>OX101754.1:36594754-39402376 GCA_944452675.1 Tachina lurida | reverse complement strand
AAAAATAAATAAAAAAATAATAATATTATGATTGGTTGGCTAGACAGTTCTAATGGACTAAAACTTGAAAACATCTTCATATTTAAACTCAAAATCTCTCTAACAACCTAAATATAAATACCTGTAGAAATTAATTTCATTAATGAAAGTTATGGGTATTACACATTTACAGATAATGAATCTGTTATTTCTTTTAAGAAAGCTAGAAGTAATACCAATACGATATTTAACTATGTTGTGTGTGAGAAGCATATTTTTGTATGGGGGTAAGATAAGAATGTTGATGCATTCTACTAATGTCAAACTTATACTAGAATCACCAAATATTTGATAGGAAATAATCATAATGTAGTTAGAATGTTTAAGTAAGATGAGAAAAATATAAATCATGCTGAAATTAAAAATATGGAATTTTGATTATAAGCAAAGATACTGAATTAAGTGATGATCGTCTTAGAAAATAATTTGACTACATAACAGTATAGTTTTTAACATTTTATCTGACCTTACACTTCATTCATCTAAATGTTATAAATGTCCAGCTACTTGTAAGCTGATAACTCAATCTGAATCAGATAACCTGATCTGATACCTGATAACCTGATCTGAAAACTAGACCAGCTCCTGATAAGCTGATCGTAGAACCAGACCAGCTCCTAATAAGCTGATCTTAAAACCAGACCAGCTCCTGATAAGCTGATCTGAAAACCAGATCAGGTTCTGATAAGCTGATCTGAAAACCAGATCAGGTCCTGATAAGCTGATCTGAAAACCAGATCAGGTTCTGATAAGCTGATCTGAAAACCAGATCAGGTTCTGATAAGCTGATCTGAAAACCAGATCAGGTTTTGATAAGCTGATCTGAAAATCAGATCAGGTCCTGATAAGCTGATCTGAAAACCAGATCAGGCTCTGATAAGCTGATCTGAAAACCAGATCAGGTTCTGATAAGCTGATCTGAAAATCAGATCAGGTCCTGATAAGCTGATCTGAAAACCAGACCAGGTCCTGATAAGCTGATCTGAAAACCAGACCAGGTCCTGATAAGCTGATCTAATAGCTGATACCTGATCTAATAGCTGATAGCTTTTATTTATTAAATATGGATGACAAAATTTTAAAACAGTTGGTGTTGATAAGAAGCGTCTTGAAGAAAAAGCTTCGTAGTATAAAAACTGGTGAAATAGATACACGTGAACAACTAAGAGATATATTTGATCCTATAACAGAACCTCTCAAAGAATTCATAAATAGTTCTAAAAATATTGAAAGAATACACAAGAAAGAACAAAGTAAAAACAATATAGAACCTGAAAATAATATAAGTATTAAAGCCTCAGAAACCATCAGTCGATATAGAGACAAGTTGAAGAAACTTTCAAAAGGAACAATATTTGATAATGCCATCTTATTTAATGATGTTAATACTGAGAATGATTATGATGATGAAGAAGAAGATGATTTTTACTCACAGCCTTCCAAACGCGTAGATACTTATAGTGAGTTATTAGTCTTGGAAGGAAGAAATGAATTAGATACAAACTATGGCTCACCTAAAGATTTCAATAATGAAAGGAAATTTGGTGATTGAAATCTAAAACTGAATAAAGATAAAATACAAGTTGATGGTCAAATAAGGGGTTTAACAGTGGGTTTATTTTCTTTAGTGATTGATAAAACGTGAAAATACTATGACAAATTTGATTTTGAAAACTAAATAAAATATATAATTTCTACCAATGCATACATAGAGAATCATCATCATTCACTGACGGAGAATAATGTTATCAGTAAATTGTTTCTGGAAACTCAAATCTAGAAACTAAAGGATGAATTAATAATAAAGCTTAAGGCATTAATATAATTCAAGGATATATTCAAATGCAAATTGATGGAGTGGAGTGTGAAATAAAATTAACGATAGAAGATAGGTATCAAATTGAAAAAGATATTCTAAAAATTAAATCATCTTTTTGACAAACAAATTGAACAGCTGAACCATAGAATTTATAGACTGGAAAATTAACTACATTTTAGTATAAATAGCTAAAAGTATATCAAGTAGATCACAACACTCTCCAAAAAACTGTAAAACAACTCAATGTCTTTAAAAAGAAATTTAGTAAACGAACTTCATAATAAATTTCGAAAATTGTTTGTGTATTGTAGTGGTGTAATGAATGGAATAAGTAGATGATCTTTTATGGAGCTGATTTATGTGAAGTGGATAGCAATTCTAGAGTAAATAGAAATTATTAATTTTTGTAGACTGTAACTGACACATTCTCAAAGTTTATATGGTGAGTATTGTTGAATATAAAAACTGCACTCGAAAAAACCAAGGCAATGGAAAATTTTTTTGAAATGGTATGAGTACCAAAAAACTTACAAATAGATGATGGTAAAGAATTTTTTAATAAACACTGCAAAATTCATGCATAAATAGAGGATTAAAAATTACTTAATATGAAAGCATCAATAGTAGATTGATTTAATAGATCATTAAAAGGAATTATGTGCTAAGAATTTAGCATTAATGATTCATATAAGTGGATTGATATACATAAAGATTTACTTAATGCCTACAATAGAAAAGTTCATTTAACCGGAAAATTAAAATATTTGTGATTAAAGTTAACTCTACGACTGAGAAAAAGGTGCAAAATACAGTATACAGTAATTTGAAAATGTACAAAATGTTGAAATTTAATGAAAATATAAATAAAATTAAAAAGGAAAAATCTAGTTTGTGTTGGTTTTTTTTGAAGGATTGATTAGGAATGTTAGGTCTCAGGGAAGATAATTAGCTTAATGTACTGGAATTCTCTAAACTTGATGGTCTGTATGAAATATTGTGGAAACTTAAGAGTTCAAAATGAACTATTGCACAGTGAAATATTCAGCAACACATCATATTATCACTTTTTATAGTAAAAGTTCTACATTTTCGATTTCGAAAAATCTAACACACACAGTTTTATATTGTGAATATGGGTTCATATAATATATATTCACTCTGTTCATTTCTAGATAAACTAAGGAAATTGGACTTTGATATCCAATCTTTAAGAATGTACAGTGTATGAATGGGTATCAAACAAACTTACTAAATAAATACAGACTTCAGCTCGAATCATGCTGAAGCATGCATAAATTGTAAAATGTAATGTAAACAGATCTTACTTTATATCTGTATCTGTATGAGTATGAACTAAATTTATTGAAAAAAATAATGGAAGCATGCCGAAGCATGTATAATGTAAAAAAATTCCTCACGTCATACTTTTATAAGGAAAGAAATTTTAAGACTTTGTGGCAAATGAAATAGATATGTATCTACTTTGTTAAAAATTCAAAGGATTGAATCTGTAACTCTAATAGTATAGATTTTTAATTAAAACAGCACTAAATGTCGGACTCTCGCGTCACTATCGATAGAAGCATGCTAAAGCATGCATGCTAGCAAAATATTAAACTTGTTAGAAGGTGATGAGAAAGCTATTTTCTAATCATTAATTTGTAGACAGCAATTGTATCTGGATCAACTCAACTCATGAATGAATTGTATACAGGTATGATTGATGATGATGAGGACCTTTTCTAAGTGAGAAATGATTACATCTGAATGCGATACAACGCAGCCTACGTTAACCACAATAACGTCAAGGGGTCAAACACTAAATCTTATATAGAAACACTTGAAGTAAAAATTCTCCCAAAACTTGATATTCCAATGTTTCTAACACTTTATGAAAACACTGACGGTGAACTGATGATGGAGGTAAATGTGTTATTTTAGATCGATTTTCTAGAATAGTTGATTATTAAAAATGTATTTCTTTGTATATGAACTAATTTCTACGTACATACATATATTTATCTATATGTATGTATATATTAATACTTTTAAAATTATATAAATATTTTCTATTTCAAGAAGTAAAATCTGAAAAAATAGTAGTGACACATTAGAAGAAAAAATTAATAAAATAAAAAGAGAGACTGACTGACCAACTGATACGTTCACTCTGTCTGACAGATACAAAAAGCTTACTTAAATATATTAGAAATATATATGCAATACGCTAAACTTTAATAAAATGAGAAAAAAATCACTTCATCCAGAACATCAAATAAAAGCCATAGGCGCTCACCTTTCATAAAATAAACATACACTCGTACCTTATTAATGTAAACATATTATCAGTATGAAGTAACACAATCTGAAGAATAAAAAGTTTAAAATTTAATTATCCCTAACGCTGACAAAGAGTAGAGAGAAATACTGACATACAAAGTCATATTGTATACTAGAGGAGCAGTTGAGAGGTCAGACCTAAATTGTAAGAAAACGACTTCGTTTTCTGTTGATCGCTAGTCAAAAAGAAAATAAAATTGTTCATTATGAATTAACTAATTTAAAAGTACATTTAAGTTCAGTCTCATATCCATATGATGCTGATCTTAAAATAAAATTTATAAATAAACGTAATGCAATTCTATATAGTTATTCTATGTATCTAAGATTCCAGCAAAGGTAGTATATGAAAGAATCTCATGTGTTTCATCAATTGAATAAAATTTTAATTTGAAATAGTAAGCAAAGAAATCAGCTTACTGTATTCTTATTCATGATCATATACTAGAATATATACCCATCAAAGGTCAAATTCTAAAAGTCTTATAAATTGAGTAATATGGAAAACAACATAATTTTTATAGATGTACAAGGTTTCAAAAGTAATTCAACTGATTTCATCTCAAAAGAAGTAGCGATTGTTTTCAACAATTATGAATATAATAATTTCATTATAAAACTCAATAATCAATAAAAAAAATAAAAAAAAGAAGCAAGCTGGCTAACAAAAAAAAAAACTATCGTTACATAAGCTGGACTGCTGGATCAGTTTCATTTAAAAATGTTTATAAATGTATAAAAGGCAATGCAAGATGATCTAAAATAAATGTAAAAGGTGATGAAAAAAGCCTACGGCTGGAAAAAATTTTATATCAAAATATTTCTAAGAATGAAGATAAACTGCATCAACTTTAAACAAATGTAAATTAAATATAGGAAATATTACTATTATAGTTACTATTATTCTAAAGTATGTATCTTAAGGAATTCAGTTTTACTTAAAACAGAAAATCCTCACAAACTTTGAAGTAAATACAGATAAAAATAAAATAAACGTTTTTTAATTTTAAATAAAAAAAAAAAAAAAAAAAAAAAACTATGAAGATATTTGACATCTATACACAAAAGACCAGGCGAATATTTACAACATCAACAAAAGACCGCACATGACATACATACATACATACATACATAAATATCTACAAATTGATTTTATGTATGTATGTACACATAATATCAAATTTCTTATCACTACTCAAATATTTATTAGATCTTGACAATGACACTTACATATCTACATCACAAAAATATATGAACAACGCAAACCATTCAGTCAGAGCACATGCTCAAGCTAAACGACCTTATTATGGACAGAGAAACTATAAATTCCCATGATCGTATGAAAAGAAGTTCAGCGAAAGAAGCCGGACTTAGTTAAATAAACAAAATCTGTAATATAAACAAATTTCTCGCAGGCAGACTTTAAAGCTGGACAATTTTAAGCATGACAAAATACCCAGCAACCTTGAGTATGAAAATATACTTATGTATATGTATATGTATCAGATATATGAAAATATTTTATAGAACCAAATCTCGATATTGAATACAATTTATTTCTATGTACATAAAACTACTAGCGTGAGAAAATCATACGCACACACACACATATACCAGATTTCATATAAGAAAAATTCATATTATTTCAACAACACACCACCCCTCACAAAACACGGCCAACCTTAAATTCCTACAGATATACATACAAAAATTCTCACGGTCATTCCTACAAACAACACTGACAACAACACAAATCATGATCAGCCTTAAACTCCTACGAACATGCATACAGATTCCCACGCATACATATCACTCGTACGGCAACACCCTCACCTATCCTCAAATCACTAATAGCATTAAACTCCTACAAACATATGTACATACACACAGACATATTACTACACCAACCTCACTTACCCTAAATCATGATCAGCCTTAAATTTTCACAGACATACATACATACAGATTCCTACGTATACATATTACAACAACATCCATCCTCACCTCTCTTAAATCACGATCAGCCTTAAGCTCCTACAAACATATAGACATACATACACGCAGTCGATCAATCTCAACTACACCACACACCCAGCCTCGCTTAAATTCCCCCGGACAGACACATCCACAAATTCCCATGGATACATATTACTCGTACAACAACACCCTCACCTACCCCAAATCGCTATAAGCCTTAAATTCCTACAGAGTAGCAACACCTGCATACACGCAGTCGATCTACCACAACTATACCCCGCCCCCTGTCAATCACACCCTCACACAAATTCCAACAGACACACATACACTCAATCCATCTACCTCTACTACACCACGCTCCCCCGACCAATCACAGCCTCGCAAAACAGACAGACAGACAGACAGACACATCCATAAACTCCCTCGGTTATGTATTACGACAACAGCTCCACCCACCCAAATCACGGCCAGCCTTAAACTCCTGTATTAGCATTAGAAATAACTTTTATGTTTTTCTCGTCGGAATTATGAAAAATCATTTTCCCGTCGGCATTTGAAAAAAATAATAATCATGTTTTGCCGTCGGCATTTGAAAAAAATAATATTCATGTTTTACCGTAGACATTAGGAAAAATAATCATGTATTGCCGTCGGCATTAGGAAAAATTAATTTTCACTATTTCACCCCCATTAGTATTAGGAAAAATCATTTCATGATTTTCCCTTTGGTACTAGGAAAAATAATTTTCATGATTTTCCCGTCGGCATATACATACATGCATTACAAAAAGAAAAACCTCCAACCTATGAACCCACTTAACGTATTCCCACAAAAAACAAAATCACCCGTTCACACAATTAATGCCACCTCAAAAAAAAAAATCACCCGTTCACACAAAGTTAATGTAAACAAAAAAACTCCTAATGTAAACAAAAAAATCCTAATGTAAACAAAAAAACATCAAAGCGTGCCGCCGAAAACTCAAGGTATCAAATTTCACAAATTTCCAAGAATTTTAAAATTTGGGTAATTAAAATTTTAAAATTTCAAAATTTTAATTGCGGCCGGATGAACAGTTCCCTACTACTAAAAAAGTTATTCAATTACATATTAATATAATCTATTCGAACTCTTTATTGTTTTTTATTTATATTCACATATTTTTTAACTAAGCTTAATGTCAATATTTTTTCTTTTATAAAACAATGACAAAAGCTCTTTTTTTATTTTTTTAGCGAGCGAAATCAATATTTAATACATATTGTATAAATAAATTGTTTTTTTTTGCAGAAAAATAATTAAAATAATAATTAATTAAATATGTATAGACATGAAGCTTTTATTGGTTTTTTTAGAGAAATTCCATGCGATTCATAACTAAGTATAAGTATTACACATGTAAATGTACAAAAAAATACTACAACTGAGATGTTGAGCAAAATATATTGAATTTTAAATATATTTTCCTTAAAAATCAAAATTTAGGTCATCAGTAGGTTTTACCAAAATTTATCGAAGTCTTATGATGTGAATATTATACCAAACAATACTGAGCTGTGGAAGTAAGAGTTAGGGTAGAATTTGCAATCAATTAATAGTTGAAGACAATCGATTTTTTTAGTTACTATCGATAGTAAATGATACACCCCTATAAACAAAAAATGTAAATAAGTTGTTTTTTATAAACAAAAATAACTGGGAGACTTAAAATCTCTAACACTCATCTCACTTTTTTTTCATATGGGCATTTCTCTGAGAAATTCCACTGTTTTGTCGCGTGCGACACCAATCAATTAACCTTGTATTTCTGAACAACGTTACTCCATTTTTCTTAAAAGTTTACCTAATGTAGACCTGCTGACGGTCTACACAAATATATAAAGAAGTAAAAAAAAATGCCAGTTACTTTGAAAAACACAAGCATATTTGCTTGGTGTCGCTCGCTACAAAAAGTTGACATTCCTGTGGAAATGCCCATATACATATGTACATATGTAATTATTTTAATAAAAAAAATAAAACTAAGAAATAAAGTTCTGTTTTGTCTTGCTTAAAAAATATTTTGTTTTGAATTTTAAATCTAAATGAATACATTATACGAGAACAATACAACTTTGATACTACCACGATAAAATCGTCGATATATCGATAGTTTTTCTAACTTTTGATAGTCTTGAATCGATATATCGATAAAGAATTTTAAGCTATCGAAAATGTGCGATAGTGACACTACCGATAGTTTTCCACCTCTAATAAGAGTTGACAATGCAGCAGCTTGTGCCGAAAAATTTATTCGTTGTTAACTTATTTTTCATACAAAGTTTGGCAATAATACCTTATGGTACACAAACATTAAATGTTCAGGGTGGGCCAAAAGTTACCATGGGACTTAAAAGTTTAATAACTTTTTCGTTTATTATATTTTTTTATTTTTTTTTCTCACACTAAGTATGAAAAATAATGTCTCTTAAATGACCACTGTTTTCAGCTTCGCACTGAAGGGCTCGTTTTAGAGCATTTTCCATAATTTTTTTCGAATTTCTGCAACAATGTTTGCCTTGAGTTCAAGGATTGTCTCTGGCTTGCTTACATACACTCACTCCTTCAAATAACCCCAAAGAAAATAGTCGGGTGCTATCAAATCTGTCGATCGCGCTGGCCAAATAATTTCCGAATTTCTGGAAATTATTATATTCGAAGTGCAATTTTACTTAAAAGTGCCATTGTGCTTCGGGCAGTGTGGATTCTGGTTCCGTCGTGATGAAACCACATACCAGGTCTGTTTTCAAGAGCAGGACGTCAAAAAGTTTATATCATAAACCGATACCGCTCTCCAATTACCGTTACAGCACTTCCATCTTCATTCTCGAAGAAGTAAGGCCCAATGATATTTTCAGATGTGATCCCACACCATATTGTGCACCTAATGGGGTGCAATTGACATTAATGAACGGCTCTTGAATTTTCAGAACCCCAGAGGGCGAAATTCTGTCATTAAAATGTCGACGATATGCTCTTTGCGTTAAAATAATTGATCTGTGATTTAAATAATAAAATTCTATTATTCTGCACAGAGAACAAACTGCTTCATAGAATCAATAAGATTTTCTCTATGAACCGTTTTTAGGCAAAGGGGTATCCCAGCAGAAAGAAGCGAAGATTTTTTCATAGAGATTCCTTACTGTTTTTATGTGGTAAATCTTATTAATTTTATCAAGAAGAAAACCACATAAAATCAAGAAGAAATCTTATTATTCACAACTTTTTTTACTCAATTTCCGTTATTTTTGGCACCAAAAAAAAAAAAACAATCCATAGAGAAAAACTTCTTGATTCTATTAGGTTTTCTTACAAATTGTAAACTATAGGGATCTGTTATTGATTTTATTAGGTTGCCTTCTTGAATTTTTTAGAAAGGTTTTCTTCTTGATATTATTAGTTTGCTTTATTGATTTTTTCAATAAGGGTTTCTTCTTGATTTTAGTAGGTTCCAATATAAGTATGTGTAAAGCATCTTATTGATTTTTTAATAAGGAAATATTCTTGATTTTATGAGGTGTCTTGTTATTTCATATCTATAAATAGACATAGAGACAATTTTTTTCATGATCTTTTTCATTTTTGTATAAGAATGTTTGTACAATAATTTCAATGGTTATTCAGGCTGCATGTTAGCATATTGGGTAGAGCGCTTGTCTATCAGGTAGAAGTTTGCTGGTTCAATACTGGGTAAGTAAGTTAGTTAAGAATATAACATAATGTGTATGTATGTATGTATAAATAAATAACATCTACAATATACTACATACATACATACATATGTATATGGTATAAAATTTAAATGAAAATACATAAGTACAGAGAATAAAAACGCAATTTTTATTGAAAAAATCAATAAGATAACCTCCTAAAAACTATAAGATTCGCTCTTGATTTTTTCAAAAATGTTTTCTCTATGAAATTAATAAGATTTCCTTATTGAAAAAAACCATAGAGATTTCTTATTAATTTTGTTCTATTTTATGAGGTATTTAGTAGGCACTGTTTTCTCTGTGTGGTTCTTTGTTCAGTTGTGAATCTCTCCATTATTTATTCTCCAAGCGTTATTTATATAATCTGAAAAAATAAAATAAAAAATATATAAACGAAAAAGTTATTAAATTTTTAAACCCCATGGTAACTTTTGGCCCACCCTGTATATGGATATCAAAACTGTATTGCTTATGCTCTACCATGTACGGGTATATATTATAGCTTGTCTTTATTAAATTAACATGAATATTTGTTTTGTGGATAATTCCAGCATGACGGGTGTGATCTTGATACTCGTATTTTATAATTCAAAAATTATACATAATTTAAAAAAGGGTGATATGTTAATCTTAAAAAGATTTAGTAATAGGTAGATGCAGAAAAATATAATTTCTGATCAGAGTAGCCATTAGAAGACTGTCACGGGTGTGACCTTGCAAATCTAAGTTTTTACAGAATTATTACCCTTAAGATATTTATTTATTTATTGAAACATACTATACAAAGTAAATTTTCATAGTATGGTGTTGCACGAATATGGGCGGAGTAACTAGACCATATGCCTAAGATGTTATCAACAGTATTTTCAAAAAAAGTTTCGTGACTGACTGTACGACCTATGTCTTCACATAGGAAGTAGCAACGTGGTTGTTAAGGAAATTCCACAAAAAATCGCAAGATTATACGGTTATCGGTGGCAGATTAGTCAACCAGTGCGAGCGAGATGAAAAACTCTCGAAGGCCAAACAACAGACACAAGCCTGACCGCACTTAAGGAATAATTACGATGACGCGAAATGATGTTCTTCGACCCAGAGCTGCTTAACGACTGTACCCTTAAGATATATTATGTAAAGTCTTCCGTAGAACGTACACAATAATTTTGCTGTAGTAAATTGTTCACTGTCTTTTTGATTGTATGAAATATTTACTGCCCAGAAAAAAAACATTTTCGAAAATGTGATGAAGGTAATCATTTTATGTGCTGGGTGTGATCTTTTCATGTGATTGATGATCACGAAAAACTTATTATTTCATTAGCATCGAATAAAAGTTACCATGTCTGTAGTGCGATTCAGTATGTTTTTGCGATCCAAAAATCGAATATTTGTACTACAAAAAAATTATTCATTCAGCTAATGAGGTGACTTCATTGATATTCCTTAATCATTTATAATACATGGAGTAAAATAAATTGTCTAGGAAAATGCTTCATACACATAATGAAAATGTTTCTCACATACAACGAATCAGTTTAAATAAAAAACTTTAAAATTGTTGAATGCACGCTGTTTTTATAGTGCGGTTGACTGAAGTGGTTAAGGCGGTGTCTACAAATCTTATGAAAATGAAGAGCCGATATTGTGAGCAGGGTAGGGAAAAATTCTGCTCGCGAGAACAATTTTTATTAACTCGCTCGTTTTAAAATTTGTGCTCGACTCGTAAGCATTAAATGACTCGCCTTAAAATTTGTACTCGCGAGTTTTATTTTAAAACTCGTAAGCACAAATTTTAAAAGAGTGCAAAATGAGCATAAACGAATTCAAAAAGAGTACTTATTTTTTTTTTTGTTTATTCGAAAAAGCATATGTATTTATATGCGAATTTGAAAAGTATAGTACTTACACAGAGAAAACAGATTCGTTGAGACAACCAAATTTGTTGCCAATCGAATTTTGGCAGTTGCACCAACTATCATAGAATTCTGGTACAACAACTGCAATTTGCTTGTGGTACCCTATATTTTAATTATAACCCTTAACCAATTAGTTGATATATCCTACTTGCAGCAACAGAAAAAATTGGTTAACAGTATGGAATTTGAAATGAAAGTTATTATTTCTACCGAAAATATGGTTAATATAACTAAAACAATATCATAATTGGTATTTGTGAAAGAAAAATTGGCCTTCCTTGCTGAAGTAAAAATAAACAAAAAATACCCAATTTAAGAAATTTATTGTTTAGCATATTGCCATAAGTTTATTTTAATTGAAATTTATTTATTTGGTGAAGCATGTCTACACAGAGAAAACAGATTCGTTGAGACAACCGAATTTGTTGCCAATCGAATTTTGGCGGTTGCAACAACTATATAGAATTCTGGTATAACGACTGCAATTTTCTTGTGGTACCACTATATTTTAACTATAACCCTTAAACAAATAGTTGCAGCAACAGAAAAAATTGGTTAACAGTATGGAATTTGAAATGAAAGTTATTATTTCTACCGAAAATGTGGTTAATATAACTAAAACAATATCATAATTGGTATTTGTGAAAGAAAAATTGGCCTTCCTTGCTGAAGTAAAAATAAACAAAAAATACCCAATTTAAGAAATTTATTGTTTAGCATATTGCCATAAGTTTATTTTAATTGAAATTTATTTATTTGGTGAAGCATGTCTATATGTATTTCTTCAACCACACATTTTAAACAGCCATAAACCTGTTATCTTATGCACAGACTTTCAAAAACCATTTCAGAATTCATAAATCATAATATCTTTGAAAGTCACAAAAGTTTATTTTTAATTTGCTGCTACGAGTATAAACTATGATAGTAAACTCAACCTCTAGTTATGTAGTTGCAGCAACTGATAGAAAGTATTTATTTTAACCTTAATATAGAACGACAATTTTTTAGTTGCCAATACCAAAAGTTGGTAGTAAAATCCAAATCATAATATTTTATTCGGTTGTGTTAACCAATCAGTTAATTAGTCACGACAAAAGCATACGATCGGTTGATGCAATCAATTTAAGAATTGTCAGAATCATATCTTTATTACAATTATGCCCTTATGGCAATAAACATGGATTTTTTTTTTTGGATTAACAGAAAATTCATAGCGTGAACTGAAATATAGTCTATGCAAATGATATTTTATTGGCATAACCATTTACCAACCAATCTTTTTCTGGGTGTACAAATGCTTATACATATATAAAAATATATGTTCTTACTTTCATGTCATGAGGTATTTTTCAAATGTTTTAAGGCTTGTGCTTCATGAGTTATGCAAGTGCTTACCTGTAAGTAATAAAATATAAATTCAACCGATTGTAAATTTATAAACGGATTTAGCGACCTTTCGTAAAATGCATATTTTATTTCAGTAAATTTCAGACGTATGTGTGTATTTTTTACCAAATCAATTTTTTTAGTTTTTATCATAATTTTTCTGCTTTGAATTCGTTCCTACGCAGTATTTTTGTACTGGAACCACACCATTTATAACTTTACTTATAAAATATAATTGATTACGAGTAAAACAGGTTTCTGCCAAAAAAAATCCGGTAGAAATTGACTGAGCTATTAAATATTTTATTAGAAGACCTTTTGTTAAAAAAAAACTACCTGCGTAATGTGTATTGTGTTCCGTATATGAGTTTTCGGGGCACTTAAGCTTCCATTATGATGGAGAGTACAATTTAACAAACCTGGATCAGCACATACCACAAATTTTGTACCAGTAGTCACCAAACTATTTTCCATGACAGTCATATTTTTCACATGATCTTCTAACCTTTCTTAACTTTCTTTATTTCTCCACGTATTTCAATTATAACGTCCTTTGTCTTTCGATTCAGTTAAAAAAAACAACTAATTTTTTTCTACAGAATGTGCAGATTTATATAGAAGTGATTATGCGTAAGCTTTATGTTTGATTTTTTAAATAACAGTTTCTAGTTTGAATAAATACTGCCAGCAAAATTCAAGATGGTCTTAACTAGTTTTGCCATACAATTTTGCAATTAAAATCACGCTAGGACTTTATAGTGGGTTAAAACATTCATTCAACTTTTTTTTATTTATTTCGTTTACTTCTTTTGTTTTATTTTATTTTTGCTGTCACAAAACACAAAAACCTAAATCAAAACATACCAAAAAATCAACCAATATCTGTCAAACTAATCAATATAAGCAAAAAGTTAAAAGTTGACTAATTTGTGTACTTTGCGTTGACGGACACGTACTGAATGTAACAAACTTTAGCTGTCAGTTGAAAAAGGCGAAGTTTAAGGTATGTACCTCGGTCTTTATGCTAAATGGCATACATACGTATAATTAGTGGCAACTGTGTTGCAACTATATTGTAAGTGAATACAGACAAAAACCGCACATGCAACGGATTTTGTTTTGGTTTATTTGAAAAAAAGGTCCTTGCAAATGCAAACTCAGACATAACATACGTTTTTTAACAATGCACAATCTCCAAGGCTACTACTACACCCAGAGTTTATGGCGGGAATAG
Organism: Tachina lurida; assembly: GCA_944452675.1. Lineage (NCBI taxonomy): Eukaryota > Metazoa > Arthropoda > Insecta > Diptera > Tachinidae > Tachina > Tachina lurida. Next base: position 39,387,909 of record OX101754.1, on the reverse strand, counting down.
AACCGGTAATCCTCCGACTACTAGACTAGTATAATGCCTTGTAGCCAAGCAAGCACTCTACGTAGGGGTTTTCTAAACAAAATGTTTCTACCGCCTACGTATTCCTCAAGTTGACAGCATTGTTGGAGCTTAAAACAATTCCAGCTGAGTTTCCAAAAGTTACTTAAAGGAGTAACTTACTGCTATTAAAATATTGGACAGCCTTTATTTAATTTGCTTGCATTTAAATTCATTTAAAATTTCCATATCCTGGACTACATACCACATATTTTCCCATATTCCTTAGTTGCACTTTAATGTCTCCGAGCTCAATTTTATACCCAGACGGTTTCAGAGCTGGAAAGCTAAAACTTGATTTTGCCATATAAAAGTAACAAGATAACACAAATTGTTTGATTTTTTCGTTAAATAAACTCATTTTATATTTCAGTACTGATAAAATTAGTATTTCAAATTAAAATAAAAATAAAAAAATTAAAAAGACGTTTCCAGGGTTGGAAAACTTTAAGTTTTTTTGTTATATAAAAGTAACTTACTAATCCTAATTTTTTTTATTTTCTTTTAATAAATAAATTTATTTTATACATTAGTAAGAAAAAAATTGGTATTTTAAATTCAATAAAAAATAAAAAGACGTTTCCAGGGTTGGAAAGCTTAAAATTTTTGTTGTTATATAAAAGTAACTTACTAAAATTAATTCAAATTTTTTTAAATAAATAAACTTATTTACACTTTCGTACGAATAAAATTGGTATGTAAAATCAAAAAAAAAAAAAATAAAAAAAAATTAAAAAGACGTTTCCAGGGTTGGAAAACTTAAAATTTTTTTGTTATATAAAAGTAACTTACTTAACTTATTTTTCTTTTTTTTCGATAAATTAAACGTATCTTATATTCTTAAAAGAAAGAGATTGGTGTAAGAGATCAGAAAAATAATAAATGGCGATTCCAGGGTTGGGAAACTTACACTTTTTGTGATATATAAAAGTAACTAGGTCTAATTAAATTTTTTCTTTATAAATTATATATATTTTACGTTTTGGAAAGAAAAATTTGGTGTAGACAATTATTAAAATAAAAACAACAGCTCCAGAGCTGGAAACTTTTAGCTTTTTTTCTGGATATTAAAGTGACTAAATAAAACGATTTTTTTTTAATTTCCTTATTTCTTTGTTTACTTAACATAGTTTATATATGTTTTTTTAAGAACTACTAGATTGGTATAAGGAGTCAGAAAACATCTAAAAGGATGATTCCAGGGTTGGAAAATAAATTTTTTTGTTTATAAAAGTAACTAGGACAAAATATTTTTTTCTTTTTGCTAAACCGTAAGAGCTACGGACCTGAAATTTGGACAGACTGAGTAGACCTTGGGTCGCTACAACAACAAATACACGAGAATTTAAAATTAAAGGGTGTTTCAAAACCAGCAAAGAAAAATGTTAAAATGCCATGTAATATACATACAATTGTATATACACTTGAAATTTGTAAAGCTAGGGTATTTTTATACAGACAACAACAATTAACACTAAAATTTAAAAAATCGTAATTAAAGCGTGTTCTATCAGCTAATGTAATTTTGACTATGTAATTTGGACAACTTGTTGTATCTTCAAAAGCGTAAGAAATTGAAATTTTCGAAAACGGGAAAACTAAAAAATTCCAAAATTATAAAATCACCAAGCCGAAGAAAATCGCCAAAACCAAAAAAACAAAAATCGCAAAATTAATAAAAATTTCTAAAACTAAAATAAATCGCGAAAAAACGGAAAAATCACTAAAATAAGAAAAATTCACCAAATTGGAAAAAACGCCAAAATCCGAAAAAAACGTTAAAACGAGAAAAAAGCGACAAATGTAAAAAAAAATCTTTTAAACTGAAAAAAGCCAAAAACGCCAAATTAAAAAATGCTAAAAAATGAACGTACAGAACAGTCAGTGCGCGAGTCAAAGTCTCACTTTACTGAATTTATTTGATATTAAAGTAACTAAGTAAAACTAGTATTTTCCTTATTTAATTTTTTCTTTGTTCAAAAATAAAAAAGATAAAAGTGTTTATACATAATTGTTTTTAGTCTTAAGTTTATAATGTTTTTAGTTTTAAGCAAAAATAAAATTATTATTTCCATAAGCATCTGAGTACATGTGAGACTTTGAAGGAAGAGTATATTGCAGTAGCACTCGAAATTCCGTAACCACTCCTCATGACAATTATTCAAGAGTGTTGTTTTTTATTGTTGTTATTACCGTTGTTGCACCTCAGAAAGTGTGTTTGTTTCTACTCTCTTTCGTTCTTATTGCTGTTGTTATTTTTGTTTCTGCTATCATAAATATCAATCACTTGTTAAAACTGTCAGGCACCTCATTACAATTCCTAAGGTACGGTCACACTTGACAAACATTTGCCCAAAAAAGCGTAACCAGTATGTACTAATGAGAAATCTTTTGATTTAGACACGTGCTTGTTAAGCTCAATAGTTTCCAATAATATTGTATTCTATAACTTTGCCTATTTGTGAAATACGAAACTAGTTAACTTAATAAACTCGTGTTTGAAGCACCAAATTTTGCATTACTAGGTATTTATTGGTTACGCTTTTTTGGGCAAATGTTTGTCAAGTGTGACCGTAATTTTAGCAATTTAATATTTGTGTTGGTACAAGTGTGTCTAAGTACGAACAAAGTATTTGTTTTGATTTTAGTTCTTGCTCATGTTTTTTTTTTTGCCAATGTTAATTGTGATTCTTTTTGTAGTTAGTTTCTCATTACGAAAGAACATTTGGCAAATAAATGATGGAGACAAAACTTATTGTACCAAATAGAAAAATAGAAAGAAAAAAACACATGAAATAAATGTACAATTTTCAAAAGCTGTTAATGGAATGAGAAACGTAATATTTACATAAAATTCTTGAATTCGTTTGAATAAAACATTTATCTAGTAGTCGTACTTAAATATGTATATGTAAATGTAATTGAGTGTTGTTGGCAGTAGTCGATTAGTTTTTCAATTAATCTTGATTAGTACTACGAGTATAAGTAACTCATATAAAAATGTTTTATTAAACTGAATATAAATTATTTCTATGTATGTAGGATGTTAAATGTTAAATTCCGATGACAATACAATCTTATGTACATAAGAGGAGGCAGTGACACGCCCAAACTAAGTAAATGGGCCTTATTACGATCGTCATACTCGTAGTCGAAATACGAGACTCGTAATTAGGCCCAATATCTTCCATATTGAAAGTTATACTAGCCAGAGTATCCCCATCAGAGAAACAACCCATTTTAAAAAGTCGTTGGCGTCGGCCTAGAGAAAAACTACTCGGCGGCGGCTCATAGCCGGCTTGAACCGACTGGCAGCTGTTGTGCTTTTGTATTGTATATATAACAAGGTATATATATAAGATCCAAAGTATATATGTATATACAGTATATGAAAGTCATCAGGCGATTAATTTTTTCTAGTTTTTCAAAAATTGTTTATTATAGCTATGCTATTAATTCCGCGATAGACGAGCTAGGATATGATGTTCGTTACAAAAATAATCGACACTATTATAGTTATAATTTTATTTTTGTTTTGATTTCTTTGTACTTAAAGGCAGAGAACAAAAATAAACGAAACAAATTGATTTTGATTTGTTTTATTCTTTGAAGTGAGTGAAATAAAAACAATGAGATTGATTGTTCAATTTGTTTATGTTTTGCTTTTGGACATGAGCCCAGACCAGAGAATGCAGCTGATTGGCTGTAAGCCGGCTAACAGCCGCCACCGTTCACAAAGAATACATCAATTTAATCGTACGCAGCTAGAAAAGCAAATAATGGGAAATAAATGGAAACATTTTGAAATATTTGCAGAGAATTTGACATCATCCTATAATATAATTGTAATGCATTGTTACTTCATACATGAAATTTGTTTTATATAACTAAACAGCATAGCTATAACCTGGTGTCCTAAGACGCCTCTCTTCTTTTTTTTTGTATGTTTTGTTTTATTCTATTTTGTACACAGAAAACTTTATGTTTGCAAGTTATTATATAAAAATGTGCTTAAGGCCATGATTCGAACGACTTACGAAAAAATACAACCGTGATCTGATGAATTGTTATTGTCTTTTGAAAATTTTCATAGACTCCATTATAACAGGGCTGTATTTCTTCTTTTCTAGCCTCTAGAAAGTATATAAAAAATGTATATATAAATACGGCTCGTCGTACACTTTTAAGTACCTTGTCGTCCACCAATTTTTGTGAAACGTACATACATTGTTTAAAAGGTATTTTTTTTTTCTAAATATTCATAATATAAATGCTTTTTTTTAATTTTTAGCTTAAAAGCGGTGAAAAAAGGTTTTAAATTTGCTTGAAAAGAAACAAGTTTCTATTTCGTTTTGGTTTTGTACATGTACACACGTGTTTATAATAAATAAGACTATACCTGACCATCTGTCGATTCTAGTATAACATAATTTTGTAATCAGAAAGTTCAATATTAAAAAGTGTGATTGATTGTGTACATTTTATAGCGAAATATTTAGTAAATTTTACGCTACTCGGTTGCAATTTTGAGCTGAAGCTACCCGAATGTAACGACAGTAGCTTGAAGTTACACTGAAAGTAGGCGGCGGCTCTTGAGCCGGTCAGCTTATTTCTCTTAGCTATAAACAGAAAAACTTATTTCCAAGCAACAAAATAAAATTTAGTTTCAAATACATAATATTTTAGACTGTTTGTTAACAATTTTACTGGTTTGTTCCAAAAAAATGTATAGAGTAGAAACAGGCGACGAAGTTTGTCGGCATTTACATGTATACAACACGATCAATCTACCTATGATACACTAATACAGGTAACCTCGAAGCGTCAGCTGTTATTTTGTGATGTGATCTCCCAAATGTTGTTTATCTTTTACCAACACGTGCGCACAATGTCTGTAAACATTGTACTCATACAAACAAGCTTTGCAAAGCCAAGAGAAATATCAAGTACATGTCTCTTGTTTTCTCTTGATTTTTTGACAGTTGTCATCACAAAACAGCAATAAAAATCACTGTTTTATTTGTTGTACATTTGTTGTAGATGCGCGGCTACCTGTATTATTGTATCATGGTTGTACCTTTCAACAAATAAATAAATTTAAATAAATTAAAATTTTTAGTAAATTGTTATCAGAACTTACAAAATTATTTGTAGGACCGCGACAATACAAAATATTTACTGATTCAATGAACTTGGGTACTGAAAATTAAATTAAATTTTTTCCGTGTATATGATATGGACTATTTTGAGAGCAAGACGCGAACTAAGAGATGTACTATTATTAAGAGAAAAAAATTAAAATTTAAGTAAATTTTTTTGAGTCATAGTAAGTTTTTACAAAAATCTAGTAAAAATTACTTAATATAAGCAAAAAATAAAAAGTTTATATCCTCAAAAATAGTTCATAAAAATACACAAAAAATTTCTTACATTTAAGGAAACGTTTACTGACTTAAAGGAAATATTTACTAAAAATAGGAAAATGGTTATAAACTTAGGGAAATTGTATACTTAGGACTACATAGTCAATTTCATTTTAAATCAAAAACTAAATTTTAGGAAATGAATTACTTCTGATTAGTTCATGAAATTCTACTAACTTAAAGGATGTAAAAAGATATTATAGATTTTAGAAAAATATTTACCAGTTTTAAGTATTTTTTTCTTTGAATTATAGAAATTATTATTAATTTTCATTTAGCAAAAAATCTAAGTAAGTTTTTCATATTTTCGAGGAATATTTGAACTTGAAATTTATTTTTTTTTGTAAATAAAATAAAATTTTAAAACTCAATAATTTCAATGCTTATTCAGGCTGTCATGTTAGGCGATTGGTTAGAGTGCTTGCTTATCGAGCAGAAGGTTGCTGGTTCAATAGTTGTCTCCCCTCAAGGAATTAATATGTATGAATGGTGAATTAATTAAGAATATAATTTGAAGATATAATAAATAACATATCATGTGGTACAGAATTTAATTATAAATAAAAATAACTACCAGTATTAAAGACAAAAAAAAACTTTGGGAAATTTACTAAACAAAGATGAAAAAATTTTTTTGCGAAGCTCCGAATTTTATGGGAAAATTTAACTTAATTTTAGAAAATTTTTACTTAAATATGAAAATATAATTACTATAAACTAGTTCATTAATGAGCTAGAAATTTAGTAAACATTTTACTGGTTTCAAGTAAAAACAGCTTTGGCGCCATAAGACAACAAATTGAGAAAATTTTCCTAAGTTTTATGTGTAGTTTCCACAATGCAAGCAAGCGACTTGTCTAGAAAAAATATATAAAAAGCACTCAGATTTTTGAGTGATCCCTATACAAATTTTCTAGACAAGTCACTTGCTTGCATTGTGTAAACTACACATTAGTTAATTATTTTTTTGAGTGTAGGGAAGGGATACTCCAAACACAAAGTAATTGTTAAAAATATGTTCGTTATATCTTTGGCATTTGCAGACGGATCTTAAGTTATGATTTATTGGTGTTATCGTCTCGAGGGAACAATGTTTTACTTTATGAAACGCTGACTTCAAGTATGGGGTTCTAGTATTGATCTACCAGATCTCAGTTCCTGCTGTCTTAATGTACAAACCTTATGTTGGTTTCTTTTAATTTTTATTTATGTTGCTAACATTTGTAACTTTTCATGTCATATATAATGAGGCTTAAGTTCTCTCATTCTCTCGATTACATTGTTTTTTCTTAATATATTAAAATTAAATAATTTATTGCCAATAACTGATACAAGTAATGTATAACTGTGTTGTTAATTTAATTATGCACACACAATAAAAGTGATAATAAGTACAAAAACTATCAAAAGTAAGCCATTAAATTAAGTTCTTTTCAATAAAATATTGCATTTGTGAGTGTGACAAAGAATTTTATTAGTGCAAAGATTAAAATTAATTTAATTAACGCCATTATGATTAAGCCGATTAAAATTCTTTTTTAACATGCCACAATATATTCCTTAGCAAAAAAAAAACAACACTCTTTCAGCCAGTGGTTGTTAATGTGTTCGTTTGCGAACCCTAATTATATTTATTGTATAATAGTGGTTTGGATTTGTATTTATATAAGCCCAATTCACAAACTTGTGCAAATGGTCTTGCATCGTAGCATATGCCAAGTGGTTTAGTATATTGATACTCACCACTTAACAATCCTTAGTGGTGAGTACGAATATACTATACCACTTTGCAAGACCATTTGCACAAGATTGTGAATTGGGCTATAGTGTTTACGAAAATTATTTTTCATTTATTTTGCATTTCATTGATTCAGCTCAAAACGAAATTATATTTTCTGGAATACGGCAGTAAATCATTTTTTTTTTAAAGAAGTAATACTCAGGCAATGAATGCATACTACTATTACTAGGTGTTACCTTCTTTAGGGAATGAATATTGGAAAAGAAGAGATAGAGGAAAGGAAAGGAAAGTAAATGATTACGCGTGTGGTAGACAACTCCAAAGTACTCACAACTCCTTTTCGAAGGTTAGGAAGATATTCATGTTTGTATTCACAAAGATATTCAGTTAATGGACTGAATAGCTTTCGTTATAAAAAGGGTTGTTATAAGTTTGTAGTGTGTGTCTGTATGTCTCTACTACATAGTCGACGTTTGGCTGGAGCGATATTGATTTAGTTTTTTTCTATTTGAAAGGTGACTGAATCGAGCATGTTCTCAACTTTGTTTGAAGAAAAGTAGTCCAGCTGGTTAGAATATATCATATCTTCTTGATATATTCCGTTGAATTTGTGTATCTTTGACGCCGTAGCTCCCAATCAGCTTCTGATCGAGTACATTTTTGTGATTCTGTTACTTCAGTAATATTAGTGGAGCGTTGAGGGTTTTTAAAATTTTTAATTTTTGTTATTGGAGTGGTCCTCCAAATATGTAGTTTGTATAAAGAAGTGAACACGATCTAATAAAGATTGAAAAAATTCTATTTTTTGTAGGTGAAGCATGCCTAAAGGCATTTTATTGCAACTTAAAAAAACTAATCTATAGACTTCAACGACAAATTCAATATAAGTTTGGTTTAAGTAGAAAGGCCTTTATTCAAATAATTGTAACTTTACAGGAGAAGGATTCAATATGTAACTTTTTTATAATATTGCTTGTAAAAGCGTTATTTTTTATACTATTGCAATAAATTTTTGTGACGAGGTGTATTTGTGTGAAATGTATTGGAATCACTGAAAAACTAAATTTTGTACAAAATAGGTAGAGTTTTTTTCCCGGACTTTTTCATTTCCCGGGAAAGCGGGAAACTTTTTTATATATCTCGGAATCCCGCTCCATAGAAATAGTAAACATTGAATTTGCCAGGCATTAACAGAAACTTGATTAGAAAGCTTAAAACACTAACTAAAACACATCTTATATACATTTTAACTTTTAGTTTTTAAATTCCTTAAAAACTTTTTTATATGAGATCAAATAAGTAAACTTGCAAATATGCATAAGTAATAACAGAATAGTTAATATAAACAAACATAAAATAAAATATACTCGAGGTTTGAGATCCAAAACAGATCAGTAGATTTGTTCTTAAAAAACGTCTATACAATTGAGTTTTCCATGTAAAACAATTTTATTAAAAACAAAAAACGAGAATAATGATTGCAATAAATTACTTTAACACTAGGGTCCGAAAATAATTGTTATTTTTTTCTTTTTGAAGAAAAGATTACCAGAAAATAACCATTATCTACTTTAGGTTATTATTAAACATTATCATGAGATATCCATATATTATTATGACCGTTTTGTTAACTTTTCCAAAGACATTTTAATATCTAGAAATACATCCATTACATCTAAAATACGATGTGTATTCTTGTAGCGATAACCGAAAAATAAAATTACTTTCGACAATGGTCATTGGTAACCAAAAATCTTTTTTGGTTGCTGTAATAGTTATTTATAACAAAAAAATATTTCTCACTTACATATATTGGTTACGATTATAAACATTATTTAAATTCAATAAAGGTTATAAAAACTTTCGCCATTTCTCTTATAACTATTATGTTCCTGCTTAAACATCAATTTATGTGACAAGATATATCTTTAAATATAAAATTTGTTAGAAAAAATATGTAAAGTAGTCAACTATTTGTTTTATTATTTCCCGGGATCCCGCAGGAAAAATCCCGGGAAATCGGGAAGTTTTAAAAGTGGAATTCCCGGGAATTCTCGGGACGGGAAATCCCGGGAAAAAACCCTACAGTTAGGCCCTTTTTACTTAAGACCATCCATATAGAACCGTTGAATTAAAATTAAAAAATATGAAAATTGTTTTTTTTTATCAACTAATTTATATGGCGGACAATTAAACTTTTTCGGCTCTATGTATAAAGCAAAAATTGGCATGAAGTTGGCATAAGTGACCAAATTGAATTAGGTGTTAACGAGTTCCCCCATACAAATTGACATTAAAAATGGTCGCATTACCTAATTTTAACCCACCTTTAAGTCCTAGCATAATTTATAATACTAAGTTTCATCGCAAAACTCTTTAAGATGATGTTCAATTTTGCAACTTATGCTAACTTCATGCCAATTTTTTTTTATACATAGGGCCATTTATGTCTTAAGTAGACAATCGCAAAAAGTTTGGCATTCTCTGACTTAGACAACAAAGTAGCACACGCAAGAACTTACATTGCATGTCAAAATTACATGCTGAGTGTTTGTTTAAACAAACAGGCAGTTGCAATAGGAAATGTTATTTGGCAATGGCATGGAATATGTAAATGGTTACGGCAAAAAAACGCTTTACAACATTTTCCACATTTTAAAAGATTCTGTTAGGGAAGTTTGCACTAGAAAGGTCGTATAATAATCAAAATACCGACATATCGTGTTGACACTTTGGTGAGAATATAATTTTCGTCATACATAGCTGTCGTGTGTATAGTAGACATCTGCATTAAATCATTTGTTTTTCAATTCACAGTAAATTATAATACAAAATACAAGCACAGTAGGGCTGAATTAAAAAGCAGAATAAAGCAAATGAAAGCAAAAACTATTTCAATTGAAACAACTCATATTTTGATTGCAGAGCATTAAAACTTTACTTGAACCTTTTCTCTCAATTTAAAAAAATTTAATTAATTATAAATACAATAAATCATTACTATATTTATGTTTATGTTAATATCATTCATAAAATAAAAAAGTCTTTTAAATTACAAGTTATGGTTGGATAAATGTATCAAAATAACTTTTGTTCTGCAAAATGACTAAAGACAGCGAAAAATACAAATATTTTTTAATCAACTACAGCTGCGCTGACAGTTTTAACAACATTGCTCCATTGACATATTGAAAATGACAAGCTTTTAACTTTGCCACCTGGTAATAAATTTGATTTGCACACAAACAAAAACAACAAACTTGCCAACCCATATCAAGGTATTCAAATTCAAACGTTGCAATATTAAGACATATTTTAAAACTCCATTGTGAAGTCCCTAGTGTTGCCAATTTGTGGTGTCATTTTCAAAATGTCTGCAAGACGTTTCCATTATATGTATTTTTTTTTATATGTAAAGCAATGCCACACAACTAAAAATATCTTTATCATTAACTCAAAAATTTTAATTTTTTTGGATTATGACGTTGTTTGTGTAAATGAGCAATATGTATAAAGCTGCTTATGTATGTTTGTATAACATTTCGCAAAAATATTATTAATATAAACCCTTATTCCAGATGTCAACATCAACAAAAAACGTATTCAAATTGTTTTTGAATTGCTTACTTCAAATTGTTATTGTAGTTTTCGCTATCGAAGATTATCGATGACTGTCACCTTGCATTCTCCACGAAAATTTGACAACGATGTTGTATTGAAATAACTTTGTGTAATTGTAATTGGAAACAAAATTAAAAAAACTTTTAGATAACGACTGCAACATATACTACGTTTATACGCGCACTATTTGCAAATAAAATTATTTGCAAATAAATTAACTCACTGTTTATACGGCATAGCAAAAGTACACAAACTTGGTAGCACTTCTATAGAAAACTTACTTATGTTGACAAAAAAATAGTGTAAATGTACAAAATATCAAATAATTGTTTGTTTTAATCGACATTATTTGCTTCTATCCATATTTTTTGTTGCAATGTTTATCCATTTATTGTTTTTTGTTATCAAACATTTGTAAGCGTGGCAACCTCAAGCATTTTATTTGCAAATAGTGCGTTAATCGTGAATAGTTTTCTGAATTAGTAAGTCGCAATAATATGGCAACAATTTACTGTTTTATTTGCAAATAAGCCCTGCGTATAAACGTAGTAATAGTTTTAGAAATTAGCAAAAAAAGTTGCAGGAGAATTCTTTTCTTGCGTAGGGATTTCTCAGATGCACTATCGCCAGTAATTTAAAAGAACAATCAAAAGAAATTGGATTATTATTAAATTCTCTTGGACTGTCAATAATATTAGGAAAGCGTAAATAGTATAATCTTTTTATTTGTTGCAAATCAAAGTTTTTTTAAGAACAAACACAACCCGCAAAGCGATTAGCTTGTCTGCGGAAAACACCCAGGGTCTATGGTGGGAATCGAACCCACGACCTCTGGACTGAGAGGCTAACATCGCTACCACTCAGCCGCAGGAGCACCATAAGAATAAAATTTTTTCATAGGTTTGGCGAGACTTGAAGTTTAAAGTAAAGAAGAAAATGGTTGTGAACAAAGCTAAATGCCATGGAAGGAGGGGAAGGATATTAAAGCAATTTCCCATTAGAGGAAGCCATGGCAAATTTTCTGCAATTTCAAGAACAGCGTACCTACTAACTAGGGAGCTGTTCAGGGAGTCCAGTTGAAAAATGTAGCTAACGAATTAGCGGAGGGAGTAAAAACTTATTTCACTTTTAATGTTTAATAAAATTTCAAACTCAAATATTTCTAGATATGTATTTGATATGTTCGTATAAAGAATAAATGCTAACGTTGTCATTATTTTGTTGTAAAGGGCAAAATTGTTATTGAATTCATGTTGCCGTTGAAAGAAAATGATGTTGCCACTAAAACGATGGCAACAGTAGCAGTGATAGTTTAAATCGAGATTGAAATCCTTTAGAAATAGCTTTTAGAAGTCATTCTAACGAAAGTTTTTTAAAAACATTCATTGCTTGAGTGTTACTTCTATTAAAAAGTTTTTTTTACAAATACAAGCTTTAATTTAATTTACTTTAACATAACACGGGTCCTCGTTAAAACGTACAAAAGTTTCGCCAAATGTGCAATTGTGCATTTTTACTCTCTCATAAATAAATTGTCAAAAATTTTATGGAAATTTATTTACACAAGCCCCTTAAGTTCGACCAAAAATTTTGTCTCGTAAAGTTAAGCTTTTTATAACAACAATTTATTCAAATAATCTAAGCAATTCAGTTATTTGGCTTCATTAGACAGTTGTTTTAAACACAATTTATACTCTTTATATATACATATGTATATGTACATATACATACCCTGCAGGAGAATAGGTGTCAATTGTCTAAAAGCTACTAGTATAATTATTAGAACAGCAAGAACTGGTGCGAAAAGGGTTAAAGTTGTTGTATAAAATTACTAGTTCTGATGAGTACTAGTATATGAAGTAGTTCCAAGGCACCACATTGCAAAATAAATTTTGACTGTCTAACAGAGCACTTGCACTGTACGAAAATTGGTATTATACAATTATTAAGTTTTCGGTTCACCTATAAATAATTATAATCAAATAATTACAATTAACCTTTTGTATTTTTGAATTTTGATAAATAATTACGAATTTTAACTAGCAGTTGTCACTGGGTAACAAAGGAATAAAACCACCAATTTTATAGAATTTTTCTTTGCAAAAGAACTGGTAATTAACTAGTCCTAAACTAGTATCAATGGCACTAGTAATTTTCTAAACACACTCAAAGCTAATTTGAGTATTAACATGTTATAGGAAAGTTTACGGTTGGGAACTAGTGGTGGTGGCTTCTGTACTAGTAAAATACCAATTGGACACTAGTTCGATCTCCTGCAGGGTATGTACGAGTATATAACTCTACCTTTACACATGAAAGTACTTTTTTGAAATTTCTGTGTACGTATTGTGAAAAAAAAATTTTATAATTCTTATTCGTTTTCATAGGAAGGTGAAAGTTTTCATGAAAGTCTCAATACACTCACATTTTTTTCACCACCACATTCACATTGTTTTTAATTTCCACTCCGATTTCAATAATATTTTCAGGAAAGCAACTTTTTGCCGTTGTTTTGAGGAAGTAAAATGACAAAGAGGTAAACAATGTTATCCACTCTAAATATGTATACGAATATACAGGATTGTCTCAAATAATAATTATAAATTATACTTATTTTGTATAAATATTTGAGGAATTATAATAGGTTTGTTCATTTACTAAAAATTTTTACGAATTTGTAACAATTGTTACTGAAAAGTGTTCATTAACTCAAAAAGTTTGCAAGGAGAGAGCGTGAAAAGAGAGAACAAAATTGAGAGACAAAAAAATTCCTACAAATTATTACTAGTAAAATTTTTACTAGCAAGAGTTATCCAACCACCTATTGTGTGTGTTGTCAGATTAATTATTTAAAAAATATCTGAAAAAGGAAAAATGAAAAATGTGCATTTTTTTTTGTTAAAAAAAACATGTATATGTATGTAAAAAGAAAACATGTTTTCTTCCATTAAGCCACATAAATTCAATTTTAATGGCAAATAATTTTGTTTGTTTCTAATGAATAATATTAAAAAAATATTAAAAATGCCTAAAAATAGTAGTAATACATGAAACTGGGTAAAAAAAATGTCATATTAAATGTCAATTTTTAAAAAAAAATTGCAAATTAAAATATTATCAATCAAAATACATCAGAAAAAGTACAATTGTATCATGATTTCCATCCATGATTCTGATATGAATAAAATTTTCTTGCAAGTTTTTGCAAGTAAAGCGTTCATTTGCTTTTTCATATTTAGGAGAATAATTTTGTAAATTTCTGCCCTACTTTCTCATAGCTAGTTTCTGCTGGGAAAGTAAATGAACCGACCTAATATCTTGCCTTCAAATAGATATGAAGAAAACAATTCATGACTTTCTAAAACAATAATATTAATAAAATATTAACAATAATACTTATGCCCAACTTATTCACTCTAATAAAGTAGTTAACAAAACAATTTTTTCCAACTTTAGGTCTCAACATTACAAAATTTGGCAGATTTGAATTGAAATTTTTATCGAAATCTATACCGTTTATACCAACCAGACATTTAATCCAGAATAAAACCTATTAACTGGCAATTTTTCAAAATTAGAACCAAACAACTGCAATGTAGTCAATTCAAATAGATTTTTCTCAAATGTTAATGCACTATGAGAGACATCTTGGTTGAGATTTTCTTTTCAAATACAACTTTATGCAATACACCAAAGCTTGTTAATTAGTTGAAAATTTTATGTTACTTAAGTTAGGAAGGGTGGTTCCAAAAATCCACCTCCACTCGGAGACCCAATTGGGTCCATTGTGATTCCCTTCTATTGTCAATTAAAAGTAATATTTACCACCCCCCCCCTTTTTAGCCAGAAGTGACCCTACTATCCGTTACTAAGCCACTGAATTCCCATGATGAAGCCCCTGATGTCCTCTAGTTTACACTTCCCGGTATCAGTAATGCTCTCATGGAAACGTCTGGTCAGCCATCTAAGCCTATGACGTTGCAGCTTCTGGTAGTGACAGATAATATGTTCAATGGTTTCTGATTCCTCTTCATCCCCGCATATTCTACAGAAATCTGGAGTGCCAGTTTCTCAAATGCTGGTTCTTGCTCTGACCCAGCAGTGACTAGTCAACGCACCTATCACGATTCGCATCGCCTCCCTATTCATGTCCAGTAACAGATTGGATCTTCTTGAGTCAAGTTTTGGACACATAGCCCTCGATACTCTTCAATCCTCCCTACTTTGACATGAACTGTTAGTCCTGCTTTCCACCCAATTACTGAGTTCCCTATAGTAGTGACCTATCGGTAATTTCATCGATCTGTCACACATTTCCTTATCTAACGCCGACCCTCTTCTTGCTAGCTCATCGGCAATTTAATTTCCCTCAACACTGCTGTGGCCAGCAACCCAACATAGCCTGACACTATATTTATCTATAAGCAAATTGAGGGCTCTCCTACAATCACTTCAAATCTTTTAGCACTGCCTGGCTGTCGACGTAGAAGGTTACCTTCTCACCTTCAGTTACATTCCTGGCCACCAGTTCCGTGGCCCTGATCACCAAGATCTCAGTCTGGAAAACGCTGCATTCATTCGGCAGTCTGAAAGAACTACAAATGTTCGTTTCCAAGATATATACACCAGCTCCTGTGTCTTCCCCCATTTTTAATAAATCTATAAGTACCACACTACACTTATATAGCTTATTAGATTTGACCCAATAGTCCGTTTTGGGATTTACAAGTGAAGGTGTTCACTAAAATCAATTTCAGCTACCTTCTAGTCCGCGAACTCAGGGGTTACGGATCCCTGATCACTAAAACTGATCTCATTTAAGATTGATGTATGACATGTTATTCCTGTCCCCACCAAACCTGTTTCTACGTGTCTTCTAGTCGCCGTTCTCACCACAAAGTCCTCTATAGGAAGTATATTAAGAATGGCGTCCAAGGCTACCTGATGTCTGCCCCTTTGAGCACCTGTGCTGCACAGCGAGGCTCACCTCTGAACCTTACCTAGTTATCTCCTGTGAGATTGTGTGTGTGTAAGTTTTAAGTAATTAAAAATTTTAAAATGGTTTTCTGTAAAACTATTTTTTGTGTTATAACGATATATTTTTGATTTCTCTTAGGGTTCTAATTGTCTAAATCACGTTGTCAAAGTGATTTGTAAATGGAAAAAGAAGAAAAATAGTTTTAAAGTTTTGTTCGTTTTTCTTACTAATTTTGATAATTGTGAAAGGTCAAGCAAAGCCTTAATTTAATTAATTGTAAAACTGTGTTTCTATTTTCATATAAATATCAATTTGGTGACGTGATTTAGGCAATTTATAACAAATGTTAAAAACAAAACGCTTGTTAACAAAACATTTCACACTGCACGTTGTTTAAAATAATTTAATTACATTTATTTTACATGTATTTGCTTTTAAATTATAATACATTTGCTGGAATTAAAAAAAACTATATTTAGCTAATGGGACCACTTTTTATGTGTTAACAACAACAACAACAACAACAACAGCTCCACAGTAGTCACCCACAATGTTTGTGTGTATGAAACGACTATTACCAGCGCACTCGTCACAAGAATGACGCATTTCTTTAAATTGGTCATTCCATGAATATTTCAAATAATGAAATTTTAGTTTAGGGCCTGATTTTGTAAAACGAAAACGTTAAGCGTTGACAAATTTTTTATGTATTTTGTTTTTGTAATCCATATAACATTTTTCATCGCTTAACATTTTCGTTTTACATTTTAAATCTACAATAATGAGGTTTGAAAGTAATATAAATATTTCTCAAAAAAAAAAAAACTAAATAATATATAAAACATTTTTTTGACATTTGTTGTTGAGGTAAATAAATTTTAAATTGTTAATTAGTCCCAGTTCTCTGTAGGATAGTGAAAGTATATATATTTTCACACTTTTGATGACAAAATATTTCATTTGATTGACGTTAATGTAATTTTGATAAGCTTGGTTTAGGAAAATATTTTGAACTACTTAATCCATTATACTGCGTTTTAAATCAAAGAATAATTTATTATTATGCCAAATAACTAAATGACTACTTGCAGTTGCAGCAATTTACGCCGATATTAAGACAATGTGTGTTATGTGATTCTGTTTGAAGACATCCTAATATTAATTTGGCTTCACGTATTTAAAAATTTTCATGCTTTTTTGGCAAAACAAAACTAATTAAACCTTGTACACGCTGTACATGCACGTAAAATAAATGAAGAATAAAACCATTTTCCCTGATTAGAGGAAAATCAATAAAACTTGTCTTGAATGGTTAACATTTACTTTTGTTTCAACGCTTAACAAAAATTCTAGTTAGACGCTTAGAAATACATAAAAGATACTATAAATTATGATATAAAATACTTAACTGTGGGTAACACAATAGAAGGGCAAAGAGAAAAGAACAAAAGTTTTAGCTCTCTGTTATTTTTATTTTCTTCTATTTTCAGTGCTTTTTGCTCATATTTTCATTCTGGGTCGATGAAATGTATTACGATACCTCTGCCCGGAAAAGAAAACAACTCACAAATATTTTGAGTGGTTGTGTCACACAATTAAAACAACTGTACATTTAACTAAAAATAAATATAAAGCGCCTTATATATATGTAAGTAAAAACATTAGCGTGGATCAGTTTATTGTGATAAGGAAAACTTAAATAAATCGCTAAAAGTTTCAATATATATTTTTTTGTATTTCACTTTTAGTGAATGAATTGCGGCCTTTTTAGAAACGTTAAGTAAACTAACAAAATCTAAACAAAAAATAATATCAATATATCCAACATCGAACTATTAACATTTTCCTTCTTTTTTTTCGAAAAATTTCGAAAAATACTTTTGTAATGCCATCAATGTCTTTATCGCGGAAAATACTGGGATAAATTTCCCGGAAATACCGTTTAAAGCAATGAAAATTATTATAGATATGTAACCGGAATATAAAAATCGGAACATTAATATTTACATAACAATATCGAGCATATGTTTCCTACCGTTACATTCAATTACAGTTCTACTGTTACATTCAGTCACAGTCCTACCGTTACATGCAGTTACATTCTATTACAGTCGGCTAACTGAGCCTTTATGACATCCTGTTAGAGCTATGCTGCTTAGCTATGTAAAAGAAATTGCATGTGTTAAATAACAATGCAATAACATTATTTATTTAATATTCATAAAATTAATTTATTTTATTATTATTTATAAAACAGAATAAATTCGCCACAAATATTTGCAATATTTGCGCAACTAAATCTTATTATTGTGATACAGAAGATGGAGCCCCTGTTAACAAAACTTGCTTCTTTCGACGAAGACTCTGTGAGAAGCATTACATGTTATCCAAGAGTTTTAGTTTATTGAAAAAAGGGACTAAAGGTTCATATATGTGAAACTACTGTCATAAAATTTTTATTATATTGTTATGAAAATATAGAGCATAATCATCGCAATTTGTTGCCGAAACTATTAAAACAATTGGTAGATTCAGCTTGGTGTTTGCTAAATGTATCAGCCTTGAAAAGTAAACGATACTTACATATGTCCTTGCATCGACCAAATCACTATTTAACCTTGGCATAGTGAATATCAAATAAAAATGTATTGCTTCTGAAATGAAATGAAATTATGAATTCAAAATTATATGAATACAACACAAAATTTGTTACAACAAATTTGATCAAAACAACTACATAATAGCAAGATCTACCAGACCAATTATAAATACTGTTTAAAAGAACGCATGTAAAAATTATATTCTACAGTAAAAAAAAAAGTAAAAAGTTTTATATAATAATATTTTCCTGGGAGCTATAAAAAGTTTAAACCAATCATTGTCACTTGCATTTCAGAATTATTCAAAGTTATTAGTGATATACAATTATTGGTTAGTGGGTACCTCATTACTCAATATAGTAGTATTTCCAAAAAATAATAATTTGTGTTTGAAGCGTACGTTAAAGCCCAACAAAAGTTTGACTACAGCACATTTGTAATACAGCTACAACTATATTTAAAAACACAGTGCAATCGAAAGAGAAGAGTGCGTGTATGCTACAAACTAAGTCCTATTAGCACATCTCGAAAAATGCCTTGGCTGCGCTGGCCTGGTCTGGTCTGGTCCTATTTGTATGTGTGGGAAAAAACATTCTTTCAATATAGAAAATCTACTTTACGCTGCATCCAAACAACGCTCAATAAATTGCTTTCAATTTCATCACACATACATGTGTCAAAATTCCTTTAAATTAATAGCTGTGACACAAATTGATAGTCGATTTCATGATTTAAATTTCACCGATGAAGAAACAACTCAAATTTGTAGCTTCAATCAATTTGTGCTGTGACCAGGGGCCCGTTACTCAAAACTACAACTTACAAATCTACAAATAAAATACACACAAAACAACAATAAAATTTTGTAAAAGTGTTGTTGTTTTGTGTGTATTTTACTTGCATATTTGTAATTTGTATTTTTGAGAAACGGGCCCCAGCTATTCAAATTTAAAATTAAATTGCCATATAAGTTGATAGGTGAATTTGAAAGCAATCTAGTTTTCAATTTAAGAAGTTTGATTGTGTTAGTAAAAAATGTTTGAGTGTATTACAATTTGAATGGAATTGAAAGGCAAAAATTGCACGTGTGGCCCCCCAAGTTAGTTAGGTAACTGTATTTGCTAAAGAAAAATTAATAATTATACTTAAAAATACATAAAAATACTGACGGTAAGTCAATAATGGCGTATGCAATACAAGAACAAAAATTCTCTTATTCCATTACACCAAATTTTCTTATTAAATAATTAAAGCTAGCGGAGGCACAAAAAATACTGCATTTTCTCAGCCACCATAAATTAACGTTTCTTGTTTTCTTAAAGAAAATCACATTAATTAATAAAAATGTTTCCATTTCTAATGACAAATTAGTACTATTGAGTACCTAAATGAGGAGTATGTATTGAGTATTATTCAGTAATGAAAATTACTGCCAGTTTATAGAAGACAATTAAAAATTCTCGTCTGTCTATTAATATTGAAAGCAAAAACAAAGCGCTTAAATTTTGTTTTTGTTTTCAATGTAAATAGACAGACGAGAATTTGTACATGTCTTCTATAAACTGGCAGTTAGTAAAATTTGCCAGCACTAAAACCAATGTCGTATGAGCACTATTTCGCATAAAAACTTAATACATCAAGTATCCGTTATTATTTAAAGAAGAAAAAATTATTGCATACTTTTGTGCTTCGACATAGAAATGGAGTTGCGACTCAGTGCGAATGAGTAACATGCAATTACACTCAGCGTTGTCAACTTTGAAATTTTAAACGCAAAATGGATAAAAAACGCTCCTTTTATAAAAAAACGCGCCAAGCTTAGAATTTATTTTTTATATAAAATGCCAATAAACATTTATTTATAAAAATTATTAAGGCTTTATAAAGGGTTTTTAAAGCAAATTTTCATACAAAATGTTTCTCATTTGGTGCGTCTTAAAGCATCATTATTGTTCTAATTGTGGTCTGTAAAATTTATTGTAAAAATGCTGCACTATTGAATGAAATAGTATATAAGTAGGTTTATTTTGTTGTACAAAGATCACCAAAAATGGTGCGAAATGCACCAAGTTGACAACGCTGCCTACCATGGGATAAAAATATAAGATACTTCGTACTACACTCAAAAAAAGACATGTACTATTATTAAGAAAAAATTTTTTTTTAATTTAAATAAAAAAAATTTCAAAGTTTAGGTAATTTTTTCGAAGTTCAAGTAAATTTTGAAAAAATCCTATAAAATTACTTAATATGAGTAAAAAATAAATAGTTCATGTGCTTAAAAATAGTTTATAAAAATAATTACTAAAAAAAATTCTTACATTTAAGGAAAGGTTTGCTGACTTAGAGGAAATATTTACTAAAAATGGGAAAAGGGTTATAAGTTTAGGGAACTTGACTAGTCAATTTCATTTTAAATCAAAAAATACATTTTAGGAAATGACTTACTCCTGATTATTTTATGATTGTTTCTATATCTTAGAAACATATTTACCAGTTTTAGGTATTTTTTTTTTTAATAATATCATATATGGGTAATTCCATTTTAAATCAACGAAAGAAAATCCAATTTTTTATCTTACCCTCTTAGAATTGTACAAACATTTGCACGAATGTTCTATAGTACTAAAATAATATAAATTCAAAAATTTTGGATATCTAGATTTTGTGGTTCCCGAAATATGGCGCTTCATTAAAAACACATATGAGTGGTCTGTCATTATTGCTCATATCTTCAAAAGTTTTTAAGATACAGGGTCGAAATTGAGCTCACTCAAATACTTTGACACAAAATGCAGAAGAGACTGTCAGGATTAATATATATTTTTTTAGAATTTTAAAAATTTCATTTTTTGAGATATAGTTCCCCAAACTTTAAATCACGTGACAGTGATCTTTGACCTTTCAGAAAAAAAGTTAAACTAAATGCAGTTTAAGAGCTATTCTCAATACCTATTAAATGGGACCAATTTCGACCCTGTATCGAGCTTTTAAAGATATGAGCAATAATGGCAGACCACTTATATATGTTTTTAATGACTTTTTTATTTTTTGACGCGCCATATCTCAGGAAAAACAGAAGCTGGAAGTCCAAAATTTTATATTTATCTTAGTTAAGTAACGTGCAAAAAGACAGCTAAGTTTCATAAGATTCAAAGGTGGTCGGGAAAATCCGTTCGTCGGTTATAAAAATTTTAACCCATATGTATTATTGATTTGCATTTAGCAAAAAAAAAAATTTAAGTAAATTTATCACATTTTCGAGGAGTATTTGATATTGAATTATTTTTTTTTTTTGTAAATAAAATGAAATTTTAAAACTCAATAATTTCAATGCTTGTTCAGGCTTCCCTGTTAGGCAATTCCTTAGTTATACACTTGTTGGTTCAATACTTGTCTCCTCTCATGGAATTAGTATGTATGTATGGTGAATTAATTAAGAATATAGTATGAAGATATAATAAATAACATATCATGTGCTATATAGAATTTAATTAAAAATAAGTTCGAGAATTAAAGACAAAAAAAATATTTAAGATCAAAGATGAAAAACATTTTTTGCACAGCTCCGAATTTTATGGGAAAATTTAACTTAATTTTAGAAAAATGTTGCTTAAATATAAAAATATAATTACCATAAATTAGTTCATTAATGAGCTAGAAATTTAATAAATATTTTACGGGTTTCAAGTAAAAAACAGCTTTGGTGCCTACGACAACTTTTTTTTGCTCAAATTTAGAAAACTTCCCAAGGTTTTAGTTAATTTTTTTTAGTGTAGAGTTGGGCGCATGTTGAATTTTTCCAACATAACACGACTCGAAGACGAATATTAAGACCTCAAGAAAGTACGAAATATGCACTTAAACAATTTTCTCAACAAAATACTACACAACACGCACGAAATCAAATTGAATAGGAAAAAATATTTTTTTAAAATATTAAATTTTGTCATTAGAAATAAATGCATACAAACATTATACCTAAAGGCATTTCATATTTTTCGTGTCAATTTTGCTCAACACGAAATGACACAGCACGCATACAACCCTACATGATACCATTCATTCTTTGTTTTCAAAGATAAAGACTTAAAAGAAAGCGCTTCTGCATAATGAACAATTGGAATATTCTCCCATAATATTGTTTTTATCAAAATGTCTAATTGCATTAATAAGAAAAAAAGAATAAATAAAATATTTTTCAAATACAATCAGAAGTTTATTGTTTTCTGACCTATAATTGCTTTAAATCTGGACTTTATTGTATTGGTTTAATGGTTAGCAGCCTCTAAATATATTTATTTTAAGAGAAGAAAGACTCAGATAATAAATACCTTGTCCAAAAATCATTTGGACAATAATTTAAATAACTGAAATATATATATTCTTTTTGAATTTTTTAACTACACTAATCATTTTTGATATTATTAAAAATCATACTTACTTTTAAGTTTATAGTTTTAAATATCTGTATCCAAAAATATTGTAAAAGAATGTGCACGAAAGTTGTACTGATTACTGAAAAAATTTCAGTAAGCAGTAAAAAAGTTCCAGTAAGCAGTACATTTTTACTGATTACTGAAAACATGCAGTAATCAATAAATTTTTACTAATAATGGACTTTTATCATAGGAAATATTCATTCGTGAAAACAACTAATTATGCCTTGTAGGTGTACTTGAGTACAGCGTGACCGTTTGACCGACTTAAATGGCAAATTACCACTTTTTCGACTGCCTTGCCACCCTTTTCCTCCTTTTTTTAAAAAATTTAATGTAGTTTTCTTTTTTTTTTAATTTTGCCCCTTTTTTTTTGATAAATCCTCTTTTGGTGCCACTTTTTGAAAAATGTCATCGGTCATTCTGCTTGAGTAGATCGTTTGGCCATTTTAAAAAAATTCGCAATATACTCTCAAAATAATAAGCTATCGATTAAAAGCTATTTTAACGTTTTTATCGATAAATTCCGATTTTGATGGTATATTCCAATTTTTTTTTAAATAGGAAAACGATCTACTCAACTACACCTACACCCACACTTAGTCTTTTTCACGAATGAATATTTCCTATGATAAAAGTGCATTTTTCGTAAAAATTTATTGATTGTTGTAATCAGTAAAAATTTACTGTTTACTGAAATTTTTCCAGTATTCAGTAAATTTTACTGGAATTTTTTTTCAGTAACCAGTAAATTTTTGCTGGATACTGAATTTTTTTTTCAGTAATTAGTAAATATTTACTGATTACTGGAACTTGTAATGTAGTAAATATATACAGCAGTATGCCCATGTATGGTATTTCTTTATAAATTCTTTGGAATTATGGGATATGATTATGGGCATCAGCCAGCAGTGCAAACGCATCAACTCACCAGCTATAGCACTCCTCGATGCTACAGAAGAAATTAGACAACTTAAAAGGTACCATATCTTGCCGTTCTCAATTTTGTTAACTATGTATGTTGTTTTCAGTGGAGTTTAATATATTATTTCAATGCTATTTAATCAAATTTGCCTTTTATAATTTTAAGGATAGATCGTGAATAAAAAAATTATATAAAATAACGCTTGCCACACTTAGACCACTAGAGGGAGTTAGGACTCATATTTGCTTTTCACAATGTCTATAGAAAAAAGATTGCATTTTATTGCAGCCCATTTTTTTATTTTAAAACTAGAAAGCCTACGCAATATTTTGCTAAGGCATAGTATGACAGCCGAGCTCTGTAAAACGAACTTTAGCTTGATCAAATTATAAATATAGAAAAAATGAAGTTCGAACAATAATAATTAAAACTAACTTAAAATAAGGATTAAAATTAAATAAAATTAATAGTCTGGGCCTGTGGCAAAAATTAATAAAATATACTTAATAGTAACAAACCAAAAAAGTTTGTCTTAAGTAGAACAAAAATAAGCAAATTAACTAACATGTGCATAATTAGTAAACAGCAAACGACAATGGCAAGACTGTTGTAAATTGAAAGATGGTAAAATTTAGCTTTCATCTTTCAGCAAAATTGAATACGATGAATCAAAACAATTCACATATTCCATATGCAATAATGGCTGAGTATATAAAGCTGAAATCTACATCAACTGACACCACAGACAGTCGACCAAACACAAAGAACTCTGATGATGAAAGTGTAGTTTCCTTTAAAAACAGCTAGTTGTTCCGTTCTACTACGTGCTTTCAGAATATTTACAATTAACTTTGGTGTTATTTGCTCATTAATAATTATCACATGTAATTAGGATTACAAAGCGATACGAACTTTAACCTGATCAATTTATAAAAATACAGAAACAAATGAAGTTGGAGCAATAACTTAATTTTTATTATTATTAACTAAAAATAAAAAAAAAATTAATTGCACATAATCATAATTGATACATAGTGCACTTACTTATTATGACCAATTTATTTATTTCTCTAATCTTAACGTGTTTTTTTTTTCTTTCAAAAAAAAAATTACCCACTGCAGCAAAAAAAATTGATTTTTCTTTTTATAATGTTTTTATCCAGCCGTTTTTTTTTTCAATTCATTGCATGCAATTTGTTGTGAATTTTGTATAAAAGACAAAGGGTTGGAACAGTTGGTAGTTCTTAGTATTCGGTAGTCCCGATAAGAAAAATCCCAGGAATCGAGAACCAAAAAATTAATAGTATTCCCATGAAATTTGTCCAGGGACGAACCGAGATAAAGCAAACCCTTTTAAAGGCGAATATGTTTGCATGTTACTTAATTAAGCCGAATTAATTATAAGCAACGTTTTACAGACACCAAAGAGAACTTATGCAGTTCTGTTTGTGTTTGAGCAAAATTATTACACTAGAATACTTGAAATTTCATTCAAGTACATCACTTTGCTTTTCATTACAACATTTATGCCTTTTTACTTTAATATGAAATACATAACTTCAAAACTAATACTTTTTTCATTCAATTTTACAGCAAGATGTGCAGCTGTAACTTCCAATAATACTATAAATTGAAAAAGATGGTATAAAATTGTGCTCATTAAATACTTTAAATAAACCGAACGCACAAGGGAAGTTAAAGAAATTAAAACTGCACACTCTTCATCTACTAAAAGTGCACCATAATCACAAGTGGGGCAGCTTTTACGAGGCTTTTCAGCTTAAACGATAAACATTCAAAGAAAACGACTGAGCCATACGACATAAATACATATAGAACTTCACCATATAGAACTTCACCATTTTCTTCAAACAAACTAATGACCGTCAAGTAAACTTTTTATAAATTCATTGTTGAACAACAGCCAAAAAATAAATTGAACTAAATGGTTCTTTTAAACGAATAAAAAGCAGCAGTAACATCCACTTACAAGGACTAGATAGTCAAACACCAACTAGTTCAAGAACTGAAATAAGCAGGAAATGGCTGGAAAAACGAACAAAAAGAAATTGCTTAAAATATTTCAAAACTGCAAACAAAATAGCGATTGCTGAGGAAAGAGAAACGGAAACGCTTCAGGGAAGAAAAATAAAGTTTTCAGTAAATGGACAAATGTGCAACGTACATAAATGAGCGATGGCCAAAGTTTTAAATCAGAAAAAATATCATAAAATAAATGTAGCAGACCATCGTCATCATCATTGTCAACAGCAGCAGCAGCAGCTGCAACAACAGCAACTACTAGCATCAAGGCAGCAACAAAAACAACGACAAACACAAGCAACTACCACAAATCAAAGCAAGAATGACGACGGGAATAACAAAAAGCACAGCCACTACAACAAACATGTCAACAATAACTACAACAAAAATTACAATGAATTTATCAAGTGCTCCAAAATGCAGCAACATGTTGATAACGGCCACAAGCCACATTTCCACAATAGCAAAACAAATATCCAGCAGCTAACATCCGTTCCCACATTTATTATTTTAAAAAATCGAATTTCAAAAATCAATAACTCACGCCATGTTAACAGCACACTTTTGCCCTCATTAGCCCCACCTTTGGCATCATCACCATCACCATCAACATTACCACCGTCAACAACATGTTCCTACTCGCCAGCTCCCCCAACACCGCCCCCCATGACTGCTCACACATCAACTGATTCATCTCTCTCCTCATCATATCTTAATCTGTCGTCTACATACTCGACCTATTCAACATGTTGTGTCTCAACCTACAATATGTTTGCCGCTTATGCCGAAGCTGCAACACTGCAGCTGAAGCGTAAAACTCAATTTAATAAACTGCTGCATGTCAGCAGCCATCCTTCAGATATGCGTAGCATTTGCTTTTTAATTCTGATGGCCTTCTTCTACTGGGGCGTTATGATACGAGCTGCTGTAGCCACAAATTTAACAACTACACAAGCGCCAACAGTAACCACTCATGTGGAAGAGTTAAGCGCCAGCCAAATAATGTTTAATTCCAACTTAACAACCACCCACAATACAGACAGTACTGTAGAAGCTTTAGACGTGCATAACGAGGGAAATGCAGCTACCCGTTCATGGTTTGTGAACAGTAGTTTACGCCTTCCCGTTTCTCTACTCCATTCCGACGATACTCTAACTAACTATCAGCGACGCCTGTTAATGCGTCGTGAAGCAGCCAATGTGCCTGATTTTGATGATGATGATTCCAACTATCACGACGACGAACTTGATGAATATGAGATGTTAATTAATAATAAATCCGGTAAGTAAAACAAAACCAAATACATACAAAAATGTAAATAACAACTTTTAAGTAATTTAAAAGGCGGTTAGATTTTCAATAAATAACATTATGCTAAAGCTATGTACAGACAATTGTCAGATCTGGCAATGTGCTGGCAATCAAAAATTGTCAGCACAAGGTAGATTGCCAGTTCACACGGTTTTATAAAATTTGTCAGAAAATCTTGCAATTTATTTCCAGACGGTTGTATGACAATAAATTCATCTGACAAAATCGCCAGTCGAAAAATTGTCAGTTCACACGGTTGTCATATGCACAAATTGTCAGAACTGTTGTTAGGCATTGCCAGACTCAAAGCATTTGTTCGAAATTGTTAAATATCAATCGTTTTCGGGTGTATAAAATGTAAAAAGTGAAAATATAAATTATTAATGCCCGTAGATATTTATTAGTGTATAGATAGATATCTATCGTGTAAGTTAAATTTTATAAGGCAAACTCGTAGGTGAAGACTTTAGGTAAATTACCGGTTTGTAGAAATAACCGGCATAAGGACCATAAGGAAGCAATTGCAATGATTTTGTCTGCATATATTTTATTATATATTTTTTCTTTAAAATCTAGCGTGTGCAGTGTTGCCCATATAAAGAATTCTCTTACAATGACGACATTGTCAGATGTGCGAAGATTATGCATCTGACAATGGCGTCATTGGAAGACAATTCTTTATATGGGCAACATTGCAGATGCATAAGCTTCTAACATCTTAAAAAAAAATATTAAAATGTTTGACAAATATCTGGCAATAACACAGTGGTACAAAATTGAATGAAATAGAAAAACCTGGGGAGTGATATATTTTTTCTTGTAGGTCTTGTCGAGTTAAAGAAGAATCCAATAGTGAAATATGCCGGACACCTCCAAAATCCGGATTTATGGTTAAAACCCGGTTTTTTTTTACCTTTGCGCACCTATAAGCCTGTAACTTTATTGATAATGATAGATTTGGAAAGAAGAAACTGAGATTTTTTATTTAATTTTAATTTAAATCGCACACGATTTTTATTAAATTGCAAACGTTTTTTTAAATACACAGATTCAAAGTGAAAAAGAAGACATTAACAAAACGTCATATTAAAAGAAAAAAATATAATTTTTGTTGTGTTTACGCTAACAGTGATTTGTAATTTTAAGGAAAGTGCATAAAAAGAACACAAAAAAAAAAAACAATATTTTTGAATGACTAAAACTCTCATTACAAATATTTTTTGTGTGTTTAGGATAACATTGATTTGTAACTTAATAGAAGGTGCATAAAAACAACACCAAAAACATTGTGAAGGCATTTTGGTAAAAATTTTGTTTTCATGAAAAGTTAAATAACTCAGTCAATTGCTTATATATTTTTAACCCCATATATGTATTGTAATTGTAACTAAATGTACTTTTTGAATAAATTCAAAAGTATTACAGTTTCTTAATAAAATAATTTATAAAAACGTTACCAAAGTTGAAAAGTTTTTGAAAAATCTACAAAATTTGTGTTTGCTGGACAATAACACCAAAATTTCTAAAGTTTTCTCAACAAAATTATATATCATTCGAAAGATCTCAGTTTCTTCTTTCCAAATCTAGTAAGAAATTGAAAATCGGATCATTATCAACAAAGTTACAGGCTTATAGGTGCGCAAAGGTAAAAGAAACCGATTTATTAACCGTAAATCCGGATTTTGGAGGTGTCCGGCAT
This sequence comes from Tachina lurida, assembly GCA_944452675.1. Taxonomy (NCBI): domain Eukaryota; kingdom Metazoa; phylum Arthropoda; class Insecta; order Diptera; family Tachinidae; genus Tachina; species Tachina lurida. The sequence goes on along the minus strand of OX101754.1, from coordinate 39,359,071 downwards.
ATTTCACTATTGGATTCTTCTTTAACTCGACAAGACCTACAAGAAAAATAATATCCGGTCCCAGGTTTCTTGGACTGTCGCACCGTGTAATTTAACAATGTGTTCACACGATTGTAAGATGTCTGACAATTTCTTGCTCAGCTGGTAGTCGTGTAATGGACCGACAATGTTTTTTCTGGCAACGACTTCTGACAAAAATTGCCTGTTCACAAGGTTGTAAGAAATTTTGACCACATTTTACTGGCAATATTGTAAGAACTAACAACCGTCTGTACGCTATGTAAGCGTTTAGTGAAAGAAACGTTAATCCCCCTTATCTTGGTTGGTATATTTTGACTTTGAATACAACGTTTTTGTAATAGATTAAAGAAGACTTCAGGAGGTTTTCTTTAATTAAGTACCAAAGTGTCTTAATCGAAGTCCAAGTACGACAACCACGATAAAGCAGAATAACTGGTCCCGTTTTTAAATCCTTCACCAAAAATGGTGAAGGGTTTATATGTATAGGTTTGTCATTCCATGTGTAATTTCCGAAATATTAATATGAGACACATAAAGTATATGTATATATTCTGGGTTTTTATGAATAGAGAAGGCGAATAAGCGATGTCCGTCCGTCCATCTGTCTGTACGTGAGATCGGTTTTCCAAAGAAAGACTGGAGACTTCGGTCTTGGACTGTTGTGTCAAATAGATTGGTATTGAAAATCAGCAAAATCGCAAAGATTGTTTCAGAGCTGGAAATTTGAAACTTTTTATTTGCATATAAAAGTAACTAGTTTAACATACATATTGGGCCTTATTACGGTTTTCGAATTTTTAGATTCGACTTCAACTTGCTGTACTAGATTAAAGAAACATGCAAAATTTTTCTTTAATCTGATACAAACTCTCGAAGTCGAATAGAAAAATTCGAGAACCGTAATAAGGCCCATTTTATATTTCATAAAGAATTAAATAGGTATTAAAAATCAAAATGAGTCAAAAAATCGAATCCAGGGTTGGAAAATTGAAACTTCGTATATAACATTAACCTACTAAAACTAATTTTTTCTTTTTCTCTATAAATCAAACATATTTTATATTTATAGGGAAATATTTTAGTAAAAGATATCAAAAAAAAAAAACTAAAAGAGTAATTCCAAGGTTGTATAATTTAATTTTTTTTATATAAAAGTAGCCCGTGCCCCCTTTCTGTAAGGTGTGAGAACTTCTCACATCGAGAAAAATTAAACGATTATATTGGGTGTCCCATATTACACAGGGTTACTCACTTAAAAACACATATAATAAATATGAGCAAATGCAGTTTTTTCTTACTCACTCTGTGATAACAAATTTTTCGACTAGAAAAGTTCACACATTCCTTACAGAAACGAGCACTAGGTCAAATTAATTTGTTATTTTTCTTTAGGTAAAAAATATAATTGATGTTTTAGAAAGAAAACTTTTATATATAAAATTAGAAAAATATAAAACACACCCAGTAAAAAAAGACACTCCAAAAAAGTCATGAAAATGTAGAGTTTGCGATCTGGAAGTAGTGCAAATTTCGATCCGATCTAATGATTTTTACATAGGGTTGTCATTGCAAGAAGTTCTCTTTTTCGCTGCCTGGTCACCGATTTGGAAGCGATTTTAAGAAAAATTTCCTTTTTTGTGTTCTATGATAATATTTTCGTCTAGGAAAAATGGCTAATAGTTACCTATTTTAACAATTAGTTTCTTTTTATAGGAATTTAAACGCGAAACAGTAATTTAATGTAAATTTAAGCAAATAACTTTAAAATTTTAGACCAAAATTAGTTCATAAGTTTCTTCAAAAATATCGATTTTTTAAAAATTCTGGTGAGTAATTTCTAAAACTAGAGAGGAATTACAAGGTTTTGTATGACTAAAATAAACTTCTACTTGGTTTTCTGCTAACTATCGGCAAATTCAAAATATCGATTTTTTGGAAGCAATGAAAATGTACTTCCTTTAGAATGACTTCCAATTTTTTTTACTGGGACAGCTCCAGAGAGCTGGGAAGCTTTGACTTGTTTGTTATATAAAAGTAAATAAATAAAACTATTTTTTTCTTTGTTAATTAAACATATTCTATTTTAAAGAAAGAAAAATTAGTTTTAAAAAATAGATAATTCATAATCAGCATCCAGTATTGGAAAATTGATTTTTTTTATATAAAAGTATCGTAACTAAATAAAACTAATTCTTTTTTTCTATTTAATCTATATACATATATAAAAATGAAACGGTCCATGTATGTAATCGCATAACATGAGAACGGCTGGAGCGATTTTGCTGATTTTTTTTTATTCGATTAGAAATTTTCAGGACATGGTTTGTAAAGAAAAAAAATTAAAAAACTACTATTCACTTCTCATTTTTTCTACGCACAAACTAACAAAGGGGACAATCATAACTCAAGAACTACTGCACCGATGATGACAAAACTTTATATACATGCTCTATGCGGCGTAAGGAGTGTTTCTGTGTAGTTTGAAGTTCGTCCGACAGATGGCGCCATATTTAGTTTTTCATATTTAGTTTTTTTTTGTGATTTTGCACCGTAACTCAAGAACTACTGCACCGATTTAGACCAAACTTTATATACATGCTCTATGAGGCGTGAGGAGTGTTTCTGTGTAGTTTGAACTTCGTCCAACAGATGGCGCCATATTTAGTTTTTTTTTGTGATTTTGCACCGTAACTCAAGAACTACTGCTCCGATTTAGACCAAACTTTTTATACATGCTCTATAGGGCGTGAGGATTGTTTCTGTGTAGTTTGAAGTTCGTCCGGCAGATGGTGCAATATTTAGTTTATTCGTGGGCAAAATCCAATTTTCATATTGTACCACCAATGCCATATACAACACTAATGTTTGCTTAGGGCCAGCAACGCGGACCGGGGTCAGCTAGTTAAATATATTTCACATATTAGCAATGCCTTTACTCAAGAGTTTTTTTATTTATTAAGTTTTTATATGAAAATATAATTTAACTATAAGCATGGACACTCATTAGTCTAACGAAACTTTGGATATGTTACGTATTATGCACAACTTCAGGTGTGTAATTAGTTTAGGTTGATTGCAGATGTTTTCAAATAGAAATTTCGTTTAGCACCATAATGGATAGTTATTTAATTCACTTTCCGGTGTTGGGATCAATATGGTAAAGGATGCCAAAATTTTTAATTTATATATCCATATGCAGTTCAAGTTGCTTAAGATGTTGGTGAATAAATTGTCATTAGAAAGTGCTGAACTCTGTTAAAGTCATCTCTAACTAATTTCTCATCATTCATTTTAAAAAGGGAAAATATTAATAGTGTAAATAAAATATTAAATGCAAAGTGCAGAATAAAATATTCAGCTATTGCTTATATGTATGTATGTATGTAAAATGAAATCTTTGAATCAAATTTTCAGTCGAAAAATAGTCATAGGTCACTTACTATAAATTGCACTAGAGCAAAAACTTAATCATGCATTTGTTTCACAAAACAAATATGTAAGTACATTAGAGCGACTTACGGAAAAATAGTTTTTGTTACACCTCTCGAATTTAGTGAGAATATTTGAGGGCTCTAGTGATGACCCCTCGTGAGCTGGAACGTATCTAAAAAAAAAATTATATTTTTATAGTTTTTTTGCATATTTTCGTATTTTCTTCCAAAACAATATATTAAAAAAAGTGCATCACCTGAAAAAAATTACATCCAGCTGCGTCCAACGGTGCATTAAACTTTACCAACTGTACAATCATCAATGTGTTATTTCATAAAAACTACCGTTTTTTAAGCACTTTTATAGCAGCTGCTACTTATATTAAAATAAATTCTATTACTTTTTAATTCTTATTTGATCTAAGTCATTGTAAACTTATTTTTGTTGTTACTTCTCGCAAAAGTTCACTCGAACGATCATTAAAAAGATGGATCTTTAATTTGAAAGGGGTAACAAAATTGCGTTTTTCGTATTCATACACGCAAAGAAAAAATATGGTTGAGGTAACCATAATCAAACAGCAACATACTATGATTGAATTATATGGTTGCAGTCAAATCATATTATTGTCAATGGAAAAGCAAAGTTTAAATAATATTTTCTGCGTTAATAATAATATTATCTACAAAAACAATTAACTTTGTTATACCTAATCTTATCATTGTAAATAAGACAAGACTATTGTTAGATGTGACTAAAATATAATTGAGACTTACCATACCATGTTCTAATATTACAATAATATTGTTAAATACGACCATAGTATTATTTTATGTAATAATAATATTTTGTTTTTTAATCATATATTTATTGGCAAATCTTTTGTTTAAAACAGCTGTACGGTAAATCCGAAATAAAAATAATTAATATTGTTGAAATAAAATGTATGTTTGTATGTATAGAAATGTATACTTACATATACATATGTATATACAGGAAATATAAACACATCTGTATAAACAGATATACATACATACATATGTACATATTATTTTTATTTATCTACCCTTTTGTTTATACTTTTTTTTATTTATTTAACACCACGCGTGCACTACCGATAGCTTACAAACGAAACACTGAACTGACAGAAGCTGTTTCTGAAAAAGATTTTTTTTAAAACTTAACATAGTATGGTTTTGGATAACATTATATTGTTATTAACGTCATATTATTTTTACAGAATAATACAAATTATATTGTAGTCATAAATTTTTAACAAAACTATATTGTTAAACTCTAACCATATCGCACTTTCTATGAATATAATAATATAATTATTAAATTCAAACATTACTCTGTTTATCGTAACGAAATTAATGTTTAAAATAACAATAACTAGTTTTCAACGACCACACATTTGTTTCACAGAACATAATATTGTTTTCTCAACCATTTTACAACCATATATTTTCTTTGCGTGTACAAAGTGAGTCACTCAAATGTGTGTATGCATATACTTAGTATGCATGTATGTATATACTCCTTACGTACTTCGGTGAAGAGTATATACGATTCGTCACAGCCGAATATAGCACTCTTAATTTGAAGACTTGTCAGCTTAGCTTTTCATGTACACATAAGACAATTAATAATTCCTTAGTATGGAAAGAACCACTTCCTATACTCCCAATCCATTATTTTTCTCCGATTAATCTCTTTGTTTTTAAATTAGTCCACAGCAAATTTTTCAATTCTCACTATTGTAGTTTTCCAGATATTATTTTATTATTATTATATTTTATCATTAGTAATAAAGTTCTTTAGATATAGTTCAATTAATAGTTTACTAGATATAGAACAACTAAATAATTTTTTACGACTACGAGAGGTATTCTTATCCACGCTCCTACCGCGCCAGTTTTTTGCTGCAACATGTAAATTATTTACGAAAGTAGACTACACTTAATTTAAGGACTCTAACTAATGCAGCTTTCTACATATAGGAGCACTAAACATTTTTTTTTATTTTTTCTCCTATTTTACTGGGTTTCTGCATGACTTTGCTAATTATTTTGAAAGTTACAAATACCAAAATTGAAAACTGTAACTAATGCAGTTTAATAACTTTTTCGTTTATTAATTTTTTTTTACTTTTTTTTCTCAGATTATATAATATACAAAATAGAAATTTTTTTACACTAAGTATGAAAAATAATGTCTCTTAAATGACCACCGTTTGGCACTGATGGGCTCGCTTTAGAGCATTTTCCATAACATCTTTCAAAATTTGTGGCTGTAACGTTCGAATTTCTGCAACAATGTTTGCCTTGAGTTCAAGGATTGTCTCTGGCTTGTTCACATAAACTCGCTCCTTCAAATAACCTCAAGGAAAATAGTCGGGTGCTGTTAAATCTGGCGATCGCGCTGGCCAAATAATTTCTGAATTTCTGGAAATTATTCCCTCTCCAAAAATTTAACTTAAAAGTGCCATTGTCTGGTCTGTTTTCAAGAGCAGGACGTAAACAATTTTCTATCATAAACCGATACCGCTCTCCATTTACGATTACAGCACTTCCATCTTCATTCTCGAAGAAGTAAGGCCCAATGATATTTTCAGATGTGATCCCACACCATATTGTACGTTGATGAATGGCTCTTGGGTTTTCAGATCCCCAGAGCCTACAGTTCTGCTTAATAACAAAGCCATTCAAATGAAAATGAGCTTCATCACTCATAATCAAATTTTCAAATAATAAAATTCTATTATTCTGGTTCTTTGTTCAGTTGTGAATCTCTCCATTATTTATTCGCCAAGTATTATTTATATAATCTGAAACAAATAAAAATAAAAAAATATATAAACGAAAAAGTTATTAAATTTTTAAACCCCATGGTAATTTTTGGCCCACCCCGTATAAGACAAATAATAATCTGCAATTTAACGTTACAAAATTTTAAGACTTTGATTATTGTAGTTGTCTAGATATAGAAAAACTAATAACAAATAGTATTGGGGTTACGTTTTCCCCCAGCATGGTTTAATAAAAATATTAGCCTAAGTTACTCCCTATAACATCTGTTTTCTGTCAGTATGTCAGTTTAGTATTGTATATACTCGTTCTATCATATGCATTAAGTAAAAAGCTGCTATTTTGACATTAGAAACAGATGCCTCAATTTGTATACCCTTCACTAAAAATATTATTAGTACACATATGTATATAGGTTTGTCATTCCATATGTTCCCTGCAGGAAATGGAACTGACACAAGACTAATCACGTGACCGGTCCCCAGTCCGAGTTCTAACACTTCCTATGAAGTGGACCAGTCACTTTTAGATGGGGATGGCCTAGGATGGGGTTAATTGATACTTTGTATGCACCTTGTGACTTGTCACTGAACTATCCCTATTCGATGTATAATAATATAAATATAAATTATTTATAAATGTAACTTCGACATTTAACTGTTACAATTAACGCTTATAAATTTGTTTATTGTTACCAATGCAATGACATTTTTTTTTTAATTTTATTTTTATTTGAGATTCGAACCGACAACCTCGTGCATGACAGGCTGGCACACTACCCACTCGACCACAGGGCCACTCATATTTCAAAAGTATAAATACCATTTAAGCTTAGGTTAATATCTAAGTATAGTTACGGGACTGATCCCAGAGTCACATTGAAGGGAGCAATTAACATTATATTTACACTATTTGATAGGTCCTGTGTTCGACCACATCGAACATGTTCAGTGCAGTTTACTACAATACTAGACCGAGTCCGAATTAAATTGGCTCAAGATCAAGACGATACGCCACGAAAATGGTCAATATGCCACTATTTAAACGATAGGACTTTTTTCACCATACACTACTACGTACTTTTGATAACACCCACATTATCTCCAGTTATAGGACGAGTACATTTGGATCAATTGTCACCAAATTTTCTGCAGGGTTATTTCAACAATATTCATATTTATATCCGTTTGTCGTTCTGTATGTACGTAAAATCGGTTTTCTGGAGCTCCCACAAAAGCTGGAGTCTTCAGTCTTTCGACTGATGTGCCAAAAATGTTCCTAAGTATGTAGTTTAATATTAAAAATCAGCTAAATCAAAAAGACGCTCCCATAGCCGGAAAGTTTATTTTTTGGTATAAAGGAGTTTGTTTGTTTTTCTTTATTATTTAAACATATTTTATTTCTCAATAATTTTTTAATATTCATCCAATTTCTATATAAAAATCTACTTTAAACATAAGCTTATGTTGCTGCTATGTAAAACATTTGTCTTATGTTTATGTTATGTGATATGTTGCTTATTATGCTAACAGCACAATTATGCCTCCAATGTATGGCCATACTTTGGACTAAACGTAACTGAGCTTTTAATAGTTTTTATTATACGGAAATAACCAAGGTGTATTTAAACAGGTGGCAGCGTTACTTCAGCTGATAATTTTTTGCTCTATGTGCTTTGTAGCTAACGAATGTCAAAAAATTCGTTTTGTTTTGGTTTTGGTACAATTATTTTTGTGCTTTTGACATTCTTCAGTTCTTTACACAGCTATGGTTGTCGTATTTTTGTATAATAAATCCTTACGCATTACGCACCTGTATAATTACACCATGGAAATAACATTAAATATTATAATTAACGGACATGTTCCATTTCATTTCTCTGAATAAAATTAAAAAACTCTAGGGGCTAAGATGTTTACCTAATATCGTGATACGGCAATGGAATGTTTGAATTGAGACATCAAACAGCTTTGTTGTGCTAAATTTTATTAAATGCTGGAAGATATGAATAAGTTATCTTATTTTTTATTTATATAAAAGTACAGTTCTAAGATTATTCCAAGAGTATTACATGGTAACACGGTTTTTCAAAGTCTTATGGCATTTTTTTTACTGAAAAAAATATGTTACACTTATTACACTTTTCAATATAAAATTCGAAATAAAATGATTTTCTGATATATATACATTGTATTAGAAACTATCGTACCATACTTTGCAAGCTTAAATTTTTTCTTTAAACGAACGCTAAATTGTATTTTGTTTTTAATAAAAAGTTAAAAAATGTTACACCTTTTCTAGAAAAGAAAACGCCATTATATTATCAACAAAATGAACTGATGTTTTTGTAATTTGGAAATGTAAATGTAAATGTATTTATAGTAAATGTTTACTTAAAAACGTTCTTAGCAGCCTAGCATTATTGAATCGAACTTTTCATTCTTGTAATGCAATCTGTTAAGTATTTTACCAAGTTAGTTTTCTGGCAGCACTGATGTAAATAAAATACTTCTTTATATACTCATGTGTAGCCGAATAAATACTCAGATTATTTATTCAGATTATACGATTATAGTTAGTACAGTGTACAAGTCGTTTGTGCTGCGCAATATAAGGAATGTGTATGAACATAGTCGTTGGTTATCTATTGTTATACGTATTCAGTTTAAACTTTATGAATATGTTTACTTATGAGAATAGTTTTTATTAACTACATATGTATGTATATACCCAGGAAAAAATTTAGTGGCAAAGCAATGAGTCACCCTCTTTTTTCAGATCGGCAGACATTAAACATTTTTATAAGAAAAAAAAAACTGTTCCTATTGACCTCCTACTTATGTGTATATAAAAACAAAATATGTATTCAATAAGATATTCATTTGTACGAAAGTTCAAGGAATTGTATGTATCAAATATGTACATATATGTGCATTTATGTACATACCCCGAAGGAAATGTCGATAGTGAAAATGTACTGAATCGCGTTGGACTTTGTCACCAATACTACTCTCTAATTATTCTCCATACAATAATTTGTGCTATAGACATTTAGTATGTGCTTCTCATTGAAAATCGACTAGTAACACTAAAACAATTCACTAGGTAGTAACAACGTAGTTCTTATGGGAACATGGAGACATACCAACCATACCTTAAGTACATAAAAATTTATGTATATTGACAAGTTGTTGCAAAATTGTAGACAATGTAACTACTACTAGAATTTTAGTGTTGACATAAATACACTTGGCCCCAGTCTGACTGCATATGTATGTAGTACGTATGCAGATATTCAAAAAATAAAGAATTTTAGAGAGAAAAAAAAACAAAATAGGATTATTACACATAACACATTTAGACAATAAATAACATAAAACAATGAACAATAAAAGGATTATAAAGTTTTTGCTTACTCGTAGATAAACAAAGAAGCTTACGAATAGTGGATACATACATATGTATGTGTAGTTTATTATTGAACTTTGAACTCTAGATAAAGAGTTTTGCTGCACCAAAATGTTTTAAATCTAATAATTGAGACAGACCGATACTTCCGTAGATGGCACAACATTTTCAACAGCCATTGTCACTTCAAGAGTTTTCAAAAATTCTTTGTAATTTTTTATAGATTTCGCATGATTAGACTTTGCTTAAAAAATAAAAATGTTCTCCCAAAGAATTTCATAACCAATGCCAATAAGTTTAGCATTGATTGTCTATTTATGGCAGTGAATTTTCAAATAAATATTTTCTTATTCTTGACTCGCACATAACTTGTGTTTTTTTTTTAATACGGACTCGAAGTTCAATGAAAACTAGTAATACAGGGTGGCTGATAAAAGCCACCCTGTATTACTATTATATTTTTTGTACATAAATTCCTTCATAATGGTCCAAATTTAAATGAGTTTGTGAAATATTAATTTTTGAATTTTTCTACAGAATAAACTAGAAAAATATATTCTAAGAGGTGCTTTTTAGAATCAGTGGGACCTTCGGTTTTTTTTGAAAATTCGTAATTTCAGACTTTTATCCACCCAACAACTTTCACCGCCAATTTATAGAAGACGAACGAACTATGTATATATTGAAAACCAAAACAAATTTTTAGATAAACTGGCAGTTAAACCTGGGAGTCTACTCTGTAATTCGATTCGAACGAAAATGCTTTCGAGTTTACATGTTGTAAATATACAAATTCGAAAGCATTTTCTTTCGTTTCGAGTTACACTGTAGACCCCCTGGTTCAGTCTTCCGTAACTAATAATTTTTTTTTATTTTTACAAATTTAAAAAAAAAATTTGTGTATAATTCCTTTTACGTACCGATCTTGGGCAATTTGTTTCCTTTTTTCATTAAATAATAATAGATGTTTAAAATAAGTAAAATTTTAAAGTCCAAAAAGACAAGCCTTAATGCTTTTTTTGCTACTACAATATTGTTTATTAGGTTCCAAATAAACATTCGCAATGCGATCAGGTTACGCATCGAATTACTGACCTACCTGAACGAATTTATTCATTCGTTTAAACACAGTGAATTAAGCTTAATAGTGTGCTGGCATAACATACTCAATATCAACATATAAAACATACATATTATTCACAATAATATACCATTTACTTAAACACGAACTGATGAAAACTGTGAACACAAGTTAGAGTGTACTTATGGTTCATCTATTTTTTGCTCTGTTGCAATTCACAGTGACCTATGGGTATTTTTCGACTAAAGATTAAGGCCTTATTATGAGGAACTTTCGATATTCGACTGTAGTCGAAAGTACTGAGCAAACGAATTTTAATTTCGTATTATGACGAGCATTCGACAAAGAACGTCGCTATTGTGAATAAACTCGACAAAAAATAGTTTACAATTTGTGTTTGTGTACTTAATGTGTAGTTTCCACAATGCAAGCAAGCGACTTGTCTAGAAAAAATATATGAAAAGCACTCAAATTTTTGAGTGATTCCTATACAAATATTCTAGACAAGTCGCTTGCTTGCATTCTGGAAACTACACATAAAAATAAACATTGTTTAACACTAAGATTTTTAAAAAAATTTTTATATTAAAATACTTCATCGAAAGCTAAATTCTGTTCGATAGAAAATACGTTGCTCAGAGAAATTTTTGATGTTCATAATATGAATTCAAGAATCGAAAGATCGTAAATCGAATGCGACTCATAATAGGGCCGTTTGATTCAAAGATTTTACTTTCATTCATCTCTATATTTCCTTAACGTTAAAAACTTTAAATTTCAGTAACAAGAGTTGATGTGCGTAAGATCGGTCTAAATTTCATTGCTATTTCATTTTTATAAAAACAAAAATCGAAAGACATTCTATCCTTAAATTATAAACAAAAATTCCTCGTGAAAATATATCTTTTTCTCCTATTGTGAATATAGCAGGTGCTGAGAGCGTAATAAACAACATATCACAATGCTTCATACGACTTGTTTTATATGGCCATGTTTTATATGGCACCAACAAAAGCGTATGATGTATGGTTAAGCGGGATATTTATATAAAAATTAGACGATTTTAAAAAACCCTTGTTTAATAAATATAAAAAAAATTTTAGTTAATTTTAATTATTATTGTTCAAACTTCATTTGTTTATATATTTATGATTTGAACAGGCTAAAGTTCAGGCAAGACTGTTGTAAATTTAGAGATGGTAAAATTGAGCTTTCATTACAAAAAAGCTTTGAACAAATTGAAATAAGATGAATTAAAACAATTCACATATTCCCTTTGCAATGATGGCTTATATACTCAGTAAAGCAGAAATCTACATCAACTTACACCATACAGTGGACCATAGACAAATAACACTGATGATGAAGGTGTAGTGGCCTTAGAAAACAGCTAGTTGTTCCGTTCTACTATGTGTTTGTCACAAAATTTACAATTAACTTTGGTGTTATTTGTTTATTAATAATTATCACATATAATTTGGTTTAAAAGCAATACGAACTTTAGCCTGTTCAAATCATATATATAAAAAATTTAACTTTTAATGATCAAACAGAATTGCGGCATAAACACATTTTCCATACAAATTGACACAAAAAATCAGCACCAGAAAGCAGTCGATAGATAGAATTTATTTTATTTTGACAACGTTTTATCTTATGCTCTCACATATAAATACTTATTCTCTCAAACAAGTTACCATACTTTCAATAAATTTCATATATTTTGTGAACAAAACTACAAAGAAAAATAAGCACAAAAGAAAATAAAACTAAAATTATAGAGCATTTGAAGTTACTGCCGTAGATTTTATTATGGGCTTTGTTAATTTGACAACGATTTTTCCTGAAGTTGCGGACATATTCTGTTTGATCATTAACATACCAAAAAAAATTTCCAGGCCTGGAACTATCTTTTTTATTTCCTTATTTTCAATGCCAATAAACAGTTAGTTATTTATAAAGGGTGGGCAAATTTGAGGATAGGAAGTAAATTGGCTGTCAAATGATGAAATGTCAATAATTTAGCTTTCAACCTTTGACATTTATTTATTAAAAAAAAAAATGGGAAATGATGAAAGTTTTAATACCATATTGGGCATATGGTCTAGTTACTCCGCCCATATTTGTGCAACACCATATTATGCAAATTTACTTTGTATAGTATGTTATAATAAATAAATAAATAAAAAAATTTATCACATTTATTTTATCTTTTGCATTATCTTCTATTAATTTTATTTTACAGCTTTAGGTAAATATATTGGAGCTCCATGCAATAATTCGAAATGTGAGTCCACTCTCTTGCATGTCACCTGTGAAAAGGATACAAATACTTGCGGCTGTGAAAAAAATTACCCCGTGCAACTTGGTTTAACCAGGGGATGCGATAAACGTAAGCACTTTTACATTTTGGTCAATTCAGCCAACTAACCAAGCTATCCATCTCTTACCCACATTTCACACATATTTATTGAGAAATCTTTAGTTATGTTCTTTGATGTTGGTTGTACGGCATGAGGGCAGGATGTGTGTGGGGTGATGATGCTGGTTGTGGCTTGCATTTTTATTTTTGTATTGTTACCAATATTTATTTTCATTTCGTACTTTGTTTTGTCTCTTTGGTTCCATCAGCTAAAAAACTAGGTGAACAATGTTTCTATGATGAAACATGCCAGTACAATGATGAAAATTCCCTTTGTGTTCAGGTGCGCCATAATGCCATGTGCCAGTGTGCAAGCGGTTTCCATTCTGTTAGTTATACAAAACCGACACGACGAGTATTTTGCACTCAAGGTAAGTAAGTGTGTCATTCCATTTCAAAATAGTAATAAAAGTAAAACAAGTGACAACCAACCAACCGCCTGCTGACAATGAGTGGAGAACACTTGCAATTTATTACAAGACGAAGAATATTTTTATTTAAATCATTGTGGATTGCAAGTAAATTTCATGTGCACATTCATTTTCTTAAATACGGGCATCAAATTCAAGTAATTTCGACAAAGTACCATTTTTGTATTCAAGGCGATTTAAAATATAAAATAAATCTTCAAGAATTAAACACATAAAAATGTACGATATAAATAAAATCCAAGAGAATCATTCAGGCTCATTTTTTGTTTTTCTTTTTATTTAACTTTCATATCGATTTTGTGATAATTTAATATGATTATGAGGATTATATTGGCACTATCGAAAGCTTTTGATATAAATAAATAAAATAAAATAAAAATAAAAAAAAATAAATAAATGAGTACCATAAAGGTTATCTCAAAACCAAGATTATATTTAGTGGATCGATAAAAAAATACGTTAGACCTCTATCGAAACAAACAATTTGAGAATTTATTTCTGAAAAACCATATTGTCCAAATGTAAACCCTCGGGCAACACAATAATTTTTTGAAGGCCTGCACACCCTGCCTCCTGCAGCGAACGACTTTTAAGATTTAATGTCCTTGTGCTATGATGCTCTATTATCGAAAGTTAACCAAAGTTGACTAACACATTTTTATTGAGTTAGTCAACGACGAAACTTTTAAAAATTTATTACTAAAGTAAACTTTTGAGTAAAAGCATTTTTTTTTCATCGCTCTAAAAGACACAGACAACTTTATTAGAGGCGACGGCATCCAAACATCAAACCTTACAATTTCGTAGCATGCTGCGTGATGGTAAACACACAAATTTTTTTGGAGCTATGCTCTCTATGGCGCGATACAGGAGCTAGGACATGACTTTCGTAACAAAAATAATCGACATTATAACAGTTATAAATTTATTTTTGTTTTGATTTCTTTGTACTTAAAAGCAAAGTAAGAAAATATGATAACGATTGCTCAATTTGTTTTTTTTTTTTGGTTTTGCACATGAGCACAATTCAGAGAACAAATCCAATCGGCTAGAAGCCACAAATATACAATTAGAAAAGAAAACAATGGGAAATAAATAGAAACATTTTGAAATATTTGCCGCGAATTTGACATCATAGAATAATATAATTGTATGGCATTGTTATTTAACATATGAAATTTTTTATATAGCTAAGCAGCATAGCTCTAACCGGGTGCCCTAAGACAACTCTCTTCTTTTTTAAATACATATATTTATTTATTTTAAAGAAATTTATTTATTATTTGACATATTGTCAGAAGTGTACATACAATAATTGAAATTTATTTGCTGGTGGTTTAGCATTGTCTATATATTTCATTGGCGCTTCAATCACAGACTTTCAAAGACTATATGAGAATTCATAAAATAATATTTTTGAAAATCACAAAAGAAAAAATAATCTTAGTAGACTTTGTAACTGATACAAAGCCCAGCAAATAGTTTATATTCAGGTGAACTCATTTCATTTTTCTACATCCTTATACAATTAGAAATCCATCGGATAACAATAAAATTATTTACAAGGCTAAATGAAAAATAAAACATTAATTGAACTTTGAAGATGATTTGGTTGAACCGCCAATGAAATGCCAAGCCACCAGCAAATAAATTTCAATTATTGCATGTATTTATTTATTTTATCTTCAAAAATTGACTAACAATAAGTATTCAAATCTTAAGTCTAGATATAATTATTAAGCCCAACCGGTGTCAGACATAAACTTAGTGATAGTAATTAATAACACATAAGAATCGTGCTAAGCAAAGTATTTTCAGGAAGTTTCATCTGGAGTGTTGTGAATAAGAGCCCTTATGTCCCTCTTTTTTAGGCGTATGTGTCCAGTAAAGTTCAAAATATTACGAGCAATCGGATTAGGATGGGACTCGACTTTTGTTAAGTATTTTCCTGTGTATTTTGCTATTTTAGCAGCCAGTAGTGACATATTTAGACCACGATGTAAATTTTAATTTTTGATGTACCATGAAGCCGATGTTATTAACCTTAAAATTTTGTTTTGCCTTCGTTGGATTTTCTCCACATTGGAACCTGAAGCAGTGCACCATGGCTGTATTCCGTGGTACAATTTAGGTTTCAAAAGCGACTGGTATATTAAAAGTTTACAATCTATGTATTTCACCTGTGAATATTGAGAAGCAACTTGATTGTTGATTCAAATACATACCTCTTCGTTAGCAAATGTTTCCTTAACACACTTTCGTTCGTTTACTTCTATTCTCCATAAATTCAACCATAGCTCCCGCTGGCTAATATGTTCTTCTAGATAGCGAGAAGCATCGTTATTGTTTTCAGGCATACTAAGGCACACCGGAAACACTCACCTGTTACTGATATTTGTCTGAACAAGTTGTATTTAACAAGGTGAGAGCAGGCGAACAACAAGTACAACAATGCTATAACAATATTAATCTTATTTTTCCGAGCTCGGAAAAATAGTTTAATTTTCACAGAAAAAAAAAGGCCGAAAAATTAGATAAAAATATTTGATAATATTAATCTTAGCTTATAATGTTCCACTGTTTTTCAAAAACATAAGACGTGAAATAAAGAAACAAAACAAGAACCCACGCGCAAATAAAAAAAAAACTATTCGCACAGCCAATAATCCATTTTACAATATACATACATATAATAATTAATCTTATTTAAATTTAAAAATGTTTCTATATTTATAATGATCAGGGTACAGTTCGTATCGCTTTGTAAGCCAAATTACATGTAATAATTATGAATGAACAAATAACAGAAAAGTTAATTATAAATATTCTGACAAACACGTAGTAGAACGGAACAACCAGCTGTTTTCGATGGCCACTACACCTTCATAATCAGCGTTCTTAGTGTTTGGTCCACTGTGTGTGGTGTCAGTTGATGTAGATTTCAGCTTTATATACTCAGCTATTATTGCATATGGAATATGTGAATTGTTTTGATTCATCGTATTCAATTTTGGTGAAAGCTTTTTTATAATGAAAGCTCAAATTTACCATCTCTAAACTTACAATAGTCTTGCCATTGTCGTTTGTTTGCTAAAATTGATGCGTTTCAAAAGCAAACTTCTAGCTATTACCCGATGGCAATTATTGCAAAATTGGCAAACCTGCAGCTTCAATTGAATGTACTTGGAAAAAGTCTGAACCATTATATAATATTTTATCTTTTCGCTGATCACCGTTTGTAACTGTTTGTGCCACTCCAATTTTTCCGAGTCGTTCGAAATTGTAGTCAAATGAATTTTTTTTACTGCCTATTAATATCAACTGACTTGCTTGAGCATCTTAAGCTAATCGCACATCCTCATCAAGTGCAGTGTAGGGATGTATTTCTGAACAGATCATATTTTAATCCGTGAAGTCCACGTCAAGGAGTAAGGAGTAAGATTAAAATTAGCCACACAAATGTTCCTCGTAAAATTCTACATCAAATCGCTGAAAACTTCCCGTACATAAAGAGCAAGGGTTACATAGTTTCTGATGCTTAACCAGCAGAATAATCTACTCAGTTAGCACCTTTGTAAAATAGAGGAAAAACTAGTTAAGTTTATCTTCTCTGTACCTGCCTGTCACTTCTCCATCTATTCTTACACCATCCCTTTCCTACTTTCAGGTAAGATAAAATAACCTGTCAGTTTTGCACACGACAGCGGAAAACTTATTTTCTCTCCTAAGCGACCTATCAAATTTAACATAACCTAACAAAATTTAAAAAAAAATTATTCTTTAAAAAGCAAAGTCACCACATCTATGTGTAACTTTGTTGTGGTTTACACCCAAAATATTTTGATTATGAAACATTATGTATCATCTAAAACATATACCTTCCTTCTGTAACTAGTTAGCTTTCGAGAATATTTAGTAAATTATTATAAGTGATTCATATAAAAACTGAAATAAGTTTACAAAAACAAATATTATATTTTTTTTACTTATCCGACTTAAGACTTTCTCACATTCGTTACAAAGTCATTGCTTATTTTATACTGTATTATACATGAAGTATTTTTAATGAATAAGGACTCTAGAGTTGAACAAATATCTGCTTTAATTTGGCGTCTTATTTGTTAACTGTAATAAGTCTCCTTTTATGAAATAAATTTTTATAAATTCGCTACATGCAAAAAAAAAATAAATAAATAATTATAGTAATGATAATATTAAAAATTATATTGACCAACTTTGCTTGCAAAATTTCGTCTCACAGATATTGACGAATTGAATTCCGACTTGCCAACATTGCTGGGCGTATGTGTAGGTATCGGTGTGCTGGCTGGCCTCATCTGTATGGTACTGCATCTGTTCAGTAAAACAAAATATCCGCGTCATCGCAATTTCGGTGATGCCAATTTACCGCCACCTATAATGTATTCAAGTGAAACAGGTAATATTAATCCATGATCAAAAAAAAAAACGAAAACTTCAGCCAATTTCTACTTGGACCTTATATTAAGTTAATGTATTGTTGTTCTTTTCAATTGTTGTATTTATTTGGAAATTTTTGTTTGATTTATTTACTAAATATTATTAAAGAAATGAATGTACAAATTATTATAGTTATGTGGCTATTGTGAATCTGATATGTTTTCACATTTACCAGGTATCCCATTGACAGTGCAATCCGGTCGTCCCTCCTCACGTTCAAGCATGCGCTCTAGCGGCGGATCAATCGGTTCCTATGGTAATCGTCGTTCGTCAACGGGAGGCGTAGGCGGAAATAATAGTGCAACATCTGGTTCCAAGGGCATACTTGTCTCAACGTCACGCACAGGTGCGGCTAGATCAGCCGCCATATTGCTTATATCGTGTCACTTAACAACCTTATCTAAACAGTCAGCCGCGTCACGCGTCTCATCGCGTCAAACTTCCGGCGCTGGTTGCAGTGCCAATTCTCGAGATAATCTAGACGAGAACGGCTCAGATCCGGGTAGCCAAAGTTGCGATAGTACACTATCGATGACGCGTCATCTGCAAAAGCAATTAAATCATCAGCGTCATTTATTAAGCTTCGAACTATCGCCGGCCAAAACAAAAAATCATGATAGAGTTAGAGCATTGTTGGGCCTTAATGGAGCCGATAATTATCGTAGCGATGATGATGCGTTAAATAGTTTAGATAAAGGTCTTTTAGAAATTGGTGCACTTCCTACACCGGCCAGTGAAACCCCAAGATTTGCGGTAAACATTTCTTAAGAAAAAAACAAACCACAAAAAAGCAATTAAACAAACAGTCAAACTTAAACAACAAAATCATCAAAATTTTCATCAATCAATTTATTTAATTCAATGTAAATTCGACTTTTCTAAACAAAATTTACATCTATACTTCAATTCTTCTACTACTATTAAAAAAAAAACTCTCAACACACATAATCTATTACTTTCTCAAATAAACCAGCTGCCTCCCTTACTCTACAACATTACTCAACAACTTCAAGCAAGAAAAACAATTTATATTTAAACAAATTTGTTGTCGATAGTAAATGTTTATGTTTATGTGTGCTTGTGTTTGTGTTTGTGTGTATAAAATTGCAATTATTAATGTGTGTGCGTGTGGGTGTTGTTTATGTTGTAGTATTAATTAGTTAATTGTTTTCGCAAAAAGAAAAAATCTCTGTATTATAATTGATGTTCGTTTTTTCTCTGTGTTTTTGTGTGCGTGCGTATGTACGTTAGAGCGACTCAAAAAAAAGTGATTTTGTTACCCCGTCTGAAAATAAAGCTTGCTCCAAGACGACATAAATAAAATTTGGTATCATCGAAAAGAGTTTTTGAAGCAGCATCTAATGCAGAGCTGGCCACCGAGAGAAACAAGAGAGTAACCCTCATACCTAAATAAGAGCGGCAAGCGTCGCGTTAGCCACAGGGTACGTATTTTCAGTACAATCAAGTAATATTTTCACATTTAAATGTACTGAAAATGCGTACCCTGCTGCTAACGCGACGCTTGCCGCTCTCATTTAGGTATGAGGGTAATGTATGAGCGTATGTGTTTTCATTTGTATAAAAAAGCCGATTGGTGTTCGGCACTCTGGCGCTTCTCTGGGCAGCCTGGATCTAATGGTATATAAAATATGACCACTTGCGACCTACTAATTGAGATATTTAACTATTTGGAAATAACATTATTTTAAAACAGATTCTATTTGAAACACAAAACATTATTTCCAAATACGTAGAATTTTTAGGAAAACCCGAAACGAAAATATGTATTTAGTTAAATATCTCAATTAGTAGGTCACAAGTGGTCAAGTTTTATATGCCATTAGATGGTGCTTGAAAAACTCTTTCCGATGATACCAAATTTTATTTATGTAGTCTTGGAGCAAATTAGAAAAAAATCGAAAAACTGAAAACATGACCTTTTTTTAAAAATGGTCCATCTCACGGATGGTCAATGCTAGAACCAAAATATTTTGGGAATCATCATAAAACATATCAAGCTTTATTTTCAGAGGGGGTAACAGAATCACTTTTTTCGCTTCCATACAAGTTGAGTCGCTCTAATGTACGTGTATCCATTTAATTAATTTATTAATTAACTTCAATAATAATAACAATACATAATTGGTTTTTTTTGTACGAAATTATTTTCTTTTTTACAAATCTTTTTCATACATATTTTTTGATTAATATTGATTATAAATAAGTTGTTTGCTCTTCTATACTTCTATTTTGTGTTGTTCTACATCTCTGCTCACTCTATTTTAATGGATGTGAACGTTTTTACACTTTATGGAATTTATATTAATAATGGAAAATCTGGTATGAAAAATAAATGAGCAAGAAGCACACTTTGCGTCAGATTATTATGATTAGAAATAGAAGAATGTATTGAAAGGGGCTTGAAGAAAAATATATGTTTGTATGTATAACTGAAGTAAAAATTGAGACACATACTACGTTTATACGCACGACTTATTCGCAAATTAATATATTGCAAATAGAGAATTTTTCTTATTTTAAAACAGCTAAATCATGACAACGATTTCATATTAACGCACTATTTGCAAATAAAATGCTTGAGGTTGCCACATTTTCAAATGTTTGCTAATAAAAAACAATAAGTGGATAAATATTGCAAAAAAAGCATTGATAGAACAAATTAATGACAATTAAAACAAATAATTATTTGTTATTTTAAACATTTACACTAGTGTTTTGTAAACATTATTATATTTTCTGTGAGTTAACTTATTTATAAATATTTTTATTTGCAAGTAGGGCACGTATAAACTTAGTAACTGTAGTCCAGTGCTGGCCAACGAGAGAAATGTATTGGTGTATGTGTATTCATTTGTATAAGAAGGCTATTGAAGTTACTTCGGCACTGTGGTGTCACTTTGACCAGCAACGCTGTAGTCTAAGAACTTTGAACCTTTTATTTAGGTGAACAGTTTTAGAGATGTGAAAAAATTTAATTTATTTTGGAAAACTCAGCAGTCGACTTAAACCTAAAAAAAGCTAAAAACTTACAGCCGTATCCAAAAAAAGTAATTTGAGCTTGAAGTGTACGTTAAAATAAAACTTCCATACAAATGTTGACAAAAGAAGTTCAGATTAATTTTTTTTGGATACGGCCGTTAATATTTATATGTATACTAGCCGACCGGGCATACATTGTCTTGCAACAAAAATTATTTCTAGGGAATTTCTAGGGTAGAAAATAATAACTAACTCATTGTAAGTGTGTGAAGATGTGGCAGATGAGTGATAGATACAGGGAGTGCTGTGATCGAAGACGGAATGTAAAAATAACGAAACACTAAGCCATTATTGATTTAAATTTATTATAATCTGCAGTGCCATCTGAATCTTAACCATCCAGGGCGCCTTACTTTGCATCTTGCTCTCAAAAGAGTCCATACCAAATTTGAGGACTCTATTATTGCTTTCAAGATATAAGATTATTATGAATTAGTTTGTGTCTGAGTGCCCCTTCCCTTGGTCCTACTGGGCTGATTTGTGAAATTAAATCATATAGGGCGCCACCCAAACGCATGTATAAAAAAAAGTATTGAAATCGGTCCAGCCGCTTAGGAGGAGTTCAATTACATACACGCGAACAGTAGAATTACTATATATATAAAGATAATAAACATAATAATAAGCTAAACTGGCTCAAAAAACTTTTGTGGACACAGCAAACATTTTTATTTGAGTTTGAATATGTTTTTATTTTTTTACAGATGAGTTCCTTAAGCATAAACGAAATGCATATAGACGTGCATAGAGACCAAAAACAAACAAAAACCCTTCATATTAATACATTACAGACTTAACGTCAAATTAAGACATTTTGATATCAGCCTTACTTATTCAATTCTACGAACTAATTCCCGGAGAATTAGTTATTTTAGTAGATAGTTTGTAAATGAACTTGAAAAGAATAACAAGGGAAATAGGAAGAAACTATCGGTCAGTTGCTATTCAGAATAGCACTGGCGTTAGTCTCAGGGGCTTTAGTTCGAAAATAGTGTGCACCCCATTACGAATTCCACAATTCTTGGGTGTAAGTGACAGCATTTAATGAACATAGGACTGCGATAAAATAAAAATATTTCTTCTGCAAACGCTAATCAAAGGATAAAGAATTGAACTAGTCAGCTAATATATGGAGAATTATTCGTAAAGCCTCCAACCAAAAAAAGTTTTGTTACCAAAATTCCTTGATATTTGGCATATCTGTGCTTCTAGTAGGCTTTAATGAGTCCACATATTTGTTTTATAAAATGTGGTAAGGTACACAGAGAAAACAGTGCCTACTAAATACCTCATAAAATAGAACAAAATTAATAAGAAATCTCTATGGTTTTTTTTCAATAAGGAAATCATATTAATTTCATAGAGAAAACCTTTTTGAAAAAATCCAGAAGAAATCTTGTAGTTTTTATGAGGTTATCTTATTGATTTTTTCAATAAAAAAAATTGCGTCTTTATTCTTTGCACTTATGTATTTTCATTTAAATTCTATACCATATACATATGTATGTATGTATGTAGTATATTGCAGATGTTATTTATTTATACATACATACATACATACACATTATGTTTTATTCTTAACTAACTTACTCACCAAGTATTGAACCAGCAAACTTCTAAATGTCTAAATGTTAGACAAGCACTCTAACCAATATGTTAACAAGCTGCCTGAATAACCATTGAAATTATTGTGCAAACATTCTTATACGAAAATGAAAAAGATCATGAAAAACATTGTCTCTATGTCTATTTATAGATATGCAATAACAAGACACCTCATAAAATCAAGAAGATTTCCTTATTAAAAAAATCAATAAGATGCTTTACACATAATCATATAGGAACCTACTAAGATCAAGAAGAAAACCTTATTGAAAAAATCAATAAGGCAACCTAATAAAATCAAGAAGAAAACCTTTTTAAAAAAAATCAAGAAGTCAACCTAATAAAATCAATAAGAAATCCCTATAGTTTACAATTTATAAGAAAACCTATCAAGAATCAAGAAGATTTTCTCTATGGATTGTTTCTTTGGTGCCAAAAATAACGGAAATTGAGTAAAAAAAGTTGCGAATAATAAGATTTCTTCTTGATTTTATGTGGTTTTCTTCTTGATAAAGTTAATAAGAT
Organism: Tachina lurida; assembly: GCA_944452675.1. NCBI lineage: Eukaryota > Metazoa > Arthropoda > Insecta > Diptera > Tachinidae > Tachina > Tachina lurida. The sequence continues at coordinate 39,335,797 of OX101754.1, read as the reverse complement.
TTACCACATAAAAACAATAATGAATCTCTCTGAAAAAAATCTTCGCTTCTTTCTGCTGGGATACCCCTTAGCCTAAAAACGATTCATAGAGAACATCTTATTGATTCGATGAGGCAGTTTTTTCTCTGTATATTACATATTTTGAAAGTTAATTTTTTTAATAGTAAATACGTATACATTTGAGCAAATTATAATACTTACGATATTTCGAGCGATTTTCTCCCTATCAGCATGGTTTTTATTCTGGAAGCTCTACCGTAACAAATTTGACTCTTTTCAGCGAATATTGCTTAGATGCGCTGAAACATGGTTCTCAAGTGAAAGTAATTTATACTGACTTCTCAAGTTATCGCACTCCATGCTTATATCCAAGTTGAGTTTAAGGGGCTTCCATTCTAATTTCCTAGTATGAATTAACTCCTATTTATCCAATAGAATCTGCTCTGTGAGTATTGAAGGTTTTAGATCTAACCCTTATACTTATACCCATACTTGGTCCATTGTTATTTAACTTGTTCATTAATGACATTGCTAATTATTTGAAATTCTGTATGAAATTGGAATCAATTAATGACGCGCATGTTCTGCAAATTGAGATTGATTAATCTAAGTGATTGGTGCCTGCTTAATAGTCTGAGTCTAAACATAATTAAATGTTTACATATCTCTTTTCATAGGTCGCTGACTCCCACTGTGGTTGTCTTTAGTATTAATGGTATAAATTTGAACTCAAATTCTAAGTTGAACTTAGGGGTGATGTTGGATAGCTCGTTATCTTTTGCAGCTCATATTGATTACATACCTCCCAAGGCATATAAAATTTTTGGTTTTTTGAAAAGAATTTGTTGTGAATTTGTTGACCCGTACAAACTCAAACATATCTATACATCGTTTATAAGATCTAAGTTAGAATATGCTTCGGTTATTTGAAGTCCTCACGTATCTAAACGTATTTTTATTAAATTTATAAACTGTAAGATAATTTTGTATATACATGGGTAAGTTTTACACATAATTCATTGTTAATTTAGATATTTATACAATATAATTATAGGTGTTTTGTTACCTTAGTCTGTCAGGATTTTGTCCATAGACTGAAATAAATAAATAAATCTAGTAGATATCCCATACGAATCAAAATCCAGTAGAACTTAGTGAACTTATGAGTTTTATAAATTTTGTACTAAAAAGTAAGCCTGTGTACTTAAAAAAGTGTGTAAATTCGCTAACTTGCAGTTGTTTGGTTGTAGTCTAGGAAAATTTTCAGTTAATTGGTCTTGTGTTTGACAAGAAATCGTAATAAATCTCACAAAAAAAAAGAAAAACATAATGTAAACGGTACAGATTTTCATATATATTTTAATTGAAATCTAGTAGATTTCATGCATTTTAAAAAATAACATATTTGATTCTTATAGCAAATCTTAAAAAAATAAATGAAAAAAAGAAACAATAATAATTTAAAATGTTACTAACTTCCACATATATTATTTTATTTATTTTTTATTATTAAATCAAGCTAGGATCTTCTTATTATATTGTAAAAGTTTGATAATGGCATCTCCATAAGTTTAATAATTTCGCAATTTCTTTGCACGTGTAACTGCGGCTTGGAACGCAGTACAAAATTTTGAATTTAAATTTTTCTAACTTTAAGCAAATTTTTATTTTTAATTCGAAACTATTCTAGTAGACAAAATAAAAAAAAATATTTTGAAGGTGAGATATACTCTAGTTGAAAAGATACTGTGCATGGTTGTCGCACTTTGAAACCAGAAGTGACCATTTCAATAAAAAAATTCTAACTTAGCCATAATATTTTTGTTTTTTCTTAAATAGACATTAGCCTACAGTGTTTTCATTTACATTAAAAGTTTTAAAATGGGATTTCAATTAATTTAAGAGTGTGTACTGAACAACAATTTTTTGATAGGCTAGCACTTACTCATTGTCTTTATAAAATTGAAATCTATCCGAAATTCCTAATTTTTTTACGCTTATCCGTATTTATTTTATTTCAGCTAGTCAATATAAGGTCGACGATCCCTTATTCCATTAATAAATGCTAAATTGCCCACCCCTGAAGCCGCCATTCACCCCCAGACGATACACCACTTCCAACGTGTTGCACAGTTTGTATGATTGTAAAGTTCTGTATTTGGTTTTCGATACACTAAAATTTGTCCATATCAATCAAAGATCTTATATTTAATTTCCATCCATCCAGTACTACGAGGACTTATTTACATACTATTTTCAAACTGTAATCTTTTATTTATTAATGGAATGAACTATTGACGTTATATTGCAGATAAATATAGAAAAATTAGGACTGAATACAATATAAAGTTTCCTTATAAAATGCTTTTTAGTTTCACTTTGTAAAATTAGATGAAAACAAAAAAAATCGGTATATGTCGAATGGTTTTTTGTCCAGCTGATTTTTGCCCTGCAGAAGTTTTGGTGACAATTCATCCAAACGTTCTCGTCCTATGACATTCTATGAGAAAATTGGAGTTTTGCCAAAAGTAGGGAGAGTGTATCATATCCTGTAAACCACTTTCGTGATGTATTGTCTTGATCTTTAGTCACTTTAATTGGAACTCAGTCTAGTACGAGTATTGTAGTAAACGACACTGAATATGCTCGCTGTGGTTGAATCCAGGACCTATCAAATAGTATGAATATAATGTTAATTGTTCCCTCCATTAAGAATCTGTAACCGGTCTCATAACTATACATAGATGTGAACGTAAGCTTGACTGGTATTTATTCTTTTGAAGGTTGTGAGTTCGAATCCAGAAAAAAACTCGGCTTAAAAATTAAATATAATTGCATGTAATTATAACAATGAAACAGTTAAATGTCGGATTTCATACATAGTATATTTATAAACTAGCTGAGTCCGGTAAACACTCAATAATTTTATTTCTTCATCTACAAACTACTCCACAAAAACCGGATATTGACTCGAACCTGTATTAAAAGTTTTATCTACACAGCTCTCATAGTCCCAGAGATCAACTTGATTGTACTCGACAGCACCTATCCGAAAAAAGGCATCACATCTCAGAAACTTAACTATTGGTTTTTTGTTACACAGTGTAATGTTCCACGCAAGTTTCGTAATTTTCCTTTCACATTTTTTTACTCCAGACAATAACAGAATAAAAAAAATGGGGAGAATCACTCGTGATGCGTGACAAAGGGAAAAAGATTCATTTATATATACTAGTGTTCGCCCAGTGGTTGAAAATCAACCATTAACGCACAGAGGTGGAGAATAGAATGAAAATATTTAAAGTTTGATGAATTTAAAACACAATTTAAAAACTATATTCAAATATACATATGTATAGACTCCAGGGTAAACCACTCTCTTAAACCACTTTCTTAACTACTAAATACGAATTTAAAATTTCATTTATCGGCATAAATAAGAATAGATTTTAATCAAAATATTTAAAAAAAGTTGTTCACTTTTTGAACTAAATGTAATTAGATATTTGCTCCTAGTGCTTTCACTTCATATTCATTATTATTGCCCAAAACAAAAATATTCGTTTATTTTTTCATTGAACGCTTTTTCTCTAAAGTTTTAGACTCCCCATTAAAACGTTTGTTACAAATAATGTTTCTATTCCCTATTCTTTGAGAAAGACCCCATATGTATGTACGAATATGCTAGCCTAATAATCCCAGTAAAAAAATTGGAAGTCATTCCAAAGGAACTATATTTTCATTGCTTCCAAAAAATCGATATTTTTAATTTGCCGATAGTTAGCAGAAAACCAAGTAGAAGAAGTTTATTTTAGTCATACAAAACCTTGTAATTCGTCAATACCCAGTAAAAAAAGACACTCCAAAAAAGTCATGAAAATGTAGAGTTTGCGATCTGGAAGTAGTGTAAATTTCGATCCGATCTAATGATTTTTACATAGGGTTGTCATTGCAAGAAGTTCTCTTTTTCGATGCCTAGTCACCGAATTGGAAGCGATTTTAAGAAAAATTTAATTTTTTGCGTTCTATGATAATATTTTCATCTAGGAAAAATGGTTAATAGTTACCTATTTTAACAATTATTTTCTTTATATAGTAATTTAAACGCGAAACAGTATTTTCATGTAAATTTAAGCAAATAACTTCAAAATTTTAGACCAAAATTAATTCATAAGTTTCTTGAAAAATATCGATTTTTTTAAAATTCTGGTGAGTAATTTCTAAAACTATAGAAGACTTACAAGGTTCTGTATGACAAAAATAAACTTCTACTTGGTTTTCTACTAACTATCGGCAAATTAAAAATAAAAATAAATAAATAAATTTTGGAAGCAATGAAAATGTAGTTCCTTTAGAATGACTTCCAATTTTTTTTACTGGGTAGTTTTAGAAATTACTCACCAGAATTTTTAAAAAATCGATTTTTTTGAAGAAACTTATGAACTAATTTTGGTCTAAAATTTTGAAGTTATTTGCTTAAATTTATATGAAAATACTGTTTCACGTTTAAATTCCTATAAAAAGAAACTAATTGTTAAAATAAGTAACTATCAACCATTTTTCCTAGATGAAAATATTATCATAGAACACAAAAAAGGAAATTTTTTTTAAAATCGCTTCCAATTCGGTGACCAGGCATCGAAAAAGAGAACTTCTTGCAATGACAACCCTATGTAAAAATCATTACATCGGATCGAAATTTGCACTACTTCCAGATCGCAAACTCTACATTTTCATGACTTTTTTGGAGTGTCTTTTTTTACTGGGAATATAAACATTCCATCATATTCCAACATTCCATCATATTCCAACATTCTAGTATGTTCAGTAATTTAAAGCACAGAAAAATAATGAAAACAATGAACAAAAACAAAACGCACACAAAATAAACCAAAAATAAAAAAACTTACTTTGTGCTGTAGGTGAATTTAACTTTAATCAAAGTTATTAATAATTAAAAAATATATTATTTTTAAGCATCTAAAGAAAAATAATACAGTACCACTCGTTATTTAAATATCCAAATTTTATTAGTTTCAGCAATAATCGTTTAAGTACATAGAAAGATGGAAATAAGAATAGAATGAACAAATAAAATACGTTTTTCCTTCTGAGTGTTTATGGAGTTGCCAAGCCAAATTGTTGTAATTTTTTTTTAGCAAATTAAGAGAGAAAGAGAAATCATGGCTTTATGATTGGCTAATATTCTTAACTGTTTTTAACTATCTTAGACACAAAAATGTAGAAGAAAAAATACATCCTGCACTGCTCCTATTGACAATCTATCTAACAAAAAAAAAATCAAGCGAATACGTTGAGTTTAAGTCAGTTAAAATGGTTCTTAACTTTTTTCACTTGCCTATTTATATATAGATTATATGACAGGCAAATCCCGGTATAACGAACGATATAATGTGAGGCCCATTCGTTATACTGAAAAATTCGTTATATCGCAAAGTTTTTTTCAAGTGTTATTTTAACTTTTATTACTGTAGACATGATACAATACAATAAAAAGAATGAGGGCAAATTTTTTTTGATATAAGCTACCAAATACAAACTAACGGTACCACAATTTTTTTTGCAAAAATCCTGCTGTAGATTATGTTTAATATTTTTTTTGCCGTTCGTTATACAGAGCACACCTTATCAAAAAATTCGCTGTATAAAGTAGAAATAAATGTTAGTAATATGATGCTAGCAAGTTTTTGTTTTTTATTAAGCGATTTTTTCTTTATCATTCGTTATATCCAGTATAAAATTAGGATATTATTCGTTATATAAGGTTGTTAATGTAAAATATTTGGACGTTCGTTATATCAGATTTTCGTTAAAGCGAGATTCGTTATACCGAGATTTGCCTGATACAGATTTATATTATTCTACAAAAAAATAATTCCCTACAAGACAGTTCAGTGACAAGTCACAATGTGCATACAAAATATCAATTAACCTCATCCTAGGCCCCACCCATCTAAAAGTGACTGGTGCGCTTCAGAGGAAGTGTTAGAACTCGTAATGGTTCTTGTCACTTGGGGATTGATCACGTGACTGGTCTTGTGTCAGTTCCATTTAGTACAGGGGAACTATAACAGACAACGTTGCTAAGCTTCGATTTTTTTAAGTACTGTGACACTTCAATATTATTGAAACGTTCTTTTAATAGCGTCATTAGCATGTGAATGAAATTTTCATTTACGATAAGTTTATCCTTATATCGATTTGGTGATTCTGTGATGATAATTAAATAGTTAAATAAACTGAATCTAAGTTATTATCAACTTCGTACCCCTTTATGCAGAAACGATTATTAAAGTTAAAGCATGCATTAAAACCGGTTTTTGCCATACAAAATTCGTTTATGAAACCAACTTTAAGTTTAACAATCGTTTTTGCATAATGATTTTAGTGCTTATTTTTGAAGTGTGTTTAACTTTTATTCTTAAATTTTTAATGCCAATTTTAAATTTTCAGGTGTATCGTCATGCCTATTTTTGCAAATACAAGTGGGCCTCGCACACTTTTTTATATATGCAAGATCGCGCCACAGTTTAACGTGTGTGCCAAGTTTCGTAAGAATTGTTGAAGTAGAAGCAAGTGAAATGCAATCTGATAAGTAATAATACTAATTTTTAAAGGGCGTGACAATGCACAATTTTTTACACGGCATATCAGGTCACCTTTAGAGTTCAGGTTGTGTGCCAAGTTTTATAAGAATTCCTCAAGTAAAAGCACGTGAAATGTGATAGTAAATTTTAATGGGAGGGGCCGTGCCCATTTTTTTAAATTTAAAATTTCTGTCATTACAAGAGCTCAAAGTTTGTAGTACTCGCAATATCAAGGTTTTAAAATCGGTCTTAAAATTACGAAGTTATGAAGTAACATACACAAAAACAAATTAAAAGGTCTCCTTATTTGAATTCTACTAAAAAATAATAAGTTATTTGTTAATACAAATTATTGCAAGAGTATCAAAATAAATATATATACATTTTAAAAATTGGAAACATTTTCAAACTTCATGCTGAGAATTATACGAATCAGGGCTCAAATCGTCACAACGGTGATCGTATCGACAATCGTATGGGATTTCAGTACGTCTGCGTATGTCATAATCCGAAAATGGTGTTTTTGCGTAACGAGTTGTACGTTCACGGATGTGACGAATCGACCCCAGATTCTACAGAACCATGTTTGTTAACAAGTAACAAATGTTATATAATCTAATTAAATATAAATATGGAAAACAGTAAATATAAACTAAATAAGTGTATGTACTTATATATTATTTAGAATAGTGTCAATGTAAATTTTGTTATTTGCTGTCTTCTCATTTCAAATTCATGTTTTAACTCCATAAATAATTTTTTGTTGTTGTTGCTGTTGTTGTTCTCGTTTAACTTATTTCTATTTAATTTTTTTGATTACTGATGTTCATTTTTTATTTATTTCTGAGAAGAGAAACACTACAAAATCTTTAACACAACCGATATTCCACAACAAATTCAACATGAAAATTAAAATGAAATCTTTACAATAAATATGTAAAACTTTTTACACAGGTTAAACACAAGGTAAACAAGAACTTTATTTTAAGTAAAAACGTTAGTGATCATAAAAAAAGCAATATGGCGGTGACTAAGTCCAATTTTTTTACGAAACCGAAACTGAAATTTTATTTTTTATTATTGAGTGATCTTTTTTAAAAAGAATGATTTTTTTAATACTAAGCTGCTTGCATTAATTATTAAAAACTTAAAAAAAGAACTCAAATAATTCGCAATTAAATAAATAAAAGTGGTTTTATGCACAAACGCTTTTGTTAAAAAAAAAAATAATAAAAAAAATAAATAAAATATTTCCATAAAATTTAAATAATTTTAATTAACTAAAATAATACTAATCAATAAATTTTCTTAATTCACACATTACCAAATACCCAACACAAATTATTTATCTCTTTTTTTATCTTAAATCAAAAAGTTTTTTACACACTTTCCGGTATTTTGTAATTTAAATTTTGAAATTTTTTTAATCATTTTGTTTGTGTATTTTCAAAATTTTTTATTATTTGTTGGCTTTCTCTTAAAACCAAAAAAAAAAAAAAAAAAAAAATAAACAATAAGCTGCATCTTGCATTCGAAACAAAATTTTTTAATTTATTTTTATAAATACTTACAATGTATGTATGTATGTAATTATTATGTGTCACAAAATTCTTTTAAAATTTCAAATCTTTTACATACAATATGTGAATTTACAGCAGCCTTTCTAGCTTGTTGCTTGGCAAAATCAAAAGTCATACTCAAAACTATTTGAACTTAAAAAAAACAACCAACAAATGCAATATTTGCCACCGCTTATTTTCAATTCAATTTGTATTTGTAATTAAAATTAAAAAAAAAAACATATTGGAATTTCAATTAATTTTATGTTGTTTTCTTAATTTATATTTGCATTTTTATTCTTCTCTTATCTTCTCTTTGTCTCATTCTTAATATTATTGTGTGAATATGACGCGATGGCAAAAATAAATGTAGGTTCTCGAAGACCAAGTCTAGCGTCGGTACACAGTACGAGTTCATCCGTACGTAGCTATAGTATGATGCGTTTCGAAAAGGAACAACAACAGAAGGAGATACGGCAGGAGATGAAACTGCGTTTGGCTCGTCTGCAGCAACACCAGCAGCAGCAACAGCATCAACAACATTTGAGTCAATATAAACCGCAAATAATTATTGGCGATACTGCTGTTTCAATGCAACATGGTGTGGCCTTAAATCGCATAACCATGGCTACACCCAGCCCATTAACACCCAATTCAACGGATGAACTTTTGCCAGCGGTCGATGAAACTCAAGAGGTAAGATCACATTAATAGAAATGAATTTATCACATACATCCATATATGTAACTGCTTAATGATATCTCTTACTAATGCTTTATGTATATATAAAATATTTGAATAATTATATAACTAGAGTATTGAACGGTATTCGGAATCCAATTCAGCATCGGGTATTAATAAATTTTAATTTATTTCCTTATTATTTACATATGCTTTTTAACTAAACACATTTTTAATCATGCTTATGCCCCTATTACGGTTTACAACTCAAATGAGTTGAATTGAAACTGGCAAAACAAGTTAACTGTTTTTTGTTTGGTATACTGAATAACAAATAATTTTAGTTGTCTTCGAAACAAATTATCGAAAGAAAAGGTTTTTATATATGCTATTCTAAATATTTTTAGTTTTGATCTTACTATTTTTTCTTGAGATTCTATGTTTTATAAATATGTCGACAATATTGGTTGCCAAATGAGATTGGTTGGCGTCTGGAATAATGAAGCAAAACTAACACAATAGTCGAAATAAAAACCAAAATACAGTTGAAACTCGATTATCCGTAATGATGCTATACATCTTTGTATATAGCGCATATAATATAAGAAAAATTTATGGATTTTGTACTTGTGTTTATTAAAAAAAATGCATAAATATGTACTGTAAACAAAAAATTTTTTGGCTGAAAACGGTTCCGTGCTTCCAATCCCGGATAAAAGAGGTAATAACGATTGATCGATGCAAAAAGAAAAATTAGACTAATGGACAAAAAGAAAACAAATACAATATTTAGTTGCCGGATAACTGACGTTCCCAGTTAATCGAATTACAGATAATCGAGCCCTTACTGTACAACCGATAAAAAGCAGTTGTCTCATGGTGAACAAAGTTGTAATCCAAAATTAACATTTGGAAACTACCACTCAACTATCAACTTAGTTGCAGATCATAATAGCGGCCTTAATTCACAACAATCGCGTATTTGTGGATCAAATACACTTTCAGTGTATGGTACGCCACACCACAATTGTGGACAAGAAAATCACACACATGCTTATGCTCTTTCACTTAGTCGTCACTGCGAAATCGACGAATGAAGTTGTGTACGCATGTACGAATTTTTTTTCCCTGTATTTTGCTTAGGTTTTTAAAAGCACACGGAGCGAAATAAAAGTTAAAATTTAATCAATTTGTGCAGCAAAAAATATATAAAAAATAATTACGGAAACTAAGTCGCGGTCCAGACTTGCAATTTTTGTTGCAGCAATTCTTGAATACGTGTGAGAGTGTTGAAATAGAAATATATACTTTTTGTATTCCTCTCTCGCTCTTTTGCACTAAAATATTAAAAGTTGCTGCAACCAAAATTGCAAGTCTGGACTGGGAATAAGAAATATTTCGTGATAAAAAATGCTTTTGGCAGTATCCAATGCATTTTATGCTATAAAACATTTAAAAATAATAGGGAAGATAGCTAATAAAAAATTGCTTATTTACAAAAAATATTCAAGCAATTAATAAGGACAGCATGTATTTTAAATTACAAAATTTTTCTTCAAGTGTAGCTTTATTTTACTCTCATTTTCTACATACTATTTCTCTCAGGGAGCCTCTCTCTAAAAACAACATTTTAAAAACATATGAAATAAGAGTGTAAAAGTGTACACAACTCTTTTTTTGCACGGTGTACACGTTCCTAAGGAAATCGTGGAAAAAATCGTGTAAAAAATACATGCAACATGTGGAAAATTTTGTGATACGTTCCATATCTTAAAAAAACCATCCAAGTTGAAAAAAATCCAAACATTAACTAAGTAAAACGTGCAAAAATAAGTGCATATCAAAAAGGTTTATTAAAAAAAAAATACATATTAAATAACAAAAACAATTTCTTCGCACAAGATAAATAAAATAAAAATTATTCCAAGCTTGAAAGATTAAAACTAAAAGTTAATTTTACAATTACACGTCGGTTTCAGATAACAGGCATGCATAATTATTAAAAACTGGACTCAAAATGTAAAAATTACAAAAAAAAAAATCGAGCAAGTTCAAAAAATTCGTGCAAAAAACACCCTATATATGTATATGTAGTTAGTTCCAATGAATATATATTTCCAATATCAAACAAAAAAGCTCTTCTACAAAAAATAATCAATTCAAAACTCGATTAACTTTTTAAAAATTTTTTGACATCGATATTTATACAGATATTATATTTGAAATACAATCACAAATAGAAGCAAATTGTAAAAAATAAACATTTTGTGGTCAAATCTATTTGTATACATATGTATATAAATGCATAAATAATATATTAATTTATACATACATATGCATATTTTTATTAATTTTGAAATGTATTCTCAATTTCTAAAAGTCTGCAGTATTATCAAAGATATGCAACAAGTAAAAAGTGAAGAAAATGCTGCGTGATTTATACTCATATTTGATATTAAGTCTCTTAATATTGTTCCGGTAGAGATCCAAGGACAACAAACACTATTTTAAATTGCGGCATTTTTTCGTGTGGATAAATGAATATTTAAGTATATACATAATTATCATAAAGTAAGAAATATATATCACAAATCAGTTAATATATTGAGTATTCGTAGGTGAAGCCTGTAAGTGCCACTCTTTACTTTATAATCCATTTGAAACACGAATACTTCATACTAAACAATAGAAAATTATTTGCTGAGTACACAAATACAAGGGTTTCTCATTTCTTTAAATTTATACAATAATAGCACTTTTACATGCGCAAAGTTTACTTTCACAAAGTGTTTTAAATTTTCTTTTAAACTTTCTTTCACTTCTACGTACGCAAACTTTACTTTCACAAATTTTCTCTATACCACGAATTAAATATTTATAACGAAGGAAAACACAAAAGTGTCGAACAAAGAACAACATATTATCACGATTTTATCAAAGCCTGTACTCACCGCCATTCTCCCCAACAAGAATTTACAAAGTAAACTTTAGGTGTGAAAAAGAGATCAAGTAAAAGCGAATGGGTTGTTCGAAAATTGCAGGTACATAATTTACGCAACAATTTTTAGGGCCTTTATTACAACTTGCCGTTTGTTAAAGGTAGGATTTTATATTTTTATTTTATTTGCATTAACCTAGCCAAAGCGGTAATTTAAAGGCAAGTTCATACCAGTGTTGCCAGTTAGGGGATTTGTCCCCAAACTGGGGATTTTTTTTCGCGATTGGGGATGAAATTTGAGGAAATTTTTTGGGGATTTTTTTTATAACTGATGGTAACAAGAATGACTTTTGAACTAAGAAATGTGCGTCTGGCGAGTCTAAAAATGTGTGTTACTATGCACAGTGAATGATTTCTAATAAAGAAGAAGTATCAAGGCAGATTATTCAATAATTAACACTACCAAAACAAAAATACATAGCAAAATACAATAAACACACACTTTAAAAATAATTAAATTTGTTGTGACAAATTTAATCCTTCTGCTGAAATGCTAAGGCTTTTTAATACAAGTACTATGTGCAACAAACTTTGAGGCTGATGAATTAGATGATTTCGAATCTGAAGTTTTTGAAATGTTTACAAGTTTTATAAGTGCAAATTAAATTAATATGAATGTAAAAATAGCTATCGATATAAATGAATTTTATTGAATAAATATGTTATTTTTGCCATTATTTGTTAAATAAAATTAAAAAATTTTTATTTTTTTCACAAAAGAAAAAATTTGAATCAGAAAAACTCAATTTGGGAATTTTTGGGGATGACAAGTTAAAAATTGGAGATAAGCTCCAGAAAAATACTGGCAACACTGGTCCATTCTAACTGTTGTAAGAACAAAACATTTTTTATATGTCCTATAAAATCCTACATTTAATTAACGCCAAGTTGTAATAATGAATATTTAAGTGGAGCAGTGTAAACTTCATTTTAAAATGGCTGTGCTTCAAATTATTAGTTTAAAAATCAAAAAAAAATTTTTATTTATCATTTGGGTGATATATGTATGTCTGGCAGAACTTTTTATTGATCTTATTTACACTGCCTTGTCAACGTTAAGAATGGGTTTTATTTATTTATTAAATGTTATAAATACAATTACAAATTATATCATAACTTAATTTTAAACGAGAATAGTAACAAAGACCTTCACTCGTTTTAGTGAAACAGACCAGGGTATATGGTGGGAATCGAACCCACAACCTCCACACTGATAGGCTAGCACACTACTCACTAGCCTACGGGGTTTATTTTCATCATACAATACTGAAAATTATAAGGAGAGTGGCGCAGTGGGCGCAGTGCTCATTAGTATTCAATGGGTCGACCAACGATCTTGAGAGAATACGTTCCTTCAGCTTGGGTAATCTATACATTTACTCTTCCATTTTGGGTGCGAGTATTGATGTGATGTAAAATGCTAAGAGGAAAATTTTCTTAGAACATGCAAGGTATCGTTTTTGTTCTTTCGCAAAAAAGAGTGAAATAAATGTCCTTAAACGGGAACTTCCCGTGATAAATATTAAAAAAAAAATTACATCAGCATCAGTCAAAATAACTTTCTTATTTTAGAAAAAGCTTGATCTAAACTGAATTTTGTTATTTGCTCATGAACAGGTATAATTGTGGAAAAGAAAAATGGCTTAAGAAGCCATTTTATATACTTGGCAACATTGTGTTAAAGTGAGTAAAACCGCGATATTATTAATTTAGATCACAAATGCAATTGAACTTAAGAAATAAACATTTATGTGGTAAATTCAAATAGCTGGAAGAAAAAAACGAGTATATTTATATAGAACAAGCTGCAGTATTGCTAAAGATGTGAAATAATATAGAAGTGATCAAAATGCTGCGAGAATTGTATTTATATTTAACATTATACATTTTATTAATTACTTTTGCTCTTTTACAAAATCATAAAAGTGCAAGAGTAACAGACACTGTTTTAAATTGTGGCATATTCTCCTGCGGATAGAGGAATGCAAATCTATATTACTGAACTAGAATTTAAGAAAAAGTAAAATTAGTGATACGAGTATATGTAGAATCTACATTGTAGATATATCTGTGGCAAAAAGGAAAAAGTGCTTAAGTCGAGATAAGCTGATTTTGAGTTCATGGTACCTCTGTAATCTGCATATTTGAAAGTACCCCTGGTCAAAATCTTAATTAATTTGTCTGAATTTTCATGACGTTATAGCAAAATTACTTGCCACTTATCTTTGGAATAATACATATATTAATTAAGGTTATACTTTGATATATTTCAACTTAAATGTATTATTTACAGAGTGTAGAACGATGTTTGCATAAAAAAAATAAAGGTTAACATAGAATTTCAAAATTTAACTGTAAAAGAAATAAATTTCTGAAAATCGACTTGAACGCTTAAAAGTGCTCTCCTGCAAAACAGTAAAATATGACTTAAGCACTTTTTCCTTATTGCCACAGATATGTACATATCGCACACTAAATCATAAACAGTCACACCTCAAAATGACCAAAGTGGTTTTGTTTTTTTTTTTATAAAGCAGTTAATTGAACAAATCTCTAACGACCGCAACCATTTCTTTTGTTACACAGTCTTCTTGATGAATATAAAATACCGTGACATACTTGCGATATTTGTGTAGTATCAGTAGTTGTTTGCCACTACTCAGCATGAGAAATTTTATGAGTTGTGATTGTTCATGATTTAGTGGCAACTCGGTGCTTTTCGCATCGTTTTTAGTGCTTTTTGAACTTTTATTTGAAAAAATTACTTTTAAATATGAATTGATATTTAAATAACTTGGTGAAATTGGCTCTAATATATTTTAGACAGTCATATTTGTTTTGTTTTTATATAAAAATAATATAAAATATTCTCACTAGTCTTAGTGCACTGCTACACGTTCAATATATATTGTGATATTTGGATCGCAATCCATTTTAGTGGATTGATGGATCACGAGCGTATGCTACACGTTCAATATTTATCGCGTCAGTATTTTCGTTATTTTTGTGCTGTGCGGATCGTTTATTAATAATAAATTTATTAATAAGCTTAAAGGCTGGAACAGAATAGTAGCTGTAGTATAACGTAACGAGTAGCGCTGCAAGCTGTTAATCGCATTGGCAATTTCTATTAAATTGTAGGGCTTGCAACTCCTCGCGAATTTTTGCAAAGTTTGCGACATTAGCAACTTTTGCATGTTTTCAGCTTCCTGAGAGTTTCGCCGATTTTTAAACAATATTAAACTTCGTTATTATCCCGCTGTTTGTAAGTTCTTGCAAATTTTCGTAATTTTCGCGTTTTTTTGCATTCCTTAGAGTTTTTGAGATTTTTAGTCAATATTATGACTTATTTAAAATTTTGCAACTTTTCGCAATTTTTTGCAAACTTCGCGATAAAAGCGACTTTTTTCATGTTTTCTGAGTTCTAACATTTTTGCCGATTTTTAAGCGATATTAGACTTTGTTATCATCCCGCTGCTAGCTACTTTTTACGAATTTTCGTCTTTTTCACGATTTTTACCGAATTTTTTGCATTTCTTACAGTTTTACCGATTTGTAATCAATATTATATCTCGTTTAAAATTTTGCAACTTTTCGCGATTTATCGATTTTTTCGCGATAGTCGTAATTTTCCCAAATTTTTTTTTCATCTTATATTTTTAGGGATTTTAATCAATATTGTGCTTTGTAATCGTTAAAATTTTAGCAAGTTTTTTTTGCAAATTTTCATAATTTTCGCGACTTTTCCGGAATGTTTGCTTGCCTTACAGTTTTACCGAGTTTTAATAAATTTTAGTGTTTCTTTCCAATATTGCGAATACTAACGCTATTTAATACTACGTTAATACTAACGCCACGTAAATTTTACGTACTGTAGAATTTTTCCTAAAGCACTTCAAGTAACTCGAGTTTTTTAGGTAAATAATTTTATATTATTACTTGTTGTTATTTATATAACAGAAATAAACTAATAATTTATTATAAAGCAATCAAAAACAATTTTAAAAGCGAAATAAAAATTCATGTTTGGGATCAAGTCAAAGCTGAAATAAAATAAATTTTAATATATTAGTTCATATACATACATATACAGTTTTTGTATACTTTTATTTGATGCCACGCTTTTAGAGCTTTCGTTGTAAAATTCAAAGTTATTCCAAACGTAGTCATTCTGGCCTAAAATTACGTTTTTTCTGATTTTGTATTAGCTGCAGTAATTCCTTCTGTGAGCCTTGTTTTTTACATCGTATATTTTCAATATGAACTTTTCGGTGATGCTTCTTTCTGCCAATTCTTTTTTGATGTTAGTTTCATCTTTTGCACCACTTCTTAACAGCGTAACTATCGCCGCTATCAAAATCCTCCTCCTCCTCTTTATGACTAGCGTCACCAATGTTGTTGAAGTCGCTGAAGTTTAGTAATGCTGCAACATGTTTACAGTTCAGACCACGCTTGGAATTCAATGCGTTTTTACTTGCCTTTACAGACACGACATGAAACAATTCTACAAATTTATACTCTTATTACTGACGCCACGTTTAATTTCCATAAAAATATTATACTCTTAACACTAACACCACGTAAATTTTACGTATAGCCTTGTACTGATCATGTTTTTAGAACAGTTCAATGATTAAATATGATATGTTTTTGGCTTGGCGTTTGTTCAAAAAGTTTCAATAAAAGCACTTGTAGAATTTGGTACTGTTAGGCTGCTTGATAATTTTGTAGCAACAATATTAAAAAAAACTACACGTAAATTTTACGTGGGTTAGTATTCTAGTGTTAAGAAGAATGTATTTTCTGGTGTTAGTTATCAGATATTTAGCAATTTTTATTGATTTTTAGACAACACATACGACGTTTATTCGAGCATGTGAATTGAACAAATTCACATATTATTCTTGTATAATCTTACAAGTTTCTTAAGAATTTACATATTTGGTAACCATGCAGAAAGCTTCAATATTCTGTTCACATTTTTTCTTGCTGCGCTACTAGTTACGTCGTCAGCTTCAGCTACTACTGCAACTACTCTATTCTGTTCCATCCTTTAGCCGACGAGTCCCACAACTACGGCAATGCCTCCAAATTAAAAATAAAGTCTTAAAATAATTTTTTCGGTCGTTAATTCCGATTCCACCGGCAGAACTAGTGAAAGCGAGTTCTTTCTCGCTTCGGTCATTACCCTTTATTAAAACAAACTTTACACACATGTAATAAACTTTTTTACTTTTTATTTGTTAAATTTTTTTCACTTCGTCTTTTATTTTATTTCAATTCTTATTAAAGTATTGCGATCTAATATCATGAAAATGCTACACGTTCAATATTTCTCACGCGATCCGTGATCCGTGATCCGTGATCTGGATTCCGGATTGCGTGATAAATATTGGAACGTGTAGCATTTTCATGATATTAGATCGCGATACGTTAATAAGAATTGAAACAAAACAAATAAAATAAAAGACGAGGTGCAAAAAATTTGACTAATAAAAAGTAAAAAAGTTTATTACATTTGTGTAAAGTTTGTTTTAATAAAGTGTAATAGCAGAAGATAGTGAAAGCGAGTGGGTTCTGCCGGTGGAATCGGAATTAACGACCGAAAAAATTATTTTGAGACTTTATTTTTAATTAGGAGTAATTGCCGGAGTTGTGGGACTCGTCGGCTAAAGCTTATTAATAAATTTATTATTAATAAACGATCCGCACAGCACAAAAATAACGCAAATACTGATACGATAAATATTGAATATGTAGCATACGCTCGTGATCCATCAATCCATTAGAATGGATCGCGATCCAAATATCACAATATATATATTGAACGTGTAGCAGTGCCCTTACGAGTATTTTTAATAACTTTTGTTTTCGTATAGGAACTGTAATTTTTTTATGAAAATTTTTATTTATGTTATTACTCGTTTCTATGATATAAAATTAATGCAATTAACAATTTTAAAGTTAGTGCTTTTTTATTTAAACTACGCGCTTTTTTCCTGGTTTCAGTGTTTTTGAAATTTAAAAATTTACAACACCGAAATGTATGTATAAATTAAATTATTTAATATGCAGTAACTAAGAAATAAAATATTTTTTCACAAAATTCGCTGATCAACGAGAATTGCCTCAGCATTACGAGCCTATAATGGCATTCGATGTTTCATAGACAGCGAAATAGGCTTTGACATTTTTTATAATTTTCATCGTTGATTTTGGAAATTTGAAATTTAATTCAAACCAGTTTATATATTATATATTCTTTTTAAAAGAATCCCTCTCTCTTTATGCTTTCAGTATCAATCCAAAATTGAAATGATTACTAAATCGCCATTTGCAGAATCAGTTGCTTCTGCTACCATAAGTGCTATAAAAAATGTTGCTGCCTCTTCGGGTGCGAATCAAAATATGACCAGTATGAACAGTGCCGTCGCTATTGCTTCTTCGTCATTGTCTACTACAAGTATAGATCTGGCTAATGCTGCTGCTTACATTGGACCCTGCAGTTCTTCAAATGAAGCGCTTTAAAATAATTTAAAAATTATATAAATCATATAAATATTTATATACAAGATAGAGAACTAATTTATAAAATCGTAAATGTTGAATTAAAATAGTCTTTAAAAATTAAAAAAAAGAGCAAAAATAATAATATAAAACATGTGTATTAAGTTTAGAATATAAAAATTATTAAGAAATATGCTATTTTACATTTTATATTTGTATATAAAAAAATCTTAGAAAAATCAGAACATTTAATGTAATAATAATTGAAACGTTGTTTTTATGTTTATTTCATTCAAAATTGTAATAATTTTTATACAAAATTAATAATATAGAAAAAATATACTATCAGTATTTAAAAGAAAATTTATATTAAGACGAATATCAACTTCATGGGAATTCATTAAAAAAAAATCCATTATTTACAACTAAGGGACAATTTTCGATATCGTATTTAAGTGTTATTTATCTTTAAATGATATTTCAATAAGAGATTTAATTTTCAAAGGCGCTTGCAAAACTTAAGTTACCATTCGTCTGCATTTAAAGTCTATTTAAGTTTAATAAATCCTTGTAGAAATGTCTGATACTTTTTATTGAATGACATTTGTGGCCAATATCATCGAAACCAGAGTTTAATTTTCCAAAAATAGTAGTTTTATTATTTTTGGCATGGATTTACCCAGATACGAAAATTAACAACTATGTTTTCGAACTTAAAAAAAGAATAAACTGCTTTACTCTCTTAAAGCACAATATAGTTTTTCTTGATATACAAATATTTCCCTTTAGTTCGATTTTTCATTTCCGTTTATTGCAAAGTAAAAAAGTCTCAAACTGCTTGTCACCTGTAGTGAAATGTACCAATTTTTAACGAAAAGACAAAAGCTTATTTTGTCTACAATTATTATTATTAGATGGCTTTTACACATCCAAAATTTACTTTGCAAAGTCTTAAGTTGAAGTGAGCTCACATTCTCTTTTCGGCTCTCTCCTACAAGCTCCAGGCTTAGAAAAGTTATGTTATTCACTAATTTTTTGTTAACAACTTTACTAAACTTTGACATCATTTTGGCAGTTCTATTAAAATAAACAAAAAGCACAAAGAGGAATAGAAAAAAAACACAAAATTATTTTCTGCTTGTTCAGAAACATTTTTTTATGAATTTTTATAATGTTTAGGAATGAAAATTAAATAATTAAATGTTTAAATAATAGCAATATTGTTATTTATATACAAAATATTTTATATGTATGTATGTATGTATATGGTTAGGTTAGGTTAGGCCTATTGTGCGCTCTCATGTAAACTAATAAACGCACCTCACCTTAATAGGAACTCAGTATCGTTCACGTAGTCTTTAAACTTTTCCAGTTAATGCCTCTAAGGTGGGTAATGCCCGGTAAGTTGTTATCTCCAAAATAACCGGAAATCGGCTAGGCGAAAGCAGATTAATTACTTGAGTTCTGCTAAAAGAGGACGTGCTTTTACTTTTACTCAGCTATGTGACTGTTGTCTTTTTATGGTCTCATTTATTTATTTCTTTCAATCATGCACGGCTTCCCCAACCTGTTCGTCAGCCATTGTATTAGCTACAAAATTAAAAATAAGTCATTTTAATAAAAAAAAAATATACCGAAACTATTAAAAAAAATTTGGCAATTGGTGGACCTTACAGGCCATACCTGAAACTTTCCGCTAAGCTAAAGATTTCGGTCAAATTTAAGCCACCCGATACAAATATTAAGTCTATAAAAATCATTGAATTATTATAAGTCAATTTGACTAAGAGCCAATTTCACCAACTTATTTAAATATCAATTCATATTTAAACCATTTTTCTATACAAAAATTAATGAAAATAGATAGACATTTAAATATTAACTGATATATAAATAGAGTTGGTGAAATTGGCCCTAAGACTTTGTAAACAATAATGATTAAACAGAATGAGTCCGCAACTTCAGGAAAAATCGCTGTCAAATTAACAAAGCCCATAACTTCAAATGCTCTCTAATTTTTGCTTAATTTTCTTTTGTGCTTATATTTCTTTGTAGTTTTATTCGCAAAATGTATGAAATTTATTAAAAGTATGGTAGCATTATTGAGAGCATTAGTATTTATATATGAGAGCATAAGCAAAAACGTTGTCAAAATAAAATAAATTCTATCTTTCGATTGCTTTCTGGGGCTTCATTTTTTTGTCAATTTGTATGGGAAATGTGTTTACGCCAGAACTCTGTTTAATCATATAAAATGGTTTTCTGAAAATTTTATTTTCGATTATTTTCGAAATCGTGCTCAATATCTTTCGTATGGGGCAAATTTGCTTCCGATCTGTTGCCTGTTCTTAAGTTACGAGATGTTTACATACATCCACACACACACAAACCCACACACATACATACATCCATACAAACATCATCGCGAAAATATTCAGAATCCTGGGACCTGAAAACGTCGAGATATTATTATCACTAGATTTTTGAAAAAAAAAAATGGAATAAAACTAGTAATTTCTTATGGCTTGAAGTTAAAAACGTGATTCAAACAAAGCTTACCAAGCATTCCAGCAAATAAAAAATGTAAAAGCACGAAAAAGGCAGAAAACGAGTTTAAAGCTTTTTTCGATTTACACACAACTTAATGGAAAAAGAAAATTTTATTTTTCTCTCAAGACTTTAGTATACAAGATATTTATATGAAATTTTTACACAAAGTAAACAAAAATATGAGGATTAACTCTCCATCATTAAATAAAAACTTTAATTTTATGAGTTATAACGTTCTTTTTGTAAATGAGCGATATTCAATTGGTTATCGCAAGTCACATATGTACATACATATAATCAAATACAGGAGATGTACTCTGTAGTTCGAAATGGAAGAAAACACTTTCGTATTTGTATCTTAATAACATGTGTTGAAATAACTTTCTTTTAATTATTTTTCATAAACTAAATTATTTATTACTAAAATTCTTATGAATTGAATTAGGCTACTGTTCGTAACGCTTTTTAAGCCAAATTACATGTGATAATTATTAATGAACAAATAACATCAAGTTAGTTGTAAATATTCTGACAACAACACATAGTTGAACGGAACAGCCAGCCGTTTTCGAAGGCCACTAAACCTTCCTCATCAGCGTTCTTCTGTGTTTTGGTCCACTGTGTGTGGTGTCAGTTGATGTAGATGTCTGCCTTATATACGAAACTTTATTGCAAATGGAATATGTGAATTGGTTTGATTCATTGCATTTCAATTTGCTAATGTGTTTCGTAATGTATACGCAAGTTACCATCTATATATATATACAATCTTCTATATATATTACCATCTTCTATATATATTACAACAGTCTTACCATTGTCGTTTTGTTCCTTACTAACTATACACATGTTTGTTAATTTGCTTATTTTTGTTCTACTTAAGACAAACTTTTTTGGTTTGTTACTATTAAGTATATTTTTATTTTTGATTTTTGCCACAAGCCAATGACTATTAATTTTACTTAATTATTATTTTTCGAACTGTATTTTGTTTCTAAAATTCTTATGAATTGAATTAGGCTACTGTTCGTAACGCTTTTTAAGCCAAATTACATGTGATAATTATTAATGAACAAATAACATCAAGTTAGTTGTAAATATTCTGACAACAACACATAGTTGAACGGAACGGTTTCGTATATAAGGCAGACATCTACATCAACTGACACCACACACAATGGACCAAAACACAGAAGAACGCTGATGAGGAAGGTTTAGTGGCCTTCGAAAACGGCTGGCTGTTCCGTTCAACTATGTGTTGTTGTCAGAATATTTACAACTAACTTGATGTTATTTGTTCATTAATAATTATCACATGTAATTTGGCTTAAAAGCCAAGTTACGAACAGTAGCCTAATTCAATTCATAAGAATTTTAGAAACAAAATACAGTTCGAAAAATAATAATTAACTAAAACTATTTATTATTTTCAATATTATTTATATCTATGATTACAATGTTCTTGATATAGTATATGATTGTTACAAAACCAATTAAATTAAACAGTATATTTTATTTATAATACAACAACATGTAAATTCAAAAGTATTATCTTTCGTTTAGACTTGCAGAGTAGATCCCCAGTGTTGTCCATCAGTTACTTCGAACAGCTGTTTTGTATGGTTATGATTATGTCACATGTAATTGAACGTGTAATCTTAATAAAAATGCTAATTATAAGGCCCAAATTCACAGTCATTAGTTAACTAGTAGCAATAGTGTAACCAATAATATTTGATTCTTAGCTCTTTAATTACCATTAGTTAAACCGCCAAATGTCATTGGGTAGCAAATAGTTAGACAACAGCTGATTCGTTGTAAACTTTATTAGTATTGTTGTTTTGTGAAAAATTTTAGATACATTTCACACAAACGTTTTCGAACATCTTCTTTGTATTTTGCTGTAACACATTCTTTTTATTCTATTTTTTATTATATTTTCGTTTTCCCGAACCAATTTCAGCAGTAATTCAATATATTGCACGGTTACACGAGCTAGCACTGTTTTATCAATTTTTAGAAATAATACAGCAAATGTAAACAAAACCCATATGATATAGCAGAGCTGCCAATAGTGAAACTTAATTGTTTGATAGGGTTACCATTCTTTGCTCATATTCAGAACTTTAGTTTAACAATACACTGTGAATATGAAGTATTATTTTTTTTAATATTTATATTATACATAAACGTTCTTTTTTTAATCGACTTTTTTTTAACAAACACAACCCGTGAAGCGATTAGCTTGTCTGCGGAAAACACCCAGGGTCTAATGCGGGAATCGAACCCACGACCTCTGGACTGAGAGGCTAGCATCGCTACCACTCAGCTACAGGGGCACCCTAATGACTGTAAATTTGGCCCTAAATAATTAATTTAAGTTGACTAATTTTGAGGACATAAAGTAAATCTTTTATCTATGATCAAATTAAATTAAAAACAATCCATTCAAAAAAGGTTATTGAATGCATCGGATTGGGCTCAGGCGATATCATCGGCCCACACGCACGGTGTCATGGGATACCGGGTAGG
The DNA here is from genome assembly GCA_944452675.1 of Tachina lurida. Taxonomy (NCBI): domain Eukaryota; kingdom Metazoa; phylum Arthropoda; class Insecta; order Diptera; family Tachinidae; genus Tachina; species Tachina lurida. The sequence continues at coordinate 39,312,362 of OX101754.1, read as the reverse complement.
AACGTGTTTACTTACGTTTTACTTACCTTAGAAATTGCCACTTACCACCTTGTGGGCTTATTTTTAATAAAATATATTGCACTTGTATCCTTCTAGGCTCACATTTATCCATGTTTTTAACTTCATCAAAATTCGATTGATAGTTTCAAAGAGAAACAAAATTTCCTTTACCTCCCCACGTGCTCCTACTTCTTAAAAATGTCTTCTTTTAGATTCCGATCTATGTTCGAGTTTCATCAAAATCAATAGATAGCTTCAAAGAGGAAGACATTTCCCCTTATCAAACTTCGTGGTCCTATTTTTGAAAAAAGTCTACAGCCTATGCATTTTTTAGACTCAGATGCATCTAGGTTATGAAGTTCATAAAATCGGATAGATAGTTTCAAATAATCACATAGATAGTTGCAAAGAGGAAGAAATTTCCACAATTCTCCGTTATTGGTCCTATTTTTGAGCAAATGTATAACCTTTGTCTTATTTTCGATTCAGATCTGTTTATTTTTTGAATCAAACTTGGTTAGATAGTTTCTGAGAGGCATAAATTTCCCCCTAATTTCCCTTGTGCTCCTATTAAAAAAAGCATATAACCTTTTTGTCCATCTAGACGTAGATCTAGGTTAGGAAGGGTGGTGCTATACCTCACCTCCACTCGGAGACCAAATTGGGTCCATTGCGATTCCTAGACATAGATCCATTTATGTTCTAAATTTCATCAAAATCGGTTCCGTGGTTTAGCCGCTACAGCGCAACAAACAAACAAATTTGCTTTCTCACTAAGTGCCTTAATTATGAAAGTGGTCTAAGTCATATATTTATTTGGTCGAGATATTTAGTAGATTACATTTGAACAGTTTAAAAAATATTTTTATATTTAGATGAGCTGTTAAATTTCGATTACGATTAGTAATCAATTAGATTATATTTTAAAAAGAATTGTAATGATTATATAATTGCCTTCAAAAGCATTGATTACGATTACTAATAATCGAAAAGTAATCTGAATTACTTAAAATTACTAAAAACAATCAAAAAGAATCAAAAGTAATCCCACTACTTTCAAAGATTACTTTTGATTCTTAATAAATAATCAAAAAGAATCAAAAGTAATCCTTAGAAGCAATCGTGCGAAACTGAATATACTCGTAATTTAGTCATTACTTCACCTTCAAAAAAAAAAGTAATCAAATTAGTAATCATTACGATTACTAATCATTACTTAAAAGCTATGATATTTAGCAACATTTTAAGTTATAGTTAATTAGCTAGCTAGTTTTGATTTATATAAAAATATTTAATATTTTTTAAATATTTATGGAAGTTTTTTTTTTTAAGATTTATTTGATATTTCGAGCCAAAATGCACATGACTTAGACCACTTTCATAATTAAGGGCACATATGTCAAAACTAAAATAAAAACAATATCCCAATTTATAAGATAATCAATTGCAATGAAACTAATACTAAATGACTTTGAAAGCAAACCACAAATTATAGCACAACGGCTGAGTTATGAAAAATCGAATGATCAGAAATTTTTAAGTTCGTTTGGTCCAGACTATAATTGTTTATGTAATATATTTTGCTAAATTTCCGGAACTTTAGAGATTTTTAAAGTTCTTACCTACTAACAGTTACAGGATTTGTCTATCATTACAGGATTCTATACGTGTTTCTTTAATGGAACATTTGAACTATTTGAACCAAGTGCTTACCCAGGCAGAGGTTGTAAAGTATCTTACAATTACTATAAAACATTTTCTTAAATAGAAAAATTCTCGCCTCCCACTTGTTTTCTTTTTCAGCCCTGAAAAATTAATATAATTATTTTAATCAGAAATAATTTCTTAATCAGGCTTGAGTTCAGTAATTTCAATTCTTATTGAATGAAATATTTTTATTAATTAATGTGAGTATCTAAAGAAGAGAAGAAAAATTAAACTAGACTGTATTAGCTGGGGGAAATACCGATATTTTTCTGTGCAGCCACGCACTTCATCAGCACCCATGTCTATCTACTGGGGGTAGAGATTATTATTAACATCAGCTATTTAACTTAAATTTCTATGAAATGGAATATGAGAATTGATTGTGTATACAATTATTGATTTACCTTTGGCAAACACATTTGTAAGTATCCACTATTCATTTTCTGTTTTTCCATTTTCTATTTAGGTTACCACGAAGTTATATCACTCTACCTATGTATGTTTAACTATTCTTACTTATCTTTTACGATCATCACATTAATTATTTTTACTTATTCGATGCACCATCATTAATTAATAAAAATATTTCATTCAATAAGAATTGAAATTACTGAACTCAAGCCTGATTAAGAAATTATTTCTGATTAAAATTCACTACAGTTCAATTAAATCTAAAAATGTCTCATTTAATTCATCATGGGCACGTGACAAAAATATGTTCACTTAGCGATCACTGTTCACTTGGCTATCACTGCTTCAGAATGCTGAAAAGCGAAGTCAACTGTAGAAAGCAAAAACAAAGTAACATAAAGCCACTACAATAATACTTATATGTATGTACCGATGGTGCATCGAATAAGTAAAAATAATTAATGTGATGATCGTAAAAGATAAGTAAGAATAGTTAAACATACATAGGTAGAGTGATATAACTTCGTGGTAACCTAAATAGAAAATGGAAAAACAGAAAATTAATAGTGATACTTACAAATGTGTTTGCCAAAGGTAAATCAATAATTGTATACACAATCAATTCTCATATTCCATTTCATAGAAATTTAAGTTAAATAGCTGATGTTAATAATAATCTCTACCCCCAGTAGATAGACATGGGTGCTGATGAAGTGCGTGGCTGCACAGAAAAATATCGGTATTTCCCCCAGCTAATAAAGTCTAGTTTAATTTTTCTTCTCTTCTTTAGATACTCACATTAATTAATAAAAATATTTCATTCAATAAGAATTGAAATTACTGAACTCAAGCCTGATTAAGAAATTATTTCTGATTAAAATTCACTACAGTTCAATTAAATCTAAAAATGTCTGATATAATTATTTTTAGGATAACGTGGCAGTTTTTCCCCAATAAAACAAATTATTAATTCCTGGGATTTATACACATATGTACATGTATAAATTATTTTTATATTTTAAATTGCACAATTCTGGATTACGCATTATCATTACATTAAAGATTTCACTTAAGAACTACAATAATTTATAACTGAAAGAATTAAGATATATTTAATTAAAATTATACAATAAATTGTAAAAAATATAGTTGATAATTTTAGACTTAACGCAAATGTATGTACTACGTTAGTTATACAACATGTAGACTTGTAAAGAATTTAAACTTAATATAAGATATTGATTTACTTTATAAGATTAAAAAAAAACGCTTGAGCAAAGTAACTGCAAAATGTGAATGCGATTCACTCATGATACCAACTTTTCAAAATCTATAAACAATCGGCCCTATTTATAGTTGCACGCTAAAATCGGCACTTTTCACTATTTTTTTTAAATCGAACTGACTTTAACCGATTTAAAGTTTAAATTTTAAATATACACGGTGTTTTCATTCAATAGCTCACTTCACAACCTATTGTGGAAGTCGTAGTTCGTACATGAGTTTGTTGGTAGTTTCAATTAAAACATTGTTTATAAACAAATGTTTACATAGAAATTACCAACATCGTTTGTACGAACTACGGACTCATACAATAGGTTGTGCATTGAGCAAATATGTAACAATAATTATGTACACATGTATCATGATTCATGAAACAACAAATACAGACTGCGCGTGACGTCATCAAAGACCACAACTGCTTGTCTTTTATGAAAACTATATGGGATGTGCTGTGGCAAATTAAAAAACTAATTATTATAGTTTATTTTTAATTAAATAATATATTTACAGCTGTATACAAACAAAATGCAATTCTTAATTGATTATAATTATCCAATCTTCAATACAAAAAGTAAATAGGAAGTATATTTCAGTTGAGTTTAACTAGGCATCTCCACTATAGCCATGAACTTGGTATGGGCATCATGTCGGACATCGCAAATGGCATCGCAAATTCGTGTATGCACTGACATCGATACCCCAACATATAGCTGAGCAGCAATGTTTGCCATGAGATTCTCAGTTCGCAACCATTTGCAATAGAAAGAAAAGAGACATAACAAAATTGGTAAATATTCTATCTCTATTGCATTACCGCAAAATATTTTAAAATGCCTGAACATGGGCATCGCATCTATTCGCCACAACAAAGAAGTTGCGCTGCCGGCGTCATATTCATGCCATGTCCAAGTTGATGGCTCGTGAAGATGTAGAGTAAAAGACAAAAAAAAAAGAAAAGAAAACTTGTACAACTTTCCTTTTTCTATTACATAAACGCCAAGATTTCCATAGTCAACATCTTCACAAATAGGCTGTTAATCTAAAACATAAACGACTTGACATTAGCATATATTGCCAATCAAATATGTACATAAGTGTTGTATTCATTCCATGTACATACTTACAACATTTCTTCCGCCTAATGGAGAGAACAAAACTCTAGGCAGCCCAAAAGTTTTGGTGTAGATGTTACAATACCTGTATCTTCCCTAAGCGGTGTTGGAGTAAATCCTTTAAACTCAGTTCCGTCAGAAGAAGTAGGGATGCTAATACTTTGTTTATCGCTGTCCGATCTATCCATTTCCGGCCATTCTTCATCTGCAGTCACAAACGCTGGGTTTTCGTGCTGTGTTCGCTGACAGTTCTTGTTAGGAGGCCCAAATTATCTGCAATTTCTTCGGGGTGCGCTTAGGAATTTTCTTCTGCTTGTGTATAATTTTTAGCAGTGCCCCCAATCTGATTGAATTGACGTTTGTAGCATTTACCTCGGAACTATATATCATGATGTAAATCACCCAGCCCTTTTTTAAGAGAAGTAGAAGATAGAGCACAGTTTATTCTGAAGAGTTCCAGCGCCTCTGGTGTCAATGAGGCGCATTAAATTTTCAGCTGATGTTACATTAGAATTAGTATTATCCGCTGGAGCCGAAGTACTTCAGTGACCAGTGTCTATGCGTTCATCACTTGAATTTTCCTACAACAACTGATACAAATAAGCACTAGTGCACATCAGAAAAATGCTTGGTGTTGTTATTCAATGACTGCCGGAGACCGGGCTCGAACCAAAGACCTTCGATTTTGCAGTCCACGTGCTAATTACGTCACCCATTTACCCTTTTAGTCATTTTCTCTTTCAGCCATTTGCATAATCCTGGGTTTCAATACAAAAAGTAAGCAATTTCTTTGTTGTAAAATTTTCGATATCTCGTGAAATCGTAGAAGCAGCTGTACTGTGTTTAGTAACCTTCACAACCAACCTATTCTAATAGATATTTATAATAATGAGGATCATCATACCATCAATTGGCCCAGCATAGTCAAGATATACTCGTTTCCACAGTGATTTCGAGTACTTCCATTGATGATCCTTATATGCTACCGGATTTTTAGCATTTCTTGTACATACATAGGTCACATTCTTTAGCTTTGCTTTCGATATTTTTATCCACTCTAGGCCAGTTTATAAACGAACGCTCTATGTCCTTCATTTTAACCACAACCAAGTGGCTGCGATGCAATTCATTTCATATGTGTATATTGTAAAAATCTTGGAGGGATAACAATATGATGTTCAAAAATGAGACATCCAGATGACAGTTTGTAATTAATTTCAAGCGACTCATATCGTACCGTCCTAGCCAGGTAATCATGCTTCTTGATTTCTTTGGATATACGGAGCGCAGACAATCGAAGTTGAATTATCTGTTTTAGTACAAAATGATCAAATTCGTCCTGTGCATTGGTTGTTATTTGCGTAGAATGAAACCAATTTACCCTCTCAACATTTTCAGTCTTAATCGATTTATGAGGGGCTTAAAGCACAAGAGGTTCAAGCGGCTTTTTTTAAACTGAGCTTACTCATGGAATTTTTAGACAAACTTCAGAGAAGTTTACGGCATAAGTGGTCAAAGTGCAATCTTCATCCGGTAGCGCGTTACGGAGAGCAATTCTAGCAATGCTTATTATAAAACCTATTACATTTGGAACACAAGGGGTTTAAGTAAACATACATATACTCCCATTCATTCATGGAGTGTGACCAAAATTTTGGAATTATAGAAATTACAACAAAAAAAATTCTGCCACATTCAAGTAAAAAGTTTACTGTAACATCAATGAAAAGTGAGGATTGTATAGCTCTTGAGTCCATCCAAAGGTTCTTCAAAATGCAAGGACTACATTTTGAGATCATGATCATTGAAACTTCTCATACAAAGAACAATACCAAAAAAATACCGTCAAACAGCTGAAGTTCGTAAAATTTAAGAACTTCTAGAATATTCTTTGCTAAATTTCTCCAATTCACCATGAATGGTTTAAAGCACTTCTTCACAATGGAGTAGAGAAAATTGCAGAAGGGACCTGAAGATGAGCCCGATGATGTAATGGACTAAAACGAATAACAAATGTACCAAGAAACCAAAATGTAAAATGTAACGCAAAGACAAATTTTATATGAAAAAATTTAAATAACAAAAACAGTATCGAGTATCGAGTATCTATTTTTATTTTTTGGTTACTACTAAGACTTTTGGGGTACACGTTAATTTATTTACAAATTAAAAAAAATGAATAGAGCACAAGGGGTTTAAGTGCGACCTTCCTCACTTCAAAGGTTATTTGTGGGAATCTGTATATGAAAAATTTATATTTTTTAACTTGTTAGATTAGATCTCAGAATTTTTTAACTAAAAAGTTAATGGTAAGAATACTTTCTATTTCTGTCTTCCTTTCAGCCTAATTAGGACTTTGCAAAGTAAACTTTGCGTATCTAAAAGGGATGTTAATATTAGTCACTTGGATCTCTTGTACTCTAACTCCCTCATAAGTGATAGGTAATCAGCGTTGTCTTTGGAATTTTTGTGAATTACGTTGAATTCACAATTTGATAGGAACTCCGCATAGTTGCCTACACAATTGTCAAGATCTCCTTATCTATCTGTGGATGTTTCTGTTCGGTTGAACTTATAGTTCGAATTGAATATGCCATTGGTCACTCCTGGTTGTTCGGTAATCGATGTACCGTTGTACTGGCGTCTTTTGCTAATAAAAGCGGTAGATCCGGATTGTATGACATTAGCACTTAAGCTGAAATAAGAATTTGTGTAATGTTATTATATGCAGCATCCGCTTCCTCAGAAAAATTTCCCATTTTTAATAATGCTACGCCGTGGTGTTTCCTCGATCAACAAATTGGGTATGAAAATAGAATAATACGATATCTTACCCAAAATCAAGTGAACGTCTTACAAACTTGAAGGTTTATTGGCATGTAATATTGCATCTATGTATGTGCTTATTGGATTAATGTATGCTTTTAGCATCTATTTTATGGCTCAGGAATTCAAAAGATGACGCAGCGAAAAAAAATTTTGATTGACTCAGTTTAAGCTCAAGATATTGTAGTCTCACCAATGTTACGAATATTTCTAAGACTTATAATAGTTATTCTGTATTCCATGAAATATCATAGGATATTCATTGAGTGCAAGTGCACACTTTAGCATAAACAAATATATTTCAAGCTAAAAAAGATATTTCACAAAACAATTAAACTAAATTTAACTTTCATATATATGATGAAAAAGTAAAAAAAACACCAAATTTTTCTGTTTGCTATTTCATTGATGCTTCCGTAAAAACTATGCATAATATCCAAATTTGCGGCAATGAGAATGGTTTTCAGAAAAAATACTATTCTTGTCCTTCATTAAAATTTTTATTATGTGATTTTAAATACTTTTCAGAACACTGTCACATTTCTTTCAGAGTCATCTTTCCTTACTCTCATCTAACTAAACTTTACCCAAAGAGCACATGACCACGCTCATTATTCAGAATAACAAGTGATGCATTTTGAGTTTTTTGTTTTAGGGCCAAATTAACGATTAAAAAGGGCCAAAATACCTTTGATAGGGCCAAAAAAGATTTTTAATGCACTTGACTATAATATTTTAATTTAAATAAAAACAAAAGTATGTATTAATAATATAATACATGTAATTTATTTTGTTTAGAACAAAAACAGAAATTAGCGACATAAATTCAAATTTTTTAAAGTATTTTTTTTTTGTTAAATTAAAGTAACTACATATTTTATATGTATACAACATACATGCTTAAAAAATTATACTTTAGTTTAGAAACATTCTACAATATGTAATTCTAATTTTATTATACATAATCTCTAAATTATTAGTTCAATAGTTTCTCAATTTACTCCTGTTTAGAAGCATTTTTTGTGTTAAGTTTGAAAATATCTTCATCATAACAATTATTAGAATTAGATTTCATTAAATCTTTTATTATTTTATGGACTGCTTGAATATATCGAAAGAAAACTCTCGACTAAAAATTTATATTGAAAATGTTTATATATTATTGTTGATTCCAAATTAAATTTTCAGCCGAAAGAAAAGATACACATGCTGAGGAATGGGCATAGAAAGAGTTGCTTGAATAATTCTGTATACATTTGCATGCAAAGGTTTACCTAAACGATTTTTAATGGTAGAAATCGTTTTGCAAAATTTACTTCTACTTAAATCTTTGAGGTTTTTAAATTATCGAAAAAAATTAAAAGTAGTTTTTAAAACGGAAAAAACTCAATTAAAAAGTGTACTCAAAGGTTTGAAGGAATTAGTTGAATTATGAGTTGAAAGGGCCAAAATAGCCTAGAGAGTACCACAAGGCCATCAAACATCCAAAATTGCTCCAAATGGCCCAATTGTGCCTCATTTTGCATCACTGAGTGAACCTACGACTAAAGCAGAGCTAGCCACCGAGAGAAAGACGAGACAAATGTATTCGCTTATGTGTATTCATTTGTATAAGAAGCCGATTCATGTTGGGTACTCAGGTGCTTTTTTTTTAGCTGATTGGAATGGAATATAACTGCAATTGTAGGAATCAGCTGATCGATATTGTTGTGTGAAAAGTAATGAAAATGGTTATAGAGATGTAAACAGAATGTAATAATCTGTACATTACTTTTCACATTAGCTAGATCGATCAGCTGTTTCCTGCTGTTGCAATTACATTCCATTACAGTCGGCTAACTGAGGCTTAAGAGAGAGGAAGAGACAAACAAAAAGGAACAACTGACTTGAACTGCTATCAAGTTAGTTACGAAAAACGTCAGCTAGTTTTAAGCTCAAAGTTAACTTTTATGCTGGAAATAAACTTTTTCTTTTCAATAGTTGACCCAAAGTGTATTTTACATTTGTCAAACTATATATACTTCAGTGTTGAATATAACTAGAGGCTAATGATTTTAAATGATGTTTGACAGGATGGTATCATTTACGATTCAACATTATTTATATGTATGTAATAACTACCTTAAAAAAGCATCAAATTTAATTTATTTTTTTTTTTAAGTTGAAGGTAAGACTTTGTTCACATAAAATAAACTGTCTTGTTACAATTATGAGTTTATAAGAAAGAAAAGGAGCAAAAAATAATTGAAATAAAGTGGCCTTAAATCGAAATGCATTCTAATAATAAATAGATTTGTAACTATCCCAGTAAAAAAAATTGGAAGTCATTCTAAAGGAACTACATTTTCATTGCTTCCAAAAAATCGATATTTTTAATTTGCCGATAGTTAGCAGAAAACCAAGTAGAAGTTTATTTTAGTTATACATAACCTTGTAATTCCTCAATAGTTTTAGAAATTACTCACCAGAATTTTTAAAAAATCGATTTTTTTGAAGAAACTTATGAACTAATTTTGGTCTAAAATTTTGAAGTTATTTGCTTAAATTTACACGAAAATACTGTTTCGCGTTTAAATTCCTATAAAAAGAAACTAATTGTTAAAATAGGTAACTATTATTCATTTTTCCTAGATGAAAATATTATCATAGAACACAAAAAAGTAAATTTTTCTTAAAATCGCTTCCAATTCGGTGACCAGGCAGCGAAAAAGAGAACTTCTTGCAATGACAACCCTATGTAAAAATCATTAGATCGGATCGAAATTTGCACTACTTCCAGATCGCAAACTCTACATTTTCATGACTTTTTTGGAGTGTCTTTTTTTACTGGGATTGTAATAATTTGACTGAGTTCACACAACTTTCTATTTCATTGGAGAGAGGGAAATAAACAGGCAGACCTATTTATTATCCAGTCCTCTCTCTTCCAATTTATTTCGATTATTTCAATTTATTATTTAGTCATATATGCTAATGTTTTTAAACTTAACTTCATAACAAATAACTCTACTCAACAGTCAAAATAACTTTATCTTGTAATACATGTTTATGTTAATTTCAATGCGGAAATCAGTGCAAATAGATCCAGCATAAGGTACCTGCATCATGCAGTACAGTGCTTTGTTCCACAGACATAAATTCAATAATTATGCTTTAGTTGATAACATAACAATATGATTCAAACCACATTGAAAGGCTTAATAACTGTTGACCTAACCAGGGGGCGAAATTTAGAGAAGTTTGTGCTTGAATCACTAAGAAAAACGTTCAGTTTTGATCGTTTCATTTGTATTAATTTAAAGCTTTGGAGCGATATAGTAAAGTTTTGTAAGAATATTCCAAATAATACAATTACGTTGTTGGTAATTTCTATATAAAAATTTTCCTATAAAAAAATGTTTTTATTGATACTCGTATTACCAACAACTCATGTACAACTGATTTTGTATTGTATAAAAAATATTATTCAACTTTAAGAGATACAAAGCATAGCGTCTTCTGATTTCTCCCTTTTTTAGAGCTATGATCTTTATGACACGACACGTGATTTTTATAACAAAAATAATCAACACTATTACAGTTATAAATATCTTTTTGTTTTGATTTCTTTGTACTTAAAAGCAGAGTACGAAACTAAACGGACCATAATGTTTGATTTTGTTTTATTTCGTTCCTTGAAGTGAGTGAACGAAAACAAAACAAAGCAATGAAAAATATTGCTCAATTTGATTTTGTATTGTTTTTTGCACATGAGCACAAACAATACATTAATTTAATCCACTGCTGGCCAAAGTGGCACCAGAGTGCCGAACACGAATTTGCTCCTTATACAAATGAATACACATACGCGAATACATTTATCCATGTGGCCAGCACTTATTTAATCGTACGCAGCTAGAAAAGAAAACAATGGGAACTAAACGGAAACGTTTTGAAATATTTGCCGCGATTTTCACATCATATAATTTGACTGCATTGTTATTTAACACATGAAAGTTGTTTTATGCAGCTAACGGCTAACAGTGACTTCAACGGCAAGTTTTGTATGAAGATCTCTCAGTTAAACCTCGCGTTAACTCTTAATCATACCTTGTGAAAAGGGACGTAATTAACATAACTCTAAACGGATGTCCCAAGACACCTCTCTTCCTTTTTTTACTTATTTGTAATATTATCTAAAAGATTGTTAATAAAAAGTTTTTAAAATTTTGTATAAATTTTTCTCCACTTTTCAAAGAGATTTAAGAAAACAAGAACTGCAAACATTTTAAACCATAAGTATGTACTATAAGTTAAGTTTGCAACAAAACCAATAAAAGAAAAATTTTAATGACAAAGAATTGCACTCGTGTCGGTTTTTAGGCTACAAGAGGGCGCTGACGTCACAAATATGTATTTTAAAATTCAGCCAGAAGTGTAAGACTGTCGAGTAGCGTAAGTCTTAAGTTTGTTATAGTTTTTTTTGTTTTTCAAAATAATATTTTACACACAAAAAGAAAACCTCTTCCAAGAGTTTCATTTCTAAATCGAAACAATAATAATTATAGCCTCCCCCTCCTACATTTACTTTTTAGATTTAAAATTGCAACTGAAAATAAAACAAATTAAAATTAATAGAACATTGAAAAAAAGAACCCTAAAAATGTATACACCTTGAAATAAAAAACAAATAATTCAAAATAAATTTGGTTGTCCTTTAAATAAATAAAAATAAATTAAAGCATACTACAAACAAAGAAATAAAATTTAACTCGAATCTTAGGCAAACCACTAATTTAAACAAAAAATATGAGTAAAATAAAAAATACACTTTTATTGAAAGTAAACTTAAGCAAATTAGAAATCAATTTACAAAAATATAATAGAAACGAAACAACAAACCAAAAAAAAAACGAAATAAAATTACTGAACGAAATAGAATTTTCAATAGTATTTACACAGACAAAAAGAACTTAAGTAGAAGAAAAAATTAAATTAAAAAAAAACATCTCAGAACTAAATTTGCAATAAATAATTTTCTAGTTAAAAAGTTTTATACATATTATTTTTCTCAAATCAAATAATACAAAACGTTTTGTCGGTAATGATCGACCGTATTATACTTTACACCCTAGAAAGGTTTGGATGAGCCGTCCTGATTCACTTGCGATCATTATTTATTTAGTTATTTTATGACATATATATGTACTCGTATCTACAGCTGATACTACATTGCCTAATCTTTTCACTAAATTAAGAGTATCCGGAAGAATGCTGAAACTATATTAATTTTTCTGAATTCTTGAGTTATTGGGCAAAGCAAACCAATTGCAATATAAATTAAATTACTTTCTCCTATTCAATACGAGAATCATTGGGAAAATGATGCGAATACAAATGTTTTATTTGTATATACAGCCAATCCTCTCCAAGTGTGAACCTCACCCTCTGTCCACCCGAGACTTGGTGGCCTCTGTCACACTTACAAGGCTCAGGGACTGTATAATCCTAAATGAAGCATGGAGCAAATACCTGCAGTAACTCAGCACGCCTGTGTGCATACTTGCCAGCCCCAAAACCAGGCCTAATCAATCATTCATCTTAAAACAATCTGTGCCCCGTTTCTATAACATGTGAGAAGTTCTCGCATATAGAAAAATTATAGAATTATATTGGTTGGCCTGTTTTACACAGGGTTACTCACATGAAAACTTATATAAACTTAAAAAAATAGCACCAAACACAATTTTTTTTGTTATTCACTCTGTGTTTCACAGGAAGACATACATTTATTCGACTCGAAAAGTTCTCACAATCCTTACAGAAACAAGGTACTGATTACCGAAACCGTTATAAGAGAAATTGCTAATAAACCCGACTTTTTTCGAATTGGAACATGGAATGTAAGAACGCTCTCGAAAACTTCTTGATTGGCACAGATCTGAAAAGAATTTAACACCTACAAATTAACAATGATCGGTCCCTGCGAAACATGATGTTGTGATTCTGAAAAATTACGACAGCTGATGATGGTCTTACTCTACTCTATTCAGGGAAATCAAGTAATGAACCCCGATCCAGTGGTGTAGTTATTTTATTGTCTAAACCTGCAAAGAAAGCCGTTATCAATTGGAAGCCATACTCTGGCGGAATTATAACTGTATGACTGCGAACCAGGGCACGCAAACTCACATGCATGCCATGCTACTACGGAAACATCCGAACTATATACACTGAAAAAATTTTCGGCCTAAATTCTATGAATTTCGACATTAATCTAATGAAAAATTCATTAAAATTCAACCAACGTCACGCTTCGTTGGATTAATGAAACCAGTTTAGTCAAAATTATTTTATTGAAAACTTCATCAAATTTATTTAACAGTGTAATTAATGCAGTGCTATAACTTCATCGAAACAATACAATAATTTATGAAAAGAATCAAATAACTTAAATATAAAGGGGTTTCTTAATAATTAGAAAATATTGTTGTCATAAATCCAATAAAATATTCTTACGAAACCAGAATACCAACGAAGCAATTCCAATGAAATTCTTTCACAATATTCATGAAATTTTCATTGGATTTGTGAAATTATCATTAGATTTGTGAAAAAATTTTAATGAAATTGTTTCATTGGACTTATGAAGCAAAATTCTTTCGGTGTACAAGGGAATTAATTTATGAATTTCGTGATAGAGCATTGGTAACAGTACACCGAGGTGATATTGTGATAAAAATGGGTAACTTTAACGCACAAGTTGGAGCAGATATTACTAGAATAGTGAATCGTGAATTGCTATTGGAAACATGCACAACAAATAATTGCGTTATTGGTGGCGCATTGTTTCATTGTTTCACTTGACGCCAAAACTGAGAACCAAATCGTTTACCCTACGTCTACACCTGATATATTTTTATCATAACAAATGTCAAATTCCATATCGGAAAAAGAACTAACATAAAAAAATTGTTTTTCAATATAAAGTTTGACTTTTGTTATGATAAAAATATATCAGGTGTAGACTTAGGGTTATATAAGTAAGTAGTAGTAGAAAGTAGCGAGGGTCGTTTGTAAATGTTCGTAACAAAATATTAGCCGATATCGCAAGTGATAATCACAAACAAACAAAACAAAAACAAAAACAAAAGAAACTCTTCACTCAAGCCGCAGACAATCACTTGAGAGATAAGGAAAATTTTCGTAAAGAGTGGATTAGCGATGAAACTTAGAGAATAGTATTAAAGATAAGGATGCAATCAACTCTAGTGGAACGTACTCGACCAAAACAATGCAACAGTAGTTGCACAATTGCCGCAATCGTGAAGTAAAATGAGGTGCTCAGCGTGATAAACGAAATTGGATTAACAGTATCGCTAAAGGCCATGATACACTATCATATACATACCTACACAATCGCACGATCTACGAAAAAATACAACCCTGATATGATGAATTGTTATTGTATTTTGAAAATTGTCATAAGCTCCATCAAACCAGGGTTGTATTTTCTCAAAAATCGCACGATTGCGTAGGATAGTGAATCATTTCCTTAAAGAAGCTAAAGCTGCTGCCGAAATGTGTCGGATGTGAGATCCCTATAGTGCGGCAAAGAAATTAAACGGAATTACAAAACACTCAGGAAAACCATTAAAAGCCGATGCTAGAGAACTTACAATACCTAAGCAGCAACAATTGCAACTTTGGGAAGATTTCCATTAAGGAGGTAACGAATGTTCGCATTCGCAAATTATTCGCTTACTTTTGCTATTTGCATTCGCTAAAATGTATGCGAATATTTAAAGTGAATACTAAAGACAAAAAAGTACAATAAAAGATACACATACTTACAAGTAAAGCTTTAAAATTTTAGCTGAAAATTTTTCAAAATTAAATCAAAATCCAGCTTTGTTTGAAAAAGAAATGACTAATATGTTCAAACTTTTGAAAAATGCTAAGCAACATTCATTACTTCGTACAAAAAATTTTTAATGCAAAAAATATTAAATAGGTCTTATATGTTGTAAATTCCACGCAAAACAAGTGCCATTCATATTATTTCGCATGAAAACTTAAAATGGTGAACTTATATATCACATATATTTTTCCAAAGATGAACATGTTGAGATGTTGAACTTAGTACAAGGTTTTAGGGTCAAAGTACGAACATTTTGTAAATTTATCTTTAATTATTGACTATACTTATTTTAATATGATTTCATATATCTTTCTGTTTAAGAATTTTCATTTTTAATAAATTAACAAATATTTGCAGAATTCAAGACTCAAGTAGATCGGTGTACACAAAAAAACTTCAAGTTTTTATACACATTTATTTTCATGTGATTTTTTTAACGTATTGTAATATTTGCATTCGCTTTCGCAAAAAAAAATAAAGTGTATTATTCGTTTTCCCATTCGCATTCGCTAAACTGGTATTCGGTACATCCCTAATTTCTATGGTAAAATGTTATATTCATTAGTTTCCACACAACAACCAATATGCTCCTGTGAATCACATCTGATAAACACAAATAGCCCTATAAATTGCCTAGATATTTCTGAGATATGCGAATCAATCAAATCGCTAAAGCAAAACTAAGAGCCTGGTATGTAGATGCTAACAACTGACGCAACAAGCAGTGATCGGCTATTCCTACCAATTGTGAGAAAATTCTAGTGTACGGAACTTTTTCGATAGGAAATTGCTGAAGGCGTAAACATAAATTAACCAAAGAAAAAAGGGAACCTCACAGAACGTAAGAACTGGAGAGGGGCTATACTGTTTAGTAGTACAAAAAGCTATCAGCAGCTCTTCTTCCTGAGCTTAGAAAGGAACAAGCCGGTTTTCGTGCCCACAAATCCTGCATCGATTATGTAAATAGCCTGAGAGTGATTATATAGCAGTACGTGGAATGGATATCACACCTCTATACCCCAGTTTCATAGACTTCGAAGAAGACATTGAGATATTAAACTCAGTGATACAGAATGCATTATAATGTAAAGGTATACCTACTAAGGTAATCAGATTTTGAAAGGTCCATATCGAAGGCCCCATTCCAAAACATGCTAAGTCGACGTAGTATGTTATGATGGGAACAGCATTTCTGAATTCATCGTTTATTAACTTAGATTCTGTAAAATTTTGATAGTAATCGGACTAATCTATCAAAAGTTATAAGCAAAAATGTACTTAGCATAATTTGTTGAGTTTAAAAAACCTCCCTTTTAAATGTTTCAAGTACACTTAGCATGATTTATGTGCAGTTTCCAAAAGTCAGGCAGACGACTCGTCTAGAAAATTTGTATGAAAATCACTCAAAATGATGAGTGCTTTCCATACAAATTTTGTACTCAAGTCAACCGTCTGCGTTGTAGAAACAGGGGGTTAGTTTGCAATTAAGTGCTCAAAAAAAATTAATTAAAATTTTTCTCCAAACTAAAACATGTTATATGTACTTAGAGGGCCATTGTAGGTAAAAAAAGGACCACCAGATAGATGCTAAGTCTACTAAGAGGACAATCTTAAGTCTTTTAACTATGATATACAACAAATTTATAAAGTTGAAATAAACTAAAAAAAGTATATTGCAATTATTGTATGATTACAATAAGTCTCAAGTATCTATCTCATAATATTCCCGAGATATCATCAATAAACTTTGAAGGCGCTTATCTCAATACTAGCTTTTTTGACTTAGCATATTTTAGAATGGAGCCGTCGATATGTTAATGCAACCTGCCGATCTCTGCATAAAAGTAAACTAGTTAAAAACAAAATTAACTTTAATTTTGGAGTACAACGAAGCTGCATTTTATCTCCTCTTCTGTTTAATTGCATACTTAACGTCGTGATAAATAATGAAACTTCCCAAAGAAGGGAAAATACTTGGTGTCTTCAAGGCAAATTGGAGGAACACGACAACGCCGATGATATCTGCTTACTTACCCACTAAGTTGTCAGTAGTCCAAAAAACTACATCACACGCTGGCCTGAAAATAAAAATTAGTAAGCCTCAAACAATGAGAATAAACTCTAATAATGAGCAAAGACTGTCCGTGGAAAATCAATGGGTGGATGACGTATAATTATTAACCCAATTCACAATCTTGTGAAATGATCTTGAATCGTAGAATGTGCAAGACCATTTGTACAAGACTGTGATTTGGGCTATTCTATTATCTGGGAAGCATATTGGATAAAAGTGGTAGTTCTAAGGCTTACATCTGAAACCGCATAAGAAAGTCGAGGCAATCATTTAAACAACTTTAGCCGGTGTGGAATTTATCGTACATATCAAGACGTACAGAGCTAAATCTGTTTTACTCAAACCTAAAATCCACACTAGTTATTGTACAAATGCGAAACGTGAAATGGAATGAAATGCTTGAGAAAAATCATGCATATGTATATATTGGCCCAGAACAATTTCAAATAAAGAGCTATGGTCAAAACCAGACAATAACCCCGATCCATCTGGAAATTCGAAAACATAAATGGTGTTGACTCCGACATACATTGTGGAAACCACTGACAGATATTGCAAAACAAACCACAGACTGGAATATATATACGTTTATATGTGTATTTAACATTTGGAGTAAATTTAAGTAAGAGCAAATTTAAGACTATAAATATATGCTTAGTTCACCTAACATCCATCCCCGGCTGATTTACACAGATTTGTAAACATAGTGGGGGTATGTAATTTGTAGACACTGAATCGGAATTTTCTAATAATTTTATTTATATCTGCAGTGAATTTTCTTTTACATAGGAGTCTTTTACAAAACTCAACAGCTGGATTAGCGTTACTTTCCTGAAGCAGTTCAGGTGCTGAAAGAAGTGATACCCCAAAAACATTGGGCGATATTTTCATTCATACAAGTATTCGAAAAGCTAAGTATTCACTATTTTATATATAATGAACAATCACCCAATAAATCAAAAAAATAAAAAATAAACAAATTTACAAAAACAAAATGTTTGGGCGATTGTTCAGTGGGCGATTATTAGTGCAACCGAATGCGGAATGATAACAGGCGTGCCACAGGTATCAGTGCTGAGGTCGCTCCTCTGGAACGTAATGTATGACGGCTTATGAAATCTAAAACTATAAGATCCGAGCAAGCTGTTTGGTTATACCGACGATATTGCACTTGCAGTAAAGCATAGAACGTCGCACTTCAAAGATGTTATAAGGAAATGGCATGCAGCTTTTTGTACCAAAAACAGTTACAAATCGTAGAATCCTC
The DNA here is from genome assembly GCA_944452675.1 of Tachina lurida. Taxonomy (NCBI): domain Eukaryota; kingdom Metazoa; phylum Arthropoda; class Insecta; order Diptera; family Tachinidae; genus Tachina; species Tachina lurida. Next base: position 39,293,781 of record OX101754.1, on the reverse strand, counting down.
CAAGTACTCAAACTGCATCTGCAGCACAGGGAGATAATATTCGACAGAAGTTTGTGCTATCTTGGGGCACAATTTGATGACAACTTTAACTTCGTGTAACACGTCAGAAATATGCGGGACAAATGCCTACGAATAATTACGTCGTGAGCTAGAAAAATGCCAAACTGTGTTAGTGCATCCAATCAATTTATAAGAAAGCTGCTAAACAGTGTAGTGCACTCACAAATTCTGTATGCAGTCCCAACCTTGGTCAGGGCACTAGATTTAAAATACAATAAAAGAGAATTATAGAAACCACGGAGACTAAGTGCCTTGCGTATTATATCAGCGTATCGCATGGTATCTAGAAGTTCGGAGCTAGTGCTTGCAGTTATACTACCAATAGAACTTCTAATATTGGAAAGAAAGGAAATATATATACGCTGAAGGATGCAAGCAGATGAGTACATAATAAAACCGCGAGATGACATAATAAAACCGCATATCACATATTTTATGAATACGCAAAGTAGATGGATGAGAGGTCAACATTGTGTAACAAACTAGACAACAATAAAACATCAACAACCGATAATATGGTAAATGTTATGTTCAGATGAGTGGAAACTGTCTGTAAAATTGTATACCTTAATAGAATATTAAAGTAGCGATGCACCGTAGTTCCGAACCCTCTTACTTTAAGTAGGACGTAAGAATGATACGTACAGGACTACACACCCTGATAAAATGCTAAAAATGGTTCCGGACTGGTTCCCATAGTTCCTATAAGGAGCATAGGGCCATGACAAATTTATTCCGTACTGATTTGTCCGATGTAAGTGTTTTTATCTCGTTCCAGTTCTTGTCTTGAGTGGACGCTTCAATTTCGATTTTGCAGCGTCAGGTGTGTTATGGTCTTCCTTTTCTGCAACTTTCCTATAGATTCCATTCGATAGCTTGCCTTGTGACGTCGTCAACGGGTTTTCGTAGGGTATTTCCTAGCCAAGGCCATTTTCTTTTCCGGATCTCAACATGTACGGGGCTTGAGAGGTTTGGATCCATAATCTTTCGTTGGTTGTCGTAACTGCCCATAATATTTTTAAAATTCTACGCATACAATAATTTAGGGAGAACTGTACCAAATTAACATCTTTCTTCGCTGCATTCCACGATTCAAATCCATAAAGAAGAGCTGATTTTATGCAGGAGTTAAATATTTTTAGTTTGGTTCTTTTCGTTGTTGTTGGAAGCATTAATTCTCATTGCTTTAGTTTTAGAAAGATTTATTTTTATGCCAGCCTTAAGCCGAGATCCCACTATCGGCACAATGTACTAATTTTCGTCGGCTCACTACCATAAAATCCTAATTAATAAGCCTAAATGTTCTTATATTTCAATTTGTTGTGGAATAAGTCTATATAGTTTTATTTCCAATGCTGCGTGGTGCAATTATGTCCATATATTTCAATTAGTTGTGAAATAAGGCCAATTTAGCTTATTTTTTTTTTTTATTTTATTTCAGTGAACCGACAAAAATCGGTACATTGTGCCGATAGTGGGATCTAGGCTTTAGCTGCTTCTGCTTTTATTGAATTGGTCTTACCCTGCATATCATGAAGTTGTGGGATAGTAGACATGTGTCGTCAGTATAGTTTAGATCTTCTTGCAGTTTCAACAAGGAATAAGTTACTAACATCAGCCATCGTAAAGAATTCGACAGTCTGCGTTGTGGTATAGTGCTATAACAATATCAATTATTCTTGTTGGGGTACTATTGCATGCTAGCGTGCTCCACATGGAGAAACGGGAAAGCGTATCGAATACTTTCTCAAAATCTATGACTATCAGGTAATGGAGAAGCGGATCAAATGCAACTGATAGCCTTTTATTAATGACTTGTAATATTATCTTGTTTGCGATATTGATGAGGGTTATGCCATGCCAGTTCTTGCATTGTGACAAGTCTCCTTTTTGTGGTATATTAAGTCATCGCACAATGAGTTCGTTACCCATAGATTTTTTATAACGATCCGCTGATTTCAGGTGATGCTTTTAACAGTTCAGGAGATAAAGTATCGGGTCCAGGAGCTTTGTTATTTTTTAGTAACGCTATAGCATCCATAATTTCTGTAGTTTCTGGGCAATTTGTGGGTATATCATCCCGAACACTGTGTTGAATGCAATCACATAGGTTGTGACCAGCGTTTGATGTGTTTGCTAACATCGAGGAATAGTATTCTACCCATTCATCTATTTGGTCTCTTTTGAATGTAACTAATTCTCCATTTTTGTTTTTAAGCAGTTTGTTAGTAGCCAACGATTTATGTGTTAGTTTCTTAGCAATTCTGTTCAAATCTTTCGTTCTATGGGTTGCGGCTGCTGTTTCGGCTTCTTTGGCCAGATGGTCAATCCATGAATGCCTATCTTGGCGAGCATTTACGAGTTCTAGCAGTATTCAATAAGCCCTTTACTTCTCTTCCTTCGGATATGAAGTTCCAAGTATTGTTTTAATAGTTTTCCAATTAGGCGTTGTATTGATTGGAAAAGTTTGAAGGGAAGCGTTGAGAGATCTACTCGTATGTAGCTATTTTTGGTTGTTGGGTTTTTCAGTTTATCGACGTTATACTTTCTTTGGATGGTCACTGCCGCACTCGGCACCACTCTTGTTTCGGACATCCAGCAACGACCCTCTCCATTCTAGGCTTATGACAATATGGCCGATTTGATTTTCAGTGACGTTATAAGGGGAGATGCATGTCTTATATAGACCTTACTAATAGGCATTGGTTGTAACTTTGAAGTTTAATTGAAAACTGGGTAGAGAAGTCTTCCCGGCATCTCATTAAAACAGACTTTCTAAGAAATCCTTTTATACTTTTAATATGTATGTATATCTGTTATATAAACATATGTTCGAGTTGCATAAAAAAATGTAGGGAAAAAATTGATAAATGTCAATATTTTGTATAGAAAATATGATATTATATATCATGCCTTTTCTTGTTCCCACATAGGATCGTTATTAAACAGTCTTGTTCGTCGTTTTTTTTTTTTTTTTAATTTATGTTTGTCTTTATATACAATTTTTTATAAACGTTAAATGTGGAGTCTTCAAATTAGTCTGGTATTATTTAAAACTAAATGGTACTTACTTAAGGCTGTTTCACACTATAATACAAGTATTAATACTTTTGACGAAAATGCATCCCTAATCTAATTTCTGTTTCAAAAATTTCAAAAGACAATAACAACTCAACATGTCAGAGTTGCATTTTCCACAAAAGTGTTAATACTTGTATTATAGTGTGAAACGACCTTTAATGAGATTTATCTGTGATACAACTATTTTCATCACAAATCTCAAGAGATTAACTCATCGCCACAACATAAAAAAAGGTGTAGAGTATAATACAAAATAAATGTCAAAAACAACATGATTAAATTGCTGACTACAAATGAATAAAACAAATAAGAAAAACAAAACAACACACTTTACACAAAATATTTTTTATTAAAAGTTACATTTTGATTGAACAATTGTTTAACTGATTGCTAGATTGATTAACAGAAATTTATGTATTTATGTATGTATATTTATTTATTGTTTTTGTGAACTGTTTAATACAAGAACAAACTTAATAAAATCAACAATAACACAAAAATATAAACTGTTAAAAATTTAAATAAAATATTTCAAAAACAAAAAATCCAAAGTACATTTTCCAACTATTTAGTACATATCGAAAATAGTTACTTGTATTACATTTTCTCTTTATTTTTTAAGAATACAATACATATGTATGTGCACATATGTATATTTTTATTTACTTATTACTTTTTTTATAGATATCCGTACAATATTTTTTAAGTAAATATTTAGATAAAGAAAATATAAAATTTTTTGTTTTAGAGTTATTAATGTTAAAACTGAAATCAAAACGTAATAAAAAATTGTTTAAATAGTTTTAAAATCAAATACGTACGAGTTCTTGCATCAATCTTCTAAGGTAACAGAGGTAAGTAACTATTGCTATTTTCAGTCGTTACGCAGCTCTCGTCTTGTTGCGCTTCGAAAGTTTTTCGTCCCGCTTGCAGTGGTTGACTTGTTTGTCACGGATAATCGTATAGTCTTGTGGTTCGTTTGTGGAATTTCTTTGACAACCTCGTTGCTTCTTCATATGCTAAGGTATATATCGTGTATAGTTAGTTATTCATATGGTCTAGTAACTTCGCCCATTTTTGTGCAAACATATTTGAGGAGCCGCAGAACAAAAGGTGCTTTTTCGCATTTCTCGAAAAATTCTTTTTTTTTTTGTATTTTTATAATATTTAGGTTGAAATCTTGTAGAAACAATCAAGTTAGCATTATTATTAATTTTTTTACAAAGTAAATGGGTTCTAAAAAATTGATGCTTAACAAAAGGTGCTTTTTTTTAATATATTAGATTAGGTTGAACCACATTCAGTCAAAATTTTATCGTCATATATGTGTATTCGCATTACACAATGTACTTTTTCCTTCTATTAACAAAACGTGATTTTTTACTTTCTTTAAGTAGAGGTGTTTTTATACCTTTTTTCCTTAACAAAAAGTGCCTTCTTGTTTTCTTTTTTGCGAAAGGTGCTTTTTCCTAAATAAATATGGAATTATATCAAACATCCTTAACATTAAATGGGGTGACTTATGACAGTTAGATGCATCTGTAGATAAGTAAAAAACTTGTTAGCATTTCCAGATTCTTGCAGTTTTTTAAAGGGGCGAAAAATACAAATCTCGATTTCCCAAAAATTTGAAATGAGCAAAAAGCATATTTTGTTCTGCGGCTCCTCATTTAGCAAATTTACTTTGTAGAATATATTTTAATAAACAAATAAATAATTATTGATATTTTATACTTAATACACACACTTACATGTTTGTTTCTCTTACAACCCAGTGCGCTGTAACCGAAAACTCGAAATCACCTAAAATGATATTGTTACGTATTTAGCTCTACAAAAGTTGTTTTTGTGGGTTCGCAACTTAAATGGAATGACCCATTGTACAATTATTAGCCAATAAGAACACTTTATTTACTAATCACTAAGCACACACTATGTTCAATAATCTCCAACTAAATTCCACGACGCACAGTGGGGGATTTTGAAAAAATAAATGGAAATAATTCTGCAGTTTTTAAACGAGCTTTTCGATTATTATGAAATTTCATAAAGCATTTGAAGAGGTGTCACCGAGCTTAAGGGATAAAAATTACTTTCATGCATGCTTTCAGCCTCCTTTCGCTGTTCCGCAGATTTTTACCCAATTTTTTTCATTCCTTACAGTTTTAGTGATTTTTAATCAATACTATGGCTTTTTTAACGTTTTGCAACTTTTCGCGAATTATAATTTTTTCGCTTTGCAAAAATATAAAGATAAGAGGTTTCTGACCACTGTTGCCAGATTTGCAGATTTCTCCGCATTTTGCTGATTTTTCATTTTAAAAATTATAAAGTGAGATTTGCAGATTTTCACTGCCAAATTGCAGATTTTCTGAAATGCTTGTGTAGCATCAATATTTAGTGATTTTCTTTACTCTTTTAACAAATCTGTGCAAAAATATATAAGTACATACATATGTATATATGTATCTATGTAGATATCGCACACTAAATCATAAACAGTCACACTCAAAATTATGTAAATGGTTTTGTTTTTTCATGTGCCGCAAAAATTTCTTTCGCAGAAAAGTTCTCTTGAACAGTTTTGTATGTAATGTACCATTTTCTTCAAGTTTTATGAAGAAAACTTGTGCATATATTTGTCCTCATCTTTTTGTTAATGTTTATTTTTATCAAACAATTTGTAATATCAGCATATGTTTTTGTATAGCAAGATAATTTATGTTAATTCGAAAACAAAATGAAAAACAATTCAAAGTGAAGGTGTTTGTATTGTTGCAGACTTTTTGCAGATTTTTTAAAATAATTTTTCAGATTTTTCTGATTTTTTAGGCAATTTTTGCAGATTTTTGATAAAATGATCTGGCAACAGTGTTTCTGACTGTTCAAAATATGTGGTTGATGTCTACTGATGATTTGGCTAAGCACCAATGAAATATATAGACAATGCTTAACCACCAGCAAATAAATTTCAATTTAAATAAACTTAAGACTCATTCATTTCCAGGTAATATCAGGATTACAAAAACAATGAAAAAATACAACAATGAAAAAAACAACATGGGCTTTAGTTCATCCAAAACTTCAAAAATAGAATTTGTTTAACATAACAATAATAAAAATTATTAACATAAATTTGAAAACATTTCTCCACAAAATTTAAATTTGTTTAAAAATTTAAAAATTTAAAACGTTTACCACTTTTTTTTTAATAGTTTTTTCATATTTTTAACCCACGACCAAAAAAGGGGTGTTATAAGTTTGTAGTGTGTGTATGTGTATCTGTGTATCTGTGTGTCTGTCCGTGTCCACGTACAGCCCAAACGGCTGGACCGATTTTGATTTAGTTTTTTCTGTTTGAAAGGTGACTTGATCTAGATGGTTCTTAACCATGTTTGAAGAAAATCGATCTAGCCGTTTAGAAGATGTCACATCTTTTCTAGATATATCGGGGGTTTTTAAAATTTTTAATTTTTGTTATTAAATTTGTTTTCACAGAATATTTTTAATAAAACATTTTTCATATTGAAATTTTTTTTAATTTCTCTTTCGTAAACAATTTTTGAAGTTTTGGATGAATTATAATTTGAAAAAAAAAATAGCTCAGCTGCATTTCCGCTACTACCTTATGAAAATGCCTTGGGTAGTATGAATAAAAAAATTATTTGGACGATTCTATTCTGACGGATGCAACATTTAGACGCTTTAAACGTCTTTTTCTAATAGAAAGAAATACATTTTCAATTAAGTTATTTCTAGAAAGGGTAAAATTTTTTATATACTATTGTTATCTATTTACAAGAACAAACATCGTAGAGAAATATAATCCAATAATAAGAAATTTGCTCTTTAAGCCATGCCGGGTGCAACATGACGGGTGCAAATCTATGAATCTTAATGCTTCGAAGTGCACAACAAATTTATATTTTTAAATAAAGCTTAAGAACTTACGTATAAAATATAGATATTTTACTTTAAATTGGCATCAAAAAAAGTATCAAAAAATGATTTGAAAATTGATGTTCAAAGTTGTCTTAAATAGAATCGCCCATTTGCTTTTTACTTAAAAATTTTGTTTAAAAAAACAAAAAACACATACATATTTGGGGTTTTAAAACAAACTTTTAACCTAAAAGCAAATACTTTTTTATTTGTTCATACTCCCCATACATCGAACAATAAATTTCCTAAATTTTATAACTTTCCTTTTATTTTGCAATAAATATTTCTTGGCATTAATTTGATTCACATATTTTGCTATATTGTCAACACTGTTTTTGGTTTGTAGCCCTCAAAAATTAGTTTAATTGGACAAGTTATTTATGTGAAATTTTTACACAAGATAAAATACGAAATGCGGCATTGATCAGCATTATTAACTCAAAAAACTAATTTTTTGAGTTATGACACTATTGATGTAAGTGACCGATATATTTCTAGTACACGGCATGTAGCAAATGTAGCTTCTTGATGACGTCAAAATTACGTCAGAGCCAGATATTCATGTGGGTTTTTTTACACGCCGTGTACTATAGGCTTTAGTTAATCCAAAAGTTGCCATTTCAAACATAGGCCAAACAAAGACGAGTAAAGGCAATATTTAGGTTTTATTAAAGTAAAGGTGAATTACTAGCTTCCTTCAATACAATGAACTTACTTTTATATTGCAAACTATACAACTTACGTTCCTTTTCACTATGTATGATTAAGAGGTAACGTGAACTTTAACTGACAGTTCTTCATACAAAACCTGCCGTTAAATTCCCTGTTAGCATATAATTGTATATTGTTTTATTATAGTAAAATTGAAAACAGTTTTAATAACATAATAATATGTAAAAACAAAATGTCTCAATTATTAAAAATTTCAATAGTTTCGCTACAACAGTTTTGCTTAGTCGACCTCTTCAATAGTGGGACCTCCGGCTGAAGAGCTTGGACCTCCAGCTCCCGGCATGCCACCTGGTGGAGGAGCACCACTTTGATACAATCTTGTAATAATCGGATTGCAAATCTTTTCCAATTCTTTCTGTTTAAACTCGAACTCCTCTTTTTCGGCTTGTTGATTGCCATCCAACCAAGAAATGGTCGCATTACATTTATCCGTAATTAGTTTCCGATCATCTTCCGAAATTTTCGTCCTAAGATTCTCATCATCAATGGTAGATTTCATTTGGAAGCAATAAGACTCTAAAGCATTTTTAGCATTAATACGCTCGCGTTGTTTCTCATCTTCACTACGATAGGCTTCGGCTTCATTGACCATGCGTTCAATGTCCTCCTTGCTCAGACGTCCTTTATCGTTTGTAATGGTGATTTTATTCTCCTTGCCGGTGGATTTTTCTACAGCAGTTACATTTAAAATGCCATTGGCATCAATATCAAAAGTGACCTCAATTTGGGGCACACCTCTGGGAGCCGGTGGTATACCACTCAATTCGAATTTTCCTAACAAATTGTTGTCCTTAGTCATGGATCTTTCGCCTTCAAAGACTTGAATCAAAACACCCGGTTGATTGTCAGAATATGTGGTGAACACTTGGGTCTGTTTGGTGGGTATGGTAGTATTGCGTTTGATCAACACAGTCATTACACCGCCTGCCGTCTCTATACCCAAAGATAAAGGAGTGACATCCAATAACAAAAGATCTTGTACAGCCTCCGACTTGTCACCGTGCAGAATGGCAGCTTGGACAGCGGCACCATAGGCCACTGCTTCATCTGGATTAATTGACTTGTTTAGCTCTTTGCCATTAAAAAAGTCTTGCAAAAGCTTCTGCACCCTGGGTATACGAGTGGAACCTCCCACCAAAACTATGTCATGTATCTGACCTTTGTCCATTTTGGCATCACGCAATGCCTTGGCTACCGGTTCCACAGTGCCTCTGAACAAATCCCCATTCAACTCTTCAAAACGGGCACGCGTCATAGAGGTATAGAAATCAATACCATCGAAAAGGGAGTCAATTTCAATGCTGGCTTGTGTAGATGCTGAGAGCGTGCGTTTGGCTCTCTCACAAGCTGTTCGCAAACGTCTCAATGCTCTCTTATTGCTGGCAAGATCTTTTTTATGCTTGCGTTGAAATTCTTGCACAAAATGATTAACCATGCGATTGTCGAAATCTTCGCCACCCAAGTGTGTATCACCAGCAGTGGACTTTACTTCAAATATGCCATCTTCAATAGTCAATATGGAAACATCAAAAGTACCACCACCCAAGTCAAAAATCAACACATTTCGTTCGCTGGTGCCCTTTTTGTCTAGACCGTAAGCTATAGCAGCAGCTGTGGGTTCATTGATTATGCGTAAAACATTTAAGCCCGCTATAGCGCCAGCATCTTTGGTTGCCTGCCTTTGGGAGTCATTGAAATAGGCTGGTACGGTTACCACTGCATCGGTAACACTTTTACCCAAATATGCTTCAGCAGTTTCTTTCATTTTTGTCAACACCATCGATGATACTTCTTCAGGAAAGAAGGATTTCTTTTCATCCTTGTACTCTACCCGAATCTTGGGCTTTCCACCATCACTTATCACCTCAAAGGGCCAATGTTTCATATCAGCTTGAACAGTAGCATCGTCAAATTTGCGACCAATCAAACGTTTGGCATCTAAAAACGAAATATGTTTAAAAAAAAGTTAACCACTCTAAAGATTAAGTTATACCCATCATTTCCAAATTAAAACAAAATCAATTAATTTATTAAGGAATCAACTCTTTCTTGCCTTTTGAGAAAGTCATACATATATACATACATACATATATTTGAATCTCAGCAAGGATACATAACTCAAACATAATAAAAACAAATGAACTTAAGACACAAAATTAATATATTAACAAAATAACGGACGCAGGTCGAGGAGTACAAGAAGTTTTTCAATTATTAATGTTACAGGACTGAAATTAAAAAAGAAAGAAAACAAAACAAAATAATTTAACATTCCATTCAAAATACGATAATGAAGGAAATTAGACAAAATATGAAGTTGAATTTTAAAGAAATTATGATTTAAGATTTATGAGGAGAACTGACAAGAAAATCTAACAGTCTTAGAATTCAATTCTGTTTTTACAGATCTGTAACTAAACCGGTATATATATTTAAAGAGCTGTACAAAATGTATTGAAAGTTCTGTATTTTAAACCACACTACTTCCAAGCCTTATATTTCAGTGTAAGCATTATCAACAAAACAAGCATAACAAAACATGACTCTCACTGAAACAAAACAAGCACCATTCGAAAAGTTTCTCTCTATAGCTTTGTTAGTGCTTGTATGTTCAAACGAAGTAGAACATCAAAACAAAAACAGACAATGAAATAAAAAAAAGGTAAATTACACCAAAAGCATCGAGTACACTAGAACCAACACAAAAAAGCGTAAAAATGTAAACAAGAGTGTTATTAACTAAAACATACATACATACATTCGATTTTTTATGTTCATAAAAAATGCAAAAGTTTCTTTGTAAGTTTGTCTACGAGTTATTCAAACATGTTTTGAATGTTCCAAAATAGTTTTGATGTTCTACTTCATTTCTCTTCTACTTCAGCCTTGTTCTATTTTAACATTGTTTTGTTGTACTTGTGTTCTCTTCTTCAATGTTTTGATCGTGAAACAAAAGAAATATTTTCGGAAGTATGTGTTTTGCAATGAGCAAGTAATACATACACACTAATTGTAATTTCATGTAATACTTGTAAGACATTTTTGTTGTGTTTGTGCCACACTTTAATATATATTAGTATTAAGGAACAATTTAGCACTTTGTTATCAGTAAGTTACCTCGTACAAATCAGTTTGCTTATTACTTGTTATACTGAGTAGACATTATGGCACACAGTGGGGGATTTTGAAAAAAAAATGGAAATAATTCTGCAGTTTCTAAACGATTAAATATCTCAAAAGGGGTCGGAGTCACAAAGCCCCAAATTGGGCAACCTCGGGTTAATAAAAAATTAGGGTGCCCCTGTGGCTGAGTGGCAGCGATGCTAGCCTCTCAGTCCAGAGGTCGTGGGTTCGATTCCCACCATAGACCCTGGGTGTTTTCCGCAGACAAGCTAATCGCTTTGCGGGTTGTGTTTTGTGTTTGTTTGTTCTTTAAAGAAGGTTTTTTACAGAAACCGATGCCAAGCTGATGTTTTTGATCTAATAAAAGAGATTTTTGCAAGTAAATTTCTCTATCTAAGAGCTAAAAAAAGTCTGCTACATTTATGTAGTTCCGCTTACAGTTTAGGAAATATTCGAGAAAGAAAATTAAAATGTTGGATTTTTTTAACAACCTTGGTCCACTGTTCTGCTAGTGGGGAAGTCAAATCTTGTTCGATTTTAAAAAAGAAACTTAGTATGGGCTAAGGACAAAATTGTTAACATTTATAAAAAAAAATATCTTTAAAGGGTCGGAGTCACAAAGCCCCAAAGTGGGCAACCTTGGATTGATGAAAAATTACAACCGATGCCAAGCTGATATTTTTGATCTGATAAAAAAGATTTTTTGCAAGTGGACTTTTTTTCTATTCAAGAGCTAAAAAAAAAGTCAGCTACATTTATGGGTTTTCTCTTACAGTTTGGGAAATAGTCGAGAAAAAAATTTAAATTTTGGCTTTCTTAGCAACCTCGGTCCACTGTTCTGCTAATGGAAAAGTCAAATCTTGTTCGATTTAGAAAAGGAAACTTATTATGAATTAGGAACAAAATTTTTACCATTGGCCTTATGATGAGCAACTTTCGATCTTCGACTGTAGTCGAAAGTACTGATCGAACGAATTTTCATTTGGTATTATGACGAGCATTCGACAAAGAATGTTCTTATTGTAAATATCACTCAAAATGATTTTTAAAATTTACAACAACTTTACCTAAAAATAAAAAACAATCGTTTATAATAATTTTTTATACTAAATTACTTCATCGAAAGGCAAATTCTGTTCGATAGAAAATTCGTTGCTCAACGAAATTGTCGATGCTCATAATACGAGTATGAATTGAACATTCGATTTCGATGTTCCATAGCCAGCGAAGATCGAAAATCCAATGTTCAATTCATATTGTGAGCATCATATTATGTAACTCATAAGGGCCATTAAAAAAATTTGGTATCAAAAGCACAATTAAGTCAAAAGTTATTTTCGCCGTTTTTTGCAGAAAAAAGTGTGTTAATTATTTCAATATTTTTAAAACATATTACAAAAATACCAACCCCATAATTTTATTTATTCAAAAGGCAATACTTTAAGAAATGTTACAAAGAAATTTTTTATTCAAAATTTTCATTTTTGAAGGAGCCAGATCGTTTCGAAATATATCAATAATGTAATAAATATCAAAGTTGAGGCCCTTTTCTGCTCAAGTTCTAAAGATGAAACCGAAAAGTTTATCATGCCACCTTAAGACATAATATGATTTTTAAATATATCCAAAAATATTATTTGCGCCTGGCGAAAGATAAGAAAAATATAGCAAAAATACTGAAAAATGCCATTTTTGGGATTTTGCAGGAATTGCCGGGAACTCACAAGCAATTTCCATTTGTTTTTACTTTCTTTGTATTAATCGAATAATTTTTCACCTAACTAAACGAGCATTTTCAGCCGAAAATATAATATAAGAACCAAATATCACTTACCAACTTATTATAAACTTTGTTATGTATTTGAAAATTATGAAAATTATCGTGATCCACTTTATCAAACTACTAAAACTTAAGCTTGTAATAATGATAATTATAAAAATATTCGGAGTATTTATTAGTCTACACAAGAGTATATACAGGAGTATTTTATTTGTATGCAGTTCAAGCATCAGCGCGGTCAGAAAAGTGAATTGGTAAAAATCTAAAATGGTAATGGTGTTCGACTGATTGCATCACAGGAAGGGAAAGTGAAATTTAGCATATCTCGACTGCGATTAAGAAGTTTCTAACTAAATATTTACTAGAAATACATCTATCATTTTACCTTTTAATTATCTGATTAGCCCTCGTCCATACAGTGAAACATTTGCTGCAAAATATTTGAGTTTGTTGACGAGAGGGGAAAGAGGAATGGCAAAGGGTACTTTCTTTCATGCACACGAAGTTGTTGTTGAGTACGTCATTCTCGCCTCATTCTCATGAAAAATATATGAGAAAATGTATTAAGCTGCAAAACGAAAAAACGAAAATGTTTTGCAGCAAATATTTCACTGTATGGACGAGGACTTAATGTTTTCAATCAGCCAAAGCACATTTTACATTCTATTTTATAAATACGGAGCGTATTATTTTGCCCGTATAAATATTCATACTCTGAATATAAATATATTTATTTATTCTTATAAGCATACTCATGACTCTAGTGCGGACAAACATCTAGCATTTTTCATTTTCAAAATGTGTGCAACGTCGTTCCCATTATGTTTTTTTTTGTATGGAATGCAATGACACACAACGAAAAATATCGAAAATAACAAACTTAGTTATTCAAGAATAGAGTGTTCCCACACAAGTATTAACACTAAGCCGTCATAAGAAACGTAATAGTGAATTAAATATGTAACACATATGTATGTATATAATATAAATAGACAGAATAATAAATATAGTTACTATATAATTAATGAAATTATAAATTTAATTGTTTAATCCATAACAAATATTTGCTACCGCCACCTAAGAAAGTGGCATTGCATTATAGTATAAACGACATAGCTCTATTAGATCAGCTATTCAACAAACACTCAACAGTTGTACAACAGCTACATTCGTCCTATGAATGCGCCCAATGTAAATGTGCGTAAATTTTCGTAGATGGTTTAAAAGAACGTTGTCAAAACAATGCAGGCTAAAAAGGTATAGTGCGAAATGTCACTTATAGCTTTGATAAAGGCTAATCCATACGAGGTGTTCTCAACAGCTCAGTTGACAATTTTTGCCGATTGATATCTGAATCCCTTTTTTTTAAAGCGAATTGAGAAAAGCAACTACTTAAGTGCAATTTCATAATATTAACACTTTAGTTTATTCTAAGGCAGTGTATAAAATAAATAAACAATTTCACAAACGCTTGCTACAAATACAAAAACTATTCATATATCGAGCATTATTTTCGATTTTATAGACTTTTTTATAGACGAAAATAGACTTTTTTATTGAAATTAAAATTGTATGGGCCTACCCATAGCTTCGAATTATCAAAATGCCAAAATTGTTGATAACTTTTAAGATACAGGCTGTACAATTTTATCGTAAGCGACAATTTACATATCGTCGGTTGATAAATTTAATTGTCGTATGTGGATCCCGATACTTTCGACAAACTCAACACTCCATATCTCGAAAACCGTATGAGGTAGCGAAAAACTGATTACGCCAAATGAAAGATCAGATCGGAAAACCTAAGGAATCGATCTTAACTCAAAACCGCAAAAAATCCACATACGACAATTAAATTATCAACCGACGATATGTCGTCTCGTGAAAAACTTAATTTTTGTCGCTTAAGATAAAATCGAAAATAAGGCTCGATTTTTTAATCATATTGTTCATGAGCAAAAGGATGAAATGCGCAAAGAAAATAATTTGCTTTTCATTCATCTGCTTGCTTTGATATACCATTGCAAAGGCACAATTGCGAACAAAGCGAAAGGTGAATTGTTTAATGATTCATTTAGTTCTCAATGCTGTTATAGCTTAAATAATCACATAATCCCCCTTATTCTGTCACTATTTGTCGACTGGTATTTTGCATAATCTTGACAGAAAAATTGCATTCTATTTTACCATTAGTTTGTTAATAAATTCTAAACTTTCGATTAGTTTTCTGCAAAACAAGTTCTGTTTTGTGTTACCACTCTTTTGCAGCAAAGGCTCGATATGTGCAACGTATGATAAATGTCAAAGATAATTAATTAATATTGTTCATACGTCAAGGGACGATCTAAGCCGTGTGCAGAACAAAATTTTCTAACAGAAATTTAAGTGAATATCGAATTTTCTAATTTAACTGTAATAGAAATAGATTTGTGAAAATCTACTTGAAAGTCTACTGCAAAACAATAAAATATGACTTAAGCCCTTTTTCCTTCTTGCCACAGATGTTTAGTATTTTAGACACCCTAATTCATAAAATAATTAATCCGTTATTAATATAAAATATAACCAGCCGATAACTGTTGTCGTACTTCGACTACGCCTAGTACTACATTAAAGAAAGCCGCAACATATTGTTTAATTATCTAGACGCACTCAAAATATGCCAACCGTGATCAGGTAGAATATTTATATATAAATTCATATATATGCATTGTTTTCAAATGACAAATTGAATTGATGCCGAAAGGAGACGGCTGCTGATGAACAGCTGACTGATATTAACTATTTAAGCAGCTCAAAAATGCTTAAATTATATAACTAAACTTTATGAATTTTGCTATCCAGTAACATATTTTTACGAGATTTGTTGTCGGTTGAAATAAAAAAATTAATTCATAA
This sequence comes from Tachina lurida, assembly GCA_944452675.1. Classification (NCBI taxonomy): domain Eukaryota; kingdom Metazoa; phylum Arthropoda; class Insecta; order Diptera; family Tachinidae; genus Tachina; species Tachina lurida. The sequence continues at coordinate 39,278,165 of OX101754.1, read as the reverse complement.
GCAAAAATTCATTTAGTTTTTTAATCTTGCGGCTTTCAATTATTTTGAAATTTTCTGTGCAGAGATGTTACATGATATGGAATTAAATGGTGAGTAAAACGCATATGTATACTAAAATAAAGAAATTACGTAATTGCATTGTCGTTACTGCAAACGAGTAGATATGTATGTATATCAGGAAATATTATCAGCCTTATTTATGAAAACAATTTTTCATAAAAAAGTTTCTTAAAAAGCCTTTATACAGAATTAATAAACTTTTATAAATAAGGCTGTATGATTTAAGGTTCGCAAAAAGTTACTGAATTCACTACCGGGCGCCGGTACTGATTTCACCACCTTCAACATTCACTCTTAATCCAGCTATGGACATGAAAACAACACGATATTGTTCTGCCTTGTTTACTTCATATTGTTATTCCAGTTGTCGTTATCGAAGATTATCGATAATTGTCAACATATAATTTGCATTATCCAAGAAAATTTGACGGCGATATTGTTTTGAAATGACTTTGAATTTTTCCTCGCCATTTTTGGCAGAGTGCGGAAACGAATTCAATTCGAGCGAGTTTTATTTTTTGTATTGAAAAAATCTACTCTTGTCTGCTCGCGAGTTTAAAAAAATAAAACTCGCGAGCGCATCTAATTTTTGAGAATCGAAAATAGGACTCGCGAGAAGAATGCAAATTTTAAGAGTCAAAAATAAAACTCGACTCGCGAGTCGAGTTAAAAAGAAATTTTTTGTAATAACTACTCGTTTTGAATTCGTTTATGCTCGTTTTGCACTCTTTTAAAATTTGTGCTTACTCGCGTGTACAAATTTTAAGGCGAGTCATTTAATGCTTACGAGTCGAGCACAAAAGGAGTACGAGTTCTTATTTTGAACTCGCGAGCACAAATTTTAAAACGAGCGAATTAATAAAAATTGTACTCGCGAGCTGAATTTTTCCCTACCCTGATTTTTGGTAACGACTAGAGTTTATTTAAAGCGTACGTAAATACAGTCAGTAATTATTTCGCAGAGGCACTCATTTAAGTACTTTTAAAGAACAATGGGTAGAAATTACAAAAGTATTAAATTATTTTTGCCCGCCGATACGTTTAAATCAAAGCCAGGCAAAGTGACACGCGAGTGTCGAAATTCAATTGGGTTTTTATGCAAATGAATACATATACACGAATATATTTCTCTCGGTGGCCAGCACTGGTTTAGATGGATGAAAAAAGGTAAGGAAATATTGAGCGTATATAGTGCAATATAAAAATAAAATTTTGGCATAGTCCCAAGTTGAAATCCTTGTTAACTCCTATTTGATATGACCCTTGTGCCAAAAATCTTAAAGCAGCTGCCAACTTCGTTGGAAATGTATGTAGACCTAAGTCCGCTTTTCAAATAGGATGGTATTATTTCTAAGATACATTTAAAAGCAATCGTGTTTACTCCAAAGTAACTTTCAAACACTGAAATTGTTGCTCACTTTCTGTCCTGTAGGTTAAATGAGTTGAATCTCTGTCTCAGAAGGTTCCGTTCTAATATGAGGTTTTGTTTTCTTGTATTTTCAACATCATTCGAGTCTGAATTTGTCTTACAAGTAATAAACCATTTTAAATTTTTAATAAAATATTTGTTCCAAAATAATAAACATACCGTACTGTTGCTGTTTCATATATTTAGAGATGTGTGTCAACGTCGTCGTCATCTTATTATAGAATACATAATTGTTTTGAATTGATGATGATGACGGCGACGTTGACAACTACAATTGGAATACGGGTGATAAATTAATTTTGTTAGTGAATAGCAATTTCATTGTTAAGACACTATTGTGTGTTAAAGTTTAGTAGGGTATTATACTCTTATAGCCGGATTCCGCAACGATGGGCCTTGAAGTATTCACCAACTTCGGTGGCACAATTCAGCGAACTTTTTTCAGTTAAAAATTTTGACACTAGTGTTCACTATAACTGTCAAAATAATTTATTCTCACCATTGTGGGCGCACAAAGCATCAAGTGAACACTGCAATTGTGAAAATCTCAAAATTCATCGTTGCGGAATCTGGCCTCTGAGCTAGTTATGTAATTTGAATACAACACTACATTTTAATCAAAAATGATAACAGACTGCAGAAAATAATGTGGCATACTACGATTTCGATATCGGCACATGAAATATGTATTTTTTGTTTTGTATGCTGCATTTGATAGTCGTATATTTATAATAAAAAACACTTGGCTGTGTCCGTCTGCCCGTCTATCATTAACGAAAAATAAATGAGAAAGGAAAAGCATCATGCTCATTCTTCACAATCCACGGTTTAAGGCTCAAGGTAGAATTAGTAAAATCGTATCGTTCTACTTTACAGCTTGCCGTATCGTTCAGCTTTGTGTACAAATTATAGAAAATGTAACAGTTTGCACAGCACATTTTTTTTGTCTGACCTTGATTGCGGCTTTTTTGTCATTCGCTACAGAAAAATCTGTTTTCTGTAGATTTCTACGTCAGCAGTGCTACCACTACATATTTTATAACTAGTAACATGCATTGCATATGGTACGGCTTTTGTCAGCTGACACGCAACTTCACGATACGATTTTACTAATTCTACCTTCAGTTAGCCGACTGTAATGGAATGTCAATGCAAAGGTAGGAAACATCTGTTCGATATTGTTATGTGAAAAGTAATAAAAATGGTTATAGAGATGTAACCGCAATGTAAGAGACTTTTCATACCTAAAATATGTACATATTTTTTGCTTTTTTAAACAAATTTTTAATTAAAAAGCAAATGCTTTTTTTATTCACTTTTCCCAATGTGTAAAAGATTATTAATATTATAAAAGTGACTAATAGTGAATTTACACTATCTCGAAATCTAGTACTTTTGGGATTTTGAACTAAATCAACCTACATTCTACATTTCAGTTGTTTGGTTATAGTTTTGCAAACAATTCAATTGATGGGTTTTGTTTTGGATAAATAAAACCTTGATAAGTCAAAAAAAAAAGTTGGTGTAAACGGTATAAATTTTCATAAGGATTTTAATCAAAATATGGTAGATTTTGTGCTGATGTAAATGCCCTATAAAACTAATTTCCAAATGATTACCGACCCAATTTTAACCATTTTCATACAAAAATATTAATTTTTAGCTTTAACATACAAAAAGCACACAGCGAATGAGACCACAAAGTATAAAATGAAATTACGTTAAAATAATATCACGCGAAAGAAAAAGTAAAGAGGATTTGATGACTGTGCGAGCGAGACACACAGAAAGCACAATTATCTTGCGTCTCGTGAAATCTCTGTAAGTACTTTGAGATTTATAAGCCCAAATAGTAAGATCGTTGACAATTTTAGAAGTCATTATGTCTTGGAAACATGCCGTTGAGCTTGAGTTATACATCGTAGACATAACAATGTCCATAACCATAATAGTCCCATAACTAATAAGCAGGGAAACCAGAAATATGCTCTAAAAAAAGTGTTTTATGCGCATTCAATATGCACTAAAAACTTGAAAATATGCACAAAAAACTCAAAAAATATGCTCTTAAAATAAAATAAATTGATTAATTTGAAATGAAAATATATTTTTAATTAAAAAATTCAACAACATTTGCATATAAAATAAGCAAAAAAAAATTAACCAAGAATAACTGCCGTATTAAAAACAATAATCTGGGTTTGAAGTGGACGTTGAAACAAAATAGCCATACATATTTTGACTAAAGCAAATAATACGAATTTATTTTTTTTTTTGATAATCTCGTAAAAATTTAACTTCAAGTTCAAAAGAGATCACGATATCAGAATTAAAACTTTGGAACTATATTTTCGATAAATAAGACAAGATTTGTATGTATAATATTTATTGCAATAAACAACAATCTAGGTCAATATAGATTTTCAAATAAAAGCGTTGCATGCCACATCTAAATGAACTTATATATATTAACAATGTTCCTTCAGCGTCTACTCGGGGTAGAGTCCGTCACAAATAGAAAAACCGAATTTTTTATTGAAACTAACGTCCGTAATAACTACGAAAATGTATACACTACATGGAACATTAGAAATGAGACTTAGATGGCGAAAAATAAAAATTAAAATTTTGTGCAACACTTAAGCTTGTAAACAAATTAAAATAAAAAATTTTATTTATATTATTTTATTTATTTAATTTCAAAATATGACCTAAAAGCGGAAATTATGCTCTAAAAATTAGAAAATATTCTAAAAAATATGCGTATTAGAGTGATAAATGCAAAAACATGCTTTAAAGGATAAAATATGCAAAAATATGCTTTAAAGGGCAAAATATGCAAAAATATGCACTAACAAATCGATGCCAAAATTAATAAAAAGTTCTAAAACGGATAAATATCTTGTCCCCGCATGAATTCGTCGCACAAGAAAAAACATGCAATTGCATATTTGCGGTTTCCCTGCTAATAAGCAACTACATTGCTTATTCTTATGAATTGAACAGGCTAATGTTCGTATCGCTTTTTTATTATGTACATTGCAGTTTATTTATTTTATTTCAGAATCACACATACATACGAGTACAATTCATTTATTTAAAAAATTTAAAGAAAACTATAAACAAAACTTTAAATTAGAAAGACAAAAATAAACTAAAATAAAATTCAAATACACATATCGCTACCTTAATATAGAAAGGCCCTAAATCATTGAAAAATATCTAATTTATCGAAAAATGCAGAAATCGCGATTTCAAAAAAATAATGATTTAGGTCTTTTCTATGTTAAGGCAACGATATGTATTTATATTTTTTATGGTTATGTCTATGGCGCTATGAAACGTAACATATTTATATTCCAATACATATATTGTAGGCCATAAATTTGGTTCGAAATCAAATTTGAACATTATATTCAATTATCAGATAACTACATATATATTTATTTCTCGAACATATTTACAGTGTTTGGATGCCATTTGGTGTTCATAAATTTAGTAATAAACTATTAACGTCTATACAAGTGACCAGCTGACGACGGAGAAGCTAAATGTAAAATTGTGTATAGAATGTATTTTGTTTGATATCTTCAATTCAATCTACGAATTCTTTTGTATGTAGAAATTATTTTATAGTTGCACATATTATATATAATCTTTATGGCATTCTTCTTGACCCATTTTACCTAAAGTGTTCAAAAAGTGAAGGTCAAGTATTTTGATACTAGGCACACAAGTAACAAATTCTATTATCTATTATTATGCTTTATGCTGTAATTTGCTCATAATAAACAATTTAGAAAACTACACCACAAAAGTGAAATCTTGTTTTCCTCATTTCACAAAATGTATCATAAGAAATTGATAAATGGCCACCACCACCAGCGTAACAGTATATAAAAATAGTTTATTTGAAACAAATATTTGATTTGTTTAGATACATGATGAATAGAATAACATTATGATTTCACATACAGTCATCACACAAACCAATACACGCACAATCAAAATCAAATGCAAATCAAATTAACATTAGAAACTGCAATTTTGGCAACTTAAAATAACACGAAACAAACAATAAAAACATTAACATTTCGTGATGCGAGCAAAATCCCATACAGTCCCTCGTTCCCCTATTTGCGAATATGTAAATATTTCTAAATGTTTATCATTTTAGTGAACAAGAAAATAAGTAAATAAGAAAATTCAAATATAGGCAGCAAATAGTTTCAGTTGTAAATAATTTAGTGGGAGAAATGTACTGACCGAGGTGTCTATGCATGAGTTAATTGAGGACGAACATGCTTCAGGAGTTCACTTATAAATAAAAATTTAAATTTTTGAAATATCTACATATGTACATATGTAAATTGTGTTTTTTTAGAGTGTCACAACTTTGAGTTGGCATCACTGCTTTATTTGAGCACCCATTTAACAGCTGATAGTTGCTTTGAAATATCATTATGAATCGACTTACCCCAGAGATAAATACATATAAATAAAAATAAACATAATTGTAGCATTTGGAGTGAGGAGAATCCACAAGCTTTTGTCGAAACACCATTACATCCACAGAAAATTACTGTTTGGTGCGCTTTATGGGCTGGCGGAGTCATTGGCCCCTATGTCTGCAAAAACGATGATGGTCAGAATGTTACTGTCAAATGTGAACGGTATAGGAACATGATTCGAAATTTGTTCGTACTAGGCATTAATCTTGTTTATATATGGTTCCAACAGGACGGAGCCAAATGCCACACAGCAGGCGCTACAATTGATTTACTCAAAGAAACTTTTGATGAAAAAATAATTTCACGTAATGGCCCCATTAATTGGCGCCTAAGATCGTGTGATTTAACCCCATTGGGTTAGTTTCTTTGGGGTTATTTTAAGTCACTTGTCTATGGCGATAAACAATTGAACAGGTGGAAATCAACACTCGAAGAGTTATCGGCGAAATACGACAGCAAATGCTGCGAAAAGTTGTTGAAAATTAATGTTCCAGATTGCATCTTCTACGCGTCAACTGTGGCAGTCACATGTCAGAAATCATATTTAAACATTAATTTCATAAAATTTTCTTTCCAATAAATCCCATTTCATTGATATTAAAAATATATTTCCCTGTTTTATTATGATTTAAACTTGTATCACTCTATAAAAAACACCCTTTAGAAGACATTTCTTGCATTCATATATGAAACGCTTTGAAAAAGATATTAGAAATGCGTGACATAATCACCCTTATTCCAGTTGTCAACATCGGCGTCACTTTAACACAATACCAACAAATTGGTGATTGTTTACTTGCTCTCGAGAACAATTTTGTGCTACTAACAATCTATATAAATAGCATAAGCCTGCCAACAGGAGTCAGTTGTTTTCGAGAACGGGTACCCCCGTAAGCCCCAAATTTTCGGTATTGTGTTAAGTGACGTCGATGTCGACAACTGGAATAAGGGTGAATATATTACAAAATGATACATTACATGCGCGATCTCTCATCGCTGAATTCATGTCACTCTGGAAGGCATGAAAGAATCATATTTTAAATTGACGTGGCAGAGCTTCTATGCGAGGAATCCCATACAAAAATCATATAATATTTCATGCAATCTGGAAGCGCTGGCTTATCAACCTTTCCCTTACAAAGCTCCAATGATGTAGTTGAAATTTTCAAAATATACCGTCACAACTTTTTATAAGCGCTTAAACAAAAAAAAATATTTTTAAATTTTACTATTTTCGGACATTGCTGAATGTAGGGTACATGTCCTAAATACAAAATCATTAGATCTTAGCATATTCTTAATATATTGCCTTTAGCGCTAAGTAGTTAAAAAGTAAATGTGCTAAGCAAAGTTTTTTATACGGAAATTTTAAAATTTTGATTTTTTTAGAATTTTAGGACCTCACGAATGCAGATATTAATATTTTTTCCACTATTTTTTTGATAACCTAACTATCTTAATAATTTGAAACAGCTGTTATTTGAAAAGCCTTCTATAATACTGGGAAATTTTTTAGTGCTGCCGTACTTTCAACGTAATTGAATAAAAATTTTAATTGACCACTGGAAAAATTAAATCGTATTTAAATACAATTTAAGTTTAATTAAAAACTAGCTAAATACGTACTAAAGTCCTGCACAAACCATTTATAAGAACTTTCAAGACATGAGGGAGTTTTCAAATGCTTTACTACAGAGAAATCTTCTAAAACAAATGCTAAACAATACTGTTTGCAATCAGTGATGCCAACTTTTGAGACTCCAAAAGCGTAAAAATTTTTGAAAAAAGGGCTAAAAAGGGCTAAACTGAAAAAATATACGTTTAGCGCAACATTATGTCAAATTTTTTAAAATTTTAGTTTGGTCGTTATGAAATAAAAATTTGTTTTCAGGCTATATTGAGAATATTTCAAAGCAATAAACAATTGGGAAGAAATAGAACACTATTCCTTGTTTCTTCTTTTTTAAATTGGTAAAGCAAACTAACAGAAGAAAATTAGTAAAACAATGCTGTCACGTTATTTCATAAGTCGATATTGCTAGATTAAAGGAAGAAGGTTCGTATGTATGGATATATTTATGTACATATATATGTATGTACGAATTTTTTATTTTTAGTGAATATAATAATAATAAATATTTATATAGACACATATATATGTATTTATATATTTACATAGATATATATGAATATATATATATATATATATATATATATATATATATATAGTATATATATGTATATATATAATATAAATATATGTACATATATCGTTTTTTGCTATAATATTAATTAACTACAAATTGGTTGAAAAATAAGTAGTTAGTAGTCAATTTAAAAGTCATGCAGAGATGGCCAATTGACTACCGCCTATGACATGCCTATGTTAAAATAGTGAGTCGGCGACAAGGAAACAAGTCACTTAATCAACCAGTTATGGTTATTAAAAAACCAGTTTGAAGTTACTTACAAATGGGTTTGCTTGTTAGCAATCATATACACATACAGCAATGCATCTATCGTGCTTTGCTTATAGTACGACAGCATTTATTATTGGTTTAGCATTCTACAGCCACGAGAATACATTTAAAAACCAAGACGTATTTACATTTCAAGACTATTTACGCAGGTCTCTAATACGTACTTAAATATTAAGCTAAAAACTAGGGGTAACCCTAGTGTGCGGTATGTAAATTTAAAATCTATCATTTTAGTTTTATTCTATAGAATATTTTAGCAGAAATTTTGCACCGATATAGCATTCTCGCATCATCACTTTCCGTCAACACTGGGGTTCAAATTAAAGAAATAAAACTAAATTAAATTTTTTCCGAGCAACTCTCAGCTATAATTGGTTTTATTTTCTATTTTGTTCAAAGTTGAACTGAGTTGCAACTACTTAGAGCCAGTTTTGTCGGGCAAAGTTAAACAGCAGAAAACGCTTAGTAAAAAAATTTTGCCCAGACAATATGGGTGAATTCACTTAAATAACTGTCCTTGTGTAATTACACAGGTTTTTGTACGTTATGTTATTTTTTAGGGCCTAATTTCCGCATCCGATTACCAGCGAGTTATTACTCAAACGTTCGAGTTTTTTAACTTTTAGGATTTTCTCATTTGATTGATTTGTCACTAAAAATTTCGATATGTGTTATTCGAAACACATATCAAAATTTTTAATGACAGCTTTCGATAACGAGCAGCCATTCAAATGCAACATTCGTGTTTTTACTCGCAAGCAAAAAGCCATTCGAAATAACGTTTAACATAGAAAAATCAAAGAAAATAATATTTTCGTATAAAAAATATATACAAATATGAAGATATTCTACTTGACATTAAATATAACAAAACACACTGATTTGGCAAAAAATATTTTGCCCAACAGTTGTCAGGGAAAATAAAAATCAATCACCTCTGGGAGCATCAAACAAATTAGCTGCTTCTGGTCAACCAATAAAAGATTCGAAAATGTGGCTAGTGCCCTATCATCTAACTTTATACTAATTAATTATTATTAAGTTATTAAATAAATAAATATGAAAATAACATTTGTGTTCGTTTCTCTTTTCTTGCATATATGTATGTACGTAGGTATGTGCGTACTAGAGATCGACCGAAGGCGTTTTTTTTGGCCGAAGCCGAACTTCGTCTAAAATCCTAAACTTCGGCCAAAACCGAAGCCGAAGCCGAATGTTTTAAATTTTAAAAATGATACTTGTTTTATATGAATTAAGAAAAAAGTTTGCTTTTTTGAGATCACTGAAATAGCTGTAATATCTATTGGATACATAACAAGAAAAATAAAACTATTTTGCAATTTCTAGACTGCTTTTTCATATGATCACTCACAAGAACGTCCAAGTAAAAGAAAATAGAAAGCAACAGGGTTGTATTTCAAAGCAACCCTTTCAAAACGTTATACACAATAGAAACTGTCGGCGAGCAACGACCAAAAATAATGTTATTTTTCAAGCTTGGAATGAAAAATATTCGGCTTCGGCTAATCGGCCGATTTTTGCCGTAGGCCGAATGTTGGCCGATTACCAATTTTTGGCCGAAGGCCGAAGCCGAAGCCGATTAATCGGTCGAACTCTAGTGCGTACATGCATGTGTATGTTTTTGCTTACAATTTACTCAGTGTCGTGACTTTTTTCAACACTGAAACAAAAACTTGATATAGAGTAACATCATCACAAAATGTCTAGCTATCGAAATTAATTTCTATTCGAATTCAATTTCTATCACGAGTGCGGGAATTAGCTCCCACTTTTCGAATTCAGTTTGTGTTATTATTTGTAACTTACTAAAGTCTTTGAATTAACAAACAGATTTTTATGTAAAGTTTGTTTTGTAAAGCAAAACTATTTTTGGATATGCATACATACATTATATGTATATATCGCTACCTTAGTATAGAAAAGCCCTAACTCATTATTTTTTTATTTTTTTTGAAATCGAGATTATTTGAAAATGCAAAAATCTTGATTTCAATAAAATAATGACTTAGAGCCTTTCTATATTAAGGTAACGATATGTACGTATATATCGATGGCTTAATATAAAAGGGGCGTATTTAAATTTTTTTCGAAATCGTGTTTTTAACGTTTTCTGGGAGACAACTTTTAATTGCACCCTCCTTGAAAACCTTAGTACGTTACAATTCAAAATCAAGGACTTATGGCCACTTAAAAAATTATTTCTGCATTTAAATGCTTTTTCTTCAGTTTTTTGCTTCTCCTATTAAATGTCGAAAATTCGAGTTCCCCCTTCTTATATTAAGCCATCGTTATGTACATACATATATAGCATTAAAAAAAAATTAAGCAATAGAAAATAAATTTTGAAAACCATTTGTCACTTATAAATAAATTGATAGAAAAGTGGTTTAGTTTAATCTGATCTGATCTTTTTTCTTTTTTAGTGTACAGCGCATAGAGAAAGGGACCTAAGGTAAAAAAATCAATTTTCACTTGTTTTTTTTTTTTTTTGTTTGATGTGGACAACATCTGAGCATCGAATGAGACCGATCCCATGCCCCAAAAGTGTTCCCTCCCAGGGATATGCGCGTTTTATGAAATTGAAGTCGACGATTCTAAGGTTATGTGAAAAAATTTTCGTACTAACAGAGTGATATTCACGATTTAAAAGAATTATAAATAAGTATTTATTATAATTCACAATTAATAATTTCAGAAAATAAACCTGGATTCGAAAAAACGCGAGCAAAATTGATATCAAACTCATGGAAACAGCGCGCTAGGTAGAAAACAGTAAAAACCAACTACACAAAACAAGAGGTAGGGAGGATCTACGCACGTTTTCAAGGTTGCCCAACACGTTCCTGACGTCCTGGACGTCATGAGATTTCAAATGAGACCAATACCAACACGCTCAGTGATGGTACACCAAAGATACACGTACTTAAATCTTTAAAATGGCTCTCCTGAACAAAACCGGTTTTTACCCTTACCCTTCACAATAACGACGTTCTTTGTCAAATGCTCGTCATATACCAAATTAAAATTCGTTTGCTCAGTACTTTCGACTACATTCGAAGATCGAAAGTTGCTCATAATAAGGGCCTTAATTTTTAGTCGAAAAATACCCATAGGTCACTGTGAATTGCAATAGAGCAAAAAATAGATGAATAGAATAGATGTGTTCGCAGTTTTCATCGTGTTCGTGTTTAAGTGAATGGTATATTAATGTGAATAATATGGGCATTTATCCGAGAAATTCCACTTTTTTGTCGCGTGCGACAGCAAGCAATTAACCTTGTATTTCAGAACAACGCTACTTGATTTTTCTTAAAATTTTACCTAACGTAGAGCTGCTGACGGCCTACACAAATATATAAAGAAATAAAAAAAAAAGATTCGTTTTCTTTGAAAAAACAAGCATATTTACTTGGTGTCGCACGCTACAAAAAGTTGACATTCCTGTGGAAATGCCCATATATAAAACAGGATGTGTCTATGTATGTATGTATGTAACGCATGGACTCCAAAACGGCTGGGCCGATTTGATGAAATTTTCAGGAAATCTTCAAAATATTCAGGCGGGTGGCACTGTGAAGTCTGATTTTTTTATTTTCGGTCTGGAGGCGGAGGGGCGTGGCAAAATCTAATTTTTATATTGCACCACCAATGCCATATACATATATATTTTTTTTTTGCGGCGAGGGGAGCGGTAGCGAAGCACACCGTTCCTATAAAACTTTAAACAGCAGTTTTAACACAAAGTTTTTATTTTTTACTGTTCAAGCAGTTCTTAAACAAACAATTTAATTTAAAAACTTCATAAAGAGTTTAATAATGAGAGGACTTTAAGTCCCTTGAAAACCAACGAATTCTAAGGTCCAATATCACCAACTTATTTAAGTATCAATTCATATTTAAAAGTAATTTTTCCATACAAAAATGAATGAAAATCGACATTTAAATATGAATTGATATTTAAATAGAGTTGGTGAGATCGGCTGTAAAACTGGTTCCTCAAATTGTATACTTTTTCACACTTTTGCCTTCGCGTGACAAACTTTTTTCAACTTCCATTATAAACACTGACTATATAAGCACACTATATTGAATTGGAGCATAAAGTTAAAAACCTTTTCTCAACAAAATATTATCTAAAATAATGATACATTAGTGCAATTTTTGTTTTTCTTTTTTAGAAAAGAAATTGGAAAATAATGATGGGCATCGCAATTAAGCAACAATTTTATGAAAATTGCACAAGGCAAATTTCAATCGACACACACTTACCAAAAATTGTGTTATTGGGATTCATGGCAACTTGGTTTTTAGCAGCATCACCAATTAGACGCTCAGTGTCGGTGAAAGCCACGTATGAGGGCGTAACACGATTACCCTGATCATTGGCAATGATCTCGACTTTGCCGTGCTGAAAGACACCCACACACGAGTATGTGGTACCAAGGTCAATGCCGACGGCAGGAGCTTTAGCCATGTTGAAAAATAAAATTAAACCTTTTTGTTGTCAGCAAGCACAAAAACAGACTATGAAAATAAATCCATTACGTAACGAACACCAGAGACGAATGTATAGTTTTGTTACCTTTCCAACTGCTTAAAAATATAAAATCCTCGAAAGTTTAACAATTGGTAGAATTGTTTTTTTTTTTTGGAAAAGGGGAAGTTGTCCTTATGGTTAGAAGGCAAAGCGATACAGGTACAATGAGATGATTAAGAAAAGAAAGACGAATGTTAAAATGCGCAGGAATTCAAGTGTTTTATCCCTTTGTAGCTCCACAGCGCCTGAAGTTCTTTTTAACGCTTAAATAAACAATTTTGGTCAGGTTCAAGACCTGATTTTATACGTTTTAGTAGTTGAACACAAGAAAAACTGTATGCGATTTAATTTTAATAGAATCTTTTATGGTTTTTATCAGACTTTTGTAAATTTTTATTTAAAATTTTTAAATTTGTTAAATCATTTATTTTCTTTTTTCATATCAAAATTTTTAGACTTATTTAATCATTTATTTTTATTTATTTTAAAATATCTTGTTGTTGTTTCTGCTGCTGTTTGTTTTTTTTTTTTTTTTTTTTTGTTTTGTAACCAAAATATTTGAAAAATGATTTTAGTTGCTTTTGTTTCGTTCCGTATTCGATCGTGGCTGTTTCTCGTTTGACAAATTTTCAGTTAATGCATCTAAATTTTACATTCAACATTTCACATTTTTCATCAGCAACATAATTTCTAATATATGTATGTATTTGTTTTTCTCTTTTTCGCAGAAGCGTAACATTGTGGGACTTAAATGTCTATAAACCTCATTAAAAACATAAGTACATACATATATGAATATGTATATCGTTAGTCAGCAAACTTGGAAAGTTTTTTTTAACACCCGACTAAAAAAAGTCTGTCCGTATCCACGTACAGACCCAACGGCTGGACCGATGTCGATTTAGTTTTTTCTATTTGAAATGTGACTTGATCAAAATGATTTAGAAGATATCACATCTTCTCTAAATATATTCGGGGGTTTTTAAATTTTTAATTTTTGTTATTATTTTCCGTAGGGACAAAAAGCTTTAAGCAACATGGCACAAACCTTGGTTTATACTTAAATTAGATATATGTATGTTCATCTAAATATTTAACAAATATAAAAAATCATTGGGAAATTTTTTCTAAAAAAAATAAATATGTTTAGCTGATAAAAATTATTTTTGATTAATTTTTTAAGAAAAATTTTTTTAAATTTTCAATCCTGAAACCATAATTTTGATTTTTCTGGTTTTTAATACTAATTTATGTCTTTCTAAAATATAGAATATATTTAATTTCCAAAGAAATAATTAGTTTTATATATCACAAAAAGCGTAAGTTTCCCAACCCTGGAATCATCCTTTTAGATTTTTCTCATTTCTTACACTAATCTATTCATTTTAAGAATGTAATATATGTTTAATTTATAGAGAAAAGAGAAAAATTAGTTTTAGTTGGTTACTTTTATATAACAAGTTAAGTTAAGTTAAGTTTATTTGAGACTTCAAAAAACATTACAAAGTAAAAACTTAACAAAAGTATTACAAAGAAAACTTAAATCTATAATGTTTTGAAATAATAATATTAATGTTAGACAGTAACAAGCTTAGCAATTTGTGTGAATATGTGTAATAACAATTTTTGTAAGTTAAGTGCTTGCTCCCGGCACAATACATAGTATTTATATAAAAAAAGAATGGACTTAAAAACTAAACTTAGAACTAAGAGAAAGGAAAAAAAAATAAATAAAAAATTAGCCCCTGTGGGCTCCTGGAATTTTTGAAACATAAAATCTTGGCATTAAATTGTTAACGCAAGCAACTTCGTGTTCAACATAACCCAAGGGAGAGTAGTAGAAAGTGTTCAGCCAATTAGAACCCGCTTGATTATCAAGGATATTTTGAACTAAAACATTGTCGAGTGTGTGCAAAGAATTAACGAAATTTTTCATTAAATCAAATGCATAAGATGCCAAAGGTTTTACCTTTGCCAAATCATATATGTATATATATTCATTTGAAAATTTTTTATTATAACTTTCAAAATGTTTGTTAATGCATAGTCTAAGAGTTTTTCTCTCAAAAATTTCAAATTCCTTCATAACCGTAGGAGATATAGGAAACCAAGTCGAAAAAGCATATAAAAGTAACGGTCTAATACTTAATTTATATATTAACAATTTTGTTTTTTCCGGTAAATACCTACTATTAAACATTCTTCCAAATGCGATTTTAACCCCCCGAGCTTTGTTAAGGACTGTTCTAGCATGATGATTAAATTTCAAAAGATTGTTAAAATTTACTCCTAAATATCTTAAATTATCAACAAAAGGAATATTTTGTCCATCTAGACTTAAACTGAGTTGCTTACTTTCTGGAACAACGAAGTACATGCACTTCCCAGAAGCATTTCTCAAACAAATAGCTTTACTTTTGTCTGGATTAATTCTTATACCCCATTGCTTATAAAAATTATTGACTTCATTTAAATATGAAGAAAGTGAAATGAGAGTACTTTTCGGAGAAATACCATGAGCGTACAGAAGTGAATCGTCTGCATAAAGAATTCCAGTTGCAGAATTATATGTGTGTGGGAAATCATAAATAAACATGTTATATAAATGTGGTGCTAAAATAGAGCCTTGAGGCACACCACAAATAATATTGCCATAGGCAGAGAAATCATTCTGTAATTGAACACAGAACTTTCTGTGCGTCAAAAAACTGCGAATAAGTTTAATAAGGTGGGGACTAAAACCAATATTAATCATCTTAAAAATTAAGCCATCATGATAAATGCTGTCGAAAGCCTTTTCTATATCAAGAGAAATTGCTATTGTACAACGTTTTTCCCTCAAATTATTCACAACATCTTCCCGAAATTTAAGCAGCGCATGATTTGTTGAATAAGACGTTTTAAAACCAAATTGATAATCTGGAATACATGAAGTTTCCAAATTATTATCCATCCTAATTCTAATAATTTTTTCAAAAAGTTTTCCTAAGTTAGATAAAAGAGATATTGGTCTTACATTATTCAAATCAAAAGTGTTGTGTTTCTTTGGAACAGGACAAATTTTTGCCTCTTTCCATGAAATAGGAAAGTAACAATTGTTAAAACAGTTATAAATAATAACTAAATATTCAAAAGCAATTGGGGGAAGTTTCTTTAAAATGAAATTAGAAATGCCATCCAAACCGAACGATTTCTTGTTATTTAACAATTTGATAACTGACAATAAGTCATCAGCATAAGTTAGAGAACTATCCCTCTGAGTATTTGATGAAGGAAAATTGTTATCAAAATTAAACATTGAATTTGGTATGGATGATAAATTCAGTCGAATTGAGTCTTCAATATCTGAGACATCCCTATTTGGACTTACACCGGAATATATTGAGGAGAAATGGTTTTGAAGATGTGATAATTTTTGGATATTATCAGTAATTTCAATGCCGTTTACTATTAATTTTGAAAGAGTATTATTTCTCTGTGTTCCTAAAATATTTTTAATTTTTTTATAAGCTGTTGGGCCAGGTTTGATATTAGCGAGACGCGTTTTGAAAATTTCTGCCTGCTCAATTTGAACCTGTTCTTTAATAATAATTTTAATCAACTGAATTTGTTTAGAAAGAAGAATATAATTTGGATGTGTTCTATCTAAAGTCCTTCTAAAAAGTTTCCTTAAATCTTTTTGCCATACGTACTTTAATTTATATAAGTTTCTAATTTTATCCGAAATTATAACGTGCTTATTCACAACGTTTATTCTTTCACAATGATTTTCATTAATGTGATTCACTATGGAAGTGAACTTTTCAACATAACTATCAATTTCTAAATTAGATAAGTTCACAATCGAAGGAGGAAAATTTAAATTGATTTCTGATGCAACCTCATTTCTGTAAGCATTCCAATTAGTATTTCTGAATGACGTATACACAAGCGGTTGTTTTAAAACAAATTCAAAATTCAAAAATTTTAATTGAAAAAGTAATGGAAAATGGTCAGAAAAAGAAGGCAGAGACCTAATTGAAAAATTTGGATCAAAGGTGTTAATCAAATTTGTACTTACCAAAAAATGGTCTAGAAATGAATTTCCATTAGGAAATGAAGGCAAAGCATCCGAAAATCTTTGAAAATCAGAACAAAAATCCGTTAACCAATTGTATAACGCAATACCATTAATGTTGTTTAAAACATCCCCCCAAGAAACATGTTTTGCATTAAAATCACCTCCTAATACAACTCCATCGTAGTTGGAAGAAAGAGCTTTAATAGCAGATAAACCATTATAAATAGAATTATAATCATAGTTACAAGGTAAATATAAAGAACCAAACAAAATTTTCTTTGGCAATCCATCCATTAATAGAAATACTTCAACAAATAAATTTGGAAAATATATTGAATCAATAGAAACACGGTTGTAGGAAAAACTTTCCTTCAAAGCAATAGCAACTCCGACAGAGCTTTCGTCTTTTATAAAAGAATAATTATCCAAAACAGTTTTATGACTTGGACTAAGATGTGTTTCTTGTATAAAAGCGACATCAACCTTATTACATTTTAATGTATTCACTAAATCAATTTTCCTGCTAGAACTAACTAAAGAGCGAACGTTAAAAGTAAGAATATCCATTGTTATATTTACCATAAATCAATTCAATCTCTTTAAGAAGTTTTAAACAATCATTTTTTGCCTGTGCTTTAGAACAGTTTTTATAATTTGTCATAAAAATTTTAATTCTATCTTCTAATGATATGGTTTCTTCTTTACACAATTCTCTAGCAATGTTTAAAAATGCTTCAATCAATGGCGATTTGCCAACTTTCAAAGTTTTCGGAGATTCACTAAGACAATTAGCGAAAGTTTTATTATGTTCAATGAAATTAGATTCTATACTATTTTTGACATTTTGTGAAGCTAATAAATTTCTTTGTTTATTTGAAATAGCCAATTTATTTTTTTGCTCACAGTAATTCAAAAAAAACGGACAACCTCGCCAACTAGCAGGGTGTCCCAAACTTTTGCAATTAATACAAAACGGCTTAGAATTAGCATCTACCACTAACTTGCACTCACCTGGGCCGTGTTTTTCAGAACACTTTACACAAGCCCGTGGTCTATTACAATTGCTTGAAAAATGACCCCATTGTTGACAGCGCCAACATTGAATTTCTTTGAAATTCGCTTTAGGGGCTTCCCAGGAAACCGACTGATTTAATAAATACCTTAAATGTGTAAAATCATTTGCATTTTTGCCGGGAAGCAAGGTAATCAAAAATAAACCAGTGTCAATGTCATGTTTTTTTGAAAATGTAGTTTCAAATTTTGAAATTTTTTCAATTGTATCTGGTAAAATACAATCCAATTCCTTTTTAATGTCTTCAATATTCGTCTTGTAGTAAAGACCGCGCAATATTAATCTAATTTTCTTCAACGCCTTTGGAGTAAATGAATAAGAATCGATTTCTTTCTTATCGAGCAAAGCCATCATTTCTTGATGTACACACACATCTCGTAAATACAATTTACACTTATTTCTTGATTTATTTGTAATTTTGAAATCAACATTTTTTGATTTGAGTTGATCTACCAGACTCTTAACGTTCAAATGTTTAATGATAATTGGAGGACAATAACTTACGGTTTGCGCTTTTTTTGTTGTATTTTCTTTTTGATCATTTCTGTGAACAGTAGATTGCATTTTATCAATCTTAATTTCGCCCAAAATTTTGAATCAGTTGTAATTATTCACCACAGGAGTTTCACAATCAGAGAGATCTAAATTTATTGGATTACAATGTTTTCTTTTCTTCACTTTTACTTTTATAAATTCTTCTAGCTCATTTCCTAATGTATCATCCATTAAATCCATGGAAGACAAAGAAGAAGACATTGGAAGTACATTTTCTTCAGAATTGAATATTGAATTAATTTCATTTTGAGTTTTTGACGATGAGGCCAAATTGTTATTCGGTATTGAAATATTAAATATCGAAGCAGAGGATTGCGATAAATCCTGGTTTTTGTCTGGAGGCACTTTTAAGCGTGGAGTGCCGCCATCAGGCTGGTTAAATTGCAGGTTCATTTAAATTTTCTTTCAAAAATTTAAAAAAAAATTATTTTTCAGTATTTCAAATATTTTTTTAAATTTATTTTAAATATAAAGCACGACCTTCCTTGTTGAAAATCAAAAACAAAAAAGTTAAGTTTTCCAATCCTGGAAATGTCTTTATAATTTTTTTTTCTATTTTTAATACCAATTTTGTTCGTACAAAAAGTTTACTTTAAAAAAAATTGTTTTATAAAACCTTCATTTATTATATGTTTATCCATTAAATATTAATAATAACAATAAAAAATTAAAGTAGTAACAACTCAAAGATATTTATCGGGCAAAATGCTACCTTTAACCAAAGGCAAGTTGTGAAAATGGCATTTAACTAGTTACTTTTACATATGTATATGGCAAAATCAAGTTTAAGTTTTCCAGCAGGTTTTCAATACCATTCTAGTTTGGAACATTTTTTACACACCAGTCCAAGACCGAAGTCTCTAGCTTTTCTGGAAGCTTCGAAAAATCGATTTCACGTACATCAGACGGACAGACAGACGGACGGAGACCATATATATATATACTTTATGGGCCGCATATTGTGAAAATTACACACGAAATGACAAACCTACTATATATACACTTTACCATTTTTGGTGAAGGGTATAATAAAAGAAAAAAAGAAAGACAAAATTTGAATTTTTTAATTATAAAATTAAAATCAAGGTGTATCTAACTAGGTGGCAGCGTTACTTCAGCTGATAATTTTTTGCTCTATGTGCTTTGTAGCTGAAGAGTGTCAAAAACTTCGATTTTGTTTTGGTTTATGAATTCGCCTTGGGTTTTAGTACAATTATTTTTATGCTTTTGACATTCTTCGGTTCTTTACATAGCTATGGTTGCCGTATTTTTGTATAAAAAATCCTTACGCAGTCACCTGTATAATTACACCATGATTAAAATAATAAGTTTTTTGTGAACGTAGCATGGTGTAATTATACCAAAAATTTAGACGCCAAACAAGTTGAAATATCGCCATGTTTCTCGAGAAATCGCCTTATCTGACAGCCCTGACTTAGAGCAAAAAATTATCAGCTGAAATCGCGCTGCCACCTAGTTAGATACACCTTGGAACGTAGTTTCATGTTCGAAAAAACCTAAGGGTGAGTTGGTATTGAGCCAATTGAAACATACTACTTGATCATTCAGTCATTTTGAATTAAAACATTATCGATATTATGTAAAGAATCAATAAATCGTTTCATTAAATCAAAATCATATGAGGCTAAGGGTTTAATTTTTGTCAAATCATATACATACATATATATATATATATATATATATATATATTTATTAGAAAATTTCGTATGAATTCGTTCGAAGTGTTTGTCAACGCAAGTTAAGAATTTTACGTTCGAAAATTTCGAATCCCTTCATTACCATTGGTGAAACTGAGAACATAAGAACCGGCCTTATGCTTAATTTATAAATTAACAATTTTATCTTATCTGATAAATGTCTCCTATTGAGAAAAATTCTAGCGTGGCGGTTAAACTTAAGAAGCTTGTTTAAATGAACACCGAAATATATAAAATTGTCTACAAAAGGGATTTCTTGTCCATCAAGGAATAAACTAAGCTGCTTGCTTTCTGGTACAAGAAAACATTTGCATTTTCCAGAAGCATTCCTTAAACAAACGGCCTCACTTTTGAATGCTTTTATTTGTATACCCACAATTTATAAAAATTAATAATAGAATTTAAATATGACGATATAGATATCAAAGTATTATTTGAAGAAGTTACATGAGCGTAACTAAAGTTGCTAATCAGCTGCGTTAAGAATACCACTACAACAATCAAATTGGTGTGGAAAATTATGAATAAAAATCTTATACAAATGTAGAGCCAAAATAGAATCTTGCAGCACACCGCATCCAATATCCAATATGTAGAATATTCGTTTTCTATGGTAAAAAAAATTGATTTAGCTCAATAATGTGAAGTCCAAACCCAATATTGGTTAGGAAGGGCGGTGCTAAAAACGCACCTCCACTCAGAGAACCAATTGGGTCCATTGTGATAAGACCAATATTAATCATTTTAAAAATTATGCCATCGTGGTGAGCATTGTCATTTCAATATCAAGAGAGACTGACTATAGTACAGCGTTTCTCTTTCAAATTATTTACTACATCATTTTGAAATTTTAGTAAAGCATGCATGAGTGGTGGAGTGAAATTTTTTAAAAGCAAAACTGAAAATTTGAAATATGTATATGAAGTAGTTAAATTTACATCCATCTGAATTCGAATAATTTTTTCCAAGAGTTTTCGTAAATTGGATAAAAGAGAGATCGGTCTAATATTATCTAATTCAAAATTGTTGGGTTTTTGTTTGGATTGGGAAAATTTTTGATATCTTCAAAAAATTTGGAAAGTATCCATTGTTAATGCAATTATTAAATATAATTCCTAAATAATCAAAAGTTAAGTTGGGTAATTTTCTGATGATGAACTTCGAAATACCGTCCAAGCCAAAAAATTTTTTGTTATTTAAAGATTTAGAAATTGACAATAGTTGATCAGTATTAGTTAAAGAATAATAATTTTGAACATTCGTTGATGGAAAATTATTATCAAATGTAGTCTTATTGTATTTGCAACATCTATGACATCCCTATTAGGCACTGAACCAGAATAAGTAGACGAAAAATGGTTTTGAATATGTAATAATTTCCGATTATTATCAATTATTTCAGTTATATTTACCATAATTTTTGGAAATGTAGAGTTAAAATATTATAATTTTTTTTGCTGTATGCTGTAGTATGATACCTGCAAGACGGTTTTTGAAAATTTCGGCTTGTTCAATTTGAACTTGTTCTTTAAATTAATTGTAATCAGATGAATCTGCTTTGATAAAAAAATAAAATTTGGATTTCTTCTATCTAAAGTTCTTCTAAAAAGCCGCCTTAATTCCTTTTGCCAAGCAAACTTTAATTTATATAAATTTTTAATTTTAGCTGATATACAAATATGTTTATTTTTGATACTGACTTTCTCACAGTGATTACCTGTTGCTTCAGTTACTGCAGAAGAAAACTCTTCAATAACATTGTCAATTTCAATATTTGATAAGTTAACATTCGATGGAGGAAAATTTAAATTTATCTTAAATGGAACTTCATTTCTGAAATAATCCCAATTAGTATTCCTAAAAGATGTGAATAAATGAGGTTGTCTTAAAATAAATTCAAAAATTTCAATCCAATATGCAGAGGGAAATGATCCGAAAATGTTGGAAGAGATTTAATTGAAAAATTTGGATTAAGCATATCCACTAAATTTGTGCTTATCAAAAAATGATTCAAAAATGAATTCCCATTAGGGAAAGAAGGCATGGAATCCGAAAATCTAATCAAATCTGAACAAAAGTCTATCAACCAGTTGAATAACGCAATGTCATTACAATTATTTAATACGTCGCCCCAAGAAATATGTTTTGCATTAAAATCACCCCACAAAAAAAGTTGGATGAAATTACCTTGATAACAGATAAGCCATTATAAATCAAACTAAAATTAAAATTACATGGAAAGTATAAAAAACCAAACAAAATGTTTCTAGGTAAACTGTCAATTAATAAAAAAAATTCAATAAATAGATTTGATGATGAAATGAAATTGAATCGATTGCAATACGACGAAAGGAGTAGTTTTCCCTTAAGGCGATGGCAACGTCTATGGAACTATCATCTCTTACAAAAGAGTAATTCTCTAAAACGAATTCTATGAGTTGGACTAAGATGTGTCTCCTCGAACATTAAAATTTAATACATCCATGGTTCTATTTACCATAAATAGATTCAATCTCCTTAAAGAGCCTCAAACAATCAGATTTTGCTTGTAATTTTTATAGTTCCCAATAAAACTTCGTATTTTATCTTCTAGTGACATTGTTTCCTCTCAAGTCAAGTTCTTTCTCAATGTCACCAACATCTGTTTTGTAATAAAGGCCACAGATAACAATATTTGTCTTCTTGAGAGCTTTTGGAGTGAATGAGTATGATTCAATGCTTTTTTCCTTGAGCAACGCCATCATTTCTTGGTGAACACGAGGGTTGCGCACATAAAGCTTACTTTTGAATCTTGATTTATTAATGATTTCAAAATCAACATTTTTATCTTTTAATTTATCTACAAGACTTTTGATATTCAGGTTATGAATAAAAATAGGAGGGCACTAACTTTCGGACCTGGGTTTTGTCCATTTCAAATTCACCCAAGATTTGAAAACGGTTGTTATGATTAACAGTTGGAGTTTCAAATTCTGTGAGATATAATTGAATTGGGTCATTACATCTTCTTTTTTTACCTTTAACTTCAATAAATTCCTTTAGTGTTTTATTTATGAGAATTGTTACAATTAAATTATAATATTTATTGACGCACTAATAATCCTAAATTATTATTTTTTTAATTTAAATTCCTTAAGCTCATTTTCCAAAGTATCCTCTTCCATAGAAGATAATGAAAAAGATCTTGGGAGCGAGACTTCATAGTTATTTGATGTATCTTGAGAGAGGCATTTTGAAACTCATGGGTTCATGGGAATATTAAAATTGTTCGATAAAGGTCCTAACGCAGAATCTTCAAAAATCGACATTAAAGTTGGAGAATTGGCATTCCCGCAACAAAAGGCTCATTTTTATCTGGAGGCAGTTTTAAAGAAAACGAGCCGCCATCCAACTGCAGACTCATTATTTCAAGTTTTCTTATCTAAAAATCTCAATCAAAAAAATTAATTTTTTTTTTTTCAATATTTTATTTGGAAATTTAAATATAAAGCAAAACCTTCTTCGTTCGAAGTCAAAACTCGAATCCTAAATAAATAGTAAAAATTTATGAAACTTAAAAATCATATGGTGTTCTAAATATCTATGGATATATTTATTCGTATGCAGTAAGGTTAATGTAATTCCGTAATTTCTTTTTTAAGATAGTGTACAGCTTTTACTCAACATTTGCATCTATTTTATGTGGCATATCTCCACAAAAAAATCTCGAAACAAACGAAAATTGCAAAGAATACTAAATGAATTTGCGCTTATGATTTTACTCTTTTACTTCAACTGGATAGCAAAATGGATAAGTTATATTTATTATACCGATATGATTAACGTAATAAAAGCTGCTGAATCAATGAACTAAATAAAATGACTGAAATATATGAAAAGAAATAACATCTCCTAAATTACAAATTTTTCTTAAAATTGAGAAAATTTTATTATGTCAATGAAAAACGACTCATTTTTTGCTCACAGACATTCATTGTATTATTGACTAAAGTTCAGCCCCTTTAAAATAAAAATATATCTACGGTTTCCAACTGTATGTGTTCTTTCATCAAAATTTGGTACAAACAAACATACATGCATACATATAAATATATGTATGTGTACGTCTGTATGTACATTTATAATAATTTCGAAAATGTAGACATGCATAGTTTATCTATACTTCTATACTAATATTATAAAGCTGAAAAGTTTGCATTTTTCTACACCGAAAGAATTTTGCTTCATAAGTCCAATAAAACAATTTCATTAAAATTTGTTCACAAATCTAATGATAATTTCACAAATCCAATGAAAATTTCATGAATATTGTGAAAGAATTTCATTGGAATTGCTTCGTTGGTATTCTGGTTTCGTAAGAATATTTTATTGGATTTATGACAACAATATTTTTTAATTATTAATTATTATTTTATTGTTTCGATGAAGTTATAGCACTGCATTAATTACACTGGTAAATAAATTTGATGAAGTTTTCAATAAAATAATTTTGATGAAACTGGTTTCATTAATCCAACGAAGCATTACGTTGATTGAATTTTGAGGAATTTGTCATTAGATTAATGTCGAAATTCATAGAATTTATGCCGAAAATTTTTTCAGTGTATGTTTGTATGTTAATGATTTTAAAAAAAAATTTCCAACAAAACTTAAAACGGAACTTCCTAAAAGACATAGGCTATATATGTATACATATATATAGGGGTGATAACCCTCCTACAATCAGAACATATTAATTATCATTTTAGAACAGATCTATTAAGGCTATACATTTAACGTGAGTACCTTGTTCTCCCTTCATTTACCCTCCAAGAACCAAAAGGGGGGACACAGGGAGAATTACTGCCTCTCAGAAAATATCTTACCAATTTTTATGAAATTTGAACCATAGATAGATCAACGTAAATAAAACACACATTTTAGAAAAAACATTAATTAATTGAGGGTAAGACAACGTTTGCCGAGCTCAGGTAGTATGATATACAGATTTATAAGTGTTTCAATATGTTTATTTTACAAGTAATATATAAGTTAACGACACAAAAGTTGTTAACCTCTTTTTAATTATATTTTTTTTCTTTTATTAATTTTTATTGCAAATATTGTATCAGCATTAATTGAAAGGTTGACGACACAAAAGTTGTTTTACCTTTTCTTTTCATTCTTTTTACTTTTTATGTTTTGCGAAATTGGATCATGTGTCGCAATATTTTAATAAAATAAAATTGATGACTGCTGCTTAGTTTTAAAGTAAGCAAATAGTTTAAATTAAGAAAATAAAATAAAGAAAAGACACTTGTAAATTTGTACTTGAACTGAACATTGGTTTTTATTCTTACAAATAAAATAATAAATAAATGAATACAAAAAAAATAAAGTAAAAACTAATTAATTTATACATACAAACATATGTATATGTACATATGAATGTATGTACGTACGATTTCATTTAATTCACAACAACCACAATCAAAAATTCTTTCATTTTATTGTGCATGCTTTTATAAACACCCTATCGGAAATTAGGCTAACTTTAAACTAACTTTAAGCTAACTATTTCGCAACTAGTACTGAGTGACACTTGTTAGTCAGTAAATTAAAAAAAATTTCTAGGGTTCGAACATGTAACATCACATGTTCTGTACTAGACTTGTGTCCAACAGTTCTTTTTAAACTAGTTTGAGAGCGTTTGATTCAAAAGTTGTTTCAAACCCATTTAATTTACATTGCGGTATTTGACCGGACTTGTGTCCAACTGAACGAACTAGACTTGTGTCCAACAGTTCTTTTTGAACTAGTTTGAGAGCGTTTGAATCAAAAGTTGTTTCAAACCCATTTAATTTACATTGCGGTTTTTGACCGGACTTGTGTCCAACTGAACGAACTAGTTCAAAAAGAACTGTTGGACACAAGTCTATTGTATAGACTTGGGTCGAACTCGTTCACTAGTTCATTTTTGCCACAAACCAATGATCAAACCCAATTAAATCAAACCCATAAAGTCTACTATTGTATACTCAACGCGCTACCACTCGGCTAAGGTACCATCTAAAATAACAACAGCAAAATGTTAATATAAAACTGAAATGAGTTTTAAAGTAGCTGAGAATAAATTTGTTGGCTCTCATCAAACTCGATTACGTACTCAACTTAAGAATTAATTTTGGGTTTGTTCTGGATGACTTTGCAGCTAGCTTTTAGTCAGCCTACGAAAAGCTAACTATAAGTTAACTATTTTTGAAGTCAACCACACATTCTCCGGCATTGGCTATTTGATTTCAACACACCAATCCCAACAAAATTTTATGCACTGTATAAGTACATACATACATATCGTTACCATAATATATAAAGGCCTTAACTCATTATTTTTTTGAAATATAGTTTTTTTAATGTTTCGCTAGAAGAACAAAATCTCGATTTCGAAAAAAATAAAAAGTTCGGTCCTTTTTATATTAAGGTAACGATATATACTAATTCCAAATTATTATTTTTCAACGGTTGTTTATTTTAGAGGTATACAGCTTTGAATTTAAATAAAACAGATATATGGTGGCATTTGCCACTTTTTTTCAAAGAACAGTTACGCCCAGGCAATGATTGCCTACTACATAGTATTACTAGGTGATACCAAGGCGAATTCATATTAGGTGGTCTCAATTCATCAGCTGTTAATTTCTCTGGTGTCAAATCAAAGCAAAACGTTTGAAAATTTAGACAGCTGGAAATTTTACACTAACAAATATACAAAGCGAATATGTAGAGTTGCAAGTCGAGACCACCTGGTATAAATTTGCCTTGTGTGTTACCTTCTTTTGGAAGGGCGTTATGACTGGTGATTTTCATGAGTAGTATTAAAATAGCAATTACAAGCAATTACGCTGTGCTAAGCATTTTCTCAGATTAGCTTTTGTTTAAAAAATAATTAAGATTGAAAACTTGATTAAAAGTACCTAAAAATTGCAATTTTTCCAGTTTTCTACAAAACAAAATTTAAAATTGCCCAAATTAAAAATAATTGCCATTTTTGAAGAAAAAAATATTTACAAATCTTGGGGGCAATACCTCTCCAGGATGGCCTTCCTACGCCTATGTGTGTTTTAGATTAACATGTATCTTGCTGATGTACTTGAGCTATCTGAACTTTTGCTGCTAAGGCTGTAATCAAAACATAGAAACTGTATGGGAACAGCTCATAAAATAGTGTCTGGTTGACTGCGTCACACCAATCATTACCATTGATTCAACCACAGCCTCCTCGTAGGATTCTCTATATCACGTATTGCGAGTGTGGTTACTTACATCCACAGCGAGTTCTCCAAGAGAAATCCTCACCATCTACCGGCAAAGTGTAACCACTCATATTGGAGCCAGACGAATGCCCACAGCAAACACAATCAAATACCTACTTTAGCTGGTGAACATACCCCATTTAACGTTGTAGTGTTAGAGAAAGTCTACCTTTCAGTAATGGACCACACCCCTAGAGCAGCTTAGATTTCGGGCAAGTACCGGTACCCGTGGTACCATTTTAAAAGCCAATGGTCAAACCTAAACTCTGCGTAATTCCAGGCAACAATATAGCAATCTACTTCCTTTTATAAATATGTGCACATCCGTTACCCTTTTATTCCAGAGATTGGGTAGTAACACATAACTTTTATGGGTATGCCTAGAGGAAAAGCTATTTTACCGCGAGATTGCCACACCAGTGTGCTGTGTCTTAGCAGCTGAGTTTTTACGCCCTCCAAGCTCTGATGTTACATTAGGATTAGTATCCGCTGAAGTCGGTATAGTTTAGTGACTTGAACTTTCCTTCAACAACTTACACCTAAGATTTGATTACTTATTGTTAGTTCATTTATTTTTGAACATACAATAAATAAATATATAGCAGTAATAAAAAAAACTTACACAAAGGGATGCTAATACACACCAAACAAATGCGTGGTGTTGTTATTTAATGACTTTGTAGGAGGCCGGGCTCGAAGGCAAGATTTTCGGTTTTGTAGTACAAGTGCTAAATATTTCAGCCAACGCCACCGTCCTTGCAGCAATGAAGGCTATAGTTCAGTGATAGCGTGGTACTTGTGAGGCTTTATATAACCTCACACAAAAATAGTCCTGAGGTGTTAAATTTCCTGATCTTAGAGGCCAATTCACGATTCGCAAAACTATTCGTTCGTCCGTATTAATACTAAATTAGAGTAAATGATCAACTACAACCGACATTATCCATGAACAAAAAATGTGCCCTTCTAATTACTGAAAGCAGCCAATGGCTGAACCGCACTAGAGATAATGAAAATGCTGACCAGATCCGGTTCACTGTCGGCTCCAAACAATACAAATTAAACACGGTCGCAGGGATATACGGCCATAACTTCCAAACTGACATTCGCATGTGCAAATATCTATGCTAGAAAATGCTTGAGAGGAAAATGTAGGCATGTTCTTATCTAATGGATGCCAGATAGCCAGGCAGCTCGCAAGGCCTTCACCTCTTATTAGACAAGGTCGAGTGTTGTCATGGATTCTGTTACATCTCTAAATGAACCTGACTCTCAAAATAGACTTTCGTTATGGTTGGTGCAGGGAACCAAGACATGAGCGTCTAGCCAACACAGGAGCGCAACATAGATTTATAAAGCTGGAACAGTTTTTTGTCGCTTCACGCGATTATGTCAGAGAGCAGAATAATATCTGGGCTCAGATAAAATTTGCTCGCCATTAGGAAGACCTTCACTTTAAAAGACAAGCAAAATGATGATGCATTGCGTTATTCCAAAACAAATCAATGCACTTAGCCCCTTAAAGCCTAGAGCCCAATATCACTCACTGCAATAAAGTCATAGATAATACGGTAAATTAGCATTATTTCTCAACTAATTGAATTATAAGGACATAATGGCACCACACTGCATTGGTATCAAAGTCAAATAGACTTATTCCGGAATTAATTGAGAAATAAGGGCATTTTTGTTTATTACTTAGGCCTTTATTGCAGTGAGCTGACGAAAATCGGTACATAGTGGGATCTCGGCTTAAGACTCAACATCTTGAAACTATTTTTATTTAAAAAGAGTTTAAGCGCTCGTCGCATAATTAAAAACATTTCTTCTAGAATTTTTTTGAAATTAAATTTTGTGTGCGAAACTGGGTAAAGAAGGAAATGTGTAGAACATCAAATATGTTGGCGATAAGAGCTTCAAATTAAAAAGAATTGCACTCACAATATTTTAGAAATAAAAACATAATAATTAACTTGAGACATTCATAAACGAGACATTCATAACGGGGCACTGAGCGGTCGGCAGACATGCTAGTAGGATAGGCCTGTCCTATAATGAGTTCTGCCGGAGATGTCGAGAAAAAAGCAAAGAACTGACAATCTTCCACTTTATTTGCGAGTGTCCAGCTTTGCATCTCTCGAGACACAAATTCTTAGGAAATCATTTACTAGACGACCTTTCAGATTTATCTGAGATTGGGTTGAATGACCTTATCAGATATCTCACCTATCACCGTATCAGAATACTTAGATATGGTTCTACATAGGTTGACACCGATGAGTGCAGTGGCCCTTTCAAAAAGGAATCATCTAGATTCTACTTAAATGCCTGCGTGTAGTAGGCAGCCATGTTAAAACAACCAACCACGGTTGCTTGAATTAATTGCTGATTTTGCGCGATGAGTCTCTCGAACTAAACCGTTAGACTGAGCTTACTCATACATCTGGCATTTGAGGTGTGCCATGTGCACAAAAATGCATAACCACTAATTACTAGTGGAAAACTGTTTGATTCAGACACGTATTTATTCAGTTAAACACTTTCATACATAACTAATAGACAATTTTATAGAATCCAACATGATTGGAAACTGTTTAAATTAATAAATACATGTCTGAATCAAACAGTTTTTCATTAGTAATTAGTGGTTACGTTTATTTTTTTGGCACATGGCCTTAGTTTACTTAAAAAGTATGCACCACTGCAAAGCAATCAGGGTTGTCATAGGAACCAAGTCGTTCTTGGTGATTTTCGCTTTTGAAAAACGCGAAAAAAAGCAAGAAAGTTTTCAGCAAATTGTAATATAATGAATAAGAACAATTCACATATTCGATTTGCACTGAAAACTGAGTATATAAAGCAGAAACCTACATCAACTGGCAAAAAAAAATTTTTTTGTCTAAAGTCAAATATCTTCTAATCTATGAGAGATACGGAAACACATCTCAGGACAATATTTCTAAATTTTGCGCTTAGCTCAAAACGCTTTATCCCATAAAAATCTGATAATTTTTCTACAAGTTACAAGTCTCAAAAATGTTTTTTAGTCCCATGTGGTCAACTGAGGCCCACTGTAACTCCTGTTTAGCTTAGGCCAGAAGGCTATCAAGACATGTGTTATAAAGCCTAAGTCTTCATCTACGGATGTTCGAATTTTCATTTAAATAAAATCAATTGTAAATAGAAATTCCAGATTTATTACAATTTATTTTGCAAAAGTCCCTACTTTGCACAGCTATGGTTGCTTTATTACCATATTTTTAATGGAATTACCAGGTGATAAAACAGAGAGGAGTTTTGTCACCTCTATTGTGGTTGTTGGCAATGAACGCAATTCTTAGGTGTTTTGACAGGAGCGGACGGAAGATAGTTGCATATGTGGATGACGTGGTTTTACTGGTAGCGGGAAAGTTTCTTCCCACTATCAGTGAAGTCATGCAGTCGGCATTGGGCGATCTATCCTCCTGAGCCAGCAGTAAAGGACTGGGAGTCAATCCAGAGAAAACCGAGCTAGTCCTATTTACCAGGAGATACAAAGTAGAAATCTTTGGACTGCCCAACACGAGTGGGGTGGAGCTGAAACTAGCAGAGGGAGCTAAATACCTGGGTGTTTTCCTAGATAGCAATGGCTATTAATGGCTATTGCAGGAACTCCATAGGAAGGAACTGGGGTCTGCAACCGAAGATAGTAAACTGGATTTACACATCAGTTGTCAGGCCATTTATTTCCTATGCTTGTGTGGTATGGTGTGAGGCATTGAGGAAGGAAAGTCACAGGACATTACTAGCTAAGGTTATGAGATGTGCCTCGATGGGCATTACAGGTGCTCAGAGGAGCACACCTCAGTATGCCTTAGTTACTCTTCATCTACTTCCTATAGAGGACTTTGTGATGGGAACGGTGACTAGAAGTCTCCTTAGACTCGTAGAAACAGGTTTGGTGAGGAGAGAATAACAGGTCACACATCAGTCTTAAATGAGATCAGTTTTAGTGATCAGGGATCCGTAACCCCTGGGCTTACGGACTATAAGGTCGCTGAAATCGATTTTAGTAGAATACCCTCACTGGTAATTCCGGATAGGAACTATTGGGTCAAATCCGATAAGCTATATGAGGGTAGTGCAGTCTTTACAGACGGATAAAAAATGGGGGAAGGACAGGGGCTGGTGTCTATATCTTGGGAACGAACATTCGTAGTTCGTTCAGACTGCCGAATGAATGCAGCGTTTTCCAGGCTGAAATCTTGGCGATCTTCAGGGCTGAACTGGTGGCCAGGAATATAGCTGAAGGTGAGAAGATAACCTTCTACGTCGTCAGCCAGGTAGTGCTAAAATCTTTGAAGGAAAACAATGTCAAATTGAAACTTGTTAGTGATTGTAGGAGAGCCCTCAACTGGCCACAAAAGTGTTGTGGGAAATGAAATTGCCGATGAGCTGGCAAGAATAGGGTAGGCATTAG
Source organism: Tachina lurida (assembly GCA_944452675.1). Lineage (NCBI taxonomy): Eukaryota > Metazoa > Arthropoda > Insecta > Diptera > Tachinidae > Tachina > Tachina lurida. Next base: position 39,245,971 of record OX101754.1, on the reverse strand, counting down.
ATGAGGGAATGTTAGACAGATTGCTGAAATTACCGATAGGTCATTACTATAGGGAACTCAGTAATTGTGTAGAAAGCAGGACCAACAGTTCATGGCGATTTAGGGATTATTGTAGTCTCGAGGGGTACGTGGCAAAAACTTGTGTAAGTATTACTTTTTTTTTTTTGGGCAACAGAAGGGAATCACAATTGACCCAATTGGAGGTGTAGCACCACCCTTCCTAACCTAACCTAACCTAACCTACCGCTAATATACGAAACGATAATATCGTATGCTTGACATCACTGATCCAGACAGTTTGAAATGACTCTAGTTGATTTTAATAATACGTCACTAAATTTTCACGAAAAACTGCAAAATAAGTTTATGTAAACGTATGCTGTATATAAAATTAAATAAAAATTATTATTATTATTAGTTTATGCATAATTGCATAAATATATACATATTTACATAAAAATATATAAAAATATTTTGGCAAGATTTTCTACAAACAAACGTGCATTTTATGATACGGTCCCATAATTTTCACTTTCTTTGCATATACATACATACATACATATGTACACCGAAAGAATTTTGCTTCATAAGTCCAATGAAACAATTTCATTAAAAATTTTTCACAAATCTAATGATAATTTCACAAATCCAATGAAAATTTCATGAATATTGTGAAAGAATTTCATTGGAATTGCTTCGTTGGTATTCTGGTTTCGTAAGAATATTTTATTGGATTTATGACAACAATATTTTCTAATTATTAAGAAACCCCTTTATATTTAAGTTATTTGATTCTTTTCATAAATTATTGTATTGTTTCGATGAAGTTATAGCACTGCATTAATTACACTGTTAAATAAATTTGATGAAGTTTTCAATAAAATAATTTTGACGAAACTGGTTTCATTAATCCAACGCGAAGCGTGACGTTGGTTGAATTTTAATGAATTTTTCATTAGATTAATATCGAAATTCATAGAATTTATGCCGAAAATTCTTTCAGTGTAATAATAATAAATAAATAGAATGCATTTTTCCTAAACACCTGTGATTCATTCATAACAGGAAATCAATTTAAATGCATATAAATTTTATTCTTGTTTTTAGCGTTGCTTAAAGACTTGTGTTAAAACGACATTTGTTTCAATGCTTAAATGCTTCCGGTTACTGCAATATTGGTAATACTTAAGTTAATTCATTCAAAAATATTCAACACGAATTTTGTAATTTGAATGCTTTGCGGTTATATTTCATACCACAGATATTTTCCTAGAATACTATCCAGTAAAAAAATTGGAAAACTCTCTGAAGGAACTACATTTTCATTGCTTCCAAAAAATCGATATTTTAATTTGGCGATTATTAGCAGAAAAACAAGCTAAAATTTATCCTTTTAATTCCTCTATAGTTTTAGATTTAAAAAAAAATCGGGTTTCTTAAAAAAATTTATAAACTTATTTTGTTTTAAAAATTAACAGTTATTTATCTAAATTTTCATGAAAACACTGTTTTGCGTGTAAAAAGAACCAAATTATAAAAATGAGTAACTTTTTACCATTTTTTGCTAGAGGAAAATGTTGTTATGGAATACCAAAAAGGACATTTTTCTTAAAATCGTGATTAGGCATCGAAAAAGAGAACTTCTTGCAATGACAACCCTATGTAAAAATCATTAGAAATTCTCCAAATTTGCACTAGTTAAGGATGGCAAACTCTACATTTTCATGACTTCTTTGGAGTGTCTTTTTTTACTGGGTAACATTGTATTGATTCCATCGTTTCTCTGTCGGAGAATATGTGGTTGACTACAAAAATAATTAACTTGTAGTTAACTTTTGTTAGACTGACTTAATGCTAACTGCAATGTCATCCAGAACAAATCTAAAATGAATTATTAAATTGAGTACGTAATATAGGTGTGCACTGATATAACTGTTTGCACCAGTTTTAAGTGTGTTGGTTCTGGTATGTACAGATACTGTATGTTATTCAGAGTTTCTGTTACTAGTCATGTTTTAGAATCGATTGTTTTTCTTAAACCAAGTCTGAGTTTATGAAAGAGAGAGCAAAGAAAAAATAAGAGCGATACTGATTTGCTTGCACCGATAAATTATGACTATTAACAGAAACGTACATACCAGAACCAACACACGTAAAACTGGTGCAAACAGTTACATCTGTGCAGACCTATAGTATGTAATCGAATTTGGTGAGAGCCAACAGATTTATTCTCAGCTACTTTGGCTGTTCCGTTCAACTATGTGTTGTTGTCAGAATATTTACAAATAACTTTGATGTTATTTGTTCATTAATAATTATCACATGTAATTTGGATTAAAAAGCATTACGAACATAAGCCTATTCAATTCATAAGAATATAGAAACAAATACAGTTCGAAAAATAATAATTTAATTAACTAAGATTAATAGTCATTGGCTTGTGGCAAAAATTAAATACAACTAACTTTGATGTTATTTGTTCATTAATAATTATCACATGTAATGTGGCTTAAAAAGCGTTACGAACATTAGCCTGTTCAATTCATAAGAATATAGAAACAAATACAGTTCGAAAAATAATAATTAAATTAACTAAGATTTGGGTTCGTTGAAGCAAATTAAGCAAGTTTTGTATACATGGCTAATACGCCCTTTTGTTATCCCTCAAAAAAATTTATTTCTGCCATTTTGGTCCAAAACTTTGGCTAAAATTAATTTTGGCTTAAAAAGGGGTCAAATTACCCAATGTGCATTACTTCGAACTGAAGATTCGTTAGTCAGATTTTATTTGAAAGAATACAAACAAAAATAATGATACCGAAAATAAGTGCCTTCGAGAATTCAAAAGTGTTTACTATTTTTTACTGGATTGCTTTCGAGTACACAATGCACAATGCAAATGCAAATTCTTACTACATCCATATTCTGTAATGCGTTAAGGCTAAAGGTCAAAGGTGAAAGTACATAACACGCGCTAGTGCACTTGCGAGCTGTAGGCATCTGTCAAAAAGAGTTCAAATAGTATAATAACTTACAACTTTTTAACTCGTTGTTTTTTACAGCTAATCAGCCGACAATAAATAAGAAAAAAATTTTAAAAAATTAGAATCATGGAGTAAAACCTTATTGAAGAGTTTCGAAAAACATATAGTAATGGATAAAAAAAAGGACTTGAAAATGTTCCAAGTTCATTTTTCAATGTAAAAATAAGTAAAAAGCTGATTAAAAAGGCGTTTATAACGAGTGTTGTGTAACTTACTATTTTCATTGCGGTAAAGTTTTCAAACGCACGATGTTCGTCGACGAACTAAAGGCTCAGTTACCCGACGGTAATGTAATGTAAAAGTAACGTAGGAAACAGCTGATCGATATTTTTATATGAGAAGTAGGTTGCGTTACATTACATCTCTATGTCATGTGCACCTGGTGTAAACGCAGCACAGTTCGGCCGATAAAGCAGTACTCACAGCTGATAGCTGGTAAATTTCGCGCCAGCTGTGAGTACATGCAAAAGAAAAAAAAAGAAGTAAATAACAAAATAAATAACAAGGTAAATAATAAATACATAGTTTTGACTGAAGATCTGTGCGAAGGGAAGGAAGAGCGAGCACCGTATGACGAAAATAAACGGCTCCTCTTCCAGGAATGCGTTTTTTTTGGATGATGCTGGATGTGCCAGAAAAATCTGTAAAAATAAATGTTAATCTTATACTTACGGTGAGACCGAAAAGACTAATTGGCGGAGAAGTATTTGTTTTTTTTTTTTGAACATTTATTTTTAAAGCAATAAATACATATAATGTCATTGTGATACATAATATAAAAAGCACTAATACAAGAAAATTTAAATATTTAAAAGAAAAAAAAAACAGTCAATAAACATTGGTGGTGCTAAGGCTAGTAATAAAAGCCTGAGTGAAAAGAGGTTGGAACAAATTAATAAGAACAACCTGTAAAATCCAGTGTAACAAAAAAAAATACTTTTTTAAATAATTTAAAAACAAAGACAATTTTTGCATACACCCGCCACGAAACTAATTACATACAGCTTTAAACATTTTAAATAAAGACATACACAAACAAACACAATTACTTATATGTTTCCCGTAAAACCAGCCATCAGCCACAGCAAAAGCCGTAAATTATATCGCCAGATAGGAAGATTAAGCTCATCCAGCATTATCTTCAAGCCGGAAGAATTTTGCCAAGGAAACTCAGCATGCCAAGGAGAAGTCGCCAATAAATATGGAGAAAAATTGTAAGAACGTTCAAATTCTTTATTATTTAAGAGCCAAAGGCAAAATTTAATCATTTTAAATTAACTCAAAATTGTGCCTTAAGTTTCAAGATATATATTGTATTTTTTTTAACACTCTTTTTAAATCTAAATTCCACTTTTTTAAGATAATTATACTAAATTTGTTTCCTACATAAAATTATATATACATTTATATTTGGTTCTTGGGGGAAAAACACTAACCGTAAAGGTCAGTCCTTTTGCCCAACTTGAGGCAAAAGTGCGCGTCCAGCAGAACCGTATTTTGAGCTCAAAGTAGGGAAGCTCCGCGTAAGGGTTCCGTTAGCCCGCGGTTTAGGGGTGTTTTTTTTCAGCGGCAAATACTTCAATATTAATGTCAAATTTGAATTATTGTTTTTAAAGTAATAGATTGTTTTAAATGAATTAATATTAAATAAATATGTCACAGACATTTGTATTAATCTCTTGAAATTTCACGCTTCGCAAATAATGGAATAAATTTATAAAGAGAGGAGGTGAGTAAGGGGTAATTTGTAGCAATGCACAGATGTATTGGGACGTCTAATGAAACATATGAGAGATATCATGGTAGGGTGGGTATAGAGCCTGGCACAACATCAGCCAGGTCATCTTGCTAAAATGACGGGTTATGAAGGAGAGACAAAGGAAAAGGTGTTTGCTTCGGGCCTCATACTTTTTTTTTAATTTTTATGTCTAAAGGCTGGTATGATTTTTTGTTGTTAATGTCGTAGGCAGCAGTAAACACCAGATTGGCTGGCAAGAACTCCACCCAAGACGGCGAGCCCTAGCCGGTGCATACGCCAGCATACCAGCGCTGCCAACAATCTGGCCATTCAAATATAATGTGTTTGTTCTTTTTATCAAACAGCTGCTCGCTTTACATAACACCTGACGACATTACATCTATAACCATTTACATTACTTTTCGCATAACAATATCGATCAGCTGTTTCCTATTGTGTCTGTTACTTTACATTACAGTCGGATAACTGAGCCTTAACGCGTGCTAAGTATTTTTACCTGAAATTTTTAGTAACGAAAATTTTAAGGTGCTAAAAAGTAATTAAATGGTTTGTGGGGGTGTTCGTATTAATAGTCAATTATGTAATTACAAAATTCAATTTATTTATTTTTAAAATTACAGATTACTTATATTTTACACAAAAAGTTTTATTGAAAAGAAAAGGAAAAAACGAGTCTATTTGAAACGAGAGCTGGACGGGTAATTATCAAACTTAAGCTGTTTGCATTTCAGCGTAGTACAAAAAGGTACTTTTTTAGCATTAGTGCTGTCACTCACCACAATACTTTAGAGGAATTCTGACGTGACGCCCGGATGACGTAAGGCGTTGTTTTTGCATGGTAGTCTCCTGAGACGTGTCTGTGTCCACATGTGTTGAAACATTTTCTGAATTCTCGGATTCGTTTCCACCTTCTGTTGGTGGCGCTTCAGCTGGCACAGCGTCCTCGCTAAAAATATACGCAGCCTTTAGGCGATCTATTGTGATTTTCGCTTCTCGCTGGCGTATTTTTACAATATAATACTTATCATGTTTGTTTAAAACTTCGTAAGGGCCCTCGTAACTGGGCTCCAATGGTGTACGCACATGATCTACCCTCACAAATACAAACTTGCAGTCAGCCAATGCTGGTTGAACGAAACATCATTGCATCCCGTGACGGACAGGTTGGGTAGTTGGTAAGTTTGAAATGGTTCTACGCAGTGTTTGTACAAACTCGGTTTCCGTAATATTTCTTCCTGAAGGAATGAGAAACGCTCCAGGTATTCTTAAAGAAGCGCCGAAAACGATTTCTGCTGGGCTTAGCCCAATATCACTTTTTATTGTTGATCGCATGCTCAAAAGAATTAGCGGAAGTGCAGAACTCCAGTCGTTTGTTTCAGCACACTTAATGGCTGTCTTTAGTGTACGGTGCCATCGCTCAATTATGCCATTTGCCTGTGGGTGGTAGGCCGTTGTCCGCAAATGCTTAATTCCCAGTAACTTCGTTAATTCGCTGAAAATGGTTGACTCGAACTGTCTTCCTAAATCGGTGGTAATACGCAAGGGGACGCCGTAGACAGCAATCCATCCTCTCATAAGGCCACTTGCAACACTTTGAGCTGTTATGTCTGTCAGTGGTATCGCCGTGGGCCATCTCGAAAAACGATCGATACACGTGAGGCAATATCGGAATCCGTTTGATGATGGCAACGGTCCCACGATGTCTATATTTATATGTTCGAAGCGGGCATCGACTGCTGCATAATTACATAAGGGTGCTTTTGTATGACGTTGTACTTTTGCTCTCTGACAAGGAATACACGCGCGCACATATCTAGCGACGTCTGCAGATATAGATGGCCAAACGTAGTGATTTAAAACCAATTGTTTTGTTGCTCTTATGCCTGGATGCGAAAGCGAATGAAGCTTGCGTATGATTGCCTGACGATAATTTTTCGGAACATAAGGTCTTACTCTATCCTTCGAAACGTGACAGTAAATTTCTTTAGTCGACTGTGGGATGGCTAATTTAGTGAGCTGTAATGACGTGTTTGTGTTGCTGTCCAGCAGTGCCTGCAGTTCAATATCATTGCCTTGCTGCTCGGCCATTTCATCAAAATTTACTACTTGCTCCTCTATGGCGTTGATGCGGGAGAGTAAATCTGCTATGTTATTGTCAGCCCCAGGTAAATGTCGTATGTCCGTCGTATATTGGCTGATAAAGTCTAATTGCCGAATCCTTCGCGGTGATGCCTTCTCGCTTTTTTGCTTAAAAGCAAAAATGATTGGCTTGTGGTCTGTAAAAACGACGAATTCTCTTCCTTCAACTGCGTATTTGAAATGTTGAATTGCTTGGTATATCGCCGTGAGTTCTCTATCGTACGCGCTGTAGTTTTGTTGTGATGGTGTCAACTTTTTGGAGTAAAATCCTAATGGTTGTACTTGCCCTTCGACTATCTGATGCAGTACTGCCCCTACGGCGTCATCTGAAGCATCTGTCGTAAGCGTTATCAATGCTTTCGGAGCCATATAATTCAAAAAAGTAGCTTCTGCTATATCGTTTTTACATGCATTAAAGGCAGCCATTGCTTCAGGTGTCCATTCTATTATGGTGTTATCGTTTTTTTTATTGCCAGGAGTCAATTCTAACAATAATTTTTGATTTTTTATTGCATGCGGTATGAATGGGCGGTAAAAATTCAGCATGCCCAAAAATTTTTTTAAATTCTTCACAATCATTGGTCTTTCAAAATTTCGGATCGAATCGACCTTGTTTTCAGGCGGCGTAAGTCCTTTGGGGCTAATTTTGTGGCCTAAAAATACGAGTTCACGCTTACCAAACTGACATTTATCGAAATTAACGCACAAGTGGAATCGGCGAAGGCGATCAAATATGATGCGCAGATGCTTTGCATGTTCCTCCTCTGTTTCGGACGCTATGAGGATATCATCGATGTATGCAAAAGTGAAATCGATTCCCTTCAAGACTTCGTTAATATGACGTTGGAACGTTTGGGCCGCGTTCCGTAGACCAAATGTCATGAAACAAAACTCAAATAAGCCAAACGGCGTGATTATGGCTGTCTTAGGTATATCGCATGGCTCCACGGGTATCTGATGGTAAGCCCTTTGTAAGTCGATAGAGGAAAAAATGTTCTTTCCGTGCATAATACTCGTTATGTCACGTAAAAATGGTATTGGATACCTTTCGGGTAAGGTGATGCTGTTAAGGGCACGATAATCGCCGCATGGGCGCCAGTCCCCGTTTGGCTTTTTTACCAAATGTAGTGGGCTGGCCCAATTACTTTTTGACGGTCTACATATACCCTTTTCCATCAAGTACGCAAACTCTTTTTTTGCAGCTTGGAGCTTAACCCCCGCGAGTCGACGTGCGCTAGCGTATGTGGGAGGACCGTTTGTGGTAATGTGATGCGTGACCGTAGAGTCCACTGGGCGCTTGTTGGCATTAATCGTACCTAACTCTCTATACTCGTATAACAGCTGGGCGTAATTATCTTTTTTGTCGTATGCTAAAATCTGAACATAGGCAGTACGTGCGGGACGTGCCCTTGCCTCAAGCAGCGTAGTACGATCGATAAGCTTACCTCTCTTGATGTCAACCAAAAGATCGTAATGCTTCAAAAAATCTGAGCCTATAATAGCACAGTTGACATTCGCTACCAAAAAAGTCCATGTAAAATTGCGACGTAGACCCAAAGAAATGCTTAACGTTTTCTCACCGAAGGTTTTGATGGGGGACCCGTTAGCAGCAAACAATTTTCTAAAAATCCCTACACGCAAACCCTCAACACTACCAGCTGGTAACACCGAAACGTCGGCACCAGTGTCGATTAAAAAATTCTGTTTCGATATGCTGTCATTAATTATAAGACGGGCTATTTGGCATTCATCTCGAGATCCGCCCGCCAGATCGGAAGATGAATTTAGTTTTTTGACAAATTTTGTTGATATGAACATGGCTGACGACATTTTGTGGCTTTTTCGCCAAATGTCCGATGGTACCAGCAATGGTCGCTCACTTGCTTTGCTGGAGTGGCATCTGTTTTTTGTCGTCGTGTAGAACTTGATCGTGACCGACGTACATTTTTATTGTTCTTGTTACAAAGGCTATTTATCTGTTGCTCTATGCGATCGAGTCGTCTATCAAATTCGCTTTTAGAAGTTTGTGGCATTGTAGATACCACAGATAAATGCTGAAACTCTCCCACCTCCATAATTTTGTCTGCCAACTTCGCTAACTCGGTCAGATTAGCATCTGACGCTTGTAAGATTGCTCTGACTTGCGCTGGCAAACGCTGCAACCATAGCGTTTTCAAAAAATCAGTTGTTACCTTGTCCTTTGACAATGTGCTTAACTCATTTAAGAGTTGTGTCGGTCGCTTGTCTCCCAAATCAATTTCCGATAGTAATTTTTGCGTCTTTTTTTTGTTCGCTCTCACAATAGCGTTCTATTATGCACTTTCTAAGATTTGTGTATTTATCGGTCTCCGGTGGATTTAAAATAGCGTCTGATATTTGCACGAGAACATTCGATTCTATTGCGGCGATGACTGTATTAAACTTCGATGTGTCACCACTTATGCCGGCAACAGCAAATTGTGCTTCTACCTGCGCCAGCCAAATTTCAGCGTGATCGGGCCAAAAGGGTGGAACCTTTACAGCTACACGATTAACGGTTGTTGGCTCGGTACTTGATGTGCTCGGCGTCGGGCCTTGCTGCGTGCTGCCACCAATATTGTCTTGCATCCTGAAATATTCTTTAACCAATCGACGGGGTCACCACTTTGTGGGGGTGTTCGTATTAATAGTCAATTATGTAATTACAAAATTCAATTTATTTATTTTTAAAATTACAGATTACTTATATTTTACACAAAAAGTTTTATTGAAAAGAAAAGGAAAAAACGAGTCTATTTGAAACGAGAGCTGGACGGGTAATTATCAAACTTAAGCTGTTTGCATTTCAGCGTAGTACAAAAAGGTACTTTTTTAGCATTAGTGCTGTCACTCACCACAGGTTTTTCATTTAATGGGTTTTAATTTAATGTTTCTTGTAAAAAAATTAATTTTAACAGTGTAATGCAAGAAATAACTAAAAGTGTGACAAAAGGCAAAAATATATGCTCGTTCAGTATTTGGAGGAGCAAAAAAAAATTTGCCAACGACATGTAAAAAATTATCTTCAACTTGGTCAAGTAAAATGTAAAAATTCACTTGTAAGATTTGTGAATTCCGCCAGAGCTTCATGTTTCATATCAGCATGTACATTTCATCTTAGATGTCAAAGCGAATCTTCAACGCAACGCGAAGCAAAAGTTTTATCTGACATGGCCTTTAGTTATTTATATTGGGTGTGTAATGTCATTTTCAAAATATGTGCAACGATGTTCCCATTATCTTTTTTATATGAAAAGCAATACCACATAACGAAAAATATCGGAAATGACAAAACTTGCCACTATTATACACTATTGTGATATCACAAAATTCCATAGTGTGAGCTCGCTATAGTGGCGTTTTCTTTTCTGGAAAAAGTGTAAAATTTTTTAACTTTTTATTTAAAAAAAATACAATTTAGCGTTCGTTTAAAGAAAAAATATAAGCTCGCAAGGCATGGTACAATAGTTTCTAATAAAATGTATATTTCAGAAAATCATTTTATTGTGAATTTTCATTGAAAAGTGTAATATGTGTAATATTTTTTTCCAGAAAAGAAAATGCCATTAGTTATACGATACTTGGTCTTATTTAGTGGGTAGGAAAATTCCAAAAAGTACTACAACACAATGATACCGAAAAATCTCAAAAATGCGCAGGAAGGCGCAAGAAAATTAGGTACCATTTTTTGTTAAGCATTCCAAAATTTGAACTACGGTATAATGGTATGGATGTGCTTACTATGAATCCCGAAACTGATTTCTTTCGGCAAATAAATACCTAATCCACCTTAACTTCAATGCAACAATAAAAAACAGTCTATACAAAAAATTAAAATTTCTTTTTTTTTGTGCTGTATTTGTGAGGTTGTAGATTATACGCAGAGTGGTTGATTGACTTCAAACATACGTTTTTCATATAGTCAATATATTTAGATTACAAAAAATCATGAAAACAGTAATACCCGTAACTTTTGGTTTAGCTCCAATGCGAGAGTTTTTACTATCTTTTTCCCAACGTGCGACTAGTCTAGAAAATTTTTATGGAAATCACTCAAAAATACGAGTGCTTTTGATATAAATTGTCTACACAAGTCAAGCATTCGCGTTGTGGAAACAGGGGGTTAATTTCACCTGGAATGCAGAATATAACCGATTGTTTTTCAGTTTTTCGATATATTGAATATATCAGGGGACGTAAAGTGATTTTCCACTTTTATATTTCCCTCAAGAAATGCACTAATTTGACATACTTGAAAAGAAGTGAACAAAATTGTTTTTATGATGTATGTTATTGTTATATGTGGCGACAAAGATTTTTGTCGTTTTTTCTGTAAATCATAATAACTTTTCACGTTGAGTGGAAAAAGTTTAGCAACTTTAACTGCCAGTTTATAGAAACCATGTAAAAATTCTCGTCTGCCTATTTATATTGAAAACAAAAACAAAGCACTCAAATCTTGTCTTTGTTTTCAGTATAAATAGGCAGACGAGAATTTTTACATGGTTTCTATAAACTGGCAGTAAGTTTAAATAAAAACCATATGTACCCAGCACAGAAATCGCAACTAGTTCCAAAGGTTTAACACTATGAATACTATATTTACTATTCTAAGACTGTTATTTATATAAGAAATTGTTCTACATAATCTTTTCAGCGCATAACATAAAATTATTTGGATCACTTCCGTCCTATGACAATCATGTGTTAAATTCGTTGTTGTTTCACCGGAAATGTTCATTTTGAGAACATAATGTGAAAAAGATTACATATTATACACGACATATTATATCATCCGTTTGATGATGGCAACGGTCCCACGATGTCTATATTTATATGTTCGAAGCGGGCATCGACTGCTGCATAATTACATAAGGGTGCTTTTGTATGACGTTGTACTTTTGCTCTCTGACAAGGAATACACGCGCGCACATATCTAGCGACGTCTGCAGATATAGATGGCCAAACGTAGTGATTTAAAACCAATTGTTTTGTTGCTCTTATGCCTGGATGCGAAAGCGAATGAAGCTTGCGTATGATTGCCTGACGATAATTTTTCGGAACATAAGGTCTTACTCTATCCTTCGAAACGTGACAGTAAATTTCTTTAGTCGACTGTGGGATGGCTAATTTAGTGAGCTGTAATGACGTGTTTGTGTTGCTGTCCAGCAGTGCCTGCAGTTCAATATCATTGCCTTGCTGCTCGGCCATTTCATCAAAATTTACTACTTGCTCCTCTATGGCGTTGATGCGGGAGAGTAAATCTGCTATGTTATTGTCAGCCCCAGGTAAATGTCGTATGTCCGTCGTATATTGGCTGATAAAGTCTAATTGCCGAATCCTTCGCGGTGATGCCTTCTCGCTTTTTTGCTTAAAAGCAAAAATGATTGGCTTGTGGTCTGTAAAAACGACGAATTCTCTTCCTTCAACTGCGTATTTGAAATGTTGAATTGCTTGGTATATCGCCGTGAGTTCTCTATCGTACGCGCTGTAGTTTTGTTGTGATGGTGTCAACTTTTTGGAGTAAAATCCTAATGGTTGTACTTGCCCTTCGACTATCTGATGCAGTACTGCCCCTACGGCGTCATCTGAAGCATCTGTCGTAAGCGTTATCAATGCTTTCGGAGCCATATAATTCAAAAAAGTAGCTTCTGCTATATCGTTTTTACATGCATTAAAGGCAGCCATTGCTTCAGGTGTCCATTCTATTATGGTGTTATCGTTTTTTTTATTGCCAGGAGTCAATTCTAACAATAATTTTTGATTTTTTATTGCATGCGGTATGAATGGGCGGTAAAAATTCAGCATGCCCAAAAATTTTTTTAAATTCTTCACAATCATTGGTCTTTCAAAATTTCGGATCGAATCGACCTTGTTTTCAGGCGGCGTAAGTCCTTTGGGGCTAATTTTGTGGCCTAAAAATACGAGTTCACGCTTACCAAACTGACATTTATCGAAATTAACGCACAAGTGGAATCGGCGAAGGCGATCAAATATGATGCGCAGATGCTTTGCATGTTCCTCCTCTGTTTCGGACGCTATGAGGATATCATCGATGTATGCAAAAGTGAAATCGATTCCCTTCAAGACTTCGTTAATATGACGTTGGAACGTTTGGGCCGCGTTCCGTAGACCAAATGTCATGAAACAAAACTCAAATAAGCCAAACGGCGTGATTATGGCTGTCTTAGGTATATCGCATGGCTCCACGGGTATCTGATGGTAAGCCCTTTGTAAGTCGATAGAGGAAAAAATGTTCTTTCCGTGCATAATACTCGTTATGTCACGTAAAAATGGTATTGGATACCTTTCGGGTAAGGTGATGCTGTTAAGGGCACGATAATCGCCGCATGGGCGCCAGTCCCCGTTTGGCTTTTTTACCAAATGTAGTGGGCTGGCCCAATTACTTTTTGACGGTCTACATATACCCTTTTCCATCAAGTACGCAAACTCTTTTTTTGCAGCTTGGAGCTTAACCCCCGCGAGTCGACGTGCGCTAGCGTATGTGGGAGGACCGTTTGTGGTAATGTGATGCGTGACCGTAGAGTCCACTGGGCGCTTGTTGGCATTAATCGTACCTAACTCTCTATACTCGTATAACAGCTGGGCGTAATTATCTTTTTTGTCGTATGCTAAAATCTGAACATAGGCAGTACGTGCGGGACGTGCCCTTGCCTCAAGCAGCGTAGTACGATCGATAAGCTTACCTCTCTTGATGTCAACCAAAAGATCGTAATGCTTCAAAAAATCTGAGCCTATAATAGCACAGTTGACATTCGCTACCAAAAAAGTCCATGTAAAATTGCGACGTAGACCCAAAGAAATGCTTAACGTTTTCTCACCGAAGGTTTTGATGGGGGACCCGTTAGCAGCAAACAATTTTCTAAAAATCCCTACACGCAAACCCTCAACACTACCAGCTGGTAACACCGAAACGTCGGCACCAGTGTCGATTAAAAAATTCTGTTTCGATATGCTGTCATTAATTATAAGACGGGCTATTTGGCATTCATCTCGAGATCCGCCCGCCAGATCGGAAGATGAATTTAGTTTTTTGACAAATTTTGTTGATATGAACATGGCTGACGACATTTTGTGGCTTTTTCGCCAAATGTCCGATGGTACCAGCAATGGTCGCTCACTTGCTTTGCTGGAGTGGCATCTGTTTTTTGTCGTCGTGTAGAACTTGATCGTGACCGACGTACATTTTTATTGTTCTTGTTACAAAGGCTATTTATCTGTTGCTCTATGCGATCGAGTCGTCTATCAAATTCGCTTTTAGAAGTTTGTGGCATTGTAGATACCACAGATAAATGCTGAAACTCTCCCACCTCCATAATTTTGTCTGCCAACTTCGCTAACTCGGTCAGATTAGCATCTGACGCTTGTAAGATTGCTCTGACTTGCGCTGGCAAACGCTGCAACCATAGCGTTTTCAAAAAATCAGTTGTTACCTTGTCCTTTGACAATGTGCTTAACTCATTTAAGAGTTGTGTCGGTCGCTTGTCTCCCAAATCAATTTCCGATAGTAATTTTTGCGTCTTTTTTTTGTTCGCTCTCACAATAGCGTTCTATTATGCACTTTCTAAGATTTGTGTATTTATCGGTCTCCGGTGGATTTAAAATAGCGTCTGATATTTGCACGAGAACATTCGATTCTATTGCGGCGATGACTGTATTAAACTTCGATGTGTCACCACTTATGCCGGCAACAGCAAATTGTGCTTCTACCTGCGCCAGCCAAATTTCAGCGTGATCGGGCCAAAAGGGTGGAACCTTTACAGCTACACGATTAACGGTTGTTGGCTCGGTACTTGATGTGCTCGGCGTCGGGCCTTGCTGCGTGCTGCCACCAATATTGTCTTGCATCCTGAAATATTCTTTAACCAATCGACGGGGTCACCACTTTGTGGGGGTGTTCGTATTAATAGTCAATTATGTAATTACAAAATTCAATTTATTTATTTTTAAAATTACAGATTACTTATATTTTACACAAAAAGTTTTATTGAAAAGAAAAGGAAAAAACGAGTCTATTTGAAACGAGAGCTGGACGGGTAATTATCAAACTTAAGCTGTTTGCATTTCAGCGTAGTACAAAAAGGTACTTTTTTAGCATTAGTGCTGTCACTCACCACAGGTTTTTCATTTAATGGGTTTTAATTTAATGTTTCTTGTAAAAAAATTAATTTTAACAGTGTAATGCAAGAAATAACTAAAAGTGTGACAAAAGGCAAAAATATATGCTCGTTCAGTATTTGGAGGAGCAAAAAAAAATTTGCCAACGACATGTAAAAAATTATCTTCAACTTGGTCAAGTAAAATGTAAAAATTCACTTGTAAGATTTGTGAATTCCGCCAGAGCTTCATGTTTCATATCAGCATGTACATTTCATCTTAGATGTCAAAGCGAATCTTCAACGCAACGCGAAGCAAAAGTTTTATCTGACATGGCCTTTAGTTATTTATATTGGGTGTGTAATGTCATTTTCAAAATATGTGCAACGATGTTCCCATTATCTTTTTTATATGAAAAGCAATACCACATAACGAAAAATATCGGAAATGACAAAACTTGCCACTATTATACACTATTGTGATATCACAAAATTCCATAGTGTGAGCTCGCTATAGTGGCGTTTTCTTTTCTGGAAAAAGTGTAAAATTTTTTAACTTTTTATTTAAAAAAAATACAATTTAGCGTTCGTTTAAAGAAAAAATATAAGCTCGCAAGGCATGGTACAATAGTTTCTAATAAAATGTATATTTCAGAAAATCATTTTATTGTGAATTTTCATTGAAAAGTGTAATATGTGTAATATTTTTTTCCAGAAAAGAAAATGCCATTAGTTATACGATACTTGGTCTTATTTAGTGGGTAGGAAAATTCCAAAAAGTACTACAACACAATGATACCGAAAAATCTCAAAAATGCGCAGGAAGGCGCAAGAAAATTAGGTACCATTTTTTGTTAAGCATTCCAAAATTTGAACTACGGTATAATGGTATGGATGTGCTTACTATGAATCCCGAAACTGATTTCTTTCGGCAAATAAATACCTAATCCACCTTAACTTCAATGCAACAATAAAAAACAGTCTATACAAAAAATTAAAATTTCTTTTTTTTTGTGCTGTATTTGTGAGGTTGTAGATTATACGCAGAGTGGTTGATTGACTTCAAACATACGTTTTTCATATAGTCAATATATTTAGATTACAAAAAATCATGAAAACAGTAATACCCGTAACTTTTGGTTTAGCTCCAATGCGAGAGTTTTTACTATCTTTTTCCCAACGTGCGACTAGTCTAGAAAATTTTTATGGAAATCACTCAAAAATACGAGTGCTTTTGATATAAATTGTCTACACAAGTCAAGCATTCGCGTTGTGGAAACAGGGGGTTAATTTCACCTGGAATGCAGAATATAACCGATTGTTTTTCAGTTTTTCGATATATTGAATATATCAGGGGACGTAAAGTGATTTTCCACTTTTATATTTCCCTCAAGAAATGCACTAATTTGACATACTTGAAAAGAAGTGAACAAAATTGTTTTTATGATGTATGTTATTGTTATATGTGGCGACAAAGATTTTTGTCGTTTTTTCTGTAAATCATAATAACTTTTCACGTTGAGTGGAAAAAGTTTAGCAACTTTAACTGCCAGTTTATAGAAACCATGTAAAAATTCTCGTCTGCCTATTTATATTGAAAACAAAAACAAAGCACTCAAATCTTGTCTTTGTTTTCAGTATAAATAGGCAGACGAGAATTTTTACATGGTTTCTATAAACTGGCAGTAAGTTTAAATAAAAACCATATGTACCCAGCACAGAAATCGCAACTAGTTCCAAAGGTTTAACACTATGAATACTATATTTACTATTCTAAGACTGTTATTTATATAAGAAATTGTTCTACATAATCTTTTCAGCGCATAACATAAAATTATTTGGATCACTTCCGTCCTATGACAATCATGTGTTAAATTCGTTGTTGTTTCACCGGAAATGTTCATTTTGAGAACATAATGTGAAAAAGATTACATATTATACACGACTAGTATTGAAAAAGTGATTAAAATCTGGGGTTCAAATTGCGGCATTGGATATCGAACGAATTTGAAAAATATTTCCATTTAAACTCTATGGAAGTATTTTTAAATTTCCCTTTTTTCAAATGATTAGATACGTCGTTTTAAGCATTTTCATTCAAAATATTAATTTTTACCATTTACTTAAAAATCACATATCAAATGATGTCACAAAGCATAAAATGAAAATACATACTTTAAAATAACAACACGCGAAGTAAATATTGAAGAAAATTTAATGGCTGTGCAATCTTTGTTCTATTGTTCGCTGAACAACTGAACGAAAAGAACGAATTAGTTCTTTCAGTTGTTCGGAACAAAAAAGAACAATCCGCAAAAAGAACAACTATGCCCAAGTGACCTCGTTGTTTAATCTTCATACATCAAAAAAAGGTTTAAAACTTAATAATCAAGTTACATATTTAATATGGTTATTTGTATAACTGGCTCATGCTTATTATATCTATGCAATTTATTGCGCGATACAGGAGTTAGGACGTGATTTTTGTAACAAAAATAATCGACACTATTACAGTTACAAATTTATTTTTGTTTAGATTTCTTTGTACTTAAAATCAGAGTACGAAAATAAACGAAACAAATTGTTTGATTTTCTTTTGTTTTGTTCTTTGAAGTGAGTGAAACAAAAATAAAACATAAAAAAACTATAGCGATTGCTCAAACAATACATTAATATAATCTTACGGCGCTAGAAAAGAAAAGAATGGAAAATAAATGGAAACGTTTTGAAATATTTGCAGAGAATTTGACATCATCATATAATATAATTTTATTGCATTTTTATTTCACACATGAAATTTGTTTTATATAACTAAGTGCCTATTCACATTATGTCTTTTTAGCCTGCCTTGCTTCGACAATTTTCTTTTAAGCCCCCTTCGAAAAGTTACCCACATTTACATTAAGACTTTTTTCTTCATGACTTTTTGACGTTAATATACATGTTTAATGGTGAGAGTACGAAAAAACAAAGAGAAATGTCAAAAATCCCCTCGAATTTTCATTTCGTGACTTTTGTTTTACTCCGCATGCTTCCCAACAACTCTCACCAACAAACTCAAAAAGTCTGCCTGCACAGGCAAGCAGAAAAGGCACAGTGCAAATTGCGTCTAAGCAGCATAGCTATAACCAGGTGTCCTAGTAGCATGTTCACATGAACAACAATTATTGAGGTTCGTTCTCTCCTTCCCGGTTCGCGGTCGAATCTTGATTGAATCAACATGGTTCGCCATACAAATATTTCAGAGCAACATAGTAACCGATGTCAAAAAAAATTAAGAAAAATAATTGTACCAAAACGTTCACACTTTTTTACTACCACACTCATACATTTGGGAATTGAATACCAGGTGGACTTCAATTTTTCTTTCAACACTTCCTTCAATTTCAATTTAGCAACTGTTTTAAAATAATTTTTGTGTTTGTAAAAAATTTAAAACAGAAGTACATAATTTTCTTTGCTGAAATAACGCTACATTTACACATGAAAGTACTTTCTTGAAATTTCTGTATACGTATTATGAATAAAAAATTTAATGAAATAAATGAATTTCATGAAAATTTTTTTCCCCTCCCTTCCATGATCATGTGTATATATTGGGCAATTTGCCACATGATCATGGAAGGGAGGGGAAAAGAGCGTGCTAACATAAATACGCTCCCGTACTGGTCAACATTGTCCGCCTATCTTGCACTTTTTCTCCATATTTTCAATATATTTAACTAAGCATGCATATTTTTAAAATATTAACGTCTGTAGTATAAAAACAAAAAAAGTTTAGGAAAAATTTATATATACCCACACCATTGGCCGACGAGCAATAAGCCGAAGAAAAACATTGCATGCAATCTAAACTTCTAACATCTTACAACCTGAATCATTTTTCTATGGTTATTTGCTACAGATATTATATTTGTAAAATCCAGTGTAACAAAAAAAAATACTTTTTTAAATAATTTAAAAACAAAGACAATTTTTGCATACACCCGCCACGAAACTAATTACATACAGCTTTAAACATTTTAAATAAAGACATACACAAACAAACACAATTACTTATATTTTAATTATTATTTTTCGAACTGTATTTGTTTCTATATTCTTATGAATTGAATAGGCTAAAGTTCGTAACGCTTTTTAAGCCAAATTACATGTGATAATTATTAATGAACAAATAACATCAAAGTTAGTTGTAAATATTCTGACAACAACACATAGTTGAACGGAACAGCCAGCCGTTTTCGAAGGCCACTAAACCTTCCTCATCAGCGTTCTTCTGTGTTTTGGTCCACTGTGTGTGGTGTCAGTTGATGTAGATGTCTGCCTTATATACGTAACTTTATTGCAAATGGAATATGTGAATTTGTTTGATTCATTGCATTTCAATTTGTCAATGTGTTTCGTAATGTATACGCAAGTTAACATCTATATATATATACCATCTTCTATATATATTACCATCTTCTATATATATTACAACAGTCTTACCATTGTCGATTTGTTCCTTACTAACTATACACATGTTTGTTAATTTGCTTATTTTTGTTCTACTTAAGACAAACTTTTTTGGTTTGTTACTATTAAGTATATTTTTATTTTTAATTTTTGCCACAAGCCAATGACTATTAATTAGTTAATTTAATTATTATTTTTCGAACTGTATTTGTTTCTATATTCTTATGAATTGAATAGGCTAAAGTTCGTAACGCTTTTTAAGCCAAATTACATGTGATAATTATTAATGAACAAATAACATCAAAGTTAGTTGTAAATATTCTGACAACAACACATAGTTGAACGGAACAGCCAGCCGTTTTCGAAGGCCACTAAACCTTCCTCATCAGCGTTCTTCTGTGTTTTGGTCCACTGTGTGTGGTGTCAGTTGATGTAGATGTCTGCCTTATATACGTAACTTTATTGCAAATGGAATATGTGAATTTGTTTGATTCATTGCATTTCAATTTGTCAATGTGTTTCGTAATGTATACGCAAGTTAACATCTATATATATATACCATCTTCTATATATATTACCATCTTCTATATATATTACAACAGTCTTACCATTGTCGATTTGTTCCTTACTAACTATACACATGTTTGTTAATTTGCTTATTTTTGTTCTACTTAAGACAAACTTTTTTGGTTTGTTACTATTAAGTATATTTTTATTTTTAATTTTTGCCACAAGCCAATGACTATTAATTAGTTAATTTAATTATTATTTTTCGAACTGTATTTGTTTCTATATTCTTATGAATTGAATAGGCTAAAGTTCGTAACGCTTTTTAAGCCAAATTACATGTGATAATTATTAATGAACAAATAACATCAAAGTTAGTTGTAAATATTCTGACAACAACACATAGTTGAACGGAATAAAGTTACGTATATAAGGCAGACATCTACATCAACTGACACCACACACAGTGGACCAAAACACAGAAGAACGCTGATGAGGAAGGTTTAGTGGCCTTCGAAAACGGCTGGCTGTTCCGTTCAACTATGTGTTGTTGTCAGAATATTTACAACTAACTTTGATGTTATTTGTTCATTAATAATTATCACATGTAATTTGGCTTAAAAAGCGTTACGAACTTTAGCCTATTCAATTCATAAGAATATAGAAACAAATACAGTTCGAAAAATAATAATTAAATTAACTAATTAATAGTCATTGGCTTGTGGCAAAAATTAAAAATAAAAATATACTTAATAGTAACAAACCAAAAAAGTTTGTCTTAAGTAGAACAAAAATAAGCAAATTAACAAACATGTGTATAGTTAGTAAGGAACAAATCGACAATGGTAAGACTGTTGTAATATATATAGAAGATGGTAATATATATAGAAGATGGTATATATATATAGATGTTAACTTGCGTATACATTACGAAACACATTGACAAATTGAAATGCAATGAATCAAACAAATTCACATATTCCATTTGCAATAAAGTTACGTATATAAGGCAGACATCTACATCAACTGACACCACACACAGTGGACCAAAACACAGAAGAACGCTGATGAGGAAGGTTTAGTGGCCTTCGAAAACGGCTGGCTGTTCCGTTCAACTATGTGTTGTTGTCAGAATATTTACAACTAACTTTGATGTTATTTGTTCATTAATAATTATCACATGTAATTTGGCTTAAAAAGCGTTACGAACTTTAGCCTATTCAATTCATAAGAATATAGAAACAAATACAGTTCGAAAAATAATAATTAAATTAACTAATTAATAGTCATTGGCTTGTGGCAAAAATTAAAAATAAAAATATACTTAATAGTAACAAACCAAAAAAGTTTGTCTTAAGTAGAACAAAAATAAGCAAATTAACAAACATGTGTATAGTTAGTAAGGAACAAATCGACAATGGTAAGACTGTTGTAATATATATAGAAGATGGTAATATATATAGAAGATGGTATATATATATAGATGTTAACTTGCGTATACATTACGAAACACATTGACAAATTGAAATGCAATGAATCAAACAAATTCACATATTCCATTTGCAATAAAGTTACGTATATAAGGCAGACATCTACATCAACTGACACCACACACAGTGGACCAAAACACAGAAGAACGCTGATGAGGAAGGTTTAGTGGCCTTCGAAAACGGCTGGCTGTTCCGTTCAACTATGTGTTGTTGTCAGAATATTTACAACTAACTTTGATGTTATTTGTTCATTAATAATTATCACATGTAATTTGGCTTAAAAAGCGTTACGAACTTTAGCCTATTCAATTCATAAGAATATAGAAACAATTACTTATATGTTTCCCGTAAAACCAGCCATCAGCCACAGCAAAAGCCGTAAATTATATCGCCAGATAGGAAGATTAAGCTCATCCAGCATTATCTTCAAGCCGGAAGAATTTTGCCAAGGAAACTCAGCATGCCAAGGAGAAGTCGCCAATAAATATGGAGAAAAATTGTAAGAACGTTCAAATTCTTTATTATTTAAGAGCCAAAGGCTAAATTTAATCATTTTAAATTAACTCAAAATTGTGCCTTAAGTTTCAAGATATATATTGTATTTTTTTTAACACTCTTTTTAAATCTAAATTCCACTTTTTTAAGATAATTATACTAAATTTGTTTCCTACATAAAATTATATATACATTTATATTTGGTTCTTGGGGGAAAAACACTAACCGTAAAGGTCAGTCCTTTTGCCCAACTTGAGGCAAAAGTGCGCGTCCAGCAGAACCGTATTTTGAGCTCAAAGTAGGGAAGCTCCGCGTAAGGGTTCCGTTAGCCCGCGGTTTAGGGGTGTTTTTTTTCAGCGGCAAATACTTCAATATTAATGTCAAATTTGAATTATTGTTTTTAAAGTAATAGATTGTTTTAAATGAATTAATATTAAATAAATATGTCACAGACATTTGTATTGATCTCTTGAAATTTCACGCTTCCCAAATAATGGAATAAATTTATAAAGAGATGAGGTGAGTAAGGGGTAATTTGTAGCAATGCACAGATGTATTGGGACGTCTAATGAAACATATGAGAGATGTCATGGTAGGGTGGGTATAGAGCCTGGCACAACATCAGCCAGGTCATCTTGCTAAAATGACGGGTTATGAAGGAGAGACAAAGGAAAAGGTGTTTGCTTCGGGCCTCATACTTTTTTTTTAATTTTTATGTCTAAAGGCTGGTATGATTTTTTGTTGTTAATGTCGTAGGCAGCAGTAAACACCAGATTGGCTGGCAAGAACTCCACCCAAGACGGCGAGCCCTAGCCGGTGCATACGCCAGCATACCAGCGCTGCCAACAATCTGGCCATTCAAATATAATGTGTTTGTTCTTTTTATCAAACAGCTGCTCGCTTTACATAACACCTGACGACATTACATCTATAACCATTTACATTACTTTTCGCATAACAATATCGATCAGCTGTTTCCTATTGTGTCTGTTACTTTACATTACAGTCGGATAACTGAGCCTTAACGCGTGCTAAGTATTTTTACCTGAAATTTTTAGTAACGAAAATTTTAAGGTGCTAAAAAGTAATTAAATGGTTTTTCATTTAATGGGTTTTAATTTAATGTTTCTTGTAAAAAAATTAATTTTAACAGTGTAATGCAAGAAATAACTAAAAGTGTGACAAAAGGCAAAAATATATGCTCGTTCAGTATTTGGAGGAGCAAAAAAAAAATTTGCCAACGACATGTAAAAAATTATCTTCAACTTGGTCAAGTAAAATGTAAAAATTCACTTGTAAGATTTGTGAATTCCGCCAGAGCTTCATGTTTCATATCAGCATGTACATTTCATCTTAGATGTCAAAGCGAATCTTCAACGCAACGCGAAGCAAAAGTTTTATCTGACATGGCCTTTAGTTATTTATATTGGGTGTGTAATGTCATTTTCAAAATATGTGCAACGATGTTCCCATTATCTTTTTTATATGAAAAGCAATACCACATAACGAAAAATATCGGAAATGACAAAACTTGCCACTATTATACACTATTGTGATATCACAAAATTCCATAGTGTGAGCTCGCTATAGTGGCGTTTTCTTTTCTGGAAAAAGTGTAAAATTTTTTAACTTTTTATTTAAAAAAAATACAATTTAGCGTTCGTTTAAAGAAAAAATATAAGCTCGCAAGGCATGGTACAATAGTTTCTAATAAAATAATTATACTAAATTTGTTTCCTACATAAAATTATATATACATTTATATTTGGTTCTTGGGGGAAAAACACTAACCGTAAAGGTCAGTCCTTTTGCCCAACTTGAGGCAAAAGTGCGCGTCCAGCAGAACCGTATTTTGAGCTCAAAGTAGGGAAGCTCCGCGTAAGGGTTCCGTTAGCCCGCGGTTTAGGGGTGTTTTTTTTCAGCGGCAAATACTTCAATATTAATGTCAAATTTGAATTATTGTTTTTAAAGTAATAGATTGTTTTAAATGAATTAATATTAAATAAATATGTCACAGACATTTGTATTAATCTCTTGAAATTTCACGCTTCGCAAATAATGGAATAAATTTATAAAGAGAGGAGGTGAGTAAGGGGTAATTTGTAGCAATGCACAGATGTATTGGGACGTCTAATGAAACATATGAGAGATATCATGGTAGGGTGGGTATAGAGCCTGGCACAACATCAGCCAGGTCATCTTGCTAAAATGACGGGTTATGAAGGAGAGACAAAGGAAAAGGTGTTTGCTTCGGGCCTCATACTTTTTTTTTAATTTTTATGTCTAAAGGCTGGTATGATTTTTTGTTGTTAATGTCGTAGGCAGCAGTAAACACCAGATTGGCTGGCAAGAACTCCACCCAAGACGGCGAGCCCTAGCCGGTGCATACGCCAGCATACCAGCGCTGCCAACAATCTGGCCATTCAAATATAATGTGTTTGTTCTTTTTATCAAACAGCTGCTCGCTTTACATAACACCTGACGACATTACATCTATAACCATTTACATTACTTTTCGCATAACAATATCGATCAGCTGTTTCCTATTGTGTCTGTTACTTTACATTACAGTCGGATAACTGAGCCTTAACGCGTGCTAAGTATTTTTACCTGAAATTTTTAGTAACGAAAATTTTAAGGTGCTAAAAAGTAATTAAATGGTTTGTGGGGGTGTTCGTATTAATAGTCAATTATGTAATTACAAAATTCAATTTATTTATTTTTAAAATTACAGATTACTTATATTTTACACAAAAAGTTTTATTGAAAAGAAAAGGAAAAAACGAGTCTATTTGAAACGAGAGCTGGACGGGTAATTATCAAACTTAAGCTGTTTGCATTTCAGCGTAGTACAAAAAGGTACTTTTTTAGCATTAGTGCTGTCACTCACCACAATACTTTAGAGGAATTCTGACGTGACGCCCGGATGACGTAAGGCGTTGTTTTTGCATGGTAGTCTCCTGAGACGTGTCTGTGTCCACATGTGTTGAAACATTTTCTGAATTCTCGGATTCGTTTCCACCTTCTGTTGGTGGCGCTTCAGCTGGCACAGCGTCCTCGCTAAAAATATACGCAGCCTTTAGGCGATCTATTGTGATTTTCGCTTCTCGCTGGCGTATTTTTACAATATAATACTTATCATGTTTGTTTAAAACTTCGTAAGGGCCCTCGTAACTGGGCTCCAATGGTGTACGCACATGATCTACCCTCACAAATACAAACTTGCAGTCAGCCAATGCTGGTTGAACGAAACATCATTGCATCCCGTGACGGACAGGTTGGGTAGTTGGTAAGTTTGAAATGGTTCTACGCAGTGTTTGTACAAACTCGGTTTCCGTAATATTTCTTCCTGAAGGAATGAGAAACGCTCCAGGTATTCTTAAAGAAGCGCCGAAAACGATTTCTGCTGGGCTTAGCCCAATATCACTTTTTATTGTTGATCGCATGCTCAAAAGAATTAGCGGAAGTGCAGAACTCCAGTCGTTTGTTTCAGCACACTTAATGGCTGTCTTTAGTGTACGGTGCCATCGCTCAATTATGCCATTTGCCTGTGGGTGGTAGGCCGTTGTCCGCAAATGCTTAATTCCCAGTAACTTCGTTAATTCGCTGAAAATGGTTGACTCGAACTGTCTTCCTAAATCGGTGGTAATACGCAAGGGGACGCCGTAGACAGCAATCCATCCTCTCATAAGGCCACTTGCAACACTTTGAGCTGTTATGTCTGTCAGTGGTATCGCCGTGGGCCATCTCGAAAAACGATCGATACACGTGAGGCAATATCGGAATCCGTTTGATGATGGCAACGGTCCCACGATGTCTATATTTATATGTTCGAAGCGGGCATCGACTGCTGCATAATTACATAAGGGTGCTTTTGTATGACGTTGTACTTTTGCTCTCTGACAAGGAATACACGCGCGCACATATCTAGCGACGTCTGCAGATATAGATGGCCAAACGTAGTGATTTAAAACCAATTGTTTTGTTGCTCTTATGCCTGGATGCGAAAGCGAATGAAGCTTGCGTATGATTGCCTGACGATAATTTTTCGGAACATAAGGTCTTACTCTATCCTTCGAAACGTGACAGTAAATTTCTTTAGTCGACTGTGGGATGGCTAATTTAGTGAGCTGTAATGACGTGTTTGTGTTGCTGTCCAGCAGTGCCTGCAGTTCAATATCATTGCCTTGCTGCTCGGCCATTTCATCAAAATTTACTACTTGCTCCTCTATGGCGTTGATGCGGGAGAGTAAATCTGCTATGTTATTGTCAGCCCCAGGTAAATGTCGTATGTCCGTCGTATATTGGCTGATAAAGTCTAATTGCCGAATCCTTCGCGGTGATGCCTTCTCGCTTTTTTGCTTAAAAGCAAAAATGATTGGCTTGTGGTCTGTAAAAACGACGAATTCTCTTCCTTCAACTGCGTATTTGAAATGTTGAATTGCTTGGTATATCGCCGTGAGTTCTCTATCGTACGCGCTGTAGTTTTGTTGTGATGGTGTCAACTTTTTGGAGTAAAATCCTAATGGTTGTACTTGCCCTTCGACTATCTGATGCAGTACTGCCCCTACGGCGTCATCTGAAGCATCTGTCGTAAGCGTTATCAATGCTTTCGGAGCCATATAATTCAAAAAAGTAGCTTCTGCTATATCGTTTTTACATGCATTAAAGGCAGCCATTGCTTCAGGTGTCCATTCTATTATGGTGTTATCGTTTTTTTTATTGCCAGGAGTCAATTCTAACAATAATTTTTGATTTTTTATTGCATGCGGTATGAATGGGCGGTAAAAATTCAGCATGCCCAAAAATTTTTTTAAATTCTTCACAATCATTGGTCTTTCAAAATTTCGGATCGAATCGACCTTGTTTTCAGGCGGCGTAAGTCCTTTGGGGCTAATTTTGTGGCCTAAAAATACGAGTTCACGCTTACCAAACTGACATTTATCGAAATTAACGCACAAGTGGAATCGGCGAAGGCGATCAAATATGATGCGCAGATGCTTTGCATGTTCCTCCTCTGTTTCGGACGCTATGAGGATATCATCGATGTATGCAAAAGCGAAATCGATTCCCTTCAAGACTTCGTTAATATGACGTTGGAACGTTTGGGCCGCGTTCCGTAGACCAAATGTCATGAAACAAAACTCAAATAAGCCAAACGGCGTGATTATGGCTGTCTTAGGTATATCGCATGGCTCCACGGGTATCTGATGGTAAGCCCTTTGTAAGTCGATAGAGGAAAAAATGTTCTTTCCGTGCATAATACTCGTTATGTCACGTAAAAATGGTATTGGATACCTTTCGGGTAAGGTGATGCTGTTAAGGGCACGATAATCGCCGCATGGGCGCCAGTCCCCGTTTGGCTTTTTTACCAAATGTAGTGGGCTGGCCCAATTACTTTTTGACGGTCTACATATACCCTTTTCCATCAAGTACGCAAACTCTTTTTTTGCAGCTTGGAGCTTAACCCCCGCGAGTCGACGTGCGCTAGCGTATGTGGGAGGACCGTTTGTGGTAATGTGATGCGTGACCGTAGAGTCCACTGGGCGCTTGTTGGCATTAATCGTACCTAACTCTCTATACTCGTATAACAGCTGGGCGTAATTATCTTTTTTGTCGTATGCTAAAATCTGAACATAGGCAGTACGTGCGGGACGTGCCCTTGCCTCAAGCAGCGTAGTACGATCGATAAGCTTACCTCTCTTGATGTCAACCAAAAGATCGTAATGCTTCAAAAAATCTGAGCCTATAATAGCACAGTTGACATTCGCTACCAAAAAAGTCCATGTAAAATTGCGACGTAGACCCAAAGAAATGCTTAACGTTTTCTCACCGAAGGTTTTGATGGGGGACCCGTTAGCAGCAAACAATTTTCTAAAAATCCCTACACGCAAACCCTCAACACTACCAGCTGGTAACACCGAAACGTCGGCACCAGTGTCGATTAAAAAATTCTGTTTCGATATGCTGTCATTAATTATAAGACGGGCTATTTGGCATTCATCTCGAGATCCGCCCGCCAGATCGGAAGATGAATTTAGTTTTTTGACAAATTTTGTTGATATGAACATGGCTGACGACATTTTGTGGCTTTTTCGCCAAATGTCCGATGGTACCAGCAATGGTCGCTCACTTGCTTTGCTGGAGTGGCATCTGTTTTTTGTCGTCGTGTAGAACTTGATCGTGACCGACGTACATTTTTATTGTTCTTGTTACAAAGGCTATTTATCTGTTGCTCTATGCGATCGAGTCGTCTATCAAATTCGCTTTTAGAAGTTTGTGGCATTGTAGATACCACAGATAAATGCTGAAACTCTCCCACCTCCATAATTTTGTCTGCCAACTTCGCTAACTCGGTCAGATTAGCATCTGACGCTTGTAAGATTGCTCTGACTTGCGCTGGCAAACGCTGCAACCATAGCGTTTTCAAAAAATCAGTTGTTACCTTGTCCTTTGACAATGTGCTTAACTCATTTAAGAGTTGTGTCGGTCGCTTGTCTCCCAAATCAATTTCCGATAGTAATTTTTGCGTCTTTTTTTTGTTCGCTCTCACAATAGCGTTCTATTATGCACTTTCTAAGATTTGTGTATTTATCGGTCTCCGGTGGATTTAAAATAGCGTCTGATATTTGCACGAGAACATTCGATTCTATTGCGGCGATGACTGTATTAAACTTCGATGTGTCACCACTTATGCCGGCAACAGCAAATTGTGCTTCTACCTGCGCCAGCCAAATTTCAGCGTGATCGGGCCAAAAGGGTGGAACCTTTACAGCTACACGATTAACGGTTGTTGGCTCGGTACTTGATGTGCTCGGCGTCGGGCCTTGCTGCGTGCTGCCACCAATATTGTCTTGCATCCTGAAATATTCTTTAACCAATCGACGGGGTCACCACTTTGTGGGGGTGTTCGTATTAATAGTCAATTATGTAATTACAAAATTCAATTTATTTATTTTTAAAATTACAGATTACTTATATTTTACACAAAAAGTTTTATTGAAAAGAAAAGGAAAAAACGAGTCTATTTGAAACGAGAGCTGGACGGGTAATTATCAAACTTAAGCTGTTTGCATTTCAGCGTAGTACAAAAAGGTACTTTTTTAGCATTAGTGCTGTCACTCACCACAGGTTTTTCATTTAATGGGTTTTAATTTAATGTTTCTTGTAAAAAAATTAATTTTAACAGTGTAATGCAAGAAATAACTAAAAGTGTGACAAAAGGCAAAAATATATGCTCGTTCAGTATTTGGAGGAGCAAAAAAAAATTTGCCAACGACATGTAAAAAATTATCTTCAACTTGGTCAAGTAAAATGTAAAAATTCACTTGTAAGATTTGTGAATTCCGCCAGAGCTTCATGTTTCATATCAGCATGTACATTTCATCTTAGATGTCAAAGCGAATCTTCAACGCAACGCGAAGCAAAAGTTTTATCTGACATGGCCTTTAGTTATTTATATTGGGTGTGTAATGTCATTTTCAAAATATGTGCAACGATGTTCCCATTATCTTTTTTATATGAAAAGCAATACCACATAACGAAAAATATCGGAAATGACAAAACTTGCCACTATTATACACTATTGTGATATCACAAAATTCCATAGTGTGAGCTCGCTATAGTGGCGTTTTCTTTTCTGGAAAAAGTGTAAAATTTTTTAACTTTTTATTTAAAAAAAATACAATTTAGCGTTCGTTTAAAGAAAAAATATAAGCTCGCAAGGCATGGTACAATAGTTTCTAATAAAATGTATATTTCAGAAAATCATTTTATTGTGAATTTTCATTGAAAAGTGTAATATGTGTAATATTTTTTTCCAGAAAAGAAAATGCCATTAGTTATACGATACTTGGTCTTATTTAGTGGGTAGGAAAATTCCAAAAAGTACTACAACACAATGATACCGAAAAATCTCAAAAATGCGCAGGAAGGCGCAAGAAAATTAGGTACCATTTTTTGTTAAGCATTCCAAAATTTGAACTACGGTATAATGGTATGGATGTGCTTACTATGAATCCCGAAACTGATTTCTTTCGGCAAATAAATACCTAATCCACCTTAACTTCAATGCAACAATAAAAAACAGTCTATACAAAAAATTAAAATTTCTTTTTTTTTGTGCTGTATTTGTGAGGTTGTAGATTATACGCAGAGTGGTTGATTGACTTCAAACATACGTTTTTCATATAGTCAATATATTTAGATTACAAAAAATCATGAAAACAGTAATACCCGTAACTTTTGGTTTAGCTCCAATGCGAGAGTTTTTACTATCTTTTTCCCAACGTGCGACTAGTCTAGAAAATTTTTATGGAAATCACTCAAAAATACGAGTGCTTTTGATATAAATTGTCTACACAAGTCAAGCATTCGCGTTGTGGAAACAGGGGGTTAATTTCACCTGGAATGCAGAATATAACCGATTGTTTTTCAGTTTTTCGATATATTGAATATATCAGGGGACGTAAAGTGATTTTCCACTTTTATATTTCCCTCAAGAAATGCACTAATTTGACATACTTGAAAAGAAGTGAACAAAATTGTTTTTATGATGTATGTTATTGTTATATGTGGCGACAAAGATTTTTGTCGTTTTTTCTGTAAATCATAATAACTTTTCACGTTGAGTGGAAAAAGTTTAGCAACTTTAACTGCCAGTTTATAGAAACCATGTAAAAATTCTCGTCTGCCTATTTATATTGAAAACAAAAACAAAGCACTCAAATCTTGTCTTTGTTTTCAGAATAAATAGGCAGACGAGAATTTTTACATGGTTTCTATAAACTGGCAGTAAGTTTAAATAAAAACCATATGTACCCAGCACAGAAATCGCAACTAGTTCCAAAGGTTTAACACTATGAATACTATATTTACTATTCTAAGACTGTTATTTATATAAGAAATTGTTCTACATAATCTTTTCAGCGCATAACATAAAATTATTTGGATCACTTCCGTCCTATGACAATCATGTGTTAAATTCGTTGTTGTTTCACCGGAAATGTTCATTTTGAGAACATAATGTGAAAAAGATTACATATTATACACGACTAGTATTGAAAAAGTGATTAAAATCTGGGGTTCAAATTGCGGCATTGGATATCGAACGAATTTGAAAAATATTTCCATTTAAACTCTATGGAAGTATTTTTAAATTTCCCTTTTTTCAAATGATTAGATACGTCGTTTTAAGCATTTTCATTCAAAATATTAATTTTTACCATTTACTTAAAAATCACATATCAAATGAGGTCACAAAGCATAAAATGAAAATACATACTTTAAAATAACAACACGCGAAGTAAATATTGAAGAAAATTTAATGGCTGTGCAATCTTTGTTCTATTGTTCGCTGAACAACTGAACGAAAAGAACGAATTAGTTCTTTCAGTTGTTCGGAACAAAAAAGAACAATCCGCAAAAAGAACAACTATGCCCAAGTGACCTCGTTGTTTAATCTTCATACATCAAAAAAAGGTTTAAAACTTAATAATCAAGTTACATATTTAATATGGTTATTTGTATAACTGGCTCATGCTTATTATATCTATGCAATTTATTGCGCGATACAGGAGTTAGGACGTGATTTTTGTAACAAAAATAATCGACACTATTACAGTTACAAATTTATTTTTGTTTAGATTTCTTTGTACTTAAAATCAGAGTACGAAAATAAACGAAACAAATTGTTTGATTTTCTTTTGTTTTGTTCTTTGAAGTGAGTGAAACAAAAATAAAACATAAAAAAACTATAGCGATTGCTCAAACAATACATTAATATAATCTTACGGCGCTAGAAAAGAAAAGAATGGAAAATAAATGGAAACGTTTTGAAATATTTGCAGAGAATTTGACATCATCATATAATATAATTTTATTGCATTTTTATTTCACACATGAAATTTGTTTTATATAACTAAGTGCCTATTCACATTATGTCTTTTTAGCCTGCCTTGCTTCGACAATTTTCTTTTAAGCCCCCTTCGAAAAGTTACCCACATTTACATTAAGACTTTTTTCTTCATGACTTTTTGACGTTAATATACATGTTTAATGGTGAGAGTACGAAAAAACAAAGAGAAATGTCAAAAATCCCCTCGAATTTTCATTTCGTGACTTTTGTTTTACTCCGCATGCTTCCCAACAACTCTCACCAACAAACTCAAAAAGTCTGCCTGCACAGGCAAGCAGAAAAGGCACAGTGCAAATTGCGTCTAAGCAGCATAGCTATAACCAGGTGTCCTAGTAGCATGTTCACATGAACAACAATTATTGAGGTTCGTTCTCTCCTTCCCGGTTCGCGGTCGAATCTTGATTGAATCAACATGGTTCGCCATACAAATATTTCAGAGCAACATAGTAACCGATGTCAAAAAAAATTAAGAAAAATAATTGTACCAAAACGTTCACACTTTTTTACTACCACACTCATACATTTGGGAATTGAATACCAGGTGGACTTCAATTTTTCTTTCAACACTTCCTTCAATTTCAATTTAGCAACTGTTTTAAAATAATTTTTGTGTTTGTAAAAAATTTAAAACAGAAGTACATAATTTTCTTTGCTGAAATAACGCTACATTTACACATGAAAGTACTTTCTTGAAATTTCTGTATACGTATTATGAATAAAAAATTTAATGAAATAAATGAATTTCATGAAAATTTTTTTCCCCTCCCTTCCATGATCATGTGTATATATTGGGCAATTTGCCACATGATCATGGAAGGGAGGGGAAAAGAGCGTGCTAACATAAATACGCTCCCGTACTGGTCAACATTGTCCGCCTATCTTGCACTTTTTCTCCATATTTTCAATATATTTAACTAAGCATGCATATTTTTAAAATATTAACGTCTGTAGTATAAAAACAAAAAAAGTTTAGGAAAAATTTATATATACCCACACCATTGGCCGACGAGCAATAAGCCGAAGAAAAACATTGCATGCAATCTAAACTTCTAACATCTTACAACCTGAATCATTTTTCTATGGTTATTTGCTACAGATATTATATTTGTAAAATCCAGTGTAACAAAAAAAAATACTTTTTTAAATAATTTAAAAACAAAGACAATTTTTGCATACACCCGCCACGAAACTAATTACATACAGCTTTAAACATTTTAAATAAAGACATACACAAACAAACACAATTACTTATATGTTTCCCGTAAAACCAGCCATCAGCCACAGCAAAAGCCGTAAATTATATCGCCAGATAGGAAGATTAAGCTCATCCAGCATTATCTTCAAGCCGGAAGAATTTTGCCAAGGAAACTCAGCATGCCAAGGAGAAGTCGCCAATAAATATGGAGAAAAATTGTAAGAACGTTCAAATTCTTTATTATTTAAGAGCCAAAGGCTAAATTTAATCATTTTAAATTAACTCAAAATTGTGCCTTAAGTTTCAAGATATATATTGTATTTTTTTTAACACTCTTTTTAAATCTAAATTCCACTTTTTTAAGATAATTATACTAAATTTGTTTCCTACATAAAATTATATATACATTTATATTTGGTTCTTGGGGGAAAAACACTAACCGTAAAGGTCAGTCCTTTTGCCCAACTTGAGGCAAAAGTGCGCGTCCAGCAGAACCGTATTTTGAGCTCAAAGTAGGGAAGCTCCGCGTAAGGGTTCCGTTAGCCCGCGGTTTAGGGGTGTTTTTTTTCAGCGGCAAATACTTCAATATTAATGTCAAATTTGAATTATTGTTTTTAAAGTAATAGATTGTTTTAAATGAATTAATATTAAATAAATATGTCACAGACATTTGTATTGATCTCTTGAAATTTCACGCTTCCCAAATAATGGAATAAATTTATAAAGAGATGAGGTGAGTAAGGGGTAATTTGTAGCAATGCACAGATGTATTGGGACGTCTAATGAAACATATGAGAGATGTCATGGTAGGGTGGGTATAGAGCCTGGCACAACATCAGCCAGGTCATCTTGCTAAAATGACGGGTTATGAAGGAGAGACAAAGGAAAAGGTGTTTGCTTCGGGCCTCATACTTTTTTTTTAATTTTTATGTCTAAAGGCTGGTATGATTTTTTGTTGTTAATGTCGTAGGCAGCAGTAAACACCAGATTGGCTGGCAAGAACTCCACCCAAGACGGCGAGCCCTAGCCGGTGCATACGCCAGCATACCAGCGCTGCCAACAATCTGGCCATTCAAATATAATGTGTTTGTTCTTTTTATCAAACAGCTGCTCGCTTTACATAACACCTGACGACATTACATCTATAACCATTTACATTACTTTTCGCATAACAATATCGATCAGCTGTTTCCTATTGTGTCTGTTACTTTACATTACAGTCGGATAACTGAGCCTTAACGCGTGCTAAGTATTTTTACCTGAAATTTTTAGTAACGAAAATTTTAAGGTGCTAAAAAGTAATTAAATGGTTTTTCATTTAATGGGTTTTAATTTAATGTTTCTTGTAAAAAAATTAATTTTAACAGTGTAATGCAAGAAATAACTAAAAGTGTGACAAAAGGCAAAAATATATGCTCGTTCAGTATTTGGAGGAGCAAAAAAAAAATTTGCCAACGACATGTAAAAAATTATCTTCAACTTGGTCAAGTAAAATGTAAAAATTCACTTGTAAGATTTGTGAATTCCGCCAGAGCTTCATGTTTCATATCAGCATGTACATTTCATCTTAGATGTCAAAGCGAATCTTCAACGCAACGCGAAGCAAAAGTTTTATCTGACATGGCCTTTAGTTATTTATATTGGGTGTGTAATGTCATTTTCAAAATATGTGCAACGATGTTCCCATTATCTTTTTTATATGAAAAGCAATACCACATAACGAAAAATATCGGAAATGACAAAACTTGCCACTATTATACACTATTGTGATATCACAAAATTCCATAGTGTGAGCTCGCTATAGTGGCGTTTTCTTTTCTGGAAAAAGTGTAAAATTTTTTAACTTTTTATTTAAAAAAAATACAATTTAGCGTTCGTTTAAAGAAAAAATATAAGCTCGCAAGGCATGGTACAATAGTTTCTAATAAAATGTATATTTCAGAAAATCATTTTATTGTGAATTTTCATTGAAAAGTGTAATATGTGTAATATTTTTTTCCAGAAAAGAAAATGCCATTAGTTATACGATACTTGGTCTTATTTAGTGGGTAGGAAAATTCCAAAAAGTACTACAACACAATGATACCGAAAAATCTCAAAAATGCGCAGGAAGGCGCAAGAAAATTAGGTACCATTTTTTGTTAAGCATTCCAAAATTTGAACTACGGTATAATGGTATGGATGTGCTTACTATGAATCCCGAAACTGATTTCTTTCGGCAAATAAATACCTAATCCACCTTAACTTCAATGCAACAATAAAAAACAGTCTATACAAAAAATTAAAATTTCTTTTTTTTTGTGCTGTATTTGTGAGGTTGTAGATTATACGCAGAGTGGTTGATTGACTTCAAACATACGTTTTTCATATAGTCAATATATTTAGATTACAAAAAATCATGAAAACAGTAATACCCGTAACTTTTGGTTTAGCTCCAATGCGAGAGTTTTTACTATCTTTTTCCCAACGTGCGACTAGTCTAGAAAATTTTTATGGAAATCACTCAAAAATACGAGTGCTTTTGATATAAATTGTCTACACAAGTCAAGCATTCGCGTTGTGGAAACAGGGGGTTAATTTCACCTGGAATGCAGAATATAACCGATTGTTTTTCAGTTTTTCGATATATTGAATATATCAGGGGACGTAAAGTGATTTTCCACTTTTATATTTCCCTCAAGAAATGCACTAATTTGACATACTTGAAAAGAAGTGAACAAAATTGTTTTTATGATGTATGTTATTGTTATATGTGGCGACAAAGATTTTTGTCGTTTTTTCTGTAAATCATAATAACTTTTCACGTTGAGTGGAAAAAGTTTAGCAACTTTAACTGCCAGTTTATAGAAACCATGTAAAAATTCTCGTCTGCCTATTTATATTGAAAACAAAAACAAAGCACTCAAATCTTGTCTTTGTTTTCAGTATAAATAGGCAGACGAGAATTTTTACATGGTTTCTATAAACTGGCAGTAAGTTTAAATAAAAACCATATGTACCCAGCACAGAAATCGCAACTAGTTCCAAAGGTTTAACACTATGAATACTATATTTACTATTCTAAGACTGTTATTTATATAAGAAATTGTTCTACATAATCTTTTCAGCGCATAACATAAAATTATTTGGATCACTTCCGTCCTATGACAATCATGTGTTAAATTCGTTGTTGTTTCACCGGAAATGTTCATTTTGAGAACATAATGTGAAAAAGATTACATATTATACACGACTAGTATTGAAAAAGTGATTAAAATCTGGGGGGCAAATTGCGGCATTGGATATCGAACGAATTTGAAAAATATTTCCATTTAAACTCTATGGAAGTATTTTTAAATTTCCCTTTTTTCAAATGATTAGATACGTCGTTTTAAGCATTTTCATTCAAAATATTAATTTTTACCATTTACTTAAAAATCACATATCAAATGAGGTCACAAAGCATAAAATGAAAAACATACTTTAAAATAACAACACGCGAAGTAAATATTGAAGAAGATTTAATGGCTGTGCAATCTTTGTTCTATTGTTCGCTGAACAACTGAACGAAAAGAACGAATTAGTTCTTTCAGTTGTTCGGAACAAAAAAGAACAATCCGCAAAAAGAACAACTATGCCCAAGTGACCTCGTTGTTTAATCTTCATACATCAAAAAAAGGTTTAAAACTTAATAATCAAGTTACATATTTAATATGGTTATTTGTATAACTGGCTCATGCTTATTATATCTATGCAATTTATTGCGCGATACAGAAGTTAGGACGTGATTTTTGTAACAAAAATAATCGACACTATTGCAGTTACAAATTTATTTTTGTTTAGATTTCTTTGTACTTAAAATCAGAGTACGAAAATAAACGAAACAAATTGTTTGATTTTCTTTTGTTTTGTTCTTTGAAGTGAGTGAAACAAAAATAAAACATAAAAAAACTATAGCGATTGCTCAAACAATACATTAATATAATCTTACGGCGCTAGAAAAGAAAAGAATGGAAAATAAATGGAAACGTTTTGAAATATTTGCAGAGAATTTGACATCATCATATAATATAATTTTATTGCATTTTTATTTCACACATGAAATTTGTTTTATATAACTAAGTGCCTATTCACATTATGTCTTTTTAGCCTGCCTTGCTTCGACAATTTTCTTTTAAGCCCCCTTCGAAAAGTTACCCACATTTACATTAAGACTTTTTTCTTCATGACTTTTTGACATTAAT
Source organism: Tachina lurida (assembly GCA_944452675.1). Lineage (NCBI taxonomy): Eukaryota > Metazoa > Arthropoda > Insecta > Diptera > Tachinidae > Tachina > Tachina lurida. Next base: position 39,208,613 of record OX101754.1, on the reverse strand, counting down.
ATACATGTTTAATGGTGAGAGTACGAAAAAACAAAGAGAAATGTCAAAAATCCCCTCGAATTTTCATTTCGTGACTTTTGTTTTACTCCGCATGCTTCCCAACAACTCTCACCAACAAACTCAAAAAGTCTGCCTGCACAGGCAAGCAGAAAAGGCACAGTGCAAATTGCGTCTAAGCAGCATAGCTATAACCAGGTGTCCTAGTAGCATGTTCACATGGACAACAATTATTGAGGTTCGTTCTCTCCTTCCCGGTTCGCGGTCGAATCTTGATTGAATCAACATGGTTCGCCATACAAATATTTCAGAGCGACATAGTAACCGATGTCAAAAAAATTAAGAAATGAAGTTGTACGCTAAAAATAACAAAAATAATTGTACCAAAACGTTCACACTTTTTTACTACCACACTCATACATTTGGGAATTGAATACCAGGTGGACTTCAATTTTTCTTTCAACACTTCTTTCAATTTCAATTTAGCAGCTGTTTTAAAATAATTTTTGTGTTTGTAAAAAATTTAAAACAGAAATAACGCTACATTTACACATGAAAGTACTTTCTTGAAATTTCTGTATACGTATTATGAATAAAAAATTTAATGAAATAAATGAATTTCATGAAAATTTCCTGTTAATTTTCATAGGAAAGGGAAAGTTCATTTAAAAAATGTTGTCGAAAAGTAAAGTTGGAGAAAATTGTTTTGTTCACTTCTTATTTAGAGCTACCCAGAATATTACCTACACACATTTATAAGGCAATAAATTGGGAATAAGTATTATTGTTAACGTTGTAATAATATTATGGTTTTCAAAAGGCATAAACTGTCTTCTTCATGTATATTTGAACATAAGATATTATAATTCTTTAAATATTTATACAAAATAAAGATAATTTATAATAATTATTTGCCATAATCCTGTATATTTGTACAAATCTTTAAAGTGGGTAACACTGTTTAACCTTTTTTCATTTTACTTTCTGAAAACATCAAAAATTTACTTTCTGGAAAAAATTGTTAAAAGCTGCCCAGTCAGCATTTTATGAAATTAATGATCATATTCGAGTCTTTTTCGATTCCTCCGCGCGATTAAAATAATCATTTATGCGCTCGTTTTCGAGTCGAAAATGACTGTTCATTCGGGAGAAAATGGTAGCTTATCCGGGAGTCTGCTAAAAGAGTCGCGTTTCTCATCAATTTAGACTCACTTTCGAGCAGCGATGCCAACTATTTATAACCCCAACGCGCTCCACCCCATCTCAAAACGCGCTAGAACGCGCTAAGTTACAGCATTATCAACAATTTATAGTCAAAACGCGCTATTTCCCTACGCGCTAAATTAAATTTTAATAAAGGTCGATGTATGCAGCGTGACCGTTTGACCGACTAAAGTGGCAAATTGCCACTTTTTCAACTGCCTTGCCACTTTTTTGGCTGCCTTGCCACTTTTTTTCTCCCTTTTTTTATAGTGAATTATATAAAAATACGTTAAAAATAAATATTTTATTGTAGTTTTCTCGTTTTTTTTTAATTTTGCCCCTTTTTTTTGATAAATCCTCTTTTGGTGCCACTTTTTGAAAAATGTCATCGGTCACCCTGGATGTATGTAAAGGGTGTTTTTTTTTAGAGGTATAGAACTTCGAATTGAAATAAAACACAAGAAAATCGTTTTAATGTCCATCAATTTGGCTTTATTGGAAGGATAATTTTATGCCATTAATGTTTAAATATGATTTCGGGCATGTGGCCGCCGCGGCTGGCTCGAATAAAGCCAATTCTACAGGTCCAATTTTCAACCACTTTTTCGAGCATATGGGGCCGTATGTTGGCAATAACGCCACGAATGTTGGCTTCCAAGTCCCCTAACGTTTCTGGTTTGTTGGCGTAGACGAGCGACTTCACATATCCCCAAAGAAAATAATCCAATGGTGTCAAATCACACGATCTTGGTGGCCAATTGACAGGTCCATTCCGCGAAATTATGCGCTCATCGAATGTTTCCTTCAATAAATCGATTGTGACGTGCGCTGTGTGGCATGTAGCGCCGTCTTGTTGGAACCACAACTCATCCACATTCAAAATCTTCAAAATCTTCCATAAAGTTGATGGACAAAGCTCCAATTGCTGTGCACGGTGGCGAATCGATTCATTCGGGTCCTCTTCAACACTTTGCTCTACAGCGGCAATTGTTTCTTCGGTGCGCACTGTTCGACGTCTCTGCGGATGCGTATTATCACATAGAGTAAACGTAGTGCGAAAACGATCCATGGTTAACCGAATTAATTGCTCTGATGGACGATTATGTCGACCATAAAATGGACGGAGCTTGCGGTAAACTTCGCGAACTGAACCATTATTTTCGAAATAAATTTGCACGATTTGCAAGCGTTGTTCTTTTGTCAACCTGTTCATGGTGAAATGGCAAACCAAACTAAATATTAATCACTTGACAGCTGACAAAATGGCCGCCAGTTAAAAAAGTGATGCCAACTTAAAGTTCTATACCTCAATAAAAAACACCCATTATTAGTAAATACGAGTACAATTAATTTTTTAGTAACTCTTTTTCAGATTATGCAATATTGCTTCTTCGAAATTATATCCTAAATATCTAAAATCATTTAATACAGAATCAGTCTCGCCTTCCAAATATTCGAAATTCTTAGTTTTGATTTTAATTTTATTTGTCAAACTTTGTAACAACTTATATAAATTATCGAATAGTGTTGCGATTCAAATGCTTTTTGAAGTACAAAAAGAATAGATCCTTAATAAGTTATATACATTTTTTGGGTCACGAGTACGAGTACATATTTTTAACTGTGAAATTTTAAAATAGTTGCCATTTACAATATTAAAATGCGTTTTTAATTCTAACCACAGTCAAGAGAATTTTATTTGCAACATCTGAATCATTAACGAATTTAAACAAAAAGTTAAATTTTGGATATTAGACAAATGTTAAATTTATACAAAAAAGTAAAAAGATATTGAACTGAAGTGATATTTTTGACTTTAATCAAAACGCCCTAATTTAGCGCTTTTTTAATTAAACGCGCTAAGACGAAAAAAACGCGTTTGGCATAGTTAAAACGCGCTAAAACTAGCGCGAAAGGCGCTAAATTGGCATCGCTGCTTTCGAGACAGTTTATGGTATTACCACAAGTATTACTTACAATCACTTTTTATTTTACTGCACGAGCTTGCTGTTTGTTTTTATTTTTTAAACAAATCCCTTTTTAAGTATTTCTGGGAATCATTTTGGAGCGCAGAACTGATTAATCAGTTTTTGATCATCTAAGGCAGTCGAAAAAGACTCAGTTTGGTGAAACAATCTTCCACATGCTGACTGGGTGAGTTGAAATTAAAAAGAATGAGAGTGTGGTAGTAAAAAAATTTCATTGTATTGCTACTTTCTTGAAATTAGTTTCATGTGTAAATGGTAGGTAAAATATGTATAAAATTTTTTTTTAATTTTTTCCTCGACGACGGCATTTTGAACATAAAATTGGAAATCAAATTGCTTGCAGCCTACGTCACAACTTCAATTTTAGCAAAACAAACCATATGTGTGAAAAATTTAAAGAAATTTATTGAACGTGTACCCACAAGGTTAGGTATTCTTGTAATTTTATTTTCAATTTAAAATAATTCAAATTAACGGAATTTTGCATTTTGGTTTCCGCTACGTACAACCCCACACATAATATCGTAAGCTGAATAACTCCAAAGCGGCCGTAAAATTTCCCTCATGCTTCAACACTAATGTCAACATAACATGCACGGATTGTCAAACTAAATTAAATAACACAAGTGCACCAGCTGATTTAAGAATTCTCAAGAAAGTTTAATTTTTTTGGTTAAAAACTATTTCCGTTTTTAATTAAGAAATATGTTAATTTATAAAATAAAAGTACACATGCGTTAATTAAATAATATAGAGAGTTTAAGCATATATTCAAATTCGTTTAGCGAAAAGTAATTAAAGAACATAAACGCAATGGTAAGTATGAGCGCAATTTAAAAATATTGTACATAACTAATTTGGAAATTGTGCCGACAGTGTTAATGATGAACAAAAATAGATTTTGACCTACAAAATTTTTTGGGGGTTTTCTAATTAAATATGTACATACTTACATACAGACGTATTCTACTTTCTAAATTGCTGAATTCATAATTTCAGGCGGTATTGGGAGCTCAACTTGTGATCACATTGATCATGATCAGTGTTATACAAAAGATAAATCATCACTTTTCATTTGCCAAATGGATTTTGTGTTCAACAGGCTTATACCGTTATCTCCATCCCACCGACGATGAACTGAGGGCTAAAGGTGGTGTACCCAAAGAAAAGCCACAAAAATCTGGTTATAAGGGCGGCAAACGTCACCAAAATGGTACGGCTAACTCCAAAGAAGGACAATTTCATATATCTCGCAGCATAGATATAGAACTAGAAACCACGCCGGTTGTAGCTAGAGATGTTATATATTTAAGATATTTTTCCGAATATCAGTGGCTAGTTGACTTCAGTATTTATGCTGCCATTGTTTATATTATATCAGAGGTGAGAGCAAATTCACTTCCAAAATACATTTTTATGCACATACATGATAAAATTATTTTTTTTAGGTTTATCATTATTTTATTCCTCTCCAAAACGAGGTCAACTTGAGTATGGTATGGTGTTTGCTGGTAATATTCTTTGCTGTGTAAGTAATTTTAATGTTTTAGCACCTTCAGGACAAATAGGACTTATTGGTAAAAATATTTTAATTTATAGGAGGCTTAAAGCCTTGTCACACACTTACATTCAAAACAAAAGCAAATTTTAATATTTTATTCTTTTTTAAAATGTAAGTGTGCGACAAGTCGAACGTTGTCGACATCGTGGAATTGGCCCTTATAAAACAGTTTCGCCCACAAAATTTTTTTCATACATAAACATTTTATAAAACAAAATTATTCTTTGAGAATAAGACAATTGGTATGTAGTAGTGATGCGCGAATGTTCGTATTCGAACACAATATTTTGAAATTTTCTTTAAAAATCTTCAAAACCGAATATTCTTCATTAAATACATACATATGTATGTACATTAGAGCGGCCGTTAATATTTTTTTATTGATTTCTTATATTCTCTCCCCCCCCCCCAATTGGTTTAGTTTTATGTAAAAAAATTACAAAAAAAATTCATATCGATAACTTGTGTTTTTGAGGGGGTGCGTCAACCCCGTCAAAGCTGCCTTCAAGCCCATTTATTCAATGTAATTGGTTTGCATATGACTATCTTTCTAAAAAAACATTTTATATGAATATGATATATGGCAATATTTTAGCTCTTCGAGTCAACAACATTATCTAGTCTCAAAGAATTTTTTTTTCTAAAATTAATATTTTAGAAAATAATGAGGAAAATAACCAACAAAATACCAAAAATTTTATGTAACAAAACTATATTTATATGGAAATTTTTTATATTACCCTACGTCTACACCTGATATATTTTTATCGTAACAAAAGTCAAACTTTATATTAAAAATAATTTTTTTATGTGAGATCTTTTTTTCTATATGGAATTTGACATTTGTCATGAAAAAAATATATTAGGTGTAGACGTAGGGTTAAGCATGTACAATAAGAGCTTATGTCTATTAAATTATTTCATACATATACATACATACATACAAAATATTAAATTATTTCGTACATATACATACGTACATACAAAAAAAAAACATTGAATAAATAGACTTGAGGTGCGGACGCACCCCCTAAAACACAACTTACCGATATGAAATTTTTTGTAATTTTTTTTACATAAAACTGAACCGATTTCGGGGAGAGAATGTAAGAAATCAAAAAAAAAATTCTCCATACAACTAACGGCCACTCGAATGTACATATTCGGCCATGTTACAGAGTTCAATTCCGTTCGGAATCGGAATTTAATCCACCCCATTTTTAGTTAATTATTATTTTTGTAGGAGATGGTGTCTAAAATAGGGGAATTTGTCAGGTGTGTCCTGACTAAGGGAGGCGGTGTTATGCTGGGGTATGCTCTGACTAGGGCTTGACATTTTGAGGTTTATTCAATTCCGATTCCGAACGGAATTGAACTCTGTGACATGGCCGATTATGTTGTATAGCGTTACCTTAATATATATGGGCCCTAACTCATTATTTTTTTGATATCAAGCTTTTTGTATAGTTTGATAGATGAACATTTAATGTATCGAAAAATGCAGAAATCTAGATTTAAAAAAAATAATGATTTAAGGCCTTTCTATATAATGGTAATGATATATGTTTTTGATTTGCGTTTTTTTTTATTTCAGAAAGTTATTGTCATCTTTGACCGTTTTATACTTTCAAAGTGAAGAATCTATTGGGGAACGATCCATGGTCATTGTCGCCTGTCTGGTTTACCTACTTATAGCCATGATAGTTTTAATAATAGACGAGAGCATATTGGAAACAGGCTTAGAAGATGCTTATGCTAGCTTTAATTCTAGTGCTACTAAATTCTTAAGCGAACAGGGACTACAGTCAGCGTAAGTAAAATTATTCGACTGTACTTTTAGTTACTGTAAACATATTTAACATATTTTTTTTTAATTTTTTGCGATACTGAAATAGTATTACAGAGTGTAATAATACTCTTTGAACAACCCGGAAAAGAACTAAATTTTTTAATGATTTTTATACAAGTTTTCTAGACGAGTCAACCAAAAAGATTGTGCAAACAGCACGTATCACTCCTTTATTGCAACGGAAGCATAACTCAAAAAAGCTAGGTTTGCAGAGAAAATAAGTTTTAAGTTTTTACATGAAACTCAATGAAGAATAAAAATATTTTTGTTTTTCAAGAGATGCTTGTACAAGCCTTTTATATGAAATTTAACACAAGATTAAAAAATATGATGTAATTTTGTTTCATTATTAACTACAAAAAAACATGTTTTGAGATATGCCTATGTTGCAATAAATTAGCGATATGTGAATATATATTTACTGAAACCTGTTTGTATTCGGTTTTTATTCGGATTTTAAAATCGACTTATTAACATAAAATTTTCTATACTCATTGCTTTTTTATGAAAATCTGTTTTATTTTTTATTTGGATATAACTGAAATAATTAAAGTAATGCCAATTATGTACATATATATTCTTTATATGTAAATATGTATGTATGTACATTAGAGCCATTCACGTTGTATGAAGATGAAAAACACAATTTTGTTACGCCTTTCAAATTAAAGTTCGGTCTTTTTAATAATGATTCCCGTGAACTTTTGCGAGAAGTAACAACAGAAATAAGTTTACAATCACTCTTATCGACAATAAAAGTTCACGTGATATGTGTTCCCTTTTCCTAAAATTGTTATCGCCAATTTTTGCTTTGTTGTTGTGTCAGTATACTTTGTTCAAATATTGTTCACCATTTTTTGTTGACGGGAAATATTTCACCTGTACAAAATGTTCGCCTTAAAAAATAACACAATTTATTTTAATATAAGAAGCACCTTGAAGCGACTTGAAAAAAATTTTCAGATGATGTACTTTTTTTGATTATGTTGTCTTGTAAAAAAATACGAAAATATGCAAAAAAAAAACCAACTGCAAAAATATATTTTTTTATACACGGTCCAGCTCATCAGTGGTCATTGCTAGAGCCTCAAATATTTTGGGGGATCCTCATTAAAAAGACTGAACTTTAATTTGAAAGGGGTAACAACTTTTTTGCACTGAGTCCTCTCTAATGTACATACATACAAAAGTATGTACTCGTATGTAAGTCAGAATGTTTTATCAAACACCTCTTAAGTATTTTATTTTCCACAACATTGATTAAACAGAAATTTATGTACTATTTTTGTATGGAAGTAAAGTGCTTGTTTTATGCGGTACTGCTTGGAACGCATACACCGCATAAAAACAGAATTGAATATGTATTTGCAACTCTTTGAAATAAAAACACTTTCTCTTTAGTGGTCCAGCTTCAAAAATTGTCGTCAAGTTCTTTATGGCACTGTGTTGTGGCCTTTTGGGCTCATTATTTACTTTTCCCGGTCTACGTATGGCAAAAATGCATTGGGATTCCTTGACTTACTGTCGGGAGAATAAACTTTTACAGGCTTTATTACACATCAGTTTTGTGTTTCCTTTTATATTGGTGATTCTGTGGATTAGACCAATCAGTAGAGACTATTTAACGGTGCGTATATTCCAGGGAATGGATAAACCTTTGTAAGTAAAGTTATTTATAAATTATATTTAATTAATTTTTAATAATCATAAGAACGTTCTATAGACTCACGCCCAACATATTCGAAACGTTGCGCTTGTTGCTGGTAGTTTTTGTGGTAGTGTTAAGATTTGCATTAATGCCCATCTACTTGCAATCGTATCTTAATTTGGCTCATGACAAAATTATGGATTTACGCAAAGAGGCTGGACGCATTACGAATTTTGAGTATCAGAAAAAGGTTAGCCAATTACACAAATAAAAAAAAGACAAAGTAGTATATAATTTTTCTTACATCTATTGCAGATTTCATCTATATTTTATTATCTGTGTGTGGTTACTTTACAGTTTGCAGCTCCTTTAATATTATGCTTGTATCTCACTTTAATGTACAAGAGTTTAGGTGGATACAGTTGGACTGGTATCTTTAAAGAAACCGCTTTCCAGCAGGAGGGCAGCGCTGAGTTAGAACCAGATCAATATATCGTAGAAGATAGTAGTAACATGTCGTCTTCTTTGTTAATGGATGAAAACGAAAATGAATTTAATATTATGGCATCAGCACAAAGTTTACAAAACTCTATAGTCGGTTTAAAAAATGTAAGTTTTGTTACAGCAGCTTTATTTGTTTGTTTTTATTTGTATTTTATTTTTTTATTTTATTGTTTTGTTTTGCATGTTTCCAGGTGTTCAGCAAAGAAGTTTATAAAGGTTTTTTGGGTTTTGCTACTTGGTGGAGTTATTTCACCTTATTTGCCACTTCATCTTTAGGAATTGTTTACCAGTCATACTTCAACAAAACCTAGAAGCCATGAAAATTTAAGAATCTTAAAGTTAACACATTTTTAAAGTCACTAGAGTTAATAAAACTTTGAGTTAAGCTTACGCCCCCATTTTAAAGCATTCAAACCATATTGGCAAGCTAGTATTTACCAAATTTATTTTATTTTGTATACAAATCGTTAATTTATAAAATTGAACCATATATTTTATAAAAAAAGTTTGTTTCAAATTGTGTTCGTATGTACTTTATTAATTTTGGCTTTGTTTTGGAAATATTTCACTTAGAATAAATAATGTTTACATAACACTTTTTTATTCATTTTATACTAAAATGTATGTATATGCCGATTAAATAGAGAGATCTGTAAAAGTAATAAGAAAAAACATAAAATAAAAACTTAGAATTGTTGACTATTGAAAAAGTTATTTATATTTTAATAGATATTATTAATTTTTCTAGTTTTGAAATAAATTTAACTTTTGTGTTGCATTTATTAGCCCAATCTTATTAGCAAGTGTAGCTTCTAAAATTAAATTAAAAACTGACGAATGGCTATGGTAAATAAAAAAATATATTTTTCTGACGGTCCTTTTCACCTTTAAGTGAGTTTAATTAGATTTTACAAAATAATGCTTTTATTAACTCTTCGTTAATGATCTTGTATCTATTTATGCTTTTTGGATCGATTTATAAAATTTCCGACCTATTTCGCCAAATTGATTTTAAAACTCGCCAAAAATCAGTTTTATGTTGTTTTTCTTAGTAAATATTTGATAATAAATTTATTTTTATATAACACTTTTTAATATAAATTTTTATAAAATGATCGTATCAAAACTTATCAGAAAATCGCCAAAATTAGATATAAAATCGCCAAAAATTATTTCTTGCAACTTTTTCTCATCCAAACTCAAAATGCATTAATGACTATAATTAATATAAGAAAAATCATCAAAATCAAATTGTTTTGACTTCTTGCAATGAGTTTTGGTAGGATTTATTTTTTAAACTAATCCTTCAACAAACTAATTTTCATGAATTAGAAAAATTTTGAAGTTAAATTTTGTTTAAAAAATAGCAATAACAATCGCCAACAAATTTATTTATCGCCACAAAAATCGCCATGTCACCAAATCAGAAAATTTAGACGCCAAACAAATTGAGAAATCGCCACGTTTGGCGAGAAATAGCCATATCTGACAGCCCTGCTCTGGATATCTATCTCTCTCTCTCTTGTTAGTTAAAATTTTCTCTCTTTCGAACTCAATCTATTCTCTTAATCAACTTCATTCAATCTAACGCTTAATTGACGCTTTTTTTTGGAGACGTTCAAATAAAATTGTCAATCAGCATTTTAATTTTGTGTTCGTTTTGTGCGATTGATGATTTTTGATATTAGCGCCAAGTGCAGTTTTTTTAATAAAAAAAAAACTTTATGAAATCGTGGTTTAAAAAAGTTTAATAAGTACATTAAAACAGGGACCGAAAATAATTGTTATTTTTTTATTTTAAATGAAAAGGTTACTGTAAAATGTGTTTTATTTGGTTTGGGTTATTTTTAACCATTATCGTAAGAGATATTTTATTTTGGTTATTGTAACCAATTTAAGTGAGAAATATTTTTTTTTGGTTACGAATAACTATTATGGCAACCAAAAAAATTTTTTGGTTACCAATAACAATTGTCTAAAGAATTTAAATTTTTTGGTTACTTAAGTATCAATTATTGCTACCTGAAATATGGCATTTTAGATGTATAAGATGCATTTGTAAGGGGTATGCAGGACAAAAAATTTAAATATCTTTAGCAAAATTGACAAAACACGCAGTTTTATAAGAAATATTTATCAATTCATAATAAAATTATTCAGGTATTTAAACTAATTATTTTGCTTTTACTTTTCTTTTTCGCAAATTTCTACTAAAAACATTACATATTGCAAAAAATATACTAATTTCCAAGGGATTAAAATAATCGAAAAACTCTCCCAAAACAAATTATATAGACCGCCAAAATCGGCAAAAACTTGCGATAATTTGCTAAAAATGTGAATATGTTAAAAAAAAACTTCCAAAACCGCAAAAACTGTAAACAAAAAAACTCAGTGGATTTTAAGAATCAAAAACAATCTCATTTGCAAAAAACTGCGAAAATTCGCGAATAATTTCATAATTGAAAAAATGCGATAGAATTTATTAAAACCCCTTAAAATTGTAAGGAATATCAAAAAATTCGCAAAATCTTGGTAACATCAACAAGATATCAAAGTCTGACACTTATTAAAAATAGTTAAAAATGCAAATGAAAATAGAGAATTGCGAACAATCACTTTTATTGCGATATTAGAGAAAATCCGCGATAAATTGCAAAATAGCCAACAAGCCCTAAAATTACTTACAAATACAAATTCCAAAAAATGGGAAAAATTGCCAAACTTATAAAAATGCATACAAGATTCGCAAAAATTACGAAAACTTGCAATAACTTGCTAACATCAAAATGATAGCAAAGTGTGATATTAATTAAGAGTCGGCAGAAGTATAAAAAGGGAAAAACTGTAAAAAAAATAATACTATCAGACAATAACGTAAGTTTGTTGAGTCACCCCTAATTTATAAAAATTGTGCGCAAAAGCAATAAGATTTATTAAAAATTACCTGATAAGCAAAACTTACTAAAATTTGCAAATAAATACTAAACCCCTTAATTTTAAAAGGATAAATGCTCGAAAAAAATGTTCTTTCACATATTGCAAAAATTACAAAAATTCGCAAATAGTTTTCGGATACAGATAGAAGCTGTTGAATAATTTTATCATATTTTTGCATTTTCGTATTAAATATTATTTTGTATCTTTGGACCTAAAGTATCGTATTTTAGGTAGCAATAACCAAATTCATCAATTTTAATTGTTAAATATAACCTTTTAGTCATTTCTCTTATAACTGTTATGTCCCTGCATTAAAATAATATACAAAGTTAAATGATAATCATAGAAACCAATGTTATAGGAATTGGTTTTGGAAACGAGAAGACATAAATTCACAGCAGCATATCACCCATCCACCAATGGTCAGGCTGAGCGATCCGTACAAACAGTGAAGAGTGCGCTTAAATCGTTGGGATCAAATAAGAATAATCTGCAGAGACGCTTGAATATATTTTTGCGCCAATATAGAATCGCTCCACACTCTACAACTGGCAAGGCTCCAGCTGTCTGGGTTTGCTTCTTCCACAGGACTTGACAGCAAAAATGACTGATAAACAGTACATGCAGTTTAATCCTACTTTTCGCTCTTTAGAACCAATGCAGAATATTTACTTTCTTTCAAACAACAAACGCATGAGCGAATGGTTGCCCGGAGTAATTTTAAATCGTCTTGGAGACTTAGGTTAGGTTAGGTTAGCAGGCTGCTAGTGAAGAATGAAAATGTTAGGGTCTAGCTCACTTGGGTCCAATACGATGATCCCTTTGTGCTGCCTGTAAGTTGAAAGTGTAAGAATAAGGGGGAGACCGGGAGGACATAGATGGAGAGGGTATAGATGGAGAGTTTCTGTAGAATAAGAGAGAGTAAAGAAGAGGAGAAGTGGGACAGGAGAGGGTCTAGTACATACACATGCCATAGAGGAAGGCTAGCGGCCATACCAGCCGCTGCTCCTAATGTATAGACTTAGGTTTCTAAGTCCTATTTCCGATAGCTCGGACAAGCTATTGAAGGATATTCTGCGAAGGAAGTGCAGACGGATATCAGCCAAAGCAGGGCAAAAGCAGAGAAAATGCGAAATGCTTACCTCCTCTTCCTCATCATTGCAGCTGTATCAGTAATCATTATACGGGAGACCCATACGTTTAGAGTGGGTTCCGAAAGTGCAGTGACCTGTAAGCGTGGCCAAGAAATTCCTCAGGTGCTTCCTGGTGAAGCTAATGAGGTTTTTGGTTCTGTTGGTATCTAGACGATGCCAAAGGGTTCTCGATATAACGCAGGTAGGCTCATTGCGCCATCTTTCCTGAGCTGAATTTAGAAAGGCAGTATCGAAGCGTCTCCAGCAAGACGAGAGAGGGAGCCCACAGAGATTGCCAATATCGACTTCCCCGAGTATAGTGTGCTTGAATTGGTCCCGTGTCCACGCACCCAGTATAGTGTGATGGTTGAGTGCTGCGCCAGTTTATCCAGGACTGTGCGGCGTTCTTGGACAAGTAATGATGTAGAATACTCACCTGCAAGGGTTTTTATCGCGGGTTGGCTGTCCGTTATTGTCTGGATATTACTATTATATATCTGATAATAACTCAACCAGTGTGTTGCTCTTTATTGCGGATATTTCTGCCTGTAGTATGCTACATTCGTCCGGGAGTCTGAAGGACATTTCAATTCCAAAATCTGGAATATATACCCCCCCCTCCAACTCTTCCCCACCGTCTAGCCATCTGTGAAAACCTGCACGGCTCTGTCCATTGGTGAGAACCCTTCTGTCAGAGAAATATTGAATTTCTTATTGAAGTAGGGTTTGGGAGTGCAGTATACAATGAGTTCAGGTATATTGTTTGCTGTATTTAGGATGCTAGCGTGACCCCATGGTCTGTAGTTCCATACGCCTATTGCGTTCAGTCTAACGGCCGTATGTAGGGCCAGTATACTAGCCATTAAGTCCACAGGAAGCCAACAAAGCATAGCGAAGAGTGCCTTTCTCGGCGTGGATCTAAGGGCACATGTTACCATAAGTGCCATTTTACGAAGAATACCTTCTATACGGGACTGGTTTCCCCCTTGGAGACTTGCACTACGATATTTTGTACAATGGTAAACATATCAAGCGTCACATAGACCAGGACAGAGGTAGAAACAATGCGAACAGTTTTGAATGCACAATGGGAGCAAAGATGGGACCTGGGGGGTTACTCTCTATTACGATGCGAAAGAAAAATGGTACGAAATCGCACGATTGGTACTCTCTAATGCGTTTGCGCATTTACCTTTCGCATCTTTTATTTTCCGTTTCGCAAGTCTGGTATCACCGTACTCTACAATGCGAAAGCGCCTGTCAAAATCGCTCGATAAGCGCAAATATCTTGCGTTAGCTAAATACCAAACGCAAAGTGAGAAAAACATGTAAATACGTTGAAAAAAATATTTATATATTGACTGTCTTATTCATAAAAAATATTTTTGTTTAATAAGAGGTTTATTAAACTAACTTTCTATGGAAATTTGATTAATAAACCTTTTATAAAACCAAAATATTTATATATAAATCGTAGTTTTTAGGGAAAATGCCAAAAAAATTAAAAACAAAACAACGGCAGTTTGAAAAATTAGTGGATTGCATGTGAGCAAATGGCAAATAAGCCGCAAATAATTTGTGGACAAAATTGACAGACGGCTTAAATTCTAATGGACCTCCTGTAAGGGATATAGCTGGCTGTTTATAATGAAATGTGACACTAATAGTTGTTGCGGTGGGCAAACCCACATTTTTTCAAAGTCGATGACGAAAAAAAATTTTGCGTGGCGACGTCATAGGCAAGTGCATCGGGAGGAGGCGATACAAAAAACCCTCGAGTCCCTCATCAAATTGTTTTAGGGAGGGGGCATTAGCCAGTTGGAGGAACCACTCTCCAGCCCCATTCCCGGTTCATCAAAATGGTAGCAACATTGTGCTGATGAATTTGGCATGGACCACCTTGAGTATGCGGATGGTCTACCGCAGTGGAACCATGCGATGGCAATGGTGGCGGCTGGGCTAGACCGCAGGTAGTAATACCCATACCCTGTCGCCTAACATACATCGTAGGTAACCTGAAAAGAAAGGGAGCATTATTTAAAATATTAGTAAAAAAAAAAAAATAAATTATACTCTTCAACTTTGGCACATGTTTTCTGCATGAAACTCTGTATGTATATGAAATCTGTCATAATAAAAATGTCAATGTATTAGTGTAAATGTGTTTAATAGGTTCAATCAAGGCGAATTCGCCTTGAGTTCACTGAATGAAAGATACGAAGGGTACCGTAAATTTGGCAACGCTAAAATATTGCGTAAATACAGGGATGGAAAACCCAGACGTAATGTATCAGAAATATGTATTTAAAAGCGGTAACGACCTACTAATCGTTATGAGAACCGGATATTAGGAAAAAAAGAATTTAAAGGGAAGGAGTAATTAAAACATATCCAGGAATGATCTAGATGGTCAGTTACCGCTCCAAAATAAAAATTGTATGTGTACAAAAGATAACCATATATATAGTATACATACTGGTACAATATATATATATATATATATACAGGGCAATGAACAAGTAATTAGGTATGTAAAGGATATATTCCGGTATGCTAAAAGCGGTACATATGTATATCAATGATCAAATATATATATACTTGTGTATATGGAAGGGTACAACTATTTCTAGGGTATAAATACGCTAGCGGATGGAAAATAAGGGACTTTTTGTTTGATTGAACTTGAGAGATTGTGGTCGTGTGAGCGCACAAAAAGATAGGTTCAAAAGAATAAAAAAATAAAAAAAAAAAAAAGTAAAAGTTGAAAAAGAATGTAAGACTACACAAATAATCAAATATATAACAAACTGAAAAAAAAAAATGAGATTAAATTTAAATATTAAATACCAATGACTTCTAAAGTTGCGGGAAAAATATAAAACATTTCTTATACGCAAATATTAAAAGTAACAAAAAAAAGTAACGAAGACATTAAGCCAGTGAAAGAAAAGGAAGCAGCGTTCCGGTAAACTAGAGTACAGAAAAAGAACCATCGGTAAATAGTGTCACGGAAAGAGTGGTGAACTGCAAAAACAGGAAAGAAATCCTGAACCCAGAGCTGAGCAAGGGACACTGGCAAGAGTGGAATATACCAGCAAGAGAGGAAATTTTAATGAAAGGCGGCATCTCATCAGCAATGACGTCCAGACTGGAAAGATAAGTGAATCTATCATTGAATGTATTATTGTATAAAATATATTGAAACCGAACATTAAATCAGTTAAGAAATTATTGCTGATTAAAAGTCACTATCATTCCATTAAAGTTAAGTGTCTGTCTCGCATTGTAATAAAATTTTTTTTTAAACCCATAACCATAATATATGAGTTGAAAAAGGAATAATATTAGCATTATATTTGTTTAGATCATATTTTTTTTTGTATTTTTATGTGTCATTAGGAAGATTTATTAAAAATTATATGTGTGAAGGTAGTCTCCTCAAAGAAATCTGAATGCTCAGGAAAAGGAAATATATGGCAAACAAATTCTCATCCTCATAAAAGTCAGGGTAACAAGATTGGTTCGGGAAATAACACAACTGCATAGTGGCAGATTTAACTATAACCTTAGGGAGCTCCTTCAGGGAAATAAAAATCGAATAGAGTTAAGATTTAGTAATCACCTAGTACTTTGATACGTGAGGAAGGGAATATTAGAAAACAAATGTTTCGAGTATAAATAACAAAGCACTAAGGTGAGAGCAAAAACCATTTTTTTCTGGAGACAATCTGAAGTAAAAGATAAGATAAATGTGTATAGCCGGATAAGTTGAAAAATAATTATTAAATTCTTTAGCCAGCATTTTTTTTGTGTTGTCATAATAAAATTGTAAGTCCGATATGTTTGAAAAAATGAGCTGCTAAGTTTTTCTTGAAGGGTTAGATCTGGGCTAAGGTAAGTGTGTGGTAGAACAAAAATGGGGTCATCAAAAAAATAAATAAATATGGAACGAGCGAGGTGACCATGGTTGGGAATTGGGCCGTCGGAAGGAACATCCATCTTCCCTAGGTCATGCGTCGTAGAGAATTCAATAAAATAAAAATTTTGTTATTTATATAATTGCTGCGAGTCCATGGGCTGGGAAAAGGGTTGAGAACGCTGCCCGAAGTGCTCCCAGAGAAAAATATTGAGCTAGCTGAGGCACACATATCCCAGTGCCATTCGGTCCCGTAACAATATGGCGCCCAAACGAAAAATCTTAAAGTAAAAATTTATGTGATGTATGTGTAGAAGACCAAAACACAAATCAATAGCCCATTAAATAAAAGACAATAGACTAGTGAAACTTTTCATACCCTTGAAGATATTCATAGTGCATATCGTAGCCGTTTCTGCTGAGCGTGAAAGTCCGTTGTACGAATGTGTAGAAATCTTCAAAAGAGATGGTATGAAGAGAAAATTCCAAATCCATAGGAGTAAGTGGGAAAGTTCGTGGGGAAACGTAAAAGGTTGACTTACAGTTACTACCACTTTCTCTTAAAAATTTGTTTTTGTAGTAAAAATTTGTTTTATTGGCTCGAGTATAAAGCTTCAATAAACATCTGTAACGGCGGAATCAATCCTAAGGAGGTTCTTGAGTAGATAAGTTTATGAATTGCTCCTGATAAGGTCGAGAAAGGGATGCGACATTAGTCAGGATATAAGCGATCCAGAATTAATAATAGTTTTTTGTGTAAATATACATTTTTTTTTGCATACGCATGACACTAGCTCGAACATAGAGGACGAAAGAAGAAATAATATAAGCACTGCATGAATACCACACACCAGCTTTAGCGTAGTATCAGCCCGAAATTAGACGTGAATTAATAAAAGAAATTTATAATTGTGCATTTCGCAAACGGAGGATTGATAATCTCGTTTTGTGCAGTATTTGTTGGAAAAAATTTTTTTTGTGCTTGGATATTTAAGTTTTTGATTGTTGTACGTCCTTGTTTTTATTAAGAATAATCAATTAGTTAATTTTCTTTTAGGGATCAATTTTGAAATATTTAGAATATATAGAATTTACTTTATTTAATTTTATAAGATTTATCTATCAAGTTATTAAGCATTTTTTATATACATATACCTACGTTTTTTTTCTTTTTTATTACTTTTACTATCCATTTATATTATTATTATTTCTTTCCTTATTTTTATTTTATCTATTATATTTTTTTTTATCCCCCATATATTGCTATAATCTATATATATATATCCGTAAAATTGCCTGCAAAAATATCTAGTGGCCAAGATTGTGTTTATACGTACATATTCATTGCAAAATATCAAACGATTTGTTAGAAGCGTAGAAGTAATTGCTAGCGTATTGATTGTTCACATTGTTTTAGTTGCAACTGCGTCTATAAGAGTTAAAAGTTGAGAGTTACCTCAAACCTACTGTACTGGCAAACAGAAACTAATGTATAATATACTAACCAGATCGATAAAGAGAAAAAGAGAGAGTGTATTACATTCAGGTCTAAATACCTCTTGTTCATTGCCCAGAAAACAAAGAAGAATTGTAGAGTTGGAAATGGATAACAACAGTAGTAGTCCCAATTTTATTGATATGTCACAAACAATTAATGCGAATCCACGTTAAGTGACGAACAACAACGGACCCGAACGACAGGTAAATGTTAACAATGCGACCGAAAGTGTAGGAGTTGTCCCAGAAGCAGAGGAAGCAGACAATAATCTTAGTGATTTGGAAACAAGAATGAATTTAATGGTTAGAAATGAAATGGGAGATCTGAGGAGAGTAGTGGGTGAATTGGCAGGAGTAGTTCAGAATTTAGTTAGCGCGAGAAGTACTCAAGAGGATGGTCGAAACGGTCGTCCGCAAGAAGGTATAGCTCACAATCTATGCGAAAACAGGGGTGTAGCCCAAAATACCAACGCCGCACCAAATTCGCAAATTCATGTAAATTCTTTACCTTCGTCCTCGGGGGTGGTAAACAACAGATGTACCAATGTACCAAACAGCAGAGCCAACGGGATACCACCAAATTTCACCAACGTCTCGAGTGGTTATGTTACAGCCCATACGTCCGTGAGAAGTGATTCGATCCCTATGATGATGACACAGAGGGAAGCTCGCAATGAAAACGTAAGGTCATCTGAAAAAATTTCAATTCGAGTGGATAAATGGGGATTATTATTTGATGGTAATATTAATCATATGAGTATCGAAGATTTTATATTTAGACTCGAACACTTACAATCGCATTATGACCTTCCATGGGGTGAAGTATTAAGGGATTTCCATCTATTGGTGACTGGCCCCGCAAAAGATTGGTACTGGCTTCGGATCCGAACACATGGCGTCATGAATTGGCCAACATTGCGATGTGAATTACTCGGCCAATATCAGACGAGCACTTCAAACTTCGAGATTATGCGTGACCTGGTAGAAAGGAAGCAACAAACAAATGAAACAATAGATGCCTTCTTTCACATTATGAATAAAATACGCTCAAGATTACTAAAGCCTATATCCGAATTTGATATGATTAAAATAATGAAAAGGAATGTTAAAGAGAGAGTAGCCAGGATCGTGTACCCTATAGCTGTGTCGTCCGTGGAACAGTTACGTCTAGAGTGTATAGAGGCAGAAAGGCAGTTCCCTAAAAAAGAGACCATAAACGTACATTACCCACAACGGCAACTAAGAGCCGTAAACGAATTGGGTTTTCATCCAGCTGAGTCCGAAGAAAATTTAGAACATTATGAAGAAGTTGCCGCGTTGGGCGATAGCCAACAGAGACGAATACCTGTATGCTGGAATTGTCAAGTACCCGGACACATTTTTCGGGATTGTGAGTCGGCAGAGAGAAGGCTATTCTGTTACAAATGTGGGAGAGTAAATGTAGTCACTCCAAAATGTCCAGACTGTCACCCGGAAAACCGCCAGAGAGGCGTAGGATTTATGGGGGACCCACGTCAATCTCGAAACCCCAGGAACTAAACAAAAATAAATTTAAAAGCACTTGCGAAAAGCGGCAATTGCTATGTATTCGTTGTGGTTGACCATTTTTCCAAATTTACATTTCTAAAAGCGATGCGAGAAGCCACCGCAAACAATATAATTCAGTTCTTGGTAAACGAAATATTTTATAAATTTGGGGTGCCTGAAACAATACATAGTGACAATGGGTCACAATTTGTTTCAAAGACTTTCACCGCCATGATAGAAACGTATAAAATCAAACACTTAAAAACTGCTGTCTATTCGCCACAGGCGAACGCGTCAGAAAGGGTCAACCAATCGGTTCTAGCGGCCATTAGGGGATATTTAGAGGAAGACCACAGGGATTGGGATCTCTATATAACAGAAATAGAATGCGCTCTAAGAAATTCAGTGCACTCTGCAACAGGAGTAACTCCTTTCTTTGCGTTATTTGGGTACCACATGTTTACTAGTGGGAATGACTACAGAATTGCTAGAAAACTACAGTCGCTAACTGACCATGAACTCAGTGATTTACAAAACCTCGACAAACTAGCTTTAATTAGGGAGAAAATTAAGACGAATATGCATGAGGCGTATACGCGTTCAGCAGAAAGGTACAATAAACGCGCAAGAAAAGTAAAATTCACACCAGGGCAGGAAGTATACCGTAGAAATATGGTACTTAGCAATTTCGGAAAAAACATAAATGCTAAGTTTTGCAGGAAATTCCTTAAATGTCGCATAGTAAGACCAGTTGGGAATAACATGTTCGAATTGGAAGACTTGCAAGGCAAAAGCATAGGCATCTTCCACGTCAAAGACATTAAAACATGAATGTGCAATAAATTAATAACTCAATATTTGATATAAAGCGAAATTAAGTGCAATATTAGGATAAAGAATAGGATAATTTATACAATCCAATTATATATTTATTTGTTTTTTGTGTGTTCCGTCCTAATATAGCCTCAAGTTCCTGATTTGTATAGTATACGTTAGATTTTAGTATTCTTACCCAGTCTGTGATATTTACTGAAGAGTTAGGGTCCTTTTTACGTTCTACATGCGTAATAAAATCTGGTTAGTCAAATTCAATACTTGTTCTGCATATCTGCAGAAATAATGCCCGGCGTGATCTCAGGGTGTGGGAGTTCCCCACGTTGAACACCATTCCACTAGCCCACGCACACCAAGATTGTTTTCCGGCTGTCCACAACCTTTGTGTATTGTTGCGGTGGGCAAACCCACATTTTTTCAAAGTCGATGACGAAAAAAAATTTTGCGTGGCGACGTCATAGGCAAGTGCATCGGGAGGAGGCGATACAAAAAACCCTCGAGTCCCTCATCAAATTGTTTTAGGGAGGGGGCATTAGCCAGTTGGAGGAACCACTCTCCAGCTCCATTCCCGGTTCATCAAAATGGTAGCGACATTGTGCTGATGAATTTGGCATGGACCACCTTGAGTATGCGGATGGTCTACCGCAGTGGAACCATGCGATGGCAATGGTGGCGGCTGGGCTAGACCGCAGGTAGTAGTACCCATACCCTGTCGCCTAACATACATCGTAGGTAACCTGAAAAGAAAGGGAGCATTATTTAAAATATTAGTAAAAAAAAAAAATAAATTATACTCTTCAACTTTGGCACATGTTTTCTGCATGAAACTCCGTATGTATATGAAATCTGTCATAATAAAAATGTCAATGTATTAGTGTAAATGTGTTTAATAGGTTCAATCAAGGCGAATTCGCCTTGAGTTCACTGAATGAAAGATACGAAGGGTACCGTAAATTTGGCAACGCTAAAATATTGCGTAAATACAGGGATGGAAAACCCAGACGTAATGTATCAGAAATATGTATTTGAAAGCGGTAACGACCTACTAATCGTTATGAGAACCGGATATTAGGAAAAAAAGAATTTAAAGGGAAGGAGTAATTAAAACATATCCAGGAATGATCTAGATGGTCAGTTACCGCTCCAAAATAAAAATTGTATGTGTACAAAAGATAACCATATATATAGTATACATACTGGTACAATATATATATATATATATATATACAGGGCAATGAACAAGTAATTAGGTATGTAAAGGATATATTCCGGTATGCTAAAAGCGGTACATATGTATATCAATGATCAAATATATATATACTTGTGTATATGGAAGGGTACAACTATTTCTAGGGTATAAATACGCTAGCGGATGGAAAATAAGGGACTTTTTGTTTGATTGAACTTGAGAGATTGTGGTCGTGTGAGCGCACAAAAAGATAGGTTCAAAAGAATAAAAAAATAAAAAAAAAAAAAAGTAAAAGTTGAAAAAGAATGTAAGACTACACAAATAATCAAATATATAACAAACTGAAAAAAAAAAATGAGATTAAATTTAAATATTAAATACCAATGACTTCTAAAGTTGCGGGAAAAATATAAAACATTTCTTATACGCAAATATTAAAAGTAACAAAAAAAAGTAACGAAGACATTAAGCCAGTGAAAGAAAAGGAAGCAGCGTTCCGGTAAACTAGAGTACAGAAAAAGAACCATCGGTAAATAGTGTCACGGAAAGAGTGGTGAACTGCAAAAACAGGAAAGAAATCCTGAACCCAGAGCTGAGCAAGGGACACTGGCAAGAGTGGAATATACCAGCAAGAGAGGAAATTTTAATGAAAGGCGGCATCTCATCAGCAATGACGTCCAGACTGGAAAGATAAGTGAATCTATCATTGAATGTATTATTGTATAAAATATATTGAAACCGAACATTAAATCAGTTAAGAAATTATTGCTGATTAAAAGTCACTATCATTCCATTAAAGTTAAGTGTCTGTCTCGCATTGTAATAAAATTTTTTTTTGAAACCCATAACCATAATATATGAGTTGAAAAAGGAATAATATTAGCATTATATTTGTTTAGATCATATTTTTTTTTGTATTTTTATGTGTCATTAGGAAGATTTATTAAAAATTATATGTGTGAAGGTAGTCTCCTCAAAGAAATCTGAATGCTCAGGAAAAGGAAATATATGGCAAACAAATTCTCATCCTCATAAAAGTCAGGGTAACAAGATTGGTTCGGGAAATAACACAACTGCATAGTGGCAGATTTAACTATAACCTTAGGGAGCTCCTTCAGGGAAATAAAAATCGAATAGAGTTAAGATTTAGTAATCACCTAGTACTTTGATACGTGAGGAAGGGAATATTAGAAAACAAATGTTTCGAGTATAAATAACAAAGCACTAAGGTGAGAGCAAAAACCATTTTTTTCTGGAGACAATCTGAAGTAAAAGATAAGATAAATGTGTATAGCCGGATAAGTTGAAAAATAATTATTAAATTCTTTAGCCAGCATTTTTTTTGTGTTGTCATAATAAAATTGTAAGTCCGATATGTTTGAAAAAATGAGCTGCTAAGTTTTTCTTGAAGGGTTAGATCTGGGCTAAGGTAAGTGTGTGGTAGAACAAAAATGGGGTCATCAAAAAAATAAATAAATATGGAACGAGCGAGGTGACCATGGTTGGGAATTGGGCCGTCGGAAGGAACATCCATCTTCCCTAGGTCATGCGTCGTAGAGAATTCAATAAAATAAAAATTTTGTTATTTATATAATTGCTGCGAGTCCATGGGCTGGGAAAAGGGTTGAGAACGCTGCCCGAAGTGCTCCCAGAGAAAAATATTGAGCTAGCTGAGGCACACATATCCCAGTGCCATTCGGTCCCGTAACAATATGGCGCCCAAACGAAAAATCTTAAAGTAAAAATTTATGTGATGTATGTGTAGAAGACCAAAACACAAATCAATAGCCCATTAAATAAAAGACAATAGACTAGTGAAACTTTTCATACCCTTGAAGATATTCATAGTGCATATCGTAGCCGTTTCTGCTGAGCGTGAAAGTCCGTTGTACGAATGTGTAGAAATCTTCAAAGGAGATGGTATGAAGAGAAAATTCCAAATCCATAGGAGTAAGTGGGAAAGTTCGTGGGGAAACGTAAAAGGTTGGCTTAC
Organism: Tachina lurida; assembly: GCA_944452675.1. Taxonomy (NCBI): domain Eukaryota; kingdom Metazoa; phylum Arthropoda; class Insecta; order Diptera; family Tachinidae; genus Tachina; species Tachina lurida. The sequence continues at coordinate 39,184,834 of OX101754.1, read as the reverse complement.
AGTTACTACCACTTTCTCTTAAAAATTTGTTTTTGTAGTAAAAATTTGTTTTATTGGCTCGAGTATAAAGCTTCAATAAACATCTGTAACGGCGGAATCAATCCTAAGGAGGTTCTTGAGCAGATAAGTTTATGAATTGCTCCTGATAAGGTCGAGAAAGGGATGCGACATTAGTCAGGATATAAGCGATCCAGAATTAATAATAGTTTTTTGTGTAAATATACATTTTTTTTTGCATACGCATGACACTAGCTCGAACATAGAGGACGAAAGAAGAAATAATATAAGCACTGCATGAATACCACACACCAGCTTTAGCGTAGTATCAGCCCGAAATTAGACGTGAATTAATAAAAGAAATTTATAATTGTGCATTTCGCAAACGGAGGATTGATAATCTCGTTTTGTGCAGTATTTGTTGGAAAAAATTTTTTTTGTGCTTGGATATTTAAGTTTTTGATTGTTGTACGTCCTTGTTTTTATTAAGAATAATCAATTAGTTAATTTTCTTTTAGGGATCAATTTTGAAATATTTAGAATATATAGAATTTACTTTATTTAATTTTATAAGATTTATCTATCAAGTTATTAAGCATTTTTTATATACATATACCTACGTTTTTTTTCTTTTTTATTACTTTTACTATCCATTTATATTATTATTATTTCTTTCCTTATTTTTATTTTATCTATTATATTTTTTTTTATCCCCCATATATTGCTATAATCTATATATATATATCCGTAAAATTGCCTGCAAAAATATCTAGTGGCCAAGATTGTGTTTATACGTACATATTCATTGCAAAATATCAAACGATTTGTTAGAAGCGTAGAAGTAATTGCTAGCGTATTGATTGTTCACATTGTTTTAGTTGCAACTGCGTCTATAAGAGTTAAAAGTTGAGAGTTACCTCAAACCTACTGTACTGGCAAACAGAAACTAATGTATAATATACTAACCAGATCGATAAAGAGAAAAAGAGAGAGTGTATTACATTCAGGTCTAAATACCTCTTGTTCATTGCCCAGAAAACAAAGAAGAATTGTAGAGTTGGAAATGGATAACAACAGTAGTAGTCCCAATTTTATTGATATGTCACAAACAATTAATGCGAATCCACGTTAAGTGACGAACAACAACGGACCCGAACGACAGGTAAATGTTAACAATGCGACCGAAAGTGTAGGAGTTGTCCCAGAAGCAGAGGAAGCAGACAATAATCTTAGTGATTTGGAAACAAGAATGAATTTAATGGTTAGAAATGAAATGGGAGATCTGAGGAGAGTAGTGGGTGAATTGGCAGGAGTAGTTCAGAATTTAGTTAGCGCGAGAAGTACTCAAGAGGATGGTCGAAACGGTCGTCCGCAAGAAGGTATAGCTCACAATCTATGCGAAAACAGGGGTGTAGCCCAAAATACCAACGCCGCACCAAATTCGCAAATTCATGTAAATTCTTTACCTTCGTCCTCGGGGGTGGTAAACAACAGATGTACCAATGTACCAAACAGCAGAGCCAACGGGATACCACCAAATTTCACCAACGTCTCGAGTGGTTATGTTACAGCCCATACGTCCGTGAGAAGTGATTCGATCCCTATGATGATGACACAGAGGGAAGCTCGCAATGAAAACGTAAGGTCATCTGAAAAAATTTCAATTCGAGTGGATAAATGGGGATTATTATTTGATGGTAATATTAATCATATGAGTATCGAAGATTTTATATTTAGACTCGAACACTTACAATCGCATTATGACCTTCCATGGGGTGAAGTATTAAGGGATTTCCATCTATTGGTGACTGGCCCCGCAAAAGATTGGTACTGGCTTCGGATCCGAACACATGGCGTCATGAATTGGCCAACATTGCGATGTGAATTACTCGGCCAATATCAGACGAGCACTTCAAACTTCGAGATTATGCGTGACCTGGTAGAAAGGAAGCAACAAACAAATGAAACAATAGATGCCTTCTTTCACATTATGAATAAAATACGCTCAAGATTACTAAAGCCTATATCCGAATTTGATATGATTAAAATAATGAAAAGGAATGTTAAAGAGAGAGTAGCCAGGATCGTGTACCCTATAGCTGTGTCGTCCGTGGAACAGTTACGTCTAGAGTGTATAGAGGCAGAAAGGCAGTTCCCTAAAAAAGAGACCATAAACGTACATTACCCACAACGGCAACTAAGAGCCGTAAACGAATTGGGTTTTCATCCAGCTGAGTCCGAAGAAAATTTAGAACATTATGAAGAAGTTGCCGCGTTGGGCGATAGCCAACAGAGACGAATACCTGTATGCTGGAATTGTCAAGTACCCGGACACATTTTTCGGGATTGTGAGTCGGCAGAGAGAAGGCTATTCTGTTACAAATGTGGGAGAGTAAATGTAGTCACTCCAAAATGTCCAGACTGTCACCCGGAAAACCGCCAGAGAGGCGTAGGATTTATGGGGGACCCACGTCAATCTCGAAACCCCAGGAACTAAACAAAAATAAATTTAAAAGCACTTGCGAAAAGCGGCAATTGCTATGTATTCGTTGTGGTTGACCATTTTTCCAAATTTACATTTCTAAAAGCGATGCGAGAAGCCACCGCAAACAATATAATTCAGTTCTTGGTAAACGAAATATTTTATAAATTTGGGGTGCCTGAAACAATACATAGTGACAGTGGGTCACAATTTGTTTCAAAGACTTTCACCGCCATGATAGAAACGTATAAAATCAAACACTTAAAAACTGCTGTCTATTCGCCACAGGCGAACGCGTCAGAAAGGGTCAACCAATCGGTTCTAGCGGCCATTAGGGGATATTTAGAGGAAGACCACAGGGATTGGGATCTCTATATAACAGAAATAGAATGCGCTCTAAGAAATTCAGTGCACTCTGCAACAGGAGTAACTCCTTTCTTTGCGTTATTTGGGTACCACATGTTTACTAGTGGGAATGACTACAGAATTGCTAGAAAACTACAGTCGCTAACTGACCATGAACTCAGTGATTTACAAAACCTCGACAAACTAGCTTTAATTAGGGAGAAAATTAAGACGAATATGCATGAGGCGTATACGCGTTCAGCAGAAAGGTACAATAAACGCGCAAGAAAAGTAAAATTCACACCAGGGCAGGAAGTATACCGTAGAAATATGGTACTTAGCAATTTCGGAAAAAACATAAATGCTAAGTTTTGCAGGAAATTCCTTAAATGTCGCATAGTAAGACCAGTTGGGAATAACATGTTCGAATTGGAAGACTTGCAAGGCAAAAGCATAGGCATCTTCCACGTCAAAGACATTAAAACATGAATGTGCAATAAATTAATAACTCAATATTTGATATAAAGCGAAATTAAGTGCAATATTAGGATAAAGAATAGGATAATTTATACAATCCAATTATATATTTATTTGTTTTTTGTGTGTTCCGTCCTAATATAGCCTCAAGTTCCTGATTTGTATAGTATACGTTAGATTTTAGTATTCTTACCCAGTCTGTGATATTTACTGAAGAGTTAGGGTCCTTTTCACGTTCTACATGCGTAATAAAATCTGGTTAGTCAAATTCAATACTTGTTCTGCATATCTGCAGAAATAATGCCCGGCGTGATCTCAGGGTGTGGGAGTTCCCCACGTTGAACACCATTCCACTAGCCCACGCACACCAAGATTGTTTTCCGGCTGTCCACAACCTTTGTGTATTGTTGCGGTGGGCAAACCCACATTTTTTCAAAGTCGATGACGAAAAAAAATTTTGCGTGGCGACGTCATAGGCAAGTGCATCGGGAGGAGGCGATACAAAAAACCCTCGAGTCCCTCATCAAATTGTTTTAGGGAGGGGGCATTAGCCAGTTGGAGGAACCACTCTCCAGCCCCATTCCCGGTTCATCAAAATGGTAGCGACATTGTGCTGATGAATTTGGCATGGACCACCTTGAGTATGCGGATGGTCTACCGCAGTGGAACCATGCGATGGCAATGGTGGCGGCTGGGCTAGACCGCAGGTAGTAGTACCCATACCCTGTCGCCTAACATACATCGTAGGTAACCTGAAAAGAAAGGGAGCATTATTTAAAATATTAGTAAAAAAAAAAAATAAATTATACTCTTCAACTTTGGCACATGTTTTCTGCATGAAACTCCGTATGTATATGAAATCTGTCATAATAAAAATGTCAATGTATTAGTGTAAATGTGTTTAATAGGTTCAATCAAGGCGAATTCGCCTTGAGTTCACTGAATGAAAGATACGAAGGGTACCGTAAATTTGGCAACGCTAAAATATTGCGTAAATACAGGGATGGAAAACCCAGACGTAATGTATCAGAAATATGTATTTGAAAGCGGTAACGACCTACTAATCGTTATGAGAACCGGATATTAGGAAAAAAAGAATTTAAAGGGAAGGAGTAATTAAAACATATCCAGGAATGATCTAGATGGTCAGTTACCGCTCCAAAATAAAAATTGTATGTGTACAAAAGATAACCATATATATAGTATACATACTGGTACAATATATATATATATATATATATACAGGGCAATGAACAAGTAATTAGGTATGTAAAGGATATATTCCGGTATGCTAAAAGCGGTACATATGTATATCAATGATCAAATATATATATACTTGTGTATATGGAAGGGTACAACTATTTCTAGGGTATAAATACGCTAGCGGATGGAAAATAAGGGACTTTTTGTTTGATTAAACTTGAGAGATTGTGGTCGTGTGAGCGCACAAAAAGATAGGTTCAAAAGAATAAAAAAATAAAAAAAAAAAAAAGTAAAAGTTGAAAAAGAATGTAAGACTACACAAATAATCAAATATATAACAAACTGAAAAAAAAAATGAGATTAAATTTAAATATTAAATACCAATGACTTCTAAAGTTGCGGGAAAAATATAAAACATTTCTTATACGCAAATATTAAAAGTAACAAAAAAAAGTAACGAAGACATTAAGCCAGTGAAAGAAAAGGAAGCAGCGTTCCGGTAAACTAGAGTACAGAAAAAGAACCATCGGTAAATAGTGTCACGGAAAGAGTGGTGAACTGCAAAAACAGGAAAGAAATCCTGAACCCAGAGCTGAGCAAGGGACACTGGCAAGAGTGGAATATACCAGCAAGAGAGGAAATTTTAATGAAAGGCGGCATCTCATCAGCAATGACGTCCAGACTGGAAAGATAAGTGAATCTATCATTGAATGTATTATTGTATAAAATATATTGAAACCGAACATTAAATCAGTTAAGAAATTATTGCTGATTAAAAGTCACTATCATTCCATTAAAGTTAAGTGTCTGTCTCGCATTGTAATAAAATTTTTTTTTGAAACCCATAACCATAATATATGAGTTGAAAAAGGAAAATATTAGCATTATATTTGTTTAGATCATATTTTTTTTTGTATTTTTATGTGTCATTAGGAAGATTTATTAAAAATTATATGTGTGAAGGTAGTCTCCTCAAAGAAATCTGAATGCTCAGGAAAAGGAAATATATGGCAAACAAATTCTCATCCTCATAAAAGTCAGGGTAACAAGATTGGTTCGGGAAATAACACAACTGCATAGTGGCAGATTTAACTATAACCTTAGGGAGCTCCTTCAGGGAAATAAAAATCGAATAGAGTTAAGATTTAGTAATCACCTAGTACTTTGATACGTGAGGAAGGGAATATTAGAAAACAAATGTTTCGAGTATAAATAACAAAGCACTAAGGTGAGAGCAAAAACCATTTTTTTCTGGAGACAATCTGAAGTAAAAGATAAGATAAATGTGTATAGCCGGATAAGTTGAAAAATAATTATTAAATTCTTTAGCCAGCATTTTTTTTGTGTTGTCATAATAAAATTGTAAGTCCGATATGTTTGAAAAAATGAGCTGCTAAGTTTTTCTTGAAGGGTTAGATCTGGGCTAAGGTAAGTGTGTGGTAGAACAAAAATGGGGTCATCAAAAAAATAAATAAATATGGAACGAGCGAGGTGACCATGGTTGGGAATTGGGCCGTCGGAAGGAACATCCATCTTCCCTAGGTCATGCGTCGTAGAGAATTCAATAAAATAAAAATTTTGTTATTTATATAATTGCTGCGAGTCCATGGGCTGGGAAAAGGGTTGAGAACGCTGCCCGAAGTGCTCCCAGAGAAAAATATTGAGCTAGCTGAGGCACACATATCCCAGTGCCATTCGGTCCCGTAACATAGTACTTATAATATTACACATGTATGTTTGTATGTACATATGTATTCATATTTGATTTTAAAAATCACACCAAGTGAAAATGCGTAAAAATAAATTAAGCATTTCCAGCACAGGTGATGGTCCCTCTCAGTTTTGTATTTTCTCAATCCCTACGTAGAGCTCTTTTAAGCGACGGGACATTGACTGCTGCTATATTCCTAAGGTATGGTCCTGGCCAATTTGATGTTGGTATCCAGCTTGGCCAATTAATTTTAAGGCAGCGGCTAGTTTTATAAACTTTTAGCTGGTGTTGAACAGCGTTTAGAACATACAGAAACGCAAAATTTGTACAAAGTTAAAATAAAGCAATATGTATTTAATAACATATTCCGCTAGATTTTTTCTTACCTGTGGTCATTAAGGAAAGTATACCGGAACTATCTCTTAAGCTTAAATTAGAAGTGACATACCCATAATGCCATAGCCATAACCAAACCAAAATTTAATTTGTTTCTATGGTGACAGTTATGGCTTTAAGGTTGTTTTCTATGGCTATGGTTATGTCACGTCTAATTGAACCTTTAAGACTCGTCTTGCAACTCGTTATACATGGACGTTTTCTTCACAAAACCATAACGCTACAGAATCCATCACTTTATTTTCAATTAAAAGCTGTTACACTTCACTTTTTCTTAAATTTTGATTTTAAATGTCGTTTTTTTATACATATTTTGACATTTCAGTACTGCCAACCTTTGCCATATTTTCTTTTGCAATGTCCGTGGTGCCACTTTTTCAAACAATTTTGCGAAAGGTTTTGCGAAAGTAATAGAGAGTACCGAATTTGCATATCAACGCATTTAGCTTTCGCATCGTAATTGCTTTCGCATCGCAATAGAGAGTAACCCCCCTGCTAACGATAATAAAATAGAGTGTAGACGGTATTCTTACTTTCAACAGGACGGCAGAAAGCACTGCAGAAGGGAACCCAATAAATAACACTTCAACACCGCAACCTAAATTGACTAATGATAATGATCATTTTCAAACAAGTTTTTATGGCTTTGATGCTTCGAGAGAGGATGATGAAAGTATATATTCGGATACACTAGAAAAGGATCCCAATGATGCGGACGAAGGAGACCAAGTTCCCTTACGTATGTCGTCTAGGCCAGGGCTGCCAGATATGGGGTTTTAACCCCAAAATAGGGATTTTTGTATTGCTGAAAGGCACAAAACATTTCATTTGGGGTCTGGGGTTTGCATTGGGGATATTATAAAACAAAATAGGATCTCTTGGGGATTTTTAACACAACATGCTCAATACAAATTCGTTAAAAGAACACTAAAATGTTTTCGTATTTATTTACTGTTTGGCTTCTCAGAAAAATCTTAAAAACACATACTTGTTTGCGTACCCTGGAGTATGTAAAAGGAAACTCCTAGCTCTGCGTTTTCATCATTTTTCGGTGATTGGTTTAAAGCAAGAACAATAATAAATCTGCGGGAAGAACATTTTTTACTGTGTCCGAAAAAAATTTACATTAATGTGAATGAAAATGGCTTCGCAAAACGGAAAAACTTATAATATACGGCGTTATAACAAAGAATGGGAAAAGGAAAGTTGGGCTAAAGGTATACATACATATATACATATGTGTATACATATGTACATAAATATGCATACATACTAAACTCATTCGTTTGAAGGCTTGCTTAAACCAATTGGAGACGCTCCTAGCTGCTTCAAGTTGTCAACGACTTCAACAAACACCTCCTGGTGTTGCATGTTGCTCCGAATAAAAAAGATTTGAAGCGACATAATGGCACTAATCGCCATACAAAAAATATGGCAGTAGCTCACACAAAAAATTCATCTCTATCTGACTTTGGTATGTAGCTTGAAATTTCACTTCAGAAAATATGTACATACGTATATAAAAAGTTAATTTTATGTACACAGGTATTGTAACAATTTCGAATGAGCATAAGCTTTTGGAAATACAAATTTCCGTGTTTATAGCAAAGCAAACTTCTATTGCCACTGTGGACCATCTGGTTGATTTATTAAAAAATGGGTGCACAAAGTCAAACATTTCTGAAAATATAAAACTACACCGCACAAAATGTACTTCAATCATAAAACATGTAGTTGGTCCGTCCATGCTCAGTGCACTTGTTCAAGATATTGGCGATTCGAAATTTTCTCTTATTGTGGATGAATCAACAGATATTTCTCGAATTAAATGGCTGTGTTTATGTGTTCGGTATTACAGCCCTGGTAAACAAAAAATTATAATAGATTTTCTGGGAATATTTCTTGTAGAAGAAGAACAGGGAGGTATGTTCCAAAATATTTAAACCATCGGTTGATAACCAAATAAAAGTTTTGAAGAATATTTACAATACGAGATATTGGATATATTGGAGGAGCAAGAGTCTCAGTTTCCATTAAATGCAGTGGATTTCGGAACAGAGTTTGAAACTGAATTGCCAAATTGTTGCCTAGGAAGTGAAGAGATTTTAGTATTAAAAAACAATTGTTTGCAGTATTTAAAAAAACTTTTATTTGAAATAGTAATTCTTTTACCTGAAAATCTTTACATTTTCAAACAATATACATAAGTACTTCAGCAGCCAAAAATGTATTAATACAACAGCGCAGCCAAAATTTTCTACAATCAAACACGTTTTAATTAAATTCATGGACGCAACTATCTCCTTAGATGTTTACGAGGCTCAATGGAATAAACTTCCTTTTACCGAATGGAATTATTATTTTGAAAATAATGTTCCACTTAATTTAATGGAATTTTGGCCAAAAGCTTATAACTTCCAAGATGCTGCCGGTAAAAGGCACTACAGAGAATTAACTCAGGCTGTGCTTAATATGCTTTTGATACCAACAAGCAATGCATGTGTGGAGCGCGTATTTTCAGTAATGAACTTCACAAAAACAAAACTTCGAAATAGTATGCAGTATGAGCTTTTGGAGGCATTATTGAGAATACAAGTTCATCTAAATATCAACCAAATCTGTTGTAAACAGTTTAAACCAACAAAGGATATGCTAAGTAAATTTAATGCAAAGAATATGTATAATAGACACTCCTCTGATTCACAAGATTGTGATTCAGAGGTTTTTGAAGTAATGAATACATGAAATATGTACTAAACATCTGCATGAAACTTAATAATGATGTTTATGAAATGTTCGCTAAAATTTTTTATTCGTTTCATCCTATTTCATACAGATGAATAACTATGAAACAATAACAATGAACACTCAATAGTTAAGAACGCAGTAAAACGATGTTGGTTTGTTCATATATACAAGAGCATACAAACATTCACAAATGTGAAACAGAACATGCGTTGAGTAAATCTCGATTAAGTTCATGCAAAAACAATATGCTTTTAAAGATCAGTGTTGCCAGTTGAAGGAAAATACTAGAATAATCGCCGAAAAGGAAGTTAAAAGATGTTAACGAGATCTAAATTAAATTTAGTTTTTAATAGTGAGAGCAACCTCGGTAAAATATTTCATTTATAGACATAAGTTAAATGTACACATAATTATCTTTCTTTTAAATGCAATATTATTGTTGTTTAAAATTTCGTATTTTTGCATTAGGGTGATAATAAAATTGTTTGAGTTTTATTACAAATATTAATTTCAAAAATAATTTTTAGTTATATTTTTGCTTGGAAGTATATAAATAGTTATTTTCGCTTGGAAAGGAGTACTTTTGTTGTGTTTTCTTTAATTTTTGTCACACAACTAATAAACTATTAGGCCGCGTTTACACATGTGTGCCATGTGCCACACAAGTGTAAAAAAAGCGTAACCACTAATTACTAATGAACAACTGTTTGATTCAAACATGTATTTATTAAGGGTCAAACCCACGATATCGACACCGTTCGACTTGTCGCACACTTACATTCAAAACAAAAACAAATTTTAATATTTTGTTGTTGTTTCAAATGTAAGTGTGCGACAAGTCGAACGTTGTCGATATCGTGGGTCAGGCCGTAAGTTAAATAGTTCCATACATAGCTAATAGACAATTTTATAGAATCCAACATGATTGGAAACATGTCTGAATACATGTCTGAATCAAACAGCTTTTATTATTAATTAGTTGGTTACGCTTTTTTTTTGCAAATGGCACACAAGAAATGCCAGATGTAAACTCAGCCTTATGAACTGGTTTAAGTTCTTATTTATTTAAATAGTTCGTACATAAAATTTAAAATATAATCACAAAGTTAATTAAAAACTGTATAACTTCCAAGCTGCTGGATCGATTTTTTTCAAACATTGCTTACAACACTCTCGATAAACTCACCTTTCAAACAATAACAAACTAAATGGAAATTGGTACAGACGTTTTGGTTCTGCGAATGCGTAGGCTGACACACAGATGCACACTTGAAATTTATAAAACTCCTCTTGTTTGGTCGGAGGTACCTGATTACTAAAGAACAGAACATTATTACTTTAAATTTCTTTTTCAGTACATGTGCTTACGCTGGTTCGACATTTTTGTAAATTTCGCTCAATCATAATAAGAGAACATAATAAAACACAAATGATCATTATTTTATGTGGTTTATTGAAATGCAATTTGAAAAAAGAGTAATTATCAGGAAAATTCAATATGATTTTAAAATTATATTATTGCAAAGAAAACCAAAAACCAATGCGTGATTTATATAAAAATTATAAATTCAGTTAGTGTTAATGGAAAAAAGTTTCATATGAATTAAGCATCACGTTCGAAATTCTGTGTTTTTATATTATGATGTAAAAACATATTTTTTTCGACTGACGCTGTATTCCACCCAATGATGCAACGTTTTTCAGAAAGTAAATTTCTTGCTGCCGAAAACACCCGTTCCGAAGACTCACTGCTAGCTGGTATGAAAAAATCTTAGAGCTTACTTGGTATAAAAGAGGAAATTTAGACTTATTTAATTCCCAAACTAGTTAGAAAGATATACATCGAATTTTTTAACTAAAATTATTATTAACAGGTCGATATTATTATATTTATTCATAATTTGTTTGTGTAATTGTCCTATGTATGGACATTTTATCGAAAAAACTTTTTATTTCAAGCATTTTACATTAATTTTATATTCTTGTTCATTATGTTATTTTCTTTTCTTTGTAAATTATTTCTTTTTTCGTTATTTAAATAATATTTTTGTGACATTTTGTTTCATATGGCACGCAATTACTGGAAATATTCCTGTAAAAACAGAATCAGTATTGTCTGTTTTCGCATTCAAATACAGAAACAATTTTTTCACAAATAGAGAAACGATGGAATTTTGTGTTTCACACTTCTCAATATAAATACTATTTGAAAAAACATAAACATGCATATCTATGGATAATAAAAATACATATGTACATATGTATGTATGTGCTATAAAAATACCTGTAAATACTAATGAGATTGTATAACCATGAAATTCAAAGCTATTTCAACAATTTATTTTTAAATTTAAATCTGATGAAAAGTACAATACTTTTCTTCTGCAGAACATTTTAGCAGAATTTTTTTTACAGATTTAACATTTTCTCATCATCATTTTCTGGCAACACTTTTATTGCGTATTAATCAGTGTTGCCGATTTGTGTGTAATTACACATATCATGTGTAATTTTCACTTGCATGTGTAGCGCATGTGTAATTGATTTTATGTGTAATTCATGTGTAGTTTCGCTTTATATTATATTTATGAAAAACTTCCAAAATTAAAATTTTTCCAAACCCTGATATTATCATTATCTGCTTTCAGTTTGCAACACTAAAGGTAGAATTAGGCCCAATTCATACGAGGATTTAAAAATCTTGTTTTATTTTAAATTCTCTTTAAAAGTTGCTTCTAAAAACATTGTACATTCATACGATGATTTTTTTCCATGTTTCTAGGTTTGATTTTTTTTGCCTTCAAAATGGTATCAGTGTTGCCAGTAGATTTAAAAAAAATGCATTTCCCCTACATGTTAAAAAATGTTCCCATACGAAAATCTACAAATATCATTAATGTAATTTAAAAAAAGATTAATTAAAAACATTTAAGTCCTTATTTTGACATACATATGTAGTTCCTGTGTATTAAATTATTTAAAGTGACTACTTCTGCGTTCGAAATTAATGCATACTTCTCTACAGATTTTCAGAATATATATAATACAAATTTAACATAAAGCTGCATTTGAGATTTCTCCGTTAATTAAGATTTAAGATAGTTAGACGTAAGTGTAATTTCTTTAATTATTAAATCAATGTTTAATTGAGGAAATAGAATATGATTCATGAGGTGCCTTAGATAAAAGTCTGTGTAATTTCGAGCAAAAACAAATTTTGAAACGGTTTATGAGCAAAAATATATTTTAATTATAGCTGTTTTTTTATTTACATACAAAAAATGCAATCTGAGTATAAAAAATACCTACGTTTTGTCAAAGTATTATTAATACTTATAAATAAAGAAACGTTTTGGCCAAAATAAAATATTTGTCCGATATTCCCTATACTCTTATATTAGCGACAAAATAACCTACAGGTAACACTGTTTTCTATTATAAAAAGCTGTTGTCGCATTGAATGAAAAAATAAAATAAAGCAACATACCAAAAATTAAAATATGTGTAAAGAAAATTTGAAAAAAAAACTCGGAAAACGGAAAATGTGATTTTTTTTCTAACCCCTTTGCTTTTCTATACCGTTCGTCTACAAACTACAAAAATCGTGTTTCAAAAAATCATTGAAAAATCAACGTGTGAATTAGGTGTTAGTAAAATCGTATCGTTGTACTTTACAGCTTGCCGTATCGTTCAGCTTTGTATACAAGTTATAGAAAATGTACCAGTTTGCACAGCACATTTTTTTTTGTCGGGTATTGAATGCGGCTTTTTTGACTTTCGCTACAGAAAAATCTGTTTTCTGTAGATTTCTACGTCAGCAGTGCTACCACCACATATTTTATAACTAGTAACATGTATTGCATATGGTACGGCTTTTGTCAGCTGACACGCAACTTCACGATACGATTTTACTAATTCTACATTAAGACAATTATTTTTCCGAACACTTTAGATTCCAAACTGAATGGCTTTAGAAAACAGGGTTCAAAGGATGGCTGATCAAAATTTCAGATAGAGGAAAAGATGTATCATTTTGCAAATCATGCAATTAAAAACTTATTTGCCATAAGCCAGTCCTTTCGAGACACATGGAAACAACTTCTCACAAAGCCGCTGCGTCTGCCGTAAGATCTACTTCTAATGTTTGCACTGCCTTACAAAATACTATTTCAACTAAAGTGACTATTAAAAGAGCTGAATTAAAACTCGCTGGACTATTAGATACTAACAACTTGCCATTTATACTAATAGTTGACCTTGTACGTGTGTTAAAATTATCAATTGCAGATTGAAATATATTGAAAGATGTAAGTCTTCATAGGACAAAGGAAACTGCATTAATGAAAAATATTCTAGGTCCAAGTTTTGCTCAAGATTTATATGACAATCTAAAAAACACGATGTTTTCTATTATAATAGATGAAACGACAGATATTAGCTCCATAAAACAAATTGTCATAACAACTATTTTTAGATATATATATATATCTTTATATATCTGTATATCCTTTTTAGATTTTAAGGAATGTATATCATCTACTGCAACCGACATTTTTAATATTTTGAAAATCTCTATTGAAGAAAAGGATATACCTTTTACAAATTTGGTCGGATTTGCATCCGATATTCCTAATGTAATGTTTTGACAAAATAATTCGGTAGCTAAGTTACTAAAAAAATTTAAAATGAGATATTGTCTTGATCAAATGCTCCTGCCATTTAATTCATTTGGTAGCATCAAAATCTTGTTTAAAATTGCCCATTAACTTGGGGTCTTATTTTATATTCGCAAAAAAAAGCTTTCAAGAGTACTTCAAAACTGATGTGCATAAAATATTATCCCCAGCGATTACCAGATGGCTCTAAATTCATTCATGTGTTACTCGTGTTTTAGAACAATATTAACCTTTAAGAAGTTTTTCAGGCTTGAGGTTTTTGAAGATCCTTCAAAAATTACTAATTCAATGCTAGACGCATTAGATAATCCAGCAACTAAAATCTATTTAGAATTTTTATCATATGCCTCAGGTATTTTGGTTTCTTTTAACGCACGTTTTCAATCTGAAAAACCTGTTTTGTATAAAATAAAAGATGAAGTTTTAAATATATTGCAGACTTATTATTCAAATTATATTAAAATATCTGAATTAAAATTAAAAAGTCAATGGGAAATTGATGAGCGTGAAGAGCATTTGTTTCTAAATTTAGAAGAAATATATATTGGAATAGCTGCATATGAATCTTTGTCTAACTGCATTAGTACCGAAAAAAAGTTATACTTCAAAACTGTAGAGAGTTTTATATAGAAGCTATTCATCAAATAAAATTAAAATTTGATTTTTTAGATGAAATATATACAATTGTCGACATCGTTCGTCCAAAATTTTTGCTCAAAACGTTCAATTAAAGACATTCAGGGCAATTATGTAAAAAATTCCGCAGGAAATTTCTCCCAGGGAACAATTCCAACTAATAGCAAATGATAGGGAAAACAAAAAATTCTAATTGGAAAAGGGAGAAATTTCCTGCGGAATTTTTTACATAATTGCCCCGCATCTTTGTTCTCAAAAAGATTTCATACTTTTGATATTGATCTGCAATTACTTGATAATGAATGGCGACAGCATGTATTTTTAGACCATGAAAAATTTGAACTTAGTGTAAGTTTAGAACCATAAGTATACTGGCCAAAAGTTTTTAGATTAAAAAATTCTGTAGCTGAAAGTTTGTTTCCAAATTTACCAAAAGTATTTAAATTTCTATTAATATTACCATTTTCAAATGCATCCGCAGAAAGAATATTTAGTAATTTAAAAAATTGTACAACAGATTTAAGAAATAAGTTATCTTCAGAAACAATTGCTGCAATTTGTTGTACCAAAGAAGGAATTCGGAGAAGTGGAATATGTATAATAAGCCAAATTGGAAAAATTGATTTTGTAAAAATTAAACATTCTAAAACAGTATGGGCATAATTTTGCACAACGGAACGAAAAACAATAACAAATTTGAAATTATTTGAATAATTTTCTTTGTTAAAAATTTTAGACTTTTCAATCCCAAAAATAATAGAGCATTTTATATGAAGTTTAAATTTTAAATTTACATCCATGTCTGTATGTACAAGCCAACAACTATTTAAAATATGTTCAAATTTGCTATTTTCTGTCACAAAAATTCTGACTGCTGCGTTGTGTTTTACAAAATTATGACTTACATATATTTTATAGAAAAAATATAATTAATTGATATAAAATTGTTGTATATACCAAATACTTACATATGTATGCATACATAAAGTATTATTTTTATAATTCCATATGTACCTATATCTCTAAATGTAATGTTCAAGTTTGAATTACTATTATTTTTGTTTGTTTTATTTTTTGGTTGAATATAGTACATATATAAAAAAAATCATGTGTAATTTTTCTTCAGATGTGTAATATTGGAAACAGTGATGTGTAATTTAAAATTCTTCATCGGCAACACTGGTATTAATAACAAAAAATGAGATGAGAGAAAGCAGCATGAAACAATACTCGTTTCAATGAACAATCTCTTTGTCTACAGTATGAAGCGAAATGTTTTCACTCACATTATGATAAAAGCAACACTTTGTTCAGTTTAAAATATTTATTCGAAGTTGAGTTTTAGTGAACAAACATTTCAGTAGTTTCATGGATGGAGTTGTTCATGCAACCCTATAATATGTACATACATGTTGAATATATCTATATACGTATGTATGTATATGCATACATGTGAATATGTACATATATGCACTTCCTTATGATCTCTTGTAGTACAAACCTATTCAAAATAAAAAATTTTCTGTAAAAATTGTGTATAATTTTACAGGGGTTCCTTTTGGGGATTTTCAATTTTATCAGGGGATTTCCGGGGAAATTTTTTTTCCAGATTTGGGGAAAACGAAAAAAAGTACCTGACAGTCCTGGTCTAGGCTACGCAGGCAACGAATAAGATCAAAGTAAATTTATATAAAGTATATGCAAGTACTCAGGTGATTAATTTTTTTCTCGTGTAGTGTCAATGCATGAATGTCAAAAGTTGTTTACAATTTTCGTGCGCCATTTTGTTTTGCTTTGATTTGTTATACACAATTGTGTGTAGTGAAAAAGTTGAAATAAATTTTTACTCAAAAAAGGTGTTACAAAACATTTAAAAATAATTATATTTAATTATTAAAATAGATATGTAGCTTTTATTATACTTATTTCACGTAATAAATGTTTATCAATTAATAAATTTACTTTGGTTTTGTCTATCCATACATTTCCTTTTTTTTGTATGCAGATCTGGGACTTGCATTAAATAAGCAAATGCATTGACCATCTTCCCACACTAAACCAAATCAATACAAATGCAAATTTGTTACATTAGAACTAACTTTGATAATTATAGTGCAATTTTCTGGCATTAAACTAAAATCTCTTCAAAGTAATACATTAATATTGCGCTAGCACCAAATCACATGGCAAAAAATAGAACGTAAATGTGTACATACATAAAAACATATGTACGTACAAACATAAATATGTAAACTTTTTTCCATGTACATATCGCCACTTAATTCAGGCAAAAATCATATCACTACCATTTTTATAAATTTTCTAGAGAAAGACAAAACTTGATTAAATTGTTCCAAGCGGTAGTATATTCCGTTTATAAAATCACCATTTTTTAAGATATAGCTTTACAATAAAATAAACGAAAACCTAAGTTCTGATCTTTCATTTGTATGCACGTACTTATACAGGTGCCTTCAATGTTCCTTTAATGTATTTTTTTATTTGTGCTATCTGATAAAAATATGATTACGTTTTATATAATTTTACTGTGTACAATATGTGATATTGCATTATTTCATGATGTGCATAGTGGTAATACAAAATTAGTGCATTTTTTCCCATACGATTAGCTGCTAAGCAATATTAATCCATTACTTTTAAGAGATTTTATTTTAGTGGAAAAAAGTGCATTACAAACATCAAATTTAAATTTTCACTAAAATTTTTGTTTTTCAATCAGTGCTTATGAAAAGTAATACAAGTTGCCCAGGTCTGGTTGTAATCATCTGTTTTCGACATTCATCCATTATTTTTACACAAACAAAGCGCATGTTGTTTTTGTATTTTCTTAGTTGTTGTAGACCTGCATATACTTTATATAAATATACTTTGGAATAAGATTCTCTCCAGAATGAAGAGTTGGTGAGGGAAGAAATGTTATGTATCAGTATGGTAACTTTGAGTTGTTATTCTCTGTCTGGCAACTTGTTTTATATACTTCGCTTTTTGTGTAAATTAAGGTGAATTCACCCATTGTTTCGGAACAAAAGTTTTGTTTGGAGAAAATTTTTTTTACTGAGAGTTTTTTGCAAGACGATTCATCCATTTCGAACATTTTGTCTGGAAAATCAAAGCTACCATATGAAATACGTGTGTAAACGATGCGTATTAATTTTGCAAGTGGCAGCACAGCGGCAAATGATTACAATTTACTTTGTCATACACATCTTTTTAATTGTTTACTGCAATGGTTTCGTTCAACTCCATACATTTGTATATGTTTTTCTTAATTTTTCTTTATTTCTATTGTAATAAATACAAGTGCACTCTGTGCTTTTATTATTCATATAACATGATGTGGCAGCTCAGTTCAACTTTGGCTGAAAATTAAAAAAGTTGGCAGCTCAGTTCGATTTTGTCCGGACAAAAATTAAAATTAAACCAATTCAAGTAGAAAATGTTCCGAACAAAATTTGTTCTCTTCTTCTCTCTCTCTCAAAAAGAGAAACGTCAAACTACATATAAAAAAAATTTTGTCCGGACAAAAATTTTGTTCCGAAACAATGGGTGAATCCAGCTTTAAGGTGAATTCACCCATTGTTTCGGAACAAAAGTTTTGTTTGGAGAAAATTTTTTTTACTGAGAGATTTTTGCAAGACGATTCATCCATTTCGAACATTTTGTCTGGAAAATCAAAGCTACCATATGAAATACGTGTGTAAACGATGCGTATTAATTTTGCAAGTGGCAGCACAGCGGCAAATGATTACAATTTGCTGTGTCATACACATCTTTTTAATTGTTTACTGCAATGGTTTCGTTCAACTCCATACATTTGGATATGTTTTTCTTAATTTTGCTTTACTTCTATTGTAATAAATACAAGTACACTCTGTGCTTTTATTATTCATATAACATGATGTGGCAGCTCAGTTCAACTTTGGCTGAAAAATTAAAAAAGTTGGCAGCTCAGTTCGGACAAAATTTAAAATTAAACCAATTCAAGTAGAAAATGTTCCGAACAAAATTTGTTCTCTTCTTCTCTCTCTCTCTCGAAAAGAGAAACGTCAAACTACATATAAAAAAAATTTTGTCCGGACAAAAATTTTGTTCCGAAACAATGGGTGAATCCAGCTTAATATGCAAGCGTGGTTCTATATCACCGACACTTATATTGTATTTAACGTTTATTATTGAATTAAAGAAACATTGATACATTAATGAATACGGCCTTTTTTATTGGAAACATAATATGTGAAGGCATATGTCGTACAGTCAGCCACGGAACTTTTTTTGAAAATACTGTTAATAACATCTTGCGCATATTCGTGCAACATCATACTATGCAAATTTACTTTGTTTTCGCAGTAAATGCTCTTAGTGCATTTTATTACAAAAAGTAAACAAGCACACCTATTGTAAAATTGTGATAATAAGTATATTTTAAGTAAAGTTAATTCACATTTATTTTCAGGCTTTCTAATAAAGTTCATTTCATGTAGAATCACTGAAGACTTAAGTTATTTATTAAATCACGGTTCATATAACCAAGGAAAATGTATAACTTATATAATTAACGAACTCGAAGTCACTTTTTTTATAAATTATTCTCTTCCTGAAGAAGATATCCGGATGGTATCGAAATATCGACAAAATAAAATTAACTATTTATAACGTAAATTAAAAAAAAGTGAACTCGAGCTCGTTAATAATGTATGTATGTATGTATGTATATACATACACTCAGTTTATATTTTTTTAATTAACTTCAAAAAAAGTTTATGGTTAAAGTTTGACATATGTATGTAAATAGTATGTAACATGGTGTAATTATACAGGTGACTGCGTAAGGATTTGTTATACAAAAATACGGCAACCATAGCTGTGTAAAGAACCGAAGAATGTCAAAAGCACAAAAATAATTGTACCAAAACCAAAACAAAACGAAGTTTTTGACATTCGTTAGCTACAAAGCACATAGAGCAAAAAATTATCAGCTGAAGTAACGCTGCCACCTGTTTAAATACACCTTGGTATGTAACATGATATAAATATAGAAGGTACTTCCATTCTCTCTTTTTTTCTTGACATTCACCTTCTGACAAAGATCGGTATTCTAAAGATTCCAGTAAAATCGTGATACCGTATTAATTTAATATTTTCCCTCTGTTTCCTGTAGCTCGTTTCTGTATTTCTCGCATCGTAAAATTTCTCACATGAATATATGTTAAACTTAATGAAAATTCATTGTCAACTAATCAAAATCATCAATCAATTTGGATGAAAATATAGTTAAAATACTTATTTTAGGCAGAAAATTTAAACAGATGCGCCAAGTTATTACATAACCACTTTTTAAACTTCACAGATGTGTAGCCATATATGTATGTATATCACTTTATTTACTTGCAACTTTTGTTAAGATAATTCCGATAATTACACATTTTTACAAAAATGTGTAATCATCTTAACAAAAGTTGCGAAAATAAAGTGGTTATGTAATAACTTGGCGTATCTTTTTAAGTTTTCTGCCTAAATTAAGTATTTTAACTATATTTTCATTCAAAATGATAGATGATTTTGATTAATTGACAATGAATTTTCATTAAGTTTAACAAATATTGATGATATTACATCTTGTTTAATCTATATAATTCGCTTCTTGTTGATTGTAACATGTTTGTCTAAAGAATTACTTAAATACCCGATCAGATAATTTTGGCAAGTCTATTTCACAGATTTTGCAGGCTCTTAGACACTGTTGGCGGACACCAGATAATGTAGAGAACTCAAAGAATGCTACATTCATATTTTTACAATGATATTTTGTCCGTCCACAGTTTGTAATATGCAGCTCATTTTCGCTTTCCTTAACACAACAATGCATTTCATTGTTTTTCAAGATAATAAAACATTTATCATCACAATTTTTTTTAAATTGTTTGAATTTATAAAAAAAAACTTCTGAAATAATTTAAGAAATTTATTATTCGACATATTGTCATAAGTTTATTTTAATTTGAAATTTATTTGCTGGTGGTTCAGCGATGTCTATATCCATTTCATTGTTGCTGTAACAAATCGTCAGTAGACTTCAACCACACATTTTGAACAGTTACAAACTTCTTATTCACATAAATTTGAAAATATTTCTCCACGGCAGCTACCACTAACAAAATTTGCAACGTTTAGCACTTTTCACAATTTTTTAATAGTTTTTTCATACTTTTAGATTTGTTTTCACAGAATTTTTTTAATAAAATATTTTTTATATTGAAATTTTTTTACATTTTCTTTTAATTTCTCTTTCGTAAAAAATTTTTGAAGTTTCGGATGAACTTTAATTTGAAAATAAATAGCTCAGCTGCATTTCCGCTACTACCTTGTGAATGTGCCTTGGTTGTACCTTTATATTATTTTATCTGATTTATATCATGGTATGTAATCTAAAAGTTTTTAAGTGACTTTCTATTCACTAGGGAACGATAGCCTCCTAGTGAGGTCTGTGTATCTTTAATGTCTGGATGCAAGGTCTATTTATATAAATACACCTTGTGTGGATGTATGAAGTATTATGAATATTAGTATTACATGCCAATTTTTGCTCGTATATAATAAATTGATCTTAATAATAAATATTATAAATATTTTATATGCTTCACACTTTTGAAAAGTTCTATCAAAATCTTAGCATTTAACTCGAAAGTCCCATTATTTGTTCCTGTTTATAGACAGCATGATAAGCATTACGTATCAGAACGTATGGGAAGCAAGATTCCAATAAATCCATTGTTAAAAATGGTGATTGCTTTACTATTTCATCCAGCAACAAATAAATGGATTCTCGATTACGTGTAGCCTCGCGGTCCGATTCTTGTCCCAGTCTCAACAATGAAGAACTGGCTAGAGCTAAAAACTCTTTCATGCGATCCTCAATATCACTTTGTCCACAAATGGTAAAGAGAGCTCCGAATATATTATTGATGGCCACAGACATGCAGTGAGTATTGTTGGAATGACCGTCGATAGTTGCTCGATAAAAGGAATTTTCATTACGTGCCAATTTTGGTATGGATACAGCTACAAATACCATTAACAGACAAGCCGTCAAATGTTCTCCTTCATCAAACTCTGGCTTTTTCGATTTCAGAGTAGCTGCTAACGTGGGATCCACTTTACACATGAGACCAGCAGCCGCCGCCATTTCAGAAGCAACGCGTATTTGATCACCACCCGGCAAATGGTCTTGGAAATCTTTTACTGAACTCAGCAAGAATGGTATACGCTTTTCTAATACATCAACTAAGGCCTCATGTACTAAATTGCGGAAGCATAAAATCACGCCAATTATAGTCATTCTTTGCAGCACTCGGTCGACATCTTGCAAACGTTTAAATTGTTCTTTCATTACTTCGGGTTTATCAAAACTAGTGCGCAAAGTTATCAAAACTTCTTTGTTTATACCCACAAGAGTTTTTAACTCTTGAACTTGATTGGTGATATGCCACATAAGAGTTTCATTTAAGGTCTTGATGCCATAGGGACCTACTAACTCGGCTAAGGCTCTCAATTCGTTGAGATCTGAGAATTCTTGTGGATTAAAAGGTACCCAACCTTCGGGCGAAATTGGTACAAATGCTTTTTGGTTGTTGCTAAACACAATGTTTCCGGCTGATACTCGCCGTAGTAAAACTTCGGTGTACCTTAGAGTAAGTAAAAAATTTATGTTTTTTTGATTATTTCAAATAAATTTTGCGGACATACCACGTGTTGTATAAAGCAGCAATGGTTTTCTCCCCATGTGAATCCAAGGCCTGCGTTTGCTGCAGTAGACAATTGTTGAAAACGCGAGTCATATCGATATGCACATAATTCTCTACAGTCTGCAAGACATTCATGTATGCCCTGACCGAAGCTAACAACTCTGAAGGCTTCGCAATTTCCATGGTCTCTTGATTGAACATCACCATGCCAACCAAGTCACGAGAAAAACGATGTTCCAAGTTTTGACATAAATACTCACGCGGTGCAAAAGCAAATTCCCATACATTCACCGTGGGACAGTAATTAATGGCAAAACATAGCTCTGTCAAAGCCATGTGTAATTTATCCATGGTGGTTAGATCTTCGCGTGTCTTACGATAAGATTCATCTCCTGGTTTTCGAATGTCATCAAACTGTTTCTTGGATTTGTCTTTTTTCTTGCGTGCTGATTGTACCGAGAGAATTTTGGCACAATGTTTGGGTAATAGAGCATCCGTCATGGTGCATTGTTCATCACAAATGGTATTTATAATGTTCTTTGCCTCTTTTGCCATTTCCTCTAAGAATATATTAACCACACTTAAAGATCGTTCACGTATGTGATGTCGCTCCTCTGGACACATCTCATGGGTACAATTTTGAAAATGGGAGCATATTAAAGGAAATGCGATAATGTAGCGATTTTGTGCTGGAAACTCCAAGCACATGTGAAATTGATCATCAAACATTTTACTGTAGAAACAAAAGATGCTCAAATCAGATGTCTCCACTAGAATTTCATCCAAATTGTCTACGACCCGAGTGTGAAACACCATTGAGTCTAACAAACGGGCCAATTCAATATGTTCCTGTATGCGTAACAAAGCTTTACTAACGCTCATATAAGTTTGCAAACGAAACCAATCCAATCGGAAGGCCCTAAAATCAAACAATTCATTATCTTCAACTTGTTTCACTGTTAATCCATAAGCTGTATTGTAAAGGGAAGAAAAAATGACACTTTCATCTTCGGGACACATTTGAAGACTTTGCATGCGTATATTTAGATCAACAGAATCAAATCCGGAAAGATATTGCACATAATAACGCTGCATCACTTGGCTGTATTTCCGTACGAGTGCCCTTAACTCCTCCATATGAAATAATAGTTCAGGAAGTTGACGATCGACAAGATCTTCGTTACTTTTACCTAAAATAATGAATTCAAATTATTTATTTATTACATACATGTTAAATTCCAATTAGAATTAGCAATTGATGCAATTGGTTTACATTCTCTAATTCATTAAACAATTAGAATTAGTTCAACTAATTCCCATTAGGTAATTGAAATTTTTATTCCAATGGTAAAACTAATTGCAATTAATTGTCATTAGCAAAAAAAATGGGTTTACCTTTACAATTAGAAATCTAATTGAATTCTGCTAATGCAATTAGATATTCAATTAGCTTGAATTAGAATCAATTATTTGAATTCAATTGAATATCTAATTGCATTAGCAGAATTCAATTAGATTTCTAATTGTAAAGGTAAACCAATTTTTTTTCTAATGGCAATTAATTGCAATTAGTTTTACCATTGGAATAAAAATTTCAATTACCTAATGGGAATTAGTTGAACTAATTCTAATTGTGTACTTATATTATCCAGAAAGAAACTAAAATTGTCCTATAAAACGCATTTATATTTATATTTTAATCTGGACCATATGACATCCGTCTACCAAATTTCATCCAAATATGTATACTAAGCCGTTTTCTCGCACGTATACAAACTTTCACATTTATAATATTAGTATGAATAATGGACAGTAATGGGCTAATTTGTATTTTCTTTTCTCCTGGTTTCATTAATGAAAATGTTTTAAGATGAACCGGAAATTAGAAATACATGTGTTAAGACAATTTATATACATATGTAATGGGTTAATTCATTGTTACCAAAAATATCTTGCATCATGCAACAGCTTTTGCTTTAAATGTGTAAACATACTTTCTAGTGATGAAAGGATGAAAATATTTCAGTCGTTTCGGAATTTATCCGACGACGAGAAAAACTATTTTTCTAATACATTTGTGACAATAGATCAGGTAAAACGTCCCAAGAAGAATTCTGAAAGCATTATTAAACAATTTTCTTATAAGTACTTCTTCTTTTTTTTCCTCAACACATTAGGCATTGATCAAAAGAGAATATATTACTGTTTTAAGAACCTAAAAGATAGGGACACTGAGTGGCTCACCACTGCAAAGAAAAGGAAAAAATATAAGAAAACAAATGTGGCCAGATTGTTGGCAGGGCTGGTATTTGGCGTATGCACCGGCTAGGGCTAGCCGTTTTGGGTTGGGTTCCTGCCATTCCAATCTTTTCCGAATGCTACATACACATGAATAATAATAACAAAAAATCATACCAGCATTTGAGGTCTTACGTGTGAAATTATACGAAAATTTTTGGGACCCTCAATGAACCTTACCTGAAAATTAACTGTTGTTAAATTGTCCCAAGATGTCCATTTACCGCTTTACATCCAAAATGTATACATTTAAATATGAGTCGGCTGATGTTACACGACTCTGGCTGCCCTCCCCATTAGGATTAAACAAAATCCTGCCATGACAGACAACCTGTTTTGCCAAATTATTTTTTTTTCTAGTTGTCCCTTTTGTAGTAGATCTTCCTGTTTTACTACTGCTTTGGATATTTTTTGAAAGAAAAATCAGAAGTGAAGGATGTACTGAAGAAAGTTTTTGCTCTTGCTAAGAACCAACAGAATCCAATAAGAGAATTTTTAAGTGACAATGGAGGTGAGTTTGATAACTTTGAAGTTCGTAAAATTCTTAAAGAATATGGAGTAACTCAAAGATTAACTGCTCCATACACACCACAACAAAACGGTTCTAGTAAACGAGAAAACAGAACAGTCATCGAGATGGCACGAACATTTAAGTATTCAAATAAGAATGTTAAATTTCCTGAAGCTTTATGGGCTGAATTAGTTCGTACAGCTATATATATTTTAAATCGAACTCGTAAAACGTCTATAGATAATAAAAGCTCGCATGAGTTATGGTTCCGAAGAAAGCCAAGAATAAACCATTTGCGAATAATTGGAAGCCAATGCTATGCCCATGTTCCTGATCAGAAGAGAAAGAAAATGGATTCCAAAGCAATTAAGGGTTATTTAATCGGTTACGATACAGAAGAGCGTTATAGAATTTATGTTCAAGAAAATCACAGTTTAATTTTATCAAGAGATGTCAGATTTAGTGAAAACCTAATACATTGTGAAAATTCAAATGGATCTAAAAGCACGAGTAGTATGTTGGATAATAAAAGTAAAGAAGTGAAATTACAATTCAAAAGTTATGAAAAGCCCATTAAAGATTTTCTGGAAGAAAAAGAACATAATCAATCGTATACATCAGAAACAGACAACAATATAGATTGTGATTCTCAACCAATTTCACATGGAAATAATTCTGTTTCCATAGAAGATAATGAATTATTCGAAGAGTGTATTGAAGACGATTTATCAGAACAAAGTGATTTTTATGGGTTTGAACAAAATAAACGGAAGCGATCATTAAGCGATGAAGACGAACCAATAAGCAAACGACTAAGAGATCGAACTTTGTTGCAGAAATCTAGATTTGATGATTATGTTATGGCAGCAAAAGATTTTATTATTCAAATTGAAACTCCAATGAATTACACCGATGTAATGAATAGTGTTTATAAAGAAGAATGGCTGAAAGCAATGAACTCCGAGATAAGAAAATCATACTTGGAAAATATTTGATCTACCAAACAATTCCAAAGCACTTCCATCAAAATGGATTTTTAAGGTAAAAACAAATCCAGATGGTACTGTAGACAAATTTAAAGCAAGATTATTCATCAAAGGTTTTATACAACGTAAAGGTGTAGACTATAACGAAACAATCTGTCCAGTCGCTAAATTAGGAACAATTAGGGGTGTATTAAGCATAGCTGCGAGCCAAGACATGCATCTTGTACAATTCGACGTTTCTACAGCATTTCTTTATGGTAAACTTGAAGAAGTCATTTTTATGAAACAACCCGAAGGTTTTGATGACGGCACTAATAGAGTATGTGAATTCAAAAGAAGCCTATATGGACTGAAGCAAGCATCACGCTGCTGGAGTCGTAGATTTGGAAATTTCTTACTGAATCTTGGTTTTAAGGCTAGTGAAGCTGATCCTTGCTTATACATGAGAAATAATGAAGGTAAAAAGTTAATACTTGCTCTTTATGTAGATGAACTAGAAACATTTTTATATGAATTGAGAAAAGAGTTTAAGATAACAACAAGAGATGCTAACTATTTTTTGATTTTACGAATCTTGATTCCTTAAAATTTTTTTATTTTTTTTATTTTTTATTTTTTTTTAACTTATTTTTCTGAGTTTCCTGGGCTCATAACCTTTTGTAGTTTGTGGTAAAGCATAGAAGTTGTAAGACTGTACACCCTAATAAAATATTATATGTATTACTTTAATATGCAACTATGCAAATTCGTCTTCCGGCTTCTTTCTTTAGCACATTCAGACTTTTGAAGCTAAAGAGATTAAGGGGTTTTTGTTATATACATACACAATAAAGAATGTAACTTTATAACTACCTCGTGTTTTATTTAAAATATCGGGATAGAAACTCCTGGACAATAACACATGGTGGCAGCGGTAAAAAAAAGAAAAAGTACATTTTGAACAAATAGCAAATAATAAAAAAAAAACGTAGGACCAGTGAAATAGAAAGTGAGGTTAAGAAGAGAACACATGTCGACATCAAAAGGAAGTTGTGCTGGCAAAGAAGTGAAAATGGAAAATTTTTTAGCAGCAAACATCGCCCCTCCAGATCAATTTAATTTTATGATACCAGAACAGTGGGTCAAATGGAGAAAAAGGTTTGAAAGGTACGTAAGTCTATCCGGCCAATCTACAAAACCGCAACATGAGCAAATGGACTTGCTATTTTACGTAATGGGTGAAAAAAGTGAAGAGGTACTGTTGCAGTTCAAGCCTGCCCCAACAACCTTACAAGAAACTCTAAATAATTTTGACACCTACTTCAACCCAAAGAGAAATGTAATATTTGAAAGATTCAAATTCAACTCTCGTGCGCAAAGACAAGACGAAACTATTGACATCTTTATAACGGATTTACACGCCCTAGCAGAAAATTGCGATTATGGGAGTTTAAGAGAAGATTTGATTCGTGATCGAATTGTTGTTGGCATGCTAAATACAAAAGTTAGTGAACAGATGCAGTTAAAACCAGACCTGACGCTAAAAATTGCAACCGATACAGCACGACAGGCTGAGATCCAAATTCAACAAACAAAAATTATTAGAGAGGAGAAGGCTGTGTGCAACGTAACTACAGAGGAAGAAAACCAACAGTGGAACCGAGACACACAGCAACAACAACGGGGTTTGCAGATGTCAATACATAAGGGTAAGAATGGTTATAGTTATCGTAAAACAATGTGTAATTATTGTGGCTATGGTCCACATGAAAGAAAAAATTGCCCAGCAAGAGAGAAAAATTGTAAGATTTGTAAGACAAGAGGGCACTTTGCAAATGTATGTAACAAAAAAATTGAAAATAAAGTTAAAATGAAGTCAAGAAACATACGTTCAATAGAACAGGAGAATCAAGGGTTGACGAATCATGAAGGTTTCGAATATATGATCGGTACAGTAAATGAAGTTCAGGTTGATAATATCATGAGGGTAGGGGTAGAACCGTGGTATGCAAAGTGCGTAGTAGTAGAATTGAATAATTCGATAGATTTTCTTGTAGACACAGGGGCAGACTGTGACTGCATACCTACAAAGTTTATAACTGGGGGGAGTAGACTATCTATATCGGGAACGGATGCTTGCTTAAAAGGACCAGATAACAGTTTGCTAAAAGTGTTAGGTGTTGCTAAGGCAACTTTGATCCACAAATATAGAAAGATTGTGGAGGAAATTTATATCGTCGATAATCTAAGCACGCCAATACTGGGCCGAAAGGCTTTGGTTGGGCTTAACGTCCTACCCGACATTTGAAACGCTGTGTGTGTCGCAAACAGATCTTGGATACTCAAAAATTCTCGAGAGATTTCCGAGACTTTTCCGTGATATTGGCGAGTTTTTAGGAGAAATCGACATAAGACTGAAAGCCAATACAACTCCCTTTGTGCAGACAGTACCAAGGAAAGTTCCAATTCCGCTAATGCCTAAACTGAAAACTGAGATCGATAGATTGTTAGATTTGGACATTATAGAACGTATGGAAGATGTAACAGAGTGGGTTAGTCCCGAAGCCCAACAATGAGATAAGATTATGTGTTGACTATACACGGTTGAACGAAGCGGTAATTAGGCCGTATTTTCCAATGCCAAAGATTGAACTATCTTTGGCGAAGATTGGAGAGGCTAATATATTTTCAAAGATAGACGCGAATAAGGGCTTTTATCAGATCAAGCTAAATCGAGAAAGTCAACTGTTGACTTGTTTCATTTGTCCATTTGGGCGGTTCATATTTAAAAGATTACCCTTTGGCATTT
The DNA here is from genome assembly GCA_944452675.1 of Tachina lurida. Taxonomy (NCBI): domain Eukaryota; kingdom Metazoa; phylum Arthropoda; class Insecta; order Diptera; family Tachinidae; genus Tachina; species Tachina lurida. Next base: position 39,155,817 of record OX101754.1, on the reverse strand, counting down.
CCTGTGCACCTGAGTATTTTGTATCAAAATTTAGTAAAGTCTTGGATGGAATAGAAAATTGTATATCTCATATTGACGATATTTTGATTTTTGGAAAAACCCGTGCGGAACATGACGCAACGCTCACAAGGGTCCTTACCCGACTTGACAAAGAGGGCATAACTATAAACAAAAAGAAGTCATGCTTTGGGGTAAATCGGGTAACTTATTTGGGTTACGTGATCTCTCCGAGCGGTATTTCAATTGACCCGGAAAGAATTCGGGCGATTCTAGACTACCCTAGACCTGAAAATAAAGCGGACATCCAACGATTCCTGGGGATGGTGAATTTCGTAGCGAAATTTATTCCGAATCGTTCGGAAATCTTAGCACCAATTAACGTGTTGACAGGCAAGGCCGATTTTCACTGGGACAGGGTTCAGGAGAAGGCGTTTGTAGACATTAAAACTAATTTGACTAGAGCACCAACTTTGGCTTTTTATGACCCGTCGAAAAAAATAATCATTAGTTCAGATGCATCTTACTATGGCATTGATGCATGTCTTCTCCAATCGGATACTAAGGGTATCAGACAGGTGGTTTCTTATAGTTCAAGGACTATGACCGAAACCGAGAGACGTTACGCTCAGATTGAACGAGAGGCTTTAGGGATAACATGGGCCGCCGAAAAATTTTCGGAATACATCACAGGCATTCATGTGATTTTTGAGACGGATCATAAACCTTTAGTGCAGATTCTGCAATCAAAGAATTTAGACACACTGACACCTAGACTACAAAGATTTAGAATGCGCCTTATGCGTTACGATTATTCGGTGACATATGTCCCGGGAAAGGATCTGAGGATAGCGGACGCATTATCCCGCAGTCCAATAGCATGCGATGTGAATGAGCCTCAAGAGATGAGTGTGGAAACTGACGCGTTTGTAAAATTTGTAGTTAGTAATTTGCCGGTAAGGGACTATTACATGCAAAAAGTAATTGAATGTCAGAAAAAAGATCCAGTTTGCAAACTTTTGGTTCAGTATACGGAAGATGGGTGGCCTTCCCGCGACAAGCTACCGGATTTCATGGTACCTTATTATCAATATCGTTTCGACATTTCGTTTTTGGAAAATATGGTACTGAAAGATACTCGAATAGTCATCCCGCCAGAGTTACAAAAAGAGGTTTTGGGTTTTATACATGTAGGGCATCAGGGAATCACAAAGTGCCGCAGGTTGGCACAAACCTCCGTTTGGTGGCTAGGTCTAAGCTCCCAGTTAGAAAATTTGGTAAAAAGTTGCAGCAGCTGCATCGAGGAGCGAATCAACAACAGGGAAACGTTCAAGTGTGAACGCCTGCCGAGCCGGCCAATGGAAAGAATAGGGCTCGATCTTTTCAAAGTAAATAGATGGTATCTTGTCATAACGGACTATTATTCGCGATATTTCGAATTCTTTCCCTTGGATTCTATGACTGAAGATGATGTAATAGAAAAGGTTAAAGAATTTTTTCCCGTTTTGGGATCTGCTCTGTATGTAGAAGTGACAATGGTCCACAGTTTCAAACAAAATTTCGACAATTCGCTAGGGCATTTAACTTTCAACACGTCACAAGTAGTCCATATTATAGTCAGTCCAATGGCGCGGCAGAGGCGGCAGTGAAGACTGCAAAAATGTTAATTAAGAAATCTGACGATATTTACAAAGGCCTTTTAAATTACCGATCAACGCCTTTGGCAAATGGATTCTCTCCTGCGGAATTGATGTTAGGTAGGAAGGTTAAATCTTTAGTTCCAATACTCCCTAGCTTACTGGAAACAAATAACAGTAAAGAGGTTCTCGAAAAGGAAACTAAAATTAAAGAAAAGCAGATGAGAGTATATAACAAGCGGCATAGGACTAAAGATTTACCCGGATTAGAAAAGGGGAATATTGTATTGATAGTAGACTTGAAGAAATATGGGAAAATTGTGGAAAAGTTGAATGAGCCCCGGTCTTATCTAGTTCAGACGAATGAGGGAACGTACCGCCGGAATAGATTGCATTTGATATTATCACCGAGCACCTGTGCCGAAAATCTTTATGATTCCGAAGATTTTTATGATCCCATTGAAAATGTTGTAAATCGTAATGTAGATAATAATATCACCGAATGTATTGATGAACAGGTTGTACAAGGCACTCCCGAGGAATTACCTTCTATTGCGGAAACACCTAGAGGTCAGCCTCAGGTAGAGAATAACGAAACTCTAGAAATTGGTCCCTCGTCAAGAGTCAAAAGAAAAACAGATAAACCTTCATACTTAAGAGATTATATTCTGGAATAATAATAAGAGTTTATTATAACAAGGAATTCATGGTTATAGTTACACCACTTGTAAAGTATTAAAAGAGATTTGTAATGAATTTAAGAATGCAAAAAAAAAAATTAATTACTAAGAAATTTATATCATTTATCATTTGTATCAGTAATCCTAATGTAAAGTAGTAACTGAAAAAGGGGGATGTGGTAAAGCATAGAAGTTGTAAGACTGTACACCCTAATAAAATATTATATGTATTACTTTAATATGCAACTATGCAAATTCGTCTTCCGGCTTCTTTCTTTAGCTAAAGAGATTAAGGGGTTTTTGTTATATACATACACAATAAAGAATGTAACTTTATAACTACCTCGTGTTTTATTTAAAATATCGGGATAGAAACTCCTGGACAATAACACATAGTTGAAGTTTTATTTGGAATGAAAATTACAATCAGAGAAAATTGAAATAACATAAAACATAATAATACTATGATTGAAAATATATAAAACATATATCATGACATAACACATTAATTCAACACTTTCCCTTGTTATGTGATGTTAAAGCTTTCTAGTCCGATTTTATTACAGAGCATCTTCAATCTTGTAGGTTGCAACGGTCCCAAATTCAGTTTTCACTTACCTATCCTCTTTTACCCTTCTACCACCATCCTATTGAAAAATCCAAATCTTCCTACTCTGCCATTTCCATTAGTTTAACCAAAGTTATTTAAATTCATTCGCTTACAAAAGCATTTAATTTTATTACAAAATTTAAATATTAACTTAAATATTAATGGACCATACTTAAATATTAATGGATCATACGTAGAATTTTTATGAAAATCCGAAACGAAAATATGTATTTAGTTAAATATCTCAATTAGTACGTCGCAAGTGGTCAAGTTTTATAAACCATTGGATGCTGCTTAAAAAACTCTTTTCGATGATACCAAATTTTATTTATGTCGTACAAAAAAATTCGAAAAACTGAAAAAAGACCTTTTTTAAAAATGGCCCAGCCATTGACGGATGGTCAATGCTAAAAGGAAAATATTTTGGGAATCATCATAAAACATATTAAGCTTTATTTTCAGAGGGGTAACAAAATCACTTTTTTCCCTTCCATAAAAGTTGAGTCGCTCTAATATATATATGTACATATGTATGTCACACACCACTTTTTAAACTTACCAAGCTAATATAAATAAAATTAATTATTTTATTCATTAAATACTTTATTTCAAGTACACAAAACAAAATACAATAAGAAAACTACAATTTATTAAAAAAGTATTGAAAATCACGTCCGCACTCGTCACCTGCAGGGTGACCGATGACATTTGTCAAAAAGTGGCAAAAAATAGGGGATTTATCAAAAAAAAGGGGCAAAGTAAAAAAAAAACGAGAAAACTACACTAAAATTTTTATTTTCAATGTATTATTACATAATTCACTCTAAAAAAAGGGGGACAAAGAGTGGCAAGATTGTCAAAAAAGTGGCAATTTGCCACTTTAGTCGGTCAAACGGTCACGCTGGTCAGCTGCCTGTTAATTCATTAATTCTCTTTTCATCGTTGTTCGCAACCAGCCTGCAACATTAATAACAAAAATCTGATCTGGGATCGTCCTCGATACCGTTGTCACCATCACCTTCTAAATCGAGTTCGGGTATATTAAGGCACCAAGGCTTTATTTTGTCAGAAGCGTAAACAGAGCAGAATTTTGTGGACGTAATTGGCAGTCCAGGTAAATCTTCGATGAGATACCGATCCTTTTCGAGAATTTTGGTGACGATATAGGGACCTTTGTATTTAGGCTCAAGCTTTCTGGATTCACCCGTTGCTGAAAATTAATTTTCGATGACCACTAGATCGTCTGGTTTATAAAAAGTAGGCTTAGAATGTTTATGATTGAACCGTGTCTTCCATTTCTGCTTCTCGTGGGCAATATTGACACTTGAAAAGACGCGTTTGTCGCTACTAGGCGTAGAAATTTCATTTTCTGACTTATCGTCATGAATTGCAGCAATAATGTAATTTTGAACGTGTCGATCAGTTTAAAATCGAATACCAATTCATTTGGACTAAACCCAGAAGTAGCATTCTTTTGCGAGTTCACAGTCCACTGAAGATCACTTAAGGAAAGGTCCCAATCGCCTTTATTGGTTGTGACGGTAAAAACGATAATATTGTAGCGGTGGCCCTTTCCACCTGACCGTTGGCCATGGGTGTGCGTACAGCCATTTTTTATGTTTGATGTGGTTCTTCTCACAAAACTGTTCAAAGGCATTGGACGTAAAGGCGGCACCACGATCGGATACGATAACTTTCGGCAAGCCAAAATAACTCGTCATCTCATTCAGTGTCGTTATGACTGGTTGCGTTTTTGTTGATTGTACGGGCTTCGCGATCGAAAACTTGGTAAAAGCATCTGAAATCGCTAATACGTGAGTATGTCCGCGTTTGCTGCGAATAAAGGGGCCTAAATGGTCTATGTGTATTTTCCGGAAAGGTATAGGCTCAATTTCGTCCACATATAGCTGTCCTTCGGGCATACCAGATTTTGCTCTGTTGTAGCAACAGTCGACACAAGACGATATATAATTCTTGACATACTTCCACATTTGCGGGAACCAGAAAGTACTTCGATTAATTTTTCAAAAGGCTTAGAAATGATCGAATATTTTTCGGCAAAATTTTGGAAAAATCCGGTGAGAAAAAGAAATCGTCTGACTTCAGTAATATTTGTAGGAGGTACGTAATTTATGATGGCGCTTATTTTGTTTTCTCTGGGTGATATACCATCTTTGCTCACCTTGTGTCCTAAATACGAAATCTCACGCTCAAGAAATTTACATTTGTCGAGCCGTAGTGTTAAACCTGCCTCTTTAAGTATGTCCAAAAATATATTTAATCGTTGCAAGCCCTCGTCAAGAGATTTGCTAGGAATGATCACATCATCCAAGTATGCCAGCACTTCGCCTGGATTCATTTTGGATATTAAAGAGTTCATAACGCGCTGAAACACGACTGGGGCGTTCACTAGGCCAAATGGCATTCTATTATATTCATAGTGGCTTTGCGTGTTCACGAATGCCGTGTACTGCTTCGAGGCTTCTTCCATTTTAATTTGGTGGTAGCCCATTCGTAAGTCCAGTGACGTGAAATATCTATCATGCTCCTCTAAATTTGGCATTGGAAATGGTATTTTAACTGTGATACGATTTATCGCCCGAAAATCCACACATAATCGGTACTCATCATTTTTCTTTTCTGCCAGGACTATACATGAAGCGTAAGCTGAATTTGAGGGTCTTATTATGTTGGCATCCAATAGCTGCTTAACCAGTTTATCTACCAAAGGCCGCTTAGAAAATGGTAATATATAGGGTTTCACGTTTATTGGAACGTCGGATGTAAGTTTTATATCCATATTTGTGAGTTATCAGCAAAAGTTTCTCGATGTTTGTTTAACACATTCAGGATTTTCGTAATATCATCTTTACTCTTTTCTTCGTTAGTGCATATCGTCATAATTCTCTCCAAACGACAAGACTCACCTTCTATTACCAAACGGCTACTTTTTTGGCACAAAACATCTCTACCGAGTAATATGTTTTCACATATGAGATCATCGCCTACAGTCAGCACATCCACGTTATAAGGTATATCATCAATAATGATATTGAGTCGTAATTTACCCAGACTTTTATATTCGCAATTAGCAAAACCTCCTAAAAATGCCGAACATGGCTCCGGCGTGCCCAAACTGTATGCAAAATTTTTGCGAATAAGTGTACATTTGCTTCCAGGGTCAACAAAAGCATTCGTTGTACCACCATTGATAATTATTTGCTTTACGATTTCTTGTGAAGCAATTTTCCTTTCATCGACAAGATTCACAGTCGGACGACTTTCTTCTTGTTTGCGTTTTCCCGGACAATTTTCCACTTGATGATTAATTAGTACGACCACAGTTCGTACATCTCTGCTTACGTTGCGGTTCGGGACAATTTTTCGAATAATGCCCTATTTTATGACAATTATAGCACTTAACCGTGCAGTCATTTCGTTTTTCGTTAGAATTTCATTGATAAGTCAATGCCGTTGTTATATTTGACTTTATTTTCGTTTGCTGCTTTACCTCGTTGTGCATACAAAAAGTCACAATATCGCGCAACAAATCACTACAGCAGCAATAGTTGTTTGAAATTTGCATTTTCAAATCGGGTTCATTAATACCATTAATGACATGACGTGCTATAGCAGACTCTGACAGCCCACCTCTTACCTAGAGCTGGCATTCGGTAATAAGAATTCTGTGGAGTTTCATCACCATTACGTTTGGTACGTGACATTTTAACGTGAATGTCTGCTTCGTTTTCCACGCTTGGGAAATCATTAATAAATTTACGGACAAAATCTGGCCACGATCTGAATACTACTTCTAATGAATCGATCCAGTACTTAGCGGCACCCTGCATTTTCTGTTGAACGGCGAAAATTAAAACTTCATCGTTCCATCGATACGCGTTTCACAAAATTTCGACACGATTTATAAATTGCATTGCATTTAGCGACGTTACGGACGTAGAGTTAAATTCTGGTAATAGCGATACCAGCTCTCGTACATTTCCATACGCATTGTAAGAATTGTCATTATGTTCTAAATTTCGTTGTGGATACATTTCGTCATTACGAAAATGTTCCATTGGAGTTGGTGGAATAGAAAACGTTACCTGCTTGTGAGGCGTGATACCCTGTGTGCTGTACAAATTATTTTGATTAACTTTGAAATTTTTCCCATAAAAACACTAATTATTAACTTGACTGCACTCGGTCAAAAATACTTGTGTGGCAACACTCTATTCTTTAATAGCTGTTGTTGTTATTTACATTTATTTTCTTTTACATACTCTTACAACTACAATTTGAAGCTGAAAAAAAGTCAGCCAATGTAGCAATGGTAAAGTAAGAAAATAAAAAAAAACATGTTGATTATTGAGTTCTTGTTTCAACTTTGTTATTTGTTGTTAGGCTTCTCATTTGTTTAAATGAAAGTTTATAATATAATAACTCTAGTTCTTCTAAGAAGTTTGGGTAAAGGTTCCCTGATTATCTGCATTAGCAACAGTGAAATGCGCATAGGATCCAGCTAAACCCCTCAATAATCAATGTCAATGTATTTTTAATAAAAAATATTTTACTTAATAAGTAAAATAATAATTTGGGATTATTACCCCCAGTTTTTGACTGGCTAATCAAACTGTAATTATTTTTAAGTTCTAATTAAATACGAAATTGTGTTTTTGAGTGCATAATTAAATAATAATTAAATACCCAACCTTGTGTAATTAAATACTACTTAAGTTTTATGAATGTACCATATGTTTTTATGCGTGTATGTGTTTATTGAAAACATACACATGACATCATGTGGTCGGGTTGAAAACATCATGTGGTCGGGTTAAAAAGAATTTCGTTTAAATTTCATAAATATATAACATATACAATACAAAGTTTCATATTATGGAATAAAGTAATAGAAAAATGTATTATGATGTTCGTTTGATTTCATAAAATGAGATTTTATGCAATTTTAATTTTCTACATGTATATAACCTAACTTTTTTGTTTATGCTAAACAGCTGTTCTTTGGAAATTTTGCAGGGTTGCCGTGCTTTCAACATAATTTAATAAGAACTTTAATTAACCACTGAAAAAATGAAATCGTATTTAATTACAACTTAATTTTAAATAAAAATTAGCTAATCACGTAATTAATAATTAAGTCAAAAACTGCGGGTTAGTGCGTTTAAAAAAATTTCAAACTTAAATTTTAACAATTCCCATAAAAACACTAATTATTTTGATTAACGTTCGGCGTGCCATACGATTTGTTCATGCCAAAATTTGTCAAGTTTTGTTGTTCATGATTATGTTGATAAACATTACCACAATATTGATTTGTATCAGCAGCAAAACTCATGTTCTTGCTTTGACCATTGTTTTCATAAATGTTTTTGTCGCAACAATGAATAGTAGCGTGTTGACGATCTTGTTCGTGCATGTCAGCATAGGCAAAACGATTATAATTGTTGTTATCTACAAAAGAATTTGCAGATGTATGTTCAACATGAGGACGATAACTATGGCTATTGTTAGCAACATTTTTCTGTGTAGCTAAACTTGATACGGAAAACGAGCCCATGCTCGATGTATTAGCCACTTGTGGCTGAAATTCAAAATAACGATGGTTTGCTTGTTGCGCGTACATATTTGAGTCTGAAGAAGTCGTAGAGGTAGCAAAATTTTGCGTTCGCAATGTTTGAAATGTTGAAGGCGTAGTCAAGCACTTTTGGTTGTTATTGTTTTTCGGTGACTGTATAAATGTTGTACATATTGGACGTGTTGTATAGATCATCGAATCTGATGACGACGTTTTTATTGGCAGAGACAACGTGTGCGGTATTTGCGTCGCGTTTAATTCAAATGTCGAAGTGGTATGTATTGATGACGTAGGGGATGAAATTCCCGATGGGTCGTTCCGGCTTCCATTCGTTGACAAGCCAGCCGTTTTCCTCTTTTCACGCAGTGTATTAATCTCCATGTTGTGAAAGCTCGGCATTCTGCTGTATCTGCAACAATTTCGTATTGGCTCCTGGGTAATCCCACTTCTGAAGTTGTCACACACCACTTCTTAAACTTACCAAAACAAACGAATATAAATAAAATTAATTCTTTTATTCATTAAATACTTTATTTCAAGTATACAAAACAAAATACAATAAGAAGACTACATTTATTAAAAACGATTGAAAATCACGTCCCTGTTAATTCATTAATTCTCTTTTCGTCGTTGTTCGCAGCCAGCCTGCAACATTGATAACAAAAACCTACACTGTTGTATTTTAGGGAGGTATTGCTGACATATATTTCAGTTTTATTTGGAATGGTAGGTTTATATTGGAAGCCCGTTTCGTTCGTCTTCGCGTATTGTACGTGTTACCAAAAGGTTAAGTCACAAAACATTAAATTATTTATGTACACGTATATATATATTAAAACATTTTCTTTTTTATCAAAGGCGCAGTTTTTGATTTTAAAGGAGACACCTTCGAAACCAAATAGTTTCCTGACTAAAATAAACTTAAAAGGAAGGAACGTAGGTTCGAGCTCAAAACAACGCTGGCAACGTGTAGGCAAATCAATAGACCTACAGGTTAATAAAAAAAAGGTACGTATATGGGTGCTTTCCTTAAACAAACATCTTTAATAAAATAGATATACATATTTATATACATATATATTAAATTTGCAGTTCATCTTGGCGTTTGCTATGTGGCTGTACTGGTCAATGGGCACAATACCTTTACTGTCGTTGGTTGGTGATTGCTCTGTTGCTTCTTACTGTGGGGAGTGGTGTCAACATATAACCTTCCGTGGGGTATAATGGAATCGGGTTGCTCATACCTGGTGACGGCTGAGTCCTCTGGGTATTGTCTCTACCAGTTTTTATATTCAATGCTGAGAAATTTGTTTTGCTTTTATATTTATTTAGTTTTTGTATGCATTTAGTTTTTATATTGGCACGTAATCTTTACATACACATATTTGGCATCTTGGAGCAATTCGTCCAGTTTTTTTATACCTTTTCTTTTTATAAGATTTAAAAAAAGGTTTTTCACACAAATAAAATGCCAAAGTAATTAAGATTTTAAATATTACAATATTATTTATTTTGTTATTAGTTACTTTCAGTTTTGAGTTTTAGTATATATTTATTTCTTCTTGTGCAATAAAATTTAAACACATCACTTTTTCTTTCTATAAAAAAACACTTTAAATTTTTCTTTTCTTGTCCTTTTTGTTTTCTTCCCCAGACCAGAATGGCGTGCCGTCTTTCGTTTTCTTTTCACGAAGCCTCGGTCCGCCAAAAAGTTATTCGCCATCTTTTTTTTACATTCCAAATTCCTTGGCGAAGCAACTGGCTTCCAAGAATTTGCTGGATTTATTTTTTGTGCCTATACAGTATTATGTCATATGTGTTATTTTTCTTTTTGTATTGTATTGTTTCTTTTTAATACAGCTGACTGGCGACTGTGTTATCAGCTGACCAGTAACTGTTTTACCAGCTGCCTGTTTTACCAGTTGGCTGTGCACACACGACATTTGTATACATGTTTATAGAAAAATGTTTAGGTTAGGTTAGGAAGGGTGGTGCTACACCGCATCTCCACTCGGAGACCCAATAAAGTCCATTGTGATTTCCTTCTATTGCCCATTAAAAAGAATATTTACCCCATTTGTACCCAGAAGAGACCTTATTATACGTCATTAAGCCACTGAATTCCTGTGATGAAGCCCCTGATGTCCTCTAGTTTACACTTCCCGATATCAGTAATCCTCTAATGGAAACGTCTGCTCAGCCATTATGACGTTGCAGCTTCGGGCAGTGACAGATAATATGCTCAATGGTTTGTGGTTTCTCTTCATCTCCGCACATCCAACATAAATCTGGAGTGCCAGTTTCCCAAATGCTGGTTCTTGCTCTGACCGAGCAGTGACCAGTCAACGCGCCTATCACGATTCCCATCGCTTTCCTATTCATGTCCAGTAGCAGTTTGGATCTTCCTGAGTCAAACTTTGGCCACATATCCCTCAAGACTTTGGTTGTTCCTGATTTCTACCCAATTACTGAGTTCCCTATAGTAATGACCTATCGGTAATTTCAGTAATCTGTCTAATATTCCCTCATCTAATGCCGACCCTATTCTTGCCAGCTCATCGGCAATTTCATTTCCCTCAACATTGCTGTGGCTAGGAACCCAACATACTCTGACACTATATTTATCCATAAGCAAGTTGACGGCTCTCCTACAACCACTAACAAGATTCAATTTGAAATTTTATCCCTTCAAAGCTTTTAGCGCTACCTGGCTGTCGAAGTAGAAGGTTACTTACCTTCACTACATTTCTGGCCACCAGTTCCGCAGCCCTGATGATCACCAAGATCTCAGCCTGGTAAACGCTGCATTCATTCGGCAGTCTGAAAGAACTACGAATGTTCGTTCCCAAGATGTAGACACCAGTCCCTGTGCCTTCCCCCATTTTTTATCCGTCCGTAAAGAGCGTACTACCCTCATATAGCTAATCGGATTTGGCCCAATAGTCCGCATCCGGAATTACCAGTGAGTGTGTTCTACTAAAAGCAATTTCAGCGACCTTATAGTCCGTGAACCCAGCGGTTACGGATCCCTAATCACTAAAACTGATATTTAAGATTGATGTGTGACCTGTTATTCCTGTCCTAACCAAACCTGTTTCTACGAGTCTAAGGAGACTCTAGTCGCCGTTCCCACCACAAAGTCCTCTATATGAAGTAGATGTAGAATGACATCCAAGGCAGCCTGAGCTGTGCTCCTCTAAGCACCTGTGATGCCCAGCGAGGCATACCTCTGAACCTTAGCTAGTAGTCTTCTGTAACTTTCCTTCCTCGATGCCTTCGGTTGCAGACCCCAGTTCCTTCTTATGGAGTTCCTGCATGCGTAGTAGGCATTGAGCCCTTTCTTTATCTTTTTCTGCGTGTTCCTTTTCCAAGAAAGCTTGCTATCTAGAAAAACACCCAGGTATTTCGCTCCCTCTGCTAGTCTCAGCTCCTCCCCCCATCCTGGGCAGTACAAAGCTTTCTACTTTGTATCTCCTGGTAAAGAAGACTAGCTCGGTTTTCTCTGGGGTGACTCCCAGTCCTGTACTGCTGGCGCAGGAGGATATATCGCCTAACGCCGACTGTATGACTTCATGGATAGTGGGAAGAAACTTTCCCGTTACCAGTAAAACCACGTCCTCCGCATATGCAATAATATTCCGTCCGCTCCTGTCAAAACGCGTAGGAATTGCGTTCATTGCCAACAACCACAATACATGTGATAAAACTTCTCCCTGTGGTGTACCTATTGTCACTATTCTCCTCAGTTTTCCCCTTCCCATACTCGAGTTGATGATTCTGCTACTAAGCATTATAACTATCCACTCCACTAGAAAGTTGTGAACCCTAAGTGTCCCCAGCAACTCCCTAATAGCCCCTATACTAATGTTGTTAAAGGCTCCCTCAATGTCTAAGAATGCATTCAGTGTAATCCTTATGCTGCAGTCCTCTCTCTATAACACCAACCTACCAACGCGGGTATCAATTATGTTCCTTAGATGCAGATCAATCAGTCGTTCTAATGTTTTCAAAATAAACAACGAAGGACTGATCGGCCTGAAATACATCGGCTTTGAGTGGCTTGCTTTACCAGATTTGGGTATAAAGATGACCCTAACCCCTCTCCAGCCTTTATGTATAAACCTCCAGATCAAGTATAGCTTAAAGATACCCGCTCTGGAATATTCTGCAACATGGCCAGAAAAATACAATCTGGGCCCGGTTGATTTTTTCACTGTCACTATGACACTGGCTCCGACAAGTAGTTAAAATTAACATCCGTCGTAGCCTCTTCAATTACTTCCCTACAGCCAGGAATGTGAGTGTCCATCAGAACAGAAAGTGTCTCAGAGCTGGAAAAATATTTAACTATGAATTTAATATTTCCTTTCATAAGCCTAAAAAGGATCAATGCGACAAGTGTGTATTTAGGGTTTGCACAGCGAATATAATCGTAATCGAAATCGCGATTAATCGTACCTTTTATTCGTAATCGTAATCGAACCCATTCATCGCTCGATTACGATTAAAAATTTTGCTGTTGTTTTCAAACAAGCAAAAAAAAAGCAAACAATTTATTTAAAATTTGCATACAGTACAAGTTCAACTCATAAAAACTTTAAAGTTAAAAGTTTTAATATAAAATATATACATTTTGACAAAACATTTTTATTGATTGCGGGTTTAGCATGTCTGCATTTCATTGGTGATTTACCAAATTATCAATAGACGTTTACCATACTTTTTAAAAGTTTCAAACCTCTTCTCTTATACACATTAGTGTGTCCCAAAAAATTTTTTTTCTTTTGCCCAAGCATTTTTTTAAGTTTATAGGATAAAGTATTTTAGAGATTTTTTTCAGATTTTTCGGAACAGGTTTAGAGGTCGCTAAAATCTAATTTAACATAAAAATCGAATTTTCTCGACTTTTTTTGAATTTTACTCATTAGCACGATTTGTTTTGTTACTAAATAAATTTTTTAACGAAAACTGTTCAAACTTTACTTCTCTGTGCAGATATTATAAGTTTCGATGTTTTCACTAAAAATTAAATTTTTTAAAATCTAATGGGCCATAACTCAGTGAATTTTTATCCGATCAACACGCTATAAGTATGGGGAGATAAAAGAAAAACATATCTTTTCGACGGTGTAAAATTTGCTGAAATTATATAAGCACAATTTAAATAAACAGTCCTCAAGATTTTTGGAAATGTCTTTGTACACTGTAAAATAAACACGTTTTTAGCGAATATCTCGAAAACGCTTCTCAAGAAAAATAAATGAAGGCCATATTCGTTTTCTCCAGCCCCAATTTAATTTAAAAAAAAACCTAATTTTAGAAGTTGATTTATTTGTGGCATCCACCAGTAGTCACCCATCATGGATATTTTTACTAAATATGTCGGAACTTTTTAATTTTTTGTGCGATGATAATAATTTAACGCTTTATACAAAATTTTATTTAAGAGACATGTTAAAAAAAATTTTAGAATTTTTGTTAAGCCGAAGGGCGCAACTTAAAATAGTGAATTTAAGAACAAAAACCTAAAAACTTCAAATTTAATATAAAAGGCCGTAACTCAATAAATTTTTATCCGATCAACACACTATAAGTAGGGGGGCAATAAAAGAAAAACATATGTACCTTTTCGACGGTGTAAAATTTGATGAATTTATATAAGCAGTCATCAAGATTTTTGAAATATCTTTGTAAAGTGCAAAAAAAACACGTTTTTCGCGAATATCTCGAAAACGCTCCTTAAGAAAAATAAAATAATGGCATATTCGTGTTCAGCGACCCTAAATTAGCTAAGAAAATATCTCATTTTTGAGGTTATGGCAGAAAGGCAAAAATTTGTTGCATAGTGTTATTTATTAGAGCTTTTACGATTGTAGTGTATTTTTCGACCGAATTTATATTCAAAATTTATTAAAAGTTTGATACAAAAGGACTAATTTTTATATCATAGAATTAATGGGCTTTATTTATCATCTAAATGAATTTTTAATATTAAAAGACTCCTTATTTGTTTTATATGTACAGAGACTGCAAGAGACTGTTAATTTTTGTTGAATCACTAGGTTAGTTCATTTACTAAAATTTTTTACGAATTTGTAACAACTGTTATGGTAGAATTAGTAGATTCGTATACAGGTTGACCTATGACATTTTTCAAAAAGAGGCAGCAAAGGGGATTTATCAAAAAAAGAGGCAAAATTAAAAAAAAAATACAACTACATTAAACTTTTTGTTTTTAATGTATTTTTATATAATTCACTCTAAAAAAAGGGAGAAAAAAGTGGCAAGGCAGTCAAAAAAGTGGCAAGGCAGTTGAAAAAGTGGCAATTTGCCACTTTAGTCGGTCAAACGGTCACGCTGTTCGTATCGTGAGTTGAAGGATCAGCTGACAAATTCTGTAACATAAATAAAGCATAATTAGTGTTTTTATGGGAATTGTTAAAATTTAAGTTTAAAATTTTTAAACGCACTAATAATCTTAAATTATTATTTTACTTATTAACAGTGTTGATATCTCTACGAAGAGCAAACGCACATTAAGCTGTTGCGAAAATACATTAAAATTGATTATTGAGGGATTTAGCTGGATCCTATGCGCATTTCACTGTTGCTAATGCAGATGATCATCAGGGAACCTTTACCCAAATTTCTTAGAACAAATATGTTATGTTATAAACTTTGATTTAAAAATATGAGAAGCATAACAACAAATAACAAAGTTGAAACAAGGGTTAGTATGAATAAAAAAAAGTATTTGCTTTTTACTTAAAAATTTGTTTAAAAAAACAAAAAAACACACATATATTTGGGGTTTTAAAACAATTTTTTAAGTAAAAAGCAAATACTTTTTTTTATTCATACTACCCAAGAACTCAATAATCAACATGAGTTATATAAAAATACATTAAAAATAAAAAGTTTAGTGTAGTTCTCTCGTTTTTTTTTTTAATTTTGCCCCTTTTTCTGATAAATTCCCATTTGGTGCCACTTTTTGAAAAATGTCATCGGTCACCCTGATTATAAGAGCTGAATTCGCTTAAAGCTTAGTTTATCCCTTGATGGACCAGAAATCCCTTTTGTAGACAATCTTAAATATTTAGGCGTTCATTTTATTTAACAAGCTTTTTAAGTTTAACCGTCACGCTAGAATTATTCTCAACAAAACCCGCAGGATGAAAATTTCTTTTGGAAGATTGTTCAATAGCAGATATTTACCAGAAAAGACAAAATCGTTAATTTATAAATTAAGCATTAGGCCGGTTCTTGTGAATGCATTTTCGATATGCTTCTCAGTTTCACCAACGGTAATGAAGGAATTTGAAGTTATCGAGCGTGTTCAAAAAAATTTTATTAACTGAAAGTCGTTATATGAGTTCTCGTTGTACCTTCATAGTGAACAGACGTAATAGCGGAATTTGTCTTACATACATACTAAACAAACAAAAAATCATAGAAAAAATATTCGTAGTACATATTAACTTTGATAAATAAGCTTTTTTTTTGCTGTGCTAATATTTTTACATATAGAAATAACAAAAACAAAAAAAAACCGTAAACAAAAAACACACAAAATACCCTTAAGGAATACTCTATATGAGTACCTCAAAGGAAAAAAAATGTGAAGTGAGTTCTAACGGCAGAAATGGCTATTTTACTGTGAGTTCTGAAGGTCTTAATGCAAACAATAAAAAATCTGATGATAGAATTACTGCGAGTTCTGAAGCTCTTAATAAAAATAAAAAATCTGATGATAGACTTTTTGTAACGGCAAATCCACAGTTTCGTCAGCGATCAACTTCGCTTTGTACAATGCCAACTAGTGTATCGTTGAAATTACCGTTGCCTAGTACTTCTACATTTAACTCAACGATATCTTCCGCTTCGGGCTCGTGGTCATCACTTAACCAAGTTGGCACTGAAGATAAGAGTAGCCCAACGCCCAAGGTCCAAGTCGGAATGGACAGATACATCACAATAGCAAAGCGCGGGCGAAGCCCAAATTCTACTAAAATTGCATCTGCTCCAAAGATGTCTAGGTATAACAGCGCATCCTCTACCAATCGGCAAACTTGTTTTAAAATATTGCAAGATAAAAATGACAAACCCGCTGAATCTGCGAACAAAACCTCCAAGCCGCCACCAATATATTTAAGAGAAAAAAAACTCAAACGCTCTTATTAAAAAATTAATTTCGGTCATTGGTGAGACTAAATTTCACATTGTTCCAATAAAACGTGGTAATATTGATGAAACTAAAATCCAAATTTATGAAGAAAAAGCTTTTCGCAAAATTATTACTGAATTTGAAAAAAGTAAAAAAAGTTTATACACATATCAGCTTAAGAGTGCCAAAGGCCTGCAGATCGTATTGAAGGGCATAGATTCTTATGTTGTTCCCGAAGAAATAAAAGATGCTCTCGTCCTCCAGGGATTTAAGGTAAAAAATGTATCTAACAAAATAAATAGGGAGAAGATTCCTCAACCTCTATTTCGCGTCAAACTTGAGCCAAACGATATAAAATTGAAAAAAAATGAGACTCATCCAATTTATAATTTAAAATATCTCTTATACCAAAAAATAACAGTTTAAGAACAACACAAGCGTTCTGGACCCGTACAGTGCCATAATTGTCAAGAATATGGCCACACAAAAACTTACTGCAACTTACCTTCAGTTTGTGTTATATGCGGTGAATTGCACGGTACTGCTGGTTGTACTAAACCTAAAGATCTAGCAGAAAAAAAAAATGTAGTAATTGTGGAGGTAATCACACCGCTAACTACAGAGGATGTCCTGTATATTCTTTCGTTAAACAGACTATGGGGCTAAAACCTAAATTAGCTCCAGCACAAACAGCAAACCCTTACTCCGCCACTTTTGCTCAAATGAGCCAACCAGTCAGTTCACGTGTATCGTATGCCGATGTTGCAAAGACAAGCTCTATTCCCACACAAAATGTTCCACCTCCAAATAATTCCACGAATGCAAACTCAAGCTTTAACTTTAGTCGCCTTGAAACTACTATTGAGAATCTGGTGCTAACTATAAATAGTTTTACAACAAATATGACTAGCATGATGCAAGAAATGCTTAGAATCCAGAATACTCTGCTTCAAGCATTAGTTAACAAGCCATGAACACGTTAAAAATATGTTTCTGGAACACAAACGGCATTCGCCAACATAACAATGAACTTGAGCACTTCCTCAGGGAAAAACATATTCACCCTTATTCTGAGTTTCGATTCTAATCGCAATTTTCTCCGTTTGGCAACTTTGGTATTCTGCGTTTCGATTCCGCTCAGTTTCTTTCGATTATATGCATTCTGCATTTCGATCGTAGCTACGTTTTTCTACGTTGTTATTTTACACGCGTAATTTTTTTCTATTTTTCTTTTTGCGAGCTAAAAAAAGTGTTTAATTAAAAAAATGTAATAAAAATGGATAACAAATGATTTAGATATTTTTTGTTGTTTTAATTTATTCAATTTTGTACTAAAATATAAAGATTTATATTTCTAGGTCGAAAACAACCACAAGAAAACTTCACTTTTTTACAGGACTATTTACGCTGAAATATTTTGCCACCAAAAATGTTTACTACGTTCTGGTTCTTTATTAATAATAATTCACAATTTTTTTATATATTTATTTATTTTCAGTTTTCTGACTTTTGTTTATTAAAATGATAACAATTTTGCTTATTTTTCTGTTTATTTCCATATTCCACGGTGAAACAATTGGTTTTGTAAACATTGTTGTCTTCTTCTTTTTCTTTCGATTCAGTTTTTGTTTGGAATACCAATTAACGATCGTAGCGTAACTGAATGCGGAAACGTAATCGAAACTCAGAATAAGGGTGATTAATATAATGTTGATTTCTGAGACTCATTTGACTTCAAGAAGTCTATTCAAAATTAATGGCTACAATTTATATGATTCAAAGGAAACAAGAGGAAGAGCTTGCGGGGGATCAGTAATTTTAATAAAGTCAAGACTCAAACATTATATTATTGACAACATTTGTGAGGAACATCTACAAGCAACGAATATTTGTGTTGAAAATTTTGTGATATCATCAATTTACTCCCCTCCCAGATTCGCAATTACTGAGAATCGCTACGAGGATTTCTATAAATCTCTTGGCCCTTGTTTCGTAGCAGCTGGCGACTATAATGCTAAAAATAAGTTCTGGCGTCTTATTACATCCAGAGGTCGAGCGTTGTTCAACACAATTTCAAAAATGGGCTTGGACGTCATTTCGAGTGGGGAGCCCACTTACTGGCCTACGGACATACAAAAAATTCCGGATGTTATAGATTTTGGCGTCATGAAAAATATTTCTAGGGAATTAATTCACGTTGAAGCTTCCCTAGATCTATTGTCCGATCACTCTCCCACGATCGTTACCGTATGTAGCCCACTGAGAAATGCTCTACCTCACTCATATGTGAAGATGGTAAGTCGTGTTAATTGGCTGCGATTCAAAAAATATCTCAGTAGTCATTGCACGGAAAACATTACGTTAAGAACACTCGAAGTTATTGAAGCTAACATTGCCAATCTTAACGAAAATATTAATCAGGCTGCTGAACATGCCACTACCTCCCATCCGCAGACTGGGTTTAATATAATATATTCTACAGATATTGAGCATCTCGTATGTGAAAAAAGAAGAGCTAGAAGGGAATGGCAACAGCACAAATCACCCCAAAATAAAATTAAATTTAAAGAGTGCACTAAAAGACTCCAAGAGCTGCTTGCATATGAAAAAACAGCATCTCTTAAAAACTATCTGGAAAATCTCGATGTCACACTAGCATCAAATTACTCTTTGTGGCGAGCTGCGAAAAGGATTAAAACACCCGTTGAGTTTAAACCACCTCTGCGCACTTCTACCGGAGGTTGGGCAAGGAGTGATACTGAAAAAGGTAACTTGTTTGCAAAGCACTTAAATCCGTATTTACGCCAAACACATGTACTGGTGTTGTTGATTTGCCGAGTGTAGTTGCGCTACCACCTCGACCCACAAAATTCAAGACGTGTGATGTACAAAAACTAATTGCTGAACTCAACCCGAAGAAAGCTCCAGGTATTGATGGAATTAGTAACCAGATGCTGATTAAGCTGCAATTAGAATCCTGTTATTCATTTTTAATGCCATTTTACGACTGGAGTATTATCCAAATAGTTGGAAGCTTGCCAAAGTTAAAATGATTCCAAAGCCGGGCAAAGATCTTACCAAGGCTGCATCATACAGGCCAATAAGTCTGCTCTCAACAATGTCAAAACTTTTCGAAAAACTGCTCATGTCAAAATTGTCCCCAATTCTAATTGGTAGATGGTGCATCCCAGACCACCAATTTTGTTTTAGAAGTCAGCATAGCACCATTGCACAAACGCATAGATTGGTTCAATTTATAAGAAGAACATTTGAAGAAAAGAAGTACAGTTCTGCTCTGTTTATTGACGTTTCGCAGGCATTTGATAAAGTGTGGCATGAAAGCTTAATTTTAAAATTGAAATCATATCTACCAATAAATTTTCTGAATTTATTAGAAAGCTACATTACTACCGGGAAGTTCACGGTTGTGGAAGGAGAATTCATGAGTGTGCCCGAATCTATATCATCCGGTGTGCCACAGGGGAACATACTGGGGCCAGTTTTGTATTTGATTTATACTTGTGATATGCCTTTGAGCAGTAATATCCATACATCTACGTTTGCCGATGATACAGCCTGCTTAAGTATGCACGAAAACCCTAACGAGGCTTCCCGATATCTACAAGAACATATTACAAAACTGGAACTATGGTTAAACTTATGGAGAATTAAAGTAAACGAGCAAAAGTGTGTTCAGGTAACTTTTACCCTGCGAAGAGATACTTGTTCTCAAATTCGAATCAACAATCAAGTTGTTCCTCAAGATTCACACTTAAAATACCTTGGTATACACCTTGATCGACGACTTACATGGAAACTCCATATTGACCCAAAGCTAACACAAATGAAACTGAAATTAACTCAGATACACTGGCTGATTGGTAGAAATTCAACACTCAGCCTAGAATGCAAACTTTTACTATACAAGCCGCTTTTGAAGCCAATATGGTGCTACGGAATTCAGTTATGGGGCACTGCTTCAGCTTCTAATGTCGAGAGAATTCAACGTAGGCAAAACAAAATTTTACGTTTGATAACATCGGCTCCATGGTACATTAAAAATTCCAGTTTACATCGTGATTTAAATATGCCACTAGTGATTGAAGAAATTGCAAAATATGCAGGCAAATACTTAACAAAACTCGAGTCACATCATAATTCGCTTGCTCGTATTCTGAACTTTACTGGACACATCCGCCTAAAAAAGAGGGACCACAAGGACTCTTATTCTCAACACTCCAGATGGGACTTCTTGAAAATAATTTTTTCTCTTCCTTTTTGATTGGCATTATTTATAACTACCACTAAGTTTATGTCCGACACTGGTCGGGCCTAATAATTATATTTTAGATTTAAGATTTGAATACTTATTGTTAGTTCATATTTGAAGATACAATAAATAATTACAAGCATTTAAAAAAAAGTCGTTATATGGAGCCTAAAATTCCATTTCTTATGTGCTTCTATAACAACAATTTGTAATGACATAAAAGAATTAAAAGTGGAGTTCACTGAACTTGTGAAGAATAAACCGAAAACAAATAATAAACAAAATTTAAATTTGCCTAAACGGTCATCGCAAAAAACATATAATGTTATTGATAATCAACGGTCGGATAATATTGTTGTTTCTGGTGACTGCAATAATGATGCTTCTTCTGTAATAGAATTGTGTCCAACAGTTCTTTTTGAACTAGTTCGTTCAGTTGGACACAAGTCCGGTCAAAAACATCAATGTAAATTAAATGGGTTTGAAACAACTTTTGATTCAAACGCTCTCAAACTAGTTCAAAAAGAAGTGTTGGACACAAGTCTATTCCTACCAGTGTTGTTAGATTTGACGATTTTACGTCATTTTGACGATTTTTTATAACAAATTTCCCAAAATGACGATTGAAGATTTTGTTTCAAATATTCCTCATATTTTGACGATTTGTAGAAATAAGTATTTACCATGCAGGATATGGAACTGACACAAGACTAGTCACGTGACCGGTCCCCAAGTGATAGGGACCAGTCCGAGTTCTAACACTTCCTATGAAGCGGACCAGTCACTTTTACATGGGGATGGCCTAGGATGGGGTTAATTGATACTTTATATGCATCTTGTGACTTGTCACTGAACTATTCCATAGGGACCTATTCGATGTATAATAATATAAATATAAATTATTTATAAATGTAATTTCGACATTTAACTGCAACAATTAACGCTTATAAATTTTTTTATTGTTACAAATGCAATGGCATTTTATTTTTAATCTGAAAATTTTTTGAGATTCGAACCGATAACCTCGTGCATGATAGGCTGGCACACTATCCACTCGACCAAAGGGCCACTCATATTTCAAAAGTATAAATACCAGTTAAGCTTAGGTTAATATTTAAGTATAGTTACGGGACTGGTTCCAGAGTCACATTGAAGGAAGCAATTAACATTATATTTACACTATTTGATAGGTCCTGTATTCGACCACATCGAACATGTTCAGTGAAGTTTACTACAATACTAGACCGAGTCCGAATTAAATTGGCTTAAGATCAAGACGATACATCACGAAAGTGGTCAATATTTCAACATTTAAATGGTATGACTTTTTTCATCATACACTACTCCGTACTTTTGATAACATCCACATTTTCTCCAGTTATAGGACGAGTACGTTTGGATCAATTGTCACCAAATTTTCTGCAGGATAGTAACATAAATATGCCAACAAGTCCTTGCAGAAAAAATTTTATTTTAATTACAGCATCAGTTATTTTAAATATGGGCTGTGAAATTCTTCCTTTACTAAAAAGTTTTTCCAAATCTTGTGTCTTAAGTCCCAGTTCACACTAGTCAAAACTTATTGCTAAACTTATCACCTTTTCTTCTTTAAACATTCATCGGCGTTCACACAATAAAGTATTATTTTCCGGCTCATATTTTTTATGCATAGTGTTGTGTATGCATGTGTGATTTTTTTAATATTAACATCGTTTCTTTTCCCTTCGTCTCTCTCCCCAATAAACTTATCAGCTTAGCAATAAGACTTGTATAGTGTAAAATAGGACTAAAGAAAAATATTAAGGCATTGAAAATGAAATAAGAGAACTTAAATTTTTTAACTTTCAAGATAACGACTTATATCTATGTATATACATAAGTATATTTTGGAAAAAAGTTAAATCGATTAATTTACCAAACAATAAATTTATTTTTCATAACTTATGTGAGTTTGTTATTTACTTTTTTTTACTTTGTCAAACTCATCAGCTAGAGTTGCAAGAATATTTAGTAATATTAATCTTACTAAAGCAAAGATCTAAAATTTACTGGAAACAGAAACCCTCGAAATCATTATGTTTCCGATGGATTATTTGAAGTGTAACTCTTCGGAATGTTACAATGTTGACATTTAGAAAAATTAAAAAAAAGCAATTCTAAAATGTATAGTTTTATTTTGAAACTAGTTTTATTGAGAAATTGTTAACACACATTTATATATTCTGAATTTTTTGCTTTAATTTCACATTATAGATTTTAACTTTGACAATAATGTCGATGAATTGTTTCTTGTTACAGAAAATAGTCTTTTATTTCTAATATGATATAAAGGGTGTTTTTTATTGAGGTATAGAACTTTAAGTTGGCATCACTTTTTTAACTGGCGGCCATTTTGTCAGCTGCCAAGTGATTAATATTTAGTTTGGTTTGCCATTTCATCATGAACAGGTTGACAAAAGAACAACGCTTGCAAATCGTGCAACTTTATTTCGAAAATAATGGTTCAGTTCGCGAAGTTTACCGCAAGCTCCGTCCATTTTATGGTCGACATAATCGTCCATCAGAGCAATTAATTCGGTTAACCATGGATCGTTTTCGCACTACGTTTACTCTATGTGATAATACGCATCCGCAGAGACGTCGAACAGTGCGCACCGAAGAAACAATTGCCGCTGTAGAGCAAAGTGTTGAAGAGGACCCGAATGAATCGATTCGCCACCGTGCACAGCAATTGGAGCTTTGTCCATCAACTTTATGAAAGATTTTGAAGATTTTGAATGTGGATGAGTTGTGGTTCCAACAAGACGGCGCTACATGCCACACAGCGCACGTCACAATCGATTTATTGAAGGAAACATTCGATGAGCGCATAATTTCGCGGAATGGACCTGTCAATTGGCCACCAAGATCGTGTGATTTGACACCATTGGATTATTTTCTTTGGGGATATGTGAAGTCGCTCGTCTACGCCAACAAACCAGAAACGTTAGGGGACTTGGAAGCCAACATTCGTGGCGTTATTGCCAACATACGGCCCCATATGCTCGAAAAAGTGGTTGAAAATTGGACCTGTAGAATTGGCTTTATTCGAGCCAGCCGCGGCGGCCACATGCCCGAAATCATATTTAAACATTAATGGCATAAAATTATCCTTCCAATAAAGCCAAATTGATGGACATTAAAACGATTTTCTTGTGTTTTATTTCAATTCGAAGTTCTATACCTCTAAAAAAAACACCCTGTATCTCACATACCTAGGTGAAAAGAAAACAGTAGTTTACATTTGATAGTATGCACGTATGTGTGTACCTGAGCATAGGTATACAGGCGTACGAATAGGTAAAATTACAAGTCAAAACAAGTAAGTTTAAAAAAAAAAAAAATTTTTTTGAGTAGGAAAATATCCTACTTATGTTTGATTTACCCATACCTTTTATCACCCAAAAAGTCTATAACCATTCTTGAAAAGAAGAAAATAAAAGAAAAAGAAAACTCAGTAACTGATATTTATATGAACGATGGTTCAATTTCCTATAAATTTCTAGCAAATTTGTGGTGGTGCTACTAACACATCAGGCCTTAGCTCTATTTGTGTTAGGTCTACCAATTCTTGGCATTTAGACAAACCGCCAGTATGAAACTGAATTGAGTTATTGTAGGTAAAACAAATGGATCATATTTTTAAGAAGTTGGGACAATTGTAGCAAAGAGCTTATGGTATGTATACCAAACAGTCTGTCTCTGATTGCCTCAGACTTCCTAAAGTGGTTTTCCCTTCTACCTCAATGTATTATCCACTCCAAACATCTGTCGCTACGCGGTGATTATTACTTGAATAAAAATTCACTCGGGACTTACAGTATGTTAAGAATAAAAAAAACTTTCGATAAAAAAGAGATGCGCTATTGAAGTTTTAACTTTACTAAGTGTGCGTTAACTAGTCGTTATTTATAACACACTGATATCGCTACGCGTTGAAGACCATTGGTCTACTTCCAACGGGACTTATATCAGTGGTCATCACTAACACAAAAAAAATTTTATTAACTTGACTTTAAAATCTTACTTTCGGGCCCCACGTTGGGCGCCATTTATTATGTTATATGTCCTTGTTCAAAATTATTGATAGTGTTGACAAGATGGGTTTTGTCTTTGTCCCTCAAGTATGTTTGTTAGTTACCTTACCAGGATGAAAAGGAAAAGTAAACGCTGTTGAACAGTTTGTTAGCCGCGCTGGCATGATGGCGGATGCTCCGGCTGGGCTCGCCGTATTGGGGTGTGGTTCTTGCTAACCAAACTGATTTTTATCACTATCGAACAATAACAAAATAAAATATACATGCCAGCCTTTGGTGACAAGATCACACGAACGAGAATTAAATGATGAGAGGGAAGAACCCGAAAGCAAGAATACAAAAAAAAATTAAAATATCGGTTGTTACTCACATACTTACTTCACAGCACGATTTTATACGACGAAAACAAATAAAATTTAGTTAGCTGATGTTAGGCTAACGCTGGCTGCCCACCCACAAGGAACTAAGGGGCTACGCCCTTCCTTTACCATGATGACTCGGGCCAAGAATCCATATTTACTATTGAATCACCCCTAAATGAAATACTTTACCCTTTTATCACCCGTCCATAACCGCCAAGGTCGATTATTCACTCATATTGAAAATTAAAAGCAAAATAATAGCTATAATGTACTCTTAGATACAATTAATATATTCGGATATTTATATATACTAGATATACCAAACGGACGACACAATCGTCCGTATTCTAAACAGAAACAAAGTCTATTTATTAAACCTAATTCAATTTATTGAACTCTCTTCCTATAAGTTTTATGGATTTCATACAATAACAAATAAGAAAAAAAATTGGAATAGCAAGAAAAATACTACGCAAAAATACACACACACACACAGTGTAATCTAACAAATACGTGTGTACTATGGTTGCATGTAGTAGTAGCAACTTTAAACGCTTATAGCTCACAAAATACTAAACCGATTTCAATTAAATATGAATTCTGCACATTTGTGCAAAAATTCCTTTAAAATGATATAAATCTTTCCAAAATCGGTGCAGTAGTTCCGGCGTAAAAGGGATTACAAAAAACGTGTTCGCCTATTAATTATATAGATACATAGATATTCATAAATAATTACACGAATTACATATTTTGCTTTTATGGATCTATCTTTAATCAAGTAACTAATATGTAAATGTAGTGAACCAAAAAGTTATTGGAGGATTAAGTGCGGTAATAACCACAATAAAAAGTTAAATAACGATTCCATTTTGTAGCTCCTTCTTGGGCAAATACAAAAAAAATTTATATATATATATAATTTTATGGTTTTTTTTATACTCTTATTTTTTCTTAATTTTATGAAAATATTTGCTGTGCTTTACTAATAAGTCTTTAATTCAAAACTAAATTACTTTTTCTCACAAGGTTTTATTGCCTTGGGATTCGCCAAACAAACTTGTCACCCAACCGTACCCTTATTCGACCACGGCGTATTAAAGTTTGCTGGGCTGTGAAACACTCGAGGTACAATACAATACAATACAATACTTAGTACAACGAGCCTTTCATTCCTATTTTAAATACAATTACAGAATATACATATATATTGCGTATATCCCCCTTACTTTTTTTTTGTTGTCGTTGGAAAAGTTGGTCGTAAATCGATGCTGCATTTGCACCTCAAGTTTTGAGCTCAAAACCCTATACTGCCTTTTATTTTGACTACTGCCAACCGCGAATTTTCTCTGTCACCACACAAAAAAAAAATGTATCACACTATGTAGGGTATATAGATATATGCATACATATATATACACATATACACACACACGTATATAGGTATCTAGGTCTAACAAGATATTTGACTGTGCAACTTAAAAGAAATGTAACAATTAGGACACAATTACATCGGCTATATATGTAAGTATGTATATACATATGCATATATATGTACTTTCGCAAATATACGTAAGTACAGGTATAGAAAAGAGTACAATGTTATAAAACATTCAAATATGTATATATATGGGGTTCAAGTATTGGTTTATCGAATTTTAAATGAAATAAATTTATAAAACTATTTACCAGAGATACCGCTGGCATAGCGATACTTGTACCTTCTTCCGCTTGGCTGGACCTTCTCTGTTCTCCCTCGTTCTAGGATCCTGGCACTTGTTGTCTGATTTTCCTTCTCGAACTACTTCGGGAATTATGAGCAGCTACTTATATCGGTCCGGGGGGGTGTTGATTGCGTTGCTGAATTGCAGATTTTGTGCGTATATTTCTCTTGGCAGGTAAGTATGGATTTTGTGGTTATATTTTCTTGGCCGGTAAGTGTAGATTTTGTAGTTATATTTTCTCTATGCAGGTAAGTGTAATTTCGTAGTTAAATTTCTCTAGGCAGGTAAGTAAATTTTGTAGTTATATTTCTCCAGGCAGGTAAGTTTAATTTTGTGGTTATATTTTCTTGGCAGGTAAGTTTAATTTTGTGGTTATATTTTCTTGGCCGGTAAGTGTACACAGAAAAAAATGATTTTCATATTTGAATACGAAAATCTTTGATTCAATAAAAAAATCTTTTAAATTTTCTGTGATGACGATTTTTACAATATTGATAAATAAAATTGTAAGCATGTTTATTGGATATAAAGTCAATAAAGCGATTTAATGAATCCAAGAAAAAAATTGTTGGCTGAAATTTTATTTTCAGTGATATTTGTTTTAGTGTGTGTGTGTGTGGATGAATGTCGTTTTTTTTAACCCCTTTTGGTTTGTTTTTGCTTGGCTGCGATTAAAACTAAATGTGTTTGGGATGAGTCGAACCGGGAGTCTCTTGACTAATAGTTTAACATACTTACCACTCAGCTAAAGAGCAAATCGCTTTATATATAGTCACGTATAACTGTTTCCAATGCGAACCACCCTAATAGTTGTTTAAGGTTTTATAACGTATGTGAATTTGCTTTGCATGCAGATTCACACAATATGAATTTCAACTTAGTTTACCGTGTGAATTTGCATTGCAGGCAAATCTCATTTTAGTTTAGTGTAATTCTAGTAGTAAGCAAAAATTATGTTTGTGAATTTTAGCCTTAATTTTAGTTTGTAGATTTTTAATAAAGTCAGAAAAATAAAGTTACTCAACAACAACTGGTTGTTTTAATAATAAAACTGGCGACGAGGAAAAACAATAAAAAAAATCATTATTGGCATATTGAAAGTAATGATTACTGAAGTGATAAAAAAAGGAGAACTATAAATGAATTAAGAAAATTGTGTAAAGAAAGAAAAAACAGTGAATCTGTACAATGTTTCAAATGAAAATATGTATGTATAAACCCAGTGAAGAACGGAGTGCCTAAAAGAATTCAAACTAATTAAAAGAAAAAAAAACGCGTTCAAGAACGATAAATTTGTTAAGAAAAACCAAAAGTGCAAACTGTACTTATTCCTTAAAATTAAAATTTTTTAACTAAGAATAAAACGGTTATAAAATTCTGCAGATTACTACATAGATTCCGTTACCTAAAATATTGAAAGGAAAAAGTGTATCACTAGAAGACCGAACTCAAAAAAAAAAAAACAAAAATGAGCAGAAACTGAATAGAAAAGAAAATATGGAAACTGAGAGGCAAGCAAAAAGAAAAAACTAAAAAAGATTACTGAAGTTAACGAAAGCTCTACGTGAAAACATTGAAAATATAAAATAAATAAATAAATAAATTTAATCAAATATAAACTGAAACATAAAAATATTGGAAAGAAGAGAAAATATAACAAATATAAAAAAATATAAAACTAAAGAAGTTTTGCCTACGATATTTGCTTGCATCTTCGTTGAAACGCGAAAAGGTTTTATACCAACAACATCAACAAACAAGGGGCCAATCAGCATCCACCTCAGGAGAAGGAGGCGTCGATTGCAGACCACAGAGTAATTCAGTTTAATTTTATTATTTAATTTAATTTTGTTGTATAAGGACTTATAGTTGTCAATACTTTGAATGAAAATTTGTTATTTGCTTAAGTTTTATTTTCGGTGATTGAGGTCTTGTGAAACGGGCTGTTTTTGCTATAAATTAATTGAAATTTTAAGGTGAATAAAAAAAAAAAAAATTTAAATAATTGTGACTGTAAGAAAAATGGATGCACAGAGATTTAGTTTGGTTTTAGAATGTATTAAGAATATAAATTCGTTAGATGGCTCCAGTAGATACCAGCTACCTGAGTTCATTAAGCAGGTAGAAAACATCTTGCCTACTATAGAAGGGTTTGACGCTGGACATAAAAATATTTTAATGGACTATCTAAAGGGCAAAATAGTAGGACAATGTAAAGAAGCACTACATAGACAAGGAAACCCGGACAAATGGGGAGAAATTAAAGAGGTACTAAAAGTTAATTTCGGGGAAAAAGAAAGTAGTAACAGCCTAATGGACAAACTTAAAATGTGTCGTATGACAGAAACTATAGAACAATTTTACATGCAAATAACGGAAATATTAAGTAGGCTACAGAACAGAAACTTAATTTTCAGTGATAACTTATACTCCACATCAGCACTAAATAGAATCGCACTTCAAGTTTTTCGGGAAAACTTACCCGAACCAACAAAAACAATGATTTTTACAAGAAACCCCAATAGTATTGAGGAAGCATTTAAAATTATTAGAGAAGCAGGACATTTATACTATAGAGTACAAAAAAATAGCAATGGATTTCAATATACTAGATATAATAATAGCTTCAATTCCAAAGATTATAGACAACACAATGATCAAAACCAAACAACAAATCGATATAATCAAAAAAATCAACATTATTATGAAAATAACAACACCCAATCAAGAATCTTTAACCGACAGAACAACTTTCAATCAAGAAATACTAATAAGAAGAATAATAACCAATCAGGAAATTTTTACAGACAAAATAATAACCAATCAGGAAATTTTTACAGGAGTCACAACCACAAATCAGGAAAGTACCACAGATATAACAATGACCAGTTAGGAAATTATAATGGAGGGAATGGCACTGGATCAAATCAGAGCAGGAATAGGAACAAATCTCAAGATATAGTTCCCATGGATATTGGTTCCTCCAATGTAAATTTTTCGACAGAAGCTTTAAACAACTACCCTATATAATTGTTGATACCTCAGTCAGGAAATTGCGTTTCGTTGTTGACAGTGGGGCAGAATTTAGTATTATAGATAAAAGAGTGTGTTCTCCAAAGTGGAAAACACCAATATCTCTGCAGGCTAAGGCCTTGGGGAAAACATTCCTTTTGCGATCGCTTTGTATATTCCCTCTTTTCAAGGAATTTAAAATGGAAAATCGTTATTGTGAATTTTTAGAGTGTGATTTAAGTAATGAATACGATGGATTAATAGGCAACAATATTTTACAAAATTTAAATAGTATAATCGACTTCCCGAATCGACAGCTAATTACCAGAAATGCGACTTTGCCGTTGTACATGAGTAAATATGAGGAGATTTACCACACCATGTCTTATAAAGAAAACGTCATGGATGTGGGGAATAATGAAATAGTTAGGGAAAATTTTCTTGCATTCATCAAAACAGAACACTTAAATGAATTAGAAGTGTCCAAGTTGAGGCCCATCATGCTACGGCATAAGGAAATATTTTATAAGGCGGAACAAAAATTGCCGTTCACGAATGACATAAAACATAAAATTAATACTAGACATGACATGCCAATATATTCCAAAATGTACCGCTACCCAGAGATTCATAGGGAGGAGGTAAATCGGCAGATTGACGAAATGCTTAAAGACGGCATTATTAGGGAATCAAATAGCCCGTATAACAGCCCTATTTGGGTTGTACCAAAAAAGCTAAATTCAGACAATGTACAGAAATGGAGAATTGTAATAGACTACAGAAAATTGAATGACATAACTATTGAGGACCGATTCCCTATGCCTAACGTTGAAGATATTTTTGACAAATTGGGAAATTGTCAATATTTTTCTACAATTGATCTCGCTAAAGGATTCCATCAGGTACAAATGGATCCTGGCGACATTCACAAAACTGCGTTTTCGACCGCGAACGGTCACTATGAATTTCTGCGAATGCCTTTCGGCCTTCGTAATGCACCAGCGACATTCCAGCGGTTAGTTAACAAGATTTTGGGAGAATATATAAACAAAATATGTATAGTTTATATGGATGATATCCTTGTATTTTCTACTAAGTTTAGAAGAACATATGGAGTCGTTGAATAAAATCCTTAATCGTCTACAGAAGGCTAATTTGAGAATTCAACCAGATAAATGTCTTTTTCTATCAAAGGAAACTAAGTTCTTAGGCCACACTGTTACTGCTGAGGGAATTAGAACAAACGGAAAGAAAGTTGAGGCTATTGACAAAATCCAACTGCCTAAAACACGAAAACAAATAAAATCATTTTTAGGGATAACCGGTTATTATAGGCGCTTTATAAAAGATTATTCCAAGGTAGCTCATCCTCTCGTAAAATGTTTAAAGAAGAATGCAAAGATTAATGTTAAGGACCCTGAATATGTAGATGCATTTAATAAATTGAAGCTATTACTAAAAAACGATCCTGTATTAGCTCACCCAGAGTTTAAAAAACACTTTACTTTGGTAACCGATGCCAGTAACTACGCCTTAGGCGCTGTCCTTATGCAGGACAACAAACCAATCTCATATGCTAGCCGCTCCCTTAATGGACACGAACAAAGATACAGTACTATTGAGAAGGAGCTTCTCGCCATTGTATGGGCAACGAAGCACTTCCGTCCATACCTGTACGGTCGCAAATTTACAGTAAGAACTGATCATAGACCGCTTGTATGGCTAACTAATATGAAGGAACCAAACTCTAAGCTGCAGCGCTGGAAAATAAAATTAAATGAATTTGACTTTCAAGTCGAATACATAAAGGGAAGAGAAAATGTAGTTGCAGACGGCTTGAGTAGAATAGTGTACGACAGTAGAGAAAATGACAGACCGGATGAGACAACCGCGGAATCAACTATCTGTATTAATTTGAATGAGTTGTTTGACCCATTGGAGGACAATGCTGAGAATGACATTGAAACGGTTCACAGTGCAGAAACTGATGATACCAATTTTATATCTATTACGGAAAAACCTTTGAATTTGTTTAAGAATCAGATTATTTTCGACTACGGAACCAGAGAATCATCAAAGTTAAAGATAATACATAAGAAAAAATTAAGAAACCATGTAACGGTAACAAGGGAAACCGATTTAAGAAATATAATGCTACAATATCTCCCAGAAAGGGGATTGGTAGCCATTTTTTGCCCTAATGACAACCTTTTTCTGAAATTTCAAGATATTTATAGAATGTACTTTGCAAATAACAAAAATTTGAGAATTTTGAGGTCCAAATTGTTGCTGGAAGACATTACAGACAAAGAAATTGTTCTAAGGAAAATTGAAACTGAACACCTTAAAAACAATCATCGTGGAATAAACGAAGTATTCACAAATTTAAAAAGGGTTTGTTTTTACCCAAACCTGCAAAAAGAGATTCAAAAATTTATAAATAACTGCGAGGTATGTAATCTAGCAAAGTTCGATAGAAGTCCACTAAAGCATGCCTTTAACGTTACAGACACTCCTAAAAGACAAAATGATATAGTACACATAGACCTTTGGTATCCGCAAAGGAACGTAATATACCTTACAAGCATAGATAAACTTACCAAATACGCCACGGCTGAAAAGCTAAAAGACAGATCCTGGCCTTCTATTATTAACGGATTGCAAAAGCGAATTCAATACTTGGGAAGGCCAGGGCTAATCATAATGGATAACGAGTTCGACACGTTAAATACCAAACGGTTTCTTAAAGACAATGGAATAGACTTTCACTTAACAACTACTTATTTGAAAACTGGGAATGCGGATGTTGAAAGACTGCACTCCACATTAAATGAACATTTTAGACTGCTCAACGCCGATCCTAATAACGAGAGTGACTTACACGGCAACGTATTTAAAGCAATATCCTCTTATAATGACACTATCCATTCAACGACAAAACGTAAACCAGTTGACTTCCTTAATAACCTCATTTCAAGGGACGACTTGGAGGATTTTACTAGGGAGCAACACGAAGCAAAAAGAAAGAGGATTGAAGTATTAAACCAAGAAAGATATCAAGTGGGTGATTTTTCAAATAAATTTGTAGACAATAACAGAGTTAGCAAATCACGACCTAAATATAAAATAATTCAAAACTTTAGCACACAGGGAAATTATTTATCTTCAAACGACAACAAATTTAAAAAGATTTATAAAACTCAAGTGAAAAGACGACAAAAATATCAAAAACACTAGACGAGAAATAGGCGGAACGTGTTTTATGTCCTTTCTTGAATGTCAAGTTTTACTGAGAACTTCTTCGTTTTATCTCTCCCCCAGATGGCAATGTTTCATGTTACACTGATGGTCCTTTTGCAAGTGATATTTGGAAGAAGATGCATTGTGCTGTGTGGGTTGCAGGTGAATCCTGTTGGTGAACAATCGGGCTTTGCCAGAATACATCTATTTAATACGGAAATAGCAAACTTAACAAATACAATAGTACATATAATAAACCCATATGAAATAGGAGACATTATTAACCAGTTAGAAAACAATATAAATAATATAGACATATATAATAAAGATATTTTAAAGAGCGAAATCCGAATCATCAAAACTAAAATAAAAAGTATTACTCCATTAGATAATTTGAGAATGTTTTCGCCTTATGTGAGACCCAGGTGTCTGAGAATGCTGATCCACAGGATTTTCAGATACCTGGTTATCACCTACTATCTCTTTTTAATTTTCATCGCGGTCTTGCAATGTACATTCGCAATGCAGTTGTGTACCAATGCCAGCAATCACTAGGCATATCTGATGCTGAATTTAGCTGTCTCTGGGTTAAATTCCAAATCAGGGCACACTGTTTGCATTTCGGATTTGTTTACAGAAGTCCAAACGCAGAAAGGGATACTACCATTTCTGGCTTCGATGCCCTTTCTGACTCCATATCGAATATCCTAGAGAGTTGTCCGAACAGTGAAATCGTTATTGCTGGTGATTTCAATGTTCACAATTCAACTTGGCTTCGCCATTCGAGCCGTACAACTACGGAAGGCCAATATATTGAGTTGTTCGCAGCGCATAACCATCTAGTGCAACTAGTGAATGAACCAACACACATTCCATGTGTTGAAGGGCACCAACAAAATACACTCGACCTCTTTCTCACTTCACACCCTGATAAGTATGAAGTAAGTGTTAATGCACCTCTCGGTAATTCAGATCACTGTACCATTTCGGCCTCCTTTTCGTTTTCAGCACTTCATAGCGTTTCATCTGCAGCTACGAAACGACTAAAATACAGCTATGAAAAGGCTCGTTGGGCTCAGCTCAACGAATTTTTTCGGCATTTTAATTGGAAGCTATGTTTCCTAGACAATGATGTCAATGCCATGGCCAAAATGGTTGAAAGTATAATTTTGATGGGCATGAAAGCTTTCATACCATCAAAACAAATTCCGATTAAGCCCAAAGAGAAACTCTGGTTTAATCAGACATGCAAAAATGCAGTCAGATCTAGAGAGGAAGCATTCAGTATTTGGCGAAATAATCAAAATGCCGATACTGATTTGCTACGCAAAAGGGCGAGATCTTCGTGTGCCAAAGTACTTAGGCGTGAAAAAGCTCTTTACGAGAATCGTCTCCGTGCTAAAGTTCTTGCTGCCCCTCGGGGTAGTAAAAGCTTCTGGTCATTCGTTAAAAGAGTAAAGAATAATGCTAGTTCCTCAATTCCGACTCTTTTAAAGGATGACCTAATATTCACTGACCCGGCTGATAAAGCTAACCTACTAGCTGAAATGTTCGCAAGTAATTCCTACTTGCCGGAAAGCAATCAGCCTCTTCCTATGCTAGAGAGAGTATCCACTACTATGCCTAAGATATTCTTTCGAGCTCGGGCAGTAAAAAGGGTTTTGTCGGAACTCAACATAAATAAGTCTCCGGGGCCGGATGGCATTCCAGCACTGGTCTTGAAGCAGTGCTCCTCGACGCTAGCACGTCCATTAGCTAACCTTTTCAGCGCGTTGTACCATGTTGGTGAGTTTCCAGTGTGTTGGAAGATTGCTAATGTTACGCCAATCCCTAAAAAAGGAGAAGCTACTAACCCTGAAAATTATCGCCCAATCGCAATATGTTCTGCACTTTCCAAAGTAATGGAAAGTATGGTGAATTTCCATCTTGTAAGGTATCTGGAGTCCAACAGCTTACTCAATGACCGGCAGTATGGATTTCGTAGAGGCCGATCTACGGGAGACCTACTTGCCCTCCTCTCGGAGAAATGGTGTAATTCAATCCACCATTTTGGCGAAAGTAAGGTGGTGGCTTTAGATATCTCCAAGGCGTTTGATAAAGTGTGGCATGGTGCACTTTTGTCAAAATGTATTGCCCTTGGTGTCGGTGATAACTTCGCTCGATTCTTATCGAGTTTCCTCAGGGATCGCACTATAAAAGTTGTTATAGATGGGATCTCATCAAATGAGTTCAAGTTAAATTCAGGGGTACCGCAAGGTTCCGTCCTTTCACCGACTCTATTTCTTATCTTTCTAAATGACCTTCTCTGTAAAACTTTCAACCCTATCTATTCTTTCGCGGATGACAGTAGCATTTGCCATTCTTTCTCATTCAGCAATAGACCTGGCCTGCCGCAGGTTGAGGCTATGCGACAAATAATGAATGAGACTTTAAACCATGATTTGGCGAAAATTTCTGAATGGGGTCATGCGAACAGGGTCGACTTTAACGCCCGTAAGACCCAATGTTGCATGGTTACACATAGACGCATGACCGAAAATGCTGCTGCCTCTGTAACTATGGGAGGTATAGGTATTAAGGAATCAGACGCTCTTGATGTTCTTGGCATGAAAATACAGTGTGATGTTCGATGGACTGAACACATTTTTCAAATTGCAAAAGAAGCATTCAAGTGCCTCGGCTTTTTGAAACGGTGCAAACGATATTTCACCCCATCTGATCTCCTTACTATTTATACCACTTATATCCGACCGAAAATGGAATACAACTCTCATGTATGGGCCGGCGCTTCAAAGTCTATTTTGGGGCTGCTCGACCGCGTACAGGAGAGGGCGAAGAAGCTCATCGGTGACAGTAGGGTATCCAATTCTATTGATTCATTGGAGCATCGACGCAATGTGGGGTGCGTTTCATTGTTCTATCGTTACTACAACGGAATGTGTTCTAATGAAATTAGGGAACTTGTTCCTGAAACCCGCACATTTATACGTACAACCCGTGCCTCATTCAGAGCACATCCCTTTGCGGTGGATTGGACAATGAATCGCACTACGCATTATAGAGAGAATTCCTTTTTTAGCCGAACTGTACGTATGTGGAATCAACTACCTGCGGAGGTCTTTCCTGTCACTACCAGCGTGGGAAAGTTTAAATCAAATGTCCACAGACACTACTCCCGCTATCCTCCTTCCCTATAACCTATTTTCCTTGTTCTAGCACAATGCATTGCATGAGTAGGGGTTATCCCCTGAGTGCTGGTCCTAGAAAAAAAAAAAAAAAAAAAAACAGAACTGAAGTAGAATACATAGACGATGAAACTATATTAGTTAAAAACGCAATCTCTACGAAAATAACACAAGACTGTGACAACAGAACCCTTACCCTTAACGGAAACTATATTTTATCATTTGGAAATTGCAAAATAATAATCGGGGATAATGTATACTTTAATAAGAAAACTGAAATTAGAAACACTTTCTTTTATCCTACAAACAATGTTAATTTGACTGTTAATGAAACTATTAGTTTCGAGAAAATTTCAATGCCATATTTTGAAAATATAAAAGAGATCAGGGAATTGAAGTATCATAGGAATGTATCATATGGTATCAGTACGGGTTTATTTTTATTTCTCCTCGGAATTTCGATAGCGTTGTGCCTGAAATGCAAGTATAGGAAAACCAAACGGGATGTTGGAATTAAAATCGAAATGACTCCCACTGCTGACATTGCCAAAGTCGAAGGTGATGGAGCAGTACAGGGGCCTTTAAAAACTAAATAAGATACGAATTTAAAAGTCTTGTTATGCTTATATAAGAAATTAAACATAATACGTAGTAATAATTATAAAATTATTTAAAAAAAAAAATAATAAAAAATAAAAAATAAAAAATTTATACTTTAATTATTAATTGTGAAACATTCTCAAATTGAAAACTATATAAAAAAAAATATATAAATAAATATAACTATTTATGCTCCCTTTTTCAAAATAATGTATAATGGACTTTAAATATTATCTTTAATTAAATAGTTATGTACAAAAGTATACTGTTTTCAGCAGGGACTGCTGAAACTGAGGGTGGAAGAGTCACGTATAACTGTTTCCAATGCGAACCACCCTAATAGTTGTTTAAGGTTTTATAACGTATGTGAATTTGCTTTGCATGCAGATTCACACAATATGAATTTCAACTTAGTTTACCGTGTGAATTTGCATTGCAGGCAAATCTCATTTTAGTTTAGTGTAATTCTAGTAGTAAGCAAAAATTATGTTTGTGAATTTTAGCCTTAATTTTAGTTTGTAGATTTTTAATAAAGTCAGAAAAATAAAGTTACTCAACAACAACTGGTTGTTTTAATAATAAAACTATATGCAAATAATGAATACACGCAAAACATGATTTCTTATGTTTCTTCTACATTTGCGCATTGCGTTATGATATAATCTAAAATAACTTTGTTGAGAAAAAAAAACAAGCCACGACGTTTTTCGGCTACTTGTTGTAATTCACACGTATACAAGCCGAGCAATCAAAATAAACAACAACAATAGCACATGACCACGTTGGGTCAACCAACAAGCAAGATAAACACCAACACAAACAAATTAAATTAAATGATATTTTAAAATGCGCGGTATTGATAAACATAATATTCAAGTTAATGACAAATATTATTGAATTTAAAAATTTTATTCAATAACATTGTTTGTTGAAAATAATTCTTGCATATTTTTTTCTGTGTAGATTTTGTAGTTAAATTTTCTTGGCAGGTAAGTTGGAGAAGAACAGTGATACGGTGGAATTTTTTGGCCTTTATTCACTCCTTCGGGTCCTTTTGACCGATCGGTGCCATGTCTGAATGCCGATGTTTAGGCTTTGTAGGTTTTGTCCATTATCCTTGATTGATTTCCGGTTAAGTACGTACGGCGGTTTATCACTGACTTTCTGGTCTTTTATGGCGTTGTAGCTGATAGCGACCTTTAGCTCAAGTGTAAATTTTCACTCCCGTACTTGTCTTATGCCTTTATCACAAAAAAAATCACTCTTCTATAGCTAATTTTTATCCACCTTCTTTTTTTTCAAAACTCACTTTCCTGTGTTCACTGCTCTATCGCCAAAAACTTTCTGACTTTTCTTTCATCGAGAAATTCACGGCGTCACCTAACTACGACGCCATTTTCACCGAATTTTCTCGATCTCACTGCTGCCATCTTTTTTTCTTCTTTCGTTTGGCAACGAATCTACCTTCCCGCCCGACAGCCATCTTTTTTTTTTCTTATTTTGACATTAAATATCTATCTCCTCTTCTTCTTAACTATCGACTACCTTTAATGCAACCCTACATTCTATGCCACTACTCTTTTGATACAACACTTACTTCCCAGGTTTACACCAGCTAATGCGCTGCCATAACATGCCTGGATACGTGCACACCACAAAGTTGAGATTAAAATTTCCAGGTTTCCACAATGACAAAAACATCATAATCACATTGTGATGAAAAATAGATTAAGTCTTTACTTTTTGAACGCATTCCTGATACATTTTGGAAATATATTTTTAGATTCGTTGATTTAATTACGGAAGACTTTATTGATTTAATTGTTTTTTTTGAAAAAAAAACAAAAGGGCGAATTTTAATATTTGTGGGCCATAATGAAGATTTCACAATTTCATTATAAAAAGCCGGTGAAACACCAAGTTTAAAATTTATGTAATTCAACGAGTTAACATTAACATCTTTTTTTACCAGTCTTACGCACTCAAGGTGATGTTTGGCTATCCCTGCATTTTTTTCAATGAATGTTATAATTTGATCAGCAGTAACTGGATTTGGGTCGAACTCGTTTACAAGTTTATTTTTGCCACAAACCTATGATCAAACCCATGTAATTTAAATGGGTTTGATCATTGGTTTGTGGCAAAAATGAACTAGTGAACGAGTTCGACCCAAGTCTAGCAGTAACAGAAGGTTTGAAAGACGAAATGTGTAAATATTTTTTTCTTACAACTACATCTAAGTCATTAGTTTCTATTTCACCAACAGCAATTACTCGACTTCTACGTTAGACTTGTATCGAACTCTTTCAGTAGCTCGTTTTTGACACAAACCAATGATCAAACCCATGTAATTTAAATGGGTTTGATCATTGGTTTGTGTCAAAAACGAGCTACTGAAAGAGTTCGATACAAGTCTAATTCTACATTTATTTCTTCTAACTTGAGACCATTCGCTGCAATTATCATTCTCATCAAACATGTTCGAACTAACTTCTGCAGCTGTAGTAGGAATCAGTGTTGTTAGACAATTTTTTCTAAAAATCGTCAATTTTTGAAAATAAAATCGTCAAAATCGTCACAATTTTCAAAAAAAAATCGTCGAAAAATCGTCATACAAGAATTATCCATTTTATTGAACAACTAATACATATTATAATCATCTTAACTTACTTTACCATTTTATATTTTTTTTTAATTTTTGTTAAGCTATAGTAAAAAGGAAAATCGTCAGTATTTTTTTTTTGTAATATTTTGTTAAGAAGCTTATATATATATGTATATATATATATACAGTGAATTCAGGTTATTATCGTTAAGGCTGGAGCTTTTCTTTGCCACGCAAAGAAAGATTATATTAATCACTATGATGACTTTTGGGACACTGCTGAAT
Source organism: Tachina lurida (assembly GCA_944452675.1). Lineage (NCBI taxonomy): Eukaryota > Metazoa > Arthropoda > Insecta > Diptera > Tachinidae > Tachina > Tachina lurida. Next base: position 39,115,774 of record OX101754.1, on the reverse strand, counting down.
CCAAATTTAATATATTTGGATGTTATCGTTGTAGATTTTTGTGGCGAAGAGGAATTCCAGCATTAGTGATAAAAACCTGAATAACACGGTGAAGCATGGGGGGTGTAATGTGATGGTATGGGGCCCAATGGGATCGAGTGGTGTATGAAATCCGGTTTTTATAGAACGTACAATAAATAAAATGAATTATTTAAAAATACTAAGAGATAATTTAGCACAGTTAGCTGCCAAATTAAATGTAAGTGGAGACTATTGATTAGTTAGAGTTAAATACCCGAAACATTCGTCTTCAATAATAAGAGAATGGCTTCCATTCAATGGAAAAAAATTGCAGGCACATCCTCCCTAGATCCTTGGCCTTAGTACAAAAAAAAATTCTGTGGGCGTATGTGAACAAAAAATTACGCGAGCTGTAGATTATGTGTAAAAATTAACTCAAAAGTGCTCTCCAGGGCATATTGGACCATATAGCTCCCAAAATTACCAAAAACCCAGTTCATTCTATGAAAATAATCTATTAGATGCTAGACGTGGCCACATTTAGTACTAATTTTTAGTGTATTCCTTATTTCATAGCTCCTTCCTGAAAGAGGAGTTAGTGTACAAGTTTTTTTTTGCTCTGGAAAATAGTGTTATTATATTTTAGGTTATTTTTTCGCATTAAAATAAATTTGTTAATAAAATTAAAGATTTTCATAGAAAGCTGATTAATTTTCCTTGAAATCGCTTTTGGTTTTATCTTAAAATCTTACAAAGTAACAGAGATATTTTGATTAGAAGAGCTGAGCGTTTGCTGTACAAGTTTTTTCTTTGTTCACTGTACATATTTGTATTATTTTTCTCGTCATTAACTTTTGTGTTTCCGATTGCTGGTACAGTGTTTCGTATCGAAAGATTTACGTCTTTAGTTTGGCTGAAATAAGACATGGTCTTAACTCGTTCTAATAGGAATCAATTGTTAGCTGAGGGTATAGACGTAAACAACATATTTAGAATGGAAGTCGTACCACGTGTTACAAATGAGACTTCGCCTTCGATTGGTGTTCCGATTTTTCCGCGGGTGGACCTTAACGCGACAGTAGCTCCAACAACTGCAGTCACGCCTTCGGTGCAGCAATTCATGTCGATGGCACAAGAACGTGCCAGTGGTTCTCAAGAATTTGTAAATAGTTCTCAGGCAGCAAATAATTCGAGCACTTCGATATCATCTCCAGAATTTAGCAGTATCACAGCAAGAAACGTTAGGCAAGAATTTCGGCCCAATAGAGCTGAAACATTACCGGTACCGCCAGACAGTCATGTCGGACTGGGGGCGATATAGTAGGTTTTATTAGGGGGGAGTTCACTAGACAGATGCAGTCGTTGCAATTGAATTTACAACAAGAAGTGACACAGGCCATGAGTCGTGCGGTCGACTGTCGTTTTAATCAGACAGCAAATCATCAGCCAGCGAGTTCTTGTGCGCCTAGGGGATACCCTGGAACATACGCGCAAACACAAGGACCTCCTTCTTCATTACGTGTTCAACAACCCGCAGGGGAACAATTTTCGTCAGCGAGGGCTTATCCTCAAAACCCTTCACAGATGTAAGGGGCCAATTTCAATTCACGCTTAGGCCCAACTGATTACAGTGAGCTACCACAGGGTAGGGCAATTGATCCGTCTTCTACGGTCCACAATAGGGCAGATTTATCGAAGTGGGGCTTGAAATTTGATGGAACTAGCAAGTCGATGAGTGCCGAAGATTTTATTTTTAGAGTCGACGTCCTTAGACAGGATTATGGTTTGTCTGCCAGGGAAGTTCAACGGGGTTTTCATAGTTTTCTGGAGGGGCAAGCTTTGGACTGGTTCTGGAATCATCGAAAACTTAATTCCTTTCCAATCGTGGGAAGGACTCGTGGGTGATTTCCTTAGGCAATTTCGGCGATACGAAAGCGAATTTCAACTCCAGAAAAAGATAATGGATCGGCGCCAGGGACCTCAAGAATCGTTCGAGGAATTTTACAACGCTGTACTAAGACTAAGAAATCAGCAAAGGTCGCCTTATTCCGAAAGAGACTTAGTTGAAATAATGAAGGGTAATGTCAAGCCAGCGCTCTCGCAATTGTTGTTTTCAGTCAGGATGGACGGGTTAAATGAATTCTGTCAACAGACCAAAAGGGCGGAGAGTCTAATTACTAATCAGAGGTCGCAATACCAGCAACGACCGTACGGGACCACAAGAGTACATGAACTGACTTACGAAGTTGAAGAATCACCTGATGCTGGACTAGAGGTGGAAGCTATTTCAGCCAGTAGTAGGTACACGAGCTGGAACTGCAAGCAATTAGGCCACAGCTTCGTGGACTGTCCATCGCCCACCCATCGTATATTTTGTTTCCGGTGTGGTCGCGATGATGTCGTTACACCCAAATGCCCAAAATGTCAGGGAAACATACAGTTGAACCAGTCTCAAACGGGGGAGACTCGTTCGACGCATATTTAAACCCGAACACAAAACAACATGTCACCGCCGAACCCACAGGAAAAGTTACAATTTTAGTTAATACAAATAAAGAGGCACCTGTAGAAAAGGAGGTAAGGGTTCGTGCAATTAAGCCGTTACACCAGCGAATAGCAGAATACAACTCGGCTAGAGTAAGAATTTTTGGGGAAGTGTCTACACGCATTAAAAAAGCTAGAGAGAGGTATAATAATAGAAGGAAAGTAAGGCAGGAAATTATGTCAGCTTCGCTCTATGAGGGAGAAGATTCTCGTTTCTTTGCTAAAATCGGAATTAATGGCGTGTTCGTCGAAGGCCTTTTAGATAGTGGGGCAACAGTAACTTGTTTAGGCAAGGGATGTTTTGAAATAGTACGACAAGCGGGTTTGAAACCGTATGATTTTTTTTCATTTATAAAAACTGCCGATGGCAGCCCGCACAAAATTGTGCGTCAGGTTAAAGTTAACATAACTTTTAATGATCGGTCTGAGGAGATGGTGTTCTACTTGGTTCCGACACTGAGTAGGCCTTTGTTCCTAGGGGTAGATTTTCTAAAGAAATTTAGTTTGTTTAATAATGTGAGTAGCCTAGCTACCAATAATGTTAATTTATGTCCGGAAAGTGAAGAAGAGGAAGTACCGGTAGAAAGTCATGTCCTGACTGATGATCAGAGGACTCAGTTGGAAAATATTGTGAACCAGTATCCCTGCTACACTAAGAAGGGACTTGGTCGGACTCACCTTGCAAGTCCACACAATCGACACTCGTGAGGCCACTCCAGTAAAAGACAAGCACTACCCTGTCTCACCTGCTGTGCAAAAGTTGATGTACGCAGAGCTTGATAGGATGCTTCACCTTGGGGTCATTGAGCAGAGCGAGAGTCCTTGGAGTCATCCGTAAGGGCGAGAAGAATCGGTTGTGTCTGGACGCTCGCAAGCTGAATGCACTCACGGTGAAGGACGCCTATCCTCTGCCGCACATCGAAGGTTTGCTCAGCAGGTTAGGAGACACCCATTACATAAGTAGTGTCGATCTCAAGGACGCATTCTGGCAGATACCATTAGATGCATCCAGTAGAGAAAAAACTGCATTCACGGTGCCGGGAAGACCACTTTATCATTATACGGTAATGCCCTTTGGGTTGTGTAACGCGGCCCAAAGGTTATGCCGTCTAATGGATAAAGTGATCCCCGCGGCTCTTCGTGATAGAGTTTTTGTCTATCTATGATCTTTTGATCGTATCGCCAGAGTTTGGAGTACATTTGGAGTTGCTAGAGCTGGTGGCTGATTGTCTGAGGCAGGCAGGTCTGACGATTAATGTCACAAAGTCGAAGTTCTGCTTCAGAGAGTTGCGTTATCTAGGCTATATAGTGGGAGGAGGAAAGTTAAGGCCAGACCAAAGCAAAGTTGAAACCATTATAAAATTTGCGTATCCGAAAAACGCAAAGCAGGTAAGGAGCTTCATGGGTGCCACTGGTTGGTACAGGCGCTTCATACCAGGTTACGCATCAATTGCGGCTCCGATTTTTAACACTTTAAAGAAAGGAAAGCCTTTTAATTTTTCGGATGAGACTAAAAGTGCATTTGATAGCTTGAAAACCGCTCTTACGACCAGTCCAGTGCTTACACATCCGGACTTCGAGAAACGCTTCTTTGTCCAATGTGACGCTTCAGATATAGGAATAAGCGCGGTGTTATTCCAGAAGGACGAAACCGAGGGCGAACACCCGATCGCTTCCTTTTCCCACAAATTAACCCCTGCGCAGAAGAATTACTCGGTCACCGAGAGTGAGTGTCTCGCAGTTGTCTTAGCTATCAAAAGATTTAGGCCTTACATCGAGCTGATGCCATTCTCGGTGATTACTGACCACAGTAGTCTTAAATGGCTGATGTCTCACAAGGATCTGACTGGTAGACTAGCCAGGTGGAGTCTACATCTGCAGTCGTTCGACTTTACAATTGAACACCGGCCCGGCCCTAAGAATGTAGTGCCCGACACGCTTTCTCGGTACCATATAGAAGAGGTTTCAAGAGGTATATCTAGCCTAATTGATCTAGAATCTGATGCATTTAAATCGGCATCATATCAAGAGTTAATCGAAAAAGTAAGGGAGAATACTGACCAGCTACCCGATATTAAAGTCGTCGATGGTTTCGTATATAAACGAACACAGACGTATGATGGGGTGCCCCTTAACGAAGATTTTGCGTGGAAGCTATGGATACCTCCGGAGTTGACAAAAGAGATTATCGAGAGAAGCCACAACCCACCTCAATCCTCTCATGGAGGACTAGGGAAAACCATTTATAGAATAAAACAATATTTTTACTGGCCTAATTTAAATGCCCAGGTTAGGTCATTCGTAAACAACTGTCAGGTTTGTAGAGAGTCGAAGCCGGCCAACACTACTTTGAGGCCACCTATGGGGGCAGAATCGCAGTCTGAACGCCCGTTCCAACGTATCTTCGTTGACTTCTTGGGTCCATACCCACGCACTAAGGTTCGAAATTGTTATATATTTATAGTGCTTGACCATTTGACTAAATTTGTTCTGCTAAAAGCTATGGCCAAAGCCAGCGCACATAACGTTGTAAAGTTTCTGGTGTCCGAAGTTTTTCACAAGTTTGGTACTCCGGAGTCGATAGTATCCGATAACGGAAAACAGTTTGTCAGCAAGGAGTTTAAAGATCTAGTAACCAATTTTGGAGTCAAGCATACTAAAACGGCAATTTATTCCCCGCAAGCTAACGCTGCGGAGCGGGTAAATCAATCGATTCTAGCAGCAATATGCTCATATCTGAAGGAAGACCACACGGAATGGGACAAATATTTTTCCGATATTGAATTCTCGTTGCGGTCGTCAGTTCAGTCATCCATCTGAGTTACCCCATACTTCGCACTCTTCGGAATAAACATGATAGGTCACGGTAGCGTTTACAAGTTAGCCAGGAAGCTAGGAAGTCTTGAAGACCCAGAGCTAAGCATCACCCCAAAGTACATGAAAATAGATCTGATTAGGCAAAAAGTCCGCGAAAATCTTCATAGAGCTTACATACGTGGGCAAAAGGCTTATAACACGCGTTGTCGACAGGTTAAGTTTATACCGGGGCAGGAAGTCTTCCGGCGAAACTTTCAACAAAGCGATTTCAAGAATAATTACAATGCCAAATTGGCTAAGAAGTTTTTAAAGTGCAGAGTAGTGCGTCCGGTAGGAAATAGTTTGTACCAAGTCGAGAACCTGCAGGGGAAATCGCTGGGGGTCTTCCATGCCAAAGATTTGAAGCAGTGACTTTAAAACCTTTGGTGTGATTAGTCTATAAAACCTAGTCATGGGTTCAGGAGAACATGGAACCCGTTGAACAGCGTATTTGTTAGGTTTTAGGAAAGTTATAAAATTACCTCTATTATAACCCTGAAACCCAGTATTCGACGGTAGGAATAAGTAATTGGCAAATCCGAAGCAGAATAAATATGAGTAGGACCTTAGCACAGCTGTCATAGTAGGGCACGGGGTCCCTTCCATTTCCAGGACCGAAGCGGATCCAGGGAAATGGCTGGGTTTGTGGTGTGCACGTATCCAGGCATGTTATGGCAGCACATTAGCTGGTGTAAACCTGAGAAGTAAGTGTTGTATCAAAAGAGTAGTGGCATAGAATGTAGGGTTGCATTAAAGGTAGTCGATAGTTAAGAAGAAGAGGAGATAGATATTTAATGTCAAAATAAGAAAAAAAAAAGATGGCTGTCGAGCGGGAAGTAGATTCGTTGCCAAACGAAAGAAGAAAAAAAGATGGCAGCAGTGAGATCGAGAAAATTCGGTGAAAATGGCGTCGTAGTTAGGTGACGCCGTGAATTTCTCGATGAAAGAAAAGTCAGAAAGTTTTTGGCGATAGAGCAGTGAACACAGGAAAGTGAGTTTTGAAAAAAAAAGAAGGTGGATAAAAATTAGCTATAGAAGAGTGATTTTTTTTGTGATAAAGGCATAAGACAAGTACGGGAGTGAAAATTTACACTTGAGCTAAAGGTCGCTATCAGCTACAACGCCATAAAAGACAAGAAAGTCAGTGATAAACCGCCGTACGTACTTAACCGGAAAAAAATCAAGGATAATGGACAAAACCTACAAAGCCTAAACATCGGCATTCAGACATGGCACCGGTCGGTCAAAAGGACCCGAAGGAGTGAATAAAGGCCAAAAAATTCCACCGTATCACTGTTCTTCTCCAACTTACCTGCCAAGAAAATTTAACTACAAAATCTACACTTACCGGCCAAGAAAATATAACCACAAAATTAAACTTACCTGCCTGGAGAAATATAACTACAAAATTTACTTACCTGCCTAGAGAAATTTAACTGCGAAATTACACTTACCTGCATAGAGAAAATATAACTACAAAATCTACACTTACCGGCCAAGAAAATATAACCACAAAATCCATACTTACCTGCCAAGAGAAATATACGCACAAAATCTGCAATTCAGCAACGCAATCAACACCCCCCGGACCGATATAAGTAGCTGCTCATAATTCCCGAAGTAGTTCGAGAAGGAAAATCAGACAACAAGTGCCAGGAGCCTAGAACGAGGGAGAACAGAGAAGGTCCAGCCAATCGGAAGAAGGTACAAGTATCGCTATGCCAGCGGTATCTCTGGTAAATAGTTTTATAAATTTATTTCATTTAAAATTCGATAAACCAATACTTGAACCCCATATATATACATATTTGAATGTTTTATAACATTGTACTCTTTTCTATACCTGTACATACGTATATTTGCGAAAGTACATATATATGCATATGTATATACATACTTACATATATAGCCGATGTAATTGTGTCCTAATTGTTACATTTCTTTTAAGTTGCACAGTCAAATATCTTGTTAGACCTAGATACCTATATACGTGTGTGTGTATATGTGTATATATATGTATGCATATATCTATATACCCTACATAGTGTGATACATTTTTTTTTTGTGTGGTGACAGAGAAAATTCGCGGTTGGCAGTAGTCAAAATAAAAGGCAGTATAGGGTTTTGAGCTCAAAACTTGAGGTGCAAATGCAGCATCGATTTACGACCAACTTTTCCAACGACAACAAAAAAAAAGTAAGGGGGATATACGCAATATATATGTATATTCTGTAATTGTATTTAAAATAGGAATGAAAGGCTCGTTGTACTAAGTATTGTATTGTATTGTATTGTACCTCGAGTGTTTCACAGCCCAGCAAACTTTAATACGCCGTGGTCGAATAAGGGTACGGTTGGGTGACAAGTTTGTTTGGCGAATCCCAAGGCAATAAAACCTTGTGAGAAAAAGTAATTTAGTTTTGAATTAAAGACTTATTAGTAAAGCACAGCAAATATTTTCATAAAATTAAGAAAAAATAAGAGTATAAAAAAAACCATAAAATTATATATATATATAAATTTTTTTTGTATTTGCCCAAGAAGGAGCTACAAAATGGAATCGTTATTTAACTTTTTATTGTGGTTATTACCGCACTTAATCCTCCAATAACTTTTTGGTTCACTACATTTACATATTAGTTACTTGATTAAAGATAGATCCATAAAAGCAAAATATGTAATTCGTGTAATTATTTATGAATATCTATGTATATATGTATATAAATATCCGAATATATTAATTGTATCTAAGAGGACATTATAGCTATGATTTCGCTTTTAATTTTCAATATGAGTGAATAATCGACCTTGGCGGTTATGGACGGGTGATAAATGGGTAAAGTATTTCATTTAGGGGTGATTCAATAGTAAATATGGATTCTTGGCCCGAGTCATCATGGTAAAGGAAGGGCGTAGCCCCTTAATTCCTTGTGGGTGGGCAGCCAGCGTTAGCCTAACATCAGCTAACTAAATTTTATTTTTTTTCGTCGTATAAAATCGTGCTGCGAAGTAAGTATGTGAGTAACAACCGATATTTTAGTTTTTTTTTGTATTCTTGCTTTCGGGTTCTTCCCTCTCATCATTTAATTCTCGTTCGTGTGATCTTGTCACCAAAGGTTGGCATGTATATTTTATTTTGTTATTGTTCGATAGTGATAAAAATCAGTTTGGTTAGCAAGAACCACACCCCAATACGGCGAGCCCAGCCGGAGCATCCGCCATCATGCCAGCGCGGCTAACAAACTGTTCAACAGCGTTTACTTTTCCTTTTCATCCTGGTAAGGTAACTAACAAACATACTTGAGGGACAAAGACAAAACCCATCTTGTCAACACTATCAATAATTTTGAACAAGGACATATAACATAATAACTTTTATGATGTATACCGCAAGGATAGAAGCTATGTTATGACTGGTTGTACTAAAGGTGGAGGAGTATTGGTAGCAGTTAAAAAAGGATTGAAATTGTATAAGTATTCTAATATTGTAGTTCATGATTTACTTGATCAATTATTTATTGTAATACCAAACTCTGAGGGTTTACTTTGCCTATGTACATTCCGGCAAAAAGCTCAATTGATTTATATAATTCTCATGTTACTAATATTTTGTATGTTAATGAGAATATGACTGCAAATACTCGTTTTGTAGTCCTTGGGGACTTTAATTTATCCAATATAGCCTGGATTATATTTAATGGTAAATTGTTGCCATCTAATGTTAATAAAGAATTTGAAATTAATCTAATTGACAATTTTCTTGATATGGGGCTAGTTCAGGTTAACAATATTTATAATCAATTAAATAGAATTATTGATTTAGTTTTTGCTGACGCGGATATTAAGTACTCAATATATGAGTGTTTGCGGCCATTTTCTCCAGTCAGTATCCATAACAAACCTATAATAGTTGAATTAGATTTTTACAATTTCCTAAAATGTTCAAGTAATAACAATTGCTGGCAATTAAATTTTAAGAATATTGATTTTGATGTGTTAAATTCAGCTTTATGTAATATTGATTGGGCTTGTGTTTTAAAAGATGAAAAGGCTAATAAATGGTACGATGTATTTTTAGAACTCTTCTTGAATACATGTTATAGTTTTATACCATTCAAAAGAAATAACTGTCTCTCTTATTCGTGGTACACTAAAGGGCTTACCAAATTAAAAAATAAACTTTTTTTTTTTTTTTACATGATATTTTATTTATTGTATCTTCATATATGAACTAACAATAAGTATTCAAATCTTAAATATAAAAATATAATTAGGCCCGACCAGTGTCGGACATAAGCTTAGTAGTAGTTATATATAATACATAAGTATTGATAATCAAAAGGAAAAAATATAAAAAATAAAAGAATTTTCAGGAAGTCCCATCTGGAGTGCTGTGAATAAGAGCCCTTGTATCCCTCTTTTTTAGGCGTATGTGTCCAGTAAAGTTCAAAATATTACGAGCAAGCGGATTAGGATGTGATTCGAGTTTTGTTAGATATTTGCCTGCGTATTTTGCAATTTCTTCAGTCACTAGAGGCATATTCAAATCACGATGTATATTTGAATTTTTGATGTACCATGGAGCCGATGTTATCATGCGTAAAATTTTGTTTTGCCTGCGTTGAATTTTTTCTACATTTGAAGCTGAAGCAGTGCCCCATAGTTGAATTCCGTAGCACCATATTGGCTTTAAAAGCGACTTGTATATTAAAAGTTTACAGTCTAGGCTAAGTGTTGAATTTCGACCAATCAGCCAATGTACCTGAGTTAATTTAAGTTTCATTTGAGTTAACTTAGAGTCAATGTGGTGTTTCCATGTAAGTCGTCGATCAAGGTGTATACCAAGATATTGCACATGTGAATGTTGAGAAACAACTTGATTGTTAATCCGAATGGGGGAACAAGTGTATCTTCGTAAAGTAAATGTTACTTGAACACACTTTTGTTCATTTACCTTGATTCTCCATAAGTTTAACCAAAACTCCATCTGGCTAATGTGTTCCTGGAGTTTGCGGGATGCCTCATCAGGGTTTTCATGCATACTAAGGCAGGCTGTATCTTCGGCAAATGTGGAAGTATGGATACTACTGCTCACAGGCATATCACAAGTATAAATTAAATATAAAACTGGTCCCAGCATACTCCCCTGTGGCACACCAGATGAAATTGTTTCAGGCCTACTTGTAAAGTCTCCTTCCGCAACAGTGACCTTACGGGAAATAATGTAACTTTCCAAAAGATTTAAAATGTTTATTGGTAAGTAAGTCTTCAATTTTAATAGTAGGCCTTCATGCCACACTTTATCAAATGCCTGGGAAATGTCTATAAACAGCGCAGAACAATACTTTTTTTCCTCAAAAGTTCTTCTTATAAATTGAACCAATCTGTGAGTTTGTTCAATGGTGCTATGCTGACTTCTAAAACCAAATTGATGGTCTGGTATGCACCCACTACTAATTAGAATTGGGGACAATTTTGTTTTGAGCAGTTTTTCGAAAAGCTTTGACATTGTAGATAGTAGACTTATTGTCCTATATGACTCAGCCTTGGTTATATCTTTGCCCGGCTTTGGAATCATTTTAACCTTGGCAATTTTCCAGTTGTGTGGATAATACTCCAGTCGTAAAATAGCATTAAATATGAATAACAGGATTCTCATTGCAATACGAGGCAAGTTCATCAGCATCTGATTACTAATTCCATCAATACCCGGAGCTTTCTTCGGGTTGAGTTCGGCAATTAATTTTTGTAAATCACGCATCTTAAACTTTATGTGTTGAGGGGGTAGAGCGACTATATTCGGCAAATCAGCAACACCAGTACATATATTTGGCGTAAAAACGGATTTTAAGTGCTCAGCAAATATTTTACCTTTTTCAGTATCGCTTCTTGCCCAACCTCCGGTAGATGTGCGTAGAGGTGGCTTATACTCAACGGGTGTTTTAAGCTTTCTGGCAGCGCGCCACAAAGAGTAATTAGACGCCGGTGTGACATCAAGACCCTCCAGATAATTTTTAAGAGATGCAATTTTTTCAGATTCAAGCCACTCTTGGAGTCGTTTAGTGCACTCTTTAAATCTGATTTTATTTTGTGGTGATCTGTGCTGTTGCCATTCCCTTCTAGCCCTTCTTTTTTCACGTACGAGACGTTCAATGTCTGTAGAATAAATTTTATTAAACCCAATCTGCGGATGGGAGATAGTGGCATGTTCAGCAGCCTGTTTAATATTCTCGCTGAGATTGGCAATGTTCGATTCAATATCATCGGGTGTTCTAAGCGTAATGTTTTCCGTACAATGACTGCTGAGATATTTTTTGAACCCCAGCCAATTTACACGATTGATCATCTTCACATAAGGGTCAGGTAAGTTACTTCTTAATGGGCTACAAATTGTGATGATCGTCGGGGAGTGATCGGACGAGAGATCAAGAGAAGCTTGAACTTGAATTAAATCCCTAGAGATATTTTTTATGACGCCAAAATCTATAACATCCGGAATTTTTTGTATGTCAGTAGGCCAATAAGTGGGCTCCCCACTCGAAATGACATCCAAGCCCATTTTTGAAATAGTGTTGAACAATGCTCGACGTCTGGGTGTAACAAGGCGCGATCCCCAGAACGTATGTTTCGCATTGTAGTCTCCAGCTGCTACAAAACAAGGTCCAAGAGATTTGTAGAAATCCTCATATTGATTCTCAGTGATTGAAAATCTGGGAGGGGAGTAAATTGATGATATAACGAAATTTGAACAAAAACTTTCAATGCCAATATTTGTTGCTTGTAGGTATTCTTCACAAATGTTATCAAGAACATAGTGCTTGAGTCTTGACTTTATTAGAATTGCTGATCCACCGCAAGCCCTTCCTCTAGGGTCCTTTGTATCATATATAGTGTAGCCATAAATTTTAAAAAGACTTCTCGAAGTCAAATGAGTCTCAGATACTAACATTATATCAATATTTTTCTCCGTGAGGAAGTGCTCAAGTTCATTTTTATGTTGGCGAATGCCGTTTGCGTTCCAGAAACATATTGTTAACGTGTTCATGGCTTATTAAAGGCCGTTTCACACTATAATACAAGTATTAATACTTTTGACGAAAATGCATCCCTAATCTAATTTCTGTTTCAAAAATTTCAATAGACAATAACAACTCAACATGTCAGAGTTGCATTTTCCACAAAAGTATTAATACTTGTATTATAGTGTGAAACGGCCTTAAATATTGCTTGAAGCAGAGTATTCTGCATTCGCAACATTTCTTGCATCATGCTAGTCATATTTGTTGTAAAATTGTTTATAGTTTGCACAAGATTTTCAATAGTGGCTTCAAGGCGATTAAAATTAAAGTTTGTATTTGTTGAATTATTTTGCGGTGAAACATTTTGTGTCGGAATAGAACTAGCCTTAGCAGCATCTGCATACGATACACGGGAAGTAACTGGTTGGCTCATTTGCAGAAAAGTGGCAGAGTAAGCGTTTGCTGATTGAGCTGGAGCTAATTTAGGTTTTTGCACCATAGTCTTCTTTACAAAAGAGTACACAGGACAACCTCTGTAGTTAGCGGTGTGATTACGTCCACAATTACTGCATTTTTTATCACTTTGATCTTTTGGTTTGTTGCAGCTAGCGGTGCCGTGTTATTCGCCGCACACAACACAAACAGAGGGTAAATTGCATATGTTTTTGTATGGCCATATTCTTGGCAATTATGGCACTGTACAGGACCTGAACGCTTATGTGGCTCTTCAACTGTGATTTTTCGGTACAAGAGGTATTTTAAATTATAAATTGGATGCGTCTCATTTTTTTCAATTTTAAGTTGGGGAATCTTTTCTCTATTTATTATATTGGACACATTTTTCACCTTGAACCCCTGGAGGACTTAAAATTAATTAATGGAATTAAAAAATAAACGAAATAAATTACTTAAGCTTTACAATAAAACAGGGTGTAATCAAACAAAACAGGAGTATATGCTTTCCATAAGAGAATTTAATTTAATACTAATATTCCAGCTATTATGTTTTATGGAGATACTATGATGGATAATATGTCAAGTATTTTTAATGCGTTTGCCTCTTATTTTAAATATAATTTCGAAGATTCTACTACTTCTTCAAGATATATTTCTAATCATGAATCTGACTTATTATGACATACATCCCTCGGCAATATTACTTTTTCAGAAAATGAAGTTTCAGAAAGCATTAAAAGCATTAAGGACTCTTTTCGATCAGGTGTTGATGGATTATGTGGTTTTTTGTTTAAAAAAATGCGTGCAGTCTATTGCATTGCCGCTGATGATTGTTTTCAATAAATCAATAAGTGAATGTATTTTTGTCGAACGTTGGAAATTAACATGTATCACAACAATTTTTAAATCTGGTAAAAGAGATGATATTACTTGTTATAGGACAATTTCAAAATTAACAGCAGTTTCAAAAATTTTAGAATATTTAGTATACAATAGAATTTATTTTTTAACTAAATCTGTTATTATTCCGCAGCAACATGAATTTCGTAGTGGTAGGTCTACTATCACTAATTTAGCAGTATTTTCCGACTATTGCCATAATAGTTTTGATTCTGATTTGCAAGTTGATGCTATTTATACAGACTTTTCAAAGGCATTTGACAAAATACCACATTCGATGTTACTACATAAATTAAGCACATTTGGAATTCATTGAAATTTGTATGAATAGTTTTATTCATACTTGATAAATAGAAAATGTATAGTCAAATAGAAGATTTTGAGTCATGTCCATACATCCAGATATCTGGAGTACCTCAAGGCAGCATTTTATGTCCACTGCTCTTTAATATTTTCATAAATGAAATATATACTTGTTTTACGCATGCAAGTTTTCTTCTATATGCTGATGATTTGAAAGTTTATTCTAAGATATGTAATATGCATGATGTAGAGTTGTTGCAGCAGGATCTTTATAGCCTTAGTAATTGGTGTGACAATAATTTTCTAAAATTTAACATGGATAAGTGTGCCTATGTGTCTTATTCAAGATCCCGTACACCTATTCCGTCATCTTATTACATAAAATCTGTTATTTTAAAATCTTGTAATGAAATTGATGATTTGGGAATAATTTTTGATTCAAAGTTAACATTTAAGAGCCATTTAGAAAGGTTAATTCCGAAGGCAACTTTAGCATTTATTACGAAGAAATTGTTGTGATTTTTCAGATCCTTATACATTTAAATCTTTATATACATCTTATGTAAGATCTAAATTGGAATATGGGGCTTTAATTTGGAGTCCTTATTGTAAGAATTCTATTGCCCGTATCGAAAGAATACAGCGGAAATTTATTAAGTTTGCTTACCGCATTTGAATTTTGTACACCCACAGCCTTCATATGAATCGCGCTGTCTTCATTTGGGTCTTGAAACCTTAGAATATCGTCGAAAAATGAAATCCTTATTATTTATATTTGACATTATTAGTGCTAATATAGATTGTTCTATCCTACTGGAGAGAGTTCCCTTTAATGTACCGCATAGATGTCTTGGACATTGTAACTTGTTTTATAATTGCTTTCATCGTAGAAATTATACTATAAACAGTTCTCTAATAAGAGCTTTTGCTGATTTTAATAAATTGAATAATATTCAAATGGTTGAATTTAGTTCATCTAAACAAAATTTTAAAAACTCTATTTTAACCTTATTAATAGATTAAATTAATTTTATTAACGCATAAAGTAATTAATATAATATATTAATTAAGTTGTTATAGCCTGTAAAGAACACTGTTCTATAGACCTAAATAAATAAATAAATAATCTAACAAAAATTAAACCTTTAGCCTCATATGCTTTTGGTTTAATGAAACGCTTTATTGACTCTTTACATAATATCGATGTTTTAATCCAAAATGTACTAAATTGTCAAGTTGGTTTCAATTGGCTTAATACCAACTACTATTCACCCTTAGGTTTTTTGGAACATGAAACTACATGCGTAAATAGCTTATTATCTAAATTTTATGTTTCAAAAATGCAAGGTGCCCATAGAATTATGTACTAATATATTGTAATATGTACATTTCTTTATTAACTATTAAATGTCCCTTTTCGATTTATATATGTATTTTAATAAGTTGATTTATTAGATTAATAATGTTAATTACATAATAATGTTAATGTTAAAATACATTTACTTCTATTTTCTGTAACTACTTATATTTTTGATTTGTGTTATAATAATATGATATACATATGTATATCTAGTACCAAGGCACATTCACAAGGTAGTAGCGGAAATTCAGCTGAGCTATTTTTTTTTCAAATTAAAGTTCATCGGAAACTTCAAAAATTTTTTACGAAAGAGAAATTAAAAGAAAATGTTAAAAAAATTCAATATTAAAAATATTTTATTAAAAAAAATTCTGTGAAAACAAATTTATAAATATGAAAAAACTATTAAAAAATTGTGAGAAGTGCTAAACGTTGCAAATGTTGTTAGTGGTAGCTGCCGCGGAGAAATATTTTCAAAGTTATGTGAATAATTTTTATTATTGTTATGTTAAACAAATTCTATTTTTGAAGTTTTTGATGAACTACAACCCATGTTGTTTTTTTCATTGTTGTATTTTTTCATTGTTTTTGTAATCCTGATACTACCTGGAAATGAATCTGCCTTGTCTAGTACGTAAAAAAATTCATTCGTAAAAATTAATTTTTCATTTATTGTTAAAAAAAAAACTTCAAACAATAACATATAAATAAATATATTTTTTTAAATAATAAAACTATAAGAAGATTTTGATAACATAATTACAGGGGCTAATTTATTTATTATTTATTTTTTTTATTATTTTTAGCTTTAAGTTTAGTTTTTAAGTACATACTTTTCTACTAGTATTCAAAAATGTTGTGCCGGGAGCAAGCACCATAATCTTTAATGTTTGAAATATTTCACAAAAACAGAAAAGCTTTGCCCCTATTACGGTTTACAACTCAACTAAGTTTAGTTGAAATTGTAACAACTTAATTTTAAAACAACTCACCTTTTTTTTTTTGGTATTCTGAATTACAACTAATTTTAGTTGTATTCGAAACTATGTTCGAAAAGAAAAGGTTTTTAATTAGTGTTTTTATGGGAATTGTTAAAATTTAAGTTTAAAATTTTTAAACGCACTAATAATCCCAAATTATTATTTTATTTATTAAAGGCCGTTTCACACTATAATACAAGCATTAATACTTTTGTGGAAAATGGAACTCTGACATGTTGAGTTGTTATTGTCTTTTGAAATTTTTGAAACGGAAATTAGATTAGGGATGCATTTTCGTCAAAAGTATTAATACTTGTATTATAGTGTGAAACATCCTTAAGTAAAATATTTTTTTATTAAAAATACATTGAAATTGATTATTGAGGGGTTTAGCTGGATCCTATGCGCATTTCACTGTTGCTAATGCAGATCATCAGGGAACCTTTACCCAAATTTCTTAGAACAACTAGAGTTATTATATTATAAACTTTCATTTAAACAAATGAGAAGCCTAACAACAAATAACAAAGTTGAAACAAGAACTCAATAATCAACATGTTTTTTTTATTTTATTACTTTACCATTGCTACATTGGCTGACTTTTTTTCAGCTTCAAATTGTAGTTGTAAAAGTATGTAAAAGAAAATAAATGTAAATAACAACAACAGCTATTAAAGAATAGAGTGTTGCCACACAAGTATTTTTTATGACCGGGTGCAGTCAAGTTAAGAAGAAAAGGTTTTTATCTCTGGCCAGGTTTATATCTCCGTGCCATGGGCCACACAAGCATGAAAAAAGCGTAACCACTAATTACTATTTATTAAGTTAAACAGTTTCATACATAACTATTAGACAATTTTATAGAATCCAACATGATAGGAAAGAGTTTAAATCAATAAATACATGTCTGAATCAAACAGTGTTTCATTAGCAATTAGTGGTTACGCTTTATTTGGCACATGGCACACAAGAAATGTCAGATGTAAACTCAGCCTATGCTAGGTTTTTTGAACCCATAGTAGCCATCACAAAACATTTTAAATATTTTTTGTTTTGGCACCATGGTTTTGGCCTAGTATTTTTTTAGATTTCATGTTTTATGAACGTGGCAACAATATTGGTTGACAAATTGGATTGGCTGTCGTCTGGAATACCAAAACAAAACTAAGTCTTCGTCCATACAGTGAAACATTTGCTGCAAAAGTTTTTAGTTTGTCGATGAACGGGGAAAGAGGAATGGAAAGTGTACTTTGTTTCATGTACATGAAGTTCTTGCTGAGTACGTCATTCTCGTCTCATTCTCATACAGCACTCGAAATAAAAACCAAAATACAACTGATAAAAAGTAGTTGTCTCATAGTGAAAAAAAAAGTTGTAATCCATAATAAAAATTGGACAACTACAACTAAACTATCCGCTTAGTTGTGAATCATAATAGGTGTCTTTGTTACTGTAAAACAATAATATTCATTAATACAAAACATTCTAATTTTAAGTTTTCTTGTAATTCGACCTTTTAATTCCTTTTTTATGTATGTCTGTTTTAAAGTCTCAAATAAACTTAACTTAACTTAAAACGCCCATTGCTATTATTGGCGATACTCAAAGTTTGACATGTACTTACCCTTATTCTTTAGAACTGGAGGGTTATCATTGTGTCTTAATAACCAAAAAATCTCATCTCTAGCCAAGCAAAGTCCAATAAATATAAAAATAGCTTTGGGGCCTAATAAACCTGGCTGATCAGTCATTATCAATGCTAGTTCTTTCAGAGCAGTACGCAAAAACTTTCTACGTTCACGATGCATTAGAGACGCTTTTTGCACAGCACACGAGTAGGCCTCTTTAACTTCACCGATACGTTTGCTGTATCCCTTAATGCCGTCAAAAAATGTTTGTATATACTGATGTATTTGCAAGACTTCATCACGAAATAAGGCAATAACCCAACTAGATTCCAATGCAGAAACCCAAATTTTATTAACATCCGGATACTGAGTCAACATTTGATGATTCAACAAAAGACCGAATATTATCCAACGATCCATAGATTCTAATGAAAGATATTCACAAGACATTGTATCGGTGCGAACTGCCTTAAGAAGTATGGCAGGATTGCCTACTAAACTAAGTTTTTGCATTTCACGCCATTTGTCGGCCGGAAGATTACGCAGGGGATAGATGATTGTTAAAGAACGCAAGGCATTTGTAAGTAAACGGTGATGTGGTATAAATTCTTCAGATAACTTCTTCAATGGAACCTCGTAGTCTAAAATCATTTGACCGAGACGTGGAAAACCGGGATCAGACTGGCTATTTTGCAATTCATAAGCAGCATTATAAAGACCCAATACCGCTTTTCGGTCTTCAACTCTTGACAAAAGTATCATCAATGAGACGTATGTTACTACCAAATCAAGGTAGTTTTTCGTTAATTCAAAATTTAGTGTTATATCTAAATGTATTTGGCAAGCATCCATAGTGGTAAGCAGTTCGCAAACGTTGTCCTTAAAGTCAAGTAAATCAACGAAAGTGTGATAATACAATGATAATGATTTTGTTATTTCCGCTTTTATATTCACGATAGCATTCAAGCCTTTTACATCAATATTAGGAAATCTCTTCACTATAAATTTAATTGTAGACTCCAGTGACTTTTCTGAAAGGAAACCTGGCTTCGATTTGGTGTCACCACAGGCCTTTTTAATATTGTAGACTCTTGTCAATATTCCTAGCCCACGATCATTTAAAATTATTAGCTTTTCAGCAATCTTTTGTTGATTTGGATAAATCGGCCTAGCCATTTCACAGTATTATTTATAGTATATTCTTTATGGGTGTATTTATGTATGTACTAAGTATAGTAACAATTTAATGTATGTAGTCTGTCGATAACTTGCCCCACCTAGAAAATGTGTCTCATTGTTTCCTTAAGTTTTCTTTTTTATTTTTCAAGACAGTGTTTTGTCCAAAATCTTTTCTCATAACTTCAGGTATGATTTAATATTAAATAAATATATATTAAATTTATTACATTTTCAAAAAAAACATTTCGATATTTGTTCACACACAAACACAAAACATATTCTGTGACACAAAGTAATAACCACTGTTGCCAATTCAGCTATTTTCTCGTCAAATCTAGCGATTTTTAAGTACATTTTGCGGGAAAAAATACGATTTAGCTATTAGCGGGAAATCTAGCGATTTTTTGTGTATCATAAATCGCTTTAAAATGTGAGCTTGATTAGAAAAGTGAACGTACATATATAATAAACATCTGCATGAAACTTAATAATGATGTTTATGAAATGTTCGCTAAAATTTTTTATTCGTTTCATCCTATTTCATACAGATGAATAACTATGAAACAATAACAATGAACACTCAATAGTTAAGAACGCAGTAAAACGATGTTGGTTTGTTCATATATACAAGAGCATACAAACATTCACAAATGTGAAACAGAACATGCGTTGAGTAAATCTCGATTAAGTTCATGCAAAAACAATATCCTTTTAAAGATCAGTGTTGCCAGTTGAAGGAAAATACTAGAATAATCGCCGAAAAGGAAGTTAAAAGATATTAACGAGATCTAAATTAAATTTAGTTTTTAATAGTGAGAGCAACCTCGGTAAAATATTTCATTTATAGACATAAGTTAAATGTACACATAATTATCTTTCTTTTAAATGCAATATTATTGTTGTTTAAAATTTCGTATTTTTGCTTTAGGGTGATAATAAAATTGTTTGAGTTTTATTACAAATATTAATTTCAAAAATAATTTTTAGTTATATTTTTGCTTGGAAGTATATAAATAGTTATTTTCGCTTGGAAAGGAGTACTTTTGTTGTGTTTTCTTTAATTTTTGTCACACAACTAATAAACTATTAGGCCGCGTTTACACATGTGTGCCATGTGCCACACAAGTGTAAAAAAAGCGTAACCACTAATTACTAATGAACAACTGTTTGATTCAAACATGTATTTATTAAGGGTCAAACCCACGATATCGACACCGTTCGACTTGTCGCACACTTACATTCAAAACAAAAACAAATTTTAATATTTTGTTGTTGTTTCAAATGTAAGTTTGCGACAAGTCGAACGTTGTCTATATCGTGGGTCAGGCCGTAAGTTAAATAGTTCCATACATAGCTAATAGACAATTTTATAGCATCCAACATGATTGGAAACATGTCTGAATACATGTCTGAATCAAACAGCTTTTATTATTAATTAGTTGGTTACGCTTTTTTTTGCAAATGGCACACAAGAAATGCCAGATGTAAACTCAGCCTTATGAACTGGTTTAAGTTCTTATTTATTTAAATAGTTCGTACATAAAATTTAAAATATAATCACAAAGTTAATTAAAAACTGTATAACTTCCAAGCTGCTGGATCGATTTTCTTCAAACATTGCTTGCAACACTCTCGATAAACTCACCTTTCAAACAATAACAAACTAAATGGAAATTGGTATAGACCTTTTGGTTCTGCGAATGCGTAGGCTGACACACAGATGCACACTTGAAATTTATAAAACTCCTCTTGTTTGGTCGGAGGTACCTGATTACTAAAGAACAGAACATTATTACTTTAAATTTCTTTTTCAGTACATGTGCTTACGCTGGTTCGACATTTTTGTAAATTTCGCTCAATCATAATAAGAGAACATAATAAAACACAAATGATCATTATTTTATGTGGTTTATTGAAATGCAATTTGAAAAAAGAGTAATTATCAGGAAAATTCAATATGATTTTAAAATTATATTATTGCAAAGAAAACCAAAAACCAATGCGTGATTTATATAAAAATTATAAATTCAGTTAGTGTTAATGGAAAAAAGTTTCATATGAATTAAGCATCACGTTCGAAATTCTGTGTTTTTATATTATGATGTAAAAACATAATTTTTTCGACTGACGCTGTATTCCACCCAATGATGCAACGTTTTTCAGAAAGTAAATTTCTTGCTGCCGAAAACACCCGTTCCGAAGACTCACTGCTAGCTGGTATGAAAAAATCTTAGAGCTTACTTGGTATAAAAGAGGAAATTTAGACTTATTTAATTCCCAAACTAGTTAGAAAGATATACATCGAATTTTTTAACTAAAATTATTATTAACAGGTCGATATTATTATATTTATTCATAATTTGTTTGTGTAATTGTCCTATGTATGGACATTTGATCGAAAAAACTTTTTATTTCAAGCATTTTACATTAATTTTATATTCTTGTTCATTATGTTATTTTCTTTTCTTTGTAAATTATTTCTTTTTTCGTTATTTAAATAATATTTTTGTGACATTTTGTTTCATATGGCACGCAATTACTGGAAATATTCCTGTAAAAACAGAATCAGTATTGTCTGTTTTCGCATTCAAATACAGAAACAATTTTTTCACAAATAGAGAAACGATGGAATTTTGTGTTTCACACTTCTCAATATAAATACTATTTGAAAAAACATAAACATGCATATCTATGGATAATAAAAATACATATGTACATATGTATGTATGTGCTATAAAAATACCTGTAAATACTAATGAGATTGTATAACCATGAAATTCAAAGCTATTTCAACAATTTATTTTTAAATTTAAATCTGATGAAAAGTACAATACTTTTCTTCTGCAGAACATTTTAGCAGAATTTTTTTTACAGATTTAACATTTTCTCATCATCATTTTCTGGCAACACTTTTATTGCGTATTAATAACAAAAAATGAGATGAGAGAAAGCAGCATGAAACAATACTCGTTTCAATGAACAATCTCTTTGTCTTAACAGTATGAAGCGAAATGTTTTCACTCACATTATGATAAAAGCAACACTTTGTTCAGTTTAAAATATTTATTCGAAGTTGGGTTTTAGTGAACAAACATTTCAGTAGTTTCATGGATGGAGTTGTTCATGCAACCCTATAATATATAAAGCAAACTATGTGAAAGAGGTGATTGATTAGAGCCACAACAATTCAAAAAAGGGATTTTGTGAGCAAAAATGTAGTACTCCAAACAGTGAACTCGTCATACAAAAATCAGATCAGAGCTGACCACCAAGAGAAATGTATTCGCGTATGTGTATTCATTTGTATAAGAAGTCGATTGTTGTTCGGCACCTTGGTGCTAATTTGGCAGGCTGGATGTATATGTTTTTAATAAAAGAAAGAAGCCTTTTATATTGCTCTTAATTGATATTTTATAAAATTTCTAGAGACATTTTGGAAATATGAAGGAAGTTAACAAGTTACAGTAGAATTTGTGAAACATCCTAACAATAAATTTGTTTTTTAGCTATTTATCGGTAAGTTTTCAAATATTTTTGAAGTTGAGCTATTTTCTACCTATTTTCATGTCTACTTTAGCGATATTTGTTGGAAAAAAGTTGGCAGCAATTGTAATAACCACAATACCTTTGTGGTAATAACACCAAAACGTCTGTGCAAGGTGTATCTAACTAGGTGGCAGCGTTACTTCAGCTGATAATTTTATGCTATATGTGCTTTGTAGCTGAAGAATGTCAAAAACTTCGATTTTGTTTTGGTTTTAGTACAATTATTTTTATGCTTTTGAAATTCTTCGGTTCTTTACATAGCTATGGATGCCGCATTTTTGTATAAAAAATCCTTAAGCAGTCACCTGTATAATTACACCAAGGTGTATTTAAACAGGTGGCAGCGTTACTTCAGCTGATAATTTTTTGCTCTATGTGCTCTGTAGCCAACGAATGTCAAAAACTTCGTTTTGTTTTGGTTTTGGTACAATTATTTTTGTGCTTTTGACATTCTTCGGCTCTTTACACATCTATGGTTGCCGTATTTTTGTATAAAAAATCCTTACGCAGTCACCTGTATAATTACACCATGAATTACACCAAGGCGAATTCAGTATCAGGGGACCTTATCGCTACAACAATTTTACAACACAAATATCAACACGTAGTTTGCTATGCTACAAAACCAATCTGTCAGAAGATTTCTAAGCAAACTTTGACGTTTTGGTTCAAAATGCTCAATTTGGTAGCAACAGCTGATAATCAGCTGGGCTGATAAGGTCACCTGATACTTATTCGCCTTGAATTACACCATGCGTCTGTGTGTGAATCCAACAGTATTGCCATCAGTGTTGGTTTAATAACAGTTTATCGAAAAATAGAACAGGGTGACTAATATAAAAATTTAGGCTAGTGCTGCTGCAAAATGGATTTTAACTAGGGTATTCGCTATTCAAAATATTTGTATGGGTTAATGTCAGAAATCACAACCGACGTAAGTCCCCTTTTACAGTTGAGATATTGAAAGGCAGACATAAGGCCTATTTATTAGGTCTATGCAACTCTACAAAAGCACAGCAATACAAAAAACAACTTTATGTTTAAGTTGTCAGAAACAAACATGAACCAAAGTATATGGTGCAAACGACTCTTGACAGTTTAAACATAAAAACACAAAATATCATCATTACGATTGCATTGACCTGATAAATAGGCCTTGGGCAGACAGACGAAGCTTGTTGGTGAGAGGTTGAAGAGGTAGAGTGTGTAGTACAAAAACCTCTGTACCAAGGCAAATTTACATAAGGTGGTCTTAATTCACCAGCTGACATAGCATATCTGCTGTAAAAACAACCAAAACTTTAGGAAATTTTCTGACAGCAGGAAATTTTACACTAACAAATATACAAGGCGAATACGCAGAGTTGCAAATTAAGACCACCTTGTGTCAATTCTTGTTGCTTCACATGCGTTTCTCCTTTCAGGGGCTATATGCATACTTGATGTGTGTCAAGGCATATAATTATATGTATGTATTTATGTGTAAGTGTATGTGAGTAGCAAACGTGAAGAAGTAAACAAACTATAAATTTTCTGTCTGTCTGTTAATTTCCCAATTGTAAAAGGTTGGGGTAAGATCAAAAGAGAATTAGAAAAATGTCTGCCTTTCAATTTCCCAATTGTAAGAGCGGACTAATGTAGACCATTCATCGTCTGGTGGTTACTGGTTTGCCGCACATACATATATTGAAAAACATTATTATTGCGGCAAACCAATAACCAACCGTCATCATGTCCATGTTGATCACCAGTGTTTTCCATGAAAACCGCCGTTCGCAACCATTTTCAATAAAACAAATTGGACAGAACAAACATTTTTCAAAGTTGCTCTGCCGGTGTCTTATTCATGTCATGTTCAAGTCGATGGCTCGTGAAGACGTAGGCTAAAGTTATCCAAATTCACACACTTCAAATTTAAATAATCAACTGTCAAGTTTATAGAGAATGGAAAGGACAATGAAAAAGGAAGCCATCATATAGACACAAAATAAATTTCAAGATTTCAGCATTTTGCGTTTTTGAATCTATTATTGAGTATAACACCTATCAACTAAATAATTGTCATGTATTTACCAATATGTATCTCAGATATTATAAGATCATTGAAACTCCCATTGATTCCTTGCAAACAAATGGAATTAAAGAAGCGACTTAATTACCATTGACGTATTTAAACTTCAAACACGACAATTTAATCGTTAAAGTTGTCGACACTGACACTGACTAATTGCAATGGTATTGCCGTAGTCGTTATCGATAACGTTGAACAGTCGTTGAAAGGCCAATATTGAGTTGAAACGAGAAAATTTTTAGCAATATACATACAGACATACAGATACATATGTATATACATACTACATGTATTATAGTGATTTAAACAAAAGTAATTAAGCAGTCGCCAATAATCTATTTAATTTAAAACAATGGAAAAGAAATTAAAAATCACCACTGCGAAACAATTCCAAATTCTTATATCAGAGTTGGGGAAAAACCCAATATTGGCAAAAGGGTTCCATCGGGCAACTACTCCCAGTAATTTTAAGCAGGATTGGGAGGAAATCGCGATAAAATTGAATGCCGTTGGTCCACCAGAGAGGGATAGTGATGGATGGCAAAAGGTAAATTATAAAAGCTTTCTGCATTTGCTCAATATAGGTGGTAAACGTAATTCCAGGTTTGGAGGGATTTTAAATGTAAAACGAAGAAGAAAATGTTAAAGATGGCTGAAATAAATGGATCTGATGGAGGGGAACATAAACAGTTAGTACTTCATCCATTAGAAGAAGCTGCTGCTAGTATAATACAACTTCAAGCACGATATAATACCGATGTAGTTTTTGAGGCTCAACCTGCCATTATAGAAATAAAAACAGAAAATATGGATGACATGAAAACAGAAATACTAGAACATATTCTTTGGGGGGAGGAGGAGGACTTGGCATCGGGGAACCAATCTGCAGCGGAAGAACTAAAAACGGAAAATTATTGTGTGAAGGATCTAACGTTTATGGGAGATGAAGCGGAACTGCCACTAACATCTCTTCGAATGGAAAAATTACAGGACAGAAGAAAAAGAAAACGTAATCGTAAGAATGATGATCGGCAAGAATTATTAGAAAAGCACAATTATATGCAGGAAAAAGTTTTTAGTGAAATTTCGAATAATATTTTAGAATTAAAGAATATTTTCGAAGAATCTGGTAGGGTACATCAAAGGCTGTTGGAAGTTGAAGAAAAAAAGTTAAAAATTATGCAGAAACGAAACGAGAGGGAAGAACAACTATTTGAAAGTGAAATGAAACTTAAGATCTTAGAAATGAAAATAAAAACAAAAGAATTAGAAGCGCTGGAGACAAAAATATAAATTTACGTAAGATAGTTTTTAAAAAGTAGAGTCTAAGGATTTCCACTCGGAGAACTTTATTTCTGATTCCCATAACGAACCCGTATATCCTAGGAGTGCACGATTTTTATGAGTTCTATTAACGTTCCTCAATTATAGTGCCTAATAAAGAGTGTCGTATTTCAACTTGGACGTTTTTTTTACTAGCAATACGACTCTAGTAATTAGGCGCATATACTACTCATTCCGTTATTCACATCGTGTAAACATTTTATACTCAACTCTTGAGAAACAATTTAATTTTAATTTAAAATAAATGAATTTAAAAGAAAATGCTTTGGAATTTACATGTTATTAACATACAAATTCGAAAACATTTCCATTCGTTTCGAATTATACAGTAAACCCGCTAATTTTTGAGTTATAAAGTTGTTCAAGTAAATGGGTGGTTCATACTTAGAGTATATCGTTACAGTAAATGGAAACCATCCTAAAACTTTGACAAAAATTAAAAAAAAACGTTAAATAAACTATTACACAGGAAATTATTATTATGCTAATACAGTTGTTATTTATTCCCAAAAAGTTTACAGGCGCTTCAACTTCTACTTACCACAGCGAGATTAAAAAACACATTTTTTATGTATAGAGCGATGTTAATTTCTTACATACATATATCCATAAGTATTTATGTTTACATATGTACATATTTGTACGTAAGTAGTTTTTAAGAAGTCTTACAAAATATACTTATGTACACATGAGTCTTTTTATTGAAAATATTTTCTCCTTATTCCAAGCTTTTCAGTGAATATTCAAAAATGTATTGCAAAATTGCTTAACTTTTGCCGACACGTTATTAAAGCTTCTTCAAATTGTTGTTTTTGTAGAGATGACATCGACCAACAACATACCAAATAATTACATAAATTCCCTTTTTTAAGATTACAATACAGTTTATTAAAAAAAATAATGTATGTAGTAAATATTAATTTAATTAAAATATTAAATTAAATTAAATTTGTGTATCTTGTACTAATGCATTTAAAAGTTGCAAATTATATTCTAGCTTAACAAAACAAAAAGAAATTTATACATATATTAAAACAATATATGTAAACCAACTTAGTTAGCCCTGTGCTCTAATGCTGATATTAAGGCTTTTTAACCCCTGACCAAAGAAAGGGGTTTAATAAGTTTGTAGTGTGTGTCTGTGCATCTTAGCTATGTTTGATCTTGAAGAAAATCGGTTCAGCCGTTTAGAAGATATCACATCTTTTCTATGTATATTCTGTTGAATTTGTGTGTCTTTGACGCCGTATCTCCCAAACGGCTAGACCGATTTTAAATATTTTTTTCAAGTGACTAGCAAGGCACATTCACAAGGTAATAGCGGAAATGCAGCTGAGTTCTGAAACTTCAAAAATCGTTTACGAAGAGAAATTAAAAAAAAAATGTTAAAAAATTTTAATACATTTTATTAAAAAAAAATTCTGTGGAAACAAATTTAAACTATTAAAAAATTGTGAATTGTGTTGCAAATTTTGTTAGTGGTAGCTAAAAGAGAAATGTTTTAAAATTTATGTGAATAATTTTTATTATTATGTTAAACAAATTCTATTTTTGAAATTTGGGTAAACTAAAAGCCATTTTGTTTTGTTCATTGTTGTATTTTTTTATTGTTGAAAAAATACGTGGAAATGAATATGCCTTGGTTGGTTAATTGAAGAAAATCGGGCCAGTTGCTTCGATATTATCA
Organism: Tachina lurida; assembly: GCA_944452675.1. NCBI lineage: Eukaryota > Metazoa > Arthropoda > Insecta > Diptera > Tachinidae > Tachina > Tachina lurida. Next base: position 39,087,901 of record OX101754.1, on the reverse strand, counting down.
TACATTTCCTAGTCGGCGGTTTTTTAATTTTTGTCATATTTTATTTTCAATTTGTCTTTTGGAGGCAAACTGGTATTTATTAAACCAATTAGAAGTGGCTGTTGTACAATATTGGTGAAACATACATATATGGTTTAAAAGGTATTTTTGTATAGATATGCACAATATAAATGTTTTTCAAATTTCTTTCCTCAAAATAGGTGTGAAGTGGTCTAATTTAGTCCACCGGGCGATCCTAGTAACATTAAACCTATAAACTCGGTTTATATTTAATATTAACTCGGTCGTTAAGCAGCTCTAGGTTGGAGAACATCTCTCGCGTCATCGTAATTATTTCTTAAGTGCGGTCAGGCCTGTGTGTGTTGTTTTGCATTCGAGTTTTTCGTCTCGCCTGCTTTTTTTTTTTTATTTTTTGAAACTCAAATGATTTTAAAATTTATATTTGATTTTTATATTTTTGAGCAGAAATGATTATTATTTTTGCGTGCAAACTGTTTTTTCTGAATTTTATTTTATCGATCACAAATAATTGTTATTTTCTGATATGTTTACATTAAATCTGTGGGAGTAAGGAAAAAGTGCTAAGTCATATTTTACTGTTTTGCAGGAGAGCAATTTTAAGCGTTCAAGTCGATTTTTAAAAATTTAATTCTTTTACAGTTAAATTGGGAAATTCTCTGTTACCCTTTATTTTTGTAAGCAAACATCCTTCCACACACTATAAGTAATACATTTAAGTTGAAAAATACAAAAGTATGACCTAAATTAAGCTGTTATTCCAAATGAGATTGGAAGTCTTAAAAAGATAAGTCGCAAGTCATAGTGCTATAACTTCCTGAAAAATCACAAATTAATTGAGATTTTGACCAGGGGTACTTTCAAATATCCAGATTACGGAGGTACCGTTAACCCAAAATCATCTTATCTCGACTTAAGCACTTTTTCCTTTTAGCTACAGAAATATTACCCACATAACATAAATACAGTAAATGAGTATAGAAATTGACGACTTTACTCTCTCAATTTGTATACTCATTTACTGAATATTTTGCAAATTTTTTAAACTTCACGTTAACATTGTGAAAATTGCCGTAATTTTTATTAATTTAACCAACAGCTAAACAAGGAAATCAAGAAGAAATTAATTACAAATGTTACATGAAATAAATTACAAAATTTATTCTCAGATTGTTCGTGTTATAAAATACTGTATCAAGTACATACCTATAATTAAAAAGAGTTAAATAATCAAAAGGTTATATATTTTTCAACACTGTAGATTTGGAGTCAGTGATCTTTTTTTTTTCCCCTTCTATTCCGTTACTCCAACTGTTTTTCACAATCGGAGAATAATTTGGCCAGTTCGAAGAACTATTACGCCATCACCAATTCACACGATATGTCGTGCTACAATTTAGGAGACTCCTCCAAGAATCACGCGTCGATCTTCACCGTTGTGCAGAAAGCCGGAATCCTCAAAGTCCTCTCCCGTCTCAATGAGTTTTATTTGGTACTCCACCACGATTTCAAAGTATGCTTTCTTAAAAAGCTAGGTTATTTGCATGCGGTCAGCAACCGACGCCACGAAACAGTAACTCGGTACAGTTAACTGACGCCAACCACTAATCACATGCGGGGGTTGAGACGCAAAACCCTCGAAGACCAGTAAACGAACAGTGGCCTGGTTGCATTTACGAAGTAATTGCCAACGACGCTTGATGTTAACTCGCCCAGAGCTGTTTTACGAATGAGTCAGTGATCTTACTTACTATTTTTAGGAGTAAATTTTAAAATTTTCGCAGTAATTACTCATTTACTGCATTTTACTGCAAAAGTAAACGAGCACACCAAGGCGAATTCAGTATCAGGTGACCTTATCGCTACAACAATTTTACAACACAAAAAACAACACGTAGTTTGCTATGCTACAAAACCAATCTGTCAGAAGATTTCTAAGCAAATTTTGACGTTTTGGTTCAAAATGCTCAATTTGGTAGCAACAGCTGATAATCAGCTGGGCAGATAAGGTCACCTGATACTGAATTCGCCTTGGAGCACACCTATTGATGACTGAAAAAATACGTTTTTCTACGAAATCGTTGGCTGCGACCGGCTAGAGCCTTCGCCGGTCATTTTTATCCTAGCCGCCGCTGCCAAAAATTTTAAGACGGCTGGGAGCTCTGCGTCTGTATGTGAAACCTGCCCAATCTTCCGTTTAATCACGATTTAACGAAAAATAGAACAGGGTGACTAATATAAAAATTTAAGTTAGTGTTGCAGAGAAATGATAAAGCCGGGTACTCTATTCACAATTTCGTGCGTACTTCTGTTATGCTATGTTTAGACGACGAGTTGAATTACCTGCTTCGCTCTCTGAATCATGTTTATGAATCATGCTGTTTAGACTATGCATTGGTGCTTCGTGTGCAGCGTGCCAATTTAGTGCTTTTCGTACTAGATTTACAGTTTTTTAATTCATAACAGTGCGGAATTTTTCAACTTGTTGCTTAAAAAAAAGGCACTAAATTGGTGCTTTTCACCTTTGATTTTAGTGCGTTTTACAAATCTAATAAATATTAATTTGTGAAAGTGTGGTGGCTTTATTTTCACTTTCAAAAACTATCTGCTTTCACCCCTTTTAGACATGCAAAGTTTCCTTTGCAGAATGTTAATTCAGCTGCGTGAAATACAAAGGAAGAAAAACTTTCTTTCACAGTTAGAAAAAAGAAAATATTTCTAGATATTACAGAGGATACCATACACGTAATAAAATAACTTAATTACAATAATCGAATCTACTAACCACTAAGGGAAGCAATGTATTGCTTTCTTGATAACGGTGCTTCCAAAAATGCTTCTGAAAAGTAATAACGTAAGGCTCTCTAACAAAGTGGACAAAAGTAAAAAAATGTACACCAGTAACTTTTGCATCTGAGTACACAAAAACTACACATTATTGCTTCTGTAAAACGAATTAGTAAAGCAAAAAATGAACGGCTTTTTGGAAACTGAATGCATTGCTTCTAGCTGGCTTACAAAAACTCTTCTGGGAAGCGGTAATTTTTGCTGGGATGGTGAAATTGAAGAAATAGAACGAAGTATCAGAAATTTAAGGATACATAAATGGAAAAATTTGCTCAAAACTGATCAATTTTGGATTGAAGTTTATAATTATAGAAATTCAACTTATCATAATCCATTTCTAATACTGTCAATATTTTCTCAAGACTATTAAACATTACCATGTTCAAATGTTGTAGTAGAAATGACTTTTAGCGCTTATAAATATTTTAAAAGTAAGTTAGAAATACAATAATGATTTTATAAATCAAATTGTTTCATTCATATAAAATACGATCTAAAAAGAATGTAACATACTGAACCATGTTCATGTAAAAATTAATTCAGACGAAACACCTCAAAATCTAATTGTTTTATTAAAACAGTTTTATGGCCAGAGGAAAAAGATGAAACTGTATTTCCTGAAACGAGGAGTATAATTCTCGTTGATCATCTTTTGTTAAAATAGTACACCATAATTGGAGTGTCTTCCCAAATGAACTTCAATTATTTTCCTACTCATATTCTACTTATAAGCAAAATCGAAATATAGATAAATATAAAAAAATAAATAAAAATATATTTATGTACATACATACATATGTATGTACATATATACGAGTACTTATTTCATTTAGTGCTTTTTTATGAACACACAGTGGTTTTTGCTCTGAAAAAGTTGGCATCACTGTTCGCGTGGCATTTTTTTATGTATATTCACACAAACATACGTATCATACGCACGTCTATACATGCATATACATAAGCATACATACTTTACATAAATTCCACTCATGCGAAATCTTGTTTTTGAAGGCATCTCTATATTTTCTTCTTATTTTTCCTTTTTATATTATTCATAACTTAATTAAATTTATTTATATTAAACTCACATCTATGTTTTTTGGTTTGTTTTTATTTGTTTACAAACACACACATACACATATACCTATTTTGTTTTGATAGCTAGTTCAGATAAAGTGGCGATTAACTGCGATAAAAGTTAGAGAAGATACCAATTTTACGTGGTTCGCAAGTAGATTCATATTGAATCTACTTGATTCGCTCTCATAATTTTGTATGGCGAAGCAAGTGGATTCGGTCATGATTGGGGCGTGAAGCATGAATAGAGAGCGAAGCACGTACCGTCTAAACATAGTATTAAACTACATCAAGGCGAATCCAGTATCAGATGAACACTTCCCTACAACAATTTTACAACACAAAAAACAACACGTAGTTTTCTATGCTACAAAACCTATCTGTCCGAATACTTCTAAGCAAATTTTGACATTTTGGTTCAAATTGATCAATTTGGCATCAACAGCTGATAATATACCAAAAATTTACGTGTGCCAAGATAACGTCGATTTTGAGAATTAAAAAATGGGGAAAAATCGTTGGTATTTTGAAAAATATATCAACAGGCTAGCATCGATTTTGGGAATTCAAGGGGAAACAAAACAAAAATCGTGGATGAATTTTCCCAGGAGCACTGTTCAACTGTCGTGCCAAAGGGTCATACATTCTTAAAATGGAGACTTCGGAGAAAAAAAATGAGAGAACCATGCAAAAAAATCTGTTGAAACGTTTTCCAGAAAATCGGGCAAATCCAAAATGGACAAAAAAAACCGTGGATGAATTTTCCCAGGAGCACTGTTCAACTGGTTTTATTTAAAGTTTATAATTCTGATACTGTACGTATCTAATTTTAATTCTGGATACTGTACGTAATACATGCGTACATATACATTGCATAATAAACATACATATTTTTTAAGTTATTTTTATTATTTTGCAAAGCCAATTCAGATGGCAGACAGACAGAAAGGGAAAGTATTCCTCCTTTCACCCAGATGAATTAAGACTTTTCAAAGTAAACTTTTTGTATCTAAAAGGGGTCTATTATATAGATGAATAAGCTTCAAGATTTCAATGCTTTGCGTTTTTGAACCTATTATTGAATATAGCATCTATCAACTGAATAATTTTCATGTATTTAACAGTATCCCAGATATTGTAAGATCATTCAAACAATTAAACAATCGAATCATTTGTCCCGTTTGCCACTGACGTATTTCAACTTCAACCACGACAATTTATCGTTATTTAAATTTGTTAAAGTTGTCGACACTGTACTTTAAATAATAACAATGGTATTGCCGTTGTCGTTATCGATAACGTCGAAAGGGCGATATTGAGTTGAAATGAGAGATTTTTCAGCAATATACATACATACATAAACTATTTACGTAATTTAAAAAATGGAAAAGAAATTAATAAAAATCACCACTGCAAGACAATTTCAAATTCTTATATCAGAGCTGGGAAAAAACCCAATGTTGGCAAAGGGTTTCCATCGGGCAACTACTCCTAGTAATTTTAAGCAGGATTGGGAGGAAGTCGCGATAAAATTGAATGCCGTTGGTCCACCAGAGAGGGATAGTGAAGGCTGGCAAAAGGTATGTGCATATGTAAATCATAAAAGCTTTCAGCATTTGCTCAATAGGTGATAAACGTAATTGCAGGTTTGGAGAGATTTTAAATTTAAAACCAAGAAAAAGATGTTAAAGGTGGCTGAAATAAATGCATCTGATGGAGGGGAACATAAACAGTTAGTACTTCATCCATTAGAACAAGCTGCTGTCAATATAATACAATTTCGAACACAATTAAATCCAGATGTAGTTTTTGAGGCTCAACCTGACATTATAGAAATAAAAACCGAAAATATCGAAGACATGAAAACAGAAATGCTAGGACATACTCTTTGGGGGGAGGATGAGTACTTGTCATCGGGAAATCAATCCGCAGCGGAAGAAATAAAAACGGAAAATTATTGTATGATGGATCAAACGTATATGGGGGATGAAGCGGAACTGCCATCAACATCTCTTCAAATGGAAAAATTACAGGACGGAAGAAAAAGAAAATGTAATCGTAAGAATGATGAGCGGCAAGAATTATTAGAAAAGCACAATGATATGCAGGAAAAAGTTTTTAGTGAAATTTCTAACACCATTTTAGAATTAAAGAATATTTTCGAAGATTCGTATCGGGTACAGCAAAGGGTGTTGAAAGTTGAAGAAGAAAAATTAAAAATTATGCAGAAACGAAACGAGAGGGAACAACAACTATATGAAAGTGAAATGAAGCTCAAGATCTTAGAAATGAAAATAAAAACAAAAGAATTAGAAGCGCTTGATATAAAAATATAAATTTACGTAGGATAGTTTTTAAAAGTTAGTGTCTAAGCATTTTCACTCTAAAAATTAGTACCCCTTTTAGACAGGGAAAGTTTACTTTCCAAAGTCTTAATTCAGCTGAGAGAGACAGAAATAGATAATATTCCTGCCTATGTCTCACACAGCTGAATTAGGACTTTGCAAAGTAAAATTTGCATGTCTAAAAGGGGTATAAGTCTGACTCCCATAATGATAAAATATTACCCCTTTTAAAGGGCTATTAGACACGCATACTTGTCTGCAGACATGTACGATGGCATACTTCGCGTTTGGCTATTACACTGTCGAACGAGTGACGGCATACTTCATACTTGGTGTGCGACAGACATCAGAAAATGTGATTTTTTTTAAAACCAACATACATGTCTGACGTACTCGTATAAATGCTATTAGACAGTGGTACAAAGGATCCATCAGGTGTCGCAGTGCCCGTCTTTGGACCAGATCTTCCCCTTTTCTCATCTAATAGCCCTTTTAGACACGGAAAGTTTACTTTCCAAAGTCAATTCAGCTGGGAGAAAGACAAAGAGATTGTATTCCCCCTCTGTCTCAATTCAGCTGTGTGAAAGACATATGTAGTAGCCTCTTTCAGTCTTTCTCCCAGCTGAATTAAAAGAAAAGTAAACTTTCCGTGTCTAAAAGCGGTATATGCACCTAAAAATACTGTGGGCCTAATTATGAGTAGTATTTCAACTTCGAAGATTTTCTACTAGATTAAAGAAGAAATACCCCTTTTAGACAGGCAAAGTTTACTTTGCAAAGTATTAATTCAGCTGGGTGAAAGACAGAAAGAGATACAGGGCAATTATGTAAAAAATTCCGCCGGAAATTTCTCCCAGGGAACAATTCCAACTAATAGCAAATGATAGGGAAAACAAAAATTCTAATTGGAAAAGGGAGAAATTTCCTGGGGAATTTTTTACATAATTGCCCTTATAGTAATCCTCCCTCTTTTTTCCGTACAGCTGAATTAAGATTAAGACTGCAAAGTAAGCTTTGCGTGTATAAAAGGGGTATTTGCAAAATAAACTTTCCGTATGTAAAAGGGGTAAAATATTGCAATGTTATTTATTCTATTACAAAATCACCGAAATACGACACTCGCAAGTAGCCCGATTGTGTTACGTATTACACGTACGTACACTATTTAAATTTTTATTAGTTCTCTTGACATTGTTGAATTATAGGGCCTAATTACGAGTCGTATTAATGAAAATAAATTTCAATGTTCTTTAGTTTTAGTTCAAAATCGTCGTAGTCGAAATACGTAATTAGGCCCATATACTATATAAATATATCGCTCATTTACTGGAACGACATCGTGACTCAAAAAAATAATTTTTGTGAGTTAATAATCATTCCGTTATTCACATTGTGTAAAAATTTCATGCTCAAGTCTTGAAAGAAAAATAAAATGTCTTGTTTCCACATATCGGCGCTGTTTTAACTAACTGACCTAACATTTTAAAAATTTAACAGGAGAGCAGCTTTTATGGTTATTTTATACTTTCATTCTTATAGCTGCGTCAGAAATCTTTTTACTTGTATAGGCAAAAAAGTAATGCTTACAGTCATGAAAATTGTAGACAATGTGAATTATGACTTGTAAAGTCTAGTAAAGGACTTAACTCATTTTTCAAAAAAATCAGTTAGGTCGGTTAGTTAAAACAGCGACGATATGTTCACTATATACATATGTAAGTATTTATGTCTTGCAAAATACATGTGTATCTTTTTATTGCAAATATTTTTTTTTCATTATTCCAATCTTTTCAGTGAATACATATTCGAAATTTAATTGCAAAATTGTTTTACTTTTGTTGGCACATTATGAAAACTTCTTCAAATTTTTGTTTTTCTAGAGATGAAATCGACCTCAACCAACCCCATGCCAAATAATCACAAAAATTCCCTCTTTTAAGATTACAATACAGTTTATTAAAATAATTAGATATGTATATATTCATTTATGGCTTATTAAATATTAATTTAATTAAAATAAATTTTAATACATATTTTGAAAAGGCACATTCTGTTTTGTTAAATATCTCATACTTATCCATTTAAAAGTTGCAAATTATATTCCAGCTCAACAAAACAAAAACAAATTAATGCAAATATTAAAATAATATTAACCAACTTAGTTACCCAGGCACTGTAATGCTGATATTCATTCATTTATAAATTAATCCAGCCCAAAGGGTCGTCTATGATTAATATTTTTAAATTAAAGTAATGCTCGATAGCAAAGATTACAGTAAATACTTGCAATGATATGCATAATATGCAATGATATACATACATAATATATATTATAGTCTTTTTATAAATTTCGTCTTGTGAAGGCAAGCTGGTATTTATTAAACCAATTAAAATTGGTTGTTCTATTATTTAAGAAATTTATTATTTGACATATTGTCATAAGTTTATTTTAATTTTAAATTAATTTGCTGGTGGTTCAGCGATGTCTATATGCCTTTCATTGTTGCTGTAACAAATCGTCAGTACACTTCAACCACACATTTTGAACAGTCACAAACCTCTTATATCTTATGTACAGACTTTCAAAAAATATTTGAGAATTCACAAATAAATAAATTTCAAATTAAAATAAACTTATGACAATATGTCGAATAATCACCCTTATTCCATTTGTCGACATCGACGTCACTTTAACACAATACCAAAAAATTGGGGCTTGTTTTCTCGCTCTCGAGAACAATTTTGTGCTAATGGCAATATATTTCCGTTCCCTTAATTCTAGAAAATAGCATTAGCCTGCCAACATAAGTCAGTTGTTTTCGAGAACGGGTATACAAGCCCCAATTTTTTAGTATTGTGTTAAAGTGACGTCGACGTCGACAAATGGAATAAGGGTGAATAAATTTCTTAAATATTAAATTTAGATTTTATTTTTCATTTTGCCTTATATGTAATTACTTTTATTGTTATCCAAAGGATTTCTAATTGTATAAAGGTGTAGAAAAATAGAATAGATTCATATCGAATATAAATTATTTGCTGGGTTTTGTATAAGTTTCTAAGCCTACTATGCTTATTTTTCTTTTGTGATTTTCAAAAATATTATTATTTGTGAATTCTCAAATAGTTTTTGAAATTCTGTACATAAGATAAGAGGTTTGCGACTCATCAAAATGTGTGGTTGAAGTCTACTGACGATTTGTTATAGCAACAATGAAATGCATATAGCCATCGCTGAACCACCAGTAAATAAATTTCAAACTAAGCTGTCCTATTATGTTTGTATATGATTTCGTATTATGAACAAAACAATTAAGAATTTTTTCCAATAATAACATTAAACCTATAAACTCGATTTATATTTAATATTAAAAATATGACACTAGAAGTGTTTGCACATTTTTAAAGTGAATGTTATCCACTTTAGGAAATGAATGGATACATTTCGTTTTAAAAAGCAAACGAATAAAATTTAGTAAAAGTAAATATTTTTACAAATTATTGCAAATAACCCAATGTGCGAAATGATGTGATCTTTTTCGGACATTAACCAATGCTATATCTATACTTAAGCTAAAAATTACTACATAAATGTTTAAAGTATTCAATGAACTCACGGAACTTATTCTCTTCTATGTATGTACATATGTACATACACATCTGATATGTACCTACATACATACTTTTGTTGCGCAATCAAACTTAAATTGGAATAGCATTTCATTTATAACCCCAAAACTTGTTCTTGCTTGTAAACAGCGTGGTAAGCATTACGGATCAAAACGTATGGGAAGCAAGATTCCAACAAATCCATTGTTAAAAATGGTGATTGCTTTACTATTTCATCCAGCAACAAATAAATGGATTCTCGATTACGTGTAGCCTCGCGGTCCGATTCTTGCCCCAGTCTCAACAATGATGAACTGGCTAGAGCTAAAAACTCTTTCATGCGATCCTCAATATCACTTTGTCCACAAATGGTAAAGAGAGCTCCAAATATATTATTGATGGCCACAGACATGCAGTGAGTATTGTTGGAATGACCGTCGATAGTTGCTCGATAAAAGGAATTTTCATTACGTGCCAATTTTGGTATGGATACAGCTACAAATACCATTAACAGACAAGCCGTCAAATGTTCCTCTTCATCTAATTCTGGCTTTTTCGATTTCAGAGCAGCTGCCATCGTGGGATCCACTTTACATATGAGACCAGCAGCTGCTGCCATTTCAGAGGCAATGCGTATTTGATCACCGCCAGGCAAATGGTCTTGGAAATCTTTTACTGAACTCAGCAAGAATGGTATACGCTTTTCTAAAACATCAACTAAGGCCTCATGTACTAAATTGCGGAAGCATAAAATCACACCAATTATAGTCATTCTTTGTAGCACTCGGTCGACATCTTGCAAACGTTTAAATTGTTCTTTCATTACTTCGGGTTTATCAAAACTAGTGCGCAAAGTTATCAAAACTTCTTTGTTTATACCCACAAGAGTTTTTAACTCTTGAACTTGATTGGTGATATGCCACATAAGAGTTTCATTTAAGGTCTTGATGCCATAGGGACCTACTAATTCTGCTAAGGCCCTCAATTCGTTGAGATCTGAGAATTCTTGTGGATTAAAAGGTACCCAACCTTCGGGAGAAATCGGTACAAATGCTTTTTGGTTGTTGCTAAATACAATGTTGCCGGCTGATACACGTCGTAGTAAAACTTCGGTGTACCTTAGAGTATGTAAAAAATTTATATTTATTTTTATAATTTTAAATTAACTTTGCAAACATACCACGTGTTGTATAAAGCAGCAATGGTTTTCTCCCCATGTGAATCCAAGGCGTGGGTTTGCTGCAATAGACAGTTGTTGAAAATACGAGTCATATCAATATGCACATAATTCTCTACAGTCTGCAAAACATTCATGTATGCCCTGACCGAAGCTAACAGCTCTGAAGGCTTTGCAATTTCCATAGTCTCTTGATTGAACATAACCATAACGACCAAATCTCGAGAGAAACGGTGTTCTAAATTCTGACATAAATACTCGCGAGGAGCAAAAGTGAATTCCCACACATTTACAGTTGGACAATAGTTAATGGCAAAACACAATTCAGTTAAAACGATGTGCAGTTTGTCCATAATTGTTAGATCCTCACGTGTTTTACGATAAGACTCTTCTCCAGGTTTTCTTATATCATGCAGCTGCTTTTTTACCTTATCCTTTTTCTTACGAGATGATTGCATGGACAATATTTTGGCGCAATGTTTTGGTAACAAAGCATCTGCCATCGTACACTGTTCATCACAAATGGTAGTTATAATATTCTTTGCTTCCTTCGCCATTTCATCCAAAAATATATTTACAACACTTAAAGATCGTTCACGTATATGGTGCCGCTCTTCAGGGCACATTTCATGCGTGCAGTTTTGAAAATGTGAGCATATGAGAGGAAATGCTATAACGTAGCGATTTTGTGCTGGAAATTCGAGACACATTTGGAATTGGTCATCAAACATTTTACTGTAGAAGCAAAATATACTCAAATCGGACGTTTCCACAAGAATTTCATCCAAGTTGTCCACAACACGACTGTGGAACACCATTGAGTCTAACAAGTGAGCCAATTCAACATGCTCCTGTATGCGTAAGACCGCTTTGCTAACACTCATATAAGTTTGTAAACGAAACCAATCCAAACGAAACGCTCTAAAATCAAAAAGGTCATTTTCTTCAACTTGCTTTACAGTCAAACCTGAGGCTGTGTTGTACAATGAAGAGAAAATAATACTTTCATCTTCCGAACATATTTGTAAACTTTGCATGCGTATATTTAGATCAGTAGAGTCAAATCCTGAGAGATATTGCACGTAATAACGCTGCATAACTTGGCTATATTTACGTACTAAAGCACGTAACTCTTCCATATGAAATAACAATTCCGGTAGTTGTCTGTCAACAAGATCATCATTTCCTTTACCTTAAAATATAAACAGAATACCGGGGTATAATACAATATTTTCATTATTTTAATATTAATAAAAAATTGCATATCGTTTGACCTTGTAGGCCAGCCATGAAACTTTCCGCTTAGCTAGAAAATTTTTTTTTCAAATTTGAGGCATCCAATAGAATATCTAAAATCGATCGACTTTTGAAGTTACATATTAGAAAAAAAAAAGATTTTGTTCGTAATTTTTTGTCAACCATAACTCTCGAACGACTCAAACGATTTTAGTCACATTAGCAGCAACTGAAGTGTTTTTTAAGTTAAGAATCTGATTAGATATTTAGCTTAGGGCCATTTTCACAATTTGCCGTTAGCTAAAGGTAGGATTTTGTCTACGCGAAATAGCTTTGCATTATTACAACTTCCATTTTTAGGGTTCCGTACACCAAAGGTGAAAATGGAACCCTATTGTTTTCGCTACGCTGTCCGTCTGTCCGTCCGTCCGTCTGTCCGTCACAGGGTATTTTCTCGAGAACCGTAAGAGCTACGGACCTGAAATTTGGACACAGTGTGTAGACCCTTGGCCGCTACAACAACAAATACATGAGAGTTGGAAATTAAAGGGTGTGCCAAAACGAGCAACGAAAAATGTTAAAATCCCATGTAATATACATACAATTGTATATATGTATATTACATGGGACCCTTGGCCGCTACAACAACAACTACATGAGAGTTGGAAATTAAAGGGTGTGCCAAAACGAGCAATGAAAAATTTTAAAATCCCATGTAATATACATACAATTGTATGTATGTATATTACATGGGACCCTTGGCCGCTACAACAACAAATACATGAGAGTTGGAAATTAAAGGGTGTGCCAAAACGAGCAACGAAAAATTTTAAAATCCCATGTAATATACATACAATTGTATGTATGTATATTACATGGGACCCTTGGCCGCTGCAACAACAAATACATGAGAGTTGGAAATTAAAGGGTGTGCCAAAACGAGCAACGAAAAATTTTAAAATCCCATGTAATATACATACAATTGTATGTATGTATATTACATGGGACCCTTGGCCGCTACAACAACAAATACATGAGAGTTGGAAATTAAAGGGTGTGCCAAAACGAGCAACGAAAAATTTTAAAATCCCATGTAATATACATACAATTGTATGTATGTATATTACATGGGACCCTTGGCCGCTGCAACAACAAATACATGAGAGTTGGAAATTAAAGGGTGTGCCAAAACGAGCAACGAAAAATTTTAAAATCCCATGTAATATACATACAATTGTATGTATATGCACTTGAAATTTGTAAAGTTAGTGTATTTTTATACAGACTACAACAATTAACACTAAAATTTAAAAAATTTTAATTAGAGGGTGTACCATCAGTTAATGTAATTTTGACTATGTAATTTTGATAACTTGCTGTATCTTGGAAACCGTAATAGCAAACTTCTTGAAATTTTCAAAACCGGTAAAACAAAAAAATCTAAAAATTATAAAATCGCCAAACCGAAAAAAAATCGCCAAAATCAAAAAAAAAAAATCGCCAAAACCAAAAAAAGCACCAAATTAAAAAAAAATTCTAAATCGAAAATAAATCGCGGAAAACCGGAAAAATCGCCAAAATAAAAAAATCACCAAAATGACAAAAATCGCCAAAATGAAAAAATCGCCAAAATGAAAAAAATCGCCAAAATGAAAAAAATTGCCAAAATGAAAAAAAAAATCGCCAAAATGAAAAAAATCGTCAAAATGAAAAAAATCGCCAAAATTTTAAAAATCGCCAAAACGAGAAAAAAGCGAAAAATAGTAACAAAAAAAAATTATTTCAGCTGAAAAACGTAAAAAAACACTGTATTAAAAAAATGCTCAAAGCCCAACGTACGGAACCCTTCGTGCGCGAGTCAAAGTCGCACTTTACTGAATTTATTCATTGTTATTATTATCAATAATAATAATATTTAATCGATAAAAAAAAAATAATAAATGAAGGTTTTATAATACAAAGCCATTTATCGGTCCGACAAAATCCTACCTTTAGTTAACGGCAAGTTGTGAAAATGGCCTTTATAGTTTAAAATTTGTTAAAAAAAAAAACTATTTTTTGAACATTTTATTTTCAAAATCTGTCATCTTACGACATCGAAGTGATTCACAAACTTACGACATCTAAGTTCAACATCTTTCGAATACGACAATTTGCTTCCGATCCGTTGTCCAATTCTGAGGTGTGAGATGTTTATATAAGTTAACACCACAAATGTTACACACTGTTAACGTGAAATTTTTCCCATCAAAAGCAAGTGTCCACTAATCACTTTTGCTTTACTTAAATAATTTAAACAACTTGCCAACATATTGCAACATAAACTTCCGGCACACGCCAGCACATGCATCCAAATTTCCAAATAATTATTATTAACTTTTCTTTTCACACCTGCAGCGCTATTTAGAAGCAATGAAATCTATTGCTAATGATATTGCTTAAAGGTTCGCTTTGATTCGAGAGCGAAACATCGAAATCGAAAGATTTGCTGCCACAAACTGAGCGACGAGTGAATTCTAGCAGCACTTTCTCTTTCCGTTTACGATAGTGGTTCTCGAGTGTTTTGTCCGAGAAATGTTTACGCAACATTCGAATGCGACATTATTTACGAATGTTTTGGTTAGATGGGCAGTTGAATTATTGCACATACGTAGGCAAGGAACATTCCCAAGGTAGTAGCGGAAATGCAGCTGAGGCTATTTTTTTCAAATTAAAGTTCATCCGAAACTTCAAAAATTTTTTACGACAGAGAAATTAAAAGAAAATGTAAAAAAATTTCAATATGAAAAGTATTTTCTCTATTCATACACAAAATGTTTCACCACCAAATAATTCAACAAATACAAACTCGGAACTTTAATTTCAATCGCCTTGAAGCTACTATTGATCATATGGTGCAAACTATAAATAATTTCATAACATATATGACTAGCATGATGCAAGAAATGCTGCGAATGCAGAATACATTGCTTCAAGCTTTAGTTAACAAACCATGAACACGTTAAAAATATGTTTCTGGAACGCAAACGGCATTCGCCAACATAAAAATGAACTTGAGCACTTCCTCACGGAAAAAAAGGAAGAGCATGCGGTGGATCAGCAATTTTAATAAAGTCAAGACTCAAGCATTATATTATTGACAACATTTGTGAAAAACATTTACAAGCAACGAATATTTGTGTCGAAAATTTTTGCACCAATTTTGTCATATCATCAATTTACTCTCCTCCTAAATTCGCAATTACTGAGGATCAATACGAGGATTTTTACAAATATCTGGGCCCTTGTTTCGTAGCAGCTGGCGACTATAATGCTAAACACACGTTCTGGGGTTCGCGTCTTATTATACCCAGAGGTCGAGCGTTGTTCAATGTCATTCCGAGTGGGGAGCCCACTTATTGGCCTACTGACATACATAAAATTCCGGATGTAATAGATTTTAGCGTTATGAAAAATATCTCTAGGGATTTAATTCAAATTGAAGCTTCTCTAGATCTCTCGTCCGATCACTCTCCCACGATCGTTACAATTTGTAGCCCATTAAGAAGTGACTTACCTCACCCATATGCGAATTTGATAAATCGTGTTAATTGGCTGCGATTTAAAAAATATCTTAGTGGTCATTGCACGGAAAATATTACGCTAAGAACACATTATGATATTGAATCTAACATTGCCAACCTTAATGAAAATATTAAACAGGCTGCTGAACATGCCACTACCGCCCATCCGCAGACTAGGGTAAATAGAATTTATTCTACGGATATTGAACGTCTCGTAAGTGAAAAAAGAAGAGCTCGAAGAGAATGGTAACAGCACAGATCACTCCAACTTTAAATCAGATTTAAAGAGTGTACTCAACGACTCCAAGAGTTGCTTGCATTTGAAAAAACTGCATCTCTTAAAAATTATCTGGAGGGTCTTGATGTTACACCGGCGTCTAATTACTCCTTGTGGCGCGCTGCCAGAAAGCTTAAAACACCCGTTGAGTATAAGCCACCTCTACGCACATCTACCGGAGGTTGGGCAAGAAGCGATACTGAAAAAGGTAAAATATTTGGTGAGCATTTAAAATCCGTATTTACCCCAAACACATGTTCTGGTGCTGTAGATTTGCCAAATGTAGTTGCGCTACCCCCTCGACCATACGCGTGATGTACAAAAACTAATTGCTGAACTGAACCCGAAAAAAGCACCGGGTATTGATGAAATTAGTAACAGATGCTGATAATGTTGCCTCGTATAGCTATTAGAATCCTGCTATTCATTTTTAATGCCATTTTACGACTGGAGTATTATCCAAACAGCTGGAAGCTTACCAAGGTTAAAATGATTCCAAAGCAGGGCAAAGATCTTACCAAAGCTGAGTCATATAGGCCAATAAGTTTACTGTCAACAATGTCAAAGCTTTTCAAAAATTGTCCCCAATTCTAGTTAGTAGTGGGTGCATACCGGACCATCAATTTGGTTTTAGAAGTCAGCATAGCACCATTGAACAAACTCATAGATTGGTTCAATTTATAAGAAAAACTTTTGAAGAAAAAAAGTATTGCTCTGCGCTGTTCATTGACGTTTCTCAGGCATTTGATAAAGTGTGGTATGAAGGCCTAATTTTAAAATTAAAGACTTACCTACCAATAAACATTCTAAATCTGCTGGAAAATACATTATTGCCCGGAAGTTAACTGTTGTGGAAGGAAACTTTATGAGTACGCCTGAAATAATCTCATCCGGTGGGCCAAAGGGGAGTATACTGGGGCCAGTTTTATATTTGATTTATACTTGTGATATGCCATTGAGCAGTAATATTCACACATCTACATTTGCCGATGATACAGCTTGCCTTAGTATGCACGAAAACCCTCACGAGGCTTCCCGATATCTTCAGCAACATATTACTCAGCTAGAACTATGGTTAAACATGTGGAGAATAAAGGTAAACGAACAGAAGTGTGCTCAGGTAACATTTACCTTAAGAAAGGACACTTTTTCCCCCATTACAATCAATAATCAAATTGTTCCTCAAAACTTACATGTGAAATACCTTGGTATACATCTTTATTTATTTATTTATTTCTTGATCGAAGGCTCACATGGAAATACCACATTGACTCTAAGCTAACGCAAATGAAACTTAAACTAACTCAGATACATTGGCTGGTTGGTAGAAATTCAACCCTCACCCTAGATTGTAAACTTTTCATATACAAGTCGCTCTTAAAACCAATATGGTGCTACGGAATTCAGCTTTGGGGTACTGCTTCAGCTTCTAATGTCGAGAGAATCCAACGAAGGCAAAACAAAATTTTACGGTTAATAACATCGGCTCCATGGTATATAAAAAATTCAAATATACATCGTGATTTAAATATGCCACTAGTGACTCAAGAAATTGCAAAATACACAGGCAAATATTTAACAAAACTCGAGTCACATCCTAATCCGCTTGCAGTTGTAGACGCTATGTAACTCTGATATAATATGTGAGAGAACGTCGGCAGAATAACAAAAATAAAATGCCGATATTTCTCTTCATATCATACAATAGGACAACGTAATTTTACTTTTCTTATAACATTTCATTTTATTCAAATTCTCATCGAGTTAACATGTGTTAATTTTATATAATTATTTATTTTGTTTTTACTTTTTCATACAAACTTTAATCTATAAATCAATTAAACATATAAAATCCCAGAAATTTTGTAAAAACATTGTTTTTCATTATTTTAATAAACACTCACACTTGCACACTCATTTATTTTCATGTACGTGTAGTTTTTTAGGGTTCCGTACACCAAAGGTGAAAATGGAACCCTATTGTTTTCGCTACGCTGTCCGTCTGTCCGTCCGTCCGTCTGTCCGTCACAGGGTATTTTCTCAAGAACCGTAAGAGCTACGGACCTGAAATTTGGACACAGTGTGTAGACCCTTGGCCGCTACAACAACAAATACATGAGAGTTGGAAATTAAAGGGTGTGCCAAAACGAGCAACGAAAAATTTTAAAATCCCATCTAATATACATACAATTGTATGTATGTATGTATATTACATGGGACCCTTGGCCGCTACAACAACAAATACATGAGAGTTGGAAATTAAAGGGTGTGCCAAAACGAGCAACGAAAAATTTTAAAATCCCATCTAATATGCATACAATCGTATGTATATTACATGGGATCCTTGGCCGCTACAACAACAAATACATGAGAGTTGGAAATTAAAGGGTGTGCCAAAACGAGCAACGAAAAATTTTAAAATCCCATGTAATATACATACAATTGTATGTATATTACATGGGACCCTTGGCCGCTACAACAACAAATACATGAGAGTTGGAAATTAAAGGGTGTGCCAAAACGAGCAACGAAAAATTTTAAAATCCCATGTAATATACATACAATTGTATGTATGTATGTATATTACATGGGACCCTTGGCCGCTGCAACAACAAATACATGAGAGTTGGAAATTAAAGGGTGTGCCAAAACGAGCAACGAAAAATTTTAAAATCCCATGTAATATACATACAATTGTATGTATGTATGTATATTACATGGGACCCTTGGCCGCTACAACAACAAATACATGAGAGTTGGAAATTAAAGGGTGTGCCAAAACGAGCAAGGAAAAATGTTAAAATCCCATGTAATATACATACAATTGTATGTATATGCACTTGAAATTTGTAAAGTTAGTGTATTTTCATACAGACTACAACAATTAACACTAAAATTTAAAAAATTTTAATTAGAGGGTGTACCATCAGTTAATGTAATTTTGACTATGTAATTTTGATAACTTGCTGTATCTTGGAAACCGTAAGAGCAAACTTCTTGAAATTTTCAAAAACGGTAAAACAGAAAAATCTCAAAATTATAAAATCGCCAAACCGAAAAAAAATCGCCAAAATCAAAAAAAAATCGCCAAAACGAAAAAAAGCACCAAATTAAAAAAAATTTCTAAATCGAAAATAAATCGCGGAAAACCGGAAAAATCGCCAAAATAAAAAAATCGCCAAAATGAAAAAATCGCCAAAATGAAAAAAAATCGCCAAAATGAAAAAATCGCCAAAATGAAAAAAATCGCCAAAATTCAAAAAATTGCCAAAACGAGAAAAAAACAAAAATTAAAAAATAATATTTCAGCTTAAAAAACGTAAAAAAACACTGTATTAAAAAAATGCTCAAAGCCAACGTACGGAACCCTTCGTGCGCGAGTCAAAGTCGCACTTTACTGAATTTATTGACAGTTCATATCATAAGATTGTTGTTATAGGATTTCTTATAACAACGCTCTTATAAAAAATATTATAAGATTGACATAACACTAATTTGAAGTCTACACGTAACATAATTCTCTCTGCGATTGAATTTGACGCTCTTATGCTATGTTTAGACGACGAGTTGAATCACCTGCTTCGCTCTCTGAATCATGTTTATGAATCATGCTGTTTATACTACGCATTAGTGCTTCGTATGCAGCATGCCAATTTAGTGCTTTTCGTACTAGACTTAGAGTTTTTTAATTCATAACAGTGCGGAATTTTTCAAATTGTTGCTTAAAAAAAGGCACTAAATTGGTGCTTTTCATCTTTGATTTTAGTGCGTTTTACAAATCTACTAAATATTAATTTGTTAAAGTGTGGTGGCTTTATTTTCACTTTTCAAAAACTATCTGATTTCACCCCTTTTAGACATGCAAAGTTTCCTTTGCAGAATGTTAATTCAGCTCGGTGAAATACAAAGGAAGAAAAACTTTCATAGTGAGAAAAAATAATATATTTTTAGAAATTACAGAGGATGCCATGCACGTTATAAAATAGTTTAATTACAATAATCTAATCACTAACCACTGAGGGAAGCAATGTACTGCTTTCTTGATAACGAAAGCTTCCAAAAATGCTTCTGAAAAGTACTAACGTAAGGCTCTCTAACAAAGTGGACAAAAGTAAAAAAATGTAAACCAGTAACTTTTGCATCTGAGTACATAAAAACTACACATTATTACTTCTGTAAATGGAAACAGTAATGCAAAAAATTAATATCTTTTTGGAAACTGAATGCATTGCTTCTAGCTGGCTTACAAAAATTCTTCTGGGAATCAGTAATTTTTGCTGGGATGGTGAAATTGAAGAAATAGAACGAATTATTAGAAATTTAAGGATAAATAAATGGAAAAATTTGCTCAGAACTGATAAATTTTGGATTGATGTTCATAATTCTAGAAATTCAACTGATCATAATCTATTTCTAATACTGTCAATATTTCCTCTAGAACTATTAACATTACCATGTTCAAATGTTGAAGTAGAAATAATTTTTAGCGCTAATAACTATTTGAAAAGTAAGTTAGAAATACAATAATGATTTTATAAATCAAATTGTTTCATTCATATAAAATACGGTCTAAAAAGAAAAGACTTATGTTGTTCAGAATGTAACATACTGAACCATGTTCATGTAAAAATTAATTCAGACGAAACACCTAAAAATCTAATTCTTTTATTAAAACAGTTTTATGGCCAGAGGAAAAAGATGAAACTGCATTTCTTGAAACGAGGAGTATAATTCTCGTTGATCATCTTTTGTTAAAAAAGGTACACCATAATTAGAGTGTCTTCCCAAATGAACTTCAATTATTTTCCTACTCATATTCTACTTATAAGCAAAATGGAAATATGGCTCGATATAATTGAAATTATTACAAAAACCTATGAAATGTAGTAAATTTAAAATTGTAGTTAGCTTAAATTTTTCATTTTTACTAATTCAATACATTTATAATTAGCCATATGGGCTTTCTCTGTATTGCAAATAAATAGATAAATATAAAAAAAGTAAATAGAAATATATTTATGTACATACATACATATGTACATATATACGATTACTTATTTCATTTAGTGCTTTTTTATGAACACACAGTGGTTTTTGCTCTGAAAAAGTTGGCATCACTGTTCGCGTGGCATTTTTTTATGTATATTCACACAAACATACGTATCATACGCACGTATATACATGCATACACATAAGCATACATACTTACATAGATTCCACTCATGCGAAATCTTGTTTTTGAAGGCATCTCTATATTTTCTTCTTATTTTTCCTTTTTATATTATTCATAACTTAATTAAATTTATTTATATTAAACTCACATCTATGTTTTTTGGTTTGTTTTTATTTGTTTACAAACACGCACATACACATATACCTATTTTGTTTTGATAGCTAGTTCAGATAAAGTGGCGATTAACTGCGATAACAGTTAGAGAAGATACCAATTTTACGTGCTTCGCAAGTAGATTCATATTGAATCTACTTGATTCGCTCTCATAATTTTGTATGGCGAAGCAAGTGGATTCGGTCATGATTGGGGCGTGAAGCATGAATAGAGAGCGAAGCACGTACCGTCTAAACATAGTATTATAGTATGTTTAGACGATACCTGCTTCGCTCTCTATTCATGCTTCACACCCCAATCATGACCGAATCAACTTGTTTCGCCATACAAAATTATGAGAGCGAATCAAGTAGATTCAATATGAATCTACCTGCGAAGCACGTAAAATTGGTATCTTCTCTAACTTTTATCGCAGTAATCGCCACTTTATCTGAACTAGCTATCAAAACAAAATAAGTATATGTGTATGTGTGTGTTTGTAAACAAATCAAAACAAACCAAAATAAATTCAGTAAAGTGCGACTTTGACTCGCGCACGAAGGGTTCCGTACGTTGGGCTTTGAGCATTTTTTTAATACAGTGTTTTTTTACGTTTTTCAGCTGAAATAATTTTTTTTTGTTACTATTTTTCGCTTTTTTCTCGTTTTGGCGATTTTTAAAATTTTGGCGATTTTTTTCATTTTGACGATTTTTTTCATTTTGGCGATTTTTTTTTTCATTTTGGCAATTTTTTTCATTTTGGCGATTTTTTTCATTTTGGCGATTTTTTCATTTTGGCGATTTTTGTCATTTTGGTGATTTTTTTATTTTGGCGATTTTTCCGGTTTTCCGCGATTTATTTTCGATTTAGAAATTTTTTTTAATTTGGTGCTTTTTTTGGTTTTGGCGATTTTTTTTTTGATTTTGGCGATTTTTTTTCGGTTTGGCGATTTTATAATTTTGAGATTTTTTTGTTTTACCGGTTTTGAAAATTTCAAGAAGTTTGCTATTACGGTTTCCAAGATACAGCAAGTTATCAAAATTACATAGTCAAAATTACATTAACTGATGGTACACCCTCTAATTAAAATTTTTTAAATTTTAGTGTTAATTGTTGTAGTCTGTATAAAAATACACTAACTTTACAAATTTCAAGTGCATATACATACATACAATTGTATGTATATTACATGGGATTTTAACATTTTTCGTTGCTCGTTTTGGCACACCCTTTAATTTCCAACTCTCATGTATTTGTTGTTGTAGCGGCCAAGGGTCCCATGTAATATACATACATACAATTGTATGTATATTACATGGGATTTTAAAATTTTTCATTGCTCGTTTTGGCACACCCTTTAATTTCCAACTCTCATGTAGTTGTTGTTGTAGCGGCCAAGGGTCCCATGTAATATACATACATACAATTGTATGTATATTACATGGGATTTTAAAATATTTCATTGCTCGTTTTGGCACACCCTTTAATTTCCAACTCTCATGTAGTTGTTGTTGTAGCGGCCAAGGGTCCCATGTAATATACATATATACAATTGTATGTATATTACATGGGATTTTAACATTTTTCGTTGCTCGTTTTGGCACACCCTTTAATTTCCAACTCTCATGTATTTGTTGTTGTAGCGGCCAAGGGTCTACACACTGTGTCCAAATTTCAGGTCCGTAGTTCTTACGGTTCTCGAGAAAATACCCTGTGACGGACAGACGGACGGACGGACAGACGGACAGCGTAGCGAAAACAATAGGGTTCCATTTTCACCTTTGGTGTACGGAACCCTAAAAAACATAGATGTGAGTTTAATATACAGTGAACAAAGAAAAAACTTGTACAGCAAACGCTCCGCTCTTCTAATCAAAATATCTCTGTTGCTTTGTAAGATTTTAAGATAAAACCAAAAGCAGTTTCAAGACAAATTAATAAGCTTTCTATAGAAATCTTTAATTTTATTAAGAAATTTATTTTAATACTAAAAAAATAACTTAACATAAAATAACACTATTTTCAAGAGCCAAAAAAAAACTTGTACACTAACTCTTCTTTCAGGAAGGAGCTATGAAATAAGGAATACACTAAAAATTAGTACTAAATGTGGCCACGTCTAGCATCTAATAGATTATTTTCATAGAATGAACTGGGTTTTTGGTAATTTTGGGAGCTATATGGTCCAATATGCCCTGGAGAGCACTTTTGAGTTAATTCTTACACATAATCTACAGCTCGCGTAATTTTTTGTTCACATACGCCCACAGAATTTCATTTGTACTAAAGCCAAGGATCTAGAAAGGATGTGCCTGCAATTTTTTTTCCATTGAATGGAAGCCATTCTCTTATTATTGAAGACGAATGTTTCGGGTATTTAACTCTAACTAATCACTAGTCTCCACTTACATTTAATTTGGCAGCTAACTGTGCTAAATTATCTCTTACTATTTTTAAATAATTCATTTTATTTATTGTACGTTCTATAAAAAGCGGATTTCATACACCACTCGATCCCATTGGGCCCCATACCATCATATTACGCCCCCCATGCTTCACCGTGTTATTCAGGTTTTTATCACTAATGCTGGAATTCCTCTTCGCCACAAAAATTTACAACGATAACATCCAAATATATTAAATTTGGATTCAGCAGTGTCCCAAAAGTCATCATAGTGATTAATATAATCTTTCTTTGCGTGGCAAAGAAAAGTTCCAGCTTTAACGATAATAACCTGAATAACACGGTGAAGCATGGGGGGTGTAATATGATGGTATGGGGCTCAATGGGATCGAGTGGTGTATGAAATCCGGTTTTTATGGAACGTACAATAAATAAAATGAATTATTTAAAAATAATAAGAGATAATTTAGCACAGTTAGCTGCCAAATTAAATGTAAGTGGATACTAGTGATTAGTTAGAGTTAAATACCCGAAACTTTCGTCTTCAATAATAAGAGAATGGCTTCCATTCAATGGAAAAAAATTGCAGGCACATCCTCCCTAGATCCTTGGCCTTAGTACAAATGAAATTCTGTGGGCGTATGTGAACAAAAAATTACGCGAGCTGTAGATTATGTGTAAAAATTAACTCAAAAGTGCTCTCCAGGGCATATTGGACCATATAGCTCCCAAAATTGCCAAAAACCCAGTTCATTCTATGAAAATAATCTATTAGATGCTAGACGTGGCCACATTTAGTACTAATTTTTAGTGTATTCCTTATTTCATAGCTCCTTCCTGAAAGAAGAGTTAGTGTACAAGTTTTTTTTTTGGCTCTTGAAAATAGTGTTATTTTATGTTAAGTTATTTTTTTAGTATTAAAATAAATTTCTTAATAAAATTAAAGATTTCTATAGAAAGCTTATTAATTTGTCTTGAAACTGCTTTTGGTTTTATCTTAAAATCTTACAAAGCAACAGAGATATTTTGATTAGAAGAGCGGAGCGTTTGCTGTACAAGTTTTTTCTTTGTTCACTGTAAATAAATTTAATTAAGTTATGGATAATATAAGAAGGAAAAATAAAAATAAAATATGGGGATGCCTTCAAAAACAAGATTTTGAATGAGTCGAATATATGTAAGTATGTATGCTTATGTGTATGTGTCAATATATGTACATAAAAAGATGCCACACGAACAGTGATGCCAACTTTTTCAGAGCAAAAAGCACTGTGCGTTCATAAAAAGCATTAAATGCAGTAATTATATTTGTATGTACATAAATATATATTTTTTTATATTTATTTATTTATTTTCAATACAGAGAAAGCCCACATGGCTAATTATATATGTATTGAATGAGTATAATTTAAAAATTTAAGTTAACTAAAATTTTAAATTTACTACATTTCACAGGTTTTTGTAATAATTTCAATTATATCGAGCTATATTTCTATTTTGCTTATAAGTAGAATATGAGTAGGAAAATAATTGAAGTTCATTTGGCAAGACACTCCAATTATGGTATATTATTTTAACAAGAGTGATCAACGAGAATTATAATCCTCGTTTCAGGAAATGTCGTTTCATCTTTTTCCTCTGGCCATAAAAATGTTTTAATAAAACAATTAGATTCTTAGGCGTTTCATCTGAATTAATTTTTACATGAACATGGTTCAGTATTTTACATTCTGAACAACATAAGTATTTTCTTTCTAGACCTTATTTATATGAATGAAACAGTTTGATGTATAAAAATTATTATTGTATTTCTAACTTACTTTTAAAATAGTTAATAGCTCTAAAAGTTTTTTCTACTTTAACATTGAACCATGGTAATGTTAATAGTCCTATAGGAAATATTGACAGTATTAGAAATCAACCCAAAATTGATCAGTTTTGAGCAAATTTTTTCAGCAATGCATTCAGTTTCCAGAAAGCCATTAATTTTTTTGCCTTACTAATTCGTTTCACAGAAGTAACAATGTATAGTTTTTGTGTACTCAGATGTAACTTTATTGGTTTAATTTTTTTTTTACTTTTGTCCACTTTCTTAGAGAGCCTTAGGTTAGTACCTTTCGGAAGCATTTTTAAAAGCTTTCGTTATCAAGAAAGCACTATATTGCTTCCCTCAGTGGTTATTAGATTAAATTATTGTAATTAAGTTATTTTATAACGTGTAGGGTATCCTCTGTAATTTCTAGAAATATGTTCATTTTCTCTCTGTGAAAAATAAGTTTTTCTTCCTTTGTATTTCAGAATTAACATTCTGCAAAGAAAACTTTGCGTGTCTAAAAGGGGTGAAAAGTGAAAACTTCTTATTTGGTGTTTATTTATAACCACCACACTTTCATAAATTAATATTTAGTAGATTTGTAAAACGCACTAAATGGACTAAAATCAAAGGTGAAAAGCACCAAATTAGCGTCTTTTTTTAAAAGCAACAAGTTGTAAAATTCCGCACTGTTATGAATTAAAAAACACTAAATCTAGTACGAAAATCACTAAATTGGCACGCTGCATACGAAGCACGAAAGCGTAGTCTAAACAGCATGATTCATAAACATGATTCAGAGAGCGAAGCAGGTGATTCAACTTCTCGTCTAAACATAGCATTATCTTACATATTATCAGGCATGTTCTGAAAATCACATTTTTCAAATCACTAGTGATTTTAAAAGTAATAATGGTCTTGCAGATATTTTTTCGCTCATTTTTTTTAATTTTTCTATTGTATAGAGCATCAAATATCATATCTGAAAGAAATTTATCGTATATGATTTCAAAAACGTCTACAGGACCATTATTACTTTTAAAATCACTAGTGATTTGAAAAATGTGATTTTCAGAACATGCCTGTATGTTAGGTGGATACCCTATGTTAGGTACTAAATAATATTTTCAATTAAATTAAATTCATACCATAACAATTCATTGATTCATACGAGTAACGATTTACTATTCCAACATAAAATCAGCTCCCCAGCCAAAGATAACAAGTAATTAATATAAAAAAAAGATAAATACAAAGTAAAGGTCCCATCAGTAGCCAACAGTAGAAATTAAAGTAAATTGAATTAAATTTTTTTATTAGAGAGACACCAGTAATCATTGTTTGAATGAGAGAAGACACGTCACTGATGTGGTTAATGGTTCCACCACCGCGAAACCCTTATAAAAAAAAAGATTTCTCAAAAAAAGATGAACAAATTTTAGGAAAAATAATTTGAGGGTTTCTGGTAGAGCGCGAAAATATGAATGACTCATATAACGATAAGGGCTTAGAACTCTTAATAATTTTATAAAACAATAGAAGATTTCTGTACTTAATAAATTCATTAAAATTGCACCCTAGAAATCTGTGAACAAAACCAGATATGTGCTCTCGACGACGAACACTAAAAACAAAGCGTACAATTATATTAACAAGGCGATGTAAACGAGTAATATGTATACTGCAAGTTCCAGAATAAACTTCAATCCCATATAAAATCTGGGACATTGGTAAGGCCCACGACATTTGTAGTTTAATTGATAAAGGTAAGTACAAGTTAATAGAGTAAATCCTACGCAATATACCAAAGATCCTGCCGCGTAAGCAGTAAATATGTTTGTCAAAAGAAAGTTTCCTATCAATAATAACCCCTAAGTACTTCCGGTGATCAACAAATTCTATGCGAACTCCATTCAAAGATAAGCTGAGATCCACAGAAAAACGATCAGTGGGCCCTAGCACAATAGCCTTAGTTTTTATAGGATTAATCTTCAAGGATCTGCCAGCAGTCCACACATGCACGCTTTCAACGGTAAAATTAATGTAATTTAAGTTGTTTTATGACCAATTATATGTTATTAAACTTAGGCCCCTATTATGAGCAACTTTCGATCTTCGACTGTAGTCGAAAGTACTGATCGAACGAATTGTCATTTGGTATTATGACGAGCATTCGACAAAGAATGTGAATAAAATGGACAAAAAATAGATTATAATTCTTGTTTGTGTACTTAAAAATTAAACTTGTTTAACATTTAGATTTTTAAACAAAATTTCTCATTAAAAAAATCATCGAAAGCTAAATTCTGTTCGATAGAAAATTCGTTGCTCAACGAAATTTTCGATGCTCATAATATGAATTTATTCGATGTTCGATACCCAGCGAAGATCGAAAATCGAATGCAACTCATAATAGGGCCTTTAGAAAATATAAAAATATTGGACAAAGAAAAGAAAGAGAAAAAACGTTACTCTCTTGAAAGTTTGCGGATACCAAAAAAAATACAAAGGACAATGAACACAAAGGAGGATAAAGATAATACCAAACTACAATATTCTGCCGCAATAGTCTGATTTAGTTGAAGTTCTGTGATATTAGCGTTAAGATTGACGAATAAATTTGTGTTGTATTGTGTTTACTTATTTATTTATTTTTTATTTATACAAATTCTGTGTCGTAAAGTCCAGTTTTTCTATTTTTAATTAATAAGTTGATAGTGACAATATGTAAAACAAATATTTGTAAGTCAAAAATTAATTGCTATTTAATTGTAGAATTCAAAATCTGATTGAACTATTTTTTTGCCAGATCTTATGAATAAAAACTACCCCTGAAGAAGTTTGAAAAAACAAACGAAACGTTGGGTACTTAAAAATAAAATAAAATATATTTGTTTTATTTACAATTGGAATTGACCATTACTAGCCCGAAGGTAACCCCAGTTACAAAAGGTAAAATTAATGTTCTCCATCAATCTATCTTCAAAGCTATGTGAATAATTTTTATTATTATTATGTTAAATAAATTATATTTTTGAAGTTTTGGGTGAACTACAACCCATTGTTGTATTTTATCATTGTTTTTGTAATCCTGATATTACATGGAAATGAATCTGCCTTGTGTATATCTAGTACGTAAAAAAATTCATTCATAAAAATTAATTTTTCATTTATTGTTAAAAAGAACTTCAAACAATAACAACTACATACATATATCTATAAAATCGTAGTGTGTGTTTGTTCCTAACGCATGATCTCTGGAACTATAAGAGCTGTGGAGCTGAAATTTTAAAAACAGGTCCTGTTGAATACTCGGTAGGTTTTCGTTTTATTTTTGACCCAACAAGTGACCACAGTGTGGAGTAATTTGAAGTTAAAAAAAATAATTGATTGTAAGACAACATTTGCCGGGGACAGCTAGTATAAATATGTATATATTTTTTTTAAATAATAAAACTATAAGAAGATTTTGATAACATAATTACAGGGGCTAATTTATTTATTATTTATTTTTTTTATTATTTTTAGCTTTAAGTTTAGTTTTTAAGTACATACTTTTCTACTAGTATTCAAAAATGTTGTGCCGGGAGCAAGCACCATAATCTTTAATGTTTGAAATATTTCACAAAAACAGAAAAGCTTTGCCCCTATTACGGTTTACAACTCAACTAAGTTTAGTTGAAATTGTAACAACTTAACTCTAAAACAACTCAACTGTTTTTGGTATTCTGAATTACAACTAATTTTAGTTGTATTCGAAACAATGTTCGAAAAGAAAAGGTTTTTATCTATGGCCGGGGTTACATCTGCGTGCCATGTGCAACACAAGGATGAAAAAAGCGTAACCACTAATTACTAATGAAAAACTGTACTAATTTATTTATTTATTATTCATATCTGTGTCGTGTTGTCCAGTTTTTATGATGATAAATTTAAAATAAATAATTGACAGTGATATAAATTGTAAGTTTAAATCTGTGATAACATATTATGATTCTTTAATTATATTAAATTATTATTATTTTGTGCTAGATATCAATTAATAAAATACCACCCTTGAAGAAGTTTGCAAAAAACAAACGAAACGTTGGGAAAAACTAAACAAAAATGATGTAATTTTTATTTATACCTACATATGTATATAGAGAAAAATTGTTGACCACAAATAGCCCGAAAAAATAACATAAGAAAGAAAAACTGTTTGATTCAGACACGTATTTATTAAGTTAAACAGTTTCATACATAACTATTAGACAATTTTATAGAATCCAACATGATTGGAAGCAGTTTAAATCAATAAATACATGTCTGAATAAAACAGTGTTTCATTAGTAACACAGTAAAAAAAGACACTCCAAAAAAGTCATGAAAATGTAGAGTTTGCGATCTGGAAGTAGTGCAAATTTCGATCCTTTCTAATGATTTTTACATAGGGTTGTCATTGCAAGTTCTCTTTTTCGATGCCTGGTCACCGAATTGGAAGTGATTTTAAGAAAAATTTCCTTTTTTTTTTGTTCTATGATAATATTTTCATCTAGGAAAAATGGTAAATAGTTACATATTTTAACAATATGAATTTAAGCCCGAAACAGTGTTTTCATTTAAATTTAAGTAAATAACTTTTAAATTTTAGACTAAAATTAGTTCATAAATTTCTTTAAAAAATTCGATTTTTTTAAGTTCTGGTGAATATTTTCTAAAACTCTGGAGAAATAACAAGGTTTTGTATGACTGAAATAAACTTCTACTTGGTTTTCTGCTACCTACTACCAAATTAAAAATATCGATTTTTTGGATGCAATGAAAATGTAGTTCCTTTGGAATGACTTCCAATTTTTTTTACTGGGAATTAGTGGTTACGCTTTATTTGGCAGATGGCACACAAGAAATCCCAGATGTAAACTCAGCCTATGCTAGGTTTTTTGCACCCATAGTAGCCATCACAAAACATTTAAAAAATTTTTTTGTTTCGTCCTAGTCAAGGCACATTCACAAGGTAGTAGCGGAAATGCAGCTGAGCTATTTTTTTCACGTTAAAGTTCATCCGAAACTTCAAAATTTTTTTACGAAAGAGAAATTAAAAGAAAATGTAAAAAAAATTCAATGGGCTTAATTACGAGTGTCGTATTTCGACTACGCCTACGACGATTTATTAAAGAAAATATGCTAAATGTTCTTCATTCTATTACAAAGTCGTCGTAGCCGAAGTTGTAATACGACACTCGTAAAAAGGCCCATTATTCTTTAATTTGTTTCACCTTGAACATAAGAATTTTTCAGGTTGTTTTTTCTTAAACTTTTACTTCAACTTTTCTTCTTTTAAACGTTTTTATTAAAAAATTTATATTTTGTATTTGCTTAGTTTTGTTTATTTTATTGAATGATGTTCTTATCATCTACTGGAATTTACTGGCAAAAAATTGTCCAGTAAAAATTTGCAGACTCTCAGTCAACAAATGTGAATTTACTCTCGCAATTGGCACTATTTTGCAAATTTATGTGTATAAATTTGCACAAATTTCGTACATAGTAGCTATTTATTTGGCGAATGAAATGAGTTTTAGCATTTATAGTAAGCACATCCATATCATTATACAGTAGTTAAAAGATTGTTCCTACTGTTTATATATCTTACCTTTATTTTTTATTAAAGGTGGATTATCATTGTGCCTTAAAAACCATAATATTTCGTCTCTAGCCAAACAAAGTCCAATAAATACAAAAATAGCTTTAGGGCCCAATAAACCTGGCTGATCAGTCATTATCAGAGCTAGTTCTTTCAAAGCAGAACGCAAAAACTTTCTACGTTCGCGATGCATTAGAGATGCCTTTTGTACAGCACTCGAGTAGGCATCCTTAATTTCACCGATACGTTTGCCGTATCCCTTAATACTGTCAAAAAACGTTTGTATATACTGATGTATTTGCAAAACTTCATCACGAAATAGTGCTATCACCCAACTTGATTCTAGAGCAGAAATCCAAATTTTGTTTACATCTGGATACTGCGCCAACATCGGATGATTCAACAAAAGTCCAAAAATAATCCAACGATCCATAGTTTCCAAAGACAAATACTCACAAGACATGGTATCAGTACGCACAGCTTTAAGAAGTATAGCAGGATTGCCAATTAAACTAAGTTTTTGCATTTCACGCCATTTATCAGCCGGAAGATTACGCAATGGATAAATTTTTGTTAAAGAACGTAAAGCATTTGTAAGTAAACGTTGATGTGGCACAAATTCCTCTGACAATTTCTTCAAAGGAATCTCGTAATCCAAAATCATTTGGCCAAGACGTGGAAAACCAGGATCCGACTGATTGTTTTGTATTTCGTAAGCTGCATTATAAAGACCCAATACTGCTTTACGATCCTCAACTCTTGACAAAAGTATCATTATTGAGACATACGTTACTACCAAATCAAGATAATTCTTCGTTAATTCAAAATTTAGAGTTATATCTAAATGTATTTGGCAAGCATCCATGGTAGTAAGCAGTTCGCATACATTATCCTTAAAATCAAGCAAATCCACAAAAGTGTTATAATATAGAGATAAGGATTTTGTTATTTCTGCTTTAATATTCACAATGGAGTTTAAACCTTTTATATCAATGTTGGGAAATCGTTTTACTATAAATTTAATAGATGATTCTAGAGATTTTTCTGACAAAAAACCCGGTTTAGATTTGGTGTCGCCGCACGCTTTTTTGATATTATACACCCTGGTCAATATGCCTAGCCCACGGTCATTGAGAATTATCAATTTCTCAGCGACCTTTTGCTGATTTGGATCAATTGGTCTAGCCATAATAATTTGCACAAAACGTTTTTAATATACCATACATAGGCACTGTGTTATTAATGTTGGCAGGAATATTGACCCCACCTAGAAAATGGTTTTGTATTGTCTTTTTTTTAATTTTAAATTTTACTTTATTAATTAATATCACGAAAATAACATTTTGAAATATAATTAAATTTTATTTACATATCCCTTAAATTTCGAATTCTTTATTGCAAAAAACTACTTTTACGTTTTCGGAATTATAAATTGATGACAAATTTCTGACATACCAAGACTCATTCACAAGGTACATGATACAATTATAACAGGTACATGCACAAGCCCAGCCTGTTACTGTATACATTGCAGATAAATGTCAAACTTTGTTTACAAGCTGGAAAAATGTTACTGTATGTGTGTGAATAAAATGTTTATAGTGTTGCCAATGAATTTACACAAA
The DNA here is from genome assembly GCA_944452675.1 of Tachina lurida. NCBI lineage: Eukaryota > Metazoa > Arthropoda > Insecta > Diptera > Tachinidae > Tachina > Tachina lurida. Next base: position 39,054,957 of record OX101754.1, on the reverse strand, counting down.
GCTGTGTCTGCAATTACCCATTGAAGAAAATTACACTACAAATGTTTTGTGTAGGTTAAAATTAAATAAAAATAGAACCAAAAGTAGAATTACACACAGATTATAAAAGAATTTAATTCCATGGCCTACACAATTGAGTAGAAATTACACACAGTTTAACTACACAAAGATTGGCAACACTGAAACATGCAGGAAGGCCGCGTCTGCAATTGTACTTTAGTTACCCTGTAATTGCTATTTTTATAAACAAAAGACATTTGTTTCTGACAATTTATCCATGATACAATTATAACAGGTACATGCACAAGCCCAGCCTGTTACTGTATACATTGCAGATAAATGTCAAGCTTTGTTTACAAGCTGCAAAAATGTTAGTGTATGTGTGTGAATAAAATGTTTATAGTGTTGCCAATGAATTTATACAAGGCTGTGTCTGCAATTAAACATTGAAGAAAATTACACTACACATCTTTTGTGTAGGTTAAAATTAAAAGAAAAATAAATACAAATAGAACCCAAAGTAGAATTTCACAGACATTATACAAGAATTTAATTCCATGGCCTACACATGTGAGTAGAAATTACACACTATTTAACTACACACAGAATGGCAACACTGAATAACTATAATCATGCAGGAATGCCGCGTCTGCAATTGTACTATAGTTGCCCTGTAATTGCAATTTTTTATAAACAAAAGACATTTGTTTCTGACAATTTATCGTTTGTTTATAACAACAAATACAACAAAATTCCAATTGTTGTAGTCGTGCATGTACCTAGTATAATTGTATCATGAATTTATCGTTTGTTTATACCAACAAATACAACAAAATTCCAATTGTTGTAGTCGTGCATGTACCTAGTATAATTGTATCATGACGAGGTAGTAGCGGAATTGCAGCTGAGCTATTTTGTTAACAGCCATCCCTAACATAGTGTCCACACCTGATGATTTTATATCATAACTCGTAATATGACGCCTGCAGAGCAACTGTCATTTTTTCATTAATATCAGCACAAAGGGGTAGACGTTGATGATTTTATATTATGATGAATCAAATAAATATTTGTAAAATACTTGCCAAAAATATCTAATTTGCGTGTTGTTTAACTTTTTGGTCACAAACAATTGTTGTGCTTCCTTTTTTAAACGAAATTTGTTTAAAAAATCAACGTTAAATGCACAGTAACACATAAAATGTCATTTGATATCAAGATGAATTCATCAGGCCGTGAGCTCTGATGATTATATCATAACGCTGATATGATATTAATAAATTGAGTATATACGTGATGAATTTTCATCATGATATCAATTTGACATTCATAATGATATAAATATAAAAAAGGCGGCAATCAACTAAATTTTTTCTTCTGCCTAAATAAAATTATTTCAAGATAAAAAAGGTTTCTGTGTCGAAATTATTACAACCAAATTGTGCTTATTAATTGTATTTAAGTGAAAACATTGTACAAAGTCTGCAATAAACTTGAAGCCAAAGCTTTTTTCTACCTCTTCAACCTAACCTATATTGTTAAATAAAATGGCACCGGCAGCTAAATGTGGGGACTGCAAAAAAAGTGTAACTAGCACAGACCGTGGAGTGGAATGTGATTCCTGTAAAAATTGGTTTCACACGTCTTGTGTAAAAATATCTGATGGCCTTTATGATCTTCTGGGAAACAGTGATAATATAAGCTTCAATTGCACCAAATGTCTTGCTAAAACCAGGTCTAAGGGTGAAAATTCTGCTATGCGTAAATACATCGATGAAATTGACAGCAAATTTAAAGACAATTTCAAATCGTTTACTGCCGAAATGTGTTCGGAACAACAAAGCCTCAAAAGTCTGATCGAGAGATCGATTACTAGTTTACGTGCTGACCTGCTTTCTTCTGTGGCTGAACTCAAAAGTAGCTTTGACCAGTGTTACAATAAAATAAATAGCGTTGAAGCTAACCTATTGGAAAAAATTTCTAGACTTGAACTGGAGCAAAATATTTTAAATCGTGCAGACATTCTTATTACTGGTCTGCCAGCTGGATTAAATTGTTTGTTTGAGCCTGTCATGGCTATCTGTACTCATTACAATATTCCTGTTACTGCAGCAGTTATAAATCATTGCATCTATACACAAAAAGGAAAAACTGTGTTGGTTAAATTTACCCATGTTCAAGTGCGGGATGATCTTTTGAAAGCGTATTTTAAAAACCCGACAATTAAATTAAAACATGTCATTGACACTGAAGTAGGTGCTCGAGTTTATCTCAATCAAAACCTCACTGACGCTGGAAACAAGTTGCAATTTATATGCAGATCGTTACGTAAAAACAACAAAATTTCTTGGTATCGTATTCTAAACTGGGATCGACCTATGGCTAAAATCAAGATGACTGATGGTACTGAAAGAACCTTAAATACTTCCCAATTATTGGAGTTACGTGGTGAATGATCTTTTTTCAACTTTAAGTACATGTATTTTTTTAGCTCGGAAGTCTGGCTTGCATATTATTTTTCTTTTTTTAACTTTTTACATTACCTCACTTAATTATACTATTAAATTTTTTTTTCTAAATCTAAATTGTTCTAAATCAAATGAATATTTTGTCTACTAAAAGGAACATTAAGAAAATAACATTAATAATCGGGCATGATCTGAAAGTCACTTTCTTGGATTACATGTGATTTTGGATTTAATATTTCTCGTGAAATGATTTTTAACTCACTTTTTTCTATTGTATAGAGCATCAAATATCATTTCTGAAAGAAATTTATCGTAAACGTTATCAAAAAAATATGCAAGATCATTGTTAATTTTGGAATCGCATGTGATTTAGGAATTGTTATTTTCAGCACATGCCTGAATAAGTGAATAATTGAATAAGAGAATATATGTATAAACTTATCAGATGCAGGTCTGCCTCTTTTATGAAACTCTGTTACTACCTTTGATATCTGTAAGGTTTTGGTATAGGCTACTTAATCATTATCAATTACATTTATTTAGTTGAATTGCCCTTAATATTCTCGATAGTATTATTTTTTTCATTGTTATTAAATTAAATCATTTAGTATTGTTAATTAGTATATAAATACTGTTCCTTAACATTTTAAATTTTAAACTTTTTTTTACAGTTACTACCATATTCATATTTTATGACAAACAACATTCATGCTGATTTAGGCCCAATAATCAGTGACTATTCTATTAAGAATATTTTCTTACAGGATTCTGGACATCTAAAAGTTGCCCAATGCTCAAAGCCTCTGTCCATCTGACAGATCTCACAAACTTGATGAACTGTCATCTATCTTTAGAAATTCGTCACTAGACATTATTTGTGTTTCAGAGACATGGTTAAATCCCATTATTTATGATCGTGCTGTTAATATCCCTGGTTTTACTGTATGTAGGAATGATCGACCGACAGGTCGTAGAGGAGGTGGGGTAGCGATTTATGTTGCTGAAGGTATCAGGTTCAAGATTGTTTTTAGATGTGAAGATTATTTTTCCTGTGAGGGCCTCAGCTGTCAAGTGATTAATATTTAGTTTGGTTTGCCATTTCATCATGAACAGGTTGACAAAAGAACAACGCTTGCAAATCGTGCAAATTTATTTCGAAAATAATGGTTCAGTTCGCGAAGTTTACCGCAAGCTCCGTCCATTTTATGGTCGACATAATCGTCCATAAGAGCAATTAATTCGGTTAACCATGGATCGTTTTCGCACTACGTTTACTCTATGTGATAATACGCATCCGCACCGCTGTAGAGCAAAGTGTTGAAGGGGACCCGAATGAATCGATTCGCCACCGTGCACAGCAATTGGAGCTTTGTCCATCAAATTTATGGAAGATTTTGAAGATTTTGAATGTGGATGAGTTGTGGTTCCAACAAGACGGCGCTACATGCCACACAGCGCACGTCACAATCGATTTATTGAAGAAAACATTCGATGAGCGCATAATGTCAATTGGCCACCAAGATCGTGTGATTTGACACCATTGGATTATTTTCTTTGGGGATATGTGAAGTCGCTCGTCTACGCCAACAAACCAGAAACGTTAGGGGACTTGGAAGCCAACATTCGTGGCGTTATTGCCAACATACGGCCCCATATGCTCGAAAAAGTGGTTGAAAATTGGACCTGTAGAATTGGCTTTATTTGAGCCAGTCGCGGCGGCCACATGCCCGAAATCATATTTAAACATTAATGGCATAAAATTATCCTTCCAATAAAGCCAAATTGATGGACATTAAAACGATTTTCTTGTGTTTTATTTCAATTCGAAGTTCTATACCTCTAAAAAAACACCCTATATATAGCAGGCTTCGCAATATTACTAAGTCAAAGATAAGGAAATTTAAAAGGAGGTATAGTGCCCGTATTTTTCGCTCTGGCGATACTAAACAAATGTGGAAGACCTTGCATAATGCTGCTATTTCTGAAAACAATTATGTAGATTCTGATATTAATGTTGATGCAATTAATGATCATTTCATAAACAGCCAGTTATATTCTATTGATGATAATTTAGATTTCTCGTTATTTAATAATTCCACCGATGGTTTCTCTTTTTCGAACATATCGCTTTCGGATCTTGTTTTGGCCTTGTCTGGTATAAAGTCTGCTTCGATTGGTGTTGACGGTATTTCAATAAAGTTTCTTAAGATTATATTTCCATTTATGGACAGACACTTTCTCTATTTTATAAATTGTATACTCACTTCCTCAAAGTTTCCCAGTGCATGGAAAATTTCGCGAATTATACCTATTCCAAAGACTGGTCATAAACTCTCTGTTGATAATGTGAGACCGATTAGTATTTTACCTACGCTTTCAAAGGTTGTTGAAATTATTATAAAGGATCAAGTTACAAGATGGATAGAAAATAAGCGATTGCTAAATGAATGCCAATATGGCTTTCGTAGTGGCAGTAATACAGGACTTCTTTTGACTGGACTTACCGATTACATTAGAGGAAATATCAATATGGGTAGACTGACTGTACTAATTTCTCTGGACTTATCCAAGGCATTTGATCAGGTTGATCATAATTTATTGATTAAGAAATTAAATACTAAATTTTGTTTCTCTACTTCGTCCTGTAGATTAATTTGGTCCTACTTGACATGTCATGAGCAATTTGTTTCCATAAATGGTTTGAGTTCGGGAGTTAAACAGGTTAGGTCGGGGGTTCCACAGGGTTCAGTTATTGGTCCTCTTCTATTTACTTTGTTTTTAAATGATCTATTTGATGAATTTAGCTTTGGAAGATCATTTGCGTTTGCAGATGATATCCAATTATTATGGTCTGGAGAAAATCAATTCTCTGATGCTTTACAATCTACCATAAATTTTGAACTAGCTGTAGTGGAAAATTGGATGCAGGCAAATAGACTTAAAATAAATCCAGACAAAACCAAAGCTGTAATATTTGGATCAAACAGTTCGGGTAGCCTCTACTTGGATTTAAAAATATTAGATGTTTTTATTGAATTTGTTGACAATATTAAATGCCTTGGAGATGATACTGGACAGTAGATTATCGTTTGATCAACATATTGATAAAGTCTATTCCAAGACTTGTTTTACTTTGCAAAGATTGTATCACCTGAACTTGTTTCTTCCTTTACATGTAAAAAAGGTGGTAGGTCATGCCTTACTTATGTCTCAGATAAACTATTGTGTGGAAGTATACTCTGGATGTAACTTGGGTAATTTGAACAGAATAAGGCTTCTTATAAATAAGATTGTGAGATTTGTCTTTGGCCTTAGGATTAGGGCACATGTTTCGAATTACATACAAAACTTCCTTAACTTAAAATTTTATGACTATTTGAAATTTCGACTACTTATTTACCTTTTTAATATTATAAAAAATCAAAGGCCTACTTTTATTGTTGAATCAATTTCGTTTATTAGGTCGACAAGAAATCCTCAGATCTTCATACCTCGTATTTACAACTCTATTTATGAAAAATCACGTGCAGCTCGCCTATGGAATTGCCTACCTAGAAACTTACGTCACTTTGCTATGTCTAGGTTATTACTGCAGCGGCGATTAATAAATTATTTTAACACGAGAATTGTCTAGCTAATTTTATTGGGTCTACAGTTTTGTAAAACATTGCTAAACTGTTTAACTGTAAAAATTGTTCAACAAATTTTTATAAATATATAAGCGCTTAACAAACCTGAAATATTTTTAGTGAATTATGCAGTACATATTGTGTATATATCATGAATTTGTACAAAATTCTATCATATAAGTCCATTTCTTTGATCTCGTGCGTATTGTACATATCATAAATGTATGCATATTGTATTAATATAAATATAAACTAATTTAGTTATTTTTTTGATTTTTAAACTATTCATAGTACGTTACAGTTCTTATCAAAACCTTGTAATAAATTTAAATGGCCAATAGGCCACATGTATTACATTAATGGAATAAATGAAATGAAAAAATGAAATTCATCAGTTGTGGACACTATGTAAACAACTTTTGACATACGAGCCATAGACTAATAATATTCTGTGATATTAATATAATAATATAATAATAATATTCTGTGATACGAGCCAACAATTAAATGAATTCGCTTTGAATTAGGCAGAAAGATGTAGATCAAGGCCTATTTATCAGGTCAACGCAACTCTACAAAAACACAGCAATACAAAAAACAACTTTATGTTTAAGTTGTCAGAAACACACACAAACCTGAAATAAAGTATATGGTGCAAATAACTTTTGACAGCTTAAACACGAAAACACAGAATATCATCAGGACGATTGCGTTGACCTGATAAATAGGCCTTGATGTAGATCAGATGTGTCAAGGCGAACTGATACGAGGTGGTCTTAATTTGCAACTCTGCCTTGTATATTTGTTAGTGTAAAACAAGGCACATCAATCAGGTACCCCCATTTCTACAACAAATATCACAACAGCAATAACCACATGTACTTTGTTGCTATAAATTACCATCTTACTTTTCAAAACAGGGTAGCATCGTTAGATTGTATGTTTATTATAAGAAATGTCAAACACCATACAAAACCGAATATTCGTTAGGTGTTTATGGATACACATATAAAAGCATGTTTTTAGGCTTACACCTACACAATCCAAATTTGACATTTGGCTTGGTATAATGACATTAGTCATCTAGTGTAGTGCTGCCATCTAATAAATGCGCCTTGGTGTAAAATTTCCTGCTGTCAGAATATTTCCTAACGTTTTGATTGATTTGACAGCAGAGAAAATATGTCAGCTGGTGAAGGTCTCCACCTAACATAATATGTAAGATAAAAGCTTCAAATTCAATCGCAGAGCGAATTATATTACGTGTAGTCTATAGTGTAGACTTCAAATTAGTGTTATCTCAATCTTATAAGATTTTTTATAAGAGCGTAGTTATAAGAAATCCTATAACAACAATCTTATGAGATGAACTGTCAAAAACCGTACGTGTACATGAAAATAAACAAGTATGCATGCGTAAGTGTTTATTAAAATAAATGAAAAACAATGTTTTGGACATTTCTGATATTTTATATGTTTAAATGTGTTTAATTGATTTATAAATTAAAGTTTGTGTGAAAAATGAAAACAAAATAAATTATTATATAAAATTAATAAATGTTAACTCTATCAAAATTTCCATAAAGTAAAATGTTATAAGAAAAGTAGAATTACGTTGTCCTGTTGAATGAGATGAAGAGAAATATCGGCATTTTATTTTTGTTATTCTGCCGACGTTCTCTCACATATTGTATCAGAGTTAATCGCAATTGTAGACACTATGTTATTAATCGGCGTTGTTACTAATCTTTTATGTAGGTCAAGGCATATTTAGCAGGTCAATGCAATCGTCCTGATGACATTCTGTGTTTTTGTGTTTAAATTGTCAAAAGCTGTTTGTACCACACACTTTAGTTCATGTTTGTGTGTGTTTCTGACAACTTAAACACGAAGTTGTTTTTTGTATTGCTGTGTTTTTGTAGGGTTGCATATACCTAATCAATAGGCCTTGGTGTAGGTTAAAATGAAAACAATAATATATAGAATTGGAAAACAAAGTAGAATTACACACAGATTATACATGAATCGAATCTAATTACATGGCCTACAGATGAGAGTAATTGCGCAATCTGCCACAAAGGATATACTCTACGAAACTACCACTGCTGAGAGATTTGCAGATTTCACTGCATTTTGCTGATTTTTCATTGCAAAAATTAAAAAGTGAGATTTGCAGATTTTGACTACCAAATTCCAGATTTTCTGAAATGCTTGTGTAACATCAATATTTAATTTTGTTTTACTCCGTAAAAGAAATAAACATTGTGTTACCACAAAGTATACAGAGGTGAAGAAAGTGAGTGATGAAAAAAGCTAAAATCAGCTACGACACGGGTTCGGCGAGAAAGGGACAACTGTAGTATATTTGTTATTAAGTTGCTAACAGTATAATCAAAACAAACAAGAGAAAATGTGTACTTTGTGAAATAAACAAGACGACATTTTTACAAAATTAAATGAAAGATTTTGTAGTGTTGAACTAGAAAACTCAATGTGTTGAATGTTATTAGTGGTAAAAAAGTGATTAAAATTAGTTTCCACATAATTACAGACATCATTTTAAACATTTTCACTAAAAAATATTAGTTTTTACCATTTACTTCCAAAAAGCATATAGAGAATAAGACCACAAAGAATAAAATGGAAATACATTTGAACGAGTGAACATTTGTACAAAATTAAATCAAGGAATTTGTTGTGTTGAATTATAAAACTGAATGTGAAAATGTTTACTAGTATTAAAAAAGTGATTAAGATTTATTTTCAAATGATTCCGGATTTAACTTTGAGCTTTTTCGTTCATAAATGTTAATTTTAACATTTTAATTGCAAAAATCTCATAGCGAATGAGGACACAAAGAATAAAATACAAAAACGTTAAACCAATGCAACTACGAATGAAGCTTAAAGAAGACACGGGTTCGGTGTGAGCGAGATGTCAGAATTTGCAAAATTATCTTCCGTCTCGTGACATCTCTGTGTACTTTGTGGTGTTACTATCAGAAACATACACATAAGAAATACTAACAAATAAGTAGTTTTTGACGTTTAATTTTGCAGTAACTATACCACCAATATAACAATGTTAAAAAGAAACTAATAAATCTGCGAAAAGATATACATATATTCGTATGTATACATATCGCACACTAACTCATAAACAGTCACAACCCAAAATTATTAATATGGTTTTATTTTTTCAAAATTTCTTTTGCTGCAAATTCTTCTTGAACAGTTTTTTGTCACTCCTGAACATCTGGAATTTTTTGAGTTGTGTTTGTTTATGATTTAGTGTGCGATATGTATGTATATTTTATTGCAAAGATTTATATGTATGTATGTATGTGTACCATTTTTTTAAGCTTTATGTAGAAAATTTGTGCATATAATTTGTCCCTATCCCTTTGTTAATGTTTATTTTTTATTAAATAATTTGCAATATCATATATGTTTTGTATAGCAATATAATTTATGTTAATTCGAAAACAAAACGAAAAACAATTCAAAATGCATGTATTCTTATGGTTGCAGATTTTTTAAAATTTCTTTGCAGATTTTTTTACCCAATTATCGCAGATTTTTAGTAAACAATGGTAATTACACACATATTGACAACACTGAATGACTATAATCATTGGCCTGTCACACACGAAACTAATTTTTATGCCGCACAATTTTTGTTTTTTTAAGAACACACGAGACTAATTCATCCGTCATAAAAATGTATACGTATACACAGCTTTGTGTGTGTTAGTGTTTTTTGTATTCATTTAACATTTGCAGTTTTTAAGTTGTGTGTGTATTGGTTTTGTGCTGCTAATGCGGGGTTGTAGCTGGTTGAAAAATTTGCCTCTCTCACCAACAAACTGGCATGTTATGCCAGCACCAAGGCGAATTCAGTATCAGGTGACCTTATCGCTACAACAATTTTACAACACAAAAAACAACACGTAGTTTGCTATGCTACAAAACCAATCTGTCAGAAGATTTCTAAGCAAATTTTGACGTTTTGGTTCAAAATTCTCAATTTGGTAGCAACAGCTGATAATCAGCCGGGCTGATAAGGTCACCTGATACTAGAATCGCCTTGTGCCAGCACAATTAATCCCGTGCAAATCAGCGCGGGTACATCGGCTTCGTACTCTGGTCTGCAATTGTACTTTAGTTACCCTGTAATTGTTATTTTTAAAAACAAAAGGCATCTGTTTCTGACAATTATTCGTTTGTTTATACCAAAAAAATTCATGTTTTTTTGTGTTGCAATTTTGTTGGGTTTAGTGCTATTGGGGCAGAAAAAGTAAAATTTTAAAAACTAATTGGTACGAAAATAGTTTTCTCATAGGCCTACAACCACAGGCACAGAGTATACTACATACCTACAACTGAAGTACATAGCACCATAGTAGTCTATGGTTCATAGCGACAGGTTATATCCATAGCCTCCTGGCCACAAAACATTCCTAGCTGAAGATGTAAGTAAATATTGATAATTTGTATTGAAATTAATGCACATATTTGTATTTGATAAACAAAATGTGCAGGGCAAAACAAAAATCAGCAGAGCAGTGCAGTGTTTTTCTGGATTTCATGGAGGCTCATCCTGACATAGCCAAAGGATTTGTTAAAGGAGATAAAGTAAAGCATGATGAGTTATGGAGTGAGTTAACGTCTCGTTTGAATGCATGTGGGCCACCGATTAGAGACTGCTCTGCTTGGAAAAAGGTACGTGTATAGATACATAATAGTCTGCAATAAAATGTTCTTATTTTCCCCATTTTGCAAACAATATAAGACCTGGAGTGACTGGAGAAGGAGTATTAAAACAAGATTGGAGGAGAACAAGTTCCACCTTAAAAATGCCGGTAGAGGTAAACACCAACAACATTACTTATCTGAGGCAGAAGAACGTTTGGCTGTTATATGTAATATTTATCATGCTGTAAAAGGTACAGAAAGTGCGAAATCGTTTGGGTGCCAAAAAAGAAAACATGAAACTCTCAACATTGAAGATTTCTATGAAATCATAGAATTTTCATCCTCTTCATCAACTCCAGGGTCACCAGTTTTGTCAACATCAAAATCGCCCGTTTTGCCGTCTATTAAAAAACCTACAACATTCTGCGGAGAATTCAAAAGTATTGCGGAAGAAAACCATAACATTGAATGTATGGCAGCAAAACTTGACAAAATCAATAAAACGTTACACGAAAACGCGAAATACTTAAAAGATATCAACAAAAATATAGCTGAAATAAGGTCACTTAAAATGAAGGAATTGGAAGAAACTAAGCGTCACAATTTGGAAATAGAAAAATTAAAGAAAACTAAAATTGAAATAAAGATGGACTTTTTAAAGATGGAGCGAATGAAGCTCGGTATGAATGATAAAGAGAAATGATTAACTGTGCTAGTCTAAAAGTAATTTTTAATTAATAATCCAATGAATTTATTTTTAAGTTCTTTTTACCTAATTATTGGTGCTTTTCTACAGGTGACTGCGTAAAGATTTATTATACAAAAATACGGCAACCATAGCTGTGTAAAGAACCGAAGAATGTCAAAAGCACAAAAATAATTGTACCAAAACCAAAACAAAATCTAAGTTTTTGGCATTATTCAGGTACCAAATACACCTTAACCTAAAGGTAGAATTAGTAAAATCGTATCGTGAAGTTGCGTGCCAGCTGACAAAAGCCGTACCATATGCAATGCATGTTACTAGTTATAAAATATGTAGTGGTAGCACTGCTGACGTAAAAATCTACAGAAAACAGATTTTTCTGTAGTGAATGTCAAAAAAGCCGCAATCAAGGCCAGACAAAAAAAATGTGCTGTGCAAACTTTTAAATTTTCTATAATTTGTACACAAAGCTGAACGATACGGCAAGCTGTAAAGTAGAACGATACGATTTTACTAATTCTACCTTAATTCAAGGCGAATGCATATAATTGGCTCGTATGTCAAAAGTTGTTTGTATACAGGCCTTGATATACAGATACCATCGCCGACCGATTTTGTCGGGGACGGCTCTTGAGAAAATCGGCGGATGCTCAAATTCAGCTTTAGCCGGCTGAGATCAAATGACAAAATCAAATATAAAAGAAGTTATTCACTCTTAACATAGTGTCCACACCTGATGAGTTTATATCATGATGAATGTCAAATTGATATGATGAAATTCATTACGTATAAACTCAGTTTATTGATATTATAGCCAGCGATGCCAACTAATTATAACCCAAACGCGCTATACCCCTTCTCAAAACGCGCTAGAACAAGCTAAGTTACAGCATTATCAACAATTTATAGTCAAAACGCGCTATTTTCTACGCGCTAAATTAAATTTTAATAAAGTTCGATGTATGTATTAGTAAATACTAGTACAATTAATAATTGAAATTTATTTGCTGGTAGTTTAGCATGTCTATATACGTATTTCATTGGCGCTTGAACAATTAATTTTTTACTAACTCTTTTTCAGATTATGCAACATTGCTTCTTCGAAACTATATCCTTAATAACTAAAATCATTCAATACAGAATCAGCCTCGCCTTCCAAATGTTCGAAATTCTTAGTTTTGATTTTAATTAGAGTTGCGCAGCTCATGAACGAACTAGTTCAATTGAACGATTCACTTCACTGAGCGCTGTGAGCCTTTCAATCCACTGAGCGCTTTCAGCTCAGTACTGAGCGGTTTTTGGATTTGTATCGAACTCTTTCAGTAGCTCGTTTTAGACACAAACCTATAATCAAACCCATTTAAATTACATGTAGGTTTCTATCAAACTCTTAAGCAGCTCGTTTTAGACACAAACCTATGTAAATTAAGTGGGTTAGATTATAGGTTTGTGTCTAAAACGACCTAATGAAAGAGTTCGATACAAGTCTTGTTCTTTTTTAGCAATTTTTTTTGTCGCACAAGTACATAAACAAATTTATATACATATTGTGATATTAAAATATATTAAATATTAAATAATTTTAATTTTGATTCTACATACATATGTTATATATACATATATACATAGTATATGTATGTAGATATATTTATTAACAAATTCCACTCAATACACTATTTTAGTTTTATTTATTTCTTATAATTCATCTCTCTTTTTTTGTAATGTATGATCAGTGTTACCGTTTTAAAATTTCACAAAGTGGAACAAAAAGGGGATTTTTAAAACAAGGTGGCACCAAAAAGGAGATTTTAGGAAAAAAAGGGGCAACTTTAAAAACAAGAAAAATTAAAACAAAACTCCTTATTTTTTAAATCATCAATAATAAAAATCAGGTTTTGCATACTTAAAGACGAAAATATACTATTTTTATGATAAAATAAAGCCACAAAATGTAAAAATAATTCATATAATCTGTGCTTATAATAAAAAATTACTTGAATTTTCTGAAGATACAGATATATTTTTAATGGTTTTTCGACATTGCCACTTATTTACAAAAAAAACCAACTCAGTTTATTTATTTTAGAGCAAATTTATCCAACTTTTGATAAATATCTTAATATTGAATTCTCAAGAGACAGGCACACGACAATTCGGTAAATTTTGTGTACATTGCATTTTTTTAATTAACGGAAAAATGTCGTTTTCAGGCATTTTTAATAGTTATTAAATGCCTATTTCTTGAAACTGTATCAGGGCAATTATGCAAAAAATTCCGCAGGAAATTTCTCCCAGGGAACAATTCCGACTAATAACAAATGATAGGGAAAACAAAAAATTTTTTACATAACTGCCCTGTATATCTGCGCTTTTGAGCAGTTTCATCATTTGGAATCCAGTCTTTCAAATCCCTTTGCTACAAACTTAAGGTAGATAACATGGAATGACAAGCTTAAACTTTCAGTCTGTTAGATAATTTATTTTCTAATGATTCCAATTAAAAAAGCCCTTAGGGGAAGCACTAGTATGCAGCAAACTAAATATACATATATGAAACAAATGTATAAAATTTTAATTATAAACTTTCATTCAAGCAATATGAGAAATTGCTTTTTTCGTACCAACACTTCAGATTAAGATATTTTGAAAATTGCATCACATCTTTCTTAATTCACTTAGCTTTCTTACACGCGTAATTTTAACTCTTTTACAAAAACCTACAGTTCACTTATTATATTACTAAAAACGAAAATAATTTCAAAATAGTTAGTATCCTCAATTGATTTAATAAGTACTGGATCTAAATAAATACTTTAATAAAATCAGTCTTGTATCGTTTCTATTAATTCTTAGCAAAAATTCACTATTTGTCCTTTATATGTGTTCGAATGAAATTTCACGATTTTTTTCTTGTTGTGAACTTTTGTTCGAATATTCGAACAAACAAAAATGTATTTGAATAATTTTAAAAAAGTTTGCAAAACATGACACGTATGTGTATAAGTTTAATTTTTGTTATTAACAAACAAAAAATAATTCATTACACAAGAAAAACAAATAATTTTAATAACAAACTTAGAAATATTAATAAATAAAAATTTTAATAAAAAAAATTAAAAATTTTAAAAACCTCCAATGCAGTTGACTTGTCTACTCTTTGTCAATAACAATTGACTATTATTAACATCCTACATTAATTTAGAAAGCCTTAGAGATTCTTATATCTTCTAAACGGCTGGACTAAATCAAAATCGGCCCAGCCGTTTGATCTCTAATCGTACATACAAAAAGATACACAGACACACACTACAAACTTATAACATCACTTTTTTTCAGATATTGGATGTTAAAAACCGAAACGAAATTAGTTAAAAAGTATAGGTATTTATACACATTTAAAAACCCTTTTTAATATGTCATTGATTTAAAAAATCATTTATAAACACCAGATAATCCCAGTTTTTACTCGTAGTTGGCAGACGATTATTTATTTCTTTTAATAAAAGAACAGGTAGAAAAGTTTCTTTCGCAAATTGCTAATGTTGGTGATATAGTTAAAATAGCATTAAAAATCATATACAGTTTGCGTAATCCTTTCTTTGATGTTTCCAAATAATTTAAATCAATTAATCAATCTGTTAATGAAACATTCTCATTTACTCCATCGTATTTGAGATTATTACCGCATATTTTGATTACAAAATAATCATGAAAATAAATTATTCGCGTACTGTTTTTCCGCATTTTGTGGCGTATTTGAAAAAATTAGTATTGGATAGTAAAGCTGGGGAATAATATTAAGGCATTTAATGCTTTTTTACGTCGTTCAATAATTCGATTCTTAAGGCTTTCGATTAGAGAACAGCAGTTATTTTTTTTAAACTCTTTATCATGAATTGTGAGACACCTTCTAATTCCATTAAATTTCCTAGGAGGAAAAGAAAAGATGCGTTTATCGAACATATACATATAAACAGGCTTACACAAGTATTTATAATTTGGAGTAATTTGATTACTTAGCAAAAATGAGAAAAAGTTGTTCGAGTATTCCAAAAATTTTTGTTCATATTTACATATTTTAATAGGAAAATATTTTTAGTATTTACATATCCATACAGACAGAGGTATACGAATATAAGCCAGCGAGGGCGTATTAATTATTCAAAAGATATGCATAAGCTAACCACGCATGTTAAAAAAAAGATTTGTTATATGCTTGCTTACATATTAATATATTAAACAGCAAAACTTTTATATCAATAAAATCGAAAGTACAAGAAAGTATATCTTCATTCAATAAAAAGTATCGAAAGTAGCACAATAGTATCCAAGCAGTCGAAAAAGTGGCAAATTGCTACTTTAGTAGCACCAACGGTAACGCTGTGTATGACCACACACACTGACACACACACTCTATAAATCTGTCACTTTTTATGCTTCTGTTTTCGCTCTTTCTTTATGCTTCACAAAATGTTTCACTACAAATGAACTGAGCTACTGAGCCAACTGAATGAAATACTTCAGTAAAGTGAGCTGAGCTGAAAAGAGCGGTCCAGCGTGACCATATTAGCTTATTTTGAGCTAAATTTAGCTTATTTGTTTCAGATTTAGCCTTAAAATTTTCATTTAGCTCTTAGCTTATTTTTTAGCTTTTTTTAA
This sequence comes from Tachina lurida, assembly GCA_944452675.1. Classification (NCBI taxonomy): domain Eukaryota; kingdom Metazoa; phylum Arthropoda; class Insecta; order Diptera; family Tachinidae; genus Tachina; species Tachina lurida. The sequence goes on along the minus strand of OX101754.1, from coordinate 39,038,800 downwards.
AAACTCATTTAGCTTTTTTAGCCTTTTTTTAGTCTAAATTGCGTGTTCCCTAAAAATATATTAAAGACATAAACACTTATAAAAATTATAGTCTTTTAACATTGTAAAATAGTTTACAAAAAATACAAAATGTAAATTGTACAACAATTTTATAACAGAAATGGAAAGTTGAAAAGTAGCAGATAATGGCAGAATGGTTAGAATTACAATGGAAAAAGTTAAATTCATATTAGTGGCCAAAACACTTTTTGAGTTTTTTGGGTATAAAATTATTTGACTTGAGTTGAACGTTCATTCAGCGGCATAAATTAACTTAAAACAAAAACCTGAAATAGCCTTAAGCCTGGATAACACTATGTACCGATTTTCGTCGGGCCACCTCAATAAAGTCATAAGTAATAAGCCAAAATGGCATTATTACTCAATTAATGCTGGAATAAGTCTATATGGGCTTATTACCAATGCAGTGTGGCGCAATTATGTCCTTGTATTTCAAGTATTCGATAAATTAGAGCAAAATCTTTACTTATGACTTTATTTCACTGATCTGACGAAACTCGGTACATTGTGCAGATAGTGTGATCCATGCTTTACCTTAAATAGCATTAATTCACTTAAAAAGCTTTCGTATTTTCGTATAAATGTTTTTACATTTTAAAAAACTTTTTAAGATTATTTTGAGGAAGTTTTTGTTTTGTTCTTCATTAAATCTAAAATATAATAATTAATAAATAATTTCATTAAGCAAATATTCTATATGTATAATAAAAAAATATGTTTGTGTAATATTTAACGTTAGTTTAGCAATAAGAAACTATTCAAAAGTGATCAAAGAAGTGGAAAAAAGTTTAGCTTTATTTTCTAGCCTAAAATGTAACTTTTTAGCTTATTTTAGCTTTTTTTCAAACGTGATTTAGCTTAATATTATTTTAAAATCTGGTCACACTGGAGCGGTCACTCAAAAGAGCTGATAAGCACAACTCTAATTTTAATTTTATTTGTCAAACTTTGTAACAACTTATATAAATTGTCGAATAGTGTTGCGATTCAAATGCTTTTTGAAGTACAAAAATAATACTTAATAAGTTATATACATTTTTTGGGTCACGAGTACGAGTACATATTTTTAACTTTGAAATTTCAAAATATTTGCCATTTACAATATTAAAATGCGTTTTTAATTCTAACCCCAGTCAAGGGAATTTTATTTGCAATATCTGAATCATTAACGAATTTAAACAAAAAGGTTAATTTTATTAAATTTATACAAAAAAGTAAAAATATATTGAACTCAAATGATATTTTTGACTTTAATAAAAACGCGCTAATTTAGCGCTTTTTTTTATTAAAAGCGCTGAGACGAAAAAAAGCGCGTTTGGCATAGTTAAAACGCGCTAAAACTAGCGCGAAAGGCGCTAAATTGGCATCGCTGATTATAGCAGCATTATGATATAAAACGTTACGAAAAGCGTTGACAAATTTTATATGGAAAAAATTTAAATTACAAAAACAAAATACAGTGGAGGCTCAAAAAAGTTAAGTAGTTTGTTTTGGGGGTGATGAACTTTTCCGAAATCTTAACTTTTCCGTAGTATGGAAAATTCAAGAGTTTATATGTGTATTTGTACATTGTTTATTTATTTTTTAATTGTCAATAAGGTGTGTTCCACAAGATTTTGTACAAGTTCGGACTAATGAGAGAAAAATGAAAATTACTCTGAATATGAAAAGGTTATCCAAAATTGCTGGAACGCAAAAAACCATAATTGCCCATCTTGAAATACTAGTGGTGCTTACTTTTTAAATTAAATTTTATTTAAGTGATTTTAGTCGCTTAAAACGCATAATAGTATAAAAACACAAAATTTGCATCATTGTCAACAGCTGTAAAAAGTAAATGAAAAAAACTCCAAAAAAGTAGAAGCTACGTGAGTTATTGAAAAAAATCATAAAAATCATTTTTCTTCATACTAAAGAAATGAAGAAATGTGCACAAATGTACTTACAACTTCAGATTTATTTCAAAAACATTCCATTATGCTTTTTAATAAATAAAAATTTTTTGCTTTATTTGCAAATTTTCTGATTAATTTTTCAGTTTCATATGTAAACAAAAAACAGCTGATTATTCAATTCTTGTCCGAACTTACCCAGAAGAAAAAGTTCGTACTAGTTTGTACAGGAAATGAAAAAAATTACTCTCTCATTCGCTCTCAAAATTGTACAAAAATTGCTATCTGGAACGCTTTTGGATAACTTTGTACAAGTTCGGACTGGTTTGTTATGCATCTGGAACAGACCTATATAGTACATGTATACATATGTACATATTTATTACTGTTTTGACATGAAAACTAAGGGCCCGATTACGGTTTACAACATCTAAATGTTGTGTTGTCAGTTACAACACAACATTTATCTTTTTCGTGATTATGGTTTACAACATCTAGATGTATACGTTACAGGGTTGCATTTTGATTGTATTCAAATTATGCATAAAAATACATACCTGCATAAGAAGAAGCGTCAAGTTGAAAAGAAAATACATAATTACTATTCAATTTAAAAATGGTTTTAAAATAATAAGTGTAAAGAATATGGATATAAACGTTGATCTTTTTTTTCCTGACAATGATGATGGAGAAGACAGAAAGAAAACTCACATGTCACGTATCCGTAAAAGAATTAGAGACATTTCTAACCCCTTGGAATTACCAAATACAGAGTAAGTCAATTTTTCCGAAGTTGAAAATTTTTAAATATATATGTATGTACATATATTTTACAGTTTCGCCAAATGTTTCCGTATAAACAAAGATGGGTTTTCGTTTTTGCTTCTGCAGCTGAATGATTTTTTAAAACCGTCAAGCCGGTGTTCTGCCATTCCTCCGATTCTCAAGCTATGTTGCGCACTTAGATTTATTGCAGATGGAAGTTATCAAAGAAGTAGCGGGAATGATTTTAATATTGGAGTTTCACAAACAACTGTTTGATGTATTTTAAAGGAAATTATAGAATTTTTTGAAAAAAAATGTGCAAGAAATGGATCAACGCTCGGATGACGGAGGAAGAAAAAACAAGTGCAAAACGTCTTTTTTTTTTTTTTGCTAGAACACAATTTCCGGGAGTAATTGGTTGTGTAAAGGGAACACACGTACGAATTGTAGCTCCTCCAAAAGAAGTCCAACATTTGTATATGAATAGGAAGGGGTATTACAGCTTGAATATCATGATAGTAAGCGTAATAATATTAAAAAAAAAATTACTGATAAATGAACTTTTTGTAGTTATGCGACTCTGAAATGAACATCAGTTATGTAGATGCTCGATACCCCGGCTCAAATCATGACTCATTCGTATGGAATATGAGCGATCTGAAACAATATTTACAGCATACGTTGGAGGAAAATACATGGATTTTAGGTACATAAATAAAGTTTTTACTTTTTCAATAATAAATATGAATGTACTCTTTCGACACGTTTAGGTGACGATGGATATCCATTGGAACCATTTTTAATAATACCATTCCGAAGCGCCGCCGAAGGATCTCCAGAAAGCAGTTTTAATACAGCTCATGCAAAAGCGAGAAACATTATTGAAAGGACAATTGGGGTTCTCAAAAGCAGATTTCGATGCTTACTATCTGCAAGAGGTTTGCACTATAGTCCTGGAAAAGCTACTCAAATAACAATGTTTGTTGTGCATTGCACAACATAAGCCAACATTATAAGACGGAATATCAGGAAGAAATGCTGTTTCCATCAAACACCGAAATAGAAATTGGAGAAGCTGCAGAAACAAACTTGGAAGAGAATGCGCGTGAAATTAGAAATAATTTAATGCTTGCAATTTTAAATGAATAAACTTTATTTTCTTTTACATTCACAGCCTGTAATTCATTTTAGTAAAAGGCTAAAATTCGCAATATATTTTTAAAATAGCTAACTAAAAATCGTAATTATTTTTATTTTAAAACTAAAAAACCAATATTCACTTTTAAAATAGCAAAAAATAAAACGTATGTAAATGAAATGCTAAACAAAAAAAATAATATACTATAATAATCTTTTACGGGTTAATTCGATTTGTGCTTTTAATAATTCTATTTGCAAATCTACTTTTTTCTTTTTTAAATCATAAATTTTTTTGTTTATTTCGTAGTTTTTGTACGAATTTTTTTCTAGGCGTTTTAACGTTTTTAGAAATTCTTCTTGGTTTTTTGCTTGCTCCCTTAAAATTGTTAACCGCTCGTCTTCTATATTCGCAAGATTTTTTATTTTGCGGCTTCTGGGCAATAGCAGCTCGTAATTTTTTTTAGTACCTGGTGATGGCTCGACAACAGTGATTGATTCCGCCGCATTGGAATCTTCTTGAGCTTGTAAGCCCATTGCAGATTTATTTGCGTCTGCATGGACACAAGCTCAACCGTATCCTGTTCAAGGGGGCTTAAGCTTATTTCGGTGGACGGACCTCCACCAGTGGCTTGGAAATTTCTTTTTTTCGTTGCTACGTAAAAACAAAAAACACTTTAAACTAAATTTAAAAAAGAAATAAATAATACATTTGCTACGTACTCTTTGCCATTCTTTTGCGATTCTAATCGGTGGTCCCAAAGAATTTAACTCGACCGAAAAGTTTTTCCATTTTTCCTTGAGCTGCATTTGCTCATGCCAAATGGTAGCTTCCCGCGACCATCCTCAGGATTTTTCTTCATTAAATCTATTAGCTTTTCCATTTGTTTTTTATTAGATATTTTCCTGAAAAACGTTTCTAATTGTTAAAGCTTTACAAAATAAAGTAAAAAATACTTAAAAATTTTTCTCCATTTTATATTCTTAAATTTTCACTTTAAAACAACAGGTAATGAGCAGTTGTAAGTTTTTGACAGTACTGACAACACATAAATACACATGTTGTAAACCGTAATCAGTGGAAATTTACATAGACAACTATTTATGCAACAGTGCTGACAACAGTTGTAAACCATAATCGCTTTTTCAAAAGTACAACACTTAAATTACAACTGTTGTAAACCGTAATCGGGCCCTAATTGTTGCTAAGATTGTTGCAATCAGAACAAAACAAATTCTACGACTAATGTCTTTTACAACCACCTGATGAGAGCAACTACATTATGCATATAAAATTCACAAAAAAAAAATCTATAACGGTAACGGTTTTAGTTTTGCATGTATACAGGCGAATATGACTCACTATATATATAAATATGTATTGAGTATTTACATACAAAAGATGAGATCATCTTAGAAAGAGAAAAAAACTATATATAAAAAAATTGTCTCAGAAAAGTTGAGAATTACTTAACTTTTTGGAGTCACGAATTCACCATTCCATATACTTAACTTTTCTATGACTTAACTTTTTCGAGCCTCCACTGTACATAAAAAATTTCTCAACGCCAAGCGTTGCGTTTTACAAAATAAGGCCCATAATCATCAGAGGTCACGTCCTGATGAATGTAACTGAATATCAAGATTTGATTTAATGTCATTTTACTATGTGTCTCTATGTACGTTTATTTATTGAACAATTTTCATTTAAAAAAGGCACAAAAATTTTTTTTAACAAAAAATAAACAACACGCAACTTAGATATTTTTGGCAAGTATTTTTCAAATATTTGTTTGGTTCATCATGATATAAAATTATCAACTGCAAATGGAAATTGAAATGTTCTAAACTGGTTCACTGAAGTAAGTAACGCAAAAATAAATGTCAAATATAGTGTACGAAAATGATTACATGAACAAATTATCAGCGAACTTGTATTGCATTTTAAATATGCGTATGATGCAGAGCAGTGACGCATTTACGAACACACCCATTTTGTGTTGATATTAATTAAAAAATTAACAGTTGCTCTGCCGGCGTTATATTATAATATCTGTGGCAAGAAGGAAAAAGTGCTTAATTCGAAATAAGCTAATTTTGAGTTAATAGTACCTCTGTAATCTGCATATTCGAAATAACCCTTTTAGACACAGAAAGTTTACTTTGCAAAGTCTTAATTCAGCTGTGTGAAAGACAGAGGGAGAAATACTATATCTTTCTGTCTGTCTCCCAGCTGAATTAAGACTTTGCAAAGTAAACTTTCCGTGTGTAAAAGGGGTAAAAGAACCCCTGGTCAAAATCTTAATTAATTTGTCCGATTTTGCTGGAAGTTATAGCAAAATTACTTGCGACTTATCTTTTTAGACTTAATTTGGAATAATAGCTTAATTAATAATAGTCAGGGCTGTCATAGAAACCAATCTTATCGGAGTTGGATTTGAAACCGACGAAAAAAATAGTTTGGTGTCATGAAGTCAAATGTTGTCGGTTGTTTGTTCAAACTAGAACTAGTGTTGGTTTTAGGTGTCATAGAAACCAACGTTATCGCTTTGTGATTGGAAATAAACCAAGCAGCTTAGAGCCGTCTTTTTTTATTGGAAATAAATAAAATAGCTAAAAACTCCATTTTTCATTTTGTTTTTTAACAGTTTGATTTTTAGCGAATTTGCAAGCAAATAAGAGTTGATAAATTGGTAAAAAATAGTATGTAAATTTTTTATGTTTTTATCCTCAACGGGGGAAGGCATAAGGCTTTTCGTTAGTTAAATTAAAGTTGCACATATTTGGACAAATAAAGCGATCCTCAAAGTTGACTACATCGTCTTATACTTCTACCCAGACATATGTATGCTAGAATCGTTTCCACCAGCTCATTGCAATTTCTGCGATGTTAGCAATTTTTTTTGCGATTTATCTAATTTTCTAAGATTTTTTATTCTTTGCAGTGCATTGCAGTGTAAGTGGTTACTTCAATGCATTTGGAAATTTTTCGCGAAATTACGATTTTTCGCGTTAATTTCGAGTTTATTATATTTTTAACAGTTTTGGATATTTCTAATCAATTTTAAGGGTTGTTTCCAATTTTGCAACTTCTTACAAATTTTTGCAATGTTCGCGATGAAATCGAGCTTTTGCAAATATTCTGCTTAACAGTTTTCGCTATTAGATTTTGCTTAGATTCAGCTGTTAGCAATTTTTTGCGAATTTTCGTCATTTTCGCGTTTTGTACCGAATTTTTTTTGCATTCCTTAGATTCCTTTTTAATAAAATCACCGCACGTTTAAAATTATTTAATTTTTCGCAAATTTCTGCTATTTTTGCAAAAGGATGTAATTTTTCCAAAGTTTTTAGATTTCTTTATTCATTTTTACTTAAAAGCTTAACATTTAAAATTTTTGCGAATTTTCGTAGTATTTGGCTTTTTCTCTCACAGTTTTAGTGAGTTTAAGCAATTTTAATTTATTGCTTGTTTCAAATGTTGCGTGATTTATTCCAAATTTCAGCCTTGTTTGAGTTAAAAAATAGTTGCATAGCTTGGTATCCACTTGGTACTCTATTACCACTTCTTATTTCTTTTCTATAATTTGATTCTTATTAAAAGCACAATTCTTAAGACTAGTTTAGCGTAAATAGCATAATTGACAAAATTTTCAAACAAAAACTTGCATTAGAAGCCGTAAACAAATGAACAAAAACATAAGAAATCTGATTTCAATATCGAACACATTTGCATTCAAAAATAACAAAACCGACTTGATTTCATGACACCAAATGAATCCAATATTGGTTTACAAAACCGACAATCAGCAAAACCGACTTGGATTCTATGACACCCCCGATTATATATAAACTCATAACAATAACATAAGGTATATCCAAAATTAGTGATTATAAATTTGTAAAATTTCGCGATTTGCAAGCTTTTTAATATTTATTTTGTTTTAAAATTGAGTTCTGTTGATTCAGTTAAACAACATGTGTCTGTGATTTGAGATTTCGTTTTATTGGTAACGTAATATGAACATATAATTCTAGAAGAAATCAACAAAAAAAAAAAAACGTATGCGTATGTATGTATGTAATTTTATGTACATATACATATAATGAAACAAATGAAATTAGAATTGATTCATATTACGTTAAATGCTGTAAATTCGAAATTGAGTGCAAAATTGTTTAGAAAATTAAAAAAAATAAAGCAATAATTCACTTACATTGAAAATCTTCCATCGATGTCAGCAGCCACCGGATGACAGTATAACGATGATTAGGCTTATGGTAGAATTAGTCGATTCGTATCGTGTTACTTTTGAAGTGGTGGTAACGTTTAATTCTGGATGTTAGTTAGTAAAAACGTGAGAGTTCCACCAAACTTGTCAGCTGTTGTTGTATTTCTCTTTGCTTTATACATATGTGTGCATGTATGTAAGAGAGAAGTTGACGTAGAAATCTATTTTCTGTAGATTTTTACCTCACATACACTTACGATACATATTAAATAAACAGCAACATGTTATATTTATGCTACAGATTTTCTCAGCTGCTCCGTCAACTCACGATACGAATCTACTAATTCTACCATTAGTTTTGATTAAAAGTTTTTACTCAATATATATACATATTAGAGTTTTTCTTTTCCCGGACTTTTTCATTTCCCGGGAAAACGGGAAAGATTTTTCGGTTTCCCGGGAAATCCCGGGAATTCCCGCCCAGTACAAAACAATACAAAATATTTTTAAATTTAATTTATTTCAACAAAAACAAATTATAATTCATGAGATCGATTAAATTATAACGTTTTATACACACATTATTCAAAACATAATACCGTTTCCGTTCTTTATATAATAATACATAGATACCAATATTATAAAAAAGAAATTATACGAGTATTATTAAAAAAAATATTACAAAATATCCCCCTTGTGAAAAAACCATTGTTAAACTTAAAATTGGTTTAACAAACGAATTTTGTATGGCAAAACCAGTTTTAACGCATGCTTTAACGTTAACAATCGTTTATGCATAAGGGCATATTTCTTTGGAAATAGGACTTTAGTACAGAATAAGCTGTTAATGCTGTTAACCGTACTATTTACCAAAGATAATCTGTAATTATTTGTAATTTTCTTTTATTTCCTTGCTCATTTCTGTATTTTACTTTTATGAATTGTTGTAGAATTAAATTTTGATAGTCGCGTTCTGCTTTTTCCAAATAAAGGCATCAAAGTCTCAGAATGCATGTGTACCAGATGTAAACTCGGCCTTAGTTGTTGTAAAGCTTTAGCTATTGTGATATTGCCATCACCTTATTATTGCACCATCGCATTAATAAAGTGAATAACGTCACTCATCAAGGAATGTGTACATACAAATTAAGTTGCCATAGCAAGATCAAAAAATCCCGGGAATTCCCGCACAAATTTCCCGGGATTTCTTTCCCGGAAAATGTGCGGGATCCCGGGAAATTCCGTATGAAAAACACTAATACATATGTATATTTAAGTATATGATCGTATATACATATGTATATGTATGTGCTGTTTATATTACTTCATTTGAGTTTATGCATAAACTAAAGCCGGTATGATGTATCTGTGAGAGTGTTTATTATAGCTATTGCTATTTATGGCGTGATACAGGGGTTAGAAAATGATTTTCGTAACAAAATAAACCGACACTAATACAGTTATAAATTTATTTTTGTTTTGATTTCTGTGTACTTAAAAGCAACGTACGAAAATAAACGAAGCAAATTGTTTGAATTTGTTTTGGTTCGTTCTTTGAAGTGAGCAGTGCTGCCACAACCAAAAAATTTTTACAACCAAAATTCGCTTTAAAAGTTACCAAATGAGAAAAAATATAACCAAACTTCAATATGTAGTATTTTTAATAAATAATATTTAAAATGCATACACTTTGCGCCGCACTACAACAAGAAATCATGTACCTTGATTGCTGATTTGCAAGCAATATTTCAATGCTCATTTGTAAGGGATATGCCAGTCGGCAGCTGATTAATTTTTTCTCCTCTAGTTTCCCGTTTAATTGTTGAATTTTGTTTTTCTTCACACGTTTAGTTTTTGTATTTGACAGCCGAACAGTATTTTTACACAAACAACAACTTACCTGTATATTCTTTATATAAATTAACTTTATAAAATCTTTTAATTGAATGTTGCCGCCATTACAAAAGACGAGTCATTTCTGTAGTACAGAGTTGTGATCATTTAGTAAAATTAAAGGCTCAGTTACCCGACTGTAATGTAAAGTAACTGCAACAGCAAGAAACAGCTGATCGATATTGTTATGTGAAAAGTAATTCAAATGGTTATAGAGATGTAATGTAACGTAACCCACTTTTCATATAAAATTATCGATCAGCTGTTTCCTACGTTGCAGCTACTTTACATTACAGTCGGGTAACTGAGCATCAAAAGCTGTTGACAGTGTTGTAAAGGTATTGTAAACAAGTGAGTAGCAATCAAGGCGAATTCATAACAGGTGGATGCACTAGCGATTTTAGTCACAGCTGTTTTATTTTCAGTTGCCTTGGTAGCAATACTAAAAATTTAAGAACATAAAAGCTTAAAAAGTATAACATAAAAAATATGTACATGTGTATCATTATTTTGGCAAAAAATAACCAAAATTAGAAAAATATTCACATCTCCACATTAAAGAAAAAAATAACCACTTTTGGTTAGAAATAACCACAAACGGCAGCCCTGGAAGTGAGTGAAAAAAAACAAAACAAAAACAATGAAAAACATTGCTTATTCAATTTGTTTTTGTATTGTTTTTCCCCTGATCACAAACCAGAGAACACAGCCGATCGACTCTAAGCCGGCTAACAGCCGCCACCGGCCATAAACAATATATTAATTTAATCGTGCGCCGCTAGAAAAGATAATAATGGGAAATAAATGGAAACGTTTTGAAATATTTGCGGCGAATTTGACATTATCATATAATATAATTTTATTGCATTGTATTTAACACATTAAGTTTGTTGTATACCATGTTCACACTTATGTTTTTAAAAATGTTTAATACGTGTTCACACTTATATTTTTAAACATTTTTAAGACGAGTTTTCTAAGAACTAAACACACCCGTTCAGATTATATTTGAGATGATTATTGTTGACGTTTTGTGAATAAATAAATTATTGTGTTTGCAAGAAATTTCGAACAATTATGCTTTTTGTTTGCTTTATTATTTTTAAACAACACATATTTTTGTAAATAATGTAATATTTTTTAAGCAATTATTGTGTTCCAAATAATTTTTTTAACGTGCCGTAATTTAATAACAACACAAAGTTGCCAGAGTTATCAAAAACGCACTTGTTTATCGATGAACTTAATTTTAAAACTTGTTATCTGAGATGCTTAACAAAACAAGTCAATGTATGGTAAAACATCAAAAAATTGTTGTGTTTAAGCTCCTAAAGACGAATAGGACGTTAAACACATAAGTGTTAACAAAGTATTATATAGCTAAGTAGCAATTGCTATAACCGGGTGTCCTAAGACACCTCTCTTCTTTTTTTCTTTTTGTTTGCTTAGCCCGGAATAATGATATTAATAATTATAATTGACCAATCTTTTAGTGCTAGATAAATTTAACAAGAAATTAAATTAACCATTTGAATAACAAACACTTGCAAATTTAGAAGATAAGATAAAAAAAAGTTAGCTGAATTAAAAATAATATACACAAAACTTCGTTTAAATTATGCCACCAAAATTAACACGCCTGCTTGTTTTTTTAAAATTAAGATATTAACGGCCTTATTTATAAGCAAAACCTGTGTACACTCTTCTTCATGTGATACACAAATATTAGCGATTATGAACTAGCAAACACTTAAAAACTCTTGATATTGATAATGGCGCTTGCCGTTTTCACTCCGAATCCTTGAAGAAAACCACACAATTCCGAGCCCAATTATATGCCTTTGTGGGTGTAAAACTTTTATGAATATCCAATGATAAGCAAACAATGATCCATTTTTATCCAAATACTATGTTCCAAACCGGTTACAGACTAACAAACACAATGATAAGATTTCAATACACTAAACAATAAAAAATAATAAAATAAATTAAAAACTTTCCCACAAAACCTTCGTCAGAGGATAATCAATTCCTTTATGCATATTTTGTGATGCTAGTGAAATAGCAATGGTAGCTGTGGCATACTGGCGGTATGACTCAGAAAGTGAGATAAATGTATCCTTTATAGCTGGTAAGGCGAATTGCGCACCCACCAAATATATGTCAGTTCCTCGTTTGGAGTTACAAGCAGCTATAATGGCTGTGAGACTAAAGAATTCCATCATTGCGTATCATGACGTGAAACCTATCGACATTTGCTTTTGGACAGATTCGAGTACTGTGGTAAAATGGTTAACATCGCACCATCGCCGGTATAAACAGTTCGTTGCCAACAGAGTAGCTGAAATCTTAGAGTCTTCAGATGAAACCTAGTGGCACTGGTTGCCTGGCAAGATGAATCCTGCCGATGAAGCTACTCGTCCTAGTCTAATGTATAACTCAAATGGTCGTTGGAAAAATGGTCCAGAATTTTTGCGTAAGAAATCTGAAGAATGGCCTACAGGTTGTAGCTCACAAGAAAATAATAGGGGTGATGAAGAGCTTCGAAACGATCATTTCGTGTTCTCTACTCGTATAGTAAGAGTAGTAGGGAACTGCCAATCCTGCGTCAATTAAAATTTTGAAATTTTAAAATTTTAATTACCCAAATTTTAAAATTCTTGGAAATTTGTGAAATTTGATACCCTACGAGGGTGGATCAATAAGTCCGTCCAACTTTTTGTTTACATAAGGAATTTTTTGTTTACATAAGGGGTTTTGTTTGTTTAATACATACGAGGGTGGCTCAATAAGTCCGGGTTTTTTATGACCGTGGGAATTTGTATGTGTGTATGTTTGTGGGGTGGATTAAGGGGTTTCATCGATGTCACGTGCGACATTGAAGAACAATATTGGTTATCAAAGATATTTAATACAGTTAAAACTAATAATTTTTCCTAATACTAATGGGGGTGAAATAGTGAACATTTATTTTTCCTAATGCCTACGGCAATATATGAATATTTTTCCTAATGCCTACGGCAATATATGAATATTTTTCCTAATGCCTACGGCAATATATGATTTTCCTAATGCCTACGGCAATATATGAATATTTTTCCTAATGCCTACGGCAATATATGATTATTTTTCCAAATGCCGACGGCAAAACGTAATTATTTTTCCAAATGCCGACGGCAAAACATGATTATTATTTTTTTCTAATACCAAAGGGAAAATTGCCAGTGTTGCCAGACTGTAGAAATTTGTTATCGTAATACTATATCAGTAATATCAGAGAAAATATTTATTTATGTGTTCACATGTATGTGAACACCCATACTTGTGTTCACATGTATGTGAACACCCATACTTGTGTGTGGGGGGTCCAGCTTGATAGTCGCGGGTAATTTAATATTTTGTGTATTTGTTTAAGAAATATGTATGTATGTATGTATGTGTATATGTATGTATGTATGTGTATGTATGTATGTGTGCATGTATGTGTGCATGTATGAATGTGTGATCGTGGGTATTTGTGCGTGGAATATTTTGTAGAATACATATATATTTTGCAAGGTAGTCATTTTCTTTGTCTACGATTATTTTAAAGCAGCAAACTAAGTACACTCAACAGCAGAGAAACAAAAACCAAGAATTTGCAAGTAAGCAAAAAAGTTAATTTCTCCTTCTCCCCACTTCCTTCTCTTTCCTTTATGTAGTTTTTATTTGAAATAAGAAAACACATTTTATTTCATTTTATTTTTTATACATTTATTGTTTAAAATTTTATAAAATTTTATAATAATACATACATTCATATTTTAAAAAGTGAAAAAGTTTAATTAAAGCAAGACATTTCTTTTGTTAGTAAAATAGCATTTTTTAGTGCGCAAGCACCAAATTTATGATAATTACAATAAAAATATTCTGGATACTTGATTTCCATTTGTTTAAAGTTGATGCAGCCTATATCCTCAACGTTAAAAATTTTTCGGCATAAAATTTTTTCCAACCATCGTCTTTTTTCTTCACCTTTTACATAAATTTTAGAACATCTTGCGTTGGCTTTTATAAAATTGCAAACGCTTTGAAATGAAACTGATCCAGCAGTCCAGCTTAGGTGATGATAGTTTTTTGTTAGCCACTTTGCTTCTCTTTGCTTTTCTATTGATAAGCATTTGATATCAAATGGGGGTTTTATAATGAAATTGTTATATTCATAATTGTTGAAAACAATTGCTACTTCTTTTGCGATGAAATCATTTGAATTATTTTTGAAACCTTGTACGTCTATGAAAATTATGTTGTTTTCCATATTAGTCAATTCATAAGACTTTTCGCACTTGTCCTTTGATAGGTACATATTCTAATATACGATCATGAATAAGAATGCAGTAAGCTGATGTTTTTGCTCCAATATTAGTTGCTGTTTCAAATTCTATTTTTATATCAATCGGTCCATTATTGAGTGATTCATTCTGATGACTGACATCTACTACAATAATAGGAGCTTTTGTCTTAAACTCTGATGCAGTTAGAAGCGGTTGAGATTCTTTCATATAGTAGCTTTGTTGAAATCTTAGATACATATCATATAGAATTGCATATCGTTAATTTTTGAACTTTATGTTAAGATCATCATATGGATATGAGACTGAATTTAAATGTACTTTTAAATTAGTCAAATCACAATGAACAAACTTATTTTCTTGTTGAAAAGCAATCAATACAAAACGAGGGCGTTCTCTATTTGCAGCTAGTTTAACATTCCAAATATGGCTAGTTCCCATATTTAATTGTGGATTGACATGACAATCCCAACTGCGAAATGCCATAGGTATAGAAGCACCATTGTTAATAATTTTAATCATATTCAATTTGCTAAAGTCGGATAATTGTACATGTGGGATTCTCCATGAGATTAGTGAAATTGTAAGTTTAGCTTTTTTAGTAGAAACACTCGAGCGTACAAGATCTTCGTCGTTCTTATTGCGCAAGAGTATCAGTTCATGTTTTCCATTTAGTATAACTTTGTTGTAGTCTTCAGCGAATCCTAGAAGCATTTTTAGAGGTACATAGAAATTGAAAAAGCCATTTACAAGAGTGACATCGTCAATTTTGTTCCATCCAGCATTTTGCATCACGTTGCTTTCTGTTGGTGACATAGAAACCAAATTTTTTATGGTGCGGTGAATTGCCATATTTGCCAAAAATTTCTAGGCAAAGATCGTGTTAGAGATCACTGCCACATTAGTGGCAAATTTAGAGGCGCAGCCCACAATAAATGTAATTTAAATTACCAAATTCCCAAATTTATACCAGTTTACTTCCACAATTATTCAAATTATGACTCACATCTTTTCATTAAAGAATTAGGTGAAATTTCATTGCAACTGAAAGTACTCCCTCTCAATAAGGAACTTTATATATCCCTCTCCCAATTCACAGAAATGAGTGATGGCCATAAGCTTGAAATAAGATTTCTTGATACTATACGCTTTATGGCTGAGAGTTTGGAATCATTAGCCTGCAATTTGTCGGATAATGATTTCAGCACTATAAGGTCCTTATTTCAATCAGAAAAAGAATTTCAGCTTATTAAGAAAAAAGGTATTTTCCCATATGAGTACCTAAATTCATTCGAAAAATTAGATGAATGCCAGCTGCCTTCACGCAGTGATTTTTTTAATAAGTTGAATAATAAAGAGTGTTCTTTAGAGGAATACTCACATGCTGTAGAGGTATGGAATACTTTTGGTTGTGAAACAATGAAAGATTACATGGAACTTTACTTAAAAACAGACGTCCTCTTACTGACAGATATTTTCGAGAACTTTAGAAAAGTTTGTAAGGGTATTTATGAGCTCGATCCTTGCCAGTATTATACAGCACCTGGCCTTTCCTGGGATGCAATGCTCAAATATACAAAAATTGAATTAGAATTATTGACAGACATAGACATGTACAATTTTATGAAAAAAGGTATACGTGGGGGGATAGTACAGTGTAGTCAAAGATATTCGAAAGCAAATAATAAATATTTGCAAGATTTCGACAAAGAAAAGCCCTCAGAATTTCTCGTCTATTTAGACGCTAACAATTTGTATGGATGGGCGATGTCGGAATATCTTCCTCATGGTGGGTTCAGATGGTTATCACAAGACGAGTTGAATCTGGATCCAAACAGCATAGCTGATAATGGAACAGACGGTTATATTTATGAGGTTACGTTGGATTATCCCTCTCATTTACACGACTTGCATAATGATCTTCCTTTTTGCGCTGAAAATAAGAAACCTATGCAAGCGAAGTATAGCAAGTTGATAACCGATTTCTCTACAAAGCAATCATATGTGATACACTTTAGAGTTCTAAAACAGTGCTTAGAATATGGCTTAGTTTTAAAGAAAACTCATCGTATTCTAGCATTTAAACAATCTCCATGGTTAAAAGGCTATATTGACCTAAATACCAGACATAGAGCCACTGCTAAAAATGCTTTTGAAAAAAATTTTTTCAAGCTACTTAATAATGCAGTGTATGGTAAAACCATGGAAAATGTGGACAAGAGGAGAGATGTTAAAATTGTTAATAATTGGGAGAGGACGAATTGCAATCATTTAGGTGCCCAAGATTGGATATCAAAACCAAATTTTCATAGTTTATCTATATTTTCTGAAGATCTTGTAGCAATCGAAATGACTAGAGTCAAAACCTGCTACAATAAACCAATTTACTTAGGATTTTGTGTACTCGAGCTGTCCAAATGGAAAATGTATAATTTCCATTACGGGTACATGCAACCTAAGTTTAAGACAAACCTCTCATTAAACTATATGGATACTGACTCTTTTATATATTCAATAAAGACTGACGACTTTTACGCTGACATAAAAAATGACATACATGAACAATTTGACACATCGGACTATCCTACAGACAATATTTATAATTTCCCAATAGTAAATAAAAAAGTAATTGGTATGATGAAGGATGAAAATTGCGGTAAGATAATGACAGAGTTTGTTGGGCTGCGCTCAAAAATGTATTCATTTAGTGTAGAAAACCAAGATGATATTAAAAAATCGAAGGGGGTAAAGAGAGCCATATTAGATAAATATAGTTTAGCTACATATAAGAATTGCTTATTTAATAAGATTAATGTATATGATAGTATGTTAACATTTAAATCTAAGCTACATCAATTATATACTAGCGAATTAAATAAGGTAGTATTAAGCTATGGAGATGATAAGAGAAAAATTAGATCAAATAATATAAACACTTATGCATGGTATCATTTTCGTATTAAGGAAACTAACCCTGAATACGAACTTGACATGTTGCTAGATGAGATTGCTAAAATGCAAGAAAATCTTAGTTAATTAGTTAAGAAAAAATATTGTATATAAAATCCTATTTATTAAGAAAAATTGTTGTATATAATATCTTAGTTAATAAGAAAAAATATTGTATTTATATCGTATTTAATCAGAAAAATTGATGTATATAAAATCTTATTTATTAAGAAAAATTATTGTATTGTTGTTAAAATGAATGTAAAAAAAGTCTAAGAAATATTATTGTATTTAAATTCTATTTATTAAGAAAAGTTATTGTAAATAAACTATTGAAAAAAGAATGGAAAATGTGAGTGGTTTTTTTTTTTTTATTTCTTTATTGACTTTACTTCGTTGGATCAAAAATTTTTGTTTTTTGCTTATTTGCAAATTCTTGTTTTCATGTCGCTTAAACATGCACAGTCTTGTTTTCAGGTTACTTAAACATGCACAGTCTTGTTTTCTTTGAGAGGTTCTGCACAAGAGAAATTGAATTTCACAATATTATGAAATTCAATTAGATATTTTCATAAAGAGAAATAATTTAGATAATCGGATAAAATCCTCATATTTTTTCACTACATACAAGTTTCTGTTATTTTATATTCGAACAGATGATTCCTAGTTTTCCTTTAGAAAAAAATAATACAAATCAAGGAATATTTTTATAATTCAATTTTATTTTATTATTTATACAATTTTATTTCATTTTTATTTAATTTATTTATAATGATGGAAACATTTCGTAATAGCCAATTATTAGATGTTCTAGTATATTTTTTCTTAAAAAATATATGGTACATCTGCAAGTATCAGGTCCCTCCTCACACTCAGGATGATACCAAGGACAGCTTGGGAAGTGTCCTTCAGTGTTGTCTTCATCTTCCATGACACCATATTCTTCGTTCTCATCCAGCATATTTTGGAAACATTTTATCATCTCCCAATGATCAAAAAGCCTGAAGCTTTCAAAATCTCTTATAAATTGATTAAGAGTACGTCTAATTTGGCTCATTTTATTTGCTGATGAATGAATGATGATGAATGTTGGAAGGTTCCTTTAAGACTAATTTGTTCTGTAAATTTTTAAAATATCTATATGGTCTTTAAAATATCTATACTATCATCTCTATGTCATATTTCTTTTTAGCAGTCTATCTCTCTCTAACCCTTTTCTCTCTATTCCATATTTCTTTTTTACTACTCTATCTCTCTCTAACCGTTTTCTCTCAATAACTATCTCTTTCTGTCTATCACTATCCCCCACTTATTCACTATTTCACCACAATTATTTTCGATTAGCCTTTTTGAAGTCATCATCGCTACTTTTAAGATCATTTCCAGTTAAACATTCAGAGTGACAAGAAGTATCTAAATAAAAAATAAAAAAATGGACTCCACAACAAATCTAATTGCAAAATTTAATGCTCTAAATAACAAAACTTTAATACACGTAAAGGAGCTTGATTCTTCAACGAAATATACTATTAGAAATGTGGTACGTGTAACAACTAAATATGGACCAACCCTAAAAGTTGAAATGAATAAACACATAATGTTCCTGCCCAAACGATATAATATTTTAACTGATGACGATATCAAAGATCTCTCAAGCGGATCATATTGCCTAAGTAGAGAAGGTGAAGAAAACCTAATTGTCGAGAGTGAGCTGAGTGAATTTCTAATTCAAAATTCCCAATTTCCTGTTTGGCAATAATATATTAATTATGTATTTTAAATTATGAATAAAAAGACATTAAAGAGTTTTGTAAAATATAAATTTTTGTGTTTTATTTAATATTTTCAGTTATTTCATAAAGAAATTTAAGACATAAATGTCCACAGGTAAATGTATTGAAATTCTGATGCTGATTATAGTTGTATTTTATATTTGCACCAAGATATTTGACTACTTCCCAAGGAGGTTGTAAGTTTCCAAAGCTGTCGAAATATTCTTTTTCATTGTTGTTTTTATAGTATGCTACCCAATGTGTACCAGGTCCTGTTGATACATCTAAGTTGATTATTCCACATTCAATTTTCTTTGTTCGTTTTGGTAGAGTATTCAACATGAAAACTCCTCTAAAATATGGAATTTTTATAGAGAAACGGTTTAGGTCCACATCAGATAGTGGTCTGTTGGGCAGCATCTTTAAGAGTTTTTTGATTCCTCTTTGTGAACTAAACCATAACCTTTTTTATATGGTTTTAAGTAAAGTCCTTTTCCCACTGCTATAGATTCCATCGCTTTATTATGTCTAGTTGCTTCATCAAGTTGAATTTTTGCATTCTTTGTTGCATTTACAGCTTTAGCTATGGCAGCACCACCAGTTGTTAGACTACCAATTGCACCCAGAGCAGTTAAAATCGGTATTAGAGGTAAAAAACCACCGATTTTTGGAACACGTATTACACGTGGAACTACAATTTGAGACTTTCTTCCTTTTAATGATTTGTTAATAGTTTTTCGTGCAATTTTAATAGCTGAGTTAATATCTAATGGTTTTTCCTTCTTTAGTATTTTTGTTGCAGCTCTAATTGATGTTCTAAATAGTTTTTTATCATTTGGCTTGTTCTTTTTAGCATTTTTCTTTTTCTCCACACCCATACCAAATTTAGTTTTGGTTTTCATTGCGTTAGTAACCATATATGCAAATGATTTTTCTGCAAGACTACTGTCTTTTGCTAAAACTCGATTCCAAGCTGAATTTTCAAGTATTTTATCAGCTTTATGTCTAGTACTTATATCCTTATTTTTTGAATACGCAATATCGTGATTTTTACAAGCAGAGTCCAATAAATTAATACCTTTGTCACCTCGATTTAAACGTTTTTGTAGTTTTGTTCCAGGTCCACAGTACTGATACCCCGGAAGATGAAGCTCAACAGGTAGAGAGTTTATTATTTTATCTACTATACCTCCTCCAACGAAGGTGTTTTTATGACTAAACGTTTTCTGATATCGTATAACCATATTATCTAATTTTTTCTATAATAAGAGGTAACATTTATAAAATGTATTTAGTTACAAAAATGCAGTTAGTGAAACAACATAAAAATATTTTAGTTCGTAATATTGACGATTCAGTGAACATCACTTCAAAAATAAAGCATAGCCCCCTCTTACCAAATTCTATTCGTGCTCTAATAGTTGGACCATCCAATTGTGGAAAGACTAATGTTATGATTGGCTTACTAGAAAGTCCTAATGGACTCAAGTTTGAAAACATCTATTTATACTCAAAATCTCTATATCAACCCAAATATGAATACCTGAAGAAACTAATTTCACCAATTAAAGGAATGGGATATTATACATTTACAGATAATGAATTAGTTATTCCACCTGACGAAGCTAAAACTAATTCAATTATGATATTTGATGATGTTGCATGTGAAAAGCAGAATAATATACGTACATATTTTTGTATGGGGCGACATAGGGATGTCGATTCATTCTACTTGTGTCAAACTTATACTAGAATTCCCAAGCATTTAATAAGAGACAATGCCAATGTTATTATAATGTTTAAACAAGATGAGACAAATATGAAGCATGTTTATAGAGATCATGTTGGTGGCGATATGAGTTATGAAAAGTTTCATGAGATTTGTCGAGAGTGTTGGAAGGATAAATATGGATTTTTGGTGATTAGCAAAGATAATGAATTAAATGATGGACGCTACAGAAAGCAATTTGACTATTTCATAACTATATAAACTACTCTTCATAAACATTTACTTTAGTTATTAATCTAACTTTAAGCTTGATACATCTATTTGCTATAACCTCATCTGATACCTGATAAGCTGATCTGAAAACCAGACCAGCTACCTAATAAGCTGATTTGATACCTGATAACCTGATCTGAAAACCAGACCAGGTCCTGAAAAGCTGATCTGAAAACCAGACCAGGTCCTGAAAAGCTGATCTGAAAACCAGACCAGGTCCTAAAAAGCTGATCTGAAAACCAGACCAGGTCCTGAAAAGCTGATCTGAAAACCAGACCAGGTCCTAAAAAGCTGATCTGAAAACCAGACCAGGTCCTGAAAAGCTGATCTGAAAACCAGACCAGGTCCTGAAAAGCTGATTTGATACCTGATAACCTGATCTGAAAACCAGACCAGGTACTGATAAGCTGATCTGAAAACCAGACCAGGTCCTAAAAAGCTGATCTGAAAACCAGACCAGGTCCTGAAAAGCTGATCTGAAAACCAGACCAGGTCCTAAAAAGCTGATCTGAAAACTAGACCAGATCCTGAAAAGCTGATCTGAAAACCAGACCAGGTCCTGAAAAGCTGATCTGAAAACCAGACCAGGTCCTGAAAAGCTGATCTGAAAACCAGAGCAGGTCCTGAAAAGCTGATCTGAAAACCAGACCAGGTCCTAAAAAGCTGATCTGAAAACCAGACCAGGTCCTGAAAAGCTGATCTGAAAACCAGACCAGGTCCTAAAAAGCTGATCTGAAAACCAGACCAGGTCCTGAAAAGCTGATCTGAAAACCAGACCAGGTCCTAAAAAGCTGATCTGAAAACCAGACCAGGTGCTAATAAGCTGATCTAATAGCTGATACCTCATCTAATAGCTGATACCTTTTATTTATTAAACATGGATGAGAAAATTTTAAAACAGTTGGTGTTGACAAGAAATGTCTTGAAGAAAAAGCTTCGTAGTATAAAAACTGGTGAAATAGATACACGTGAACAACTAAGAGATACATTTAAACCTATAACAGAACCACTGAAAGAATTCATAAATAGTTCTAAAAAAATTAAAAGAATTCCCATTAAAGAAGAAAATAAAATGAAGACAGAATTTGAAAATAATACAAGTTTAAAGTCTGAAAAACCATCACTCAAGTTAGAGACAAGTACACCAAAGAAACTAGCAGAAGGAACAATATCTGATAGTACCATATTATTTAACGAAACTAATACTAAAAATGATGATGATGATGATGAAGATGATTTTTACTCACAAACTTCCAATACAGAAGATACTTATACTGATTTATCAGTCTTGGAAGAAAGAAATGAATTAGATACAAACTATGGTCCACATAAAGATTTCAATAATGAATGGAAATTCGGTGATAGTAAACTTACACTTAGTGAACATAAAATACAAGTTGGTGGTCAAATATGGGCTCTAACACCAGGACTATTTTCTCTAATGTTTCATAAAATACCAAAAAATTATGATAAATTTGAACTCGAAATCTATAAAAAGATTTTAATTACTACTAATGCATATAGAAGAGACTATAAACCTGATGGTCAAATTAAGGGTACTAGAGGATATAAATATAAACATATTATTAAGAAATTTATTGACGAGAAAAACCAGGATAATTTACCCGAATCAACAGGATCTAAGCCAAAAGGTAGCTACTTAGGTGATGGAATGATGGAATTTAACATCCATAAGCCCAACTATATATACTGGGATGATCCAAATGAGCTAGTAGATCGACTTCGACTACTGCTCGCATCACAAGCTGCAGGTCATAATAATCACAATAACGAGATTATATCAATTATTGAAGAACTACGTGAAGCTAATATAATACATTAACTTTAATAAAGTATATAAAGCATGTCTGTTGATAAATTTGGACATTATTTAAACGATACTAGCAACATAGTTTCTTTGAAAAATGCACCTAAACTGCTGGGGTTCTTTGTGGATACGAACAACAACATTGATGTCCAAAACAAAAGGATCAAAAATGTTGCAAAAGCTGTGGAGGAAAACGATGTTATCAATAAATTGTTTCTGCAAACTCAAATCGAAAAACTAGAAGAGAAATTATTAGCATTCTTTAAGAGAGACAGTACTTTAATTCAAGAAAATATTCAAATACAAATTGAGGATCTACATCGCGAAACAAAATTAGATATAGAAGAAAATTATAAAATTGAAAAAGATATTCTAAAAATTAAAACATCCTTTGAAGAGCAAATTGAACAGCTTAATGAGAAAATTTATAGATTAGAAAATTACATGTTTGTATCAATAGCTGAAAGTGCTTCAACTAGATCACAACACTCTCCAAAAAATCTCTAAAAACAACTTAATGTCTTCAAAAAGAAATTTAGTAAACGAACTCCATAAGCAAGCACGAAAACATTTTGTGCGTCGCAGAGTTGTAATGAAAGGAATAGATGATCTTTGGCAAGCTGATTTAGTTGAAATGGGGAACTATTCTAAAGAAAATAGAAATTATCGATTTTTGCTGACTATAATTGACACATTCTCAAAATTTGCATGGGCAGTACCACTAAAAACAAAAACTGCACTTGAAACAACCAACGCAATGGAAAATATTTTTGAATTGGGGCGAATACCAAAAAACATACAAACAGATGATGGTAAAGAATTTTTCAACAAAAACTTTGAAAAATTAATGCATAAATACAGCATTAATCACTACTCAACATATAGCATTATGAAAGCATCAATAGTAGAACGATTTAATAGAACACTGAAAGGAATGATGTGGAAAGAATTTAGCTATAATGGTTCTTATAAGTGGATTGATATATACAAAGATTTACTTAATACCTACAATAGAAAAGTTCATCGTACCATTAAAATGCCTCCAATTAAAGTCAACTCAACAAATGAGGAAAAGCTGCTAAATACAGTATACAGTCATATGAAAATGTATAAAATGTCAAAATTTAATGTAGGAGATCATGTACGCATAAGCAAATATAAGCATACATTTGAAAAAGGTTATACTCCAAATTGGACTACAGAAATTTTTACAATTACAAGAGTTCAAAATACAAATCCTGCAACATACATATTAGAAGACTATCTTGGTAATCCTATTAAAGGTGGATTCTATACTGACGAACTTTCAAAAACCAGATTTCCAAATACATATCTAGTTGAAAAGGTGCTTAAAATTAAAGGGAAGGAGGTATATGTTAAATGGCTGGGATTTTCTAATCAACACAATTCTTGGATAAGTAAAGATGAAATATTATAGATGAAAGAAAAACTAAATCAACAACAACATCATAGCAAAACAATAATAGCATTAATATTAAGAAACAAATGTTAATTTTAAAATAAGAAAATGAAATAAATATGTAAATTATGCTTATAAACCATACTGTCTACTAAACTTTATTTAATTGTAATCAGTCTGTTATAATGTCAATAACACTTACTCTGAGCTCTAACTCATCAGAATTATCTGCTAGTTACTTTCCTCCTATTGAATTACATGATGCATATGAGTGTGCTCTAACTGATTTTCATTCATACAACAGTATTCCAAATGTAGACACCTACAACAATATGTTTCATATAGGAGAATATACAATAGAAATACCAATTGGATCTTACGAACTAAATGATATAGTTGATTTTATAGAAGAGCAATACAAACTACTCTGTCCAGCAAATAAGATTTTTATTGAAGCTAATAACAATACAATGCAAGTTAAAGTTAATAGTTCCAAGGATACTGTATATTTTAATAAAGACAATACAATTGGAAAACTTTTAGGATTCAATAGCAAAATCCTAACACCAAACCAATATTATTATTCAGATCTTCCAGTTAATATTTTTAAAGTAAATCTCTTGCGAGTTGAAAGTAGTATCGCTATTAACACATATATGAATAGCTCCAAATCGCATACACTTCATGAATTTCCGATTAATGTGCCTCCAGGCTATAAAATAGATGAGGTTCCAAGAAATCTTATCTATTTACCTGTGAACACCAGAGAGATAAGTTCACTAGCGCTGCGCGTAGTTGATCAACACGGTGATTTAATTAATTTCCGAGGAGAGGAAATTACAATACGAATACATTTAAGGCCAACTAAATAATGCTAATATACAACACAAATACCTTAAAAAATATAGCAACAAGAACAACATCAACATTAAAGCGATCAGTACAACAGAAAGCATTAACAACATCAAATAAAAATTTTCTAAAGTCCTTGAATTTTAAATTGAAGACAAAATGAGTTCAATAATAGATGTCTTAGATAAGCCCTTGTCTGATGAGAATATAATCAAAAAGGACTATCATACATATGTACCATACTTACAATCTTACAACAATAATGATGAAATTAGAATTTCAATACAAAATCAAGATTTGTACGTGCTACCCAGTGAAAGCTACATTTATGTAGAAGGTTTTGTTGCTGATGATAATAACTCTAAATCTTCTTCATCATCGGACAACTTTATATTAAAAAACAACTTTGTGGCATATCTATTTGATGAAATTCGCTATGAGCTCAATGGAATTGAAATTGATCATACAAGATATTTAGGAGCCACAAGCACCATAAAAAATTTGGTTTCTATGTCACCAACAGAAAGCAACGTGATGCAAAATGCTGGATGGAACAAAATTGACGATGTCACTCTTGTAAATGGCTTTTTCAATTTCTATGTACCTCTAAAAATGCTTCTAGGATTCGCTGAAGACTACAACAAAGTTATACTAAATGGAAAACATGAATTGATACTCTTGCGCAATAAGAACGACGAAGATCTTGTACGCTCGAGTGTTTCTACTAAAAAAGCTAAACTTACAATTTCACTAATCTCATGGAGAATCCCACATGTTCAATTATGCGACTTTAGCAAATTGAATATGATTAAAATTATTAACAATGGTGCTTCTATACCTATGGCATTTCGCAGTTGGGATTGTCATGTCAATCCACAATTAAATATGGGAACTAGCCATATTTGGAATGTTAAACTAGCTGCAAATAGAGAACGCCCTCGTTTTGTATTGATTGCTTTTCAACAAGAAAATAAGTTTGTTCATTGTGATTTGACTAATTTAAAAGTACATTTAAATTCAGTCTCATATCCATATGATGATCTTAACATAAAGTTCAAAAATGAACGATATGCAATTCTATATGATATGTATCTAAGATTTCAACAAAGCTACTATATGAAAGAATCTCAACCGCTTCTAACTGCATCAGAGTTTAAGACAAAAGCTCCTATTATTGTAGTAGATGTCAGTCATCAGAATGAATCACTCAATAATGGACCGATTGATATAAAAATAGAATTTGAAACAGCAACTAATATTGGAGCAAAAACATCAGCTTACTGCATTCTTATTCATGATCGTATATTAGAATATGTACCTATCAAAGGACAAGTGCGAAAAGTCTTATGAATTGACTAATATGGAAAACAACATAATTTTCATAGACGTACAAGGTTTCAAAAATAATTCAAATGATTTCATCGCAAAAGAAGTAGCAATTGTTTTCAACAATTATGAATATAACAATTTCATTATAAAACCCCCATTTGATATCAAATGCTTATCAATAGAAAAGCAAAGAGAAGCAAAGTGGCTAACAAAAAACTATCATCACCTAAGCTGGACTGCTGGATCAGTTTCATTTCAAAGCGTTTGCAATTTTATAAAAGCCAACGCAAGATGTTCTAAAATTTATGTAAAAGGTGAAGAAAAAAGACGATGGTTGGAAAAAATTTTATGCCGAAAAATTTTTAACGTTGAGGATATAGGCTGCATCAACTTTAAACAAATGGAAATCAAGTATCCAGAATATTTTTATTGTAATTATCATAAATTTGGTGCTTGCGCACTAAAAAATGCTATTTTACTAACAAAAGAAATGTCTTGCTTTAATTAAACTTTTTCACTTTTTAAAATATGAATGTATGTATTATTATAAAATTTTATAAAATTTTAAACAATAAATGTATAAAAAATAAAATGAAATAAAATGTGTTTTCTTATTTCAAATAAAAACTACATAAAGGAAAGAGAAGGAAGTGGGGAGAAGGAGAAATTAACTTTTTTGCTTACTTGCAAATTCTTGGTTTTTGTTTCTCTGCTGTTGAGTGTACTTAGTTTGCTGCTTTAAAATAATCGTAGACAAAGAAAATGACTACCTTGCAAAATATATATGTATTCTACAAAATATTCCACGCACAAATACCCACGATCACACATTCATACATGCACACATACATGCACACATACATACATACACATACATACATACATATACACATACATACATACATACATATTTCTTAAACAAATACACAAAATATTAAATTACCCGCGACTATCAAGCTGGACCCCCCACACACAAGTATGGGTGTTCACATACATGTGAACACAAGTATGGGTGTTCACATACATGTGAACACATAAATAAATATTTTCTCTGATATTACTGATATAGTATTACGATAACAAATTTCTACAGTCTGGCAACACTGGCAATTTTCCCTTTGGTATTAGAAAAAAATAATAATCATGTTTTGCCGTCGGCATTTGGAAAAATAATTACGTTTTGCCGTCGGCATTTGGAAAAATAATCATATATTGCCGTAGGCATTAGGAAAAATATTCATATATTGCCGTAGGCATTAGGAAAATCATATATTGCCGTAGGCATTAGGAAAAATATTCATATATTGCCGTAGGCATTAGGAAAAATATTCATATATTGCCGTAGGCATTAGGAAAAATAAATGTTCACTATTTCACCCCCATTAGTATTAGGAAAAATTATTAGTTTTAACTGTATTAAATATCTTTGATAACCAATATTGTTCTTCAATGTCGCACGTGACATCGATGAAACCCCTTAATCCACCCCACAAACATACACACATACAAATTCCCACGGTCATAAAAAACCCGGACTTATTGAGCCACCCTCGTATGTATTAAACAAACAAAACCCCTTATGTAAACAAAAAATTCCTTATGTAAACAAAAAGTTGGACGGACTTATTGATCCACCCTCGTAGGGTATCAAATTTCACAAATTTCCAAGAATTTTAAAATTTGGGTAATTAAAATTTTAAAATTTCAAAATTTTAATTGACGCAGGATTGGCAGTTCCCTACTACTAGTAAGCCATACCCTTTTTGATACAAAACGTTTTTCTAAATATTTGCGACTAATAAGACATATAGGTTGGACATTTCGATATGTTAACAATTTAAAGCTAGTTTGTAAACGACAGCCCCTTTTAAATGGTGATTTGTCGATAGAAGAAGAAGACCATGCTGAGCGTTATGTAATAAAGGCCATACAAAAAATAGCATTCGCTGAGGAATATCACACCATATGCAAGGGACAGGCTATAAACGCAGGAAGTGTATTAATTTCATTAAATCCGTATGTTGACCAGTTTGGAAATATTAGATGTGGGGGTAGGATTGACAACGCACCGCACCTCCCACTGTCAGCCAAGAGACCATATATTCTACCCAAAAATGATGGAGTAACACATATTTTGGTTCAGTGGTACCATGAGCGTCAAAGACACATCAACGATAACATTGTTATATGCGAGATACGACGTAAATACTGGATTCCGTCTATAAGAGTCGTCTTGAAAACTGTAAAGGCGAGTTGGTCTAGCTGTAAAGTTAAAAAATGTAAACCCTCTCAACCGATAATGGAACCTCTACCCCAAGATCGTCTCTGTGCCTTCATTCGCCCATTTTCGTATACCGGGTTGGACTATTTTGGTCCTGTATTAGTGGCTGTACGACGAAGCCGTGAGAAACGATGGGTTGCATTGTTCACGTGTTTAACTACGCGAGCTGTTCATTTAGAACTTGCTACTGACCTTTCAAGTGACTCGTGTCTTCTTTGCATAAGGAACTTTGTAAATCGCCGCGGTATACCAGTTCAAATTCGAAGCGACAACGGCACCAATTTCGTGGGGATTCGAAAAGAACTTGGTGATGAGAATAATTTCATTGATTTTGGAGAGCTAGAACACGGGTTGAAGCCAGTTGGCATCAGATGGAAATTTAACACTCCATCCGATCCTAGTGCTGGCGGTTCGTGGGAACGCCTGGTTTAATCTGTAAAGAAGGCACTATATGCGGCATTGTCAGAGCAAGTACCACGCCTGGAAACTTTAAACAGCCTACTGATTGAGTGTGAAAATATCGTGAACTCAAGACCTCTCACCCACCTTCCTGTGTACCCCGATGAGCCAGAGCCGTTGACGCCAAATCATTTCTTATTGGGAGTTCCTAATTCTACTCAAACACCAGCTCCATTTAACCCTAAGTTGTGCTCTCTACGAAAACAATGGAGAATTTTACAAAATCTGAAAAACTGTCTCTGGAAACGATGGATATTAGAATACCTCCTCGAATTAACGCGAAGAACTAAATGGTGTCGCCCCACTAATCCTATAGCCACCGGGGCACTGGTATTGATTTGTGAAACCGATCAGGCTAGGACCAAATGGAAGCGAGGACGCATTCATAAGCTTTTTGTTGGAAAAGATGGCATAGCGAGATCGGCTGAAGTCAATACCGCAGATGGCTTACTGCGACGTCCCGTGTCTAAGCTGGCCTTATTGGACGTTGAGAGTTGTGGTGAATTGGACAAAATGAGGTCCATTCACGGGGGTGAGGATGTCAAGAACACCGAAAAAAAAATGTATAGTCTTATTTGTATATACATCTCTGTAACTCATAATGTCAGTCTGGCAGTGCAAGTAACATGTAAAATTTCTTAAGCGCCAAAAAGTATTTGTTCGCCATCTTTTAAATTAATGAAAGATGGTCATGTAAAGGACAGAATAGTTTTTGTCGTCATTTAGTGAGGTCGTCTAACAACAAGTATGTATTAACTACTACTTATTTAAAAATTGTCACTAAATTCATTGTCTTTACATTCTAGAGAATAAATTCTGATCAAAATCTGTTAAAGTGAAAGTAATAAATATATAATAAATAAGCTTTGTTTATGATACTCATGATCGCATTTAATTCTTTCAATCGACGACAGTGTCCTTCCACTTTAAGGATGATTTTACGGAAAGATCTTGGCTTAAAAGCTTTCAAGATTCAACTTGTACAGGAATTAAAGCCAAACGACCGTCGTATGCGCCGCAAATTAGGCGAATGGGCTGAAGCACAAATTGATATTGATTTTGAGTTTCCATTCAAAATTTTATTTTCCGATGAAGTCCATTTTTGGTTGAATGGGTACGTAAATAAACAGAATTGTCGCATTTGGAGTGAGGAGAATCCACAAGCTTTTGTCAAAACACCACTACATCTACAGAAAATTACTGTTTGGTGCGCTTTATGGGCTGGCGTAGAGGTTGGCCTATACATATGTCTTCAAAAACGATGATGGTCAGAATGTTACTGTCAATGGTGAACGGTATAGGAACATGATTCGAAGTTTTTTCGTACCTCAATTAGCTGGCATTAATCTTGCTGATATGTGGTTCCAACAGGACGAAGCCACATGCCACACAGCGGGCGCTACAATTGATTTACTCAAGGAAACTTTTGACGAAAAAATAATTTCACGAAACGGCCCAACTAATTGGCCCCCAATATCGTCTGATTTAACACCATTGGATTATTTTCTTTCGGGTTATGTAAAGTCACTTGTGTACGTCGATAAACCACAAACAATTGAACACCTGGAAATCAACATTCCAAGAGTTAACGGCGAAATACGGCCGCAAATGCTGCGAAAAGTTTGTGAAAATTGGTGCTCTAGATTTAGCCTTGTACGCGCCAGCCGTGGCGGGCACATGGTCGAAATCATATTTAAACATTAATGTCGTAAAATTTTCTATCCAATAAAGACCGTTTCATTGATATCAAAAATATCGAGCCGTATTTTCGATTTTATCGTAAGCGGCAAAAGTTAAATCTTTCAGGAGTTTTTTTGAAAATATTCAAATTTGTTTTTGTACGAAAATTGTCGCTTGCGATAAAATTGTACAGCCTGTATCTTAAAAGTTATCAAAAATTTTGCTATTTTGATAATTCTAAACTATGTGTAGGCCCATAAAATTTTAATTTTAATAAAAAAGTCTATTTCCGATAACATGTCGCTTGCGATAAAATCGAAAGAAGGGCTCGATATATTACTATACTTTATTATGATTTAAACTTGTATCACTCTATAAAAAACACCCTTTATGCTATGTTTAGATGATAAGTTGAATCACCTGCTTCTCTCTCTGAATCATGTTAATGAACCATGCTGTTTATACTATGTTTAGACGGTACGTGCTTCGCTCTCTATTCATGCTTCACGCCCCAATCATGACCGAATCCACTTGCTTCGCCATACAAAATTATGAGAGCGAATCAAGTAGATTCAATATGAATCTACTTGCGAAGCACGTAAAATTGGTATCTTCTCTAACTTTTATCGCAGTTAATCGCCACTTTATCTGAACTAGCTATCAAAACAAAATAGGTATATGTGTATGTGTGTGTTTGTAAACAAATGAAAACAAGCCAAAAAAACATAGATGTGAGTTTAATATAAATAAATTTAATTAAGTTATGAATAATATAAAAAGGAAAAATAAGAAGAAAATATAGAGATGCCTTCAAAAACAAGATTTTGCTTGAATCGAATTTATGTAAGTATGTATGCATGTATACACGTGCGTATGATACGTATGAATGTGTGAATATACATAAAAAAAATGCCACGCGAACAATGATGCCAACTTTTTCAGAGCAAAAATCACTGTGTGTTCGTAAAAAAGCACTAAATGCAATATATTTTTTATTTATATTTTTAAATTTATCTATTTATTTTCAATACAGAGAAAGCCCACATGGATAATTATATATGTATTGAATGAGTAGAAATTAAAAATTTAAGTTAACTACAATTTTAAATTTACTACATTTCATAGGTTTTTGTAATAATTTCAATTATATCGAGCCATATTACGATTTTGCGTATAAGTAGAACATGAGTAGGAAAATAATTGAAGTTCATTTCGCAAGACACTGCAATTATGGTGTATTAAAAAAAACAATTAGATTTTAGGTGTTTCATCTGAATTAATTTTTACATGAACATAGTTCAGTATGTTACATTCTGTAGCTCGTTTCTGTATTTCTCGCATCGTAAAATTTCCCGCATGAAACAAGGGAATCGTGGAAACAGTGTAAATTGAAACACATAATGGCTTTTCTCACATAAGTGTTTCTGTATCGTTATTTTGCGAGAACTATCTGTCATTTAAACAAATTTCCAGCAATTATTGTAACGATATGAGAAAAAGTGTTTCTGCAACAATATTTTGTGAATAGTTTCTCGCAATTCTCGGATTTTAAATTGTACAAAAACATGTGAATTTTTTAATTTGTGTGTGAAAATATGAAAAATAAACTAGTTGAAAAGATATGCAACGAATTGTTGAACTAAAATTATTATTAACGATTCGATATGATTATATTTATTTAGAGTTTTTTTGTGGAATTTTCTATAATAGAGACAGTTGCTAGAAAAAACTTATTTCAAGCATTTTACATTCACTTTATATTCATGTTCATTATTCAATTTTATTTTTCTTGAAAATTATTATTTTTTTGTTATTGAAATAATATTTTTTTGTGACTTTTGTTTTCATTTGACACTCGATTACTGGAAATATTCCAGTAAAAACAGATTCAGTGTTGTCTGTTTTCACATTCAAATACAGAAACACTTTTTTTCACAAATCGAGAAACGATGGAATTTTGTGTTTCACACTTCATGTGAGAAATTTTACGATGCGAGAATTACAGAAACGAGTTACTGAACAACATAAGCCTTTTCCTTTTAGACCGTATTTTATATGAATGAAACAATTTGATTTATAAAATCATTATTGTATTTTTAACTTACTTTTAAAAAAGTTATAAGTGCTAAAAGTTATTTCTACTTCAACATTTGAACATGGTAATGTTAATAGTCTTAGAGAAGATATTGGCAGTATTAGAAATGGATTATGATTATTTGAATTTCTATAATTATAAACTTCAATCCTAAATTAATCAGTTCTGAGAAAATTTGTCCATTTATGTATCCTTAAATTTCTATTTCTTCAATTTCGCCATCCCAGCAAAAATTACCGCTTCCCAGAAGAATTTTTGTAAGCCAGCTAGAAGCAATGCATTCAGTTTCCAAAAAGCCATTCATTTTTTGCTTTACTAATTCATTTTACAGAAGTAATAATGTGTAGTTTTTGTGTACTCAGATGCAAAAGTTACTGGTTTACATTTTTTTATTTTTGTCCACTTTGTTAGAGAGCCTTACGTTAGTACTTTTCAGAAGCATTTTTGAAAGCTTCCGTTACCAAAAAAGCAATACATTGCTTCCCTCAGTGGTTAGTAATTAGATTATTGTTGTAATTAAGTTATTTTATAACTGTAATTTCTAGAAATATATCCTTTTTTCTCACTATGAAAGATAAAGTTTTTCTTCCTTCGTATTTCACCCAGCTGAATTAACATTCTGCAAAGGAAACTTTGCATGTCTAAAAGGGGTGAAAGCAGAAAGTTTTTGAAAAGTGAAAATAAAGCCACCACACTTTAACAAATTAATATTTAGTAGATTTGCAAAACGCACTATCAAAGGTGAAAAGCACAAATTTAGTGCCTTTCTTTAAGCAACAATTTGAAAAATTCCGCACTGTTATCAATTAAAAAACTCTAAATCTAGTACGAAAAGCACTAAATTGGCACGCTGCACACGAAGCATGAATGAGTAGTCTAAACAGCATGATTCATAAACAAGATTCAGAGAGCGAAGCAGGTGATTCAACTCGTCGTCTAAACATAGCATTAGACTGCGCATTCGTGTGCAGCGTGCCAATTTAGTGCTTTTCATACTAGATTTAGTGTTTTTTAATTCATAACGGAGCGTAATTTTTCAACTTGTTGCTTTAAAAAAAAAGGCAATAAAAAACTATCTGATTGCACCCCTTTTCGACACGCAAAGTTTCCTTTGCAGAATGTTAATTCAGCTGGGTGAAATACAAAGGAAGAAAATCTTTATCTTTCATAGTGAGAAAAAATAATATATTTCTAGAAATTACAGAGGATACCATGCACGTTATAAAATAACTTAATTACAATAATCTAATTACTAATCACTGAGGGAAGCAATGTACTGCTTTCTTGATAACGAAAGCTTCCAAAAATGCTTCTGAAAAGTACTAACGTAAGGCTCTCTAACAAAGTGGACAAAAGTAAAAAAAATGTAAACCAGTAACTTTTGCATCTGAGTACATAAAAACTACACATTATTACTTCTGTAAATGGAATTAGTAAGGCAAAAAATTAATATCTTTTTGGAAACTGAATGCATTGCTTCTAGCTGGCTTACTAAAACTCTTCTGGGAAGCAGTAATTTTTGCTGGGATGGTGAAATTGAAGAAATAGAACGAAGTATTAGAAATTTAAGGATAAATAAATGGAAAAATTTGCTCAGAACTGATTAATTTTGAATTGAAGTTCATAATTCTAGAAATTCAACTAATCATAATCCATTTCTAATACTGTCAATATTTGCTCTAGGACTATTAACATTATAATATTCAAATGTTGAAGTAAAAATAACTTTTAGCGCTAATAACTATTTGAAAAGTAAGTTAGAAATACAATAATGATTTTATAAATCAAATTGTTTCATTCATATAAAATACGGTCTAAAAAGAAAAGACTTATGTTGTTCAGAATGTAACATACTGAACCATGTTCATGTAAAAATTAATTCAGACGAAACACCTAAAAATCTAATTGTTTTATTAAAACAGTTTTATGGCCAGAGGAAAAAGATGAAACTGCATTTCCTGAAACGAGGAGTATAATTCTCGTTGATCACTCTTTTGTTAAAATAATACACCATAATTGGAGTGTCTTCCCAAATGAACTTCAATTATTTTCCTAATCATATTCTACTTATCAGCAAAATCGAAATATGGCTCGATATAATTGAAATTATTATTCCAGTCTAAGACGGCTCTAGCAATATCATTGTGCGGGCGGCGTAAGATGTGGCCTAACCAGGTCCATTTTCTTCTTCGGACTTCTATTTCGATAGGACTAGTATTTGTCCGTAGTAATAGCTCTTCATTTGAAATTCGGTTTGGCCAGAAAATTCTTAATAATTGACGTAGACAGCGATTGATAAAAACTTGAATTTTGCGAGTTGTCGCTTGTGTCAAACTCCAAGTTGTACAGCCATACAGTAGGATGGATTTCACACTGCAGTTGAAAATTCTTATTTTAGTTTTGCACGTGATGTTGTTGCATCTCCAAATTTTATTCAGTGTGAGAAAAGCACTTCTGGCCTTATTAATACGATCGCGGATTTCAGCCTCCGATCCCCATCTTTAGTTATTTTACTGCCTAGGTAGCAAAAACTGTCGACATCTTCAATGGTCTGCCCGTCTATAATAAGCGGATTTAAATTTGTTGTGCCTATTCGCATTAGCTTGGTTTTTCTAGTATTTATTCGCAGACCGACCTTAGCAGCATTTTTAGCCAGGCATTTCAGCTTAGCCTCAATGTGTTCGAAACTATGGGCGAAAAAACAAATGTCGTCAGCGTAATCGATATCACAAAGTACGTCATTGACGTTCCAGCGAATGCCATAAGGTGCTTGTCTATTTGTTGATTCTAAAGCAGAGTCCAAGATGATTAGGAAGAGGGTGGGTGAAAGGATACAACCTTGTATTACACCTTTGTGGATTTCGAAAGGTATGCTTTCCCTTCCGTTAAAGCGAACTGTAATTTCTGCATTTCTGTATAACTCA
Organism: Tachina lurida; assembly: GCA_944452675.1. Lineage (NCBI taxonomy): Eukaryota > Metazoa > Arthropoda > Insecta > Diptera > Tachinidae > Tachina > Tachina lurida. Next base: position 39,002,902 of record OX101754.1, on the reverse strand, counting down.
CTAATGAGTGTAACAATTTTTGTAGGTATACCTTTGTCAATAAGAGCGTTCCACATAGCGCGGCGAGAGAGAGTATCAAAAGCTCGCTCAAAATCGATGAATAGAAGATATAGGTGCGTGTTGAGTTCTACTGACTGTTCGATGATTATGCGCAAGGAGTTAATGTGGTCGGCACAAGATCACCCTGGACGGAAACCTGCTTGTTCCTTGCGTAAAATGGAGTCAAGCACAGGGGAGATGCGTAGGAGTAGCAAATTTGCCATGACTTTGCTGATTGTATTTAATAATGTTATTCCCAGCCAGTTTTTGCATTGGGTAAGGTCCCCCTTCTTTGGGATTGTTATCATTATTCCCTTCTTCCATTCCGTGGGAAAGCTGTTTGTAACCCAGGCTTCTCTGATAATTGGGCTAATAGCTTGGGCAATGGGCTCTGATCCATATCGGAACAGTTCCGCGGGGATATTGTCGGGACCGGCTGCTTTGCCATTTTTGAGCGACTTCAGGGGTGTTACAATCTCTTCACAGGAAGGTGGGGCCATGGAAATATCTCTTCTTGCGACGAACAACTGTGGCTGTAGTAAATGATTGTGTTTCGTCGGTTGTAGAGACTTCACTACTAAAAAACCTTCGCCAACGGTCCAATTGTTGTTCGTGGTTCGTTAATTCGGCTCCGTTTTCATCTTTGATTGTTGCAGTAGATCTTATGTTATTACCACTCATTTTTTTATGGTTTCGTATACTCCTCGCATATTACCAATGCTTGCAGCGGTTTCAGCTTGTTGGGCTAGACTATTAAAGTAATTGCACTTATCTTTACGAACTAAACGTTTAATCAGTGTGGCAGAAGCGCGGTAATTAGTTTTGGCTGTAGTTTTTGCTTCATTTGTTCTTGCCCGTAGGAGAGTGTTGTGCAGACGTTTGCGGTGTTTTATCTCCTCCAGGGTTTCATTGCTTATCCACGGTGTTGGACTACGTTTCGTATGACCTATGACGGTATTAGCTGTTTCCGTACATGCTGTTGTTATCTCGGTCCAGGTGTTCATGTTATTACTTTGTAATCTGTCAGTTAAAGCCAAATTATATGCGTGCGCAATTTCAGGATTTTGTAATTGCATGAGATTGTATTTTATACACTTTGGCTGAGATCTATTTACGACGGCTGGGCGCAAACGTAGAATAGCAACATATGGTCGCTGTCGATGTCAGCTCCGCGTCTGGTTTTCACATCCATTAGAGGGCCTAAGAATAATTTGCTTATCAGTATGTGGTCAATTTGATTGCGCGTCTGACCATCTGGTGATTGCCATGTGTATTTGTGTATATTTTTGTGCGGAAATTTTGTGCCGCCGATAAATAACCGGTTTCTGGCACAGAAATCTACCAATCGATCGCCGTTATCATTCTTCGAGTCGCCAAGTCCTTGTGTGCCCATGACTGAGTTTAGGTTGCTGTTGTTACTACCCACTTTAGCATTAAAATCACCCATAATAATCTTAATATCTCCTGTTGGAAGACCGCGTTCTATTGAATCAAGCTGGGAGTAGAATTGATCCTTTGAATCAGCATCATCAGGTTCGGTTGGGGCATAACAATTCGCTATAGATATTTTGCGAAATTTAGAGTTTAATCTTGCCGTTATGAACCGCTCGGATATGAAATTATATGATAGAAGAGCACTCTTTGCTTTTGGTGAAAAGAGGAGACCTACACCATTTGTTCTATGTATTGCATTTCCAGAGAAGATAAAATAATAGCCATCCTGGAGATGGCCGGATTTTGGCCAGCGTACTTCACTTAAACCAAGGACGTCCAGGCTGTAGTTTGACATCTCGTTCTGGACTTGTTGAAGTCGCGATGGTTCTGAGAGATGTTTTACGTTCCATGTTCCAATCATAAACCGGGTTTTGAATCCATAGGTCGTCATCGGAGGGTTATCAGTTCTTATATTGCTTGCTGATGTTTCTATAATCGAGTTATATTAAAGATGGGTGACTGATTAGGCCATCGCATCCGTACCTAGTGCTGGGGCTGCCAGCAACCCTCTAGGCAAGGGTTAGGGGTGCTACAGGAATTTATTTATTTTTTTTATTCCCTCTTCTGCAGCGCATAGGGTTATACCTCGTAGGTTAGCCTCGTTCGCGTGATAGAGGACACCAAGTCTCAGGTGGACAGTGGGTGAGGTTGACAGTTGAAGAGGATTGGCTATGTGTACAAATGTAATATTTGAACTCGCTTCACTCTCCCATTAGTCCTCCATTGAAAATAAATAGATAAATATAAAAAAATAAATAAAAAATATATTTATGTACATACATATGTACATACATACATATATATACTAGTACTTATTTCATTTAGTGCTTTTTTATGAACACACAGTGCTTTTTGCTCTAAAAAAGTTGGCATCACTGTTCGCGTGACATTTTTTTATGTGTATTCACAGAAACATACGTATCATACGCACGTATATACATGCATACACATAAGCATACATACTTACATAAATTCGACTCATTGGCCTTTCACACACGAGTACAATTGTGCTGGCATAACATGCCAGTTTGTTGGTGAGAGAGGCAAAGAGAGGGGTTTCGTGTTTGGCATAATTTTTCAACCAGCTACAACCCCGCATCACCAGCACAAAACCAATACACACATAACTTAAAAAAAACAACAAACATCAAATGCATACAAAAAACCAGTGTTGCCAATTTATGTGTAATTACACATATCATGTGTAATTTTTTTTGTCATGTGTAGCTCATGTGTAATTGGCTGCATGTGTAACTCATGTGTAATTTATCGTTTTTGAGCACTACTTTTTAATTATTATTTTTTTTAACAGTTTTCAAAACTTGCATTGGAGAAAATAAATGTATGTGAGTCTAAACACAATGTTTGCGGTGCGGTGCGATTTCTCGTTGCGGGAGAAAACAATAAACATAATACAACGGAAGACGGCTACGGCAATACTTGTCAGTGTTTGTTTAAATTTTTATTGATTTTTTTGTAGATACATTTTTATAAAATTTTCTAGAAAATTTACTCTTTGTTTATTCCTTTTAGGAACGACGGGAACATATATACATATGTATATATATACATACATATATAATGTTTTGTAATATCAGTAACTAAAAACAAGAAATTATTAACATTTTATACATTGACAGATATATTAAAAAATTTTTTAAAATTTTATATTTAATGACAAAAGTTTTTAAACCTCAAAATCATTTTTTTGTTCACAATAATGTTGTGAACACCGCCAATTATTCAAAAACTATAGCAACATCAGAAAGAGAAAGAGAGTCAAAAATTGAGAGAATAAGAAAGTCCGCAGAGAAAATAAAATAGATTTTAATTTTATACCGTTCCGCACTGCGGTTTTTTACTTCAAAATCGTATGAAAAACCGCACCGCAATAAATTATCGTTACATTGTGTTCAGACTCTGTATCTACATCCTTTTCTATCACATAAGAATATTCATTGTGATATTTTGCAACTTTGCATTACAAAAATGGTACAACTATAGTTGTGCCATCCAGCATAAAGAAGAATAAGGACGAATCACAGACTTATATAATTCTTATGTGTTTCCCCGGTTTTTGTTACAAGAAATAAAAAAGTCTTAATATTCTTGGCAAAAGTTACAAATTTAATTGAAAGTAGTTTAATTTGATTAATAGATTCTTTAATAACTGGTAAGTTCACCGTTCAAGTATTTTTTTTTTGTTCTGCAGATACATATGTACAGGGAAACCAGAAATATGCTCTAAAAAAAGGGTTTTATGCGCATTCAATATGCACTTAAAACTTGAAAATATGCACTCAAAATTAAAAAATATGCCCTTAGAAATAATATAAATTGGTTTATTTTGTAAATGAAAATATATTTTTAATTCAAAAATTAAACATCATTTGCATTGCGATGCTAGCCTCTCAATCCAGAGGTTGTGAGTTCGATTCCCGCCATAGACCCTGGCTGCATTACGCAGACAAGCTAATAGTTTCGCGGGTTGTGTTTGACAAAAATAAAATATATAAAATAAGAGAGAAATAAAATAACCAGAAAAGGAAACAATATTTATAAAAATAATTTGGGTTTGAAGTGCACGTTAAACCAAAATTGCTATTCAAATTTTGACTAAAGCAAATAATACAAATTATTTTTTTTATTACTATCGTAAAAATTGAACTTCAATTTTAAAAGAGATTACGATATTAGAATTAAAACGTTGGAACTGTATTTAGGATAAATAAAACAAGATTTTTCCTTAAAATTTTTAATGCCTGACACATCTAAATAAACTTTTATACATTGACAATGTTCCTTCAACGTCTAACCGGGACACAGCGTCCGTCACAAGCAAAACTGGATTTTTATTGAAACTAAAGTTCGAAATAAAAAATTTATACACTACATGAAACATTGGAAATGAGATTTCCATGGCGAAAAATAAAAATGAAAATTTTGTCCAACACATAAGCTTGTAAGCATAAGCCCTAAAAGCGTAAATTATGCTCTAAAAATTCTAAAATATGCTTAAAATATGCGTGTAAGACTGATATATGCAGAAACATGCATTAAAGGGTAAAATATGCACTAACAAATCGATGCCACAATTCATAAAAAGTTCTGAAACGGATAAATATATCTTGTTCCCGTTTTAATACGTCGCACAAAAAAACATGCAATTGCATATTCGCGGTTTCCCTGCATATGTACAGTGAACAAAGAAAAAACTTGTACAGCAAACGCTCCGCTCTTCTAATCAAAATATCTCTGTTGCTTTGTAAGATTTTAAGATAAAATCAAAAGCGATTTCAAGGAAAATTAATCAGCTTTCTATGAAAATCTTTAATTTTATTAACAAATTTATTTTAATGCGAAAAAAATAACCTAAAATATAATAACACTATTTTCCAGAGCAAAAAAAAACTTGTACACTAACTCTTCTTTCAGGAAGGAGCTATGAAATAAGGAATACACTAAAAATTAGTACTAAATGTGGCCACGTCTAGCATCTAATAGATTATTTCATAGGATGAACTGGGTTTTTCGTAATTTTGGGAGCTATATGGTCCAATATGCCCTGGAGAACACTTCTGAGTTAATTTTTACACATAATCTACAGCTCGCGTAATTTTTTGTTCACATACGCCCACAGAATTTCATTTGTACTAAGGCCAAGGATCTAGGGAGGATGTGCCTGCAATTTTTTCCCATTGAATGGAAGCCATTCTCTTATTATTGAAGACGAATGTTTCGGGTATTTAACTCTAACTAATCAATAGTCTCCACTTACATTTAATTTGGCAGCTAACTGTGCTAAATTATCTCTTAGTATTATTAAATAATTCATTTTATTTATTGTACGTTCTATAAAAACCGGATTTCATATACCACTCGATCCCATTGAGCCCCATACCATCATATTACACCCCCCATGCTTCACCGTGTTATTCAGGTTATTATCGTTAAGGCTGGAGCTTTTCTTTGCCACGCAAAGAAAGATTATATTGATCACTATGATGACTTTTGGGACACTGCTGAATCCAAATTTAATATATTTGGATGTTATCGTTGTAGATTTTTGTGGGAAGAGGAATTCCAGCATTAGTGATAAAAACCTGAATAACACGGTGAAGCATGGGGGGTGTAATATGATGGTATGGGGCTCAATGGGATCGAGTGGTGTATGAAATCCGGTTTTTATAGAACGTACAATAAATAAAATGAATTATTTAAAAATACTAAGAGATAATTTAGCACAGTTAGCTGCCAAATTAAATGTAAGTGGAGACTATTGATTAGTTAGAGTTATTATTATTATTATTTCATAGCTCCTTCCTGAAAGAAGAGTTAGTGTACAAGTTTTTTTTTTGCTCTTGAAAATAGTGTTATTTTATGTTAGGTTATTTTTTTAGTATTAAAATAAATTTGTTAATAAAATTAAAGATTTTCATAGAAAGCTTTTGGTTTTATCTTAAAATCTTACAAAGCAACAGAGATACTTTGATTAGAAGAGCGGAGCGTTTGCTGTACAAGTTTTTTCTTTGTTCACTGTATGTCTAAAACGAACGTATTTAGATTCCAAAGTGAATGTCTACGTTTGACTTATTTCAAAGGTTGGCTCATAAAAATAAATGAGAATGGGAAAGATGCTGAATTCTGCTGCATTAATAATAAATCTATGTGCCACAAGCCAGTTCTTTCAATACACATGCAAACAAATTCCCACCAAACTGCTGCTTCTGCTATTAAATCCACAACCAACATTACCAAAGCCTTACAGAATTCAATATCGAAAAATGGATGCGTTAGGAAAGCTGAGCTAAGAATGTTGGAACATTAACTACTAACCATTTGGCATTTAGATTAGTAGCCGATCTTATTCCAGTGCTAAAGTCATGCTTGCCTTCATAGAACAAAAGCAACAGCTTTGGTGAAAAATGTTGTAGGCCCAAGTTTTTCTGAGGAGCTATATTATAAATTGCAGAAAATCGTATTTTCCATAATAATAGATGAAACAACAGACGTCAGCAAAACGAAGCAGATAGCTTTTACAACAATTTATTATAACGGTGAAATATCCCGGGTAAATTCCTCTTTTTTTGATTTGAAAGGGAGTGAATCATCGACAGCGAAAGAAATGTTTGAGCATCTCAAAAGCACAATTATAGAAAAAGGTATTCCTTTTGAAAATTTAGTTGGATTTGCATCAGATACACCTAATGTAATGTTTGTCCAGTATAATTTAGTAGCTAAATTGTTAAAAGACGAAAAGCCAGATATTGGTTTGGTAGCGTCGAGGACCTGTCTAAAGCTTCCAACATATTTAGAAGCAATCTTGGATCTTATTTTAACAAGAGCTATGTTCGCCAGAAAAAGCTTAAGGAATTTCAAGAATATTTTCAAACTGGGTTTCATAAAATATTGTCCCCTGCTATTAAAAGATGGATATCATTACATTAATATGTTAACCGTGTTTTAGAGCAATACGAAGCTCTAAGAAGTTTTTTAAGGCCAGAAATTTTTGAAAATCCCTTCAAGACTACCGAATCAATGCTGCTGGCATTAGATGATAAAAAAACAAGCACTTATTTCGAATTTTTATCGTATGCCTTAGATATTTTAACTTCATTTAATACTCTTTTTCAATCAGAAAATCCAGTTTTGTATAAAATGAAATCTGAAATAATGCACATAATGCAAACTTTGTATTCAAATTACATAAAAATGCTTATGGGAAATCAACCATTCGGATGAAAATATGTATATTAACGAATACGATATATATATTGGTTTTGCTGCTCATGAATCTTTGACGACAGTCCCTAATTCTAAAAAAAAAATTATACTTCGAGATTGTCGGGAGTTTTCTATCGAGACAATTCGTCAAATAAAAACAAGATTTGATTTCAGTGACGATATTTATACAATTGTGGATATTGTTGATCCCAAAATTACCCAATCTTTGGCCCCTTTCAGATTAGGCAACTTTAATTGCGCAAGTATAATTTTCATTTTTATTTATTTTCTTTTGAACTTGCTTTTATGTTCACATTCAGCAACATTCAACAGCATTCAGTTGAGCAAGTTTAATTTTCTTATGCTCGAATTTTCTTAATTTGTTGACGTTTTGTTTCATTTCTGTATTCATTGTAATTGTGAAAGTGATTTGAAGTTTGTTGTATACAATGAAAGTTGAAGAAAAAAATAATTTAGTTAAAGATATACTTGAATATACATAATTGCCAAGTACAAGTACAGAATTGCCATGTACAAGCAAGTCTGTACTCAAATATCGGCAATTCTTTCCCCTTTAAACCGACCTTTCCTCTCACACCCACAATCACAAGACTTGCGCAAGTAAAGTTGCCTAATCTGAAAGGGGCCTTTTCAACCTAAATCATTGCATTTATATAAAAAAAGATTTACATCTTTCAGTATTGATTTGCAGAAAATGGATTTTGAAAAATTTGGGCTTCATAGTAATTTAGACCCAGAAGCATATTGGAAAAAGGTTTAGAAATTAAAGAATTCGTTGGGGGATAGATTATTTCCTACTTTACAAATAGTAATTAACTATATTTTTATTTTACTCTTTTCGAACGCTGCTGCAGAGAGAACATTTATTAATCTAAAAAATTTCAATACAGATTTAAGAAATAAGCTGCGTTCTGGTACGATTTCATCGATTTTATTTGCTAAAGAAGGAAAACATAGAAATGGTGGACCAAATTTTGAACCTGCTCAAAAAATGATTAACAATAAGTGAAATCTTTACATACCTGGAAAAATTCAAAATATTTGATCTCAGTATAAACGTGATGTATTTTACGTTGCTTATTTCTAAGCTATAAATTACTATATAAAATAGTATGAATTTTTGTTTCGTTTTTGACTGTTTATGAAATAAAAAAGCCATGCATATTTAATTAAAAAAACTAAAAATCGCTATTTTTAAACAAAAAAGGCTTATGTTATTAAATTCAAAGCAAAATACGTTATTTTGCACCAAAAAAAAAAAGAAAGCATGTGTAATTCGTAATTTCATGTGTAATTTTGGCATGATCCATGTGTAATTTAACATTTCGTTGGTGGCAACACTGCTAAAAACACTAACACACACAAAGCTATGTATGCGTATACATATTATGTCGGATGAATTAGTCTCGTGTGTTCTTAAAAAAACAAAAATTGTGCGGCATAAAAATTAGTCTCGTGTGTGACAGGCCATTCGAAATCTTGTTTTTGAAGGCATCTCTATATTTTCTTCTTATTTTTTTTATATTATTCATAACTTAATTAAATTTATTTATATTAAACTCACATCTATGTTTTTTGGTTTGTTTTCATTTGTTTAAAAACACACACATACACATACAGTGAACAAAGAAAAAACTTGTACAGCAAACGCTCCGCTCTTCTAATCAAAATATCTCTGTTGCTTTGTAAGATTTTAAGATAAAACCAAAAGCAGTTTCAAGACAAATTAATAAGCTTTCTATAGAAATCTTTAATTTTATTAACAAATTTATTTTAATGCGAAAAAAATAACCTAAAATATAATAACACTATTTTCCAGAGCCAAAAAAAAAACTTGTACACTAACTCTTCTTTCAGGAAGGAGCTATGAAACACAATCTACAGCTCGCGTAATTTTTTGTTCACATACGCCCACAGAATTTCATTTGTACTGAGGCCAAGGATCTAGGGAGGATGTGCCTGCAATTTTTTTCCATTGAATGGAAGCCATTCTCTTATTATTGAAGACGAAAGTTTCGGGTATTTAACTCTAACTAATCAATAGTCTCCACTTACATTTAATTTGGCAGCTAACTGTGCTAAATTATCTCTTAGTATGTTTAAATAATTCATTTTATTTATTGTACGTTCTATAAAAACCCGATTTCATACACCACTCGATCCCATTGGGCCCCATACCATCATATTACACCCCCCATGCTTCACCGTGTTATTCAGGTTATTATCGTTAAGGCTGGAGCTTTTCTTTGCCACGCAAAGAAAGATTATATTAATCACTATGATGACTTTTGGGACACTGCTGAATCCAAATTTAATATATTTGGATGTTATCGTTGTAGATTTTTGTGGCGAAGAGGAATTCCAGCATTAGTGATAAAAACCTGAATAACACGGTGAAGCATGGGGGGTGTAATATGATGGTATGGGGCCCAATGGGATCGAGTGGTGTATGAAATCCGGTTTTTATAGAACGTACAATAAATAAAATGAATTATTTAAAAATACTAAGAGATAATTTAGCACAGTTAGCTGCCAAATTAAATGTAAGTGGAGACTAGTGATTAGTTAGAGTTAAATACCCGAAACATTCGTCTTCAATAATAAGAGAATGGCTTCCATTCAATGGAAAAAAAATTGCAGGCACATCCTTTCTAGATCCTTGGCTTTAGTATAAATGAAATTCTGTGGGCGTATGTGAACAAAAAATTACGCGAGCTGTAGATTATGTGTAAGAATTAACTCAAAAGTGCTCTCCAGGGCATATTGGACCATATAGCTCCCAAAATTACCGAAAACCCAGTTCATTCTATGAAAATAATCTATTAGATGCTAGACGTGGCCACATTTAGTACTAATTTTAAGTTTATTCCTTATTTCATAGCTCCTTCCTGAAAGAAGAGTTAGTGTACAAGTTTTTTTTTGGCTCTGGAAAATAGTGTTATTATATTTTAGGTTATTTTTTTCGCATTAAAATAAATTTGTTAATAAAATTAAAGATTTCTATAGAAAGCTTATTAATTTGTCTTGAAACTGCTTTTGGTTTTATCTTAAAATCTTACAAAGCAACAGAGATATTTTGATTAGAAGAGCGGAGCGTTTGCTGTACAAGTTTTTTCTTTGTTCACTGTATACCTATTTTGTTTTGATAGCTAGTTCAGATAAAGTGGCGATTAACTGCGATAAAAGTTAGAAAAGATACCAATTTTACGTGCTTCGCAAGTAGATTCATATTGAATCTACTTGATTCGCTCTCATAATTTTGTATGGCGAAGCAAGTGGATTCGGTCATGATTGGGGCGTGAAGCATGAATAGAGAGCGAAGCAAGTACCGTGTAAACATACTATTATATGTATGTGCGTGTTTGTAGCATTCATATATAAAAAGGACTTTCTTTGGCCGGGCTTAAGCATTTTCTTCACCTTGGTGTTTCCCTACGCGGCGCAGCCTAATAAAGATTTTCTGCCTGGCAAAGTTTTCCTGTCTAATAACCATTTTCTGCACTGCTGGCCTTCGGCCTGGCTTAAGAGTTTTCTCCACGATGGTGTTTCCCTATACTTCGCAGCCTAATAAAGATTTTCTGCCTGGCAAAGTTTTACTTCTAATAACGATTTTCGGCACTGACGGCCTTCGGCCGGGCTTAAGGATTTTCTCCACCATGGTGGTTCCCTACACGGCGCAGCCTAATAAAGATTTTCCACCTGGAAAATTTTTCCTGCTAATAACGATTTTCTGAACTGGCGGCCTTCGGGCGGGCTTAAGTATTTTCTCCACCATGGTATTTCCCGAGACGGCGCAACCTAATAAAGATTTTACTCCTGAAAGATATTATACAAAGCTTTTAAATGATACTAATATTGAAGACATTCGTTGGGGAAAATTTAACGTATAATCACAATTTCATACTGGAACTTCAAAGGCCCATAAATCGGAAACTAAGGCTCGCCGCCAATTTTTTTATTTAAGTTTTTATTTTTATTTTTTATTTTCTATCGGATACCAAATTTTTATTAATTTTGGAGTTATGTCACTTAATTTAAGCCATATTTTGTACTGGTTTTTATGTATTTTTGAGCAGATTCACTCTAACGTATCCATGGGTAAAAGATAGTTTATAATAAAAACTAAACTTAAATTCACTTTAATTATGAAGGTCATCAAAAAGTTTATGTAAAAAGTAATATTAAAAGAATATATAACATATAACACATTAATTAATTTGTAATTATTAAGGGGCCCATAGACACATACTGTTTACAGCTACTGCCGATGAACCCTTGGTGTACTTGTGTGCAGAGTTACCGCTAGGTATTTTAGAAAAGTCGCACAAAAGGTCGTTTTGTAAAAATAAAGTCGCACAAAAATGTCGTTTGAAAAAATAAAAGTTACACCTCTTTTCTTTAACGTTTTTTTTATTAATAAGAAGCATATCAAAACAAAAAAAAAGCAATTGAAACAAAACAAAAAGCTTATTGCAGAATCCATTTTTGTGATATTTCACAACATATGCAGTTGCATTATACATGCTTATATACATACATATGTATGTATGTACATGCTTTCATGTACTCTGAAGATTTTAGCTAAAACTATTCTTTGCAACTTCTGCTGAAAATTTTTGAGAAATTTCTTTAATACGTTTTATACATGACATGGTTGCAAAAAAGTGATAAGTGTTTCTAAATGAACAATAATCTGTGAATTGCTTTTAAATTTTGCCGCAGTTATTTTGACGATTTTTTAGATAAAAATAATCAAACAACTTTTAATTTACTGCAAATTAACTTTTTTCTGATAAGCTTCACAAAAAAGGGTAAAAAGTCGCAACAAAATGAAAAAAATGGAAAAGTCGGTGACAAAAATAAGTCTCACAAAAAGTCGCAGACCGCAAAAATAGGGTCAAACTGCGACTTTAGTCAGTTGAATGGTAACCCTGCGTGTGTGATTGATATTTTACTACAAACTTATCAATCATTTAAAATAAAAATTTATAAAATAAACATGCGCTTGAGAAGAAAAAAAGTTATTGGTAGAATTCAAGAAATCGAGAAAAAACGTATTTTCTTTACGCATTTTTTTCAAAACTAATTTTTTGTTAGTTTTATTTTTACCCCTTTTAGGGGTATTTCTTTTTTTTTCAGTAAAGCGTCACATTAAAAAAAATACATGTCAGAAAAATGAATAAATTAATTTTTTGTTCATTTGTCAGCAGTATGAGTTCATTTTAACCTATTTTGATTTTTCATTGTCTGTGTGACGAATACATTAATACCCCTTTTAGACACGGAAAGTTTACTTTGCAAAGTCTTAATTCAGCTGCGGTACAGACAGACAGAGATAGTATTTCTCCCTCTGTCTTTCACACAGCTGAATTACGACTTCGCATAGTAAACTTTCCGTGTCTAAAAGGGGTATTAATGTATTCGTCTATTATTATTTTACCTTGTTGTTGTCTTCGTTACAGCTGTTTTAATTGTGTAGCAATTCGTCTTGAATTGTTGCATGGTTGCCAGGCTACTGACCGCGCTGGTATTCTGGCGTAAGCACCGGCTAGGGCTCGCCGTCTTGGGGGGATACTTGTCAGTCAACCTGTCCAGTAGCTTCTCAACAATAGACAAAATAAAAATAAAAAAAAAATACCAGCCTTTTGGTGTCAGCTGTTCGACACAAAATATTAAATTGAAGAAAATTATGAGGCCCGAAGCAAATACACGAATCCATTCGCTTGCTTGTTACCAAACCCTCTGGTAGATGGAACACCAGGAAATTGCCCTCCCCTTAGAGATCTTCAGACCTCTCCGTGACATGCCCAGAAGTATTTTGGCGTGTCCCTAAATTCTGTTCACAGCCCGCCCCTTTCCTTTACTTACCGCCCATTCCGTTTTCCTATCTGCTCATGCTGTTAGAGCGATTCAAACACATATACATTTTCTTTTGAAAACATTATAAAGCATATTGCTCTTTTGTTTTTATTCTAAATTATATAGTTGTATATATGTGCTATTCTAATAAGTTTAACAAGAGAATTTTTTTTTTATGAAAATATGAAATGGAAAAAATAAAAAAAACGTATTTTACATAATCCTTTTTTTTCAATTTAGATTTTTCTGAATAGGAGGAAAACAATTTCTTCTGGACCTCTGGGCAATTACCCTTTCAACAAAAAAAAACTTCTACCTACCAACCTAGGGTGAGCTCAACCTAATCTTCGGTGGAGAAATATACCCAAAACGGGGGTAAAAACTTTTAAAATAAAAGAATTTAATTGTTTCCCTACATTCAAAGAAAAAGAACGAATATATATATATGTATTTATACTTAATGCCCAAGAACTTTAATATAAAAAAAAAACATTCTTTTAAATCATAAAAAAAATTATAAATTATGCGACAAAAATATCAAAATATAAATTATATACAAAAAGTTGATTATTCATTTTTCACAGCTACCTGGCGCCTTGTCCACGGCGTCCGGAAACGTACACCAGCTCCCTCGTTGGATGCAGCGTGTTGCAGGTGGAATTTCTTTATGGCTTAGTTTTCGGCTTTTAGTTTCAGTTTTGACTTTTAATTTGAGTTTTCTTTTTTTTATTTACTTATAGTTTTTTTTTTTTTAAATTTTTACTTTTAGTTTTTGAACTTTACTTATAGTTTTTCAAATTTTACTTATAGTTTTTCCAAATTTTACTTATAGTTTTTCATTTTAACTTTTAGTTTTTCATTTTAACTTTTAGGTTTTGAGTTTCACTTTCTTAGTTTTTGGATTTTACTTACAGCTTTTCATTTTTCTTTTCTTAGTTTTTGAACTTTACTCATAGTTTTCCAAATTTTACTTTTAGTTTTTCATTTTAACTTTTAGTTTTTGAGTTTTACTTGTAGTTTTTGACTTTTGATGTTAGTTTTTGCGAGTAACAAGTTTTAAGTTTAAGCCTTTTTATTAGCTTTAAGATTTTACTTTCAAAATTTTTACTACTTTTAAGTTTTAGCTCTCTTTTATTTAACTTTAAGATTTGAATTTCTAATTTTTCTCTTTTTTTTTTTTACTAGTTTTAAGTTTTAGCTTTCATTTATTATAAAAAAAAAATGAAATGAAATGAAATTTTGCCTCTCGACATACAATAGCTTGTTTTTATTTATGATATTTCTTTAAGCATTCTAGTTTCACACATTTTAGTTAAATTTTTCAAATTTTTAATTTTTCCACCAGCTGCATCTCCACTCCAAATCCCTCTTTTCTCGAACTTTGATTTTTTTTCAAACTTAATCCTTCGAACTTTTCTTTTGCAAACTGAATCCCGTATCTTCCACACGCTTGCCTTTTTATATCCCCGTCACCAGTCCTAGCTTCTCCGTTAGTGATCGGTTGTTTTCCACCGCCACGTCAGAACATTCCGTTTTTCTTCCAGCCCATTTTTTTTCTTTTTACAAAAACTCACTTTTTTCCTCATCTTTTCTTTCTCTTTCCTTTAATTTTTTTTTCTATCTATCTTCCCCCTATTTTTCAACAGCTGTTTGCTCAAGGTTGCCACTTAGGCAACTGCTTTATCGGCAACAGGGTGCACGTGACAAAACCCAACCATTTCATGGTCCATTCCTGGATCTGAAATGGGAGGGCGAAGAAAAATTAAAAATAAAAAAAAATAAGGTATTTTTGGGGCATTTTGGGTAATGGTACGTAAATTCTTAAAAAAAAAAACGTGCTGGCATCTCTATTTTTCGTATTCACCACTCGTGGTGTAGCTACGACCATTGGCTATATACTGCAACTCTGCGTTCTCACGACTGGTGTCCACCCTGTACTTTCGCTAATACAGTAGTACTGTCAGATTCCATGGGATTTGTGGATAGTGCTTTAATTCCCATATAGGTTTTGACAGTACGCCAGCACTTGCAGTTTCGGTCATACACCTTGGGGAAAATTTAAAGCTTAACGAAAGTTTGGCTGTCAAAGAGCTTGGGTTAAATGCCATAATTTTATGTGATTTAACCGTAGTGCCATCAGTAGGCATTAATTAATAAAAAAAAATTAATTAATTAATAAAAAAAATAGAATGTGTGTACTAAAATGGCGTGTTTGGAGTGTAAAAGAAAAAGGTAAGTAAAAAGTGAATGAAATATGTGTGTGAACATTGTGTTTGGCATTTCCCTTTTTATTGTTCTTGATTAACGATCATTTACATTAGGTATGCATACAAATTAGTTTCTTAGGCATGCTTATTTTTATAATGGCGTAAATTAAAAAAACTTTTCTTTTCTTTTAGGGCTTCCAGGAATATCGCATGCGTGGGCCGTTAGATGGATGTGTACAAATTACCAAGGAAAAAGGTAAGAAGAATTAATTTCCTTTTTGTTGGTATGTATTGTTTTGTGTTAGTTTTGCCACAGATCGATAAGTCGTTATCGATAACTGTACACCGCCGCCGGTCATTTACTAGTTATCGCCGCCGTTAATTTTAGTCGCCGCGTAATTAAACAAAAAGGAAGTCGACAGGTGGCACGGTAGTAAGCCGCCTTTTACATCTATCAATTTAATTGAATTTTTAAATTTATTGAAATGTATAAAAAAAATCTTGAGTCACAGAGACATACCCGGGCTATGTGCCAAAGCACATTCACAAGGTAGCAGCGGAAATGCTGCCGAGCCACTCTTCTTTTCAAATCAAAGTGCATCCAAAACTTCAAAAATTTTTCTTTATGAAAGAGAAATTAAAGGAAAATGTAAAAAAAAAATTTCAATACGAAAAATATTTAAAAAAAAAATTATGTGAAAGAATACGAAAACTACTAAAACAATTTGCGAAAAGTGCTAAACGTTGCAAATTTTGTCAGTGGTAGCTGCCGTGGAGAACTATTTTCAAAATTTATGTGAATAATTTGTATTGTTATTATGTTAAACAAATTATATTTTTGAAGTTTTGGATAAACTACCTACAACACATATTTTTTTCATTGTCGTTGTAATCCGGATATTACCTGGAAATGAAACTACCTTGGTATGTGCCAAGGAAATGACACAAAAAAAAAGGAATTCAAAAGTAAAGTTTAACTTAACTTTGAATTTATATTGCGATTATATATAACAAAAAAAAATGGGATAAAAAAAAATTAAAAAAAAATTACTTGGGCGGTTTTTATAGCAACGTATACAAGAAATACAACTAATATCAACTTCTCTTTACAGACTAGAAGCTAATCATGAAGCTTAGCAAGCTGGAGGCCCCGGGACACACGTAAGTGGAAGGCTAAATTAAATTATGTTTTATTCGTTTTCTTCCCTTACTAATGATTTTTATGTTTGTGTAGGTATAAAAGCGACCGTTTTTGACAACCTATCACAACAAATTCGACAGGAGTCAATTTGTTTCCACCATAAATATACATGAAGCTATATATGACTGCTGCGTTGGAGCAACTATCGTGTGCGTTTGTGGTGAGTCTTAAATCTTAAGATATTTGTGTTTGTATATATATTTGTGTATTTTTGCAACTACTGTGCGTTAAATTAGAGTCGTTTCTTTTTACGAAATTTGAATTCGTATTTGATTCAAAAAAAATTTGTGTATGCTATTTTGAGTAAAATACGTACATATGTTCGTGTATAAAAGAAATTCGGCGGTTTTAATTTGAAGTGCGTCCGCGTATTATTGACTCTTGTGGAAAAAAACAAATTTTGCCGTAATAGTTTATAACCCTGGGACTGTTTGTACCCGCTGGACAATATTCAGTTTGACTCCTATATTTCGTGACAGTCGAGAAAAAAAACAAAATTTATAAAAGTTTTTGTTTAAAAGTAGCTACTCAAACTGTCCGATACAAGAGTTTATCAAAGTGAACATTGTTCAGTTGTGAGAGACAAACTTCGCCTCCCAGCCACTAAAGTATTCAAACTAAAAGGATTTTGATTCTTTTATCGGCCCAAGCGTTTTTAGTTGCAACTTACCGGAAGTTGTTCAATTATTTACCAAATTCTTTGTGTTCGTAAAAAAAAACTTATTGGCGTATTGAGATGCCAAACGGGTGAACTTAGGGAAAATTTGCTGCTATTTATAAATTTTGGCTTTTGTCTATGTGAGTAACTTTTAATCGGTACCATTTGTAGCATCACTGAATAAATATGTATGTAAAATCTTGTCGCTATTGCCAACAAATTGAATTTAATTGTTACGATGAAGTATCAATAATTGTTCATAATTATTGATTGCTAAAATCAACAAATTTTACTTTAACCCGCCGTAATAACGGTCTCAGACAAATGTCATCGCTCCAGGTGACTAACAGCCTTTAGCTCTTAATAGCATAGTTCTCCAGAGTGATTATAGGGCTGCACCAATGGAGCGATGACGATTACACTAAGTAGTCAGCTTAGAAACGTAGGCTTAGGTTAAAAGCAAATTAGTTAATTTATTCGTTGTGTACGATAAAAATTCACCTATTGGCACAACAAAAAGAAATATATATACATATTAATAAATATATACATAAATGTATGCACGCATTTATATTAATTAACTACAAACTGGTATTGTTAAAAAACTCAAAAATATACAAAAGCAAACTTATAACTTTAAAAAGAAATAAGATAAAAAAAAAATTGACATGAAACGTATTGGCTTCGACGATTTGGAAATGTTGGGACTAAAACCACCAAGGATATTAGAGCTTATTGCTTTAAGTCCTTGGCGTGAAATACCCCCAACGATTTCCCTTGTAGATCTTCTATCTCATACAAACTATTACCAATTGGACGTACTATTCTGCATTTCAGAAACTTTCGTCCTAATTTCGCGTTATATCCAGCTTTAAAGTCGCTTTGTTGGAAATTACGTCTATAGACTTCTTGCCCTGGAATGAACTTGACTTGTCTACATCGCGTGTTGTAACTTTTAGCCCCTTTTTCATACGCTTTATGCAGGCTTTCTCTAATTTTTCCTCGAACGCTTTCCATATATATGGATTTAGGTACAATATTAATTTCGGGGTCGTTCAACATTTCCAATTTTCGCGCAAGCCTGTATACGCTGCCATGGCCTATCATGTTTGTTCCAAACAAGGCAAAATAGGGTGTCACTCCTATAGAGCTATGTACAGACGATCGCAGTGAACATTCGACTTCGGATAAGTATTTATCCCAGTTTGATTGATCATCTTTTACGTATGATCTGATCGATGACAAAATGGATTGGTTCACCCTTTCCGACGCATTGGCTTGGGGTGAATACAATCCCGTTTTCATGTGCGTTATGCCAAAATGTTGCAAGGTATTGGCGAAATCTTTACTGATGAATTGTTTTCCATTGTCAGAAACTATAGTTTCTGGTGTGCCAAACTTATGGAAAACTTCTGTAATTAAAAACCTTATTATTTGTTTGCTACTGGCTTTATTTAAGGCCTTCAATAAGACAAATTTAGTTAGATGATCTAACACAATAAATATGTAGCAGTTGCCTGCTTTAGACCGAGGGTAAGGTCCCAAAAAATCTACATATAAACGTTGAAATGGGCGTTCTGTTAACGCTTCATTTCCCATTGGCGGACGTAAAGTGGTATTGCACGACTTAGATTCTTTACAAATCTGGCAGTTTTTAACGAAAGCTCGGACTTGGGCATTCTGATTTGGCCAATAAAAATATTCTCTCACCCTTTTGAGAGTTTTAATAAATCCTCCATGAGCGGCTTGCGGTGGCTCATGTGCATTTCGAACTATATTTTCTGTTAATTCTGGTGGAATCCAAAGCTTCCACGCAAAATCTTCATTGAGAGAAATTCCATCATACGGTAATGTTCGTTTGTAAACGAGGTTGTCTATAACCTTAATGTCAGGTAACTGGTCAGAGTTTTCTGCAACCCTGGCAATCAAGTCGACATAGCAATCGGTTTTAAAGGCGCCCGATTCCATATCGACCAAACTACCAAAATGTGCTGAAACCTCCTCCATGTCGTATCTGGATAAGGTATCTGGTACTTTATTCTTTGGTCCAGGACGATGTTCTATTCCAAATGCGTAGGCTTGCAAGTGGAGACTCCAACGCGCAAGTCTGCCTCTCAGGTCCTTATGGGACATCAGTCATTTAAGACTACTGTGGTCAGTAATCACAGTAAATGGCATCAGTTCAATATAAGGCCTGAATTTCTTGATGGCAAGCACCACGGCCAAGCATTCCCTCTCCGTTACTGAATAATTCTTTTGAGCGTTTGTCAGTTTATGGGAGAAGAAAGCTATGGGATGCTCACCTTCAATGTCATCCTTTTGAAAGAGCACTGCGCCTATGCCTATATCAGACGCATCGCATTGGACAAAAAAGTGTTTGTCGAAATCTGGGTGTGTAAGGACAGGGCTAGTAGTGAGCGCTGTTTTCAGGTGGTCAAATGCATTTTTGGCTTCTTCGGTAAAGTCGAAGACTTTTCCCTTTTTCAGCGTATTGAAAATTGGAGCAGAAATTGTGGCGTAGTTAGGGATGAATCGACGATACCAACCGGTGGCTCCCATAAAACTTCTCACCTGTTTCGCAGTTTTTGGATAGGTGTATTTTAAAATCGTATTCACCTTTTCAGGGTCGGGTCTAAGTTGGCCTTTTCCTACTATGTATCCTAAGTATCTAAGTTCTTTAAAACAAAACTTAGATTTAGATACGTTTATTGTCAAACCCGCTTGTTCCAATTGTATTGCTACCAGCTCTAGCAACTTCAGGTGCGTCGCGAAGTCTGGAGACACCACCAAAAGATCATCCAGATAGACAAAAACTCTATCACGAAGTGCAGCTGGTATCACCTTATCCATTAAACGGCATAGCCTTTGGGCTGCATTGCACAATCCAAAAGGCATGACCGTAAAATGGTAGAGTGGTCTACCTGGCACCGTGAAGGCAGTTTTTTCTCTACTGGATGCCTCTAGTGGTATCTGCCAAAAGGCATCCTTCAAGTCGACGCTGGAGATAAAATACGTGTCTCCCAACCGGCTGAGGAGACCTTCAATGTGCGGGAGAGGGTAGGCATCCTTGACCGTGAGAGCATTGAGTTTACGAGCGTCCAGGCACAGCCTGTTTTTCTCGCCTTTGCGGACGAGGGTAACAGGGTGGCTCCAAGGACTTTCGCTCTCCTCAATGACCCCAAGATCAAGCATCCTATCCAGCTCCGCGTACATTAATTTCTGCACTGCCGGGGAGACAGGATAATGTCTATCCTTAACCGGAGTAGCCTCACGGGTATCAATAGAATGGATTTCCAAGTGAGTTTGACCTAGTCCTCGCTTTGTGTAGCAAGGAAACCCAGACACCACCTCCTTTAATTGTCGCTGCTCTTCAGGTGATAGTTCATGGGTGTCCACCGTGCTGTTAGCGTCTTTTCCTTCCTCTTCCAAATTCACTCCATTGCTGGACAAACTACTAATTGAAGCGAATAGTCCAAACGTTCGCATAAAATCAACACCTAAAAATAGTGGTCGATTTAGTGTTGGTACTAAATAAAAGACAACTTCTCGTGTCATTTTGTTAAAAGTGATATTCACCTTAATAAATCCTAACATTTTGTGTGGGCTGCCATCAGCGGTCTTAATGTAGGAGAAATATTTATGTATTTGTATACCTTCCTTCTGTACTGTCTCCATACAGTTTTTCCCTAAGCATGTAACTGTAGCCCCACTATCCAGCAGACCTTCAACTTCAGTACCATTTAGGTGGATTTTGGCGTACAGCCGCGTATCATCCCCTTCATACAATGCTGCTAACATTATTTCTTTTCTGCGCAGTTTCCTGCGCTTGTAACGCTGTCTAGCCTTTCTAATCTTGTTCGAAACTTCACCAAAAATTCTTTCCCTTGCTTGATTGTATTCTATAACCCGTACGTGTAGGGGTTTTATGCATCGAACCTTTTGTTGTACCGCCTCAATCGGTCTTCTATTTCGGTTTTCTAATATAATGATGTTATTCATAGGTTCGATGTTGGGTGTGATTTTGTTCACTGGGTTTGCGTTTGAATCGAACAAGCCGTCCCAGTGCTGGACTGGTTCGATGTTCGGTTTCCCTGACATTTAGGGCTTTGTGGTGTTACTACATTGTCCCTTCCACACTTGTAGCAAAAAATTCGACGCGTAGGCGAGGGACAATCAGTAAACCCGTGACCTACACGCTTACAATTCCAGCATGTATACCTGGTACTGCTCGATAAAGCTTCAATGTTGCTAGTATTTTCAGGTAGCTCCTCAAAATCTAGCTCATGAACTCGGGGTGCATTGAATTGCCTAGCCTGATATTGCATCCTCTGACTCGATACTAAACTTTCGGCTCGTTTGGCCTGTTGACAAAAATCATTAAGATTTGCTATTCGCATTGAAAACAATAACTGTGATAAAGAAGGTTTAAGATTTCCCCTCATTATTTCGACGAGCTCTTGTTCCGAATAAGGTGTTCGTTGTTGATTCCTTAGACTTAATACCGCATTGAAAAAATCTTCAAAAGACTCTTGTGTCCCTTGCCTACGATCCATGATTTTCTTTTGGATTTGGAACTCATTTTCATAGCGCTTATATTGGTTTAAAAAGGCGCTTACTAAATCGTCCCAGGTTTGAAAAGGATTTAATTTCTTCAGATTCCAATACCACTCTAACGGTTGCCCTTCAAGTAGTGAATGGAAACTGCGCTTCACCTCCACAATCGAGACATTGTAGTCTTCCCTTAATGTTTCTAGTCTAAAAATGAAATCCTCTGCACTTATTGTCTTAGACGTTCCATCGAACTTAATACCCCATTTAGACAAGTCAGCCTTTCCATATGACGGGTTATTAGCTCCTCCAGCCCTATTAGACGACATATTAAAGTGTCCAGGCGATGGTTGCTCATTCAGTCCTGTTGGCTGTTGTTGTTGTTGCCCCATACTTGCTTGTGAAACTGGCGGAACTGATCGGAACTCAGGTACTGTTCTTCGATTCAAATTAGGTAAGTTACCAAAATTTACTTGAGTATTATACTCCTGATTTTCTGGTCTATATAAGGGTGGCGTCGTGGCTGCTAATAATTCGTGATCGCTTTGTACGGGTACCTGTCTATTTGCAGATTGATTAATTGCCGGGCCTATTGCTTGGCGTACAGCCTGTGCTATCCCCTGTTGCATTTCCACTTGGAGCTGCTGCATTTGCCTTGACAATTCTTCCCTAATGAATCCCGCAATATTTCCCCCTACACTACTATTCAAACCATATTGTGTGGGTTGTTCAACCGGTCTATTCCTCGCTGTAATATTGCTGTATTCTGGAGAAGAGATACTGCCTGCGGAATTACTACCACCATTGTTCGTATTGTCTGTTACACTCTGTGCCATGGCTGCACTTTGCTGCACTGCCGCTGTTATATTTGGCTCTGCCATATTATTGTTTGCGTTGATGTCTGCCACAACGCTTATAGAGGCACTAGGTGGTATTGTTACGTTACCTGAGGTCTGTGGTATATCTTCCCTATTCATTATTAAGCTGACGTCTATTCCTTCTGCTATTAATTGATTTCGTACGGAACGAGTTAATACCATCAGTATCTCTAAGTATAATTTAATTTTCTAATATTACTAATTTATAAATAAAGAGCAGTATTTGAATATAAAATGTTAAAGAAAATGTAAAAAAAATTAAAAATCCCTAAAAGCGATTTATATATATATATATGTATAGATCTATATTTACTCCAATCGATCTATATATTTGAGCTCTAATTCATCAGCTCTAATTTATGCTATATCCTTATATGTTAGTTGAGTATATTTTTATATTATATATACTATATTTTTATTAATATTTTGGTGGTTGATTACTGCCCAACCAACAAAAAAAATTCGTTTTTGTTTTAATTTTTTTTCTTTTTGTAATAATTAGAAAAGTTCAATTAAAAAAACATGAATGTATATATATAAAAGTATATCTGTTAAATAATTAATAATTTGTAATTTTCAACTAGCGAAACACAAAACTTTGTTGTTTTATGTAAAAATAGTTTATAAGTTTTACTCAGAAAAATTTTAATTTTGTTATTAGTATATGTATGTATATATATTTCAATACAATTTTAGGCGGTAAGATTCAGGAAAAGGAAGGTTGCTAAAGAAACTATTTTTTTTTTCTTAGGTTTGATCACAAGCTTATTGAGTTAAAACTATTTTCGTTTGCTATATGGATTCCACAAGACAAATATATTTAAATGAAAGTATGTAAAAGTGGTTCACACAGTTAACTAATTATTTTATCCTTTTTTCCTTTATACTGCAACTTGACACCTGACTTCTTCAATGGTGTTTCAAGGACTAGTAAAAGAAAAATGGAAATATTTTTACTTCATGGCATTTAATTTACTGATTTCCTCATGAAGATTAGCTATCAATGTGTTTTGTAACTATTATTTGAACTACTTGTAGTATTTCCTTCCCTTCGAGCAATTAAATTATAAATCCCTAGTTATGGCTTAAATATTTAAGCCCCGAAGTGAAAGAAATTAATGAAACAAAAATAATTAACAGTCACACACGTCGCAACGCGATCCAAGCGACTAGGCCTTGTGTATCGGGACTTACGTATGGATGATAGTTAATTATATTATCTATTGAAAAATAATTTCTGTTTATAATGGAAAATTAATTACGCTCGCTAAATGTTGCAACGTGTTAAGGACTCTTAAACACTTAACCGGACAAACACTTAACGGGCATACTTAGCCATGGAAGAAGAATTTGTCTTGTATTTGCTTCGGGCCCCACGTTGGGCGCCATTATTATTATTTTACCTTGTTGTTGTCTTCGTTACAGCTGTTTTAATTGTGTAGCAATTCGTCTTGAATTGTTGCATGGTTGCCAGGCTACTGACCGCGCTGGTATTCTGGCGTAAGCACCGGCTAGGGCTCGCCGTCTTGCGGGGATCCTTGTCAGTCAACCTGTCCAGTAGCTTCTCAACAATAGACAAAATAAAAATAAAAAAAAAATACCAGCCTTTTGGTGTCAGCTGTTCGACACAAAATATTAAATTGAAGAAAATTATGAGGCCCGAAGCAAATACACGAATCCATTCGCTTGCTTGTTACCAAACCCTCTGGTAGATGGAACACCAGGAAATCGCCCTCCCCTTAGAGATCTTCAGACCTCTCCGTGACATGCCCAGAAGTATTTTGGCGTGTCCCTAAATTCTGTTCACAGCCCGCCCCTTTCCTTTACTTACCGCCCATTCCGTTTTCCTATCTGCTCATGCTGTTAGAGCGATTCAAACACATATACATTTTCTTTTGAAAACATTATAAAGCATATTGCTCTTTTGTTTTTATTCTAAATTATATAGTTGTATATATGTGCTATTCTAATAAGTTTAACAAGAGAATTTTTTTTTTATGAAAATATGAAATGGAAAAAATAAAAAAAACGTATTTTACATAATCCTTTTTTTTCAATTTAGATTTTTCTGAATAGGAGGAAAACAATTTCTTCTGGACCTCTGGGCAATTACCCTTTCAACAAAAAAAAACTTCTACCTACCAACCTAGGGTGAGCTCAACCTAATCTTCGGTGGAGAAATATACCCAAAACGGGGGTAAAAACTTTTAAAATAAAAGAATTTAATTGTTTCCCTACATTCAAAGAAAAAGAACGAATATATATATATGTATTTATACTTAATGCCCAAGAACTTTAATATAAAAAAAAAACATTCTTTTAAATCATAAAAAAAATTATAAATTATGCGACAAAAATATCAAAATATAAATTATATACAAAAAGTTGATTATTCATTTTTCACAGCTACCTGGCGCCTTGTCCACGGCGTCCGGAAACGTACACCAGCTCCCTCGTTGGATGCAGCGTGTTGCAGGTGGAATTTCTTTATGGCTTAGTTTTCGGCTTTTAGTTTCAGTTTTGACTTTTAATTTGAGTTTTCTTTTTTTTATTTACTTATAGTTTTTTTTTTTTTTAAATTTTTACTTTTAGTTTTTGAACTTTACTTATAGTTTTTCAAATTTTACTTATAGTTTTTCCAAATTTTACTTATAGTTTTTCATTTTAACTTTTAGTTTTTCATTTTAACTTTTAGGTTTTGAGTTTCACTTTCTTAGTTTTTGGATTTTACTTACAGCTTTTCATTTTTCTTTTCTTAGTTTTTGAACTTTACTCATAGTTTTCCAAATTTTACTTTTAGTTTTTCATTTTAACTTTTAGTTTTTGAGTTTTACTTGTAGTTTTTGACTTTTGATGTTAGTTTTTGCGAGTAACAAGTTTTAAGTTTAAGCCTTTTTATTAGCTTTAAGATTTTACTTTCAAAATTTTTACTACTTTTAAGTTTTAGCTCTCTTTTATTTAACTTTAAGATTTGAATTTCTAATTTTTCTCTTTTTTTTTTTTACTAGTTTTAAGTTTTAGCTTTCATTTATTATAAAAAAAAAATGAAATGAAATGAAATTTTGCCTCTCGACATACAATAGCTTGTTTTTATTTATGATATTTCTTTAAGCATTCTAGTTTCACACATTTTAGTTAAATTTTTCAAATTTTTAATTTTTCCACCAGCTGCATCTCCACTCCAAATCCCTCTTTTCTCGAACTTTGATTTTTTTTCAAACTTAATCCTTCGAACTTTTCTTTTGCAAACTGAATCCCGTATCTTCCACACGCTTGCCTTTTTATATCCCCGTCACCAGTCCTAGCTTCTCCGTTAGTGATCGGTTGTTTTCCACCGCCACGTCAGAACATTCCGTTTTTCTTCCAGCCCATTTTTTTTCTTTTTACAAAAACTCACTTTTTTCCTCATCTTTTCTTTCTCTTTCCTTTAATTTTTTTTTTTCTATCTATCTTCCCCCTATTTTTCAACAGCTGTTTGCTCAAGGTTGCCACTTAGGCAACTGCTTTATCGGCAACAGGGTGCACGTGACACGTCACACAGACAATGAAAAATCAAAATAGTTTTGTTTAATGAATTAAGACTTTGCAAAGTAAACTTTTCGTGTCTAAAAGGGGTATTATTGCATGAGTATGAGCAGTATGTGTGTCCTTATTTAGTCCTTATATTACTAAATAAAAAAAGTATGTACATACGGCCCTGTTCTGTAAACCTAATCCGAGTAAATTTCTAGTTTTCAAAAAATTAATAATGGTCCTGCAGCCGTGTTTAAAATCATACATAACAATTTTTTTCAGATATGGTATTTGGGAATCTAGTATATAATACAAAAAATGAAAAAAATATTTCTATTGTCAGAGTTATGGCCTGTTTCACAATAACGAAACGAAACTTTCGACTGAAAATTTATATTGAAAACAAAAACAAATTTTCATATTTTATTGTTGTTTACAATATAAATTTTCAGTCGAAAGTTTCGTTTCGTTATTGTGAAACAGGCCATAATGTCTAGTTTTCTAAAATCGTACGATTTCAAATCGATCGGTTTACAGAACAGATCCGATAGTGTTTATAAATACATACATATCGCACACTAAATCATAAAGAGTTAAAACTCAAACTGATCAAAGTGGTTTTGCTTTTTTATAAATCAGTTACTTGAACAAAACTCTAATACCCCTTTTAGACACGGAAAGTTTACTTTGCAAAGACTTAATTCAGCTGGGAGACAGACAGAAAGAGATAGTATTTCTCCCTCTGTCTTTCACACAGCTGAATTAAGACTTTGCAAAGTAAACTTTCCGTGTCTAAAAGGGGTATAACAATTGCAGCAAATTCTTTTTCAATAAAAAATCTTCCTGAAGAATATAAAATACCGTTATTACCGTCACAATCTTTATGATTTAGTGTGCGATATGTACATATATTTAAAGTTACATTGTTTTTTGTTTTAGCATCTCTAACTCAAGAGATTTGATTTTAAACTCGACTTCTTTAATGGCCATGTTGGCGCTATGCTCTTCCTCCTTAATTTTTAATGATCTTTCTTTAAATAACAGTAAGCGATCTATCTTCCCGTTAATTTCGCGTGAATATTCCTCCACTTTTTTGGAATGTGATGTTACAATTTCTAATATACTCTGCGTCTTCGCTAAAATCTCGCGTTGACAATATTCGGTTTTATCTATATGTGATTTTACTATGGACAAATTTGTATCGACTTTGTCTTTTCTTTCATATATCATTGGCTCCTTTATCACGTATTCGTTGACACCATCAATGATATTTATTTCTTTGTATTTTCCTTCATATATTGTTGGCTCTTCTTTCACTAAATATTCGTTTACACCATCATCGATATTTATTCCATGTAATACTGAATGAGCACTTTCATTTGGAAAATCATCGTTCTCGCTTGCATTTGAGAATTGTGTTTTGCCATAAGTTTTTACTGATGAAAGTCCTTCGACATCAGCTGCTATTCCAGTGGCTTCGATTATTTGCTCCTCTGCAGGTGTTAAAATCATATCTTCATAAGGCCCACCAACGGGTTTTGGCTTAGACGCCTTCTTGAAAGAAATCCTTTTTTTTGCATTAAATTTTTGATCTACAAAAACCTAAAAATATATCTTTAATGAATGCTCATATGTACGTATAACCAAAAACCTAGCTTTACTGACCTTTCTCCATAATTTTGCGTCTTTAACTGGTGGTCCTAATGCATTTAGTCTAAGAGTAAGGTGATCCCATAATCTCTTTGACGTCGCCTTTCCTTGGCTACAGTTGGGCAGTAAATTTTTGGCCAAGTAAGGATGCTCGGCCATGTATTGAGCCATTGCATCCTTTTGCTTCCCATTTATTTTGTTAGTATTGATCCTAAAAAAATAGATTTCATAATTTTTATTTCTATATTTTATATATGAACTTACATTCTTTAGCTTTTATGCACACTTAACAAGGAAAAATTTCTTTTCGATAGATCTAGAGCTATCTAATGACATTTCATAAAAATACACTCGATTACATGCTCGTTATCGAATGCCATCAGTGTTGCCGAAATGTTGTAGCCGTTTCCCGCCAGGTAGACCTTGAAAACCCACTAAAATCGCTGCCTCCTGAGTAGAAATAAACGCTATTCAAACCGCAACTTTTTTATCCATAATTAAAATAAACTTATGACAATGGGCCTTATTACGAGACTCGTATAACGACTTCGACTGTTTCGTACTAGACTAAAGGACATTGCAAAATTTTTTCTTTAATCTACTACAAAATCGTCGTAGTCGAAATACGACAGTCGTAATTCAGCCCAATATGTCGAATAATACATTCCTTGAATTGAAGTAACTTTTGTACAAGCAATAATGTCCCCTTTCACATTCGACAGGTCTGACTCGTCAAGTCTTGAGTATTTAGGAGAAAGAGGAAAAGAGAATGAAGAGGGGTACATACTTGACCGCAGGGAAGGAAAATGACTTCTTGCATTTTGTACCAACTGTGAAAACAAAATATACTTTATGGACCATGGCTATACTATTTTTTTTTAATATTTATTAATAAGAACGGAAACGTAAAAAATGTGTAAAAATTCAGAACTAAATAATAAAAAGCAGACACTTAACAAAAATGTGTATAAAAATTCAGAATAAAAAATAACATAAAAAAATATTAAATATTGCATTCATAAGGGTACATTCGTAGATTAGACTTATTAGAGATCGGTTATTTTACAAATTTCGCTTATTAACAGGCATGATACAATTATAACAGGTACATGCCAGAGAAACAAGTCGAGGCAAAATTATCGGCGGCGGCGGCGCAGCAGTTTTGAGACCGGCGGCGGCGCGCCGATAGAATTTTCGGCGGCTCAAATCTAAATAAATGTTTAATAATGAAAAATAAATATACTATATGTATGTATGTATATTGAAAATGGAGAGAAAATTTACAAAACAGGATTATTGTTTATTTATTTATAAAAAAAAATCATAAATAAATAAGAGTATTTGTATTTGAAAATATTGTATGTCTTTCTTAAGAATTTCATACAAATGATTTGTTCTTACACTCACCTCTTTCAAGTTTTTAATGGAAGAAAGAAATAAAAATAAACATATTATTTATTATTTTAAGATTTTATTAATAAAAAAACATAAGAAACATAACAAAAATTTTTTTTTCAAAATAAGTCAGACGAAGAAAAATGTATGTATATACATATAGTATGCATTAATAAAAAAACAAATATATAAGGGAGATAATTTTCTTACATTGTTTAATACATTAAAAAAGAGATCTTGTAAAATAATCTTTAAGAAATAGTATTTTAATACATTTTTGGTTTTTAATCAATTTTATTTCCTTTAGTTTTAATAAAACTTGACTTAGAATACTCAACGTACTTCTTTTCTTTTATATGAAAGCCAATCTCACAATCAGGGCTGGGCAGTATTTGAAAACGTATTATATAGTATATATATATGTAAATACATATTTTAAATTTGTATTTTAAATACATGACGTGGAAGTATTTTGTACTTCAAGTTTTAAATACATACGGGGTGTGGAAGTATTTTGTATTTTAAATATGTACAATTAATGGAAGTATTTTGTATTTTAAATACATACATACAATAAACGGAAGCATTTTCTAATAATAATAATAAACGGAAGTATTTTGTATTTTAATATAAAAATCACACACATGTAATATTACTACGAGGGAGGGTTCCGTTTTAATTTTTTTTAAAACATTAACGATAACATTTTTCCGTACATTTACAATAATTTTTCAAGCTTATGAACATAAGCTTATTAAAGTTTTTTTCTTCAGGGATTTGGCATGTTGGGTTACAAATTATTCATTTTTTTTCTATTAATTACAACAAAGTTAAGTATAGTTAAGTACACATATTTTTTTTTAACTTGCTTATTAAAAGCATATTTCTTAAGTACTGTAAAATAATTATTTATGCACATTAGAGTACTTAGCAAACAGGCCTGTTCAACAGTTTTACATAGTATTTATTTCTTGCAACATTAAACTAAATGACACAACGTGTTGCAACCTCCAAAGATTTTATTGCTGGCTGATTTCCTGAAGTTACCTTTAAAGTAATGAAGATCGAAATTAACATCAAATTGCGAATTTCAATAAGAAATGTGTAGTTATTTTACCATTTTAAAATTGTCGTGAATGAACAATTGTTTTTTAACAGTGGAAGGGTTTAACCTCGATCTTTTTTCTGCAATGCACGATCCAGCTGTTGAAAATGCCATTTCAGATGAAGCTGAAGTCGCTGGAATGCTAAAACACATATTTGCTAATACTGCAATTCTGGGAAAGATCTAGTGGAAAAAGAATACATATGGATGTATCATTGATTAATCAGAAGTAATTTTACAGAAAAAGATTAATTATGTATTATAAACTGAAAATTTACGTTATTTGTGGAAGTTTCAGATGGCGCATGCTTGGTTTTTACCTTTTTATTTTCTTTCCACCAGTCTAAGCTTTCACTCTCATTCACGTCAGTGCTGAAGTAATTTTGGATTTCTTTCGTAATGCTGTCCATTCTAGAATTTCCCGAACTCGACACAAACTCCAACATTTTCTTGCGGGTTTTAGAAATTTTCTATGCAAAGGAATATACATATAAGTACATAAGAGGGAATAAATTTACATTTTGACAATAAAAAGTCGGAAATAGGTGGCGAAGTGGCTCTACGGATAACTCTAAGTAACTTGGGTTTTATAATCGATGGTTGCAGAAATTGCAAACTAAGTTTCTACACTTTTATAAAAGTTATCTTTCACAGAAACTCAAATATAGTATGTATACATAGATGCATGATTTCCCCAGCTGCTCAAAATTCTGCGTAGTTATTCCATTTGTTTTTATAAATGGCCCTTATCGTGTTTGCTGTGTTTCGACTTCGAATACAAAAATTTAAGAAAAACAATTGAAGTGTTCTTTAATCTCTTATCGAAATACGCCAACCACGATAGGAGAGAATGTTGTCTGATCTCACCTCTTTTCTCGCTGGTGCGTCGTTAACTGAATTATTACAAGATGGTGTAATTTCATCAATTTGTCTATTTCTTATTTCCTGCAAAATAAATTTCTCTTTTGTTATCGGGTTTTCGACATCTAATTGCAGAATGAAATCGTCTGGCAAATTTTCTTCATCAGGTATTCGTTTTAAATAAATCTCAAGTTTTGACCAATTTTTTTGACACGGATCCATTAACGCTGCCAAGGCATGTATTTTCAAAATTTTAAATCTTTTATAAAAGTTTTCCTTTGCGTAATTATATAGATGTATAATCTGACCAAACGCAGCCAGTTCACTATTTTCAACCAATTTTGCGTATATGCTTTCAAAAAAGTATATGCAAGTTGATACAGTTGCATACTCCTGCCCTTGTAGATATGTTGTTGCTTCTGAAAATACCTGTAAGAAAACTCCAAACTCCTTTATGATTTCTTGCTCCATGTCCGAAATTATTAAATTTTCTTTTTTTACGTTCAAAAGCAGTAAGTTTATAATGTCAAAATTTTGCGTAAAACTGTCGATCATGTTTAGAATTGAGTTCCATCGAGTATCTATAGAGTTTTTTAAGGATTTTAACTGAGGGTATTTAAGCGCTGCTTCCAGGTCCATTTCTTGATACACTGTGGGAAAATTGTCTTCAGAGTCAATATTATTGCATATAGTTTGAATATTTATTATAATGTCATATACATTTTCTTGCTGTTTAAGACGTTGTAACTTTTGCAGCTCTTCACCTTTGTAAGCCAAGGACTTAAAAATTTTTTTTAACTTCATAATTGTGTTGCTTAACACTTCAAATGATGGGTTGTTAAGTAGGTCGTGAACTAGAAATCGATGTAAAGAATGTGCAATGCATGGATAACGGGCTATCTTGTTTAGTTTAAGAGCTGATAATATATTGGAGCCAGCATCTGTAACGGCCCTTAACTTCCTGTCCTGGAGGTTGAAAATGGCTAACGTTTCTGATATTTTGGTTGCAATAAGTTTTCCGGTGTGTGGATGTGGGAAATGTTCAGTCTTTAAAGAAATGCACTTTAAATCAAATTCTTCGGAGTAGTGCACTTTTATGTTGATGTAAGATATTCGTTTGAATTTATCTGTCCACATGTCCAACACTAATGTAATGTCATTTGGACATTTTGCCAGTAAATTTTTTACATTTTTGAAATAAAAATCATACACATCATTAAGAGCCGATGTAGCTATGGTTGTTGATGTTGGAAATTGTACTCCAGGGCTCAAAGTTTTGATGTATTTTTGAAACCCTGGTCTCTCAACTATACTAAAGGGCTGAAGGTCAATACAGCACATTTCGCACAAACGTCTGGCATGGATAAAGTTGTTGGGTTTCGCGGCTGTAGTTAAGGACTTCTTTGTTAAGCCAGC
Source organism: Tachina lurida (assembly GCA_944452675.1). NCBI lineage: Eukaryota > Metazoa > Arthropoda > Insecta > Diptera > Tachinidae > Tachina > Tachina lurida. The sequence goes on along the minus strand of OX101754.1, from coordinate 38,970,333 downwards.
AGTTTTTTTATAGGTCCCGCTTTTAAGATCTAAGTTGTGGTATCTTATTAGATGGTTTGTGTAGTTAGTTGTTGATGTTGTTGATGCATAACTGTTAACAAAACCCAATTATTTTTCCCATCACATTTTAGTCCTTTTAATTATTGTAAACTTACCCTTTCAAAGTCGTTTGTTCAGAATCGAAACAAATCTGGCAAAACTTGATTTTCGATAGAATTTTTCTGTTAGAAATGTACAAAGAACCGAAATATCTCCAGCATTCCGCTACACTGTTGGGTTGCGTTACAAGCTTGGTATTTTTTTTAATTTCTTGCTGTTTACGCAACATTGTTTGATAATATTTGACATTTTTTGCTACACCGCATTCTTCTATTTCTGAATCTGAGGATTGTTGTACCTCTTCATGTGTTCCTTTAAAAAATCTACTTATTGTAGCTTGTGTCATCTAAGTGCATATGGAAAGAAGTATTTTTAAAAGTGTTATTGGTGTTTGTTCAGTTGTATCACAAAACTTTTTCTTTAACATTGAAGAACTTATTAATAGTCTGGAGGTGTAGCAAATCAAGAATAATCAACACAATATAATTTGTAATACAATAATATGTAATACCAATTTACTATGTACCATTATTTGAATTTATTATGTACCATGTAAACGATGTTATTAACCGTAACATACATAGATTTCAAAAGCGATTTGTATATTACGAACCTAATTCATAATAAAACTTAAAAAAAAAATTAAACCGACTTCAGAAATAAGCACTAAAAAGGTACAAATAATATAGATCTAGTTAAATAAAAGATTTTTATATATGTTACCTAAAGTGCCGTTTGAAGTTAGTGCCAGCAACATTGGTAACTAAGCACATATGTACATATGTACATAAAAATTAATTGCAGTTTTTTACCGGTCCTATGTGTTTAGTACCAGTATTACTGGCACCAACTTCAAACGGCACTTTAGGTAACATATATAAAAATCTTTTATTTAACTAGATCTATATTATTTGTAGCTTTTTAGTGCTCATTTTTTAAGTCGGTTTAATTTTTTTTTTAAGTTTTATTTGTAGCTTTTTAGTGCTTATTTAGAAATATGGTCCAGTTTTGTAAAAATCGACTAAGTAAAAATACGTGAAATATAGTAATAAATTTGATGGGGCGTGGATAGCCCTACTTTTTTAAAACAAGATTGTGTATTTTTAAGAGTTCAAGGTGTGTGCCAAGTTTCGTACAGATCGATAAAGTAAAAGCACGTGAAATTGAGTATTAAATTTTATGGGGCGTGGCTACGCCCCTTTTTTTAAAACAAGATTGTGTATTTTTAAGAGTTCAAAATGTGTGCCAAGTTTCGTCAATATTGGTTAAATACAAGCACATGAAATATTATACTAAAATTTAATAGGCATGCCCCGCCCACTTTTTTGAACGCAATTTTGTGCCTTTATTAAAGCTTAGGGTGTGTGCCAAGTTTCGTAAAAATCGGTGAAATAGAACCCTGTGAAATATAATATAAAATTTTATTGGGCGTAACCCCGCCCATTTTTTTTCAAAGAAAATTTTGTTTATTTTAGAGCTCAAGGTGTGTGCTAAGTTTCGTAAAAATCGGTTAAGTAGAACCACGTGTAATGTTATAATACATTTTAATGGGCGTAGCCCCGCCCATTTTTTCAACTTAACAATTTTGTAATTTTAAGAACCAAAGATGTTTGCTAGGTTTTGCAGCAATCAAATGAGTAGGAGATCATTAAATCAAATTTAAAAAATTTTTTCAAATGGGACCAATGGGAAGCTATACCCTCTCAGACAACAAAAAATTTTTTACAATCGGTCTCAAATGCACCGAGTTATGGACCTACACACCTAAAAAAAATAGAGACGAATTGTTAACCTCCTTCTTTTTTGAAGTCGGTTAAAAAATATTTTAATTTTATAAAAGGTACATATTTAATCAAATTTCCATAGAAAATTTTTTTCATAAACCTTTTATTAAATAGAAATATTTTTTATGAATTTTTACTGGACAAATTTTTCCCAGTAAAATCCAATAAAATGAAACCATATGTTTTTAAAGATAAACAAACAAAAAAAATTTTTAATAATAATTTTTACTAATAAGTATTGTTAATCCTGTTGGACTTTGGAATTATAGCGATATATCAAAGAGTTTTTTGATAATTATGACATTTTCCATTTTGTTGCTATTGTTTAGCACTCGATACATGGGTTTGAGAATATTAGTTAGATTTTATTTTTCAGGAAATATCAATATTAAAAAATTAAAATGCGAATTCGTTTTCTAGTATGAATGCCTACAAAAGTTTGTTAAAAGAGCTGCTTGAAATAATCAAATGTCGAAAATATTTAAATTTTAAGTCAAATAGTGTTTTTGTTGCTTTTGTTCTGCACATTACTGTATAATTTTTTTAGCGCCAAAATTGTCAACCAGCTGTTGTATATATTTTACTGGATTTTACAATTTTTCCGTTCGCGTAGTTTTATATGCAAACTTTTTTATTGAGAGTAATTTCATTACATTACTCAGTATTTACGCAGTAACTGGATTTTACTGGGAAAGTACTCAAACGCACCTATTATACACTAATGATGTTAGTTTGCAGTGTTAACTCTCTAACGAGTGACTGTCATTAACTCTTCTTTTTAAGTACTGTTTGCAAAAGTAAATAACTTCTTAGGGCAATTATTACAAATTAAAGTTAGATTAAAGTAGTATTTTAATGAATACCGTTTTATACGTCCAAAAAAATCCTACTTTAATCTAACTTTAAGTGTCTTCTGCACTAGTAAAATACCAGTTGGACACTAGTTCGATCTCCTGCAGGGTATTAAAATTTCTTTTAAAGCACACTCATGTAATATTTTTATTTAATTTATATATCCATATGTATGTATATTACTTTATTTTATAAACTTTAATTTACTTACCTTAAAAAATAATGTCTTGCACATTCATATGTACATACATATGTATGTATGTATAATGCCTTCTAGAATGCTCTGTTGTAAAATTCGTAACTTGTGTTACAATTAAAAAATTATGGAAAATGTGCCTATTTTGAAAAAGAAATAACCAATTAAGTGTAAATTACAATATTTTAAAAAGATTTCTTAACTTACTTAATTTTCTGGTTTGGTTGAAAACCAATTTATACTTCCCCAGCAGATAAGTCCAATGCGACCGCGTTTGTGTGAAAAAAAAGAAAATTGGCTTGCGTTGAAAAAGCAAAAACTAACCGCATGCTTCTAGAATGCTCTGTTGTAAAATTCGTAACTTGTGTTACAATTAAAAAATTATGGAAAATGTGCCTATTTTGAAAAAGAAATAACCAATTAAGTGTAAATTGCAATATTTTAAAAAGATTTCTTAACTTACTTAATTTTCTGGTTTGGTTGAAAACCATTTTATACTTCCCCAGCAGATAAATCCAATGCGACCGCGTGTAAAATAAAAGAAAATTGGCTTGCGTTGAAAAAGAAGCAAAAACTAACGGCATTTTTCATTTTGTCGGCAACATAGCTGCCAGATTTGATGACTTGATGTCATTTTGCATTTTTTTTATCCAAAAAATAAGACCCAGACCAAAGTATATTTATATAAAGTATATGCAACGTGCGATTTGTTTGTGTAAAAATAATGGATGAATGTCAAAAACAGATGATTACAACCAGACCTGGGCAACTTGCATTACTTTTCATAAGCACTGATTGAAAAACAAAAATTTTAGTGAAAATTTAAATTTGATGCTTGTAATTAGGTTTTCGTTTATTTTATTGTAAAGCTATATCTTAAAAAATGGTGATTTTATAAACGGAATATCCTAGCGCTTGGAACAATTTAATCAAGTTTTGTCTTTCTCTTGAAAAATTATCAGCCCAATTATGAATATTCCCGGGGAGTTTTTTCTCTTCCCTGTCATTTCTTCCCGGGGAATAATTCTCCTATTCTGAATAGCAGGGGAATAAGCAAATGCGGGAGAGAGGAAAATCTGAAGCAGCTTTTTAATGTTTACATTTTACTCTGCAATAAAGCAAGAGTTCAGCAATAGAAAAATTAGATAAACAATTTAATAGAAATTTAATAAAAATGTTGTTTTTTCATTGCCAATAAGATAGTACGTTAATATAAATATCTTTTTTGCTTAAATAAAAAATAAATAGACAGTGTAACCATATACAACCATGCAGAATAATTGTATGCTGGGAAAGTGGATGCGAATGGATTAAATTTCCAATTACTGTATATACAAAGGAAATTGTAAATTTCATAGTTTTTCTTATCGGTCTTGATATTATAGGAAAACAAATCTTCCATGTACCTGTTATGTGAACTTAAAGGACGCGTGAAATTTTTAGTGTTTTAGTATTATTTCTATAGGTAGAAGTAGTTCATGTTTTTGAAGTTGATGTGCGCAGGGCTTGGATAAAAATGCCTAAAACAAGAGAGATATATAACATTCCAGTGCTTATTTAAACTTTTTGTTCTAAACAAATGCATATACCATACATATAACATTTATTAATTTGATTTTAAAATTTTTGCATTAATTCCCTTCAAAATGTTTGGGGAGAAAACTCTCAAAAAATTTTCCATCTTCCTCATATTTAGAATACCTACTTTTTTCCCGGGGAGTTTTTTCTCCATCTCTCTTATGTTTAGAATACCTACTTTTTTTCCGGGGATATTTTAATTCATAATAGGAGGAATGGAAAAGGGGAAAAACCCCCGGGGAATTACTATTCATAATTGGGCTGTATAAAAATGGTAGTGATATGATTTTTGCCTTAAGTGGCGATATGTACATAGAAAAAAGTTTACATATTTATGTATGTACGTATGATTTTATTTATGTACACATTTACGTTCCATTTTTCGCCATGTGATTTGGTGCTAGCGCAATATTAATGTATTACTTTGAAGAGATTTTAGTTTAATGCCAAAAAATTGCACTATAATTATCAAAGTTAGTTCTAATGTAATAAATTTGCATTTGTATTGATTTGGTTGAGTGTGCGAAAATGGTCAATGCATTTGCTTATTTAATGCAAGTCCCAGATCTGCATACAACAAAAAGGAAATGTATGGATAGACAAAACCAAATTAAATTTATTAATTGATAACTTTTATTACGTGAAATAAGTATAATAAAAGCTACATATTTATTTTAATAATTAAATATAATTATTTTTAAATATTTTTTAACACCTTTTTTAAGTAAAAATTAATTTCAACTTTTTCACTACACACAATTGTGTATAACAAAGCAAAGCAAAACAAAATGGCGTATGAAAATTGTAAACAACTTTTGACATTCATGCATTGACACTACACGAGAAAAAAATTAATCACCTGAGTACTTGCATATACTTTATATAAATTTACTTTGACCCAGACGATTAAATTTCGTAAAACAAATGCCATAAAAATTGCCATATCGCCAAATACAATGAAAAATGTTCACGCCAAATTGAAAAATTGCCACGTTTAGCGAGAAATCGCCAAATCTGACAACCCTGGCTATGTTAACGAGTCATAAAAGATCGGCGGCTACGTTTAAGTATGCCGGCTCCAGCCGATAAAAAAACGGCTGTTTTTGAGCCGATGCAAGCCGATGCAATCGGCGGCGGCGGGGTAGTTAAAAAAATAACCGGCGGCGGCGCGCCGTCGGCTTCGAGCCGATCGACTTGCTTCTCTGGTACATGCACAAGCCCAGCCTGTTACTGTATACATTGCAGATAAATGTCAAACTTTGTTTACAAGCTGGAAAAATGTTAGTGTATGTGTGTGAATAAAATGTTTGTAGTGTTGCCAATGAATTTACACAAAGCTGTGTCTGCAATTACCCATTGAAGAAAATTACACTACACATCTTTTGTGTAGGTTAAAATTAAAAGAAAAATAAATAAAAATAGAACCAAAAGTAGAATTACACACAGATTATACAAGAATTTAATTCCATGGCCTACACAATTGAGTAGAAATTACACACTATTTAACTACACAAAGATTGGCAACACTGAAACATGCAGGAAGGCCGCGTCTGCAATTGTACTTTAGTTACCCTGTAATTGCTATTTTTATAAACAAAAGACATTTGTTTCTGACAATTTATCGTTTGTTTATACCAACAAATACAACAAAATTCCAATTGTTGTAGTCGTGCATGTACCTAGTATAATTGTATCATGTTAACAGGTATGTTATTTTCATGCACTATAAAATCTAAGTTATGCACCGTATAAAATAAAACACACAAACAAATTAAAGACAACATAGGCAAAAATTAATATTACCATATAGTGAAACATTGGCATTTTTAAATTGTACCAAGTAACTCGCGGTAGTACCACGGTACCAACGAGGTCAAAAATGTACCATAAAAAGTACAATTGTACCATGATTTCCATCCCTGGTATACTTTGTGACACTGATTGCAAAAGATTGAATTTTGATGCTATAAACACAATCAAAGGCTACCGACCATCGACTACCGACTACAAAAGTAGCTGGCTACCAAAATAGCCAAGTCGCCAGCTACCTAATTCTTTTAACGACTACCGACCACTAACTACAAAAAATAAACATCATTACATTAAACATCATTACATTAAACAATATAATAAATACATATAAACAGTAAAAATGACTATTATATACTTACCAATTTCAATAAAAAAACCAAAAAATATATATAAATGAAACAAATGAAATGATTATTATTTTTCAATGGTGCCACTATAATAGTTTTTCGCGTTTTTAATAGCGATATTTAATGTATTGAGTTTTTAAAACCACCATTTCATGCATTTATTGTATTGGCAGCACTAATCTGTTTTTCGTAGCCAAGAAAAATAGAAATTAGCCTAAGTTGGCTACGGGCTACAAAAGTAGTCGTGTAGTCGTGTAGCGGCTAAAAGAATTATTCTCATAAGCACGTATGTATTAGAGATCGACCGAAGGCGTTTTTTTTGGCCGAAGCCGAAGCCGAAGCCGAACTTCGGCTAAAATCCTAAACTTCGGCCAAAACCGAAGCCGAAGCCGAATGTTTTAAATTTTAAAAATGATACTTGCTTTATATGAATTAAGAAAAAAGTTTGCTTTTTTGAGATCACTGAAATAGCTGTAATATCTATTGCATACATAACAAGAAAAATAAAACTATTTTGCAATTTCTAGATTGCTTTTTCATATGATCACTCACAAGAACGTCCAAGTAAAAGAAAATAGAAAGCAACAGGGTTGTATTTCAAAGCAACCCTTTCAAAACGTTAAACACAATAGAAACTGTCGGCGAGCAACGACCAAAAATAATGTTATTTTTCAAGCTTGGAATGAAAAATATTCGGCTTCGGCTAATCGGCCGATTTTTGCCGTAGGCCGAATGTTGGCCGATTATCAATTTTTGGCCGAAGGCCGAAGCCGAAGCCGATTAATCGGTCGAACTCTAGTATGTATTCTATTTTTGACATCTTGTAGTCGATGGTCGGTGGACATGATTGTGTTTATAGCATGAGCACGTTGTCACAGAATACTTTTGTCACAGAATGTTTTGTGACGTTGTCAGTTTTTTAATTTGTTGATTACCTGTGTATTTTGTTGCAAAGAATAATAAAGGTTTTGTTAAAATTTATTTATACATAAAACTAAAACAAATATGAAATAATTGTTATATACATATATACTTTAATAAAGGCAGTGCAAAAATGGTAGGAAGCAATAGTGACTCTGTTGACAAAATAACGAGAGAAGATGTGTGTCGCATACCGGAGACCATATCCTTTCCCGGCGAAGAAGAACATGTGTTAAATGAGTGGAAGCATAACCAAATATTTGAAAAATGTATGCAACTTTCAAAAGGAAACCCCAAGTAAGTTATTTACTAAAGATTTTAAAATTCGAACAGAAATTGCATCATTTTTGTCAAAAAATAAAAATGCTAAGGCATGTACCTATGAACGTACATAATATTTATGTAAATATGCACGAGTATGTTTACACATATGCATATAAATATGTACATAAATATATGCCCAATTGTAAAAAGTTTGTGTGCGAAAAATTTTAATATTGCCGATTTTGAAGGTACACTTTTTACGATGGTCCTCCATTTGCCACTGGTCTACCTCATTATGGTCATATATTGGCTGGTACCATCAAGGACATTGTAACAAGATATGCTTATCAACAAGGCTATTACGTGGATCGTCGGTTTGGCTGGGATTGTCATGGTCTACCCGTTGAATTTGAAATTGACAAAGTTTTAAATATACGTGGACCTGAAGATGTGGCCAAAATGGGTATTGCTGCCTATAATGCTGAGTGTCGTAAAATTGTAATGCGTTATGCTAACGAATGGGAGGATATTGTTACACGTATGGGCAGATGGATAGATTTTAAAAATGATTATAAGACCTTATATCCGTGGTATATGGAGTCTATTTGGTGGGTATTCAAACAGTTGTTTGATAAAGGTCTGGTCTATCAAGGCGTTAAGGTAATGCCTTATTCGACGGCGTGTACCACAGCTCTGTCAAATTTTGAATCTGGTCAAAATTATAAGGAAGTAGTTGATCCCTGCGTTGTTGTGGCATTAGAAGCTATTGGTAATGATAATACATATTTCCTAGTGTGGACTACTACTCCGTGGACCTTACCATCGAATTTTGCCTGTTGTGTTAATGGAAACATGATATACGTCAAGGTGAGATAAATTTGCTTAGTACACACATACATATGTATACAAGAGCGACTCAAAAAAAGTGACTTTGTTACCCCCTCTGAAAATGAAGCTTGATATATTTTATGATGATTCCCAAAATATTTTGGTTCTAGCATTAACCATCCGTGAGCTGGACCATTTTTAAAACAGGTATTTTTTCAGTTTTTCGATTTTTTTTCTACTTTGCCAAGACTACATAAATAAAATTTGGTATCATCGAAAAGAGTTTTTGAAGCAGCATCTAATCTATATACATACATAGTATATAAAATAGGATGTGTGTATGTATATATGTAACGCATGGAATCTTCAGAATATTTAGGCGGGTGACACTGAAGTTTAATTTTTGATTTTCGGTCTGCGGGTGGAGGGGCGTGGCAAAATCCAATTTCCATATTGCACCACCAATGCCATATATACTATGTACATATTTATTTATTTTTTTTGCGGGAAGGGGAGGGGTAGCGAAGCACACCGGGTTAAGCTAGTGGTATATGAAACTTGACTACTTGCGACCTACTAATTGAGATAATTAACTAAATATGTACATATTTTCGTTTCGGGTTTTCATAAAAATTCTACGTATTTGGAAATGATGTTTTGTTTTTCATATTGAATCCGTTTTAAAATAATGTTATTTTTTTTTGTAATTATTCACATAAAATGCGAAAATCGCGATATATTTACCCTTTTTTAATATAAACGATATGGGTATAAATTTTTTTCATTTTTCATTTATAATAATCTGGCGATAAGCAAAAGATATGTTTTCAAATCTAGGATGCCGTGATATACATATATTTGAGTTTTCAAATATTAGGACCTTATTATGAGCAACTTTCGATCTTCAACTTCATTCGAAAGTACTGATCGAACGAATTTTCATTTGGTATTATGACGAGCATTCAACAAAGAACGTCGTTATTGTGAATAAAATCGAAAAAATAGCTTACAATTTGTGTTTGTGTACTTAAAAATAAACATTGTTTAACACTTAGATTTTTTTTAAAGATTTTTCAAATTAAAATACTTCATCGAAAGCTAAATTCTGTTCGATAGAAAATTATTTGATCAGCGAAATTTTCGATGTTCATAATATGAATTTAAGCTGCGATTTTCGATGTTCAATAATCAGCGAAAATCGAAAATCGAATGCAACTCATAATAGTTTTTTAAATGAATACATATATGAAATGAGAAAAATAGTTACTAACAGAACAAATTAAATTAAAAAATTTATCAAAATGTGAAAAATACAATCACAATAAAAAATATAAAATTATAAAGAAATGTCACGATTCCATCTTAGTATAAAGTTTGCACGATTCCATTTTGTTTGCAATATGACCTGGTCGATTAAAATATCCATATACCGAAATATCGATATTTGAGAAAATAAATATCGATATATATCGCCGATATTTCAAAAACCGATATATCGATACATCGATTCTTATTTACGAGTATCTCGGGTTTCGATACTTTTAAGAGCTATAGCTATTTTTTAACTACGATATTGGCATCACTACTAGTAATGCGAAGAAAAAAAAGAAGTTTCATAATAACAGCCCAGGCGCATCTATAAGGTGACCCCACTAAGCCAGGTGACTTTTATTTGTTAACTAAGCTAAATGCCAAATTTGTATACGATATATATAAGCCTAAAGGCAGAATTAGTTTTTATCTTCTGTTCTGTTACGAATCAGCTGACTCTTGTTGCAACATAAATAAAATAAAAACATTTCGAAATAAAATGCGACAGTGATTTAAGATTTAAAAAAAATTTATTTTTACCAGAAAATCATCAATTTAGTGAAACACTGTGACCGTTCTGGTCAGAAACAGCTAATTTATTACAGAAAAAGTAACTATGTATTAAAATTTAAAAATAAAACGGCACAGCACAGAACAGCAACATAAAATAAAGACTAATGAAGCCTTGCTCAAACTTTTTTTTGGCTTTTATGGCACGATATGTTAGTATGTTTATATATTTTAGATTTGGAATATTTTGGCAACATTTGTAGGTAAAAATATCGATATATCGATGTTTTCAAAAAATATATATCGATACTGCTCAAAAATATCGATGCGAATGGCATGGGAATTCTAAATTGATTTTTCAATTATACAATTTTATTCCCATCAGTATTTAAAAGATCTTTGTGACTCTGAAGAAATTATTCAAATACCAGATAAAGTCACAATTTAAAAACTGTTTATAAAAATAAAATTAACTGCTTTGACCGAAATTAATTTAGAATTCCCATGCCATTCGCAAAACACGGAACGATTTGTTAACCTAGTAAGCCAATCATGTCTTTCTGTTATCGAAAGTAATCGACCAGATCATATTGCAAACAAAATGGAACATCACAGCATCTTAGATTTGAAAACACATCTTTTGCTTATCGCCAGATTATTATAAATGAAAATTTAAAAAATTTTATACACATATTGCCTATATTAAAAAAGGATTAAATATATCGCGATTTTCGCGTTTTATGTGAATAATTACAAAAAAAATAAATTAAAATTATTTTAAAACAGATTATTTCCAAATGGTTGAATTTGTATGAAAATCCGAAACGAAAATATGTATTTAGTTAAATATCTCAATTAGTAGGTCGCAAGTGGCCAAATTTTATATACCATTAGAAGCTGCTTCAAAAACTCTTTTCGATGATACCAAATTTTATTTATGTCGTCTTGGAGCAAAGTACAAAAAAAAGTCGAAAAACTGAAAAAAATACCTTTTTTAAAAATGGTCCAGCTCACGGATGGTCAATGCTAGAACAAAAATATTTTGGAAATCATCATAAAACATATAAAGGTTAATTTTCAGAAGGGTAACAAAATCACTTTTTTCGCTTCCATACAAGTTGAGTCGCTCTAATGTATACTAGTGTTGTTAATTATTCGTCTTTTATATTTGTTCGAATGAAATTTAATGATTTATTTCTTGTTCAAACAGACGAATAATTTTGAACTTTTGTTCGAATATTCGAACGAACAAAGAATAAAAAAATTTATTCGAATAATTTCAAAAAAGTTTGCCAAAACGACACGCATGTGTATCAGTTTATTTATTTTTGTTAACAAACGCCAAATAATTCATTATACAAGAAAAACAAATAATGTTAACAAAAAAAAAATAATAAATAAAAATATTAACAAAAATTAAAAGTTTTAAAAACCTCCGAAGCAGTGGACGCTGTATCATAAGTTAAGAAATCTATGTTCCACTAATATTATTGAAGTAACAGAATCGCAAGAAAGAAAATATTAAATTATTATATAGAAAATGTATGATAACTTCCAATCAACTAGACCGGTTTTCTTCAAGTATATACTAGAAGATATACGATCACCTCACCTTTCAAACTAAAAAACCAAATTACAATCGATCAAACCGCTTGGGAGTCACGGCGTCAAAAACACAGATTCAACAGAATATATCTAAAAAGATGTGGTATCTTCTAAAAGGCTGGACTAATTAACTCCGACAATAGAAATCTTTTTTTAGATTTATTTTAATTTTTTTTTTACATATATACATAGATTCTCAAATATCATATCTTATCGTACAATAAATTATCGTGTATGATTTTAAACACGTCTGCAGGACCATTATTAATTTTTAGAAAACGAGAAATTTACTCGGATTCGGTTTACAGGACAGGGCCGATTATGAGTTACTTCAGAAATTTCATCAATACTTCATCATACTTAAGATTATTGACGATATTTTTTCGCTTTTGTTGCGTATTTTAAGAAGCTAGTATTGGATAGAAAAGCTGAGGAATAATATTAAGGCATTTAATGCTTTCTTACGTCGTTAAATAATTCGATTCTTAAGCTTTTGATTAAAGAAAGGCAGTTATTTTTTTCTAAACTCTTTATCAGGAATCTTTTCCCCGCAAGAAAACAAAATATGCGTTTAGCGAACATATAAGTACTTTGTATGAGCTTACAGAAGTATTTATAATTTGTAATAATTTGATTACTTAACATACCAGTTATTGTTAACAAGTTTAAAAGTTATGAAATGTAAAATAATTTTTATACAAAGTAGTTTAGGAAATTGTTCGAATATTCGACAAAAATGATAAAAAGTTGTTCGAATGACAACACTAATGTATACATATCGCTCATTTACTAAGGCAATGTCATAACTAGAGATAGGATGTTCATGTAAACATGTTTTCTGTCATTGGTCGTAGTTCAACGTAAATAAAATATGTTTTCGAATAAATAAATTTTGCAACAAATTGCATCGATTTTTTAGTGCATATTTTAAAATACATAATTTTGCATATATCATTATAAATGTATATTTCGTTACCTTAATATAGAAAGGCCTTAAATTATTATTTTTTTGAAATAAAGATTTTTGCATTTTTGGACCCAAGTGAGCTAGACTCCTACATTTTCATTCTTCACTAGCAGCCTGCTAACCTATGCTATAAAACAAATTTTGTTGTTTTTTTATTAGTTGCAAAGTATTTAAAAGCAGCAGTTTTGACGACTGTGTAAGAACAAAAAAGATGAAAACGATATTCACCGAAAACACTAGGACTTCTTCAACTCATTCGAATAATACAATACCCTGGCTTAAGTCAAGAATACCAATTCCGTTGAAAATTAAAAAAAAAAACGAAAGCATGGGATAACCCCAAATATTTTTGTGTAATTTTTTTCAGCGCTCTCTATTGGTTACGCATTAATTTCATAAGGATAGAAAGTGTTTTTGAAATCTCCTTTGCGTTTTGCAGTCTTTAAAGAAATAAGAACAATTTTGTATATAAAGCTGCTTTGAAAACCCTAATCTTTATGCCTTAATAATTTTTATAAATAAGACTGCCATTTTTAAAGTTATGATCAGGGAAACTGCAAATATGCAATTACATGTTTTTTCTTGTGTGACGTTTTAATGCGGAGATAAGACATATATCCGTTTCAGAACTTTTTCTGGATTTTGGTATCGATTTGTTAGTGCATATTTTACCCTTTGTCATGTTTTTGAATATGTTTTTGAATTTTGAGATCACATTTTGACGCATTTAGGGCATATTTTGATACTTTATAGAATTGTTACTTATTTTATCTAACTGTTTTTCAAAATTTTTATTTTTATTTTTCGCCATAACATACATATATGGCATTTCCTAAGTTCTATCCATGTACTGTATACAGCTGTCTTATTTATTATTTAATATTTTGTTGGTTATTGCAATAACAATAATAAATAAAAGTATTGTCTTATTTATCCAAAATACAGTTACAAGTTGAAGTTAAATTTTTACGGCCGTGCGTAAAAAAAATAATTTGTATAACATATTTGTTTTAGTAAAAATTTGTATGGCAAGTTTTTTAACGTACACTTCAAATATTTGTTAGGTTACAGATGTTAAAACTGGACGTTTTTACATACTCGCAGAAAGCCGTCTGAGTTACGTGTATAAAGCAGAAAGCGAATATCAAATTATTGAAAAGTTTAATGGCAGAACTTTAGGTGGAACCCATTACAAACCCGTTTTCCCTTATTTTGAAGAACGCGGTCAAGAAGTTGGAGCATTCCGTATCTTAGTTGATGATTATGTTACAGAAGATTCCGGTACTGGTATTGTTCATAATGCTCCGTACTTTGGCGAAGACGATTACCGCGTGTGCTTGCAAGCTGGTTTGATAACGAAATCCAGTGCGGTTATTTGCCCTTTGGATGATGCCGGTCGTTTTACTGATGAGGTTACAGACTTCAAAGGTCTATATGTCAAGGATGCTGATAAACAAATTATGGCTCATTTGAAAAATAAGAGTAATTTAGTGTCAGCTGGGCAAGTTAAGCACAGCTATCCATTCTGTTGGCGTTCTGATACTCCCTTAATTTACAAGGCTGTTCCCTCTTGGTTCGTTAGAGTAGAACACATGTCGAAAAATTTATTGGACAGCAGCTCTCAAACCTATTGGGTTCCCGATTTTGTAAAAGAGAAGCGTTTCGGAAATTGGTTGAAGGAGGCTCGTGATTGGGCTATTAGCCGTAACCGTTATTGGGGTACACCGATTCCCATATGGAGATCTCCCAGCGGCGATGAATTAGTTTGTGTTGGCAGCATTAACGAGTTGCAACAGCTGTCTGGTAAACGCATAACTGATTTGCATCGCGAGACTGTGGATGATATAGAGATTCCCTCTGCCATACCTGGAAATCCACCGCTCCGACGTATTACTCCTGTATTTGATTGTTGGTTCGAATCTGGAAGTATGCCATTCGCTCAACAACATTTCCCTTTTGAAAACGAAAAGGATTTTATGAGCAATTTTCCAGCGGACTTCATTGCTGAGGGCATTGATCAGACACGTGGTTGGTTCTACACATTATTGGTAATTTCCACTGCTCTCTTCAATAAGGCACCTTTTAAAAACCTTATAGCCAATGGATTGGTTTTAGCTGCCGATGGCCAAAAAATGTCAAAACGGAAGAAAAATTATCCCGATCCCATGGAAGTTGTTAAAAAGTACGGTGCTGATGCCTTGCGGTTATATTTAATTAATTCACCGGTTGTGCGCGCTGAAAACCTACGTTTCAAAGAAGAAGGTGTGCGTGACATTATCAAAGATGTATTCCTTCCCTGGTACAATGCTTATCGTTTCCTTTTACAAAATATTGTTAGATATGAAAAGGAAGACTTAGAGAGTAAGAGCCTCTACACGTATGATAAGGATCGTCATTTGAAGAATATTGAAACTGCTTCGGTCATTGATGTTTGGATTTTGTCCTTTAAAGAGTCGTTGCTAGAATTTTTTGCCACTGAAATGAAGGGTTACCGTTTGTACACAGTTGTGCCAAGATTAACTAAGTTTATCGATCAGCTAACAAATTGGTAAGTACACATGTATTTAACGGAAATTCACTTTGATTACAATTTCTGACGTAAATAAGGTATGTACGCTTAAACCGTCGTCGTATCAAGGGAGAATTGGGGAAAGAGGAGTGCATACAATCTTTGGATACCTTGTATGATGTACTTTTTAGTATGTGTAAAATGATGGCTCCCTTTACACCCTTTTTGGCTGAATACATTTTCAAACGTCTGGTATTGTTCCAACCCAAAAGTGCCACTGAGAACGCAGAGTCGGTGCACTATCAAATGATGCCTGTAGCAAACCGCAAATTTATAAGAAACGATATTGAAAAATCGGTTGGTCTCATGCAAGCTGTAGTTGAGTTGGGTCGCGTTATGCGTGATCGCCGTACACTTCCGGTTAAATATCCCGTCTCTGAAATCATTGTAATACATAAGGAACAAAAATGCTTAGAGTCTGTTAAGAGTCTGGAAGATTTTATTTTAAGCGAATTAAATGTTCGCAAGTTGACTTTGAGTTCCGACAAGGAAAAATATGGTGTCACTTTACGAGCTGAACCTGATCATAAGGTTAGTTGAAAGTTATATTATGTATCTATTTGCAAATAGATATTTTAATCTTGATTATTAATTTTTTAGACTTTGGGTCAAAGGTTGAAGGGTAATTTCAAATCTGTTATGGCTGCCATAAAAGCTTTGAAGGATGAAGAAATTCAAAAGCATTTGTCGCAAGGGTATTTCGATATCGAGCAACAGCGTATTGAGTTAGAAGAAGTGCGAATAATTTATTGTATTTCCGGAAAAGTTGGTTCAAACTTTGAAGCGCACAGTGACAATGAGGTATTGGTTCTCATGGACATGACACCTAACGAGGAATTACTCGAAGAGGGTTTGGCGCGAGAAGTTATCAACCGCATCCAAAAGCTTAAAAAGAAAGCTCAACTCATACCAACCGATCCTGTCTTAATTTACTACGAACTAAATGGTTCTGCTCAAAAAAAGACTGAAATCGATCAGATGCTTAGAGTGATGGACAACTACCACGTCATGATTAAAACTGCTATCAAATCAGATTTTGGCAAATACAATGCTGCTGAGGCTAGCAAGAAACGTGTTATAATCAGCGAGTCTGTAGATTTAAAAGGAATTGATCTTAAACTCACCATTTGTTCGACAGAGGAAGTGCAACTGCCAGTTTTAAAATGGGTAAATCTAGTATTGGCATCCGATTTATCACCACGTTTTGGTAGATCATGCAAAGCTTCTTTACTACTGGAAGGTTCTGGCAACAAAAATCTAATTACATTAGAGCAAATAAGACAAGAAATCGACAATTTATTTGGTGTCTATGGTCTGAGTTATAACATTTACATAGTCAGTCAAGGAAAAGTTACTGGTGAACTCATCCAAATCGATAATTCACTTAATGGAAAATTGTTGGTGGTTTCTTCTACTTCCGAACAGGACAGTAAATTCTCTCAAGATGCTTGCTCAAATATGCCTTACTGCAAATTTATCAACAAGTCTGGATCGACTGTTTTCACTGAAAATCCCCAGGGATTTTCTTTGCCTGTCTAGTGGCTCCTTGAACTTAAAAAATATTTACTAAAATCACACATTTTGAGATGTGTTTCTTTTGTAGTTTAATATTTATTTATATATTTTCATTACTCATGTTTCAGTTTTTTTGAAAACGAATTTTGGTTTTGCTGCGTTTAAGTATACACTCGCGTTAGATGTTGTTTAATTTATTTTTTTTTTAATATTAACTTACACGTATACATACTTTGTCATTAAGAGAAAAATTAACATTTGAATTGATTTAAAAAAAGTAAACTTTAATGAATTTGTTATTAGTGAATAATACCACGAAAAAGAAAATATATGTATATTCAAATATGTATATGAATAAAAAAATTATTTTTTAATTATTTTCAATATTGAGTTAAGTCATAAATAAATAAAATATTAATTAATTAAGAAATTTGTGGAGATTAAAGGGTACAATTTTTAAATTCAACAAATTTTTTGGTTGGAAAAAATATTTTTTTAAACGAATTTTTGTTATATTTATGATTTGATTAGGCTAAAGTTCGTATCGTTCTGTAAGCCAAATTACAACTGATAATTATTAATGAACACATAGCACTAAAGTTAATTGTAAATATTCTGACAAACACTAGCAGAACTCGCAGGTCGTAACACTTTCATCATCAGCGTTCTTTGTGTTTGGCCCACAGAATGTGGTGTCAGTTGATTTAGATTTCTGCCTTACATACTTAGCTGTTCAGTGAAAGTGAAATATGTGAATTGTTTTGATTCATCGCTTTGCAATTCGCTGAAAGCTTTTTTTATAATGAAAGCTAAATTTTACCATCTCTAAATTTACAAGTCTTTCCATAGTCGTTTGTTCTTTAGTAATTATGCACATGTTAGTTAATTTGCCCATTTTTTGTTCTACTTTAAGACAAACTTTTTTGGTTTGTTACTATTAAGTATATTATATGACAGTCAATAATTCACCAGTTTTGACTGATAGCCTTGGTTAATCATACTATCGATCATGTTTAACAATCAAACTGTCATTCATTTTATTGGCAACAAAAATTTTTAATGAACAAATTTTTTCTTATATAACAACTAATCGTATGATTTAGTTTTAACATCTCACACAACCTTACATTTCATATAAATATATGAATTCCTTAAAACAAAAATATTTCGCGTCCAAGTTATGCAGTTTAAGCTATAGAAGTAGCTCTTTACTGAAATTTTTTTGGTACATATTATCAGTTGAAAACCATGGTCATCAGCCAATATGGCCGCTGACTGTCTAAATTGTGTACTCAAACTATCGATAAAGCCAAAATTTGCGCAAAACTGTCGTCACTCATGTTCGATAGTTTGTACACTATTTAATATTTGCTTTAATAAATTTATTCATTAAAATCGAAATTGAAAATGGTTTTTTAGTTTGCTGAAGACTTGATAATTATCACCTTTACAAAAAAATTTGAGTTTGCTTATGGGTTAATGAAACCAATTGAACATACATATATGTAGTTCAACTTAGAAAATAGGAAATCTGTTAATTTAAACCTCAACGTCAATTCGTAAAATCAAAAATGGATCAAAACCATCAACACCAAGATCACAATCTTTCAAAATGTCACATTACGCAGATGTCTGATACATACGTTCGCCTTGCTGGAGAATTTCCCCCGAATTATCGTGGCAATTTTCTTGCAGTCAGAGTCAATTAAAATTAATTTCAGCAACCGAAATGTGTACAATTGTATTCGGTAATACCCATTTTAGACACGGAAAGTTTACTTTGCAGTCTTAATTCAGCTTGCAGAAATAGAGATAGTATTACTCAGTCTGTCTTTCACACAGCCCAGGGTTAAAAGTATGTAATAGAACGGAGCCTTGTTGATATATGGGCACCTCAGCAAGCAGACGACGCCCTCACCACGATTTCAGTGGTTATGACGGTGGCATTTGAAGGCCCCCCATACTCGTAGAACCAAAAATTAATACAAATCTTTTAACAAAAAAAAAAAAAAAAAAGAAACAAAACAATACCAGAACTGTTGGACTGATGGCACTTTCTAGCGCGGAAGGACGGAGGAGCGGCTGGCCCGTTTGGTACGAGAAAACTCGTTCAGATAGTTGGTGCATGCAGCAACTCGAGCTCGGCCACGCCGACTCTGACTAAACATGCCCGACCTTCAAAAATTAGACATAATCAAAAAAAAGGCTATGCCTTCGAATTGTGCATACGTTGGGCACTCAAGACCCATCAAAACTGACCGAGGAACAAAATTGTTTGCAGAGGAGATATGGATGGTGCCATTCCTAGGTCCTTGCGGAGAATCCAGGTATATCTCCCGTCTGTTGCGATGCAGGTTAGTATCAAAGAAGGATCAATCTGATGGCTTTTGGAGACCAAAGATCGGCGGACCTGTACAAGGCAGCTGTTAGCAGGACGGGAGTGCCGTGGCCGGGTGCGAAAATCAATATTGTTACCAAGAGCGATATCCTATCCGACCACGTGCGCATGACTGGATTCCGGCATTCCCAGACACTGCTGAAGCAGCGATAAAACTTAAAAGACTGCAGTCCCTTACTTCCAACTGGCATTTTGAAGATGGGGAGGTTCGGTGAGGCTGAGGGGACAGACGTCGAGTAATTTTAATACTTAACGCTGAAACCCTCCCCGAAGTCCAATAACATTATATCGTACGCCTTTGGACAGACTACGCTAAAGGTGTATAAAGGAGATCGGCCTCCAGTGACGGATAGTTCCAAGACAGTGTGTGAACACGCTGTGGAGGAAGAATTTGAAGAGGAGGGGAATAAGGCCAGCCTACGAGAATCTTCGGAAAAGGATGGCTATATGGCATCCGGCTCTTAAATTGTCGGAGGCGCCTCAGCTCTCCGATAAAACGGTCGTGGAAATGGAAGTCGTAGCGGATGTTAAAACTCCTACAGATAAATCTCTCCTCACTATAAAGCAGCCTCAGCTGCTCTTTATCTTCGTATGACAACATGTGTAGTTGGTAGAGTTTGTGGATTGAGGACCAAAGATTTTTTAAGATGCTAGCCGTCAATAATGAAGGTAATACTAAAACCTGCATCCTGGCAAGAAATCACCTTAATATATTCCTATTATCTAGCTTCAGCGACAGAGACATAACGGCTGTTTGAGTGAAAGTGGGGACCAAGACACTGTTCCGTCGGTAATAGTGAGGGACTCTACAGCTGCGGCGGTAAACGCTGGATATCACATCATCTTGTGCTGTGACGCCAACGTACATCAAACTATTTGGGAATGTGCAGACACTATTGAAAGAGGTAAGGAACTTTTAGAATTTGTAGTTAGTACTAACCAGTGTTGCCATAAGATGTAAGATGAAAAGTGCTAGATTGCAGAAATAAAAATCCTAAAATGCTCTACAGCACACACAACAAAGTGCTAAAATCAGTTAAAATTTTTAGTTTCTCCTATTTCTTAAGCGGTCCATTCACTTGCAATAAAATTGTGAATTTTTTGTATTCTATATCATCGCTAATGTGCATATCATATTCATATGTGCAATGTGTTGGCAAAATAATATATAGTATTATGTTAAGTTTTTTACTGTGAGAAAAATTTCCATAGTAAATTGTGCGAGATTTGACCGTTTTACATAACCCCAACGATGTGAAAAATAACATTTTATAAATTTGTACTCGTATGTATAGGCCGCTTGTAATATTAAATTTATACATTTTGAATCCAGCTGCGAATGGAATAGAAGAAAAAAATCCTTAATAGTGTTAAATAGAGTATTTAAGTACAAATATATTTATTTTCTACATAGATTCAGATGAACCGATTTAAATAATAGCTACACCAATTGAATACGTTGTATAGTTTTACTGAAACGTAATCGTATCACCGACAACTAGTCTTGGTCTCACTTTAGCTTTGACTGTGATTTTTATCAAGCTGGTCAATAACATAATTAACACTATAAGCTCTTAAAAAGAATACAACTTAAAACAAGTTTTGTTAATTTAGTATTTCAAATGGTGTACTTTAATATATTTTCCCCCATATGTGTATCCCAGATCGGTTCAGATATACGACTCCTGTCATACTAAACACGTAATAAAGATTGATAAATTTGATAAACATATAATATTAATTGGCTCGCAAATGGTCTTAAGGAATTGTCTATGGAAAATTTATAATTTAATGAAATAAAAAAGTGCAAAAAATGCCAAATAGTTATAAGAAAGTGCTAAACTAGCACTTAGCATTATTTTCAAAATCTTTAGTGCTAAACGAAGAAAAAAAAAGCTAAATCTAGCACTAAAAGTTCTAAAATGGCAAGCCTGGTACTAACTTTATCATTTGTAATAGAGTTCAAGAACTTACGTTTATAACAAGGAACAGAAAGGAAATCCTAGATGTTACTTTCTCTTCTGATTCGGTAGCTGATAGGATCACGAACTGGCGTGTACTTCATAAACACTCATTTTCTGATCAAAGGTTCATTGAGATTATTATTAGGGAGTGGGCAACGAAATATTAGGCAGACTAATTGGCGTCTGCCCTCTAAATGGGCCGAGGGGTAAGAATAAACTGCCTTATTGGAATAGAAAGTTACAATTGTGTAGGTGTACGTGCAGAAAACTCTTCAATAAGTCTAAATCATCCAGAAATGAATTTGATTGGACATTTTATAAAGTTAAACTACAGGAATATAAAAAGCAGATAAGATTTGCTAAAAATACAACATGTTTCAGAAGCCTCTCGCATGAGGAAAATTTTGTCAGCCACTCCCTGCATGCTGGGGTAGTTGAAGAATCCCATTGGGACGTGGACTATATCCAGCGAGGAGTCGTTGAAAATCCTGCTGGACAGTCACTTTCCGGATAACTCAATGTCTGACATTCAGACATCTGATCTTTACCCGATCCCTACGGAAAATATATCTGACATTGTCAACATGTACGCTTTAAATTGGGCTCTGAGAAGCTTCAATCCTTATAAATCTCCTGGACCCGACGGTATCATACCGAAAGAAATACAGAAAGTATCGAATCTCATAGCCCCCAGGTAGGGATGCCAAACGGGAAATCCCGAACCCGGAAATCCCGGGATTTAGTAAATCCCGATTCCTGGGATTTGTAAAATTCATTTTTTTTTAGCAATTTTTATATAAAAAACATTATAAATTAAAATTTTCGTTTATTTTATGGTATTTTTTATAATATTTAAAAGTCAAATACAATTTTATACGTGCAGTTTTAACAATTTAATGACTATTCGTGACATATTTCTTATAAATTAACAACAAGAGCAAAATACATTAACTACTTTCTCACGGTTATTTTCATCAAAGGTGCTACAATATACAACTAAGAATTATTTTGAAAACAAAAAGAAGCATACGAGCTTTGGAAGGAGAATAACATTTGGAAAATTCATAAGTTTGACAAATTTATTCCATCTTATTCTATATTATAAGGGCAATTATGAATAAAATTACACGAGAAAATTTTCCCGGCGAATAATTTCAAACAGTAGCAAATAATAGGGAAAACAAAAAAATTAATGGAAAATTAATTGCGGAAATTTATTCATAATTGCAGTGTATACTGTATGTCGACTCCTCAACGCTATAAAAAAATTAGCGCTTATCTACTTTTCCGTAACAATTGAGTAGTATTGACAGCTCCTTACAATTGAAGTAGAAAATAGAAAGTCGGGTTGACGTAAAAGCGGGAAATATTTACAGAATAATGCGGATTATTTTGTCTAAAAAACTGCTCGAGTGTGTATGTATGTTTTTTACATTGCAGTTCAAAATTATTTTCGTTTTAGTTAGGCCGTTTGGGTCGTTTTTGACACAAACCTATGACCTATTTAAATTACATGGGTTTGATCAAAGGTTTGTGTCAAAAACCACCGACGGAATGAGTTCGACTCAATTATAGTTTTATTCGAGTTGCAGAGTAGAAGGACAGCACACTAATAAACCATACTCCTCTTAGCGAACGTAGGACTACATACATATACAATGTATCTGTTGAACTTGTAGAAAACAACTTCTGTATGAATTTAAAATTTTTCCGTAGAGCAAAAATACTGTTCAAGTGCTCAGGCAAACTTTTAATGTATACAAATGTGATCATTAGACGTAATTAATCGAATTTGATTTCAATTGTGTATATGTATATTTCTTTTAATTTTTCGACATGTTCAGCCTTATTATCGTTGTCAAGTAGTGACGAAATCGATTAAAAAATATAGGCAACGCTTGGTATATGTAACAACCGTAATGGCTACTTGTTGGTCAATCGCAATTAAAAACACGTTAATAGATATATTTAACAAAACAATAATGTTTTTGCAAATTATTTGTATGAAAGTGAATCTAAAATTTTCGTAAATCAACTTAAGCGGTAGTGCTAAAAGTCCAAAGATATGTATGTACATTCGTTTTGGTTTAGATTATATAAATACATTTATTTTGAAAACAAATACAAGTTTTCATATTTAGTTATTGTTTTCAGTATAAATTCTCTAACATCAAATGTGATTAATCAACTTAAAAATAGATGAGAAAAATTCTTTTGATTTTTATTTCATACTCGTATTAGAAAATTGATAACTTTAAAGACAATTGTTTAATGACAAATTGTGTGACAAATTTTTATGAAATCGAAATACCTGGGATGTGTTACTATTTTTCTGATAGGTATTGTCGAGTACAACAAAACTGTGTATTTGAAATTTTCCAAACACCTCCAAAATCTTGAGTTACGGGTAAAAAACCGGTTTTTCGTACCCGTAGGCACTTATCAACCTCTATCTAACTTAAATATCAACCGATTTTAAATTTATAAACGGAAAAAGAAGAAGACACTAAGACCTTTTGCACCATATATATCTTGTTTCAATGAATTTCAGATATAATATATCTATAATATACAGACATATTATGTCTGTATTAGTATGATGTATTTCGCGTTCGATTTATACGCTTTCGGTGTATTTAAGCTTCCAAGGTGATGAAAGTACAATTTAATAGACATATATCAACAAAGAATAAAAAATTTTTAAAACAGTGGTCGCCAAACTTTATTCTTGAGAACCTCAATTTTTCAATTAACATACGTAGTTCCTTTGTATTAAATTTCTTAAAGTGACTAATTGTGCATTCGAAATGAATGCAGTTTTTCAGAAATTATCTTATAATACAAATTAAACATACAGATGTATGGATAAATTTATTTCCTTTTTCGATACCAATATCAATTTGGGTTTTTTCATGGAGTTCATTACAGAACACAGAGGATATACAGAGATGTCACGACACGGAAAATAATTTGTGTTTTCGGATTTCTCGCTCACTCTGTCAGTGTGTCTTCTTTAAACCTTCTTTCGTATGCTACTGTTCTCCCTTTCTCGCTGAAACTGCGCCACATGTGATTTTAGCTTTTTTCTTAAGTCACTTTCTACAACTGTGGTGTACTTTGTACCAAAGGGGAAAGTCAATACAGAAATATCTCTCTCTGTAGGTGAATATACCTTTATGACCTTCGTGGATATTGAGGGGGCTTTTAATAAAATTTTTCCAGATGCGATAATTAATACCTTGTCGAATTTGGGGGTTAATGCAGGATTATGTAAGTGGATTCGGAATCTACTAACTCATCGCACGAAAACCCGCTTTGTAAATAGGGGTACACCACAGGGTGAAATTCCTTTGCCACTGTTGTGCAAGTTAACTCTAAATCCCGTGCTGCTATCTCTAGAATCGTGGGGGTGCAGAATCGTGGCTTATGCTGATGATGTGGCAATAGCTGTCAGAGGAAAATTCCTTACTTCTCTAAGGGATATTATAGAGAATGGTCTTTCATATTTAACAAGATGTGCGGAGAAACGATGACTTGACGTTAATCCTAATAAAACGGAACTAGTACTCTTCTCTAGGAAGTATAAAAAGATACCTGTTTTCCAACCTAGCACTCTTAATGACACGGAGATAAAACTGTCCAACACTGCAAAATATATTGGGGTTATTCTTGACTCTAAGCTGAGTTTCAAAATCAATATTCTAGAGAGAGTGAAGAGAGCAACAATTTCACTCTATCTATGCAAGAAATCCATAGGAAAAAACTGGGGTCTCACCCCGAATATCATTCATTAGATCTATATTGCAATAGTGCTCCCAATTCTCATGTATGGGTTCATCGTTTGGTGGCCGTCCCTGGAGAAAAAGTCGTATCTACATATGTTACACCCCTACGGATGAATTGGGGATGCTCCTGCATATACTACCATTGGACCTAGTAGGGAAAATCTCGACGAATTTCTATGTTTATTGCTGTAAACAAACTTAATTTTTTGACCAAAATCGATTATTTGCGATCGTTGATTTTCCACAAAAAACGAAGTCCAAAAAAATGTGTCGCTTAAGCTATTTTAGCGGTTATGGCTCTATATGCAAACAAATTACATTAAACAAATGGGCTTGAAGGCAACTTTGAGGGGCGAATGCACCCCCTAAAACACAACTTATCGTATATGAATATTTTTGTATTCTTTTTTACATAAAACTGAACCGATTTGCGGGGAGAGAATAAAAAAAAATATTAACGGCCACGCCAATGTACATACATATCGTCGCTGTTTTAACTAACTGACCTAACTGACATCATTTTGAAAAATGAGTTAAGTCCACTATTAGACTTTATGAGTCATAATAGACCTTGTCCACAATTTGTATGATTGTAAACATTACTGTCGAGCCTATAACAGTAAAAATATTTCATACGTTTCCATAAGAATACATGTAGAAAACAATCATAAAAGCTCCTCTCCTATAAAATTTACAAAATGTCAGTTAGGCCAGTTAGTTAAAACAGCGAGGATATGGTTTAAGGACTATTTTAAGTGAATTTTATGTTATGTATTTGATTTTATTATACGTTTTTATATAGTGAAAAAATTATCTCGTTTTAAACTTTAATTAGAAATGTAAAGCTTACAAATAAATAATAAAAAACATTTTTCTTAGAATTTCGTTGCACTCTTTGTTTCATTCATTCTGTTTTGCACTATTTTAGACTTACAGCTGTGTAACTTCCTGTTCCACTAGTGGCAACGCTGCTATATGTATTTACAGTTGTTTTTTACTTGCAATTGTGATTTTAGATCTTGTCTATGGCCTTTGTACTAATTTACATTTGAGACATTTCTTGCCGGACATTTTTTCAATTTTCTTTTGTTCTTGCCCAAAGCTTTTACATTACGGAAATTAATAGACAGACAGAAATTGTTCTAGTTTGTTTACTTCTTCTTCGCGTTTGCTACTTACATACATATGTATATAAACATACATATGTACATATGCCTTCATAATACACATCAAGTATCCATACAGCCATTGAAATGAGAAAAATCATATGAAGCAACAAGAATAAATTGAGAAAAGTAGAAAAGAGAAACAAAAAATGTCCGGTACAGAGGGTTGTGTACTACACCCTCTGCATCTTCGCCCCTTTTTCAACAAACTTCGTCTGTCTGTCTTTCAATTTCCCAAATGTAAAAGGGCACTTTCACACACGAGACTAATTTTTATGCCGGCACAATTTTTGTTCTTCCAAGAACACACGAGTCTAATTCATCCGGCATAACAATGTATACGTATACATAGCTTTGTGTGTGTTAGTGTTTTTTGTATGCATTTGATATTTGCTGTTTTTTTTAAGTTATGTGTGTATTGATTTTGTTTTGCTGATGCGGGGTTGTGTCTGGTTGAAAAATTATGCCAAACACAAAACCACTCTCTTTGCCTCTCTCACCAACAACCTGGCATGTTATGCCAGCACAATTGTTCTCGTGTGTTACAGGCCTATTACAATTAAATTTATTATGAGTATTGTAAACTCTTAACCCCAACCGGAGAAATTTTCACTCATAACATTGACAAAAGACATGCGCAAACAAACAAAATGAACGTTAGATACTAGATTCAACTAACGGCAACTTCGCCAAACACGAAGTTGGAAAATATTGCACATAACGAGAATTATGGATTAAGAAACTACACGTTTAACGTTGCTGTCGGAAAAGCAAATCAAATTGTATTGAGGAAAATATCTATTTTATTATTTGCTTTTTATAACAAGTGAAAAAAATGAAATTTTATCATAAGTTATTTGGTATACTATAGAGTTGTTTTTTTTTATAAAATTTTGTAAGTTAAAAGGTACAAAAGTGCATTATTTCTAAGCCGACAAATCAATAAGTGAAAGATAAAAAAGTATTCGATTAAAGATTTTCATAATTTTTTTAGAATCTACTTACTAGATGCTCTAGAAACAAGAAAAGAAAGATATGTATGTATGTACATTTTGAAAAGGAAAATATAAATCTGATTTCCTTAAAATTGTGTATGCATAATGTATGTAATATGAAATGCAATCAGTTTAATTTCACCTTATTTCGAACTAGAATAGTTTTTTTAATAAATGAAAAATCCTATTTTTTACAAATATGCACACACACACACATACATACATACATATGTACATGGGTACATCTAAAAATTTATGAAAAATGGCTGCGTAGTATTGAAAGAGAATAAAGAAAAAGCACCTCAACTTTCACAGAAGAAAATGGAAAATGCACACAGGTTAAACAAAAATAGTTCGTTGCCATATTGCAAGTAACGATAAAAGTTAAAAGCACAGCACCACTACAAGCAACCAAACAACCTTACACTTCAATGAGCTAAAAATTTAATATCCCTTAGTTCAAGTCGCGTAAAAATCTAAAATAAAAAGTAGATAATCTGAAATAGATTGAGTGAAATTGATGAGTAGAAAACTGTAAACATAAAGATAACGGTTAATTAAAAATGAGAATATATCGCGCTCATTCTCTTTGCTTCCTCGCGTGCGTTTGTAGGACAATATAAAAACAAATACGAAAATTAAAGTAAAAACAAAACAAATAATTTCGAGAGAAATTAAAGCATTTATTGATAACAAAAAGAACAACAACTACAACGATAAATTATCTACAGCATTGCACAATTCCTCAGGGCACACCGCGCTCAAGTAATCATAACAAAACTGGCACCTGTTTTACCGTCGAGCACCATAGCCGGTGGGACTACAGCAGCCGCCGCTGCTGCTGCAGTCCGTCTACCGGAGACCACTTATAAAAATGTTAACAGTATTAGCGCATTTAATGGCAGTGTGGCCGTTACCAGTTCCAACATTGGACTGGGTAATACATTTCTTCATGATACTCCAGTTGCAGCCTCCATAGCAAAATTATCCACCTCACCGCATTTGATGTCTCCCACTCACAACGCCTTATCAGTAACAGGAACAGGCTATGGCAATATGTCTTTTGTCAACAATAGTTGCTTAGGGACCTCGTCAGTGGTAGGAACAGGAGGTACAGGATGTTCAATAATATGCAGCAGTGATAGTGGCATATCGTCCATAATATCATCGACTCCCTCTCTAACCCAACTATCCCCACCATCGGTTTCTAATGCAGTATCTCTGGCTATTTTGGCCTCCAGCATTGTAACCACCTCGAGTAACTGCACGGTGACAAATAACAACGGCAGCAGTAACAGCTGTACCCCTGGCAGTGGCAGTGGAGGACGCTGCAGTCCCACTATAGGAGGCATAACAGCAAATCTAACCAACGGTTTGGCTTCGTCATCCTGCATTTATGGGGCTGTAGCTGCCAGCGCAGGTACCGGCAGCCCTCTTTTATATGCCGAACGCACATCACCAGCTTTAAATATGATGCTTAGTAAATCGAAAACTTTGAGTCCTTTACAAAATGCTTCCATTGGAGCCTCAATGGCTTCTTACACAGCTGGTAGTGCTACTTTAACTTCAATAGTTGTATCTGCGACTGTTAGTACGCAGGCACAAACCAGCTCAGGATCAAATTATTTAAGTACTATAAAAATGCTGGGACCTGCCGCATCAATCGACCTTGGCACATCACCACTTACACACCGAAATTATCCAAGTATGAAAGGTTTTACTTTTCGCAGAAGTTTTGACGACAAAATTATTGCTGTTTCTACCGCCGCTTCTGGTCACGTTAACAGCCAATCGCAGACATCTTTAGGTGGACCACCCATATCAGCAGCTTCGTATCTGTCTCATTTTCCAGCCACTTCTTCCCATCATCACCATTATCACCACCACTTGCAACACCAATCCCAACAGACTCCTCACTTTGCCCACTATCATCCCCAACACACCTCACACTTACATCACAATCACCTTCACCATGCCACCCATACGGCCCTGCATCAGCATTTAGCTGCTAGTGGTGCTTTTCACAACAATTTTATCGGAATTTCTTCGTCTGCGGTCAAACATTCCGTCGCCTCTGCCAACTCAGCTGTACCCTTCTTGCCACCGCCTCTCTATGCACCACTTACGTCGTCACAGTCGACAACAAAACTATCACATCGTGATGATTTCCTACAACAAATTGGATATTTGCCAACAACTCGTATTTACCGCACTCCATCCAGTCTAGTGGATGAGGATAAGGCACAGCAGGATTTTTTGTCATTATCCTTGTCGCCCCCATTAAATAGACGTCGTGATATGCCCGCATTGCGTGGACCGTACGTAAGTCTGTAAGTATCTCATCATTGCATTTATAAAAATTTCTATTACTTCTTGCTCTTTGTTCCTTTGTCTTACATTAAGAACGTTTGTATGTAAATTTATGTAAGTTTGGCTGTGTGTTAATGTTCTCATTTATTTTTGATAATGTTATTGTGAATATGTGGTATTAACACATTATTATAACGTTTATTACAATTTCTATTTCCTATTTTGTTCGACTATGCGTTGCCATTATTTATAAAACGAGGGGTGTTTGTTTGTGTTAGTGGGCTCGTAAGTGTGAATTAACAGAGCATTCTGTTACATTTGCCATTAACTGTATAATTTTAAATGTATTAAGTGGAGGATCTCCCTTTTTCCCCGTCTGCATGATTAATTTTTCATCAATAAATCCAACTGAATGATTGTTTGATGGGGTTTGTAAATTTAACAAATGTCTATCTACATCCTGAAACCTACTTGTATATGATAATCCGCTTGACCATAACATTCGATAATAATATAGAATATTCTTTATCTTTACATCTCGAAGATTCGCATGCGATATCAGCATTGAAAATTATTCGTTTTTAATACTTTGGCAACAAAAAACCTAATAACAAATTTGTCCGATTTGCATCAATTAAAGATTTTTAATAGTTAACAGACAAAATTCTAGTGAAATTCCATTGCATTCTAGGAAAGCTGAAAGATGTTTTAGGCGCCCCGCACAGGGTGGCAATTTTAAAACGGTTCTGTAATTATAAAACATTAAAAAAAGTGTCAAATATTTTCGCAATAAACAGACATCTATTGAGAATTGTTTATTGAAAAAAGTGCAATTTCTTTTTATTTTTATTATTTAAATTTGTATTAAATACATATACAATTAGACAAAATTAATTTTTTATTCCATTTTTGTTTTAAAATGAATTATATTTCTCTTACTGTTTTTGTAACAAAAAAAAAAAAAAAACTCAATAAAGTGGTCGCGCATAGCGTGACCGTCGTAAAATATTTCATATTTTCCAACTTTATTTCAATATTAACGAGTATACATTCCATTTTATATACATATATGTAGATACTTGTAACAGTTATTAGATTTTTTATTTCGGTAAGCAATTTTTTAAATATTTTAAATCGCAATTTAACAATATTCATACTAAAGGTACGGTCAAACCAGCCCCTGTATTCTATAACTCGCTAAAGCTAAAGCTAAAGCTAAATTAGATAGTTAACATGCTGAACAAATACAAAATTAAAATTTTTTGGTGATGTCATAAAACAGTAAAATTTCGGAGTATTAAATTTTTAAGCCATTGCCTAATTTAGCAATACACGTTTGAAAATTGTATTCGTAGCCAAAAGTCGTTAAATCGACTTTATAGATTTTTAGCGATAGAGACTTAACTCTGGTTACAGAAGGGCAAACATTTTTCCAAATAAGCGGAACCACTCAATACTAACGAAAAACTCTTTGATTCAAGCACATTTTTAACTATTTAGTGGTTACTAGGGATGCCACATGGGAAATCCCGGGATTTGTATTCATATATTAAAATGTTCGATAATTTTATTGTATTTTTTTATTATTTTTAAAACTCCCATACAATTTGTTGAAGTGAAAATGAAATGGTATGGTATGAGATTTGAAGAAATTTTGAGATTCTGTTTGAGGTTGGATAGTTGATAAAAAGAAAACAATTTTATACGTGTACTTTTAACAATTTAATAACTTTTCGTGACAAATTGTTTATAAATTAACAACAAGAGTAAAATAAATAAACTACTTTCCTACGACTATTTTCATCAAGAGTCTATAATATACAACTAAGAATTATTTAAAAAAAAAAGAAGTATATGAGCTTTGGAAGAAAAATAACGTTTGGAAAATTTCTCATTTTGAAAAATTCATTCCATCTTATTCTATATTTTAACTATTTATATGTATGTCGACAATTTATTTTTTAAGCTTTGCATGATGTTTTTTTAATATCTCAAAAAGCATTTCGTGTACCAAAATAAAACTTATAGGAATTGTAGACAAGCTGTTGTTCTTTAACATATATTCTTATTAGAATTTTAAAAATACCGTTTTTTTTAGAAAAATAACCAACAAAAATAATGATCAAATTTTGACCTTTGAGCTTTGAATTTCAAATCAACAATTTAAACCTCTTAAAAGTTTATTTTCTCCCCTTTGATTTCGTCCCACAACGAAGAATATTGCTTAAGAAGTTCCGAACATAAAAATAAATAAAAAAGTCTATAATAGTAAATTTTTGTTGAATTTTTAAACTTTCAAGCCAATCACCCATTTTTCTAATTGTCGACATCGACGTCACTTTAACACAATACCAAAAAATTGGGGCTTGTTTACTCGCTCTCGAGAACAATTTTGTGCAACTGAGAATATATTCCTGTTCCCTAAGGTCAAAAAAAAATTATAAAACTGCCAACAGGAGTCAGTTGTTTTCGACAATGGCTACACAAGCCTTAATTTTTTGGTGTTGTGTTAAAGTGACGTTGATGCCGACAATTAGAATAAGGGTGAATATTTTTCATGAATGCTTACTTTCTCCAAGGCATGGTACAAAATTTGATCAAAATCGGAAGGGGTGAGGTCAGAGCGGCAGTTGATTTGATATGTTTTAACCCATATATATATATTTTGACATATCGTCCGATTTTCTTCCTTTTTATTTCCAATCCGATGCAACGAGAAAATGACACTAAAACTGATCAAATTAATTAAAAATATTGTCTATTATTGGAAAATAAAACACCTTACACATTTCAAATGTGTTTTGTTACTGTTTTGGATTGTAAGTTCCATATGGTGCGCCATACATGTAAACCAAATTTTTTTTTTTTGAAAATGAAAAAATACTGGCGAATACTTTGCCTAGTTTCAGTAAGGAATGTGAGAACTGAGTCGAAAAAATTTTTATCATCCTGTGAAACACAGAGTAAAAAAAGCTATACTTGTTCATATTTTTTGTAAGTTTATATCTGTAAGTTCTTATGTGAGTAACGCTGTGTAAAACAGGACAACCAATATAATTATTTAATTTTTTCCCGATGCGAGAACTTCTCACAAGTTACAGAAACTGGACAGGGGTTACAAATACTGGTAATAACTCCATAGCAGTGTAGCCGTTTTTAGGAATCTCCAATATGGGTTGTGTGTCTCTGTTAACTGTTTGTTTGTTGAAATTTAGAACATAGATAGATCTAAGTCTAGCAAGAGACATATATTATATGTTGTTTAAAAATTTGGACCACGACGGGAGGTAGAGGGAAATGTCTGCCTCTCAGAAACTATCTAACCTATTTTGATGAAATTCAAAACATAGATAGATCTACATCCAAAAGAATACATATGCTATAAATTTTTTTCAAAAATAGGACCACGAGGGGAGGTACGGAGAAATTGCTTCCACTTTGAAACTAAATATCCGATTTTGATGAAATATGAAACATAGATAGACGTGAGTCTAGGAAAGTGCATAGTCTATATATACACTTTTTCAAAAATAGGAGCACGTGAGGGGGTAAGGGGACATTTCTTTCTCTTTGAAACTATTTATTTATTTATGAAATTCGAAACATAGATAGATCTGAGTCTGGAAGGAACAAACGCTATATATTTGATAAATAAGCTCAATAGGGTGTAAGGGGCAATTTCTAAGGTAAGTAAAATGTAAGAAACTACGTTCCTACACGGTGTCCCATGGCACCGTGCGTTCTTTTTTTAATTTAAAATAAAAATGGAAGAGCTCAGTATGTGAGCATATTTCAAAGACGTGAGAACATTAAACTAAAGAAAAATTGATACATATTGCTTAAATTCATAATAAAGTATTGCTGCATTTTTAAACTTTAAAAACGCTTTTCTGTGGTTTCGAAGATTTGCAAATGAATAAAAGATCCCAGTGCACTAATTAGGGTTAAGAATGAATCTTTATTTACTAATAACACTTATTCCAATAAAATCAAGAGCGTAAATACAGACACATAGATTACTTAAATATACCCAGGGTGACCGATGACATTTTTCAAAAAGTGGCACCAAAAGAGGATTTATCAAAAAAAAGGGGCAAAATTAAAAAAAAAAACGAGAAAACTACAATAAAATTTTTATTTTTAACGTATTTTAATATAATTCACTCTAAAAAAAGGGAGAAAAAAAGTGGCAATGCAGCCAAAAAAGTGGCAAGGCAGTTGAAAAAGTGGCAATTTGCCACTTTAGTCGGTCAAACGGTCACGCTGAATATACCACAACTGGTTACCACTACGTCTTCCTCTCTGTTGTATACACAGGTCTCACACATCTCACTGCACTGGCTTTGTCAACGATGTAGACTCTACTATTATCTGATTAGCCCTGACTGCCTCTCACACCAGTGATGGTATTTGGGAATTTTAGTTTCGTGCCAAAATGTTAGCCAAAAAGTGCCAAAATAACTTAAAAAGTGCCAAAAAAATAAATGTACATACATACACAGCTGGGCTCATGAAAACGGTGAAATATATTGTATTAATTGTAAATTTTATTGAGTTTGTATTTTAAATGTCAATACATTTGATTAATAGGAATTCAATTCATATTTGTTTGTTTTATTTATTTATTTAATTCAAAAATTCAAGTAGAAAAAAAAACTTTCAGTCTTCAACAATAAATTTTCGTCCACTTAAGATTTTTTTAAGCTAGCAAGGACGCGACCTTATAGAATTTGTTTGTTTTTTGAGTCAGTTGTGTTGAATCTTGAACAATTCACATATACGAACGAATATAACGAATGATATAAAACTGGCCAAAATATAAAAAAACCGATAGTTTCGACGGCGGCTAATCTATGTATGACAAAAAGGCAGGCGACTCGGTGCGCCATTTAGGCAAGGAGAACAAAATAGAAGCGAACAAAAAACAACATGTAAGATGTCATTTACTTGAAACTAATAGTTTCATTGTTGCAGCTTTTAGAAGTACAAATTTTTACAACAGATTTTACAAATTTTGCTGAAGTGTTTTATACAATATTAAAAACTTTTTTCAAAAATTTTGGATGTTGCATTAGTGCCAAAATTTGGGTGAGCGTGCCATCGTGCCATTAATCATTGAATTGTGCCAAAAATGGCACGATCGTGCCACATTTACCAACCGTGTCTCACACAGGGTGCCTCCTTTTATACTACAGGGAGCGGTTCTATTATGTTCGCTAGATGGCGTAATGAAATGTGTGCACCAGGATGGCAAAGTTGGTACCATTGTACCTTTTTTGGTACTATTCAAACTCGGAAGGTACAATAGTACACCAATCACTAATTTAGTACATTTAAAGAATCTTGCCAGTTTCACTCTGCATTTATTTTTAAACGATTGCATATGTCAATTTTCACGTTTGAACAATGAAACTAATATTCTTCTCACTTGAAAACATCTTGTGAACTCAAAACGCAGCGAGAAAATAACAAAATGTGAACACGTCCATTTCCAAATCATTTTTATTATAAATTTGGGTGCTAGAGCACATGTTTTTAATTTGTTCATTTTAAATTTCAACTTAAACAGGTTCAGATATGTGCTTTAACATCCCGACTTACAAGTAAACTTGTGAAAACGATTCGGTAGCCAGAATAATGTCGATTATTTTAATAAAAACAAATACAAATATGTAAATTGAACAAAAAATCTTTTACTACAATTAAGTTAAAAAAAGTACAATTTTCAAATTCTTAATGCCATCCCTGGTGTGCACTTAGTAAAGCCAAATGGCAGAAACTGTATTACTGCATAGAGATATTACTTCTATACATTACCGTCGTTAAGCTTAAATTAGACGTGACATAGCCATAACGCCATAGCCATAACCAAACCAAAATTCAATTGATTTCTATGGTGAGAGTGAGATCGAGAGAGAATCGCCATAACTCTCACCATAGAAACCAATTGAATTTTGGTTTGGTTATGGCTATGGCGTTATGGCTATGTCACGTCTAATTTAAGCTTTACTGTCGTTTCCTATTAGTAGCCAAGTGATCAAACAGTCTTATGGCACAATCTTGGAAATTCTTGTTACTGCCTCCAGGTGTTTGTAGATAATTCGATTGGCCATTATTTTGAATTTGGAAGTTACTATGTAACGACTTTTATGTTGGTAGGTACCTAGTGTTTTTCATACGGGATTTCCCGGGAAAAATTTCCCGGGATCCCGCACATTTTCCGGGAAAGAAATCCCGGGAAATTTGTGCGGGAATTCCCGGGATTTTTTGATTTTGTTATGGCAACTTAATTTGTATTTACACATTCCTTGATGAGTGTCGTTATTCACTTTATGAATGCGATGGTGCAATAATAAGGTGATGGCAATATCACAATAGCTAAAGCTTTACAACAACTAACGCCGAGTTTACATCTGGCACGCATGCGTTCTAAGACTTAGATGCATTTATTGAAAAAAGCAGAACGCGATGTTCAAAATTTAATTCTACAACAATTCATAAAAGTAAAAAACAGAAATGAGCAAGGAAATAAAAAAATTACAAATAATTACAGACTCTCTTTGGTAAATAGTACGGTTAACAGCATTAACAGCTTATTCAGTACTAAAGCCCTATTTCCAAAGAAATATGCCCTTATGCAAAAACGATTGTTAAAGTTAAAGCATGCGTTAAAAGTGGTTTTGCCATACAAAATTCGTTTGTTAACCAACTTTAAGTTTAACAATGATTTTTTCATAAGGGGGATATTTTGTAATTTTTTTTTTTATAATACTGCTATAATTTCTTTTTTGTAATATTGGTATCTATGTATTATTATTTGATAAAGAACGGACACGGTATTATTTTTTGAATAATGTGTGTTTATACGTTATTATTTAATCGATCTCATGAATTATAATTTGTTTTTATTGAAATAAATTAAATTTAAAAATATTTTGTATTGTTTTGTACTGGGCGGGAATTCCCGGGATTTCCCGGGAAACCGAAATATCGTTCCCGCTTTCCCGGGAAATGAAAAAGTCCGGGAAAAGAAAAACTCTAGTAGTACCGTGTGTTGTTTCTAATACAGAGTTCAAAGCACACATTGTAATGTGTGTGTACATGTGTACGTTTAGTTCTTTTGCTAAAAACTTCTAGATAGTTCTTTTTATTTGCCAAATGTTTTCTTAATAAACACATTTACATTAGCTCTGTTCGAATATTTTTGCGTAGTAATATATTACTCTTTTAGAATTTTGAATTTTTGAGTGCGGGTAGGAACAGAATCTATCCAGGTCTGGTGGAACTCTCTTGGAATCTCGATTCAACCATATTTTATGTCTGTAGTCATTTCATCGCTCGATCTTGCCAACTCCGTGAACTTATTTCGCCTTATGTGATACTTCGCTGTTATTGTATTTCGTATTGCACGTAAATTTGAAATTTGGGGTGAAAAATTCAGAGTTTATACACCAGTCTCTCTGTGATTATCCTGCTCCAAAGCAACCAAAACTGCTACTTTGGAGTGGAATAAAAGCACAGTTATTCACATTTGCGAAATATATATTCACCGCAGTTTAACAGAAGCCAATATGAAGACAGATATTGCGAAAACGAATAATTTTATGACTACCAAAAAGGTATGAAGCACTTAACCCTTTATGGCGCCATGTTGCAGATCTGAAAAAAAACATTCAATCCTCATAAAAACCAATTATTAATTTTATTTTAATGCAATAACTTTGGTACAATATCTACTTTCAAACTGTAAAATCCGTTCTTAATAAAAAATTTTATCAGTTACATCACAACCTATTTAAAGTAAGGATTTTACTAAATCAATGTTACCGCTGTACAACTTTTTTAAAAACTTATTTTGCGCGTGTTTTAATTCTATAAATTTTGTGAATGTCCAAGTCAATTATTGTTTTTATTGTTATAATATTATCAGTAAAATTATTTATAATTTGGAACTTTTATTGGCAAAATATCTTACTTTATTTTCTCTTAATTCTTTACCCTTTTTCACTCCATTGAATAAAATTACAAAAAAATCTTGGAACAAAATTTTTTACTTGTGCTACGAGCTCCTAGAATTTGTAGAAAATAATTATTTTCTCGATGTTGCGTCGCAAAGGATTAAAACTCGTGAAAAATTATATCAGCAGCCTATTTTCGTTTTGGCGCAATATACTCTGGACTGATGAAAGTGGTTTCAAGCACCACGCTTCAACAAACACTTACTTTTATAAAAACGTGGCACACGTATACCAGAAAGTTATCCATGAAGCGGTAGTGTTATGTTTTCGTTGACGTTTTCACGAACAAACATCAATATTTAAAAATATTAAATGAATGTGCATTGCCCTCTGGTCATAGGTTAACGGAAATGCAATTGTTTTCCCACAAACACGCTCCATGTAATAAAAGGATTGCAATCACCAGCTTTCTAACGGTTACTGGTGTTGAAATTCTGGACTAGCTACCCCAAAGTCAATATTTTAATATAATAGAGTATGTCTAGTGGTACATACAGCGAAATAGATTCACGGATTTAACAAAAACGAGGGATGAAATGGTCACAGATATAACAAATGCGTAGAACGATATTCCAAGAACCGGACCTGGGTGGATTCTGTTCCAACTCGCACTGAAAAATTAAAGATTCTAAAGAAAAATATGTTGTAATATTAATTTAAACAATAAGTATAAATTTTTCTTTCGTTTAATGTTCTCACATCTTTGTAACATAGCGTATATACCTGATATTAACTTCGATATAATATGAGGAGCCGCAGAACAAAAGGTGCTTTTTCGTATTTTTATAAAATTTAGGTTGAAATCTTGTAGAAACAATCAAGTTAGCATTATTATTATTATTATTTGTTTACAAAGTAAATTGATGCTTAACAAAAGGTGTTTTTTTAATATATTAGATCAGGTTGAACCACATTCAGTCAAAATTTTATCGTCATATATGTGTATTCGTATTAACAATGTACTTTTTCGTTCTATTAAGAAAACGTGATTTTTTACCTTTTTTAACAAGAGGTGTTTTTTTTACTTTTTTTTCTTAACAAAATGTGTTTTTTGCTTTCTTTTTTTACAAAAGGTGCTTCTTCCGAAATAAAATTGGAATTATATCAAACATCCTTCACATTTAATGGGGTAACTTATGACAGTTAGATGCATCTGTAAATAAGTAAAAAACTTGTTAGCATGCCCAGGGTCTTGCAGTTTTTTAAAGGGACGAAAAAAATAAATCTGGATTTCCAAAAAATTTGCAATGAGCAAAAAAGCACCTTTTGCTCTGCAGCTCCTCATATGATAGAGAACGTCGGCAGAATAAGGAGAAACATATTTTTATATTAATATTAATATCTAAGTAGGGTGAAACGTACTATTGTAAATATCATAATATTTCATAATTATCATGCAGCCGTGCAGTAAACATCTTCGTTTATTGTAATAGTAATGTGTGTTTCATACAAATTTTGGCATTTCCTTAATACATCGTGTATAATTAAAACATTTCCGCATTATTTTTATCAAAAAATATTAATTTTCACTTTAATACACAAAATTCTCTTCACGTATTTATGTATGTGTGCGTTTTTTGACACTTGATATCATTATATTTTGTTTCTAAATATATATTATGAAAAGAATATTATAATATCTGATATAATATTACTATAATACTAATATTGCAGCTCACTCTAAAGTCCTGCACAAGACCATTTATAAGATTTTTCAAGACATGAGCGATTTTTCAACTGCTTTATTACAGCGCAATATTTTAAAACAAACGCTAAACGACACTCTTGGCGAGAGAAAAAATTTAAACAAATGTAAATTTTAAATGTATCTGTATGGCACAATTCATACGAGGATTTAAAAATATTGTATTTTCAATTCTCTTTAAAAGTTGCTTCCAAAAACATTTTACATTCAAACGATGATTTTTTCCATGTTTCTAGTTTTGATTTTTTTTTCTTCCAAAAATTGTATCAGTGTTGCCATTAGATTTTAAAAAAATTCGTTTTTTCCCTACATGTTAAAAAAATTTGTTTTTAAACCAAAATTATTTCTTCTGAATATTTGGAGCTACAGTAGGTAACTTAAAACTTGACATATGTATGTATATATGTAATTCTTTTGTATTAAGTTATTCAAAGTGACTACTTCTGCCTTCGAAATTAATGCATAATTTTCTACAGTTTTTCAGAAATTATCTCATAATACAAATATAACACATATCTATATTTGGATTTTCTCCAATCATGAAGTTTATTAAGATTTAAGTTAAATAGTTGTAAATAATATCCTTAATTATTAAATCATTGTTTAATAGATGCTCATTTCCTATTTTCTGGGGTGCTTGCCATTAATAGAAAAGAGGGAAGATCCTATCAAAATACAGGCACTGCGACACCAAAATAATTAGATAATTAAAAGTCTATGTAATTACGAGCAAAAACAAGTTTTTAAACGAAGCAAAAATATATTTTGCGTATAGTTATTTTTACATTTATGCACAAAAAATGCAATATGAGAATACAAAATACCTACATTTTGGAAAAAATAAAATATTTGTCGGGTATTCCCTATACTCCTATATAAGCGACAAAAATGCCTACAGGTAACACTGTTTTCTATTAAAAAAAAGCTGTTGTCACATTCAATGAAAAAATAAAATAAAGCAACATACCAAAAATTAAAATATGTGTAAAGAAAATTTGAAAAAAAAACTCGGAGAACAGAAAATGTGATTTTTTTTCTACCCCCTTTGCTTTTCTATACAGTTCGCCTACAAACTACAAAAATCGTGTTTCAAAAAATCATTGAAAAATCAACGTGTGAATTAGGGCAAATTCATACGATGATTTTTTCCATGTTTCTAGTTTTGATTTTTTCTTCTTCCAAAAATCATATCAGTGTTGCCAGTAGATTTTTAAAAAATCCGTTTTTCCCTACATGTTAAAAATTTTCCGCTAGTCCTTGTCCAGACTTTATTTTTTAAATTTATGCTTTGAAATTGCATAAGTGTCCACATTAGGATATTCTAGTTTTGCAATTATGTTTTAAAAAATTCGATTATACTACAAATTTCCCTGAAAAATTCGCAATTCTATTTAATATTTGTTATAGTTTGTGTTTTTCATAGTTTGTGTTTTTCATATAAAACGTCAAATACATTTAAATTAACAAGTTAGAATTTCAAAACAAAACAGAATTGCCGAGCACATGAAACTGTGTA
Source organism: Tachina lurida (assembly GCA_944452675.1). Classification (NCBI taxonomy): domain Eukaryota; kingdom Metazoa; phylum Arthropoda; class Insecta; order Diptera; family Tachinidae; genus Tachina; species Tachina lurida. The sequence continues at coordinate 38,929,318 of OX101754.1, read as the reverse complement.
CCCCTTCCCAATGTTCTCACCTCTCTCACCCATAAACTCAAGAATTACTGCAACAAAAATTGCAAGTCTGGACAGGGACTTACGAAAATCTATAATTTTTAGTCATTTTAATTTAAAGGAACATAAACTGGAAACATGTTACTTAACAACAAGAGGGTATTAACTCAAAATTTTTTAATTTTCAGTAGAGTCAAAAAACTGTTTGTGGCCACATTTTAACAGAATTTAAAAATTCAAATATACCATAGGAAGCAAATTCCATTTGAAAATATATATATACATTGTTTTTGTTTTAAATTTTACCAATCATTGCAAAAAAATCTATTTTTTGAGTTAACACCATTTTTTTGAAATTTATCGATTTTTTTTTGGTATTATTTTGAATTATGACGCTTTTGTTGAAATTTTAATAAAATTAAAAAAAAATTTTTTTCAACAAAAAGGTAGTAACTCGAAAAGTGAATTCTTATTTTACCTAATGATATTTACCAACGATAAAATATTAGTTCAAATTTTTATATAATATATTATGTATATTGAATACATGTTCTTTATTTCAGATATACTACTACGAGTATTCATTATTAATTGAAAATGGTAACAATTATTATTTGTTTAAATTAAGTATCAATTAAATTTTTGTAATACACCTCATAAATGTGTTTTGGGATTATATTTTTTTTTTTACAAGTTCCTTAAGATCCTTTTTCTTATTTTCAGACAGGGGTAGCATTTCCGAATAAATAGAAGATAAACTGAATAATTGAAATTAATATAAAGAAAAAAATTAATTAAAAACTTACTTAAGATTTTCCCAATAGCTGGTACATTTGAATTTGTTTTTCTGGACCGTTATTTTTGAAAAATCTTTATCTTTATAGGAATTTTTATATAAAAAAGAATTAGGATTTTCGTATTCTACTATTCTACACGCAAAACTTTGATATTATGCCAGTTAACATGTTCATTGGCATCATTTTTAACAAAATTTTTACCCCATTGCTCTTGTAAGCTCTTAAGATCATAAAATTGATCATACTTTAAGGCATGAACTTTATATGGCGTGCCAGTGTTTTTAGCGGTGGCTATTAACGCGATGTATTGGTCTGCCGTATATATCGGTTTGCTTAAAAGATGTCGTTTGACTTGCTTTTCAATAACACTATGAACGTTATCTCCTACATTTTGGGAGTGGCCTTGAATTAAATATTTGTGTGTTATGCTCCGTATGTTATATTTTTGAACAGCATAGAAATACATCGAAAGCAGGTATTTATTTTTTTGCTGTCCACAGCAGTTGTCGGAGTAAAAAATTAAATCCAAATCTTGAGTACTTTTTGCTTCTTGCACAATTTTTTGAATATATAACAAAACACACGTTCCAACTTCATTCGACCCACGTTTTCCATCGGTTTCAGCCCAAAAGTAACATTCTACAAATTTCGCCTTAAGGTCACTTACTGTAAAGTTGTAACAATTTATTTTGCTTTTATAAAAAAATCTTGAAGTTAGTCCTTTTGGCAATGGAAGAACTGCTTGCAAATCATAAACAGCTACATTACCATGTTGTTTATCTATATCTTTTTCTTTTCGACATAGTTCCTTTTCTTCGTGGTGTGAAGTGTAATCCTCATTTAATTTTTTTTCCATTTTCATCAGAATTGGAAAACGATGCGCAGAGATCACATTGATCTTTCTTCGGCTTAAAAAATGAAATATTAAATTCTTCCTTGAATATTCTGCGGAACATCATGTTGCTTCCAGGTGTTGAATGATTATTTTTACAGATTTCTTCATAGTCCTTGTATAAGTCGGCAATACTTTTACCGCTCTCTATAAACTCACGGGATGTTTGCGCGCGCAAGTAGTGGGACTCAATTTTTGGAATATCTTTTATAAATTGCCTTATTCCATCTTTGATTTCTGGGCTAACGCACTTGTGCTTATTATGCTTTCCACGATAATCAGGTTCCACAAATCCTTCTTCGCTCGTTTTTTTAATTACTGTTGCAATAACTTTATCATTTATGTCGAGAGTTGATTTAAAAAATTTTTTGCATACTCGGATAAGTTTTGAGTCCATTTCCAAGAAAAAAGCGTTGTTTAAACTACGATAATTTTGAGTGCTTGAATATCTATATTTGGGGCTTATAGGTTTTGTGTGACTTGAAATGAATTCTCTCTGTCTTTGTAAGTCACTTGTATCCCAATACTTTTGAAATATTTGATAACGTGAAGATTCTGTTATTTTTTCGTTGCACCTAAAACGGCAGTTTTCTCCACAAGGAGTTCGCAGGCGCTTTTCTTTTATTTTATATGTAGGATTATATAGCGAAGTATATGAATATCCTGAGTTTCGCAAATGCTGTTGGCGTTTTTGTTTCTTGTTTTGTGCCTTATAATTAGTAAGTTTTTTTCTTCCGTTAACCACTTCCTGCATTTCTATGTCCGAAGAACTGCTTTGACTTACTAACGATGGATTGAAATCGTCATTGGAATCACTGCTGAATGGATCTGCAGAGCTATAACTATTATTATCACTATGAATATCCTGTAAACGCAAAGGCGCAGAATAATGTTGTAGGTTTGGACACGTCATATTGAATTTTTATTAACTATTGTTGGTTTGACCAATATAAAATACAATGATTTTTATATATTAATATTTTTATTATTATTGCAATGAGTAATTGATTTCGTTATCAACAAGTTTTTATGTTAAAGTAGATTTACTAAAAACACGATATCATGTAAATGGTTATAACTAAAGAATTTTTTCATGAAAAGGGTCACAACTCGAAATTTGACTCTTTTTCATAAAAAGAGTCACATTTCGAATTAAAATTATAGAATAAAACAAATTTTATCCAAAAAATAGTATCAACTCAAAATACAACCAAATATAAATAAAACAGTTTGATTATTTTTAACATAAATAAAGGCCCAAATCAAAATAATACCTTTTTTATGAAAATATACGATTCATACCTATTCCAACTTTTGTATTAACTCGAAATAATACCTTTTTGTTGAAATAAAGGTAATCACTACATTATCATGAATATGGTCTCAAATGTGGTTTTCGAGGTGAAAGAGTAATCGGAATACGTTGAAATTTTTACAGTAGATAGATATTGATGTTGAAAAAAGTGATATTTTAAAAATTTTGAGTTAATTCCCTCTTGTTGATCAAGTGCACATATTATGTAGTTCCTTTGTATTAAATTATTTAAGCTGACTCCCTGTGCATTCGAAATTAATGCATACTCTTCTAGTTTTTCAGAAATTATCTTATAATACAAATCTAACAAACAGCTATATTTGAGATTTCTCCACTAATGGATTTTATTAAGATTTAAGTTAGATAGATGTAAGTAATTTCTTTAATGATTAAATCATTGCTTAATTGATGCCCATTCTCTATTTCCTAAGGTGCTTGCCATTAGATAAATGTCGAAGTAATTTTGAGCAAAAACACATTTTGAAACGGTTTATGAGCAAAAATATATTTTAAGTATAGTTCTTTTTATATTTATACAAAAAAATTCAATATGAGAATAAGAAATACCTATGTTTTGGCCAAAATAAAATATTTGTTCGATACTCCCTACACTCCTATAAATACCTGTATGTGGTGATTTCTCCATACTTGTGGCAACACTGTTTTGTATTATAAAAAACTGTTGTCACATTGAATGAAAAAATAAAATAAAGCAACAATACAATAAAGAATGGAAAATATGATTTTTTTTACCCCTTTTGCTTTTTTATACCGTTCGCAAGGTGTATTTAAACAGGTGGCAGCGATACTTCAGCTGATAATTTTTTGCTCTATGTGCTTTGTAGCTGAAGAATGTCAAAAACTTCGATTTTGTTTTGGTTTTGGTACAATTATTTTTGTGCTTTTGACATTCTTCGGTTCCTTATACAGCTATGGTTCCCGTATTTTTGTATAACAAATCCTTACGCAGTCACCTGTATAATTACACCATGACCGTTCGCCTATAAACTCAAAAATCGTGTTTCAAAAAATCATTGAAAAATCAACGTGTGAATTACGTGTATCTTGAAAAAATTTAAGTAATTTTTTTGTTATAAACACAGAACTAACAGAACTATTTTTAATTTTTTGTGGCATTATTTTCTCATATACATATGTATATAATATTTTTTAGTCTTTAAATATGCAAATCGTAATTTTTATTATTTTTGATGCTTTTAAAAATAAGCAGGTTTGTTTTAATTTTTCTTGTTCTTAAGGTTGCCTGTTTTTTTTCTTAGAAATACACCTTTTTGGTGCCACCTTTTTTTAACAAATCCCCTTTTTGAGATTTCCGGTAACACTGCCTCGAGTACCTATGTTAAATAACCAAAAATCTAAATACTTTGTCTGATGACATTGGCGTTGGCTGAAGTAGTTAGCAAGTTGACCGAAGTTGAAGTTGAGCCGAAGGTCCTGGGGTCGAGCCCGGTCTCCGATAGTCATTAAAATAACAACACCACGCATTTTTCTGATGTGCATTAGTGTTCCTTCGTATAAGTTGTTGTAGGAAAATTTCTAAAGATGCAGGCATAAGGCACTGGTCACGAAACTACACAGACTTCAGCGGATGCTAATCATAATGTAACATCAGAGCGCCCTCCTTCGTCGGTATTGTGTAGCAGAATCATCGGCGAATTAAAATAACCAATGCTACTCAACACAGTTTCAAAATTTAATATGCCTCATTGACACCAGAGGCGCTGCAACACTGCATTATTAAAAACGTGTAAAAAGCAAATTTGTAAATAAATTCAGTAAAGTGCGACTTTGACTCGCGCACGTTGGGCTTTGAGCATTTTTTTAATATGACGTTTTTTTGCGTTTTTGACGTTTATTCAGCTGGAATGATTTTTTTTTGTTTTTTTCTCGTTTTGACGATTTTTTTCCGTTTTTGGCGTTTTTTGTCCATTTTGGCGATTTTTTTTCTTTTTGGCGATTTTTTTTCATTTTGGCGATTTTTTTTCGTTTTGGCGATTTTTTTTCATGTTGGTGATTTTTTTCATTTTGGCGATTTTTTTAATTTTGGTGATTTTCCGGTTTTTTGCGATTTATTTTCGTTTTAGATTTTTTTTTAATTTGGCGATTTTTTTCGTTTTGGCTGTTTTTTTGTTTTTGGCGATTTTTGATTCAAGTGTATATACATACATACAATTGTATGTATATTACATGGGATTTTAAAATTTTTCGTTGCTCGTCTTGGAACACCCCTTAATTTCCAACTCTCATGTATTTGTTGTTGTAGCGGACGAAGGTCTACATACTGTGTCCAAATTTCAGGTCCGTAGCTCTTACGGTTCTCGAGAAAATAACCTGTGACTGACGGACGGACAGACGGACAGCGTAGCGAAAACAATAGGGTTGCTTTTCACCTTTGGTGTACGGAACCCTAAAAAAGAATGAATGAAGTTGCTCCTCCCAAACGCATGTTTTGAATTCGACATGGCGTAAACCATTTGGATAAACATTGCTCAAGGTCTTACTATCCAGCAAAGCGAATTCTCCCGATTTTTTAAATTGTGGAGGAGTCCTCGGTGGTATATTGAATTCTTTAGCAATTTCTTGCCTAGATTTGTCAGCACGATTATCGGCATCAATTATAGAAATTTTTTTCTCACCTAGAAATTTTGGCATGAATTGAAACAGAACTGACTACGTTTTTGACGCATTACATATCCACTTGCTGGCAAATTAAAATTTCGTTGTTTTGATGTCTTGACTTTGATTAACATTTATATTTTCCTTAATTCTGACTCCGTTGTATATGTAGATGCTTTTGAATTAATACTTCGCTATATGGAGGCTTTGTAGCTCAAAATTTTGTCGCAAATTTTGTCGCTATAAATATAGATCGATTTTTGAATATTTTTATATGAAAAACTTTTCAATAAAGAGGTTTTTTCAGCGAACCGAGAAAAAGATTCGTTATATTGAGCTTCATATAATATACGAGGGCGGTTCGGAAACTTTTTAGCCTAGCACAAAAAGCGCGGTATAAACAGAAAAAAGTTAAGTGTCTTGGAAGCTTCCATCTCTGCTATGAACACATGTTAAATTTTGTTTCGATCTGGCAACTCCTTCATATAGAAACAGGCGTTCACAAAAGAACATCCGCGATTTTTTAACAATGGAAAAATTAGAAATGCGTGGTGTCATTAAATATTTACATAAAAAAGGTTTATCGGGACAAGAAATTCATAATGATATGGTGAATGTGTTAGGTGAAAGTGCTCCTTCATATGCAACAGTAAAAAATTGGGTTGCTGAATTTAAACGTGGTCGTACAAGCATTGAAGATGAACCACAACAACAGAAATTGTAGCCAAAGTGCATGATATGGTATTAAATGATCGACGAATAAAAGTGCGTGAAATAGCTAATATCATGGGCATCTCAAATGATCGAGTCCATTTAATTTTGCATGAAGAACTACAGATGAAAAAGCTTTCTGCAAGATGGGTGCCGCATTTGTTAACAGTCGACCAAAAACGCATAAGAATGAACATTTCTCAAGCTTGTTTGGATCGTTTTAAGCAAAATAAAATGGATTTTAAGCGTCGTTTCATAACTGTTGATGAGACATGGATCCACCACTATACTCCAGAGACAAAAAACAATCCAAACAATGGACTGAAGCTGGAGGAAGTGCCCCAAAGAAGGCAAAAACAATTCAATCGGCTGGTAAGGTTATGGCAACGGTTTTTTGGGACTTCAAAAGTATTTTATTGATTGACTATCTGCAAAAGGGTAAGACAATAAATTCAGAGTACTATTGCAACCTTTTGGCTCAATTAAATGTACAAATTCGAGAAAAACGTCCTGGCTTACACCACAAAAAAATAATTTTTCATCAAGACAACGCACCAGCGCACAAGAGTGTTTTAACAATGGCTAAAATCAACGAATTAAAGTACGAGTTGCTTGACCACCCACCTTATTCTCCTGATTTGGCTCCCAGTGACTTTTATCTGTTCCCAAATCTAAAAAAATTCCTTCCTGGCAAGCGTTTTACCTCAAATGAAGATGCAATTACAGTTGTAAACCAGGGACCGTAACTGTTATAACTTTTATCGTAAAAGTCAGAAAATAAAAGTTATTTTTTGACTTTTATTTTTTATTTTGTGGGTGGCGTTGGCTGAAGTAGTTAGCACGTTGACTACAAAACCGAAGGTCCTGGGTTCAATCCCTGTATCCGACAGTCATTAAATAACAACACCACGCATTTTTCTGATGTGCATTAGTGTCCCTTTGTGTCAGTTGTTGTAGGAAAGTTCAAGTGATGAAGGCATAGTCACTGGTCACTGAACTATACCGACTTCAGCTGATAATAATCCTAATGTAACATCAGAGCGCCCTCCTTCGTTGTGTAGCAAAATCATCGGCGAAGTAAAATAATCAATAAAATGGCTACAAGACACAGCTTCAAAAAATTAATACGCCTCATTTAACATCAGAGAGGCGCTGCAACACTGCATTATTAAAAACGTGCGAAAAAGCAGAGTTGTAAAAGAATGAAGCTTTCCTCTATCTCTTCCTTCACCACCTGTCTTCTCTCTCACTATCCCTTTCCTAAAAGAAGGTAATACCTAGTAATAGTAGTAGGTATTAATTGCCTGAGTGTTACTTCTCTTTAAAAAAAAAAAAAAAAAAATAAAAGTTATTTTATGACTTTTATTTTTTCGATAAAAAATAAAAGTTATTTTTGACTTTTATTTTTTCAAACAAAAATAAAAGTTATTTTTTTACTTTTATTTTTTTGAGCAAAAATAACAGTTATTTTTGATTTTTATTTTTTCGAGCAGAAATAAAAGTTATTTTTGACTTTTATTTTTTTCAAGCAAAATTAAAAGTTATTTTTTGACTTTAATTTTTTTGAGCAGAAATAAAAGTTATTTTGTGATAAATTCATTATATTTATTATAAATTTTGGCGCGTTTGCAATAGTGAATCGTTAAATTTACTTATTTAGAAAAGAATATTTGGAATATTAAATAATAATTTCTTTGTCAAAGGGGTTGAAAACACAAAAATAACTTTTATTTCTGCTCAAAAAAATAAAAGTCAAAAAATAACTTTTATTTCTACTCGAAAAAATAAAAGTCGAAAATAACTTTTATTTCTGCTCGAAAAAATAAAAGTCAAAAAATAACTTTTATTCATGCTCGAAATAATAAAAGTCAAAAATAACTGTTTTTTGTTAGAAAAAATAAAAGTTAAAAAATAAATTTTATTTTTGCTCAAAAAAATTAAAATCAAAAAATTACTGTTATTTTTGTGCCTGAAAAAATAAAAATCAGATTTTTAAAAAGCATCGCATTTTCTGACAATTTGGTCCAAGACTTTCAAAATGGTAAACTTGGTTTCATTCTCCGACATTTCCTTGAGGTTGCTTTTTTTAATCAAAAATTCAAAATTAACAGTTATTTTCGGTCCCTGTTGTAAACCACTATTTTGAAGACCTTGAGGAAAACTATTTTAATCAAGGGATAGAATTGCTAGAAAAGCGTTGGACTAAGTGTATTGAAGTTTCAGGACATTATATTGAAAAATAAAAATATTTTTGAAAAACTAACTATTCTCTTTAATTGATAGGCTAAGAAGTTTCCGAACCGCCCTCGTATGTAAGCACTAGGGTTTCGTAGCATAAATATTTTGAGTTGTGGCTAAAGTGTACTAATGAGTTGTTTAAGCAGCAACGAAGTGCATGTAGACATGCTAAACTAACAACAAACAACTTTTTTATAATTTGCAGATTTAAATTGCTAATTTTTTATTTATTTTTAAAATAATAATAAAATGTCAACTAAGTACATACATACATATACAGATATATACAAAATTAAGTACAAAGAAAACAAAAAAGAAATTGGTTCCGATATAAAAATTTTCATTTTTGTTGGTTTTATTCAATTCTTCTTAATTAAGTTTTTGAATATAAGACTACACGCAAAGAAAATATATGGTTGACGTAACCATAATCAAACAGCAACATACTATGATTAAATTGCATGGCTGCAGTCAAATCATATTATTTTCAATAGAAAAGCAAAGCTTAAATAATATTACTATCTGACAACACTATTGTTAGATGGGACTAAAATATAATTGAGACTTACTATACCATGTTCTAATATTATAATAATATTGTTAAATGCGACCATAGTATTATATTATAAAATAATAATATCTTGTTTTTTAATCATATATTTATTGGTTGATATTTTCTGTAACAAAGCTGTGCGTTAAATCCGATATAGAAATAAATAAATGTTATTAAATTAAAATATATATATATGTATGTATATGTATATGTACTTATACATATATGTGTGTATATACGAAATATAGACGGGTCTCTATAAAGAGATATATGTATATATATTTTTATCGATCTAGCCTTTTGTTTATACTTTATTTATATATTTGACACTACTTGTGCACTACCGATAGCTTACAAACGAAACAGAAGATGTTTTTGAAAAAGATTTTGTTTTAAAACTTAATATAGTATGGGTTTGGATAACATTATATTGTTATTTACATTATATTATTTTTACATAATAATAAAAGTTATGTTGTAGTCATAAATTTTTAACACAACTATATTATTAAACTCTAACCATATCACACGTTTTATGAATATAATAATGTAATTATTAAATTCAAACATTACATTGTTTATCGTAACGAAATTAGTATTTAAAATAACAATAACTAGTTTTCAACGACATACAAATGTTTCAGAGAATATAATATTGTTTTCTCAACCATTCTACAACCATATGTTTTCTTTGCGTGTAAGGGAAACCCTGTTGAGGTAACATATGTTTTAAACTTCATGGCAAACAATTTTTGTTGTAAAATTAATATCTTTCAAGTTGCAATACATTAAAGTCAGATTTTCAGAAAAAATATGGTTTTACCCGAATTTCAGTCAGCTTAAGCCAGATCTTAATCTTCACCAATTGACTTGAAATTTTGCAGATCATACTTTTTTACCTTTTGTCACCAATTGGGGGGTTGAGAGTAAGGAAAAGTTAAAAAAAATATTTCCCCATATAGCTAAGGGACACCCTTACATGTACATACAAAGTTTTATTTTCTTGGCATCCATGGACTAAATGTTTCTTTTTTTTCTTACTTTAATCTTTTAGAGATGTTAAGCTTATAGTTATATGAGTACTTATTACTGGATATTATTTAGGGTACCGAATGCTAAATATCAAAACTTATGTATTTTCGTATTTCATTTAACCAGAAACAAAATCTTAAACCATGTACAAAGAAAAAAGTGTAAAAGCTTCCTCCGAAGTTCTATTTCATGGATACATTTCAATTATAAAAATGCATTGTACCAAGTACTAAAAACATGTATGTATTGGGTAGTAAAAACAACACAAATTTTACAACACTACGCTTCATAGTGATCAGCTGTTTTGATTAAGCTGCAAGTTTTTGCAATTTTTCCATTTGCGTACTTTTTTGTGCAGGAGCCATTATTGAGAGCAAAATTTACAAATAACATAAATTTTACTCAATTACTGGATTTTACTGGAAAAGTAAACAACCGGACCTATTTTGGAAAGTTTTGTATCTTCTAATGCATTTTTTTTAAGTAATTATGATGTGCTAAGTACAAAAAAGGAATAGAATATTTTCATTTCGGACACTGTGAATAATATAGCAGTGCATTTTCGTTTTTCGGTGTTTAGTTCTTTTTAAAGCACTATCCACAGTCAAAGACTGGATTTATTAAAATGAATTACATATTTAAGTTTAAAATTTTTAAACGCACTAATAATCCCAAAATTATTATTTTACTTATTAAGTAAAATATTTTTTATTAAAAATACATTGAAATTGATTAGTGAGGGGTTTAGCTGGATCCTATGCGCATTTCAATAATCAATTTCAATGTATTTTTAATAAAAAATATTTTACTTAATAAGTAAAATAATAATTTGGGATTATTAGTGCGTTTAAAAATTTTAAACTTAAATTTTAACAATTCCCATAAAAACACTAATTAATAATGAATTACATATTGTTTGAAAGGCTATTAAATTACGCGTAAGATCGGTCCAGCCGTTTGGTCTGTACCAGTGGTGTAACAAATGTCAATTTTTGATATTCGCGAATACGAATACGAATATTTGAAACGATACTCGCGAATACGAATACGAATATTGTATTTGAAATTTATAAACATTAAATTGGAGTTCTATTTACGCCTGCAATATCAAATATTAAAAAAATTTGTATGAAAAAGGACTTCATACTCCTGTTGGCGTACTTTAAAGTTAATAAAAAACCAAAATCTTAGTGATCGGCATTAAATTTGTGGCAAAAAGAAAATGGTGCTTAAGTCGAGATAAGCAGATTTTGAGTAAATGGTATTTCTGTAATCAGCATATTAGAAAGTACCCCTGGTAAAAATCTTAATTAATTTGTGTGATTTTTCAGGAAGTTATAGCAAAATTACTTGCCACTTATCTTTTTTAGACTTCTAACCTCATTTGGAATAATAGCTTAATTAATGTTATACTTTGGTATATTTCAACTTAAATGTATTATTTATAGTGTGTAGAACGATGTTTGCTTAAAAAATAAAGGTTAACAGAGAATTTCCCAATTTAACTGTGAAAGAAATAAATTTCTGAAAATCGACTTGAACGCTTAAAAGTGCTCTCCTGCAAAACAGCAAAATATGACTTAGCACTTTTTCCTTATTGCCACAGAAATAATATTTGAAAATGATACAAAGCACACATGTCTAGAAAATATTTGATGGATTTGAATAAACTAATATTTTTAGTCATTTATTTAAATTTCGTTTAGGATTTATGCATTTACTTATTTAATTTGTTTGGAAAAATATTCGTACTCGTATTCGCCTGAATTTTGCGAATACGAATATCTAAAAATGGCCGAATATTCGAAATTAAAGCATTATTCAAACAGGTTTCCCGTAAAAAATTCCTTCGTTGAACCAATATTAATCTCAAGTATGCAACCGGATCTAATGGAGCATATGAAAATTTTCATTTTCTGAAAAGACGAACGTAAGAACCTAATCGTAGTGAAAACTATACATATACGGCCCTATGTGTAAGCAAAAATTGGCATTAAGTTAGCATAAATGGCAAAATTGAACATGATCTTATGGAGTTTTGCCATGAAACTCCACATTAAAAATCATGCTAGGACTTAGAGGTGGGTTAAAATTAAGTAATGCGACAATTTTTAATGGCAAATTGTATGGAGGAACTCGTTAACACCTAATTCAATTTCGTCACTTATGCTAACTTCATGCCAATTTTTGCTTATACATAAGGCCGATAGTAAATATAAAGAGTATATCAAAACTTTTAAATCTTTTTTGCGTCTTTCATACAAATTCTTCAATGAAATAGAAATTCAGACATTGCTTTGCAGTAAAAATAAAATAAATTGCACTTAATCAAATCTAACTGAATGTTTGCTTCTAAATTTGAATATTTGTATGTATGTATGTATGTATGTATGTATGTACAATGTACATACATACTTATAAATAAATTTTTGGCAAGAAATCGAAAAATTAAAGTTGCTCTATTCGATTTTTATACTTCTGGTTGACAAAATTTGCTGCGAACGAGTTGTATTTAGAATTGCTAAAGAGGAAAGAACAAAAAACAGTTGGACAGTTGTAGTTAGTGATGCTAATTTAGCGCGTTTCGGGCGTTTTAACTATGCCAAACGCGCCTTTTTTTTCATCTTAGCGCGTTTTAAATAAGATCAATAATATCATTTCAGTTCTTTATATATCCAAAAATCTGATAAAACGTTTAAATTGGTTGTTGATTCAGCTCTCGCAAAAAAAAATCTCTTGACTGTAATTAGAATTAAAAACGCATTTTAATACTGGAAATTGCAAATATGTTGAAAGTTCAGAACTAAAAATATGTACTGGTATAATGTCGGAAAAAATTTTCATAACTTATTAAGCATCTATTCTAGCTGAAGTACAAAAAGCATTTGAATCGCAAAACTATTCGACAAGTTATATAAGTTGTTACAAAGTTTGACAAATCGTGGTCCGGAGGTTTAAATGCTCCATATGTCAAAAATTCATTTTGAGTAAATCGATGTTCAAGTTTAGCACAAAAACTACTAGATAGGATCTTTATACCACATATTTATTTTAAAAAGATGATGCTAAGCAAAAATTTTTATCTCCGGATCGCATGTGTAACGGGATATTTTCAAACGGTAATAAAAATCCCGTTTGCTTTATACGCCACCTCAAGTATATTTCCTTGCAAATACATACACGTAGAGCAAAGTAGCATTAACAAAGCAATAAAACCACCAACAAATTGCAATGAAAAAATTTATTCATTTACAAAAAACCAAAAATTAAAGCTATTCACAAAGTTATTATAAAATAAATATATCACGATAATAAAAAAAATATTATCTTTATTTATTTGTGTTAGGTAATAATTTTCGCCTGTTGCAGATTTCTTTGTGTGGCATTTTTTTCCTTTCAACGATACTGAACTCTGTTTCAAATATATTTAGCGGTGTTGGTAATTGATTCCGCGAAAATTTTTTAATATATGTATATGCTGTTTGGAAATGAGAGTGCTAAGTTTGAGTTTTTAAATTTTATGGTGAATAAGTTGTTCTGAATATATTGAAGAACTTTTATATTAGTAAATGGAAGAATTTAAAAATTTAATTGGTTAGATATCATAGAATAATTCTTAAAATCTGAGGATTAAATTTCTACAACCTTATGTTTTATTTTATTTGCTTCGAAATTTTTCAAATAATTAACGAGTGACAAAATACTATGAATTTTTAAACGTCTCAGATGTTTTTATAAAGTACTGTGAAACGCAATCGATTTTAGACTTGGGTCGAACTCGTTCACTAGTTCATTTTTGCCACAAACCAATGATCAAACACATTTAAATTACATGGGTTTGATCATTGGTTTGTGGAAAAAATGAACTAGTGAACGAGTTTGACCCAAGTCTAATCGATTTCTTGTATTTGTGAATGATCGGGCTCAGAAAATATCTGGACGATACTTTTGATCTGTAAATGGTCTGACAAAAATTTTAAAATTGCTGTGGACATCATTTGATTTTTATTTTGGGCAACGCACGAATCAATCCACATAACTATATTTTGAATACTTGGATGTTCAGAGTATTTTGTATATACAACTACTAATTTTGCTACCTCCACGCACAAACGCAACAATCAGTAAATTTTTCCTTATTGGGAAAAATAATTGTAGGGGTCATATTATAAATATTTATTTTTCGCTATAATAAAATTACGATGCAAGCCCTTTAGGAAGGTTGAAAAGGTTTGCAAATCAAAACATACAACAACAGAAAAAAGGGAGTGGTTTTCGACGATCTACGTCACGTTTTATATTATTTCTATGAATATTGAATTCTTCAATTTCATCCTCCGTTGGATTATTTTTTATTGAAAATTGTACGCAAGGGTTGTATTGGTTTTTTTCTAGGCTTTCTAAAGGACAAATCAAAATTCTGGTCGAGTTGATCGCTATAAAATATTCCCGGGGTTGGAGGGTTGTTGCTCCATATTCGATTTGTTTTGAAATAAAAACTTAGCTTGACTTTGATCTAGTATAGTAAAATATTGTACAGAAATATTAAAAGTTAAAAAAATAATTAAAGCTTAAAAATGCTCTAATGAAAAATGGCCAAATTGGGCTTAAAAACTTTTTCTTTATCGCCACATATTAGCTTCCAACAATATTAACTGCACGTAGAGCAAAATGTCATTCAGTAATTAATTTCAAGATTTTTGCAAAATGGCATGAAAATCATCTGTTTTCAAGGATATGGAGCAAAATGAACACTATTTATCTCAGCAACGAGAAAACGGATTTGCAGATTTGAAAAATTTGGGGTCGAAAACCTAAAATGGCATCCTTAACTCAAAATTGTCAAAATGGCGTATAGTGCACATAAACCCCCGGACGACGAAATAATATTAAAACAAAAACTAAGGATTTCGATCATTTGGAAGGCGATGCTGATTCTGTATTAAATAATTTCAGTGTGGTTGAAGTCTACTGACGATTTGTTACAGCAACAATGAAATGCATATAGACATCGCTGAACCACCAGCAAATAAATTTCAAATTAGGATAAACTTGACAATATGTCGAATAATAAATTTCTTAAATGTTATTTAGGATATAATTTCGAAAATACAAACACAGTGTGACAAAAAAAAAATACCTGCAAAGTGTTACTATTTTTCTCGGGTCCGGTTTTTCGTACCCGTAGGCACTTATCAACCTCTAACTAAGTTAAATATCAACCGATCTGAAATTTAGAAAGAAGAGGCTAAGACGCTTTCGGTGTGTTTAAGCTTCCAGGATGATGAAAGTATAATTTAATAGACGCATATACACACGGAGTATAAAATTGGCGCAACAGTGGTCGCCAAACGTTTTTCCGTTGGAACCACATTTTTCACATATACCAACCTTAATAATCAGCAAAATTATTAATTACAGCATTTTTTCATAAATTAAACTCTCTTCGCAAATTTTTGATACCACTCTAACTTATATTTAGTATAACAGTTATTTGCAACTCGCGACCCTCAAGCTGTACAAATCGTATTAATTATTATAGGTATAGGGTACTAAATAGATATTAAGATACAGTCCAAATAAAATACCAGCTATTTTCCATTGCAGTATATCAAACAACGATGCCCACACCGAAATAAATTTTAATTTGGTGTAATTTAGCGGAGTGTATGGTTGGTGCACGTGAAAAATGTGGGTGGGAAAAAAGTTTGGCGACCACTGTTGTACCAACTTTGTACTCCGTGTTGATATACGTCTATTAAATTGCACTTTCATCATCCTGGAAGCTTAAATACACCGAAGGCGTATAAATAGAGAAATACATACACCATACAGGTAGTTTTTTTAAACAAAAAGTCTTCTAACAAAATATTTAATAACTCAGTCAATTTCCGAGAAATTTTTTAAAACAAACCTGCAAATTACTCTTATTCAATTATGTTTTATAAATAAAGTTATAAACAGTATGGGTCCAGTACAAAAACATTGCCTAAGAACTTGTCCAAAGTAGAAAAGTGTCGAAAAAAACCGAAAAAATTATATTTGGTGAAAAAACACAGACATATATATATTTGAAATTTACTGAAACAAGATACATATGGTTCAGAAGGTCTTAGTCTTTTCTTTCTAACTTTTCCATTTATAAATTTCAAATCGGTTGATATTTAACTTAGTTAGAGGTTGATAATTGCCTACAGGTACGAAAAACCGGGTTTTTACCCGTAACTCAAGATTTTGCAGGTTTTTGAAAAATTTCAAATACAGATTATTGTTATGCTTGACAATACCACCAGAAAAATAGTAACACGTCCCAGGTATTTCGATTTCATTAAATTTGTGACACAGTGTAATTGACGATGCTGTAATTTAGGGCGTTCTAGTGCGTTTTTAGAAGGGGAATAGCGCGTTTTGGTTATAAATAGTTGGCACCGCTAGTTCTATGCTGTGTAGCTAGCTCTAGCTGGTTAGTACATGCTCACAATGACTGATATATGTATGTATGTATGTATATAGTGTAAATTCTACTCATGTGTATGTAGCGCGCGCTCGCATTTTGCATTTAATTTTACTCAATTGAAAAATTACAACAACAGAAGAAGGAAAACAAATGAAAACCTTATTTGCTTATCTAGCAAACAAGTCGACGGTTCAGTCTGTTTTCATTTTAATATTTTCATCTATTTTCATAATTTTCACAAACGCGTACGGGAATATTTCATTTTTTGATTTTGATCGTTATGTAAGCGTTAAAGTAAATCAAATGAAACTAACGGTTATATACATACATACGTCGTAAAAAGGCAATAAAGTTGTATTTTACAATAGTAAACAAACAAATCATGATCACAAGTGATTGACTGCATGAGTGACGGTGATAGTGCGTGTCTGTGCGTGTGTTCTCATCTTTTAATATTTACATACATACATACATTTATTATAGTATTATGTATTGACCGTGAAATTGAATTAAAAACGAAAACGAAAATAATAATGAAAAAATAAAAACGCACAAATAAAACGAAATGCAATGTGATTTCTAAATCTGTAAATACCAAAAATAGTATAGACTATTTGTGTACATAAAAAGAAAGACAAACTAACAGCAACAAAATGGAGTCCATCTCACAAATACTGCTTGGAATCTTCAGTCTTCTTAAGCCTGCCACTACTACAGTTGGCTATTGTGAATCCAAGACCAATAAAACTTCTGAAGTGTTCTCATTATTTATAAAGGCAGATATATGTTTGAAAAATGAATCTCCCTCCTGGAAATATTTGTACAAATTAATGGACTATTACCAAATCTTTATACAAAAAGTTCTCCTTTGTATTACCTTAGCATCGGAAGAATTTAGTAATATGAAATATTCTCTTGCCGGTTGGCGAGAACAACTATATGCTCAGTATCAAATGAGCTCAAACATTCTCGCTTACGATCAATTGTTTATATTTATTTTGAAAATTTCAACGTTACTCATGTTTTTGTACGTAATGCACTGGCTGAAAAAAAATAGCACGAGTAACAGCAAAAATCTACAATCCGCAAAGTCGGACGAGGGATCACCTGGATCACAGATCGTAATTTGTGAGTTTGAATTTAAGACTCCAAGTGAGCTGAGAGCAGAAGCTGAATTGGTCAACAGTGTTATGCTCGATATGGAGGAGAAGAAACGCCGCAAAAGGGTTAGCAAAAAGCGTAAATGTGTATCGGCCGGCCCAATTCTAATACATGTGAGAAAATCTAAGAAAAATAAGACTGCTATTGCTAAACCTTGCATTCTGCCAGTATTGCCAGCCGTAGAAGTTGGAGATCATTATTTACCGGTGCGCTCCAAGCCTCTGGTCTTTGATAAAGTAACACCGAAACCTAAAAAAGTAAATAATGGCATAGCAGAACATGTGGAAGCGGAAATTATTTTCATGTGTGTGTATAAACTCTTTAAAATATAAGTATTTATTATCTACTATTCTATCATAAAAATATTAAGGTGTTAACGAAGTGAGCATTTAGGTTTATAGGTAAAGTGCGACACCAAACAAATATGCTTGTTTAAAAAAACGAAACTTTTTTTTACTTATTTATATATTTGTGTAGCAGTCAGCAGCACTACGTTAGGTAAAATTTTAAGAAAAATCGAGTCACGCTGTCGCAGGCGACAAAAAAGTGGAATTTCTCGGAGAAATGCACATATGCAAAAAAAAAAAAATAACGTGTGCTTGAAGTGTACGCTAAAACAGAATTTCCATACAAAACCCGGTTTTAAACGTACACTTGAAGCATACGTTATTTTTTTTTTTTTGATATGGGGGATAGATAGTCTTTGCTGCAACAGGGTCATTATACTAGGCATTTAAAATCGCGTTTTATGTACATATATAAACAAATATTTATTTGAAACTAATAAATTATGCATTTATTAAATTTGGGTCCAAAATTTAATAACATTAAAATTAATTAAAGTAGCATAATAGCGTTTAAAAGTTATTGTGCTGCTTTGGATAATCCAATTAAAAAAATATATGTATATTAAAGCAGATAAAACATTTACTTACTAGCAACCTATTTATCATGCATTAGGGAAATAGTTTGCATGGATTTTCTTACAGCCTGCTCGAATGCCGTAAACGCAACAAGAGCGTTCATATGAAATATATTGTTGTACTAACGTTGTTTTGCCACATAAATTATTCCTAGAGAATTTCTGGGGTAGGGTAGAATATAATGACTAACTCATTGTAAGTGTGTGAGGATGTAGTATGAGAGCGATAGAGGCAGGGATTGATCTGAACGATCACGGAATATTAAAACAACAAAATACCAAACATTTATTGTTTTAAATTTATAATAATTTATAATTATATTAGTTGTTTTCAAATTAACTCATACCAATTTTGAAGACCCCTTGCTATTATAGCTTTCAATATATAAGATTTTCATAATTACTTTGTATAGGGTGCGTCCCTTCCCTCGGTCCTATTCTATCAATACTTTGAATTACACTACTTTGTCCCTCGCCATCAAAAGAGTCCATACCAAATTTTTGAGGACTCTTGCTATTAAAGCTTTCAAAATATATAATTATTAATTACTTTGTATGGTGGGTGCCCCTTCCCTTGGTCCTATTCTATCAATATTTTGAATTACTTCGCACCTTGCTCTAAAAAGAGTTCATACTACATACATTTGAGGACTCTTGCTACTATAGCTTTTAAGATATAAGATAATTATCAAATTCTTTTATCTAATTTTTTGACCTTTTTTTATATATATATAATTAAACTATTTTTTTGAGCTTTAGGTCTGTTTGTATTGTGCTTTATTTGTTCAATATTTCGTTAACCTTCGGTTAACTTCTTCAGGATATATATTGTTTTGATTTTTCTGTTTTTTTTTTGTATAATTGAAAGAAAAAAGGAAAAAGAAAAACCAGAAAAATCAAAACAATATATATCCTGAAGAAGTTTACCGAAGGTTAACGAAATAGTGAACAAATAAAGCACAATACAAACAGACCTAAATCTCAAAAAAATAGTTTAATTAAATAAGATAATTATTATTTATTTTGTATAGAGGGTGCCACTTCCCTTGCTCCTATTTTAACAATATCTTGAATCAGTTCGCACCTCGTTCTCAAACGAGTACATACCATATATAAGGACTGTTGCTATTATAGCTTTCACAATACACTTATCCCTCGATTTACACGATATTTTTTACACGATTTGAAATTACACGATTATTTTGGTTTTCGTATAAATTGAGATATTTATGAAATACCTACCTCGATTTACACGATTTTTTATGTGTTGTCAGGAGAAGGTTTATTTTTTAAATATTCAAATATGTTTTTGTAGTAAATTGTCGCTTACGATATGTAGTTAACTCGTTATTTTGTATTTATATAATTTGTTTAAAATTATTTAAAATTGTTTATTTATTATTTAACATTGTATGTAGATAGTTTTTTTGAGTAGTATGATGTGTCCGACTATGGCCCATAGGCTAGGTATACATAATGAATAAATGAAATGAAATGAAAAAAAAAATTAAAAATTGTACAGCCTGTATTTAAAAGTTATCAAATTTTTTTGGCATTTTGATAATTCTAAACTATGGATAGGTCCATAAAATTTGAATTTCAATAAAAAAATATTTTGTGGGGCTTCATTTAATTTTAATTTTTTTGGGGCTAAATTTCATTTCAGAAAAAATAAAAAAAATATCGCCACAATTAGGAAATGAAAATAGATCCCGAAAAAAAGTGTAAAACGCCCCAACATTTTCGTGTTGTTGTTTTCAATGTAATCATTGGGGTTATTTTTAATTTTGCCTTATTTTCTGGGGTCTTATTTCGCACCGCAATTTAAATGTCGACTTAGACCACTTGTGCTCCTTCTTTTGCAAATAATTGTTTTGAAACACAACGATATATTTAATTTGTTTTTAAGTAAGCCATTAGCTCGTATTTATCTGACGAGACGAATCCCCGATTTTTTCTTATATTTTCTAATATAAATTTCATAGTTTTCATTTATACCAGTTAACCAACTGCACGAACTTCTAAATCGCTATAAATTCATAGATCTAAACTTTCATAAGTCGGCATCAATTTAAGTGTTAGAGGCAGCTAATCCTTGCCACCCGACAACCACAAAAATAAAGTGGTAAATCCACATTTTAAATCAATTGAAATTTAGTGGAGGGAAACTATTAAAGTAGGAGATAATGGCGTAGTCATACAAATTTTGGCTTAGGCACTTAGTTATTCCATTTTAACATCGAAACTATAATTCATCAATGTTACCATTATAACTATAAAATGGACCTATATAACCTTACTGTGTGTAAATACGAGTAAATAAATAAGTCAATGTTACGAGTAACTTTAACGAGTAACTTATGCCACTTTCAAAATAAAAGGCTCCCAAAATCTTCATCAAAATACTTAAGTATGCATGTTATGTACCTAAACATTTTTTCAAGAAAGACTTTTACATACGTCCAATAATATAATGCATTCACTTTAAATTACTTTGTAATAACTATTTCATTTTTGCAGATCTGAACCTCGTGGTACTTTAAGTACAACGGACGAAATTTTTCCTGACTCACCCGAAAGCAGTTTATATGGTTCGGATGAAGAACAAGAAGATGTAGCACAGTATTGTCGTGGTGGTTACCACCCAGTTGTTATTGGTGATATATTTGATAGTCGGTTTCGAGTGGTACGAAAACTAGGATGGGGCCACTTTTCGACCGTTTGGTTATGCAGGGATCTCAAGTACTAAATGAAAACTTAAATTTATATATGTACATAGTTAAATGGATATTTTTGCTTATTTTTGCAGAGAGGAAAAGTATGTAGCTTTAAAAGTGGTTAAAAGTGCTCCCCATTATATAGAAACGGCAGCAGATGAAATACGATTATTGGAGGCCATACGTGATGCTGATCCTTTGGATGTAAAACGTGAACGTATTGTACGTTTACTAAATCACTTTACTGTACGCGGTGTTAACGGAGTCCATACATGTTTGGTGTTCGAAGCTCTGGGTTGTAGTCTGTATAAATTGATTGTTAAAAACAATTATCAGGGCCTGGCTGTGGCTCAAGTGCGGAATATAGTCAAACAGGTTCTAGAAGGCTTGGACTATTTGCACAGCAAATGCAACATCATTCATACGGATATAAAGCCGGAAAATATTCTGTTAGTGATTGATAATGCAGCTGCAATGAATCAACAAATTGATGACGAAATTACTAGTCTAAGAATTAAAGGTGTTGATTTTCCAGATTCGTACAGTAAGTCCCTTCATAATTCATATTAATCACTTTATGTTTTGTAACTAATACTTAGGTTAGGTTAGATAAGGTTAGCAGGCTGCTGGTAAGGAATGGTGAAATTTAGAGTCTGGGTCACTTGGGTCCAATACAATGACCCCTTTGTGCTACCTGTTAGTTGAAGAGAGTATAGTTAAATAATAGTGATAGAGAAGACAGGTGGTGAAGGAAGATATGGAGGAAAGCTTCATTCTTTTAAAACTCTGTTTTTTTTGCACGCTTTTCGATAATGCAGTGTTGCAGCTCCTTCTGGTGTCAAATGAGGCGTGAAGCTCATTTTATTGGTTATTTTTTATTTAGTGACCAGTGTGCCTTATGCCTGCATCAATAGAATTTTTCCCACAACAGCTGATACAAAAGACACTAATGCACATCAGAAGAATGCGTGGCGTTGTTATTTTTAATGACTGTCGGAGACCGTGCTCGATTCCATGACCTTCGGTTTTCAAATTTTAAACTATTCGTGTTACGAGAACTGGAATAAATTATGACATTTGCTTTCGAACGAAATTTATGGAAATACAATTGCGTAATACCATTTTGACGGGTGTGACTAACCCTACGTCTACACGTGATATATTTTTATCTAACAAAAGTAAAATTTTATATTGAAAAATAGTTTTGACATTTTTCATAATAAAAATATATCAGGTGTAGACGTAGGGTAAGGCCGTAACCAATAATTACTAATGAAAAACTGTTTGATTCAGACATGTATATATTAATTTAAACAGTTTCCAATCATGTTGTATTCTATAAAATTGTCTATTAGTTATGTATGAAACTGTTTAACTTAATAAATAGGTGTCTGAATCAAACAGTTCTTCATTAGTAATTAGTGGTTACGCATTTTTGGGCACATTGCACACATGAAATGCCAGATGTGTCCTCAGCATAAGATAGACACTCAAGACACGTTTTGTAATAACACGAAAATGCAAGATTTTCAATTTAAAAAAGGACTGTTACTAATTTGTTTGTATTGTAATCGTGCGTTGATTGAGCCGCAATAGGGGATTAGCCTAATGTTGTCTAGTTTGGTGGTAGGGCTGCTACATTAGGGTGCAGTTGGTTATAATACGAAGAAAGGTCCTCCAAACTGGCCCCTTATCTCTCGGTTTGCCAGCCATTTCCTGTTAGAGTATAGCTGTTGTTGTTGAAAAGTTATACTGCCTTTTATTCGGACGCCAGAGC
Organism: Tachina lurida; assembly: GCA_944452675.1. Taxonomy (NCBI): domain Eukaryota; kingdom Metazoa; phylum Arthropoda; class Insecta; order Diptera; family Tachinidae; genus Tachina; species Tachina lurida. The sequence continues at coordinate 38,906,112 of OX101754.1, read as the reverse complement.
CTCATCTGTGGAAACAGCTTACGACGTAGTTATGTGAATACATAAGGCAAGGGCAGCGTTTTACAAACTAATAAACGTATGGACATCTGACGCTCTTTCGCTAAAAATAAAGATACATATATACAACGCCTGTATTAAATCGATACTTCTATAGGGCTCCGAAACATGGTTGGTAAACCAAACCATTAAACGTAAACTGTAAAGTTTCTCAAACAGATGCCTGCGCAATATACTAAAAATCTGGTGGCCAAGAATAATGTCAAATGAACAACTACTAAAAATTTCTGAGCAGGAAGACATCAATAAACAAATAATAAGAAGAAAATACAACTGGTTAGGTCACGCTCTCCGTAAGTCATATTGTATTTTAAGTAATGTAAAAATTGTAATTTGCTATAATCTTTATTTTGTCACAGAGCTTAGAATACGGGTGGTAGATATTAGTTGAAGCTCATTTTTAATAAACTATTTACTTACATATTTTCTTCTTTACTTCATTAAAAGTATGAAAAAAGTAACATACTGCAGCACTATTATTTTCCTTTGATTAAATTTCACCCAAGTTTTCCTCAGTGTACAAGCAGAAAGAAAAGCAAACAAAAGTCTTTATGCAAAAAGCTGCATATCGTCACCTCAGAATTGGTTTGTCCCACCTACCATTTAAAAAAATTTGTTAGGTATGGGGTATATATATTTTGAATACCCTCTTTCTGAATCAAAAACACGTTTCACGAAATTTATTATGGTTTCTGAAATATTAAGCAATAATTTTGCTCCATATCAACTATTTGAAGGTTTAATAAGTATTGTTTTGCTGTACATTCCACTATATGGCGATTGCGCCAAATTCTTCATACAAAACCGTACAAAATAAATTTAACTCATAAGAGTGGAATTTTTACATAGAAGGTTACATAGAAAAATAAGGTATGTATATAGTAGGAGAAATAATGTAGCCTGGCGGTAGCTCTGAATTCAACTGGAACTCGTTTGATGAAATCCCACATATAGCAACTCTTATAATGCGATCCCTTAGAAAGCTCAACAAGAATCGAGAGAAGCTATCACTGACACAAAAAGCCATAAATTTTAACAAAATTGCACCATGCCACGCTCTATAAAACGCCGTGAAGATGTCTAGACTATAGACCCAACACCTTACTTTCGGGAAAATTGTGAATTGAATAACAAAATTACTCCGAGAGGATGGTAGAGTAGGGCAAAATCGTTCCTTTTTGGGAATCGTTTGGAACGATCTGAAATATGAAAGGAATCAGGGGCCAAATCACGGCATTCGAAATCTTGTGCACCTTCGTGTAGAAAAATATTTCGATAACTAAAATTTTTTGGATCACGGTATTCGATCGTAATTTATGTTACCTACTATTATTTTTTACATTGCTGTTAGCATATGACAATAAGAAAAACAAAACGAAACCGGATCTTCCATCAAAAATTGTTCCAATACTTATTTTTGTTTCCCATTTTCTTTATTTGTATTTGTTCTGGAAGCGACTTTTCCCTTATTAATTTTTTTGCACTGTCTATTGGGCAATTTTTGTATTGATATTCACTTTCCCTTATAGCAATTAAAACTATATTTTCTAAATTAATTGTGCAAAAATATCAAAAAAAAAATAAAATTTTCATTACTCCTTTATTTTTTTCCTTTGTTTTAGTTCTTTGGTTTGTTTCACGTGAAAAAGCTAGAGTTTACTTGTTTTCCATAGTAGATTACCAATCGAGTACAACTTCGAGTAGATACGTTTAGATAATGATTGCCGTAATCCACGTTAACAACATTTCGATGACAAGGTACTCAGGTACCCAGGTCGTTCATTTCGTTCATCGTTCCCTTTTTACTTTGAACAGTGAATGAACAATGAACGCGAGAACTTCTCAATTTTTCGAGTTGATGATGCAGAATTAACACTCATATCGTTATTTATATTGTGTAAAAATTTCAAAGAAATATCTTGTTTACTCAGCTCTTGAGAGACAAATAAAATTTTCATTTTCCATTAAGTTGCGTGTAAATTGAAAACTTTAAACTCGTTTTCTGACGAACTATTTTTTTTTGAGTTGTGACTATGTTGCAATAAAAGAGCGATATGTATCTAACATTATTCATTAAATATGTTTATAAAAAAAATTATTAGCGATATTAGTTTTAACTAAAAATTTAAAGCCAATCTTCAACATTAGTATTATCGTAGGTAGAATTGGTATCTAATTTGCTTAGTACTGAGTTCGGGTCTTGCCAAGTAAAAACATTGCTTCAAATAAAGCAAGCTTCTGCTATTATAGAGTAAAAGTACCGTTGACATACCTACTGATTTTTCTATGACGAGTTCCCTGTTTGGCGTACTACATTCTTACTTACAAAAAAGCCCTTTTTTGAATCTAATAAAACATTCAAACATAGCAATTGTCTAAAGCGCTCTTTATATTAGCTACGTCCAAGCCATATGCACAATGTGCAAACTTTTATAAAGAGCTTTTTGTGCTTTTACACCGACGAGAGTACAACATCCACAACAACAACACAACAGACAGCAAATTTAAGAGCTTCCAAAGCTGTTTACCTCAAATGCAAATATCAGTGTATGTGTGTTTGGACGTAGCTGCTTTAAAGCTTAAATTAGACGTGACATAGCCACAATGCCATAACCATAACCAAACCAAAATTCAATTGCTTTCTATGGTGAGAGTTATGACAGTTATATAGTGTTGCCCATTAGTTTTGTTCGAACGGCTGCTTTCTATGGTACATTAGCTAAATTTATGGCTTTAACTCCAGCATTGTTGCTGGGGATGGGGGGGGGGGCTATTCAATCACCCTTTTTCTATGATGCACAAAAAATCGCTAGAATTGCCGCTAATAGCTAAATCATAATTTTTCACGCAAAATGTACTTAAAAATCGCGAGATTGGACGAGAGAATAGCTGAATTGGCAACAGTGAACACCACCTTGTTAAAAACATTTTAGTCGGAACGATGAACGATTAGAAATGAAACTGAATAAAAGTCCGAAACGTTCCTATTTGTGAATCGTTCAATAGAACTAGGTCGTTCCGGAACGATACATGCGTAGAGTGGCCTCGGCCCAAACCCATACCGCCGCTCGTTAAGTAAACTGTTAGACACTATATACTTCACAAGGTGGAAGTTTACCATATTGCGGTTGGATGGTAACTTTCAGGGTTGTAAGTAAGCCTTTCCTTTTTTTGGATTTGCGTAATAAAGCAACCTTCCAGCACAGTGGAAACTAAACACTATGGTACAATGTGTTGAAGACGTTATCTAATTGATGTGCTAGCTTCGAAGAGCATTGCTTCAAGATCAGTTCTGGAACGCCATCCGACCCAGCAGACTTGTTTATGTTCAGTAGGGATGAAACACACACACATATGTATGTATTTCTATTTTCGCCGACAGAAGCAGTACAAAGAACGACAAAAGTATCTTTTTAAGTACCCTTTGAGTATTGGCCGTCAAACGACTATAAAAGCGTACAGTTGGAAATAAAAGCCACGCTCATACTCAAACACATGCATTAATTTTAAACTGAAGATGTATAACTATAACAACCAACCACTATGTTCATAAATATTTTTTAAATTGCGCAGCATAAACGACTATAACTGAAAGTTATAGACGCACCAGTTTAAAAATACTCTTAGTATTAATCGGCCACACATGCGTAAATAGAGGGATATTTTTTTTATCCGCACATAAAGCAAGTTTTCAAACAGCCAAAACATATTTTCCATTCCATTTTAAACACACAAATGTATGTTTATGGTGGCGATTGATGAGCATCATGCGGAATTTTTTTTCTTATATACTCTAAATATAAATTTACATTTAATACGAACAAATAAAATATTGTTAAGCTATTGTTGTATTTTTTTACTGATACGAGTACTTTTTACCGATAAATACTTGCTACTCGGTAGTAAATTATCGATACTAAAAGTACTTGCTTACTTAGAAAAAGTATCGTGTAATTACTTGTGTACTCGCATCGTTTTATCCCTAATGCTAAGTTCCGACAAATAAATTTAAAAGAATCGGAATAATTTTTTAAAAAATGACTAGAAGCTCGTACCACCAGGAGGGGCACTGCGAACTTTAACACGAAGACGCTGCTAGTTAAGAGCTTTTTCATGCATTAGTACTTCGGTGCACGAAGATCTTCAACTTCTATTTCTATTTAGATTTTTCGCTCTTCTTATACCGTCCCTATAGTGTAACAATTTTACCATGAGGTTTTAAAAATTGAAAATGATTTCGAAGGCAAAAGTGAAATGAAATGGCGATCAAATTACTGGAGGTTAGTCATACTGAAAACGGATGATATTTTGTGTGTTTGCGTTACATTTTTAACCAAAAAGTTTGGATTTGATTAGTGTTTTTTTGGAATGGTTACAATTTAAGTTTAACATATGCTAACGCACTAATAATCCCAAATTATTATTTTACTTATTCAGTAAAACATTTATTGTTAATAAAAATACGTTGAAATTGATTATTGGTGGGTTAGCTGGATCCTATGCGCTTTTCACTGTTGCTAATCTAGATCATCAGGTAACCTGTACCCAAAAATTTCTCAGAACAACTAGAGATACATATTATGTTAAAGTTTCATTTAAGCAAATTAGAAGTTTAACTAATATTATAGTTGATACAGGAACTCAACAATCAACATTTTTTGTTATTTTCTTAAGCTAGATTTACACGATTGAAATTTTCTTCAAAATTGCTCTTCAAAATGCTTTACACGAGTTCAAGCATTTTGAAGAGCAATTTTGAAGAAAATTTCAATAGTGTAAATCTAGCTTTACTCTACCATCACGATTTTTTATTAATGCTAATGTCTAGAAATCTAATTAGTAATCGCGCAAAACTTAAAAAGATTTTTTAAAAGAAATAAAATTTAAAATTTTTTAAAAGCATTAGTTGCGCTCAATAAGGTATACAATGCACAATGGACAGTTTTTCAAGTTTTAAGAATAGGGTTTCATGCTTTTACAATCTGTAATTAGATAATAATATTGTCAACTGACAGGTGCTCGTCAGCTCTTTTAATTTTTTTTTTAATACATATCCATAATCCAAATTAATGTCATATTTTGTGTTGCAGTAAGTTCCATTGAAAAACAAACGAAAACACGAGCCAAATGGCCATTACAAAACATCGAAATGAATGCAGTTAATACTACAACCAATACAGCTAATAATTCTGCCTCATCGACGCCTTTGCCGCCGTCCCTAAACGTTGGTGGGGGATGTGTCGCCTCAAATTTAAGTGGTGACAAAGAAGATACATCTTCGTTAACTTCAAAATACTCTAGTCTGATGGGTGATAGCGTAGAGGGCAGCAGTACTGGTGGTGGTAATAATACACCATCAAACACAACAGGAAATCTTAATAATCGTTATCGCACCGAAAAGAAAATCACTGCCAAGGTAAGTTATTGTTGTCAATTTTTCATCGCTGTTGTTTAAATAAGCCTAATAGAGCACTGAAAATATTGTTATTTATAACATTTAAAATAAAATAAAATAAAATAAAATAAAATCAATTAAGTCACCAAATTTATATCAAATGCAATGAATACCAGCTTGTTTGTGTCTTACTTGTTTTATAATTTCTACAAAATATTTTTATTAATTAATTTATTTTTTTATGTATATTTTATAATGCACCCTACACGAACACCACCAATCACACTCAAATTAAATATTTATGTATGTACATATTCGCTTAATAAATCAAACACCAAAATATTGTATAAATCAATGTTTATAATCTCCAAATCGAAAATGAAAACGAAAATGCCCTCCATAAAAAAAAACATTTAATAAAAACTGTACACAGCCTCTTGATGATGCAGACGAGATTGGCATTAAAACGAAATCAAGACAACACAATTTTAACAATGACAACAAGAATTCTGATAAGAATGATGATGCTGCTCCCCACGGAACGGAATTTCATATGAATCCTTTAAAAACTGAAAAAATTCATGATAATCCAACAACTACAACTGATGATATTGATGATCACAAACAATCAATTCCAACAGCAATAACAACGACATCATTACCTTCATCATCCCCACCAATAATAATAAAAACGACAACATCTAATACGTTTACAACATCATCAAAGGTAACGGTTGCACTTCATACATACGTACTTACATACATACATACATACATATGTACATACATTCTACATGCATATGTTGTAAATTACATTTGCTCTAACAAAAAATTATTATTATTATTATTATTACTAATTTTCTGTACTTAATTTTTTACACGCTTCACTAACGAATGATTCATGAGTTATTGCATTTTTTGGCACAAATACAGTCAAAAACACAAATTAGCTTTAATCAAATGTATTTGGATTAGACTTGGGTCGAACTCGTTCACTAGTTCATTTTTGCCACAAACCAATGATCAATGGGTTTGATCATTGGTTTGTGTCAAAAACGACCGACTGAATGAGTTCGACCCAAGATTAGATCAAACCCATTTAAATTACATAGGTTTGATCATTGGTTTGTAGCAAAAATGAACTAGTGAACGAGTTCGACCCAAGTCCAATTTGGATTCTGTGAATTAGACTTGGCCCGAACTCGTTCACTAGTTCATTTTTCCCACAAACCAATGATCAAACCTATGTAATTTAAATGGGTTTGATCATTGGTTTGTGACAAAAATGAACTAGTGAACGAGTTCGACCCAAGTCTACTGTGAATAGACTTGGGACGAACTCGTTCACTAGTTCATTTTTGCCACAAACCAATGATCAAACTCATGTAATTTAAATGGGTTTGATCATTGGTTTGTGGCAAAAATGAACTAGTGAACGAGTTCGACCCAAGTCTAACTGTGAATGTTGTGCACATACACACCAAAAGAAATTATCGCTCAACTACTTCAATGCATTTTTTGAGTTGATAATGCAGAATAATTCGGCATTTCGTATTTTATCTTGTGTAAAATTTTCATATAAATAGCTTGTACTGCCATCTCCAGAGAGAAGAATATTTGAAACGTAAATTGAAAATTTTAAACGATTTTTCTGCAAAACTATTTTTTTGAGCTATGACACTATTGAAGTAAATGAGCGATATGAGTCTCAGGTTCAATGATCTCTTCTTCCGTATGCGAAAAATTACATCTACACAATACAGTGATGCCTACAATTCAGAGTATACTTGGGTCGAACTCGTTCACTAGTTCATTTTTGCCACAAACCAATGATCAAACCCATGTAATTTAAATGGGTTTGATCATTGGTTTGTGGCAAAAATGAACTAGTGAACGAGTTCGACCCAAGTCTAATTCAGAGGCAAAACGAGCCAACCGAGTAGTCAAAAAGAGCTAAATTAAAAAATTTGAGATTTAAAATCTTTATATGTATTTATTATTCAATTTGTACTTCAAGATTTTTTTACATTAAAGGTATTCATTTCAGTTTTTTTTGGTTGGAAAAATGGAAAAATGTAATTTTTTTTACAACAAACACAGGAAAACAAATTCACCAAAAGTTGAAATTTTAAATTCAACTTTTGGTGGAAATTTTTTTCCTGTGTTTGTTGTAAAAAAACTTACATTTTTCCAACAGAAAAAAACTGAAATGAATACCTTTATTAATAAAAATAATAGTAAGAAAAAATAAAAGATCCATTTCTAAAAACAGTGTCTGTACTGCAGCATATAATGTGTTGAAACGCCTGTTGAAAATGATATGTCTGGCTAGGATAGCACAATATCATTAAATGGAACCATACATTTTTTATGCTTTCGAATCTCCGAATGGCATACTGAATCAAAATGTTTCGCTTTTATAATTGAATAGCAATATTTGCACAAAGTCTTAGATGGATCTTTTGTTGGTTTAATCAATTTTTTAAACGCGGAATTCGATTCCCAAGCTTTCCTATATTTTTGGCAATAAGAATCCATTTCAATAATTTGTCAAAAATGTTCTAATTATTCAGAAACGAACTCACTAAATACATCTTAAATAGTTGCAAAAAAGTATCTGCATTTGCAAAAGACATATTTACCAAAAATGTAAATGCCTCAAAGACGAAACAGTAGGGTAAACATGGGAAAATTTACTATTAGATGCGAAAAGTGCTAAACGTGCCGTTTTTACAATTGAAAATAGCTGTGTTAGCTATATTTTCAAAAAAGGAGCTAAAGGGAAAAATTTCAAGTTAGAAGAAATCAAAAAGAGCTAAATCTAGCTCCAAAATAGCTAAGTTGGCATCGCTGACACAATATGCTAAGAAAGTTTTCGTAGCTCCAGTTAGACTAGCAAGAGATGTGTATAAACGTCGACAGCACTGATGCCAACTTTTTCAACTTTTTTTTTTTAAGTTACACTTTTTAGTTTTTTGCATATTTTCGTTTTTTCTCCAAAGACAATGCCATTGTTTCACAATGTGAAAGGGAAAGTATTTCTCCCTCTGTCTTTCACCCATCTGAATTAAGACTTTGCAAAAAAAAAAAATTTTTAAAATTGGAATTTATTTCTCAAGGATAATAATTTTCTCGAGAAAAAATTCATCCAATAATAAATTACGAAGCTCTTTTTTTGCTTGTTTTTTGACATTTTGTTTTCTAATTTTTGTTTTGTGTGCAAGTATAAACAAATTGCTGGAGTTTAACACATCTTAAAAAATCAATTTTCCAATGGTAACGTTGCAACCAAGACGTTACGTCCAATTGTCAAACTTCATATATAATCTTAGGTACACACTAATCAATGTGTTTACGCAATCACAAAGTGTGTACCTATCAACAAAAAGAGCAAACACTGTTTTCATATGAAATTTGACAATTGGGAAGGAAACAACTTAGAGTCCAAGGCAAATTCATTTCCAGGTAATATCAGGATTACAAAAACAATGAAAAAATACAATAAAGAAAAAAACAACATGGGTTTTAGTTCATCCAAAACTTCAACAATAGAATTTGTTTAACATAATAAAAATAAAAATTATTCACATAAATTTGAAAATATTTCTCCACGGCAGCCACCACTAACAAAATTTGCAACGTTTAGCAATTCTCACAATTTTTTAATAGTTTTTTCATATTTTTAAATTTGTTTCCACAGAATTATTTTAATAAAATATTTTTCATATTGAAATTTTTTAACATTTTCTTTTAATTTCCCTTTCGTAAAAAATTTTTGAAGTTTCGGATGAACTATAATTTGAAAAAAAAATAGCTCAGCTGCATTTCCGCTACTACCTTGTGAATGTGCCTTGTTAGAGTCAAAGACGCAAGTACAGCCAGCTTGTTAGATTTACATTGAGTCTAATTAAAGCCTATATTTAGAGTTACAGAAAAGTGGAAAATTCGTAATGGGCGTTTTTTATGAAGCTACCAGAATATCACAAAGTAATATTTAGTGCAGTTGCAAAACGCCCTAAAAGCTTTAGTGCTCAAAACTGAAAAAGCACCAATTTAGTGCCTTTTTTAAAGTAATTGGTTTTTTCGATTAACGGGTAAACCGGTTGATTTCGGTTGATTGTTTAATTACACTGGTCTACAAAATTTGGAAACAAAAATTGCGCTGGGCGCTGAATTCGAATCTGGCAATAGGCTATCACGTCTTGTTAATTTTTTATCGTATGCTGGCAATACTGTAAAACAGTTACTCCAATTTCACAATTGCTAATTTGAATGAAGCCCATATTCATTCTAAATCTTCATAATAGTAGCGTTTAAGCTTGTCAGGGAGATCGTGTGTTACTGATTCAAGTTATTTTTGCTTCGTGTGCGGTGAATATTTGTTTGGAAAAAATCAAATGCAATAACAGAATCATTAAAATATGCATATTTACTCGTACATTATTTTGGTTTTGCTGTCAGGAAGTTTAACAAACCGTCGACACCGACAATATTTTGCAATAGTTGCTGAAGTATTTTATACAAGTGGCCAAATGGCACGAAGATCTATTTCGATTTTTCAATTCCAGTACTTTGGAGAGAGTCAAACCGATGGTTAATTCTGTTTAACAGCTGGATTCAATATGAAAACTCGAAAAAATATTACTTACGCCAATGTTCCATTGATTTCCAAACCAGTTCAAAGTCCACCGAATGCTCCATTGCCAGCCATTTCCTGAGCGACGAACAAGCATGTCGACCAATGTTTAATGAAAATTTAAAGAAATTATCAAGGATTTTGAGACAAAAGCATGCTGGGAGACTATTGCTGGACTCTAATACGTGAAACCGAACCAATAAAATACGAACGACGTTTAAATAACGCCATTCACTTTTGAAAATTCATTGATTTTTAAATAAACTAATGATTTTTTATGTAAAACACCAATAAAACATTTTTTTTTATCTCGAAAACCTGACGTGATAGAGAAAAAAATAACAGATTCGAATTCAGCCTACCAAATTACTCTAGAAAATATATCTGGTTGCTCCAGTCCAAAACCTTGTTGGCTAGTGTTATTTGTATCGTCTCATATAGAAATTATTTTTCATACAAACAAAGAAGTATTTTCAGTGATCTTAACTTAAGTAAAACTTTAGCCTTTGGTCGTGGCTATAGAAAATGTTCGTAAAGACCCTGATACTCTAATTGAACTAGAGGGAATTATTAAGCTTTTGTTTAATAATTTAAGAAAACCCAATAATAATCGTTGGCAACAATTTAATTAAGTATTAAACTCGTCTGTCATTAAGAGAGACTAATTCAATTATTTTATAACTACACTCTGAAATATTTCCTTCTAGCAACAGTGTTTTAAAATATAGTACAAAAAAGAAAACTAAGAAATTCAGAAATAAATTTTTTTGCAGAATATTCGTCAGATGATGGCCAGCCAACAGAAAAAACTATCGATAATAATACAAGATATGTTCTAACAAAATTAACCGAAACAACTAGAAGTGTTATGAATTTGAAAAAATAGGACTCTAATGGCATAATGAAAGGTTTTATATGTTTAGAGTAGAGATGGGCTCGTGTCGTGTTTTTTTCCGTGACACTAACACGCAAGACCCAATACGAAGTGTTCGTGACAAAAAAATCTGATTTCGTGTGTGTTCGGGTCGTTTCATGCAGAGCAAAATTGACACGAAAAACACGAAACGATTTTAGATGTCAAATATGTATGAATAAATTTCCAGTAGAGAAAAAAATTTAAGCTTAAAGTTCTGTACGTAAAGCGATAGTATTAGCTGTAGTGGCAGATAGTATCAGCCGGCAGTGCCAACTTGGTGCCATATTTTGAAAAACGACTCATGAAAAAAATCAATTAAATTTTCTGATTTTCAAATACCATAACAATACGTAGTTTCGTGTTGAAAAAATCGGCACGCGCTCATCTCTAGTTTAGAGAAATCCAGGAAAAAAAAATTGAGAAACTAGATATTCTGTATTATGCATTGCTTTCGATATTCTTAAAATCTACGATAATAATTATAATCATTCCCCTGTATTGCTTATGTCGAGTCGCATATTCGTCTACGAGAATTTTGTCATAGAATAAAGAAAACTTGTACAAGCTTTGTTTAATCAAATATAAAATTGTCGTAGCCGAATATTCGACTCGACATACGCAATACGGGTGATTATAAGTAAAAGGATTTTTCCAAGTTAAGTTTTATCAAAACTAAGGAAGAGAATCGCTTAAATCTTGAACATTTAAACCAAATAATTTTTCTGAAAGATTGATTGATTATTAAACTCAAATTAATAAATAATTTATGCAGTTTTATTTGTTGAATTTACTTGATTTATTAATCGTTTAACCGGCTAATACCGAAATTAACCGATTATTACCCGTTTATGCCAAAACCTCGATTAATTAATCGAGCGATTTACCGATGAAAAAAAAGCCCTATTAAATGAATACCCTAATATTGAGTACTTTTCAAATATTTCATGTCACCTTGGATACGGAAAATTCTTATTTTATTTTGTGATACCGAATGGTAAGAATATAATCATGTTAATGGAAAACATATGGGGTAGACAAGCCCAACATTTGTTTGCCGAAATTCCTTAATATTTGGCATATCTATACTTCTAGTAGACACGAATGTGTATGCAGCAGGGATCGCTAATAATGAAGTTTCCGAATGGGAATGGGATGAGACCAATTGCAAATGAAAGTTAACATTATTAACATTATCTCAGTGCGAGATTTTTTTACACGCATTTGAAGTTGTTGATTTTGGAATGCTGTCTAACAAGAAAGATCATGGAAAATTTGATCAAATAATGCTTATTTAATTTTTTTATCCTGGAAAGTTGTGGTATCTTACAGTTTTTGGTGTCGAGGAACTAGTTTTCGATATTTATTTTTACCTAAATTTACCTAAAGATGGCGCTGTCATACAAATGATGATATTTTGTTGTAAATTTTCAATAAAAAACGGTGTATTTACTGCTTCACTGGTTTAGTCATAATATTTGAGCCGTTAAAGAATTTCTTTAGTTACAGTGTCTTAAAATAGACAATAGCTAGGTAAACAGTCTTTGGACGTGAACACGTATAGATTATTCTTCAATACATCTAAAAATTCACATTGGTCTAGAGCAGTGGTGGACACAAAGAGAAATTTACTTACGTTCGGGTTGTGTGTGTGTGAAAAACGATTAGTCTTGTTTTAACAAGTGTTTGGGCTACACTGGTCTATAGTATTTTCAATAAATACTCTTTATTGAGATTGCTTTCGCATCGCAGTAGAGAGTAACCCCCTGGTGGGTCAATACTAGAACGAGATAGTTGAGGTCAGTGGCGCATATGGCAAAAGATTAGTCCCCATGAGACAAATATATCGTATCATAAGATCCTACTGTAAATTCCAAAGATATGAAGAAAAACTTAAAAGGTTAGCTCACGTTAGACAAAAAAAATCGAAATTGCCTTGCAAGAATATTTCATATCGGCTAATGCACGTGTTAGTAAATAACAATTTTAAAAACATTAATTAAGGCTAGGACTCACTATACTACACAATCATACGACTTTTGATAAATACAGTCCTGATTTAATGAATTCTTGTTGTCATTCGAAAATTTTCATAAACTCCATCATACCAGGGTTGTATTTTCTCAAAAGTTGTACGATTGTGTAGGATAGTGAATCCGAGCACTCTTTGTATATACAAAATGTTTTCTTTTTTATTTCTATTCGTTTTGTGATAAAACAAAAATTTCATAAGACAAATACATAATTGCAACAAAAATAAACTGCGTCATTAATGTTTTTATATGAATGTTTGCACCAACATTTTGTTTCTTTGCGTTCTTTTTTCCATTTCTTTTTATGAACTAAAATGTATAATAAAAATAAAATAAAAAAAAAAACAAACAAAAAAACTAAATCACAGCCGCCCACTGAAACCACATCAGGTTCAGATATAGAACAAACAAATAATAAATTAAATAATACCACTACTACAATTCCTCAGACTCAATCCTATACGAATGCCATACAATCGTTAATCAATAATACGAACGTTCGGGTGAAAATTGCCGATTTGGGTAATGCTTGTTACGAGGTTAGTACAATTTGTATAACGTTTTGTCCTCAAAAGTTTAGTTTTCTTATATTGCAGTACCATCATTTCACCGAAGATATTCAAACGAGACAATATCGTTCGATCGAGGTGCTGCTGGGTGCGCCATATAATTATACGGCTGATATTTGGAGTACGGCCTGTTTGGCATTTGAATTGGCTACGGGCGATTATCTGTTTGATCCTCATGCTGGCGAAACTTATTCTAGAGATGAAGATCATTTGGCTCATATAATTGAGTTGCTGGGTACGATACCGCCTTCAGTGATATTAAGAGGAAAGCATGGTCTGAAATATTTTACTAGTTATGGTAAGTTTTTTCAAAAGTTTTATTTAATACGCGACTAAATAGCAGAAAATTATTAAATATTGAAATAATATTAAATTAATAAATATTTGAAAGTCTGTTTGTGATTGTTTAAAATGTGTGGTTGAAGTCTGCTGATGATTTGGCAAAGCACCAATGAAATGCACATAGACAATGCTGAATGAACCCAAAAAATGGTTGTTATAAGTTTGTAGTGTGTGTCTGTGTATCTTTGTTTCTTTGTGTATGTACGAGTCCATGTACAGACGTCTGGACCGATTTTGATTTATTTTTTTTCCTTTTGAAAGGTGACTTGATCGAGAGTATTCTTACCTATGTTTGACGAAAATCGCTCTAGCCGTTTAAAAGATATCACATATTTTTCAGATGTATACTGGTGAATATGTGTGTCTTGGACGCCCTAGCCCCCAAACGGATAGACCGATTTTAACTTTTTTTTTCGTCTGAAAGGTGACTTGATCTAATATATTCTTGCTTATAATCGCTGGATAATCGATCCAGCCGTTTAGTCTGTAGGTCAGAGGTTCTTAAAATGTTTAATCTTTGTTATTAAATAAAGAAATGGAATTCCAAAAAAGTATTACTTTTGTATGTAAAAAAATTTTTCAAGTACAAATGCATTCATTCATTCATTTGGGTGCGTGGACACGGGACTAACTCAGGCAACATAGTTGCGGATGACCTGGCAAAGAGGGGAACCCTACTCAGAGTAGTCGATGTGTTTCAGATTATCGTGAATATCTGCCATTACGGCCTAATCTCACGAGTGGTCTAAACACCGGGTGTAGGTAAGACGCCAAAACAACGCGCCCATGCTCCTTTAAAAAGCTCCATGTGCTTACAAAGAACACATAGGTTGCAATCTTCGATCATAGCATACCTTGCTAGGGTACTCAGAGCTATCTAAACTCTTTGCCGTAATGACTTTGTCAAAACAGTACTATCTGTTGTATGGCAACAGCACCTAGAATAGTGTCTGGCTGACCGCGTCACATCAACCTCTAGCATTGGTCTAACACTAGAAAGCCAAGACTATTCTCCCAGCGATTTTGGTGGCAATCAACAGCCACCACATAAGATTCTCCAAATTTTTCACGCCGCGAGTGTAATTGCTTACACTCACTACGACGTCTCCAAGAGAATACCTCACTGGACGCATGCCTGTGCCGCCAAATATCCAGTGCCTACTCCACACTGCTCAACATCGTCCCTTTAACCTCAAAGGATCCTGTCGACCGCTACATACACCCACACTCCTGGAGTAGCCTTGCTGTCGGACAACCGGCACACGTATTACCAGAGACAAGCATTTGCTGATACCTCGAAATTCCAGTCCGAAAGGCTTCACCTCTGTCGTCTTTTGACCTCAGTGAAGTTCCAGGTGACACTGCACATGATTGACATAACAGACCTGTTTCCTGCACATCCGTTGCTCTGTTGGCAGAGCATAAGTTCTATGGGTAATGTACCAAAGGTACGTCAGCGGAAAAAGTCATATTACCCCAGCTGGGGCCCCGGGATTGCCAACATCCGTGATCTACTATAGATCCCCCTGGGGGAACTCAGAGTAGTCGATATTGACAATATAGCGAGAATTCTTTAACCTCGCCTAAACCTCCAAGAACTAAAAACCTCATGAACTTCACCAGAAAGCATTTGAGAGATCTCTTGGCCACACTGATCTGCTACTGCACTTTCCGAACCCATGCTAAACGTATGGGTCTATCGTACAATGATTACTGCTCCAGTTGTAATGATAAAGAAGAGGAGGATAGCATCTCACATCTTCTCGGCTCCTACAGCGTTTTGGAGGACTTCCGTCTGCGCTTCCTTGGCAGATTATCTGTCAGTAGCCTATCCGAGTTATCGGAAACAGGTTTAAGAAATCTGAGTCTATTTATTAGGAGCAGTGGCTGGTATGCCCGTTAAACCCCTTCTATGGCATGTGTACACACTACACGTAGCACAAATTCATCATCATGTTGGACCCAAGTGAGCTGGACCCCTAGATTTCATTTTTCACCAGCAACCTACTAACCTAACCTAAATATATTCAACCGAAAAAATGGAAATGTTGAAATTTTGTCAAAAATATATTAACTTTAACTTTTTTAGTTGACTTTTAACATTAATAATTAATTAATTAAATTTGTTCAGTATAGGTGAAAACATCTATAAAAGGACTTTTCAAAAATTCCAGTGTATGAAACAATCCAGCAATAATCTAATTGCAGAACGAGATGCTTTCTGTTTCCGCTTTCTAGGAAAGATGCTCAGATACGATGAAATTGTAGTACTGATGCATTATATTTAATTTTTAAACGAGATCTATGAGCTGCTTAGACACAGTTTGCACAATGATTTCTTCAAAGCTCTTATGGGCTTATGTTCTTTCCACGATGAAAGCGAATCACGATCTACATATATGTTAGAAAGGTAACGAATGTTCGCATTCGCAAATTTTCGCTTACTTTTGCTATTTGCACTCGCTAAAATGTATGCGAATATTTCAAGGGAATACTAAAAACAAAAAAATTTTAAATAGCTTATACGATTATCAAACTTCAATAACGCGATAATGATTTTAAGCTGGCATGAAAAAGATAAACGCATACTTACAAGTAAGCATTCTGACCAAAGCCTTAAAGTTTTATGGGAAAGCTATTCTATAAATAATGTGGCATAAGTATCAAAATAAAACCAAAAACCAGCGGATCATGTGGGTAAACACATCTAGAAAATTTGTACCCAAAACACTTTTTTGTAGTAATTCCTGTACAAATTCTCTAGAAGCGTTGTGTTCCTTTTCAAACTTTGAAAGGTCCGTAATCAATTGAAAACATACTCCCTTAGTTCCGGTTAACACTGTGAAAATTTTAATTTTTAAGTGAGAGATTGTTGGTGAGAGAATAGAGAAGAATGGGATATGGAACACGCTTTCATGTACTTCGAAATTCCCTTTTGCTAAACTAAACTAATTTTTTCAATTAAATTTCTGTTATACCATGTTCACACTTACGTGTTTAACTCCTCATTCATGTTTAAACCTTAAGCACGCAGGTTTTGAGATGTTTTACCATATATTGATTTTTGTTTTGTTATACATCTCAAATGAAGTGTTCAATACCATGTTCACACTTACGCTTAAACTCTACGATATTGAGATGTTTTACCTTACATTGACTTGTTTTGTTAAACATCTCAAATAAGGTGTTTTAAATTTAAACACTTCGATAAACACGCAATTGGAGTATGTTCATTGCATTTTTTATAACTCTAACAACTTTGTGTTGTTATTAAATGGTGGCAAGTGAAAAAATTATTTGATAAACAATAATGGCTTAGAAAATTTTAATTTTTTTTCAAAAACAGTTGTTTAAAAATAATAAATCAAACAAATAACATAACTGTTCGAAATTTCTTACAAACACAATAATTTGCTGACAAAACGTCAATCTTAAACATCTCAAATATAATGTGAACGGTTGTGTTTAGTTCTTAGAAAACTCGTCTTAAACATGTTTAAAAGCATAAGTGTGATTTTACACAAATTTAAACGCAAAATAAAATAAGTTCGATTTGCAGATGCGAATAAAAGCTTAACACAGATTTAAATAAAATTTCAAAAGGAACAATATCATAGTGCAAATCGTGACTAACTTATAAAAATTATTTGTGGTTTAAAACACAAATTTTTTCTGAAAGTTTATTGATTCTCAATCATGTACTCACTTAGAACTTTTGGTCCATTATGATAGCAGCTTGAGCGGAGTTCCTAAAATAGCCTTAATATAAAACAATAATTAAATAATTTAATCGAAAATATTGGCTTCATCCGATCAGTTTCTCAATTTTAGAAGTGACATTAATTCTCAATCAATCTGCAACTTCCTTGGTAGCAAGGATATCTGTCTAACAAAGACTTAATGTCTCCGAATAAACTCCGTAATCCACACCTACTTGAGCGGAGTCATCCGCATAAAATTCAACAGCCCTAGAGTAACGTTCCTCCACGTTTCTCAGGATGACATTGAATTCCTGTAGGAATATTTATTAAGTAGAGCGGGGAGAGGTTTGACTGATTCTTCATCTCAAGGCTATGTGATCCAATTTTTCCAATTGCAGTGGCCAATTTTTCCGCTTCACAGAGAAATACAATAAAGATGGGCTGCATACATTCTTGCTATCCCCTTACCAAGTAAATCCAAAGGAGAATGATAATTGGACGTAATACGGACGTATATATCCATTGAACGATTTTTTTGGGTGATACCCCAATGGATTTCTAGTAGATATAAAGTGCAATTCTTGCTTTCTTTACCGTCTCTGGAATAGTTATCTTAAAGCTCAACATAAAGTCCAGAATTATACCGAGACATTTAGCAGTGTTGGACACTTATCTCGGTGTTATTAAAAATAATGTATTACAAATCAGGTATCTTATACCTCTCATTTCGTTTTCTCACCATGAGCGGCAAGCCCTCACCTCTTCGTCCATTTTGATAGGTAAAAGAGGTCATCGTGTCGGATATCCCTGCGAGAAGAGAGGAATATTCCCCTAACATACATACATTACTACACCATCAGTATATGCAACAAACTTATACCCACACCATAAATAATTTTATATTAAATATGTTGAATTTACAAATTGCCAATATTTGAACTCTATCAGGCTTATCATAAATAAAATTTCAATTGCAAATTTCCGAACGTGTGAACAATTGGTATTAAAAAACTTCATACGATTGCGAAATATGCTGACAATTTATGAAAAAAATTATTCACAAAGATTTGTCTGTTGGAAAAAGTGGAAACATGCAAGTTTTTAACTTGATTGGAATTGACGATACGAAATTAAAATCCATGTGAACGAAAAATTTCATTCGGAAATTTTCACATGTGGAATTCATGATGAGGCTGTATGTATATGTATATATATATCGAAAAAACGATTTACCCTGAATCATTCAACTTTTTTAAGATCACCTAGCTTCATATGGATGCTTACTGTACAGCTGGAAAATCTAGAAGTGTTAACCGATTAGCGCCATTTTGATTCATATGTATTTTATTTATTTTCTATTTAAAACTAATCGCCATATACATACATATTATACATATTTTTTACTTACAGGTAGTTTACGGTATATAACGAAATTGAAACCTTGGAGCCTTATTAATGTCTTAATTGAAAAATACGATTGGGATCCAGCAGAAGCTAAAAAATTTTCAGATTTCTTATTACCCATGTTGGAGTACAATCCAGTTATACGGGCGTCAGCTGCCGAATGTCTAACGCATCCTTGGCTGGAGGAAAAAGAAGAATTTGTTTAATTTGCTGCAAGAAACCCAAAATAGATTTAAAAACAAGCCAACTAATCATTTATAGAACAACAACAATATAATTGGATAGCTTTGATAAAATTAGTTTTAAACAAAAAGTCTTAAAAAAATTATATATAATGATTAAAACTTAAACTATTAAATTATTATAAACACACATACAAATATACACACATACATAACGCATACATATTTATATAAATAATTACATACTACATACATGTGTAATTTGTGCTCGAAGTATTTTAATAGATATTTTAATATTTAATATTAAGATATTTTATTTGAAATGAAACTAAAATACCGTTAATGTTCGGTCAGACGAATCAAATATTTGATACAATGTTATGCTCATATTTTTGATTAAACTTCAACTTTTTATTTATTTTTATTTATTATTAGTTTTTTATGAACATAAGTGCATACGTAATTTAATAATTTGAGCAAAAAGTGGTTGGTGACCTTCGGTAAGCTTCCAGTCTTATAATAAGACACTTCAAGAAATGAATGTCCGAAACCAACACACACAGGTTTTCTACTAACACATTTCCAACGAAAGCATATATGCATGTACCTATCGCGCCATAACAGGCCAACAAAGATTATTGGCGTTTTCTTTTCTGGAAAAAGTGAGACATTTTCTAACTTTTTATTTAAAAAAAAAAAATACAATTAAGCGTTCGTTCAAAGAAAAAATATAAGCTCGCAAGGCGTGGTACAATAGTTTATAATAAAATGTATATTTCAGAAAATCATTTTATTGCGAATTTTCATTGAAAAGTGTAATAAGTGTAACATTTTTTCCCAGAAAAGAAAATGCCATAAGCAAGGTTTACTAAAATTTTTTATATATCTGTGGTCACAAGCGATAATAGTGTAAGTCGAAAAACATAAAATAATTTTGTAGTAAAGTTTACTGTATTAACGAACCCACCCAAAATTTTATGAAAATTTGGTTTTTAGTACAATTTGCCACTTATTGTAAATCTTATTGGACGTTTTTCAACACTTAGGTCCATGGCAAAATTATACCAGGTACCTGCACGACTACTACAAAATTACAACACCAAGAAACACATACATGTTGTTGGTATAAACAAACAAATATATGTCAGAAACAGATGTCTTTTGGTTTTAAAAATAACAATTATGCAGATGCAGATGCAGCATTCATGCATGATTATAGTCATTCAGTGTTGCCAATATTGTATAACTACACAGAGTGTGTTATTACTCTCATGTGTAGGCCATGTAATTAGACTTATGTATAATTTGTGTGTAATTCTACTTTGGGCTCTATTTGTATTTAGTTTTGTTTTAGTTTTAACCCACACAAAAGATGTTTAGAGTAATTTTCTTCAATATGTAATTGGATACACAGCCAAGTGTAATTTCATAGGCAACACTGTAATCATTTTATTCACTACACATATCATCAAAAGCGTAACAACTCAAAATTCATGAATTTTCAGTAGAGGCCAAAAACTGTTTCTGTTGATTCTAACGATATATTAAAGCACTTTCATTGCATACTACATAATCACTACAGGTACTGAATTTAATATTCTAAGGCTGTTATTTATATAAAAAATTGTTATAGACAACCTCTTAAGCACATACCATTCAGTTATTTGGATCACTTCCGTCCTATGAAAACCATGTGATAAATTCATTGATGATTCACCAGAAATATAACTACTTGGAGCTGAATTCATCAATGTCATTTTTTGCTGGGCATGGTTTCTTGCGTTCCAGCAATTTTAGATAACTTTATCACATTCAGAGTCCAAATTAGCCCGAAATCTTGTGGAACACACTTATTGTTTTGTTAATCATGTATGTTCTGTCTTCTGAGTCGTTTTCACGGGTTTTCTTGTGACCTCGGCTATTAAAACACCTGCTATACCTGCTTATGTTGAAATTTTGAAAATACAAATGAATAGAATGTTCCATCATCCAAATCTAGAAGAAAAATATTTGGAAATGGGTGATTTAAAATTATTTGATTTTTTCGTTTTCACTTTTGAACAAAAAACTCGTATTTTTTCACTTGTAAACAATCTTGTGAAAACAAAACGAAACAAAACAAAAATAAAAAATTTTAAATCGTATACATATTTCCAGATTTTTTTTCTAAATTTAAATGCTAGAAGACATACTATAAATTTGTATTTTCTAAATTTCAACTTAAACTGGTGTAGCATCCGAACCAGAGAAGCGCAATGAATCATGTTTTCGCTATTCATACTTTTTTTTTTTTCATATATATATTTATTTATTGTATCTTCAAAATGTACTAACAATAAGTAATCAAATCTTAAATCTAAATATAATTATTAGGCCCGACCAGTATCGGACATAAACTTAGTGATAGTTATAAATAAAACATAAGTAGTGATAATCAAAAAGGAAAAAAAAGAAGTATTAAGCAGTCCCATCTGGAGTGTTGAGTATAAGAGGTGTCTCTCTTTTTTAAGCGGATGTGTCCAGTAAAGCTCAAAATATTACGGGCAATCGGATTAGGATGTGACTCGAGTTTAGTTAAATATTTGCCTGCGTATTTTGCAATTTCTTCACTCACTAGTGGCATATTTAAATCACAATGAATATTTGAATTTTTAACGTACCATGGAGCAGATGTTATCAAACGTAAAATTTTGTTTTGCCTTCGTTGGATTCTCTCGACATTTGAAGCTGAAGCAGTGCCCCACAGCTGAATTCCATAGCACCATATTGGCTTTAAAAGCGACTTGTATATCAAAAGTTTGCAGTCTAGGCTGAGTGTTGAATTTCTGCCAATTAACCAATATATTTGAGTCAATTTAAGTTTCATTTGGGTTAACTTAGAGTCAATATGATATTTCCATGTAAGCCTTCGATCAAGGTGTATGCCAAGGTATTTGACTTGAGAGTGTTGAGGAATATTTTGATTGTTGATTCGAATGGGGGAACAGGTATCTTTTCTTAGGGTAAACGTTATATGAACACACTTTTGTTCATTGACTTTAATTCTCCATAAGTTCAACCATATTTCAAGCTGGGTAATGTGTGCTTGGAGATTGCGGGATGCCTCATCAGGATTTTTGTGAATACTCAAACAGGCTGTATCATCGGCAAATGTAGAAGTGTGGATGTTATTGCTCACAGGCATATCACAAGTATATATTAGATACAAGACTGGCCCCAGAATACTACCCTGTGGCACACCAGAAGATATAGATTCGGGTACACTCATGAAGTCTCCTTCCACAACGGTAAATGTCCTATCAACAATATAACTTTCCAAAAGCTTTTGTATATTTATTGGTAGGTATGTCTTCAATTTTAAAACTAGGCCTTCGTGCCATACTTTATCAAATGCCTGAGAAACATCAATAAAAAGGGCAGAACAATACTTTTTTCTTCAAATGTCCTCCTTACAACTTGAACCAATCTATGCGTTTGCTCAATAGTGCTATGCTGACTTCTAAAGCCAAATTGATGGTCCGGGATGCACCCACTATCAGCTAAAATTGTGGACAATTTAGTCATGAGCAGCTTTTCGAAAATCTTTGAAATTGTTGATAGTAAGCTTATAGGCCTATATGACTCAGCCTTGGTAAGATCTTTGCCTGGCTTTGGAATCATTTTAATCTTGGCAAGTTTCCAGTTATGTGGAAAATACTGCATTCGCAAAATGGCATTAAAAATAAATAGCAAGATTCTTATTGCAATATGAGGCAAGTTCATCAGCATCTTGTTACTAATGCCATCAATACCTGGAGCTTTCTTCGGGTCGAGTTCAGCAACTATTTTTTGTAGTTCACGCATCTTAAACCTTAAGGGACGAGGGGGTAGAGATACTACACTCGGTAATCCGCAGCACCCGTACATGAATTGGGAGTGAATACAGATTTTAAATGCTCAGAAAATAAGTTACCTTTCTCACTATCGCTTCTTGCCCAGCCTCCGGTCGAAGTACGCAGTGGTGATTTGACATCAACGGGTCTTTTAAGATTTCTAGTAGCGCGCCATAAAGAGTAATTAGATGTTGACGCTACATCAAGACCTTCTAAATACTTTTCCAGTAATGCAGTCTTTTCCGACGATAGCAGCTCTTTGAGTCGTTTAGTACATTCTTTGAGTCTGATTTTATTTAGTGGTGATCTGTGTTGTTGCCATTCTCTTTTAGCTCTCCTTTTTTCACATACAAGACCTTCAATTTCCGTAGAATAAATTCTATTAAAGCCAGTCTGCGGATAGGAAGTAGTGGCATTTTCAGCAGCCTGTTTAATATATTCGTTAAGATTGGCAATATTAAATTCAATATCATCAGGTGACCTTAGCTGAATGTTTTCTACGCAGTGACTACTAATATATTTTTTGAATCCTAGCCAGTTGACCCTATTAATCCTTTTCACATATGAGTTAGTTAAATCACTCCTTAGTGGGTTGAAAATTGTAACTATTGTGGGAGAGTGATCGGAGGACAGATCTAGAGAGCCCTCTACGTGAATTAAGTCCCTATGGATATTTTTCGTGACGCCAAAATCTATAACATCTGGAATTTTTCTTACGTCAGTAGGCCACTCGAAATGACATCTAAGCCCATTTTTGAAATTGTATTAAACAACGCTCTACCTCTAGGTGTAACAAGACGCGAGCCCCAGTACGTATGTTTTGCATTGTAGTCACCAGCTGCCACGAAACAAGATCCAAGCGATTTGTAGAACTTCTCATACTGATCTTCGGTAACTGAAAATCTGGGAGGTGAGTAAATTGAAGATATCACGAAATTCGCACAAAAATTTTCTACGAAAATATTCGTAGCTTGCATATATTCTTCACTAACGTTCTCAGGGATATAGTGCTTGAGTCTTGACTTAATTAGAATTGCTGATCCACCGCATGCTCTCCCTCTCGGGTCCTTTGAATCATATAGAGTGTAACCATTTATTTTAAAGCAGCTTCTCGAAGTCAAGTGAGTCTCAGAGACCAACATTATATCAATATTTTTTTCCATGAGGAAGTGCTCAAGTTCATTTTTATGTTGGCGAATGCCGTTTGCGTTCCAGAAACATAGTTTTAACGTGTTCATGGTTTGTTGACTAATGCTTGAAGCAGAGTATTCTGCATTCTCAGCATTTCTTGCATCATGCTAGTCATATTTGTTGTAAAGTTGTTGCTATTCATACTGACTCATAAAATTTTAAATGTAAGTGAGTAGACATCATTTAAAATCAACTACTCTGATTTACTCATACTCACCATGAGATTGATTTATAAGTATAGGTTGAAATAAATATGAATGCGACGTCAACATCAAAGACATCAACACTCACACTCATAAATCACCTCAGTTTGATTTATAATTTCAAGAAAATTGATTCAGCTCACTCAAGTCATGCATGTATGTTTATTTAAAGTTTTAGTCATTAAAGAGTTTGCAAGTAGTATACAAAGTAGACTTGGGTCCAACAGATCTTTTTGAACTAGTTTGAGAGCGTTTGAATCAAAAGTTGGTTCAAACCCATTTAATTTACATTGATGTTTTTGACCGGACTTGTGTCCAAATGAACGAACTAGTTCAAAAAGAACTGTTGGACTCAAGTCTATACAATAGTAGTAAATAGGGTTGTTTTTCAATTCATGCAAAAAAAACCAAAAAAAGCAAGAGAGAAACACATACTAATAATGGGAACTTTAATGTTCGTACGCGAAGCTAGCATTGTGAATCATACTTGTTTTGCTTTGTCCATAGACATTCAGTTAAAGAGAGTCCAAATCAACAACGTCATAAATATTTCTAAGTATAAGTTCGATGTGCACTTCAAACTTTCGAGTGAGTATGTTTCATAGACAACATTGCAATAAGTATGAGTGCGCATAAGTATAAGAAATTATAAATCATTATTCAACTCTACTTACTTTTTCATGACTCAATTCTGTTCTCTGATACGAACTGACAAGAAAACATATGAAAACGATGTAGAAGCCAAAACATAAGACAATAATGATCGATTTACGCGATATTTTGGGACCGAACAATGTACGTTTAAATCAAATTCGCCTAAAATAATGTTCAGTATTGGTACAAAATCTTTTTTTTTTTACCAGGCATTTAGTATTTAGCGTAAATCATAAATGACATTTTTGCGAAATTTTATGTTGGGACCTAAGAATCGTGGTAAATTAAAAATACATAAACTTATCAAAATTTTTTCTTATTATATTTGTATGTACTTCTAAAAACTGAGATGTTTTGTACACATACTACAATCGCCCAACAACATACTGTGTGTACATATGTTGTTGCTTATTTCTAGTAGAGATCGACCGAAGGCGTTTTTTTTTGGCCGAAGCCGAACTTCGGCTAAAATCCTAAACTTCGGCCAAAACCGAAGCCGAAGCCGAATGTTTTAAATTTTAAAAATGATACTTGTTTTATATGAATTAAGAAAAAATTTTGCTTTTTTGAGATCACTGAAATAGCTGTAATATCTATTGGATACATAACAAGAAAAATAAAACTATTTTGCAATTTCTAGATTGCTTTTTCATATGATCACTCACAAGAACGTCCAAGTAAAAGAAAATAGAAAGCAACAGGGTTGTATTTCAAAGCAACCCTTTCAAAACGTTAAACACAATAGAAACTGTCGGCGAGCAACGACCAAAAATAATGTTATTTTTCAAGCTTGGAATGAAAAATATTCGGCTTCGGCTAATCGGCCGATTTTTGCCATAGGCCGAATGTTGGCCGATTACCAATTTTTGGCCGAAGGCCGAAGCCGATTAATCGGTCGAACTCTAATTTCTAGGTACATATATAAACATTTGTTAAAAAACATATTAAAAGGAGGAGGTTAACAATTCGTCTTTATTTTTTATGTGTGTTACTTCATAACTCTGTACACTTTAGAACGATTGTAAAAATGTTGTTTGTTGTCTGAGAGGGTACAGCTTTCCATTGGTCCCATTGTAAAAAAGTGGGTGGCGACACGCCCACAATTTTTTTAATATAATTTTATGATATTCTACTTATTTCATTGTTGCGAAACCTATAAAACACCTTTGATTCTTGTAATTACACAATTTGAAAGTTAAAAAAATTAGCGGATTTACGCCCATTAAAATTTATTATAATATTTCACGCGGTTCTACTTAACCGATTTTTATGAAACTTACCACATACATTGAGCTCTAAAAAAGACAAAATCTCTTTTAAAAAATGGGCGAAGTTACGCCCATTAAAATTTATTATTTTATTTACCGATTTTAACAAAACTTAACACACACCCTAAGCCCTGAAAAACACACAATCTTGCATTTAAAAAATTGGTAGAGGCACGCCCATTAAAATTTTATTTTATATTTAACGTACTTCTTTTTATCTTATTCTATCAGATCTTTACATTGAAGTTTATTTATTTTTGGCAGAAAGAATTATTGTTATATTTTTATAAAATATTGGAATTAAAAAAAATACTTAACGTTGTATTAATTTTGCTGTTGGTTTATCATAAAAAGTAGTGCTGCATTTCTAGTAAAATTGGTCTTGCTATCATTTTTTAAGCCTGCTATATTAAATTCGTGTAAAAAATATCGAGTAATTAATAAAACGGTTGCTATTATTAATTAATCAGTTTTATATCGAAATAGCGTAAATAAAATAACGCGTAAATTGTGGGTTAGCTGTACGTCAAATGATGGAGAAGAATTTATTGAAGCTTTTTTAAACAAATTTAAAGAACTATCTAACTACCTAACTAACAATAGAACTAACTAATCGCTGTTTAAGTTTTGCCTTATTTAAAAAAAAAAATATTTTCAAGAATGCTACATCTGGTTTGAAAACAAACAGAGTAGGCAGGCACTTGTAGCTAAAATGACAACTCTTAATTCAGTGTTGGCAAACCGAATGGGTGGCTAAAGGACGTTTAAATTTGTATATTTTAAATTAAGTTTAACTAATTAGTAAGAAACTAGCTATCAATAGAAATATATATTTAGAAAAATTAAAAATGTACATATTTTATTTGTTAATTTTTAATTATTTCTTATGTATTTTACTCAAGTGTATCTTGCCAATATTAATGTGAGATTAAACCAGTACGATAACCTGCTTATACCAGCAATCAGAACCATATGATCGGCATCTCAAAAACTACAAAAACAAAGATTAAAGTGAACTTAATATCGAACTAAAAAGTTTGCTCTAAATTTGTTTTTTATCATGACTCTTGCAGCAAAGCTCAATATGCATTCTTTGTAAATGTGTTAGAAAATTTTATACGAACAAGAACGTTTGCTTATTGACTTCATTATTGATTTGAGTTTGTACCAAGTGAGAACTCTATTATAAGTACGTTGTTCGACAATTTGATTGTAGAGTACAAGAAACGAACATGATTCTTAGTTGGGCACTATCAAGTTGATAATATAACGCATTTCGAAAATACTTTCAGAATAAATTCCACTTGTTTAGCGGGTTCTTAAATTTTTTCCCCAGTTTTATTTTTTTTATCATTCCTCTTTAACATTCTGTAATACATTTTCCTATTAAAATGTTTATAAATTTTTTTCTCTTGCACTCTTCTTAATTTCTTATGAGTCAGTTTTTACGCACATCAAATTTTCTTTGCTCAAGTCTTACAACAGTTTCAAAATAACCGACTCATACAAGACAAAATGAATTGAAATCATATAACATTGCTTGTCAATTTATTTTTCTTTTTCAAACATCTGCCTCGTCTGACTGCAACGTTATCTAAGCCGCCATTTTAGATTTTAATGAAGTGTAAAAAAGCTTTTAAGTCCTTAAAACTTTCGCTTTAAAAACACATACATATTTTTTAAATTAAAATATGCATACATACATACAATTAACACACACAATTTTATCAAGACAAATTATTTTTCAAAGGTTTTATTTTTTAATAAAAAATGAAAAAAGCTTTAATTTTTCCAATCACGAAAACAACATAAAAAAAGATCTGAAATCAAATAACAGCATGCGATATACTGGTAAAAAGAAAATTTCTACAAAATTTAAATGAAAATTTCTAATGTTATCGAATGCAGTCATTTGTCCCTTGAATACTCGTTAAAATGAAATAGTGAAAAATAAAAATTAAATAGAAAATATAACAATAACATTTACACATACTGTAATAAAATTTATAAAAAAATAGTAATTATTACAAAATAAAATAAATACTGTAAGCCTATCTGACTGATTTAAATAAATATTTATAAAAACCACAATATAAAAATTTTTTCAACAACTTGAAATTAAAAAAAAAACACTGAGGAAATACATAAATAAATTTAATTAGAACTAAATATATGACGAAAATTATATTTAGTATAAAAAAAAATTATATAAGACATCATAGAATAAGATTTTGTAGAATGTGTTACAAATTAAAAGAGAAAATAACACCCAAAACCCGAACAATTAGACTTAGGCCCAATAATTTACCTCTCAATTATATGTCATTTATCTTTAAAATCCACTTAAGTACCGAATTCATTTTTTCAGTACAAATTTGAGAGACATTTAAATGCCCAAACTTGTGGACTTAAATCACACTTAATTTTTACGAGCATACCATATGTTATTGTGCTTGTGTGTGTTTATTGAAAACATCTACATGAACATCATGTGGTCGTATTAAAAAGAATTTCTTTTAATTTTCATAAATATAAAACATATACAATATATACATACTTTCATATCATGGAAAAATAAATAGAAAAATGCATTCTGATGCTCTTTTTGTTTCATAAAATGTGTTTTTATGCAATTTTAGTTTTCTTCATTTTGATAACCTAACTTTTTTATTTATAATAAACAGCTGTTGTTAAAAAAGCCTTCCATAATACTGGGAAATTTTGTAGTGCTGCCGTACTTTCAACGTAATTTAATAAGAACTTTTAATTAACCACTGAAAAAATGAAGCTACATTTAAGTGCCACCTAAATTTAAGTGGCAATTAGCTAAATGACATATAATTGGGAGGTCAATTATTGGGCCTTAATTTCTAACATACAATAACAACAAAATAATTGAGCAGCGAACAATTCATGTGCTTGCATTGTACCCTACACCAAATGCAAAGAATCTGTTTAAGACATTATTTTCCAGCATCAATTAATTACTCGTATTTTGTAGACAGTATATCAGACAGTGCTTTGTTTGACTTTCGTCGATAATATATTCAAATTTGTATTTGAAAAAAAAAATCCAAAATAAAAATAATCGAATACATACATATCGAGCCTTATTTTCGATTTTATCGTAAGCGACATGTTATTGCAAATATACTTTTTTATTAAAATGAAAATTTTACGGGCCTATCCATAGTTTAAAAGTATCAAAATGCCAAAATTGTTGATAACTTTTAAGATACAGGCTGTACAATTTCATCGTAAGCGACAATTTACGTACAAAAACATATTTGCATATTTAAAAAAAACGTTCTGGAGAAAAATTTAAATTTTGTCGCTTACGACAGAATCGAAAATAAGACTCGATATATGGAAAACATGCTACTTTGGATTTGATTGCTTTGTTTTAATTATGAGATACCTGAATATCTTTATTATGAAAATTACATCAAGTCATATCAAATAGGTAGACGCGTTAACCAGGCAGCATTTTGTAGAGAACTTAGTACTACTCTGAAAGTTCTAATGGACTTCATGGTCAAGTTGACAGATTTTAAAGGGTGTCGTTCTGGTCTTTAGCATCGACAGTTCAATGAGTTTCTCTCTGAATGTAATTCGACGTGCTCTGACTTTATTGCAAAAGAAATTGTTGTGGTCGTTAGAGATTTGGTAAATTAATTTGTTTATAAAAACACAAAATCACTTTGAACCTTTTGAGTTATGACTGTTTATGATTTAGTGTGCGATATGTGTATCAATGAAATAATGTGCCAGCTGATGAGCATTAAAGCTGAAAGTCCATACTACGCGTTTTAGCGTCACCTTATTTATACCTTCTATATTTTTCTGCAATTTTTTGTCCTTTTACGCTTACAAAAAAGAATAAAATATGTATATATCTTGATAAATATCGACATTATTTTGAAGCATGACTATTACTTCATAATCACTCCTATCGTGAACAGGTTTTCCCTTAAAATATTTTCCCTTTTCCCAAATTGCAATCGTGAATAATTTTTCCCTTGAAATATGTTCCCTTTCTTGATTCTTTATTGTGAATAATATTTTTCACATGGATTTTTTCACTTTTCACTTGGTTTTGCAGGCGAACTGAATCGATATATCGCGCAATTTCATTATTAAACTTCCAATTAATAACTTTTAATTATAAATAATTATTTTTAGTGCAATATCAGTAAATAATTTTTTTTTTTTTTTTTTTTTATTACATATTTTATTTATTGTATCTTCATATATGAACTAACAATAAGTATTCAAATCTTAAATATAAAATATAATTAGGCCCGACCAGTGTCGGACATAAGCTTAGTAATAGTTATATATAATACATAAGTAGTGATAATCAAAAGGAAAAAAATACAAAAAAAAATAAAAGTATTTTCAGGAAGTCCCATCTGGAGTGCTGTGAATAAGAGCCCTAGTATCCTTCTTTTTTAGGCGGATATGTCCAGTAAAGTTCAAAATATTACGAGCAAGCGGATTAGGATGTGATTCGAGTTTTGTTAGATATTTGCCTGCGTATTTTGCAATTTCTTCAGTCACTAGAGGCATATTCAAATCACGATGTATATTTGAATTTTTGATGTACCATGGAGCCGATGTTATCATGCGTAAAATTTTGTTTTGCCTGCGTTGAATTTTCTCTAGATTTGAAGCTGAAGCAGTGCCCCATAGTTGAATTCCGTAGCACCATATTGGCTTTAAAAGCGACTTGTATATTAAAAGTTTACAGTCTAGGCTAAGTGTTGAATTTCGACCAATCAGCCAATGTACCTGAGTTAATTTAAGTTTCATTTGAGTTAACTTAGAGTCAATGTGGTGTTTCCATGTAAGTCGTCGATCAATGTGTATACCAAGATATTTCACATGTGAATGTTGAGAAACAACTTGATTGTTAATCCGAATGGGGGAACAAGTATCTCTTCGTAAAGTAAATGTTACTTGAACACACTTTTGTTCATTTACCTTGATTCTCCATAAGTTTAACCAAAGCTCCATCTGGCTAATGTGTTCCTGGAGTTTGCGGGATGCCTCATCAGGGTTTTCATGCATACTAAGGCAGGCTGTATCTTCGGCAAATGTGGAAGTATGGATACTACTGCTCACAGGCATATCACAAGTATAAATTAAATATAAAACTGGTCCCAGTATACTCCCCTGTGGCACACCAGATGAAATTGTTTCAGACCTACTTGTAAAGTCTCCTTCCGCAACAGTGACCTTACGGGAAATAATGTAACTTTCCAAAAGATTTAAAATGTTTATTGGTAAGTAAGTCTTCAATTTTAATAGTAGGCCTTCATGCCACACTTTATCAAATGCCTGGGAAATGTCTATAAACAGCGCAGAACAATACTTTTTTTCCTCAAAAGTTCTTCTTATAAATTGAACCAATCTGTGAGTTTGTTCAATGGTGCTATGCTGACTTCTAAAACCAAATTGATGGTCTGGTATGCACCCACTACTAATTAGAATTGGGGACAATTTTGTTTTGAGCAGTTTTTCGAAAAGCTTTGACATTGTAGATAGTAGACTTATTGGCCTATATGACTCAGCCTTTGTTATATCTTTGCCAGGCTTTGGAATCATTTTAACCTTGGCAAGTTTCCAGTTGTGTGGATAATACTCCATTCGTAAAAAAGCATTAAATATGAATAACAGGATTCTCATTGCAATACGAGGCAAGTTCATCAGCATCTGATTACTAATTCCATCAATACCCGGAGCTTTCTTCGGGTTGAGTTCGGCAATTAATTTTTGTAAATCACGCGTCTTAAACTTTATGTGTTGAGGGGGTAGAGCGACTATATTCGGCAAATCAGCAACACCAGTACATATTTTGGCGTAAAAACGGATTTTAAGTGCTCAGCAAATATTTTACCTTTTTCAGTATCGCTTCTTGCCCAACCTCCGGTAGATGTGCGTAGAGGTGGCTTATACTCAACGGGTGTTTTAAGCTTTCTGGCAGCGCGCCACAAGGAGTAATTAGACGCCGGTGTAACATCAAGACCCTCCAGATAATTTTTAAGAGATGCAATTTTTTCAGATTCAAGCAACTCTTGGAGTCGTTTAGTGCACTCTTTAAATCTGATTTTATTTTGTGGTGATCTGTGCTGTTGCCATTCCCTTCTAGCCCTTCTTTTTTCACGTGCGAGACGTTCAATGTCTGTAAAATAAATTTTATTAAACCCAATCTGCGGATGGGAGATAGTGGCATGTTCAGCAGCCTGTTTAATATTCTCTCTGAGATTGGCAATGTTCGATTCAATATCATCGGGTGTTCTAAGCGTAATGTTTTCCGTACAATGACTGCTGAGATATTTTTTGAACCCCAGCCAATTAACACGATTGATCATCTTCACATATGGGTCATGTAAGTTACTTCTTAATGGGCTACAAATTGTAATGATCGTCGGGGAGTGATCGGACGAGAGATCAAGAGAAGCTTGAACTTGAATTAAATCCCTAGAGATATTTTTTATGACTCCAAAATCTATAACAACCGGAATTTTTTGTATGTCAGTAGGCCAATAAGTGGGCTCCCCACTCGAAATGACATCCAAGCCCATTTTTGAAATAGTGTTGAACAATGCTCGACCTCTGGGTGTAACAAGGCGCGAACCCCAGAACGTATGTTTCGCATTGTAGTCTCCAGCTGCTACAAAACAAGGTCCAAGAGATTTGTAGAAATCCTCATATTGATTCTCAGTGATTGAAAATCTGGGAAGGGAGTAAATTGATGATATAACGAAATTTGAACAAAAACTTTCAATGCCAATATTTGTTGCTTGTAGGTATTCTTCACAAATGTTATCAAGAACATAGTGCTTGAGTCTTGACTTTATTAGAATTGCTGATCCACCGCAAGCCCTTCCTCTAGGGTCCTTTGTATCATATATAGTGTAGCCATAAATTTTAAAAAGACTTCTCGAAGTCAAATGAGTCTCAGATACTAACATTATATCAATATTTTTCTCCGTGAGGAAGTGCTCAAGTTCATTTTTATGTTGGCGAATGCCGTTTGCGTTCCAGAAACATATTGTTAACGTGTTCATGGCTTATTAAGTATTGCTTGAAGCAGAGTATTCTGCATTCGCAACATTTCTTGCATCATGCTAGTCATATTTGTTGTAAAATTGTTTATAGTTTGCACAAGATTTTCAATAGTGGCTTCAAGGCGATTAAAATTAAAGTTTGAGTTTGTATTTGTTGAATTATTTTGCGGAGAAACATTTTGTGTCGGAATAGAACTAGCCTTAGTAGCATCTGCATACGATACACGGGAAGTAACTGGTTGGCTCATTTGCAGAAAAGTGGCAGAGTAAGAGTTTGCTAATTGAGCTGGAGCTAATTTAGGTTTTTGCACCATAGTCTTCTTTACAGAAGAGTACACAGGACAACCTCTGTAGTTAGCGGTGTGATTACGTCCACAATTACTGCATTTTTTATCACTTTGATCTTTTGGTTTGTTGCAGCTAGCGGTGCCGTGTAATTCGCCACACACAACACAAACAGAGGGTAAATTGCAGTATGTTTTTGTATGGCCATATTCTTGGCAATTATGGCACTGTACAGGACCTGAACGCTTATGTGGCTCTTCAACTGTGATTTTTCGGTCTCATTTTTTTTCAATTTTATATCATTAGGCTCAAGTTCAACACGAAATAGGGGTTGGGGAATCTTTTCTCTATTTATTATATTGGACACATTTTTTACCTTGAACCCCTGGAGGACGAGTGCATCTTTTATTTCTTCGGGGACAACATAAGAATCTATGCCCTTCAATACGATCTGCATGCCTTTAGCGCTCTTAAGCTGGTATGTGTAGAAGCTTGTTTTACTTTTTTCAAATTCAGCAACCATTTTGCGGAAATCTTTTTCGTCATAAATTTGGATTTTAGTTTCATCGATGTTGCCACGTTTTATTGGAACAATGTGAAATTTATTCTCACCAATGTCCGAAATTAATTTTTTAATAAGGGCAATTGAATTTTTTTGTCTCAAATATATTGGTGGCGGCTTGGATGTTTTGTTCGAGGATACCTCGGGTTTGTAGTTGTCTTCTTGAAGAATTTTAAAGCGGTTTTGGCGATTAGTTGAGGATGCGCTATTATCCCTAGACATTTTTGGAGCAGATGCAATTTTAGTAGAATTAGGGCTTCGCCCGCGCTTTAAAATTGTAATGTATCTGTCCATTCCGACTTGGACCTTGGGTTTTGGGCTACTCTTATTTTCAGTGACAACTTGGTTAAGTGGTGACCCCGAGCCCGAGGCGGGTGATATCGCTGAGTTAAATGTGGAAGTACTAGGCAATATTGTCAACGATTCACTAGTTGGCATTGGACAAAGCGAAGTTGATCGCTGACGAAACTGTGGTTTTGCCGTTAGAAAAAGTCTATTATCAGATTTTTGATTTTTATTAAGAGCTTCAGAACTCACAGCAAGTCTATTATCAGATATTTTATTTTTATTGATATCATTATGAGCATCAAAACTCACAGTAAAATAGGCATTTCTGCCGTTAGAACTCACTTCACTATTTTTTTCCTTTGGGGTACTCATATAGAGTATTCCTCAAGGGTATGTTTGTATGTTTTTTTGTTTACGTTTTTTTTTTTTGTTTTTGTTATTTCTATATGTAAAAAATATTTGCAAAGCAAATAAAGCTTATTTATTATAGTCAATATGTACTACGAATATTTTTGTATGATTATTTTTTTATTTAGTTTGTATGTAAGAAAAATTCCGCTATTATGTCTGTTCACTATGAAGGTTCAACGAGAACTGAACTGTAAATAATTAATAACAATAATTCCATACAACACTTTATTTTATTGAATAACAACATCTTTGGTTCACATACTGTAAATTTTATGCCGATGGCACACATAAGAATTTTTTCCACTGCACTCAAAATATTTGAAAATACTACTTTAAACTTAAAAACATTGAAACATTTGAAACAAAAAATTTGTGTATTTTGCACTATCAAACATATATTTTTCTGATTTTCAATTAATTTTTAAGCTTTACCAGTCTTCTTCCCGTTTTAACATTCACTGCGAATCGATAGCGGAAACAAACGTTTCCATGAAGTTCCCGATAGCAAATTTCCCTTCATGGGAAATGAAAATTTCATGGCAACAAAAATTTCACATTTTATTCACGATAGGGGTGAATATGAATTACCAAAAATAGATATAGCATGCCATCCCACAGTTGGGGATTTTGTTAAAAAAATGGAAACAATTTTTTTCAGTATTTTTGCTGTATTTCGCCGGGAGCAGATAATATTTTTGGAAATATTTAAATATTTAAGGTGGCATGATAAATTTTTTGGTTCCAGCTTTGGAATTTGAGAAAAAATGCCTTATATTTGAAATTTATAACAAAAATAGGTCTATTTCGAAACGATCTGGCTCCTTCAATAACGAAAATTTTTAACAAAAAATTTCTTTGTAATATATCTTATAGCATTACCTTTTGAATAAATAAAAATATGTTGTTGGTATATTTGCAATATTTTATAATAATAGCGAAATAATTACCCCACTTTTTTCAGCTAAAAATGGCGAAAAAGCGACTTAAAAAAATTAATTTACATTTCGTATAACTATTGGCGTAATTGTGTTTTTTTTTAAGCGAAAACCCAAAAATATGGTAGACATTTTTTTTAGATCTTGGATAGAAAATCCACTTGCAAAAACCTTTTTTATTAGATCAAAAGCATCAGCTTGATTGACATCGGTTTGAATTTTTCATTAACCCGAGGTTGCCCACTGTGGGGCTTTGTGGCTCCACTCCCTTTAAATATATATAGTCCAAATTCTAGACTTAAGCTTTGAGACACTTCCTCAAATGATGTATGAGATTTCTTAATAATCGGACGTCTCTTTTAGAAACTGCAAAATTATTTCCATTTTTTTTTTAAGAAATCTCCCACTGTGCATCCTACCAAACGAGAAAATTCCTTAAAAAAATTTAAAGGAAACAACCAATATTGGCAACGTTGCCAATCGCTACATACCAGGGACGGTATTGAGAATTTAAAATTTTGTACTAAAAACTTTAAAAAATTTCACTTTTTTGACCTTAATTGTACTAAAAGATTTTTTTTAGTTCAAATTACATATTTTATTTAAAATAATCGACTTTGTTCTGGCTACCGAATTGTTTTCACAATTTTGCTTTTAAGTTGGGATATTAAACCATATGGTTATACCTTTTTAAGTTAAAATTGAAAATATACAAATTAATAGCATGTGCTTTAACTAACATACGAATTTGGAAGAAAAATTATTTGGAAATGGACGAGTTCACATATTTTTATTTTTGCGCTGAGTTTTGCTTTCACAATAATGTTTTCAAGTGAGAAGAATATGAGTTTCATTGTACAAAAGTGAAAATTGACATACATATGTAATCGTTTGAAAATAAATGCGAAGTAAAACTAGGGAGATTCCTTAAATGTACTAAATTAGTCATTGGTGTACTATTGTACTTTCCGAGTTTAAATAATACCAAAAAAGGACAATTGTACCAACATTGCCACCCTGCTACATACGATTCGCAAATATTGGCCATAATTACGAGTATCATATTTCGGGTTCGACTACGATAATTTTGTACTAGATTAAAGAAAGAATTTTTTGTTTTTTTCTACAGTCTAGAGTAGACTTGGGTCGAACTCATTCAGTCGGTCGTTTTTGACACAAACCAATGATCAAACCCATTTAAATTACATAGGTTTGATCATTGGTTTGTGTCAAAAACGACCGACTGAATGAGTTCGACCCAAGTCTAGTCTAGAGCAAAATCCTCATAGCCAAAGTCGAAATACGTCACTCGTAATTAGACTGTGTAATTTTAATATCAATTCTGACATTTACCAAGCCTACGCAAACAACGATGGACTATAAAAAAGGAAAATAATAGTAAATCAGAATACTTCAGTTTACTGAATAGTTCAACTGAACTAGTTCGTTCATTAAGCACACAGCTCTACTTTCGTCACATATTTGTGATAGCTAGTGTATGCGCAAGTTAAAAAATTCCAAACGTCAAATTCAAATAATTACCTTTAAGCGCATCATTCACGATCAAAATGCATGACCTGCATTATAATAATATTAGCGAAATTTAGTCTGTATGAGTCACACCGACGTTGCTTGAAGCAAAATCAAAATTTTTTGATTTTCGCACATGCAACAAAAGCATAACAAAATAAGCTTCTCAAAGCAGTAGGTTATATAAAGAACTGTCAACTTCTATACGTAAAAAGTTTTTGTATAAAGTTTGACAATCGGGTTGCACTTAACTTGTAACAAGATGATATTAATTTATCATTCAATGCATGTACGTGCATATATGTTGATTGCTTCATGCAAACGTATACGATGCTTGTGTCATGTATTTTGATCGTGCGTTCTGCGCTTTAAGCAGGTGTATTAGATAAAACAAAATATTGCAATGTTCTTTAGTCTTCTACAAAATCGTAGTATTCGAAGTCGCAATACGACACTCGAAATAGAGCCCATTATGTGAGAAGTCTGCTTGTTTAGTAATAAACCATAGATTCAACTAGCAACACAATGGTGTAGGGTAGCAATAGGTGCATACATACATACATAGTACATATCGTTCATTTGCTTAAAGAACGTCATAACTCAAAAAATGGAATTTTTGAGTTAATAATTCGGAATTAATCCTCATATTGTTCTTCGTAATGTGTAAATATTTCATACAAATACTCTACTCTTGAAAGCAAACTCAAATTTTCTTTTTACGTTAAATTGTGTTTAAATTGAAAACTTTAAACTATTTTTCTAGCAAACTAGTTTTTTTTGAGGTATGTCGTTGATTGAGTAAATGTACATATATATGTACGCGTGTGTGTATAGCAGCTCAAAAGAAAATAAAATAAATTTTTTATAGATATTCAATTCAAATTTGTTTCAAACACAAATTTCTGAATTCAAGTCTGCCTAAAAACTTTATTCACCAATTCTTTACACATTTTTTACCTAGAAATCCTACAATTCAAACAATTTTTATACTAATATTAAAATATATATTTTCTTACGTTAGTGGAATTGTAAAGGAAACAATTATTTTCTAAAAATAAAATAAATTACATACTCAAAAAAATACGAATAGAAAAAAACTTAAATAAGCAAATATTTATTTATAAATATTATAAATGAAAAATATTGTGACCAATAAAAGAAATTATTACTTAGTTTTAAAAAATCCCTTTATAAACTTACTCACAGAAGAAACTATTGCATACATTTCATAAAAATTAAAAAAATAAATTGTGGAAACATTTACATCAACCCTAAAAATAAATACATTTATCATTGTTCGAATAATTAATAAACAAGCGTACATATACATACATACATACATACATACATACATACTTACTAACTCATATTAAAAATAAAATAATAGAACAACAATAAAAATTATAACTATTAAAAATCTTACAAAATATGAAAAAATAATTTAAAAATAAATTAAATTAATAATGAAAAAAAAAAACATTTTATAATAACGAAATATTTAAATCATTTGTATCAAGGCATATTCATATAAGGTTTAAGCGGCTCAGTTCGCTTTGAAAATTTTATATGGAAAATAACAAGCGGCGATAATAGTCACCTGAGCAGTTGAAGCTACCTAATATGGATTCGCCTTGATTTGTGTTTTATTGGAAAATAAATCTGTTTGAGTTTGTATGTTTTATACAGTAGACTTCTTCCAGAGTACACTGAAATTAATTAATGAAGATTCATTAATATTTTTCTAAAAATACGTTGATTCAATGCACTCATACATTGTTGTAATCAAAATATTCATTGAAATTCAATATGAACCCCAGTAAAAAAAATTGGAAGTCATTCTAAAGGAACTACATTTTCAATGCTTCCAAAAAATCGATATTTTTAATTTGCCGATAGTTAGCAGAAAATCAAGTATAAGTTTATTTTAGTCATACAAAACCTTGTAATTCCTCTATAGTTTTAGAAATTACTCACCAGAATTAAAAAAAAATCGATTTTTTTGAAGAAACTTATGAACTAATTTTGGTCTAAAATTTTGAAGTTATTTGCTTAAATTTACATGAAAATACTATTTCGCGTTTAAATTCCTATAAAAAGAAACTGATTGTTAAAATAGGTAACTATTAACAATTTTTTCTCGATGAAAATATTATCATAGAACACAAAAAAGGAAATTTTCTTAAAATCGCTTCCAATTCGGTGACTAGGCATCGAAAAAGAGAACTTCTTGCAATGACAACCCTATATAAAAATCATTAGATCGGATCGAAATTTGCACTACTTCCAGATCGCAAACACTACATTTTCATGACTTTTTTGGAGTGTCTTTTTTTACTGGGAACCTTAATGTACGTATGAACGGCTAGTTGAAAGCATTCATTATACACAGAGAAAACATTGCCTACTAAATACCTCATAAAATAAAACAAAATTAATAAGAAATCTCTATGGTTTTTTTTTCAACAAGGAAATCTTATTAGTCTCATAGAGAAAACCTTTTTGAAAAAATCAAGAAGAAATCTTATAGTTTTTATGAGGTTATCTTATTGATTTTTTCAATAAAAAAATAAAAAAAATTGCGTCTTTATTCTCTGTACTTATGTATTTTCATTTAAATTCTATACCATATACATATGTATGTATGTGTGTCGTGTATTGCAGATGTTATTTATTTATACATACATACATACACTTTAGGTTATATTCTTAACTAACTTACTCATTGAACCAGCAAACTTCTACATGATAGACAAGCACTCTACCCAATATGCCAAGAAGCAGCCTGAATAACCATTGAAATTATTGTGCAAACATTATTATACAAAAATGAAAAAGATCATGAAAAAAATTGTCTCTATGTCTATTTATAGATATGAAATAAGAAGACACCTCATAAAATCAAGAAGATTTCCTTGTTAAAAAAATCAATAAGATGCTTTACACGTACTCATATAGTCCTCGTCCATACAGTGAAACATTTGCTGCAAAACATTTGAGTTTGTCGACGAAAGGGGAAGAGGAATGGCAAAGGGTACTTTGTTTGTTTCATGTACACGAAGTTCTTGTTGAGTACGTCATTCTCGCCTCATTCTCATGAAAAATATATGAGAAAATGTATTAAGCTGCAAAACAAAAACTTCACAGTGCGGACACGAATGCAGTTTCAAAAGAGAAATCAAAAATGTTTCGCAGCAAATGATTCACTGTATGGACGAGGACATAGGAACATACTAAAATCAAGAAGAAAACCTTATTGAAAAAATCAATAAGGCAACCTAATAAAATCAAGAAGAAAACCTTTTTAGAAAAATCAAAAAGGCAACCTAATAAAATCAATAAGAAATCCCTATAGCTTACAATTTATAAGAAAACCTAATAGAATCAAGAAGTTTTTCTCTATGGATTGTTTTTTTGGTGCCAAAAATAACGGAAATTGAGTAAAAAAAAGTTGTAAATAATAAGATTTCTTCTTGATTTTATGTGGTTTTCTTCTTGATAAAATTATTAAGATTTACCACATAAAAACTATAAAAAAATATTCGCTTCCTTCTGCTGGGATACCCCTTAGCCTAAAATCGGTTCATAGAGAAAACCTTCTTGATTCTATGAGGCAGTTTTTTCTCTGTGTAGATAAATATAATATATAAATATTTTAATGAACCAGTTCCTTGACTCAACGTACCAGCACATGTATATCTTTACATATATAAACTCCCAAAGTTTGTGGAAGCAAAGGAAATTGTGAATGAGTATAATGATTAAATGAATGAGTATAATGATTTAATGAACTTTTCCATTAATTCAACGCACTTATTTTCATACAAGAATCAAAGTAAAAGAATAGAATAGGGGGAAGATTTGGTCCAAAGAACGGCACTTTGACAACTGATGGATCTTTTGTACCACAGATCTGTGAATTAGATTAAATCAATCTCTGTATGACTCTCCTTATGAAAGTCAGTACAGATATTGGAGAGGTCCGCCTAATATCATCTGAACACAGAAATTCAGAATGAAAAACACGCCTTCTACTGTCACATAATACGATACACCCACAAAGAATGTGTGTCGTCGTCTCTTCATCTTCCAAGCATAAACGACACAAAGGTGAACGAACTTGGTTACTTTTCCACAGAGCATAGTTCAGTCCAAAGTGACCAGAAAGAAAACCAGTAACAAGCCGTAATTATTCCTGTTGAGGTTCAGGATACCATTGTATGTAAATGGCTGCATCAAAGCTTTGACCTGCCTTAAACCAGAAGGAGACAGT
The DNA here is from genome assembly GCA_944452675.1 of Tachina lurida. Lineage (NCBI taxonomy): Eukaryota > Metazoa > Arthropoda > Insecta > Diptera > Tachinidae > Tachina > Tachina lurida. The sequence continues at coordinate 38,864,338 of OX101754.1, read as the reverse complement.
CGAAGTGTCATCGTCTTTGATCAGAGATGTTACAGTCGACCGACTCTGGGCCCACTTCCTCATTCCCTCGATGACCGTTGTGGCCAGGTATCCAATAAATGGAAACCTTGTTCCGTATGGATAGCTTTTGTAATGAGTCAAAGTACTCTAAAACTAGCCAGGAACGGAATTCCCATGAAAGGAGAAACTTAAGAGCTGCCTGACTATCGGAAAAGATATATGCTATATGCGCACCTCTAATGTCCCTATTTAAATTAATGTCAACACATTTGGTGATTGCCTGTATTGCTGCCTGAAATACCGTAGGTCATTTGCCCATGGGCAAACAGGTTTTTACGTTGAGCCCAAAAACTCCAGCACCAACAACATTCTCCGTTTTGGATCCATCCGTATACCAACATAAACTTCCGGAATCCGAAATCCGGGACCGTTTTCGTCCTACACTGCCCTGGGTGCAATTGTGACATTGGATCTCCTGTCGAACCTCAGTTGACAGTTTATCCTGTCGCAAGGTATTCCGAGCAGTCCTAAGCTGGGCATTGTATTCAGCACCGACGAGTGCTAACACAACGAGCAGATGATTTAATAAAGATTTGTGTAGTGGTAGTCCAATCAAGGCCTCAATGGCTAAGGTTGGACATGATCTCATTGTGCCATTTGCAAGAATAATCAAAGCAAGGACGAAAAAAGGAGTCGGTTGGATACTAGAGATGGTCATAAGACCTATCCTATTTTATGGGGTCTCGGTCTGGTGGAAAGCACTAGAATCAGCGGGAAACCAGACCCGTATAGAAGGCATTCTCCGCAAAGCGGCACTTATGATCCCTTAGATCCACGCCGACAAAGGCACGCCTCGCTTTGCTTTGTTGGCTTCCTGTGGACTTAACGGCTAGAAAACTGGCCCTACATACGGCCGTTATGCTGAACGCAATAGGCGTATGGAACTATAGACCATGGGGTCACGCTAGCATCCTAAATACAGCAAACAATATATCTAAACTCATTGACTACTGCACTCCCAAACCCTACTTCAATAGGAATTTCAATATTTCTTTGACAGATGGGTTCTCCCCAGTGGACAGAGCCGTGCAGGTTTTCACGGATGGCTCTATACGGAGGGGAAGAGTTGGAGGGGGGATATATATTCCAGATTTTGGAATTGAAATATCCTTCAGACTCCCGGACGAATGTAGCATATTACAGGCAGAAATATCCGCCATAAAAAGAGCAACACACTGGTTGAGTTATTATCGGATACACAATAGTAATATCCAGATAATAACGGACAGCCAACCCGCGATCAAAACCCTTGCAGGTGTATATTCTACATCATTACTTGTCCAAGAATGCCGCACAGTCCTGGATGAACTGGCGCAGCACACAACCATCACACTATACTGGGTGCGTGAACACGGAACCAATTCAGGCAATACAGTTGCGGATAAACTAGCAAAGAGAGGAACCCTACTCGGGGAAGTCGATATTGACAATCTCTGTGGGCTCCCTCTGTCGTCTTGCTGGAGACGCTTCGATACTGCCTTTCTTAATTTAGCTCAGGAAAGATGGCGCAATGAGCCTACCTGCGTTATATCGAGAACCCTTTGGCCTCGTCTAGATACTAACAGAACCAGAAATCTCATTAGCTTTACCAGAAAGCATCTGAGGAATCTCCTGGCCACACTTACAGGCCACTGCACTTTCGGAACCCACGCTAAACGTATGGGTCTCCCGTATAATGATTACTGTTACAGTTGCAATGATGAGGAATAGCAGGAAAGCATTTCGCATCTTCTCTGCTTCTGCCCTGCTTTGGAGGATCTCCGTCTGCACTTCCTTGGCAGAATACCCTTCAATAGCTTGTCCGAGCTATCGGAAATAGGACTTAGAAACCTAAGTCTATACATTAGGAGCAGCGGCTGGTATAGCCGCTAGCCTTCACGGCATGTGTATGTACTAGACCCTCTCCTTGTCCCACTTCTTCACTTATTCTCTACTCTACTCTCTCTTATTGTACAAAAACTCTCCATCTATATCCTCTCCATCTATATTCTCCCTATACTACCGGTCTCCCCCTTATTCTTATACTTTCAACTTACAGGCAGTACAAAGGGATCATTGTATTGGACCCAAGTGAGCTAGACTCCTATATTTTCATTCTTTACTAGCAGCCTGCTAACCTAACTTAACCTAAGGACGTAAAAAGCAATCAAGGAAGAAATATAAGGATAACTATGTAGTTTGTACTTGTCATTTAACAAGGAGTGTTGTGTTTGTTAGAATACAAATTGTCAGCAAATCCAGTCTAATAGAAATAAAAAATTTATAAACTAATACCCTTTTTAAACAAGTCAAGCATGCGACTAATTTAGAAAATTTTTATGAAAATCACTCAGAAATATGAGTGCTTTTCATATAAACTTTCTACTCAAGTCGACCGACTTTGTTATGAAAACAGGCGGTATCTTAAATATTCTTACTTTAAAGAAAATTTTTAAAAAACTTAAGTGGCTCTCGCGTAACCTTAATTATTTCTTAAGTATGGTCACGCCAGTGTGTGTTGTTTGTCCTTCCAGAGCTTTTCGTCTCACTCGCACTGTTTAACTTACATATTTATTTGCTACGGATAACCGTATAGTCTTAGGGTTCTTTTGTGGAATTTCGTTGACAACCACGTTGCTACTTCCTATGTGAAGGCATATATCGTATATATGTAGTTAGGTTGGGTTAGGAAGGCAGGTGCTATAACGCACCTCCACTCGGGTACCCAGTTGGGTCCATTGTCATTTCCTTCTATTGACTCATTAAAAGTAATATTTAACCCCATGTGTACCCAGAAGTGCCAATATTATCCGTCATTAAGCCACTGAATTCCCTTACACCTACCGATATCACCAATACTCTCATGGAAACGTCTGATCAGTCATCTAAGCCAATGACGTTGCGGCTTCGGACAATGACGGATAACACTGTGTGAAAAATTTTGATTAAATCGAAATACCTGGGACATGTTACTATTTTTCTGGTAGGTATTGTCAAGCATAACAATAATCTATATTTTAAATTATCAAACTCAATTTCACCAACTTATTTAAATATCAATTCATATTTAAAAGTAATTTTTCCATACAAAAATTCATGAAAATCGATATTTAAATATGAATTGATATTTAAATAGAGTTGGTGAAATTGGCCCTAACTAAGTTAAATATCAATTCATATTTAAAAGTAATTTTTCCATACAAAAATTTATGAAAATCGATATTTAAATATGAATTGATATTTAAATAGAGTTGGTCAAATTGGCCCTAACTAAGTTAAATATCAACCAATTTTAAATTTATAAACGGATTTAGAAAGAAGAGGCGTTAGTGGAAACAATTACTTGTATTTAATAAAAATAAAATAAATTGCATACTCAAAAATACGAATAGAAAAAACTTAAATAAGCAAATATTTATTTATAAACTAGTTTAGCCCGGCAAACGTCGTTGTCTTATCCTCAATTATTTTTTTTACAAATTACTCCACACAATGGTCACTTGTTGGGTAAAAAATAAAACGAAAACCTACCGGGTATTGACCCGAACCTGTAGAGCTGAATAGCTCTTATAGTTCCAGAGCATGATCAAAGAGCAAACACATATATATATATATATATATATGTATATATTATAAATGAAAAATAGTGTGACCAATAGAAGAAATTATTACTTAGTTTTAAAAAATCCCTTTAAAAGTAATTCACAGAAGAAACTAACCACATTTTTCAAGTGCAACTACAAAGCCTTTCTTCGCGATATAAAAGTACTAACAAAATGAGATTCATGTAAAATGGTACTAACAAAATCAAAATACGAGCATTAACTTTTTAACTTTCTTGTAACTAAGCACATTTGATTTTAATTATTCAATTTACAGAGCTTTCTTCTAACTTTCTTAATATTTTAGGTTACAGTTACATTTTCATCAACAAATTCTGACTCTAACCTATTAGAGCTGTAGACAAAAAAAAGTCCTATAAGGATAAATAATTAACGCCAAACTTATCTATAACTTGCATAATCTACGTTTTTATTTCCATAAAAAAAACTTCTAAACCAATTAAAATAAAAAACACATTCTTCGTAGATTTTTTTTCGGGTTAAGTTATTCTAGCGGTTAGGGCACGATACATATACATATTGTCACCTTAAATGCAAACGGAAGTAACTACACAAAAATTCAAAATAGAGTTTTTGATTGATTATGCTTCATTTTATCAAACTACCTGTTCAGGCAACTATTTAGACCTCTGCGATCAAAAATGACGACTTTATTAAAGAAATTCAAGCTGACGTAATTACGAATGCATCTATTTTTTATTGCAAGGAACGTAACTACCCTAAAATCTTAAATATATAGAAAAAGGAAACAAATACTTAAACATATATGTATAAGTATTCATACTACAAGTAAATTTTGAAGAAAGTTTTCAATAACACTTTATTATTATTCACCCTTATTCCATTTGTCGTCATCGACGTCACTTTAACACAATACTAAAAAATTTGGGCTTGTATACCCGTTCTCAAAAACAATTGAATCCTGCTGGGAGGCTAATGCCATTTTCTAGAATTAAGGGAACGGAAATATATTGTCATTAGCACAAAACTGTTCTCGAGAGCGAGTAAACAAGCCCTAATTTTTTGGTATTGTGTTAAAGTGACGTCGATGTCGACAAATGGAATAAGGGTGATTGATTTTATAAAGTATTTTGTTCCCTTGTAAAAACTATAAAAGTGTAGTTTGCATTTACGTTGGCGATATGTGTGTACATCAGAGAACTGTATGAGTTGATTAACTCTCGCTCTCCATTCATTTTTACAATGCTTTTGTTTTGTTTTTTGACATCAATATCCCAGCGGGAAATTAAGCGAAGTACTTCGGTAATAATCACTGACGTCAGTATGACATCGTAAGCGAGCAATATAAGTACTTGGATTGTAATGTGCGTGTAATCTGATATATCATGTGTTGCTAATAACGTCGATTACGATGCCCGCTTACAACTCCGCTGTCGATGTAAGCGAGAGCGCACCACTTACGCATCCTATGACACTTTTATGTTAAATCTAAATAGCAAAATAAGCGAACGAATCACCACTGACTGCTACTAAATATTACTGATATCATCGATTACGTAATGTATATTTCTACCACTGGGATGTAATAATGATATGTCTTGCAGTGTTACCTCTCTAAAAACTGACTGTCGTTAACTCGCTCTCCTTTTTTAAGTGTTGTTAGTAAAAATCAATAAAAATTCTTACTGTTGTTTGACTGTTTTGTATAGTAATCAAATAACACACAAAAGCATGTTGAGCACATCAAGTTTTAAGTTAATAAAACATTGGGTATTAATTAATATTTTTCTCGTGTTAAAATAATTTATAAAATAAAATGAGGCTACATATTTTATTTTATAATATTCCATAAAACTATATTTGTTAGAAGGGGTTTTAAGAAGTTTTCAAAACAATCATACTGACTGATTGCTTTAGGGAATCATATGATTGAATCGATATTGCAAGCGGTGGCATGCATTTATTAACAACAGTCTCATTGATATGAATCTTGCAATGCATCTTTAATTTTTTTGATGTTAAGTGCTAGTTCAATATTCATTTTAGAAAATGCGCAATTATGCCGTTTGATTCATAATCATGCAGATCTCTGATGTACTTATCGAACCCAGTGCGCGCAATTATCGTATATTGCACTTTTTTCGAAATCGACTTTTTATGCAAATTGGTTCTAAGTCCATTAATTCATCTGTTGACAAAATATTATGGCGATAATTATAATAGTTACGGAGAAAACACAATGTACATTTTATCGTACTCGTATGTAACAGTGTAATTTACTTTGTGGTCAAAATTATCGTATATGCCCTCAGGGCTGCTATACTTGACGTCAACATAACGATTAGACGAGTTTTTCCTTAAAATTTGCGATTTTATAATATTATAAATGTCGTCCCTAGCACGTCAATTATCCAATATGCAAAATTGGTTTTTAAGATTCGTTATCTTGGGACCCTAATTGATACGATGTGTCTCGTTCCAAAATGCTGAAATTCTCATGAACTATAGATAACTCAATAACAAATGTTTTAAGCATGGCACTTTTATAAATACGCTGACTTTAAATTCACAATTGACGGAGCTTCGCACTCTTCTGGTAATTACAAATTTGTATATTGCATAGTTTGAAATTTTTAAGAAAAATTTACTATTACAATTCATGCATGCACCCACTACAAGAATTTGGTGTAGCTTTACCAACTCTTTCCTAGTACAATTTTTATATAAATTTATCCTTTCAAAGACATACCTTCAATTAGGGGTGGAAAACTACCAATGGCACTATCGATACTATCGATAGTTAATTTGTTTTCCTACTATCGATGTTTTAATTTTGCAATCGATTAATACTTTAAAACAATCGATATTTTTAAGTCACTATCGATAGTAAGTGGTACACCACTAAAGGCAAACAAATGTAAATATGTTGCTTTTCATAAACAAAAATAACTGGATGACAAAAAATTTCTTCCGCTGATCTCACTTAGTGGCGGTCCAGACTTGCAATTTTTTTTGCAGCAACTTTTAATTTTTTAGTGCAAAAGAGCGAGACAGGAATACAAAAAGTATATATTTCCATTTCAACACTCCCACATATATTCAAGAATTACTGCAACAAAAATTGCAAGTCTGGACTGGGACTTATTTTTCATACAATTATTTTAGTTTTATTATTTACGAGTATTGAACTGACAAATAAAATTCTATTTTATTTTGTTTTGTTGAAAAATATTTTGTTTCGAATTTTTAGTGTAAATAAATATGTACATTATACGATAACCATACAACTTCGATACTATTGCGATAGTATCGTCGATATATCGATAGTTTTTCTAACTTTAAATAGTCTTAAATCGATAAAGTTTTTTAAACTATCGAAAACTTTCGATAGTGACACTATCGATAGTTTTCCACCTCTACCTTCAATGCAAAATAAAATCTTTTGCTTTTACTGTCAGTTTATAGAAGCCATGTAAAAATTATCGTCTCTCTATTTATATTGAACACAAAAACAAATTTGAGTGCTTCGTTTTTGTTTTCTATATAAATAGGCAAGCGATAATTTTTACAGGGCTCTCTATAAACTGGCAGTTAATAATAATTTTGAAAATATGAGTTAATACTCTATTGCTGCACAAGTGCAACATGAAAAATGATATGTGTGTATGTATTTACATACATACATATGTATATTAAAAAATTGAGGTCTAATCGCCTGATTCGATCAAATCAGCACGTTGTCGAAAGCGACGATTAGTCCCCTGCATTTTGAGATGTCCGATTGTTTTGACTATTTTTCGAGTATGAAATTATGATTTTTTATATTTATCGGAATTTCGACGATTTTTCGATAATTCTATCTGGCGGCCGTGTTTGTCATATACAATTAGTGTTTTTCATACGGGATTTCCCGGGAAAAATTTCCCGGGATCCCGCACATTTTCCGGGAAAGAAATCCCGGGAAATTTGTGCGGGAATTCCCGGGATTTTTTGATTTTGTTATGGCAACTTAATTTGTATGTACACATTCCTTGATGAGTGTCGTTATTCACTTTATGATGTGATGGCAATATCACAATAGCTAAATCTTTACAACAACTAAGGCCGAGTTTACATCTGGTACACATGCATTTTGAGACTTAGATGCCTTTATTTGGAAAAGGCAGAACGAGACTATCAAAATTTAATTCTACAACAATTCATAAAAGTAAAAAACAGAACTGAGCAATGAAATAAAAGAAAATTACAAATAATTACAGATTATCTTTTGTAAATAGTACGGTTAACAGCATTAACAGTTTATTCTGTAGTAAAGTCCTATTTCCAATATACGACCTTATGCAAAAACGATTGTTAAAGTTAAAGCCTGCATTAAAACTGGTTTTGCCATACAAAATTTTAAGTTTAACAATGATTTTTTCATAAGGGGGATATTTTTTTTAATAATACTCGTATAATTTCTTTTTTATAATATTGGTATCTAATTATTATTATATAAAGAACGGACACGGTATTATTTTTTGAATAATGTGTGTATAAAACGTTATTATTTAATCGATCTCATGAATTATAATTTGTTTTTGTTGAAATAAATTAAATTTAAAAATATTTTGTATTGTTTTGTACTGAGCGGGAATTCCCGGGATTTCCCGGGAAACCGAAAAATCTTTCCCGCTTTCCCGGGAAATGAAAAAGTCCGGGAAAAGAAAAACTCTATATACAATACAAAATTGTTTGCTACAGAGCACTTGCTTTAAAATAAACAATTATGTGAGTACTAATGGGAAGTAGATTTTTTGCAAAAAGTTTTAAACACTCCTTATGGAAAAATGATTACACTGTTTTATTACAATTTTAGCGTTTACAAAAATGGAACAAGAAATTGATGTTGTTTCTGGGGTGAGCGTGATGGTAAACGAAACTGTAATGAAATATGCTCAGCTCTCTATATATATTTGCTTATTATTGGCAATAGAAAAACAATCAAATAAATCAGCAAAAAAGTTGTAATATCTATGCTGGCGTATACATATGTATATGTCCATAAATTAATTTTCCTAATTTACTTTTGGGACATACTATGATGTCAGTAGATTCCGTACATAGCACTTTTGAACCTTTCGTGCGCCTAAGGAATGGCCGACTATTATCCATAATGCGCGAACTAACCCATCAGGCTACGACTTCAAAAATTGGAAATCACTTTTCAATTTCAAAAGCTCCCGTTACGCGACATTTGAAAAAATTCCAACAGACTTAAAAAATCTTTGTTTAAAAAATAGTAAACCACCTAATATGTATGAAAAAATTAATAAACTTGATTTTTGTAAGCTTTTTTTTTGTAATATACGAGTATGTAATTTAAATTGATTCAAAATTTACCGTAAGTACTAAATATATTCAGCACCCTTAAAATTTTTGTGCGCGAAAATATCGTATGTACCAAAATTGTTTATTATTTTGTTATATTTATACAATCATTACTATTAATTTATTTAAAGCAACCGAATATTTATACACATTTTCAATTTCATGCCAATGCTGTTAGCCAATTAAAAGTAAAGTAATAAAAATGCTCTCCTGTAAAATTTAGTTCTTGTAACATACGATTATTTCGCGCACAGCGGTCGATATGTATGTATATATTTTGCCAATGTTATTGATCATTCACTCGTTTTACATGTGTGTCGACGTATGAGTATTATACAATTTATATTTTACAATAATCATACGCCTTCATCATTGAAGGCAAGATCCTCGTTGTAATTTACACGTATTTTATAAAAAGAACCACTAAACCTTTTTATTTGACTGTGTGTAACCACCTAAAATCGCAATTAAAGTAATAATTTAATACAGCTATGTCCAAGCCATATGCACAATGTGCAAACTTTTATAAAGAGCTTTTTGTGCTTTCACAAAGACGAGAGTACAACATCCACAACAACAACACAACAGACATCAATGCTTGCTCTTACATTGCAAAGAAACAAGAACAAATTTAAGAGCTTTCAAAGCTGTTTACCTCAGATGCAAATATCAGTGTATGTGTGTTTGGACGTAGCTGATTTAAAATATAATAATCAGAGCTCGTAATAATTGATCCCTCTTGTGCTTGTTGTCAGAAAAAAAAAACACTCGTCCACTAACACGATGCCACGCTGCCGCGAAAAAACCCTCAAAAATCGTTCTTCTTTGGCTTGCTCTTCGCTCAACCAACGACCGTTTTTGTTCGATCGGTCGGCTCATGTGTTCACTCGAGACCCTTTATTTCGTAAAATATCGCAAACGGTCTTTTGAGCATGTATGTGTGTCTGCTTTTTGGCAGAATTTGCTTAAAATAAAAAATGCTAATTTGTTAAATTTTTTTTCAGTGTAGAGAATAATTCCTTTTTAAATTTATTTTTTTTTCAATTATGTGTTTCCTACTTAATGTACAATGAATACCTATGTATTATATACTATGTATTATATGTAAGTATATGTGTGTATATGGAGCCCTATTTTCAATTATCAGTAAGCGACAAAAATTAAAGTTTTTGGAAGATGGTTTTTATAGTATTGATATATGTATGTTTAACGGCATACATAAGTTGTCGCTTCCGATAAAATTTTACAGCCTGTATTTTAAAAGATATCAAACATTTAGACATTTTGATAATTCTTAACTATGGGTGGGCTATTTTTTTTTTATTTTATTTCATTTTAATTTCAATTAAAAAGTTTATTTTTTACAACATATTTGCTTACAATTACACCGAAAATAGGTCTCGATATGCATACATAACCAGCCAGCATTTTTTGAAATTTTCAATCAAATTCGAGTCTTTTTTGGTCCTCTGAGCGATTAAAAAGCTAGAATATGCGCTCATTTTCTGATCATAAATTATACTTTTGTCGGTAGAAAAACGTGACTACCCACGACTCCTCTTAATAAATCATTTATGAGTCTTTTTCTATATTAGTTTAGAGTCGAACCCTTTTCTAATAGTATTTAAAGTCTTTTTAGAATCGTTTTCTGATAATTTATTGGTCGTACTTCGCTTAATTTTTTACTCTTTTTCGAATTGTCTTTCAGCCATGTTTCTAATCGCTTACGAGTCATATTTGAGAAATTTATCAGTCTGTTTTAGAAGTATTTTTATTGTCATTTATGACTGTAATTTGAGTTATTTATCAGTCGCATTTCTAATCGTATTTGTCTCGTCTTCAATTTCATAAATTTTGTAAAGAAAAATAAGCTGAAAGAAAATAAAACAAAAATCAGAGAGCAATTGAAGTTACTGCCGTTGATTTTATTATGGGCTTTGTTAATTTGACAGCGATTTTCCCGAAGTTGCAGACTTATTCTGTTACATCATTTCATATTCGATTTAACTTTTATGAATGAAAAAAAAATTAATTTCTTTACATTATACGTAAAGATTGCCCCGTTATACTTAAAAATAACAATAAAGTAGTGTTTAATCATCTACATGCGTAAAATATGATCATAAAATACATAACTATAATGACTTTTTTTTCAGTCCTCCAGATGAATAAAATATGAAAATAACTAACGAAAATAATAGTCACATTTTACACGTCTGGATGGTTAATTTTCGATTGCTATACAATTTGTTATTGTATTTTAAATCGAACTAGTTTTAGCCATTATCGCGAATCATTTTCGAGTCCTTTTCTGATCGTGTAAGTGATTAATCATTTATTGCTCACGAATAGTGATCTAAAAAGACTCAGCAATGTGATTTTTCAAAAAACAATCTTCCAAATGCTAGATGGATAGTACATACAAACATATACATATGTATATGTATATATTTAATGTTTGAAAATACATAAACATTCATATCTATGCCCTGAAGGGAATGTCGATGCTGAAAATGTACTGAGTCGCTTTTGGCTTTGTCACCAGTAATACTCTCTAACACAAAGTACACAGAGATGTCACGAGACGGAAGATAATTTTGCAAATTCTGACGTTTCGCTCACACCGAACCCGTGTCTTCTTTAAGCTTCTTTCGTAGTTGCATTGGTTTAACGTTTTTGCATTTTATTCTTTGTGTCTTCATTCGCTATGAGATTTTTGCAATTAAAATGTTAGAATTAACATTTATGAACGAAAAAGCTCAAACTTAAATCAGGAATCATTTGAAAACAAATCTTAATGAATTTTTTAATACTAATAAACATTTTCACATTCATTTTTTTAACTCAACACAACAAATTCCTTGATTTAATTTTGTACAAATGTTCACTCGTTCAAATATATTTTCATTTTATTATTTGTGGTCTTATTCGCTATATGCTTTTTGGAAGTAAATGGTAAAAACTAATATTTTTTTAATGAAAATTCTTAAAATGATGTCTGTAATTATGTGGAAACTAATTTTAATCACTTTTTTACCACTAATAACATTTAACACATTGAGTTTTCTAGTTCAACACTACAAAATCTTTCATTTAATTTTGTAAAAATGTCTTCTTGTTTATTTCACAAAGTACACATTTTCTCTAGTTTGTTTTGATTATATTGTTAGCAACTTAATAACAAATATACTACAGTTGTCCCTTTCTCGCCGAACCCGTGTCGTAGCTGATTTTAGCTTTTTTCATCACTAACTTTCTTCACCTCTGTATAATTTGTGCTCTCTAATGCCATACAATACTTTATGTTACAGACATTTAGCATGTGATTGTCACTGAAAATCTAGTAGTGACTACGTAGTTCTTATGGAAACATGGAGACATACCAACCATTGGTACATTTCTATAGCTTACGTACATACAAATTTACTTATACTGACAAGTTGTTGCAAAATACACCATAAAAACACCACATCTGTTTTCTCTCTTTCTTTTATACTGACGAATAGAAGAGAAACTGTAGACAATGTAACTACTACTGCAGGGTGGATAATAACAAATACATACCTACATATACTATATGTATGTGCTATAAAAACACCTGTAAATAATAATAAACATGAAATTCAAAGCTATTTCAATCATTTTTTTTAATTTAAATCTGGTATTATGCTTTTCTTCTGTAGAACATTTTAGCAGAATTTTTTTACGGATCTAGCATTCTCTCATCATCATTTTCTGGCAACACTGCGCTCAACTCATAACCCGGGAGCGAGAACACGATTGAAAGGAAAAATAGGGTTGCTGTTCAGACACTGAGTGATTCAATCTCATTTCTTTAGGTCTTTTGAGTGAGAAGACCGCACAAAGAAATTTGGTTGAGCATATTTTGCGAGCTCTGATAATAATTATTTAATTATTAAAATAATATTTTTAAGTTAAGTACTTTCTTATTGCTAACTTGCAATTAAGCAGTGGCATGATCCATTTCTTGCGAAATTATTTAATGTTAAAATAAAATTAACCCCCTGTTTCTCTAAATGCGAACGATAGATTCGATCGAATATTAATATTGGAAACAAAAACAAATATCAGTTTTTTGTTTTTGTTTTTAATATAAATGTTCGATCGAATCTAGCGTTCGCACTTAGAGAAACAGGACCAAAAAAAATTTTAAATATGGCTGAACTTTTTTACGATGCAAACAAACATTTTTGGTGGGGGCAGTAGGCCATTTTGAAACCGAGAACGACCTTGGTTTATGCAAAACTTGTGCGAAATATATACTTTCTGCAAAACCACAACTTTTGGCAGACATCCAGAATTTCGTATCAGTTGAAATGTAGACATGTCTGACCAAAATGAACTATTTCAAAGAATTTTTAGAACTGTCAAACCAAATTAAGTAGAAATAAGTGTGATACGAGTAGTTTTACCAATTATTACCAAATAAATATTATTACAAATCCAATCTCACTTTAAGCAGAAACGTTAAATTTGTTTTTTTAGTTCAGTTTTTATTAAATGAATTTTATTTATTTTATTGTGGAGATACATAATTATTTTAATAAGTGTTTATTCATGGTAGTTGTTAAATTGTTATATTGGATAATAATACAATAGGTTACTATAATTATCTTTAGACTATTTTCACCTTTCATATATACATATCTTTAATTTTTATAGTTATATAAATTCAAAATTATTCTTTTTATTTTTGCTTAAATCAATTTAATGATTAATCTCCTGTTTCCACAACCCAAACGTTCGATTTGAGTGGAACATTTACATGAAGAGCACTAATTTTTTTAGTGGTTTTCATACAAATTTTCTATACATGTCGACTGTCTGACTTGTAGAAGCATGGTGTAAGTAATAAAAAATAATTTTCAAGAACTTGTAGTAAATTTAAGTTGAGTATACATTTTTTTATTTGATTACAATTTAATATGAATAATGGGCCTTATTACGGTTCTCGAATTCTTAGATTCGATTTCAACTTACTGTACTAGATTAAGGAAACATACATTTTTTTTTCTTTAATCTGGTACAAACTCTCGAAGTCAAATAGAAAAATTCGAGAACCGTAATAAGGCCCAATATGTAAAGAAATAATTGAGATTATAATAAATACATAGTATGTATGTGTGTTGAAAATTAAAAAAAAACAACAACAAGACTTGGATATTTCTTACACTAATTACTATTTTAAGGTTTAAATAAAATAATTTAAGAGTTCAAGTTGATATCTGTGACAATAAATAATAATGGCTTAAGTTGACATAGGTGCTTTTTCATTTTATTACATATTCTTATTCTCTTCTTGAAGATCTATCACTTAGGTAAATTTCAATTATAAAATGTCAAACTATACGCATTTATATTTTAACTTAAGTCTTCTTGGAAAATAATACATAAGCCATAACATCTTAGCTTAAGTTAATTTTTTTAAGGTTTGAGCATTAAAAAAAATTATCTGGTCTCAGATTTTCCGCATTTTTCAATTTAACCTAAATAAATGTTCACTTTTTTCGGTGGCTAAAAATTTTATATAAAAACCAAACTCAACTTAGTTTAGACAAAACCCTTAATATCTCAAAACACGAAATTTCAACTTAAGCCATTATTATTTATTGCCACAGATATAATCTTAAAATAAATGGGGGGCAACTTTGGTACTCGATGTCGAACGAAATATCAAAGAATTTCTATAGATTTTATTTGAAAATATTTTGGATTTCCGCCCGAAAGCAAGTGCGTTGATTTGCCCCCGGATTTTGAAACCATTTATTGAATAAATTCTATAGATAAATGTAAGTACTTATGCACATGTCAAAAACATACCCCATTGTTAAAGGGTTAATCACTTCAGTTCCAAAAGTAAGTTTTTTATGGTCCATTGTTTAAAATACGTCATTATTTTTCATTTTACGCTGTTCAAAGTTCAGGATACTCGTACTTAGGTTTCTGAGAAATATTCATAACCTCTGGCAATGGGCAGAAGTGTCTAAGTATTACGTGAGTACCTGCCGTTGTGACCTAATCGAGCCCATGCAGCCCTAGAAAGCACTATGTGACTTGCAAGGACATATAGGTTGCAATATTTGAACATAGTTATCTCCGACTGTGAGCAAGCAGCTTGCTGAGATGTTCGACATATTTTATATGTATATCGCTGCTTTCCCACGATAAGAAGCAGCCAGTTGAATAGCAACAGCAGCTAGACTAGAACTGGGTGTTTACTCTGTAATTCGAAATGAAAGCAAATACTTTCGAGTTTGTATGTTAATAAAAAGCAGATTCGAAAGCATATTCTTTCGTTTCGAATTACAGAGTAGACCCCCTGATTGAGAGCGTCAGACCAATGACTAGCATTGATTTAGCACTAGGCCTCCAAGAGCATTCTCCCAGCGATTTTGGCAACCATAGCCACTAAGAAAGCGTCTGCGAATTTTATTTGTTGTCAAAACTAATTCAAAGCTGATTAAAAATTTATCAAATATTTATCAAAAGGATTTTTGACTAAATTTTTTAACACTTTGCGATAAAAAAAAATTGTAAATAATTTCGGCCCTAGTTTTCTTTTTCTTTTTCCACGTAGTTCTGCTATAGTGATTAAACCACACTCATTAATGCTATTTCAAACTATAATACAAGTATTAATACTTTTGACGACAATGTCTCCCTGATCTAATTTCTGTTTCAAACATTTCACAAAAGAATAACAACTCAACATTTCAGAGTTTCATTTTCCTCAAAAGTATTCACCCCTATCATGAATAACAAGTGGAATTTTTGTTCACGTCCCCACGAAGGGAAAAATGCTATCGTGAATCTCCCGTAAAATTTTTTCCCCGCTATCAGTCCCAGTGAATGTAAAAAAGGGAAGAAGATTTGTAAAGCTTACAAATTAATTGAAAATCACACAAATTTAAGTTAAATAATAAGAAATGCACAAATTTTAGGTTCCAAATGAATTTTTTTTAAGGTGTTTGTAATTTGGCAAATAAACAAATGCAAGTTGCCACTAAGTGTTTTTAGCAATCAACAGGTTTAACAGGTTCCACAGAAATTTTGCCATCACATAAAAATTGTAATATTTATTTTATCGGACAGTTGTAATAATGGAAAAATTTAAAAGTCACTTTATAGTTCAGTTTTGCTAAACTTAGGATTTACTATCCGGAACTTTATCGTGAAGTCATAATAATGGCCCTTAGTTTTTAAATTCCTTAAAGGATTTTTTTTCAACACGAAAAGCATTGTTATATTGGACCAAAAAAGTAAAACTACATATCGTTACCTTAATACAGCAAGGTTCTAACTCATTAGTTTTTGAATTCGAGATTTTTGAATTTTTCGATTAATTAGATGTTCCTTAAGGCTGTGATACACTATCATACACAGTCGTTCGATCTGTCAAAAAAATCGCGTGTGCTCAAAAAGTATGATAGTGTGGATTAAAATTTGATATGTGTGACCGATTTTTTGACAAGTCTGTCCGATTTCCAAAAGTTTATGAAAATTTTCATAAAATGATAATTTCTAATAGATCAGAGATGCAGTTTGTAAGGCAGTTGATAAGAAAACAGCAAATTCTGCTTCATTTATTTAAAGATAGATAGATACATTTTGAAAATTACATTTTGCGTTATTATTTCTTTAGAAATGCAAAATAATTAAACATAAAAATTATTTTAAATGTTTTTGCATCTTCTTTGTGTAATAGTGTGGCACATATAAGAGATTTCGTTGCGATTTTTTGGAGTGTGGCAGAATTCAGTCCGATTTTCCAGTGAATGAATCGTACGACTGTGTATGATAGTGTATCACGGCCTTTATATCGAAATATACAAAAACTCGATTTCAAAAATATAATAATAATATGTGCCTTTAATTATGAAAGTGGAATTTTAAAATATGAAATATGTAAATCTTAAAAAAACTTCAATAAATATTTAATAAATTTATATTCGGGTATGTTCTGCATTCCACGTAAAATTAAAACGTGCGGAATTGCCATAGAATTGTTGTTCGATATACATACATACATACATATTTATAACAACAACACTATGTCAATTCCGAACGATTTAATTTCACGTGGAATGCAGAACATACCCAATTAATCGAGATATAATTTTACATAATAGGTTTGATCCCGTACTCCACATTGGGAGCCCGCGGGATCCCAATTTTACCGAAAACTGTTCCCGTACTCAAAGTTTGGGCAAGTAAGGGAGCTTTTGAGAGAGTAATGTTCTTCTTCTTATTGCACGAAACAGCCCGTAATTTTTCTTTGGGCTAGTTTGGGCAAGCCGAAAAACAATCAGCTGTTTGAAAAATAACCAATAACAAAGTAAAATTAAATTGTCCTAAACACTGAAAACATTGAAAAGTTGTATCAAAAAGGTTTATAAACAAGTGGTGAACTAAGTTTTATCAGTTTTTATGTAAAATTAAGAAACAAAACGTTCTAGTTATGACACAGCATGTAAGTAAACGCATGCGTGTGTATGTGTGTAAGTATGTATTTGCTTGTGCTTTGGCTTTTGAAAAAATTTTTGGTTTTTCGTGTTCCCGTACTTTTGTACATTTTTTGTATTATGGAGAGAAATTATAGCTTGTTCTCATTTTACCGAACTTTGCCCAAAAAGTACGGGATCAAACCTAATATATGAATATCTTTTTGGATTTGTTCAAATGTAATCTATTAAATATCTCGACCAATGAAATACATATGTATATGACTTAGACCACTTTCATAATTAAGGGCACATATCTTCACTACACTTTTATACTTTTTTTTTACAGGAGAAACAAAAATTGTTTCAAAATCAATAATAATAAATTGTTCTTGAATTTACTACTATGATACTACTATGTTTTTAACCATATATTACCTTTAAATATATTTAAGTTTTTATTACTACGTTTATACGCAGGGCTTATTTGCAAATAAAACTGTAAATTGTTGCCATATTATTCTCTCTATTGCGACTTATTAATTCAGAAAACTATTCACGATTAACACACTATTTGCAAATAAAATTCCTGAGGTTGCCACGCTTACAAATGTTTGATAACAAAAACAATAAATGAACAAATAATGCAACAAAAAACATTGATAAAAGCAAATAATAACAATTAAAACAAATAACTATTTGTTATTTTGTGCATTTACACTATTTTTTTTTTGTCAACATAAGTAAGCTTTCTATAGAAGTGCTACCAAGTTTGTGTACTTTTGCTATGCCGTATAAACAGTGAGTTAATTTATTTGCAAAGAATTTGCAAATAGTGCGCGTATAAACGTAGTATATGCTAGTTACGTTCTTTGCAATAAAAATTAGATGCATTCGTAATTACGTCCGCTTGAATTTCTTTAATAAAGTGGACATTTTGCAGTTTGATAAAATGAACCATAATCAATCAAAAACTCGATTTCGAATTTTTGTGTAGTTACGTCTATTTGCATTTAAGGTGACGATATATAAGTGAACATAAACATAACATAACAAATAAATTATAAACGGTACACGAGGTTTGAGATCGAAAACAGATCCGTTGATTTTTTCTTAATAACGTACATACAATTCAGTTTTCCATCTAAAACAAATACTTTTGTTTTTATTAAAAACAAAAAAAAAGAGAATAATTATTTCAATAAATTACCTTAAAACATCAATCTATTTGACAAAATATTTTTAAACGTTAAATTTGTTAGAAAAACCGCTGCTCCCAATAAATTTTCACAAATGCCAAAGTGAAAGCAGCTGTTTTCTAAATGTAAAGCTGTCAACTATTTTTTTTTTATTATTTCCGGGGATCCCGCATAAAAAACTTCCCGGAAATCAGTATATTTTAAGATTGGAGTTCCCGGGAAAAAAACCCTAGTAAGTACTCAAAATAATTGTAGATGTGCAATTTTTACACAATATATGGAACGATATAACGAGTAATTTATGATTTTGTAAACCAAATTATATGTGATAATTAGTAATGAACAAATAAAACCAAAGTTTGTTGTAAATATTCTGAGTAACAACACATAGTTGAACGGAACAACTAGCCGTAATTATGCACTTAGTTAAAAAACGCACTTTTTGAGTTGTAACTCTCTTGCAACAAGGCTCGAAATGTAAATAGTTTGCTTTCTAAAACAGGAGGTCTACTCTGTAATTCGAAACGAAAGAAAATACTTTCGAATTTTTGTGTTAATTACATGGGAAGTGTCCTAGTTTCTACAGAAGGCACCATTTGAGCGAAAAAAAGGAGCTAAAGCTTATTAGTTCTGAAACATACATTCATATAGAATTTCGAGCCAGCAGTTTTAAAGTTTGAAGCTCTTGTCTTGCAACAGTATGTCTCCAAAATTAATGCTTCAAAAATATAACACAGCAGAATACATTTTTGAATTATATGAAATCCTGTAATTCAATATTTTATTTCTTAATTTAATTTTTCCTGTCAGCAAGTCTTTTTCATATTAGATTGCTATTGCCTTAATTTTCATGTAGTTGGTTTAGTTAAAATTATTGAAATCTGTTTTATAGCTCGATTATAGGCGGCAAGCGAACTGCAATTGCGTTGTCAACTACCAACGCAAATGAAATTTAAATTAGTATTATATTTATATCCCAATTTTCTCCAGTTGCCAAAAAAAATATCAAAAATATGAATGACAGATCGTTGCTTGGTTATTGGTTTGCCGCAGTAATAATGTATTTTTAATATACTGTGCGGCAAACCAGTAACCACCCACGAGATGGCAACTAAAAATAATGTAAACAAAGCTACATCATATGAACAATATTAGCACTAAAAAGAAAATTGTTAAGTAAAAGTGCTTAAAAACTTACTTATCATAAAAATTATTAGTTCAGTGGAATTGTTTTTCGATGAAGAGAAGAAAATAAAAAATGTCGAATCTATTAAATATCTTTAGAGTAAAGGCTTCATTAGTCTTTACTTTCTGTTGCTGATCTGTGGTGTGCCGTTCTGCTTCTAAATTTGAGTACTAACTTTTTCTGTAGTAACTTATCAGCTGTTTCTGACCAGAAGGGTCACAATTTTCCACTAATGTGATGAGTTTTGCATCGTCCATGGTTTGTTTCAATATAATTTTATGTTTTTCTGATTAAAATTAATTTTTTTTTAATTCTAAAAGCACAATCACAATCACAATTATTTCAAAATGTTTTTATTTAATTTATGCTGTCACTTACTATTACTTAACAATTTTTTTATTTTCACAGGTTGAGCCGAAACAGAACAGAACGAAACATAAAAGCTAACGACTTGTACAAGATTTCTATGAACAAAAAAGAGTCAGCTGTTTCGTAACAGAACAGAAAGTAAAAACTAATTCTGCCTTAAATGTTATTGCTTAAAACAATTTTGAGCTACAAATTTATTACACCTATGCTGTTTATGTCAGACCAGGGAAGGAAAATGACTTCTTGGATTTTGTACCAACTGTGAAAACAAAATGTACTTTTTGGACCATGACGGTAGCCATGTTTAATATTTCTGTGGCAAAAATGAAAAAGTGCTTAAGTCGAGATAAGCTGATTTTGAGTTAATGGTACCTCTGTAATCTGCATATTCGAAAGTACCCCTGGTCAAAATCTTAATTAATTTGTCTGATTTTTCAGGAACTTACAGCAAAATTAATTGCGACTTATCTTTTTTAGACTTCTAATCTCATTTGGAATAATAGCTTAATTAAGGTTATACTTTGGTATATTTCAACTTAAATGTATTGTTTACAGTGTGTAGAACGATGTTTGCTTAAAAAAATAAAGGTTAACAGAGAATTTACCAATTTAACTGTAAAAGAAATAAATTTCTGAAAATCGACTTGAACGCTTAAAAGTGCTCTGCTGCAAAACAGTAAAATATGACTTAAGCACTTTTTCCTTATTGCCACAGATTTATTAATAAGAGCGGAAACGTAAAAAATGTGTAAAAATCAAGGTTGGCAAACGGTATCGTAAAAATACCGATACCGATTCAAATACCGCTAAAATTAGATACCGGTATCGTTACCGATACCGAAATCCATTTCGGTTAGAAAATACCGGTATCCAGACTACCGTTTACGTCTATACCGGTACGTACCGGTATACCGATTCCGGCCAAAAAATAAATGATAATTGCCAAATTTTTATTATGTATTACAACTTTTTCCCCCATGAGACAACTGCTTTTTATCAGTTATACTTTGGTTTTTATTTCGACCATTGTGTTCGTTTTGCTGTACTATTCCAGACACCAACCAATCCCTTTTGTCAACCAATATTATTGCCATGTTCATAAAACATAGAATCTCAAGAAAAAATACCAAGGCCAAAACTAAAAATATTTAAAATGTTTTGTAATGGATACTATGGTTTCAAAAAATATAGCATAGAGAAGAACCTTTGTTTTTCGTGCATTGTTTCGAAGTCAACTAAAATTAGCAGTTTCAATTCAACTTAGTTGAGCTGTACACCATAATATGGGCAAAAATATATTTCAATTAATTTTCTTACTTTGGTGTTGGTCTTGTTTATACGCTTCACCGTAATATATAAGGTTGGTAGAGAAGAAACTTCTAAACTTTTATATTTGAAGTTAAAGATTCCTCTCTTGAGGTGAAGAAAAGTACTTTTTTGTACCAATTTTGTACTCTGTAGCTCGTTTCTGCATTTCTCGCATCGTAAAATTCGCCGCATGAAACGAGGGAATCGTAACAAAAACATTGTAAATTGAAACAAAAAATGGCTTTTCTCACATAAGTGTTTCTGTATATTTACTTTGCGAGAACTATCTGTCATTTGAATAAATTTCCAGCAATTATTGGAAGGATGTGAAAAAAGTGTTTCTGTAATATTTTGTGAAAACTTTCTCGCAAGAACTGTCAAAACAACTTACATTTTGAATTGGTGTGAGAACTACTAAATGTGAACAAAACCATATGAATTTTTGAATTTCTGTGTAAAAATATGAAAAATAATTTAGTCGAAAAGATATGCAAAGAATTGTTGAACTAAAATAATTATTAACCAGTCGATATGATAATGTTTATTTAGAATTTATTTTGTATTATATTCTTATGTAGAGACAATTGATAGAAAAAACTTATTTCAAGCATTTTACATTCACTTTATATTCATTTACATTATATTATTTTAATTTTCTGTAAAATACTTAATTTTTTTGTTATTAAATAATATTTTTGTTACATTTTGTTTTCATTTGACACTTGATTACTGGAAATATTCCAGTGAAAACAGATTCAGTGTTGTCTGTTTTCACATTCAAATACAGAAACACTTTTTTCTCACAAATCGAGAAGCGATGGAAATTTGTGTTTCACATTTCATGTGAGAAATTTTGCTATGCGAGAAATGCAGATATACATCTATTAAATTGTACTTTCATCATCCTGGAAGCTTAAATACACCGAAAACGTATAAATAGAACACGAAATGCATCATACAGGTAGTTCTTTAACAAAAAGTCTCCTAAAAAAATATTTAAAACAGTCCTGCGAATTACTCTTATTCAATTATGTTTTATAAAAAAAGTTGTAAACAATAAAGGTCCAGTACAAAAATATTGCCTAAGAACGTGTCCAAAGTAGAAGTGTCGAAAAAAACCGAACAAATTATATTTGGTGAAAAAATAAAGACATATATTTGAAATTTACTGAAACAAAATATATATGTTTCAAAAGGTCTTAGTCTCTTCTTTCTCTATCCGTTTATAAATTCGGTTGATATTTAACTTAGTTAGAGGTTGATAAGTGTCTACGGGTACGAAAAACCGGGTTTTTACCTGTAACTGAAGATTTTGGAGGAGTCTGGAATATTTCAAATACAATTTTTATTGTTATACTCGACAATACCTAGCAGAAAAATAGTAACACGTCGATTTCATCAAAATTTGTCACACAGTGTAATATAACAGTATAGACAAAACTTTTATTTTTACTATTTTTTTAATTAACCAAAATGTATACTTTTTATATGTCAAGTTTGAACTGCAGTCTCCTTGTTTCACTTTTTTAATAAATTATTTTCTAATAATAGTATAAAAACATACATATATAGAAACAAATAATTTTATACGCTTTTATACGAGTACATATGTATGTTAATGTAAAAATACTCCCTTTTTGAAGTAATTTAATAAAAAAAAAAGATTTTTTTTTATGTCCAATTCCTGAAATAATAAATTTATCAGTAATATCGGTATACCGGTATTATAAACTCGATAACGGTATGTACCGGTAATACCGATACCGAAATAAAAAAAATACCGATACCGCTACCGATACCGAAATTTAAAAAATAATTGTACCGGTATCAATACCGATACCGTTATTTTTTTCGGTTTCCAACCTTGGTAAAAATTCAGAAGTAAACAATAAAAAACAGAAACTTAACAAAAATGTCTATAAAAATTCAGTATAAAAAATTAAAATCAACATAAAATAATATTAAATATTACATTCATAGGGGTACATTTAGAGTTCGACCGATTAATCGGCTTCGGCTTCGGCCTTCGGCCAAAAATTAATAATCGGCCAACATTCGGCCTATGGCAAAAATTGGCCAATTAGCCGAAGCCGAACATTTTTCATTCCAAGCTTGAAAAATTACATTATTTTTGGTCGTTGCTCGCCGACAGTTTCTATTGTGTTTAACGTTTTGAAAGGGTTGTTTTGAAATACAACCCTGTTGCTTTCTATTTTCTTTTACTTGGACGTTCTTGTGAGTGATCATATGAAAAAGCAATCTAGAAATTGCAAAATAGTTTTATTTTTCTTGTTATTTATCCAATAGATATTACAGATATTTCAGTGATCTCAAAAAAGCAAAATATTTTCTTAATTCATATAAAACAAGTATCATTTTTAAAATTTAAAACATTCGGCTTCGGTTTTGGCCGAAGTTTAGGATTTTAGCCGAAGTTCGGCTTCGGCCAAAAAAAACGCCTTCGGTCGATCTCTAGGTACATTCGTAGATTAGACTTGTTAGAGATCAGTTATTCTAAATAAAACACACACAAAAAAATTAAAGACAACATAGGCAAAATTAATGTTACCATATCGTCAGTTGGTTTCTGGTTTGCTGCAGACATAATGTATTTTGTATATACTGCGCCGCAAACCAGAAACCAACCGACGATGTAGTGAAACATTGGCATTTTAAAATTGTATCAAGTAACTCGCGGTAGTACCACGGTACCAACGAGGTCAAAAATGTACCATAAAAAGTACAATTGTACCATGATTTCCATCCGTGTGTCAGACACAGGACATTTTTGTTTTGATTTCTTTGTTTACATTTTTTTAGTTTTTGTTTTCTTTATTTTTCTCTGTTCATAAAGAATGAGATGCCAGATGACTTGCTAATAAGAACTCAAAAAAACAGGGGTGGTAAGTCTGCGTTTACATATCGATGGCCATAAGTAGAAAGGCCCTAATCGTATTTTCACGAAATTGAGTTTTTCAGTGATTCCCATACATTTCACACAAATACACTTCGTCACAAAAAATTTATTGCAATAGTGTAAAAAATAATGCTTTTACCAGCAGTTTTACAAAGCATTTGTACAAGCACTTGTACTGTTTATCATTATGTTTTTACCTTCTCATGTAAAGTTAGTTATTTGAGTTAGGGCCTTTCTACTTGTGACTAACGATATGCGAAATGTCCACACATTTTATTTTATTTTGTTATTTTACTTTTACGTCCGTTTTGCTTTAAAAAATGCAGAGAATAAATATTTGTGATTAAATGATGTTGGTTTTCAGTTGCCATACGTAATATCATGTTGGCAACGCAACTAAAATTCGGTTGCCATTAGGGTTTGGGATACGGGAATTCCCGGACGGGAAATCCCGTGAAATGTCTGTCTAATATTCCCGGGAAATTTTTGAGATTTTCCCGGGAAAGCGGGAAATTAAAAGTACATGTTATTTCATAAATATATACAATTTTGTGGCACACATGGTTATAATCCTATTTTACTTTAACATAAAAACTCATTGTTTTTTTATATATTAAAAAAGTTCGTTTGAATGATTGATTGTATGACTAAATTTACACGAAAGTTGATAAGTTTTTCATCGTCTGTTTAAACACTTACATATACCCTGTTCGAAGGAAATTTTTCAATCTTAAAATGTAAACAAATTCTAAAATTGTGTTTTTGTTTCAAATGTAACTGTAAGAAAGAAAGAATTCCTTCGACGCCGATAAATAATCAGTAAAATGTCCATATTTTTTTTTATATAAAAGAAAAATGTGAGCTATTCAAATCCATACTGAAATTTCATAAAAATTCCATAAACTTGAAATCATGCCATATCTCCTAATTCGTTTACGAAAAAAAATATTGGTCTCTTCCATGCAAGATGCATTTACGAAAGGCCTTTTCCGAGTATAATACAAGTGCTAATACTTTTGTGGTAAATGAAACTCTGACATGCTGAGTTGTTGTTGTTTTTTGAACATTTTGAAATTGAAATTAGATCAGCGAGACATTTTAGTCAGAAATATTAATAGTTGTATCATAGTCTGAAACAGCTTTAATCACTATCGTTTAATCACCATAACGTAAGAAAGTGGAATAAATTGTATAATTATCAATGATTGCAGTGATATATAAATAATTCGATGTTAAGCGAACTTGAAGTACTTTTTCGCCGCATTAGTGAACAAATTTTGAAAAGTATACTGAACATTTTAAGCTGTAAAAACTCTGAGTTGATAATACTTAAATTTATTATAAGTCGACGCTATTATTGAAACCCTGAAGAAAATATTTGAGAACAAATAAAATGCAAAATGAAAGACACATAGACAGACTGTGGCTCAGGGTATTTAAAATTTGGCGCAGCTGAGTATGGTACTGTAACTTGCTTGTACTTAACGATAAGAAACCGCCTGGAATTTTTTCAAAAAGAATGACAAACAAGCAATGCAAATTCTTATTAAAATGAAGCTAGGTCTTATTATAAAATTGTCTACTAATTGTGGTAGCAGTCGTCAATTGGTTTTTATATAATCTTTTCGGTGTTATTACATTTGCTTGAATTCAATTAAAAATTCTTAAAAATTTGTCTTAGAATTGCTTTTGTATTAACTCTTATTTCAAAAGAATGCTTACATTAATAAAACAATCGAAATTTTGCCCAACTTTCAGTTAATAAATGTATCCCGGGAATTCCCGGGAACTTGATTTTTTCATTCCCGTTTCCCGGGAAGTACAAAAGTCCGGGAAATCCCAAACCCTAGTTGCCATCCACAATCGAGCTATTCTCCATTATCTTATTTGTTGAATTTCGACATTGACTACGTACTAGATTAAGATTATACTTTTGAATAGATTAAGGAAATTCGCAACATTTGTTCTTTAATCTTTAGTATATCATTCTAATCTGATTTTGAAGCTGACATAACTGGAATAAAATGCCGTGAAATGTATCATTAGGCATTTTCATGGAACTTATTTTTTTATTGAGGGTATGTGTGTGAGATGCTTTAATAAAAAAATCCTTACTTTATTTAATTAATATTATTATATTTATTTAGTTCAATAGTTAATTAGAACTGAAGATAGAGATACATACATATAGAGAAAGACACACACAAAGAGAAAAATGCAACTAAATAACAAGTTTTATTTATTTTTTAATATAATTTAGTCATATATGTATTTATGTTTAAGGTTTCCTTTTTTTTTAATTTGTTATAAATTAAACAAATACGTACGTACATACATACAAGTTATAGACTACACAATGTATATATAATAATTATTAATTGTTGGTTTTTGTTTTTGTTGTGGAAAAATGTATTTATATATAAATATTTTACAGTTCAAATATAATTACTACAAATCGATTACGTTTTTTAATGGGTTGCTTAAGTTTTTGAAATAGTTTTTCTTTTCATAAATATGTAATTACAATATTTTATAGCCGGCTCTTCTTTAAATTACTGTGTGGGGTCTGTCAATCATGGCATCATATTTATTTTTATTTATGTTTAAAGCCTTTATTTCACTCGATCTTTATTTTTTAATTAATTTTGTTTATTTGGTACTTGGAAATTTTTTTTTAATATTTCAAAATGTATTTTTTTTTTTCTTGTGTAAATAATATTTTTTTTTTATTAATAATACAAAATACTTTACATGATAAGATAGAAGTTAAGGGAAAGAACTAAAATTGTATGCATGATGTTTGTAAAATTTCTAAAATGAATTTTACTTTTTATTTTACTGTGGTTGATAGTTATGTTGTTTGTTATGTGCGTGAAGAAAGTTTCAATATTTTTGGTTTACCATATCTGAGAATAAAAGAAAAACAAATGAAAAAAATTAATAAAATTGTGAGTTTTATTGTAAATTATGACAATATGTAAACAACAAAAATAAGCTGAAACAAAAACTTGAAAAAATGTTTTAGCAGCAACATCACACAACTGTAATCATTGTTAAAGTATTTTTTTAAATAATATTTATTAATCGTATTTCGCATAATATTTAATGGTGAAAGGAATTATGAAAAACGCACGAAAAATGTTATGACAAATATATAACTAAAATTACGAGATATATGTATGTATGTATCTTTAATGAAAATGACTATATTTTTATTTTGAGAATGGTTTTAAAACCAATCTCAAATTATTGTCTAGTAAAACGAAGACCAAGAAATCAAATACGATTACAAACAGCATAAGATAATTAGATAATTTATTTGAAATTATTTCTGCACATTTCACTATCTAAATAAATTTATATAGAATATTTATATTAAATAGGCTTAACTTTCAATAGCTCGGGACAATTTTTGGCTTTGGAATCCATAAAACTTTTTGGTTCAAAATAGAACATTATTCGACTAATTTCCCTCTAATAATTTGAACTATTTTTTAAAAACTGATTTTAATTTTACATACACTTTCGGCCCTGTTCTGTAAACCGAATCCGAGTAAATTTATCGTTTTCAAAAAATTAATAATAATCCTGCAGACGTGTTTAAAATCATACACGATCATTTTCTTTCAAATATAATATTTGGGAATCTATATAATAAAAAAATCTAAAAAAATATTTCTATTGTAG
The DNA here is from genome assembly GCA_944452675.1 of Tachina lurida. NCBI lineage: Eukaryota > Metazoa > Arthropoda > Insecta > Diptera > Tachinidae > Tachina > Tachina lurida. The sequence goes on along the minus strand of OX101754.1, from coordinate 38,836,217 downwards.
GAGTTAGTTATCTAAAATCGTGCGGTTTACAGAACATGTCCGTTTATTAATTTTAATCAAACAAATTTTAAATTTGAAAAACTCAACCCTCCATAGAATGTCGTCATACCGTATGCACCTACTAGGAACTATAGAAATACAGTAGAATCCCGATTATCTGAATCAAATAAAACCAGGGGTATTCCGTATAATCGAAAATCCGGATAATCGATTTCAAAGGAAATCAAATCAAAAAATCAATTTACATTCATTTAAATTTGTCAATTTTTATTTAAATTTTAGTCGTTTAGATAATACGATATACGATGGACAATTAGAGCTGAAACGAATGATGAGTCCGGATAATCGGTGTACGAATAATCGGGATTCTACTGTATATACAAATACATATGTATGCGCATATGTATCTACTTATATACAGAATGTCATAGGAATGGATTTTCCAACATTTTTTTTCTGCGCAAAATTTGGTATTGCATACATACATACATTCTGAAATTCGATTATGAATGAGATCGAAGGATTGGTACATATTCGAAAGTTTTTGTTGTTATTAGGAAAATGTTATTCTCCGAACTACAGGTCCACTGAAATAATGCATGCAATATTTTACAAAAAAATCGTTACGCAAGATTTTAAATGCAAAAATAGCACGAATTGTAGCAAGAACTAATGAAGTGATCGAAAGGTGAAATCGAGAGGTTGTTGAATGTGATAAAAATTTCTGGACGTTGAAAACATTCTTCTGGAAGCATTATGTTAAGTACTAAAAGGGCGATGCGTCCGCTAAGCAGAGAGTTTTGTGTTAAGAATAGCGAAGTAAATATCTTAATATTAAAGCACAAAATACCACATTTTCCACCTGTTGTTGAAAAAATATTAAGTAGACCCTCTGATGGCTATTATCACAGTCGGGGCAAGTAAAAATATTATAGCACAAGTCTATACTTAATTTTACAAGTTTAAAAAAGAAAAGCAAACTTATCACTTCTGAAAATTCACAAAATCTATGTGTAGTTTTTAAAAAAAGTAATCAAATTTTAACAATTTAAAACTTTTTGCAAAACAAGGGAAAAGTTTTGTTATGCGGTCTTGTGTATTTTAATATTATTTTCTTAATGTGTTGGTTATTGATATTTTCGTATTAAATTTTGTTGTTATATAGGAATTTATAAATCTCAGAAATCTTCGAAAGTTGCAACAGATCTAAAAATGAAATTTGTTCCAAGGTCCATTTAACACTTTGGAATTTGGATATTAGAACATATGGACTATAGTCCAAATTTTGATGTAAAATCGGTCGTATTCTGAAGGGCCCAATTCCAACAAGAATTGAGAATTCAATTGCATATTTGGACCATGCCTGCACAAATACCTTTCCGATAAGTATACAATTGTTATATGTTCCGAAAATATCACCATTTTTTTTGGTGTTTTTTCGGTAAAAACTGTCGAAAATTTTGCATTTTTAAATTACAAGTTGAATATTTTTCAACTCAGGCTTGCATTAGCATAAGCACTAATGCATATGGGTATTTTTCCAGGAAAGTCTACTTTTTGTCGCGTTCGACATCAAGCAAATATGCTTGTTTTTTTCAAAGAAAATGAAACTTTTTTTACTTCTTTATACATTTGTATAGGGCGTCAGCAGCTCTACGTTAGGTAAAATTTTATGAAAAATTTAGTCACATTGTTCAGAAATACAAGGTTATTTGCTTGCGTTCGAACGTGACAAAAAATTTTAATTTTTCGGAGAAATGTCCATATCAGAAAATACATCGAGTCAACGAGTGAGCTCCTTGCCCTTATTTTATGAAAGAAATAGCTACGAAAGTTTTTAAACAGCTCAGATTTACTTCATACATTGAGATTAGTTCTGTTGAACTCTTACTGAATTATGGGTTTTACTTTACATTCGTGCATAGAGCAGTCACTTTTTCTGCAGTTGCAGTATGAAATGCACCAAAGATCGCATATCTCCGTTGGTGCTTTCACTATAAATTTCCAAACCAAATTTCTTTCTGGTGCCTTTTGGGAGTTGTACTTAAAAATAAAGTCTAAAATGTGTTAACGCACTAATTATTATTTTACTTATTTTGGGAATTCAATTTTAATTTAATTTAAGTGTGGCAACATTGTGATTTCGACTTGAGAAGCTCAACTGATATCACTGGATATCACCTCACCGACTGTTTCCGATTAATATGTATGTCCGTATAAATTTTTTTACTGAGAGTTTTTTGCAAATACGATTCACCCATTTCGAGCAATTTGTCCGGAAAATTAAAGGTTTAATAAATAATAATTATCCACATGAAATTATTAGACATGTCAACTGAATTTATTTGAGTTCAGTGTAGTGTTAAGAAGGTATGTTGTAATTGAAAATAAATGTAAAAAACAACAACAAATACATTGCTTTCGCAGGAATAGAGTGTTGTGGCAACAACAAGTATTTTTGACCGGGTGTTGTCAAGTGCTTTTTGTGAATAGTTACAGTTAATAGCACTGTGCTCGAATTCGAAACATTTTTTTTTTTTGTAACAAGTGGGGGACCTGGTGGGTAAATCTAATTGGAGTACGCTGAATTCAATGGTGCTAACCATTTTTGTAGGTTAAAAAATAATTAAGATTGAAAACTTGGTTAAAAGCACCTAAAAATCGCATTTTTTTCCCCAGTTTTTTACCATTTATTAGCCTTTATATCAATATAGTATATCGATGGAAAAACCATGTATTGATGAACTTTCGTCATGAGAAAACTTCTTGAAAAAAAAAATAAAAAAAAAATTTTTTGTGCAATTTTTTTATTTAATTTATTTAGGACGCATGTTCATCCATAATATGTTCTTTTAATTGATATAAAAATTAATAAATGTTAGAAAATTTGCGATTTTTAGGTACTTTTAACCAAGTTTACAATCTTAATTATTTTTGAAACAAGGGCTAACCTAAAAAATTGGTTAGCACCTTTGGATTCAACGTACTCCAATTAGATTTACCCACCAGGTCCCCCGCTTATTACATTTTTGAAGTAGCACAGTGTAATCAATTTCAATGTATTTTAAGGAACAATATTTTACTGAATAAGTAAAATGATAATTTTACTTTAACAAATGTTAAAACAAATTTTTTTTTTATTTCTCATTTAAAAACTGGCAGTAAATTTAACATACTCATTAAGCGCAATAGAAATTAAAAAAAAAACTTAAATTAAAATAATAAAAACAATACTAACTATAATTAGTGTAATACACATTTAAGGGAATTATTTCCAACAAATAGCTAAAATTATATAAAATGTAAAAAATAATACACATGTTTTATTAAAATTTTTAAAGAAATGGGTTGTAAATTATTAAAAAAAAGCTAATACGTATTTATTTTCAAGCGAATTATATGGATAAATTAATTTTCATATTTATGTTCAAAGTTTATTTATGCTTTTAATTAGTTTTTCTTTTGTATTTTTATTTATTTTTTGTTATAATTATTGAATAAACAACATTTAATTCGATGGTCTTAACGCATTTAATTCATAATTATATTTTTCTTCCAAGATATTTTTGTTTGTTTATAATTTTTTTTTTTGTATTTTAGTTCATAAATATTTTCCATTTTAGAAAGTGAATGCAAAAAATATCAATTGGGTATTTAATTGTATTTTTTTTAATATTTAGTTATTATTTCAAATATATGTATGTATATAGATTTATTTTCAATAGAAGTAGTCAACACCATAACTCCTATTATGTTATTTAGTTTCATAATATGGCTTTCATTTGTTTCCATTTTGAAATTTATTTCAATTCTTCCCTCTTTATAATATGATAAAATTTTGTGTTTTAGATTTTTTCTCTTTTGTATCCAGTCGTTTGTTGTTTTTGTTATTTTAATTAAAACTCTTTTATATGAGGGATTGGGGGGGAAAATAATTGATAGTTTCTTTTTATATACCTGGTGTATAAGTTGTTTGTTCTGTTGTGTTCAATGAAGTTTGCTCTGTGGCAGCAACTGGAGCACCAGTAAATGGATTGACACCTGTAGCAGGTGGTGGTGGCATAGCAAAGACGGGTTGACCACCAGCATTTGATGAACTACCTTGATTTTGTGTTGACATGTTTGGATCTGCATCCAAATCAACTTCCTCCTGCAAATGAACAGAAATATACACACATATATTATCAAAATTAGCAATAAAAGTAAATAGAAATTTCATTCAAATATTTATAAATATTAATAACCATTTTGTAGTATCATATATTTTAAATTACTATCGATTAAGTCAAAATTCACATACCCGTAACCAAAATATTTTCGTGTTAAAAGTGAAAAGGAAGGTATTCACCCCTATCGTGGACAGTTTTTCTCTCGAAATATTTTCCCATTTCCCCAAATTGCAATCGTGAATAATTTTTCCCCTGATATGTGTTCCCTTTCTTGATTCCTTATTGTGAATAATATTTTTCACATGGATTTTTTCACTTTTCCCATGCAAAAATAATGTGAACAAAAACATTATTTTTGCAGGCGAACTGAATTAATACACTGCGTAATTTCAATATTATACTTGCAATTATATATGTATAAAAAGTTATAAATAATTATTTTTAGGACAAGATCAATAAATAATGTCCACGATTAATAACAATAATTTCTTGCAACACCCTTTTTCATTGAAGCTGAATCTCTTTGGTTCACATGCAGTAAATTTTATGGCTGTTGCACGTCACTTAAATTATTTAAAAACACAACTTTACACTTAATAACACTTAATTTTAAACCCAAAATATGTGTATTTCTTATTATTAAATTTAATTTGTTTAATTTTCAATTAATTTTTAAGCTTTACAAGTCCTCTTCCCATTTTTTACATTCACTACGCATTTACAGCGCGAACAAACGTTCCCATGAAATTCACGATTGTAAATTTCCCTTCATGGGGAATGAAAATATCATGGGCACAAAAATTTCATATTTTGTTCAAGATAGGGGTGATTATTAATATAAAAGATAATTTTAATTATTTTAATTGAACTTGTTTCCACAAAGATCAACTTCAACGGAACCCAGAGCTGTCATGTCATTAAGCGATAGTTTCTGAGAGAAAGAAATGTATCTCTGGTACTACTATTAAAGAATCACCTTTCCGTTCTAGGGAACAGGAAGCTTTAGATATTTATGTTATAATTATAAAAATATTTGTTATCCATTAACTTAATTCGTACTTCACCTTTTTCAGGTTTTTTATTTTACTTCTTAAAATTGTTGGCAAAAATTCCTCATTGATTTTCGAAAAAAAAATTAAGAACCAAACTGCAAGCAAATCCTTTCAAATTAAGTTTGACAAATGACAGAGTTATGCATGAGAGGGAAAAAATTACCCCTTCGATTTCCGAAAGAAACTGTGAGCATATATTTTTACAAAAGACAGATAGTTTCCTCATCCATTTTCGAAAATACAATTGTTGGACCAAAAGAAAAGAATTTTCCATATTTATTGGGCAGTGTTGCCAAAACGGCGCTTATCCCGCTATATATGTACATATGACTGCATTTTGGTATTAGTGGCAATTCTTTTAAAAAAAAATCACCAGCGGAATTTTTTAGCAGAAAAATTTATTAGTGACGGTTTTTCAGCGTCTTTCTGAAACGTACAAGAAAAGGTATTGAATAACGCAGCTATGAAACACATACCCCGGCACTTGTGTGTGTTTTTTTTTTTTTTTGTGATATAAAGAAATAAAAAATCGACATTTTGTGGTGGTATAGTTAAACTTTAACAAGTTAAAAATATAAATATCCCATTTTCAGATTAAAATTATATTCCAAACAAATTTAATCTTTCTTTTCGGATTTAAAAAAGTAAGTAAACAAAACGTCGCGTTTTTTAGCGGGTTAACAGGTGCTGTTTGGCGGGAAATGGTTACAACATTTTGGCAACACTGGCACTGGAGAGTAAATTTCACCCTCCGATTTAGTACCACGGCACACGGTTACGCTTTTCGATAACACAAAATTTTGTTGTTTAGTTGTGACAGGAAAGCGTTCCATTCCTAAATAATGGCAATGCGGCAACATCGTCTACAATAAGAACTAATTTGGATATAACGACATTTACAGGCCTATTCTGACACAGTAATAATAGGCACCATGGTTATAATTTGTAACCAAAGTTATCAATATAGCAAATTGGTATTCTGATAAGTTTTTATCGCAAAGTAAACTTTCCGTGTCTAAAAGGGGTATAAAAATTACAGTCATACACGGAATATTTATTGATCATTCGCCATTGTATACAATCATTTGTGTACATAAAATGGAATGGAAAATGTGTGGCTGTGTGTGTGACTGTTTGAAAACATGCTTTATGTGTGTGTGTAAATAAAATAGCTCTGTATTACGCATTTGTATTCGGTTTAATATTCAGAATATTTTTGTATCAGAATATTTTTATATTCACACAGTCTATAAATTTTAGTTGTTTTCGTTTGTGCCGGGTAATTTAAAAAATGTGTGTACACATATATAGTTGTTGGATGTTTATAGTTATAGATTGTATTTTGCGTGTTTTTTATTTTTAGCTGCATGCATTCGTAGTTGTTTGACGGCCGACACAAAAAAAGTACTTAAAACGATACTTTTGTCATTCTCTGGTGTGTACCTCACTGTTATCAGCTGTTGTTATTATTTCGCAGTGAGAAATTTTAAAATTTATGTTGTGTTATTATTTCGCAAAAACTTTGTCTATGTGAGGGGATTTTCCAAAGAAGAAATATGATCCTAAATGCACTATTTATATATTTAAATAATGGCTATTTTCCGAAATATTGCGAATATATAAAATATTCTCAAAGTGTAATACTAAAGACTTCGCTATGCAGCTTCTCGGTATCATCTTTAATAAAAACTAAATTGAAAAACAGAATGTCTCCTAAACATTTGGATTGTGATTTGTTATTGAAATATACTTAAAAAAAAACTTCATAAAATACACATTTGTTCTTCATAAATTCTTTTAGTCACTATTTTTTTTTTAATTTTGTGCAACAAATGCTATTTTTAACTTTCGACCAAGAAAAGGGGTGTTATAAGTTTGTAGTGTGTGTCTGTGTATCTGTGTATGAAAAATAAAAAAAGTAACCAAAAATTACATCTTTAAAGTGACATAATAGTATCTCGAGTAGATTAATAAGGAAATCTACTTAAAAACTGTAAGAAGAACCTAGCTGCTGGTTACAGCTCTAGAGTTGCAAGTAGAAATCCAGATATAAGTAAGGCCAATAGAAAAAAGAGTTTAAGTGTTGCAAAAGGTTTCAAAATTTAATTTAATCTTTTTCAATCGAATGGAAAATGATGAGATGGTGCGGAGTCGGAGAAGAACAATATTATAAGTACTGTCGAGAAACAGAGTCTTAGGAATAATTTCTATTTTCAACACGAGAACGACTGAAAAACTCAGCCAATTGCGTTCAATTAATCATAACTCAAAGAAATTCTGAAAAAAATAATGGCATGTTATTGGAATTGATGTAACAAAAAACTGGTGCGTTCCATTTCAAGAATATAAGAATAGGTAATAACACGAACGACTATATTACAAAATTTCAATTTGTTCTAAATTTGATTGCATACACAGAAAAAAATTCCTGCAATAAACACGTTTAATTGAAAAAAAAACTAAAAATTTTATTGAGTCAATTAAACTTTTGTTTGTTGTTTTGTTTAAACAAAAGTTTAATTGATTCAATTGCATTTTTAATAAATTGTTTTTTCAATTAAACGTGTTTATTGTAGGAAAATTTTTTTCCTGTGTAAGGTAATAAATACACCACGCTGTCTCCACTTTTGTCCACCTGAATTCGTGCTTTAAATAGAAATTTTGTTTTTGTTTCACTTAAGCAACATTTTAAATTCAAGTTTTTCTTATATTTATATAACATAACATTAACATACAAATCATTAGTTACAGCATTGATCAACTCAGCACCAACAGTTCTATTTCTGGTGAAACATCAGTGAATTTAACACATGATTGTCATAACACGCAAGTGATCCAAATAACTGAACCTTATGCTCTTAAAATGTTATCTAGAACAATTTTTTATATAAACAACAGCCTTACAATATGATATGATAAATTTTTCGAACTAATTGCGACTTTGTTTTGCCGGGAAAAGTTTAAATAAATAACTTTGATAAAAACTTGTCGGGCCGTGTCGTTTTATTCGAAATATTTAAGATGTTGAAATCAAAGATGAATGCTGTGTGAATATTTTTGTCCGGCTCTGTACATACGAGGACTACTACCTATATTTCGGGAATAGCAAATAATAACAAAAATTTTTAAATGAAAATGCCTTTATTGCCTTTCGAAATATTCTCCTTGATTGCATTCGGTCAAACCATTTGTCAGAGCAGTTTTTCGATTCCTCTGGAGACACCTCCAAAACATGATTTTTAAACGCTTCAAATGCTTCTTCGGCGCTTGTAAATCATTGACCACGCAGTTTACCTTTGATATTCGGGAACGAGAAGTCATTGGGTGACAAGTAGGACTGTACGGAGGATGAGTCATCAATTTAATATTTTGACTGCTCAAAAATTCACATGTTTGACGAGATGTGTGAGAGCTCGCATTGTCATGATGAAGAATGATTCCGGGGTTAGTTTTAGGAATTTCTCCGAAGACTTCCGGCAAACAAATAGTCGTGTACCACTCACAATTGACAGTTCTACGTTGCTAAAGTGGAACAGTGGCCACATGACCCATTCGGCCGAAGAAACATGCCCCCATTTGCTTCGCTGTGCTTCTTCCACGAACAACTTTTGTTGGATTTAGCTCATCTTGGAATACCCTCACGGTATTCATATATATGATTCGTCATCTGTCACGATTTTATACACGTTTTTTGAAGCACTACGGTTAAACTTGTTGATCATTTCCTTTTTTTGAGCGATTGATAAATTATGGGGTATCCAACGAGAAGAAATTTTTTTTACAATTAAGTGTTCATGCCAAATCGAATGTATTGAAGTGGAACTAACGTGCAAGGATGCCTCTATCTCACAATATGTCACATGACGATCTTGCATTATCAGTTCACGCACTGCATTGATGTTCTTTTTTGGCACAACTACCGATTTTGGACGGCCTTCAAGGAATTCGTCGGTGACGGAACTACGACCACGATTGAATTCACTATAACAGCGATATATTAGTAGTATGGTTTTTGATGGTGCTTTATTGTCACACAAAGAACTGAGTTCATCGGCACGTTCTTGTGTAGATAATCCACGTCGAAAGTTATGAAAAATAATACATCGAAAACCTTCTCTTGAAATTTTAATTTTTTTGTCAAATTGATTTTCTGAACTCACCGTAAACAAAACAAATAGCACTTGTTTCTTAAAAGGTTGTGAGTACGTTTATGCTAAAAAATTTCAAACTTTATTATGGTGTTGCCAGCTTTTAGCTATTGACGTTAGTGTTGCCAGTTCCAGAAATATAAATAGTAGCCCTCGTACTACTATGTATGTATGTGCGCATTCAAGTTGGATTCAAGATGTGACTGAGTAAGTCGCCATTAGAAAGGAGTGATCACTGTTAAAGTATTCTATAATCAATTTCTCCTAATTTATTTTAAAAATAGAAGATAGTGATGCCAGTTTATGGGATTTGTCCCCAAATTGGGGATTTTTTTCGCGATTGGGGATGAAAATTTCGTATTGGGGATCTGGGGATTTGTTGGGCATGATAACCAAATTTGAGGGATTTGTTGGGTATTTTTTTATAACTGATGGTAACAAGAATGATTTGTTCTGTGTTAACAGTAACTGAATGTTCTGTGTTAACAGTAATGATTTCTGGAATGAAAATTATACATGCTATGCACTACCTGCTTTACTATTCATTACCTTTTCCCAGTGGGAAGTTACAGCTGGATTTAACGAAAATTTAAGTTGATTTTGTTTGCATGGCGGTTTTTAGTTATCGTTATCTAGATTTTTATCACTATCATCGTCAGATATTGATGAGAAATCAGAATCATCAGAATTTATATTTTGGACGGATTCTTGTTCACAAAGAGATTCTCTTTCACTTGATACATCAAATATTTCATTAAAAATGCAATCATTCGGGTGTTTTAAATGGTTTTGGTAAAATAATATCAACATTTTAACTTTTTTTAAAATACCATTCAAACTCATCTTTTTTATTTTAAGTTATATCCATAAATTCAAAATTTCTTCAGATATTTTAGCATACCTTTTATCTTTACTATTTTCTTTTGTTGCTAAGGTGTAAATAAACCCTTCCAATAACATCTTTCTGCTTTGGCCTTAAGTACGATACTGATATTTCAACTCTTTGTCTTTCTCGACATTTTACCAAACTATTGGTCCAGACTTTGGAATCTTTTTTCAACAGCAATTTCACTTTTTTTTAATTTAATTTTAGTTTTAAAAATGAATATGAGAAATAATGAATAACAATAAAAATTGTAAATGTTATTAAAGTAAAAAGTTGCATTTACGTTATGAATTATATTTGTCGGTGTTTAAACAAAGGGTAACTAAAATCTGAAAAATTATTTTAAATACTGCCATCAAAAAAAAATTCTAAATCCAAACTTCATCGCATGTGGTGCGGAACCTTTTTTTAACGATTGCGTAAAGGTAAAAACGCAATTATGTATTCTGATTTTTCCGTGGACTATTCAGACCTATCTGTCAAATTTTGATATTTGCAAAAAAAATTTCAAAAGTTATAACCCTAATGTATACACTCGCATACATATGTGTTATAGAAAAACAATCATAGAATTATGTTTTATATGGTTTGATATATGGAAAAATATTTTTTTTCATTCTGTTGTTGACTATTCATAGTGTAACTTGTCTCTACATTTTTGTTTAATAAACTTTTTTAATAAACCAACAAACTTATAATAGGTTATGGGCGATCTTAAAGATAGTGTTGGTATACCGCAATTTAATGGTCGCGGTTACGATGAGTGGCAATTTCGTGTAAAAATTCATTTTGAAAATTTGAATTTGGTGGAAGTTTTAACGGGCCTACCACCAACGGATGCTGCAGCGTTGTTAGAGTTCAAGAAGAATGACAGAAGAGCAAGAGACAAACTGGTTTCATTCGTCAGTAATGACTGTTTGGGATACATTCGCGAAAAGCAAACTGCCAAGGAAATGTGGGAAAGCCTCCAGAATGTATTCGCAAAGAAGTCCCTTGTTAATCAAGTGCTAGCAAGGAAGCAAATATTGAATCTGCAAATGAACGAAGGTTAAACAGTAATGGAACATTTAATGAAATTTGAAAATTTGGTAAGGAATCTGAAGATGGCCGGTGCTAATATAGACGAAAGTGATATCCTTACGCAGCTATTTATGACGTTGCCTGTTAAATTCGATCCATTAGTTACTGCCTTGCAAAATATAGAAGAATCTAAATTGAGTTACAATATGGTAAAGGAACGTTTGCTCCTTGAGGAAACCAAGATTTCAAATCGTGTTGAAGAAGAAGGATCTACAAAAACAGCTTTTGCAGGAAAGAAAAATTTTAAGAAAAAATTTTCAGGCCATTGGTTTAAGTGCCATAAAATTGGGCATAGAGCTCACGAATGCCGTCAGGCTGAAGCACGTAGTGCAAAAGGTCTTAAACAAACAGACTCTATTTGTTTTATGGCTGATACTAGTATATCAAATAGTGGTAAGTCATCTTTGAAATTTAAATTAGATTCTGGAGCAAGTGACCATTTGGTAAATGAAAAATGGTATTTTGATAAAATTAATAATTTGCCAAATCCAATTGAAATTAAAGTTGCTAAAGATTACCAATCCTTAATTGCAAACCAAGTTGGCGTTATCGTTGGAAAAAGCAAGAAAGATGTTGATATAACACTACAAAATGTATTATTCGTACCAGAGCTAAGAGATAATTTAGTCTCCGTCAAGAAAATGACTGCAGCTGGTATAGAAGTGAGATTCTGTAAAAACAAAGCTTTTATTTTGAAAGAAAATAAACTGATCGCAACTGGTTATTTACAAGGCAACTTATATGAAGTTAACCTAAGCGTTAAGCAAACTGTAGCAAGTTTCACAAATGTCGAGAAGAATCAGTTATGGCATAAGCGTTACGGCCACATCAATCAGTCTTCATTTAGTGAATTGGTTAACAAAAATATGGTTTGTGGCATCAATATTAAACCAATAAAGATCGACTTCTGCGATATTTGTGTTGAAGGAAAACAATGTCGTGATTCTTTTAATAAGTCCCGCGTTAAATCTACGAGGCCACTGGAGATAATTCATTCTGATGTTTGTGGTCCGATAGATCCTGTGGCTTGGGATGGTTCGAGATACTTCGTGTCTTTTATTGATGATTTTACGCACTTCTCAATGATATATACAATTAAAAAGAAATCTGACGTGTTTAAGAATTTCATTGAATATGAGGCGATGGTTACAGCTAAATTTGGAACCTCAATTTCTAAACTCACCATAGATCAAGGTCGGGAATATGGATCAAAAGAACAAAAGCATTGGTACAAACAGAAAGGAATTCAAGTTGAAGAATCCATAGCTTATTCTCCACAACAAAATGGTGTCGCGGAACGATTCAATAGAACGTTAGTGGAGAAGGTAAGAACAATGCTATTTCAATCAAGTATGCCTAAATATGTATATGTGGAATGAAGCGGCTTTAACTGGCGTTTATCTAATAAACCGAAGTCCAACAAAAGCACTACCGCAAGATGTTACTCCTGCAGAGACGTGGTTCGGGCATAAGCCAAATATCAGTTCTCTTAAAATATTTGGTTGTAAAGCTTATGCTAAGAGCAAAAAATTAGTTATGATCGGTTATGTTCCCAATGGTTACAAATTATGGGACATAAAGGTCAAGAAGATAGTAACTTCAAGGGATGCAAAGTTTGATGAAACGAAATTTCCTTATGCAGATGGGCAAACAAACACAACGTCTTTAATAATAAGAAGTAAAATGCAAGAAGGGGATGAAAATCAAAATGTGTCTGTTATTCTTAATGATGACGAAAGTCCTATTGAAATACCTGAAAATATATCTGAAACAGATATATTAACTTCCGAAGAAGATGTAAGCCATGATGGTGGTAATGAAACCAGCGATGCCAATAATGACAATTATGATGACGCTATAACAATTGAAAGTAGCGAAGAACATTTTCTCAGAAGAAGCCAAAGAGAACGAAAACCTCCAGGTAAATTTCTTGGATTTAGTTTTGGATATTCCATATGCAGTGAAGGTCTTAATTTTGTGGATGTTCCTTGTCAATTCTCTGATATTGCTACTCGTCATGATGCATCTGAATGGTACAAAGCTATTAAAGAGGAATTGCAGTCAATGAAATCAAACCATGTTTGGAAAACGTCAAACGCCCAGAAAATACCAAATTACTAAAATCAAGATGGATTTTTAAAATCAAAAGTGATGAAAATGGTATTCCAATGCGCTATAAAGCCCGGTTGGTAGTAAAAGGTTTCCTCCAACAAAAAGGAATCGATTATAGTCGATTAGAAACGTATGCACCTGTGGCTAAATTGACTACTGTTCGCGTGATACTAGCTATAGCTGTTTAAAAAAATTAAGTATATTTCAAGTTGATGTTAAAACAGCATTTTTAAATGGAAAACTTCGAGAAGAAATTTATATGGAAGTGCCAGATGGGGTCGAAACGAAAAATGGTATGGTTTGTCATCTTCAAAAATCTCTTTACGGATTAAAACAAGCTCCAATCAATACCTTATAGCTTTTGGATTTACCAGATCGAAGCATGACTATTGCTTGTATACGAAATTTGAACATTCTGATATGTTATTTGTAATTATGTATGTGGATGATTTGTTAATTGCAAGTACTAGTGCAAAACTAATTGAACGTTTGAAAAATCATCTATCTGAAAAATTTGAATTATCTGATTATGGAATACTTAAACATTTCTTGGGAATGAAATTTGAAAAAGATGGTGAAAACTGTCCAGACTATGTCCGTAGACTTTTTACATTTTTGCAAAGTGATAGAAGCCCACAGCTGCTATTCCCCATTAGAAATCGTCTTATTTATGAAAGATCATTTACTGTACGAGTCGCCAAATGTTGGAACTCATTGCCACGATCCTTAAGAGCATTCCATCTTACTCGTAATTCATTCAAAGGTAAGCTTGTTGAACACTTTTCTCAATTGAACTGATCTTGATTCTGAATACATATAGTTATTTCATGCGCAATATATCTTCCAATTTATAAGTAGTAGTCTCTTCTAATAATTTTATAACTACATATTATTTTTTTATCTAATTTGTTTTTGCAAATTTTGTGTCTAGTTTATTTGTTGCCTAAATGTATAATTATTCTTATGCTATTCTTGTAGTCCACCAACTATATATGGCCCTATGGGCTCGGTTGGTTATTGTTATAAATAAATAAAATAAATAAATAAATTACATAAAAAAAAAAAAAAAAAAAAAAAAAAAAAATATATAATTATATCACAAGAAGCAAGTGTCACTAAAGTTTTGGACAAATTTTGTACGATGGACTGTAACTCAGTGAAGACACCTATGGATAAAGGTCTGAAATTCGGGCCTGTTCTGTAAACCGAATCGTTTTTCAAAACGAAAAATTTTCAAAAACGAGTAAATGTTTATTTGGTGTTCTACAAATTACTCGATTTGGTGACATTCGAAATTAAGTTAAATAAAATATTTGAACGTTAAAGTCAGTTGTTAATAAAAGAAATTACATTTTAAATAAAAAATAATCATTTAAAATGTCCGGCTCTACATATTTGACAGAAAAAGTGTTTTTCTTCATACAAATAATTTTTCTTCATTCTTGCAGTAAAACTGGAAACAAACTTTGGATTGTTTTTAAAACCAATTTTGTACAATTAAATGTATCAAACTGCATCCGATTTGGTTATAATATGGTATTAAAGACCTCAAATTATTAATGCTAATTGTTTTTTTGATGTTTCACCAGTGATTTATTAGAATAATACCACATTCGATTTAATTTCGACCAGGTGTATTTACTCGATTTAAAAACGAGTAAAACCATGTGAATTCGGTTTAGAGAACACCAAAACATTTTTCTCGTTTTAAAAACGAAAAATTTGCTCGGATTCGGTTTACAGAACAGGGCCGATTATCTATAAACCTAAAGCAACATTCCATTGAAAAACCATATAAAGAATTGCTTGGTAGTTTAATGTATATAATTCTGTGTGTGAGACCTGACATCTGTTTTTCAGTAGGATACCTTGGTCGTTTCCAGCAGTACCCATCAGATGAACATTGGCAAGCTTTGAAAAGAGTATTAAGATATCTTAAAGGAACTGTAAAGAAAAAGCTGAAATACTCGTATAATGGTAATAATTCAAAAGCTTTAGTTGGTTATGCTGATGCAGATTGGGCTAGTGATGAAGTCGATAGAAAGTCAGTAAGCAGAATACGTTGCTTTGAGCACAGCTGTGTCAGAAGCTATTTGGTTACGTAGATTACTTCAAGATTTGAGAGAAATTGAAAATGAGGCTATCACTATATATGAAGATAACAATGGATGTATTTGTATGGCATCACATGTAGAGTGTAAAAAATCTAAACACATAGATATTAAGCATCATTTCATACGGGATTACATAGAAAAAGAAGTTATTAACGTGCAACCTATCGGGACTGTGGATCAACTAGCTGATATATTTACAAAGTCCTTGGATAATAGCAGATTTATTAAACTTTGTGCTAGTTTAGGATTGCATGATTGAGAAGGGGTGTTATAGAAAAGCAATCATAGAATTATGTTTTATATTGTTTGATATATGGAAAAATATTTTTTTTCATTCTGTTGTTGACTATTCATAGTGTAACTTGTCTCTACATTTTTGTTTAATAAACTTTTTTAATAAACCAACAAACTTATAATAATATGTATTTCGGTGAAGTGTGTATAAGATTCGGCACAGCTGCATAGAGCACTCTTACTTATTTCAGATAATATTACAGAATTAATCGTTATATCGTTCTTTATGTTGCGTAAAAGTTTCATGCAAATATTTTGTACTCACCTCTTGAGAGGAAAATTACATTTTATTTTACCATTAAGTTGTTAGTAAATTAAATTTTTTTATTTTTCTGTAAAACAAGCACCAACTAAGTACTCGATATGTAGACAAGATAGATCTGATAAGGTAAACTATTTCAGCAATCGCCATATAAGAAAGTAAAGAATTATTTCTTTGATGCCAAACACTGTTCGAAAAATAAACCAAAACTCTCAAGTTGTTTTTGTTGTTACTAAACTAAGGCTAGATTAGATAAGTTCGAATAATATAAATATGGTTTATATAATTATAAAGGGTGTTTTTTTTAGAGGTATAGAACTTCGAATTGAAATAAAACACAAGAAAATCGTTTTAATGTCCATCAATTTGGCTTTATTGAAAGGATAATTTTATGCCATTAATGTCCAATTAAGGTCCAATTTTCAACCACTTTTTCGAGCATATGGGGCCGTATGTTGGCAATAACGCCACGAATGTTGGCTTCCAAGTCCCCTAACGTTTCTGGTTTGTTGGCGTAGACGAGCGACTTCACATATCCCCAAAGAAAATAATCCAATGGTGTCAAATCACACGATCTTGGTGGCCAATTGACAGGTCCATTCCGCGAAATTATGCGCTCATCGAATGTTTCCTTCAATAAATCGATTGTGACGTGCGCTGTGTGGCATGTAGCGCCGTCTTGTTGGAACCACAACTCATCCACATTCAAAATCTTCAAAATCTTCCATAAAGTTGATGGACAAAGCTCCAATTGCTGTGCACGGTGGCGAATGGATTCATTCGGGTCCTCTTCAACACTTTGCTCTACAGCGGCAATTGTTTCTTCGGTGCGCACTGTTCGACGTCTCTGCGGATGCGTATTATCACATAGAGTAATTAATTAATTGCTCTGATGGACGATTATGTCGACCATAAAATGGACGGAGCTTGCGGTAAACTTCGCGAACTGAACCATTATTTTCGAAATAAATTTGCACGATTTGCAAGCGTTGTTCTTTTGTCAACCTGTTCATGATGAAATGGCAAACCAAACTAAATATTAATCACTTGACAGCTGACAAAATGGCCGCCAGTTAAAAAAGTGATGCCAACTTAAAGTTCTATACCTCAATAAAAAACACCCTTTATAAAGCAGAAATCTACATCAACTGACACCACACACAGTGGACCAAACACAGAAGAACGCTGATGATAAAGGTTTAGTGGCCTTCGAAAACGGTTAGTTGTTCCGTTCAACTATGTGTTGTTAGTCAGAATATTTACAACAACTTTGGTGTTATTGGTTCATTAATAATTATCACATGTAATTTGGCTTACAAGGCGGTACGAACTTTAGCCCGTTCAAATCATTAATATATTCACACTTTTTTAATACCACACTCATACATTTGGGAATTGAATACCAGGTGGACTTCAATTTTTCTTTCAACGCTTCATTCAATTTAACAGCTGTTTTAAAAGAAAAGTAATTTTCTTTGCTGAAATAAAATATATGTATATAAAAAAATTTTTAATTGTTTCCTCGACAACATAAAATTGGAAATCAAATTGCTTGCAGCCTACGTCACAACTTCAATTTTAGCAAATTTTGACAAACCATATGTGTGAAAAAATTTAACTTGTAGCCGCAAGGTTAAACAAACAAAACTATTTGACCATAACTTGCGGTCTCCACCTGACATGAAATGACTCACTCGAACATTAACTTCAAGTTAATGTTAAGAGCAGACTGCTCAAGTTAATATTTTTTTCCAGTTATAATATATATAACAGTAAATTAAGAAAATATGCTTTCGTTTTACATACATACATATGCATATTTTTTAATAGCTTTGCTATTTATTTCGACACTACTACAGTTATCAATTTATTTTTGTTTTGATTTCTTTGTACTTAAAAACCGAGTACGAAAATAAACGGAACAAATTGTTTGATTTTGTTTTGTTTCGTTCTCTGAAGTGAGTGAAACAATAACAAAAAAAAGATTGCTCAATTTCTTTTTGTTTTGTTTTTGCACATGATCACAAACCAGAGAGCACAGACAGATTGTCTGTAAGCCGGCTAAAGGCTCAGTTACCCGACTGTAATGTAATGTAACTGCAACGTAGGAAACAGCTGATCTATATTTTTATATGAAAAGTAGGTTAGGTTACATTACATCTCTATAACCATTTGTATTACTTTTCACATAACAATATCGATCAGCTGTTTCCTACTGTTGCAGTTACTTTACATTACAGTCGGCTAACTGAGCCTTAATAGCCGCCTCCGGCCACAAACAATACATTAATTTAATCGTACGCCGCTAGAAAATAAAGTAATGGGAAATAAATGGAAACGGTTTGAAATATTTACAGAGAATTTGACATCATCATATAATGGGTTGTATATTGCAAATTGCAATTATTCATTCCTGCGGTATATGCTTTCCGTGAAATTGATTTAATAGTGTTTTAACACTGACTTGGTTTTAATAAAAGTTGGTTTTAACGTTAAAACCAACTGTTAAAACCTGGTTTTACCATACAAATTGTTTTTGTTAAATCCAATCCAGTCGTTATCAACGAAATTACGAAATATTTCAATAGAGTTTATACGAAAATATTTTTAAATTTCGAATCGTATCGAATGCCGTAGTTTGCCCCCTGAATTGGTTTTAATTTGGTTTTATGAAATGCAACCCTGTTTTCGCTGTGGTAAATTCAGTGCTTCCAAGTTAAAATTACCGGCAGCAGCTGATAATGCTTATGCCAGTGAATAACAAACAATACATGTCGCTTGAAAGATTTTAAATAATAGTTTTTTGGAAGGAAAACAAGAAAAATATTTTCATTGACCTCAGGAAAGTGAAAATAAACGATATGACATATCGATCCACCGATAAAAAAGTTGCATTTTGTGATTTATTTGTGCAGTTTTTATATACAATAACTTGCTTTCCAAGCACTTCTTCACTTTGTATTACTAGTTACATAATTTTAATATTTTCCATTTTAAAGCGCATTGTAAACTTTCTTAGTTTTCATACAAACAAAAACAGTTGTTGTTCAGTTTGTCAAATAAGTGTTATAAAAAGCAGAAAAAATACAGCAACAAACACACGCATTTCTACAGGAGATTTATTTTATTTTGGACAAAGTTATTAGACAATATGTGAGTTAAAATCTGAACTTAACAAACTTGCAGTGTGAATGCAAAATCAGCTGTTTATGGTTTTAACTTGCAATGTGAAAACACTATAACGTCCCTGTTTTTATTAATTCTGACGTGGTGTAGTGTCGGCTGTTGTTAAAAAGGCATTTTAAAAGATATATGTATGTACATGCATACATACATACACGCATATGTAAATACATATACATAGTAGTCATGTCAGAATTTTTGAAACGAAAAAACAACAAATTATAGAAAGAAAAGTTACAAATTAATCATAGAGAGTATGTTAGAATAAAAAAATTTTAATATATATTAAATTAAATTAATAATTTGAGCGTAAGCAAAAAAGAGAAAAATGTCTATATTGCGGAATCAATAATATGCTAATACCGCAACTGCGGAAAAATACCGCAGCAACGAAATGAATAATTGCAAATTTTGCTTCCACAAAAAAAAGGCTTTCCGCAATCGCGGAACGGAATGAATAATTAGATTCAATATAATTTTATTGCATTGTTATTTAACACATTAAGTTTGTTTTATATAGCTAAGCAGCATAGCTATAACCAGGTGTATTAAGACACCTCTCTCCTTTTTTTTAAATAAAGAAATGCACTTTTTGAGTTTTCCTCTTTCAGATATTGTTCAAATAATTAATTTAAAAACAAAACAAACATCTGTTTAGATAATTCTTGCAAGTAAAAATTTTACTAGTAATAATTTGTCTCTCAATTATTTCTCTCTCTTTTGACGCTCTCTCCTTTTGAGTTAATGAACACTTGCCAGTAACAATTGTTACAAATTCGTAACAATTTTTAGTAAATGAACAAACCTAATATCAACAAATAATAATTACATTTCGACTTTTACCCCTTTTAGACACGGAAAGTTTACTTTGCAAAGCCTTAAGTCAGCTAGGAGAAAGACAGAAAGAGATAGTATTGCTCCCTCTGTCTTTCACGCAGCTGAATTAAGACTTTGCAAAGTAAACTTTCCGTGTCTAAAAGGGGAATTTTATAAAAAAGCTCATATTTGTTACAGTCTCTGACAAAAAAAACAGAAAGAACTATATATATATGCATTTCATTTAAACAATCATAAATTAATAATGGTGTGTGAAAGAGACTTTATTTCTAATACTCGATATGAAACGATTAGCTAATGATGAGAAGGCGAAGTTATAGCAGAGAAAGCCCAACAAAAAGCTTTATTTAATCAATTCAAGTTTTTTTATGAAAACCTTTAGCATTTTAAAATACATATAAAACCATTTAGAAAATAATGTTAATTCGGTTTACAATATTACAATTTACAATGACATACAAAATGGTTTTGAAAATATTTATAAGTTTGGCTACACTAGGGATGCATTATAAATTGATTTGATTGACTTTTTACCATGACTTAAAAACTATTTTAAATACTTTTTATCATATTTTTTTGTTACTACAAACAAGTATTTATGTATTTAGATATGGTTAATAATTTATTACAATAAAATTAATTAGACAATTTTCTACAATAAAATTTGCTGTTTAAAATTAATACTTTTGTCTAGTACTACATAATTTTTGAGTTGGATTACAATTCAAAATAAATATTTTATAAAAAAAATTGCAACAGCTATATATAGAACAATAACATTTTAATGTTTGGATATGGACTACAACAGAGAAAATAATACAAATAAAACCAAATTAATACACCAACAAATTATTTATGCAACATCATGCTAAAAACAAAAATACAAAATAATTAATTTTAATTTGATATTTTTTAACGAACAATTTAATAGAAGTTATTGGAGTAAAATTAAAATTTACGAAATTATGAACAATGTACTTACAAGACCTTCAGCTTGACCCATATGTGGGGGACGATCACTAGCTTCTGTAACTTCACCGTCACGCTGTGATGATGGATTCAACAAAAAAGTATAAGGTAATATAAAATTTTGTTTAATGTTTAAACTCAACTTTTAACAGTTAACAAAAAGGAAACAAAAAGTTAAAGTGAAAAATAATATTTATTGAATTAATTTAAAATAGAGGTGAATAGAAAATGAAAACAAACCAAAAAAAAAACAAGAAAAACAAAATTTTATATAATAATAGATGAAATAGTAGGTTTACTACTTTGTGTGTAAATCACAGAGACAGACAGTACGTTAAAGCGCAGCTCAGCAATGTGTTTTAAAAATCTTTCATAAAAATAGCAATAATGTCCCCGTAATTGTAAAAATTTGCAATTTTTAGTTAAATGTGTAGGCCTTTAGCACGGTGGTTATTTACATAATTCAATTCTGGGCTAAAAACGTCTAAGCGATAATCATTAATATAAAAATTTCAAGCAAATTTTTATTTATGTATGAAGAAAAATTCTCAAATTAAGCTGTGTGTGAGATAAGGTGATTATAAATAGTCTTTCTATATTAATATGTATACATACGTAAATGTGGAGTTATTTTGTTTGACAAATCGTCGGTTGGTTTCTGGTTTGCGGCACACTATATTCAAAATACATTATGTGTGCAGCAAACCAGAAACCAACCGACGAAATGGCATCCAAAGCGCAAGTTCAAACTTATAATAACTTTAGTTTATTTTCAAACTAATGTGTATAGATAAAAAATTTGCGAAATTTCAAAAAGTTTATGCTGTGGATTACATTCAGTATCCTAAATGCTCGAACGACTTTTGAAACAATACAACCTTGATCTAGTGAATTTTTATTGTGCTTTGAAAATTTTCATAAACTCCACATAATACCAGGGGGCTTATTATATAATCCGAATCGAACGGAAATTTGTTCGAATTCAATGTTAATAACATACAAATTCGAACAGTTTTCGTTTCGAATCGAACTACAGGGCTGCATTTTCTCAAAAGTCTTATGACTATTGGCCTTATTCATAAAAAATAACCGCTATCGTGAATACGAGTATTTATTCCCTCGAAATATTTCCCTTTTCCTTAAAGTTGCAATCGTGAATTATTTAAACGTGAAAAAACGCAAATGTTCGAAAAAAAAATAATGTATCGCCGATTTTTATTCCCGTGAGTTTTTCTCCAAAAAATATGTGTATTTTCTCATAAATGTTTTGTTTGGGAATAAAAAACTAATCACAACGTAAGTAGTTTTCTTGTGGTTTTTTAAACTTGTTCGATTTTATTTTTAAAAGAAGTGAAAATACATGAATTAATTTATATTATAGTATTTACTGCCAACAATTCTTCATGTTTTTCACTTACATCCCTGCAGAAAATGTGGTGACAATTGATCCAAACGTACTCGTCCTATAACTGGAGAAAATGTGGGTGGTATCAAAAGAACGGAGTAGTGTATGGAGAAAAAAATCATATCGTTTAAATGGTGACATATTGACCATTTTCGTGATGTATCGTCTTGATCTTGAGCCAATTTAATTCGGACTCGATCTAGTATTGTAGTAAACTGCACTGAACATGTTCGATGTGGTCGAATACAGGACCTATCAAATAGTGCAAATATAATTTTAATTGCTCCCTTCAATGTGACTCTGGAACCACACTAACTATAACTATACTTAATACTGGAGTTAATGTCGACGTCGTTGACGGCGTTTCAACGCCGAAAAAGTTGAAACAGATTGAACTTTTACGGCGTTGCAACGCGTTGAGATTAACTGCTCTCATACAATTTCATACGATTCAACTTTTTTTTTGACATTTGGCGCCGTCGACGACGTCGACATTAACTCCAGGGTAAATATTAACCTAAGCTTAACTTAACGTATTTATAGTTTTGAAATATGAGTGGCCCTGTGGTCGAGTGGGTAGTGTGCCAGCCTGTCATGCACGAGGTTGTCGGTTCGAATCTAAAAAATGTTCAGATTAAATGATCAAACAGAATTGCGGCATAAACACATTTTCCATACAAATTGACACAAAAAATCAGCACCAGAAAGCAGTCGATAGATAGAATTTATTTTATTTTGACAACGTTTTTTCTTATGCTCTCATATATAAATACTTATTCTCTCAAGAATGCTACCATACTTTCAATAAATTTCATACATTTTGTGAACAAAACTACAAAGAAAAATAAGCACAAAAGAAAATAAAACTAAAATTATAGAGCATTTGAAGTTACTGCCGTAGATTTTATTATGGGCTTTGTTAATTTGACAACGATTTTTCCTGAAGTTGCGGACATATTCTGTTTGATCATTAAAAATAAAATGTCATTGCATTTGTAACAATAAAAAAATTTATAAGGGTTAATTGTTACAGTTAAATGTCAAAATTACATTTATAAATAATTTATATTTATATTATTATACATCGAATAGGTCCCTATGGGATAGTTCAGTGACAAGTCACAAGGTGCATAAAAAGTATCAATTAACCCCATACTAGGCCATCCCCATGTAAAAGTGACTGGTCCGCTTCATAGGAAGTGTTAGAACTCGGACTGGTCCCTATCACTTGGGGACCGGTCACGTGACTAGTCTTGTGTCAGTTCCATTTCCTGCAGGGATATTACTTGCGATAAACACACTTGATTTGATGCAACTCACAAATTTCGTCTCTTTATTGTTTCTAATAAAAATAACATAAATCGCAGGAAAATGCTATTCATTTTGCTGAATAAGAATTTATTAAGAAAATTATAAAAATACAATTACATCAATTCACAATAGCATGTTCGACTCGCAACAGATGTTTATTTTGTTCCCTAACAATAAAAAAAAATTATTCCCAAGAATTTATTCCCTTGAGATTCGCGATAAGGGTGAATATTTTTGATTTATAAGAGTTTTATAAAACAGATTTCCATACAAAATTTGTTTGATAAACAGAATTATTTTTTATGCAATTAATTATTATTATTATATTATTTTTTGGCAATTTCTTTTATACATATTAAGTTTTAATATTTTAATTGCACTTTTTTCCAAAATTAATAATTAACCTGTTCGGTAAGATATTAATTGTTTTAAATATTTTTAAATTGATAATTGAGGGGTTAGCTGGATCCTATGCGCATTTCACTCTTGCTACAATGTAAAAGTGACAGGTAAAAAAGCTCGAATTACCAATTAACACAGCTAATAAAAAGCGTTGTAATTTTATTGCACTAGAAAGAAGGATCAAAACAAAAACGCCGACAAAATTTCAGGGAAATCGAGACAAATAGAAAAATACACTTATTTTCCATCTCGTGTCATCCCTGTATACTTTGTAGCAGATCATCATGGAACCTTTACCGGAAAATTTCTTAGAAAAACTAGAGATATTATGTTAAACTTTCATTTAAACAAATAAGAAGTTCAACTTATATCACAGTTGAAACAAGAACTCAATAATCAACAGATTTTTTATTTAATTACTTTACCATTACTATTCAAACATTATTAATTTTGAATCCTTACTACTAATGGTTGATCTCTTTTTGAAAAGTATTGTATAGAATTTATGAAATAAAAATAATGTATTGTCTAGTACAAACCAATAGAAGCAAATTAATTTTTTTTGTGAAATTTTATTTTTTCTAATTAAAAAATTTTAAACTTGGTGCGTTTTTTTTATAAATGGAACGTGTTTTTCTGATTTTGGTGCATTTTGAAATTTCACAGTTGACAACGCTGGTAAATTATGAGGGGTTGCTCACAGCATTATATTTTTTCGTGTTATTGCTTTAAAACGTGTTAATTTATGAGTAACATCTGAATACCCCAAATATATATAAAAACACAACTATGCAACAAGCGACCTTAATCATATTTTTATATATGAATTTCGTGCATATTAACAAAAAGTTGTTGAAGAAAATATTCTTTTCTGTAATTTTATGATATCGCGAATACGGCAATACTGGGTTCATATATTTAAAAAAAAAACTTATTTTTTCATTCAAAAGTAAATTTATTTTCATAAGACGTGCACGAGGACATTTTTAAATTGAACTTACAACGGAATGTGTAAACTAGGGATGGACAAATGGATAAAATGTATCGATATACATATATCGTATCGATATTTTTGAACAGTATCGATATATATTTTTGGAAAACATCGATATTTCGATATATCGATATTTTTTGCTGCGTTAATTTTAATGCACAATTAGTAACTTTAAGAAATTTAATACAAAAGAACTATTTATGTTAAGTTATACGTAACCTACTGTAGCTTCTTAAGACTTCATTTGTCTTAACTTTCTGTTGCTGCTCTGTGCTGTGCCGTTCAGTTTCTAAATTTTAATAGTTACTTTTTCTGTAATAAATTATCAGCTGATTCGGACCAGAACGGTCACAGTTTTTCACTAAAGTGGAACTTTTTCATTTCCCGGGAAAGTGGGAATGACTTTTCGGTTTCCCGGGAATTCCCGCCCGGTGCAAAACAATACAAAATAGTTTTTTATTTAATTTAAATTTATTTATTTCAACAAAAACAAATTATAATTCATGATATCGATTAAATAATAACGTTTTATAAGCACATTAGTCAAAGAAATAATACAATTTCAGTTCCCGGCCGTAATTCTTGTAAAGTTTTAGCTATAGTTCTACTGCCATCAAAATGTGCGGGATCCCGTGAAATCCCGTATGAAAAACATTAATTGTTTCAATATAGTGTTTATGTTTTTCTGGTAAAAATTAAGTTTTTTTAAATTCTTAAAGCACAATCACAGTTTATTTCGAAATGTTTGTATTTTATTTATGCTGCCACTTGCAACTAGTTAACAGTTTTTTTATTTTCACAGGTTGAACCGAAACTGAACAGAATTAAGGAGAGAAAAACTAACGGCTTGTATATGATTTCTATAAACCAAAAAGAGTCAGCTGATTCGTAAGCTTTTAGGGTTATACCCACACAATCCAAAAAGTCAACTGCCTTAGTTGGGTCACCTTATAAATTCGCCAGGGATGTTATTATGAAATTTCTCTGTTTTTCTTCCCATCACTAGTAGTGAACGTACAGTTAAAAAACGGCTATAGCTATTAAAAGTATCGAAATCCGATACTCGTAAATAAGAATCGATGTATCGATATATCGGTTTTTGAAATATCGGCGATATATATCGATATTTATTTTCTCAAATATCGATATATCGATATTTTTTGCCCATCCCTAGTGTAAACTATCAAGTAACTTGCTAGACTTTCACTTATTTCTTCGAAATTTTCGTTGATAATAGGTACACACTACTTGCAAGCAATTACTTACATGTGTAAGTGCAAGGTTATAGCTGGGGGAATCACCGATATTTTTCTGTGCAGCCACGCACTTCATCAACACACTAGTCTGTCTACTTTAGAAACTGGCATTAATTAATAAAAATATTTCATTCAATAAGAATTGAAACTCCTGAACTTAAGCCTAATTAAAATTAATTCTGGTTTTATATTATTTTTATAAAATTGTTTCTGCTTTTGTTTTTTTTTTTTTTTTTGAACAAAAATATATTAAAACATTATACAACACTTCATACTACCGCTTGAATCCCCCAGTTATTTAATTTCTTGAATTTATAAATTAAATACAAAATTAATTTTTTATATGTGGTGGTAAATTTTACCCCGTCCTCGAATTTTTTTTAAACTACTTTTGCCAATTGCGCATTAGTAATTTAGCTTTTTTGGAATCTTCCTATACGTCGTCCTTCGTAACCAGTTGCATTTTGGAAGATATTATTAGAGACTGATCCGAAATATCCCAGGGGTAAAAATTACCATCATCCATATTAACGAAATTTTTCAAAGAAAATATTTTGTCAGTTTTAAGGAACATTTCTAATAGCCCATTCAACCTGCACAAAAATTATTTAATTTGGTGCCGAAATCTCCTACCAAATTAAAAGTGTTCATAATGCGTTCGACCTGATTTTGGTTGACATTCTGCACTTGCTATCATCCATTTTATAAAATTTGTTTAATTTTCGCACTATTTTGGCCACACGACATTATTTTCTAAGAAACTTTTTCCTTTAAAACTCCTGTACGTTCATAAATAAATTTTTATATTTTCATTACTCTACGTCTACACCTGATATATTTTTATTATTTTATTATAGAAAAAAGAGATAACATAAAAAAAATTATCGTTACCTTAATAAAGAAAGGCCCTAACTCATTATATTTTTTAAATCGAGATTTTTGCATTTTTCCATACATTAGATGTTCTATCGAAATACGAGGGTGGATCATTAACTCAGTGTCTTTTTGAATTTCCCGCCTCCTTATTGAAATGGCAACACTGCTCCTGTCAAGAGGCAACTATCAGTTGACTCCTGTCTAAATTTGAACAAGCTGTGTCATTTAGTTTGTGTTTGGCAGCCGTTGATAACAGACTATCTCGCTTTTGAGAAGAAAATGGAAAAAAGTGAATTTCATGTGCTCATTAAAATTTTTTTTTTGCGGAAAAAACCGTCAATAAAACCAAGGAAAAGCTCGATAAATACTATGGAGATTCTGCACCATCGATTTCAATGGTAAAAAAAAGTGGTTTACTGACTTTCATTGTGGTCGCACAAGTACAAATGACGCTGCACGTTCTGGACGGCCAATTGAGGTCAGTACACCCGAAAATCTTGAAAAAAATCCACGATATGGTGTTGGCCGATCGAAGAGTAAAACTGAGTAAGATTGTTGATGCCACAAGCATTTCATATGGCAGTGTGGTTTCGATTTTAAATGATCAGCTGGATTTAAGAATGTTGTCTGCAAGATGGGTGCCGCGTTTGCTCTCAATTGATCATAAACGTAAACGTGTGACAATTTCAAGGGATTGTTTGGATTGTTTGTTTAACCGCAATCCGAATGAGTTTTTGTGGCGTTTTGCAATTGTGGATGAAACCTGCTCCGAAAAAGGCCTAGGTGAGGTTGTCGGCCAATAAGGTGATCGCAACCTAATTTTTGGGATGCATGCGGGATAATACATTCGATCAAAAGGGAAAAACAACAAACGGCCAATATTATGTCAACTTATTAGAGCGATTTAATGAGGATTTAAGAAGAAAACGACCCCATATGGCCAAGAAGAAGGTTCTTTTTCAACAAGATAATGCACGAGTGCACACGAGTGCAGTCTCAATAAATAGGCTACGAATTGGTAGCCCATCCGCCATATTCTCCGGATTTAGCCCCTAGTGACTACTTCCTATTTCCAAACATAAAGAAATGGCTCGGTCGAAAGAGATTTAGTTCCAACGACCAAACAAATGCCTATTTTAAGGACCTCGAAAAATCCTATTTATTGAAAGGGATACAAAAACTGGAGAAACGTTGGACTAAGTGTATTGAGTTAAAAGAAGATTATGTTGAAAAATAAATTTTTGTTTTGCAAAAAAAAACTGTGTTTCATTGAAAAAGTCACGGACTTATTGATTTCAAAAAAATAATGATGTGTATTGTTCCTAAAAAGGAGCTTTAAACAAGGATTATAAATGTATGGAAAATTACCTAATTTCAAGTTGATTTCAGCTGAAATCATGAAATTACTTAATTTGGCGTCAGCCTGAATGGGCTAAAAGAAATGTTTTCGAAATTTATTTCTATAGGTTGCATAATAACAATTTTTAATTGAAGGTCATATCGAATTAAAGAAATTCAGTGGTTGAATAACGAAATTTTTTCGTGTTATATCGAAGTCAGCTAGATTTTTACGTGGCAAACTTCAACTTCTTTCTGGCTTAAGAATATCGAACTAATTTTGATATCGCAAAAAGGCAGCAGAAAAAGTAAAAAAGTAAGGGCCTGTTTCTCTAAATGCGAACGATAGATTCGATCGAATATTAATATTAGAAACAAAAACAAATTTCAGTTTTTTGTTTTTGTTTTTAATATAAATGTTCGGTCGAATCTATCGTTTGCATTTAGAGAAACAGGGGGTAATTTTATTTTTAAATTATTTATTTGAGCGAGCATTCGAATCTTTTCGATTTAGAAAAGTTTCCTTTGACTTCTCCATTAACTAGCAGAACAGTGGAACAAGGTTGACAAAAAATCAAATGTTAATTTTTTTTCTCGAGTATTTCTTAACTGTAAGCAAAAACCCATAAATATAGCAGACTTTTTTAGCTCGTGGATAAAAAAAAATTCGACTTGCAAAAATCTTTTTTATCAGATCAAAAACATTAACTTGACATCGGTTTTAATTTTTCATTAACACAAGGTAGCTTACTTTGAGTCTTTGTGGCTCTTGCCCTTTAAAGATATAGAGTCCAAATTCCAGACTTAAGCTCTATGACACCTCCTCAAATGTTGTATTAAATATCACAACAATCGAAACTGCCGAATTATTTCCATTATTTTTTAACAAAATCCCCATTGTGTATCGGGTACTTTAGGCCTCACTAAGCACCAGAAGGCACCGTCGTATCGAGCTAAAAAATTAAGACTACATTTATGACAGCAAACCTCATATTTTAGATAGTGAAAATACATCAATTAAAGAAAACTTTTTTTTTGCGTATGCCACTCTTGTCCACTACGACCTAATCAACTTTCTCTTAATATTTAATAAAGGGTGTTTTTAAGAGATACATTGAAATAATTAAATTGAAATAAAATAGAAATAAATGGTGTTAACTGTCATGAATTTGGATAATTATTTGTAATTTTTATTTAATTGTGATCTCCAGCATATCGCTACCTCGGCTGAAACGGATGAAATCCAATCGTGAGGTCCGATTTCCGCCCCACAAAAAAATAGCCCAACTATGTTAAATCAAATGATCTTGAAGGCCAACTCAAGCGACCATTAGGCGAAATTAATCGTTTGTTGAACGTTTCTTTCAATGTTGAACCGTCTTGTTGAAATCACAGCTCCTCAATTGTGGCATTAACTGTAACGTTATAGGCGGCATACATACTCTTATATTTCAATAAATACGGACCAATGATTCCGCCGGCCCATAAAGCAGGATGCAACGTAGTTTAGACTATCATCATGACGACTCTCTTCAATACAAACACGGCACGGCAGTTTTAACATATTGACCCGTAAATTAGCCTCCAAGATGATGCTATTCAACACCGCTGTAGTATTTTTGTAAGCTCTTTGCTCTACGTCGACAAACCACAGACGCTTGACATCTAGGAAGGCAACAATCACTACCTTATTGAATTAAAATAAAAAAAAACATCAGGAATTATCTTTCCTAAGGCCAAATTCGTGGCAGTTAACACCATTTATTTTCTCGTAATTTATAGTTTTATGCTTCTGAAAGAAATTAAGCACTTTATTAGCATGAAATTGTTTGAAAAATTTAATAAATTAATTTGAGAATTTTTCTTCATTAAAGCAAAAAAAAATTATAATAATATGTAGTATGCATAAGTCATTTTAATTTTATAAAACTAACCGTGTAAAACCCCTTGTAAGTGGTATTACAAAATTTACACATTACACATATACATACATTCATATCTCAAGCAGTTGATTGCATGTATACGAGTAACTAAACCATTAGATTATTAATTGTATGATTAGTAAATAAAGCAATTTTTGATTTTTGATGATTTTCGTGAAGATTATTATATGGTGATTTATATGCCATGAAATAAAATTAAGTGCATTTTAAGTGAATTGTAAGTGATAATAAAACGTGCAGTTAAAATTTATAAAAATAAAGAGAAAAAATTAATAATAAAAACGGATGATTGATAGAAATTAAAAATTAATTTATATTTATATTACATTAATGAAAAACTTTGATACGGCCTAAAAAAACATCCTTTCTACCCTTATTTTACAGAAAAATTTCATATTGATATTTTTTTTTAATTCTAAAAATTAGGTCAACATTTTTCCCCTATCCAAAGAGAAGGAAATAAATTTCATTTTCATTACGAAGAAAGAGTTTATTACGAGTTAGTAGTACTCTAGAATTTAAGTTCACATACAGCTCAATTATGAATAAGAATTCCCTGGGAGTTTTTATCCCAATTCCCGTTCCTCCTATTATGAATTAAAATTTTGCCGGGAAAAAATTCACTGGGAAAAAAGTAGGCATTCTAAATATGTGGGAGAGAGAGAGAATTTTCTGAGAGCTTTCTCCCCGAACATTTGGAAAAGAACTAATACAAAAATTTTTCCCAATTCCCGTTCCTCCTATTATGAATTAAAATTTCCCCGGGAAAAAATTCCCTGGGAAAAAAGTAGGCATTCTAAATATGTGGGAGAGAGAGAGAATTTTCTGAGAGCTTTCTCCCCAAACATTTGGAAGAGAACTAATACAAAAATTTTAAAATCAAATTAATAAATGTTGTTAAACAATGGTATAATAATTTATTCAGAACAAAAATTTAAATAAGCACCGGAATGTTATATTTTCCTCTTGTTTTAGGCGTTTTTATCCAAGCCCTGCGCACATGCACTTCAAAAACATGAACTACTTCTGCCGTCTGAATAAATACTAAAGCAGCCCACTCACTTGCAATATAATTGTGCAATTTTTCCTATTGTACAATAATATCGCCAATGCGTATGTCATATTCGAAGGTGCCACAACATATTTTCAAATATCACAAGACTTTTGATTTTTATTGTACAATCAAGACAATTGTGTAATGTGGTGGCAACATTGTTCAATGTTGTTTACTTTTTTACTGTCAGGGAAATTGGGCAATATTTTCTTTGAAAATATTGTGCCATTTATTGTAAAGTGTAGGTCAAAACGACAATAATATGTACAAGAACATGTGCAATAATATTGTATAATGGATGGGCCGCTTTAAGCACTAAATTTTGCACGTCTCCTTTAAATTTACATAATAGGAAAATTGAAGATTTGTTTCACTCTAATATCAAGACCGATATTGCATATATCGAAGCGAATATTCCTTTATGAGAATTTTTTTATTTGATTAGAGGAAACGTGTACAATACTTCTTTTATTACAAAATTCTCGTAGATGAATATTCGATTCGACATACTCAATATGGGTGATTCTTATTGGCAATGAAAACATATACAGGGCAATCATGAATAAAATTCTGCGTGAAATTTCTCCCTTTTCCAATTAGATTTTTTTGTTTTCCCTATTACTTGCTATTAGTTGGAATTGTTCCCCGCGAAAAATTTCACGCGGAATTTTATTCATGATTTCCCTGATAATTTTTATTAAATTTCTATTACTGAACTCTTGCGTTCAAGTAGTACAAAATAAAATGTAAACGTTAAGCAGCTGATTCCGATTTTACTCTCTCCCGTATTTGCTTATTCCCCGGCTATTTAGAATAGTTGGGTTTTTCCATGGGAACAAATGATAGGGAAGAGAAAAAACTCCATGGGAAAATTCATAATGGGGCTGATAATTTCAGAAGTTTGTAAATACTCGTATATTTTTAAATTTATGATCATTTCTTTTCTAGAAAAAAATCATTATTTTGTATAAGAAAATCTCTCTGAAAAGGGAAAAGTATGTTTCATTCCAAGAAATTCACCTTTACTAAAGGCGGAAGGCATTGAACTTTACGCCCTGTATAAATCGTCAGTTTTGAAAATGGCATGCCTTCTCTGTTTATATATCTGTGGCAAAAAGGAAAAAGTGCTTAAGTCGAGATAAGATGCTTTTGAGTTAATGTCACCATTGTAATCTTTGATGTTAACAAAGCATATTAAATTTCGAAGCAGTGATTAGCAGCTATTTTATTGGTTACTTTACTTCGCCAATGATTCTGCTATACAATACCGACTGAGGAGGGCGTTCTGATATTTCGTAGTCGGTTTCGTAGTCAACGTGCTAAATAACTACTTAAGCCAACGCCTTGAAAATAGTTCGTATATAATTCGTATCCGGTCTAAGCGCATAGTGTGTATATTATTCGAAACCAATTTACTTTTAGCAAAATTATACATGGAACCACATTATTATTCCAATACAAATGCGACCGATTGCAGATCCAGGTAAAGGAAAAGCATATAGAAATCTCTTATTTCCCATGAAGTTAAAATTATAAAAATAGAATATTAAAGAACTTAAAGAAGTGATGAATAATCATTTAACCGATATTTCTAGAGACTGTTCGAAAGATAGTAACCTAGGATCTATGACAAGAGTTGAAACGTAAGAAAACTTTTTTGGCTTCCGGAACATAACACAGTTTTTCAGACTGAGTACATGACCGTAATGGAAACATTAAATGGTTAAAGGAAATTAATAACAGGGTGGCAGCCCGTAATTTCACGAATAATAAAACTATTATAAAACCCTTAATGAAGGAGGAAGTTAAATTTCGGAACGTCCTCCAATGTAAAAATTAGAAAAACTCAAACGCTAACATTTCAGACCTACAGATAATATGGATACCGCGACATCAATGCATAACAGGAAACAAAGATTCTGATTGATAGGCTTGATGGGGGCATCTTTGAATAACATCACACTGCAGAATTTCAGATCTTTCAATAGACTCAAAACCGAATTCAAACAGTCCTCGTTTGAAGATCATGAGAGAGTTTGGAAAAATGCTACTGTGGCAAGAGTAATCAGAATCTTACGAGGTAGTCGGAATCAAGAGCAGTCAAAAGCGATTCGAAGATTCTATAGGCGCATAATATGCTGAATTGGGTATCAGTGAATCCCGTATGCTATTGGTATTGATATTGGGTTAAGTAGTCGCAAGAGAACAGCATAATTGTATAAACTGATAACACGAGCTGTGAAAGAATACAATTAGAATTTCTGAGTTCTGAGTTATGAAAACGTGTTGAAAAAGAATTTATTTTAAGTCAAGATTATACTCTTGATTATCAGAGGTGTTATTCTCCTGATCTAGGTTAAGTTAGGTTAGGAAGGTTAAAGTTATAGCACACATCCGCACAGGGTGCCCCTGTGGCTGAGTTGTAGCGATGCTAGCCTCTCAGTCCAGAGGTCGTGGGTTCGATTCCCACCATAGACCCTGGGTGTTTTCCGCAGACAAGCTAATCGCTTTGCGGGTTGTGTTTGTTCTTTAAAAAAAAAAAGACCCAATTGTTGTTATTATATTGATAGTAGGTTCACACTCCGTCAAACACATATTCTGAAACCTTCGAAAAAAAACACATAGGCCAGACCCCTATACGTTTTCATGCATTTGTATGGCAAAAAGGGTACCGTAACTTTGAATTGAATGAACTATGCTTAGGGATGAAACGATACGAGTAAATAAAAGTAAGTGCTCGATACTTTTTCTTAGAAACCAAGTACTTTTGGTATCGATACTTTACTACCGAGTACAGAGTAGGTATCGGTAAAGAGTACTCGTATCGGTCAAAAAAATACTCGTTTCTTATTGCCCACAACAATGTTTAACATGACGTCAGCTTAACAAAATTTTATTTGTTCGTATTAAATATAAATTTATGTTGAGAATATATGTATATTAAAGTAAGTTCAAAAAATGGGACCTCAAGCTAAGTCTGTGGTTATATTTTATAAAATAGGCTATAAAATTGCGAGCTGATAAAATTGTTTTAAAAGCGTGTGTTATTGCGACAATACACCGACTATACTGCTCCTGTCGACAAAAATATGTATGTCAAAGCAAGTACATACAGAGAGTGTCACTAATAATCGGTTTTCAGATTCACAATCAATAAAAAGTCTACCAAGCTATGGCGAATTTTTTAGTTTAAAAATTTGCCATTGTTTGGCAGACTTTCTATTGATTCTGAATCTGAAAACCGAAAATTAGTGACACTAACTGTACATTAGAGCGTCTCGCCCGACAGGCAAAAAAAAAACAGTTCTCCGTACACCAGCGAATATAAAGTATTGTTCCAAGGAGATTTCAAAAAAAAAATTTTAATTTTTTTTTGCCGAACGTAGGGGTCGCCTTTTTAGTTTTTTCGTTATATCTTCCATATTTACAGTCTGATCTTAAAGCTTGATATAGTGAATTTTTTGTCTCAAGGAGGCCAATATTTTTGCTCTTGGGTCCATTAACCTCAAGTGTACCGTTCTAGTACTTACCCCCCAAATCTTATTTCCTACCACCCTAATGTGACACCTTAATGTTAGAAATTTATAGTTCGCGAAAAATCATAAGACTTTTGCTAAGAAAGTATTTCGATCAATACAGCACAACTATTTAAAAAATGCTTTTATAAATTCATTGTTGCAGACCGTAGGGGTCACCTTTTTAAATTTGTCATAGCTTCAGTATTTACATACAGATATTAAAGTATAATATATCGATGAGTTTGTCTGTGGCAGACCAATTTTTTGTTAATTCAAAAGTCTTTGACCTCAAAAGTCTTTGACCTCAAAAGTCTTTGACCTCAAGTAACCTTTACATCATACCTCAAATTATACAACAAGGAATAAGCAACAAAAAGCAAAGTAAAATAATAGAAATTTTAGTCGATCATATCTTGACGTGATTCCAGTTGGCTATATTTTTGACGGCTCTAGAGTTTAGAAAAAATGTGGCCCATGCGTTGCTCGTCGGCCACCATGGCAGATTCATGTACTACATGAATGAAACGCTCGGTGTTGTGAGAATGAGATGGATAAGCTGTGAAAATAATTTTGTTTAGCAAAGAAAACTATGAAATGAAGATATTTTTCTTGCGCTTACCTGGTAATTCGATTACATTTTGCGAACATTGTAATGCTTCCAGATGCTCTTGGGTATAGTTAAAACTACAAGCATTGCGTCTCTGTCAATTCGAATTTATTCCAATTGAGCATATCGAAGTATGAGTCACTTTCAAAGTTTACCGAAAGACCGAACATTTGACGAATGCATCCAGTTGCATCATTACGGGCTAATAAAATTTTAGTATAGCCATCTGAATGCACTATAGCATCTTCGTCTGTTATCATCGATAACAAAACATTCTCAGGGTGGAAAAAGTACGAGTTATTTTAGATAACAGGACGGAGGGTCTGTTGAACGTCTTCCAACAACTGACGAATTCATGCTATGTATGGAAAATGTTTCGGTTTCCGTGAATTGCCAGTGGTTTGCTTTTCACAAGGAACCAGAAAAGCGCATACACTTTTAATTCTTTTTGTTTAAGTTGAGATATGATGGGTTGATACTATAGACGTAATTGAGGTCAAAGACTTTTTATTTAAAAAAAATTGGCCTGCCACAGACAAACTCATAGATATATTATACTTTAATATCATCAAATGTTCGGCATACAAGTTGTTAATTTTGTAAACTTCGAAAGTTATGAGTCACTTTCGATATGATCAATTGGAATAAATTCGAATTGACAGAGACGCAATGCTTGTAGTTTTAACTATACCCAAGAGCATCTGGAAGCATTACAATGTTCGCAAAATGTAATCGAATTACCAGGTAAGCGCAAGAAAAATATCTTCATTTCATAGTTTTCTTTGCTAAACAAAATTATTTTCACAGCTTATCCATCTCATTCTCACAACACCGAGCGTTTCATTCATGTAGTACATGAATCTGCCATGGTGGCCGACGAGCAACGCATGGGCCACATTTTTTCTAAACTCTAGAGCCGTCAAAAATATAGCCAACTGGAATCACGTCAAGATATGATCGACTAAAATTTCTATTATTTTACTTTGCTTTTTGTTGCTTATTCCTTGTTGTATAATTTGAGGTATGATGTAAAGGTTACTTGAGGTCAAAGACTTTTGAGGTCAAAGACTTTTGAATTAACAAAAAATTGGTCTGCCACAGACAAACTCATCGATATATTATACTTTAATATCTGTATGTAAATACTGAAGCTATGACAAATTTAAAAAGGTGACCCCTACGGTCTGAAACAATGAATTTATAAAAGCATTTTTTAAATAGTTGTGCTGTATTGATCGAAATACTTTCTTAGCAAAAGTCTTATGATTTTTCGCGAACTATAAATTTCTAACATTAAGGTGTCACATTAGGGTGGTAAGAAATAAGATTTGGGGGGTAAGTACTAGAACGGTACACTAGAGGTTAATGGACCCAAGAGCAAAAATATTGGCCTCCTTGAGACAAAAAATTCACTATATCAAACTTTAAGATCAGACTGTAAATATGGAAGATATGACGAAAAAACTAAAAAGGCGACCCCTACGTTCGGCAAAAATAAATAAAAAAATTTTTTTTGAAATCTCCTTGGAACAATACTTTATATTCGCTGGTGTACGGAGAACTTTTTTTTTGTGATACGCTCTACTGTACATACTATATACATATGTACATATATCGTCGTTGGTTATTGGTTTCCGGCACAGTATATACAGAATACATTATGTCTGCAGCAAATCAATAACCAACTGACGATATGTGGGTATTGTGTGTATTTACTTTTATTTCAATACTTCAAATGATATGAAGAACCTGACCGATACAAGTAAGTATCGATGCTTTTTATGCGATACTCAGTAGGTATCGATACTTTTGAACCGATACCGTATCAAGTAGGAGTATCGATACCTTAGTGGTATCGTTTCATCCCTAAGTATGCTCGTATATTATTTTGGTAAAAAATGTAAAAAAGAAATTTATTAATTTTGTGGAATGCATGAAAAACAAGTATAATCAACTTTAGAATGTTGTTGGCACACAGGATTGATGCATTTGGTGTAGTAAAAACGTGTCTTCATACGCAGCTTTTCGTCTTGCGTGAGACAAATTCTGCAATCTTTTCTGGAATTTAGTGTACTAGGGTCGCTTTGTTGGTTAGGCAGCATGTTGCTGGGAATATTCAACGGCCTTCCAATGAAAGATTCAACGGTCAAACGGGTTGAATGCTGTCCCAAAATATGGTTGTTGATCATGCTTCTCTTTTCTGGTTCCTTCAATATTTTCATTGAATATGATGTAAGCGGCTAATCCCATGACGTCTATCATGTTGCCAAAAAAAAAATGCTAATGGCCAACGTCTGGTTGTCCGTTTTGTGGAGTAATGCGTTACCATTTGGTCCATTGTATCAACGCCGGCTTTTGTCGAATTGTAAAATTATATAACTTCCGGTTTTTCCGCTACGCCTTCAACTTTCTTGGTGTAGTGCACAGTGGATAGTATATTTACTGCACAGTGAGGTTATCATAGACACCGAACACAGATGAAAGCACTGACCGTTTGCTGTCTTTTTTCACTTCTTTGGGAAGACACCTTTTGTTGGATCTAATGGTGCCAACGTATGCTAGTCCAATCGACGAAAGACGTAATAGTTCTGCCGCTGTTGGTGTATCGATTAGCCAAACTCATGAGCACATTTTCGCCCTGGTTTGTCTATCGTTGTTCTCCCTCCTTACCAGTGTACAGTTTTCCTTGCAACGGATATTTGGTTTTCGCATCACATGCCCACCATACTTTTGTGCTATACTTTGTGGGCTTTGATGGGATGTATTGCGTGAACTTTGTGCGCCCACGGTATGGAAATAGCTGCTCTTCGATGGTTACACTTTCGTATGGTTCAAAATTACTTGCAAGATTGTTATTCAAGAAGTTCCATATGTCGCGAATGGGAGCAGCTTTTTCGGTCTGTTGACGAAATGCGCGAGTACGACTATCGTCAAATTGAATACAGCGCATCAAAGTAACAAATCGTCTATATGACTTGGCTGAACGGAATATTGGAAGTGCAGCAGTTTGCCATCAATCTTGAGACCTGCATAGTATTATGATTGACACCAAAAGCCAATAGTATCGCAATAAAAGCGTCAAGCTCAACACTTGTCATATCAACCCATACTCATGGTGAGCAGTTTGCATGTTCTGCGTTCCATTTGCGTGTAACTTTTTCTCCATATAGATTTGTTTGTGTTACGAAGATGAACGTAATATTCGGTGAAAAGAAAAGCTTGAACACGTCAAATGGAGTGGTCAGGTTTGTTTTTTGTCCACCTCTGAAACGCATGATGTTGTGCTGGCGGAATCTCACTGTAGCGGGTTCAGCTGTACTCCACTTGGTACCATATTTTCCAAGCAAAAAACCGTCTTCAGCTTGAATTGGTGCATTCTCACTTTCTTCTTCGGATTCTTCATCGCTGTCCAATATTTCATTTGCTTCAATTTCCAATTCATATTCAATGTCCGAGTCGTCATCTTCGGGCACAAAATCTCTGTTTTCACCTTTTTGGTCGTTAAATAAATCTCGTTCATCATCTGCTTCTGTGTGTAGTGCGAAATCACGCTGTAACGCTGATGATAGTTGTTGTTGGAAATTATCAGTAAGTCTGCCCATACGCAAGCGTGTATTGTACACAAATTTTAAATCCTCAGCCATAATAATTTTACTTGTAGTTTCCGCACAAAAAATTTATATTTCGGACTGTCGTTGTTGTATGTTCAGCATTCAATAATAAACTAACCAAGGCGAATTCACATAAGGTGGTCTTAATTCACCAGCTGACATAGCTTCTCTGTTGTCAAATCAACCAAAACGTTAGGAAATATTTTGACAACAGGAAATTTTACACTAACAAATATACAAGGCGAATACGCAGAGTTGCAAATTAAGACCACCTTGTGTCAATTCGCCTTGAAACTAACTGAACTCAAAACCAAAATCACAAACGAAAGAAAGAAATAAGAGAAAAATTAACACAAAAACTACCTGGAAGTAAACATCTGCATTGAATTCACAGAAAAACAACCCAAAATATAAAAAAACAAGGTTGACAACAAAATATCTGGAAGCAACAATCTGCATTGTATTTGCAGAAGAATA
Organism: Tachina lurida; assembly: GCA_944452675.1. Taxonomy (NCBI): domain Eukaryota; kingdom Metazoa; phylum Arthropoda; class Insecta; order Diptera; family Tachinidae; genus Tachina; species Tachina lurida. The sequence goes on along the minus strand of OX101754.1, from coordinate 38,796,319 downwards.
ACCCAAAATTTGTATAATAATAATTTATTTCATACAAATTGTATAGGGGGACTTTTTCTTTTGCAGTTTTCGTTGTGTTTTATTTTAGGCGGCTACCGGTAAATACAGGTATCTGCCTAAACTAGAAGTATGTTAATTAACGCTCAACAATTAAATATACTATTGGGGTATTCACAACAGTGTCTTAAGTGTCCTAAGTGTCATAATGTCTTAAAACATTTTAACATAGTTTAAAAAAATTGTTGTTGTGGGTCAAACAAAAAGTCATAAAGTAATAAGACTTTCTCATCTATGTTTATTGTTTGTCATAACTACATGTAAAAATGCGTGATGCATTAAACACATTCACTACAGCAAGCTACCGACTACCAAATGTCAAGGATAGAATACACATGTTTATATGAGAATGATTATTTTGAAGACAGCAAGGCAACACGGCGACATTTTGTTGTCTATGCTGATTTTGTCGTTGTACTCCAATTAAACTAATTTCTATTTCTTTGGCTACAATGAGCAAATGTAGTGTTACCAGTGCAAAACAAAATGTTGAATGAATGATATCGCACAATTATTTCATATTATTTACTAGAAACAATATCCAAAAATTGATGTAAAGAATAAATTGATTCATTATTGTACTTTTATGTGAAATAAGTACATTTTAAAAGAGTAAATAATTTTTATAAATGCAAAATATATGAAAGTGGCAATACTGAACTATGTATTTGTATTTGAATATCAGGTGCAGATGGTGCTGCTGCCGTCTCCAAAATAATTAAGTAGCTGGCTACGAGGCGACAAATGCTGCTAGCGGCATTTGAAGTCGTGTGTTCGTGTAGCCTGCTGTGGTGAATCTGTTTAATGCATGAGAGTTTACCAAAGGAATTGAGAGAGAGAGAGAGAGAGAGAGAGAGAGTAAGCAATGTACAAAGGTGCTAAAACCAAAATACAAATAAGGACAATATTTTTAATTGTAAATTATGAGGGGTTGCTCACAGCATTATATTTTTTCGTGTTATTACTTTAAAACGTGTTAATTTATGAGTACCATCTGAATACCCCATATGGGTTTGTCCAAGGGTTGAAGACAGTTTATATTTAGTGGATCGATTAAAGAATAAGTAAGACCTTAATGGAAACAATGTTTATTACTTACTTAAAAATAATTTGATTCTCTACTTAACGCCACTAATTTTTTAATCTGGTATAATTTCTTGTGACGGCTACGTAGCTACACTCTTTGATAGCTGCAACATATTTTAAAAGCATCAAAGAAGTCGTTTAATGGCCTAAACCTCTGATTTGAGATAATCGCACACAAAAAGTCTATAGGAAAGTGGATAGACTGGGAAGCCAAGCTTCCGAATGGCATCCTTAATTCTTAAACCAATTGAATTCTGCAGCTTTAGTTCTTTGTGTAAAATGCGAAATAATGAAGGTCTATGCACATCTAAAGCACTTGGGTAGTTTCCAATTAAAAAGATACGATCGTCACTACAGTACTAGCTCGATTTGCACAACCACCGATTATTGTAACACCCCGATTAGCGCAACCGGTAATTTTTTTACATTACAGTCTTTATAAGTGCAACTTTTTTCAAAAACAGTCTCTATAAGCGCAACTTTTTCTCTTTTAGTTCTTTAAAACGCTTTTCTCTCTAAATATAATGAATTGAAAACGTAGTTTTCACAAATACTTTCAGTTTCGCAAAAGAACTTATCCCAAAAATTTTTCTACACGTCAGTTCTAATACTTTTCATTTATTATTTTATACAAAATTTTTGCATGAGTAGAAAAAAATGTTTGTTTATTTACACTGAATTTACAATGATTTTTGCTGCAGCAACTTTTTATTTTATAGTGGAAAAGAGCGAGAGAGCAATACAAAATGCACATATTTCTATTTCAACACTCTCACACATATTAGAGAATTACTGTAACAAAAAATTGCAAGTCTGGACCGGGACTATTCAGATGAAATCGAAGCTATAAATTTTTCAGACGAAGAAACTTCAGCGAATAAACAAATTAAAATTACACAAAAGCTTAAAGTAGATGATGACATTAATGTATTTAACATTTGTATGGAGTGGGCAACAGAGAATAATATTCCCTTATGAAAAATTAGTTGGGCGGCATGATTTTAGGGGCTACAAAATTTTCACAACCTTAAAAATTAAGAACCGTAAAATATTTGAATAATTCGAAATTGATCAATTTTGTGGATTAGTATCGCTTTGTATCAATGAAAAATTTAGAATATAGTTCTGATTTTACCCGTTAATTTGTCGGTGTGGTGTATTTTTTATTTTTTTTAATTTATATGAAAGTATTTTTAAGCACTTAACGGCCCTTTTCACAATGTACAATTCAAAGCTAACAGGGACTTTAACGCCAACTTTTGTATGAAGAAGTGTCAGTTAAAGTTCACATTAACTCTTAACCATACATTGTGAAAAGGCACGTAAGTGTACCATTGTGCGTTGTTGAGATTTAACGACAGTTTGGGTAATAGTATTTTACATATTAATTTACAAAACCAGAGTGAATTCTAGTTAAGAGGTATTGACAAGCAGCGTTTAAAAACTTCTGATTTGTGTAATTGTTTTTGCTTCTGCTTCTGAAAATGCAAACAGTCGCAGTCAAAGCGAACGCAGGAAACAAAAAGTTATACAGAACGAAGAATTTCAGCAGTCGACATGTTCGAACAGTTTTTGGTTTGACTAACTCCATCTTTAAATAAATTCGGAAGTTAAATTTTTGTTTTTCTAGTTAGACTACATACTTTTTTGCATCTTTATTTACTTTCTTTGTTATTGTTGTATTGCTTGTGCGGCAAATTTTAGTATTTACTAGTTTAAGGTTTTGTTGTTACTTTGCCAAATATTGTTAGTGAAAAATCATTAGTCCCTTATAAGTTAAGCTGAAAAAATTATAAAATTTTTTTCCAAAAAGTGTTACTGAAATTCAACAAAGAAGTTTGCATTAACTAATTATATAATTTAAAAAATTATTTAGCGCGGAAAATTGTGAAAAACGAACATTTTTGAGGTAAAAAGTGGTCTATATGACCTATTCGGGTACCTAGGCACGTTCAGATTATATTAATATGTGCAAAAAAGTTGTCCAGCTATAACTTAGCTATAACTTTGCCAAATATTGTTAGCAAAAAATTAGGAGTCCCTGTTAGTTATTCTGAAAGAAGTGGAAAAATGTTTTCCTTCACCTTTGCAAGAAAAAGTGCATTAAGAAATTATTTTTTTGGCGGAAATCTATGGAGACTAGGGTTTGGGAAACGGGAATTCCCGGGCGAGAAATCCCGGGAAATGTCTGTCTAATATTCCCGGGAAATTTTTGAGATTTTCCCGGGAAAACGGGAAATTTAAAGTGCATGTTATTTCATAAATATATAGAATTTATAATCCAATTTTACTTTAATATAAAAACTTATTATTTTTTTAAATATTACAAAAGTTCGTTTGAATGATTGTATGACTAAATTTACACGAACGTTGACACGTTTTTCATCGTCTGTTTAAACACTTACATATACCTTGTTCGAAGGAAATTTTTTAATCTTAAAATTTAAATTGAGTTTTTGTTTTAAATGTAACTGTAAGAAAGAAAGAATTATTTCGACTCCGATAAACAAGAAGTAAAATGTCCATGTTTTTTTAATATAAAATAAAAATGTGAGGTATTCAAATCTAGTCTGAAATTTCATAAAAATTCCATTAAATTGAGGTCATACCTTATCTCCTAAAAAAAAATGGAATAACTTGTATAAGTATCAATGATTGCAATGATATAATCGTTTCCTAAAGTAAATAATTCGATGCTAAGTGATTTTTCGCCGAATTAGTGAACAAATTTTGAAAAGTGTAGTGAAAATTATAAAATAAATACATAAAATAAAAGACACTTAGACATACTGTAGCTCAGGGTATTCAAAATTCGGCGCAGCGCAGTATGGTACTGTAACCTGCTTGTACTTAACGATAAGAAACCGCCTGGAACTTTTTCAAAAAGAATGAGAAACAAGCAAGGCAAATTCTTATTAAAATGAAGGTAGGTCTTATTAGAAAATTGTCTACTAAATGTGGTAACAGTCGTCAATTGGTTTTTATATGATCTTTTGCTGTGTAATAACTTTATTCCATTTGCTTAAATTCAATTAAAAATTCTTAAAAAATTGTCTTAGAACTGCTTTTTTATTAACTTTTATTTCAAAAGAATGCTTACATTAATAAAACAATCGAAATTTCACCAACTTTCATTTAATAAATGTATTTAATTTAGAAAATTAGCTTTTCCCGGGAATCCCGGGAATTCCCGGGAACTTGATTTTTTAATTCCCGTTTCCCGGGAAGTGCAAAAGTCCGGGAAATCCCAAGCCCTAATGGAGACCCATAAAAAAATTGATCACCAAAATCGCCAAACTGAGTATATGCTAGTACTATCGAACTTATACTGTGAGGACCGTGTGGATTTTTCATTGTTGCACAGTGTAATTTAAATATTTATAAATTGCATACACATATAATTTTAATAATCTTTTCTTCATAGAGCAAAAAGGGCGGTATATCTCTCACGGGGCCTAGGGCGACATCAAACATAAATCAGCCACTGCCTAGACCTCTTTTAGAAACGCAGTTTATTTTGAAAAGTCTTAATTTAGCTGGGCAAAAGACAGAAACAGAAAGTATTTCTCCCTTTATCTTTCACTCAGTTGAATTAAAACTTGACAAAGTAAACTTTACGTGTCGGTGCTAGAATATACCGTCAACCCCCACTCGACTAACCATTGATTTTTTTTATTTTACCATAAGTTAAATTAAAACTATTGTAAAAGTGATCTTTAGCTTGTATCGAACACCTGCTCCAAAATAGCCGTCAGCTCTCGAAATAAAAATTCATTGTTAAATTGTTAAATTTTTTTAACAACTACGATTATAATTTTTATTCGAATTTTTTCTTTGCGCAAAAAAAAACTTTAAGCTTTTTATTCCACAAATATTTAAGTTTAGCAATGGACGTCCCTGGTATACATTACAATCCAGTTCGATAAGAAATTTACATATTACACATACATACATGTATAAATATGTACATTCATACATACATACATACATATCTGTGGCAATATGGAATAATAGCTTAAGTCGACTTAAGCAAAGCAGTGCATTTCGGAAGTTTTTAAGCTTTCACTAAGAGATAAGAAGGCTCTAACGCATGATTCTACTTTCTTGTGATTCTTTCTTTCCATATGTAACATTTTAACCCTTGAAAATTTCAACTGGACCATAATACAGCACAAATAGGCCTAATTTTCTTAAGTATACTTAAGCTACTATTCCATATTGCCACAGATATGTATTTATGTGTATAGGTATGTAATAAATTTCTTCAAATCATCCGTTTATTATTTAAAAAAAAATCGTATAAAAATACATTTGTTACCTTTGGTTATTAAGAAAAAGGAGTTATTAGTGTATTATTGTTAGCACTTGCGTTCGTTCTTTGATTTATTACTATATATATATTTTATTTTTTTGTTGATTACGTAATTGTAACATATGTATTTATTTTTTACTTACCTTTCTTTTATAACAGCAAACTAAAAACGTATTTTTATACACAACAGAAAATCATGCAGAACTTTTAACATAAAATATCAACATATTAACTCCACAAAAATCATCACCAATATTAAGCTCTTGTTGCTATTTTAATTAATTTTAGTTACACAAAGCTTTTACCACATAAATATTGCAATTCATTTTCTTGGTGTTAAAAAAAAGGGAAGAGAAAAAAAGTTAACTCAAAATAACGCAGGAATTAAGCGAAAGAAATTAAAATTATTAAAGTTAATAGTAAATAGAAATCATATTAAAAAGCCCATTTTGAAGGATTATGGCAGCTTTTGCTCTTGGTATTACAGTAGAATCCTAATAATTTGTAATCGCAAGGGACCAGCCATTTTTTATGGATTACAAGGATTTTAGATTTAGCAGAAAAATGCGAATTAACTGTTTCTATTTGTTTTATGCGGTACACTTATTATTTGGCAGCTTTACTTCCTACTTTGAGTATGTACAAACATCATGCGCACATACATATCGTACTTGTTGCTCTAAAAAGCGTCAACTCAAAATTTTGCAATGTTCACTTTTTGCAAGAAAACGATACACAGTTCATATCTGCTCACTGTAAAAATCTAACATCATTTTCTGTACTCTTATCGCTCTTTTACCACATCACCTTTTCGAATGCTCAAAATAGAAGAACAAAATTGTTGAACTCATCCAGGCTGATTTGGAACAAGGCAGTTGAAGTTCTTAAGATGTCTTTTGAGTTTGTTGCCTTTCCGATCACTAAAACCTTAAACATATTTGCAGCAGAAAGTGATTCTCTGAAATTTTGCTCTATTAGACCACATTCAAGTTCTATCGCGGAAATTCATGTAAAAAAGTGATTACCGGAACTAATAATATAAGGATATTACCGTTTTAACTTTCTTGTAACTAAACTGTGGTGCGATTCAGGAACTTTTAACGATCCGACAATCGTAATTTTTGTCTATACATTTTGTCGCTTGCAAGAACGATTGTGTGATTCTGTAGCTTCCTTTTAACGATAGTACGCAGCTGATATTATCTGTTGATTTTTGTCGATAAAATTAACAGCACATAAATTATTGTAGCTTAAATAACCACACAGCTGACATTAACCCACAGCGAATATCGTTAAAAATGTTACTGAATAGCAAGTTCGATAAATTTTCGTTATTATTATTTTAACGATGTGATTATCGTTAAAAAAAAGTTAGTGAATCGCACTACATGTAGCGTTTTCCAGGTTGAGATCTTGGGGATTCTCAGGGGCACGCAGTTGGTGGCCAGGAATGTAGCTGAAGGTGAGAAGGTAACCTTCTACGGCCACAGCCAGGCAGTTCTAAAAACTTTGAACGGACACAATATGACTCTAGGAAAGCCCTCAACTTGCTTACGGACAAATATAGTGTCAGGCCACAGCGCTGTTGAGGGAAATGAAATTGCCGATGCGCTGGCAAGAATAGCCTCGGCGGTAGATGAGGGAATGTGTAACAATTCGGTGAAATTACCGATAGGGCATTACTATCGGAAACTCAGTAACTGTGTAAAAAGCAGGACCAACAGTTCATGGCAAAGTAGGGAGGATTCTCGAGGGCTATGTGTCCAAAACTTGACTCAGGAAGATCCAAACTGCTACTGGACATGTGTAGGATGGCGAGTCGAATCGTGACAGGCGCGTTGACTCACTGCTCGGTCAGAGCAAGAACCAGCATTTGGGAAATTGGCACTCCACGATTTTTGTAGGATGTGTGGGGATGAAAAGGAACCAAAAACCATTGAACATATTACACAGTGTGACAAAAAAAATACCTGCGAAGTGTTACTATTTTTCTGGTAGATATTGTCGAGTATAACAAAAATTAAAGTTTTCAGGAGAAGCTTTTTTTTAATATTCAAATATGTTTTTGTAAATTGCAGAGCTGTAAAAGATTGCAATCAATTTAATTGCAATCACTTGATTTCACGTCACTGATTTCTAATTTTTTGATTGCAATCAAAACCGTAAATTGATTTCATGATTTCAATTTCAAAACCGTAAATTGATTTCATGATTTCAATTTGAAATCATAAAATCAATTTACGATTTTGTTTGCAATAAATTTTTTCGAAATTAATTTATACATCAATTGCAATCAAAATGAAATCAGAATCAAAATAATCGTTCTCTTCAAACGAAACTCCTTCTTCTAGAAATAAATCTGATTCTGATAATTTTGAATTGCCAATAATGGTAATTTTTGTTTGAAAAATGTTTTAAAATTACTGAACATAATTTTTAACTGCAATCCGATAAGTTTTAAATATTTTATAATATAATCTACTTAGCGGGAATTTTTTTACCGTCGTAGTTGACTCAAGTGTCAAATTGCTAATAATATTCATTGCTAAAAGTGAACAGATTAAACGAAAAATTTCGATCAGAATGTCAGAAGTTTTTGGTGATTTTTCATCCGATGATTATGAGGAAGAAGAAGGTATAGCACAATTACATACATACATATGTATGTATATAAAAATATTTTATTAAGCAAATAATATATTTTCCCTTTTAGGTAATCCAGTTATTTTATCGGAAACACAAGAGAATCCCACTCATGCAAGCTTTCATATGTACCTCACAGATACTGACATATCATTTGAAATGCTTAATCAGTATCCGACTTTGAAATCCACATTTATGAGATTAAACGCACTTTTAACATCATTCGCTGTAGTAGAAAGGCTATTTTCGTTTGCAAAGTTGCTAAATTCTCCGCATCGTGGATAACTTTCAGATAGCAACTTTGAAAAGCTATTCCTATTAAGAGCAAACAGACAGCTATCTAGTGGAAAAAATGCTCAAATTCATGATTTGATAAGATTTGCATTAGAATTTGTTGGTTTCCACCACAAATTTAGTGGTTTCCACTAAAATCTAGGGCTTTCCACTAATACTCTGGAGGATCCTATAGCCCGTGCATTTTCAGGACACAAAGGTCAAAACCGCAAGCTTAAACTCAACCTGTCTAAGCACTCTACAATATTTTATTGAATGATACCCCCTTAGATTTGATTTCAGGCAAATTGATTGAAATCCTATAATTTCAAAAAAAATTTGATTGCAATCAAATTGATTGCAATTAAATTGATTGCAATCAATGATTTCTAAAAAAATGATTTCAAAATGATTGCAATCACGAAAGATTGCAATCTTGTAATGATTTCATTTTGAAATCTGAAATCATTTTGAAATCAAAATAATGAAATCAGTATGGCTGAAATCAATTTGATTGCAATCACAATTGATGCAATTTTTTACAGCTCTGGTAAATTGTCGCTTACGATAAAATTGTACAGCCTGTATCTTAAAAGTCATCAACAATTTTGCCATTTTGATAATTTTAAACTATGGATAGGACCATACAATTTTAGTTTCAATAAAAAAGTCTGTTTTCGATAACATGTCGCTTACGATAAAATCGAAAATAAGGCTCGATATGTACATTATATGTATTTTTTTTTAACTTTATCATTTTTGGCAGGCAGCTTTGCATTTTTATGTAAATATCTACTACATTTAAAATATAACTATGTATGTGATATTCACAGCACCTAGATGTTGTAAATCATAATCGCAAAAAGGATTAATTTTCTCTTCTGAGCTACAATACAAAATTTTTGTGTTGTAAACCATAATCGGGACATAAATTAAAGGCATTTTCGGTATTTTCCAATGGAAAACCCCACACATTCATCTCATTGTAGTAGTTATGTAAATCAGAAATTGATTTTTATTTCTGCTCGAAAATAACTAAATAAATATCACAAAATAGCAATTATTTCTGATCGAAAAAATATTTTTATTTATTTATTTTAACATACTATACAAAGTAAATTTGCATAATATGGTGTTGCACAAATATGGGCGGAGTAACTAAGACCATATGCCCAAGATGTTATCAACAGTAAGTGATCAAAAAAATAAAAATCGGAAAATACGTTATTTTTGCTCGAAAAAATAAAAATCAGAAAATAATAATTATTTCTACTCAAGTATATAAAAATCAAAAAATAACAATTATTTCGGCTTAATAAAATAGAAACCAAAAGTTTTAAAATCATTCGAGTTTCAAATGGTAGTAATTAAAAAAAATCCGACTGCGACCAACTTTGAACCGTTAAATATCCTAAATGGTCACTCGAAATGAAAAGTCGAATGATACCCATACTATAATTCGCCGACTTTTTATTCTTTTTCGTATTTACAAAATGGCGTCTGTTGGCCGCTTTATTGATTTTTAACTACTGTCATATCTTTAGTGACACTCCCAGCATTAGGATCGATTGATGTAAGAATCATCAAAATCGGTTTGTATTGTAACGCAAAGGAACACACATACATACATAGGCTTATAAACACAATACCCTTCTTTGCGTTGTGCAGTCGGGTAAAAATATGAAAGCAACCGCGTCATGTGCATTCTTCGCTGACTTATCGAACACTAAATGAAAGAGAATAATGCTATGTTTAGACGACGAGTTGAATCACCTGCTTCGCTCTCTGAATCATGTTTATGAATCATGCTGTTTAGACTACTCATTCGTGCTTCGTGTGCAGCGTGCCAATTTAGTGCTTTTCATACTAGATTTAGAGTTTTTTAATTCATAACAGTGCGGAATTTTTCAAATTGTTGCTTAAAAAAAGGCACTAAATTGGCGCTTTTCACCTTTGATAGTGCGTTTTGCAAATCTACTAAATATTAATTTGTTAAAGTGTGGTGGCTTTATTTTCACTTTTCAAAAACTATCTGCTTTCACCCCTTTTAGACATGCAAAGTTTCCTTTGCAGAATGTTAATTCAGCTTGGTGAAATATGAAGGAAGAAAAACTTTATCTTTCATAGTGAGAAAAAATAATATATTTCTAGCAATTACAGAGGATACCATACACGTTATAAAATAACTTAATTACAATAATCTAATTACTAACCACTGAGGGAAGCAATGTATTGCTTTCTTGATAACGAAAGCTTTCAAAAATGCTTCTGAAAAGTACTAACGTAAGGCTCTCTAACAAAGTGGACAAAAGTAAAAAAATGTACACCAGTAACTTTTGCATCTGAATACACAAAAACTACATATTATTGCTTCTGTAAAACGAATTAGTAAAGCAAAAAATTAACGGCTTTTTGGAAACTTTGCTTCTAGCTGGCTTACAAAAACTCTTCTGGGAAGCGGTAATTTTTGCTGGGATGGTGAAATTGAAGAAATAGAACGAAGTATCAGAAATTTAAGGATACATAAATGGAAAAATTTGCTCAAAACTGATCAATTTTGGATTGAAATTTATAATTATAGAAATTCAACTAATCATAATCCATTTCTAATACTGTCAATATTTTCTCTAAGACTATTAACATTACCATGTTCAAATGTTGTAGTAGAAATGACTTTTAGCGCTTATAAATATTTTAAAAGTAAGTTAGAAATACAATAATGATTTTATAAATCAAATTGTTTCATTCATATAAAATACGGTCTAAAAAGAAAAGGCTTATGTTGTTCAGAATGTAACATACTGAACCATGTTCATGTAAAATTAATTCAGACGAAACACCTAAAAATCTAATTGTTTTATTAAAACAGTTTTATGGCCAGAGGAAAAAGATTAAACTGCATTTCTTGAAACGAGGAATATAATTCTCGTTGATCATCTTTTGTTAAAATAGTACACCATAATTGGAGTGTCTTCCCAAATGAACTTCAATTATTTTCCTACTCATATTCTACTTATAAGCAAAATCGAAATATGGCTCGATATTATTGAAATTATTAAAAAAACCTATGAAATGTAGTAAGTTTAAAATTGTAGTTAACTTAAATTTTTACTAATTCAATACATTTATAATTAGCCATATGGGCTTTCTCTGTATTGCAAATAAATAGATAAATATAAAAAATTAATAAAAATATATTTATGTACATACATACATATGTACATATATACGAGTACTTATTTCATTTAGTGCTTTTTTATGAACACAGTGGTTTTTGCTCTGAAAAAGTTGGCATCACTGTTCGCGTGGCATTTTTTTATGTATATTCACACAAACATACGTATCATATGCACGTATATACATGCATACACATAAGCATATATACTTTACATAAATTCCACTCATGCGAAATCTTGTTCTTGAAGGCATCTCTATATTTTCTTCTTATTTTTCCTTTTTATATTATTCATAACTTAATTAAATTTATTTATATTAAACTCACATCTATGTTTTTTTTGGCTTGTTTTCATTTGTTTACAAACACATATACCTATTTTGTTTTGATAGCTAGTTCAGATAAAGTGGCGATTAACTGCGATAAAAGTTAGAGAAGATACCTATTTTACGTGCTTCGCAAGTAGATTCATATTGAATCTACTTGATTCGCTCTCATAATTTTGTATGGCGAAGCAAGTGGATTCGGTCATGATTGGGACGTGAAGCATGAATAGAGAGCGAAGCACGTACCGTCTAAACATAGTATAAGAATACGTGTGGATGTTCGCAGCAAAATTGATCAAAGAAACGCCAACCAATGCTGCAGACCATTGATGTCAGTTTCATGGCACAATCAAGGCATATCAAACAGGTACACGTATCAGGCATATTGGTCATCCGCTGATTTTTTGTTTACAATTTTATAACGAAGAATTCGTTTGACAATTACTTTTGTGCCTTGTTTGATGCATACAATTTTTTGACAATTACTTTGTAAAACTATGTGAGAAGCACAGAGTTGCCACAGTGTTTTCTCTAATGCGTGTACCTGTAGTAAATGTGCCTTGGGCACAATTGTGCAAACTAAAACACACACATTCTTATGCTATAAACACAATCATGTCCACCGACCATCGACTACAAGATGTCAAAAATAGAATACATGCGTGCTTATGAGAATAATTCTTTTAGCCGCTACACGACTACCGACTACACGACTACTTTTGTAGCCCGTAGCCAACTTAGGCTAATTTCTATTTTTCTTGGCTACGAAAAACAGATTAGTGCTGCCAATACAATGAATGCATGAAATGGTGGTTTTAAAAACTCAATACATTAAATATCGCTATTAAAAACGCGAAAAACTATTATAGTGGCACCATTGAAAAATAATAATCATTTCATTTGTTTCATTTATATTTATTTTTTGGTTTTTTATTGAAATTGGTAAGTATATAATAGTAATTTTTACTGTTTATATGTATTTATTATATTGTTTAATGTAATGATGTTTAATGTAATGATGTTTATTTTTTGTAGTTAGTGGTCGGTAGTCGTTAAAAGAATTAAGTAGCTGGCGACTTGGCTATTTTGATAGCCAGCTACTTTTGTAGTCGGTAGTCGATGGTCGGTAGCCTTTGATTGTGTTTATAGCATTATTCTCTTCCATTTAGTCGTCGATGAGACAGCGACGAGAACACATGCGTAGCGGGTGTATTAATTTGTTTATAGATACAGTGAAAGAAAAGAAGTGGTATGCGAAAAATATTCTATGATCACCAATGCTTTTCGCGATATTTAATGTGTTTGATGTTGTAAAACGTTTAAGGAAAGAAATTAATATGTATTTAAAATACATTTTTACTTTTTTTGGAGCATTTTCACTAAACTGCTCTTTCTATTTAAACTTCAAGGACCAATAACTCGGGAAATATGGGCTGCAGCAAAATTTGTTGTTTAAGTTTTTTTTCTTATTTTTCACATTATTATCTGATAAGCCATTTAAATTTTTTTTTTTTAGATTTTTCAGAGTTTCCTATGAAAAGTTCAGAGCCCGATAACTTGAAAAATATGAATCGCCGCCAACTTTTTTATTTAATTTTTTCGTCTTATTTTTTAATTTTCTATCACATAGGCTCCTTTTTATTTATTTTTAGCTACTTCAATAAACATAATTTATTAAAAATAATTATTTTTCCTGTGTACTTTCGAGAGCAACGAGACAACGTTTCTCACACATACAACTATAATTTTATTTTTGACATCACTGCTGTAGACCATTGATCATCAAAAGGCCGCCCGTGGGCACTTTGTTATGCTCTTTTTTACACGTACATTCGTACAAGCATGCAATTTGCTCTCTTTTACATTCCATATATATGTGTTTGCTTATCGTGGCTGTAGACGACCGAATTAACGTAACTGACGGATAATTAACGTCAAACTTATCTATAACTTGAGGGTGACGTTGGCTGAAGTAGTTAGCACGTTGACTACAAAACCGAAGCTCCTGGGTTCAAACCCTGTCTCCGACAGTCATTCAAATAACAACACCACGCATTTTTCTGATGTACATTAGTGTCCTTTGTATCAGTTGTTGTGGGAAAAGTTCCAATGATGCAGGCATAAGGCACTGGTCACTAAACCTGCGCCGGCTTCAGCGGATGCTACTCCTAATGTAACATCAGAGCGCCCTCCTTCGTCGGTATTGTGTAGCAGAATCATCGGCGAAGTAAAATAACAATAAAATGGCTACTAAGCACAGCTTCAAAATTTAATACGCCTCATTCACCACCAGAAGCGCTGCAACTCTGCAAATAAGCGTGCAAAAAAGCAGAGTTGTAAAAGAATGAAGCTTTCCCCTATCTCTTCCTTTACCACCTGTCTTCCCCATCACCCTCTCTCACTATCTTCTCTTCACCACACAGGTACCACAAAGGGGTCATTGTATTGGACCCAAGTGAGCTGGACTTGCCTTTCCTTACCAGCAGCCTGCTAACCTAGCCTATCTATAACTTGCATTGAATACGTTTCAATTTTCATACGAAATTCTGAACCAACTAAAAAAACAGATAAATAATAAAAATTAAAAATTTTAAAAACTCCCCGATATATCCAGAAAAGATGTGATATACATATTCTAAACGGCTGGACCGATGTTTTTAAAACACTCTCGATCAAGTCACCTTTAAAACAGAAAAAACTAAATCAAAATCGGTCCAGCCGTTTGGTCTGTACATGGACTCGTATAGACACACAGACACACACTGCAAACTTATTACTTTTACTTTTTTGGTCAGGGTTAAAAAGACGTTCTCCTGCAGATTTTTTTTCGGGTTACGTTATTTTAGCGGTTAGAGTGCGATATATTTTGTCCAATGTTTAAAAAACTTAAGTAAAAGTAAAATTTTTACTTTTGCTGCTTTTGCTTTTTCCAACTGTTTAAAATGAACCAATGCTTTTGCTTGTGCTTGTGAAAATAGTCAACAGTAGCAGTCGAAGCAGAAAACGAATTATGAACAATTTGAATTTGATTTGATGTTGCTTTTGGTTAGTTTCGCCAGTAAAAGCATATGCAGTCTTTGTGCTTTTGTAAGTACAAAACAGTCACAGTCGAAGAAGCAAAATCTCTTGCTTTTAGATTCTAAAATTTAGAAGCTTTCTGCAGGTTCAGTCAACTATTTTGTGGTGTTTGTTATGTTTTTGTTGTTGTTTTTGCACATCAGACAAGAAACAAGAACAAAAGTCACCTAAAATTATTTTCGTAACAACTTTACAATTACATATTAGTTTTCCACTTAAACTATTCGATCTAGAACCTCTGGTATTAAGTACTGACATTTATAAGACGTACAAATTTACATTATATTAGTCCGAATTTTAATACGTTTACTGCTATTAATGGTTTGACATTTTAAAAGTTAACTTTTTTGGACGTTGTTAATAATAAAAAAAATGAGTTTTCTTCAAAATGGGCCTTTAAAGTACATAATAATTTAAACAATCGATAACAAAAAACGTATACTAGGGCTAAAATTCAACTAAAAACTTGTTATTAAAGAAAATTTTGATTTTCTTGTTTTTCTTTTGTAAACTGGAACGTTAGAGAATTTATATTTCTGAGCAGACTTATATTTTAAGACTTACATTTAAATGTGAATACTGATCATGTGATTCATTCGCAGGAGGCTTAAATTTGCCGCAACAGAAGTTGCAGCAACAACAGCAGCAGCAACAGCAACAACAACCGGTAATTATTGTACAACAAATAACCAAAGCCTGGAGAATAAAAAATTTAATATTTAATAAAATATTCTATACTTATAAAAAAGTTCTATGTGTCATTTACCTTAACTGCTGGTGATGTTACCACAAAGTAAGCATTCACATTTTCTTCGCCGAATTGTTCAGCAATATAGAGACCTAATGAACCATAATTATCATAAATGTTACGTTTTGTTTGGTCACTTAATATTGAGTGTGCTCGATTAACTTCCTTAAACTGTAATCGTTACAAAAAAAAAATACATATATTTAAAATAAATTTAAAGTTTCAGTGCATTTTACAAAAGAATCATACTTTTTCGGCAGCATCAGCATTATCGGGATTTTTGTCTGGATGATATTTTAAAGCAAGTTTCCTATAAGTCTTTTTTATATCTTCAGCTGTTGCTGTTTTAGGAAGTCCTAATGTTTCATACAGTGAATCGCCAGATGTCCTGTTAAAGAAAGGATGAGTTTTATATATTTAGATATATTTATATACACAAAATACTGAAGAATACTATTGAAATTCAGCTACACGAAAGTTTAGTTAGACATGTTTTACCTGCAAACACTTACATCAATTTACAGAAATCTCGAATTAAAAAAATCCTACACAATCCTTCAAAAGAATCAGTATTAAGATGAAATTTTTGCTTACAGTGAAATTCACTCGAGATTTGAATTCTTCCCTATTTCAAGATTTTAATAATGGAACCATACATACGTCTGTTTCCATTGCTTCAAAAAATAATTAAACTTTAGATTAATTTTCGACAACTTTAGTGTGATCAAAAAATAAGGAATTCCTTTTCTAATACTCGTAACAAGCATTTCAAATAAGTTGTATTGGAACAATGCTTAGGAGTGTTTCAAATAAGTTGTATTGGAACAATGCTTAGGAGTGTTTCTGAAAGTCCAGGAATAGGCATTTACCATAGTAAGAAGAAAGTTTTAAGAACTGTCACATGATAATCGTGTTTCCTCTGCCTACATTTCCGATAATAATACTGTGAGTGAACTTCATGTTGTTTTAAGAACAACACGTTCTTTCACCATTTTCAAGTCGTATAACCTCCATTTAAATGATCAATTGTATTGTTTCTAAAAATCGAACTTAATAGTTCAAGTAAATGTTGTTTCAAAATTCAATTGACATAAGCACTAGTGTGCGAAAAATATAAAGTCGTACTTATATTGCGAATTCAAATTAAAATAGTTCTAGCCGTTTGGGAGCTAAGGCTGCAAATACACATATTCAACAGAATACATCTAGATTTTCTTCAAACACAGCTAAAACCACTCTCGATCAAGTTACCTTTCAAATAGAAAAAAAAATAAATAAAAACCGGATCAACCGTTTGGACTGTACTTCTACAGACACACAATAAAAACTTATAACACCCATTATTTTGGTAGGGGGTTAAAAACATAAAAATTAAACTTTTTAATTTTTTTTGTATACTGTACGAGTATCGATCGCACTTAAATAAATGCTCAAATGTGAATTCTTATATTTCTTAACTGGAGGAAGTTACTGGTTGTACACTCATTTTCGAAAATCGAATTTACATCATATTTCAATGTTTTGAGAACGTGGTAGTCGATTCTGACTATTTTCGCGATGATGTGCGTATAGATGAGCGATCGGCAACCTCTACTATTAAAGGGTGTTTTTTATTGAGGTATAGAACTTTAAGTTGGCATCACTTTTTTAACTGGCGGCCATTTTGTCAGCTGTCAAGTGATTAATATTTAGTTTGGTTTGCCATTTCATCATGAACAGGTTGACAAAAGAACAACGCTTGCAAATCGTGCAAATTTATTTCGAAAATAATGGTTCAGTTCGCGAAGTTTACCGCAAGCTCCGTCCATTTTATGGTCGACATAATCGTCCATCAGAGCAATTAATTCGGTTAACCATGGATCGTTTTCGCACTACGTTTACTCTATGTGATAATACGCATCCGCAGAGACGTCGAACAGTGCGCACCGAAGAAACAATTGCCGCTGTAGAGCAAAGTGTTGAAGAGGACCCGAATGAATCGATTCGCCACCGTGCACAGCAATTGGAGCTTTGTCCATCAACTTTATGGAAGATTTTGCGCAAAGATCTTGGCTTGCGACCTTACAAGATCCAGCTTGTGCAAGAATTAAAGCCGCGAGACCATGCAATGCGTCGTGATTTTGGTGTATGGGCCGAAAATCAGATTGATCTCGATGCTGATTTTCATCGCAAAATTTTGTTCAGTGATGAGGCTCATTTTTGGTTGAATGGCTACGTCAACAAGCAAAATTGCCGCATTTGGAGTGAAGAGAATCCACGTGAGACCCTTGAGACGCCATTACATCCACAAAAACTGACTGTTTGGTGTGCTCTATGGGCTGGTGGAGTCATTGGGCCATACTTCTTCCGAAATAATGCTGGAGAGTCAGTTACCGTTAATGGAGACCGGTATAGAGCCATGATAACCGACTATTTTGTTCCCGAATTGGATGGCATGAATGTGGATGAGTTGTGGTTCCAACAAGACGGCGCTACATGCCACACAGCGCACGTCATAATCGATTTATTGAAGGAAACATTCGATGAGCGCATAATTTCGCGGAATGGACATGTCAACTGGCAACCAAGATCGTGTGATTTGACACCATTGGATTATTTTCTTTGGGGATATGTGAAGTCGCTCGTCTACGCCAACAAACCAGAAACGTTAGGGGACTTGGAAGCCAACATTCGTGGCGTTATTGCCAACATACGGCCCCATATGCTCGAAAAAGTGGTTGAAAATTGGACCTGTAGAATTGGCTTTGTTCGAGCCAGCCGCGGCGGCCACATGCCCGAAATCATATTTAAACATTAATGGCATAAAATTATCCTTCCAATAAAGCCAAATTGATGGACATTAAAACGATTTTCTTGTGTTTTATTTCAATTCGAAGTTCTATACCTCTAGAAAAACACCCGTTACATTTTACGATTGTATGAGTTATATTCTCACCACGTACTGGTATTGCCAGTGAAATTTCGTCTCATTTCCCTAAATTTAAAATTTAAATCTCCAAAGGCAAACTAGATTTCAGTATGATCAGAAGAAACACTCAAGTTTTTTTTTATAAAAAATGCAACTTTTGTTGTTACTACGCCAATGCAATGTTGGGTACAATGATGTTTTTTTTAGGAAATTTGCTTAAGATAATTTAAATATATGTTTGAACATGCTTTTGCATGTCAGTGTGTGTTAGTGCTTTTCGTATAAATTTAACATTTGCTGTATTTTTATTGGTTTTGTGCTGCCAATGCGGGGTTGAAACTGGTTGAAAAATTATTCCAAACACAATACCACTATCTTTGCCTCTCTCACCAACAAACTGGCGTATTATGCCCGTGTAAATCATCCCATTGAATGGCCAAAATAAAAAATTCAAAAATGTGTAAAAAGCGGTTTCCACTAGCCATGAACTTGGTATGGGCATCATGTCGGACATCGCAAATGGCTAATGGAGACCGCTCATGTCCAATTTTCGTCCATGCTCTGACGTGGATGTCCAAACATATGTCTGAGCAACAATGTTCGCCATGAGATTCTCAGCCCGCAACCATTTGCAATAGAAAGAAAAGAGACAGAACAAAATTGGTAAATATTCCATCTTTATTGCACTAGCGCAAAATACCTTGATATGCCTGAACATGGACATCGCACGTATTCACCACAACAAAGAAGTTGATGATTTTTTCACAGTTGCTCTGCCGGCGTCATGTTCATGTCATGCCCAAGTTGATGGCTAGTGGAGACGTAGTGTAAAGAAAATTAAAAAAAACTCCGAGAACAGAAAATGTGTTTTTTTCTCTTCCGTGCTTGCGAGGCGTATCTAACTAGGTGGTATCCCAATTTGATATGATATTTTTTTGCTTTATGTGCTTTATGTCAAAATCTACTTTTTTGATTTGGTTTTGGTACAATTCTTTTTGTGATTTTGACGTTCTTCGGTTCTGGGACTGGTTCAGTGTGACCAGATTTTAAAATAATATTAAGCTAAATCCCGTTTGAAAAAAAGCTAAAATAAGCTAAAAAGTTACATTTTAGGCTAGAAAATAAAGCTAAACTTTGTTCCACTTCTTTGATCACTTTTCAATAGTTTCTTATTGCTAAACTAACGTTAAATATTACACAAACATTTTTTTTTATTATACATATACTGCCTTATTTATAAAAAATATTTCTGTTTAATAAGAGGTTTATGAAACAAATTTTCTATGGAAATTTGATTAATAAACCTTTTATAAAATCTAAATATTTTTTATGAATTAGGCCCATAGAATATTTGTTTAATGAAATTATTTATTAATTATTATATTTTAGATTTAATGAAGAACAAAACAAAAACTTCCCCAAAATAATCTTAAAAAGTTTTTAAAAATGTAAAAACATTTATACTAAAATACGAAAGCTTTTTAAGTGAATTAATGCTATTTAAGGTAAAGCATGGATCACACTATCTGCACAATGTACCGAGTTTCGTCAGATCAGTGAAATAAAGTCATAAGTAAAGATTTTGGTCTAATTTATCGACTAATTGAAATACAAGGACATAATTGCGCCACACTGCATTGGTAATAAGCCCATATAGACTTATTCCAGAATTAATTGAGTAATAATGCCATTTTGGCTTATTACTTATGACTTTATAGAGGTGGCCCGACGAAAATCGGCCGCTGAATGAACGTTCAACTCAAGTCAAATAATTTTATGCCCAAACAACTCAAAAAGTGTTTTGGCCACTAATATGAATTTAACTTTTTCCATTGAAAGTCTAACCATTCTGCCATTATCTACTATTTTTCAACTTTCCATTTCTGTTATAAAATTGTCGTATAATTTACATTTTGTATTTTTTGTAAACTATTTTACAATGTTAAAAATTATAATTTTTATAAGTTGTTTATGTTTTTAATATATATTTAGAGAACACGCAATTTAGACTAAATAAAACTTAAAAAAAAAAA
The DNA here is from genome assembly GCA_944452675.1 of Tachina lurida. Taxonomy (NCBI): domain Eukaryota; kingdom Metazoa; phylum Arthropoda; class Insecta; order Diptera; family Tachinidae; genus Tachina; species Tachina lurida. The sequence goes on along the minus strand of OX101754.1, from coordinate 38,775,680 downwards.
TTAAACCGACTTCAAAAATAAGCACTAAAAAGCTACAAATAATATAGATCTAGTTAAATAAAAGATTTTTATATATGTTACCTACAGTGCCGTTTGAAGTTGGTGCCAGCAACATTGGTAACTAAGCACATACTCGTACATATGTACATAAAAATTACTTGCAGTTTTTTACCGGTCATGTTCTTATGTGTTTAGTACCAGTATTACTGGCACCAACTTCAAACGGCACTGTAGGTAACATATATAAAAATCTTTTATTTAACTAGATCTATATTATTTGTAGCTTTTTAGTGCTTATTTTTGAAGTCGGTTTAATTTTTTTTTTTTAAGTTTTATTTGTAACTTTTTAGTGCTTATTTAGAAATATGGTCCAGTTTTGTAAAAATCGATTAAGTAAAAACACGTGAAATATAGTAATAAATTTAATGAGGCGTGGCTACGCCTACTTTTTTAAAACAAGATTGTGTATTTTTAAGAGTTTAAGGTGTGTGCCAAGTTTCGTACAGATCGATAAAGTAAAAGCACGTGAAATTAAGTATTAAATTTTATGGGCGTGGCTACGCCCCTTTTTTTAAAACAAGATTGTGTATTTTTAAGAGTTCAAGGTGTGTGCCAAGTTTCGTCAATATTGGTTAAATACAAGCACATGAAATATTATACTAAAATTTAATAGGCGTGCCCCGCCCACTTTTTTGAACGCAATTTTGTGCATTTATTAAAGTTTAGGGTGTGTGGCAAGTTTCGTCAATACTGGTGAAATACAAGCACATGAAATATTATACTAAAATTTAATAGGCGTGCCCCGCCCACTTTTTTGAACGCAATTTTGTGCCTTAATTAAAGCTTAGGGTGTGTTAAGTTTCGTAAAAATCGGTGAAATAGAACCCTGTGAAATATAATATAAAATTTTAATGGGCGTAACCCCGCCCATTTTTTTAAAAGAAAATTGTGTCTATTTTAGAGTTCAAGGTGTGTGCTAAGTTTCGTAAAAATCGGTTAAGTAGAACCACGGGTAATGTTATATAGCAGAGTTAGGTTTTTCAATATATAAAAAGTGTAACGTTTATTACAAAGGTAACAAAAATTAAAATTTGATAAGTACAACAAATTCAATGTATACTATAATTAGCATTAACTATATGACTATAGGTAGTATACAAAATATGGATTAAACAAGTTAACTCCAATATGTTATAATACATTTTAATGGGCGTAGCCCCGCCGATTTTTTCAACTTAAAATTTTTCTAATTACAAGTACCAAAGATGTTTGCTAGGTTTCGCAGCAATCAAATAAGTAGAAGATCATTAAATCAAATTTAAAAAATTGTGGGCGTGACCCCGCCCACTTTTTTCAAATGGGACCAATGGGAAGCTATACTCTCTCAGACAACAAAAAAATTTTTTCAATCGGTCTAAAATGCACCGAGTTATGGACCTACACACCTAAAAAAAAAAAAAAAAAAATAGAGACGAATTGTTAACCTCCTTCTTTTTTTGAAGTCGGTTAAAAAAAGGCTAAAAAAGCTAAATGAGTTTTTAAAAAAAGCTAAAAAATAAGCTAAGAGCTAAATGAAAATTTTAAAGCTAAATCTGAAATAAATAAGCTAAATTTAGCTCAAAATAAGCTAATATGGTCACGCTGGACTGGTTCCAGAGTGACTTGGCGGTCTCATTGGAGAGAAGAATTAACACTATATTTATACTATTTGATTGGTCCTGAATCCCACCACATCGAACTTGTCCAGTGTTGTTGTTTACTACAATACTACACCGAGTCCCAATTTAATTGATTGAAGATTAAGACGCCACATTACGAAAATGGTGAATATTAGGCATGCTCTGAAATCACCGTGATTTCAAACCACGAACGATTTTGAAATCACGCAAGTGATTTTTTTTATTTTATTACAAAAACAAATAAATAACAAATGATATTAACGTCCCTTTTCACAATGTGTGATTCAGGGCTAATAAATCGGTCAAAGTTTAAACGCTGGTTCATTTTTTTTTGGGGTCTCAAAGTTTATGGCTAGCTACCAGGAGCAAAGTACCAGGTTCATCAACAAATAGAAGTTTTCTCAAGGCCTCATTCGACCCACGCCTTCACATAGGAAGTAGAGAATCCTAGAGTCCGCTCATAGAGTATAAATGGTCTCCACCAGTCAAAATCTTCTTAAAATCCGAGTTATATTTGGTTCTCCACCAGGTTCTACAAAAAATTTCCAATGAAATCATCCACTATCCACCATCCGAGTATTATATTTGGTCTCCACCAGGTTCTTCAACAAAATTATATCGTCAGATCAGTATTATGTGTTCCACAAATCAGGTTATTCATCCAGTTCACAGAGTATTCAATGTGGTCTCCACCAGTATATTATTCCAAAAATTTAAAATGTCAATATCCAGCATTTATTAACGTTTCAACAAAATCCTTCAAGCGTCATTCAATCCATAAAAAAGTGTGGTTATACTATTCACAATACAAGCGGCTGAACAGAGGCCCCTGGGGCCCGTTTCTCAAAAATACAAATTACAAATCTACAAGTAAAATACACACAAAACAACAACACTTTTACAAATTTTATTGTTGTTTTGTGTGTATTTTACTTGTAGATTTGTAATTTGTAGTTTTGAGAAACGGGCCCCAGGTCATCAAAATGTCACAAATCACGAACAGTTATACATATAAGTATTTATTTAACAAACAAATCGATTGCATATGCCAATGAAGAATTCCAGAAAGAACCGCAATTAATTACGGTTGATCGTGGAAAAAAACATTAAACAATGCGACAGCCGCAAAATTCTCGAAAGCAAGACAACAACAAAATGCCTGGCCGCATTTAAAAAATAACTACGACGATGCGAAAAGGTGTTCTCCCACCCAGAGTAAAATTACGACTGAAACGCTGGTTTAGTTAAACTAAACTCAAATTTATATGTAGTTTAAACTCAACAGGAGTAAATCAGTGAACCATACCTTATGTGCAGTTTACAAAATAATATTGTGGCAGCACTAGAATAAATGTTAAAAGACAGCTGTTTTGCAGCAGGCTATCAATTCTTTGTACAATCAAAAGGGCAAAAAAGTTAAGGAATTTTAATTAAAGGTCGCTAAATTTTACTAAGAAAGGAATTATATTTATGCCTGACAATAATAAAAAAGTAGAGGCTTGGAAAAAAATTTGAGTGCTCCTTTAATGCAAAACATATGGTCTGTAAGTAAAAAAACCATATGGCCTGTATTGGTAGTTTAAACGCCCAATTTTATGCGTTTACAGATGGTTTAAATACTGTATTGATTTATAGATTTGATAGTTTAAACACATTTCAAACCAAAAATAGAGATTAACTTGAACTGCTTTATTAACCCTAAGAGTTAACGTAAACTTTAAATGGAAGTTCTTCATAAAAAACATGCCGTTAAATTTCTTGTTAGCTTTTAATTATGCATTGTGAAAAAGACCGTAAAAGTATATAATAGTTTTATTACCGAATTCAAATTAAAATGTTTCAAAAACCGCCAAGTGAGTTCGGCAGTTGGGTGACCGGTTTCAAATCTCGAGACCTCAAAAATGATTGTGCGCAGAAAAACTTTTCAAGAACATGCCTGATAAGTACATTTATATGTATGTATGTATGTATGTATGTATGTATGTATGTATGTATGTATGTATGTATGTATGTATGTATGTATGTATGTATGTATGTATGTACTACATTTCATTACTTTGTCCTTTATACCACTAACAATTCTTTTAAGCTCATTTCTCTGCCAGTTAACTTACTTACATCACTTATTGAAAGACAGAATAATAATGTACGAATTCTACATATTTAAGAGGTCAATTGATTTTTAGTTGTCGCCATTATTTCTGTGAAGAAATATTTATTATTCTGTATTTTTTTACAGACGAACTGAATGTTGACTGTTGAATCATGACCAATATTTCTTTCTGTCCAATGTTTAGCATAAAATCAAGTATTTTTCATATTAATCTAGCAAAAGAAGAATTGATTCAAAAGTAGTTCGAATTCGAAAAATTTACAATGATTTTATTACACATCAGAGAGCAAATTATGACGTACGGAATCGAAATCCGATATAAGGAAGGTTCTTAAAGAATAAAGTGGGCCTTTGCCATCAAGTACGTTGTTGTTAAAAATAAAAGCGGAAATATTACCATTTCCGATAATAGTGGATAATCTAAGCTCAGTGGTCATTGGTTTGTCAGACCTTCTTCATAATACAACATCAACACTCATCGCTACTAGTGACAAACTAGACTTATACACAAGTAATAATTCTGAATCAACACAACCATATACAAATGGATCATTTAGATTTTCAGAATATAGACAGCCGAGTGCAAAGGCCCACTTTTTTCTTGAAGCATCTTCCTTAAAATGTCGCATTTATTTCTAGACAAAATGCCCAAATTAAGAGTGAGTGCTAGTGCGTCTTGCACCGGAAAATGTTTACTATACTCTGGCGTTGGAATTCTTTCCACCATCCGTGTTATTATTTTCGGATATGGAATTGGTAGCCTATCTGCAATTTTGGCAGGTTTTTTTGGTTGGGTTTTCACCAAAAATCAATTTGAATGAATCACGGCTTCTTGTTTAATCCTTTTGCTTCTGCATCGGACGTTATCGTAAGGCTTACTTGGCCGATCAAACTTTTTTCTATATACATATAACAAATCCTTATTTCTATTTTTACATTTAGAAATTTATTTAGTGCATTCACTAATCTTTTTTTTGATATAATTAAAAAAAATTTCAATTTCAATCGGTGTTTGCCGATAAATCATATATAGTATTTCTTATGTACAACATTTCGTCAAGTTTGTCCGACCGAGTAGTCCCATCAGTGAGTTTTTTCCATATCAATTTGCAGAGCGATTTATTTTGAATTATCTCCATGATAGCTACAACTGAAATAATAACATTAAACCTATCGCAAATGTATAGGTATTTATTTTACAAGCAACGGATACAAAAGCGATACAAATATTAGGTAAAAACATACCCATAATAATAGGGGTGTGCGACAGTGATGGGAAATGTGGCACAATTGTGCCATTTTTGGCACTATTAAATGTTAGCTGGTACTGTGGCACTCTCGCTCGTTTTCTGGCACTTTTTCGAGCCATAACCGTCAAAAAAGTTTAAGCGACATATTTTTCAGTTCGTTTTTTGACGAAGATCGATTATCTGCGATCGTCACTAATCGATTTTCATCAAAAAACTAAGCTGAAAAATTATGTTGCTTAAGTTTTTTTGGTGGTCGGTCAGGTGACGGTTAAGCGGACCGTATGGTGAACAGAGTGTTCACGTTAAACTAGCTTTATTTTTCTTTTGAGTAAACTATTGCATTAACATATCTTTTCTAAAGTGATAATTAATATTTTTGAGTATAGGAGGTTTAACGCCCGTGGACTCTTCTTAAGTGAAAAAATTTTTAATATCAGATCTAATAATTGGAACGTTTTTTTTCTGATAATTTATGGTATTTTCTAGCTATACACAATAATGTATTATTCAAGGACCATAAACGAACATCAAGTGCCAACATTTAAACTATATGAAAAGTATAATATATAATATATATAATAATTTAGAATTTATATAAAAAGTAGTTGGGCACTATTCAAGTCATTTTGGCACTATTTAGAAACAGATTCAAGATTTCCAATGCGCGCAGGTGCCTTCGCCCTTGTGGGTATATATACTGTCTGTGTGTATTAATTTTTATATGTTTGAGCGAAATATAATTATAATAAATATAATAAATAATTGATTACAAAAAATATTTCATACACCTTCAAGAGGTCATAAAATATGTGAGTTTGTTTGAATAGCAGAAAAAACACGTAAATTTTCACCAGAGGTGTTATATTTGTGTATACATTTGAAGACTGATATAATGGCGATTACATAGAAGAAATTAAGAAACATTTGAAGTAAATAAAACGAGTTCAATAATTTAGGCAAAAATAAAAAATTTTGAAAATTTAATTTTGTAATCACAATTGAATTTTGAATATTTTGAAAAGTATTGAAGGTATGAGAATATTTTTTTTCGGTTTGCAAAGCTAAATGTATACTATTGAATTAAATCAAGGCAAATTCATTTCCAGGTAATATCAGGATTACAAAAACAATGAAAAAATACAACAATGAAAAAAACAACATGGGCTGTAGTTCATCCAAAACTTCAAACATATAATTTCTTTAACATAATAATAATAAAAATTATTCACATAAATTTGAAAATATTTCTCCACGGCAGCTACCACTAACAAAATTTGCAACGTTTAGCACTTTTCACAATTTTTTAATAGTTTTTTTCATAGTTTTAGATTGTTTTCACAGAATTTTTTTAATAAAATATTTTTCATATTGATTTTTTTTTACATTTTCTTTTAATTTCTCTTCCGTAAAAAAATTTTGAAGTTTCGGATGAACTTTAATTTGAAAAAAAAATAGCTCAGCTGCATTTCCGCTACTACCTTGTGAATGTGCCTTGAATTAAATTAAAATGTTTCCAAATATATAATTTTATAAATCCTTTTTTTTTTTTTTGTTTTTGGAAAAATTGTGTTAGAAAAATTTTAGCATTTTTAGAAAATCTCCTCTCCTGCCTACATCTATGTGTAGGATATCAAGAGTTTCTTAAAGGTTACTTACAACAAGTTTATTAATAATAAAAAACCAAAAAATTTACAAAAACGAGCATGCAATTTTTTTGCCACATCCAAAAATTTATTTTTTTGCAAAAAAAATGCTAATTTTCGACCAATGCTGGATGTACTCGTAGGGTGCAACATCAAAAATCTCTAAAATTTAATTCACAGTCTTTTTTAATGCCTCCTCTCTCAGAAAGAATCAAAGTTTTTATCAAATACTTAATAATTTTTTTAAATATTCCAAAAAAATTAAGAATACTTTTTTCACAAAATATACATAATTTTTTCATAATTTTCAAAAATCCAAATTGCAAAATTATTCCTTGCTACAATTTTTGATATCAAAAAATTTCTTTTTCGTATGAATTGTAATGAAGTTTTCTTTCAGAAACAACAAAACTAATTTATTTTTGCCAAGTAATAAAGAAGTTATGTACTAACGATTAAAAAAAGTCAGGGCCAAAAATTCAAAAAAAAATTCAAGTCAAATAACTTGGAAACTGTAAGAAATAAAATGGTGCTCTAAACATGTTTTATTTTTGCTTCTTAACGTAGATTCTCCCACTGAAAAAAATATTAAGATCAGTCGATATTTACAAAAGTTACAAGCTCCGAAATAATTTCGACACCCGCAGTTTCCCACTTTGAGGCTCTATGGAACTAACCTGTCTTACAACAGGGTGCCTCTAAATATAAAAAAGTTCAACACTTCTTCTTTTCAAAACAGTTAGTTTCATCAAAATCGGTTCGTTCACTAGTTCAAAAGTTGCGGACTTTTTACCACTTTTTTTATTTCACGCCACTGTGCACTGGGAAGCTAAGATTATTCTCCCAGCGTTTTTGGTAGCAACCACAGCCACCAAGTACGATTTTCCAACCAACCACTCATCAGAGATGGACGCATGCCTGTGTCGCCAACAACCCCGTAGGGTAGGACGAACTCAACCTTTTAGCAAAGGATCCTGACAACCGCTACATACACCCAAACTCCTAGAGCAGCCAGAAGTAGCCTCTGGTGAGACCTCGAAGTTCCACCATAAAGGCTTCACCTCTATCGTCTTTTGAACTCAGGGGCAGTTTCAGGTGGCGCTGCACCTGGTTGACAACAACAGACCTGTCTTCCGTTTATAAATATGTGCACATCCTTTGCTCTGCTGCCAGAGATTGGGTAGTCAACACATAAGTTCTATGGGTAATGTACCAAAGGTACTTCAACAGAAAAAGCCACATCACCCCAACTGGGTTCCCGGGATTGCCACACCCGTAATCAAAAACAGATCCCCCTGGAGAGGGGGGGGGGCGTGTGCGAGTCATAGTCGCACTTTACTGAATTTATTTTCTTTTGTTTGTTATTGTCTGGAGAAGAATGATATAAAAGATAAATAAATTAAGAAAGTTGCGCGGAACAGGGTAAAACGGGAAAAGTTTGCGATGTTGGTATTTTTTCTGTTTTTGATAACATTGGTATAAATCAGGGCTCCATGAAAAATCGTCCAAAACCAAATCGCCCAAAAATGAAAATGAAAAATCGCCCAAAATGTCAAAATGAAAAATCACGCAAAAAAAATGAAAAATCGCCCAAAATTTTCAATATGAAAAATCACCAAAAAAAATGAAAAATCGCCAAAAAAAGAAAATGAAATATCGCCCAAAATTAAAAAACACCAGAAAAAAATTAAAATTATAGTAATTTCCCGGCCGGGCTTAAGGATTTTCTCCACCATGGTGTATCCCGACTCGGCGCTGCCTAAAATGTTTTCTGCCTTGCAAAGTGTTCCTGTGTAAGAACGTTTTCTTGCACAGCCGGCCTTCGGCCGGGCTTAAGGATTTTCTCCATCATGGTGTTTCCCGGCAGGGCGCTGACTAATAAATAATTTCAGCCTTGCAAAGTTTTCCTGCTTAAGAAAGTTTTCTTGCACTGCCGGCCTTCTGCCGGGATTAAGGATTTTCTCCACAATGGTGTATCCCGACACGGCGCTGCCTAAAATGTTTTCTGCCTTGCAAAGTGTTCCTGCGTAAGAACGTTTTTTTGCACTTGTGCTTAAGGATTTTCTCCACCATGGTGTTTCCCGACAGGGCGCTGCCTAATAAATATTTTCAGCCTTGCAAAGTTTTCCTGCTTAAGAAAGTTTTGTTGCACTGACGGCCTTCGGCCGGGATTAAGGATTTTCTCCACCATGGTGTATCCCGACACGGCGCTGCCTAAAATATTTTCTGCTTTGCAAAGTGTTCCTGCGTAAGAACGTTTTCTTGCACTACCGGCCTTCGGCCGGGTTTAAGGATTTTCTCCACAATGGTGTATCCCGACACGGCGCTGCCTAAAATATTTTCTGCCTTGCAAAGTTTTCCTGCGTAAGAAAGTTTTCTTGCACTACCGGCCTCCGGCCGGGCTTCAGGATTTTCTCTACCATGGTGTATCCCGACACGGCGCTGCCTAAAATATTTTCTGCTTTGCAAAGTTTTCCTGCGTAAGAACGTTTTCTTGCACTACCGGCCTTCGGCCGGGCTTACGCATTTTCTCCACCATAGTGTATCCCGACACGGCGCTGATTAATAAAGATTTTCTGCTTTGCCAAGTTTTTTTGTTTAATAACATTTTCCTGCACTGCGAAAATGTTTGAACAATTTTTGGGCGATTTTTCATATGAATAATTACTTAAAATTTGTATGAAAAAATTTTTGGGCGCTTTGGTTGTGGGTGATTTTTCATGGAAAAATTTTTCATATGAAAAATCGCCCAAAATTTCAAAATGAAAAATCACCCAAAAAAAATGAAAAATTGCCCAAAATTTTTGGACGTTTTTTCATATGAAAAATCACCCAAATTTTGTATGGAAAAATTTTGGGCTATTTTTCATTTTTATTTTTGGGCGATTTGGTTTTGGGCGATTTGGTTTTGGGCGATTTTTCATGGAGCCATAAATCAGCTACGTCCACACATACACTGATATTTGCATTTAAGGCCAACAGCTTAGAAAGCTCTTAAATTTGTTTTTTTTTTTTTTTGCAAAGTAAGAGCAAGTATTGTTGTCTGCTGTGTTGTTGTTGTGGATGTTGTACTGTCGTCAGTGTGAAAGCACAAAAAGCTATTTATAAAAGTTTGCACATTGTGCATATGGCTTGGATGTAGCTGGTATAAATACAGTTTAGACTTGTATCGAACTCTTTCAGTAGCTCGTTTTTGACACAAACCAATGATCAAACCCATTTAAATTACATGGCTATGTGCCAAAAAAAGCATAACCACTAATTACTAGTGAAAAACTGTTTGATTCAGACATGTATGATTAGATTAGCCCTGATGATGCCCCAGATCTTATATGGCCTTGAGGTGGTTTCAGGCGCTACTGATACTAATTTTGATATGTATCTTGAAACGTATTGTAAATAGTGATGAGATTTCTTTTTAACATTCGAATGAGAGACCATAGATCTGAATATGTAAACAAAATTTTGGGATGCTATTTCAAGGATTTCAAGAAACTTAGATATTTAATATTTTTTTATCGCATCATTAAAAGTGGAATAGCAAAACCTCTGTGTGATAAATTTTTGTTTTCAAGTTCATCTAGGAATAACTGTTCTTTATTTGAAAGATAAATTGTTTTAAGGGTTGCTCGGCTATTGGAATGGTCTGCCGCATGTATTACCTGTATTTTCACACTATAATAATGTTTTTCGGCACAAAATAAATAATTTCTTCCCTTTTTGACTGAGTCATTAATGAAATCCAGAAACTTTTTTTCAACAATTTTGTATAATTTAAACATTTTTTATTTTAGTACGCCTGGGGAGCCACTAAATGGAATATAAATGAATATAATAGATGTCAATTTAATTTTAGTTAAGTGAATGTTATGAATAATTTTAACTATGTATTATCAAATTTGAAATATATTTTTAATATAATTACTTTTAAGCATTTACTCAGTATTGACATGAAGTATTTAACACGTTTTTTTGGCCTCGTCGCTCTTGTATTACAATATGAATAAATAAATAATTAAATAAAATGAAATGGTTTTCAGAAAAGGCTGGAAAACTTGTAACTTATATGTAAATTCATATTCAAGTATCTTATTAATTTCTCCTCATTCATTTAAACAAGGAAATATATGGCCATGTCACAGAGTTCAATTCCGTTCGGAATCGGAATTCAATCCACCCCATTTTTGTAGGAGATGGTGTCTAAAAAAGAAAACTAAAATACGGAAATTTGTCAGGTGTGTCCAGACGCTACAAACTTATAACACCCCGTTTTTTGGTCGGGGGTTAAAAAGAGCTTTCTTCATTCTTAACCGACTTCAAAAAAGGAGGAGGTTATATGTTCGTCATATACATATATTTTATTTTATTTATATGTTCACCGATTTCTCCGTCATTTGTAAAATAGTATACTCTACAGGTGGTCCCATTTTCACCAATATTCAATAGGAGCAGGGGAATGGATACCTCCCATACAAATTAATTATTAATTATGACATATATGGAATACTATATATGTGTATCATTGACAGGCTTCAAACTTGGTAAGAATTACTTTATAGTTAATGCGCGTAATCCAACAGAAAATGAGTGGTGTAAGAGTAAGGGAAGGGCTCCCTACTATACAAAGTAATCAATAATTATTGCATATTAATAATAGTGAGCGTCTACAAACTGGGTGTGAATTACTTTATAGTTAATACCCGAAATCCAGCAGAAAGGTGGTGGTGTAAGAACAGAGGAAGAATTCCTCCCATACAAAGTAATTATTAATTACACTGTACAACAGCCAAAATAGCCTTTAGATAAAAGTATGCGGACTATATGGATTTCGATGCGTTAAATTCAAATCTTCTGTCAGTTTTTCTCTATCACGTAGAGATTTTTTTTATGGGCGTGGCTAATTTTGGCCCCTAAATTAGTCGGCCATACTAATATATTTTACTATAACTCGAAAACCGCTATTTCGATTTTAATAGATAATAAACCAAAAGGAGCGCCACAAAATGTTGTTAAAAAAATGTATATTCATTTTTTACCTATCTTTTATGGTTTCGGAGTTATTCAGAATTTAAAAGAGAAAAAAGTTTTTTTTATGCAAAAATCGCGTAATTTTTTTACATGAAAATTGTAATAAAAAAATCAGAAACTCAAAAGTTTCATATTTTTTACATTTTTCTTAAAACCACATATCCTAGGAATAAAACAAGCTATAAAACGTGAAAATCCAGCAATAAATCTCTACGTGATAGAGAAAAACTGACAGCAGATTTGAATTTAACGCATCGAAATACATATAGTACGCGTAATTTTATCTAAAGGACAGCCAAAAAATTTTATTTTGTTGTACAGTGTTATCTTATCTCGGATATTATATATTATTAGTGAGTCTTCAAACTTCGTGAGAATTCCTTTATAATCAATGCGCGTAATGCAGCAGAAAAGTGGTGCTGTAGCAGCGGCGGATGGATACTTCCAAAACAAAGTAGTTACTAATTACCGCATATGTAGGTAGCATGATACAATAAAGGTAGAGGTCCATAGCTCGCTTTTTGGGCGTTATGCTTTACACGCGTTTCATCCTCCTGTTTCATTCTATACTTTGTTCGCGTTGAGTTACATGCACTGCTTTTCATGCGCCATTTTATTTTTGTTTTGATCAGCTGTGTGCGTTTGTTTATAAATACTTATAAAGCAAAAATGGAGAGTGAAGTGAGTGAGTGAGCAATTTCGAACCGCGACAAGAATGTCTGCAGACGTCTTTGACTATTTATTCAGGATTTTAAATGATAGTCTTGAGAAGAACTCGGCCAGGGCTATTCCAGCAAATTGTCGAATGTTCTTGACTTTAATGTAAGGCTGAGTTTACATCTGGCATTTCTTGTGTGCATTTACCCAAAAAAGCGTAACCAACTGATTATTAATGAAAAACTGTTTGATTCAGACATGTATTTATTGATTTAAACTGTTTACAATCATGTTGGATTCTATAAAATTGTCTATTAGTTATGTATGGAACTATTTAACTTAATAAATACATGAGTGAATAAAACAGTTTTGCATTAGTAATTATTGGTTACGCAAAATTAGTTAAAATTAATTAATTTTGCCGTGGATAATTAAAATTAATTATCCACGGCAAAATAATATTTATCGATAACGTAAGAAACAAAGTATTATTTAACGTCTTTAGCTTTCAAGAACAGCTGACTTTCTTTCATGGTGCTTCTAACGCGTACAAAAGTAGAAAGTAGACCTACTTTTCGGATTGAACGCGCCTACGCGTTCTGCGTTTTTTGCAATGTAACTTGTCACATACTATTGCATTGATTCTTCTTTTTGGAAAGATGCATAGAAAGCGTAACGCGCATAAAGCGAGCTGTGGACCTCTACATTAATATAAAGGTAAAACCATTCTCTCTTTTTGTCGCAATATTAACCATCTGACGTTTATGCCAAGTATTTTTTACTCTCAAAAAGTATGCTACCGTATTCATTTGTAAAATCCGAGCTTTTTGTTTATTTTTTGACTTTTTGTTTTATTAATTTAAAAATTAAAAAGAAAAACTTATCTAATAAAAAAAAATGGACTGAGCTGCATATACTACAATAGCTGCACTACCAAGATAGGCCTCAATGTTTTCCGAAGAAACAAAACCGAAGCAACAGTGATGTGCGGTAAGGAAGTAAGCGGTATAACACATACATACATATGTATGTAATGTGTAGTTTCCACAATGCAAGCAATCGACTTGTCTAGAAAATTTGTATAGGAACCACTCAAAAATTTGAGTGCTTTTCATATATTTTTTCTAGACAAGTCGCTTGCTTGCATTGTGGAAACTACACATAAGTGTTTAGTCTTTCGATCAATTGTTTGTGAAGATTGGCCAACACAAATTGAAATTGCTCATGTGATGTCTGGGTTTAGCGGCGTTGCAACATTGTCTGGTGTCATGGCGTTGGCACACAATGGAGAACTTGTGAACAGCGAGGTATTAAGAGTGAGGTTTTCGACGTGGTGGCGGTTTATCTACACACAGTGGCAGTGAACTTATTGCTCAGCGTCTTAACTGCTGTACAGAGGATATCTCTGAAGAGAATGGACCTAATTGGTCAGCATGTATATGCACCACTGAAGTTGAAGATGCAGCCGCCAACAATTTTTCTTTAATCTATTACCAAACAGTCGTAGTCGTATTTGAAATACGCCAACCACGATAAGGCAGAATGTTTATGGAAAATAAAATGCAATTATTTCGAATATACATATAATGACTTAAGACGTTGGATATTTTTTATTTAGTCGCTTTACAGATTTTCTGTTTAAAGATTTTCTCCATCAAAGGCTTAAGAAAAGATATTCAAAACATCTTTATTCAAGGAAGCCACTATTCGACATATCGCATATTTACCTGAACAATGGGTTAACTTAAAAAATGCTATTAATAAAATAAGTTCAGAACATAGACAATTACATACATTTAATATTCAAAATCACAAATTTCAAATTTTCAACAAACATTCCTAAAAAAAAGTTCCTTGTACTTTCGGTGTGGCAGCGCTTTCCTCTCTGTTTACAAAAAAACAGTTATCAAATATTTGGGGCAAAAGTCACAATTTATTTTATACGTCAAACGTGGTTGTACCTTTATATTATTGTATCATGGTAGGTAGTATGCTTTATGAATGATAGTCGTCCAACTTGTTCTGAATTCCTTTATAGTCAGTCAATGCACATAACCCAGTAGAATGTTAGCGCTGTAGGAGCAGGGGAAGGGGTAACTGCCATAAAAACTTACCATTAATTATCGCATATTTGCTATACTATATCAGTGAGAGTCTTCAAACTTGGTATTAATTATTTTATAGTCAAAGTAATTGTTTATTATCGTATATCTGAAGGCAGTAATCAGTAGAGCACAAATCTAAGTGGATGGGCAATGAAAGGTAACCAGCAATACAAAGTACGAGTAATATTGCAAAAAATAAACCGAGTTTAAATATATGCACTAAAAAGTAAAAAATAAAAACACAATCAATTCTCATATTACATTTCATAGAAATTTAAGTTAAATAGCTGATGTTAATAAAGCTAATAAAGTCTATTTTAATTTTTTAGGGTTCCGTACACCAAAGGTGAAAATGGAACCCTATTGTTTTCGCTACGCTGTCCGTCTGTCCGTCTGGCCGTCTGTCCGTCCGTCCGTCTGTCCGTCACAGGGTATTTTCTCGAGAACCGTAAGAGCTACGGACCTGAAATTTGGACACAGTGTGTAGACCCTTGGCCGCTACAACAACAAATACATGAGAGTTGGAAATTAAAGGGTGTGCCAAAACGAGCAACGAAAAATGTTAAAATCCCATGTAATATACATACAATTGTATGTATATGCACTTGCAATTTGTAAAGTTAGTGTATTTTTATACAGACTACAACAATTAACACTAAAATTTAAAAAATTTTAATTAGAGGGTGTACCATCAGTTAATGTAATTTTGACTATGTAATTTTGATAACTTGCTGTATCTTGGAAACCGTAAGAGCAAACTTCTTGAAATTTTCAAAACCGGTAAAACAAAAAAATCTAAAAATTATAAAATCGCCAAACCGAAAAAAAATCGCCAAAATCAAAAAAAAATCGCCAAAACGAAAAAAAGCACCAAATTAAAAAAAATTTCTAAATCGAAAATAAATCGCGGAAAACCGGAAAAATCGCCAAAATAAAAAAATCGCCAAAATAAAGAAATCACCAAAATTAAAAAAAATCGCCAAAATTAAAAAATTTCCAAAATGAAAAAAAAAATCGCCAAAATGAAAAATATCGCCAAAATGAAAAAAATCGCCAAAATAAAAAAAAATCGCAAAAATAAAAAAAAATCGCCGAAATTAAAAAAATCGCCAAAATTAAAAAATAATCAAAAACAAATTATTTCAGCTGAAAAAACGTAAAAACACTATTTAAAAAAATGCTCAAAGCCCAACGTACGGAACCCTTCGTGCGCGTGTCAAACTCGCACTTTACTGAATTTCTTCTCTTCTTTAGATACTCACATTAATTAATAAAAATATTTCATTCCATAAGAATTGAAATTACTGAACTCAAGCCTGATTAAGAAATTAATTCTGATTAAAAAATAAAAACTTGAAAAAAGAATTAAACCGACTTCATGCACTAAAAAGTTAAATTTAACAAAAGTATTATATGGGTTAACTACTTAAACTATTTGCAGTCGGTGCCAAGAAGGACGAATCTATCTTATTAGTTGACAACATAGAAATTTATTTCTACGTTTAGTTAACAACGTTCTTGCAAATACCCAGCAAAAAATGTCAAAAAAGGTAATCGGGTTTGGAATTAAGCATTTTTGGTATAACCTGTTCCTTACTGGATTACCAACTTAATGATTTTAACAAGGCGTGAGACTAAAATAATCGATTCTTGAGAAGTATTTGCTTTTTTTATTTGGCAACTTGGTCACGTAATCTATTTAATCTAAAAAAAATATTCTCCTCATTTAGCAACTTGAACATAATTTTTTTAAATTTTAGGTAATGTTCTGATGGTAATGTGTAATCTTTTCCTGGGTAGTTAAGTAGTTAACTCATATAATACTTTTGTTATTTTTAACTTTTTAGTGCATAAAATCGGTTTAATTTTTTTTTACTTTTTATTAACAGTGAATTTTCCACCATTTGTAGCTTCAAACACAATTGCTTTACTGAATTTGTTGGTCACTTTGCTAAAAAATTAACCACACCTGTCTGTCGCCTGTGAAGTAGTCATTTGATCAGTCAACTAGATTTTCCTCTAACTGCAGGGTCTTTTACATATAATAAGCATGATTGAAACATTTTGTTGCCGTCTCAATGCCACAACAACCTTCCTTTTGCACTACTTTTCCCTTTTTTTAGTTCAAAAAAAAAAAGTTAAAACAAAAGCATTATCGCGATTTTACTTCAATGTCAATTTAAAAAATTTTTATTGTATATGTACACTCAACTTGACAATTTATATTTTCCATACACGATTTCTTTTCGGAAAACCCACAAATAACCCGTTTTTTATATGCATATGTATGTAATTATGTACATATATTACAGTTGAGTTTTAGTTATTATTTTACAGTTTTTCAATTAGTCAATGCAAAGAAATGCATTTTAAAATAATAATTGAAATCAGTGAATCCCTTGATTTTCACATTTAATAATTATTAAAAAGCAGTAACCAGTTTTTTTAGTCACGGCATAAAATTTATTTAAATTATTTATTTGTACATGCATATAAATATATGTATGTATATATATGTAGGTATATACATATGTATGTACATGCATATGTACATATGTACGTATATAGATATATATATATATATATATATATATATGTATATACATATGTATATGTATATGCATGTACTCGTAATACATGAAAACATTTTTTCAAGCATTGATTAATAAAATGCTGTTACCCTACTTGTGTTCCTATTGAGAGATTTAGTAATTTGAACTCTTTACGATTTCGTTGTTACAGTTGTATTTATTGTTAGAATCCTTGGAAATTTTTGTAGAAAATACTATAAATTATAACCCAGTCATGGTAGTTCGGCAATTAGCCAAGAAAATTTTTTGTATTTTTTTTTTTGAAGAAAATAGGGCACAACATCTTCCTTTATGCCCATAATGTGGGTTTTTTAAATAACGTCAACTCTTTTTAAATTAATACGACACACAAAATTATATAACAAATTTTTCAGCTTTTTTTTCTTTTTTATAATCTTATAGCGTAGACAGACGACAGCGTTAATTTGCATTAAAAGCTAACTAATGTGAATTAAAAATTTACCCTGACAGACGACAGTATTTGCATTAAGTAAATCGTCGGTTAGTTATTGGTTTGCGGTACAGGATATTCAAAATACATTATTATTGCAGCAAACCAATAACCAACCGATGATTTGTTTTATCCAAAACAAACCCCATTAACTGAATGTACTCGTAGCCAAGTCGCACACCTTTTCAAGCAGTCCGTATCTAATTCACTCATCAACCAGTATTTGATTGATTGTTGACGGTGTTGCCATATTGAAATAGGTAAATTCAGTATTAATTCACTTTCATTTAGTGCATTTACTTCAAATCAAATGCGCATTCTCATGGGGATAATTCACAAGTTAATTTGAATTAAGGCAGTTAATGCAAATTAACGCTGCCGTCTGTCTATGCTATTATCAAGACATATTTTCTTAAGTTGAATTAAAGAAATGCACACTATCGTGTTATCTACCACTTAATAATATGAAAAAAAAGTTAAGACATTCTTAGTCAGAAATAAAAGAAAAACTAAAAATTAATTACGAGAGTATTATGGCGTTCAAAAATTAACTTGTTTTAGTTTCTTTTTGCATTCTGATTAAAAATAAAAATGGAAAAGGGCGGGTCGGTTCCACGTTTAGAAGTTTACTTTATTAGCTGCAATCTACCTAGAGTTTTTTACAGTACACATCTGTATAAATCTTATTAAAAACGTTTACACTTGGGAATGAAATATTTCATTATTAAACTAGCTGACCCCGGTCCGCGTTGCTGGCCCTAAGCAAACATTAGTGTTGTATATGGCATTGGTGGTACAATATGAAAATTGGATTTTGCCCACG
The DNA here is from genome assembly GCA_944452675.1 of Tachina lurida. Classification (NCBI taxonomy): domain Eukaryota; kingdom Metazoa; phylum Arthropoda; class Insecta; order Diptera; family Tachinidae; genus Tachina; species Tachina lurida. The sequence continues at coordinate 38,757,340 of OX101754.1, read as the reverse complement.
AATAAACTAAATATTGCGCCATCTGCCGGACGAACTTCAAACTACACAGAAACACTACTCACGCCCCATAGAGCATGTGTATAAAGTTTGGTCTAAATCGGAGCAGTAGTTCTTGAGTTACGGTGCAAAATCACAAAAAAAAACTAAATATGGCGCCATCTGTCGGACGAACTTCAAACTACACAGAAACACTCCTCACGCCCCATAGAGCATGTATATAAAGTTTTGTCAACATCGGTACAGTAGTTCTTGAGTTACGGTGCAAAAACACAAAAAACTTAATATGGCGCCATCTGCCGGCATGCGTTATCGGATTTCAACCAAACTTCATATAAACCATATATGGGCCACTGCCTACGTAGTGTATAAGTTTGGTTGAAATCGCACGACGCGTTTATGATTAGTTCGGCGACGTACATATACGGACTTATTTTTATATATATAGATAATGAAGGTTAGGTTTGGTTAGCAGGCTGCTGGTAAGGAGGGGTGAAATTTTGAGTTCAACTCACTTGGGTCCAATACAATGATCCCTTTGTGGTACCTGTGTGGTTAAGAGAAGATAATGAGAGAATGTGATAGGGAAGGGGTAGTGATAGAGAATACAGGTGGTGAAGGAAGAGATAGAGGAAAGCTTCATTCTTTTACAACTCTGCTTTTTTTTGCACGCTTATTTGCAGTGTTGCAGCCTCTGGTGGTGAATGAGACGAAGGTGTGTTTAGTAGCCACTTTATTGTTATTTTACTTCGCCGATGATTCTGCTACACAATGCCGACGAAGGAGTACGCTCTGATGTTACATTACTAGCATCCGCTGTAGCCGGTGTAGTTTTTAGTGACCAGTGCCTTATGCATGCATCACTAGAACTTTTCCCACAACAACTGATATAAAGGACACTAATTTACATCAGAAAAATGCGCAGTGTTGGTATTTTTTAATGACTGTCGGTTTTTGTTTGATTCAGACACGTATTTATTAAGTTAAACAGTTTCATACATAACTATTAGACAATTTTATAGAATCCAACATGATTGGAAACAGTTTAATTTAATAAATACATGTCTGAACCAAACAGTTTTTCATTAGTAATTAGTGGTTACGCTTTCTTTGGGACATGGCACACAAGAAATGAGAGATGTAAACTCAGCCTAACATATTGAGAGTGACAGTCAATTGACTGGTCATTTCACATGTATGGTATAGTGAAACATCTATTGTACATATGCCAAAATTTTTAATACATCGCATTTTATTATAAAATATACAATTCGTTCGGTCTGTGAAATTAAAATATAAAGAAGCGATAAAATAGTTAAGTAACAACAATATTGCATAAAAGAAATTTAAAAGTTTAATTTAATTTATACATTTATGTATGTATTTCTTTTAAACATTTTAAAACCATATTTATAAAATGCAAGGTATTCATTTCATTTTTAACCCCCGACCAAAAAACGGGGTGTTATAAGTTTGTAGTGTGTGTCTGTGTATCTGTGTGTCTGTCCGTGTCCACATACAGCCCAAACGGCTGGACCGATTTTGATTTAGTTTTCTCTGTTTGAAAGGTGACTTGATCGAAATGGTTCTTAACCATGTTTGAAGAAAATCGGTTCAGCCGTTTAGAAGATATCACATTTTTTCTAGATATATCGGGGGTTTTAAAATTTTTAATTTTTGTTATTACAATTCACCAGTTTCTATGCAAACATTGACTAGTTATAGTTGACCAATGTTTATGTTATCAGTGATTGGCAAAAAGAAGCAGAGTAAGCAGTTCAGATACATGTTTTAGTTAAGAGAAATGAATTAGTTAGAGAGAGAGACAAAATCACACGTACACAAATGATTTGGTAATTTTTTGCACCAAGGTCCTAATAAACTAACTGGGGACTATAACCGAGATGTCGGTTATCGCTACTGGTAAAATGACTAGTCAATTGATTAGTAGTCTTGAACAAAGAATTTTAATTGTGAAATTTGTGAATTTTAATTTTAAAGACCGGGTTTATGTGAACAAACCAGAAACAACTGACTCACTGAAAGATCAAAATCGGCGCGGCATTGACGAGATAAGCGAAAAATGTAGTTAAAAATTTTGTGAAAGAGCGCACGTCTGCCCAATTTTCCTCAATAAAAATTAATTTGTCAAAAAAAAATTGTGTGTTTTTAAGCTTATTTACTTCCTAACCTTAAATTTTCACACTCTTTATGAAATTACTGGGGGTCTCCACTAGCCATGAACTTGGTATGGGCATCATGTCGAACATCGAAAATGGCTAATGGAGACCGCTCATGTCCATGTTTTGTTCATGTTCTGACATGAATGCCCGAGCATATGTCTGAGCAACAATGTTCGCCATGAGATTCTCAGTCCGCAACCATTTGCAATAGAAAGAAAAGAGACAGAACAAAATTAGTAAATATTCCGTCTTTATTGCACTAGCGCAAAATACATTGATATGCCTGAACATGGACATCGCACGTATTCACCACAACAAAGAAGTTGATGTTTTTTTTCACAGTTGCTCTGCCGGCGTCATGTTCAATCATGCCCAAGTCGATGGCTAGTGGAAACGTAGGGTTAGAGAAGGAACTCGGCTATAGAACTGCAAACCTTTCGATAGTACTATCTATAGTATCGGTAGTTTTATTTTAAATGAAATATAAAATATAAATGTTCCCTTAAATATAAATTAATCATTTTTATTTGTAAGTAAACATTATGCTTTTGTTATATATTGTTATAAATTGTTAAAGTTACTTATAATTTTTGATGTTTTTAATTTATGGAATAAATAGACGAATTCCTGGAAATAGTGAACAAAACATTCACGAAACAAAATAAAATTGCTTTTTTATTGTCATAGAAACGCGTTAGGCCTATTTAGCTAAAGGAAATAGTCTTCAACTGAAATATCGATAATTTTTTCCACTATCGATACTATCGAAAAAAAATCAAGTCGAAGTTGCTTAAAAAATTGAGTATCGAGTTTATTTTGTGAGGAAAAACTCATTTTTATTATTTAACAGAGCTCTGTTAAACACGGCGGTATGTGTCTAGTGCACTGCTGGCCACAGAGAGAAATGTATTATTTCGGGATTCAGGAAATCCCGAATCCCGGGGTTTTATTTTTTTAATCCCGGAATTTTCGGCATTCAGTCAATCCCGAAATTGTTTACTAAGTTTTGTTTGTTTTATAAAAATAAATTCATCATAACTTTCTCCCCATGTGAAGATAGTAACCGTGGCAACACAATATTGATCTTTTATATTTGGCTCTTTCATCCTGTTAATATTTCCATTGAAAAACTTTTTTCTAAACGATATTTTTTCTCTATGTTTATGATTTGAACAGGCTGAAGTTCGTATCGCTTTGTAAGCCAAATTGCATGTGATAATTATTAATGAACAAATAACACCAAAGTTTGTTGTAAATATTCCGACTAACAACACACAGTTGAACGGAACAACTAGCCGTTTTCGAAGGCCACTAAACCTTCATCATCAGCGTCCTTCTGTGTTTGGTTCACTGTATGTGGTGTCAGTTGATATAGATTTCTGCTTTATACACTCAGCCATCATTGCAAATGGAATATGTGAATTGTTTTGATTCATCTTACTTCAATTTGCTGAAAGCTTATTTGTAATGAAAGCTCAATTTTACCATCTCTAAATTTACAACAGTCTTGCCGACAATGGCAATGTCGGCAAGACTGTTCTTTACTAATTATGCACATGTTAGTTAATTTGTTTTTTTTTTAAGTTCTACTTAAGACAAACTTTTTTGGTTTGTTACTATTAAGTATATTTTTTATTAATTGTTGCCACTGGCAACAATCGAACTTCATTTGTTTCTATATTTATGATTTGAACAGGCTAATGCTATGTTTAGACGACGAGTTGAATCACCTGCTTCGCTCTCTGAATCATGTTTATGAATCATGCTGTTTAGACTACGCATTCGTGCTTCGTGTGCATCGTGCCAATTTAGTGCTTTTCGTACTAGATTTAGAGTTTTTTAATTCATAACAGTGCGGAATTTTTCAAATTGTTGCTTTAAAGAGAAATTAGTGCCTTTTTTTGGTGCTTTTCACCTTTGATTTTAGTGCGTTTTACAAATCTACTAAATATTAATTTGTTAAAATGTGGTGGCTTTATTTTCACTTTCAAAAACTATCTGCTTTCACCCCTTTTAGACATGCAAAGTTTCCTTTGCAGAATGTTAATTCAGCTGCGTGAAATACAAAGGAAGAAAAACTTTCTCTTTCACAGTTAGAAAAAAGAAAATATTTCTAGATATTACAGAGGATACCATACACGTAATAAAATAACTTAATTACAATAATCGAATCTACTAACCACTAAGGGAAGCAACGTATTGCTTTCTTGATAACGGTGCTTCCAAAAATGCTTCTGAAAAGTAATAACGTAAGGCTCTCTAACAAAGTGGACAAAAGTAAAAAAATGTACACCAGTAACTTTTGCATCTGAGTACACAAAAACTACACATTATTGCTTCTGTAAAACGAATTAGTAAAGCAAAAAATGAACGGCTTTTTGGAAACTGAATGCATTGCTTCTAGCTGGCTTACAAAAACTCTTCTGGGAAGCGGTAATTTTTGCTGGGATGGTGAAATTGAAGAAATAGAACGAAGTATCAGAAATTTAAGGATACATAAATGGAAAAATTTGCTCAAAACTGATCAATTTTGGATTGAAGTTTATAATTATAGAAATTCAACTTATCATAATCCATTTCTAATACTGTCAATATTTTCTCAAGACTATTAACATTACCATGTTCAAATGTTGTAGTAGAAATGACTTTTAGCGCTTATAAATATTTTAAAAGTAAGTTAGAAATACAATAATGATTTTATAAATCAAATTGTTTCATTCATATAAAATACGGTCTAAAAAGAAAAGGCTTATGTTGTTCAGAATGTAACATACTGAACCATGTTCATGTAAAAATTAATTCAGACGAAACACCTAAAAATATAATTGTTTTATTAAAACAGTTTTATGGCCAGAGGAAAAAGATGAAACTGCATTTCTTGAAACGAGGAGTATAATTCTCGTTGATCATCTTTTGTTAAAATAGTACACCATAATTGGAGTGTCTTCCCAAATGAACTTCAATTATTTTCCTACTCATATTCTACTTATAAGCAAAATCGAAATATGGCTCGATATATGTAATTGAAATTATTACAAAAACCTATGAAATGTAGTAAATTTAAAATTGTAGTTAACTTAAATTTTTAATTTTTACTAATTCAATACATTTATAATTAGCCATATGGGCTTTCTCTGTATTGCAAATAAATAGATAAATATAAAAAAATAAATAAAAATATTTATGTACATACATACATATGTACATACATACATATACTATATACGAGTACTTATTTCATTTAGTGCTTTTTTATGAACACACAGTGGTTTTTGCTCTGAAAAAGTTGGCATCACTGTTCGCGTGGCATTTTTTTATGTATATTCACACAAACATACGTATCATACGCACGTATATACATGCATACACATAAGCATACATACTTTACATAAATTCCACTCATGCGAAATCTTGTTTTTGAAGGCATCTCTATATTTTCTTCTTATTTTTCCTTTTTATATTATTCATAACTTAATTAAATTTATTTATATTAAACTCACATCTATGTTTTTTGGTTTGTTTTTATTTGTTTACAAACACACACATACACATATACCTATTTTGTTTTGATAGCTAGTTCAGATAAAGTGGCGATTAACTGCGATAAAAGTTAGAGAAGATACCAATTTTACGTGCTTCGCAAGTAGATTCATATTGAATCTACTTGATTCGCTCTCATAATTTTGTATGGCGAAGCAAGTGGATTCGGTCATGATTGGGGCGTGAAGCATGAATAGAGAGCGAAGCACGTACCGTCTAAACATAGTATAAAGTTCGTATCGCTTTCCTTTATTATTTGCAATCTATTTGATATCATCATAAGCAATTTTTTAACAGCATTAATAAATAATAATATATTAAACAATAAAGGTATTCACGACAACTTTTCCAACTGTGTAAAATGCATAATTGCAGTTTCTAATAACATATTTGAGCCATAGATTTTTTGAAAATAATAAAATTACGTGTTTGTTATCCTAAAATCGATTTCGAAAATTACTTCCTATATGTACATTAGAGTGGCCGTTATTTATTTTTTTTTTATATCTTATATTCTCACCCCCAAATCGGTTCCGTTTTATGTAAAAAAAAATACAAACAAATTTCATAGCGATAAGTTGTGTTTTAGGGGTGCGTCCGCCCCTCAAAGTTGGCCTTCAAGCCCATTTTCAATGTAATTTTTTGCATATGACTATCTTTTTAAAAAAACATTTTACAAGAAAATGATATATGGCAATATTTTACCTCTTGTGGACTACAAATTAGTCTCAAAGAAACTTTTTTGCTAAAATTATATTTATATATTTTAGGAAATAATGAAGAAAATAACCAACAAAATACCGAAAATTATATGGAAATTATTTTCCTAAGTTTACAATAAGTTTATATCTATTAAATTATTTCACACATATATTAAGTATAGTCATAAAAAAAATAAAATAAAAAAATAAAAAAAAATTACATTGAATATATGGGCTTGCGGGCTAACTTTCAGGGACGGACGCACCCCCTAAAGCACAATTTATCGCTATGAATTTTTTTTGTATTTTTTTACATAAAACTGAACCGATTTGGGGGGGGCGAGAATAAAAGAAATCAGCACCAACAAAAAAAACTCCATACAACTAACGGCCACTCTAATGTACATACATATGTATTTTCACCATTTAAGAATTTTTTTTAAATTTCATGAATTTTATAATTTTTAAATAATTTATTTGTATAGAACGCATATGGGCATTTCCTCCGAAGAGTCAACCAGGATGGAAAAATTAAATGTTGATAATCATCGTGTTTTATTGTTTATAATTATAAAAAAGAACCTATATTTTTATAATTGGATAGTTTCATAGCATATCTCAGTTCTTTTACTTGAGGAAATTGGGCTGGAAACTGGAAAATTTGATATTTTATTTTTAAGCTACTTCTAAAGACATTTTTATATTTAATTATTTTACATGCAAAATATATGTTATGGTTGCAATATTTCTTCAAAACGTCTTTATTGCAATCAATTAAGAAGAGGAAAGTGTAAGGTGAACAAAAAAAGTTCGATTAACGGTTAATTTTTACTTTGTTTCTTATCTATAGACTTGTATCGAACTCTTTCAGTAGCTCGTTTTTGACACAAACCAATGATCAAACCCATGTAATTTAAATGGGTTTGATCATTGGTTTGTGTCAAAAACGAGCTACTGAAAGAGTTCGATACAAGTCTACTTATCTATGTTTTAATCGTACGTTCGCGACCGAAATCCTCATTTTATTGTAATTGCTTTGTATTAAACGTCAACAGGTGCCACACATATCACATTTTAAATAAGTTCGGTGTCACTAATTTGCAAATCAAAAATAAAATTCTGTGTTACAGCTAAATAAAGTTTTTTTTAGTTGCAAAATTTCGTACGTTCGCGACCGTAAGTAAATTTTTACTAGAAAAATTTAATGATATACCAAATATTCCAGATACCAAAATGAAGCATTCGGTTTTCTGTAATGAGGACCAGTGACCTGCAACGGGTGATTGGTAAAATAATCATACGCAATCAATATCCTAAAAACATGCTATTTTTTTTGAAAAAATCAAACTTGTTCAAACACGTATATTCATTGCTAAGTTTTAATCGCTCAAGTGTGTATGAATGTGGTAATTATTAAGACCCAACGCAAACTGCTGTCATAATAACAAACCAATTTTTAAGTATGTATGTGTTTGTGTAGTTAAGTTGGGTGTTTTATATCAGGGATGGTAAAATTAAAGAAACTGTCTAATAGAGCTACTCGCTACGAACTTTTTGAAAAATATTAGAGACAAAAATGTTATACAAATTTCTGAGATTAATTGTTAAAAAAATGCATTTTAAAATAAAATTTGAGGAGGATTTTCAATACAAAAACTAATTTTTGTTAATTAACTTAACAGAATTTATGTTTGAAATATTGAGCCCTATTTTCGACTTAATCGTAAGCGACAAAAACTAAAGTTTTTGAGAGAATGTTTTTTTAATATTGAAAAATATGTTTTTGTACGTAAATTATCGTTAACGATAATATGTATTTTAAAAGTTTTGAACAGGCAGTTTGCTACCCAAAATTTATGTTAAAATTTTAACAGCTTTGTTTATAAAATATATGTACTTACATATTAATAAAGGTCTTTCGACAACTATCGTAAAGAAAGTTGTTAAATCAGCTCTAAATAAGCATCAAATATTTTTTGAAAACAAGAAGGTTAAACTTCAAGAGGTATATAACAGGTTAAATGAGGTCCCCTTATGTAAGTTCCTTTGAAGATTTACCGCCATATTCATAAAAAAATATTTTAGGTTTATTACAGGTTTATTTGACAAATTTCCCATAGAATTACGTCAAATAAGCGCTTCATAAACCTAAAATATTTTTTATGAATATGCCAGTTAGTTGTTAATACTTAAAAAAATTTGCACCTTTTTTATAATTGGAACAAATACAAACCTCCAATTTTCCATCCCTGTTTGACACGTTTATGTGTGTGTGTTTTAAAATAAATTGAACGAACTTTACTACTTTGATTTTATTCACCGTCATCGCTTGTTCACGTAGAAGTTTGAATAAAACCAGTTCGAACACTCCACTTACAATTATGCAAACGATGCGTTCGTTTGTACGATGCTGATTAAATTCTAGACTTGTATTATATATGAAAGAGTTCGATACAAGTCTATTAAATTCAACATTGAGTTTTGTTGCATGATTAAATGTGAATAAAACATTTCTGGTATGGTGAGTGAATTGATTTAAACATGTTCGATCGCTACACTCACAATCACTCCAATGAACAGATATTACTACGACGCTGATTTTATTGAACGTTGAATGTTTTGTACGTGATTAAATGTGAGTAAAAATTTTAATGTATGAGTAAATCATCAAAAAGCATGAAATTTGCAGGTCTCTGATGAGGACTTTAAATTAAGCCCCAGTGTTGCCGGTTTTTTCTAGAGCTTATCTCCAATTTTTGATTTTTTATCCCCAAAAATCCCCAAATTGAGTTTTTTGGTTCCAATTTTTTCTTTTGTGAAAAAAATTTAATTTTTTAATTTTATTTAAAAAATAATGGCAAAAATAACAGATTTATTCAATAAAATGCATTTATATGGATAGCTATATTTACATTCATATTAATTTAATTTGTACTTGCTTAAAACTTGTAAAGAAATAATACACATACATATCAACCAAAGTTAACCATTTACAAAACTTTAGATTCGAAATCTTCTGATTCGTCAGCCTCAAACTTTGTTGTACATAGTATGTACTTGTATTAAAAAGCTTTATTTTACCATTTCAGCAGAAGGATTAAACTTGTCACAACAAATTGAATTATTTTTAAAGTGTGTTTTTATTCTAAAAAGTGCTTCCAACAAGTCGTATTACATTTTGTTACGTATTTTTGTTTTGCTTTATTAGAAAAAATTCACTATAAATAGCAACACATATTTTCAGACTTGCCAGACGCATACTTCTTAATTCAAAAATCATTCTTGTTACCATCAGTTATAAAAATAAATCTCCAAAAATCCCCTAAAATTTGGTTATTTTTTTATTTATTTATCATCCCCAAAAAATCCACAGATCCCCAATACGAAATTGTAATCCCCATTTGCGAAAAAATCCCCAATTTGGGGACAAATCCCCTAAACTGACAACACTGTTAAGCATAGTTCTAATGGCCTATTCAATAAAAACAAAAATATCATAAATTTTGTTAAAATTTCATTTCATTTCATAAATATAAAAAAACCAAGAATATATCTAGAGAAGATGTGATATCTTCTAAGCGGCTAGACCGATTGTCTTAAAACGTAGCTAAGAATCCTTTCGATCAAGTTGAGAAAATTTTTTAGATATTTATGTGAAAATGCATAGTGATAATAATATAAAAAATATATGGAAAAATCGTACGTTCGTGACCTGTACTACGTTCGCGACCGGTATTTAAGCAAATTAAACAAAAACCAATAGAGGTATTTTATTGTGTAAATACTGGATAGAGACCTACATTAATACACTTTTAAAATATATTAAGCACTTTTCATTATTCCGTTCCATTTCGCAGATTTTTACATTTCACTACTGTCAGCCAAAGTTGACTTCTATTTTGCGTACGTTCGTGACCACATGTTTATAACTATTAATACGAAAACTAAAACTCGATGAAATTCGATTTTTTGCACTAAACATAGAGCTACCAAAATGCTATCAAATCGCAAAAAAATGCTAGGAAAACTTTGGTTTTCTATATTCTTTGTACATCAAAAGCGTACGAACGTACGTTCGTGGCCCCAGGAAATGCCCATATTCAACTATAATTTCGTATATAGCTGTTTTGATAAGTACTTTTTGTCCATTTTTTGGATACTGCCAACCCATTAAAAGTTGCACAACCTTGCAAAATTTACGCTGATAATCTTGCACTTACACAACCCCTGATAATTTTGCATCATTTTTGCAAAATAATTTTTTATGAGGTTGCTGAGATAATTCTTTTTTTTAACAACTTTCGGCGTGAGTACGTTTAATATCCAAATAATTTTGTTTTATACCTTTGCCTTTTTATAAATAATAAATATTTTTGTTATATTTAAATGTCTATGTAATACTACGAGTATGAAATTAATTATAAAACTTTTGGCCTCTTTCAATGACGTTTTTTAATAAATCCCTATAAAAAGCATATATCTTTTAATGTTCAAAAAACCCAGAGTCGCAAAAAATTCCTGAATCTCAAAAAATTTCGGGATCTGATTTTTTGAAATCCCGAATCCCGGCATCGTAAAAATCAGTCCCGACTGGCATCCCTAATATGTACTAACAAAACTGATGGAGCCTATGCCAAAACATTGTGCAGCGGTCATGAGAAGAAAATGATAGCATACAATATACTAAATGAAAGTTGTTTAAATTTTCAACAGTCATATGTGGAGCTAATTTCGTTAATTAGAAATTTAATAAAGTTCTGCTATTATTATTAGAATATGGATACATAGTACATACAACACAGCCAGGTGTGATTTTTGAAATACCAACTTTAAAATTATAAATTATTTTCGTTTTCTAATTATTATTTTTAGAGTACATTGCAAACTTTTTTCTCCGGTTCAACGCTATTAACTTGTTTTGTTTTGGATTTGTGTTAGAGGAAAGGAATTTTTATGTACATGCATACATATACAAATTTATAAAAAAAAAACAATACAAAAATTCTATTGCTGTATTTTGATATGCATCTATTATCGGCCCTGTTCTGTAAACCGAATCGATTTGAAATCGCTCGATTTCAGAAAACTAACTCCGCTAATAGAAACATTTTTTCACACTTTTTTAAATTTTTCTATTATATAAATTCTAAAATATCATATTTGAAAGAAAATTATTTTGTATGATTGTAAACACGTCTGCAGGACCATTATTAATATTTTGAAAAAGAGAAATTTACTCGGATTCGGTTTACAGAACAGGGTCGTATATCTGTGGCGAAAAGGAAAAAGTGCTTAAGTCGAGATAAGCTAATTTTGAGTTAATGGTAGATCCGTAATCTGCATATTTGAAAGTATCCCTGGTCAAAATCTGAATTAATTTGTGTGATTTTTCAAGAAGTTATAGCAAAATGAATTGCGGCTTATCTTTTTAAGACTTCAAATCTCATTTGGAATAATAGCTTAATTTAGCTTATACTTTGGTATATTTCAACTTAATGCTAGGAACACAATTGGGACGAACGACGAATTTCGTTCACGTTAACGAATTCATCGATAAGAATTCGCTGAGTAAATTCGTCGTATGAAGCACAATAACGAGGAATTTACTCACCGAATTCTGCTGTCATAATTGATAAAGTTGGTTATTGTGTATGCAAAGAGAGAGAGAAAATTGTTTTTTCATCGTTCGTCGGCGTACAAAATAGATATAAACCTATCTCAGAGTTCGTCACACACGACGAATTTCGTTCTACGGTGGTGTTGTGTTCATTTTCATATGCTCAAATGTGTTTTAGTTTTTATGACGAAAGTTCGCACCGAAATATTCGTCGTTCGTACCGGTTGTGTTTCTAGCATAAATGTATTATTTACAGTGTGTAGAACGACATTTGTATAAAAAAATAAAGATTAACAGAGAATTTTCCAATTTACATGTAAAAGAAATAAATTTCTGAAAATCGATTTGAACGCTTAAAAGTGCTCTCCTGCACAGTCAAAAATGACTTAAGCACTTTTTCCTAATTGCCACAGATATAAATCTATCTGTTAGCTGTTATATAGTTAATTGAATATGAGTAGTCCACTTGAAAAATCCGCTAAGTTAAAAATATATAAAAAATTCTATAAAATCCGCTAAAGCGTAAGTTATGGTTACCTATTCAATACTCCTGCAAAACTCTAAATAAAATTGGCGTTAAAGGGGGAAACTCATTATGTATCGGAAGTGAACAGCGGTATTTCTAAGATGTAAATTATATTAAAACATTGAAACTGCTTTGATTAATTGAATCGTCTATTTCAAAAACCAATCAAACAACAAAAAATTCAAAATTGAGTTATTGAGCGATTAAATAATGTACTTGTATGATGGTAAAGCAAAGCCGATAAATCCTTGTTTGGTTTCTGCTAAAAAAAAAAGGCAGTTTTGACATCGCGCCAGTTGTTTATATGGCTGGTCTGGAACAGAAGTTGTCTGTGATACAAAAAAAAGGCAATGTGAGTCCGATCACAGGGGAGATGTGTAAACATCTAGTAATGAAAAATTTTTTTAAGTTGGTAGTACTTATGCTTTTAGTATATTTTTTTAATTAAGCAATTAAAAGTATCAAAACTTTCAATATTGTAAATATATAGGAATTTGCTGGTTTTTCAACTTATTTGGTTAGTAAATGGACACACTGCAGTATGTATGTATGTACTGCATTAAAAATTGCAGTAAGCAGTATTTTTACTGATTACTGAACAAATTTAGTAAATTTTTTTTTCCGGTTTTTCGCGATTTATTTTAGTCCGAAAATTTCAATACTTTTGCTCTTACGGTTTCCAAGATATAGCAAGTTGTTAATTTAAATTTTTTTAAATTTTAGTGGTAATAGTTGTAGTAAGCAATTATCAAGTTAAATAAAACAAACAAAAACCAGCAAATTAATATCTATTTACAATATTTTAAATAAGTTTGTATTGCTTTTTTCAAAAACTAACACACTCATACATTGCTCACACCGATTTGATAACGCGGTGTGTGTGCATCTTACTAAAAATTTGTGATTGTATTGTGAAAAAGATTTTTACCCCCTAGCGTACTCGTATAGATGTTTACACATCAAAAATATAGTGAGTTAGGCCCAGTTCACACTATTCAAGCATCATTGCTAAGCGTATCACTTTTTCTTCCTTGAATTTTCACCGGTTCACACAATGCAAGTCTTATTTTTGAGCTCATATTTTTTATGCATAGTTTACTGTATGAATGAGAAAGCAAAACGCACTGACAATACATGAAGCTGAGTACTCGTTTCTCTTCCCCTCGTCTCTCTCTCTCCATCAAACTAATCAGCTTAGCAATAAGACTTGCATATTGCGAACGGGGACTTAGACCACTTTAAAAGTTGAAAGAAGTGAAAAAAGCTATATATTCTAAAGTGGTAGTTTAACGATAAACATATTTTGGTGGCGTAGTAATACATAGCCATACATACGGCCATGTCACAGGGTTCAATTCCATTCAAAATCGGAGTTGCATAAACCTCAAAATTTCAAGCCCTAGCCGGACCATACCCCAGCATACCACCGCCTCCCACAGTCTGGACACACCTAACAAATTTCCGTATTTTAGTTTTCTTTTTCAGACACCATCTCCTACAAAAATGGGGTGGATTGTATTCCGATTCCGAACAGAATTGAACTCTGTGACATGACCGATAGTATATATATGGATTTTTACCATCAGCATTCACTGGGAACAATTCCAAATAATGGCAAGTGATAGGGAAAACAAAAAATTCTAATTGGAAAAGGGAGAAATTTCCCCGGGAGTTTTATTCATAATTGCCCTGATTATCTTCCCGCCTTATCTGCAAAACATATTATACGGTTTTATTTTGGATTATGTAATACTATTGTTGGTCCCAATAAATTTGAAAAAAATAAAAGATTTACAAGCTTTAAAGAGTTTTATGAGGATGTTTTTCAATGGCCTTCAACGGATGCAAAATGCACTGTAGAACGAGTGCATGATGACAAAAGTCATTCAAGAATATATACTCGTATACATATACACACATATTCAGGGCAATTATGTAAAGAATTCCGCAGGAATTTTCTCCCTTTTCCAATTAGAATTTTTTGTTTTCCCTATCATTTGCTATTAGTTGAAATTGTTCCATTTGAGAAATTTCCTGTGGAATTTTTTACATAATTGCCCTGATAGTTGTTTGTTGCAGAAGCCATTTATTATTTTTTAAATATAAGTCAATATATGTATATGTACATATAAAAAAGTTTTATGTTTATCCAACAGTTGCAGAAATTGGTAACTTTCATAGGAAAGAATATCAGTTTTTTTAAAGTAATTTTAAGAAAAGTTTTCTTTGATTTACTAAAAAATGTGGGTTTTGAAATAAACGATTCAATATGGACATTCCTATAAAATCGCCAACATTAAATGAGGATGAAACATTTTGGAGAGAGTTGTTCTACCATCAATAGTCTAAAATATTATAGATTTTTCCAAGAAGACCAAGATGAAGCTGCATTAGAAAAAGTAACACATTTCGAAGAAAAATCAATATTATAGTATCAACATATCTAAAATAATTTATTTAGTTTAAATTTTTTTTAAACGCACTAATAATCCCAATTATTTTACTTATTAAGTAAAATATTTTTTATTAAAAATACATTGAAATTGATTATTGAGGGGTTTAGCTGGATCCTATGCCAATTTCACTGTTGCTAATGCAGATCATCATGGAACCTTTACCCAAATTTCTTAGAACAACTAGAGTTATTATGTTATAAACTTTCATTTAAACAAATGAGTAGCCTAACAACAAATAACAAAGTTGAAACAAGAACTCAATAATCAACATGTTTTTTTTATTTTCTTACTTTACCATAGAAACCAATTGAATTTTGGTTTGGTTATGGCTATAGCGTTATGGCTATGTCACGTCTAATTTAAGCTTAAGTCTGTATAGGTTTCTGTGAATTAATTTTCAGTAGTCAGTTAGCTTTCGTTAACAATTGGATATTTTTGATATGTAGCTACATACATATGTACGCAGAGAGGTCAATAAGATGTGATCTCTTAAAGTGCGGTATTGTACAGTTCATGGCAGTCTTTGAAATCTAATACATGCATACCTACACATATAATTACTTGCAATCAAGAAAGTTTCAACCGATTAAAAAAAAAGCAACAAAAACGATTTTCCATTTTCTTATATTAAAATTATGTAGATACTACATAGATACGAACATACATATGTATGTACATACATATTATATACATACATACATACAAATATACATATACATAGTATGTACATATACACATGTACATGGTTATGTATTTACAGAATGACTTGGAAAGTGGAAACTTTTGGAAAAATCGAAAATTTTTATATTTCAGCTAAAATTATAAAATAAAGAAGGCATGAGAATTAAAGTACATGCACATGTGTATATGTTTGTATGTATGTATGTACATATGTATATGAGATACACACAGCGTGAAAGTGAAAATAAACATGTAATTAAGAGAAAATCAAATATTTTAATGTTTATTACTATTTACATACATACATACATGTACGTGTATTTTTCGGTAATAACAAGTTTAAAGGCTCAGTTACTCGACTGTAATGTAAAGTAACTGCAACGTAGACAACAGCTGATCGATATTTTTATATGAAAAGTAGGTTACGTTACATTACATCTCTATAACCATTTTCATTACTTTTCATATACCAGTATCGATCAGCTGTTTCCTACTGTTGCAGTTACTTTACATTGCAGTCGGGTAACTGAGCCTTTAGGTATAGGTAGTATGCACGAAAGAACAAGTGTAACTTAAATTACATACATACATATGTATGTATGAATATACATATGGATAAGTGCTGCTTAAGACAACAATCAATAATCACGTTTAAGTTATTTAATAATAATCTGTTAGATTCATGCTTATTGATGTATCTACATACATACATACATATGTATATACTACATATGTACATATTTATAAAGAAAATATTTTGTGTATGCATTTCCATAGTTGATGGCACAAAAATAGAGTAAGGCATTATATATTTAAATACATATGTACATACATATATAGATAATATGTATGTACATTATGTTTGACATTTTCTTTAAGTGACAATGAAATGGTTTTTTTAACTGCTTTATTTTTATGGATTCTTCAAAATAAAAGGGCAATCTATCTATCCATTAAATATCTGGTATGTTGTGGAATTTTTAATAAGCATAATTAAAGTTAAAAAGATTTGTTTGAAGTTTTTTAACGTCGAGTTTTCCTTGTTTTTTACATTTCATTTCTTTTATCTGTATGGGCCCAACTGGCAAAGAAAAAAATCAATTCACTGTTACTGCGCTGCCGGCTTTATTTACGCCCGCCGCCCTTTTTTCAAATTAAAATACACACAAGCAAATAACACTATGTACTTTTCTTTCTTGAAAACTTTTTCACACACACAACCAAATACTATAAAAACATCTGCCTTTTTCGCAGTAGCTGAAGAAATAATCATTAAGCAGAGAAGTCGACTGCTCTGCGCCAGTAGGTTTCTTGATTCATCGTTGTTTAACAAAAAGCTTCTAGCTTTTTCATATTTCTCTAACTTACGACAACTTTCTTTTATCCATTCCACTCATATTGATATTTAATATGTAGGCTGCTAATTCTCACACTTTTTAATATATTTTTCTGTAATTTTCACAAATTCTTTCTGCCCAAAAGTTTCTTTTCCTTAAAAATTTTCTTGCGTTCGGCTTCTTTACACAATTTGCGAAAAAATACTAACACAACTGAAGGTTCTTTTCATTCTGCTTGCTTTTCTACGTTTTCTACATCGACATCTTTATTTTCTCTTTCCATCTGCTTTGCACACCTGGCATGCAGGGTTGCATTTGCTTCCTTAAGCCAGAGCAGTGTTGTCAGATATGGCGATATCTCGCCAAACGTGGCGACAAAAATTTGTTTTTGGCGATGAAAATATTGAAATGGCGATTGGTGATTCGCTTGGCGATATTTGAACTTCTTGGCGATATTTTTACAGCATAAAATATTTTGTGTAAGAGTCTAATTATGTCCCTTTTCACAATGTATGGTTAAGAGTTAACGTGAACTTTAACTGACAGTTCTTCATACAAAACAGTGACGAAACGAAAACTTCCTTTTATAAATTGGAACCAAAATTTTAATAATGAAGCACCCAAAAGACTGCAAGAGTTCTAGCCTAAAGTGTATGATAATGATGATGCTGCTGTCACTTACTACTTCAAGAATATAATTTGTGTAATTTAATACACATTTAAGGAAAAGTTAATTCCGTTTTACCACAATATTTAAATAATAATTTTGATCTTGGTGTTCAAGTTCAATTTATCTTATTTAGATTGATTTTTGGAATAAGTATTTTTTATACGCCAGTATTTTTTTTATGTTAATGTAAATACTTTTCCTAATTTTTCTTAAGCGGCCCATCCATTATACAATATTATTGCATATGTTGTTGTACACATTATTGGCGTTTTGACCTTTACTATACAATAAATGGTATAATATATTATATCAACTATGTGTAAGTCAGAATATTTACAACTAACTTTGGTGTTATTTGTTCATTAATAATTATCACATATAATTTGGCTTACAAAGCAATACAAACTTTAGCCTGTTCAAATCATATACATATATAAAAAATTTTAATTTTTTCACAAAAGAAAAAATTTGAGTCAAAAAAACTCAATTTGGGGATTTTTGGGGATAACAAATCAAAAATTGGGGTAAGCTCTAGAAAAAAATAGGCAGCACTGAAGGCAGAGTAGCTGCGCCCAAGGCGAATTCAGTATCAGGTGACCTTATCGCCAAGGCGAATTCAGTATCAGGTGACCTTATCAGCCTAGCTGATTATCAGCTGTTGCTACCAAATTGAGCATTTTGAACCAAAACGTCAAAATTTGCTTAGAAATCTTCTGACAGATGGGTTTTGTAGCATAGCAAACTACGTGTTGTTTTTTGTGTTGTAAAATTGTTGTAGCGATAAGGTCACCTGATACTGAATTCGCCTTGCTTATCGCTACAACAATTTTACAACACAAAAAACAACACGCAGTTTGCTATGCTACAAAACCAATCTGTCAGAAGATTTCTAAGCAAATTTTGAGGTTTTGGTTCAAAATGCTAAATTTGGTAGCAACAGCTGATAATCAGCTGGGCTGATAAGGTCACCTGATACTGAATTCGCCTTGGCTGAGCCATGATACAATAATACAGGTAGCCGCGAATCTACAACAAATGTACAACAAATAAAACAACAGTGATTTTTATTGCTGTTTTGTGATTGACAAGAGAGACAACCAAGAGAAAACAATATACATGTACTTGCGTTTTCTCTTGGCTTTGCAAAGTGTGTTTGTATTAGTACAGTTTTAATAGGCACTGTGCGCGTGTGTTGGTAAAACATAAGCACCATTTGGCAGATCACATTACGAAACAAGCAAAACAGCTGGTGCTTCGGGTTTACCTGTATTATTGCATCATGAGCTGAGCCAAGGTCTATTTATCAGGTCAACGCAACTCTACAAAAACACAGCAATACAAAAAACAATTTTATGTTTAAGTTGTCAGAAACACACACAAACATGAACTAAAGTATATGGTGCAAATAACTTTTGACATCTTAAACATGAAAACACAGAATATCATCAGGACGATTGCGTTGACCTGATAAATAGGCCTTGAGCTGAGCGATTATCCAGAGTTTGTCGTACATCCCAGCTCTGTATTTCTCTTATTGCCAGATACTCTCCAATAAAACTCACAGCACCAGCTGACTTTTGTTTATGCCACAGAGGAATTTCGGCCAATTTCCAAATATATCAATATATTATGTGTATTAACCCAGTGCAAGTACAACAACACATTGCTCCCTCTAGAAAGTTGTGCAAAGAGGGAAGGTTAAGTTTTGTGTGCTATTTGGTGACAATTGCATTGGTTTTAATACCCTCTGTGCCGCAAATCTACTATGGAATTGTACCCAAAGTGTGGGGAGCACAATTATGGGGACCAGTATTATATTTTGCTCTAATAAGTATGGTTATTCGTTTTGTCTTGAGGAATGCAGAGTATCAAGTAAGTAAATCGCGCGGTTGACAGCATTCCGCCCCTCTTCAACGATATTAAATATTTGCTTTTGTTTTGTTTATAGATTGCTATGCGGGCTTCATTTTTGGGTTTCGTTGAAGCCATCAGTATACTGCTTATATGTTTTGCACCCGAAGTTTGGAAGCAATTTGGAGTTTATGGCTTTTTTATGGCATTTTTCCATTACTCTGAATTTCTTGCTATAGCGTGGTGTAATCCAAAAAGTTTAACAGTTGACTCATTCATATTGAATCATTCGTGGGCTTATGGCCTAGCAGCTGCTGCTAGTTGGTTGGAATTTGTCTTGGAAGTATATTTTTTGCCCACTTTTAAAGATTTCTATTACTTGTGGCTGCTGGGCGTTGTGCTGTGCATGTTTGGCGAAATAGTGCGCAAGGCAGCTATGATTACTGCTAGTAATAGTTTCACACATTTGGTAAGAATTGTTTATCTAAACATTATTAATGTTTAACAAAAGTAAAAGCCCTAAAAAATTGTTTAATGCAGGTGCAATACGAAAAAGCCGATGATCACAAATTGGTAACGCATGGCATATATGCTTATTCCCGCCATCCTTCTTATGTTGGCTGGTTTTGGTGGTCGATTGGCACTCAAATCATACTATTGAATCCAATTTGCATACTTGCTTATACAGCGGCCAGTTGGAAATTTTTTCACGATCGCATTTATTGCGAAGAATTCACTTTATTGAACTTTTTTCGAAATGACTACAAGGCTTATCAACAGAATGTTGGCACAGGTTTGCCATTCATCAAAGGTTTCATATTGGACTAAAAATTCAAAAATATAGATTTTATTTTAACTTGTTATATAATTTAAAACTAAAAATACCTCGTGCTCCTCTTAATTTCCAAATCAGTTAGCTGTGTTATAATTATGATAATGCCAACCAATTAAATAAGTTAACATTTTTACTAAAAGAAATTATACTTCAACAGGTTTAAAATTATTTAATATGTAGTATATATGTATGTATGTATGTATGCATGTTGGGATTTCAGTATTAGAAGAAAGTACATAAAAGTATGTATAAATGTAGTCTAAAATAATGTGAAAATAACGTACGTGTATGAACGTAGAAATGTGCGTTAAAAAATATAAATCTAACAAACTGCACTTGACCAAATACAAGACAAAAACTTAAACAGGAATAGCAGTGTTTTTCGCTTATACACTAAACGTAGCAATATTATTATATTTGATGTTATATTTATGAGTCAAAAATAAATAAGCCGAAATGCACGAGAGAGACGAATATAAAATAACATCAGAACATATTAACTGCGTTCATTAAATTTGCTTTCACTTAAAACAATACAAAGTTAAAAGTCTACTAGAGACCTACTTGTCGATCATTTACTAAAACAGCCTTATTAGTGCAGAATTCATCCTCAACTTGTTATTCCTATGGTGTAAAAATTTCATAAAAATTTATTGAATACTCAACTCTTGAGATAAAAATAAAATTTTCCTTTTCCATTAAGTTGTTGTGTGAAAATTTTAAACTCCTTTCCTGCAAACTATTTTTTGAGTTACGACGTTGTTTTAGTAATTGCTTGAGACATAAAAAGAAGTTTCTCATCCATATTCATGGCATTGGCTGAAGTAGTTAGCACGTTGACTACAAAACCGTAGGTCCTGGGTTCGACCAATGTATGCATCAGTCATTATTTATTTATTTTATTTATTTGTATCAGTTGTTGTAGGAAAGTTCAAGTGATGAATGCATAGTCACTGGTCACTGTACTATACCGACTTCAGCAGATACTAATCCTAATGCAACATCAGAGCGCCCCCCTTCGTTGTGTAGCCGAATCATTGGCGAAGTAAAATAACCAATAAAATGGCTACTAAACACAGTTTCAAAATTTAATACGCCTCATTGACACCCGAGGCGCTGCAACACTGCATTATTAAAAAGTGCAAAAAAGCAGATTTGTAAAAAAAGAATGAAGCTTTCCTCTATCTCTTCCTTCAACACCCTTTCCTAAAGAAGGTAACACCTAGTAATAGTGGTAGGCATTCATTGCCTGAGTGTTACTTCTCTTTTCAATAAAAAAATGTATTTGAAATCCATTTTAAGAAAGTTTTGTATGCAAAAATATGAAATGAGTTTCAAGCTCAATTTAAATTTTATGAAAATGGGGTAGAACCATACTGTACCGTTAGTTGAAATTCAAAATCTTGTAACTACACTTCCTTTAATTTTATATTAGGGAGAATATACTAAATAAAATTAATCAAGTGACTGAAAGTTAGTTTATTTTTAATGCTACTGATTTTTGTGATAAAGGTTTGAAATTTTGTAGGGACATGTGTTTCGATGTAATACCCATTAATTAATTAAAAATGCCATTTTTGTTTTTTTTGTGAGTTACGTGGTTTTGCATTTCAGCTGATCATATGTATGTGATCTCATAATATATTAATATATATAAATAAATATCCGAAGTTTTTTTATCTTGTTTCAAAAACTTATGGGTCGGAGTCCGATGACCAGCTCCAAATCCAGATATATGAAACACTAAATGAGGCCATTAGCGCAAAAGTGGTGTGTGCTGTTTTGGTGATACAAACAGTGAATCACAGTGAAACTGGCCCATTTGCAATGAAGAAATTTAAAATGTAAACTAAGAAATCTATATTAAATACAAAATAATTGGATTTAATCCATTGGATTATTTTATTTAAATGATAACTAAAAACAATATGTGAATTATATTTCAATGTGTTTATTAAAATAAGGCGAAATAATTTGCCTTATTTCCGATTTTATCATAAGCGACAAAAATAAATTTTTCAGGTTTTGGAAAATATTAAATTTCGTAAGCGAAATGTTATCGAAAATAAACTTTTGTATTGAAATTAAAATTTTATGGGCCCACCCATAGTTTAGAATTATCAAAATGCTAATAAAAAGCATGTGGTTCCGTTTTACTGCTAGTGTTTGCCAGAATATGTACAATGGCCATTATTTGTTCCTTAAAAATTATCGCATGTAGTTTTTATTCCCCAAAATACCAACTTTAGCCTAATAAGCGAAACAAAGAGAAAATGATGCCAATAATTGAATCCATCAAAACAAAAAGCAATTCTTAGCTTATTTAGCTTTTATTTCTTTAAAATACCGAAAAATCATTAATGTACGCATATACATATAAAACATTTAGTCATTTTTGGGAACCATATTTATATCGCATTTCAATTTCAAATCGCTCCACCCGCTCCTGTTTCTCAAGCTCTAACCTGCGCAAGCGTTCCTCTTTCTCAATATCCATTTTCTTAAGTTCCAAATTTTCTCTTCTTTCTTTTATTTTCTCTTCAAATTGCCTTTCTTTTAATTCAAACTCTTTTTGAAACTTTTCCTTTTCGAAATCAAGTTTTAACTTTAAAAATTTATTTCTTTCATTTTGCATAAAATGTAGTTGGCCCAAAGAGCTTTTAGGCTTGGCAATTTTTAACCTGACGGCTTTGCTTCTTTGCTCAAAACTGGAAGGTACATATGATGCTGTTGACGGAGCTGTGGAGAGGAGAGAAGCTGATGAAGATTCCGACTCCATTTCAACGCAATCATCTTCTGCTGGTGATGCTGCTGGTTCTTTAACCGTAATTGCACGGAAATCATCAACACCTTCAAAACCAATAAATTCATTCTGATAATTTGCAGAATCCTTTGCAATAGATGCGTTATTAATCTCAACCTCATCTTTAACAACACTCTGCAGAACTTCAAATTGAGAGTTTTTAGGTCCAAAAATTGTTCGCAGTTCGTCATAAAATCGACAAACCTTTCTTAATTTTCCTGAAATTATTCTTTTATATACGTGATTTTCCTTGCTGCACTAGATGACTACAAACCTGGTCCCACTGATTCACTTTCATCAATTTCATGCTGCGTGACATTGCCGCATTTTATCAAATTCTCTGTTTTGAAATAAGAAGTTTTGAGATGTTTTACTTTCCATCGGCACAAGTCCCAGGACGCATCTACGCCGGTCATTTTCAGGAATTTCCTATAAAAAAGTTGAGCAGTAGGCTTCTGAAAATATAAAAAAAATTATGACCAAATTAAGACAATTACTATTTAGGACAAACTTCAAACTCCTTTTGCTCCCGCAAATATTTTAATAACAGCTTAATTTCTTCATCAGCCCATCTTTTGTATGTAATAGGGTCTTTTTTACGTTTCTTGATATTATTTTGAGTAATATTTTCATCCATTTTATGATTTTAACTTTTAATCCAACACAATAATGTAAACAAAATGGTCCAGTCGCGAGTGTGAAGTCAACATCAGTTCAAAATAATGTTATTAGGAATCAAAAGCCGGGGAAAATTACCAGTTCGTCGGGTTAATACTGGTTTGCCGCACAGTAGTATATTAAAACTACCTTATTACTGCGGCAAACCAATAACCACCAGACGACTTGTCCTAGGTATATTTATTAGGTCTATGCAACTCTACAAAAATATGGCAACGAAAGAAACCACACTTATTTCAAGGCGAATATAGTATCAGGTGACCTTTTCCGCCCGGTTGATTATCAGCTGTTGATGAAAAATTGAGCAATTTGAACCAAAATGTCAAAATTTGCATATAAATCATAGAGTACTAACTAGAGGCGACACCGGCGAATTGAAGAGAATTCGCTTTACTAAGTTCTTGCGGTAGAGACAGCAAATATGACTAATTTCTATGCCCTTCTCTATCGCACCATCTTAGTAAAATGACATTTATTTATTTACAAAATAAAAATTTTCTTGGCAGGAATTGGCGCAAATTGGATAAAAAATGATTTTCGTTGAGCAAATGCCGATTTTCTTATGGGGAAGGAACTTGCAAACGTATCCTTTCTCCATATATGTATAAACAACATGCACAACTTTAGCAATTGTTTTATTTGCTACATCTTCCGAAGTGTACAAAGCCGTTTGCTTTAGATGAGTCTCCATCATCGGTAGTAACTTTGGGGCTACATACCCATATTTCCAAATTTCGGGAAAGTATCACAATGCCCTTATCCACTTTTTTTGTAAAAACTTTGTAATTACGAAAGTTTGTTACATTATTTGGGCAACAATTTACAGTCAGTAGTTGAGGAAGCCCACTGACCATCAATTAAACATCTTATAATATCAAAAACACATCTATTTTCAACAAAAATTTAATTTTTACTTAAAATTTTTCACTTTTGAACAATTTTATTTTCTACTATTTTAAGAACATACATATGTTTGCAAATGCAATATATAGCTTTTGCTTTTTATGCATGTAGAAAACAATTTTTTCTCTCACTTGCAACAACTTAGTAAAAATTAAAAATTCACACCAATCAGCTGTTATCGCGATTTTTCATCACTCACTGGCGGGTCTTCTGGTTCATATTCTGTGATATAAATCTTCTGACAGATTGGTTTTGTAGCATAGCAAACTACATATTGTTGTTTGTGTTGTTAAATTGTTGTAGGAAAGAGGTCACCTGATACTGATGTGATGTATGATGTGACCGACTATGGCCCACGGGCTAGGTATACATAATGCATAAATAAATGAAAATAAAAATTAATTCGCCTTGACTATATTTAAGCTGTCATAGTAAGTACACACTTCGCAGCGTGTTTACGCAACACGTTTATATAACATGTTGAATATTTTGACACAGACACTGCAACCTACAATACAACCCATGATACAATTATACAGGTAACCGCAAATCGACAACAAATTTACAGCAAATAAAACAACAGGGCTTTTTGTTGCTAGTTTCTGGTGCCAACTGTCATAGAGCAATGAAAGATAAACAGCGTGTGTGTGTGTTTGTAAAACATAAAAAACATTTGGCAGAGTGCACCACGAAACAAGCAAAACAGCTGGCGCTTCGCGGTTACCTGTATAATTGTATCATGATACAACCTATAAAAATTAAAATATTTTGATATTTTTGAAACTTCGAATACAACTTCAAACGCAACCATAAACAAGACTACACACTATAGGCCGTGGCACAATGAAACCGATATACGTTAAACTTCGCCTTTTTAAACTGACATTAATGCAACGTTGTAGAAGGTTGGCAAAATGAGTACTTTATTAACGGAAGCATTTGAACAGCTTTTATAGGTCGATTCTCCATTTTATATAACAAATTCAAACTTTTATATTTATTTCGTTTATTTCTTTTATTTAATTTTATTTTTGCTGCCACAAAACACAAAAATCTAAATTAGAACAGACCAAAAAACCAACTAATATCTGTCAAACTACTCAACGTAGGCAAAAAGTTAAAAGTTGACCAAATTTTGTACTTTGCGTTGACGGACACGTACTGAATGTAACAGAGCTCATAAGAAACCATGTATATCAACTTAGCTGTCAGTTGAAAAAGGCGAAGTTTAACGCATGACGGATTCATTGTGTCCCGGCCTTATCTGGCATATTCATAAACAATATTTTAGGTTGATTAAGCGCTTATTTGAAGTATTTTGCCGCGGCGGCATGTGGCCGACAGTGCACCCACATAGTCACCCGTATTGCGTATGTCGAGTCGAATATTCGTCTACGAGAATTTTGTCATAGAATAAAGAAAACTTGTACAACCTTTGTTTAATCAAATACAAAATTGTCGTAGACGAATATTCGACTCGACATACGTAATATGGGTGACTATTTCAAAAACAAGTTAGTAATAACTGACTTTATAGTGAGATTTTATTGTATTTTAACCACCATATTTACAAAAAATAAATAAAATGTGTTTGAAATCCATTTTAAGAAAATTTTGTATGAGCCTTTAGACACGCATACTTGTCTGCAGACATTTACGATGGCATACTTTTTTTTTTTTTTTTTTTTTTATAAAGAGAAGTAACACTCAGGCAATTAATGCCTACTACTATTACTAGGTGTTACCTTCTTTAGGAAAGGGATAGTGATAGAGAAGACAGGTGGTGAAGGGAGAGATAGAGGAAAGCTTCATTCTTTTACAACTCTGCTTTTTTGCACGTTTTTTGATAATGCATTGTTGCAGCGCCATCTGGTGTCAAATAAGGCGTATTAAATTTTTGAAGCTGTGTTTTGTAGCCATTTTATTGATTATTTTACTTCGCCGATGATTTTGCTACACAACGAAGGAGGGCGCTCCGATGTTACATTAGGACTAGTATCTTCTGAAGTCGGTATAGTTAAGTGACCAGTGACTATGCCTTCATTACTTGAACTTTCCTACAACAACTGATACAAAGGGACACTAATGCACATCAGAAAAATGCGTGGTGTTGTTATTCAATGACTGTTGGATACAGGGATTGAACCCAGGACCTTCGATTTTGTAGTCAACGTGCTAACTACTTCAGCTATTACACTGTCGAACACTGACGGCATACTTCATACTTGGTGTGCGACAGACATTAGAAAATCAAAAATTTTTGAGAAGTCCCAGTTCACACTAGTCAAGTCTTATTGCTAAGCTTATCACATTTTCTTCTTTGAACTTTCATCGGCATCCACACAATTCAAGTCTTATTTTTCAGCTCATATTTATATGCATAGTTTTGTGTATACATGTGTACTTTTTTAACATTAGGAATTGGAAAGCAAAACGTATTGACAGTACATGAAGCTGATTACTCGTTTCTTTTCCCCTCGTCTCTCTCTCCTACAAATTAATCAGCTTAGCAATAAAGGCTCAGTTACCCGACGGTAATATAATGTAAGAGTAACTTAGGAAACAACTGATCGATATTTTTATATGAGAAGTAGGTTAAGTTACATTACATCCCTATCACAAAACGTATTCTGTGTCTATAACCATTTACATTACTTTTTACATAACAATATCGATCAGCTGTTTCCTACTATTGCTGTTACTTTACATTACAGTCGGGTAACTGAGCCTTAAGGCTTGTAAACTAGGAGAAACCAACATACATGTCTGACGTATTCGCAGAAAACATACAGAAGTGTCACGAGACAGAAGATAAGGGTATTTTTCTGTTTGTCTCGTTTTCCCTCAAATTTTGTCGGCGTTTTTGTATTGATTCTTCTTTCTAGTGCAATAAAATTACAACACTTTTTATTAACTGTGTTAATTAGTAAGTAGTAATACACTACAGTATGAAATACACTATACCTTTCTCTTTTTTCCACGAATTTTAAAAAACCTGATTGGAGCTTTTTTTACCTGTCCCTTTCTTCACTTCTGTGGTATTCGCATACGTGCTATTAAAGGCCGTTTCACACTATAATACAAGTAGTAATACTTTTGACGAAAATGCATCCCTAATCTAATTTCTGTTTCAAAAATTTCAAAAGACAATAACAACTCAACATGTCAGAGTTGCATTTTACACAAAAGTATTAATACTTGTATTATAGTGTGAAACGGCCTTAAACAGTGAAGGTAGAAATACATAACACGCGTTTGTTCGTCGACGAATATCGTGCGCTTGAAAACTTTACCGCATGAAAAATGGCAAGTTACACAACACGCGTTACAAACGCCTTTTCTTTAGGCTTTTTTATTCATTTTTACATTGAAAAATGATCTTGGAACATTTTCAAATCCTGTTTTGTGCAATATTGTATAGTTTTCAAAATCTTTATTAAGATTTTCCTTCATGATTTCAATTTTTAAAAAAATTTTCTTTTTTATTTTCAGCCGATTAGTTGTCAAAATATCAAAACGCGTTAAAAAGTTGAAAGTTAACCAACTTTCTGCCGCAAACGCGTCAAAGAGTTTGGTATGTAACTTGTCGTATGCAAAAACACTATTTCAACTTTTTTTGACAGATGCCTACAGTTGGCACGCGCACTAACGCGTGTTATGTAACTTCACCTTGAGTTTTGGTATGCCATCGTACATGTCTGTACGTGTTTTGACAGTTGATCTTATAAGATTGTTGTTATAGGATTTCTTATAACAACGTTCTCATAAAAAAATCTTATTAGATTGAGTCAAGGCACATTCACCAGGTAGTAGCGAAAACGCAGCTGAGCTATTTTTTTTTTCAAATTAAAGTTCATCTGAACCTTCTAAAAATTGTTTACGAAAGAGAAATTAAAATAAATGTTAAACAAATTTCAATGTGAAAAATATTTTATTAAAAAAATTCTTTGAAAACAAATTTCAAATTATCAGAAACTTCAAAAATTGTTTACGAAAAAGAAATTAACACGAAAAATATTTTATTAAAAAACTTATTTGCAAACAGATTTAAAAATATGAAAATAATATTAAAAAATGTGAAAAGTGCTAAACGTTGCAAATTTTGTTACTGGTAGCTGCCGTGGAAAAAATGTTTCAATTTTATGTGAATAATTTTTATTATTATTTTGTTAGACAGATTCTATTTTTGACATTTTGGATAAACTAAATGCTATGTTTATTTATTGTAATTTTTCATTGTTCTTGTAATCTTGATATTACCTGTAAATGAATTTGTACCTACCATAACATCGCACACTTCTCTATACCCCACGAACACAAATTACTGACTCATAACTCGCGTAGCAGGGACTAGACCCCAAATGGAAATGCTTACATTTTAGCGACTTTTTATTGCAACTTTGAGTGCAAATAATAATTGAAATAATTATTTCGTTATAAACAAAATAAGTTCCAATGATGAATTTTATAATGTGTAAATAAGTTGGTGTGCTTAGTATTCAACACTTACATGTGCTAATCTTAAAGAATAAAGTGTTAATTTGAGTCAAAAGTTAAAGTGTAAAAATATAATAAAAACAGCAAATTCCTGAGCTTGGGAGATTGAAATGGGTAAGCTACTTTTGCAGAATGAAATACCCCATTTCCACACGCAAAGTCTTAATTCATCTGTGTGAAAGACAGAAAGAGACTTTACTACTACCTGCGTCTTTCACACAGCTGAATTAAGACTTTGCAAAGTAAACTTTGCGTGTGAAATAGGGGTATATTATATATGTATGTTGCCTCCTAGAATTATTACAAATTGCATGTAATTATATATTTCTATATTACTCATGAAAATCATGTTATTGTGCCCCCTTAGAATTTTTTTAGCTACGCCAACGAGGAGAACTACAAAAAGGAATAAAATTATACCTCTTTTAGACACGCAAAGTTTGCTTTGCAAACTCTTAATTCCCCTTTTTTGACAGGGAATGTTTCCTTTGCAAAGTTTTAATTCAGCTGTGTGACAGACAGAAGGAGCAATACTATCTCTTTCTGTCTTTCATCCAGGTGAATCAAGTCTGCAAAGTAAACTTCCCGTGTCTAAAAGGGGTAAAAGTCTTAATTCAAGAAAGATAGAGGGAGAAATACTATTACCCCTTTTATAAATAGAAAGTTTACTTTGCAAAGTCTTAATTCAGCTGGGAGACAGACAGAAAGAGATAGTATTTCTCCCTCTGTCTTTCACACAGCTGAATTAAGACTTTGCGAAGTAAACTTTTACCCCTTTTAGGCACGAAAAGTTTACTTTGCAAAGCCTTAATTCAGCTGTGTGAGGGAGCAATACTATATTTTTCTGTCTTTCACCCAAGTAAATTAAGACTGCAAAGTACACTTTCCGTGTCTAATAGGGGTGAAAGTCTTAATTCAAGAAAGACAGAGCAGAGAGGGAGCAATACTATCTTTTTTTTTTGTCTTTCACCCAAGTAAATTAAGACTGCAAAGTAAACTTTCCGTGTCTAATAGGGGTAAAAGTCTTAATTCAAGAAAGACAGAGGGAGCAATACTATCTTTTTCTGTCTTTCTACCAGCTGAATTAAGACTGCAAAGTAAATTTTCCGTGTCTAAAAGGTGTATAAGTTGTGTGTAATACCCCTTTTATACACGCAAATTTTCCTTTCCAAAGTCTTAATTCAGCTGTGTGAGACATTTTAAAGTTTCAAAATATATATCACGTATGTAAATATTTTAGAAAATTTATTTATTTATTTATTAAACATACTATACAAAGTTATTTTGCATAGTACGGTGTTGTACGAATATGGGCGGAGTAAATAGACCATATCCCCAAGATGCTATTAACAGTATTTTCAAAAAAGTTCCGTGACTGACTGTACGACCTATGCCTTCACATAGGAAGTAGCAACGTGGTTGTTAAAGAAATTCCACAAAAAACCGCATGAAAATATTTGTACGAACAAGAACATTGTTATTAACCACTCGCTTCATAATAGATATACGAGTAGAACCAAGGCCTATTTATCAGGTCAACGCAACTCTCACGATGATTTTTGTTTTTATGGTTTGTTTTCTTGTTTGAGCTGTCAAAAGTTATTTGCACCATATACTTTAGTTCATGTTTGTGTGTGTTTCTGACAACTTAAACATAAAGTTGTTTTTTGTATTGCTGTGTTTTTGTAGAGTTGCGTTGACCTGATAAATAGGCCTTGAGTAGAACAACGCATATCAAAAATTTATTATTAGAAAATTATCTCAAAGTAGACCCTGTGAAATTATGGCACTTTGTGTTTTGTCTTCGGATGGTGAGGTTGTATTGTTTTGCATTCTGGCATATTTTTCTGCAGTGACTGGTTTGCCATTTTGCTTTGAATTTTTTTGGGGAAACCATTTTTTGTCTTCCTAGAAAATACAAATAATCACTAGCATTATTGCGAATTAAAATAAAAAATGCACAGTTTACTTGTATAGTAGGTTTGATCCCGTACTCCACATTGGGAGCCCGCGGGATCCCAATTTTACCGAAAAATGTTCCCGTACTCAAAGTTTGGGCAAGTAAGGGAGCTTTTGAGAGAGTAATGTTCTTCTTCTTCTTGCACGAAACAGCCCGTAATTTTTCTTTGGGCTAGTTTGGGCAAGCCGAAAAACAATCAGCTGTTTGAAAAATAACCAATAACAAAGTAAAATTAAATTGTCCTAAACACTGAAAACATTGAAAAGTTGTATCAAAAAGGTTTATAAACAAGTGGTGAACTAAGTTTTATCAGTTTTTATGTAAAATTAAGAAACAAAACGTTCTAGTTATGACACAGCATGTAAGTAAACGCATGCGTGTGTATGTGTGTAAGTATGTATTTGCTTGTGCTTTGGCTTTTGGTAAAATTTTTGGTTTTTCGTGTTCCCGTACTTTTGTACATTTTTTGTATTATGGAGAGAAATTATAGCTTGTTCTCATTTTACCGAACTTTGCCCAAAAAGTACGGGATCAAACCTAGTGTGTGTCACAAGCTTAGCTTACGCAGTGCCAGACTTGAGCACTGAACTTGTGTGTAGTGTATGGCCGGCATATGTGAAATTTTTTCTCACACTGGACGAGGTCAAGCGCCTAAAATTTTAAACTTTAAAGTTATTAAAAAAAAACCAGATCGGATGGGAATGGTGGGGTTGCCATAGCTCTACGTAACTCCATTCGTTTTAAACGCATAGAATATATTCCTGATTTTGACATTGTTATTATACGTACGCTCAATCAATCGTCAAACTTTGTCATTTGTTCCACCTATTTTGAACCATCAATTCCTGTTCCTGAATTTACTGCTGAATTATTTAGGCTCACTGCCCTTAGGGGATGTGTTGTTATGTGGCGATTTTAATACTAGATGTCTACTGTGGGGAGACTCTTTTGAATCTCCGAGAGGAAGAAAATTGGTTGAAATTATTGATGCGTCTGATTTTTGCTGTGTTAATGATGGCTCTCCTACATATAAGCGTGATATTGATTCAAGAGGCTCTGTACTTGATTTGACCTTTACAAAATTGAGCTCGAGTGTTGTTTGTCATCATATTCCTATTTTTCTGGGTGGAAGTCATCATTTTCCATGTTGCTTTTGACCCCAATCCTAGAGTTATTGAATCGACCTTTGCAGATGATGAGATAAATGTTGCCACATACAAGATAAAATCATGAAGGACTGCAAGGCCTGGTGGCATGCGGGACCAGAAAGTATTTTTCGAAGACTAGTTGCTGCAATGAAAAAATGCAGTGAATATCCTAGTCCTGTTAACTGCGCAAGTGTTATTGCAGCGAAATATGATTAGAAGGAGGCTGTTAAAACCGCAAAAAATTGCCTTGATGAGCGGATATCCCTATTAAATTCAAATCCAAATACTAAAGGTGCCTGGCGTTTTGTTAGAAATATTGGTGGGAGGTAAAGATACTCCGATTCTTCCATGTGGAATGAACAAAACAAGTCTAGATATCTCCGCCATCTTAACGACCAAGTTTCTAATGTTTCAGTTGATCTTTCTTCGGACTTCAGATTGTAATGCTGGTGTCTTAACATTCTCTGTTGAGGAGTTTAATTTCGTATTAAAAAACAAAAAAAAAGAGCTTCTGCAGGGGGCCCCTTTGAAACAATCAGCACTTCTTACTATGCTAAATGATTTATTTATTGATGGTGATTTAAGAGAGTCTTGCTTCATAATAAAGATTGTCCCAATTCCTAAAAGGAATAAGGATCTCTCTGATTTTGTAAACTTTAGACTAATATCATTAATCTCGGTTTTTCTTAAAATAATTAATATGATGATTAAGGAAAGGTTATCTCTTTTTTGTATGACTCATCAGCTGTTGCCATAAAAATTCTTTTGCATATAGAAAACACAAATCATCATCTACCTGTCTGAATGAGCTTTTGCACTGTATAGCGTGTCTAAAAAAGTCTGGATTTAAAGTCATTTTGGTGTCACTTGATATACATAATGCCAACAACTGTGTGAGAAACAATCGTCTCGCGAGAATATTACTTGATAGTAAATTTCGGATTCACAAGTTCTTGGTTAAACGTGTTCTTAAGCTTGGAAATGGATGAGGTTGCGGTCTGTGATGGTCTTCCTCAAGGAAGCTGCCTGTCTCCAATTCTATTCAATATACATACGAGTTCGTTACACACTATGACTGACGATTATACGCGGATTTTTTAGATTGCCGATGATTTTCTTATACTTACGTTTGGCAAAGTTTTTGATAATGCTGTACTCAAAATGAATAACAAGATATCAACTTTTGGGGATCGATGTGCTGATTTAAATTTGTCCTTTAATCCTGACAAGACTAAGTCGATGTATATTGCGAAAGGTAGCAGAAAAGAGGTCATGATTTCTCTTGATAATGGATATATTGAGCAGGCCAGAAAGTTCGTTTTTCTCGGTAGAACTATTAATATGTCACCCACGGTCGGTGATCATTATGATAGAGCTATTGATGGTGCGAGAAGTAGTACTAATCTCATAAAATGCTTAACTACAATTAAGGGAGGTTTGCTCCCAAATATCTTCATAAACCTCTTCAAAAGCTTTACTAGATCAAAAATAGAATATTCCAGAAATACCACTGCACACTCTTCGCTTTGTATCAATCGAAAAATTTTTGCTTTTCAAAATTCGTCGCTTTGTAGATGTTTGGGTCTCACAAGATCCACCCCGATTCATGTGTGAAATGCACTTTCGGGTGATTTTCCAGTAAAACAGAGAGGAAATTTTCTTGCAGTAAAAGAAATAATTTCACAGAAATTTTACAATGGTTCTTTTTATGAATTTCTAAAATCATCGCCTTTGGTTAAATCGAGCTCAAGTTTAATACTTAATGAATTTAAAGATATATTTGATCGTATCAATGTAGAGTGCAGCTTTTGTAAATGCTCCAAAATAGTCGTGTTGATGAATATGTTTTCTGACAAAAAGAACTTGGCTAGAGAACATATTTCTGCCTTCTTTAACAGTAAACGTTATAACTACAAATCAAACAAGTTCAGGACATTTGCCACTGACTCGTTCTTGTCTCATGATAAAACTGGATGCGCCGTTATTGATGTTGATATGAACACTGAATATATTTTTAAACTGTCTGGCAGGGTATCGAGTGTGTTCAGTGAGCTATGGGCCATTAAAAAGGCTATTGATATTGGTGTTGCTGGCGGCATTGTGAGGCTGGCTATATTCACGGATAGTTTGTCGTCATGTCAAACAGTGAATATATCTAGTACGTACAACTATTGTGAGCCGTATATTCACAACTTGATTGCTAAATCGCCTTTGGAAGTGTGTCATCTGGTATGTACTTCTGGTCATGTTGGAATCAGCGGCAATGAACGCGCTGATACCGCTGCTAAGAAAGCTGTGAGTGATGGAATGTACATGGACTTTGATTTGAACCCTGAACATTGTTCGTAATCCTTTGTATGAAGAATGGAATCAAGAACAAAAGGCAGATTCTTCGCCAGTCCCAAATGTCCAAAAAAAAAACTTTGTTTTATTCCAAACATGGTCAGGAACCAGCATGCGTCAAGATAATAAATCGCCTTATAACAGGCCATACCTTTGGTATGGTTTGTTTGGACGTTTTAATAATGTCTTTTCTCTTTTAAAATTTGGTGATTTTGCTGTTTTCAAATCACTGCATGAATTTCTTAAGGATACCAAAATCGACATATAACCTTTTTCACCTGATCTTCTGATGTTTCAGTAACATCTCTGTTTGTAACCTGGCTGTTTTGTGAGCTTACCTGCTCCACCAACACTTTGTAAAGTTGAAAAAAAATATGGTTTCTTTTTGAAATATGGATGAAAGTAAATTTCTTGAATTCACTAATGTACGCATTTTTATTAATCTTCAACGGTTTTAATATTTTTTTGTTATACCAATTTTACACACGGAAAGTTTACTTTGCAAAGTCTTAATTCAACTGTGAAAAAGACAGAAAGATATAGTATTTCTCCCTCTGTCTTTTACACAGCTGAATTAAAACTTTGAAAATGTAAATTTTGCGTGTCTAAAATGGGAATTAATTGGTGGTAAGTCCCGGTTCACACACTTCAACTTCTGTTGATCCACTCGTAATTCAGCTGTAAGAAAAAAGAGATATTTGTATTTCCTTCTACGTCTTTCTTACAGCTGAATTACGAGTTGATTAACAAAAGTTGAAGTGTGTGAACCGGAACTAAGGAGCAGTGATGCCAATTTTAGCCATTTTCTGACTAAATTTAGCCATTTTCAACCCATTTAGCCAGAAGAAAAGTCAATTTAGCTATTAGCCATTTTTTCGCCACGTTTATTTTATTTTTAGCAATTTTTCCACACATGAAATTTTTTACGATTTTTCATAACAAATTTTAACTAGCAACAATGAAACTACCAAACAAATACACAAATAATCTTTAATATTAAAACAGAAATTTTTGAATAGGTGACAAGAAATATGTGACTAGAAACAATTGAATGATAGCTATTATGAATGCGAGAAAATCTCCGTATGGGCATGATAAAGTTTGACAGCCAGACTATGCTTTGCGTTTATTGATAAAAATGTTGTTTCATATGATTTTTTTTATTTCAAATCGAAATTTAGAAATAGTCTTATGACCGCTTCCGCTAAAACTGTACTAATAACAATATTAAAGTATGTATTATTTCTGTCAGATCACTTCCGTCTAAATTATCCTCTATGTCATCTGTGTCTTGAGGAAGTTGATTTAATGCGACATTCTATGCGAAATTTTCGTATTCCAACTGTATTTTACAGGTTTCTCTCTCCGAATAAACATCATTTTGGCGTGGCAGTGCCGGTAACTGGATCAGATACTCCTCATTGAAATGTTTTTTTTTTTTTGTTGTAAAAAACTTTGTCTCTAGAACAATTTTTTATACTTACCCTTAAACTAATCATATAATTTGTTCATCATAAGCAATTTGTTCAATACATTTTAGAAACCACATTTATTTACTGTAACAATACTCTTCCAATTCAAATCAATTAATATTATTCTGCAACACTCTTTGTTTTGTAAAAATATTCATAATTCGACAATCTTAAATATAAATATTTCAAAAGTGATATTATTGATATTATTTAAAAATGTATGTGTATATGTTTTAGTTTAAAAATATATATTTTTTTTTTGTTTTTGAAAATAATAACAAAAATTAAAAATTTTAAAAACCCCCGATATATCTAGAAAAGATGTGATATCTTCTAAACGGCTGAACCGATTTTTTTTTCAAACATAGTTAAGAACCTTCTCGATCAAGTCACCTTCCAAACAGAGAAAACTAAATCAAAATCGGTCCAGCCGTTTGGGCTGTATGTGGACACGGACAGACACACAGATACACAGACACACACTACAAACTTATAACACCCCTTTTTTAATAAAAAAAGTAGGGTGGGGATGTTATTTTTCCCATTGTCCAATTCAATGGGACTTATTACGAGCCGCAAAGGTATATACAGGGCTAGTTTGTTTACACACATTGATAGGAGAGCGATTTGGGAAGAAAATTAAAAAAAGTAAATTACGTATGCTCATTAAGCATTATTTTTAGCTTAAAAACCCATCACTCAAACCAAATCTAAGCTTGATAAATCACCATTAATGTCAAAGGTAAAAAAATGTTTACCCGAATTTTGTTGTGAACGTTCTAGCTGAACATTTTAGGCGCCCAGTTGAGGTCTCTATATCCGAAACAATTTTAAAAATTCTCGCTGTGATGTTGGATGAAAGGAGATTGAAAGTGAGAGAGATTGTGGAATTTTAATTTGATAGATCAGTTGGCTATGAGAAAGCTTTCTGCAAGATGGGTAGTATCGCGTTTGCTCACAATCGACCATAAACACAATCGTGTGACAACTTCGCAGGAGTGTTTATAGTTTTTCAATCTTAATATGGGCGAGGAATTTGGTGCGGCTTAGTACCCGTGAACGAAATGTCCACACAGTCAAAACAGTGGATTTCTAGCGGTGAATCGGCTCCAAAGAAGGATCATTAAAGTCATGGCGACTGTTTGTTTGGGATGTGAAAATAAATTGAAACCAATGCTAGAATACTCCATCCATCAGCTGAGTTTTTGTTTACACGTTTATAACGGAGTATTCACTTGGCAATTTCTTGATGCACGGTTCACACGTTTCAACTTTTGTTGCTCAACTCGTAATTCAGCTGTCAGAAAGAAGGAGAAGGAAATACAAGTATTTTTTTTTCTTACAGCTGAATGACGAGTTGAGCAACAAAAGTTGAAGTGTGTGAACCGGGACTTACGAGTACAATTACTTTGTGAGGCTATGAGAGAAGCACAGAGTTGCATCTAATAAAGACTCGGTTAGCCGACTGTAATGGAATGTAACTGCAACGCAGGAAACAGCTACGTTACGTTACATTACATCTCTATAACCATTTACATTACTTTTTATCGATCGGCTGTTTCCTTCAGTTGCAGTTACATTACAGAGTCTGAACACAATGTAACGATAATTTATTGCGGTGCGGTTTATCATACGATTTTGAAGTAAAAAACCGCAGTGCGGAACGGTATAAAAGTAAAATCTATTTTATTTTCTCTGCGGACTTTCTTATTCTCTCAATTTTTGACTCTCTTTCTGTTTCTGATGTTGCCATAGTTTTTGAATAATTGGCGGTGTTCACAACATTATTGTGAACAAAAAAAAAATGATTTTGAAGTTCAAACCCTTTCGTCATAGAATATAAAAGTTTAAGAAATATGTATATCAAATATATCTGGCAATGTATAAAATGTTAATAATTTCTTGTTTTTAGTTACTGTCATTACAAAATATTATATATTTATGTATATATATAAATATTTATATATGTTCCCGTCGTTCCTGTAAGGAGCATAGGTCCTCCATTACAAAATATTACACAAATAGTAAATTTTTTCGAAAATTTTATAAAAATTCATCCACAAAAAAATTAACAGAAATTTAAACAAACACTGACAAGTATTGCCCTAGGCGTCTTCCGTTGTATTATGTTTACTGTTTTCTCCCGCAACGAGAAATCGCACCACACCACAAACATTGTGTTTAGACTCGCAGTCGGCTAACTGAGCCTTTAAGCCTCAAATGGTGAAATTAATTATAATACTGTGATTCATCTCAATTCTCTCTCAAGTCGACTTAAGTGCTTATTGCTTTTTGTAAGAGAACTAACAAATTCTAACTCCCGGTTTCCACAAGCCATGGCGATTGACTAT
The DNA here is from genome assembly GCA_944452675.1 of Tachina lurida. NCBI lineage: Eukaryota > Metazoa > Arthropoda > Insecta > Diptera > Tachinidae > Tachina > Tachina lurida. Next base: position 38,718,791 of record OX101754.1, on the reverse strand, counting down.
ACAAGAAATGAAAGTCAGTTAAAAAAAATTTAATGCTTTTCATATGTATATGGAAATATTCTACTCAAGTCGACCTTGTGGATTGTGAAAACAGGGTCTAATATTTTGAAAAACCAAATAAGAAAATTTATAAAAAACAACTGAAAAGTGAAACTCAAAAATATTTAATTTTACTTTATGGTGTATAAAATATAAATTTATTAAATAAACATTGGATTTTAGTAAATTTATGTTGTGTGTATATTCCTAATAAAAACATTTTCTTTCTATATTGAATGATGTGATTTGTTAAAAAAAAAAATAAATATAAAAACAACTTGTAAACGAAATGCAGATTTTTTTTTTACTTAAAAACTAAATTAAAAATTATTGTAATGCTTATTGATTGATTTTTCCTTTAGAGGCAAAAAATACTCATTTAACATAAAAAATATATTTTGTTATATAAGAAAATAATGCATTAGGAATTTGAAGAAAACAGGATGTACATATAATTTGTAACTAAGAAAGAAGATTAAAATAAATTATTAAAAAATTTTGCTAAATGCATTTTTGATAATTTGTGTTCGTGTTTTGAAAATATTGCTTGCTTTTAAAGATTTAGATATAACGATTTTTATTATTTATTATTATTAAATAAAATGTTGAGAAACTTGCTTTTTAAGGAAAAACACAATTTCATTTATATACATATATGTATATACATATATAGTATATATATATTCTTTGAAGAAAATCAACGAAATAAAATTGTGCAGAATCCTTAAATTGCGTGATTTCCAAAAATTTATGTGTGCTTTTAGTTAGTTGCCTTGACATTTTTTTTTTAAAGAAACTTTATTAAAATGATATATTAATGTGTAACTTCCACAATGCAAGCAAGCGACTTGTCTAGAATTTTTGTGTTTTTCATATATTATTTAAAGACAAGTCGCATGCTTGCATTGTGGAAACTACACGTAAGTCTTACTTTATAAAACTCTGCTTTATGATAAAAACACAAATATTATGTGTGAGTTTTAATAAAATTCTTAAAAATCTTAAGATATTTTGTAAATTAAGATTTTCAAGTCAAAAGAAATTTGCAGAAGTACAATTTGCAATAACCACTCGTTTAGTGATTGCTTGCTTAAAACTTCTGTTATTGTTTTTGTAAATACATACATACATATGCATATGTATATACAAAAAATTATTTTTACAACAACTTTAGAAAACAAATATATTTTTTTCTAAGTGTAAAAACTGTAAATTTCACCATCTGCAGAGTTCTTTTGCTCTTTTTCTGTTATTAAATCATGTTAAGTGTGTACAGTTTAACTTTATGTTATTTAACAGTTTATAGATTTCACATAAAGAGAGCTTAATAATTTACTTTTGATTTCTTTTCTAATTTTAAAAGTAAAAAAAAAAAATAAAAAATGATGTACATAATATGTATATTTTTTTTAAATTTAAAAGTAAAAGTAAAACAAAACTGTTAAATAATTTGAGCTAAAACTGCGTTTTTTAATTTTATTTTTATTTCTTGCTTAAATATTGTTTAAAAAATACTATATTTCTGTATATTATTTCAGTCTTACAGTGTGAAAAGAAATAAATTAGACAAAAAATGTTTAAATAGGTATTAACATTTTCTACTTTTCTTGTGTAAAATATTAAAAAAAATATTAAAATGTTTTCCGTGTGGTGAGTAGTAACAGACATAAAGCACACATAATAATAATAATTTATTTATTTTTAAACAAAACAATAACTAAAAGCTTAATATGTATATAACAATTTTTGGAACAGAATAAAATAAAGCAGTTTATACAAAATTAATGTTTTTGATTTTGATATTTTCATAAAATAACAATTTTGACTAAAACACGCTACAGGAAATAAAACGTGGAAACATTAACTACTGAAAGGCATACATTCACACTAAGTAGTTTTTTTTCTCTTTCGTTTAATTACAATTGTGTACATACAATACATACATATTTTTATAATTTTATGTGTTTTATTTTTAATAAATTCTTTTCTTATTAAAAAAAAATATAGTACATACATATATATATATATTTAATTAAAACAATTCCTCGCATTTAACAATAAAGGAAGGTATTCAGAACTTAAGAAAAATATTACCGAACTGAAACTTATTTATGTGTATGATAAACGATATAATCAGATGAAAGTTTGAAGCATGTGCTCATGCTTTGAATTTTTTAAGCACATGACTTTTTTTTCTGCTCTCCACAAATACGAAACTTTTTTAAAGCAGCTAATACGGCCAGGCTTTAGAAAATTTTTACATACATGCATATATAGATATTTAGATGGCATTGCCGTTACTTTGATTTCTGTTTGCTTTGCCACCCAATATATCTTGAATTTCATTCAAACTCTTGCCTTTTGTTTCGGGCACAAAGACAAATACAAAGACAGCTCCTATCGCCGTGATACCGGCAAATAACCAAAATGTTTCTCCACTACCCAGAGCCTCCTTCAAATTCACAAAAGTCTTGGTGACAACAAAAGCCAACACCCAATTGGAAGTACCAGCAATGGAACCAGCCACACCCTTAATATCGGAAGCAAACAATTCACCCATCATCAACCATGGCACGGGTCCAAAACCGATGGAGAACATAATAATAAATACACACAAACTGCTGACGGGCAACCAGCCGAGGTTGGTTACAGAATCCTTATCGTGCTCTTTCATATAGAAATATACACCCATGGCAACGGTGGATATGGCCATAACAACGGCCGAGGCCAAGAGCAAGATACGGCGACCCAATTTATCCACAACCAAAACCGAAACAAAAGTTGCAATGACCTGCATTATGCCGACAACAATGGTCGAGAGGTTCTCATCGATACCGGTATCAGCATCCTGGAAAGACAAAAGCGTTTTCGTTTTCAAATTAATCAATAATTAATCAAATTAATCAATATGATGGAAAATATCAATTAAGGGCCACTCAGACTATAATACAAGTATTAATACTTTTGACGAAAATGCCTCCCTGATCTGATTTCTGTTTAAACAATTTCAAAACACAATAACAACTCAACATGTCAGAGTTGCATTTTCCACAAAAGTATTAATACTTGTATTATAGTCTGAAATGGCCTTTAAGGATACTAAATAGAAATTAGATTAGTTATAAATAGAACAAAGAAATTGTATACCTATCAGAAAAGAAAAATCGTTAAAGTGTGTTTTTGTGAAAACCTCGAGCAATTCAATTGAAAGTCTTTGTCATATGTGTCCACTTTTAACAAAATTTTTGTATATTTCATCAGTTTAGTGTTACAAGAAGGTTAGGTTATGTTAGAAAGGATGGTGCTACAACACAGCTCCATTCGGAGACCCAGTTGGGCACACTGTGATTCTCTTCTATTGACACCCGTTAACAATATTTAAGTAACGACGACGACGAACGACGAATTTTTCTTTGCGAACTTTTGTCATAAAAAATAAAACATTTTTGCATATAAAAATGAATGCAACACCGCTGTCGAACGAAATTCGTCGTGCAAAACGCACCCAGAGATACATAGATTTATGGCTCGGTCAAGGGACATTGATATGCCTTTTAATTCTAAGAAAAAACAAACTTCTCTCTCTTTCCACAAACAATAACCAACTTTTATCAATTATTCGTCATTATTGTGCTTCACACGACGAATTTACTCAGCGAATTCTTATCGAAAAATTCGTCGCCGTAGACGAAATTCTTCGTTCGTACCAGTTGTGTTCCTAACATAATGCTCTCATGGAAACGTCTGCTCACCCATCTAAACCTATGGCGTTGCAGCTTCGGGCAATGACAGATAATGTGTTCGATGATTTCTGGTTCCTCTTCATCCCCGCACATCCTACAGAAATCTGAAGTGTCAATTTCCCAAATGCTGACCGATTGGTGACCAGTCAACGCGCCTATCACGACTCGCATCGCCTCCCTATTGATATCCAGTAGCAGTTTGGATCTTCTTGAGTCAAGTGTTGGCCACATAGCGATCGATACTCTACAATCCTCCCTACACAGAAATAAATGTTCCTGCAGCAAGCACGTTTAATTGAAAAAACAACCAAAAATCAATTACACATTTTATTGAGTGAATTAAACTTTTAATTAAATTAAATTTTTAAACAAAAGTTTAATTGATTCAATTGCATTTTAATTGATTTTTGTTTTTTTAATTAAACGTGTTTATTGCAGGAAAATTTTTTCTGTGTACTTCGCCATGAACGGTTGGTCCTGCTCTCCACCTAATTACTGAGTTCCCTGTAGTAATGAACTATCGGTAATTCCACCGACCTTTCACACATTCCCTCATCTAACGCCGACCCTATTCTTGCCAGTTCATCGGCAATTTTATTTCCCTCAACACTGTTATGACCAAGCATAATCTGACAATATATATAGGGCTCTCCTGCAGTCACTAACAAGTTTTGATTTGATATTGTGTCCCTTTAAAGCTTTTAGCGTTGCCTGACTGTCAACGTAGAAGGTTACCTTCTCGCCTTCAGCTACATTTCTGGCCACTAGTTCTGTGGCCTTGAAAGAAAGAAAGTTTCTGAAAATTATTTTTATTGAAAACTCGAATTTCAAAATGTTCAATAAGTTACTGCCGTAGATTTTATTATGTCCTTTGTTAATTTGACAACGATTTTTCCTGAAGTTGCGGACTTATTCTGTCATTTAAACTTAAACTTTAAAAGTCTTTGTAAAGGGTGTTTTTTTAGAGGTATAGAACTTCGAATTGAAATAAAACACAAGAAAATCGTTTTAATGTCCATCAATTTGGCTTTATTGGAAGGATAATTTTATGCCATTAATGTTTAAATATGATTTCGGGCATGTGGCCGCCGCGGCTGGCTCGAATAAAGCCAATTCTACAGGTCCAATTTTCAACCACTTTTTCGAGCATATGGGGCCGTATGTTGGCAATAACGCCACGAATGTTGGCTTCCAAGTCCCCTAACGTTTCTGGTTTGTTGGCGTAGACGAGCGACTTCACATATCCCCAAAGAAAATAATCCAATGGTGTCAAATCACACGATCTTGGTGGCCAATTGACAGGTCCATCCCGCGAAATTATGCGCTCATCGAATGTTTCCTTCAATAAATCGATTGTGACGTGCGTTGTGTGGCATGTAGCGCCGTCTTGTTGGAACCACAACTCATCCACATTCAAAATCTTCCAAATCTTCTATAAAGTTTATGGACAAAGCTCCAATTGCTGTGCACGGTGGCGAATCGATTCATTCGGGTCCTCTTCAACACTTTGCTCTACAGCGGCAATTGTTTCTTCGGTGCGCACTGTTCGACGTCTCTGCGGATGCGTATTATCGCATAGAGTAAACGTAGTGCGAAAACGATCCATGGTTAACCGAATTAATTGCTCTGATGGACGATTATGTCGACCATAAACTGGACGGAGCTTGCGGTAAACTTCGCGAACTGAACCATTATTTTCGAAATAAATTTGCACGATTTGCAAGCGTTGTTCTTTTGTCAACCTGTTCATGATGAAATGGCAAACCAAACTAAATATTAATCACTTGACAGCTGACAAAATGGCCGCCAGTTAAAAAAGTGATGCCAACTTAAAGTTCTATACCTCAATAAAAAACACCCTATACATAAAAAATAAATTTGCCTTATGAAACGTTTAGGAAATGCAAAACTTGTTTTGTAAAAATTTTATAGGGTTATCCATTTTGCGGTAAAGTTAAATAAAAGACACATAAGGCTATGATTTCGATGACACTTTCATTTCATTATAATGCTTTGACCTTGCCATTACGTACGAAAGACAATGTCATTTAAGTGACCGCCTCTAGCTTAGTTGCAGCAAACGGTGATTTTGATGTAATTTTCGACCACTTTTTCGCATATTTTTTGGGCGGTATCTCGGTGATAACGTAACGAATGTTGGTTTTCAAATACTCCAACGTAAGGGAGTATACGTGTAGACACGGTCTTTGGTGTAGTCCTACAAAAAAGTCTAGCGCCGTGAAATCGTATGATGTTGGTGGTCAATTGACGTCGCCAAATCGTGGAATTACGCGTTCTGATAACTTCCCAAGCAATAAAGCATAAATCTGTCGTCTTATGTGACTTGTGGCACCGTCTTGTTGAAACCACTTATCGTCGAAATCATAATCTTCAATTTCAGGCCAAAAAGTCGGCCATATCATTCTGAATTAATGCTTACGGTTCTTCGGATTCATACAATGCGCCACACTTTAACTAACAGAAGTGATGTTTTCGGTAGTGCGCCAATTTGGGTTGATGCACAGGCCTGACAACATCTGTAACGCTTTCAGTCTCTTAAAATTTCGATATAATTTTGCCAATTTTTTGCACAGCAGGTCGATTATGATGAGCATAATTACCTCGCAATGCTACAAAATTTTTCGATTTTTTTTAAACTATTCTTACCGTTTCTTGGCTGTTAAATGATCTATATTCGTAAATGGCAACCCTTTCACTTAATAAATGACACTTCACATGACAGATATTGAACAGCTGATACGAGTAGCCTTGCCAAACCGGCGGTTTTGTACGAGTGTAAGCAGATTAAAACTTTGTTCATAATTCGTAAATAAAAAATTTTTTAAGAAGAAAAGCAATTCTTAAATTCATGAATTTTAAGCAATATTTTCAATACTGAGATTTCGATTTATATAAGTCAGGAAGTTTAAGAAGCCTGTATCTGTAAATTTGATTGATTGAAAAGATGTTTAGCAAAAAAGTATTTCAATAAACGTTCTAAAGCCATAAAAATATAAAAACAAACAACCTTAATCCAACTACTTATTTAATGTTTTGAAAAGATAATTAATACCTGGTGTATATACATATGTATGTATATTAGGGATATAACTTTTTAACAAATTTTTAAAATATCAAAATTGGCATAGCACAGTCCGATAAAGCATAAAAAACTATTTTTTCGCTAAGGTCAAAAAAGTTCACACACAAACCGTGATAGAGTTTTGAAAATTTTTTATTTTCTTTTTGGTTAAGAAAAATTAATAATATGTTTATTTAAAACAAAAAATAAATAAAAATCACCGTATAAATATATGAATATTCAATATTGCATTAAGAAGACTTCGAAATAATTTTAGATTATGTAAAATAATATTTTTGTTAGTTCAAGTCCGTGCTTTAAGTGTTCCAAATTTTTTATACACCTTTTTAGAAAACCCAATTACAAAAGATTATGATTTTTGTGGTTACTAGGACATGGTTGACTATGCCAAAAAATTGGTTATACCCCTAATGTATATATCATACACATTATTCACTAATATTATTGAAGGGTATGAGCAGAGATAGTATATTTTACTTTTGGCATGCTTTAAGGGCATGACTCACAACTCACCTTGAAAATATCGGTTGAGTAGAAAATGTAGGCATTTATGCCAGACAACTGTTGGAAAAACATGAGACCCAAACTAATGCACAAGGCCTTGAGAGTGACGGGACGCATGAGGGCACTGCCAATGGAAACAGGATTTTCCTTGATTTTTCTTTCAGTCTCCTTAAGTTCTTCGATTTCCATTTTATAATCATAATCCTTGCCGCGTAGCCATTGAATGGACTTGACAGCGCTTTCATTTTTATTTTTGCTAACCTAAAATGCAACATAAAAAAAATTCAATAAAATTGTATTTACTTTTTGAAATAATTTGCTTAAGCAAGGCGACCGACCGACCACTTACCAAATAAGTAGGAGATTCTGGCATAAATACAAATATGGCTCCAAATACTAAAGGTATAATACCGCAAACAACACTAATCCAAAAAACATCCAAACCGGCACCAATTGCATACACGAAGAGAATACCAGCCGTTATCATCAGCTGAAAGAAGCTTCCCAAAGTGCCGCGTATATCCTTCTGGGCTATTTCTCCCGTATACATGGGAGCTGTAACGCAGAAAGCACCACCGGATATACCCAAAATAAAACGAGCCGTATACATCATTTCAACATTTTGAGCCCATATCAAAAGACACCAGCCCAAAGTGAAAGGCAACACCAACAACAGCATCGTTAGCTTACGCCCAATTAGATTGATTAGAAAACCGATGGGTATGCAAATGAAAGCGGCGCCCAAAGTCATGGCAGAGCCAACCCACGAAAAAGCACTAGCATCAATTGGAAATCCATATTCGCCATTCAATAAACGCACTTGAGCTGGCGAAGTCCAACCCAACATAGTGCCGGCTGCAAAGGCTCCACCAGCTGCTGATAGGGCTGCTACATATTGTGGCAAGCTTTTTGAATTCGATTCAGTCGCATGAACCATATTATCGAGTAAATTGTCTTGATCCTGCAAAGAAATAGAAGAAAGGCAATATTAATTTAATTACTCAACCATTTTGTGTTAAGAAAGGTTACAGGATTTTAATATTGTTGATTCCACGAATCTGTTGTGCATTGATGCATGGTTTTAGTAACACTAATTGCAAGCAGTAGTTACTGAAAAATAGTTATTATAGTTCGACATATTAAAGTTCTTTTATTTTCGTTCTTGTTGGTCGACGTTGTTAAAATTTATAAATTTGATGCAGGAGCGTAGTGGCAGCAATTGCTTGCATTTTCGTCTCAACTAAACGGGTATGTTCTGTATTCTGTATTCGTTAGGTATTTTTCACGGCAATTCCCGGGAATTTCACTCTAAAAAATTTCCCGATTTCGCGGAATTTTTTTATGAGGGATCCCGGGAAATAATTAACAACTTTACATTTAGAAAACAGCTGCTTTCACTTTGGAAATTGTGAAAATTTATTGCAAGCAGCGGTTTTTCTAACAAATTCTAAATTTAAAGATATTTTTTTTGTTTTTAATAAAAACAAATGATTAAATTGTTTTAGATGGAAAACTTTAAGAGCGTTAACTCCAATTTTCGCTCGTTGTTCTCGCCCTAGTAGACAAGCAATAACAAGTTTAGTGCAAACATTTGAGTCTACATATTCATTGTGTGATGCTGTTGAGCCAGTGAGACGACGGGTTGGTTGAAGTGACGAAAATATCGCTGCTGTTCAGGCGTCCGTAGCAAACGACCCAAATCAGTCGATTCCGCGGTGTTCTCAAGAATTTGGCATCGCCACTTTGCGTCAAGATCTTGGTTTACACCCGTACAAGATCAAACTGACTCAAGAATTGAAGCCGATGGACCATTTAAGAAAAAAGTTCTCAAGTCCTTATTGGAAAACCCGGTATTTGGTAAGTTTCCTTTTTTATCTCGTTGTTCGTATTGGAAATAACCCCCAAAGAATTTAAAAACGTTTTGATTTCACGTGGAGTACAGAACATACCCGAATATTTTTTTATTTCTTGTGAATCATTGATAAATATTGAAAAATTTATAGTTATTTTGTTCAACATTTCTTCTTTTTTAATTTTTTGTTTGAAATTGAAAATTTTCCCCGCTTCTGTTTTTCATATCATTGTTTGTTTATTTGTTTGAAGAATTTTTCTGCATTTTTTCTAATACCGCTATTAAATTTATGATCCCTGATAACATTTGTTTTCTTGATTCTTAAAATGACACTGAATGTGTTTTCATTGATCAGAAACATACATACCCTGCAATCATTAGGTAATTGAGTAAATATTGTGAACATTTGTGCAAGAATCCCTTGATTCGAAAATATTGTGCACATTTAAACTAATAAAACAATAAAAGGCCCGGCACAGTAGGTCAGAAGCGAAATATTTCGGAAATAAACCTATTATATTACATTAATACATTAATAACTAATCCGATTCTTACTAATTCTCAATACTTTTACTCTTTAAAAATAACAAATATGAATTAATTGAATCAACCAATAATATTTAGGCAGAAATTAGTATCATGTTTTAAGGGGTATTCCAAAAAATACATTTCCTTTGTAGTGTAAACATATTATAGTAGGAACATTCTAAACTTTTTAAATAAAATAAATCACATACTTGAAGCTGTTTTACGTACGTATATTAGTTAAGGGTAAAGTATTTTTGTCTAAAATATTTATAGTAATTTTTTAAATAGACGTACAGTAAATCAAAATAAAAACTTAACATCACTGCCTGATAGTAAAGTGGGCATCAACAAAACGCCTCATTCTTAAAGTGTGAGCAAATTTAAGGTTAGGAAGTAGCTAAATTGGCTTAAGAACACGCTTTGTTTTACAAATTCAGTTTTATTGATACCAATGTAAAGTAGAAATATGGGAACTAATAATGAAATATGATGTCGGGCAAATGTCCACCTCTGGCACGTCGGTAGACAGACATTCAACCTTTTCACATTTTGCAACAAAGCTTCGCTTATCTCGTCACTGCACCGCCGAATGTCATCTTTCCGAGCGTCAGTTGTTTGTGGTTTGCTTACGGTAGCGGCGCTGGCTGAAGTAGTTAGTACGTTGACTACAAAGCCGAAGGTCCAGAGTTCGAGAACGGTCGGAACACCACGTATTTTTCTGCTGTGCATTAGTGTCCCTTTGTATAAGTTGTTGTCGGTTCGAGCGCGGTCTCCGACAGTCATTAAAATAACAGCACCACGTATTTTTCTGCTGTGCATTAGTGTTCATTTGTATCAGTTGTTGTAGGAAAGTTCAAGTGATGAAGGCATAGACACTGCTCAGTGAACTACACCAGCTTCAGCGGATACTAATCCTAATGTAGCATCAGAGCACCATCCTTCGTCAGTATTGTGTAGTAGAATCATCGGTGAAGTAAAATCACCAATAAAATGACTGCTAAACATAGCTTAGAAAATTTAACACACCTCATTAACACCAGAGGCGCGCTGCAACAATGTATTATTTAAAAAAGCTTAAAAAAAAGAAAAAATATCCGAGTTGTAAAAGAATGAGACTTTCCTCTATATTTTCCTTCACCACCTCCACCTCTCCTCTATACTATCCCTTTACTAAAAAGGGGAACACCTAGCGACTGGGAAAATTCTCATGCAATAACTGAGTTTTTTTGTCCGGCTGTGTTGCTTGTGGCGTCATCTTGCAGAAACCAAAGGTCACTGATGTTAACATTAGCCATTTGCGGCAGAGAATTCGGACTGTTTGTGGATTTTGTGAGCCCCATATGCGACAAATTGAGGATGGCGTTGGCTGAAGTAGTTAGTACGTTGACTACAAAACCGAAGGTCCTGGGTTCAAACCCTGTCTCCAACAGTCATTAAAATAACAACACCACGCATTTTTCTGATGTACATTAAGGCTCAATCAGACGTGACATAACCATAGCCATAGAAAACAGCCGTTCGAACCAAACTAATGGCAACACTGTATTTGATTATACGTGACTTGCCATAACGCCATAACTCTCACCATAGAAACCAATTGAATTTGGGTTTGGTTATGGCTATGGCAATATGGCTATGTCACGTCTAATTTAAGCTTTAGTGTCCTTTGTATCAGTTGTTGTGGAAAGGTTCTAGTGATGCAGGCATAAGGCACTGGTCACTAAAAATACACCGGATTCAGCGGATGCTAATACTAATGTAACATCAGAGCGCCCTCTTTCGTCGGTATAGTATAGCAAAATCATCGTCGCAGTAAAATAACCAATAAAACATCTTCAACATTTAATACGCCTCATTCACCACCAGAGGCGCTGCAACACTGCAAATAAGCGTGAAAAAAAGCAGAGTTTAAAAGAATGAAGCTTTCCTCTATCTCTTCCTTCACCACCTGTCATCTCTACACTATCCCTTCCCTATCACCCTCTATCACTATCTTCTCTTCACCAAACAGGTACCACAAAGGGATCATTGTATTGGACCCAAGTGAGCTGGACTCTAAATTTCACCCTTCCTTACCAGCAGCCTGCTAACCTAACCTAACCTATGCGACAAATTTGTTTCTAAATTTTCACAACTAAAATTCTTTGTTCAAGAGTGAAGCGTTCCATGGTTAAAATTTCCTAACTTTTTACTAAATAAATATCAAAGGATGACGACAATATTCTTGACATTTCATCATTTGACGGCCAAGTTAATCGTACTTCTTAACCTCAAATTTGCCCAACCTTTAGCTCTCAATTTTACATATAATTTGTATGTAAAATTATTAAGAACGAGTTACTAGTGCCTGTACTAAAGTACGTACCTCCACAGTCATGCCGTAGTTTTTGCGTAATGCACTTCCGGACAGAGACGCACACAAATACATACAAAAATTAAAATAAATTTTGTTTCGTATTTTGTTTCGATCACCATAAAATTTAAATACACGACCTTGTTAAGGTTTTACCGACTTATTCATATAGTTTCTAAAACAAATTTTGTATGGTAATTCTTTTTATAAACATTTGATAAAAATATCAAAAACATATCGCTCATTTATTCAAACAACGCCATAACTCAAAAAAGTAAGTTGCCAGAAAACGAGTTTGAGTTTTCCAATTTAGAAAAAACTTTAGGAGAAAAAAGAACAATACATTTGTATGCAATTTTTACACAATATGAATAACGATATGAGGATTAATTCTGCATCATTAATTCAAAAACTCAATTTTTTTTTTTTTTTTTTTTTAAAGAGAAGTAACACTCAGGCAATTAATGCCTACTACTATTACTAGGTGTTACCTTCTTTAGGAAAGGGATAGTGATAGAGAAGACAGGTGGTGAAGGGAGAGATAGAGGAAAGCTTCATTCTTTTACAACTCTGCTTTTTGCACGTTTTTTGATAGTGCAGTGTTGCAGCGCCATCTGGTGTAAAATGAGGCATATTAAATTTTTTTTTTGTAGCCATTTTATTGATTATTTTACTTCGCCGATGATTCTGCTACACAACGAAGGAGGGCGCTCTGATGTTACATTAGGACTAGTATCTTCTGAAGTCGGTATAGTTAAGTGACCAGTGACTATGCCTTCATCACTTGAACTTTCCTACAACAACTGATACAAAGGGACACTAATGCACATCAGAAAAATGCGTGGTGTTGTTATTCAATGACTGTTGGATACAGGGATTGAACCCAGGACCTTCGATTTTGTAGTCAACGTGCTAACTACTTCAGCCAACGCCACCCTCAAGTTATGACTTTGTTTGAGTAAATGAGCGATATGTATATGTATGTAAAGGGTCTTCCATTAGAGACGTCCGGACTTTGATAGTTTTTTTTCCGCTTCGTGCGCTTCATCCATTTTATGGTCGCGGATGCTATAGGTCGATGATTACAAACTTCTTTTGGCCAGAATTCGATGATGTAGACACCAACGACATGGGGTTTCAACAGGATGGCGCTACGTGCCACACAGCTCATGCCACATTGGACATTCCGCACGAACGGTTTGGAAGCCTGGCTATCCTGCGTGGTTGTGGTCTTAACTGGACATTTCGAAATCGAAGCCGCGAGCGACATTTGCACGATGTTATATTCCATACATAAATATGTAGTATGTATATGTCACAAACACTGTGTTATTTAAATTTGAAGTTAGTAAGCGCTTAATGAAATATGCTAAATGTCTAAATATTTGCGTGAACATGTAGTTTGATAAAGTGTACCATAATCAATCAAAAATTCGATTTTGAATTTTTGTGTAGTTACTTCCGTTTGCATTTAAGGTGACGATATGTATGTATGTATTTACGAACGTTATTTCAGGTGAAAGTTTTTGAAAAATTTTGCTGATGTCAGTTGAACTCTTTTTACGTTTTCAAAACTGCATTTGAATAATATCGATGTCGATATTTTTTCCCATCGATATATTCGATATTTTAAAACTATCGATAGTATTGATAGTACTATCGTTAGTATCCCAGCATTACTACATATATCTAGGCTGCCCAAAGAGGCACCAGAGCCCCGAACATCAATCGGTTTCTTATACAAATGAATACATACTTATGTATGCACAAATGCGAAGTGACGATTACCGATGTCACGATCTATCAATCGAATGATCATGTAAATTTGTCAAGCTCCCGTCGAAAAAATTAATTACAGTTTTCTGTTAATGATGATATTATTATTTTTTATAAAAATATACAATATTTACATATCGCTACCTTAATATAGAAAGGCCCTAATCATTGCTTTTTTGGAAATCGAGATTTTCACATTTTTCGATACATTAAATGTTCTATCGAAATATACAAAAAAAAACTCGATTTAAAAAAATAATGAGCTAGGGCATTTCTATATTAAGGTAACGATATGTATGTATGTAAATACTTTTGTAACATATAAATATTTAAATGAAAAACTTAAATTGTGAATTTATTTAAGATGATCAAAAGTTCAATGTATGTAACTAATGCTTGGGCCGGTTATTTTGAAGGTGGCATAAGTCGCTTCATTAAAATAATATGTCTAGTCAGCCGTTTAGATTATTAAATTTTTAAATAATCCTATTATTTCACGGTAAAATATATTTTTTACTCAGAAAATAAAAATTTAATTACAAACGTAATACATGGACGAAACGGCTGACAAGATTTTAGTCAATGACGTGTTCAATTGGTTCTCAAAATAACTCGGTCATACACTTATACATACATACATATTGGTCTGAACTTCCCAGGTCTGTTTCTGATCCATTCGTTGAAAAATATGTAAAAAATTAGACAAATCCTACAATATGTAGAGGTCACTATAGCTTGTAAAAATTTTCAGATTCATATTTAAATCAAATATCGTTCTTTATTGTTTTATTTTTGTTTTACTTATTATACTTTATTGTTGTTTTCGATACAAGTTTTCGATCGAAGGTTTTCTGTCGACATCGTGGGACATTTAAAAAAAATTTTTGTCAAATTTTTAATTATTCATTGTGAGAGCTATTTTTCAACATAAAGATAAACGTTAATTGTCAGTTAACTGTAGTTTAAACTTAAAATGTTGTTTTTCAAATAATAATTATCTAATTAATAATCTAGGTTTAACCGAGCAAGATTGCTCACTTAAACTTAAGTTAGAACTGTAAAATGATAAATATATGTAATAAATACGAGTATTACGCTATTGAAAAAAAGTTTTACCCTAAAAAGTTTAATAAATGCATTCATACATAAATAAAATGGATGTTTTTTATGACGACGAACATTTTAGTGATTATGTAATTAAATCCAACCGATTCCCGCGAAACTTTGAACATACATGCATACATATATATAAATATATGTATGTTAGGCTCTTCATATGATTCTAATTTTGGAATATAGTAAATATATGTATGCAAGCGATAAAAAATTTTTATAATTGATTTAATTATAATAAATATGTAATTTCGCATTTTAACATCATAGAAGAAGATATGTATATAATTATATATTTACTCTAATTAATAATTCATGCTTTTCCCATTTAAACTTTAAATTTTAAAGTATTTTAGGTAACAAGCTTTTATTTTTTTTCATATTTTTGTGAAGCGATAGTACACAGTGTGTGCGAAGAGGAGCTAATTTTTTTTTCATTCTGTACTTAAGGCATAGTTAATTCAGATAACGTGTTTGTCAACAAAAGAACTAAACACTTGTTTATTTGTTGAACCTTTTAGCAGAAATAGATAGTGCCGGCAATGGCAGACTTTTTAAAGCCCTGGCTAAAAGTTAAATTTTACTATTATATTTTTTTTTTTTTTTTTTTTTTTTTTTTAAAAGAGAAGTAACACTCAGGCAATTAATGCCTACTACTATTACTAGGTGTTACCTTCTTTAGGAAAGGGATAGTGATAGAGGAGACAGGTGGTGAAGGGAGAGATAGAGGAAAGCTTCATTCTTTTACAACTCTGCTTTTTTTTGCACGTTTTTGATAATGCAGTGTTGCTGCGCCATCTGGTGTCAAATGAGGCGTATTAAATTTTTGAAGCTGTGTTTGTGTAGCCATTGTATGATTATTTTACTTCGCCGATGATTCTGCTACACAACGAAGGAGGGCGCTCTGATGTTACATTAGGACTAGTATTTGCTGAAGTCGGTATAGTTCAGTGACCAGTGACTATGCCTTCATCACTTGAACTTACCTACAACAACTGATACAAAGGGACACTAATGCACATCAGAAAAATGCGTGGTGTTGTTATTCAATGACTGGTGGATACAGGGATTGAACCCAGGACCTTCGGTTTTGTAGTCAACGTGCTAACTACTTCAGCCAACGCCACCCTACTATTATATAAAATGTTTATTTTGCATAATTTGCTAGGCCGATAAATATTTTACTTATTTTGAATAAAGACATTGAGGTATATGATGGAAAACGATAGTTTTCAAAACTATTTCAAACCGCTCATTTTGAAATGGTGTGATGAATTCCGATCGATTTTATGTATTATTTTTTAGCCAATCTTACTACTACTGCTTTTGAAAATTATCAAAAACTATTCACCCTTATTCCAGTAGTCGACATCAACGAAACTTAAACACAATACCAAAAAATTAGGGCTTGTGTACCCATTGTCGAAAACAACTGACTCCTGTTGGCAGGTTAATGCTATTTTCTAGACTTTAGGGGATGGAAATAGATTGTCAGTAGCACAAAATTGTTTCCGAGAGCGAGTGAATAAGCCCACATTTTTTGGCATGGTGTTAAACTGACGTCGATGTCGACAACTGGAATAGGGGTGATTGCAAAAACGATTAAACGCAAAGTTTAAAATCATTGACAGAACGACTATAACAAACACATCACAACCTTTCTCGCTTTCAAATTTGTTTTGTATCTAAATCGTTTTTCATCACATACCTGAATAATATTTTTGATATAAAAATTCAACAATACATATTGTAAAGGGCGTAGTCGACGTCACTTCAAGACGACAACAATTGACTAGTATTGACATAATCCATTAATTTACAAAGCCGTAGAGATTAGTAAGAGATTACCAATAAGAGCCAATTGTTGCCGATAAAGAGTAGACAAGTAACAATTTTTACTGTCGTCTTGATGTGACGTCAACGACGCCATTCACAATAAGGGGGAATATTACTGAAAGTGTTAGTAAAAACTTGCCGAAAAATTTAGCTGCCTTATTTATAAAAATTATTAAGTCTTTGTAAAGATTTAATTATAAGAATTTTTTTTAAACTTGTATTAAAACCCCTTTATAAAGTCTAAATAATTTTTATAAATAAGACTGTTAATTTTTTTCAATTAATTTCATCATGCGATCCGAAAGAAAATTGTTTTAAAATTTTTAATACATTTCAAATACATATGGGCGTTTCGACAGGAATGTCAACTTTTTGTAGCGTGCGACACCAAGCAAATATGCTTGCTTTTTCAAAGAAAACGAAACTTTTTTTACTTCTTTATATATTTCTGTAGGCCGTAAGGTGCTCTACGTTAGGTAGAATTTTAAGAAACCTCGACTCACGTTATTCAGAAATACAAGGTTAATTGCTTACTGTCGCACGTGACAAAAAAGTGGAATTTCTCGTAGAAATGCCCATATCGTCAGCCCATTATTGGTTTGGAGCATACGCCAAAAAGTCAGAATGGAGAAAAACGACAAAACAATATTTATTAAACCTTAAAATAGTTGATATGGAGCAAAATTAATGCTAAATATCTAGGAAACCATAATTAATTTCGCAAAACCTGTTTTGGATTCAGAATATACTTTATACCCCATACCTAACTCATTTTTTAAAAAAATGGTCGGTGGGTCAAACCAATAATGGGCTGACGATATGTAATTGACAAATGCAAAAAAAAAAGAATTTTAAATGGAAAATTTGCGGCTGAATAAAAATAAAAATATGCCAAATTTAGCTGCAAAAGTTTTCAAGTTGTCGAACTCTACCTTAAGTCAAAACTTACTTTGACCAACGAGAGATATTGCGTTAAACTTTCATTTAAACGAATGAGAAGCCTAACTAATATCATAGTTGAAACAATAACTCAATAATCAATCAATTATATTTAAAAAAAATTGTATTTAAGACTTTGTTTTTTTTTAACCATCTATTTTATAATTTATTTAAGGCCATGACTTACTATCCTAACAAATCGCACGATCTACGAAAAAATACAACCCTGATCAGATCATACCAGGGTTATATTTTCTAAAAAAAAATCGCGCGATTGTGTAGGATAGTGTATCACGGCCTTTTATAAGATCTAGCAGTTTAAACTAAAAAACAAATTTTGTAATTATTGTTTACATTTGAAAAAAATTGTGACAACTTATATCCGGTAGGAAAACACCCTATTAAAACAAGAATATTGCATTTTGTTTCGACAATAATCATGTGAAAAATAACTTTATTATAAATAAAATTGTAGTCAACCTCATAATTAATTTTAGATGCAGACAATAGCGTAATAACAAAAAAGAAAGAACTATTGCAGTTTTTTATATCTGAATTATCACTTGTTGTTGATTTTCAATAACATGCGCAATTTTATTAGGATTATTAATTATAATTCTTACAGTAACTGATTTGAAAAAGTATTGTTTTGAATAACAACGAAAGCACAAAATAAATATGTGACGTAAATAACAATGAAAAAAAAGTGAAAAACTCTAGTGCAATATAAAATGCATTATCGTTATGAAAGCTGATTACACACCACACTGTCAGTCAAAATTTATGAAAAGTTTCAATGACAATGAAGTGAAAGAAAATTTTGAGAAAATCAAAAAGAATCAAACTATACGAGTAGGCGTTGTGAACCAAAGGAAAGAATGTTAAATATTGGGTATCAATGATGAAATGCAGGAAAAATAAAATTTAATTCCAACAAAAATGGAGGGTTTGACTTTTAAGAAAATCACTATTTTCGCAGGAAGAAGTTGGACACAGTGTAATGAGTTTAAAGCAAGGTTGGCAAACGGTATCGTAAAAATACCGATACCGATTCAAATACCGCTAAAATTAGATACCGGTATCATTACCGATACCGAAATCCATTTCGGTTAGAAAATACCGGTATCCAGACTACCGTTTACGTCTATACCGGTACGTACCGGTATACCGTTTTGCTGTACTATTCCAGACGCCAACCAATCCCATTTGTCAACCAATATTATTGCAATGTTCATAAAACAAAGAATCTCGAAAAAATACCAAGGCCAAAACTAAAAATATTTAAAATGTTTTGTAATGGATACTATGGTTTCAAAAAATTTAGCATAGATAAGAACCTTTGTTTTTCGTGCACTGTTTCGAAGTCAACTAAAATTAGCATTTTCAATCCAACTTAGTTGAGCTGTAAACCATAATATAGGCAAAAATATATTTCAATTAACTTTCTTTCTTTGGTGTTGGTCTTGTTTATACACTTCACCGTAATATATAAGGTTGGTAGAGAAGAAACTTCTAAACTTTTATATTTGAAGTTAAAGATTCTCCTCTTGAGGTGAAGAAAAGTACTTTTTTGTACCAATTTTTTACTCTGTAGCTCGTTTCTGTATTTCTCGCATCGTAAAATTTCCCGTATGAAACGAGGGAATCGTAACAAAAACATTTTAAATTGAAAAAAATGGCTTTTCTCACATAAGTGTTTCTGTATATTTACTTTGGGAGAACTATCTGTCATTTGAATAAATTATTGGAAGGATGTGAAAAAATGTTTCTGTAATATTTTGTGAAAACTTTCTCGCAAGAACTGTCAAAAAAACTCGCATTTTGAATTGGTGCGAGAACAACAAAATGCAAACAAAAACATATGAATTTTTGAATTTGTGTGTAAAAATATGAAAAATAATTTAGTCGAAAAGATATGCAAAGAATTGTTGAACTAAAATAATTATTAACGAGTCGATATGATAATGTTTATTTCGTATTATATTCTTATGTAGAGACAATTGATAGAAAAAACTTATTTATTTCAAGAATTTTACATTCACTTTATATTCATTTTCATTATATTATTTTCATTTTCTTGTAAATTACTTAATTTTTTCGTTATTAAATAATATTTTTTTACATTTTGTTTTCATTTGACACTTGATTATTGGAAATATTCCAGTGAAAACAGATTCAGTGTTGTCTGTTTTCACATTCAAATACAGAAACACTTTTTTCTCACAATTCGAGAAGCGATTTAATTTTGTGTTTCACACTTTATGTGAGAAATTTTGCTATGCGAGAAATACAGAAACAAGCTACTGTGTTGATATGCATGTATTAAATTGTACTTTCATCATCCTGGAAGCTTAAATACACCGAAAACGTATAAATAGAACGCAAAATTCATCATACAGGTAGTTCTTTAACAAAGTCTCCTAAAAAAATATTTAAAACAGTCCTGCGAATTACTCTTATTCAATTATGTTTTATATTTGTTTATAATGTAAACAATATAGGTCCAGTACAAAAATCTTGCCTAAGAACGTGTCCAAAGTAGAAAAGTGTCGAAGAAAACCGAAAAAATTATATTTGGTGAAAAAATTAAGACATATATTTGAAATTTACTTAAACAATATATATATGCTTTAAAAGGTCTTAGTCTCTTCTTTCTGTATCCGTTTATAAATTTAAAATCGGTTGATATTTAACTTAGTTAGAGGTTGATAAGTGTCTAGGGCTACGAAAAACCGGGTTTTTAGATGTAACTGAATATTTTGATTTTTTCACACAGTGTAATATAACAGTATAGACAAAACTTTTATTTTTACTATTTTGTTTAATTAATCAAAATGTATACTTTTTATATGTAAAGTTTTAACTGCAGTCTCCTTGTTTCACTTTTTAATAAATTATTTTCTAATAATAATATAAAAACATATATAGAAACAAATAAGTTTATACGCTTTTAAACGAGTACATACATACTTATGTATGTATGTATGTTAATGTAAAAATACTCCCTTTTTGAAGTAATTTAATAAAAAAAAGATTTTTTGTTATGTCCAATGCCTGAAATAATAAATTTATCAGTAATATCGGTATACCGGTATAATAAACTCGATAACGGTATGTACCGGTAATACCGATACCGAAATAAAAAAAATACCGATACCGCTACCGATACCGAAATTTAAAAAATAATTGTACCGGTATCAATACCGATCGATACCGTTATTTTTTTCGGTTTCCAACCTCGGTTTAAAGTATGTTTTTTGCATATACCTGCATACATATTGAAAAATATGCAAAAAAAAAAAGTCATACGACACATAGATCTACCCTTGAATATTTAACAAGATAAACTTGTTAGATCAAGGATTCACGAAATATTAGGGCCGATGGATTTTGCATGTATTGCTAAATTCCCTTAACTTAATAATAATTTCTTCTTTTTAAGTTAATCAGTAAAAAAAAAAAATAAACATATTAAGCAACTGATGGAAATTGATCGCTATTAATTTTCTTTATATTGCCGGTGGTAACACTTTCATATCGCTGCACTTGGCAACATTCATAAACAGGAAAAGTATGCCAATGTCGAATACACATGATGGCATTTTATGACATCGTACTAGGTGCAACGTTTGTCATTTCCGTTATTTTACGTTGTGTGGCATTGCTTTCCGTATAAAAAAACATAATGTTAACGTCGTTGCACACATTTTGAAAATGACATCACAAAATTACAACACAAGAAATGCCAGATGTGTACTTAGCATTGCTTGTAAACGTGCACAAAATATGTTCATATTTATATAAAATTCCCATCACCATTCAACAAATTTGTCGCAATACTTTTATTAAACACTGTTTTGTAACAAAAAGCTTCTTTTCTATTGGCAGTTATAAAAACGTTTTTATTGCGTTAGGTTTAACAGTTGAAAAGCTTTAACGATTGTCAAGGTATTAAAATCGCTTTCAATAAAAAAGCTTTTTTTACAGCAAATAACAGTTACTGTAAATAAATTTAGCATCTACCATTTGAATTTTTAAGTGTGGGCTTTTTTGCATTGGTGGTACAATATGAAAATTGGATTTTGCCCACTAAATATTGCGCCATCTGCCGGACGAACTTCAAACTACACAGAAACGCTCCTCACGCCCCATAGAGCATATATATAAAGTTTGGTCAAAATCGGTTCAGTAGTTCTTGAGTTACGGTGCAAAAACACAAAAAAATTAAAAATTGCGCCATCTGTCGGACGAATCACTATTTCTGAAAGGGGCGTAGCATTTACCGGGGTAGAATATATGTATATAAAAACACGCGCCGGTCTTTTACAAATATTTTGTGGGGTGGAAGGCGAAAATCTGTTGGGGCATTGAAGAGTTCACCCCTAACAAATAAACGTGTTTTTGATTTTTATATATATTAATACTAGACATATTTTTTATCTTAAAAAAAAACCTCGATTAAGTTAAAATATTAATTGAAAATAAAACTTTTTCTAAGTAAACAGTCAATTGAAAAAGATAGGGCAATAATTTGTTATGTTTTCCACTCAATAAAAACAAAATAAATAAAAATGTTACTTGGTGGAGCATAACGGAGAAAATTCGCCAAATAAAAATATGCGGTTGGATGTATCAAACTTAATAAACATTGATACGCCGGGTGTGGGTTAGACGACAGACCAACGCCCCAACGCACCTTTTAGAATGAACAAATATGCCCACCCAACCAGGCACATAGGTTGCAATCTTTGATGTAGTTATCCCTGTACTACGATATTCGTATATTCAAGTACCTTGCTGAGGTATGTACAGGGTGTTTTTTTTAGAGGTATAGAACTTCGAATTGAAATAAAACACAAGAAAATCGTTTTAATGTCCATCAATTTGGCTTTATTGGAAGGATAATTTTATGCCATTAATGTTTAAATATGATTTCGGGCATGTGGCCGCCGCGGCTGGCTCGAATAAAGCCAATTCTACAGGTCCAATTTTCAACCACTTTTTCGAGCATATGGGGCCGTATGTTGGCAATAACGCCACGAATGTTGGCTTCCAAGTCCCCTAACGTTTCTGGTTTGTTGGCGTAGACGAGCGACTTCACATATCCCCAAAGAAAATAATCCAATGGTGTCAAATCACACGATCTTGGTGGCCAATTGACAGGTCCATTCCGCGAAATTATGCGCTCATCGAATGTTTCCTTCAATAAATCGATTGTGACATGCGCTGTGTGGCATGTAGCGCCGTCTTGTTGGAACCACAACTCATCCACATTCAAAATCTTCAAAATCTTCCATAAAGTTGATGGACAAAGCTCCAATAGCTGTGCACGGTGGCGAATCGATTCATTCGGGTCCTCTTCAACACTTTGCTCTACAGCGGCAATTGTTTCTTCGGTGCGCACTGTTCGACGTCTCTGCGGATGCGTATTATCACATAGAGTAAACGTAGTGCGAAAACGATCCATGGTTAACCGAATTAATTGCTCTGATGGACGATTATGTCGACCATAAAATGGACGGAGCTTGCGGTAAACTTCGCGAACTGAACCATTATTTTCGAAATAAATTTGCACGATTTGCAAGCGTTGTTCTTTTGTCAACCTGTTCATGATGAAATTGCAAACCAAACTAAATATTAATCACTTGATAGCTGACAAAATGGCCGCCAGTTAAAAAAGTGATGCCAACTTAAAGTTCTATACCTCAATAAAAAACACCCATTACTTTGAGCTATCTAATCTCTTCGCCATAATGACTTTGTCAAAACAGTACTATCTGTTGTAAGGCAACAGCACCTAGAATAGTGCCTGACTGACCGCGTCAGACCAACCACTAGCATTGATTTAACACTAATCTCCCAGCTTTTTTGGTAGCAACCACAGCCACTACGTTTAATTCTCCCGGTTCTCACGCCACAGTGTTGTATATACACCCACAGCGAGGTCCCCAAGAGAATTCCACAACCATTGCCGGCACAGCTCAACCACTCATCCGATATGAACGCATGCCTGTGTCGCCAAAAATCCAGTGCCTACTTCACACACACCAAAATCATCCCTTAAACCCCGTGGGGTAGGACGAACTCGGCGTTTTAGCAAAGGATCGTGACGACCGCTACATACACTCAAAACTTCAGAGCACCTCGACTGTCGTGGCACCAGAAGTAGCCTCTGGTTAGACCTTGAAGTTCCACCACAAGGGCTTCACCTCTATCGTCTTTTGAACTCAGGGGCAGTTATAGGTGACGCTGCACCTAACTGACATAAACAGGAACCTGTCTTCCTTTTATAAATATGTACGCATCCTTTCCTATGTTGCCAGAGATCGGGTAGTAACAAATAAGTTCTATGGATGATGTACCAAAGGTACGTCAATGGAAAAAGCCACATCACCCCAGCTGGGGCTCCGGGCTTGTCACACCCGTAGTCAAAAATAGACTCCCCTGGGTGGAGGTGGAATGATAGATATGTCAGCTCCAGTATCGACAAGGAAATTTTATTTATTTGAGAAGTAAGCGGCATATTGTTTTTACAGAAATTTCGGGTACCGCTGTTTCCAAAATTTTAATTTGTTTTTTTTGTTGCTTGTGGGTGTTAGAATTACTTCGGCTTCTATAATTTTTATTAAAGTTGCGTACTTGCGTATCGACTTAGTTAGTCAAAGCAATTTAAAAGTTATGATTTTGCTTAAAAAAATAGATTAAAATTTTTCCAAAATTTTTTTCGCCCGACTTTTAAATAAAGTAATTTGATATTTATACTTCAAAATCGACTTACGTTGTTATGCTATAAAACCAGAGACCTAGCGTCGATAATGAATATTAAAAGAATCATTTGCTTAGTGCAAAGTTTTTCTTTTTTGAAATTCAATTAAACAATTTTTTAAAAATTTTTTTATTGCGTAAAATGTATTGATAATTTAGGGTGAGAAAGGTTGTCTCCTTGAGGCGCATTCCAAATTATGTACATACATATTTATGACATAAATGTTATGTACATAACTACATACATATGTACATACATACTCGTATGTTCATATTTATGTACATCTGTAGATACAAGCAATAATATGGAGAGACAATAAAAGAAAACAAATGCCCTATTTGTCCTCTGTTAAACAACAAGCTAAACTTTGTTTGTAATTTGTCAGGGATGGCATTGAGAATTTTAAAATTGTGCCAACAGCCACTGTTGCCAACTTTTTTCCAACAAATATCGCTAAATTAGACATGAAAATAGCTAGAAAATAGCTAAACTTCAAAAATATTTGAAAACTTAGCGATAAATAGCTAAAAAACTAATTTCTTGTTAGGATGTTTCAGAAATTTTACTGTAAATTGTTAACTTCTTTCATATTTCCAAAATATCCCTAGAAATTTTATAAGATATCAAATAAGAGCAATATAAAAGGCTTCTTTTATTAAAAATATATATGTACATACATACATCCAGCCTGCCCAAATTAGCACCTCGACTTCTTATACAAATGAATACACATACGCGAATACATTTCTGTCGGTGGCCAGCTCTGATATACATACAAAATTATACGCGATATTATTTTTAACTAAAAATTTTAAGCGAATCTTCAACATTAATATTTTCGTAGGTATAATTGGTACCAAATTTGCTAAGTACTAAATTCGGTACTACCATAGTAAAAAATTGCTTCAAATAAAGCAGGCTTCTGCTATTATAGAGTAAAATTAGCGCTCACAAGCCTGCTGATTTTTGTATGACGAGTTCACTGTTTGGAGTACTAAATTTTTGCTCACAAAATCCCTTTTTTGAATTGTTGTGGCTCTAATCAATCAGCTTTTTCACATAGCTTGCTTTATATACGTTCATTTTTCTAATCAAGCTCACATTTTAAAGCGAATTATGATGCACAAAAAATCGCTAGATTTCCCGCTAATAGCTAAATCATATTTTTTCCCGCAAAATGTACTTAAAAATCGCTAGATTTGACGAGAAAATAGCTGAATTGGCAACAGTGCCAACAGCTTTTAAAAATTAAATTTTTTTTTATCTTAATTGTACTAAAAGATTTTTTTATGTGTTTTGTTTGTCCTGGCTACCGAATCGTTTTCACAGATTTGCTTGTAAGTTGGGATGATAAAGCATATGTCACTTGTTTAAGTTGACATTTATAGCAACCGATTTGGAAATGAACGAGTTCACATTTTTTGATTTTCCAGCTGCGCTTTGCTTTCACAAGGCTGTTTTCAAGTGAGAAGAATATGAGGGCAATTAGGAATTAAATTCCGCCAGAAATTTTTCCCGGGGAACAATTCCAACTAATGGCAAGTAATAGGGAAAACAAAAAATTCTAATTGGAAAGGGGAGAGATTTCTCGCGAAATTTTATTCATAAAAGCCCTGTATGAGTTTCATCGTTAAAAAGTGAAAATTGACATGTGCAATCGTTTGAAAATAAATGCGCAGTGAAACTGGAGAGATTCCTTAAATGCACTAAATTAGTCATTGGTGTACTATTGTTCTTTCGTACCAAAAAAAGTACAATTGCAACAATTTTGCCAACCCCGATTTGTGTTGTATATTGCTTCTGTTTGAGAACAGCAACAATAACAATTGAAAAAAGTAAAAGAAAAAGCTTTTACGGCCTTAAACTTTATGTTAATGAAGGCAAATGACGTTTGTACATATTTGTATGTAAATATGTACATATGTATTTATTTAGATATTTTCCATGCCTTTGATTTTAAATTAAAGTACGTAAATGCGGTTTGTGGCCAGACACACCCCCTTCGCACAACCTTTAAATGCACTTGAAATTAATAAATATTTGCAGAGCTGCCAGATTAAGTTACATATCCAAAACATACATACATATTTACATACATACAGTTGGCTCAGAAAATGAGTGCTCAAGCTAACTTTTCTTCTTTGAACGTAGTTTTTAATTATTAATAATAATTATATATTTTAATTTATCTTGTATTTGAATTCCTTATAGTCCCCTCTAAAAATTTAATTTGTAAAAATTTGATTTTCTTACAATATGTAACATTTCAAATACAAAACCTACGTTGGTACTAATTTTCAGCTTCAAAAAGTGAGTGCTCATCACTAATAATATCATGCAAAAGAGGTAACGGGATATTTTGAAAAAAACGTGATTAATAAAAAAAGAAGCCTATACGCAAAAATTATTTTCGCGAAAGTCGTCTTAAAAGAAAGTATAATATTAAAGAAAAAAATTCAATATATCTCCAAAACGAAAAGAGACCACAGAATCCGAACGGCAAATTATAATTAATTTGCGAAAAGACAATCATTCGCTTCGTAAAATTGGAGAAATGGTCAAAAGGCCGTACTCGACAATAAAAAAAATTGTAGACAAATACAACAACACTAAAAAAATTACCAATGAGCCAAGATGTGGACGCCCTCAAGCACTTTCCGAATCTGAAAAGCGGTCCCTTGTTCGAGAAATAAAAAAAAATCCCAAATTACCGGCCACAGAATTGACAAAAAATTTGAACGAAACCTTTAATAAATGCGTTTGTCCAAATACAGTTCGTAAAGCCCTTCATGAAGCTGGTTATAAAAGTCGTGTCGCCCGTAAAAAACCATACATAAGCAAAGTTAACAAGAGCAAACGACTTACATATGTATGCCAAAGAACATCAACATGAGTCAATGGACTTTTGGAATAGAGTCGTTTTTACAGACGAAAGCAAATTTAATATTTACGGCAACGATGGAAGGTGTAGAGTGTGGAGAAAGCGAAATGAGGAGTTTATAGAAAATAATTTATGCCCAACATTTAAACATGGATGTGGGTCAGTATTAGTGTGGGGATGCATGAGCGCAGCTGGAGTTGGAAACTTACATATAGTCGATGGAATAATGGACCATAAGAAATATATAGAGATTTTAAAAACTCACATCCCTCCCAGCGTGCAAAAAATGGGAATTGCTGAAGATTTCATTTTTACGCAGGACAACGACCCAAAGCACACTGCTTTCAATACTAAGTTATGGCTCCTATACAACACACCAAAATGGATGGAAACTCCCCCACAATCACCCGATATTAATCCTATCGAGAATCTTTGGGATCATTTGGATAGAAAAGTTCGAGAAAGGCAGATAAGAAACAAAAATGATTTAATTAGCGCTCTACAGGAAGAATGGTCTAAAATTCCGTGCGACGTGACCCAAAATTTAGTAAACTCCATTCCAAGAAGACTAAAAGCCATAATAAAGAACAAAGGATCTCATACCAAGTATTAAAATTGATGTTTTAAGAACTCTTTGCAACAAAAGTTACTAGTGAGCACTCACTTTTTGAAGTTGAAATTTAAGTTATTTTTTATTATTTCTTTAATTATTAAAACAAGAAGTTAACTTTAGTTTTAATTTATTTATAATTTTTAAATTTACCTAAAAAAAATTGAAATGCTATGTTAAGTTTTATGTTTAATATAAATTTAAAAAAAAAAATGGATTTGAAAACCTGAAACAATAATGAGCACTCATTTTATGAGCCAACTGTATGTATGTATGTAATTTGTCGTAATTTTAGAATTTGATTTCATCACTTTAGTAATTTTAAAATTTTTCTCGAATTTTAGCGTTCGAGAACAAACATACTGAGCACAAGTGGTACTCACTTATTACTAGTATTGCGTGATAAAATGTATCGCCACCCAGAGCGAAAATTTGCGCCAATTGCTCGAAACATACTCGTGACATGATTTGTTCAAATTTCCCTTTTATCACGCTTCTGAAGCGTGACAAATATACATAAATTAAATTTATCAAGCAGTTGAAAAATAGTTAGCCAATTCACAAAAGCTTTCTAAAGTGATATTTTAATAAGTTACTATTTAAGGTCAAATAGCACCGTTGTGAATGGCCTGTTTTAAAAGTCACAAAAGTTGAATTCATAATTCAGTCATAGAAGTTTATGACTTAAAACAAAAATGACGCAATAGAACACTTTATGAATTGGCTAAATAAATTCAGAAAGTGTGTATGTATTATGTACTAGTTCAATTTCAGAATAAGACTAACATCAGACAGTGTGAGACTGGGTTCACACTAGAGATCGACCGAAGGCGTTTTTTGGCCGAAGCCGAACTTCGGCTAAAATCCTAAACTTCGGCCAAAACCGAAGCCGAATGTTTTAAATTTTACAAATGATACTTACGTTTTATATGAATTAAGAAAAAAGTTTGCTTTATTGAGATCACTGAAATAGCTGTAATATCTATTGGATACATAACAAGAAAAATAAAACTATTTTGCAATTTCTAGATTGCTTTTTCATATGATCACTCACAAGAACGTCCAAGTAAAAGAAAATAGAAAGCATCAGGGTTGTATTTCAAAGGAACCCTTTCAAAACGTTAAACACAATAGAAACTGTCGCCGAGCAACGACCAAACATAATTTCATTTTTCAAGATTGGAATGAAAAATATTCGGCTTCGGCTAATCGGCCGATTTTTGCCATAGGCCGAATGTTGGCCGAAGCCGATTAATCTTTCGAACTCTAGTTCACACTCAGCAAATTAATATTCAGCAAATTTTTACTTCATGGCCGAGAGAGGAAAATATAGTGGCTATCCTATTTATTATCTTATAAACTCAATAATTGTAATAAAAATTTTTTTTGTTTTTTTTTTAAAGCTATGCTCTTTATGTCAGACATAGGAGCTAGGACGTGATTTTCGTAACCAAAATAATCAACACTATTACAGTTATAAACTTATTTCTCGTTTTGTTTTCCTTGTTTACGTTTTCTAGTTTTCGTTTGCTTTATTTTTCTCTGTTCGTAAAGAACTGGTACATTCTCTCTATCGATAAAAAGATATAAAGTCGATTTATCGATTTTCGGTTACGTATAGAATAATTGTAGCCGAATTAATTTTCAAACGTGTACTGCTAAACCAGGCATTGGCTCAAAAATTTAATCCGCCGAAATTTTAGTGTTTTATGTCATCGCCAAATTTGTTCGGCGTTTTAGCGATCGAATTTAGCTTTAGCTTAAGCGAGTTACAGAATACAGGGGCTGGTGACTTACTAATACGAACTTTAAAAGACCAGGTCTGCTGAGTCTGTATTTACATATGCAGATGTCCACACATGTAAATATTTGCACCGAATTTATTTTATTTTATAAATAAGACTGTAAATAAATAGTTTTAAAAATACAAATAATTTTATTGCTTTGTTATTTAACAGTTGCAATTTGTTTTATATACTACTTAGCTAAGCAGCATAGCTCTAACCGGATGTTCTAAGACACTTTTGTTCTTTTTTTATTTTTTTTGTTATTGCTTTTATAGAAAATGTAATAACCCGGTATGGTACCTATCACTTAAGCCTGGTAGTCTGTTCAAATTTTTCGAAACATGTTGAGCAACATTGAACAAGTGGTGACAATACCAATTCCGTAAGAAAAAAGTGCTGCTTATATTATATTGCGGTTTTAAAAATATCTTAACAGAAACATTTTGTAGTTGGAAAAAAATGCTGGCAGAAACATTTCGTAAGTTTTCACCAAATGAAGAGAGTACAACTTTAGCAGCATTATTTTACAATTAAGGCCCAGGCACATAGAATCCGTCATACATTAAACTTCGTCTTTTTCAACTGACATTAACGCAACGACGGACAATGAGTACTTTATTGACGGAAGCATCTGAACAGCTTCAATAGGTTGGTTCTCAGTTTCATTTATTAAATTCAACTTTTTTTTATTTATTTCGGTTATTTCTTTTGTTTTATTTTAATTTTGCTGCCACAAAACACAAGAACCGAAATCAGAACATACTAAAAAAACAACCAATATCTGTCAAGCAAAAAGTTAAAATTTGACCAATTTTTGTACTGAATGTAACAGACCACATAATAAACCATTTTTTTTTTCAACTTAGCTGTCAGTTGAAAAAGGCGAAGGCTAACGGATGACGGAGATTATAAGTGCCCCGTCCTTTATTTATTACATGGACTTTTAACAGCAGCACTTTCTTACTCTATGAGCCAGTGATAAGAATATTTTTCTATGCAATTGTGTTTGTGATTAATTTTATCATAGACGAAAAAGTAAAAACCGACAATTTAAAACCAATAAAAATAATTATACTCAGAATTTATTTGATTACTTTTGTTGTTAGAAGCCACACCACCCATTTCGGTACTTTTGGAAAGCACCTCTTTTTCACTTGCGACGTAATTAATAGATGAAGATTATTATCGGCCATGCCACAGAGTTCAATTCCGTTCGGAATCGGAATTCATTCTCCCATTTTTGTAAGAGATGGTGTCTAAAAAAGAAAACTTAAATACGGAAATTTGTCAGGTGTCTCCAGACTGTCGGAGGCGGTGGTATGTCGGGGTATGCTCCGGCTATGGCTTGACATTTTGAGGTTTTTTCAATTCCGATTCCGAACGGAATTAAACTCTGTGACATGGCCATATAATTATTTTGGTTATTTAGGTAATTTGACAGTTAATGATAAAACGTCTATAATTTTTAGTACAAGTACCTAATGTCATCAATTCAATCAATCATTTTAATTGTCACCTTTTTGTTACAAAAAAAAAAAAAAACTTTTAATGGACTCATTTATCAACGAAAATAAACATTTAATTTAAAACATCATTAATTAGCATAAAAGCATTAGTATTTAGTATTGTTTTCTTGATTTTTATTTTACAAATATTAACATACATACATACATATCGTGCCATAACCGCCAAAAAAGCTTAAGCGACATTTCTTTAAATTTAATTTTTTTCAACAAAATCGATCAGTTACGATCGTAAATAACCGATTTTCCTAAAAAAACGAGATCAGAAAATATGTCCTTAAGCATTTTTGGCGGTTATGGCTCGATATGTAAGTATGCATTTATGTATGTACGAGAGTAGCGAGCAAATACGCCTAAACAAACATTTAAAGGCCACTTTGCAATGCCCTTGTCCTTAATATGTATATTTACTAAATTTTTCCTGGACATGTTTGTTTTTTTTTTTGCAATCCTCCACTTTTACTTCGCTCATGTATAAGTGGGATACACAACAATTGAGATGAAATTAAAGTCAAGCAAAACCAAGCAATTTATTTGGTTGTCTGTCCATCAACTGGTTCTACAGGTTAGACTACGCCTTATTACGTAGGATGATGGTACTCAGTTACATGTTACAATTACAAGCAATAAAAATTGCAAATTTGTGAAAGCATGATTATATAGGGTGTTTTTTATTGAGGTATAGAACTTTAAGTTGGCATCACTTTTTTAACTGGCGGCCATTTTGTCAGCTGTCAAGTGATTAATATTTAGTTTGGTTTGCCATTTCATCATGAACAGGTTGACAAAAGAACAACGCTTGCAAATCGTGCAAATTTGCTTTATTCGAGCCAGCCGAATTGGCTTTAAAAAAGCCGAATTGGCTTTATTCGAGCCAGCCGCGGCGGCCACATGCCCGAAATCATATTTAAACATTAATGGCATAAAATTATCCTTCCAATAAAGCCAAATTGATGGACATTAAAACGATTTTCTTGTGTTTTATTTCAATACCTCTAAAAAAACACCCTTTATGTACATACATATGTATGTATGTATGTATGTAATTACATATCCAGCGGCGGAGTATACAATTTTTCATCGCGAGTTTTGTGGCAAAAAAATAATTATCTAGGGGCTATTGTGTAAAACGTCACAGACATAAACTTCAAAATTTGTTTGCAGTACTTTATCGTTTTAAAAAGGAATTTGGGGATGAGCTGGAAAACGCGCGATTTGAAAATGTGTTATTACCATATTCGAAAATTCCGTCTTATTGATGCAAAAATTATTTTAGGCATCCAAGACGGAGCTATAAAAAGTTTCTGAGTGGGGAGGGGTGTGTCAGGGGTATCACACATTGATTTGTATGAATAATATCAAAATAGATAATTACATGCAATTATTAATAATATTAATGTGTTCTTATTTTATTTTTTAACTTACAGTGCTATCATGCTTCGAACTTGTGTACCTCTAGACTCTAGACTAAAAGTCTGGCACACTTCCACGCAGCTACTGTCACACATTCGAAAAACTATCGAGAGAAGTTTGCAGTTCGGAGCTTTAGCGAACATTCGAATTTTTTTAGATTTGCGAACAAATATCGAAAAATTTTGTTTCGAAATTTCTTCGCTTTAATGATCATTCGTTTTTATCGAATGTCACAAAGTCGATGTGCTTTTTGGCGTTTTCGAAATCTTCGGAATATTTGAATATTAGTCCATTTCGTCCAAACTCTGAGCCATCTTAAACGACATCAGGTCGTGATTGTGTAATTGAAGAAACTCATTTGCATTTGATATGTACATATCGCTAATTTACTCAAAGAATGTCATAACTAAAAAAATTGAACTTTTGAGTTAGTGATGCAGAATTTTTTTTTAAAGAGAAGTAACACTCGGACAATGAATGCCTACTACTATTACTAGGTGTTACCTTCTTTAGGAAAGGGATAGTGATAGAGAAGACAGTTGGTGAAAGAAAAGAGCTTTATTCTTTTACAACTCTGCTTTTTTGCACGTTTTTAATAATGCAAAGTTCCAGCGCCTCTGGCGTCAATGAGGCGTATTAAATTATTGAAGCTGTGTTTAGTAGCTATTTTGTTGGTTATTTTATTTCGCCAATGGTTCTGCTACATGGTTCTCCGCTAAAGCCGTTGTAGGTCAGTCACCAGTGTCTATGCCTTGATCACTTGAGCTTTCCTACAACAATTGATACAAATGGACACTAATGCACATCAGAAAAATGCGTGGTGATGTTATTTTAATGACCGCTGGAGTCCACGCTCGAACCCAGGACCTTAGGTTTTGTAGTCAAAGTGCTAACTACTATAGCCTACGCCACCCTCAATATCCTCATACCGTTCTTCGTATTGTGTAAAAATTTCATACAAATATATTGTTTACCCAACTCTTGAGCGAAAAACAACATTTTCTTTTTCCATTAAGTTGTGTGCAAATTGAAAACTTCAAACTCGTTTCTTGGTAAAGTTGTTTTTTTGAGTTATGACATTGCTTGAGTAAATATTTCAAAGGATAGATACACACCACATGTAATTTTTTTTATTAAGTCCATATGACAAATACATCTCCTGTAAACGCACTTTTAAACTAAACACACAAACTTTTGTTTTTGCTATTTCTTTTTATTTTATTTTTTATTTTTTAATTGAAGAACTTGCAGCATTTTCTGCATCTAAAATATTGCAAGGTACAGTTGTAACATTTAAGAATAGTGAAAAAATTTACACTGTAATTTTCCATAATTAAAAGGAGGAAGAAGATAAAATAAGGCTTTAATAATAAGACGAGTTTTTACTTGCAGTGTTTATGAATGTAGAAATTATAAAACAAAAAAATTCAAGTCTAAAAATAAAGTTTAACAAGACAAACTTAATAAACGTAACCAACCATGGGGACATTTTGGGCATTTCTATTAAAAGCTAAGGAATTTTATGTAATAAAGATGGGTTTTTGTTCGCAAAATATTTTGTGACAGACTACCTGCCAAGTTTACTTTTTCTTGGTAATACAAATTTGCAAATAGCGCTATATTC
The DNA here is from genome assembly GCA_944452675.1 of Tachina lurida. Lineage (NCBI taxonomy): Eukaryota > Metazoa > Arthropoda > Insecta > Diptera > Tachinidae > Tachina > Tachina lurida. The sequence goes on along the minus strand of OX101754.1, from coordinate 38,684,401 downwards.
TTAGGGTAAACCATCAAAACAGGACTCTTCTTCAGAAGCTGCTCTTTGCGCTATATTTTCGTGTAGGAAGTATGAGTCCTGAAGCGGTTAAAAAATTCTCAAACTTACTCACCGCCTTATACAAAACTGTTAACAGTTACAAAACAAATATGTAGGTACATATGTTTAAGCTAATGACCAACTCTGGGAAAAGAAAAAAAGAAGGGAGGTGTCTGAGGATGGGTGCCCCTGTGGCTGAGTGGTAGCGATGCTAGCCTCTTAGTCCCGAGGTCGTGGGTTCGATTCCCACCATAGACCCTGGGTGTTTTTCCGCAGACAAGCTAATCGCGTTGCGGGTTGTGTTTGTTAAGAAAAAAAAGATACCTGGTTATATCTATGCTACTTAGCTATATAAAACAAACTTAATGTATTAAATAACAATGCAATAAAATTATATTATATGATGATGTCTAATTCGCCGCAAATATTTCAAAACGTGTAAATTTATTTCCCATTATAATCTTTTCTAGCGACGTACGATTGAATTAATGCATTATTATGGAAAAAATATTTAATATACCACCGTCATAAATTTACTGTATGTGAACTAGGGATGTAACGAATGTTCGCATTCGCTTTCGCATTCGCAAATAATTCGCTTACTTTTGCTATTTGCATTCGCTAAAATGTATGCGAATATTTAAAGCGAATGCTAAAGACAAAAATATTGGAAATATTTTCCAGTTTTTGAAAAAGAAAACACTGTTAAAACTTTTGAAAAATGGTAACCACATCATTACTTCGTTCAAAAAATTTGATATGCAAAAATATTAACTAATCCTTCTTTGTTGTAAATTTTTTGCGAAACAAGTGCCACTCATATTATTTCACATGAAAACTTAAAATGTTTATATGTTTTTCCCAAGATGAACAGAGTACTACTTCTGGAAAAAATTTTCATGAACAATTCATTCCAATTTTTCTTAATATGTATTTTGGTAGCATTTTACAGGAAATATTGAACTTAGGACCAAAGTACGAATGGGTTGATTGCCTAAAATTTTGTAAATTTATTTTATATTATTATCTATACTTATTTTAATATGATTTCATTTCTTTCAGTTTAACAATTTTTATTTCTAATAAATTAATAAATATTTGCTGAATTCAAGACTCAAGTAGATCTATGTACACAACACAACTTCATGTTCTTAGATAAATTTATTTTCATGTGATTTTTTTAACGTATTGTAATATTTGCATTCGCTTTCGCATTCGCATTCGCTTTCGCAAAAATTAAAATGTATTATTCGCTTTCGCATTCGCTAAACTGGTATTCGTTACATTCCTAATGTGAACCAAACAAGGTCATACTCTATGCAAAAGTTTGTTTTAGGAGATGATTGTTTTTAATCGTGGACATTATTTACCGATCTTGTTCCAAAAATAATTATTTATACCTTAAGTTTAACATTCATTAACGCACTAATAATTCCAAATTATTATTTTACTTATTCAGTAAAATATTTGTTTTATTAAAAATACATTGAAATTGATTATTGAGGTTGTTAGCTAGATTAATTATTTATAACTTTTACGGCACTATGTATAAGCAAAAATTGGCATGAAGTTAGCAAAAGTGACGAAATTGAATTAGGTATTAACGAGTTCCTCCATACAATTAGACATTAGAAATGGTTGCATTACCTAATTTTAACCCACCTCTACTCCCTAGTATAATTTTTAATGTGAAGTTTCATGGCAAAATTCTTTAAGATCATGTTCAATTTTGCCACTTATGCTAACTTCATGCCAAATTTTGCTTATACATAGGGCCGTTAGTATTTAAGCGATATACATATTACTCGTAATTCAGTTCACCTGCTAAAATAAAGTGAACAAAACCGAGGGAAAGTGAAAAAATCCCTGTGAAAAATACTATTCATGATAAGGGGAATTAAAAAAGGCAACACATTTCCAGGGAAAAATTATTCACGATTGTAATTTGGGGAAAAGGGAAAATATTTCGGTATAGGGGTGAATTATTCGGTTTTTCAGTTCTCCAACAAACAGCAATAAATGATAATTTCGATTAAAAATATTTTTTTCCAATTTTTGTAAAACCTTAGCACACATAACCCAGTTAACACTTGGTGTGCACTAGGGATGCCAATCGGGATCGATTTTTGGAAATCCCGGGATTCGGGGTTTGTAAATCCCGGGATTTTTCGGGATTCCGGGATTTTCGAGGTTTCGGGATCTAAAATTTTTTGGTAAAATAAATAATTTTTTTTAAATAAATATTACTTTAATAACAAATTTTATGCATTTTAAAAGTTTTTATGTTGATAATATCTCATTAAACAGTTGTCTTTAAAGTTAACAATATTTTAATACTAGTATGAAATAAAAATCGAAAGAATTTTTGTCATCTATTTTTAAGTTGATGTTAGAGAATTTATACTGAAAACAATAACTAAATATGAAAACTTGTTTTTGTTTTCAATATAAATGCTTTTCTATAATCTAAATCAAAACGAATATACATATCTGAGGACTTTTAGCACTATCGCTTAAGTTGATTTACGAAAATTTTAGATTCACTTTCATACAAATAAGGTGCAAAAACATTATTGTTTTTTAAAATATATCTATTAAGGTTTTTTTAATTGCGATTGACCAACAAGTAGCCATTACGGTTGTTACATATACCAAGCATTGCCTATTTTTTTAATCGATTTCGTCACTACTATGACAACGATAATAAGGCTGAACATGTCGAAAAATTAAAAGAAATGTATACACAATTCTAATCAAATTCTATAAATTACGTCTAATGATCACATTTTTGTAGGCACATACATTAACCGCCGTATTCATAAAAAAAATTTAGGTTTATTACAGGTTTATTTAACAAATTTCCCAAAGAAATACGTCAAATAAGCGCTTAATAAGCCTAAAATATTTTTTATGAATATGCCACTAAAAGTTTGCCTGAGCACTACTTGAACAGTATTTTTGTTCTACTGAAATATTTTAAATTCATATATAAGTTGTTTTCTGCAAGTTCAACAGATACATATGTAGTCCTACGTTCGCTAAGAGGAGTATGATTTATTAGTGTGATGTCCTTGATGTTGAATAAAACTATAATTGAGTCGAATAAAACTATAATTGAGTCGAACTCATTTAATTGTAATTTAAATAGGTCATAGGTTTGTGTCAAAAACGACCTAAACGGTCTAACGAAAATAATTTTGAACTGCAATGTAAAAAAACATACATTCACACTCGAGCAATTTTTTAGACAAAATAGTTCGCATTATTCTGTAAATATTTCTCGCTTTTACGTCAACCCGACTTTTTATTTTCTACTTCAATTGTAAGGAGCTGTCAATAGTACTCAATTGTTACCGAAAAGTGGATAAGCGTTGAGGAGTCGATATACAGTGTTATACACTGCAATTATGAATAAATTTCCGCAAGAAATGTCTCCCTTTTCCTTTCGCTTTCCCTATTATTTGCTACTGTTTGAAATTATTCCCCGGGCAAAATTTCTCGTGGAATTTTATTCATAATTGGCCTTATAATATAGAATAAGACGCAATAAATTTGTCAAACTTATTGAATTTTCCAAATGTTATTTTCCTTCCAAAGCTCATATGCTTCTTTTCGTTTTCAAAATAATTCTTAGTTGTATATTGGATCACCTTTGATGAAAATAACCGTGAGAAAGTAGTTAATTTATTTTGCACTTGTTGTTAACTTATAAGAAATATGTCACGAATAGAGATGCTAAACGGGAAATCCCGAGCCCGGAAATCCCGGGCTTTTCGGGACTATGCAAATCCCGGAGCCCGGGATTTTTTAATTTTAAAGCCCGGGATTTTCGGGATTATCTGAATCCCGATTTTTAGCATAAATAATGTTTTTGGCGGTCATCTTCTATATTAAAAATTATTAGAAACTCCTTGTTAAAATAAAAAAATTGCTTTGAATAAATATTTTCGTAAATAATATTAAATGGTATATATCTGTGGCAATAAATAATAATGGATTAAGTTGACATAAGTGCTTTTTCATTTTATTACATATTCTTATTCTCTTCTTCAATATCTATCACTCAGCTAAATTTCAATTTTAAAATTTCATTAATAATAAAACTATACGCATTTATATTTTAGCTTAAGTCTTCATGGAAAATAATACATAAGCCATAACATCTTAACTCAACTTAATCTTTTTTAAGGTAGCTTTATTAATATTAAAATGTTTGAGCATTAAAAGTTGTATACATTTAAGTTCAATAACTTACAGCCCATTCAAAATATTTCTCATACGAAAAAAACTTATAATTAACTTTAACTTAAAAACTTATTTAAAAAATATCTATACATTATCTCAGGTTTTCCGCAATTTTCAATTTAATCTAAAGCGACTTACTATCAAAACAAATTATTTTGCATTTCAATATAGTAGCTTAAGTTCACTTTAGTTTTTATTTTTCTGCCAATGGATTTTTTCATAACATCTTAACAAAACAAACAACGAATATAAATAAACTAATAAAACGTTTTCTTTTTTTTAATAAAATTAACAGTTTTGTTCCAAGTAAATGTGCATCTTTTTTTATATAAAAACCAAACACAATTTAGAAAAAAAAAAACCTTAATATCTCGAAAGAAGACATTTCGACTTAAGCCATTATTATTTATTGCCACAGATATATGGCGTTTTCTTTTCTAGGTAAAATGTGTACATACATTGCACATTTCAATTAAAATTTGCAACTAAATGTCTGAGTTATATAAGTACCTTTAAAATATGCAAAAAAAAATTAATTGTTAAATTAAAACATTATAATTACTATAAAGACGCACATTTGTGCACAATTTTTTCGGGATTTTGTAAGTCCCGAAAATCCCGGGGTCCCGGTTCGGGATTTCGAGACTCCATCACTAAATCCCGAAGCCCGGGATTTCAAAAAACCTGTCCCGATTAGCATCTCTAGTCACGAATAGTCATTAAATTGTTAAAACTGCACGTATAAAATTGCATGGGACTTTTAAATATTATAAGAAATACCATAAAATCAACGAAAATTTTAATCTATAAAGTTTTTTATATAAAAATTGCTACGAAATCCCGAAAAAGAAATCCCGGGATTCGGGATTTGCCAAATCCCGAAAATCCCGGGATTTCCGGGATTTCCCGTTTGGCATCCCTAGTGTGCACCCTTGTAAATAATGTAAATGATTTTGAAAAGTTGATGAACAAAAAAATATTGAGCTGTTGACTAAAATATGCAATCTACTTATGTATATACATATTTTTTCCTAAATTTAAGTGAAAAAAACTTATTTTCTTACTCACATGAGAATGTATTGTATGTATGTTTTTGTAGGGCAGAATTCAAAAGTATGTCATAACAATTTATAGTTACAAGTTTATTCAATCGGAAATAATATGTTGAGATTTCAATAATTTAATTTAAACTTAATTTGCATACTGGAAATATTTTTGACTTTTCAAAAATATAAATCAATAATAATGAATAGATATTTCAATTATATAAACAGACATTTAAATAAATTAATATTGAAGAAGGCTTAGAAAAGTTTGCGGTAATAAAATTGATATTTAATATGTATTCAAATCAAAACAAAATAAATATTTACATTAGTGTTAATGTGTTTGGAAATAAAAAACAACTCTAGTGAATCGAGAATGTGTATTTCACTTCATAGTAATGTTATATATGTACATATATAAAGCAAGGGCTGTCATACACCGATTTTTTTTAAAGAGAAGTAACTCTCAGTCAATGAACGCTTACTACTTTTACTAAGTGTTACTGATGCGGGGGGAAAGTATAAAGCGCAAGCAAACACGCAGAGAGAGACCATTTGCTTCCAGGGTGACCGATGAAATTTTTCAAAAAGTTGCACCAAATAGGGGAGGATTTATCAAAAAAAAGGGGCAACATTAAAAAAATCGACACAACTACATTAAAGTTCTTATTTTTAATGTATTATTATATAATTTACTTTCGGAAAAGGGGGACAAAAAGAGGGAAGGCAATCGAAAAAGTGGCAATTTGCCACTGTAGTCGATCAAACGGTCACACTGTACGATACAGCGACAGAGCTTCGAGTTCTGCTACAGCTTGTCGTCACTGTTGCCAGTTTTGCAGATTTCTCTGCATTTTGCTGATTTTTCATTAAAAAAATTATAAAATGAAATTTGCAGATTTTCTGAAATGCTTGTGTAACATCAATATTTCATGTTTTTCTTTACTCCGTAACAGAAATAACCATGGTGTCACTGTCAGAAACATACACATAAGAAACACTAACAAATAAGTAGTGTTTGACGTTTAATTTTGCAGTAACCATACCACCAACATAACAATGGTAAAAAGAAACTAGCTAATCTGTGCAACGATGTATGAATATACATACATATAAACATATCGCACTCTAAATCATAAACAGTCACGCATATGTGCCATTATTTTAAAGAATTTGTAATATCGGTATATGTTTTTATACAGCAAGATAATTTATCTTAATTCGCAAATTAAATAAAAAATGCATACATGACAAACATATAACCTCCTCCTTAATTGAAGACGGTTAATAATTCGAAAACAAAATGAAAAACAGTTCTAAATATAGGTGTTTTTATTGTTGCAGATATTTTTTCCGATTTTTTTAAATAATTTTGCAGATTTTTTAGCCAATTTTTCCAGATTTTTTGTAAAATTTTCTGGCACCAGTGCTTGACGTTGTAAACATTCACCCCTATCGTGAATAAAATGTGAAATTTTTGAACCCATGAAATTTTCATTCCCCATGAGGGGAAATTTGCTATCGGGAACTTCATGGGAACGTTTGTTCCCGCTATTGATTCGTAGTGAATGTAAAAAACGGGAAGAAAATTAAACAAATTTATCTTTGATAGTGAGAAATACACACATTTTTTGTTTAGGATGCAATGTTTTTAAGCTATTACATTTAAATTTGTAATTCAGTTTCATATTTGTATTGAGCTTTATTTTCGATATTTATCGTAAGTGAGATTTAATTGAAAATAGACCTTTTTATTTAAATTAAAATTTTATGGGCCTATCTATAGTTAAGAATTATCAAAATGCCAAATATTTTATAACTTTTAAGATAAGAGTACGGGCTGTAAAATATTATCGTAAGCGAAAATTAATTATGTGAAACAAATTTGAATATTATAAAAATAATCTCTTCTAATTTAAATACCATATACAAATTGTTAATTTTGTGTTAAAAAAAGTAACCAAAATGGAAAAAAGTACACATTGGAAAAAAAGTAACCAATTTTGGTTACAAGTAACTAAAACGGCAACGCTGATCATTGCATACGCTGTCTACGAGACTGTAATAAAAATCAATCATAAGTACACACATGCTTTCGCTCTCAGCAATGCGAGCGCAGCATACACTGCAGAAAGAAATGAGAGCACGTATGCTGACGGGTTCTACTGGAAATACCCGCATAGAAAATTTTAGCTTGTATGAGATGCGCATTCTATATGATTTATATTCTTTGGTGTTACCTTCTTTAGGAAAGGGATAGTGATAGAGAAGACAAATGGTGAAGGAACAGATAGAGGAAAGCTTCATTTTTTTTTACAAATCTGCTTTTTTGCACAGTGTTGCAGCGCCTCTGGTGTCAGTGAGGCGTATTAAATTTTGAAGCTGTGTTTAGTAGCCATTTTATTGGTTATTTTACTTCGCCAATGATTCAGCTACACACTACCCACAAAGGAGGGCGCTCTGATGCATTGGCGTTGAACCAAATGTTGCTAGTGTGTGGGCAGCTTAACTAGATTTAGAAACGTAAAAGCAATACAAATTCCGTTTTCCATCACATCTTTTATTTTTCTAAAATTGTTGTAGAACAATATGAGAAATGAAATCGATTTAAAGTAAAACTAGGATTAAATTTAAATAATTTTGTACATCAAAAGTTCTTACGTTTTTAATCGAATTTAAATCGAAGGGGATGTATAATAATTTTTTTTAAATATTTACACAGAAAAGGGAATATATCAAAATTCAACACTAGATATTGTACTCAAGTTGCAAAAAAGTTAATAGTTTAGATTGATGTTTACTTTTTATAGTTTTAATGAAATTGAAATAAATAAGTTGACATTCTGAGAATCAGCCCAACTTCCTAATTCATATTGCCATTCACAACTTGAGTCGAGTTTGCAGAAGTCCTGCGTCATAATAATAGTTCTGTGAGAGTTAGGGTTGACTCTCAGACGACCAAACTGAATTGAGAATGACAATAGGGATAAAAAATCTTTACAACTAGTAAATGAACAACATTATGCATTTTTTCTTATTAGGGAAGAAACTTTTTAATTAAAAAAAAAAAAGCTTTACAAATTGAAATATATCTATTCATTCACATATGGCAACACTGGCGATTAGTAATGAAGCGCGTAACAGCATACGCCTTGCATTGCTTTTGTATTCATTACGCGATAGTGAATTAATTGATTTGTGCTTGGAATGGGAATTATAATAAAATTCATTACCATAAAACTTGCAAAAAGTTACGTTAATTTTAATACTTTACAAACAACACTCCTCGATTTACACTCAGCCTTATCGCAGACAGAAGAAAAGAAAATTTGTATCTTTGTGTTGTATTTTCATTGCTTATGACTTTTGTTGGCATCAATCAGTTTTAAGACAATAAATAGCCTTTTCTTTTTTATTATTAAAATTTCCAATAAAAATATACGCTAATATTTGCTATAAAAATGCACATTTCAAAAAGTAAATACATATGTATGTATGCACATTATTATATTTAATATTTTGCATTTTTAATTGGCCTTTGGCCAAAGTAATTATTTTTAATAAACTTTTACTATTAACAATACTCAGACAATGGAATTGGCCAGATGTAAGGCTGTGAACAAAGTAACAAAAAAGATTAAGAAAAAATTCAAAGATTTATATTTTAAAATGGAGGCGTAAAATGAAATATTGTTAAAAATTTCGTAGGATGTATTCAAAATGACAAAGAGATTGAATTTGGCCACTAACGGTTTGCATTATATAACTCGAGAAGTTTGAACTTTATGCAGTACATATTCATATTTTTATAAATCATGTTTCTGTTAATGCTTCTTTTTCTATTTATATTTGCCCATTATAATGCTAATTTTGAGCAGCTTTTACAACAATACCGATGTTATTTTCTTTACTCTGCGTTTTCTTGCATTATTTTCTTCATTTTTGCCATTTTGCTCAACATTTTCTATTATTAGTTTGATGCTTTATTAATGTTAGCAGTTTCTATTAGGTTTTTCCACTTTAACACTATATATTAACCGGTCAACCAATGCTTCTATTAAAGTTGAAAATTCATTATAAGATTAAAACCAGAAGAAACAAAAATTCATATTCATGTTTATTTTTAAGAGGCTTGCAAGCGACAAATAACGCAAAAACCTGACAACACTAATTTGAAGCGGAAATAAAACGCTTCGAAACTTATCAACTAGAGATCGACGAAGGCGTTTTTTTTTTGGCCGAAGCCGAACTTCGGCTAAAATCCTAAACTTCGGCCAAGCCGAAGCCGAAGCCGAATGTTTTAAATTTTAAAAATAATACTTACGTTTTATATGAATTAAGAAAAAAGTTTGCTTTTTTGAGATCACTGAAATAGCTGTAATATCTATTGGATACATAACAAGAAAAATAAAAATATTTTGCAATTTCCAGATTGCTTTTTCATATGATCACTCACAAGAACGTCCAAGTAAAAGAAAATAGAAAGCAACAGGGTTGTATTTCAAAGCAACCCCTTCAAAACGTTAAACACAATAGAAACTGTCGGCGAGCAACGACCAAACATAATTTTATTTTTCAAGCTTGGAATGAAAAATATTCGGCTTCGGCTAATCGACCGATTTTTGCCATAAGCCGAATGTTGGTCGATTACCAATTTTTGGCCGAAGGCCGAAGCCGAAGCCGATTAATCGGTCGAACTCTACTGTATGGCTTAAAGAGACCCTTAAATCATTATCATTTGCTGTGCCCATGTTTCATCTCACGAATTGTTACTATAGTATGACTTCTATCAACGGAATCTCTGGAAGAAGTAAGCACGCTATTGAACACTATGATGATCGACAACCTCATTTCGTCACTCAGTCGGAATTGAATGCTCTCTTTAGGGATTTTAAATTGTCTAAGAGTAAATCTCAGTTGCTTCGGTCTCGATTTCAGCAGTGGAATCTCCTAGAAAATGGAGTAAAACTTTCTTCACAAAGGACCAGACAGTAAACCTTGAAATTATTTATTTCGAAGGACGAAAGTAAGTGTTCTGTCCTGATTCAAATGAATTAATGACAGAACTGAAGGTATCTTGTGACTCTGACAAGTAGAGACTGTTGGAAAGTTGTGCTGTTGGTCAATTGAAATCAGTTATCATCAGTCCTAGTTGCAAATTCTGCAGATATGAAAGAGACCTTCGAAAACATCAAACGAATCATTTATAAAGTATTTCAGTTATCGTGATTATAATTGTAAAATTTATGCTGACTTAAAAGTTGTTGCTCTACTTATGGGCTTACAATCCAGATTCACAAAAATCTTCTGCTCTTTACTCGTATGTGAGTGTGACATCCGAGGCCGAGACAAACATTACATTACACGAAACTGGTCACTGCGAGAAAGTTTATCTCCCGACCACAAAAATGTTGCCCACAATCCACTAATACCGAAGGAAAATATTTATTTGTCACCTCTTCACATCAAACTCGGTTTGATAATGCAGTTCGTGAAAGCAATGGACAAGGCAGGTAATGGATTTAAATTTTAAAAAACTAAATTTCCACGGCTTAGTGTCGCTAAAATTAAAGAAGTAGTCTTCGTAAGATCCCAAGTCAGACAACTTTTGTTAGTTGAACTCCTGAATATAAAGAAACGAGCTTGGCATGCAATTTCAAAATGTGTGTGTGAACTTTTTGGGTAACAAAAGTGGTAACATGTTCAGGAGTTGCTGTCAGCCTATAAGGCTGTGGAGTGTAACATTTCTCAGGTGTGAGTGCACTTCTTGCATTTCTAAACTTTTTCCTGCAAATTTAGGAGCAGATTCTGATGAACAAAGGTAACGATTTCATCAAGACATCGCTCAGTTTGAGAAAAGATTTTCCAGAATGAATGAATGCTAGCATGTTGGCAGTATACTGCTGGTCTATTCTAAGAGAAACTTAAACTTTACACTACAAGAGGAAAGCAAGCACCAAATGAAGGTAAAGAGTAAGACTTCGGATCCGAAATATTTTGAAAAAAAAAAGAATTTGTGAAAAATGTATAAAAAGTATTGTTCAATGAATTTATAATTTTTAAATTACCTAAGTGAATAAAAAAGTGGGGAGAAGGAGTAATCCCCCGAAAATGATGGGTGATAGGGCAAAACGGAGGTCATATTCAGTCTCAGGAGGTCATTTTACATAAGAATCAGTTGAAGCGGTCTCAGGGCCAATTTTCGTGCAGAACAGTGTAATCAGTTCAAAGTTTAATTGAGTTTTCATAAGCCGCACGGTTAAATTAAGTAGAAAATGTGTATGAAAAGCACTCATATTTTTGAGTTATTTTCATAAAAATTTTCTAGACGAGTTGCCTGCCCGGCTTGTAGAAACAGAGTGTAAAAGTTTTAGGATTTTGAATTCCTTATAACTTTTTTATTATAATTTTTTTATATTTTTTTTCAGTATTTTGTAAAGAAGACTTGTGGAATTTAAAATGGAACTGTATACACCAGTAAAGGAAACGGCGACACCGTATTCATTTTCAAAAATAGATGGGCCAATTATCCTTTCCGACGAAACACCGCACCAAACGGTACCCTTAAGTGGGTGGGTATAATTCTCACTGTTTAGCTACTCTTAGATTTTCCGTAATTGGAAGTGGGCTTCGTCGCTCATAAAATTAAATTATGAATAAAATCACGATTTTCTTCTGCTTTTTGAGGAAAATAAATTGCATACTCAAGTCGTTGCTGGTAATCTGTCGGTTTCAATTGCTGGACAAATTCCCCAAGTCTTCTATGCAAAATACTGAAAAAAAAAAATATAATAAAAATGTTATAAGGAATTCAAACCCCTTCTGCCATTCTGGGCCACCCTGTATAAACCTCTAAGAAAATTATTTATTTTAATTTTGATGCGTATTTGACACATAAACTTTATAAGTCTACTACATACTCGTACCATTATTAAAATACATGTTAACCTTGGCAATTTGATATCACTTCCGAATAAAAGTTAAATTAAATATATATATACATACATACATACATTCTTATGTACATAAGTGTACAAACGTTTGATTTTTCTTTTGTTTTTCTTAATTTATCTGCACTTATCTTTTTTTTTCTAAATAAATATCAAAGCATGACTGCTTCATTTTTTATTTCCTTCCTGTTCGCTGTTTATTGACTTTGTCTTCTTTGTTGTGTTTTCTGCATAAATATTTGCTCAGATAAAGAAATCTGAAATAGTTGTAGGTTTATTTACATGAAACGAAGTGCAATTACTACATTAAGATATTTTATCTGAAAACATTTTTGCAATTGTTATCAATTTATTATTATTTTGGTACGAGTATTTCCTAAATGGGTTGAGCAGAGTGGTCATACGTTTAGAAATTGGGGACCAAGAAAAACAAATTATTATATAAAGTAATTAAAATTTATTTTTAAATATCGTTAGAAACTTGATTTAAATGAATTTAAGATAAAATTTGTGTCTTATACAAATCGAGTTGATACCAAGTTTTGCAACGAGATTAAAGCTTAAATTAGATGTGCCATAACCATAACCATACAAAACAGCTGTTCGAATCAAACTAATGGGCAACACTGTATTTGATTACAGGTGACTCGCCGTAACACCATAACCATAACCATATAAACCAATTGAATTTTGGTTTGGTTATGGCTATGGTAATATGGCATGGCACGTCTAACTTAAGCTTAACAAACACTTTATTTTATATATGTAGAACTATGTACATATTATTAATTCATCGAATTTAATTTGTTTAAGGTTTTTCTTTAAATTTACTCAATTTAGAACACACGTTCATTCATTCATATTTGTTCAAATGAAATCTCTCTCGCTATACTGGACTTTGAAGCTGAAAGCTTACAATTGTTAGATTATAAGGTACTAATTATACCTTTTAAATAAAATTGAACTTTGAACTCTAATTTATTTTTTGAAAATTAATGGTCTGTTTCACAAAAACGAGAGCAAACTTTCGACTTAAAATTTATACTGAAAACAACAATAAAATATGGAAATTTGTGTTTGTTTTCAATATAAATTTTAAGTTGAAAGTTTTCTTTCGTTATTGTGAAACAGGCACTAAAATAAATTTTTGTATAATAATATAATTAATAATTTGAAGAAGTAGAACTACATGCCGTATAAAAAAATCAAGTAATGATGAGCTTTGAAGTAGCTTATTTCAACTTTCTGCTTCATTTTCTGCCTTGGCGTGCCCACTCCAAGTAGTTTTCCTACTGTCTGGAGTTTAATTTAATTAATAAATTAAATAATGTTAAGCTTTCAACTGTGTTGAAAAAAAAATATGACAAAAATAAGTTAAGAATATTTGCACACATTTTTGAAACTAATAATAAGAATCTATTATTAAAAATTTTATAGAAAACTGTGAAAGCAAAAGAGTTCACAAAAGTATTTATATATCTATATAATATTCATGAATATTTAGATTTATACCATAAATAGCATTAGGTGATATAATTTTAAGCAAATATCAATGTGTCTGTCTATATATAAATACAATAAATACAATGCGTCTTAATAGCTTTTTAATGTTTGTTTATTTTAATCAAACAAGACAAGCACTTTGAAATGAAGTCAATAATATCCAAATACATATTGTGGTATTCAAATAGAGAAAATAAAATAATTTCCAATGATTTCTAAATTAGGCCCGCTCTTGCAGGAATTTCTGTTTTTTGAGTCCTTGTATTGCAAGTCTAAAAAAATTAATAACAGGGATACTCTTTTCATCTGAGGAAACAAATAATTTTTATTGCTAATTTTTAACAGTTTTATACTAACCGTTAACGAACTACATATATGTAAATTTATACCAATTTCACTATGAACCACAGAAGAATTCTCTCTCAAATTGTCATATAGAACGAGCGTGATACCAAGTAGGGATCGTTCTTATTTGTGTACAAAAGCTGACATTCACTTTCAAGTACTTCTATTTAAAAGATTTTTTTAGAAATATTGCACATAAATCCGTTCTCATAACTGCTACTTATGAAGACAAGCACTTTACGCATTTAAAATTGGTATTTAAGACGTTTAAAATATAAAACTAACAAGGCCAAATATGCATTAAAAACAATAAAATATGCATATATTTTTAAAAATTTTGTTCGAACAAAAACACAATGTTTTGTTTCAGTCTAATGGTATACCCCATTAAAAAAGTTGCTTCAAATAAAGCAGATCTATAATGTTACTAGCTGAGCGCGGGCACTTGAATGCTTACACAAAAATGCATTCAAGTCGATCTTGCCGTTTAGTTGCAGTATATATAGATAAATAACCTAGATACCGACTGCAGCGCCATCTGACGGGCTGATTTGTGAGTCTAAAACGTCCAGAGCGCCACCCAAACGCATACAAAAAAAACATTCAAATCGATTCTGCCATTTAGGAGGAGTTCAGTGTCATACACACGTACAGTAGAATTATGTATACATGGAATCTGTCTTAAAGGACACTGTTGCCCAATCCCGGCAGCGCCCCATAATGAAGTTTAACTTAATAAATACGTGTCTGAATCAAACAGTCTTACATTAGTGGTTACGCTTTTTTGGGCACATGACACACATGAAATTCCAGATGTAAACTCAGCCATAAGTTGTGTGTAGGCTCTTTTATTTCAGCAGAGACACCTTCAGCTAGCACTGCCAAGAACCACTCATCCAAGTCACGAATCTTTTATCTAATACATAAACCATATTGGAAATTCCCAAAACTAAGCTAAAATCTCCAAAATCCCAGAATGTTCCGGCACTTTCCCGGAAAATTAGGGCAGCTCAGGAAATTCAAAAATGCCGCAGTGACAGCACCATCGTGTTATATACATATGTATGTAGTTGTTACCAGTATTTGTAACCAGGTGAAGACACTACTATACTATAATACAGGTCACGGCAATACACTTAAAAAGCGAGACTTATTTACATTTCAAGAATGTTTAGGCAGGTCTCTATTAGCTAACGACTAGTACTCTCTTATGTGCAAAATATGCTATGTTATAAATTCTGGTTTGTGTCTCTGCTAATTAAAATCTAGCATATTTCAATTACAATCTTTATGAAAATCTATACCATTTACACCAAGTATTTTTTTGACATTTATCAAGATTTTTTATTTAAATCAAAACCCATTAATTGAAAATTGCGACTACACATATCTTTTTACACAAATTTGAAAAAACCACTAAATTCTACTAGATTTTAAGTCGATTTTGACAAAATCTAGTGACGAAGTAGATATTATTTTGTATGGGAAATAAACAATAAGGATTTTCATGAGAACTCTTAAAACTGTCATTTGTGGAATTGGGCAAACTTACGATACTTGTTTCATGAAGCCCTTTTCTAACTTTTGCGTAAACAGTTAATGTTAATTCGAAACAAACGTCAACAATTTCATTTAATAAAAATAAAATAAGTAAACTAGAAGAAATTTTTAAATTTATAAAAAGTGTAAATTTTGTTAAAAAGTGTGTAAAGAAAGATAAATAACTAAATTGCTCAGATTATTCAAAGAAGTTGCAGTTTATAAAATGCCCAATTGAACAGCTTAAGCTTACGAGACAAAATTTTCCGTAATACCGGCAAAATAAATTAGAAAAATGTATTCACTATATGCATAGAACATTGGATATGAGATTTAGATGGCGAAAAAAATTTTACCAACAGATTAAAATAAATATTAAAATAAAAAAGTTCTATTAAAATATGCCCTAAAAGCCAAATATGCCCTAAAAATTCGAAACTATGCGTTTAAGACTGAAATATGCAAAAATATACTTTAAAGGCTAAAATATGCACTAACAAACCGATGCCAAAATTCATAAAAAATTCTGAAACGGATAAATATCTTACCACCGCATTAATACGTCACGTCAAAAAAAATGCAATTGCATATTTGCGGTTTCCCTGCTTATCAGTGTTACACAGCACAGCTTTATTGTTTTTTTGTAATAATTATTTCAGTTTAAATTTTTCCAAAATTAATTTAAAAGTCTGATATGTTAAGCGTTCTAGATCTGAAATAAGTTCTATATACATAAATTAATTTTTTTCTCTGCAATGTAAGTATGTAAATACTTTTATATAATATTGACCAAGGCAAATTCATTTCCAGGTAATATCAGGATTACAAAAACAATGAAAAAATACAACAATGAAAAAAACAACATGGGTCTTAGTTCATCCAAAAAACAAAATTTGCAACGTTTAGACGCAATTTACACTGTGCCTTTTCTGCTTGCATGTGTAGGCAGGCTTTTTGAGTTCGTTGGTGAGAGGTGTTGAGAAGCATGCGGAGTAAAACAAAAGGCACGAAATGAAAATTCGAGGGATTCTTGACATATCTCTTTGTTTTCTCGTACTCTCAGCACCAAAAGTGTATACAAACGTCAAAAAGACATGAAGAAAAAAGTCTTAATGTAAATGTGCTTGGCTTTTCGTAGGTAGTTTAAAAGAAAATTGTCGAAAGAAGGCAGGCTAAAAAGGCATAATGTGAATAGGCACTTAGCACTTCTCACAATTTTTTAATAGTTTGTTCATATTTTTAAATTTGTTTTAACAGAATTTTTTTTTATAAAATATTTTTCATATTGAAATTTTTTAACATTTTCTTTTAATTTCTCTTTCGTAAAAAATTTTTTAAATTTCGGATGAACTTTAGTTTGAAAAAAAAATAGCTCAGCTGCATTTCCGCTACTACCTTGTGAATGTGCCTTGATATTGACGGATTGAATATAAAAATTGTGATAATTTAAAAGTATAATTTTTAGCAGAGTTAAACGTCAATGGCCTTTAGTTCATTGGTTACGGTGTTAAACAGCTTTTTGAATACTTTTTATTGGATTCATTTTTGTCCATCACTTGTTTGTTTTTTATAAATATTTGTCTAAACATTTCTCTTTTATTACTTTTGGTTTTTTAATATTTTATTTAAACAAAACTCTTTTTTTGCTAAATTTACTTTTTTGCTTAGGTCTGGCATAAATAACCTTGGAAACGTAATTAATTTATAATTTATGTACATACATACATACATACATATGTAGGTATGTTTGAGCATTAAAATGAAAATTTAAATAAACTTTTATTTTTGTTCAAAAAACAAAAACAAAATGGGTATATACATATATGGAAATACAATTTATGGCTTGAGTAAGAGAAATGTATTGAACCAGTTTTTACTTAAAAAAAATATCGCTAAACAACGCTCTCTTTAAATGAAATAAGCGGCTTTGTGAAAATAACATACGAGTTCTAACAAGTTATAAACAAATTACAATATTTTTTATTTTTATTTTTTATTAATTATTAATAATTTACACTAGTTAACACCATAGTTAGCTGATTAGTGTGAAGAACCCAGAGAAAAATTAATTATGTTTGTTTTTTTTCGCAAACTATTTCGGTTTTGCAAATAACCGTTATTAAAAACTTGCATTCACATATTTACCGTTTTTTTTATCAACTGCATAAGCCATCATACATATGTATGTATGTATGTATGTATGTGTGCATGTGTGCATGTATGTATGTATGTATGTACCGTACATACATATGTAAGTAACAGTACATGTTATATGTCAGCATTTGACATCGTCGGCTTAGAATGTAAACCTGCCAAATCCACTTTTTATAACATATTACGTTTTAATGCCATTAGAAAGAGAAAGAGACATCTATCTCATCGACTTGCTGAAATATTTATTTTAGCATTGGGCTAATTTCTTAAGCTTTGTATAGAAACCGTTAACAATATTTTGTCTCTCCTGTAAAATTTGCTGGAAGTGAGTTAGCAGGTTTACACTCTAAGCCGACGATATACTGTTAATTGTAAAAGCGTAAAGAAAAATTAGAGATCGACCGAAGGCGTTTTTTTTGGCCGAAGCCGAAGCCGAAGCCGAACTTCGGCTAAAATCCTAAACTTCGGCCAAAACCGAACCCGAAGCCGAATGTTTTAAATTTTAAAAATGATACTTGTTTTATATGAATTAAGAAAAAAGTTTGCTTTTTTGAGATCACTGAAATAGCTGTAATATCTATTGGATACATATCAAGAAAAATAAAACTATTTTGCAATTTCTAGATTGCTTTTTCATATGATCACTCACAAGAACGTCCAAGTAAAAGAAAATAGAAAGCAACAGGGTTGTATTTCAAAGCAACCCTTTCAAAACGTTAAACACAATAGAAACTGTCGGCGAGCAACGACCAAAAATAATTTTATTTTTCAAGCTTGGAATGAAAAATATTCGGCTTCGGCTAATCGGCCGATTTTTGCCATAGGCCGAATGTTGGCCGATTACCAATTTTTGGTCGAAGGCCGAAGCCGAAGCCGATTAATCGGTCGAACTCTAAGAAAAATATTCAACTGGAAGTGCCTCATACATGTGGCATTTCGCCTGAGAAATTATTCAAGGAACTTAACATAAAAATAATATCTGAGAAATAATATTATTATTTTCTATACTGATGATCGGATATGAAATTAAATACATATAAGAAACTATTCGCAAAAGTATTCAAATTGTACATACATATGTATGTAAAATGTACATACCTACATACATACATTCAGACATATGTATGTATGTATGTATATTAATTTCATTACATTCCATCATCATCCATGTGAGAGTAATGCGTTGTTATCTGTTGTAGGAAAAACAACTAAAGAAAGAAAATGTCTATGCAAAATAATGCAAAAAGAAAAAGAAAAACTAAAATCCATTATTGAAGATGATAATCTCTAACATTAATGAATAAAACTGGATTGAATTTTAAAGTTTGTTCACGGATGAGTTTATCTGATGTTTTTTAAGGTGGAATTTTTTAATATGAAAATCCAGTGTTGCCATTTAAGCTTTTTGGGATAAATCCCAATGTGCTCGTATGACGTCAACAGGGTTCATAAAGTCTTCCGGCGAAGTTTTCTTTTATGGCAGAATTTGCTTAGATATTAATAGAACAAGTTCCAACCATATTCTGGTGCTCCTGAATAATTTCGTTAACTACTTCCACCAAACAACTATTCTTCGAAGGGTATTTTTCTAAGGGTTAGCGGAATAGCAGCCAAGTAGGGTATTCTTGAGATTTGTATAATACGTTAATCATCTGGGGGCAAATTACGGCATTCGGTACGATTCGAAATTTAAAAATATTTCCATATAAACTCCATTGCAATATTTCGAAATTTCGTTCGATAACGAGTGCCGTAATTTGCCCCTTGGAGTTTAATCACCGCATATGATATCGAGCAAAATTTATAGAAATGTTTAAGTTTAGCATCATCAATGCATTCGATATTAAGATCATAGCATTCGACATTGTGTAAGCAAGGACCAAGATCTATCAAGATCTCCTTCGATAGGTAAGAGCCTATCGTATATACAATCAGTATTTGGTTAAAAAAATGTAACAATACAAAAAACAAAATGGCTTTTTCGTTCAACCAAAGTGTCAAAAATAGCAACAATGCGAATTTGTTTAGCATAACATACATATCGAGCCATAACTGCTAAAATAGCTTAAGCGACACATTTTTTGGACTTCGTTTTTTTGCGATCGTAAATAGTCGATTTTCGTAAAAAAAATGAAGTTCGAAAATTATGTCGCTTAAGCTATTTTGGCGGTTATAGCACGATATCGTTACCTTAATATAGAAAGGCCTTAACTCATTATTTTTTTGAAATCGAAATTTTTGCATTTTTCGATACATTAAATGCTCTTTTAGCGAAATATAAAAAAATGCCAATTTCAAAAAAAATTATGAGTTAGGGCCTATCTACATTAAGGTAACAATATGTATAATAAATGAATATTTAGCGTAAAGTAGGAGATTCTTTGTTTGCAAGCAGGGCTGTCAGAGTTTTTTCCGACCTATTTTTAGAAATTTATTTTAAAAATCGCCAAAAATCAATTTTATGTAGTTTTTAGGGTTCCGTACACCAAAGGTGAAAAGGAACCCTATTGTATTCGCTACGCTGTCCGCCTGAACGCCACATGCTGTTTTCTCTAGAATCGTAAGAGCTACGGACCTGAAATTTTTACAGAATATGTAGAACTTTGTCCGCTACAACAACAAATATATGACAGTTAAAAATTAAAGGGTATTTCAAAACGAGCAACGAAAAATGTTTAAAATCCCATGTAATATTCATACAATTAAATATAGAAACTTGAAATTTGCAAAGTAAGTGTATTTTTATACACACTAAAACAACTAACACTGAAATTAAAAAAAATTAAATTAGAATGGAACACCATCAGCTAATGTAATTTGACTATGTAATTTTGAAAACTTGCTGTATCTTGGAAACCGTAAGAGGTAAACTCTTGAAAGTTTCAAAAGCGCTGAAACTAAAAATCCCAAAATTATAAAATCCGAAAAAACCGAAAAATATCGCCAAAACAAAAAAAAAAAAACACCTAATCGAAAAAAACGCCAAACTAAAAAAAATCTCTAATACTAAAATAAATCGCACAAAAAACGAAAAAATCGCCAAAATAAAAAAAGGCGAAATAAATAAAAACGCCAAAAACCAAAAAAAAAAAAAAGAATTGCAAAACGAAAAATGGCACCAAAACTAAAAAAAAATCTTTAAAACTAAAATAAATCGCCAAAACTAAAAAACGTCCAACTAAAAAAAGCGCAAAAATTAAAATGACCGAAAAAAATCCCAAAAACTAAAACAAACTTCAAAACTATATATTATACAGGCGAAATTTCGTATAGTACATTTTACGTATTTAGTGTCCGTACGGAACCCTCCATGTGCGAGTCAAAGTCACACTTTACTGAATTTATTCTTTATATGTATGTATATGTATATATATTTATATATATATATATATACATATATATATATTTGATAATAATGACCTGTTTCACAATAACGAAAGAAAACTCTCGACTCAAAATTTATAGTGAAAACAACAACAAATTATGAAAATTTGTTTTTATTTTCGTTTTTATACAACAATTTTCTTAATATATATTTTTATAGATAATTCGTATGAATATTTAGCAGAAAATTGTCAAAAGTAGAATAAAAATCGTCAAAAATTATTTCTTATAAAAATTTTTCATGCAAAATCAAAACGCATTAATTACTATAATTAATATAGGCGGACGAGTTTTTGTAGGATTTATTTTTGAAACTACTCTTTCAACTTACTAATTTGCTCAATTCTGTTAAAAATTAGCCATAAAAATCGCCAACAAATTTACTTGACGCCAAATCAAAAATTTATACGCCAAGCAAGTTGAAAAATCGCCATATCTGACAACTCTCTTTGCAAGATGCATTTCAAATCTGGTTGAGCGCACAGATGAATCGAAAGAACAACAACAACAACAATTAGAACTGGATCATCGCGATAAAAAAGTGTGAACAAATTTCTTCACGGCAAGTCCCACCAATAAAATTAAGTAATGTTTAAAAAATTTTCACAATTTTCAAAAGTTTTTGATTTTTATTTTAGGTTTTGCAATTTGTTTACAATCGTTTGTTTTCTTAATAAAATATTTTTCATGTTGAAATTTTCTTGATAAATTTTATTAGTATCTTTTTCGTAAAAAAATTTGAAGTTTCCGACAAACCTTTGTTATCGTTATCACCTGTAAGCCAATTTGCCTTGCAATTGCATAACTCAAGCATTACAAACAAAGTTTTAGTGCTTATTATAAAATTTTCCTAAAAATATTTCATGTCACGAGTCAATTGTAAAATAAAAATTAATCAGCATTGCTCCAAGTATTTTTGTTTACGAAACTTTTTTATCTATGGTTTTTACCAAAATGTAATTTTGATTATATTTTATAAATAAATAATAGATTTTATGGAAATAAATGCTTTAAAGGTTGTCGAGGGTGGGTGGGCCTATTGCATTTATGGAGGTTGGGTGGGCCGATTGCACTTATGGAAATTACAAATTTTATGAATGCAATAAAAAATTAATTAGAAAAACACAGAGAAATACTCGTATTTATTTGACGTTATGTCTTTAATGTATTAACATGATGAAATTTTTGTTTGTTGTTGATTAAGATCGTCCCACATGGATTTTTTCTGCTTAAAAAAAACTCATCTCAAGCAGAAACGAAATACATCTAGACGACAAAAATTCTTTATTTAAAAAGTTTACTTGTTGTTGGTTTAGCACGTCTAAATGAATTTCAATGCTTCTCAAGCAACACATCAGTAGAGCTGCAACGAAATGCATCTAGACGCCCTTAACCAACAACAAAGCAATTTTGTAAATAAAATATAAATTTTGCGACCACTTGTGTATGTATGTATGGACAAAATTTTGTGATTGCAAAAATAATTCGTTATAGGAAAATTATTTAGCATATGAAAAGTAAGAAGTGTCTCAGTAAATAACCCTTTACAGAGAAAAGTAAGCTATAGAAAAATTATTTATAGGGAGATAATAATGTGAGGAGAATAATATTAAAATGCCTACAGCATTCTCAAAAATAATTCGTTATTGAGAAAAATTCGTTTTTGTAAAGTTCGTTATAGGTAAGTTCTACTGTATACGAATTTTTTATTGAAATGTTGATATTTTGCTATGCCAATCGAAAGAACTCTAATCAAATCAACATTTATTAAATGTAATTTTTTCGCAAAATTATATATACATACATAAGTATATAATATATGTACATAAATTATATATAGCATACTCTGGAAAGGGAACCAAGTGCCTCTGGTGCTACAAGTCCTGTACAGATCCAATCTTCTCATTTTAAAAGTTCTAATCTATGAGTGTTTATACATACATGTATATCTGTTTGTTTATTAGTGTTTTCGCACCTAAAATTAAAACCTGAAGTCTAATCGTCGTTTTCGATAACGAACTGATTCGATCAGGTTTTTTCAGTTTGCGATTATGACATACGATATCGCACCATATTATTACATTGTTCGATAGCGAATGCCATGAAAATGTGGTTTAACATTAAAACCGTAAACAGCTGATTATGTTAGGAGCTATGGATGTCAGTCATATAGTCAATTTTCTCCTCCCAGAGTTCTATGAAAATATTTCCGTTGTTTTCCGTCAACAATGTGTCGACTGCGACGTTTTTGAAATAGATTTAAGAACATTGCAACATGTTTTATTTCATCTACATATTACCAAAATGTGCTAGTCGAAGTAAAAATACGCTAATTACGATAAGGACCTTTGTTTTGCGGCTGCCTTCATTTTTAAGTTCAAATTAAGTATTTCAAACAGTATCTATTCTTATTAACTGACATAAGCACTATTAGATGCTTTCGGTAATTTTAGCTTGACAGCACTGAATTTAGTACAGCGAAAACAAGGTTGCATTTCATAAAATCTACTTGAAACCCATTAAGAAAAGGCTTTCAGTTGGTAAAACCAGGTTTTAATGTTAAATTCATGTCAGTGTAAAAACAATATACACACACATGACTTATTGCAAAGCCGGCTAAAGTGGCACCAGAGTCCCGAACTTCAATCGGTTTTTTATACAAATAAATACACATACACAGCGTGACCGTTTGACCGACTAAAGTGCCAAATTGCTTTTTCGACTGCCTTTCCGCTTTTTCGACTGCCTTGCCACTTTTTGTCCTCCTTTATGGCCTATTTCCCACCTGCGAAAAAAACAACAACACATTTTCATATTTTATTGTTGTTTTCAATATAAATTTTAAGTCGAACGTTTTCTTTCGCAGGTGGTAAATAGACCATTAAAAAATATGGGTTATTACAAGAAATATCAAACAGGTACTCGCATAGGCGAGATTACTCATAATTTGATGTTTTTGTTTACACGTATAACTATAACTTAAGCTAAATTTACACGATTGAAATTTTCTTCAAAATTGCTCTTCAAAATGCTTTGAACTCGTGTAAACAGCAAAATTTTTAAGAAATTTTAAACAGCAAAATTTTCTGTTTACACGAGTTTAAAGCATTTTGAAGAGCAATTTTGAAAAAAATTTCAATAGTGTAAATCTAGCTTTACAAATTATTTCCCAAATAATTCTTTACCTTGGTTGATGCGTACATTTTTATATACAAATAACAATTTTTATATAAAATAACAATTTTTATATAAAATAACAATTTTTATATAAAATAACAACAACCTTCGATCCATCTCCGGAAATGATACAACTGTTTAACTCTAAAAGTATGTACCAAGAAATTTCTTTAGACAACGATAAAGAAGATTTGGACTCTGAACTTTTTGATTTTATTAATCAGCTTAACTAATGTGCTAGAAATATAAATGCAATTGTGTACATACTTAAATATACACCATATGTAAATACAAATAATATGAACCGGAGTGCAAGTAAAATATCGCTAAGAAAATAATTAAATGAATTGAAATTGAAATAATATTATTTTTGGTGGGAATTTTTGGGGATAGTACAAATTATTTCTTTTATGGCATTTTGGGGATAAAAATGTTAAAATTGGGGATGTCAGTCGAAAGAAATGTGGGAGCCCTGCCGGAAATGAACACACATATTGCATACATACACACATAAATATGTTCATAGGCTGGTAAACACAGTTAGTTAAATCCTTTGTCCCACGCAAATCGGGTAAAATCTACACCAGCACCAAATTTACCAGCCCTGCCTTTTCACACCTTAATACCATGTTCACACTTATAGTTTTAAACGTGTTTAAGGCAAGTGTTTTAAAAAACTTAACACAACCGTTCCCATTACATTTGAGATGTTTAAGGTTGACCTTTTGTGAGTAAATTATTGTATTTGTAAAAAATTACGAACAATTATGCTTTTTTTATTGGTTTATTATTTTCAAACAACAAATGTTTTTGTAAATAATTTGTTTACCAAATAACTTTGCACGTGCCGCCATTTAATAACACCACAAAGTTGCCAGAGTTATAAAAAAACGGACTTAACATAGTACATTTACGTGTTTAAGGGAGTGTTTAAATCTTAAACACTTTATTTGAGATGTTTAACAAAACAAGTCAATGTATGGTAAAACATCTCAAAATCGTCGTGTTTTAGCTCTTAAACATGAATGAGGCGTTAAACACGTTAAAAAACATTAGTGTGAACATAGTATAAGATAATTGCATTTTGTATTGGGTGAAATATCCTACATACCCGTAAGTTTGAATGTCATATTTAAGTTAATCATTGTACGAATGTTAATCAATACGTGCGAATAATAAAAAAACATGTCTTTAGGAATGACGCAAATAGGGCAAATGCGTCAAACATGTCAGTTCAAAATCTATTTTGGATTCTTTTAATTAAAAGTAAAGTGAAATGGATTTTTTGTTTGTTTTATATGTATTCGAGTGTTAGAGCAGAAATTTGAACTCTAAATCACCGTTAGAAGTAAAAGACAAGTCGTAAAAGTTTCTTTGTTCGCCATCTTTTGCGAAAAGAAACGTTGCATTGGTGCATAAAAGAAAAGTATAGTGCATGTTCGTACATGATGTTAGTATAAAAATAAAAAATATATTAGAAAAAATAAACTGTAATTTACCGCTTGCTGTGAGCCATATTTTTCAGTGCCATTGGCAGATTTTTCCAACAAATGTGAACTTTCTTCGGTTGCCAATAAGGCGTTATTGTGTTTAAGATTCGATTCCGATGAGGTCGATGACATTTTGAATAGTTATAGTTATTGCTATTGTTATATGTATGAATATTTTTTTATAATTATAATTTGTACACTTAAGGTATTCACAGTAAACACTTTTTGTTTGTTTTATAAATTAGTTATGTAAATTGTTGATAGTAAATATGAGATTACTTTTGCAGTTGTTAAACAGGATTATATAACAATACAAATACAAAGTTCGGGATATGTCTTGAGTAGTATAATTGTTCTTTTTTTATTAAAAAAAATACCTATACTTTTGAATATTTTCAACCAGTTGTTTGCGCTTTAACATTAAGTTATGTAAATGATAAAACTTTTAGCAGTTTCTTAGTTGTGTTGTAACAATAGGGTGACGAGGGTGGAGGTAATGAATGTCCTTTCTAATGTGTCCTTTAACGCTAAGGTTACAAAACTCTCACTAATGTTCATTATTCTATTAACGCCCACACATTTGCGAATATTTGGGGCATTGATGCGCCTGCGCTTGTTAAATACAACACTTTGCAAGACTTCAAAAGCTCAAGCCGTTAAATAAAACTCTTAACAGCTTGTACTCTTTTTTTTTAATTTGTTAAAATTATGTAGGTATATTAAATTTAAAAAATGTATTTGTTTGTTTTTTCTTCTTCTTGATAACTTTGTTTTTTATTTCTCAATGTTCTTGTATTCTTAATTTATTACATTTGTTTGTTGTGGACTATTTCGACACTATTCATTCGAGTATTGAAGGTTAGCTGCTTCTTTTAAATAATAACAAATTGTGTGAGTATTTAAATTTTGTTTAAATATTTTTTTTTCTACAACAAAATTTTTTAATTAACGTATCTTGTCTTTATATTAAATAGCAGCTAATGTATCTTTAAAATTTGGTTTTGCTTTTTTGAATGTTATGTAGGTATAAAAATTAATGGAATATTTATTTTGTGTATTTCTTGACACTGCCACGACTTGATTGTTAATGTCTCGTTGAATAGCTCACGCGCCAAATAAAAACATATTTTGCTCAATAAATTTTTGCTTAATAACAAATAAAAGTAAATAAAAACGTTCTCTCTTTCCATGCAATTCCGTTAAATCGAACAATCCCCCAAAAAGTGTAACATTATGCGCTCATTCGCATTTGCTTGTTTCTCTCTGGCACTGGCTCGTACTCTTCTCGATTTATGCATTTCCATTAAAAGTTTCATCATCATCACCGTTGATAACAGTCCGCACAAGCCCCCGTAAGTAAATTTAATCGGTATTATTCTTTTGTCTCGTTCTTCTTCGCCGTCTTTGTTTCGTTTTTCTATGAAATTAATTGTATATACATCGAGCCTCTTTGCCTTTTAAGAAAGAACCAGCCCCAATAAAAAATAGCAAGAAAAACTGGAAATTATCAAGCGCGCTAAGTAAACTTGCACTAACAAAGTGTTGCCAGTTTAGGGTATTTGTCTCCAATTGGGGATACAAATTTCGTATTGGGGATCTGGGGATTTGTTGGGTTTGATAACCAATTTTTAGGGAATTTTTTGGGATTTTTTTTTTATAACTGATGGTAACAAGAATGATTTTTGAACTAAGAAATATGCGTCTGGCAAGTCTAAAAATGTGTGTTACTATTCATAGTGAATGGTTTCTAATAAAGAAGAAGTATCAAGGCAGATTAACCAATAATGAGCACTAACAAAACAAAAATACGCAACAAAATGCAATACGACTTATTGGAAGCACTTCTTAGAATAAAAACACACTTTAAAAATAATTCAATTTGTTGTGAAAAATTTAATCCTTCTGCTGAAACGCTAAAGCTTTTTAATACAAGTACTATGTACAACAAAGTTTGAGGCTGATGAATCAGAAGATTTCGAATCTGACGTTTTTGAAATGGTAAACTTTAGTTAACCATCTTTTTACACTTGTGTATATTAAATTAAGTGCACAAATTTTTTTCTTTACCAGTTTTATAAGTTCAAATTAACTTAATATGAATGTAAATATACTCGTAGCTATCGATATAAATGAATTTTATTGAATAAATATGTTATTTTTGTCATTATTTTTTAAATAATACTAAAATTTTTTTATTTTTTTCACAAAAGAAAAAATTTTGATCAAAAAAACTCAATTCGGGGATTTTGGGGATGACAAATCAAAAATTGGGGATAAGCTCTGGAAAAAAAACAGGCAACACTGCACTAACAACAAAAATACATTCGTACTAGCATTCTCTCCTATTTCCGTTTCTATAAGGCTATTGAAACACTCTCATTCAGGGATGGAAAACTATTTTTTTCTTCGATACACATCACAATATAAAATTAGTGTAGGTTGTACACTGTACATGTAACATGGATTTGGAAGCTTGAAAGTTTTGACCAGTTTCTCTTGGTATGTCACCATTGTTCCATTAAATAATTTAGAATAGGCTTTCAAAGCAAAAATCTCATACAATTTAATGGCCAACATAAAGCCCAGAACTCAAATCCATTGAAAATATATGGGATTTCTTAAAAAAAATCATCACCGGCAGTACGCCAGTGCGCCAACAAAATTTGATGAATTTTGGTTCGAATCCATACGGAACGGGCAAATATTCTAAGTGGTCGAGAGCTTGGACAAAAGAATGCCTAGGCGGATTAAAAGCGTAATTACATCAAAAGACAGTTGGAATAAATTCAGTAAAGTGCGACTTTGACTCGTACACAAAGGGTTCCGTACGGACACTAGATATGTACTACGAACTTTTTTTTCGTTTTTAGGATTTTTTTTTCGGTTTTTCGGCATTTTTTTAATTTTGGCGTTTTTTGCGTTTTGATTTTGGCGATTGATTTTAGTTGTAGAATTTTTTTTTAATTTTGGCCCTTTTTTTCGTTTTGGCATTTTTCGGTTTTTGGCGGTTTTTTCAATTTTGCAATTTTTTCTGTTTTTTGGCGATTTATTTTAGTTTAAGAGTTTTTTTTTTTGGTTTGGTGCTTTTTCCGTTTTGGCGATTTCTATAGAGTTCTGGCGATTTTTTAGTTTTAGCGTTTTTGAAAATTTCAAGAGTTTGCCTCTAACGGTTTCCAAGACACATAGTAAAAATTACATTAACTAATAGAACACTCTTTAATTTTAATTTGTTTAAATTTTAGTGTTAATTGTTGTAGTCTGTATAGAAATACACTAAGCAAATTTCAAGTGTCTATATATAATTGTATGTATATTACATGGCATTTTAAAAATTTTCGATGCTCGTTTTGGAACACCATTTAATTTTTAGCTATCATATACAACACCAATGTAGCGGCGAAAGTTCTACATATTCTGTGAAAATTTCAGGTCCGTAGCGGTTACAGTTCTCGAGAAAACAGCCTGTGGCGTACAGACGGACAGCGTAGCGAAAACAAAAGGGTTCCTTTTCACTTTTGGTGTACGGAACGCTAAAAACAACTAAAAAATTTTAATCAAATAAATTTTTTGGAACGTGTAAAAGTGGATACACGACTTTTTTCATCTTTTTTTTTGATATTCATGAATTTCATTTTGTTTTCATCATTTCCAGCAGGCTACCGACTACAAGACAACAATTGTAGCAATATAGCCAATAACTCAATTATTTTGAAAGCGGCAGCGACATCATAACCATCTGATATTGAAATATATGCAAGTGATGCCACTTTCAAATACTTCACATGTATAAAAATAAAATTACTCATTTAAAATGTTCTTATATCGCGTAAAAGTATAAAAATTAATTAATTTGAGAGATTTTCTTTCTGTTAAATAATATCCAATCATTTCAATTTATAATTTATTTTACATTTTGTATCATATTGGCAGCACTATATTTTCTCATTGTTGCCAACAAAAATAGAAATTAGTCTTAATTGGCTACAGCTACAAAGGTGGTCGTGTAGCCGTGTTGTCACGAAAATAATAATTTTCATATACACGCATGTATTCTATTTTTGACAGGTTGTAGTCTGTAGCCTGTTGTGCTGAATGTGCTTAGAGCATAAGATTTGCAAGTATTCCAGAGAACATTGAAGAATAAATTTGAGGTGGGAACACGGAAAAACGCTCCAAACATTGTTGCCATTTTGGCATTTTCACTGCTAGATCTGGAATTTTCATTACTCGAAAAGCATTCAACTTTTAAAAAATTTGCTTAAAAACAAAAAATGTTAATGTGTAAAATTTTTTTTCAGTGTAGAGAATAATTCTTTTCTTAAATGTATTTTTTTTTACAATTATTATGTGTTTCCTACGTAATGTAGATATAATGAATACATATTTATTATATACATATATGTAAGTATATGTATGTATATGGAGACCTATTTTCAATTATCAGTAAGCGACAAAAATTAAAGTTTTCGGAAGATGGTTTTTTATAGTAATCAAATATGTATGTTTTTCGTCATACATAAATAAATGCTTGCAATAAAATTTTACAGCCTGTATTTTAAAAGCTATCAAACATTTCGACATTTTGATAATTCTTAACTGTGGGTGGGCCATTGTTTTAATTTCAATTAAAAAGTTTATTTTTTACAATATCTTGCTTAGAATTAAACCGAAAGTAGGTCTCGATGTACATACACAGTACATGCAAACATACATACATATATGTATGTATATAATACCGCCGTATTCATAAAAAATATTTTAGATTTATTACAGGTTTATTTGACAAATTTCCCATAGCAATACGTCAAATAAGCGCTTAATAAACCTAAAATATTTTTTATGAATATGCCAGTAAATGTTTGAATATACTTATGTAAGTATGTACATAAACATTCATATCTATGCCCTGAAGGAAATGTCGATGGTGAAATGATGATGTACTGAGTCGCTTTTGATTTTGTCACCAGTACTACTCTCTAATTACTCCCCATACAATACTTTGTGCTATAGACATTTAGCATGTGCTTGTCACTGAAAATCTACTAGTAACACTAAAACAATTGACTAGGCAGTGACTAGACTAGACCAGATATTTAATGGTACATTTCTATACCTTACGTACATACAAATTTATGTATATTGACAAGTTGTTGCAAAATCCACCAGAAATATACCACATCTGTTTTTTCTCTTTTTTTTTGTACTGACGAGTAATAGTAGACAATGTAACTACTACTAGAATTTTAGTGTTGACATAAAGACACTTGGCCCCAGTCTTACTGCAGCGTTGATAATAACAAATAAGTATGTGCTATAAAAACACCTGTAAATACTAATAAGTTTGTATAAACATGAAATTCAAAGCTATTTCAATAAATTTATTTTTAATTTAACGGCCCTTTTCACAATGTACAATTAAAAACTAACAGGAACAGGAACGGCAACTTTTGTATGAAGAACTGTCAGTTAAAGTTCACGTTAACTCTTAATCATACATTGTGAAAATGTACGTAAACCTGGCATTAAGGCTCAGTTACCCGACTGTAATGTAATGTAACTGCAACGTAAGAAACAGCTGATGGATATTTTTATATAAAAAGTAGGTTACATTACATTACATCTCTATAACCATTTGAATAATTTTTCATATAACAATATCGATCAGCTGTTTCCTACTGTTAAAGTTACTTTACATTACAGTCGGGTAACTGAGCCTTTAAGACTGTAATGTAAATGTTCTACTAAAATGTTCAGCTAAATGTTTTTTTTTACGGAAATCATAATTTTCTGGCAACACTGGCTCCAAACTAACCTTGCAAGGAAGTGGGGAAGTGGGGAAGTCGAGGAAGTGGTTTCAACCGGTTTTTAGTTTTGCTAAACACGATTTTCCTAATTGTCAATTTTTCGAATATCGAATAAGCCGGTTATTTTGCGCAAAGAACACAAGTGCTCTAAGAGTTCCAAAAGCCCACATAAATTAATTAATGCCTTTTATTCTAGAAAACCAACAGGATGTTTTTGTTAAGTTTTATAAAAACGAGAGTTAGAAAAGAGTTATACTTTAAAACATTTAAATTTCATCTATTATTTTTAAAGGTTTTAAAAAAGGCACCTTAATAAGACAAATAATTGTGAGCGATTTATCTTTTAAGGTTTTGCAAAATTCAATATTATGTTTGAAAAATATTCACATTATATCTCTATCTAAAGACATATTTTATTATAAATAAATTTACTTAACAGTGCATGTTTAATTATTTTAAACGAAATTTTTTAAAAATCGGTTTAAATACTATTTCATAGTATGTTTCCATTATGAACAAAACATTATAACACTTTTCCATTATATTGCAAATATTTTAATACATATATAATAATAAGCACGTGCTTTTAGTTATTTTATTTTCAAGAACATGAACACATAACCTTTAAATCAGTGTTTTTTTTATCAAGATGATACAACAAAAACCCAGCAAAAAATTACACATTACCATCAGAACTACTTGCCATATAATGACTTACTTTTCTGATTACCAAATTTCATTACGCGCTTACAAATCACATTACCTAAGCTTTAAAAAAAAGTATGTACAAGTTGCTAAATGAGGAGCATAATTTTTTTAGATTAAATAGATTACGTGAACAAGTTGCCAAATAAAAAAAGTAAGTACTTCGCAAGAATCGATTATTTTAGTCTCACGCCTTGTTAAAATCATTAAGTTGGTAATCCAGTAAGGAACAGCTTCCACCAAAAATGCTTAATTCCAAACCCGATTACCTTTTTCGAAATTTTTTGCTGGGAAGTAATTAATTCCTTCAAATATTCGTTCCATACAACTTAAATTAATGACTGTTGCCATTTATATTCAAAAGCGAAAGCTCAGTGAGTCAATAAGAACTAATATTGATCTGGCTTTTAAAATTTAAAGATGACGAAAAGAGGACGTCAATTTTAAAGATGACAGTGAACTAAAATAGATGATTGTCGTATTGTTTATACGAGTAATGTGCTGTATTCACCGTCAGGTCTCAGATGGTCGTGCAATAAAATTTCTTATTTTCTTGCAGTTGCTTATTGACTATGAAGTCCTTAGAACTATTTTAAGTAAATCCGATCATAGATCAGTTAATATATTAATCCAAATATCAGAAGAATTCAAATTAAGCATAAAGTACTCTGATATACTTTTAAAATATGAAACAATTATGTAGTTATTCGGCCATGTCACATGTTTCCGTTCGGAAACGGAATTGAATCCACCTCAATATCTCGACCCCTAACCGGAGTATACCCCACAATACCAGCGCATCCAACAGTCTGGACACACCTGACAAATATCCATATTTTAGTTTTCTTTCTTAGACACCATCTCCTACACAATTGGTGTGGATTGCATTCCGTTTCCGAACGGAATTGAACTCTGTGACATGGCCGATTATCTCACTTTCAGCTTACTGTTTTCATACTCCTTTTTGTCATACATTTTTAAAAAATAAACCAACCAAACAAATCCTTGACTTTTTATGATATGTATTTTAAGTATAATTGGAAACTTTAAATAAATCTGGGAACGTTAATTGATAAAACTAATGTCTACTATGAACTATTTTCTAAATTAAACTATTAAATTATTTCGTAAACATATTCCCCCTTATTGCGAATGGCGTCATCGACGTCACATCAAGACGACAGTAAAAATTGGCACTTGTCTACTCTTTGTCGACAACAATCGACTACTATTAATATGCTTCATTAACTTGCAAAGCCTTAGAGATTAATAAGAGATTCTCAATAAGAGCCAATTGTTGCCGATAAACAGTAGACAAGTAACAATATTTATTGTCGTCTTGATGTGACGTCGACTATGCCATTCACAATAAGGGCGATTAATTAAAGTTATCAAAGCATTTAGTAGAGGCAATCTAAAGAAAATTAAAAAAATACTTTCTAAATACATGCTATAAGAGTTAATATATAAACAGACGGTTGTCAGATCTTACAATATTGTTACTTACAACCGTGTAAACTGGCAATTTTTGCCTGACATCGTTGCCAGAAAAAGCAGACATCTTACATTCGTTTGAATACATTATAAAATTATTGCCAGATATTTGTCAGACATTTTAATATTGTCAGATGTGCTAAGCTTATGCATCTGCCAATGTTGGCATTGTAAGATAATTCTGACAATATTGTAAGATCTGACAATCGTCTGTAAATAGCTATACATTTGAATAACAAATGTGCCAAAAATAAAAATTTTTTTTTACCAACTTTTCCATCTCTGCTCTCAGTAGTTTGTTTTTTTTTAATTTTGCTACCATAACGATTTCTTTATATCGTGCTGATAAACTGCTGGTAGTACAATAACATTGGTATTATTCTGTATTTTGTACCTTTGCCAGACATTGAAAAATATATAATATACATACATACATATATACAAAAGAGGGTGTGTGCAATCACGAGTGTGTGCACATGTGTATACCCGTAAATGGAAAACAGCTTTGCCATATATGTATGTATCTATGTGTGCACATAGATATACACATCTACATTTGTACATACATACATACACTTGTAAATAAATACATAGATACATAGATTCATTTGTGCATTAGTATTATAAGTATGCTCAGGCATTTGACGTCACACAATTATTAATTTTACTTACTACAGTAAGCTCCGGTTAACTACCTCATTAGAAATGTCATGATGTTTTGGGTAATTATCCGGGAAAGTTATTAAAGTGGATAAGTTTAATTATCTCATATAGGTTATTATGAAAATATGGTAAAATACTTCTAGAAATGAGTTTGTCCGAACTAGAGATCGACCGAAGGCGTTTTTTTTTGGCCGAAGCCGAAGCCGAACTTCGGCTAAAATCCTAAACTTCGGCCAAAACCGAAGCCGAAGCCGAATGTTTTAAATTTTAAAAATGATACTTGTTTTATATGAATTAAGAAAAAAGTTTGCTTTTTTGAGATCACTGAAATAGCTGTAATATTTATTGGATACATAACAAGAAAAATAAAACTATTTTGCAATTTTTAGATTGCTTTTTCATATGATTCACTCACAAGAACGCCCAAGTAAATGAAAATAGAAAGCAACAGAGTTGTATTTCAAAGCAACCCTTTCAAAACGTTAAACACAATAGAAACTGTCGGCGAGCAACGACCAAAAATAATGTTATTTTTCAAGCTTGGAATGAAAAATATTCGGCCGATTTTTGCCGTAGTCCGAATGTTGGCCGATTACCAATTTTTGGCCGAAGGCCGAAGCCGAAGCCGATGAATCGGTCGAACTCTAGTCCGAACTCACTGTGATATGCACATACATACATACATAATTAGTTGAAATAAAATGTATGTATGTATGTATTCCTTCATGCATAAAGGCTCAGTTACCCGACTGTAATGTAAAGTAACTGCATCGTAGGAAACAGCTGATCGATATTTTATATGAGAAGTAGGTTACGTTACATTACATCTCTATAACCATTTGCATTACTTTTCACGTAACAATATCGATCAGCTGTTTCCTACTGTTGCAGTTACTTTACATTATAGTCGGGTAACTGAGCCTTAAATCATATTTTCAAACGGCCAGAGGCACACCCACATATTTTACATTCCATTTTATATACACTGTTAAGGCTCCTTCTACATATACAGGGTGGCGCAAAATAGCCGTAGGGGGTTTGAATTCCTTGTAACTTTTTTATTATAATTTTTTTATTATTTCTCTTTTCAGTATTTTGTAAAGAAGACTTTTGGAATTTGTCAAACAATTGAAACCGACAGATTACCAGCAACGACTTCATTATGCAATTTATTTTCCTCAAAAAGCAGAAGAAAATCGTGATATTATTCATAACTTAATTATGAGCGACGAAGCCCATTTCCATTTAAATTGGCTCGTTAATAGGAAAAAACTGCATGATATGGGCCACGAAAAATCCAAGAGTAGTTAAACAGCGAGAATTACACTAACTTAAGTGTACCTTTTCGGGCGGTGTTTTGTCGGAAAGGGTAATTGGCCCATATTTTTTTTTGAAAATGAACACAGTGTCGCAGTTTCCAACACTGGTGTTAGATTCCATTTTAAATTTACCAAGTCTTCTTTATAAAGTACTGAAAAGGAAACGAAACAAATAACAATATGAAAGTTATAAGGAATTCAAACCCCTTCGCTCATTTTGCGCCATTCTGTACAAGTATTCAAATTATAAAGTGTTTCTGGATGATGAGCTCTCCTAATATTACTTCTTTTGTTTCATTATATTTTATTATTAATTGCTTTATATTTTTCTTATGTATGTATATAGTACGTAAGTACATACAGAGGTACGCACATATGCTGAGTTTTACTACATAATTAATACATATGTATGTAGTTTGGTGTCTTTTTATAAGAAAGAAATAAAGCATTCATCGAATAAGTATCAATTGAACTTATCATACGGTGGCGAATGATGAATAAATATCCCGAGTATCATGAGTATAACAGAGGTTAGTTAGTCTGGTTGATCAAGGACCTCGCATAGACACGGATTGATCCTTAGCGATACCAGCAGATGACAAGAAACCTGTAAGTATGGCAGCCTAGTTCGTGGTGCCTATATCGAATGACTCCCACACAGATTTAACAAACCTTAGTAATCTACACATTATCATTCCCGATACAAGCTTAAGGCTCCTCCGCTTCTTCCTTCATCTCGGAGTCTATGATCCATTTCAGGTTGAATTGGTTTTCTGACATATACCGTTTCCTCCACCGGTAATTGGATTCCCTTTTTGGCCAGTGTATCGGCCCTTTCGTTTCCCTCAATATATGGCAGTAAACCGCAGTATGACAGAGTCAATACGCATTGTACGCATATGCCTTTTAACTTATAGTTGTAACGTACTTTAGTTATTCGCATAAAGGAAATACATATATTAAAATCGGCTAAAGTCATAGTTGCTTGAGAGAAAATATGTATGTGAGCGTACGAATTGTTTGCGCTACAATTGTGATTATATTCAGTTACTAAAATTAAGACTATTTACTTATGTCATTGTCATTTTCTGATGGGTAATTACACGGGTTATACTGTATTCATTGTAACTACGAGTACCTAAAGCTGGATTCACCCATTGTTTCGGAACAAAATTTTTGTCCGGACAAAATTTTTTTTATATGTAGTTTGACGTTTCTCTTTTTGAGAGAGAGAGAAGAAGAGAACAAATTTTGTTCGGAACATTTTCTACTTGAATTGGTTTAATTTTAATTTTTGTCCGGACAAAATCGAACTGAGCTGCCAACTTTTTTAATTTTTCAGCCAAAGTTGAACTGAGCTGCCACACTGAGCTGAATAATAAAAGCACAGAGTGTACTTGTATTTATTACAATAGAAGTAAAGCAAAATTAAGAAAAACATATCCAAATGTATGGAGTTGAACGAAACCATTGCAGTAAACAATTAAAAAGATGTGTATGACACAGCAAATTGTAATCATTTGCCGCTGTGCTGCCACTTGCAAAATTAATACGCATCGTTTACACACGTATTTCATATGGTACCTTTGATTTTCCACACAAAATGTTCGAAATGGATGAATCGTCTTGCAAAAAACTCTTAGTAAAAAAAATTTTCTCCAAACAAAACTTTTGTTCCGAAACAATGGGTGAATTCACCTTAATTGTGAGCAATTCTATTTTTATACATGAGAAAAACAATGTAATTCATATGATTTTAGTTGTGAGGAAGAATTTCGTACTTCATATGTATGTACATATGTACGTACATATGTATTTGCTCGTACTCGTATCTCAATTCTCCAAAAATAATAAACCAGCAGATGTAGTTTACCAAACACTGAAACTCAACATCAAAATAACAAACAACTACAAAATACTTACACATCCATATTCAGAAATATATATTACATACAGTAGACCGCAAAATATACATAAAGTTTCTTCGAGTTTTCTTTTTATTTCAAAAACTAAGCATCAAAAAACGACTAAACACACAAGAGCAAAGCATAATTAATAAATGAAATGTAGAATAATAAAAAAGTATTAGAGAAACATCGTATACTTCAGACCAATGTGTCTATTTACATAAATTAAATAACAATCTGTAGGAATTAGGGATGCTAAACGGGAAATCCCGAACC
The DNA here is from genome assembly GCA_944452675.1 of Tachina lurida. NCBI lineage: Eukaryota > Metazoa > Arthropoda > Insecta > Diptera > Tachinidae > Tachina > Tachina lurida. Next base: position 38,646,361 of record OX101754.1, on the reverse strand, counting down.
CGGAAATCCCGGAATTTTTATTTCGTACTCGTATTAGAAAATTTTTAACTTTAAAGACAATTGCTTAATGATATATTATCAACATAAAACCTTTTAAAATGCATAAAATTTGTTATTAAAGTAATATTTATTAAAAAAAATAATTTATTTTACCAAAAAATTGTAGATCCCGAAAACCCCGGGATTTCCAAAAATCGATCCCGATTGGCATCCCTAGTAGGAATTCACGTCAAAAGAATTTACGAAATTAAGCTGATAATTTTTCGAGTTAATTTATTAATTATGCTTTGCCGTTGTGTTTTTAATCGTTTTTTGTTGCTTAGTTTTTGAAATAAAAAGAAAAATCGAAGAAACTTTAATTATATGGTGGTGTGTCCTTAGTTTTGTTGTCTACTGTATGTGCATACAAGCGTACATATCGCTCATTTACTTAAACAACGTCATAACTCAAAAAAAAAACCAGTTTGCCAGAAAACGAGTTTGAAGTTTTCAATTTACACACAACTTAATCGAAAAATAAAATTGTATTTTTTTCTCAATATTTGAGTAAACAAGATATTTGTATGAAATTTTTACACAATATGAAGAAGGATATGAGGATTAATTCTGCATAACTAACTCGAAAAAATTTAATTTTTTAGCTATGACGTTCTTTGAGTAAATGAGCGATATGTGCATACATTTAACAAACTTTTCAAATGAATAAGAATACAAAACGTGACTTGAGTATCGCAAACCTAATAAAATATTACGCTCCGTTGGTAGGTATACATTAGGGATGCCAATCGGGATCGATTTTTGGAAATCCCGGGATTCGGGATTTATAAATCCCGATCCCGAAAATCCCGGGATTTTCGGGATCGCGGGATTTTCGGGATCCCGGGATTTTTCGGGATTTTCGAGATTTCGGGATCTAAAATTTTTTGGTAAAATAAATAATTTTTTTTAATAAATATTACTTTAATAACAAATTTTATGCATTTTAAAAGTTTTTATGTTGATAATATATCATTAAACATTTGTCTTTAAAGTTAACAATATTTTAATACTAGTATGAAATAAAAATCGAAAGAATTTTTGTCATCTATTTTTAAGTTGATGTTAGAGAATTTATACTGAAAACAATAATTAAATATGAAAACTTGTTTTTGCTTTCAATATAAATGTTTTTCTATAATCTAAATCAAAACGAATGTACATAATTGTGGACTTTTAGCACTATCGCTTAAGCAGGTCGTACACGACATGTTTTTTACGTCTGACATTTCAACTTTTCAACTCAGATGTAATTCTGCATGTCTGTCAAAATTGTTGTTTTATACACGGTTTATAATATTTGGTCACATACGTGCATGTACAAATACGTCTGACATTGTCTGTGTTTGTTTTTTTTTTTTTGCACAAACCTATCTCGGCCTCTGTTTCAAAATGGAGGTTGCCGGCACAAAAATGTTTCTTTACGCCGTAAAAACTTCAGTCATTTTAAGGAATTTTTCTTTAAATTCGAAGAATCATGTTAGAATATAAAAATGCAACGCAATTTTATTGCATTATTGTTATTTAATAGTTTAAAAAAACATAAATATATAGGTGTTGTAATATATCAACTTCAGCCGGCTAATCCTTCCGTCAATAGCGGAACGCCGCTAAATGTTTCCTCACGGCATAGATTTTTGCCGACATATTTTGCATAACAAAAACAGCTGATGTCAGAGGCTTTGTCAGAAGAAAATAGAACACGCTCTAATTGAAATTTTGTCAGAAGACTTTGCGTCTGACTTTTACAGAAGCAAAGTTTTAAAGGTACGGTACCACACGACATGTACATGTGGTTGAGGAGTCGATATACAGAGTTATACACTGCAATTATGAATAAATTTCCGCAAGAAATGTCTCCCTTTTCCATAATTTTTTTTGTTTTCCCTATTATTTGCTACTGTTTGAAATTAATCCCCGGGCAAAATTTCTCATGGAATTTTATTCATAATTGGCTTTATAATATAGAATAAGACGAAATAAATTTGTCAAACTTATTGAATTTTCAAAATGTTATTTTCCTTCCAAAGCTCATATGCTTCTTTTCGTTTTTAAAATAATTCTTAGTTGTATATTGTATCACCTTTGATGAAAATAACCGTGAGAAAGTAGTTAATTTATTTTGCACTTGTTGTTAATTTATAAGAAATATGCCACGAATAGTCATTAAATTGTTAAAACTGCACGTATAAAATTGTATGGGACTTTTAAATATTATATATATATTATAAAAAAATCAACGAAAATTTTAATCTATTAAGTTTTTTATATAAAAATTGCTAAGAAATCCCGAAAAAGAAATCCCGGGATTGAATCTTACAAATCCCGGGATTCGGGATTTGCCAAATCCCGAATATCCCGGGATTTCCGGGATCGGGATTTCCCGTTTGGCATCCCTAGTATACATACATCATCAAAATGCGTATCGATTTTATTATTTATAGGTATTCATTTGATTGGTATTTTTGTTGCTGTGTTTGTGAATCTTGGCCAAAGTCACCTTCAAAATACATACATATGTAAATGAAATCATTAAAATTTTGGTGAAATTATTGTGTATAGCATTTTCCAAAATTAGATCATTTAGCAATTTACAGAAATAAATATATACATACATATGTACATATGTATGTAATCACAAGCATCTGTCTGCATAGTCATGTGCGTCCATACATTGATACACACATGCAATATAAAAAGTCGTATATGGATACATATGTACATACATACATACATACATACATAAATACATATGTGCCCTTAATTATAAAAGTGGTCTAAGGCCAGCGATGCCCATTTAATACCTTTCGCACTAGATTTAGTGCTTTTTAAGTTATAACAGTGCGGCGCAGTTTTTTTAACTTGGTGCTTTTTTAAAAAATGTACTGAATTGGTGCTTTATCAACTCTAAATTTAGTCTTTAATTAGACTCAATATAAATCTAACGAGCTGACTGTACTTGTGTCTTTGACTGTAAATTGTTTCCTTCCCAATTGTCAAATTTCATATGGAAACAGTGAATAAACATAATACCAATATTCTACGAGTATTTGCTCTTTTTGTTGGTAGCTACACACTTTGTGACATGTTTATGCAATCAGACAGATTTCATTGTTGGTCGCATAGTGTGGATGGAGTCTATGGTTTCATATCATTTTGATATTTTCAGGTTTCATAGATGATTTCATTGCGAAATAAACTCCGAGGGAATATTCATGATTGGGCTGTATCTGATTAGACCAATCTGGCGACTTTTCAGACGATCTTGGTATAGAATGCTTCTCCCCTCTCTCTAACGAAGCCACAGTATTTCAGGCTGAAATTTTAGCGGTAAAGGAATCGGCTAGAGTGCTGATTGGTAGGAAGATACAGGGTGAAGTTAGTATCTTTGTCGACAGCCAAACTGCGCTTCTATCCCTAAGATAATATATCACTTCGTCTATTTTAGTCGGGCAGTGTAAGAGTTTGCTACTCGCATCTAGACAGGGTGGTCAGTCTGACCTCACCCTCATCTGGCTTCCAGCACATAGCAATTTATAGGTAACCAAAGAGCGGACGAGCTGGCTCTGCCATGAATGCCTCCAATGCCGAATCGGTAGCCATGCCGTTTGGTGCTATTAGAAGCGGTATATTCAAGCCCTATCTCTATAAGGCTGAATGTAGATGGCGCAATATACATAGTCACGTGTAAGGTTGCTAAGAAAATGTGGCCTTGCTATAATGGTAGGCGCTCAATACAATTAACAAATAGGAACCGTAGGAACATCTCGAGGCTTGTTGCAGTCATGACGGGGCACTGGACCGTCGGCAGACATGCTAGTAGGATAGGTATGTCCTATAATGAGTTCTTCCGAAGTTGTGGAAAAGAAAGCAAAGAAGAGACAATATTCTACTTTCCTTGCGAATGTCCTGCTTTGCTTCTCTCGATACACAAATTTTTAGGCAGCCATGTACTGGACGATCTTTCAGATTTATCTGATATTGGGTTGAGTGACCTCAACGCGACGGGTTGGATCTAGTAACGATCACCGTATCAGAATACTTACACAGAGAAAAAACTGCGTCATAGAATCAAGAAGATTTTCTCTATGAAACGTTTTTAGGCTATGGGGTATCCCAGCAGAAAGAAGTGAAGCTTTTTTCATAGAGATTCCTTATTGTTTTTATGTGGTAAATCTTATTAATTTTTTCAAGAAAAACACCACATAAAATCAAGAAGAAATCTTATTATTCACAACTTTTTTTACTCAATTTCCGTTATTTTTGGCACCAAAAAAAAAAAAAACAAACCATAAAGAAAAAATTCTTCATTCTACTAGGTTTTCTTATAAATTGTAAACTATAGGGATTTCTTATTGATTTTATTAGGTTGCCTTATTGATTTTTTTTTAAAAAGGTTTTCTTCTTGATTTTATTAGGCTATCTTATTGATTTTTTCAATTATTTTAAATAATGTCGAAAATACTATTTTTCGAACTCGATTTATGTATGCAACCCTGCATTGCTTTTAAAATTACAAACTAAATTCCTGGGTCAGCCATCAATAGTGATTGACAATTTCGAAGAAATGACATTAAGGAATATTTAATCAATTTTAAATGTCAACTGCTTGTGAATAAAATTCACAATACAGCTGCTGTGCCCACCTTATAAAGAACGTGCATAAATTGCATACGAAAATTCGAACAACAAATCACTCACAAACACGGTGGAAACACTTTGAAGTGATTTACTTAAACCTACTTGATTTAAAGTCGGTGGAAACATACTATAAGTTGTTTTCCTCCAAAACATGACAAAATTTGTCAATGCATCACGTGAGTTGCTGGCTGAAACTTCGAAAAAAAGCCACAATATTCTAATAATAATAAGTTCGAATAATAATTAAAATTTACTTAAATTTACATGTTGCTTATATGTAAATGAATGAGAAATTTACTAATCGAAATAATAAGGTTTGCGGCTTTGACAATAAAATCAAATTGTTTTCGAAAATTCGTATAATTTGGTTATATAAAGCATAATGGAAACACTTCGAAGTGTTCTGAGAAAAACAACTAGTTTTACTCATAGTGGAAACGTACTATAAGACGAAAAAAAAAACATGTTGGAATAATTAAAACCCGCTAAATCTAGCGCGAAACGCTCTAAATTTACATCGCTGTATGAATATAATGAATTAGATATGTACGTATGTATGTATCTAAAATAGGTACGTTTCAAACTAATTTTAAATTTTTTGAATATGTGTGTCATTTATGTTTCTAAATGTCATATGAGTTGTTGGCAGGCATTCCATAGCTTCAGAGATCTATTTCGCTATCTATCATTATTGTTCTACCTATACAAAAGTTTTTCTCTGACGTCACTATCTGTATGAACATGACAAGGCCCAAAAACGTTGACCAATCAAATTCTGTTTTACTTCGTTGGCCTCTAAAATAAATGTTAGAGTGTGTGTAGTTGAGTAATTTTTGCCTTTTTAAAATTAAAATTTAAAAGAGAAGAGGGTGATGTGCCCCGTGATTCAAGCGTATGTATGTACACATGTATGTATATGTAGATAAATAATATTGAGTGTGCGTACATACTTACATACCCATGTACGAACAATGAACCCACTTGACCTGAGATTCGATAAAAACGAATGCTCACTAAAGCGAAGAAATTTCGAAACATCATTGTTCGCAAATCTAAAATAATTCAAATGTTCGCTAAAGCTCCGAACTTCAAACATCTCTCGATAGTTTTTCGAATGCTGCGTGGTAGTGTGCCAGCCTGTTAGTCTAGACTCTAGAGGTACCAAGTTCGAAGCATGACACCACTGTAAGTTAAAAAATAAAATAAGAACACATATCTACATACATATGTGCAATAATTGAACAGAAAAGAATTTGCCACGATAACCTAGTGGATGTGTGCTAGTCTGTTAGAATGGAGGTACCATGCTCAAATCCTTCAGCGCAAGTTAAGACTAAAAAAATAAAATAAGTAGGTTAAAATAAATAAATTGAAACATCAAATAACTTTTTTACTTTTTCTGCGATATCGAAATTAATTCGATAATCCCTCACTTTTGATATTGGTAGCGAAACTCCGATGTCGAATGTTTTTGGGACAAAACTGAGCGACAAGTGAACTTTTTTCGATTAATTTTTGAGTGTCACTCGATAGTTTTACACGATAAATGTTCGAGATATATTCGAAATTGATATCAATAACGAAAGTCTTGGTCAACTGGGAATAAACAGTTTATATGTACCCTGCAGAAAATTTGGTGACAATTGATCCAAATGTAGTCGTCCTATAAATGGAGATAATGTGGCTGTTATCAAAAGTACGTAGTAGTGTATGGTGAAAAAAGTCATATCGTTTAAATGGTGGCATATTGACCATTTTCGTGGTGTATCCTCTTGATCTTGAGCCAATTTAATTCGGACTCGGTCTAGTATTGTAGTAAACTGCACTGAACATGTTCGATGTGGTCGAACACAGGACCTATCAAATAGTGTAAATATAATGTTAATTGCTCCCTTCAATGTGACTGGGATCAGTCCCGTAACTATACTTAGATATTAACCTAAGCTTAAATGGTATTTATACTTTTGAAATATGAGTGGCCCTGTGGTCGAATGGGTAGTGTGCCAGCCTGTCATGCACGAGGTTGTCGGTTCGAATCTCAAAAAATTTTCAGATTAAAAATAAAATTAAAAAAAAATGTCATTGCATTTGTAACAATAAAAAAATATATAAGCGTTAATTGTTACAGTTAAATGTCGAAATTTTATTTAAAAATAATTTATATTATTATACATCGAATATGTCCCTATGGGATAGTTCAGTGACAAGTCACAAGGTGCATACAAAGTATCAATTAACCCCATCCTAGGCCATCCCCATGTAAAAGTGACTGGTCCGCTTCATAGGAAGTGTTAGAACTCGGACTGGTCCCTATCACTTAAAGACCGGTCACGTGACTAGTCTTGTGTCAGTTCCTTTTCCTGCAGGGTATGTACTCGTATGTACCTATGAAGGCTTTGGTAATTTTGTACACATGCTCATAGATACAATACAAGTGCATGCATATGCATGTACATTAGAGTGGCCGTTAATTGTAAGTGCACCAGTAGTCGGCAGTTTGACTTTTTTTTCGTTTTCAAATTTGTGCCATTTCTGATGTGAAAATGATATTGCCATGATACGTACGTATTATAATTCTGTTATAAGTATTGTTTTATGTTCATTTAACTGTTTTCCAAAACAAAATATATAAATGTAAGAAATTTTCATATATTCCAAAACTCATCACTTTTGCCAGTAGTCGGCACCCATGTTGGGCAATTGATGACCCTATAGTCGGCATACAATTTTCTGCTAAAGAACAGGTGACATTTTATAGGAATACAATCTCCTTTTTATATAGAATACAAATTATTTACATTTTTATACTTCTGGCTGGTACCTAAAATGGAAATGGTGCCTTCTCTTACTTCTTAGAGTGTTTTTCAGGATTCGGCGTAATATTTGTTCTCTTTCCTAAGATGATAATATTTGAACGTATTATTAATTATACTGAAGGCTAATTATACTGTAGGCCTTGCGAACGAAAAGATATATTGTATCGTTTACCAGCTACTAGAGCACCTAATCTAGAGCTGCTCTACTCAAGAATCGTAGAGGGTATAAAGTTTCACTGTGCTTCATATTTCTACTGTTTCATGATCACAACAACATAATCTTGACAGGCTGTTACTTCTAATGCCAAGCCTGTTTAGGTGTTTTCTCAGTCTGTGATTTATAATATATATTATATATATATATATATTATAATATTTTATTCCACCTTTTTATTAATTATATATAAATTTTATTAAAGTTCGGTCTTTTGTAATCAATTAACAATTTTATTTATTTTTTTTATGGATATTTCGCTTCAACTTTGACGAAGTTACGATAAAAAATAAATAAAATTTGTAAATTGATTACAAAAGACTTAAAGCTTTAATAAAATTTATATAATTCCTAGATTATTTTTTATTTAAGGACATCAGATATTGAAGCGATTTTTGTTATACGTTATAATCATTAGCTTTCCGTGCCTCGATCCAGGGAGATTAAACCAGTCGTGTTCCTTGGTATTTCTGATCTGCATCCACATATATTTTCTCGGATTTTACCCGATCCAATGCCAGAAAACGGTTCTGGCCCGACCATAGGTGTTCATGATGCGTAACTGTTTAAGCTGAATGTGGCATTTCCAAGTTAACTTCGAGGTATACTCATATGAACCAAGCGCTTTAAAGTTCCGCACTCCGCGAATATGCTTTAATTGCAGCAGGTTTCTATTTCTCCTCGTCAGTAGCACCTGTCAGGATAAAATTGTGCGCATATCTCAATGGCATAAACTTCTGGTAAAAAGATATTAGGAGATCTTAAACGACCAGAGCCTTTCCAGGGATGATTGCTCCCATTGGTTATTTGGGCAGTCCTTGTCTGTGATTCTTCCCGGGCTATTGATTACTTTTTGCTTGGGAGCAGTTTCTATAATAAATGTTCAGAGCTCAATGATGACTTATGTATATAGCCGCTGCTATACAGGGACATACTAGCCTTAGTAATTCTCCAACTGATGTCTGGTCGTAGCTAGACTGACCCTTTTCGACCAAGCAACTGCATCATAAGTGATGATAAGTTTCAATATCATGGTGTATATTCATCTTAAGGTTTTGCGTGTGTAACTCTAATTTTTTTATTAACAGATATTCTCACTTTTAGTGCTTTTATTGCCTTGTCGACAATCGCCTTTAAATGCTATCTCTATAAAACCTTTGAGTCTAATATCACTCCCAAGTACTTTACCTCAGATGAACTTTCTAAAAACACGCTATCTACTGGGATGGTTTGCTAAATAGGAGTGTGAAGGGAACAATGATCGCCTTTGCGGAGTTGATATTCAACCCTACGATTAAGAACATTTCCTTCGCTATTCTTAGTCCGTTCTGTAAAATTTCCAGTGGTCATATTTACAATCATACAATTTTCTGTTATTGTATGAAGTAATTATCTCTTCTAAATTAAAAAATTGCAACCTTTCTAGGATCCTCAGTTCAATAAACTTATAATAAAAGTTCATACCGACCTTAGGAAACTGTATGCCTGGTATAGAGTATGTAGTATGTATACTCCATACATATTACTATGCCGACTACTAGGCAAACTCATTTTAAATTAATTTTTTTTAATAGCAGTGGCAAGAGAGATGATTACTACATTATTTTGCAATTTTTGAGCTTAATATGACAAAATACTCATTTTCCTATAGTCGGCACACCCCTGCCGACAATTGGAAACCATAAAAAATTTTGTTCCTATTGACGGCACCCATTAAAATAAGCAAAATAAATATATTTTAATACAATTTTCACATTAATATCTATGTTTTAGTTGATTTGAATCCATAGAAACCGGCACTTTTAAGAAATTACTTCATTTGATGTGAATACTCACTTGTTTAAGTTGGGCTCACCACTAAAAAATTTCTTGAAAAACAGGAAAAATCGCCCTCTTTAAAAACAGTCACGGAAAGAGGCCAAAAATATACCAATATAGTCATCTCATTCAAATTTACTCCATGTTTAGAGAGAAGTAAGTATATTTCTAATGAAAATCAGATCTTACTTATATATTTAATGGCCGCTATTCTTATTTATATAAATTTTTATTTAAAAGTGCCGACTACTGGTGCATGCCGTCTTTAGGGGCTTTTACCCTATAAACTCTTATTGTAAACGCTTAGTAAAATAATTTTTATATAAATGCAATTTTGGTATATATAATTTTTGTTATTTTGTTGGTTATTTTCTTCATTATTTCCTAAAATATTAATTTTAGCAAAAAAATTTCCGTGAGACTAATGTTGTAGACTATATTCTTCATATTCTTGTAAAATGTTTTTTTAAAAAGATAGTCATATGCAAACAAATTACATTGAAAATAGCCTTGAAGGCCAACTTTGAGGGACGGGCGCACCCCCTAAAACACCACTTATCGCTATGAAATTTTTTTGTATATTTTTACATAACACTGAACCGTTTGGGGGGGGGGGGTGAGAGTAAAAGAAATTAAAAAAAAATAAATAACGGCCACTCTAATGTATACGTACAAATAATTGTGAATTTTGTTTTGGGTTTAAATTTTTGGCATGATTTCAAAAAACTGCCCCAACTGTCTGCTGTCTATTACTAAAAAAAATATAAAAACAGCAATCACGCAAATTGCTTATATGAATGTGCATAATACATTCATAATTTATTATTTACTTGAGGACGTGATACACTATTACACACACAATCGTACGATTTTTGAGAAAATACAACCCTTGTATGATGAAGTCTATGAAAATTTTTAAAAGACAATAACAGTGGTGCGATTCAGTAACTTTTAACGATCCGACAATCGTAATTTTTGTCCATACATTTTGTCACTTGCAATAACGATTGTGTGATTCTGTAACTTCTTTTTAACGATAGTACTCAGCTGATATTTTGTGTTGATTTTTGTCGGTAAAATTAACAGCACATAAATTATTGTCGCTTAAATAATGACACAGCTGACATTAACCTACAGCGAATATCGTTAAAAATGTTGCTGAATAGCAAATTCGATAAATTTTCGTTATAATTGTTATAATAATGCGATTATCTTTAAAAAGGAGTTAGTTAATCGCACTACAGGGTTGTAGTTTTTCGTCGTGCGATTATGTAGGATACTGAGTCATGTCCTTTACACACACACGCCACTGACTAGAGATTTTGGTAAAAATTGTAAAAAGCTTGAAAAACTCCCTTCAGGATTGTTTGAAAATCAAACGACCTGCGAATTATGTTGATTATAGTTTAGGTTAGGTCTAATAACGATGGTTCCATTGTATTGAATACCTGAAAGTGGATCTGAGGTGCCCAAAGTAGCACCAGAGTTCCGAACATTAATTGGCTACGTATAAAAATGAATACACATACGCGAATATGTCTCTGTATTGTTTTCTCTCGGTGGCCAGCTCTGAAGTATTTAGTGTCGTGGAAGTGGCTGGGGAGAGGGGATTATGGAAGGTACAAAAGTTATATTGGATGGAAAATACGTTTGGGTGGAAAGAAGAAAAAGTACTGCAGTAGTAGTAGAGTGATAAATGAGAGCACCTACCGAGGTCATGCCTAAATAACTAAACTCCTGAAGAAGGAGTGCAGCTGTTGGAGGTCCACACCTATTGCACAGGGATGTACTAGTTCATTAATGATATTATTTATATTATTTATAGTAAATATTTCACTCTTCTTAACTAAAAATCATGTAAAAACCTATTTGGCGCAATACGATAATTTTTTTTGGAGTATACATACAATCGCAGTAGTGTACTAGCGGCAAAGTTTGACATTTCCGATATATGTATGTATGTATTGCATTCCAAGAAAAAAAAAACATAGGCGCGTAGTCATAGTCAAAACAAAGTACAGTTTAAGAAGTTAAAACTAATATTACCATACAAAATATGTACTGGTTTTAACTTCTTAAAGTGTACACAGAGAAAACAGTGGCTACTAAATACCTCATAAAATAGAACAAAATTAATAAGAAATCTTTATTGTTTTTTTCAATAAGGAAATCTTATTAATTTCATAGAGAAAACCTTTTTGAAAAAATCAAGAAGAAATCTTATAGTTTTTATGAGGTTATCTTATTGTATTTTTTTATAATAAAATAATAAAAAAAAATTGCGTCTTTATTCTCTTTACTTATGTATTTTCATTTAAATTCTATACCATATACACATGTATGTATGTATGTATGTATGTAGTATATTGTAGATGTTATAGGCAACCTAATAAAATCAAGAAGAAAACCTTTTTAAAAAAATCAAGAAGGCAACTTAATAAAATCAATAAGAAATCCCTATAGTTTACAATTTATAAGAAAACCTAATAGAATCAAGAAGTTTTTCTCTATGGATTGTTTTTTGGTGCCAAGAATAACGGAAATTGTGTAAAAAAAGTTGTGAATAATAAGATTTCTTCTTGATTTTATTAACTTTTATTATCTTAACCAACTTACTCACCAAGTATTGAACCAGCAAACTTCTACCTGATAGACAAGCACCCTACCCAATATGCTAACAAGCAGCCTGAATAACCATTGAAATGATTGTGCAAATATTCTTATACAAAAAGGAAAAAGATCATGAAAAAAATTGTCTCTATGTCTATTTATAGATATGAAATAACAATACACCTCATAAAATCAAGAAGATTTCCTTATTAAAAAAAATCAATAATGCTTTACACATACTAATATAGGAACCTACTAAAATCAAGAAGAAAACCTTATTGAAAAAATCAATAAGGCAACCTAATAAAATCAAGAAGAAAACCTTTAAAAAAAAATCTAGAAGGCAAGCTAATAAAATCAATAAAAAAAACCCTATAGTTTACAATTTATAAGAAAACCTAATAGAATCAAGAAGTTTTTATCTGTGGATTGTTTTTTTTTTGGTGCCAAAAATAACGGAAATTGAGTAAAAAATAGTTGTGAATAATAAGATTCCTTCTTGATTTTATGTGGTTTTCTTCTTGATAAAATTAATAAGATTTACCACATAAAAACAATAAGGAATCTCTATGAAAATATCTTCGCTTCTTTCTGCTGGGATACCCCTTAGCCTAAAAACGGTTCATAGAGAAAATCTTCTTGATTCTATCGGGCAGTTTTTTCTCTGTGTACTTTGCTTTGACTATGACTACGCGCCATAATGTATACACATTTTGAAAATGACAAAAAAAGAAATGCCAAATGTGCACTCAACATAAGTATACCTAAGAACAGGACGATTCATTGCAATGCAATAATAAATTTATTTTTTTTCGCTCACTGTATGTATGAATGTGTCTATGTACATATGTATCTACTCGTCTATACGTTTGTAAAGAATTACGTGCAACTTGCTCGTTTGAATAATTATTTGGGTCAGTCTTTTGGAATTACACAACAGACTTCTGGCTTTTTGTACCTACAATGCATATGCAGAGTTGGGCAAAATACATGGCTTGCAGTATTTGAAATACAAATTACAAAATACTTGCTGGTCATGTATTTAAAATACAAAATACAAAATACTTGCTCGTCATGTATGTATTTAAAATACAATATACAAAATACTTGCTCGTCATGTATGTATTTAAAATACAAAATACTTTAATTTTTTGTACGTATTTAAACTACAAAATACTTCCACATCATTTATGTATATATGTATGTTGTTTTTACAGGTGGTATTACTAGTTCAGGCTCACTCTATTTTTTCTAGTTAGAAGCACGTACATACGTGCTTATGTTGGTCCTCGCCCATACTTGCAATTTTTGTTGCAGCAATTCTTGAGTGTATTGGTGAGAGGGGTGAGAAGATTGAGGAGGGGTACAGAGTTTCATGTGCTCGCAATGACAATGTGGACACTTATGCAATTTCAAAGCAGAATTTTAAAAATTGCAAGTCTGGACGAGGACTTGACAACACAATCTCCCAAGGCAAAAGCAACCATGTTGTTTTTGTATTGTTATAATTGTTGTAATAGTACCACCTTCAAATAAAACGCCTTGTGACAAGATGCTTCAGAATTGACAACTGAATTCTGGTGATGCCAATTCTAAAGCAAGCCATAGACCATGCGACCGTTGGTACAACATGAGCAGGTTATGTATGCGATTGTAAAGTGTGTGGGTTCGTCGTATGAAGTTGTGTCTCGGTTGTACAAAAGATTAAAAAGATTTGATTTGTTGGCAAGTTGTATAGACAGGTTGTAAGATTTAAGACGTCTAAAATGGAGAATTTCACAGATATAAGTAATTTTATTGAATTGTATAAAAGTTTGCTGTGAGCAATTGCTTTTGTATATGCATCGGAACTTTTGATAAAAGGTCATTAAATACTTCGTCTGTCACCCACGTGCAATTTTTATAGTCCTTTGTATCACTTTCGTTTAATATTTTCAAAACATAAAACTTGGTAATCCAACGTGTTATACCAACGGTCGCAAAGTGTGTGGCTTGCATGAGAGTTAGTATTGTTGTTTTTTTTTTATCGATTCTAATATTTTGTTATTGGTTTGACGAATCATACATTATAAATCGATCAAAATGCAAAACGCCAACAATGTAATGTATTTTGTAAATGTATTTTGTAAATTATGTATTTAAAATACAAAATACAAAATACTTGCATGTCATGTATTTAAAATACAAATACAAAATACGTATTTGTATTTCAAATACGTATTTCAAATACATGTATTTCAAATACTGCCCAACCCTGTGCATATGTATGTATATGTAGCAAAAATTTATAAATTCGGTAATTTAATTATTATATAAATAAATTCTTTTGTAAATTCAAATACAATTGATAAAAACATTTTTTATTCTTTTTTTAACCTTTTGATTCAATGTCATATAAAAGTCATGCAAACAATCATTCGCTTATTTTTGGATATCTGTGCTCAATTTGTATGTGTGTCAGTCTTTAAAGTTAAACACATACATACATATGTACATATGTATGTATGTATGTATTATATTTTCATGTGGGCCCGACTAAAATGAATGACAGACACTGTGCATACCCACACAAACAATTGTAGTTTTCAGTGTTACCTTTGATTTTTTTACTTTTTTTTTTAAGAAAAGTAACACTCAGGCAATTAATGTCTACTGCTATTACTAGGTGTTAGGAAAGGGATAGTGATAGAGAAGATAGGTGGTGAAGGAAGAGATAGAGGAAAGCTTCATTATCTTACAACTCTGCTTTTTGCACGTTTTTAATAATGCAGTGTTGCAACGCCTCTGAACTTTGTTTACTCATTTTTAAATAAATCAAATGCATATGACACCTCTCGTAAATGTCTGTACCTACACTCATCATTGATATTGTAGTTTTAGCGTCAGCATAATAAAATTGTGACCGTAGGAGATCAATCAGGTATACCTGTACCTGGATTCTGTAAGATTTTGCGAAACGAAAATCGTAATTTTTATCAACATATTTATTAGTTTAGAAAATAAAAATTAATAGTATGTGTTCTAGCATCCGAATTTAGATGAAAACGATTTTTAAATGGACGATTTCAAATTTTTAGATTTTTTGCCAAAAGTGAAAATTAAAAAATCTAAAATTTTGAAGTCGTCCATTTAAAACTCGTTTTCATCTAAATTCGGATGCTAGATCACATACTATTAATTTTTATTTTCTAAATTTCAACTTAAACAGGTGTAGCATGTATGGAAACAGTTTGCTGAACTGTTTCTATAAACATTTGTTGCTCTTAGTTCTTTTTTAATAAACCAAATACAGCTTAGAGACTAGTCATTGATTTTTATTAATACTGATTAAAATTTCTTGGATAAAAATGACAGTAATTTCAACGTTATTTATGCCCACTCATTGTACAAAAAATTCACATACATACATATGTACATACATACGAGTATATTTATAGATAGACATACATATTTACATACTTTGGAGTCCAAAGTTTGGACTTTGCGAAAAGCCTGCATTACTTGTAATGAATGAATTTTATTGATACCCAAGAGTTTCATAAATATAAATTCATGTTTGAAATTTCTGCCGGAGATAAAAACAAGTAAGGGCTAATAAATCAGTCAATGATTATTTGTATTTTATTTTTAAATCTTATTTAAACACAAAAATTTGTTTCTCACTGCACAATTAAATCAAACTTAAACAGCCAACACTGTAGATTTAAGTGTTGTTTAAATCTTACAAACACACCATATGTTTTGTGCATGTGTGTTTTTTTTTGAAGGCACGTACATGTACATCATGTGGTCGTATTAAAAAGAATTTCGTGTAATTTTCGCTAATATACAACAAATGTAACACATATTTTCATATCATGAAATATATAAATAGAAAAATGCATTCTGATGCTCTTTTTGTGTCATAAAATGTGTTTTTTGATATTTCACTTTTCTGCAAATTGAAAAATCAAATTTCTTATTTATATTGAACAGCTGATTTTGGAAAGTTTTCCATAATATTTGGAAATATTGTAGTGCTGCCGTACTTTCAACTTAATTTGATAATAACTTTAATGAACTACTGAAAAAATGAAAGTGTATTTAAACACATTTTAATTTTTAATGAAAATTAACTCAAACTATATTTAAACATTCACTGATTTATTAGCTATAAGAGTGTTATGTCGAATCTTATGTACCCTTCACCGACGTACATACGTATTAAAGTCCAGCACAAAACCATTTATAAGACCTTTCAAGACATGAGAGATTTTTCAAATGTTTTACTACAGCGAAATATTCTGAAACAAACGCTAAGCAACACTCTTGACAAGACATCTGTTTCAGTTGTTTGTCTTGCCAACAGTGTTGTTTAGCGTTTGTTTTAGAATATTTCGCTATAGTAATGCATTTGAAAAATCTCTCATGTCTTGAAAGATCTTATAAAAGGTCTTGTGCAGGACATTAGTACTATTGACAATGTCACTAGTAAATCACTACAATTTTACTATTGACATCGAGCGGGGAAATATCGGCATTGTGGACTAGAGCCCCTAAAATTTACTAGTGAATCTTTGGTGCCAATGTCTCCGTGTGGTCCCAAAAGAACTACTTTGTCAGTAGTGCTACAGTATAGTGGTGGATTTTCAATGACAAGCTAATGCTAAATGTCAATAGATGATTACATTGGCTGGGGTACACTTGGTCAGTAGTACTACACAGAAAAAAATAAGTTTCATTTTTGATAACAGAAATCCCGGTATTCAATCATTTTAATTTTCGAATTTCCTGTGATAAAGAAATCCGCTATATCAATAACAAAAATTGTAAAATAATAATATTTTTTTCTTCAATAATATAAAGATTTGAATTAATAAAATATCTTATCAATAATTTTTAATGTAAATGTAATGAATCAAAGAAAAAAGTTGTTGACTGAAATTTTATTTTCAGTGATAATTGTTATTTTATTGTATGTGTGTGTGTTGATGGATGAATGTTAGTTTGTTTTTGCTTGGCTGCGATTAAAACTAAATGTATTTGGGATGAGTCGAACCGGGAATCTCTTGACTAATAGACTAACGTGCTTACCATTCAGCTAAAGAGCAAATGGTTATTGGATTCGCAAATAATGAATACAGGCAAATAATGAGAAACTATGGTTCTTTTACATTTGTGCATTGCGTTTTGATATAATCTAAAAATAACTTTGTTGAGAAAAAAAACAAGCCCCGACTATTTTCGGCTACTTGTTGTAATTCACACGCATACAACACGACCAATCAAAAAAACAACAACATCAGCACATAACCATGTCCAGTCAATCAACAAGCAAGATAAACACCAACACAAGCAAAACAAAAGTAAATGATATTTTAAAATGCGCGGAATTGATAAATACAATATTCAAGTTAATCACAAGTATTATTGAAATTGAAAATTTTATTCATTAACATGGTTTTATTGAAAATAATTCTTGTCTATTTTTTTCTGTGTACTGACAATGTCTCTAGTAAACCACTACAATTTCACTATTCGCATTTCCTGCAGGGGAATGACCTACATTCTTTGACAGTAGAATTTTTTTCATAGATTGTATATCCTAACATAATCCATACCAACTAAGCCAACTTATTTCATATCTTCCGGTATTCAATAAAACTTAATACTACAAAACTTCAAGTGTTTCAATTAAAATTCCCACTGCTAATATTGCACGTTCACATATGTATGTATATCGCGATTTTATGTTAACTTTTTATTCTCCAAGAATTTTCGGTTTTGTTCAGCAGAAAGGAACAGTTTCAGGGAAATGGAATATGTTCTTTAATTAATTTTATAATTATGACTGTAATATACGGCCATGTCACAGAGTTCAATCCCGTTCGGAAACGGAATCCAATCCACCCCATTTGTGTAGGAGATGGTGTCTAAAAAATATAATTCTTTCTGCCAAAATAAAAAACCGACTTCAATGCAAAGTTTTGATAGAAGATAAGAAGAAGTACGTGAAATATAAAATTAAATTTTAATTAGCGTGCCTCCACCAATTTTTTAAATGCAAGATTGTGTATTTTTCAGAGCTCAGAGTGCGTGTTAAGTCTTGTCAATAACGATAAAGTAGAAGCAATTATAAAAAAATATTAAATTTTAATGGGCGTGACTACACCCATTTTTTTAAATGAAGGATTGTGTCTATTTTAGAGCTCAAGTTGTGTGGTAAGATTCGTAAAAATCGGTTAAGTAGAACCGCGTGAAATATTATAATAAATTTTAATGGCCGTATTATTTTTTCAACTTTTCAATTGTGTAATTACAAGAATCAAAGGTGTTTTATAGGTTTGGCAGCAATCAAATAAGTAGAATATCATATAAAATATCATAAAATTGTGGGCGTATTCCGCCCGCTTTTTATTTACAATGGAACTAATGGAAAGCTATACCCTCTCAAGCGAAAAATATAATTTTTACAATCGGTCTAAAATGTACCGAGTTATGAAAAAAATAGAGACGACTTGTTAAACTCCTCCTTTTTTGAAGTCGGTTAAAAACTAAAATACCGAAATTTGTCAGGAGTGTCCAGAATATTAGGGACGCTGATATGCTGGTTAGGGCTTGAGATCTTGAGGTGGAATTTAACTCTGTGACATGGCCGATAGTTTATGCTTTCTCAATTCCCTTAAAACGAATAAGTAGCCGTTGCAAGCTGTCACCGTGTGACCATCGATTTGAAACATAATTGTGCTCCGAGCATAATTTTTACCAAAAAGAAAATTTAAATTTTCCACCCCTGAAATCTTATATTTGATTTTAATACTAATTTATTTCGCTATAAAATATAAAATTTGTTTAATTAACAAAGAAAAACATAGTTTTATGTAGTTACTGATACACACCTCCAATCGGAGACCCATTTGGGTCCATTGTGATATGTATATCAGAAAAAAATACTAAAATTTAACAGCTCTGGAGCTGTTTTATGCTTTTGAAATATTTTATACCAAACTATTTCCTTCTAATAGATAAAATATATGTATTTAATTTATAAAGAAAAGTTTAATTTGACCTAGTTACCTTTACATTTTTTGTTTCCAATTTTTGTGTTTTTTGTTGTAACAATCTAAAATATGTTAAATTTATAGATAAAATGAAAAAATTATTTTAGTAGGTTACTTTTATATGCAAAAAAGTTGAGTTTTCCAACCTTGGAATCGGTTTTAAAATTTTTTTAATACCAATTTAATTCTTACTAAAACATAAAATGTGTTTATATGTCAACAAAACCAAACAAAAAAAAATTAGTTTTAGCTAGTTACCTTTACATGGCAAAATAAAGATTAAACTTTCCATCTCTGAAACCGTCTTTTCGATTCAATCTATTTTGGAAAATTTCTGATACACCAGTCCAAGACCGAAGTCTCTAGCTTTTCTGAGAGCTTAGAAAAACCGATTTCACGATTTCTTCCCTATTTATAAGGATTCAAAATATATATACTTAATGTGTCGCATAGGAATATTGTGGAAATTACACACTCAATGGCGAACCTATATTAATTGCCATTTTTGATGAAGGGTATAACAAACATTTTGAAATCGTACTAGACTTTAAATTTAAATTGTAAAAAAAGATTATAGCTATGCTGCTTAGTTATATAAAACAAATTTCATGTGTGAAATAACAATGCAATAAAATTTATATTATATGATGATGCCAAATTCAAAACGTTTCCATTTATTTCCCATTATTTTCTTTTCTAGCGGCGTGCGATTAAATTAATGTATGGTTTGTAGCCAGTGGCGGCTGTTAGCCGGCTTACAGCCGATCGGCTGTGTTCTCTGGCTTGTGCTCATGTGCGAAAACAAAACAAAAACACATTGAGCAATCGTTCCCATTATTTTTGTTTTGTTTTTGTTTCACTCACTTCAAAAAAAAAAAAAAACAAAAAACAAAGTGAAGCAATTTGTTTCGTTTATTTTCGTAATCTGCTTTTAAGTACACAGAAATCAAAACAAAAATAAATTTACAACTGTAATAGTGTCGATTATTTTTGTTACGAAAATCACGTCCTAACTCATACATCGCGGAATAAATAGCATAGCTATACACATTGTGTATTTCGTTGTATTTCAGTTATAAGAATAGGGGCTATTCACATATTACACAACGCTATTTTCGGAGTTTGAATACCATCGACGTTGGGGCCCGTAAAGTGGTCGTTTACGTTCATATCATGGGTCAGCTGAATTTTTTTCACGTCACTAAACTCCCCAAGTTGCCTGCGAAAGGCAGATAACTTATGAGCGGCACGAAGTCTACTACCTCGGGTTCTACTGCGCACTCTCACGAACAGTGGCCATACTTTCTGCTGATGTGAACTGAGCACCAAGATCGTGCGATTTGACCCCGTTAGACCTATTTTTATGAGGTTTTTTTAAGTCGCAGGTGTATGCGAAAAAGCTACAAACCACAGCGGTCCTCAAAAACAACACAACCCATTCGATCTGTCTAATTAAGCCGGATTTATGCGCCATCGTCATGGAAGCTATGGCGGACATTTGAACGATGTTATATTCCACACATAATGTCATCAATAGGGTTTTCAAACTAATTGAAAATTTTGATGATGTCTCACACACACTTTGTTTCATTTAAATTTAAAGATATTAAGAGATTAATGAAAGACCCCGCATATCAATTGAAATAAAATTATATTAACAAATTATTTCCTCCGCCGGTCATCATTAAAGATTATGTCTCATTCAAAAGACACGAAATTAATATGATATTATTTTCCTTCAAATAAGTCCTTATTAAAGTTAAAACCACCATAAATGTATGTTTAATATGTATAAACTTTTGTAAAACATCATAAATTGCATGTACAACATAGAAGGGCGCGCCATAATGGGAATATAAATTGCAAACCACAATCACGTCACGCCCTTTAATTTTACAATCAGCAAATCGTCGGTTGGTTTCTGCTTTGCGGCACAGTATATACAAAATACATTATGTCTGCAGCAAACCAGAAACCAACAGACGAAATATCTAGACGTTTAACAAACAAGACGTTTAAATATTTTTATTGACTCATAGTGGTATTTATTTTTGCAAATAATGTGTTAACGATATTTACTGCCATAACAGATTAAATAAAATTTATTACAAATAAAAAAATATCATTTTAAAAATACAAAAACAACAAAGTTTATTTATTGGCGATCAAAGGTCTTAACGCCTAAACTGCTCTTGAAATGTTATTTGTGATTTGCTTAAAACTATCAAAAAGCCATAAATAGTTGTGACGTTTCTGAACGACAAATAAAATTTATATATTTTAGCGCATTACATTAAATGTTAGTCGTATTGTATAGTCAGGCTATAAATAAGATATAAATATTCTAAAGATAAACAATATTTGCTCATTTATCTATTTATTTAGCAATTTATTAAAATTTATTATTTGCTATAATTTCTTTTTTTACATTAGGACTAGTATGCGCTGAAGCCGGTGTAGTTCAGTGACCAGTGTCTATGCCTTCATCACTTGAACTTTCCTACAACAACTGACACAAAGGAACACTAATGCACATCAAAAAAATGCGACTCCGCAACGATATAACGGTACGAAATCGATACGATATGTCGATACAAATTCGTAACTACATGTGAGTACAATTTCTTTTTCTTTTCTGCACCGAAAATTATCGAAATAATTTGCAAATACATACTTATATTTGTATACCCTTTATCAAAAATGGTAAAGGTTTGTCATTCCGTGTGTAATTTCCATAATATTCATATGCGACCCTAAAATATGTATATTCTGGGTCTTTATGAATAGGGAAGACGAATAAGCGATGTCCGGCTGTCCATTTCATGTACATGTAATCGAGTTTTCGAAGCTCCCAGAAATGGTCCAAAATAGATTTGTATTGAAAATCAGCGAAATCGAGCAGACGGTTTCAGAGCTGGAAAACTTAAACTTGATTTTGCTATATAAAAGTAACTAGGTTAACACACATTTTTTATTTCTTTTTTAAATAAACTTATTTTATATTTCAGTACGAATAAAATTTGTATTAAAAATATAAAAAAATAAAAAAGACGTTTCCAGGGTTGGGAAATTTAACTTTTTTTGTTATATAAAGATAACCTACTAAAACTAATTTTTCCTTTTTACGAGTATCTCTAAATTAAAAATTATCTTAAATTTTTAAAAGACAAAGATTGGTGTAAGAAATCAAAAAATTTTAAAATTATGATTCCGGGGTTGGGAAACTTACGCTTTTTGTGATATTTAAAAGCAACCAGGAATAATTATTTTTTTCTTTTTTATATTTTAATTTATATACATATGTGTGTATATATTTTATGTTTTGGAAAGAAAAGTTGGGTATAGAGGATTAGAAAAATAAAAACAACAAAGCTGGAAAATTTTAACATTTTTTTTATAAAAAAACAAAATCATTTTGATCATTTTGAGTTCATCCTAAAACCAAGTTCAACAGCTAAATAGTGAAATAGTGAGTAATTTAAAAAAAACCCGGCATGAAAATATTATTTAGTTTGTTTGTAATAATTTTGTAAATGTAGTGTTGCGTATATGCAACATTGGTCTATTGCGGCAATTTTCGAAAAATAAAAACTAATTTTTGTATGCACATTCTAAGATGCGCCCAAAAGGTCTGACTCAGGCTGAAATTGAAAAATTTGCCAACTTTGATTGGGATGATTCGGCCGACGAGGAAAATGAAGAAGAAGAAAATGCAAATATGGACAGAATTACAGAAGAAACTTTGAAAAATTTGGATAACAGAGATGAAAGTGTGCAAGTTGGTTTGATTGACCAATTTATTACAACCGAAAATTATGGAGATTTGAGTTAAAATGGAAACGTTGCACAGGATGTGATGGAAAAATTGATTTACGAAGTTTGAAGTGGAGGAGTGCAGAGTTTATGGAAAGCGAGACCAGCCGGAAAAGTCAATTATGCATCAATGAATTCAGGAACTTCATCACCTTCTCCATCGACTGCGTCATCACCAGCTCCATAATCACCAGCTCCATAATCACCAGCTCCATAATCACCAGCTCCTTCTACGGGTTCTGTTGCAGAGCCTCCAAATTCCTTACGATTTGATGGTTATAATCATTGGCCGGAATGGGGAACAAAGGGCAGATGTAGGGTATGCTGCACTGTGTTTCCAAGCTGTAAATGCAGCAAATGCAAGGTGCAGTTGTGCTCCAATCCTCAAAAAAATTGTTTTGTATCCTACCATACGTAAACTGAAATAAACGGCATTTGAAAAAAAATCAACTTGTACTTAAATTTATAACACCATTACCCAATCCTGTAGCTCTTGAGCCAGGATACCTAATACATTGAAATTTTTGTCAGTTGATACTACTCAAAAAAATTTTAGCCACGCCCATTTTAATTCTAGCATTAGAGGGTTAAATTAACTCATTTATAAAAAAAAAATCACTGTTTATGATTAAGTGTGCGAAATGTACAATGTTCGAAAGTTTCTGACCGAACGGGAATTTGCTTCTATGATATGGGCCGAAACTATAGTTTTTCTTTTCCCGGAATTTTTCATTTCCCGGGAAAGCGGGAACGATTTTTAGGTTTCCCGTTCAATGCAAAACAATACAAAATATTTTTTAATTTAATCTATTTCAAACAAAAAAAAAATTATAATTCATGAGATCGATTAAATAATAACGTTTTATAAATATATTAGTCCAAAAAATAATACCATTTCAGTTCTTTATATAATAGTATAATTTAACGAAAAAAAAAACCGATTACATTATTAAAAAAATATTACAAAATATTTATTTTGAAATAGAAAAAAATCTAAAAAAATTTTTCTATTACCGAAGTTAGTTTTCTAAAATCGTGAGATTTCAAATCGATCGGTTTACAGAACAGGGCCGATATTTTCTCATTAAAGTAGTATGCATATTTTGATTTTGATATAATAGAAATTTGATTTCTATTTTTCGTATTTTTGCTTTTATTTAAAAATTAATTCAATTCAAAGTTTTTTTAAAAGAGGAGAGGCAATGAATGCCTATTACTATCAATAGGTGTTACCTACTTTAGGAAAGGTATAGTGAGAGAGAAGAAAATGTAGAGGAAAGCTTCATTATTTTACAGCTCTGCTTTGTGCACCTTTCTTTTAATAATGCAGTGTTGCAGCGCCTCTGGTGTCAATGCGGCGTATTAAATTTTCAAAGCAGTGCTTAGTAATCATTTTACCAACGAAGGAGAGCGCTCTGATGTTACATTAGGATTAGTATCCATTGAAGCAGGAGTAGGTCAGTGACCAGTGTCTGTGCCCTCATCACTTGAACTTTCCTACAACAACTGGACACTAATGCACATCAGAAAATTGCGTGGTGTTGATATTTAATGATTCTCAGAACCGGGCTAGAACCCAAGACTAACAACTTTAGCCAACGCCATCTTTATTTTTAAAATGGTGTAATTTTCAATTTCTTTTTACCTTTCCCAGCGGTAACGCTGATTATTAACAACTAATTCTCATTAAAAGCTTTGATAAGAAAGCTTTTTATTAATTATACTTCCAATACTTGTCAAACCTTAGAAATAATTCTAGTGTGTGCTTGTGTGGTTTGTAAACAAATCACACATTTAAAAAACTGGTTAACAGTTTTTTGAAATTGATTCAAATCACTGCCGGTTAGTTTGAAAATGAAAGCAACGATTTTTATGTCAGCTGTGGCTTTTTTTATTTTATTTTATATCTTTTATTTTATAGTCGAATTCGGCGAAGCTGAGTCTATTATTTGTGACTCAGACTCAGCTTCAGTAAATTAATTTACTACGGAAATTCCTATGTACATATGTATGTATTTAAATATTTTTTATAGTTCACTTCTGTTTTTTTTATATTATATTATTAAAGGCGGCCGGCCATCTTTGGACAATTTGTGGGTCTGCTAAAACTGAATGTTGTCTATTGTTATATTTTTTATATGTATATACGAGTACATACACAATATTTTAATAAGGAAATAAACCATCAACTCCAACTTAAAATTAGCAAAAATACATACATATGTACGTAGATAAGTATCAGATATATATTTACATAGTTTTTTGCATCGCAAATCAGCATCATGTCGATATATCAGGCGTTTATTTTCAAAGTGGCATAAGTCATTCCATTAAAAAGAAGAACTAAAATCTCTTTAAACCATATAAACAATTTTATGTCTTTATAACTTTAACTAAGTTTTGAGCATAATTTAAATTGTTACAACAATAAATGACATTTCTTTGATAACTTCTTTTCATATTATGCGCGGTGTTACATTTTCTTCATCTTTCGATTTGCATTCATGCTGCTATTCTTACAAAAAGATTTTACATAAATACATAATTCAAATTTGTTAGAGTTACCTCCTCTATTTTGAGTAAATGTTATTGTTTAAAATAAATTTTAAATAAAACTTTACTTTTTTTTAGCTGTAAAGCATATTTTCACTTTCCCAAAGAAGGAAGGATTAGTTTATTTGATATAATTTTTTATTTTAAAAACTGTTTATAATTTGTGGTTGCTAGTATTATTGCTATTTGGCAACTGAAATTAGCATTTTGGAAACTGGCAACGCAACCAAAGTGCGGTTGCCAACCACAATCGAGCCATAAATAATAAATAACTCATGGTAAAATCCTCTTTCTAAATGAAACAAGCAAACTGAGAACAAAAATGTAAAGTTGAGATAACCCAGTCACGAAATTATGAAGTGTTGTGCTAGTAAAATCTATAAATGTAAACAATTACAACAGGCGAGGAGTTGCGGCAATTAATGGTTTCAAACGGCGATCCTCTACTGAACCCGTAGATGAAATATCTTAATTAAATAAATTTGCATACGTCTTTGCTTATTTCTGCACTATTTTGAGACACGCCGTCTCAGTTCTGAAAATATACATTTACATGATTTTATAAACTCTCATTGAATTTCCCTCGTACAAGCATTTAAAACAAATGTATAATTCATAATCTTTTTAAACGGAACTTATCAATAATATTGTGGGTAAACATTTGTCATTTATTTATTAGCAGATCGTTTTCCTTATCTATTTAAAGGTTATTTAAAGATATCGTTTAGTGTTAATTGTAGGAATTATCAGCAGAATATTGTTAGCATTTTAATTATTGGCGCATATAATTAAAGTGGATGTGGACGTACTAAATTGTTTATCAAACAACATTTTATAATGTTGTTTATTATTCGATAAACCCATGTAATTTAAATTAAGCAATAAATTATTAAACAATATCTTGGAAGTATTTCAACCTAGGTAAACCCATATATTTTATAACTTTAATGTAAGATAAAAATAATTTGAAATATTGCTCTCTGCAGAACATTAAAATAATTATTTAATTGAACGTCAAGTTAAAATTCATATGAAAATGAAAAACAACAATTCTGGAGATGGGTTTTAGAAACTAATGCCCCAAGTGTGTTACGAGAACGGCGTTACCGTTAGTGACTTTTTCAATTACTAGTGCAAGGCGAATTCATATCAGGTGATCTCAATTCAGCAGCTGATGATCAGCTGTTATTTTCTCTGGTGTCAAAACAAAGCAAAACTTTCGGAAATTTTACACCAACGAATATACAAGGCGAATATGTAGAGTTGTAAATCGAAATCACCTGGTATCAATTCGCCTTGCACGAGTACTTTTAGTTTGCTTAAAACTAACTTTCTGTTTCAATCCTTGCTTTTTTCCAATAAAATTTAAAACGAAAAAATGAGTCTTCGGAGAAGTAAAATAACCAATAAGGCCCATTATTAACTAGCACCTATCGATATGAGTAATTATTTGTGTTGATACTCATAGATATTAATGCTTGTTGATGCGTATATGCTTTAATACTCATACTCGCTTGAGTATCGATAAGTTATGTGTTTTAAAAATTTTACTTTTTGTGTTTCTCTGATTTTCACTAAATACTCTTTCCGATGGTAGTATAATTTTAGCTGTCTGGAAAAAACTTAAAAATATATGACGTACTAAAAACAGAAGTGATTAAGTGGTTCTTATCATCTGATCGATTTTGATGTATACCACTCTACTCGTCCGATTCCTAACCTACTGCATCAACCAATAGCGTTGAGGTATTCATGAGATGCCCTATACCAATCTTTGATATATCGGATAGCTCGTCCGTATTAAAATATTAGGTCTGTTCATTTACTTTTGCAGCAGAAACTAGCAATGAGATAGTAAGGCAGAAATTTACAAAATTACTCTCCTAAATATGAAAAAGTAAATGAACGCTTCACTTGTAAAAACTTGCAAGAAAATTTTTTTCATATCAGAACCATGGATGGAAATCATGATACAATTGTACTTTTTCTGATGTATT
This sequence comes from Tachina lurida, assembly GCA_944452675.1. NCBI lineage: Eukaryota > Metazoa > Arthropoda > Insecta > Diptera > Tachinidae > Tachina > Tachina lurida. Next base: position 38,618,823 of record OX101754.1, on the reverse strand, counting down.
TTGTTTGATAATATTTTAAATTGCAATATTTTGTAGAAATTGACATTAATATGCAATTCTTTACACAGTTTCATGTATTTTTACTATTTTTATGCATTTTTCATAATTTTATTCATTAACAAATACAAAAACCCCACTTTCCATCTCTGATAATATATGAGAAGCAAACAAAATTATTTGCCATTAAAATTTAATTTATGTGGCTTAATGAAGGAAAAACAATAAATTAAGAAAACATGATTTCTTTTTACATTTGTATACATGTTTTTTTTAACAAAGAAATGCAAATTTTTCAATTTTCCTTTTTCAGATATTTTTTTAATAATTAATTTGACAACAAAACACACATCAGGCGGTTGGATGATTCTTGCAAGTAAACATTTTACTAGTAAGTCCCAAGTTCACACTTGCAATTTTTGTTGCAGCAACTTTTTATTTTTTAGTGCAAAAGAGCGAGAGAGGAATACAAAAAGTATATATTTCTATTTCAACACTCTCACACATATTCAAGAATTATTGCAACAAAAATTGCAAATCTGGACCGGCACTAATAATTTGTAGGAATTTTGTTGTCTCTCAATTTTTTCTCTCTTTTGACGCTCTCTCCTTGCAAACTTTTTAAGTTAATGAACAGTTTCCAGTAACAATTGTTACAAATTCGTAATAGTTTTTAGTAAATGAACAAACCTATTATAATGCAGTAGTTTTGATTTAGCTACCCAAATTTTTTGACAATTCAAAATTGTAACGCAGTTTTTGTTTCCAGCCGGGGTAGGCGTCAGCCTGTCCAGGTTCTTACCAAAGGTCTGCTTCCTTTGCAAATAATAACACGAAGATGTTGGTGTTTTAATATTCAGAGAACACAATATACTTTATTTAAGAAACTTAACTTAACTTATGTTACTAAAACTATTAATAAATCTGCTAAGCTCTCGTCCTCACTGGATATGATACTTCGGCGTTTGATGTTGAGGTGTCACTCGGGTAGGCTGCCTCCTGCCTATCGTGAAACTCCGCTGCTGAATAAATCTAGGAATATGAAAATATGGTATGGTGTATTGTATGCATGTTAACATTGCTACAAACGCTGAATATACGAAGAATGCGGAGGTTCGTATATTCCATAACTATGGGTTAGTTATATCTACAGATTGAATACACGAAAGATTCGGGGGTTCGTGCACTCGGCTAAATACGAGCTAATTACAAAATACGAACATACGAAGAATGCGGAGGTTCGTATGTTCCATAACTATGGGTTAGTTATATTTACAGATTGAATACACGAAAGATTCGGGGGTTCGTGCAGTCGGCTAAAATACGAGTTATGTTCACTACCACACGAAAGATTTGGAAGTTCGTGTATTACTAAATACGAGTTATGTTACTCACTACAAAACACACGAAAGATTCGGAAGTTCGTATGCCTTACTAAATACAATACACGAAAGATTCGGGAGTTCGTGTATTCGGCTAAAATACGAGTTATGTTACTCACTACAAAACACACGAAAGATTCGGAAGTTCGTATGCCTTACTAAATACAATACACGAAAGATTCGGGAGTTCGTGTATTAACGAAATACCATTTACGAATACATGAAAGATTCGGGAGTTCGTGTATTCGGCTAAAATACGAGTTATGTTACTCACTACAAAACACACGAAAGATTCGGAAGTTCGTATGCCTTCCTAAGTACGAGTTATGTTACTCACGACAAAACATACGAAAGATTCGGAAGTTCGTATGCCTTACTAAATACAATACACGAAAGATTCGGGAGTTCGTGTATTCGGCTAAAATACGAGTTATGTTCACTAACTACAAAACACACGAAAGATTCGGAAGTTCGTATGCCTTACTAACTACAATACACGAAAGATTCGGGAGTTCGTGTATTAACTAAATACGATTATCAACTTTACTAAGTAATATATGTATATCGAGCAAGAATCGGCAAAGCACTCGGATGGTAGTTCAAGTGGCCTTCTTGTAACTACCATTCGTACGGTGCCGTGACTTGCTCCCCGACTGAGTATAAAGCTTGAAGTCTTATACTGATTCGCTGATTAACTTGATGAGACTTCTAAGGTATATTTTGTCAATATGTATGTTTACTCACAACTGCGAATAAACCATTAGTAATGTATCCTACATTAATTGGGTTGGTAGATACTCCGCAGTCATGGTGTACGTAACATAATATATGAAATATGAAATTTTGTGGCGGCACGTTACAAAATTATTGTCATACAAAAATCAATGTCAGCAGCACATCGACTTACCTGCACAAAATATTTGTTTCATCTAGTTATTCCCCAAAATCCGTTTTTAAGTGCACTTTTTATACCTGCGCATTTAACATCTTTTTTTCAATTTTAAATTATTTTCATATAAAAAATTTAAGTTAGATGCATACATTTAAAAAATGTGTGGACCACTTTTTCACACAAATATTCAACTTTTTATTCAACTTAAGTCGCTTTTTAAAAATGAGAATTACAAATCACTCCAAGTTGGCGTTTATTGCCTCGGCTACCGAAGATGCATTGGGTCAACATTGATTGCACCGCTTTTTAACCTTGCCTAACCTAAAATACACACATACATACACACATCTGTATTTATAAATTTTTTTTTTTTAAATTCTCTTTGTTTTTAACGAATTTTCATTGCTCTTTATGTTATTTTTTGCATTAAAAATATCAATGAATTTTTATTTGAAATAAAAATTTAATAAAATACGAGGGCGGTTCGGAAACTTCTTAGCTTAGCACAAAAAGCGCGGTATAAACAGAAAAAAGTTAAGTGTTTTGGAAACTTCCATCTCTGCTATGAACACATGTTAAATTTTGTTTCGATCTGGCAACTCCTTCATATATAAACAGGTGTTCACAAAAGACGCATTCGCGATTTTTTAACAATGGAAAAATTAGAAATGCGTGGTGTCATTAAATATTTACATAAAAAAGGTTTATCGGGACAAGAAATTCATAATGATATGGTGAATGTGTTAGGTGAAAGTGCTCCTTCATATGCAACAGTAAAAAATTGGGTTGCTGAATTTAAACGTGGTCGTACAAGCATTGAAGATGAACCACAACAACAGAAATTGTAGCCAGAGTGCATGATATGGTATTAAATGATCGACGAATAAAAGTGCGTGAAATAGCTAATATCATGGGCATCTCAAATGATCGAGTCCATTTAATTTTGCATGAAGAACTACAGATGAAAAAGCTTTCTGCAAGTTGGGTGCCGCATTTGTTAACAGTCGACCAAAAACGCATAAGAATGAACATTTCTCAAGCTTGTTTGGATCGTTTTAAGCGAAATAAAATGGATTTTAAGCGTCGTTTCATAACTGTTGATGAGACATGGATCCACCACTATACTCCAGAGACAAAAGAACAATCCAAACAATGGACTGAAGCTGGAGGAAGTGCCCCAAAGAAGGCAAAAACAATTCAATCGGCTGGTAAGGTTATGGCAACGGTTTTTTGGGACTTCAAAGGTATTTTATTGATTGACTATCTGCAAAAGGGTAAAACAATAAATTTAGAGTACTATTGCAACCTTTTGGATCAATTAAATGTACAAATTCGAGAAAAATGTCCTGGCTTACAACACAAAAAAATAATTTTTCATCAAGACAACGCACCAGCGCACAAGAGTGTTTTAACAATGGCTAAAATCAACGAATTAAAGTACGAGTTGCTTGGCCACCCACCTTATTCTCCTGATTTGGCTCCCAGTGACTTTTACCTGTTCCCAAATCTAAAAAAATTCCTTGCTGGCAAGCGTTTTACCTCAAATGAAGATGCAATTACAGTTGTAAGCCACTATTTTGAAGACCTTGAGGAAAACTATTTTAATCAAGGGATATAATTGCTAGAAAAGCGTTGGACTAAGTGTATTGAAGTTTCCGGAGATTATATTGAAAAATAAAAATATTTTTGAAAAACTAACTATTCTCTTTCATTGATAGGCTAAGAAGTTTCCGAACCGCCCTCGTATCAAACACTTATGTGCCCTTAATTATGAAAGTGGTCTAAGTCATATATTTCATTGCTCGAAATATTTAGTAGATTATATATATGTATTTGAACAAATTAAAATATATTTTTATATGGATGTGTTAGAAGCTAAAAGGCCTAACTCCTTAAAATAAAAAGTTTGAGTAAATTAGTAATGTTTGGCAAATAGATTTCCAAAATTTATGAAAATTATAAAAGGTACATAATATTTTTATGGTATTTAACAGAAAAAAATGGAGGGGACGGGGGACTCCAGCATAACAGATACATTGGCTAGTTTTATAAAATTTCATAAAACATGGAAATTTCGCTTGACTAAACCAATGCGTTTAATTAAAGTGGAGTTAATTGGAGTAGCTTTTGAAAAAATTCAAATAAGATTCATGTTTTTAATGGAAAATATCTAAATAATACAAGAACATAGAGTTCACAACTAAATTAGATAGTAATAAAACAAAATTAAGAAATTTTCGAAAAGTGGAGTTGGGCCTTTTAGCGTCTGACACTTCCATATTATGCATCATTTTAATTTAGAGTTGTACTAGTCTCGATTCATATAAATTTATTTTATATCTACTAAATATATATGAATTGAAGTTTTTTTTAATATTTAATATTTCGAAGCAAAAATGCATATGACTTAGACCAGTTTCATAATTAAGGGTACATATACATACATACATACATACATGTACATATGTACATACATTAGTGTGTACCAAAAAAAATAATTTTTTCGATTTTTATAGGTACCCCAGCATTTTATGAAAGCTTATAGGGTAAAGTATTTTTGTGATTTTTTTTCAGATTTTTGGAGGCAGGGTTGCCAGATTTTTTACGAGCTATTTCGCCAAATTGATTTTAAAATCGCCAAAAATCACCAAAAATTGATTTTGTGTGGTTTTTCTTAATATATGTTTGATAATAAATTTGTTTTTATATAACACTTTTTTAATATATAAATTTTTAAAAATTAATCGTATAAAAATTCAGCAGCAAATCGCCAAAAGCAGAAATAAAATCGCCAAATTTTTTTTTTATTTATTTTATTAAATTCAAAACGCATTAGTAATTAATTAATATAAGAAAAATCATCAAAATCAAATTGCTTTAATCGGGTATGTTCTGTATTCCACACCTTTTAATTTCACGTGGAATACAGAACATACCCGAATATCTTGCAGACGAGTTTTGGTAGGATTTATTTTTGAAACTGCTCCTCTAACAAACTAATTTTCCCGAATTACTAAAATTTTCAAATTAAATTTTGTTAAAAAATAGCCATTAAATCGCCAACAAATTTATTTATCGCCAGAAAAATCGAAATGTCGCCAAATCAAAAATTTAGTCGCCAAACAAGTTGAAAAATCGCTACGTTTGGCGAGAAATCGCCGTATCTGACAACCCTGTTTGGAGGTCGCTAAAATCGATTTTAACCCGAAAATCGGGTTTTCTCGACATTTTTTTTTAATACTAAGTAAATTTTTTAAAGAAAACTGTTCAGACTTTACTTCTCTGTGCAGATATTATATTTTTCCGCTATTTATTTCCTCATTTGGGTACCCTTTATAACATTTTTTTTGTAAATTTAGTATATATTTTAAAAATAATGCCTTGTAACTTTTAAAATTTCTATTGAAGTTTAAAAAACGAATGATACAGTTTAAATTGTGGGTAAATTCGGAGTCATTGAAAGAAAAAAGTCTTGAATACGCTCTTACCGTTCCAAAGTTATAGCTTTTTAAGTTTTGTGCACATTTTGTGAAATTAAAAATATTTGTTCAATTCACAATCTATTGTAAGTGTAGTAGGTCGTTAAGTTGTACAATAGTTGTAAATATGTTGGTGGTAGTTTCCATAGAAACCTTTGCTACTTCCCAGCAAAAAAGTTTGCTTACTAGAATGCAAAAAAGTGTATGTACTCTTCAGTCGTAAGTACATACAATTTGACTGAATAACCCATTATTTTTGTTTGAGAATTTCAAAAAGTATGCGGTACCCTATACTTTTTGCCTACAAATATCCAAAAGTTAATAGATTACTATTGCCTAAAAGTCTTCAAAATTTAATGGGTTATTTTGTGGATTACTTTTTGCCTAACATTGTTCAAAAATAATTTTTTGCTAATAAAAATAAATAGAATTTTGTTAAAAATTTTTATCTATATAAACTTCATTATTAACTGGAAAGTACTACAATAAGTACTTTCACGTAATGATATAAATAAGTACCACTCATTACTTTGTAAGCCATTAAAAGAGTGCTACCCATTACAAAATCTTGAAAAATTTTTTCTGGGTATTTACACAAAATAAAATAAAAAACCAATATATTTTATATTTCCAAAAGAAAAATTAATAACTCGTAGAAAGTAGGAACGTAGGAAGCTGTTCTAAAGGATGCTTTTTTAGAATGTGACAACTGTGAGTTGGCATCACTGCTTTAATTGAGCACACATTTAACAGCTGATAGTTGCTTTTTGTTTAGTTTGCTTTGAAATTTCATTATGAATTGACTTACACCAGAGCAACGCGTACAAATTGTTGAAATTTTTAATCAAAATATTTGTTCTATTAGTCAAACTCATCATGTACTTCTTCCATTTTCCGATGGAGCCCATTTCTGTTTAAATGGGTACGTAAATAAGCAGAATTGTCGCATTTGGAGTGAGGAAAATCCGTAAGCTTTTGTCGAAACACCATTACATCTACAGAAAATTACTGTTTGATGCGCTTTATGGGCTGGCGAATGATGATGACGATGATGGTCAAAATGTTACTGTCAATTTTGAACGGTATTGGAACATTACGTGGCATTAATCTTGCTGATATGTGGTTACAACAGGACGGAGCCACATGCCACACAGCGGGAGCTACAATTGATTTGCTTAAGGAAACTTTCGGTGAAAAATAATTTAACGTAATGGACGAATTAATTGGCCACAAAGATCGTGTGATTTAACCCCATTGGATTATTTTCTTTGGGGTTATGTTAAGTCACTTGTCTACGTCGATAAACCACAAACAACTGAACACCTGAAATTTAACATTCGCCGCAAATGCTGCGAAAAGTTGTTGAAAATTGCTGCTTCAGATTGCGCCTCCTACGCGCCGGCCGTGGCGGCCGGCCACATGGCAGAAATCCTATTTAAACATTAAGTTCACAAAATTTTCTTTCCAATAAAGCCCGTTTTATTGATATTAAAAATATATTTCCTTGTTTTATTATGATTCGAACTTGTGTCAGTCACTCTATAAAAAACACCCTTTACATCGAAAAACTGCGTTCGACAGTTACTGAAGGTAAGGTGGCGTATTTCTATGATTTTTTTTTTGCTTTTGAACCTGATTCAAGGGTATCGGAAATTTTTTTCAATATATGAAAGCCGATGTTTTTCTCTATGGAATTATACAACTTTTTATGGTTCCGTACACCAAAGGTGAAAAGGAACCCTTTTGCCCGTCACAGGCTGTTTTTTCGAGAACCGCAAGAGCTACGGAACTGAAATTTTGACAGACTATGCAAATCTTTGGCCGCTACAACAACAAGTATTTGACAGTTAAAAATGAAAGGGTGTTCTAAAGCGAGCAACGAAAACTATACTTTTGTATATAGACATTCCGCATTTATTACTTGTAGTTCAGGCAAGTAAAAGTGAGTTAAAACGCTGGGATATTTTGGAAGTATGTATTTCATTTTATTAAAAAATAATTTTTTTTTTGGTGTTAATACACCGAGAAAAATCTATACGCAATTCATTTATGCAATTTGAGATCTATTTCACTTCTTTAGTTTAATAATTTTTCCTAGCTAAACAAATTTGGACTTTTAAAGCGCAGTAGCAAGTCATTCCCTTCAAAATAAGTTCTTGTGATCAATTTTCTTTACGATTGTACATTGTTTGTATTGTATATCTATATGATTTAATGTTTAGGCAGCTTCTCAATATTTTGCGTTTCGAAAAACAACACTAATCGCAATCTGTTTTTAAATTTTATTGTTTTAAATTTTTATATTTCATGAAAACTGAAAACAAACAAACAATATAAAAAGAAAAGTACGTGTACAAAAATAAATTATTTACTTAAACTTGTAAATCATGTTGTGAAGAAAAGTAAGCGCTAAGTAGATTTGTAATTCCATAGTCAGAATAAGGCAGGGGTTCCCAATATTTATGTGCTCTTGAGTCATTTGACTCCGCTGTATTTATATTTTCAATACAAATATGAGCATCTCATGTACATCGAAAGTTTTAAAGTCTAATTCATAAGAAATGAATTTTTTTCTAAAATAAAATCCCCCTATTCTAAACGGCCGTCGCGAAAAATATATATTGCGAGATAATTTAGATTGTTCGCAGGCCAACTGCCTTTGTTACCCGTTATTTTGTTTTAACTGAAAGTTAGCAAGTATTTTTTTTTAAATGGGGCCTTATTCGCTACGAAAAGAAATTGCCGTGAGAAATGTGATTCAGAATAGAGCTGTACAACAATTGCCCCGGAAGGCATATAAAGATGTTAAGCACGAAAAATAATACAAATGGGAAACTAGAAAAGTTCGACGGAAAGACCAAGCGAAAAAGCTTAAAGAACTCTTAGCGAGTATAATTAGGTAATTCATATGAAATAATGTACGTTTATCTCACAGTCTAAAATCAACAAGAGGTTGTAGAACCAACTAACGAAGTGGGTCGGTTGTTTAAATGGATGATGCTACTGAGCGGTTGGGCAACAGCTGCTGATGACCTCGATTACATTCAAATGTAATCAAGCAGCTCGTCTATAATAATGTAAAAATTTAACAAAACATCGCGAGAAAAATATTTATTCGAAGCACAAAAGAAGAGAAACAAAATGTTTATTACATGGTAATCTATAAGAAAATGTAAAGCTTGTAAAGCCCCCCCCCCCCCAGTAACTAGCGATAACAATTTTTTTTTATCCGCTAATTAATGCGAATGAGGAAGTTAATAACGAAAATATTTGAAACAAAATTTAAATACGTAAAATCTATTTTCATTGAAGGGCATTTCCATTGTGACGGGTGTGACCATAGCACTAGCATTTTTTTTAGTATGTTAATATTAAAAATATTTAATAGTAGTTATAAAATGAAAGAATATGATTTCTAGTTAGAATGGCCATCAGAAGGCTGCTACGGATGTGATCTTACAAATGGATCCTATTAAATACTTGCTTCCTGGAAAAAACTAATTTTTATCAAAAAAAAAAACTTTACAAAGATATAGACGGGTATGACCTATGTAGTATGAAAACTCGAAAAAAGCAGAATAAAGTTCTATGTCACCAGCCGGAATTTTTATTCTTGTGCTTTCTGGAGGCAGCAGAGATTCTTAAGCAAGCTCTTTAAAGAATTGTTTAATATAAGCAATATTTTTGATGATCTACAAGGAAGGTTACTTATGTTTAACTTTATTTTTGACATATTTAATGTATTTATTATTACAGTGACAATTTTGATAAGGTTTGTTGAAACCGCAAATTTTTATATTTCAATTAATCGTCAAAACTCTCATTGTAAGACATTTAAGTCCCCATGCTCCTCATAGTATCGAAGGGAATATATTAGAGATCGACCGAAGGCGTTTTTTTTTTGGCCGAAGCCGAAGCCGAACTTCGGCTAAAATCCTAAACTTCGGCCAAAACCGAAGCCGAAGCCGAATGTTTTAAATTTTAAAAATGATACTTACGTTTTATATGAATTAAGAAAAAAGTTTGCTTTTTTGAGATCACTGAAATAGCTGAAATATCTATTGGATACATAACAAGAAAAATAAAACTATTTTGCAATTTCTAGATTGCTTTTTCATATGATCACTCACAAGAACGTCCAAGTAAAAGAAAATAGAAAGCAACAGGGTTGTATTTCAAAGCAACCCCTTCAAAACGTTAAACACAATAGAAACTGTCGGCGAGCAACGACCAAACATAATTTTATTTTTCAAGCTTGGAATGAAAAATATTCGGCTTCGGCTAATCGGCCGATTTTTGCCATAGGCCGAATGTTGGCCGATTACCAATTTTTGGCCGAAGGCCGAAGCCGAAGCCGATTAATCGGTCGAACTCTAGAATATATACAACATACAAAGTCTAAACTGCAACAAGAAGAAAACAAGAGGATGGGGTCTTAGGGATTATCAGCGAACTTAAAATTTGATCATATGATGCAGAGCAGTGATGCATTTACGTACGGTTTTTAATAAAGATGAGAAAGGCCGAATATACATTTCAAAGCATTTCGTAATTCAACATTCAATGAAATGGGCATTTATTTTTGAATATGATATCTGAAGGAAAAATGTCCACACTTTCTTCGCACTTAACGGATTTCTATTTGTGTATGTATACTTGGTAGTAACGCCTCCAGTACTGTATTTTAGTAATAGAATATAATGGAATTACACTAAATCATTCACAAATATCACTGCAGGAAGTGGAACTGACACAAGACTAGTCACGTGATCGGTCTTTAAGTGATAGGGACCAGTCCGAGTTCTAACACTTCCTATGAAGCGGACCAGTAGAGTGGTTCGATTTTCGACTTTTTTCGAATTCAATGCTCCACCACACCATAACCTCTGGAGGACATATAATATAGCCCAAAAAACCATAGAAACAGTAATATTAGCGAAATTTCACTATTCGCCAGAGCCTCAAAGTTTTTCAAAAATGTCCAAAATAGGCCAAATTTTGATGATTTTAATGTCACGTTTTCTGAATGGGCAAGCGATATACAATATTAAAACAAGTATAAAACTACATAAAATTCATATTTTAAACAAAATAAATCTTTATTTTAGTCGAAACCTGCCGACAAGACATAAAAATTCTTTACAAAAAAGTGGTTAAAAAAGATGATTTTCAGCGAAAAATTTAATGATGTTTGTACGAGATTTTAATGCAAATTTTTGCTACAAGTTATGAGGTCGGTCAAAACATTTAAAAATGTGTTTTCGGATGATTTGCCAGTTTGGCCGCAAAATGCAGTGAATGATTTAAGTGCGGATCAACGCTACTTGTTTTAGATGTGTCATTCCATTCAAACAGGTATCGTCGATTCATCTTTGGCTATGAAGAACCCTGGAACTATGGTTCATTCGAGATTCCTAGCTACGGCTAATCGAATTCTTCGATACTATGTATTTGTCAGTATTGCTTCGGTGAAGCTCACTACGTTAGTAAATTTCATAATTAAAGTTTATGCACCGATGTGGTTTACTATCAAAGCAAATGAATCATTCAAATTGGGGCCAAAGCATTATTTTAAATTCATTGAACTCGTTCGTAACAATGTCGAGTCCAAACTGCGTGAGAAAATCTTCAATGTTGTCGCAAGAAATGGATATTTTGCACATGCCGAAAATATTCTCTTATCGATGTTAACGGATGATGATTTAAATATTAGAAAAAATGCTGTTGAATCCATTTTACAAACAAAAGATTCCGCAAAAAACGCACATGAAATTCGTAAATTCACGAAACCGAAAATTAACTTCAAAGCATACTTTGAAATGGTTGATATACGGAATACAGTTCCACCCATCGCACAGTTTTTATCGACGGAACAGCTGAAAAATTGCATTGAGAATGTAGATAATTGGCTAAATAATGCAGTAAAAGGCATTCCAAATGACACACAAGCCGTCGAGAGATCAATTAAATTAGTCAGCTCAGTATCTTCACAAGTTGTTGGTGAAACTAACCGTAATCTTTTACCAAAAGCAAACAGCAACAACGATTACGATAAATACATGAATGATTGATTGAAATCGAACAAACATCATAAAATTTTTCACTGAAAATCATATTTTTTTACCACTTTTTTGTAAAGAATTTGTATGGCTTGTCGGCAGGTTTCGACTAAAATAAAGATTTATTTTGTTTAAAATATGAATTTTATGTAGTTTTATACTTGTTTTAATATTGTATATCACTTGCCCATTCAGAAAACGTGACATTAAAATCATCGAAATTTTGCCTATTTTTGGAAATTTTTGAAAAACTTTGAGGCTCTGGCGAAAAGTGAAATTTCGCTAATATTACTGTTTCTATGGTTTTTTGGGCTCTGTTATATGTCCTCCAGAGGTTATGGTGTGGTAGAGCATTGAATTCGAAAAAAGTCGAAAATCGAACCACTCTACGGACCAGTCACTTTTACATGAGGATGGCCTAGGATGGGGTTAATTTATACTTTGCACACGCCTTTTGACTTGTCACTGAACTATCCCCCAGTGATCTATTCGGTGTAGAATAATATAATTATTTAGAAATGTCATTCCAACACTTAACTGTAACAATGAAAAATTATAATTTTTGTTTTTATTGTTACAAAATCCAATTATAATTTATTTTTGAGCAGATATTTTTTGGGATTCGAACTGACAACCTCGTGCATGACAGGCTTGCACACAGAGGCACTCACATTTCAAAAGTACAAACACCTGTTAAGCTTTTGTTAATATCTAAGTATAGTTACGGTACTTGTTCCAGAGTGGCTTGACGGTCCATTTATATCGATTCATTGTCTTTCCCAGCCAAATGTTTCTTATATATGTAGTATATACTAAACCAAAAAAAAAAAATATATATATATTCGTAATACATAATACATGCCCGAGCGGAGGGAGTCTTTCTTATATAGACATACTAATCGAAAAAAAATATTCGTAGTACATATAATATATAATATTCGTAATAGTGCCCTATTGAACTATGGATGAACTAATGGAGAATAAAAGTAAACGAACAAAAATCTGTTCAGGTAACATTTATCCTATGAAGAAAGAGATACTTGTTCCTCAACATACACCTTGATCGACGGATTACATGGAAAGACCACATTGACTCTAGCGAACACAAATGAAGCTTAAATTAACTCAGATACATTGGGTGATTAACTAGTAGAAATTTAATCCTCAGTCTAGATTGTAAACTTTTTAATATACTTTTGAAACCTTTATGGTGCTACGGAATTCAGTTACGGGTAACCTGACCACACATCCCGCTATTGAAATTTTCAATCTCTTATTAGATTTTTATTAAAATCTAACTGATACAAATTAAATCCAAATATTTTTTAAGTGCAGTTATTGCTTAACTATCCCAATCCCTGTGTGCTTCGTAGTTCAGCTAATTTGCAGAATACAATTCTCATTATTATTATTATGTCATGAAGAGTTTTAAAATTGTCACTGAGTTATTTTCTGTCGTAAATTCAAGTTTGTGCTTGTATAGATTTATATGCCTGGCCACGAACCTTGTGCTTTCACAGAACTTTATTAGTGTCTTAACAGAGCTCTGTTAAGCTATAATGCATTTCTAAAGGACTTTTCCAGTAAATGAGGCAACCCAGACGGAAAAAAGCAATGCTCCTCCTTTATTATTGGCCATGAATATATTTCTGAAAAGCATGAATTTGAACTAGATACTCTGAAGTATACGCACTTTTGGAAGTCAATGCTGTCGGATAATATTGGGCATACATTAATGTCCAAGTGGTTCTCTAAAAACGTGCATACTCAGAATTTCTTGAAGCTCGAGTTACCTTAATATAGAAACCACCGAACTCATTATTATTTTTTTTTTTGAAATCGAGATTTTGGCATTTTTCAATATATTATATATATCACGAAAATGGTGAATATGTAACCATTTATACGATATATCTTCTTTTCACCAAACACTTCGACCTACTTTTTTTAACACTCCAATTTTCTCAAGTCCTACGACGAGTACGCTTGGTTCAATTGTCACCAAATTTTCTTCAGGTATTCTTTTATTTTCTTCTATTTTAAGAATTTGACATGTGGTTCTTCAATTCAGACTTCTTTTAGTCACGCAAAGTTTACTTTGCAAAGTTTTAATTCAGCTGGTAGAAAGACAGAAAGAGAAAGTATTTTTACCTCTGTACTTCACCCAGCTGAATTAAGACTTTGCAAAGTAAACTTTGCGTGTCTAAAGGGGGTGTGACACAATAAAACGTTGGTTATAATTTATCTGTAATACCAACCTTTTATTCTTAATAACGCATTTGCAAGAATATCTTTTAATTCCCTTTTCACTTACTTTTAGCGTTACACTGGACAAGTTTCAGGAATTTTAATTTTTGTGTTTACACTCGTTTTTATTTTTATTTTGAATGATCAAACAGAATAAGTCTGCAATTTCAGGAAAAATCGCTGTCAAATTAACAAAGCCTAATCTTTGTTTTATTTCCTTTTGTGCTTGTTTTTCTTTGTAGTTTGTTTGCTATTTAAATATAGTAAATTTATTGAAAGTATGGCAGGCAGTATTGTTGACAGTATGATAATTCATATGTGAGAGTATAAAAAGAAACGCTGTCAAAGTAAAATATATTCTATCTACCGACTGCTTTCTGCGATTGCTTTTGTGTGTCAATTTGTGTGGAAAATGTGTTTATGCCGCAATTCTGTTTGATCATTGATGGAAACAATTACAGGCAGAGGAAACAAAATTTTAAATTGAAAAAAAAATAGCTCAACTTTTCAAAAGATCAAACAATTTTTAATTTTTAATATTCTGTTTCAAGGCAAATTCATATAAGTTATACTCGGCTCAATTTCCTTTAAGAAATTTATACTTTTAATGTCAAAAAAATGCACTGAAAATGTGTGTTGATATCCGACGTACGAGTATGTATAACAAATTACAAGACACGATAATAGTCACCTGATCGTTTGTGACCACCTAGTATTTATTCGCTTTCTACATACATACATATGTATGTACATTAATTAAGACCATATAGTTTCGGGAATTTCGCTTCTTTCTCAATTTTTTTAAATAAATTACATTTCAATCATAAACAATATCGTTGCACCGAAAAACCCAAAAAACGGGTGTGTTTTACAGAGTATCAGCAAATTCCATGTGTGATTTTGAAACCACAAATTATTTAAAATCATGTGATTTTCAAGACACACCTGTATTTTACTTAGCTTCAGAAAAACAGAAAAGGTGTTAAAATAAACTCAATTAGTCAAATAAATTTTATTATGATGTTATCACTTAAATAAATGTAATTTCATGTCATTCACTATCAGTCAGTGTAACCTTAGATGTGTTTAATAAAGAATTTAATCTAATTAAGTATGTGAAAAATTTCTATTGCATTCAATGATAAATACAAGTATTAAAAATGGCCTATTAGTCAACTAGATCTTATCACGCCACACTCCCGCAGTCTCATCTTAATTATGTGGGAGTCAAATGTAAGTTCTGAGTCAATGTATCGTAGTGTCTTACAGCCGAACCTAGACAAGAGCGGCAAGCATTTGTAATGAAATTGAGTAATGAAATTGGTTACAGAAAACAAAAAAGAAAAAGAAATATAAAAATTTTTTACACAGTTTTTGATTTTTTTTTTCAGCAATGATGTCAGCCTTTTCTCAAAAAGATCATACTGAACAACAAGTAAGAGTGCTATATTCGGCTATACCGAATCTTATATACACTTTACCAACGTATGTATGTATATGTAGTATATAGATACATACATAAGTATGTACATATGTACATACATATTTGTTTTGTTTTTGCTATAGTGCAATTTTTAGTAAGTGAAGACCTTTTGGTTTTTTTCTACTAAAGAATTTGCTTGAGTAAAGATCTTCCTAAAACATGAAATATGTTCAACTGAAAAAAAAAATTATTTTTGGTTATTTTTTACCCAATTTTTTTTTTTCAATTTCCAAACCTGGAGCCCTAATTTACATTTTTCTGGTTTTAGTACTAATTTATTTCTTTCTAAAATATAGAATCTATTCAATTACCAAAGAAATAACTAGCTTTATTTAATTAGTTTTATATATAAAAAAAGTGTACTTTTCCCAACCCTGGAATCATCTTTTTATATTTTTCTGGTTCCTTATACTTGTTCTTTAAAAATTATATGAAATATGTTAAGTGAATAAAAAAAAGAAATAAGGAAAATACTAGTTTTATTTAGTTACTTTAATATCAAAAATTTTAAAATTTTCCAGCTCTGTTGTTTTTATTTTTCTAATTCTCTATACCCAACTATTCCTTCCAAAACATAAAATATATATATATATATATAAATTAAAATAAAAAAAATTATTAGACCTAATTAATTTTTAATATCACAAAAAGTGTAAGTTTCCCAACCCTGGAATCATAATATTAAATTTTTCTGATTTCTTACACCAATAGTTTTCTTTTATGAATGTAAGATATTTTTAATTTATAGATAAAAAGGAAAAGTTAGTTTTAGTTATTTTAGTTATTTTTATATAACAAAACATTTTAAAGTTCCCAACCCTGGAAACGTCTTTTTTATTTTTTTTATTTTTAACCCCCGTGTGTCTGTGTATTTGTGTGGCTGTCCGTGTCCACGTACAGCCCAAACGGCTGGACCGATTTTGATTTAGTTTACTCTGTTTGAAAGGTGACTTGATCGAGATGGTTCTTAACCATGTTTGAAGGAAATCGGTCAAGCCGTTTAGAAGATGTCACATCTTTTCTAGATATATCGTGGGTTTTAAAAATTTTTAATTTTTTATTATATATTTTTAAAATACAAATTTTATTCGTACTGAAATATAAAATAAGTTTATTTAAAAAATAAATAAAAAAATTAGTGTTAGCTAGTATACAGAGAAAACAGTGCCTCCTTCCTACTAAATACCTCATAAAATAGAATAAAATTATTAAGAAATCTGTATGGTTTTTTTTCAATAAGGAAATCTTATTAATTTCATAGAGAAAACCTTTTTGAAAAAATCAAGAAGAAATCTTGTAGTTTTTATGAGGTTATCTTATTGATTTTTTCAATAATAAAAAAAATTAATTGCGTCTTTATTCTCTGTACTTATGTATTTTCATTTAAATTCTATACCATATACATATGTATGGGGTATATTGTAGATGTTATTTATTTATACATACATACATACACATTATGTTATATTCTTAACCCTCATACCTAAATAAGAGCGGCAAGCATCGCGTTAGCCACAGGGTACGTATTTTCAGTACAATCAAGTAATATTTTCACATTTAAATGTACTGAAAATGCGTACCCTGCAGCTAACGCGACGCTTGCCGCTCTTATTTAGGTATGAGGGTAACTAAAGCGGCCCATACACTACAACAGCATGCACGCTCAATCAAGCTATTGAGAAATCATGTTCGAAGCACATAACATACCAGCAAGCTGGTACAATATTCACTTTTTAAAAAAATTCAAGAAGGGAGGTTATAAATAGTGACTTACTGCCGGGCTCACGATGTCGACAATAAATTTTCGTTCGCTTATTTATATTGAAAACAAAAACAAAATAAGAAAATTTGTTTTTGTTTTCAATATAAGTAAGCGAAAGAAAATTTCTTGTCGACATCGTGAGCCAGGCAGATAGTTTTTGCTGCAATTTTTATTGATATTTTGTTAATATTAGCAGCTACGAGTATGCATAACTAAAGTGCTCAAATTCCATTTTCCATTGAAACAAATTATTTTTCAACAAATTACGATTTTTAAATGCATATTTACTTCTTGATAACTTTACTCAACTGAGCTAATTTCACCATACACAATACCAGCAAGCTGGTACCATCAGCAAAATATCAAACTCTGTTTGACATCACTACAGCAAAACGTACAATCACACAAAATGCCCATACACGACCCAACCGCTGGCACAAACACTTGATTGCACATGCATGCTGTTGTAGTGTATGGGTCCCTTAACTTACTCAGCAAGTATTGAACCAGCAAACTTCTACCTGATAGACAAGCACTCTAACCAATATGCTAACAAGCAGCCTGAATAACCATTGAAATTATTGTGAAAACATTCTTATACAAAAATGAAAAAGATCATGAAAAAAATTGTCTGTATGTCTATTTATAGAAACGAAATAACAAGACACCTCATAAAATCAAGAAGATTTCCTTATTTAAAAAAAACAATAAGATGCTTTACACATAATCATATAGGAACCTAATAAAATCAAGAAGAAAACCTTTTTAAAAAATTAATAAGGCGACCTAATAAAATCAAAAAGAAATCCCTATAGTTTACAATTTATAAGAAAACCTAATAGAATCAAGAAGTTTTTCTCTATGAATTGTTTTTTTGGTGCCAAAAATAACGGAAATTGAGTAAAAAAAGTTGTGAATAATAAGATTTCTTCTTGATTTTATGTGGTTTTCTTCTTGATAAAATTAATAAGATTTACCACATAAAAGCAATAAGGAATCTCTATGGAAAAATCTTCGCTTCTTTCTGCTGGGATACCCCTTAGCCTAAAAACGTTTCATAGAGAAAATCTTATTGATTCTATGAGGCAGTTTTTTCTCTGTGTAACTTTTATATGGCAAAATCAAGTTTAAGTTTTTCAGCTTTGAAACCGTCTGCTCGATTTCGCTGATTTTCAATACCAATCTATTTTGAACCATTTCTGATACACTAGTCCAAGAGCGAGGTATCTAGCTTTTTTGCGAGCTTCGGATACCCGATTTCGCGTACATCAAATGGATGGACGGACGGACAGACAGACATCGCTTGTTCGTCTTCCCTATTCATAACAACACAGGTGGCATACAAATATTATGGAAATTACACACGAAATGCCAAACCTATATACATATGTATACCGTTTACCATTTTTGGTAAAGGGTATAATGAAAGGGCGAAACGACACCAATGCAAAGTTAATATTTCAATTATATGACGTAGACCACTTTGGTAATCATGGGCACATACATAGTAAATTCAATATTAAACCTAAATTTTCGATTTTATAAATGATGACATTTAAAGCGATACTACGCTTCTGATTATGTCATATGAAGTTCGCAACCGATTTATCTCCAATTTTTTTTCCAACATATTTATTTAAAAATGTTTTGGATGAGGTGATCCCAAGGTTTTTTATTTAATGCATGTAGTGAAAACTTTTTCGAGAGTGGACACTTGAGTTTATTTAGTTATCACTTAAATGGAAAAGTGGTATGCATTTCGATGATTATTATCAATATATTTAAAAAAAATATTAAAATTTAAAACTGCTTTTAAACATAAAATACTCGATCAAATTTTAAGATTAATTGGATCTAGATTGCACTACAAAATGCACACTGGTGACTGGCATTAAAATAATTTCCAAAAATTGCAACGCTGCATGTGTTAAACTTCAAATCCTTATTTTATGTGGCAAACTTCTTCAATATAAATCTCTCTACAATTTTAAAGTATGATTTTTATTTTTTTAAGTAACACTCAAACAATGAATGCCTACTAATACTCGTATTAATAGGTGTTACCTTCTTTAGGAAAGGGATAGTGCTAGAGAAGACAGGTGGTGAAGGAAGAGATAGAGGAAAGCTTCATTCTTTTACAACTGTGCTTTTGTTTTACTGATTGATTGATGCATGTAGACAAAACAGCCGTTTCATCTGGAATGTGATGTGTATGGCCCCAGCAACAGCTATACATCCTTTACGTTTATCACGCGACTGTAACTGCAACGTAGGAAACAGCTGATCGATATTTTTATATGAAAAGTAGGTTACGTTACAATCCATCTCTATAACAATTTTCATTACTTTTTACATAACAATATCGATCAGCTGTTTCTGTTGCAGTTGCATTACATTACAGTCGGCTAACTGAGCCTTACGTCTTCCAAAATACTGTGCATGATTGCTACGTTTTTTACACTGCGTACAAGTTGAGGCTCATGCTACGTTTCTTTAATTCTTTTAGTTTACGAATCGGGCTTTATGCGCGCTACTTAGGTTCTCAATCAAGAAATCAGGATTAGATAGATTGTTTTTAGTTTCTTTTGTTCATAAGTCTCTCATAATTACCCAGTAAAAAAAATTGGAAGTCATTCTAAAGGAACTACATTTTCGTTGCTTCCAAGAAATCGATATTTTTAATTTGCCGATAGTTAGCAGAAAAACAATTAGAAGTTTATTTTAGTTATACAAAACCTTGTAATTCCTCTATAGTTTTAGAAATTACTCACCAGAATTTTTAAAAAATCGATTTTTTTGAAGAAACTTATGAATTAATTACGGTCTAAAATTTTGAAGTTATTTGCTTAAATTTACATGAAAATACTGTTTCACTTTTAAATTCCTATAAAAAGAAACTAATTGTTAAAATAGGTAACTATTAACCAGCTCGCAAACTCTACATTTTCATGACTTTTTTGGAGTGTCTTTTTTTACTGGGATATTAATAACATCATGGTCATATGGTCTTAGCCACCTAATCATGTTTGCATTAAATACACAAGTGATATTTTCGATTTATTCTTATTTGTTTTAAAATACAAATTTAATTAAAAACTTTGAGCAATATGTTTGATTTTGTTACTTTAAATTAATATTTCCCAATTTTTTATCAATAACAATAGATATGTATTAAAAATTATCAAAATATTTTCCTATAATATACATACATAAATGTAGTACATTAAAGAAATATAAATGTACAAATTTGAAAAAATCTTAAGAAATTACTTACGGACTTTAAATTCGAACTAAAGTTTTAATGATGCGAAAGTATCTTGAACCTGTAAGAAAGAATAAAAATTCTATAAAAAGTTACATATAGTTAATATATATTAACGAAAAGTTAATTATTTGTAATAATTTTAAAGCAAATAAATGTTCATAACATAAATTTGTTAATTAAAAGTTACATCTTTACCCCCTTTTTTTTTTGTTATAAATTTTATAACGAATCGTAGTAATAAATAACACTGTAAGCCAAAAAAATGTGTTTCTTTATAATATTGATAACAAACTAATAATATTTATTATGAACAGCAAAAATTACAACTCACTACCAAATTGTCTAATTATAATTTCTTATTTCTGTTTAACGCGTGTCAAAAAGAATATGAATTTAAACTAATTTTAATTATTATTGTTCGAACTTCATTTGTTTCTATATTTATGATTTGAACAGGCTAAAGTTTGTATCGCTTTGTAAGCCAAATTACATGTGATAATTATTAATGAGCAAATAACACCAAAGTTAGTTGTAAATATTCTGACTAATACATAGTTGAACGGAACAACTCGCTAAACATTCATCATCAGCATTCTTTTGTGTTTGGTCCACTTTATATACTCAGCCATCATTGCAGAATATTTACAACATTAAAAATTAACGTTAAATAGCTGATGTTAATAACAATCTCTGCCCAAGTAGATAGACTAGGGTGCTGATGAAGTGCGTCGCTGCCCAGAAAAATATCGGTATTTCCCCCAGCTATAAAGTCTAGTTTAACTTTCTTCTCTTCTCTAGAAAATCACATTAATTAATAAAAATATTTCATTCAATAAGAATTGAAACTACTGAACTTAAGCCCGATTAAAAAATTATTTCTGATTATTATTTTTTTTATTTGAACACATAAAAAATTTGGTGCGTGAATGTGTGGAATCCACACTGTGGATGACACATCAAGTTTTATAATGGTGAAATAAAATTTTTTTCGAAAATCTACACATCACCGATCACGTCAGAGCAACGACGATATGTTTTTAAAAAATCTCTCCAAATGTTACTGAGAAAATTTCAAATTCAGAACAAAGTTTTTATTTGATCTTCATATGAACAAGAACTTCCGCGAACATCACCACGGCAACACCCAAAAATGAAAAAATCTACCGAGACAGCAACGCTGAATCTCAAACAGAAATTGAATTTCCTACCTTTGTCCAGCGGAGTATCAACAATCACACACAACCGCACTATGTGTATATAAGTATGTACATATGTACATACAAACAGAGCAACGTCTGTTTAAGCAACAAAAAGTACCGTTAGCTTTAAATGGTCAATTTCCGTTCGAGATTCAGCGTTACCACTATGGCATTGTCACGTTTTCGGTGTTTCCGTGGTGTTGTTCGCATAACTTTTTTAATTTTGGGATTATTTTCTTTTCTTATATCTAAAACGCGCAAATTCTATTGAAATTTAATCAAAAGAAATAATAAATATAAAAATATAGTCTAAAATAAAAATTGGCCATGTAACCCAAGCCTTGACAAAAATTAAGAGTTTTTAAAAATACGAATTATTTAAGAAATTTATTATTCGACATATTGTCATTTTATTTTAATTTGAAATTTATTTGCTGATGGTTCAGCATTGTCTATTTGCATTTCATTTTTGCTATAATAAATCGTCAGTCATAGGCGTAAAAAGGCCATTCTAGGGGGTGAATTGCCCCCCCCCCTTTTCCATAGAATTATTAAAATTGCATGTAACTATTTCTTTTATTATTACTCATGATTATCACCAGTCATAATGCCCCGCTAGAAAAAATTTATAGGTACGCCAATGTCGTCAGTAGACTTCAACCACACATTTTGAACAGTCACAAACCTATTATCTTTTATAGTTTTAAAAATATAAAAAAACATTTTCCAAGACAGAAGTACATACATACATACATATATATTCAGCACACTTTTATTACTTAATATTTTGACTAGTTTTCATTCAAGATAAAATTCGTTACTGTTGTTAACCCCCTGTTTCTCTAAATGCGATCGATAGAGTCGATCGAATATTAATATTGGAAACAAAAACAAATTTCAGTTTTTCGTTTTTAATATAAATGTTCGATTGAATCTATCGTTCGCATTTAGAGAAACAGGCCCTAAAATCTCTCTTAGTTGCCATTAGCACAAATATCAATTTATTTGATTGATTTTTCAAAATACTCTTAAGTTGATAATCCTGTCGATAGTAACATTATAAAAAAGCACATTACATTTTTTATCTTTTATTACAGTCAATTTACAAAGCGAAAGTGAAATTCGTAAAACAAATTATCAGGCCATTAACTTATTTGTGATTAAAGGTTTCATAAAAACATGCTTTTTATTATTTGTATAAAATATCGTATATTATCAATTAAATCTGTGGCTAAAAGGAAAAAGTGCTTAAGTCGACATAAGCTGATTTTGAGTTAACGGTACTTCCGTAATCTGCATATTTGAAAGTACACCTGGTCAAAATCGCAATTAATTTGTGTGATTTTTCAGGAAGTTATATATACAATATATATATATATTGAAAAAAATTAAAGTTAACAAAGAATTTCCCAATTTAACTGTAAAAGAAATAGATTTTTAAAAATCGACTTGAACGCTTAAAATTGCTCTACTGCAAAACAGTTAAATATGACTTAAGCACTTTATCCTTATTGCCACAGAAATAAAGGTGCAAGTTGGAGTTCGCTTGACGCTTAACAGAAACTAAATTTCATTAACGCTTATAAGCTGTCTTATATGTCCATCTGTTAAAATCATATGCAGACATAAAATTAAAATAAACAAGTCGATTAAAAAAATATCATTAAACATTTTAACATTAATTACCCCCTCCCCTAGTCCTATCTTGAAATCATTAGAAGTGATGCTAAATCGCACTACGGATTTAATTGACATAATTCTAAACCATCTTAAAAATCTCATTCGCTTCTACAATTATAATGTTTACAATTTAAACGTTTTTAATTTAATCTTTGTGATTAAATTCCAGACGCTTAAATAATAAATTTTATAATTATAAAACTATTTGTTATATTATAGAAAGCATTGTTCATAATAATCATTTTGTTGTAAAAAAAATAAAAATTGTTGCTTACAATCTTTGGACTGTTCTCATTCATGACACTGATCAACAAAATTGTTTTCTATTCACATGTGTGTGTTGCGGAAAGTTTGCAAGATATTCGGCTCTGTTCTGTAAATCGAATCGATTTGAAATCGTACCATCGTTAGCTTAATATAGAAAGGCCATAACTTATTATTTTTTCGAAATCGAGATTTTTGCATTTTTCGATATATTAAATGTTCTTCTATAGAAATATACAAGAAACTTGATTTAAAAAAAATTAGTAAGAACCTTTCTATATTAAGGTGATGATATGAGGCTCTATATACTTGGAAAATTAAAAAAAGTTTGATAAAAACGTTTCAAGTTAGATTTCTAAAATCGTTTGATTTTAAATCGACTCGATTTACAGAACAAGGCCGATAGATGTAAAAATCTTTTTCGTTTGAATATAATCTGTGGTATATATCTTGATGATATGTTCAAAATATTATTGCATTTATGTATGTATATAAAGGCAGGAACATTCGATTCGAGCTCGGTCGAATCGTAATTGTAGTCAATTCCATATTGTTTACTTCCTTGGAGCTTGAGACAGTTGCAGCTCAAACAAAGCAGAACAAAAATTAATCTCGTAAAATATGTATTACCCATTCTTCTTATAATTCTTGTACTAAAATCTTATTGGAGGTAGGTTTCTAATTTTATTAGAACAAGTAGTTTAAGTAGTAATAAGACATTATTTTTGAAATCTCTTAACACTTTATTAAAATATCTCTGAAGGCCTAACTTAAAATAAATATGACTTTAGTATTAAAACTAGTCAGCATATTTTTGTTCACCAGTATACTCTTTTAAATTTTTCGAGATTAATTTGCAACATTAGAAAACAATCTTCAATTCTCATTTATCAATTAACATATTTTTCAATTCAATTTATGTACTTATGTATAAGAAAAGCATGGAGATTTCTATTTAACTAATATGCAGTTTTCAATATTAATCTCAAACTAAATATTTGCTCACATTAGTGAGTTCAAAAAAGTCAGACAATATTGTTTTGTTTCATCATATCGCTTGTTTTCTATTTATTTGTTTCACATTAGAGTTGCGATTGTGGGTTAATTTATATTCACGCACTCACGTGGGCGTAAAAAAAATTATTATGGATGGGAAAAGGTTACACTCTCAAATAGTCAGCAAGTTATTCACCCTTATTCCAATTGTCGACCTCGAGATCACTTTAACACAATACCAAAATAATATGGCTTGTGTACCCGTTTTCGAAAACAACTGACTCCTTTTGTTAGTGTTCTGCTATTTTCTAGACCTTAGAGAACGGAAATGGATTGTCAGTAGCACAAAAATATTTCCCGTTAACGAGTAAACAGGACCCAATTTTTTGGTATTGTTATAAAGTGACGTCGATGTCGACTACTGGAATAAGTGTGATTAAGTAGTAATACAAACTTTTTTCAGTAATCTTCAGTGCTCTCAAGAAAACACCGAATACTGAATACTATAGACCAGGGCCCCACACACACATACTATCATACTTTATGCTTCTTCTAGTCGATTGCTTTTGAGTAGCGCGTAGTTTATTTTCTCTGTTTGCAGTGAAAAAAAAATTTTGTGTACTTTTCTCACCGCTTTGGTAACGAGTGTACTTGAAAAACATCCCATCATCGAATGGACGGCACGTTTTATAAGTGCAGCGGCATTCACAAATGATGCTTTTCTTTTTAAAAAACGTGGAGATAATTTTTGAATTTCAGATTCTTGATAATCTTCAATAAATTTTTCATAAAACGGTTTTTTTTTTGTTTTAAAACTAGTTTTTTTCTTTCATTATTAAAAAAATTTACATACTCGCCATGACAAAGGGTATCATGCCTTTCTACACACCAAACATTAAGTAATTTTCGGCAAAAGCAAGCATACTCCTATTCTACACTAAACATTTCTTTCAGTGTTGGCTAGTAAGAAGAGACTACACCATTGATGTCAGCTTCATAGCACAATTGTTTTAGCTAAAATCACACACATTCTTATTCTCTTTCATTTAGTCGTCAATGAAACAGCGATGAAAACACATGCGTAGCGGGGGTATTAAATTCTTTGTGGATACAGTGAAAGAAAAGAAGTGGTATGCAAAAAATATTCTATGCTCACCAATGCTTTTCGCAATATTCAATTGGGGTATTCAGATGCTACTCATAAATTAACACGTTTTAAAGTAATAACACGAAAAATTATAATGCTGTGAGCAACCCCTCATAATTTACAATTAAAAATATTGTACTTATTTATATTTGGGTTTTAGCACCTTTGTACATTGCTTACTCTCTCTCTCAATTCCTTTGGTAAACTCTCACGCAATTCTACATGTAGTTATGACAAACAATAAACATAGCTGAGAAAGTCTTATTACTTTATGACCCTTTTGTTTGAGCCTCAACAACAATTTTTTTAAACTATGTTAAAATGTTAAGACATTATGACACTTAGGACACTTAAAACACTGTTGTGAATACCCCAAATGTGTTTTATTTTACAAAACTTTTAGGGAAAGAAATGAATATGTATTTAAAACACATTTTCACTTTTTTTTTGGAGCATCTTCACTATACTGCACTTTCTATTTAAGCTTTAAGTTTTTAAGTTTGTTTTCTTATTTTGCTCATTACTATCAGATAAGCTTTTTAAAAATTTCTTTTTTGAGATTTTTCTTAGTTTCCTGTGAAAAGTTCAGAGCCTCATAACTCGGAAAATATGTGTCACCCCCAACTTTTTTATTTAATTTTTTCTTCTTATTTTTTAATTTCCTATCACATATGCTCCTTTTTATTTATTTTTAGCTGCTTTACTAAACTGCATTTGTTCCAAATATTTATTTATTTTTTCCTATGTACTTAGGAGACGAATGAGACAACTTTTCTCACACATACAACTATAGTTTTATTATTGACATCACTGGACTACACATACGAACGATTAAACAAGATTAAGAGATTTGCTCTCTTCATTGTTGTTGTAGCAACCGCACGCGTGCGCTACTTTTCGGGGCTCTGCTTTAAAGTTTAAAGTTTAAACACAACCCGTGTGTGAGAATTTTCGTGTGAACCTACAATCACAACAATTGGGTCTCCGAGTGGATGTGTGCTATAACACTAGCCTTCCTAACCTAACTTAACCTAGATCAGGAGAATAACACCTACGGTAATCAAGTCGATAATTTCGATTTAAAATAAATTCACAAATGATGCTTTTCTTTTTAAAAAGCGGGGAAATAATTTTTGAATTTCAGATTCTTGATGATCTTCAATAAATTTTTCATAAAACGGTTTTTTTTTTGTTTTAAAACTAGTTTTTTTCTTTCATTATTAAAAAAATGTACATACTCGCCTTTCTACACACCAAACATTCACTAATTTTCTCTGGTCCTCCTAGACCAGAGATAAACAAAACCGCGCAAATGTGCGGATGCTCTCACAATAATGAAGAGATCAATAAAAGATAATTTGTATTTTTATTTAATGTGTACTCAATAGTTATTACAATCAGGACTACCAACCACTTTAATCTCAGACTATTTATATGTGCCGGTTGTGTAGTCGCATTTTTCTAGCCAACAATGGATTATTTTTAAATTAGTTTAATTTCCAGGTTTTCTACTTTTTAGAGCTGAGATACTTGTATCATATCTGAAATTAAGCTAATATATGTATACTATTTAAAAAACATCAAATGTGCATTAATCGCTTTTTGATCAGGAGAAATTGACTCGAATTAGATTTTTACATATTTATTACAAATATGTCTTGGCAGCCCCGGTATAAGAAGAGAAAAATATATTACGCTCAAAAACGAATCACCAATAGAAACATAAGTGTGAATGTATGTGTGTTGGGGGTCACTGCTCTAGACCAATTTACAGAAAGGCACTTTCATGTTCAATTATTATATTATTAAATAATACTTTTAATTAATATTAATCTTTAATTCCTGAATATAAAAGTAAGATTTAAGATTTTTCTCTCCTTGGTTCAAAATACACTTTTCACATTTGGAAATGAATTTAGAAGAGATAATGTTACTCTAGCAATTCTGAAATATCGGAAAACATCTATTCATCTAGTTAATTATTTTATTTTTAATACCTTCGAGCAAAAGGTACATATGTATGTTGTCATTTCTTAAGGACTTAATAACTTCTACATCAATCAACGCCCGATACTGGTTATTTATAGATTAAATATATTTTGTGCAATTTTTGGCATGTACTATAATAGGAAAACATTTTGAATAGTGCTAAATTTGTTATTGGGGTGCTGCGCTACTTTTGACATTCCAATAGTGCTGAAAAAAGTACAATTGCTACCAACTTTTCCATCCCTGCCGATACCGTTATGTTTATTAACAAAATTTGACATGGGATGGCAAAAGAGAGAAAAGATCGCTCACGATTATATTTATAACTCAGGCCCATCATGTGAGTAGAGCCCATCTCCGTTTTATATTCAATAATCTGTGAAAAAATTTGCTTAACATTAATAATGATGATAATGGGATGGATGATTTTTGAAACGTTTCGTTGCTTAATAAAAACAAGACCATTTACGACATAAGATTAATAAAATGTCTTTATGCCGGATGATTTTTTTGAAAGATATTATTTA
The DNA here is from genome assembly GCA_944452675.1 of Tachina lurida. Classification (NCBI taxonomy): domain Eukaryota; kingdom Metazoa; phylum Arthropoda; class Insecta; order Diptera; family Tachinidae; genus Tachina; species Tachina lurida. The sequence goes on along the minus strand of OX101754.1, from coordinate 38,590,455 downwards.
ATAAATAATAGACCGATTCTCAAGATTTAATAATATTTTTATTTTTTTAAGTTCCCGCTTATAGGAAATTACTGATTTTACCCCAAATTTCCAAAATTGAGTTTTCATCATATTTCGCGATGATGTCCGTATGTATGTATGCATATGTGTATGTCTGTGTGAGTATGTATGTATGTATGTTACCATCAGCGATGCCAACTATTTATAACCCAAACGCGCTATACCCCTTCTCAAAAAGCGCTAGAACGCGCTAAGTTGCAGCATTATCAACAATTTATAGTCAAAACGCGCTATTTTCCTACGTGCTAAATTAAATTTTAATAAAGGTCGATGTATGTATTAGTAAATACGAGTACAATTACTTTTTTAGTAACTCTTTTTCAGATTATGCAATATTGCTTCTTACAGTCGTAAAGCAGCTCTGGGCGAGTCAACACCACGCGTCGTTTGCAATTATTTCATAAGTGCAACCAGGCCACTGTTGTTTATTGGCCTTCGAGACTTTTGCGTCTCACTCGCACTTGTTAATGGGTACCGCAACTAACTCTATCGCTTACAGTTATTTAGTGGTATTTTCAATTATCGGGTGCAACGATTTTAATAAGACTTATACTGGTGGAGACCATTAAAACTCTGGGTGTGGATCTTGGAATCTCTTATTTCCTATGCGAAGGTATAGGTCGTTTGCAGCTCCCGAAGGAAACACCTAATGTGGGATACCCTGGCAATTTGCGTACTTGCTTCTGCCATTTGAACTAAACTAAACAACAACAACATATTGCTTCTTATAATATCCTAAATAACTAATTATATCCTAAATAACTAAAATCATTTAATACAGAATCAGTCTCGGCTTCCAATTATTCGAAATTCTTAGTTTTTGTTTTAATTTTATTTGTCAAACTTTGTAACAACTTATATAAATTGTCGAATAGTGTTGCGATTCAAATGCTTTTTGAAGTACAAAAATAATAGATGCTTAATAAGTTATATAATTTTTTTGGGTCACGAGTACGAGTACATATTTTTAACTGTGAAATTTCAAAATAGTTGCCATTTACAATATTAAAATACGTTTTTAATTCTAAACACAGTCAAGAGAATTTTATTTGCAACATCTGAATCATTAACGAATTTAAACAAAAAGTTGAATTTTGGATATTAGACAAATGTTAAATTTATACAAAAAAGTAAAAAGATATTGAACTGAAATGACATTTTTGACTTTAATCAAAACGCGCTAATTTAGCGCTTTTTTTATTAAACGCGCTAAGACGAAAAAAAGCGCGTTTGGCATAGTTAAAACGCGCTAAAACTAGCGCGAAAGGCGCTAAGTTGGCATCGCTGGTTACCATATACATAAATTGAGAGTGGGCCAGCGGATCGGAAGCAAATACGCCGCATTCGAAAGATGTTGAGCTCACTTCCTTACCGTTTGTACATGCAAATACAAGTGCAAGTAAATCAATACCTTGACATTTTTTTTACTAATGCAATCATACTGCTTCAAGTTGTGGGCTCACTGGCAAGAGATTTTTATGACATATGATTTCTTTACTTGCAAATTGGTTGGTAAATTGTTAAAAGTTAACAGTGTTACCATTTAAGGATTTTATTTTATTTTTAATGGATGGCTTACATCGAATCATTTTTAAAATATTAATATGTCAACTTACATATATACATAAAAAATGGTATAAAAAATAATATAAACAAATTCATTCAGTAGCTTGTTTTTGACACAAAGCAATGATCAAACCCATGCAATTTAAATTGTTTTGGTCATAAGTTTGTGTCAAAACCGAGGTACTGAAAGAGTTCGACACAAGTATAGTATGGGTATAAGCCTAATAATAATATGCTTTTATTTGGGTTATCTTCAAAAAATCAACAAATATTCAGTTTTGTATGGTGTTTGACATTTTCTACAAGAAACATACACCCTGATAATGTATCTCTGTATTGTGTGATGTGAACTGGTATCGAACTCATTCAGTAGCTCGTTTTTGACACAAACCAATGATCAAACCCATTAGACTTGTATCGAACTCTTTCAGTAGATCGTTTTTGACACAAACCTATGATCAAACACATTTCAATTACATGGGATTGATCATTGGTTTGTGTCAAAAATTATCAGGAAGTTTATAATATTCTTCTATACTGAGCTCCGGATAGTAAACCGAAACTCCCATCCCTCCATCCATTTTTGAACCATTAGTGAAAAAGTTGAAACTAGAACCACTATGGTTAAGACTTTTAAGATAAGTCTTCTTCCCTTATAGTGATCTGTGGTTTGGCAAAAAAGTTCATTACTGGAATGATGTAGTCCGAGCTATACTCCATGTCTTCCAGCAATTTACTGTGACCAAATGATCTGTACGACATCTGTCCTAATGTCCTGAGTCGGATAACGGATTTGCATGCCGCGTTCACTGCAGTTAGTTTTATTGGTTTAAGTTTAGTTTTTGTATGTCATGGTAGTCGTTTTAAAGGAGCTCTTAGAAAGGTGTGCAGTATAATTTCGTGGAAGATAAATTTTTAATATTTTTTTTTTAACCTGATACATATTAAATTTAATTAAACCAGAATGAATTTTAATCAGGAATAATTTCTTAATGTGATTTTCGACAGAACTATTTCACTGAATAAGTTAAATAATAATTGAGGATAAACTATAACTTTAGTAAAATTCTTAAATATTTTGTTTTTCATTTAAAAAGTTTCACAACAAAAATCCAAACACCACAGACAGTCACCCTGTATTTGTGAACAATTGACCGATAAGAACGATTACTTGTAAAACATTACCGATAACAAAATTTATTAATTTATTATTTATTATATGTATGTATGTACATATATGTATGTACATGCAATTTATTAGGCAAAAACTCTGTTGCCTTATCTACGAATTTAAAATGATATAACCTACAAATAATAATGAATAAATTAAATTGCTAAAATAATTTAGCAAAAAAGTGAAACTGACGGTAAAAAACCTTCTTTTTTAGAAGCAAATAAAAACTTATTAATTTAATACAAAATAGTACGTCTTTGATTTTAATCAATTTAAAAAATATTTCTAAAGAAAATATGTACATATACATATATACATGCATAAATATGTATGTGTGTATGTATGTATGTATGTATGTATGTATGTATATAAATGTGTATGTGTATGTATTTGTTGAATTTGTATTTAATAAACTATTTATTGCATTTGGTCCAAAGTTGAGCGTTTGACGTCAATTAAAAGTACACAAAAAGACTTTATTTAAAAGGTCAATATTTATAAAAATTGTAAACAATGTTATTTGTCCAAATAAAACATGATATACGTACGTGCCCCTTTTGCTTGTCCACTTTCATCCAAATTGATGATACTACATGTTTATTTGTGGTACAGTTTTAAGCGGGAATATCATACTGTGGGCCAAAAATAAAACGTACACATTATATTCTTGATATTAAGGTTGTGTTATTAAACGAATATGGAGATAAAATTTGGTTTATCATACACCAAATGAAAGGACAGCAATGTACTTACATGGTGGCCCTAAAGTCTATAGTCTATAACTTCTTTGTTTTAAAGTTAATTAAATTTTACATTATGTTATTTAATTAGGACGTGGAAAACAACGTGATTAGTTAAGTATCGCTCATTCATTATTAGTTTCGCATAGTTGAGCTGTTTCTAAGATGAATTCCATGACATGTAGGCAGCTGATTGTTGTAAATTTTGAAATTTTTTAATTTTATGAACTAATTTCGCTAAGTGGCAAAATGAAAGAATTCACTGTTCAAACTGTCAGCAGCTCCTAAAAGGTTAATGAATAAAAAAAACCATGTAAAATTGTTGAGTTTGGCAAATGTTCATCTCCTGAGGAAGCCAAATTATGATTTCTTAATTAATAAATTATATCAAGGAGTATTCAGTTATAAAACAATACTGCACACTAGTAGGCAGGTAATGGAGGATGCAAAAATCTGTCTCTTTCTAACACTATATCTACCTCTTTCTATCTTTGTCTCTTGTGTAAGGGAGGGAGCATATATCCCAACTGAAGAACTAACCGCTCTGATACACGCAAACATACATTTATCCAACAATAAAAATAAAAAAACTAGAGTGGACAACATATTATTAAAAGGCAGGCAATGACAAACCTCTAAATCCCTAATTATGAGATAGATATTAAACTAGAAAACCAAATTTCTATGATCACAATATTTATTAATACCAAATAAAAATCCTCGTAATCCCTAATGATGGGATATCAGAAATTATATGGCAACACCTCAATCTCTCTCAAAAACAACAAAATATTAAAGTCAACGCCCCCTCTCTCAATTACACACATACATACTCATATCTGACGTCACAATCCATGACCTTACACAACAGACAAAGATAGAAAGAGATATAGTGTTAGAAAGAGACGGATTTTTGCATCCACCATTACCTATTTACTCACTCTATACGACCAACAATGTAATCTGCCTGGCTGCATAAACATGTCGCCAAGTCTGTACCTACCATTAATGTGGTACTTTCTTAAGAGCCATACTGTTATTCCAAAGTTATTCCAAATAAAAAGTTAACATCACTGAAACGAACACACATATCTTGAACAAGTTCACGATCAGTAAACCTCTTTCATTATAATTGTTCTGATTGATTTTAATTAATTTTAAATTGAGTTATTTATTGAAAAAGGGGCGTTTTCTTTACAAACAAAATGCATTTTTTAATGGAAATACAAATCAATTCAATTGTTGTATTTTTTTGGCTTAGCGAAAAATGCATTTTCTTTTACGTGATGGCTAATGTGGAAAAGTTGGGCGTACATTTGTAGATTTGTTGCATACTGAATTGAGATAAATTTTGTTTTGATTGTAATAAAAAATGTAGGCTACCTTTTCTTTTTGACAAATTTTACTGATGACTCCTGGCTCAAGTAGTTGAATTACACAAATCTTAATTGAGAACTCATTAGCCCAATTCACAATCTTGTGCAAATGGTCTTGCATCGTAGCATGTGCAAAATTGTATAGTATATTGATACTCACCACTAAGAATTGTTAAGTGGTGAGTATCAATATATTAACCATTTTGCAAATGCTAAGATGCAAGACCATTTGCACAAGTTTATGAAAATCGAAACAATAAAATAAAATAATTTCATGAAAAGAATAAAATAACTTAAATATAAATGGTTTTCTTAATAATTAGAAAATGTTGTTGTCATAAATCCAATAAAATATTCTCACGAAACCAAAAATAAAATAATTTTAATGAAATTGTTTCATTGGACTTATGAATCAAAATTCTTTCGGTGTACGAAAAAATTTCGAATCATGTTCCTATACCGTTCACCATTGAAAGTAATATTCTCACCATCATCGTTTTCGAAGACATATGGGCTAATGACTCCGCCAGCCAATAAGCGCACCAAACAGTAATTTTCTGTGGACTTAATGGTGTTTCGACAAAAGCTTGTAGATTTTATACATATCGTCGGTTGATAATTTAAATGTCGTATGTGGATTTTTTGCGGTTTTGCGTTAAGATCGATTTCTTAGGGTTTCCGACCTGATCTTTCATTTGGCGTAATCAGTTTTTCGATATCTCATACGGTTTTCGATATATGTAGTGTTGAGTTTGTCGTATGTGGCACTTGCTAAAACAATTTTCAAACTTAAAACTCAATTTACTCGAAACTATCCAAATCCACATACGACAATTAAATTATCAATCGACGATATGTAGCCGCACAGTTGCTTAAGCTGGCTTATGTATATTATAGTTGAGCCTTCATTCACAAGACATCCACTAATATTTTTGTAGATTGTCAACAAAATTTGATAAATTTTTTTATTGTATACAGCGTTGCCAAGTGTCTTTGCTTTAAAATTATCAGTTTTACTTTGCAGTAAATTTTCAAAAATTTCCTTTACATATTTCAAACCATAAGTAATTAATTTTTCCCCGCTGATATCAGTGACACACGCTCATTCATGTGCTAATCGTATAAAGTATCACACCAAATACCAATTTATATGGAAAACAAATAGAGCCAGAAATTTTAAAAATTTGCTTTTCGTACAAGTTTAAAAAATGTTAAGGCAAAACAACGTTTGTTTTTTTTTTCGTTGAAGAATTTATATGACTAACTAGGCTCTATGATCACACTAAATATATGTATTTAAATTAGGTTAGGTTAGGAAGGGTGGTGCTATACCGCACCTCTACTCGGAGACTCAATTTTGTCCATTGTGATTCATGTATTTAAATTAAATACTTATAAAATTTACAGACTCCGCACCGCAAGGAAAATTCCAAAACGTAAGCCAACATTATACAACAAATTTTGGGAGCAGCAAATAATAATGAAACCGTGTCTGTAGAGAAGTGAAAAGCTTGTTACCTTGGGTTAAAGGCTTAATGTACAATAAATGGTTTTTACTCCGCATACTATGTATATGTGTGCTAGGGATGCCAAACGGGAAATCCCGGTATTTTCGGAATTTGGTAAATCCCGATTCCCGGGATTTTTATTTCATACTCGTACTAGAAAATTGTTAACTTTAAAGACAATTGTTTAGTGATATTATTATATATTGGGATTTACAAAATCCCGAATCCCAGGATTTCCAAAAATCGATCCCGATTGGCATCCTTAATCTGTACATAAAATTTCTAATGCAGCAATGTTATGCTACTTTTACGTTTTAATTACGTTTATAATTTTTTCGGCATACTTTTCTTCTGAAAAACAGTTTTTTTTGTTCCATACGGCATGCTGGGCTTGTGGTGCTACCTGGTATAATTCTACCATGATGTCAAAAAACATGCTAATAGTATGTTTCCACCGGCATGATTTATACAAATCATGTTAATTTATACATGATTTACAATACGTTTTCCATATGGATAAATTACCTCAAAGTAGTTGATTTATTTTAAATAATGTCGAAAATATAATTTTTCGAACTCGATTTATGTATGCAACCCTGCGTTGCTTTTAAAATGACATTAATGAATATTTAACCAATTTTAAATGTCCACCACATCAGAATAAAATTCACGCTACAGCTGCTGCGCCCTCCTTATAAAGTACGTGCACAAATTGAATACGAAAATTCGAACAACAAATCACTCACAAGATCCGTGAAAAGACTTCGAAGTGATTTACTTAAAGCTACTTGATTTAAAGTCTGGGGAAAAATACTATAAACAACGATGCCCTTTTTTGTTCCCAATGAATTTATGATTGAAGGAATTTTTTCTCGAGAAAATTATTTTACGTGAGAAATAAATTTCGAGAGAATATCCATGGTTTGGCTGATGACGTTCAGCAAACACAGTTCTTTTGGAGTACTTTCAAAAGACATTTAATTATTTGTTTAACCAGGTCGTTCCCAAAAACGGAACTTGGTTTAGAGTGGGGAAAACTCAAATGTACTGACCGCATTCTAAAATGCAAGAGTTTCATGTTTTGTTTTACAATATTGGCCTCTTCTCGCAGCATTCATATGTACGTGATGTGCTATACCGTATTGTTTTAACTTTTTGAATTCAATTAATTATGCTTGTTTGCATTGTGGAAACTACATGTTAAATAACTAAATTTCAAACTTTTAAAGATAAAAACTATTATATTCGAGGAATGTAATTATGTAAATTTAAAACTGAGCTATTAGGAACTCGGTTACAAAGTCTCCAAGACTTTGTTATTAATTTCAAAATACTTCAACAATTAAATGCCAATAAAATGTTAAAACTGGCACTGAAATTGTTCACCCTTATCGTTAAATAAGGTACAGAATTAGTCTATTTGCGCGCATTTTGCTTGTGATAAGGGCGATGTAGATTTAATTTGTTTATTAATTTGTGTTTGTTGTACGTTGAAAACAATTTTAGATTGCTTACATACATATGTACATATCGCACACTAAATCATAAAGAGTCACAACTCAAAAAGTTTCAGACGCTGAGTAGTTGATACTCTACAAATGACGCAAGTATGCAACATGAAAACAAGAATAACGGTATTTTATGTTCTTCAAGAAGACTTTATTGCAAAATAAATTGTTGCGGTCGTTAGGGTTTTGTTCAGGTAACTGATTTATAATAAATTCAGTAAAGTTCGACTTTGACTCGCGCACGAAGGGTTCCGTACATTCGGTTTTGAGCATTTTTTTAATGTGGCTTTTCTGCTCTTTTGAAGTTTTTTTCAGTTTTGTCGCTTTTTTCGAGTTTTTTTTTATTTTCGCGATTTTTTTTACTTTGGCAATTTTTTTCATTTTGGCGATTTTTTCTGTTTTTCTGGTTTTTTTATATTAGCGATTTTTTTTACATTTTGGCGATTTTTTCTGTTTTTGTGGTTTTTTATTTTGGCGATTTTTTTCTATTTTTGGGTTTTTTTTCAAATTTGGCGATTTTTTGTTTTTTTTTTTTTTGGTTTTTTTCATTTTGGCGATTTTTTTCATTCTGTCGATTTTTCCGGTTTTTCGCGATTTGTTTTAGTCCTAGAAATTTTTTTTAATTTTGTGGTTGTTTTCATTTTGGCGATTTTTTTCTGTTTTTGGGGTTTTTGTTTCATTTTGGCAATTTTTTCATTTTGGCGATTTATTTTAGTCCTAGAAATTTTTTTTAATTTGGTGCTTTTTTTCGTTTTGGGCTTTTTGTTTGTTTTTGGCAATTTTTTTCGGTTTGGCGATTTTATAATTTTTTGATTTTTTAGCTTTACCGTTTTTGAAAATTTCAAGAGTTTTGCTCTTACGGTTTCCAAGATACAGCAAGTTGTCAAAATTGCATTAACTGATGGAACACCCTTTAATTTAAATTTGTTTTAAATTTTAGTGTTAATTGTTGTAGTCTGTATAAAAATACACTAACTTTACAAAATTTCAAGTGGTTATACATACATACAATTGTACAATTGTATCTATGTATATTACATGGAAGTTTAATATTTTTCGTTGATTGTTTTGGAACACCCTTTAATTTTTAACTCTCATGTATTTGTTGTTCCAGCGGCCAAATGTCTACACACTGTATCCAAATTTCAGGTCCGTAGCTCTTACTGTTCTCGAGAAAATACCCTGTGACAGACGGACGGACAGACGGACAGCGTAGCGAAAACAATAGGGTCCTTTTCACCTTTGGTGTACGGAACCCTAAAAAAAGAAAACCACTTTGATAATTTTGAGTTGTGACTGTTTATGATTTAGTGTGCGATATGTAAATGCAATAATTATCTTTGTACGTTCTTGTAAATAATTTAACTGAAAAATTTCCCATTAAGAAATAAGTATTTAAAAAAATTTAGTTTTAGAAGAAACAACGAACGAACGAACCTTCATCATCTCATTGCGGTACAAGTGCGTCCCACAAAAACGAGGCCACTGCAATAATTCTGTTTTCTTACGCACTTTCCCAGTTGGCCACGTCTTTAAGACATCTTTGACGACGGGTACATATCAATGGTAAGTCGTAGAAGACATACTGAAGAGAGCCCCATACAAATCGTCGACGAAATTTTAATACAAATGGCGCCGAGATCACACAAGACGAGATTGCCGCCAACACGGCTTTATTGAAAACAAAACGAGGGACATTGTCGCTCAGATTGTCCTCAACAACGTTTTATTGAAGACAAAATGTGTGACATTGTCGCTCAGATAGTCATGAACGGCGACTTCCTTAGAAAACCTAATAGACAGGCGACATGTCGTACATTAATCGTTGAAGACAATGTCGTCTGCGACGATTTGGCGAACTGGGTTGTCTAGCTGATGTATAAACAAATACATACATACATACATATATGTACACATTAGTGATGTAACGAATGTCAATTTCTGATATTCGCGAATACGAATACGAATATTTGAAACGATATTCGCGAATACGAATACGGATATTGTATGTGAAATTTATAAACATTAAATTGGGGTTCTATTTACGCCTGCTATATGAAATATTAAAAATTTTTTATGAAAAGGGACTTCATACTCCTGTTGGCGTACTTCAAAGTTAATAAAAAACTACCCAAGATTTTAATGATCGTCATTAAATAATATTTGAAAATGATACAAAGCACAAATTTCTATAAAAAATTTAATCGATTTGTACAAACTAATATTTTTAGCCATTTATTTAAATTTCGTTTATTTATTTATTTAATTTGTTTGGAAAAATATTCGTATTCGCCAAATTCAGGCGAATACGAATATCTAAAAATGGCCGAATATTCGACAATTCGAATACGAATACGTGCATCACTAGTTCACATACATACTATTTTTGATAATTTCGGTTTATTAACTCTTAATCCCCCATTCTAGACTAGCAAGATTCATATCGTTGGCCTCAAGTAGAAAGGTCCTAAGTCAAATAATTGTAACCTTATAGGAGAAGGTAAAAACATAATAGAAACTGTACAACTGCTGGTACAACTACTTTGTATAACTGCTTGTAAAAGCCTAATATTATTATGCTGTTGCAATAAATTTTTGTGCCGTGGTGTATTAATGTATGTGAAATGTATTTTATTTGGAAAAAATATGAGTTAGGGCCTTTCTACTTCAGAGATCGATATATGTATGTATGTATGTATCAGAGCGTTGCACGAGCACTGAAATTAAACACCATGAGCAGTTTAGTAAAATTCATATAGGCAACATACATACATACATACATGTTGACATACATACATACATATATTGCAGTGAATTTCAAAATTAGTTATTGCTAATGGAGACATCTCAATTTCAATGATTGCAATATAAAGCTGGATTCACCCATTGTTTCGGAACAAAATTTTTGTCCGGACAAAATTTTTTTTATATGTAGTTTGACGTTTCAGTTTTTGAGAGAGAGAGAGAGAAGAAGAGAACAAATTTTGTTCGGAACATTTTCTACTTGAATTGGTTTAATTTTAATTTTTGTCCGGACAAAATCGAACTGAGCTGCCAACTTTTTTAATTTTTCAGCCAAAGTTGAACTGAGCTGCCACATCATGTTATATGAATAATAAAAGCACAGAGTGCACTTGTATTTATTACAATAGAAGTAAAGAAAAATTAAGAAAAACATATCCAAATGTATGGAGTTGAACGAAACCATTGCAGTAAACAATTAAAAAGATGTGTATGACACAGGAAATTGTAATCATTTGCCGCTGTGCTGCCACTTGTAAAATTAATACGCATCGTTTACACACGTATTTCATATGGTAGCTTTGATTTTCCAGACAAAATGTTCGAAATGGATGAATCGTCTTGCAAAAAATTCTCAGTAAAAAAATTTTTCTCCAAACAAAACTTTTGTTCCGAAACAATGGGTGAATTCACCTTAAGACGCAATATTTGAATCAAGGTCGCGAACAACAAACCAAATTTTTCAAAACCAATGTTTTCACAGATCACCGTTAATATTACTCTCTTGCGTCGTTCCAACATCAGGGGTTTAATCGTCACATTCGATAACGAGCTGATTTGATTACGTTTTTTCAATTTGAGATTATGGCATTCGATATCGAACCATATTATAGCAAATGCCATAATCTCAAACCGAAAAAACGTGATCAGCTCGTTATCGAAATCGACGATTAGACCCCAGGTCAAAATACAATTGCAAAAAGTCAGTCAGTGGAAGAACTTTCTTTGTAAGGAACTAACAAAATGATGTGAAGGAAAAAGTGTCTAATAGTGTTTTCACACTGCAAGTTAAAACCTGGTTTTAACGTTAAAACCATAAACAGCTGATTTTGCATTCACACTGCCAGTTTGTTAAATTCAGGTTTTAACTCACAGACTGTCTAATAACTTTGCTCAAAATAAAATAGATCTCCTGCAGAAATGCGTGTGTTTGTTGTTGTATATTTTTCTGCTTTTTGTAACACTTATTTGACAAACTGTACAACTGTTTTTGTTTGTATGAAAAACGGAGAAAATTTACAATGCGCTCTAAAATGGAAATTATTTTATATTTTGTAAATAAATATTTTAAAATTATGGAACTACCCAGCAAAAAATTTTCGAAATTTTGTAATAGGTAGTACTCTTTTAATGGCTTACAAAGTAACGAGTGGTACTTATTTATCTAATTATTTTATTTGCATAATAATGACTGTCATGTAATGAATAAAATAAGAACTTATTTATATCACTACGTGAAAGTACTTATTGTAGTACTTTCCAGTTAATAAGGAAATATGTATATCTAGAGAAATTTGTTACAAAATTTTATTCATTTAAAACAAAAAAAATTAGAAAATATAGCAAATTAATTTAGAATAAGTTTAAGCAAAAATTAATCTATATTATTTTGCATATTTGTACGCAAAAAATAACCCATTAAATTTTTAGTACTTTTAGGCAATCAGTAATCTATTAACTTTTGTATGTTTGTAGGCAAAAAGTATAGGGTACCGCATACTTTTTGAACTTCTCAAACAAAAATAATGGGTTATTCAGTCAAATTGTAAGTACTTACGACTGAGGAGTACATACACTTTTTTGCATTCTAGTAGGCAAAGTTTTTTGCTGGGTAGTAATACAAAGTGAAGAAGTGCTTGGAAATCAAGTTATAAAATATAAAAAATGTACAAATAAATCACAAAATACAACTTTTTTATCGGTGGTTCGATATGTCATATCGTTTATTTTCACTTTCCAGAGGTCAATGAAAATATTTTTCTTGTTTTCCTTTCAAAGAACTCTTATTTGTCCATAATTTTTTACTTATTGTTGCTGCTGCATCCATTTTTAAGTTGAAAATCTTTCAAGCGACATCTCTTGTTATTCACTGGCATAAACATTATCAGCTGCTGCCGGTCATTTTAACTTGGCAGCACTGCATTTACCACAGCGAAAACAGGGTTTCATTTCATAAAACCAAAATAAAACCAATTCAGAAATGGTTTTAAGTTGGATTTAACAAAAACAATTTGTATGGTAAAACCAGGTTTTAACAGTTGGTTTTGACATTAAAACCAACTTTTATTAAAACCAAGTCAGTGTGAAAACACTATAAGTCGAGAGAAGCTAATTTTGAGTTAGTGGTAGGCCTGTAATCTTCATACTCAAAAGTACCTCTGGGAAAAAAGAAGATAGGTGTTTTAGCACATCCGGTTATAGGTATGCTGCTTAGCTATATAAAACAAACTTAATGTATTAAATAACAATGCAATAAAATTATGTTATAAATATGATGATGTCAAATTCGTCGCAAATATTTAAAAATGTTTGCATTTATTTCGAATTATTTTCTTTTCTAGCGGCGTATGATATTGTTTGTGACCGGCGGCGGCTATTAGCCAGCTTACAGCAATAATTATTATTGCTTTTAGTATTGAGTTTGATGTTTCGATGGTATTATAGTAAAGTTAAAAAAAGAAAGATACTCTCTTGAAAACGTGTAGTAAAATAATTTGTGAAATAATTATTAAATACATAAAAATGAAAAATTTTCCGTTTGTGGTTTTTCCTTATGAAAGAGGTCTACAAAGTTTTTTTTTAATGTTGGGGGTGTGAGGAGGGGCCGAAGTGTGCCCACCAAAAAAATTAATTATCAATTATTTTGTCGTATTTGGACAAATTTTTAAAATTATTTGCATATGGCAAAGGTCTATTAAATTTCAAATTGGGGGAGGGGGGGGGGAAGAAGCGAACTACCCGCCACAAAATTTTTTGTCAAATATCATTTCTAGACAAATTTCAAAAATTTTAATGGCATATGGAAAACGTTCGCTATTTTTTTTTGTAATTTGATGGGGCAGGGGTTGTGCAAAATGCTCGCCCCAAAATTTTATTATCAAATATTTTTGGCATTGGTGGACCAATTTTCAAATTCTTTTGCACATGGAAAAGGTTCACTAAAAACTTTTTTTGAAATTTGGGGGGTGGGCGTTACAATATTCCCACCCCAAAAATTAATGAACAAATATTTTTGTTATCCAAAATTCTTTTTTCATATGACAAAGTTCCACATTTTTTTTTATTGTTGGGGGAGGGAGGAAGCAAGGTGCACCCTTTTAAAAAGTGAATATCAAATAACTTCATCATATGTGGACCAATTTCCAAAATTCTTTTTTTATACGGAAGTCAACTAATTTTTTTTGGGAAATTGGGAAGGGTGTTGAAAATTGCCCGTAACGATAATTGATTATTAAATAACTTCGTCATTTGACGACCAATTTTCAAAATGCTTTTTGCATATGGAAGAGGTCAAATAATTTTTTTGAAATAGGGGTGGTGAAATGTACCCACAAAAAAATGGATTATCACATTGCTTTGTCGTTTGTACACCAATTTTCGAAATTAGTTTTTACTTTGGAATGGAACTACTAATGAAAATGAAGGAGGGGGAGGAAAGTGCAAGCCACAAAAATTTATTCTGAAATAAATTTGTCTTTCGTGGACCTATTTTAAAAAATTTGGTTGCTTATGATAAAAGTTTACTAGAATTTAATTTTTTTTTTTTGAGTTGGGTGGAGGAGTAGCGAATTACACCGGGCTAAGCTAGTATTTATATAAAAAGTGAGTGAATTAACTAAGTTCTACAAAATTTTCTATTGATGGTGTGTGAATAAGCTAAGTCTCTACTTTTTGGGTTACAGTTTGAGACAAAATTTAAGACAAAGGATTTTGTCTTGGATACAAAATCTTGAAAAATATCAAACAATCTTCGTGGAAATGATATATGTAGATATTGATAAAGATTTCAAATCAAATATACTAAATAAGGTATTCAATTAATCGTGGTTTTGCTTTAATCGGTTAATCGTTCGATTAATTAACCGAGATTTTGGCTTAATCGGTTAATAAACGGTTAATCCCGGTATTAACCGGTTAACCGATTTATAAAGTTTTTTTTTCCATAAATAACATGTTTTCAACAAATAAAATATTTATTAATTTGAATTTATTAGTAAAACAAAACAAAAAAACATACATAATAATTCTTTGACTAAATCAAGCAAAAAAAATCAAACATACATATGTATGCATTAAAAATTAACAAGCTTGTGAGGTCATTGTATAGTTAGTTTAAAGAGATCTTCTGACACAATCTTTCAGAAAAATAATTTGATTTAAATGTTTAGCGATTCTCCTCTTTAGTTTTGGTAAAACTTGACTTGGAAAAATATTTTTACTTATCTTAGATGTTGAGGAAATCGAAAGAAATCCATAATACAGAATATCTGGTTTCTCAGTCCTCTTCCTGGATTTCTCAAAACTTATAAAATCATTCATTATGCCACTAGAGTCATGTTTTATTGATTTTTGCAACTTTTCTTTAAACTTTTATTTTATGAACAGGGAAACCGCAAATATGCAATTGCGTGTTTTTTCTTGTATGTCGTATTAATGGAGGGCCAAGATATTTATGCGTTTCAGAATTTTGGCATCGATTTGTTAGTGCATATTTTTGCATATTTTACCCTTTGAAGCATGTTTTTGCATTTATCAGTCTTACACGCATACTTTTAGCATATTTTCTAATTTTTAGAGCATAATTTACGCTTTTAGGGCATATTTTGATACATTATAGAATTTTTCTTATTTTAATATGTTACAACTTTATGGGTGGGTCAAAATTTTTATTTTTATTTTTCTCCATCTCCATAAAAAATCTCATTTCCAATGCTCCATGATGTATATAAATTTTTCTTATATTTCTATTACGCAATTATTAAGAACGTTATTTTCAATAAAAATTCGGTTTTGCTATTTCTGATGAACCTTGTCCCGATTACAATTGAAGGAGCATTGTCAATGTATGAAAGTTTATTTAGATGTGACAGGTAACGATTTTTATTTGAAAGTCTGGCTCAATATTTTGTTGTTTATTGCAATAAAAATTATAAACAAAATTCTAGTCTTATTTATTCAAAATACAGTTTCAAAGTTTTAATTCTGATATCGGGATCTATTTGAAATTGAAGTTAAATTTTTACGAGAGTATCAAAAAAAAATTAATTTGTATTCTTAGCTTTAGTCAAAATTTGTATGGCAATTTTGTTTTGACGTGCACTTCAAGCCAAAATTATTGTTTTTAATATGGCAGATATTCTTTGTTAATTTTTTATTGTTTCCTTTTTTTTGTGTATTTTATTTTTGTCTTATCTTAAATGCAAATGCTGGGGCCAAATTATGGCACTCGTTATCGAACCAAATTACGAAATATTTCAATAGAGTTTATAAGGAAATATTTTTAAATTTCGAATCGTATCGAATGCCGTAATTTGCCCCTTGTTGTATTTTTTAATTAAAAATATATTTGCATTTACACATAAAATAATTTATTTTATTTTTAAGAGCATATTTTTGCGTTTTCAGTGCATATTTTCAAGTTTTTAGTGCATATTGAATGCGCATAAAACACTATTTTTAGAGCATATTTCTGTTTCCCTGACTATGAATCAACTATTTTATTAAACTTGAGGTCTTTTTATAAATAAATATTGTTAGTTTCCCAGTAAAAAAAATTGGAAGTCATTCTAAAGGAAGTACATTTTCATTGCTTCCAAAAAATCGATATTTTTAATTTGCCAATAGTTAGCAGAAAACCAAGTAGAAGTTTATTTTAGTCATACAAAACCTTGTAATTCTTCTCTAGTTTTAGAAATTGCTCACCAGAATTTTTAAAAAATCGATTTTTTTGAAGAAACTTATGAACTAATTTTGGTCTAAAATTTTAAAGTTATTTGCTTAAATTTAATTAATGCGTTTAAATTCCTATAAAAAGAAACTAATTGTTAAAATAGGTAACTATTAGCCATTTTTCCTAGATGAAAATATTATCATAGAACACAAAAAAGTACATTTTTCTTAAAATCGCTTCCAATTCGGTGACCAGGCAGCGAAAAAGAGAACTTCTTGCAATGACAACCCTATGTAAAAATCATTAGATCGGATCGAAATTTGCACTACTTCCAGATCGCAAACTCTACATTTTCATGACTTTTTTGGAGTATCTTTTTTTACTGGGTTGTTTACAAAAAGACCTCAAGCTTGATAAAATAGTTGATTTCACCTGTTTTATTTTTGTTTCAAATTCTTAGCACTTCTAATTGTTTCAGTTAATTTTGTTAGAACATTTCTTGTATTACTATCGATAGTTCTTTCTATTGGCAGGTCATCGTCTGACTCATTCTGGCAGAGCTCAGCTACGAATGTTCTGCAAACAAATTCATTTGTGAATTTCTTAGCTTCAGTTTTTGTACTGTATTTTTTGCTACAAGAAAATATTTTAGAGTGTAGGTATAAAATATTTGAAATCTCATCCTTAATTAAATCATTGGCAACTACTATTTTCTTTTATTAAATTATTAAACAAATACATGCTTATAAATTCCGCCTAACTAGTTAGAGTACCAGAGTCTTTACTAGACTTTTTTATACCCATGTCCAAAGATTTTGAAGTTTTACTTTAGTCAGGATCACTGAACATACTTTTGTTAGTTTGTATGAAAAATAATTTCTAAAAACTCACCCTTTGTAAATGAGACATAACAAATAATTAATCACCCAAAAAATAAGTTTTAATACAACAAACTATAAAAAATATGTTACGTCGTTTAATCGATTAATCGACTGAAATTAACCGGTTTAACCGTTAATCGAAAAAAGCCAATTTTAAATTAACCGATCAGTTAATCGGGTAGTAACCGTTAATCGGTTAACCGATTGAATACCCTACTACTAGACTTCGAGAAAAAATAAAAAAAAAAATGGGAACAATTCACAACTTTTTTTTTTTTTTTTTTTTTTTTTTTTAAACACAACCCGCAAAGCTATTAGCTTGTCTGCGGAAAACACCCAGGGTCTATGGTGGGAATCGAACCCACGACCTCTGGACTGAGAGGCTAGCATCGCTGCCACTCAGCCACAGGGGCATCCAGTGTAAACGCAGTATAATTTATTGTTGTATAGAAAATAACTGTCTATGAAGTTGAGAAATGCCTCAGGCATCCACTTATGCGTTAATCTCTTTAAGATTATTCATATTTCTTAAGACAAATTACGTTATTGATTAAGCTGGCAAGCTGCATACGCTTGATGATTTTTATTTATGATACTTTTACAATTACAAAGGCAAAACAAAAAAAGTTTGTTTTATTAAATCCACTTCAAACGTCTTGTTGAAAAATGCTGTTGAATTTCTAGAAAAACCACATAACTAATCATAAGCAACAAGAATAAATCAAAATAACACTGTGATACACAAAAAATATTCAGGGATTCTAATGTACCAATTCTATTTTGTTGGAGTCCATGGATGACGAAAATACCGTTGGTTTTTTTTGGTCACTTCATAAACTGATTTTATAACGGTAAATGTAGTGAAAAACGGGGTTTCTTAGATTTTCAGTTGTAACTTCTTTGTTTCCCAACGGATTTCTTTTAACTTTTCGTTGGTGAAAAGAATTAAATATTATCTTTCAATAAAGATATATTTTTTGTAAATCGACTAAGAAATGGCTAAGTTACAGTCGTTGAAGTGTACAAAAAACCAATTAAAAAAGTATTATTTTGTTTTCCTCAGGCTATAAGTTGCTTATGAGTTACAAAAGAAGACTTTTTAATGGATTTTTTGTACACTTCAACGACTGTAACTTAGCCATTTCTTAGTCGATTTACAAAAAATATATCTTTATTGAAAGATAATATTCGAGCCTTTTAACCAACGAAAAGTTAAAAGAAATCCGTTGGGAAACAAAGAAGTTACAACTGTTTAAAACTGAAAAGCTAAGAAACCCCGTTTTTCACTACATTTACCGTTATAAAATCACTTTATGAAGTGACCTAAAAAAACCAACGATATTTTCGTCATCCATGGACTCCAACAAAACAGAATTGGTACATTAAAATCCCTGAATATTTTTTTTCTCAACTTTTGTAGCACAGTGTAATTGATCGCGGAAGCTAAAGAACAGCTTCATAACTTGATGTTTTTCTTTTTATAGCAAGGACGTAAGTAAACAAGTGTTCAATAACAATTTTAGTCGCTTTGGAGTAAATGAAAACAATAAACGAAAGTGAATGTAAACAAATTCAGTAAAGTAGAACTTTGATTCGCGCAAGAAGAGTTCCGTACGTTGAACTTTGAGCATTTTTTTCAGCTGAAATGATTTTTATTGTTTTTTTAATCTTTTTTCTCGTTCTGGCGATTTTTTTGCAATTTGGTGATTTTATTTCATTTTGGCGATTTTTTTTTATTTTGGCGATTTTTTTTTTTCATTTTGGCGATTTTTTTTCATTTTGGCGATTTTTTTAATTTTAGGCATTTTTTTAATTTTAGCGATTTTCCCGTTTTTTGCGATTTATTTACAATTTTGAAAAATTTTTAATATGGCGATTTTTTTCGTTTTGGCGATTTTTTTTTTTTGGTTTGGCGGTTTTATAATTTTGGAATATTTTTTGTACTTTGGTGTACGGAACCCTAAAATGGGAAGAAGATTTGTAAAGCTTACAAATTAATTAAAAATCAGACAAATTTAAGTTTAATAATAAGAAACACACACATTGTATGTTCAAAATTAAATTTTTTTTTAACTTCAAAGTTGTATTTTTAAATATTCTAGGTGCAGGGAAAAAAATTATTTAGTATTCCACCCCGTTGCAACAACATGAAATTTACTGTGTGTGAACAAACGAGATTCATATTCCATGAAAAAAGGTGTTGCAGGAAATTATTGTTAGCAATCGTAAACTCTACTTACCAATATTGTTCTAAAAATTTATAGTTCGAAGGAAAATATCGAAATTATTCGATGTATTAATTCAGTTCACCTGCAAAAATAAAGGGAACAAAAAAACCAAGGGAAAAGTGAACAAATTTATGTGAAAAATATTAGTAAAAACAACGGAACTCATTTCTGGGGAAAAATCATTCACGATTGCAATTTTGCGAAAAGGGGAAAAATTTCGAGGGAAAAATGTTCACGATAAGAGGATTATGTTAAAAATTAAATTATTTACACGTGGATGAGCTTTTTTGCTTTCTAAACTTTTAAAACATTTTCGAATCAAATTGTATCATGATTTTCCAACAGAGATGGTAAGGTGAGTATATATTTTTTACTACTCCAACTTCAAAGTTATTATGGAGTAACTGAAAAATTTCTCCCGTTTTACTCACACTTTACAAATATAAAGGTGCTGACGAGTGATTTCAGCAAAGAAGACAAAAAGCATATTTATATATATATATATAATAATAAAATATAAAAAAGAGAGAGGTGTATTACGACACCCGGTTAGAGCTATGCTGCTTAGTTATATAAAGCAAATTTCATGTGGTTAAACAACAATGCAATAAAATTATTTGTATTTGTAAAACTTTTTATTTAATATAAAACAAAATAAATTCGACGCAAATATATGCATGTGTGGACATTTCGCATATATAAACGCATACTTAACACCCCGGTTTTTTAGGGTTCCGTATACCAAGGGTGAAAAAAGAACTCTATTGTTTTCGCTACGCTGTCCGTCTGTCTGACTGTCCGTCACAGGCTATTTTCTCGATAACCGTACGGACTTGAAATTTGGATAGAGGGTATAGAACTTTGGCCGCTACAACAACAAATACATGAGAGTTAATAACTAAGAGAGAGAGAGGGTGGCGTTGGCTGAAGTAGTTAGCACGTTGACTACAAAAAACCTGTAGCCTGGGTTCGAGCCCGGTCTCAGACAGTCATTAAAAATAACAACAACACGCATTTTTCTGATGTGCATTAGTGTCCTTTGTATCAGTTGTTGTGGTAAAAGTTCTAGTGATGCAGGCATAAGGCGCTGGTCACTAAAAACTATACCGACTTCATCAGATAATAATCCTAATGTACATCAGAGCGCCCTCCTTTGTTGTGTAGCAGAATAATTGGCGAAGTAAAATAATCAATAAAATGGCTACTAAACACAGGCTCAAAAATTTAATACGCCTCATTTGACACCAGATGGCGCTGCAACACTGCATTATCAAAAACGTGCAAAGAGCAGAGTTGTAAAAGAATGAAGCCTTCCTCTATCTTCTATCTCTTCCTTCACTACCTGTCTTCTCTATCACTATCATTTCCCTATCACCCTCTCTCACTATCTTCTCTTCAATTAACAGGTAACACAAAGGGATCATTGTATTGGACCCAAGTAAGCTGGACTCTAAAAATTTCACCCTTCCTTACCATCAGCCTGCTAACCTAACCTAATAACTAAAGGGTGTTCCAAAACGAGCAACGAAACATTTTTAAATCCCATGTAATATACATACATATACTTGAAATTCCTAAAGTTAGTGTATTTTTATACAGACTACAACAATTAACACTAAAATTTAAAAAAAAAATTTTAATTAAAGAGTGTTCCATCAGTTAATGCAGTTTTGATTATGTAATATTGACAACTCGCGGAAATAATATTACGGAAACCGTAAGAGCAAAACTCTTGAAATTTTCAAAAACGGTAAAACAAAAAAATCCCAAAATTATAAAATCGCCAAACAAAAAAAAAAAATCGCCAAAAACAAAAATTGCCAAAATGCCAAATTGCCAAAATTAAAAAAAAATCGCCAAAATTAAAAAAAATCGCCAAAATGAAAAAAAAAATCGCCAAATGGAAAAAACGTCAAAATCTGGAAAAAATCGCCAAAACGAGAAAAAAAATCATTTCAGCTGAAAAAATGTCAAAAACGCCATATTAAAAAATGCTCAAAGTCCAACGTACGGAAACCTTCGTGCGCGAGTCAAAGTCGCACTTTACTGAATTTATTTTTTAATCCTTTGAGTAATTTTTTAGTATTTTTAAAGTAATTTTTTAATTTTTTTTTTGGGGGGGGCATTTATGTGTATTTTTTAGGTCATTAAAATTCGAGCCCTGCTAATGTGTTTTAAAATAGTGGATGATAGTTCAAGAAATTCAATGAATTACTTATGAATAAATTAAAAAATATTTTCATATTTTAGAATTCTATGAAAATCATTAAAAAAAGTGCTGATATTAATTTTATACTCAAATCGACCGTCTGGGTTGTGGAAACAGGGAGTTAGACTACAATACATACATTCATACTCGTAAATAAATATGAGCACAAATATGAGATGAATGAATTTTAGAACATTGTTACAAGCTGAAGTTTGTTAACTATATATTTAAACACTGGCAGTAGGGTGATCTTATTTTTTTTATTAAATTAAATTCAATTATTACCTTCATAAGAGTACGAGTACGAGTATGTACTTGTATTAAATAAAATTTTTACTAATATATGTAAATACGAAATATAAGCAAGTACATAAAGAATCATAAAGAAATATATTAAAAAAAAGTTTTTTTTGTCATTTATGAAATTTGATATTGACCCCAAAACAATGAACTGCGAATTCCGTAAATTAAAATAAACGAAATTTAACATGATATTATAATAAAAATCCATCAAACAAACATATAAACTAATGGAAAAAAACGCAAATAAAATAAATTGTCAAAAATTTTCAACACGAATTTTTATTGTCCACAAAAATTAAATAAAATTTTTGGTAAACGCTAAAAAAATGGATTACGTTTTATTATAAAAATATTTGTGATGGCATAAAATCTCTATCATCTTATGATTAGTTTTTATTTCTGCGGATGCAGTTATTTCTTTTAATCACAAATTACTTGTTTAACATCATTTGAAATGTGTGATCAGTGATCAATTTTTGTATGAAAAAAAAAACATAAAAGCGATGAGAATAAAAATTAAATTAAACTTCTTACAAAACCACAAATGCTATTTAATGAACAATAAAATTTTTTTATAATAAAAGTTGAAGTTGAAGCGTTTTTTAATTCAATTCGCATATTTTTTTTTGCATTTTCAAATCAAGTTGATGGCCGTACGCTTTTATACAAGTTTGTCTTTGAATGTCTTGCGTCAGTTATTCTCTGCTTAAAATAGATTTAATTTATAGAAATTAAAAGACATATCAGGGGCTTAAAGCGCAAAAGGTTCAAGTGGCTTTTTTTCCAAATTGAGTTTACTCGTGGAATTTTCAGGTAAAGCTCAGAGAAATTCAGGGCATAAGTGAAATTTCCATCCGATGGTGAGAGATATGGAGAGCAATTCTAGCACTTGCCAGTTAAAAATCTGATCACTTAAACCCCTTGTGTACCAAGAGAAGCTAATAAGTATGTATATGTGGAATGAAAGCCAAGCTTTGCGTGGCTGCCAAGAAATTAGTTCTTGCTGTTGAAATTTATTAATTTCTTGAATCAAAATGTGACCCACCTTAACGCATATAGCGACAACTGTGGTGGACAGAATAAGAGTCACTACATTATCCAGTTTTGGTTGTATATTGTTCAAAATGATCATATTTAAGATGTGAATCATAGAAGTTTTTACACTCTCGGCATTCATTCAGGGAGTGTGAGCAAAAGTTTGGCATTATAAAAATTAAAAAAAGCAGCCAAATTTATTAACCCAAGACCGGGAGAAGCTTTTAGCAGATTAAAGTAAAAAGTTTACTGTAATATCAATGAAAAGTGAGGATTTTATAACTCTTGAGCTTATGCAAAGGTTCTTCAAAATTAATATACGCGTCATCCGAAAAATGCAATGGTTACGTTTGGAGAAGGATGACCCTTCGAACTTCTCAAACAAAGCAAATCTTATGAATGAGCAAGAAAACTTCTGCAAAGTGAACATGAAAGCTGGCCGAGAATTACAGTTACTGACAGTTGCAGTTCGTAAAGTTCAAGAACCTCCAGAATGTTCTTTGCTATATTCCACCAATTCACCATCAATGGTTCAAATTACTTCCTCACAATATAAAGGAGGAAAGAATCGAAAGCCAATGTAAGAATGAAGATGAGCCTAAGAAATGTAGCAAAAATGGTTTCTCAATAAAACTTTTTTTTTAAATTTCGTGTACACGTTCATTTATTTGCATATTAAAAAAAAGTAATAGAGCACACTTTAAAAGTTATTTGTTTGAAAGTGTCCACGTACAGCCCAAACGGCTGGACCGATTTGGATTTAGTTTTTTTCTCTGAAAGGTGACTTCATCGAGAAGGTTCTTAGCTATGTTTAAAAAAAATCGGTCCAGCCGTTTAGAAGATATCACATATTTTCTAGCAATATCGGGGGTTTTTAAAATTTTTAATTTTTGTTATTTAACATATTAGATTACAATATACCTCAGAACTTTTCTTACTAAAAAAAAGCTAGATTCCGCAGAGTATCTTACATTTTTAATTCAGTAAAAATTAAAGTAAAGCTAATTTTTTTCATTAGTTAATATTAGTCACTTGGATCCCTTGTGCTCTAATCCCCTCATATGAAAATACAACCTGTAAATAATTATTTTTTGTCTTAAGAATTTCGTTTTCAGGCCGTATATTAAATATTAAAAATTAAATGTGTAAAACATTTCTTTTATTGTATCAATTATTATAATTTTAGTCACCTGATTATGGGTGTGAAATAGGGATGTAACGAATGTTTCCATTCGCAAAATTATTCGCTTACTCTTGCTATTTGCATTCGCTAAAATTTATGCGAATATTTCAAGAGAATACTAAACAAATATGTAAATTTGTACCTCCTTTAGGAAAATAGTTTATTCGATTAACAAAGATCAAAAACAGGAAAATAATTCTAAGCAAGTATGAAAAAATATGAAAAATATTGCTTGCAAGTAATCATTGTAGCACCCCTTTTACACACGGAAAGCTGACGTTGCAAAGTCTTAACTCAGCTGGGTGAAAGAGAGGAGAACGAATACTTTCCCTTTCTTTCTTTCTCGCAGCTGAATTAATGCCCTAATTCAGTAAGAAGATTTAGGACGTTTCTGTTTGAAAATGCTTCTGAGTTCTTGTCTTTGAAGTCTCTAAATTATTTTCTTCAAAAATGGTTGTTGTCTTTGATAATGAAATATATAAATATTATTGCCATGTTTTTAAAACATAAAAATTCAATTAAATTATTATACAATAGTTTGAAAAATATATGAAAAAGTATGTGTTGGATATAATGTTTAGAACAAAATCATAAAGCAAATACACGAACCTTCTAGCATAGACAATAAATAATAATCGTTTTAAAGAATCAAAACTGCTTCTTTTTTTCGTCCATAGGCAAGACGATATATTCGTCGAACAGAATTAGGGCATAAGACTTTGCAATGTAAACTTTCCTTGTGTAAAAGAGGCGTAAGTAAAGCTTTAAAATTTTAGAGAAAAACTTTTCTATAAACAGCGATGTTTGAAAATATTTTTCTGTTTTTGAAAAAGAAAAATCAAAAGTGTTTGATTTGAGCGAAAATATTTTTTAATAAGGACCGTAGTGCGAGTGGATGAACTTATAATTAATTATTATTGATATTTATTTTCATATTTCATATATCGTTACTTAAAACGCAAAACGCCCTAACTAACAAATTCACAATGGAACTTTTTCTAGATTCCGTGATATTTCATCGAAATAATCGCTACAAAACACCCAAAACTGCACGAAAATTTTTTTTATTACATCGTACATATGCTCATCGAATATCTGAATATTTTCCATTTTAAAATGTTTTTTCTTCCTCCTGTAAAATTATTATTTTACGTTTCGTTAACGATATATCTTTCTGTTTTAAAAATTGCGAAAGTGAATTTTTTCCGCATATATTGGTGTCCTGACATTTACTTCCGAATAATTTTTTCGTTTTACTTTCGACTGCGCCAAGCAATAGAATCTCCTTGTTTACACAATAAAATTAATTTAATTAACAAAAATATTTTTTGTTTTGGACTTAGGTTTGATATCTTATCTACCTAATTCGGAAATTAAAACCAATGTATATTTGGTTTTAATACAACGAAAAGGAGACATGAAAAACCTTCCCATATTAGCATATTCGGAAAAAAAAGAAACAAAATAACTTTATAGATTGAGGTTGACATTTAGCTTGTGTATCCACTGCATTCTTGCATAACCTCCTCTAAATCGCCTTTCAAAAATTAGTTCGAAAAAGACAAATTTTATGTGGATTTCGGACATTAAATATTCTTTTTTGCGATTCGGAAATATTCATTATAATTGAAAACGTTCGAAACTCATGACAGACACGATTGAATTTAAACAAAATGATGTATGTAAAACATTTGTGTACATACTAAGCCTTCGTGTTCTCATACTAATTTATTTTCATTTGATTTTCGAATGCATTGGAAATAGTATTCGTGTTCGCATTCGCTTTCGAAAAAATAAAAGTTTATTAAATGTTAAACATAAAAGTTTATTATTCGCTTTCTCATTCGCTAAATGACATTCGCTACAGCCCTAGTATGAACATACATATACGTATGTATGTGCGTATGTATTAGTGATGCACGAATATTCGTATTTGAATTGTCGATTATTCGGCTATTTTTAGATATTCGTATCCGTATTCGTATTCGTCAAATTCAGGCGAATACGAATACGAATATTTTCCAAACAAATTAAATGAATAAATATTAAACAAAATTTAAATAAATGGCTAAAAATATTAGTTGGTACAAATCCATTAAATTTTTTATAGAAATTTGTGCTTTACATCATTAACCCCTGACCAAAAAAGGGGTGTTATAAGTTTATAGTGTGTGTCTGTGTGTCTGCCCGTATCCACGTACAGCCCAAACGGCTGAACTGATTCTGATAAAGTTTTCTTTCTGTTTGAAAGGTGACTTGATCGAGAAGGTTCTTAGCTATGATTGAATAAAATCGGCCCAGCCGTTTAGACGATATCACATTTTTTCTAGATATATCGGGGGTTTTAAAATTTTTAATTTTTGTTATTCATAACAATTTTTTAATATTTCATTTTGCAGAACCCCAATTTAATGTCTATAAAGTTCACATATAATATTCGTTTACGCGAATATCGTTTCAAATATTCGTATTCGTATTCGCGAACATAAAAAATTGATATTCGTTACATCACTAGTATGTACATGTAATTAATTCTCTTTCAATAACAATCAAATGTTTGCTAAAAAATTGCATAAAGCAAAAACTAAAACAAATGCGACTCAGCAAATATCCACTTGCGTTTTGATTATATGTATATCTTCTTCTTCATTTCTTGATTCTCGAATAAAGCAGCAAGTCTGCTTAACAACCTTGACAAATTTAAATGTTTTCTGTAGTAACACTGAATTATTGAAAAAGTAAATGCATACACACATGTTATACATATTCGTACGTGCTGAAAAAGCAATCAAACCAAGTTAATGACAGCACGCCCACTTTTAAACAAGCGTCAGACTGTTATGTTTTTTTACAAGCCTACGGAAGCAAATCGTTCTAGTTAATAGACTTCAAATGCAACTGTGTTATTCGGCCCTGTTCTGTAAACCGAATCCGAAAAAATTTCTTGTTTTCGAAAAATTGATAATGGTCCTGCAGATATGATATTTGAGAATCTATATAATAAAAAAATTTAAAAAAATCTGAAAAAATATTTCAAATCGATCGGTTTACAGCACAGGGCTGATTGTTTTGTATTTTGGCTGGCTAATCGCAACCAGTTATTGTTAATGAACTTCAAAATTGCAGTGAATGCACGTCCAAATACAGCAACATACATATTTCGAAAGGTGAAAACCCAAATTCAACATAATCCACAACTAAGCTCAGCTTAATCGGCGAAAACTGTCAATTAACAAGGGAAGTATATTAAAAAATTTACTGCAGTTGAAACCGTACAGAAAACTTAAACAAATTGAAGCGACTTCAGAGAGATAACCCTAAAATTTTAAATAATGCATATGGGCATTTCTTCGAGAATTTTCAGTTTTTTGTCGCGTGCGACAGCAAGCAATTAACTTTGTATTTCTGCACAGCTTGACTCGATTTTTCTTAAAATTTTACCTAACGTAGAGCTGCTGACGGCCTACACAAATATATATATATATATATATATATATATATATATATATATATATATATATATATATATATGTATGTATATATAGATAAATAAAAAAAATTTCGTTTTCTTTGCAAAAAAAAACATGGATATTTGCTTGGTGTCGCACGCTACAAAAAGTTGACATTCCTGAGGAAATGCCCATATTCAATTAAATAAAATATATTTATATGTACATATGTACTTATGTGTTACCTATAGTGATATTCGAAGTCGGTGCCAATCAGATTAGAAAATTCTATATTTACTGTTTTATTCGTTTATTATTATTATTCATTGTTATTGTCACCGACTTTGAATAACATTATAGGTAACGAATGTAAAAATGTTTTATTAAACTAAATCTAAATTATTTTTGACATTAGCGCTTATTTTTGAAGTCGGTTAGTTAAATCTTTTTTAAGTTTTATTTTTAAATTGTTAGTGCCAACTTTAAATTTTCAGGGGCGATGTCATCCCTAATTCTGCAAATGTTAGTATCCGCGCACGTCGGGTCACTTTCAGAGCTGTGCCAATAGTTGTGCCAAGTTTCATACAAAGCGGTCAAGTAGAAGCATGTGAAATATAATATTAAGTTTGAGTGGGCATGGCTGCGCCCACTTCTTTAAGCACCTATTTATGCTATTCTAAGAGCCAAAACTGTTTTCCAAACTTCGTGGGAATCGCATAAGTAGAAGTACATAATGTAATACTAACTTTGCATGGGCGTGGCCCTGCCCACTTTTTTAAATGCTCTATTGCGTCGGAGTGTTTGCCAAGTTTCGTAAAAATCGGATATGTTAAGAAGCCCGTGAACTACAATATTTAATAATTAACGATATCCTAAAGTGCTATTTAGTTTTTACTTTTAGATGCCGTTGAGTCGTTTTTTTCTATATAAAATATTTTGCAATTACTTTTTGTGCGAAAGGAATCAGCTGACAGACTGTAGAATCTATTGAACTTGTTAACAAAATATCACAAACAAATACATACACATTACACTTTTTGCTATCACTTAACGTTTAATTGTATTTTCTACAGACATTTTCACAACAAAACATAAGAAACAACTATTTCTACAAAAAAAAATTAAAAAACCCCACTGCGACCAACTTTGAACCGTTTAATATCCTAAATAGTCATTGGAGATGAAAAATCATAAGAGAAACTTAAAAATGATTTTAAAATACCTGTCGAATGATACCCATTTTGATAAAGCTCACTGACTTTTTATATTTTTCGCATTTACAAAATGGCTTCTGGTGGCCACCATATTGAATTTTCACAACCGACATATTTTTAGTGACACTTTCGCGATTAAGACATACTACATAGGTACATAGGCTGATAAACACAATACCCTTCTTTGCATTGCGCAGTCGGGTAAAAAGGATAAAAAAACACACATACAGATTTTGAATTGAACAGAAACAAAACAGCTGATTCATAAGAGAAAAGAACCTTTAAACTTATTCTGCCTTGAGGTGTGTGCTAAATTTCGTAGCAATTGGTTAAATAAAAGACCATAAAATTAAAGAAAAAAAAATTAGTGTAAGTAACACACATAAAATTACAAACAATTTAATGACCTTCTACTTTTTTCAAGTCGATTAAAAATACAAAAATAGGCTAAATATTAAAATTAAAACATTTGCATATTGCTGGCGACCTGAAAAACTTGATGTTTTCTGATGAATGCATTTCTATGGTTCACTGACCACTCTGTAAAAGCGGCGTGTAACGACCATTTTCAAGTCCTTAAATTTAATAAATTAACAATCAAGTAAATATCCTTTGAATACTAAATCCAAATTAGGACTAATAAGGGCTAATAAATCAGTGCAAGTTAATGTCTATTTTTGGTTTAAAATGTGTTTAAACTAGCAAACTTATAAATCAATACATTATTTAAACCATCTGTAAAACGCATAAAATTGGGCGTTTAAACTACCAATGCAGGCCATATGGTTTTGTTACCTACAGATCATATGTTTTGCATTAAAATAGCACTCAACTTTTTTCCAAGCCTCTACTTTTTCCTTAGATCTTGTTCGACTTGTTTTCTTACACTCTATTATTCTTTTATACTATTCTACTTTGCGAATCATATGTATAATTCGTTTCTCAGTAAAATTTGGCGACGTTTAATTAAAATTTTTGAACTTTTTTGCCTTTTTGACTGTGTAAAGAATTTATAGCCTGCTACAAAACAGCTGTTTTTTGACATTTATTCTAGTGCTGCCACAATATTAATTTTTAAACTACACATAAAGTACATATAAATTCGAGTTTAGTTTAAATAAACCAGCGTTTAAACTAAACTCAAATGTATATGTAGTTTAAACTAAACTGGAGTAAATCAGTGAACCAAACCTTGTGTGTATGGTTCACTGATTGTGGCAGCACTAGAATAAATGTCAAAAAGCAGCTGTTTTGCAGCAGTCTATTAATTCTTTGCACAATCAAAAAGGCGAAAAAGTTACAAAAATTTAATTAAAGGTCGCCAAATTTTAACCAGAAAGGAATTATATTTATGCGTGGCGAAGTAGAATATTATAAAAGAGTGTAAGAAAACAGATCGAGCAATATCTGAAGAAAAAGTAGAGGCTTGGAAAAAATTTGAGTGCTCTTTTAATGCAAAACATATGGTCTGTATTGGTAGTTTAACGCTCAACTTTATGCGTTTACAGATGGTTTAAATACTGTATTGATTTATAGGTTTGCTAGTTTAAACATAGTTTTAACCAAAAATAGGGATTAACTTGCACTGATTTACTAGCCCTTAAAAGATCAAGAGTTTAATTAAATCTTAGTATACATAGCCAAGTGTTCAATTATTGTATCACAGTGTAATTTGTCCGTAGCAATTTAAACAAACTGATTAAAACAATTTGCTAAAAAGGCAACAACCAAGATAGATAGATAGATAGATGCACACGCATAAAAATCAAACACATCAAAATCTCTTCCGTATTTTTATGTGATAAAAAAAAAACTGTCGTTTTAAGTGATTTGTAATTTTCATTTCGTTTTCGTACGAGTCAGAGATACAACAAAAAGTATAACAAGATACTCGTATGTAATAATAATATTTATTTATTTCGGAAATCATTAGCTGGCAGTTTCAACACGTGATTTGTAGATACGTGCGATTTATTGAACGATTGTTGTCAGTGTTTTCCAAATAACGTAAATATGTCTGTTTGACATGCAAGTTTCAACGTGTGAATATGACAATATTTATTCTAGTCTCATAATAGTGTTGGGAAAGTGTATACGGTTGCATACTATTTGTCAAATAGACAATTAAAAAGAAAATAAATAATTAAGAAATTGTAATTAAGTAAATGTTGTGTCTTGTTCAAGACTAGAAAAGTAGTTTTTTTTTATAAAATTATTGTGAGACCTGACGCAAGTGCGATTGAATAAAAATGTTTGCATTGTTTCTTGATTTTAATATCATTTTTTATCATTTTTAAAACGGAATATCCAGTAATTGTTCAATAATTTTTGCTAAACAACTTTTAGCATTCTTCAGAATTACTTAAGCAGTAACTTAATGAGGTCATCACAAGTGTTTATAAAATATTTTTTTTATGCATTAAAAACTTAAATTGGATAAAATAAAATAAATATGCCGCATATCTCTTAAGCGCATTATTCACGGTCAAAATGCCTGACCTGCATTATAATAATATTAGTGAAATTTTGTGTGTATGAGACACACAGACGTTGCTTGAAGCAAAATCTATTTTTTTTTATTTTGCACATGCATGTATGCAAACACAGACGTAACAAGATAAGCTATTCAAAGCAGTAGGTTATACAAAGAACTGTCAAATTATATTGATACGTTAAGACGTTCGAACAGAGCTAATGTAAATGTTTTTTTTATAAATAAAAAGAACTATGTAGAAGAATTTTGCTAAATCACTAAACGTACACACGCATGCACATATAAACACATGGTAGAAACAACTCTGTATTAACAGCAAAACACGGTATTACCAACATAAAAGTCATTACATAGTAACTCTGAAATAACGGCATTTCATTTTATTGGTAAATAAAGTGTCATTCTTAACCCAGTTTAGTAAAATCGTTTTCAAGTTGATACACACACTGGTTGCCAAAATTCGTATGAATTGACAGCTGCATGTAATTTGCTAGGGAATTTTCCTTTCAAGAGTCCATCGACAAGGATACAACTTTAAATTCTTGAAATGTCAGCCAAAATTGATTCATTCTTAAGATTTTACAATATTGTCAGATCTCCCAATGTGCTGACAATGTACTGGCAATCAAAAATTGTCAGCAAAAGGTAGATTGTTAGTTCATATGGTTGTATTAAATTTGTCAGAAATCTTAAAATTTATTGACAGACGTTTGTATGGCAAAAAATGTATCTGACCAAATCGTCAGTCAAAAAATGGTCAGTTCACACGGTTGTCATATCACCGCCTTAGAGTGTAAACCTGCTAAATCCACTTTTAATATCATATGACATTTTAATGCCGTGCAAAAGAGCAAGAGAAGTCGCATCGACTGGCTGAAATATTTATTTAAATTTGAAGCACTATATGTCGAAGAAACTTAATGCATTAGGTTAATTTCTTAACAGTATTTTGTCTCTCCTGTAAAATTTGCTGGAAGTGAGTTAGCAGGGGGTCCACTCTGTAATTCGAAACGAAAGAAAATGCTTTCGAATTTGCGTGCAGTTACCATACAAATTCGAAAACATTTTATTTCGTTTCGAATTACCGAGTAGACCCCCAGGTTTACACTCTAAGCCGACGATATGAAAAAATTGTCAGATCTGTTTATGCGTTGCGAGACTCAAAGCATTTGTTATAAATTGTTAAATATCAATGGTTTGTGGTAGTGTATCAACTAATAATAATATAATAATTAACTAATAATAAATATAATAAATCCCGTGCTGCTATCTCTAGAATCCGCTGGGGTGCAAAATCGTGTCTTATGCTGATGATGTGGCAATAGCTGTAAGAGGAAAATTCCGCACTTCTTTAAGGGATATCCTACAGGATGGTCTTACACATTTAACAATATGGGCGAAGAAACGAGTAACTAGTCCTCTTCTCCAGGAAGTATAAGAAACCTGTTTTCCAACATATCACTCTTAATAACAACAGTGTCCAACACTGCAAAATATCTCCGTGGCATTATTGATTCAAACCGTGAGTTTCAAAACTTATTTTCTAGAGAGAGTGAAAAAAGCCACAATTTCACTTTATCTATGCAAAAAATGGGCTCTTACCCCAAAAATTATTCATTGGATTTATACTTCAAT
Source organism: Tachina lurida (assembly GCA_944452675.1). NCBI lineage: Eukaryota > Metazoa > Arthropoda > Insecta > Diptera > Tachinidae > Tachina > Tachina lurida. The sequence goes on along the minus strand of OX101754.1, from coordinate 38,557,200 downwards.
AGTACCTCCAATTATCATGTATGGGATCATCGTGTGGTGGCCGTCCCTGGAGAAAAAGACGTATCTACATAACTTACATAAGGTGCACAGACTTGCATCCTTGTATATAACCAGTGCTCTTCGCACTACTCCTACGGATGCACTGGGGATGCTCCTTTACCTACTACTATTGGACCTAGTAGGGAAGAAGATGGCAACGACCTTGGCAATCCGTCTTCGTTGTACGTCTCTGTGGAACGGAAACGGAACCGGCCACTGTAGAATACTGATGATGAAGCTTGGGAATGGAGGATTGACTAAACCTCCGTTGCTCTACTACACGAACGTCTTTATAAAACATGGATACCATCCACAGAATTGTGGATGAATAGAACTCCAGGTAGAAGAAAAAGTGTTGATTTTTATACGGACGACTCTAAAACATACCAAGGTGTGAGTTATAGAGTCTTTTCAGGGGCTTTAGGTCTTCGTATTGCAAAGTGCCTATGGGATCACTGAAGTGTCTTCCAGGCAGAGATCCTTGCTGCTATAAAAGAAGTTGTGGATTGGTTGAAAGTGAATGTCACTTCAACGACTTTGATTAACATATATACTGATAGTCAAGCAGCTATTATGGCCCTCGAAACCCCGCTTCTAACAACAACAGCCCTCGACTTCCGATCATCTCTAAATGAGATGGCAGTGCAATTTGATATTAGGATCATCTGGCTTCCAGGGCATAGATGCTTTCAGGGAACTCTAGGGCTGATGAGCTTGCTAGAATTGGGACAACCGGATTTGGAATGTGTGGGTGTACCCCTACTCTCTTGCAAACTCAGACTTAGGCGCAAGACAGAGGATGAAACAAATAGAAGGTGGGTCACAAGAAATGAATGCGTGCTCACAAGGCAGTTATGGACTCATCTAAACTGGAAAAATACGGCTTCTTTAATTTTGAAGAATAGGAAACAAATATCGATTCTAGTGTCCGTGCTAGCCGGACACTTTCTCATAGACAAGCATGCACAAAGGTTAAAGGTTGAACACAATGATTTTTGCTGCAGCTGCCAGGATATCGATGAAGAGGAAAGTGTAAAACATGTTCTATGCCTGGAGTTGCAAGAAAGAGAATGTCCACAATGGCCGCTCTTGAGTTCAGGGAACTTTCAGACCTTGCTAGTGTTGAACTGCAACGTAACCATAGCTTTATATTGAGCTCTGGTTGGTTCGACGGTGGGGACTTCGCATAGGCAGAGTCTCCGTGGTATCACAATGGACCAAAACGGTGTAAGTGAGTCCGTGTTTCTGACTACCACCCCTACCATAACGTAACCTAAATATAATAATTAGTTATAATATTTTTATAATATTCGTATATGTTCTGGCTTCCACATCGTTTTCATATGTTTTCTTGTAAGTTCGGATATTAAAACACATCCTACGCCTGATTAGGTTGAAATTTAGAAAATAAAAATTAATAGTATGTGCTCTTGCATCCGATTTTAGATGAAAACGATTTGGAAATGGACGATTTCAAACTTTTAGATTTTTCCGTTTTCACTTTTGAGCAAAAAACTCGTATTCTTTTCACAAGCCTGTTAACAAGTGAAAAGAATACGAGTTTTTTGCTCAAAATCGAAAACGAAAAAATTTAAAAGTTTGAAATCGTAAATTTTTAAATTGGGTTCTTCTAAATTCGGATGCTAGAACACACACTATTAATTTTTATTTTCTGAATTTCAACTTAAACAGGCGTAGCATGTGATTTAACATCCGAACTCACAAGAAAACATGTGAAAACGATGTGAAAGCCAGAACACACACGATTATTCAGTTAAGCGGCGGGATTGTTGTAAGTTAACTATGATTTCCAACAAGCGGCCCTCCAACATTACAAATCGTATTAATTATTAAAGATATACGGTATTAACTAGATATTAAGATACAATGCAGATAAAATTCCAGTTATTTTCTATTGCAGTATTTTAAACAACGATACTCACAAATAAATTTAAATTTACCATTTTGGAAGCTTAAATATACAGAAAGCGCATGAATAGAATGCGAAATACATCATGACAGTAGTTTTTTTTTTAATAAAAAGTCTTCTAATAGAACGCTTAATAACTCGGTAAATTTCTAAGGAATTTTTTAACACAAACCTGCGAATTACTCTTAATCAATTATGTTTTATAAATAAAGTAATGAAGAGTATGGTTACAGTACAAAAATACTGCCTAAGAACGAACTTAAAGTAGAAAAGTGACGATAAAATCGAAAAAATTATGTTTGGTGAAAAAATACACACATACATATATCTGAAATTTACTGAAACAAAATATATATGGTTCGAAAGGTCTTAGGCTCTTCTTTCTAATCCGTTTAAAATAGGTTGATATTTATGTTATTTAGAGTTTGGTAAGTGCATACGGGTACGAAAAAACGGCTTTACCCGTAACTCAAGGTTTTAGGGTTTTTAGAAAATTTCATATACAATATCTACCAGAAATATAGTAACACGTCACAGGTATTTTTTTTGCCACGCAGTGTAATTGCATAATCAGCTGCATAATCTGTTCTACTAGATGATATTTAAGAATCGTGTTATGGTTTTAATAAACAATTGATACAAATCTAATAACATAAATTTTGGGCCTGTGAAAGAAACACCAGTTGTGTAAAATTTATTTCAATAGTCAGATCTATACTAATTTCCTGCACTGTAATGAGCTTTTTAATATAAGTCTGCTTTAAAATGCATTGCACGCAAATTTATATTTTTGTTTTAAATTTTATTGCTGTGATTTTTGAATGTCAATATATAAAACTATTCGTATTTTTGTAATCAGCAAATACATTTGTTATAGGAAACATTTTTATTCTAAACTATTATTATTATATGCGGAGAAAATCTATTTTTCTTCCCACTTGTGGAATTACAGCAAGTTCTTATTCTATCTTATTTAAGCAACAAAAAAAAATTCATAAGAACACATTCTACCTCAATGGCATATTATTGTATAGCATAGTATTGTAATATACTTCAGGTTTGAGCCTTAAATGTCAAAATTTCACATTAAACAAACAATAAAATGTACTTAAGGCCGTTTCACACTATAATACAAGTATTAATACTTTTGTGGAAAATGCAACTCTGACATGTTGAGTTGTTATTGTCTTTTGAAATTTTTGAAACAGAAATTAGATTAGGGATGCATTTTCGTCAAAAGTATTAATACTTGTGGTATAGTGTGAAACGGCCTTTATGTAAATATTTGGCAATTAACCATGTATGATATCTTCGTTGCTCCTTTACAAATGATGACAAACAACATCATTTCCATTATTAAGATTTTAGTTTTATATGTATAAGAAAAAATCCCCTTCCATGAAAATTCGAAATTTAATTCATTTTGCTAACAACTGTTTATTTACAAGTATTTTTTTTTATTATTTGTTGCAATTAATTCATTAACGCTATCACGAAATGCTACAAAAATTGCCAAGTTAATAGAAATACAGTGCAACAATTGAAAAAAATAATATCTACTATATTTGAATTTTTAGCATACATGTTTTTTTTCAGTTGGCTGATTTTTCGATTTCGATACTTTCAATATTTATAAATTATTTGATGTTATTGAAACAAAATACGAGTATACTTTCGCTTAACTCTTCCTGATTTAAGAATTTAAACATTATCTGAATTATTCATATAAAAAAGATTTTAGGTTTATTTGACAAATTTGCCATATGTCAAACAAGCCGTTAATAAACCTTAAAATATTTTTTATGAATACGGCAGTAATAAGATTGGTGGTCACCATTAAAAACTCTGTGAGTGGATTTTCGAAACTTATGGTAGAATTAGCCTATTTGTATCGTGTCACTTTTGAAGTATCGTTAAAATCTGGATGTTAAGACTGGGTTATCCGAACGTAGCTGTTGGTGTACTGTACCGTACCGTACTGTTAGCACGTTGGTGCACTTATAGAACATTTGAAAACGTGCGTACGCTTTCCTTTGTTTTGTTTTTTTAATATGAAAACGGAACAGCTGTTCACGAAACAGTGATGGGAATTAAAAAGTTCAAATGGTGACTGTAGCGAAGAAAAAGCACCTAAAATATGTAAATGGTACGAAAACTGTATCGGAGCATGTACATAAAAATATATCTTTGTATGTATGTTATACATTCATAATAAATAAATATGTTCATACATACATACATATCGATGGTCACGAGTAGAAAGGCCCTAACTCGTATTTTCATTAAATTGAGCTTTTCAGTGATTCCAATACAACTCACACAAATACACCTCATGACAAAAATTTATTGCAATAGTGTAAAAATAACACTTTTATAAGCAGTTTAAGAAACTGTTTGTTATTATGTTTTTACCTTCTCCTGTAAAATTACAATTATTTGAGCTAGGTCTTTTCTACTTGTGACCAACGATATGTATGTTACAAATGAAATAATTTTTACATATGTGCATAAACAATAAGAGGTTTTGGTACCATTTAAATTTTTTTATACATCTCATTTTTATTATTTTATTCTAATTTGTTTTTTTTTTTCGCACAGATATTATTATTAATAAAAGTACCGAAAAACAGAGCCAAAATACCCCCATTCGATTTAACATACAATATCACCATCACTGGCTTACAAAGGTCACTTAACAACGTTAATAAATTCTGTTTTACTAGCGGTCTTCACTAGCCATGAACTTGGTATGGGCATCGTGTCGGACATCGCAAATGGCTAATGGAGACCGCTCATGTCCAACTTTCGTGCATAGGTACTCTGACATATATGCCCGAACATATGTCTGAGAAACCATGTTCGGCATTATATTCCCATTCCGCAGCCATTTGCAATAGAAAGAAAAGAGAGAGAACAAAATTGGTAAATATTCCATCTTTATTGCACTAGCGCAAAATACTTTGATATGCCTGAACATGGACATCGCACGTATTCACCACAACAAAGAAGTTGATGATTTTTTCACAGTTGCTCTGCCGGCGTCATGTTCATGTCATGCCCAAGTCGAAGGCTACTGGAGACGTAGGGTTACAAAGATTGAGACGTGCCGTCAACGTTCCAGTAAATTTCGGTAAGGATTTGTATTGTTTTCAATCAACAAAAACATCAGCTGTTTCGTTAGCTTACGTGGACGTTCGGCTAATTCTGCCTTTAGTTAGTAAAGAGGTGAGGCTGCCAGCGAACGTGTCAGCTGTTATTGTATTTCTCTTTGCTTTATACGTGTGTGTGTGTGTTTATATGTTAGAGAGAAGTTGACGTAGAAATCTGTTTTCTGAAGATTTCTACCTACAGATTTTGTCCTCTGATTCGTAAACTCATGATACGAATCGACTAATTCTTTTATTACTTCCTAGGGTTTACGGTTTAGAAAATTTATACTGAAAATTTTGTAAAAAGCTTTTCCGTGGAGGTGGGGGGGCATAAAAACTCCAAAATTATCGTTACGTAATATGTGAATGGCGCGCTATGAGAAACTATACATAGTTTGCAGCTCCCAAAAGAACTCTTACCCGTCGGATATCTTGGCATTGTGACCACGCGCCTTTATCATTTTGATTTTTAATCATAGTAGAAAAACATGAAATAATAAAAAACTTTTGCAATGCAATAAAAAATATGACCATATATAACGTAGTTGTGGTTCGATGATTCGTCGGACAAAGACGAAAGTTTACTGGAACTGGCTAGGTGCATAAAATAATTGAGGGATGCTTCGGTTCCGCTGCACAAGTGAAATATTTCAAATGTTCTAACATTTATGAAATTCATTTGCAGATTTATAAATAAAACTTTGGACTGCATATGGAATTGTAGTCCTCTTTAAATGAGATTCTAAAGCAATACACTCTATCCAAATCGAGGGTGGCGTTGGCTGAAGTAGTTATTACGTTGACTACAAAACCAAATGTCCTGGGTTCGAGCCCGGTTCTGGCAGTTATTAAATAACAACACCACGCATTTTTCTGATGTGCATTAGTGTCCTTTTATATCAGTTGTTTTAGGAAAGTTCAAGTGATGAAGGCATAGACACTGGTCACTGAACTACTCCTGCTTCTGTGGATACTAATCCTAATGTAACATCAGAGCGTTCTCCTTGTGTAGCAAAATTATCGGCGAAGTAAAATAACCAATAAAATGGCTACTAAACACAGCTTGAAAAAAAATAATACGCCTCATTTAACACCAGAGGCGCTGCAACATTGCATGATTAAAAACGTGCAAAAGGCAGAGCTGTAAAAGAATGAAGCTTTCCTCTATCTCTTCATTCACCACCTGTCTTCTATATCACTATCTCTTTCCTAATAGTAGTAGGCATTCATTGTTCTCAAGGATCATGAAATTTTCCTACTTTGAGAATTTTCCTACTTAAATGAAATGGCCACACAATATTTCCAGTTTTTACGATTTTCGATCATTTTCTGAATTTGACGATTTGGTCCATATATGTAGATGCATACATACATATGTTATGTCCTCTATGCATTAAAGTGTCGCTGAATCTGAAATTTGGAAGAGCAATTAAAATTTGACAAATTGGATAGTTGTGCATAACCCCATATGGACGAATACGACTCGCACGTTGACGAATTCATTAGACACAGTCAGTGGCATTTTACGGTTACTTTTACTATTATGAAAATTACAAAAAAACAAAAAATCCTTAGAAAATAACAAAACACCAAATAAATGCTTATAAAGGATGTTTTTTATGGATGCTTAAGACTTTAAGTTGGCAACACTCTTTTAACTGGCGGCCTTTTGCCAGCTGTCAAGTGATTTATGTTTCCTTTGGTTTGGCATTTCAACATGAATAGACTGATGCCTGAACAATGCTTCCGCATTGTGCAAATTTATTTCGAAAATCAGGTGCTGTTCGAAATACTTATTGCGCACTACGTCCATTTTACGGTCAACATAATCGTCCATCAGATAAAATTAATTGGATTAACTATGGAACGTTTTCGCACCACGTTTACTCTAAATGATACGCATCCACAGAGACGTCGTGTAGTGAGTAGAGTGGAGGAAGACCCGAATCAGTCTATCCGTCAATATTGTCCCCTATAGGTTTCACACAGCTCGTGCCACAATTGATTTATTGAAGGATACGTTTGGTAAGCGCTTAGTTTCACGTTTCGGAACCGTGAAATTGACCTCCAAGATCGTTCGATTTAATGCCGGTAGAGTATTTCTTGTGGGTATATGTTAAGTAGATACTCTATGCCGTTAAGCCAGAATGACCACTTGGAGGACAACATTCGCCACGTTATTGCCAATATATGTACGTACACAAATGTTGGAAAAAATCATCGACAACTGGACCTCCAGCTTATATTAGGTCAGAGCCATCCTTCGAATAAAATAATTTCATGTCGATTTAAAAAAATCATCTTTGTTTTATTAAATTTCAAAGTTCTATAACTCTCTAAAAAAAGCACCCTTTATTTTTGGGCAAAACTGATACTAGTGCATGTACCTAAAACAAAATTTTGTAAGCTGTGTTTTGATTATTGACGACTTAAATTTTGTAAAATGTTGTTCACATAAATTTATAAAATTTACAATATAAAAAAAGTGAACAAACAGGTTGTACATGAAATCACATCATTATTTTTATTGTGGATAAATCGAAGCAGAGTGGGGATTTACCTGTGGGAAATTTACAACTGAACACGTTTTCTTTAATTAAATACATATGTACATTCAGTGGTGTCACGTTTTGATTTTAATTAAAATCAGCCTATAAAACATTAGGGTGGAAGGAATGGAAAGCACACACGTGTTGAGAGATTCGATTAACAGTGTACTTCGTTTAATAAACCCTGAGATTACTTATTGAGTATTGGAGAACAAGTTGTTACTGTTCAAAAATCACCCTTATCGCGAATAAAATGCGAACATTTTGCTCACGTGAAATATTTCCCGTGAACAAAAAATTGTGAACAAAATTAGAAAATAGTATACTGGTATATATTGGCGATCATAATTTTAGGGAAAGGGATCACATTTCACGAGAACTTTTATTCGCGAAAAGGTTGAATAATATTTAAGTTTATTTTAAAGTTTTTTGTGCTATTTAAACTTCTTTAAGGCGATTATTTATTAAGTAATTACAAACATATGTATGCTCGCATAATTACCTATCAACTTGTATTGCAAACAACAATAACATTAAAAAATTTGTTGTTGTTTTCAATATAAGTACTCGATCGAAAGATTTCTATGTGACATCCTGGGACAGGCCGTTAGTGTTTAAAGGCTTTAAAAATTCTCTTCACACAAAACTCTTAAAATTTCAATTAACTGGGGATTACTGCATTACAAAACTTGATTAGTATTAGAGATTATACATATTTATTTCAATGTTTTCAATTACATTATTAACTAAACAAGTTATGTACCTTTTCTCAAATTAACATTCTTTCAAAGAAACTATATAAAAATCATCTTCATCTTTAATTTTAATTGCAATAATTAATTATACATGATAAAAAAAAAATATTAATAAATTTTAAAGTGGGAATTTTGTAGCCGTAAAGTTTACTTGATACTAAATAGAAAGACAGTAATTGCGTTAAAGCTTAAACTTAAATTAACTGCAACATATTTAATATTCAGTTGTAATTTATTGCCGCTGAAATTGAAAATAACTATTTACTGATAAATTAGAAAAAGTAATTAACATAAATAACATCGTTTTCAGTTTGGTTTATTTATGACCAAATCATAGAGATACTTTTTCGTCGTTGTGGATTTAGAGCAGCTACGTCCAAGCCATATGCACAATGTGCAAACTTTTATAAAGAGCTTTTTGTGCTTTCACACCGACGAGAGTACAACATCCACAACAACAATGCAACAGATAGCAATGCGTGCTCTTACTTTGCAAAGAAACAAGAACAAATTTAAAAGCTTTCAAAGCTGTTTACCTCAAATGCAAATATCAGTGTATATGTGTTTGGACGTAGCTGATCTAGAGTTAAATCGTATGTTCCTTTTTTTCCAAATTTCATCCCTATTTTTAAGCGACTTAAAAAAAAGAACGAGGTTATCAATTCGTCTCTATTTTTTTTTGCTCGGTTCATATTAGACCGATTGTAAATTTTTTTTTATTGTCTGAGAGGGTATAGCTTCCCATTGGTTCCATTGCAAAAAAAAAAAATTGGGCGGCAACACGCCCAAAAATGTTTTTATTTGATTTTATGATATTCTATTTATTTGATTGGTGCGAAACCTAGCAAACACCTTGTTTTTGTAACTACACAGTTTTAAAGCTTAAAAAATGGGCGTGGCTACGCCCATTAAATTCTCTTATTATATTTCACATAGTTCTACTGAACAGATTTTTACGAAACTTACCACACACCATGAGCTCAAAATGCTCCACTCATTTTTTTCACGCCCACTAACATTATTTTTTTATTTTAAGTGGTTCACTGTATCGATTTGTACAAAACTTAGCGCACACCCTGAGCTCTGCAAAACACAAAATCTTTTTTATCTAAAAATTTTTTTTCGAAAATGTTCTATCAGATCGTTGAATTGAAGTCGGTTTTTTTTAGCAGAATTATTTATGATCAACTTCTTACAGGAACACGTAATTATTAGCTGCAATATTCTTTAAAATTTCATCATTTCTTTTTAAAATATGCAAAATATTAGAGTAAAAAACTATTTTAAACTGGAAATACAAAACTATTTTTACAATTCACATAAACGTTTGTACACGTGTTTCTTTCTTCACACAAATCTGGTAAGTTTATGTGGCAGTTCCTATTTAAAATAAATCATAATGAAAATAATGTTAATTTCTCATACTTAATTTGAGAGTACTTTGACACTGGTTCAAAAAACTATAAAAATTTTCGGACACGAGATATTGCAAATCGTTTATAAGGTAAGGCAAATATATGTATGTCTGAAAGCCCTGCCTCAATACAAAAATGGAAAAATCTAAACACATTTAATTCATAGAAAATAGTTTTGTATTTTACATCGCGATGTCATACTGATGTCATTGATTATTATCGCAGTACTTCGCTTAATTTCCCGCTGGGTACATTCCAGGTAAGCGAAGTATTGCGATAATAATCAATGACGTCAGTATGACATCGCGATGTAAAATACAAAACTATACTCTTAGGCTAAATTTATTATCACGCTCGCTTATAACTCCGCTGTCGATGCAAGCGCAATGCTTGTGATGCGTACTGACATCGTGGCTTACTTTGTAAGCTAGAGCGCACCACTTACGCGTCCTATGGCAAAATAAGCGAACGAATCACCACTGACTGCGTAATGTATATTTTTCGCACTTTACTGAACTTATTTCTCTCTCCTATAAAATATAAAAAATTATAGTGATTTGATTTTGCATTTCAGCTAATGATAATTGCCACCATACAATTTGACATTAAAGATCGGCGCATAATGAAGTTTGAACACACGATTACATCAAAGCGTTATTTTTAATGGAAACTTATATGGCAAAATAATTAAATTTAATTTTGCCACTTATGCTAATTGCACAATAACATCGAACAAGTATGGGGCGCCTATCAGTAATTTCAAATATATTATGCCCGATCGCGTACTCCAAATGTTGGAACCCAGCGAAATCCTAATTTTATCGGAAAACAGCGTTGTTGTAAGCTTTGGGAAAAAAGCATAATTTGACGAAAAAAAACATATCGAGCCTTATTTTCGATTTTATCTAAATCTAGCTTTAAACTTTAATTTTTTTTGTTGTTAAAACTTTAAGCAATTTAATTGAATGATTTATTTCATAATAAAAAATATTATGAAGAATTATAATTGACTAATCTGAATCATAAATTAAGCTTTTAGAATTAAAATTGACTAATTTGAATTATAATTTAAGCTTTCAGAATTAAAATGGACTAATCTGAATTAAAATTAACACTTTCTGAACTACAATTGACGCTTTCAGAATTGAAATTGAAATTTGATTGACGCTTTCGGAATTACAACTGGAAAAGGTGTGGAAAACCTAACGTTGTATGAGAAATTCACCAAAGTGGATTTCATTATGTCTTTTTTACACACAATTATTTTGAGAACTTAAAATTCAGGACAAAAATTTAAAATTCTTTTGGAAGAAAAATACATTTAGGACCAATCCCACGATGTGGACAACGTTCGACTTGTCGCACACTGCTTTTGTTTTGAATGTAAGTGTGCTACAAGTCGTTCGTTGTCGACATCATGGGATTGGCCCTTAAGGTTCAATCAGGCTTGCCATAGCCATAACCGTAGAAAACAGCTGTTCGAACCAAACTTATGGACAACACTGTATTTGATTATAGTGCTTTGTTCCCATACAACGATTGGACAAAAATAGAAGGAGTTAACCTGAGCTTCTCAAATTTGGTACAGTATTTACATTCACCTTAGTTAAGAAAAATTAAAATTTTGAAAAAATCGGACCAAAGACACGCCTACTGCCCATGGTCTAAAAAGTCAAAAATTTTTGAAATTGCTATAGTTTTCAAATTAAACTGTATAAACTTATATTTTTATCACAATGGACCCTATTGGGTCTACGAGTAAAGGTGCGGTATAGCACCACCCTTCCTAACCTATATTTTTTGTAACCATATTAATCACAACTAGATGGTTAGTTTTTACCTTAATGTGTGAAAAAAAGACCTTTCGTCCTGTCAAGTGTCCTTTGAAGAAAATATGCAATAACTTTTACAAAAATTAACAGAATTTCACGAAAGTTGAAATATTTGTACAAATCCAATAACACAGAAGTGCGCGTGTCTGTTTTTGAATTACTATCACGCACGCTCACAGTGAGAATATAGTAGTCACTCAAGTGAGCATGACTGTCACGAAATTTTTTTTTTTTGAAAACATATTTATACTTGAATGATCACGCACAACTAAATTAAATATGTTTCAGTTCCATTTTTCTTTTTTTTATATATTCAATCAAATTTTAGGAATTCTTTCACACTAACTCAATTGCATGCGATTTTTAAAGCAATGAAAAATTATTGGAGTGCAACTTTTTAATACAAAATGTATATGAATTTTATGGGAAATATGCTACGCTATAAAAAAGATAAGACAATTTTATTCTTATTTGAAAAAAAAAACGTTTGCAATTAATTTTCTAAAACATTAAAAAACTACCTAATTTGTGACCTGAGCGCCCTTTTGTAGCGTAAAAAAGGGCGAGAATACAATCTTTTTTTTTATTAAAATTTTTAATTTATTATCTTTTGTTGCAAACAGTTAAATCATTTAAATTTTTTCAAATGATTTTAGTTTGTTTCCTTAAATTTCTTTGGACAGTGGAGAAATTCGAGCCAAAATCGATAATTTGTGCTTGTAAAAAAGTACATACATATTTTTCAAAGTTGTGGCAAAATTTTCAAGCAGTTTTTTTTAACAATATTTTAGAAAATCTAACAAATAAACAAACACAGAAAAAAAAAACCAGAAGACCATATACTATTTTGTTTCTTTTTAATACTCCATTAAAATTGCACGTTTTTTTAATTTTAAGTTGAATAATATGAGTTTTGTAATGCAAAAAACTATCTGTTAAAAAAATTTTTTTTTTTTAATTGGCTTAAACATATTATTTCTTATACTTTTAGCTATCAGAAAATCTAAACTCTAAACTTCTACTCAAAAAACTGAAATTAATACAATTATTTGAATGAAACGGTTAAAGCTAAACTTTTTTTTGTTAGTAATTAAGGCACAAAATTCACTAACTTTTTATTTTTTATAAAAATATATTATCCTGACTTAAATACTCTTTAAACATGCTAAATGTTAATAACAAATTTATTCAGCTGTAAAATTATAGATGTAATATAAAGTTAAATTTAATATTAGTATTTTTTTTTAATAAAAAAAAGTTGTTTTCTTCTTTTTAACTTATGACAATGTTTATGAATTTAAATATTAAATGAAATATTGACGTGCTTTATAATTGAGCAAAAACAAATAAAAAAATAAAAAAATAAGAGCTATAGGTAATTTTCTGTATAAGTAAAAAAAACAAAAACAAATAAATCTAATTAACTTTTATGGGTTGTCACTTTAGAAGCAGCTGTAAAACTGTAAAAATTAAATGCATTTCGAAACGTTTCAGCATTTCTAACTAAATTTATAGCGCCAGTAAAAAAATTAATTTCAATATATGTACATTGTACATGCTCAGCCATATTTCATTGCAACTATAAAAATATTAAGAGGAGCGATACTAAGAATCGTGACTAATTTTTCAGTGGCTCTTTTCACGTTCAAACATCTGATATGCACGGAAAAACAGTAGTGAAATTTGTTAAATCATTTCTTTTTTTCAATACTTCGGAATCTTAGATTTATTTTACATGATCTCGTTAAGCACGTGAGAGCTGACAATCTACATATTTTTTTAAATCGAATTGATAAGTGTTCCCATTTTTTTGGTCGGCCCTATTTTGTAATAGACAATTTAAGGTGTACATCCAGTTATTTTGGGAAAACCGCCATGTTTGAATTGCCTAAATATGTACACTTATCCATCGATTTACACGATACTTTTATTACACGATTTCACTTTTACACGATTATTTTGGTTTTCGTGCAAATTGAGAGATTTATGAAATAGCTCGATTTACACAATTTTTTATGTGTTTTATTTTATTATTTTATTTATTTTTAATTTTGTTTTTGTTTTTATGAATAGCATTTATTTTTTTAATTTTTATGTTTTGAGCAAGGTTGGAAACCGAAACAAATAACGGTATCGGTATTGATACCGGTACAATTATTTTTTAAATTTCGGTATCGGTAGTGGTATCGGTATTTTTTTTATTTCGGTATCGGTATCACCGGTACATACCGTTATCGAGTTTATAATACCGGTATACCGATATTACTGATAAATTTATTATTTCAGGCAGTGGATATAGCAAAAAATCTTTTTTTATTAATTATAATTATAAAAGCATGTATACTTATTTCTTTCTATATATGTTTTGGTACTATTATTAAACAATAATTTATTAAAAACTTGAAACAAGGAGAGTGCAGCTCAAACTTTGCATATGTAAACTATACATTTTGGTTAATTAAACAAAATAGTAAAAATACATATAAGTTTTGTATATACTGATAAATTACACTGTGTGACAAACTTTGATGAAATCAAAATATTGTCGAGTATAACAAAAATTTGTATTCGAAATTTTCCAGACACCTGCAAAATCTTGAGTTACGGGTAAAAAACCGCTTTTTCGTACCCGTAGGCACTTATCAACCTCTAACTAAGTTAAATATCAACCGATTTTAAATTTATAAACGGATACAGAGGGAAGAGACTAATGCCCTAATTCAGTAAGAAGACTTACGACGTTTTTGTTTGAAAATGCTTCTGAGTTCTTGTCTTTGAATTCTCTAAATTATTTTCTTCAAAAATGCAGGGGCACTGCTTCAGCTTCAAATGTGGATAGAATCCAACGACGGCAAAATAAAATTTTACGTTTGATAACAGCGGCTCCATGGTACATCAAAAATTCAAATATACATCGAGATTTAAATATGCCACTAGTGACTGAAGAAATAGCAAAATACGCAGGTAAATATTTAACAAAACTCGAGTCACATCCTAATCCGCTTGCTCGTAATATCTTGAACTTTACTGGACACATCCGCTTAAAAAAGAGGGACACAAGGGCCCTAATACTCAGCTCCCCAAATGATACTCCTTGAAAATAATTATTGTGCTTAATACGAAATTTATGTATTATTAATTACTATCACTAAGTTTATGTCCGATACTGGTCGGGCCTAATACATAATTATATTTAGATTTAAGATTTGAATACTTATTGTTAGTTCATATTTGAAGATACAATAAATAAATATATGTGTGTATAAAAAAAAAAAAAATGGTTGTTGTCTTTCATAATGAAAAATATAAATATTATTGCCAGGTTTTTAAAACATAAAAATTCAATTAAAGTATTATACAATAGTTTGAAAAATATATAAAAAAGTAAGTGTTGGATAGAATGTTTGGAACAAAATCATAAAGCAAATACACGAACATTCTAGCATAGACAATAAATAATAATTGTTTTAAAGAATCAAAACTGCTTCTTTTTTTCGTCCATACACAAGACGATACAATCGTCGAACATAATTAGGGCATAAGACCTTTCGAACCATATACATATATCTTGTTTCAGAAAATTTCAAATATATGTCTGTATTTTTCACCAAATGTAATTTTTTCGGTTTTTTAGACACTTTTATACTTTTGACTCATTCTTAGGCCATATTTTTGTACTGGACCCATATTGTTTATAACTTTCTCGCCAAATTACAAACGAAACGAACATTTGAATATTTCAGTTCAAAGAATATACAATATTCTTTTAGCCAACTTAAAAACAAAGAAAGCAATATTCTTGTACACTATACATTAAAAAACTTAAAGCAGGTACTTTTCTTCACCTCAAGAGAGGAATCTTCAACTTCAAATATAAAAGTTTATACGTTTTTTCTCTACCAACCTTATTTATTACGGTGAAATGTGTAAACAAGACTAAAACCAAAGAAAGAAAGTTAATTGAATATTTTTTTGCAAATCGTGCCCATATTACAGTTTAAAGCTCAACTAAGTTGGATTGAAATTGCAACAACTTAACTTTTAAACAACTGTTTTTTGGTATTATGAATAACAACTAATTTTAGTTGTCTTCGAATTAATTCTCCAAAAACAAAGGTTCTTATCTATGCTATGTTTTTTGAAACCATAGTATCCATTAAATTTAAAATATTTTTAATTCTGGCTATTTTTTGCTTGAGACTCTATTTTTTATGAACATGGAAAATAATATTGGTTGACAAATCGGATTGGTTGGAATCTGGAATAATAAAGCAAAACGAACACAATGGTCCAAATAAAAACAAAAATACAACTGATAAAAATCAGTTGTCTCATGGTTAAAAAAGTTGTAATACATAACAAAAATTTGGCAACTACAACTCACCTATTATTTATTTTTTGGCCGGAATCGGTATACCGGTACGTACCGGTATAGACGTAAACGGTAGTCTCGATACCGGTATTTTCTAACCGAAATAGATTTCGGTATCGGTATTGATACCGGTATCAAATTTTAGCGGTATTTGAATCGGTATCGGTATTTTTACGATAGCGTTTGATAACCTTGGTTTTGAGTAAACGCTTCTGATATTTTAAAAACCAACTTGAAATACATACATATGTATATAATTTCTTAATAAAATGAATTTTTAACGCGAGTCTGCCTTTATTTTCGATTTACACGATTTTTCTTACAAAAATTTAAAATTTTGATTTACACGACTTTCTCAGGAACATATGTATATATCGTGTAAATCGATTGATAGGTGTATTTCATTTTACCATGAGATAGGGAAATACATACAGTTTTTTATTATTATTATTATTTTTTTTTTAACTTGGAAATTGTAACAAACACCAATTAAAATTACAAACATGCTTATTAATTTACAGATAAAACGTGTAAACTAATATTGCATTTATTTATTTAAGTATGTACATACATACATATTTGTGTATATAAAGCAATATTATTACTAAGATAATGTATTTAAAAATGTCAATGTACTCATTTGATATTTAATATGTTTGTTATATAATACACATTTACTTATTTACATAAACCGAAATAGTGAGAAATTTTTAGGTCTTACGTATGAATTTCAGCATTAACAAAAAAAAAAATTATTAGAGAATGATATTTTTATTCACATAAAAAATAAATTAAAGTGAAGACATACAACTTTTAAAACAGAATTGTGGCGACAATCCGACTAGCGATATAGCATATTTGCATATTTGCTATATCGTTGCATAATAGCAAATAGTTGGATATTTGCAACTTTGGGATGCATGCAATAACTTTTTAAAAGTTAAACAAACATATGTAAAAGATGGCTTTTGAAATATTAAAGTCCACAAAAAAGTGAGTTATGACGTTCTTCGAGTAAATGAGCGATATGTACATATTTTCTTGTTGTGGTATTGTAAAACGTAGCATACATAAAGCGTGTTTTTTTAGAGTGTCACAACTTTGAGTTGGCATCACTGCTTTATTTGAGCACCCATTTAACACCTGATAGTTGCTTTTTATTTAGTTTGCTTTGAAATTTCATTCAGGGCTATCATAAATAAAACTCCGCGTGAAATTTCTCCCTTTTCCAATTAGAATTTTTTGTTTTCACTATTACTTGCTATTAGTTGGAATTGTTCCCAGGGAAAATTTTCACCCGGAATTTTATGAATTATGAATTGGCTTACACCAGAGCAAAATAATTGTTCTGTTCGTGTCAAACTTATCGTGCACTTCTTCCATTTTCCGATGAAGCCTATTTCTTGTACGTAAATAAGCAGAATTGTCGCATTTGGAGTAATGGTGTCGAAACACCATTACATCCAAAGAAAATTACTGTTTGGTGCGCTTTATGGGCTGGCGGAGTCATTGGCCCATATGCGTTCAAAAGCGATGATGGTGAGAATTTTACTGTCAATGGTGAACGGTATAGGAACATGATGGCATTAATCATGCTGATATGTGGTCCCAACAGGACGGAGCCACATGCAACATTGTGAGCGCTACAATTGATTTACTCCAAGAAACTTTTGATGAAAAAATTATTTCACCTCATGGCCCAATTAATTGGCCACCAATTAAATTAAATCGTGTGATTTAACCCCAACATTCGAAGAATTATCGGCGAAATACGGCCGCAAATGCTACGAAAGGTTGTTGAAAATTGATGTCCTAGATTGTGCCTTCTACGCGGCAGCCGTGGCGGCCACATGGCAGAAATCATATTTAAACATTAATTTCACACAATTTTCTTTCCAATAAAGCCAGTTTCATTGATATAAAAATATATTTCCTTGTTTTATTATGATTTAAACTTGTGTCACTCTATAATAAACACCCTTTATATTCTAGACTAGCTACATCTGTACCTGGATTCTGTAACTTTTTTCGAACCGAAAATCGTAATATTTATCGATATATGTATTTGTTTGCGGTAACGATAATGTGATTCCGTAATTTATTTTTTACGATAGTCTGTAGCTACATTTTAATTCCATATCATTTGATATCTCTGTATAGAAAATGTCAAAATAAGCGAAAAGCACAAAGAAATTGAATTTATGATCATTAAAATGTGCTACTGAATATCAAAGTCGATAAATGTTCGTTATATTTATTATAGCGACACGATTATCGTAATAAAAGTTACTGAAAAGAGGTCCTGAGGTAACAGCAATGAAGAGTGAATGAATTTCGTTTTGGTTCTAGAGCCCACAAGGTTTTGTTTTTTGTGGAAGTAAGGAGAAAAATTTTTCCAAAAAATTTCCAGTATTAAAATGTTCTGAAAAACTAACTTTATGATGAGAAACTGCTGCTAAAACTGCCCAGGTGCAGATGCGAAAGGATTAGATTCTCAATGACTGTATATACAAAGGAACAGTTACTCTAAAATCCACGCCGATAAAAGCGTTCTTCTCTATCTTGGGTTAGCTTCCAGTGTACTTAACGGCTACAAAGCTAGCTCTACGTGCAGTCATCAGACTAAACGTAATAGACGCATGGAACCACCGACATTGGGGTCATGCAAGCATTTTAAATACCGTAGATAATATATCATATATTATTGACTACTGCACTCCGAAACCATACTTCAATAGGAATTTTCAAATTTCATTGACAGAAGCGGTTTTCCCACTGAACGGAGCCGTACAGGTTTTCACGGACGGTTCCAAAAAAGAGGGACGAGAGTTGGTGGGGCATTTTATATTCCGCAATACGGAATTGAAATGTCCTTCAGACTCCCGGACGAATGTAGTATATTATAAGCAGAGTTAGCTGTCATTAAAATAGAGATACACTTTGTAAGGTTCTATCGGATTTCAAACAGAGATATCCCTCATAGGTGTGTATACAAATTTCTTCTTGTCCAAGAATATCGCAAAGCCCTGGATGGACCAGCGCAGCACTCAAATATCTTATTAAAGTGGGTACTTGAGTACGGGACTATTTCAGGCAACATAGTTGCGGATGACCTGGCAAAGAGAGGAACCCTACTAACTGACGTTTCGACGTTACCTTTCTTGAATTATCTCAAATAAGATGGCGCCTGTGCAATAGCGAGAACCCTTTGGCATCGCCTAAACTCCTCTGTTCTATTTTACACCATGCACGTCTTATTGCTAAGCTGATTAGTTTGAGGGAGAGGGAGACGAGGGGAACAGAAACGTTTCTTTTCCATCGACTCTGTCTCTCTCCTAACAAACTAATCAGCTTAGCAATAAGACTTGTATAGTGTAAATTAGCACTATAGAACGACAGATCTCATGAACTTCAACAGGAAGCACTTGAGGAACATCGTGGCCTCGTTGACCGGTCACTGTGCCTTCGGAACCCATGTTAAACGTATGAGTCTCCCATATAATGACTATTGCTACAATTGTAATGATGAAAAAGAGCAGGAAAGTATCCTGCATCTCCTCTATTTTTGCCCCACTCTGGAGGATCTCCGTCTGCACCTACTTGGCAGAATATCCTTCGGCAGCCTATCCGAGCTATCGGAAATCGAGCTCAAAAACTTGAGCCTTTATGTTAGGAACGGTGTGGAGAGAAAACTCTCAAAAAATTCTCCCTCTCCCTCATATTTTTTCCCTGGGAAATTTTAATTCATAATGGGAGGAATGGTAAGAGGGAAAAAACTCCCGGGAAATTGTTATTCACAATTGGGCTGATAAACAATTAAAAATTTTCGACATTTTAGCAATTTTGAGATACTGGGTGCAGTTTTTTCTGGTTAGTTTGTTTTACAGTTGATTTGTCCTAGCCTATAACTACAAATATGCCAAATACAAAAAAACCTACAGAGCAGGATAGCCTCTATATTATCAGGATCTTAGCATAATGGAAAATGTCGGTGGTTGCCTTGTTAGGAAAATATGCGACGCAAGGTGGTTCAGAATCAATTGTCATTGGACAAAATTTAATTTTATATCGAAACAAATTCTTAAAATGTTTACGTCATCAGAAAAGAAAACATATTAAAACTAAGGTAGCAAAAAAATTATCTCAAAACATAAGCAGTAGTGGGGGTGGCAGGCTAATAAAAACAAAGAATTTCGGGTATGTTCTGTATTCCACGTGAAATTAAAAGGTGTGGAATTGCCATTAGAGTTTGACCGATTAATCGGCTTCGGCCTTCGGCCAAAAATTGGTAATCGGCCAACATTCGGCCTATGGCAAAAATCGGCCGATTAGCCGAAGGCGAATATTTTTCATTCCAAGCTTGAAAAATAGAATTATGTTTGGTCGTTTCTCACCGACATTTTCTATTGTGTTTAACGTTTTGAAAGGGTTGCTTTGAAATACATCCCTGTTGCTTTCTATTTTCTTTTACTTGGACGTTCTTGTGAGTGATCATATGAAAAAGCAGTCTAGAAATTGCAAAATAGTTATATTTTTCTTGTTATGTATCCAATAGATATTACAGCTATTTCAGTGATCGCAAAAAGAAAACTTTTTTCTTAATTCATATAAAACATAAGTATCATTTATAAAATTTAAAACATTCGGCTTCGGCTTCGGTTTTGGCCGAAGTTTAGGATTTTAGCCGAAGTTCGGCTTCGGCTTCGGCCAAAAAAAAACGCCTTCGGTCGACCTCTAATTGCCATAGAATTGTTGTTGGAAATATGAATTCAAAATAATCATTCGATAATGATTTGGGGAATCGTACAATAGTCAGCATGCTTTTTATTTTGCAGGTTAAATATGAAAAAACAAATTAAATTTTTTTAGTACTTATTAATAAAAAACTTTTCCTCATTAATTGATTAAAGACTAGAACTTTGAATGGCAAAGATATATGAAAAATTCAATTAATTAAAATAATTACGTACCTCCAATAATTTAATAAATATTTGATGTAAAATAATACCAAACACATTAAATTATTATGTACTTCACTTTAATATATCTTTAATTATTATAAAAAATAAAAACACACTTAAGACAACCGACGAGATTCTTATTCAAAACTCAAATGAAAGCATCTGCGAAGGAATTAAGAAAAAAATAACAATCTACACAGAAAAAAGTAATGTGAATGATTTTTGTAATATTAATTAAAATATTTGTAATATCAATTAAAAAATTTATTTAATTTTCACCTATAAACAATTTGATAATATTAATTAAAATTTTCCACTCAAATTAATAAATACAATTAAAAATTTAATTGAATCAATTAATAATTGAAAATATTAATTGGGGAATACTTTTTTCTGTGTATAACAGTAAATATGAAAATAAATAAAAAAGAACAAATATATTTTACTCGTAGATAAATGCATCGTCGATTAAACATTTCAAGATTTATAAGAAACAGAAATGCTACAATATTACTCCCCAAATAATCAGCAGAAGATTCGTTTAGGAGTTGTATATTAAATACCATCGCATATTAAACAGCTCTTGGCTAGATGGGTGTATATGAACTTGCATTAGTTTAATAAAAATCATTATTTACTACCGCTAGAGTTTGAAATTTGGAATTTTGACTACTAGACCAAAATCAGTAAAATACAAAAATTAAAATTGTTTAATAAATAGAAAGGTTTACATATTCTCTAACGATATACATACATATCGCTCATTTACTCAAACAACGTCAAAACTCAAAAAACACAGAAAACGAGTTTGAACAATTTTAAGTTTAAATTAAATTTTAAACACAACTTGATGGAAAAAGAAAATTTTATTTTTCTCCCAAGAAGTTAGTAAACAAGATATTTGTATGAAATTTCTATACAATCACCCTTATTCCATTTGTCTACATCGACGTCACTTTAACACAATACCAAAAAATTGGGGCTTGTTTACTCGCTCTCGAGAACAATTTTGTGCTATGGATAGTCTATTCCTCTTCCCTAAAGTCTACAAAAGAGTTTGAGCCTGCCAACAGGAGTCATTTGTTTTCGAGAACGGGTATACAAGCACCAATTTTTTAGTATTGTGTTAAAGTGACGTCGATGTCGACAAATGGAATAAGGGTGAATATAAACAAGTAAGAGTGCTATATTCGGCTGTGCCGAATCTTATATACCCTTTACCAACGTACGTACATATATATAGCATACAGACACGTACATACATATTTGTTTTGTGAAAAAATTTATCATTTTTTTAAAGTTTCCATCTTTGGAGCTATAATTTTCATTTTTCAAATTTCATACACCAAACTTTTCTTTCAGAAGCATAAAATATATTCAATTTATAAAGAAAAAGAAAAAAATTTTCAGACCTATTTAATTTTACATAACACAAAAAGTGTAAGTTTTCCAACCCTGGAGTCATAATTTTGGATTTTTCTGATTATTGATACCAATCTAGTTCTTTAAAAAATATATAAAATATGTTAAGTGATAAAAGCAAGAACGAAATAAGCAAAAACTTAGTTTCATTTAATTCCTTTAATATTAAAAAAATCAGTTAAGTGCGACTTTGAATCGCGCACGAAAGGAAGGTTTTTTGCTTTTTTGAAGTTTTTTTCAGTTAAAACGATTTTTTCAGTTTTGTCGCTTTTTTCTCGTTTTGGCGATTTTGTCTGTTTTTGGAGGTTTTTTTCATTTTGGCGATTTTTTTCTGTTTAGTTTTTTTTTCATTTTGGCGATTTTTTTTCATTTTGGCGATTTTTTTCTGTTTTTTAGGTTTTTTTTTCGTTTTAGCGATATTTTTGATTTTGGCGATTTTTTTTTTATTTTAGCATTTTTTTCGTTTTTTTGCGATTTATTTTAGTCTTAGAAATTTTCTTTTAATTTAGTGCTTTTTTCCATTTTGGCGATTTTTTCTGTTTTTTTGGGGTTTTTTTCGTTTTGGTGATTTTTTTCATTTTGGCGATTTTTTTTTTCATTTTGGCGATTTTTTTCTGTTCTTTAGTTTTTTTCGTTTTGGCGATTTTTTTTTTTTTTTTGGCGATTTTTTTTTTTCATTTTGGCGATTTTTTTCTGTTTTTTAGGTTTTTTTTTCGTTTTAGCGATATTTTTCATTTTGGCGATTTTTTTTTCATTTTAGCAATTTTTTCGTTTTTTGCGATTTATTTTAGTCTTAGAAATTTTCTTTTAATTTAGTGCTTTTTTTCATTTTGGGGTTTTTTTTCTGTTTTTTGGGGTTTTTTGCATTTTGGTGATTTTTTTCATTTTGGCCATTTTTTTATCCTTTTGGCGATTTTTTTCTGTTTTTAGGTTTTTTTTCGTTTTGGTGATTTTTTTCATTTTGGCGATTTTTTTCATTTTGGCGATTTTCTTTCATTTTGGTGATTTTTGTTTTCATTTTAGCAATTTTTCCGTTTTTTTGCGATTTATTTTAGTCTTAGAAATTTTTTTTTATTTGGTGCTTTTTTTCGTTTTGGCGATTTTTTTCCTGTTATTTAGGTTTTTTCTTTTTTTGGCGATTTTTTTCATTTTGCCATTTTTTTCTGTTTTTTAGGGTTTTTTTCATTTTTGCGATTTATTTTCATTTTGACGATTTTTTTCTGTTTTATTTCGTTTTGGTGGTTTTTTTCATTTTGGCGATTTTTTTTCATTTTAGCGATTTTTTTCTATTTTTTAGGTTTTTTTTCGTTTTGGCGATTTTTTTTTTCATTTTAGCAATTTTTCCGTTTTTTTGCGATTTATTTTAGTTTTATAATTTTTTTTTAATTTGGTGCTTTTTTTCGTTTTGGCGATTTTTTTTCTGTTTTTGGCTTTTTTTCATTTTGGCGATTTTTTTCTGTTTTTCGGGGTTTTTTCGTTTTAGCGATTTTTTTCATTTTGGCGATTTTTTTTTTCATTTTGGCGATTTTTTTCTGTTTTTTAGGGTTTTTTTTCGTTTTGGTGATTTTTTTCATTATGGCGATTTTCATTTTGGCGATTTGCTTTCATTTTGGCGATTTTTGTTTTCATTTTAGCAATTTCTCCGTTTTTTTGCGATTTATTTTAGTCTTAGAATTTTTTTTTAATTTGGTGCTTTTTTTCGTTTTGGCGATTTTTTTTTGGTTTTTGGCGATTTTTTTCGGTTTGGCGATTTTATAATTTTATATTTTTTCAGTTTTACCGTTTTTGAAAATTTCAAGAGTTTTGCTCTTACGGTTTCCAAGATACAGCAAATTGTCAAAATTACATAGTCAAAATTGCATTAACTGATGGAACACCCTTTAATTTAAATTTTTTTAAATTTTTGTGTTAATTTTTGTAGTCTGTATAAAAATACACTAACCTTACAAATTTCAAGTGTATATACATACAATTGTATATATACTACATGGGATTTTAAAATTTTTCGTTGCTCGTTTTGGAACACCCTTTAATTTCCAATTATCATGTATTTGTTGTTGTAGCGGCCAAAGGTCTACATACTGTGTCCAAATTTCAGGTCTGTAGCTCTTACGGTTCTCGAGAAAATACTAATATAGTTTTAGACATAGTTAATTTTACATAACACAAAAAGTTAAAGTTTTCCAACCCTGGAAACGTCTTTTTAATTTTTTTGTATTTTTTTAATTTAAAATTCCAATTTTAGTCGTACTGAAGTGTAAAATATGTACATTTATTAAAAAAAATAAAAATTTGTTTTCGGGAGTTACTTTTATATGGCAAAATGAAGTTTAAGTTTTCCAGCTCTGCAATCGTCTGCCCGATTTTGCTGAATTTCAATACCAATCTATTTTGGAAAATTTCTGACACACCAGTCCAAGAACGAAGTCTCTAGCTCTTCTGGGAGCTTCGGAAAACCGATTTCACGTACAGACAGACGGACAGACGGACAGACGGACATCGCTTATTCGTCTTCCCTATGCATAAGGATCCAGAATATATATATTATATGGGTCGCTTATTGATATTATAGAAATTACAAACGGAATGACAAACCTATATATACCCTTTTACCATTTTTTTGGTAAAGGGTATAAAAACGATATGAGGATTAATACTACATCACTAACTCGAAAATTCAATGTTTTGAGTTATGACTAGAGTTTTTCTTTTCCCGGACTTTTTCATTTCCCGGGAAAGCGGGAAAGATTTTTCGGTTTCCCGGGAAATCCCGGGAATTCCCGCCCAGAACAAAGCAATACAAAATATTTTTAAATTTAATTTATTTCAACAAAACAAATTATAATTCATGAGATCGATTAAAAAATAACGTGTTATATACACATTAGTCAAAAAATAATACCGTTTCCGTTCTTGGTTGGTTTAATAAAGGAATTTTGTATGGCAAAACCAGTTTTAACGCATGCTTTAACAATCGTTTTTGCATAAGGGCATATTTCTTTGGAAATAGTGTTATAAATGAAACACTTGTTCTCGAGTTCACTTAAAGACTAATTTATTATGCTTATATGAATACTTAATATACATGAGCTTTGTACTTAAAATAATATAATTAAGAGAAGTTATTTAAGAGTATTATAGTACTTAATTAAATGGAGATATTTAATTGTACATACATATCAGACTTTAGTACAGAATAAGCTGTTAATGCTGTTAACCGTACTATTTACCAAATAGGATCTGTAATTATTTGTATTTTTTATTTTATTTCCTTGCTCATTTCTATTTTTAACCCCCGAACAAAAAAAAAGGATGTTATAAGTTTGTAGTGTGTGTCTGTGTATCTGTGTGTCTGTCCATGTCCACGTACAGCCCAAACGGCTAAACCGATTTTGATTTAGTTTTCTCTGTTTGAAAGGTGACTTGATCGAGATGGCTCTTAACCATGTTTGAAGAAAATCGGTCCAGCCGTTTAGAAGATGTCACATCTTTTCTAAGTACATCAGGGGTTTTTAAAATTTTTAATTTTTGTTATATAATTTACTTTTATAAATTGTTGTAGAATTAAATTTTAAACGTCGCGTTCTGCTTTTTCCAAATAAAGGTATCTAAGTCTCAGAATGCATGCGTACCAGATGTAAACTCGGCCTTAGTTGTTGTAAAGCTTTAGCTACTGTGATATTGTCATCACCTTGTTATTGCACCATCGCATACATAAAGTGAATAACGACACTCATCAAGGAATTTGTAAATACAAATTAATTTGCCATAACAAAATCAAAAAATCCCGGGAATTCCCGCACAAATTTCCCGGGATTTCTTTCCCGGAAAATGTGCGGGATCCCGGGAAATCCCGTATGAAAAACACTAGTTATGACGTTCTTTGAGTAAATGAGCGATATGTATTGGAATGTTAATGAAGAAAACATTCTTACACACGCAAATTTACTTTTGAATATGCCTGTATACCAATACCTGGATATACGCGGTAGATATCTTATGTTTTTCCACGTAAATGTAAAATTGAGTATTAAGGCCGTGTCAGATACAACTTCAACGCTTCGTGTGACGTTTCTAACGTTGGCAGAAAACCGTATTATTGTGTATGACACAATAAAAACTTTGACAACACTCACAGTTTTGTTTTATACATAAAACACAGCACAATTCGATTATTCTGATCCCACTAACTCGGTTTTTATGTAAATTTACCAAAAGTTTATTAAAATTTCATATTTTCATGCGAGTTTGGCCAAAGAAATTAAGAAAATTATAGCAACTGATTGTCAAAGCACGCCAAATAGTTGAGAGTTGAATAACTTTTCGTTTTGCATTAAAAGTACTTTATGTGACATATAAGCATGTACATTTCATCTTAGATGTCAAAGCGAATATGCAACGCAATGCGAAGCAAACGTTTTATCTGACATGTCCTTTACTTAATTGCTTGGTTCTAAGTGATTGAATATAATAATAATATAAGCGAAATCAATTATTATATAATTTTACACAAACGCAGATCATATTTTTGGGCTGCTGTTTCTTCTGTTTTCAGCTGTTCCGTTTGACATTTTATATTTTTTCTTTAATAACTACTTATGTATTGGAAACACTTGTAAGCGAATCAACTTTGTGAAAATTCGTATTGATCATAAGAAGAAAAACATTAAAAAATCGTTTGAGCCGACACAATAAAAACTTTGACAACACTCACAGTTTTGTTTTATACATAAAACACAGCACAATTCGATTATTCTGATCCCACTAACTCGGTTTTTATGTAAATTTACCAAAAGTTTATTAAAATTTCATATTTTCATGCGAGTTTGGCCAAAGAAATTAAGAAAATTATAGCAACTGATTGTCAAAGCACGCCAAATAGTTGAGAGTTGAATAACTTTTCGTTTTGCATTAAAAGTACTTTATGTGACATATAAGCATGTACATTTCATCTTAGATGTCAAAGCGAATATGCAACGCAATGCGAAGCAAACGTTTTATCTGACATGTCCTTTACTTAATTGCTTGGTTCTAAGTGATTGAATATAATAATAATATAAGCGAAATCAATTATTATATAATTTTACACAAACGCAGATCATATTTTTGGGCTGCTGTTTCTTCTGTTTTCAGCTGTTCCGTTTGACATTTTATATTTTTTCTTTAATAACTACTTATGTATTGGAAACACTTGTAAGCGAATCAACTTTGTGAAAATTCGTATTGATCATAAGAAGAAAAACATTAAAAAATCGTTTGAGCCGAACTAATTTCCACGTATATAAATATAAAAAGATATTCTGTAAAACTGCAATCGGTAAAAAAAATCATAGCGTTAATTTAGGATTAGGTGTATAGTAAAATTCTGTATATTTTAATCCATAAAACAAACTTAAGATTCATATTAATATAGTATAAATACATACCAACATACATACATACATACATCCAAGTTTATTTAAAATATACATACCTATATTCATACATAAGTATGTACATCTATCTATTATACCAAAATATATTCAAATGTTTTGAAATTATTTTATTTATATCTTAATCTTACTCACATTTTTTTGTATCAAAGAAAAATTTGTGCGCCTTGAACTAATAAAAAAGAATGTAAAACGTAAACAATTTGAAAATAGTGACATAGAAAACGCCCACGCCCCATTTATTTTGTTTTTTTTTAAATTAGGATAAAGTTCGTATTTGGAAGAAGTCAAATTACATGTTTGATCTACTGTGTGTGGTGTTAGTTGATGGAAATTTCAGCGAAAGCAAATACTTTGTTTTTATTCATTCTACCCAATATCGCTAGTTGTTTTAATTGAAATTTATTTGCTGGTGGTTAAGCATGTCTATATGCATTTCATTGGTGCTTTGCCAAATCATTAGCAGACTTCAACTACACATTTCGAACAGTCACTGACCTCTTATCTTATGCACAGACTTTAAAAAACCATTTGAGAATTCACAAATAATAATATTTTTGAAAATAACAAAAGAATAAAATAAGCGTATGCCAATTTGTCAAATAATAAATTTCTTAAATCTCTAGCTGTTCTGGGAAAATTTTTGGGTAAAGATTCCTTGATGATCTGCATTAGCAACAAATAAACGAGCATAGGATATAGCTGTAGCCCTCAGTAATAAATTTTAATGCATTTTTAATAAAAATATTAGGAATTGTTAATTTTTTGTTGGTTAATCACTGTCTATATGTGTTTCCTTCCTGCTTAAGGAACTATTCGGTAGGCCTCAACCCACAATTTTTGAAATAAACTAAAAAACTTCATATCGCACTAGTTCAAACGATGTATGATATACAGTGCGTAGATATAAACACCATATACCATTTTCTTGCAGTAAGTAAGACCATCAAAATTTTGAGTTGGCACTCTTTAGAGCAGTGATTCCCACTAAATTTCTGTTCACGGACCCCTTTGTAAAAATTTATTTCGTCGCGGACCCCCTTTGAAGTCTAGAATGTATAATGTTTTTTAGGTTTAATTAAAATAAAAAAAAAGTGAAAGACAAAAATAATTTTTATTTTGATTAAAAAGTTCATTATGAAAGTTCAAACATATGTTTAAACATAAACCGTTTTTATTTAAGTATGTAAAGCTAAGTTTTAAATAATCTTAAAAATATTGTCTCTTCTTTGACATGTTTAAGCTTCACTTCACATTCTATCAAACTAAGGGCCAATTTTTGACTTGGTAATTTAATTGTAATTAATTTTAAGTTCTATTTAAATACGAAATTGTGTTTTTTAGTACATATTTAAATAATACTTAAATGCCCAACCTTGTGTATTTAAATTCTATTTAAGTTTTATGAGCATACCATATGTTTTGTATATATGTGTGTGTTTACTGAAAACATATACATGAACATCATGTGGACGTATTAAAAAGAATTTCGTTTAATTTTCATAAATTTATAACATTTACAATACATAGTTTCATATCATGAAATAAATAAATAGAAAAATGCATCCTGCTGTTCGTTTAGTTTCATCAATCTCAATTAATTAATTGTATACATTTTGATAACTTAACTTTCTTACTTATGTTAAACAGTTGTTGTTTGGAAAGCTTTCTATGATATTTGGCCGTATTTTCAATGTATGTAATAAAATAAAAACTTTAATTAACCACTGGTAAAATGAAATCGTATTTAAATACAATTTAAATCTAAATAAAAATTTGATAACTATGTACTTAAATATTAAGATATAAACTGGGGTAAGTGAAATGATAATAAAAATAATATCAGCTGTGTTTGACGGCAATAACAGTCTGGGTGGGGTACTTTATATTAAACAGTGATGAGCAAACGTTTTTTTTTGTGTTTGTGTATTTAAATTAAAAATATAAAACATTAAATAGTATGTAGAATTAAAATAAAAACGTATACGATTTTTAAAAACACTGTCTTTTCGGCTCTTTACCCGTTTCCCCTTGGATTATTGATACGGATCCCCGTTTGGGAACCGTTGCTGGTGTGATCAGCGTGCCCGTTTGACCGACTAAAGTGGCAAATTGCCACTTTTTCTACTGTCTTGCCACTTTCTGTCCCCCTTTTTTTAGGGTGAGTTATATAAAAATACATTAGAAATAAAAAGTTTAGTGTAGTTCTCTCGTTTTTTTAATTTTGCCCCTTTTTTTTTGATAAATCCCCTATTTGGTGCCACTTTTTGAAAAATGTCATCGGTCACTCTGGGTGTGATACGTTTATAGTACGACTCAAAACAAGCAAAAATGCCTAATGCATTAAAGACTGAATGTAAAATAAATATACTTCGGTATTTTTTATTCAATAAAAAGTAAAATAAGAATTGGGGATAATTAGTGCGATAAAAAATGTTAAACTTAATCGTAACAATTCCCAAAAAAAAAACAATAAAGAAAAACTTTACATTTAAGAAAAAAAATTTGGAACAAAAGATCGAAATTAAATCCATATTACTCACAGAGTAATTAAAGCTCAGCAAATAAATATTAAGCATTTTATGCCCGAAAATATAAACTTTTGATTTACATTCCTTTAAGCTGTCACACCGAGGTTATTTACCTTGATGGTTTCCTGTTTATAATTTTTGCCATATAAATCTTAGCGAAATCTTTGAAACATATTTTAACTTTTTTTTAACAGTAGCAATATTTTTACATTCACAACCAGCGTTGTCAACTTTCAAATTTTAAAAAGCACTGAAATCAGGAAAAAAGCGCGTAATTTAAGTAAAAAAGCACTAAATTTAAAATTTTTTCATTTTATTAAAAAAAAATTATTCATAAATACATATCGCACATTAAATCATAAAGAGCCACAACATAAAAAATTTCAGATGCTGAGTAGTTGCAAGCAACTGTTGATTCTGTACAAATGACGCAAGTATGTGACATAAAAACAAGCATAACGGTATTTTATATTCTTCAAGAAGACGGTATTGCAAAAGAAATTGTTGAGAAAAAGGAAAAGGCACTTTTATAATTTTGAGTTGTGTTAGTGTGAGATATGTACGTATATAAAGAATAAAGGAATCGATTGACCTTTCATTTCGTTCCTATAACGTCAAATTAGAGGCATCCGATTCAAATTTTAATTCTATAGAAATCAGTGTAATCTAAAATCAATTTGACGAAGATTTTTGAAGTTATTATAAACAAATTTTTATTTTTTTTGTTAAGGAACAAACGAATCACTCGAGTTTAGTCAAGTTGGCATTAATCGACAAGTATTTATAAGGTTAAGAGCTTACCAAATTTGGTTGTTATTAAATTATGCTGTAAAAACATTCTTTCGGCTGCAGCTGAACTATGTGACAAAGACAATAAATTTTGAACGAAATAAAAAAGGTGTCAAAAGTATTGTGCAGCAAACGCAATATAAATAAATAATGCTAAATATAAAAAAAATGATTTGCAAGCTTATCAAGTTATATACAAAAATATTCATAGCAAAAAAGTAATCGAAATGAAAATATTGGATATTGGGAAAAATTTTTACAAATTTTGGTTATAACTAACCAAAAACGGCAGCTCTATTCACATCAAAATTGTCTCGTCACAGGACGATTTTTAAATAAAGCAATGGGGGTGGCGTTGGCTGAAGTAGTTAGCACGTTGACTACAAAACCGAAGGTCCTGGGTTCAATCCCTGTATCGAACAGTCATTAAATAACAACACCACGTATTTTTCTGATGTGCATTAGTGTTCCTTTGTATCAGTTGTTGTAGGAAAGTTCAAGTGATGAAGGCATAGTCACTGGTCACTGAACTATACCGACTTCAGGAGATACTAATCCTAATGTAACATCAGAGCGCCCTCCTTCGTTGTGTAGCAGAATCATCGGCGAAGTAAAATAATCAATGAAATGGCTACAAAACACAGCTTCAAAAATTTAATACGCCTCATTTCACATCAGAGAGGCACTGCAACACTGCATTATTAAAAAATTCAGTAAAGTGCGACTTTGACTCGCGCACGAAGGGTTCCGTACGTTGGCTTTGAGCATTTTTTTAATAGTGTTGTTTTTACGTTTTTTCAGCTGAAATAATTTTTTTTATTATTTTTCGCTTTTTTCTCGTTTTGGCGATTTTTTTTAAATTTTGGCAATTTTTTTCATTCTGGCGATTTTTTTCATTTTGGCGATTTTTTTTTTATTTTGGCAATTTTTTTTCATTTTGGCGATTTTTTTAATTTTGGCGATTTTTTCATTTTGGCGATTTTTTTCATTTTGGCGATTTTTTCATTTTGGCACACTGGGGATGACAATTCTGGGAATCTGATCCCGAAAATCTCGGCATTTGTCGTGGGATTTTATATATGTATTTATTATAAATGTTTGTTTC
The DNA here is from genome assembly GCA_944452675.1 of Tachina lurida. Lineage (NCBI taxonomy): Eukaryota > Metazoa > Arthropoda > Insecta > Diptera > Tachinidae > Tachina > Tachina lurida. The sequence continues at coordinate 38,524,919 of OX101754.1, read as the reverse complement.
TTCAATACATCTTATTAACCAAGCCTGTGTAATATACATATTTTTTATAATTTAATAAGTCAACAGATAAGGGATTTACAGCAGTTAGTGTTAATTAAACAAAAATTACAATTATAGTTAATTTAATTATTATTTTTCGAACGGTATTTGTTTCTATATTCTTATGAATTGAATAGGCTAATGTTCGTAACGCTTTTTAAGCCAAATTACATGTGATAATTATTAATGAACAAATAACGTCAAAATTAGTTGTAAATATTCTGACAACAACACATAGTTGAACGGAACAGCCAGCCGTTTTCGAAGGCCACTAAACCTGCCTCATCAGCGTTCTTCTGTGTTTTGGTCCACTGTGTGTGGTGTCAGTTGATGTAGATGTCTGCCTTATATACGAAACTTTATTGCAAATGGAATGTGTGAATTGGTTTGATTCATCGTATTTTCGATTTGCTCATGTGTTTTGTAATGAAGGCTCAAAGTTACCATATCTAAATTTACAACAGTCTTACCATTGTCGTTTGTTCTTTACTAACTATGCACATGTTTGTTAATTTGCTTATTTTTGTTCTACTTAAGACAAACTTTTTTGGTTTGTTACTATTAAGTATATTTTTATTTAATTTTTGCCACAAGCCATTAATTTTAGTTAATTTAATTATTATTTTTCGAACTGTATTTGTTCTATATTTATTTTTATTTAAATTACAAATCAATTGGAGTTATCTATCGCTGGTTCATATTGATTCCGATTTAATGTTAGTATAGAAAATAAACATTTATTAAAATATGTATTCCATTGGTAAGAAATCAAACCAAATGATCGATAAGACTGTGTTCACACCAGCAGTAATGATTAGATTTTATTATTTATTACACATCGATCACAAAATGTTTGTAATATTAATTGAAAGCAAAAAAAGCAATTACATTTAAAAATTTAATAATTATGTATGTTGCAAAACATCTTAATTGAAATTAATTTCAAAAAACCAATTACAATCACATGTAATTTCAATAAAAAAAAATCAATTACATTAGAAAATGAACGATATAATAACTCACTAGGCACCTTGACTGTATATAGAGTAAATTTTTTATCTTTAAACTTTTCTTTTCGGAAGTTCTTAAAAAATTTAAGGTTTATTTTTTTTTAAATACGAACTGAATGGATTTTATGTAAATATAATCTCGATTTGTTAATTTTTTTTACTGAAGTTAGCATATCAGGTTATCAAATTCTATATTTACTTAATTATGCGTTTAGTTATCATTCTTATTGTCACCGACTTGGAATATCATTATAAGTAACAGATACATATAAAAAATGTTTTATTTAACTGAATATAAATTAGTTTAAACTATTTATGTCCCTTTTCACAATGTATGGTTAAGAGTTAACGTGAACTTTAACTGCAAGTTCTTCATACAAAACTTGCCGTTAAAGTCTCTGTTATCTTTTAACCATACATTGTGAAAATGTACGTTGTGCTTAAGTTTTAAGTCGTTTTAATATTTTTGAAGTTTTATTTTTAAATTTCTATTGCCGATTTTATATTTTTAGGGGAGTTAAATTTGGAAACATTAGTGTCCGCTCACTTTTCAAAATTCAACATCGATAAAGTAGAAGAACGTGAAATATAATATTAAATTTTTATGGGCGTGTTCCCGCCCACTTTTTGGACAAGCTATACCTTCTCAAACAAAAAAAAAATAACTTTTAGTATCGGTCTAAAATGTGCCAAGCTAGAACTGACAATACCAAAAAAAAAATACAGACGAATTGAAGTTGAAATTTTCATGTTGAAATGTTGTTTGCACGTATTTTTCGTTCGTTTTAATCCGAGCGATATTTTGTGGCTTTAAATAAAAGTATAAAAGAAAATTGGAAACAGTGCACTAAAAATTTGATTTTGATTTCAAATGTGTAAACTTTTTTTACAAAAATAAATATTTTTATTACATTCACCCTTATTGCGTATGTCGAGTCGAATATTCGTCTACAAGAATTTTGTCATAGAATAAAGAAAACTTGTAAAAGCTTTGTTTAATCAAATATTCAATTCGATATACGCAATAGGGGTGATTATGTATGCTTTATAAGTATATTTATAAAATTAATTCAATAAAATAATATATATGTATCTATTTTTATCAAATTATATAAAATTGTATACGTAATGTTATTTCATTTTAGATATCTTTAAAGATTGTGTTTCAATTCGCAAATTTTTTTTTATATTTTTATTGTGGCAGTAAAAAATTAGTTCTACTATTTGCAAAAATTTTCATGCTAATAAATTTAAAACAACAAACCCATAAAATCAAAAATTTACCCTAAAAATAAAGCTAATAAAATGATATCAAGAAATGGAACCAATTAAGGATTTCCTTATTGTTTTAAATTTGAGGCCATAAAAACATAACATTCTTGACTGGGAACATGACCATATACATATATGTATGTATACTAGATACATATGTATGCATGTACTATGTATCTACACCTACTCTCTATTGCGATGCGAAAGCAATTACGATGCGAAAGCTAAATGCGTTGATATGCAAATTTGGTACTCTCTATTACTTTCGCAAAATTGTTTGAAAAAGTGGCACCACGGACATTGCAAAAGAAAATATGGCAAAGGTTGGCAGCACTGAAATGTCAAAATATGTATAAAAAACGACATTTAAAATCAAAATTTAATAAAAAGTGAAGTGTAACAGGTTTTAATTGAAAATAAAGTGATGGATTCTGTAGCGTTATGGTTTTATGAAGAAAACATCCATGTATAACGAGTTGCAAGACGAGTCTTAAGGATTCAATTAGACGTGACATAACCATAGCCATAGAAAACAACCTTAAAGCCATAACTGTCACCATAGAAACCAATTAAATTTTGGTTTGGTTATAAAACTAGCCGCTGCCTTAAAATTACTTGGCCAAGCTGGATACCAACATCAAATTGGCCAGGACCATACCTTAGGAATATAGCAGCAGTCAATGTCCCGTCGCTTAAAAGAGCTCTACGTAGGGATTGAGAAAATACAAAACTGAGAGGGACCATCACCTGTGCTGGAAATGCTTAATTTATTTTTACGCATTTTCACTTGGTGTGATTTTTAAAATCAAATATGAATACATTCATACAAACATACATGTTTAATATTATAAGTACTATTAGTGTCACATTTCATTATAAACAACCAGCTATATCCCTTACAGGAGGTCCATTAGAATTTAGGTCGTCTGTCAATTTTGTCCACAAATTATTTGCCATTTGCTCACATGCAATCCACTAAAATTTCAAACTACCGTTGTTTTGTTTTTAATTTTTTGGCTTTTTCCCTAAAAACTACGATTTAAATATAAATATTTTGGTTTTAAAAAAGGTTTATTAATCAAATTTCCATAGAAAATTAGTTTAATAAGCCTTTTATAAAACAAAAATATTTTTTATGAATACGGCAGTCAATATATAAAAATGTTTTTCAACGTACTTACATGTTTTTCTCACTTTGCGTTTGGTATTTAGCTAACGCAAGATTTTTGCGCTTATCGAGCGATTTTGACAGGCGCTTTCGCATTGTAGAGTACGGTGATACCAGACTTGCGAAACGGAAAATAAAAGATGCGAAAGGTAAATGCGCAAACGCATTAGAGAGTACCAATCGTGCGATTTCGTACCATTTTTCTTTCGCATCGTAATAGAGAGTAACCCCCCAGCTATAACCGTCAGCTGAACCGCGCTTTAAAAGGACTATTTTAGTACTGTTTTGTATTTAGTCATTTGCATTTTATTCTGAGTTATTAACATTATGGGGCAATTATGAATAAAATTCCAGTAGAATTTTTTCCCGGGGAACAATTTCAACTAATAGCAAGTAATAGGGAAAGCAAAAAATTCTAATTGGAAATAGGAGAAATTTCTCGTGGAATTTTATTCATAATTGCCCCGAATCTTTAACCATTTGTGCCATTACAAAAATGAAATTCCATAAAATAAAAAAAGCCACTTGCATATAGTGGCATCGTGAACTACAACAGGAATGATTTACGGCTTGTTACTGGGTTTAGCTCTGGTCACACTGAACTACCCTCTGTGTAAATGTAGCCAAGTTCGTTCACCCTTGTGCGACTGTATTGTCTTATGTAACAGCAAAAGGCTTGGTTTTTATTTTGAGTTTTTTTGCTCGTGTGATATTAAGCGAGCTTACCCAACCTCTTTGCTAAATTTGATACGAAGAGCCATTCAGAGCTTGATTTAATTTACATATCTATGGTACAAAAGATCCAGTAGACGTCGTAGTGCTGTTCCTTGGCCCAGATCTTGCCTCTATTTTATTTTAAATAATATTTGATTTGGACACCGGGTAGGAACTTAGTCCTCACGTTTTACTTACGTTAGAAATTTCATCAAAATCGGTTAGATAGTTTCAAAGAGGCAGAAATTGCCCTCTACCCCTCCTTATGTTGTTATATTTGAAAAAGTGTGTAGCCTATATGCTTTCTTAGACTCAGATCTATCTATGTTTTGATTTTCACCAAAATCAGATACGTAGATAGTTTCAAAAAATGTATAGCTTATCAGGCTGTATATCAGCCATATTTTCGATTTTATCGTGTGCGACATGTTTTCGAAATTAAAATTTTTTATTGAAATTAGAATTTTATGGTCCTGCCCATAGTTTAGAAGCATAAAAATGCCAATATTTTTGATAACTTTTAAGATATAGGCTGTAAAATTTTATCGTAAGCGACAATTTACGTATACACAGAAAAAAATACCAATGTAAAATCACCATGCAAAAAGATTGATTCAAATTCATTCAAATCACATTGAATTTACAAGAAATAATATGTTGTTTGATTGTGTTGGTGTTTATTTGCTTTGTTCATACCCTGCAAATAACGCGACTAGTCCATACATGCATGTAAGGACTATTCCATAAAAGACCACGACTATTACAAAACTAGTCCAAATGTATGGATAAAACATGGTCCATTTAACATTGCGATGTCCTAGGGATGGACCACATGGTCACAAATTTGCACTACATCGGACCACCCCCAAAACTACCCCATATGGATTAGTTATACTACTCGCATACAATTTGTGAGTGCCTAAGAAGAACGATCATAATCGTTTAAACACGAACACATATCGTACAACATTGAATGCTTGTGCGAAAACGACATGATCCATGGCTGCATTACATGGGACCATGTTGTAACTAGTCTGTTTCATGAAGATTGGACTACGTAGTTCAATATTATTTGCAGGGTAGCTGCAATAAACTTTTGCGCTTAGTTGTGTAGGTTGTTTAGGGTTCCGTACACAAAAGGTGAAAAGGAACCCTATTGTTTTCGCTACACTGTCAGGCCTTTCTGTCACAGGCTATTTTCTCAAGAACCGTAAGAGTTACGGACCTGACCTTTGGCCGCTACAACAACAAATACATGAGAGTTAAAAATTAAAGGGTGATCCAAAACGAGCAACGAAAAATTTTAAAATCCCATGTAATATACATACAATTGTATGTATATACACTAGAAATTTTTAAGGTAAGAGTATTTTTATACAGACTACAACAATCACCACTAAAATTTAAAAACAGAAAAAAATCGCCAAAATGAAAAAAAATCGCCAAACGGAAAAGAAATCGCCAAAATAAAAAAACCCAAAAAAAGAAAAAAATCGCCAAAACGAAAAAAAGCGACTAAAATAAAAGAAATCGTTTAAACTGAAAAAAAAACGCCACATTAAAAAATGCTCAAAACCGAATATACGGAACCCTTCGTGCGCGAGTCAAAGTCACACTTTACTGAATTTATTTTTGTATTGTTGTTGTTTTTTTTTATGTTTTTAAACAGCCGACACACTGCTGCTGGCTGGTAGGCAGTGTACTAGTCTTGCAGCCGAAGGATCGCATGTTCGAATCCTGGAGTCCAGTCAAAGTATTTTGTATTTTTTTAACTAAAACTTTTCAAGCCAAAGCATTTTGTTTTTTTTTTTAATTAAAACTAAAACTTTTCAAATAAATTGCATGTTAAATGATAAATGAAATAATGTTAAATTATAATTTAATTCAAGATGGTACATATTTAGTGTGTATCTTAAGAATATATTGTTGTGGCTGCACGTTGACTACCACGCGATGAGTTCCGAGTTCAAATCTTGTCCGGGGAAGCCAATTTATATACAAACATTTTTCTGATATCTACGTCAACCACACGTGTGTTAAATAATTAAGAAAATACAATTACTACATTAAATTAAATTCATGTTGTTCCAACTTGAAATAGATTTGATTCAACATGATTCTTCATTTTGATTTTAATAGTATGTAAATGTTAAATCAACGTGAAATAAAGTTATTTCAAAAGGAAACATTTTCTTTTACAATTACTATACATCATGTTAGATTAACATGAAACACATGAAGCAAAATCATTGCCGAAAAAGATTGGGGGTCGTATTCAAAAAAACTTAACAAAGCTTTGCTAAGCAATGTTAAGTAAAGTTGTATTCTAAAAAAATTATTATATCAAAATTCTAAAGTAGGCACCTACGTTTGTTAAGACTACTATAAAAATGTGTATTTTGTTCTCAAATATTTTTGTTAATATAGCACATATTGATTCATGATACATCTGAAAATAAAGCTAGAAGTGTTAGCTCTTATCTTAAATTTATTATTTCTGTCATGATATGGAAAACATCACCAAATTATCCAACTGATTCGAAATACATAGCAAAATCCATAAAAAAATATTAAAATAAATACAATTATACGAAAATGTTTTAGTGATGTACATACAGTCAAAACGAATCGAAAAAAGCTGGATATTCAAATAATCATTTCATTCGAATAAAATAAATTCTGATAATTTTTCTTTGTTCATCATATTATTTTTACTTTAACTTCATAGAAATGTTTATATGTCAGAAGCTCGTATTTTTTAAATTAGGTTGCTTAACTTCAAGATAATAAAAATTTATTTAATAAAATAAAAAATTATTTGAATACTCGAATGAAATTCTATTCGATGTTGTACATCATAATCTGTGAATTGGTTGTTGAACACGGTGGAGTTACCAGTATTTATTACTAAATTACAAAATAATTAAAGTTGTCTTTTGAATACAATTTCTTAATAAAGCAATGTTAGCCTTAAAGTGCTTGGTAACTACTATGAACTTTAAAGCTCAAGTAAAATATTTTTTTGAATAAAGCGGTAGATTAACATTGTTTAAGTAGATTTTAAGTTTCTGTGTGTACAAAATCATATTTGATTATTTAGAAAAAACTTTCTCCTGAAAAATTGAATTTAATTAAATAATTTTGTCTTACTTATAGCTATTGATGTTAATTCAAAAAAAGTTTGACAACGCAATATTATTGGTTTCTTTTCACAAAAATCCTGGAAAATCCCGTTATGTAAAATAATACTGGGAAAAATAACGGAGTACCGGAATTACTCATTACATCGAGCCTTATTTTCGACTTTAACGTAAGCAAAAAAAATTTAATTTTCAGGAGGTTTTTTTTAAATATTCAAATATGTTTTTGTACGTAAGTTGTCGCTTACGATAAAATTTTACAGGCTGTATCTTAAAAGTTATCAACAATTTCGGCATTTTGATAATTCTAAACTATTCATAGGCCCATAAAATTTGAATTTCAATAAAAAAAGTCTATTTGCGATTACATGTCGCTTACGATGAAATCGAAAATAAGTCTCGATATTATACAGAACTCACGGAATTCATAAAACCAGTCTCATTTGATTTTCAAATTGAATACAGAAATAAATATTTATGAATAATCACGAGAGAATAAGATAATTATGTATAAATAATTGAAAATCTTGGAATTTTTAATAAGCTTTTGTGGTTATTTTTTTTTTACTACATAAAAATATTGCTATTAAAATTACAATTTAGGGTTCTCTTTTATCTTATAATACGAGTACTTTATTTTCTTAATAAATTTAAAGTAGTAAACACGTCGAACAGTAAAATTTCAAGAATTTTGGTTTTCTATAACTACGAGTATTAATGATATTCACATTGAAGTTGTTAACTACATATTTCGTTGTTAAGTTGATAAGATTGATCATAAATTTTTCCTTTCATAATTTTGTTTGTTAAAAAAAATTATCGACATATTTCGCTAATTTAGAGAGTAAACAATTTCTTTAAATAACGTTTGTGTTTATGGGAGGCAGAGAAAGTATAATATAATGACTCTCATAAAAGTTGTGGTGTCTGAACCAAAACCAAACCACATTTTTACGTACTAAATATTTCACAGACAAAAAGTTGTACTTTCAACCGACTTAAAAAAAGGAGGAGGTTATCAATTCGTCTGCATGTTTTAGCCAACTCTACTACATACTTCATAACTCCGAAATTTTTAGACCGATTTTCAAAAAACTTTATTTTCTTTTCATTAAAGTTTCATGATAGGAATATGCCCGGTAAAAAAATTGCAAGTAATTTTTATGTACATATGCAATGTACAATATTGCTGGCACCAACTTCAAACAGCACTATAGGCAACATACATACATATATAAAAATATTTTATTTAACTAGATTTACATATATTATTTTTAACTTTTTAGTGCTTATTTTTGAAGTCGGTTTAATTTTTTTTAAGTTTTATTTTAAGAATGGTCGGTGGAGCAAAAGTCTTCTGGGTCGACGATATATCAGCTCCAACATGAATAAACTTAATGAATGCCTTAAAGGATTAAAATTAATTCACTATTAGCGAAAGTAAGGCTGAGTTTACATCTGACATTTCATATGTGCCATATGCCCAAAACAGCGGATCACTAGTTACTAATGAAAAACTGTTTGATTCAGACACGTATTTATTAAGTTAAACAGTTACACAAACCGTTATTGCTACACTGATTAGTTTGAGGGGGAGAGAGACGAGGGGAACAGAAACGTTTATTTTCCCCTCGTGTCTCTCTCCTAACAAATTAATCAGCCTAGCAATAAGACTTGCATAGTGTAAACTAGGAAAGCCAATTTTATAGAATCCACCATGATTGGAAACTGTTTAAATCAATAAATAGATGTCTGAATCAAACACTTTTGCATTAGTAATTAGTGGTTATACTTTTTTGGGCACATGACACACAGATGTAAGCCCACAACACAAATATTAAGAAAGCCGAGCATTTCCATAAGTAGTCAGTTTGCGAGCATTATCCAGTACTTAAAAAAGTGGAATTCAAAACTACATAGTACAAACATACATACATATCGTTAGCTAAAATGCAAAAAGGCGTAACTAACAAAAATATAATTTTACAGGAGAAACAAAAAACTAAACAAACAACTGAACAAACGTGTATTTAAGTCCCCTTGTTATTTGTTAATAAAAGCGTCATTTTTGATCGCAGAAGTGTAATATTTTGTCAAGACATGTAGTTTAATGGCATTCATAATAATCAGGGCAAGTTTTTTGTGGCACGAAAAATGGTTCAAAATGGCTGGCAAAGTGGCACGAAAAAGTATAACAATTGGCACGAAAATGGCACAAAAGGGCAAAACTGGCAAAAAAAAAAAAATAAAACGTTATTTAAGAAAAATTTATTTTATTAAATTTTGCTTGCACAGTACAATAACATGTTTCTTCAAGTTGTCAAAAATAAATGATCTCCTATTATCGGGTAGAACGGATGAATAAATGGAAAACACTCGTTCGACATCGCAAGATATAATTGGAGCAAACTTCAGATGGAGAGAGGTTTTCAATATATTCATCTGCTTCACTTTCATTAAAAAATATATTATTTCTTATTTTAACTAATGAATGTGATCCGGTATTTCGATCTAAAACTTTTTTCAACTTATCTGATTTTTTAAAACTTCAGAGACTTCCTTAAAATTGTCGAGTGACACAAGGTGATGGAGGTATTTTTTAAGATCGGAAACATTGATTTGAAAAGATTGTTTCGAGAAGGGGCTAGCAAAATACAAAATCACAAATAATGCTGTGATCTTCTACCTTAAGAAATACATCTTTAAAGTTTCATTAGTCTTTACTTTCAGCTGCTATTCTGTGCTGTGCAGTTCTGCTTCTAAATTTGAGAACTTACTTTTTCTGTAGAAATGTATCAGTTATTTCTCACCAGAAGAGTCGCAATTATACACTAAAGTGATGACTTTTGCATCGTCCATTATTAAGTTTCAATGTTTATGTTTTTCTATTAAAAATTAAATTTTTTAAATTCTAAAAGCATAAACACAATTTATTTCAAAATGTTTTTATTTAAATTATGCTGTCACTTACAACTACTTAATAATTTTTTGATTATCACAGGTCGCACCGAAACAAAACTGAACGAAACAGAAAAACTAACGACTTGTAATATATTTCTATAAACAAACAAGAGTCAGCTGATTCGAAACAGAACAGAAAGTAAAAACTAATTCTGACTTTACAGCTTGATTCTAACGTGTTTACATTTTTAAAATTAAAAAAATCAGCTAGCCTGTGTATCATTTTTGGAAATAATGTTTTAACGCCTGTTAAAAATATAAGATAGTCAAATAAATACATTGAAAAAAAAATTTAATTATACAATTAGGCCACAATATTTGCAAAAGAAATTGTAAAAAAAAAGCTGCCATTGTGCTGGCAGAGATATGACGTCTCCTTTCCTCCTTCTAATATTTCGAAAATAAATGATCAAATATAAATAGTGTAAGGGAAAAAAAGTACGCATATGTATATTGTTAATACAACAGATTGATAAAAAATTTATGAATTATTAATTTCAGCAGGGGGATTCCGGTAAGAGAAAAACTCTGACACATAAAAATTTCTTCAAGGTTGCCAAAAAATGGCATTTTATGGCAAGGTGGACTATAAATGGCTTTTTATGTCAAAAATTGAAGAAATGGCAAAAATGGCAAAAAGTGGCATATACCATAAAAAACTTGCCCTGATAATAATCAATCAAAAACTTGATTTTTGAATTTTTTGTTAGTTACGCATTTTTTCATTTTAGCTGACGATATGTACGTACGTATAATGAACAGAAAACTTATTATTAAACTAAACAAGCAATTCCAATTCACGGAAGTCTAAATACATTTTACTTTAAAATTTCATTTTACAGTTAAAATAAAATTGATTTTAACTGCTTTTTTTAATTTTTAATTTAAAAATTGATGCATAAAAAATCTTAGGCATTCACCACAGAAAAGTATGTGCATTAAATAACGAAATAACAATAATTTAAGTAATTAAATTTGCTGCTGTTGTTGTATTTTAAAATATGTATTGCAATTATTAGCCTTCAACAAACCGTTACAAATAACAGAGCAAAAAAAGCAACAAGAAAGAGTGTAAAAAAATTACATTAAAAATTCCCAAATGTGAACTCACCTTTTTTTGTTTCTTTTGAAGTTGTAAGACAGAGCACAATTTTCTTTTACAATTTTAAAAAGTTTCTTACAGGTATTTGTAAATTTATTAAAAACCACTTGGACACAATGGAAGCACACGTACAAGGAGTAAAAATATTTACAATACAAAACAACAAATAAAAATATGTATTCGCAAAATTTTCCAAAAAATCTTTTTGGGGAAAAATATTTATCAAAATTTATTTATATAGGATTTAGTAAAATTTCAAAGGGTCCTTTATTTACTCGAGGGAGCTACAAAATAAAATATGTATGTACATAAGTATATAGTATTATTGGACGTTTTCGCAAAGTTTTTTTTTTGTTTTCTTTTAAAATACAAGTGGACCGCGCGTCGCGAATACGTGTTAAAGACTGTTCATGATATTCTGATATAGCGGGCGTTGTAGTTTAGAGCAACAGCCAAGTACGAACACAACGAATACGATAACGAAGGCAACGACGATATGAAAAAATAATACATTAACAAACAATCCGTACTCACTAACTTAGAACGTCAGCCAGACATTTATTTATACATACATACATACATATGCACTGACGGCAATACAAGTGTACAATCAGCAAAAACATCAAGCAAACTACAGCAACAACAAGAGTATCAGCAACAATACCTACAACAATAATTTGTAATCAGTAATGATTGAAGCGACTAAAGAGCAGCAATAAAATCAACCGATTTTTGTTATTTCAGTTGATTTTTGCGGCGCAGAAAATGTTCTTTTTTACTTTCATATTAAATGAAAATTATTATTTAGTACGTCTTCATTGTTTTATACTTATGTACATACTTTCATTTGTTTTGCAAAAGTTTTAAAATTTTTCTCCAGCCCTGTTACTGTTGATACGCGGAGAAGGGGCAATTTGTACCATCGACTGTGTCTGTTAACGATTTATTACATCTTTACATACATACTTACATATGTATGTATGTATGTATGTAAGTATGCATGGACAAGATTGATGTCTTGTAAGTAAAACAAAAACCGCATTTCTTTGAAATTGCTGTAATTAAACAGAGTTTAAAGCTAAATTACTGTTCGCAAAGAAGAAAAAACAAAATACTTTAATCAAATAATTATTTTCAATCTCTCTACATTTTTCTCTGCCTCTGCACACTTACACAGCATCCTTTCCAAGTAGTTAAGTTGCTTACATAAAAAAACAAATGTTACATTCAATGTTAGCTTTTAAAATATTTCTCTTTATTACCCTTATTTCGTTTGTCCTTCGCCAAGGACACATTACACAAAGATATTTTCTGGATTTGATTCTTTGCACGTACATATGTATGTACGTAATACATATTTATGTATGTAGGTGAATCTTCAAAATTGTTATGCAGTACACACTTTTTAATACGTGGGAGTATTGGGAAGTTACAAAAATAATTTAACTGGTACCACAAAATAAGCACATGCATATCAGATTCGTGTAGTAATACTTACATTTTGTAATTGATGTCATTTTTTTAATTCTAATTACATTATGTTGTAATTGTAATTACATTATGTTGTAATTGAAAATGAAAAAGACACAACTGCATTTAAAGTTAATTGTAGTGAAAAAAAATTCAATTACAATTACATGTACATACATATGTACATTACCTATGGCATAGTGTTATATGCGAATTTTTAGTAACAAGATTTCGACTTGCAGGAATCCCTCATTTTGTGAGGTTCGGAAAAAAAATATTCAAGCCAAAAAATGGTGGCGGTCAGATGGGGGCAAAGGTCGCCGCATCGTGCTGAAAGTTGAGGGTAAAAGCAAAAAAAATACAAAAAATTATATAACTTTCCCGGGGTCACCGCTACAAGGGTCAAATGTATCACGAACACCCATTAATTTTCTCCGCCCAACATCTTTTTTAAACACACCGACCGCCTAACTCCTCTCCTTAAGGGGGCTCCCATACAAAGGGGAAATTTTTATAAAATTTACTCGCAGGGCTCTAACTGCCCCTAGGGCGTACCTATCGAAGTCAAATGTATGATTGACCTCCAATATTTTTTCATTACAAAAATTTTCTCTGAACATACTTATCGTCTATCTTCAACCATTAAGGTGGTCCCCATACAAAAAAATAGTTTTTTGAATAATTTTTTTAAGAAATCCCCTTTTTCCCCTTTTATGTTGTTATAGGAAATAGTATCCAGATTGGCAGATGTATATGGAATTTCCATAACTCAATGCCTATGAATTTATTTGTTTTTGTTTTGTTTTTTTAAATATTGTTGTTCGTGAAATGAACGAATAAAGTTGTTTTGTTTTTAATTTGAATGTTGTATATTTTTTCATAAAATTATATTTCTTATTGAGGTCATTTAATTAAATTCATATGATTTTGAATTTCCCGGGAATTCCCGGGAATAAAACATTTTGCTTCTCGATTCCCGGGAATTGGAAAAGTACGGGAAATTAGAAACCCTAATACATACACATCGTCAGCTAAAATGCAAAAAGGCGTAACTTACAAAAAATTCAAAATCGAGTTTTTTATTGATTATTATGAATGCCATTAAACTACATGTCTTGACAAAATATTACACTTTTGCGATCAAAAATGACGCTTAAGTTGACTTAACTACACGTTTGTTCAGTTTTTTGTTTAGTTTTTTGTTTCTCCTGTAAAATTATATTTTTGTTAGTTACGCCTTTTTGCATTTTAGCTAACGATAAACATATATGTACATATATATCGTCACCTTAAATGCAAACGGACGTAACTACACTTTTATAGTTTTTACAGAAGAAACAAAAAACGTTACAAAATCAATAAAAATAAAGTATTTTTGAAAATGTTCTTCGAAATTTACTTGTAGTATGGATACTTATATGTATTTGACGATTTATTTCCTTTTTATATATATTTAAGATTTTATGTTAGTTACGGTTCTTGCAATAAAAAATAGATGCATTCCATATTATGTCTGTTTGAATTTCATTAATAAACTCATCATTTTTGATCGCAGAGGTATAAATATTTGTACATGTAGTTTGATAAAATGAATAATTTTTTGTGTAGTTACGTCCGTTTGCATATTAGGTGTCAATATATAATTGTTGGTCTACTAAAAAATTCTTATTTTCACAAAAATTTAATGAATTTATTGCAATTGCATGTAATTGTAATTGCAAAAGAGATTGCTATCAAATGTAATTGGTAATTGCAATTAGATTTTGTAATTATAATTAAAAAAATTTCCAATAACAATTACATTTTTGTACTTGTAATTGAAGTTGTAATTGGAGTTGAATTTTACCCCATTTTTATGTAAACTCCTACGAACAATATTTTTGTAAACATTTAAATGTAGTAGGGTTACTATCCTATGGGTAGTTTTTGTACATTTCCTAAAAAGTGAACAAGCCCAGCAAAAAACTTTGCCTACTAGAATGCAAAAAAGTGTATGTACTCCTCAGTCGTAAGTACTTACAATTTGACTGAATAACCCATTATTTTTGTTTCAGAAGTTCAAAAAGTATGCGGTACCCTATACTTTTTGCCTACAAACATACAAAAGTTAATAGATTACTGATTGCCTAAAATTACTCAAAATTTAATGGGTTATTTTTGCGTACAAATATGCAAAATAATATAGATTAATTTTTGCTTAAACTTATTCAAAATTAATTTCCTATATTTTTTAATTTTTTTATTTTAAATTAATAAAATTTTGTAACAAATTTCTCTAGATATACATATTTCCTTATTAACTGGAAAGTACTACAATAAGTACTTTCACGTAGTGATATAAATAAGTTATTATTTTATTCATTACATGACAGTCATTATTATGCAAATAAAATAATTAGATAAATAAGTACCACTCGTTACTTTGTAAGCCATTAAAAGAGTACTACCCATTACAAAATTTCGAAAATTTTTTGCTGGGAGATAATACTGTAAAATTATGAAATCACCGATATACTCGTAAATGTTCCTCAAAAATGATCATTATAAAATTCGCTCAATAAAAATCTCGAAATTCTAGTTTTCCTTCAATAGAAATCTCGAAATTCTGTTTAAGCCAATAAAATCCAGATTTGTTTTAGCATCAATTGTGAATAAGTTAGTGAGCAAGATAGAAGTTAACCCTGGTGTGCATTTTAAGTTTTGACTTATATCTGTACCTGGATTCTGTAACTTTTTGCGAACCGACAATCGTAATATTTATCGATATATTTATTCGTTTGCGGTAACGATAATGTGATTCTGTATTTTCCGTAATTCCATAATTTACGATAGTCTCCAGCTCTATCTTACTCACCATGTAATTCAATATTATTTGGTATGTGAAAATGTGAAAATAAGCGAAAACCACAGTCGATGTATTTTTCGTTATATTTATTATAGCGATACGATTATCGTAATAAAAGTTACTGAATCCAGGTAATGGTGTTTGAGTTGAATTTTGAGCTTTGGTGAATTCTGAGACTAATAACAGAATTTTATGCTCAATATCTTTGAATAACACTTCACATCCATTTATGAGCGCTTTCTCCCTCTCTCTCTGAACTGCAAAGTGCACGTGATGAAAGTCACAATTCTTCTGTTTTAAGTCATCATCAAAAAAAACCTGGGGATCGATATTTATGTTAACAAAAGTAGCAAATCCGTAGGAGGGGTGGTGCTATAACGCACGTCCACTCGAAAACCCAGTTGGGTCCATTGTAATCATGACAAACACGTAAGCTCTTCTGGAGTTCGGCTAAGCAAAAAATTCTTTAGTCAGCGAAACCTCATTTGACATCTGCTCCACCGCACTCACCTTAAATTACTCTAAAATGTTTTCCATTTTTCTCCCATGTTTTCCACTTTCCACCTGCTCATTGCTCAGGTCCGTTATTTTATTTTCTGCTTCTGACGTAGACAGAGAATGTTTGTTGTAATCAAAGTACATACATTTGTTTGCGGAATGTGCTCTCTCTCTCTCACACACACTTTTTACAACAAACACTCTTTTGTATTCTGTGATGACGTAGATGTGCAGTAGAAAATTTTTTGTACGTCTGAGTGCGCAATCTTGTTTTCTTGATTCATGCTTTCCGCCTATCTTTTTAGGTCTCATACTATACATAATAGTATTGGATACCGATACCTCCCTCTCTACACTATTTCCACTTTTCATCTCATAACTTGACACTGTCTGTCGACACATCTGTTGTTTTATTAATAAAAGTATGTATGTGCGCTTTTTTACATTATTGAAATTTCTGACTTGTAGTTTGCAATTTCTACATTCTTCTTCAAATAATTTACTAAATATTCTATTTAATTTTTGCTTTATTTTATTTTTGTTATTATTTTATTTATTTTTTTATTTATTTTTTCTTGTGTAAAATTGTTCATTTATTTTTACCCTACGTCTACACCTGATATATTTTTATCATGACAAATTTCAAATTCCATATAGAAAAAAGAGCTAACATAAAAAAAAAATTATTTTTCAATACAAAGTTTGACTTTTGTTATGATAAGAATATATCAGGTGTAGACGTAGGGTTAAGCAAGTCATCAGTAGACCTCCATCACAATTAAAAAAAGTTTTCAAAACCCCAATACGTGTACACAAACTCTCAATAAATTATTGAGAATTACAAAACTTCAACTATAGTATGAATGAATGAATTTAAATTTATACAGCAAACATTTGTCAGGTACTAGAGCACTTCATCTAGATCTGTTCTCCTGAGGAATCTCAAGATTGCCAGTGGTTCTAGTGCTTTTCCCAATCCTCCAATAGGTGCTTGCCCAATTTGCTGTTTCTTTTATGGCATAAAGCTTCACAGTCCATCAAAATATGCTCTGGAATTTCTTACATTTCTCATAATCACAGAATCTGCACAGGCTGTTACTCTCAATGCCAAGTCTGTTGAGGTGTTTTCTCAGTCTGCAATGGACTGTGAGGAAACCTGTGAGAATTCTTAGATTGATTTTACTTAGGGACATGAGAGTCAGGGCTGTCAGATATGGCGATTTTTTAACTTGTTTGGCGTTCAAATGTTTGGTTTCGCGATATGGCGATTTTTCTGTCAATAAATAAATTTTTTTTGCGATTTTTATGGATATTTATTTTAACAAAATTTAACTTCAAAATTTTTGTTTAAAATAAATAAATCCTACCAAAACACGTCTGCAAGAAATTAAAACAATTTGATTTTGATTATTTTTCTTATATTAATTACATTAATTAATGCGTTTTGAATTTGATTGAGAAAAACTTCCAATAAATAATTTTTGGCGATTTTATTTCTAGTTTTTGTGATTTTCTGCCAAAATTTTTATAAGATTATTTTTAAAGAATTTATATTAAAAAAGTGTTATATAAAAAAAATTATTATCAAATGTATATTAAGACAAACTACATAACTGTTTTTGGCGATTTTTAAAATCAATTTGGCGAAATAGTGGTGACAACCCTGACGAGAGCTATGAAAGGGTTATACGTTCCAATCATTAGCTAGTCATGCCTCAATGCAGGGAGATTGCACCAGAGGTATTCCCAGGTATTTGATATATATCTTCCCGGATTTTATCCAATCCAAGACCATGGTGTATCAATCAATTATTCTTATCAAGAGTACCTCCTAACCCAACTTTTAAATTTTTCTTTAAATTGCACAAAATTAAAACAGCTGGCATCTTAAAAAAATATTTCACATTGGGTTAGCCAACTATACCGAAAAAAACTAAATTAGGAGCGCAAAAATTTTGTGATTATCTCTGACACTAAAAGCAATATTCCACACATGTATGTATGTATGTTTACTGTAAACATTTTCAAAAACTATCCAAATCTAGAAACTTTCAACACACGGATTCTAAATTAATCTTGCCGATTTTTTTTAAATATAGACTCATCTTTCTGATGTAGATCCAACTTCGCTGGTCCATCCAATAATCCATTTGATGTAAGGAGCATTGAGTTTAAACATCAAACATGACATATTCACAAAATTTAAAATGAATTTAAAGTATATTTTATTTCAAATTTTTCATACAAAATTTTTTTTAAATTAATTTCAAATTCATTTTATTTTTTTATGAATATAGGGGTTTATGTTTAAAATTTCATGAAAATACATACATACATACATTTAATAATTTGCAAGTTTAACGAATTATTTCCAAAATAAAAATTTTAAAACTACGAACCTTGGCCTAACTTAACAATTTCAAACAGAAACTTAGTGCTCAAATGTTACAATAACAAAACACCTCGTTAAAGTTCTTAAATACTTCTGCTTTCTACTGTTGAGTTTACATGTTTGTATTCACGTACATATGTATTTTATTCAAATAACCCTGTAGTAAATAAAATAATCGGCTGACAAAAACACTAGCTACAAACTAATTATTTTGCAAGTGACTACAAATTGATTTAAATCTCATGCAGATATCAACCAAACATATTGCGTAGAAGTACACGTAAGAAATAAATGAAAGCAAAATAAGTAAATGAAAAGAAAATAAAAAACAACAAAAAAGGATGTCATGAAGTCAAATGTCAAATGTTTGTGATGAAAAAAAAATTTTTATGTGACGCGCAAAATAGAAAGGGACCTAAGGGTAAAAACCGGTTTTGTTCAGGAGAGCCATTTTAAAGATTTAAATACGTGTATCTTTGGTGCACCATCACTGAGCGTGTTGGTATTGGTCTCATTTGAAAGCGACACATCTCATGACGTCAGGAACGTGTTGGTCAACCTTGAAAACGCGCGCACGTCGCCCCTACCTCTTGTTTTGTGTAGTTGGTTTTTACTGTTTTCTACCTAGCGCGCTGTTTCCATGAGTGTGATATCAATTTTGCTCGCGTTTTTTCTAAACCAGGTTTATTTTCTGAAATTATTAATTGTGAATTATAATAAATACTAATTTATAATTCTTTTAAATCGTGAATATCACTCTGTTAGTACGAAAATTTTTTCACATAATCTTATTATCGTCGACTTCAACACTTTTGGGGCATGGGATCGGTCTCATTCGATGCTCAGATGTTGTCCACATCAAACAAAAAAGTGAAAATTGATTTTTTTTTACCCTTAGGTCCCTTTCTCTATGCGCTGTCACATATATGTATGTATATTTATTTTACTAACAGTCGTTAAGCAGCTCTGGGTCGGAGAACACCTCTCGCGTAATCGTAATTATTTCTTAAGTGCGGTCAGGCTTGTGCATGTTGTTTGGCCTTCTAAAGTTTTTCGCCTCGCTCGCACTGGTTGACTGATCTGCCACGGATAACCGTATAATCTTGCGGTTTTTTGTGGAATTTCTTTAACAACCACGTTGTTACTTCCTATGTGAAGGCATAGGTCGTGTACAGTCAGTCACAAAACTTTTTAAACTACTGTTAATAACATCTTGGGCATATGGTCTTAGTTACTTCACCCATATTTGTGCAACACCATATTATGCAAATTTACTTTGTATAGTATGTTAAATATATAAATATTTTACTAACTTTAATATTAAGTAACTTCAGATTGGTTGAAAAATAAGTAGTTAGTAGTCAATTTGAAAGACATGCAGAGATGGCCAATTGGCTACCGCCTATGACATGCCTATGTTAAACTATTGAGTCGGCGAGAAGGAAAAAAGTCACTTAATCAGCCAGAGGTGGTTATTAAAACCCAGTTTGAAGTTACTTACAAATGGGTTTGAGTTCCTATAGGGAAGCAACAACATGTTTTCAACTACTCTGTAATTTTATCATTATAGAAATCATTAACTTTAACTTACAATTATGTTTGTTCACCAAATATATCTGCATCATATTTTTTACACAATTCAACGTTAGGTGGGTTTTTACCAATTGGGGATTTACCTTTTTTTCTAACTTTGTAGATAAACAAATTTAAAATTAAATTCATATTTATATACATACATATGTAGTTTATTTTGTAAATACTCAGAAATTAAAAAAAAACTCACAAGCTTAAGAATAAAAATACTACGTTCATTTGCTCTATTTGTTTTAGTTTTAATATTTCGGGGCTTTAAGTAAAAAGTTCAAGCGCGTAAGTAAACCTGTTTTATTTTGTTTCGTATTTTGAATTAGTATATGATTATTTTTAATCGATTTTGCGGTCTAAAGTTTTATTAGCAAAAAATTTCAAATATTCGTTCATCGAATTACTAATTTGGTCTCTTATTTTGTGCTCTCATTCAGTGTTCTCAGACTTGGGGATTGATCAGTGCTAAGAGTTATTTTTTAGACCTTATTCCCTATTTTAGAGATTTTATCACCACAAATTCCAAAAATAGGTTCTTATCACTTAACACCAACATTTTAAAGCAAATGGACATATTAGGAAGGATTGCGAAAGGACGCTTCCATATACATTCATATGTACATATTATGATAGATGTAGCGAAGTACAAAGAGTTTTGGCTAGTCCATATCAGACCTGGGCAATTCCAATTACATTACATGTTATTGTAATTGAGAGCTTTTCAATTACAATTACAAGAATTTAATTGTTATTACTCGTATATATACACAGAAAATAAAGAAAAATGGAATTTCCTTTTGAGTTCGCGGCAATTCCCAAAAAAAAAATTCGCAAAATTCAAAAAATGGGATATTTTTCAGTATTTTTTCAGTATTCTTCTTATTTTTCGCCGGGCGCAGATCAGATTTTTGGAAATATTTAAAATCATATCTTTTCATAACCTTAACCTTCAATGACCGGGTACCCGGGTACCTTTTTCAATTTAAAAATGCTCGCAATTCTGTAATAATGAAGATATGGCGATAAAACTCAAGATCGTCGCGACTTAGACGTTTATAAGTATTACAGAAAAAGAAAATGTTAATAATGTTAACTTGGTCTATGTTTAAAATGCTAACAAAGTTGAGACCTACGAGAGTCAATGACCGGTCACCCCGGTACCCCCATACAATTAGAATGAAGAGATGTAATGTAACGTAACCTACTTTTCACATAAAAATATCGATCAGCTGTTGCTTACGTTGTAGTTACATTGCATTACAGTCGGTTAACTAAGAGCTTTTTGCTAGTGTTTGCGTTGCTGAAGCGTATAAAAGGTATCAATGACCATAATCTGTTAGTACTAACCCAACCCCCATGACACACTCTTTTGACCTACCTGCAGACTATATAACAACATTTGTTAAACCAAACAAGTGTACATATTTAAATCAAATGATTTTAGCATCAATTGAACTTATTTTCAATTAAAAAAATTAAAAAAAGTACATAAGGGTACCCGGTCATTGACTAACGTATATTTTTTTGGTCATTGACCGTAGGGTTAAGGTGGCGAAAATCGACTTTTTAAACATTTTTATTTAAATTGCTTATAACTTTTAACTTAACTGTGATTTTGATACCAAATTTATTTTTAATGTTACAAATTTTGTTCCTTAAGCTATGTACAGACGATTGTCAGATCTTACAATATTGTCAGATTGACGCCGTATTAAATGTAAATTTATATTTAGTTTATATATATTAACGTAAGTTCGCGAAATCAGGCCTTATTAAAGGCCTGCTTAGGATTTTTACTATTTCAATTACTATT
The DNA here is from genome assembly GCA_944452675.1 of Tachina lurida. NCBI lineage: Eukaryota > Metazoa > Arthropoda > Insecta > Diptera > Tachinidae > Tachina > Tachina lurida. The sequence goes on along the minus strand of OX101754.1, from coordinate 38,502,911 downwards.
CTTATGTCCTGATTCACACACATCAGGTTTACCTGATCAGTTTTTGTTCAATTTTCTTTTGAACCTACATTTGCGTTCATACACACCCTAAAGTTTATTTCATCAAATCTCATCCATTTGCGTTCCATTCTCTTTTCCTCTCTCTCTCTCTCCTAAAAACTCAAGACTTGACGACTCAGACCTGACGTGTGTGAATCAGGACTATATAACTACTAAAGAATCTCTTATGGAAGGCCTCGACTCTTTCATATAAAAGATAAAATATACAGTCCACATACCCTTCTATGAGAATGGAAAAGAGAAAGAGTAACATGGTTTTGTTTTTCTTAACAAAGCAAAAGCAAAATCCATAAATTTCAAGGCCTTTCAGAACTTCTTTCGCAAGAAGTGAGAGTGGAACTCCTACCTCGCAATGAAATCGCATGTAAAAAATATATGAGCATGAAATGGAGCAATCAGGCCTTGTAAATCAAAAAGAAGGAGTACAAAGGCCTTTAGAAGGCATCCTTACTCCTTCCTTTTCCCGCTGGGTACTGCTCCTGACGACGAAAATATTTCAAAGTAAGTGCATACATACATACATACATACATATGTGTGGGTGCTGTTTACATTCACTTTTGTTTTCACTATTTGAAATCATATGAAGAACTTGACCGATACAAGTATCGATGCTTTTCATTCAATACTGAGTAGGTATCGATTCTTTTGAACCGATACCTTATCAAGTACAAGTATTGATACCTTAGTGGTATCGTTTTATCCCTAATGGTAGGCACAGACTTAAGGCTCAGTTACCCGACTGTAATGTAAAGTAACTGCAACAGTAGGAAACAGCTGATCGATATTGTTATGTGAAAAGTAATGAAAATTATTATAGAGATGTAATGTAAATTAACCTAATTTTCATATAAAAATATTGATCAGCTGTTTCCTACTTTACTTTTGCATTACATTACCGTCGGGTAACTGAGCCTTTAGCAACTTGCTTACGCAACACGTTTTCGAATATTTTGACACAGACACTGCAACCTACAATGCAACCGTCAATGCAACCCATAAGCATCAAAACATTTTGATATTTTCGAAACTTCGAACGCAACCATAAACAAGACTACAGACTTTACGACCGACAACGCAACCTGCCTGGTTGCATAAACTCGTTGCTAAGTCTGTACCTACCATAAGATGTCTGACAATTTGTTGTCAGCTGCTAGTCTTGCAATGGACCTGCAATGCTTTTTCTGGCAACGACGTCTGACAAAAATTGCCAGTTCACAGGGTTGTAAGCAATTTTAAGCACATTTTACTGGCAATATTGTAAGATCTGAAAACCGTCTGTATATGTGACAGCGCATAGAGAAAGGGATCTAAGGGTAAAAAAAACAATTTTCACTTTTTTGTTTGATGTGGACAACATCTGAGCATCGAATGAGACCGATCCCATGCCCCAAAAGTGTTCCCTCCCAGAGATATGCGCGTTTTATGAAATTGAAGTCGACGATTCTAAGGTTATGTGAAAAAATTTTCGTACTAACATAGTGATGTTCACGATTTAAAAGAATTATAAATGAGTATTTATTATAATTCACAATTAATAATTTCAGAAAATAAACCTGTATTCGAAAAAACGCGAGCAAAATTGATATAAAACTCATGGAAACAGTGCGCTAGGTAGAAAACAGTAAAAACCAACTACACAAAACAAGAGGTAGGGGCGACGTACGCGCGTTTTCAAGGTTGACCAACACGTTCCTGACGTCATGAGATGTGTCGCTTTCAAATGAGACCAATACCAACACGCTCAGTGATTGTACACCAAAGATACATGTATTTAAATCTTTAAAATGGCTCTCCTGAACAAAACCGGTTTTTACCCTTAGGTTCCTTTCTATTTTGCGCGTCACATATAGCTTTATTCAGAACGAGTTTCCTTTTCTTTGACTTCTGCATTAACAGAACAGTGGACTAAGGTTGGTAAAAACACAAACATTTTTTTCTCGAATATTTCCTAAACCCATAAATGTAGCAGACTTTTGTTTAGTTCGTGGATAGAAAAAAAGCCACTTGCAAAAAATCTTTTCTTATCAGATCGAAAACATTAGCTTGGCATCGGTTTTAATTTTACATTAACCCTAGGTTGCCCATTTTGGGGCTTTGTAGCTCCGCCCCCTTTAAAGATATATGTAGTCCAAATTCCAGACTTAAGCTCTGTGACACCTCCTCATGTATGGAATTTCATAACAATTCGACAGCTAGTTTAGAAATTACAGAATTATTTCCATTTTTTTTACAAAATCCCCACTGTGTATCGGCTACTTTAGGCCCCACCAGACACCAGAAGACAACGTCGGATCAAGCTAAAAAATTAAGGCCGCATATTTTAAACAGCGCACATATGTATATCAATTAAAGAAAACAAATTTTACGACCAATCTAATGTACACAAATTTGCCTTTTGAGACTAAATTCGCAAGTTCCTTATTTGCAGCTTTTCTTAATTTTTGTTTAGGCAAAGATGTGATGGTAACAAATTGTCAACAATTACAAAATTTTTAGGCAAATATCGTCAACTTTCTTTTTGAAAAATTTTACATAAAAATGCCTTAAAGTCGTTACGTTTCACATGTATATTCTCTCTATTGAATTAAAAAAGGTGTATAGCGTACACCCCTAAGTGCCTAAAAAAATTCAACCTCGAAGAAGAAACATGTTTATATCTTACATGAAATAGGTATGTGCCTATTTTAACATCTTAATAAAACAGTCTAAATTTCAATTAATTTTATGTTTTCTTTAATTTATTCAATTGGTTCTTTTAAGTACTATACTTCACTACTTGGCCAAACAAAAATGTGGCATACGTGTATACGAAGGCAGCACAATAATTTAGCAATATTTAGAATTTCCCATAGTTTTACCCTTACTATTAATACAGGCAAATCTCGGTATAACGAATAGCTTACTCAGGGGAAACGTTACCACCGTCATGTGTGATAAAATTCCAATTCGATATGTATAAAATAACTTCATCACCATATCATCTAAACGTATGGAATGGGAGAGAACAACAATAATAATGGGGAATAATCCCAAAACCCATGTAAAGTACATGGATGAGTAAAAAATTTAAAACCGATCGGGTAGCGAAAACCTTAAGAAATCATAAAGTTCCATCTCGAATCGTCTTTCAATTCAAAAATGAGATAAACTCATACAGATATTGTAGAAAATTCGAGATAATATGGATTCAAGGACATCAGGGTATCTCTGAAAATGAAGAGGTGGATAGGCTTGCAAAGATGGGATCATTAATGAATAACATCACACTAGAAAACGCCAAACCTTTTCAATAATTTAAAAATGAATTAAAACAATGGACTATAGAGCAACACACGGGAGATTGGTACTACTGTTGTAACCGAAATTCTCTGCGGAAATTCGAAAAAAAAGAAAAGGCAATACATATGGGCCTGTTCTGGAAATCACGACATGCCAAATCACGGTGATTTCAAAAAATTAATAAAAGCTAAATCATTGCTTTTGAAAATTTCACGATTTATATCTTTGGAAGTTGGAAGAAAATATTCTATTATAAATGAAAAAAACTTAAAAAGCAATAAAAACACACTATCAAGTCCGCTATTAATAGTTTACTTTTGAAATCACGTGATATGAAATTACCGTGATTTTCAGAACAGGGCCGATATTCTAAGTTTAAAATGGCCAACACTTCGAAATTTGGTTAGCATAACAACAGGACATACAGAGTTAAAAAGTCACTTGGCTCGCATTGGTGTTGTTGATGATACAACATGTAGAGCTTGCCAGGAAAAGGATACTACTTGTGTCACTATCCAGCATTCAGTCAAATTAGAAGACAAATCTTCCATCTGGCAAATAAACCATAAATGGAATGTCTTAGGCATTCAGACTGGAAAAGCCGAAGAAAGTATATTGAGGAAACTAGTTTTCTAACCTGAGTAAGTTTGATAAGTTCTTATGGATTTTATTGGGTATATTCTCAATATCTCTTATGTAACGCGAAACAGATTGGGTCAATATTGATTGGCCCTGTTTTCAACCTAACCTAAGGTAAGTACTATCACAAACTGTTTCAAAAATGAATCGTAACTGATCAGAAATGCGAGTCATAAAAGAGTCTTTCAGAAGAGTTGCGCAGATGAGTCGAAAAAGACTCGAACATGATTAATAATATAATAAAAATCCAATTATGCACATATAGTATGTGCATATTGAATGATTTCGATGTTGAAGCAAAGTCTCTTTCCGCCATAAATGTTTCTTCTGCCTTAAGTAGCTTTCAAACAAAAGGAGGTACACACATACATACATTAGAGCACCTACGTCCATGACATATGGGCATTTCCACAGGAATGTCAACTTTTTGTAGCGTGCGACACCAAGCAAATATGCTTGTTTTTCAAAGAAAACGAAATTTTTTTTTCCTTATTTATATATTTGTGTAGGCCGTCAGCAGCTCTACGTTAGGCAAATTTTTAAGAAAAATCGAGTAACATTGTTCAAAAATACAAGGTTAAAGTGGAATTTCTCGGAGAAATGCCCATATACATACACAATGTGCCAGCTTTTACAAAAGAGCTTTGTGATTTCACACCGACGAGAACACGATAGCCAACCAGATCTCGGCGACAACAATGCTTGCTGCTTACTTTGCATAGAAACAGGAACAAATTGTAAGAGCTTTCAAAGCTGTTCACCTCAAATGGAAATACCAGAGTATGTGTGTTTGAACGTACCCACTTGACCTGAGTTTCGATATAAACTCTCACTAAAGCATAGAAATTTCGAAACAAAATTGTTCGATATTTGTTCGTAAATCTAAAAAAATTCGATAGTTTCTCGAATGTGTGACGAGGGGCGAGTGGATGTGTTTGTCTAGATGTACCAAGTTCGAGCCATGACAGCACTGTAAGTTAAAAAATTAAAAAAAAGCACAACCTTGCATCGAGTCATAACCGAAAAAAAGCCTTCAGCGAAATATTTTTTTAACTTAATTTTTTGACCAAAATAGAATATCTACGATCGTAAATAATCCCTTTTCGTCCAAAAAATTAAACTCGAAAATTATGTCGCTTAAGCTTTTTTTTGGCGGTTATTGCACGACATGTGTGCAATAATTGAACAGAAAAAAATTTGCCACGACAGCCTAGTGGATGTGTGTTAGTCTGTTAGAATGGTGGTACCGTGTTCAAATCCTGCAGCGTAAGTTAAGGAATTAAAAACAAAATAAATAACATAAGTAAGTTAAAATAAGTAAATATATAAAAATATTACTTTTTTATTTTTTCTGCTGCCTTTTTACGATATTGAAATTTGTTATGATATTCTCTCACTTTTGATATTCGTAGCGAACCTACGAAATCGAATGTTTTATGGAACAAAACTGAGCGACAGGTGATCTTTTTTCGATTCATTTTTGAGTGTCATTCTCGATAGTTTTACACGATAAATGCTCGAGATATATTCGAAATCGATATCATTAACGAAAGTCTTGGTCAACTGGGTTCAGATAAACACAAATACATAAATATCATTTGTTAATAGACATCTGACGAAACCAGTAGATTTTCTATCAACTATGTATCTACTAGAAGTCTTAAAAAAAGTCACAAAATTATTGAGTCGCCCTCGTACATTTCCAAATATTCTTCAATATACATATGTATGTAAGTTTGTATTGTATGTATGTAATTGCTGTTATAATTTAAAAAGAAATCGTAAATTTTTGTTTTGAATTCCGTTGATTAAATCTGTTTCGTTCAGTTGGGTTAAATTTAGTGCGTATATCGCGATGGAATGCTCACAAACACTCTTGGTGCCCCAATATTGTGATTGGTCGTTTTATTGAATTATAAAACATACGAAAAAAGGTGTGTCGTGTCGTAAAATATGATGCACTTTTTTTACTATATGCACCAAAAAGTAAAGAAAATAAATCAATTGAGGGTCATGAACTTGATTCATCACTTAAATTGAATCTTATGCGTAGCGTGTACAATGTACTCTGCTGGAACAAAAAAGGCAACATAATATCGTCGGCTTAAGAGTATAAAACTGCTATAAGTCACTTCAACAATTTTCTATAGATATCTTAAGAAACTAACCAGATACATTACCCTTTTCGACATGTACAGTTTCAAATTAAAATAAATATTTTTGCCAGTCGATGCGGTCGGCATCCCTTTCTCTTTCGAACTACATTTAAATGTCACATGCTAAAAAAAGTGGATTCAGCCGACGATATATAGTTAATATGACGCAAATCATAAAAAAAAATATGAAAAGCGTAACGCATTTTTAGTAGAACAATGATGACAGAGAACTTTCTGAACTTGACCAGATAAAATTTATCCGGCAAAAACTAGCAAGGTATGGACACAAACACATGATTATTTGCTTACAAATAATAATTGTTTAGTTGTTAAAAATTCTTAATTGATTTTTAATAAGTACACAAGTATTTAATAGTACAGCACATTTAAGCTTAAATTAGACGTGATATAGCCATAACCAAACCAAAATTCAATTGGTTTCTATGGTGAGAGTGAGAGATACTCGCCATAACGCCATAACTCACCATATAAACCAATTGAATTTTGGTTTGGTTAGTGCTATGGCGTTATGGCTATGTCACGTCTAATTTAAGCTTTGTGGACTAGCATTAGATAGCAGCACTTTTTTGTGCCGCTCTAGTGGTGTCTATTCTAACTTTTCATTAAATTTTCTCTTTAGGTTAGTCTTCTCTTTGCTGATATTAGTTATTTTGATCCTTTTGTTGTAAATACCCAGCGGGAAAATTTTGAGGAAGAACCTGTATGTAGTCTTTCATTACCCGCTTCTTTAAATTTAAATAAGATATCATCGAAATTATGTGTGGAATATAGCATCATTCAAATGTCCTCACGGTTTCTTTGGTTGAGCGCATCCGAAATGTCCAATTTTCCATGAATCTGGCGCATAAAGCAGGCTGAATTTGACCGATTGCTTATTATGTGGCTTATTAGCATACACCTGCGACATAGGAAAACCCCACAAGAAAAAGTCTAACGTTGTCAAATCGCTCGTGTAAATTACCCAATGTGGCGTGAACTGTGTAAATCATAGCGCATTTCTATTGAAACCAGATATTTTTAATGTCCATATAATTCAATTGAAAAAAAATGAGACGCATCCAATTTATAATTTAAAATACCTCTTGTACCGAAAAATCACAGTTGAAGAGCCACATAAGCGTTCAGGTCCTGTACAGTGCCATAATTGCCAAGAATATGGCCATACAAAAACATACTGCAATTTACCCTCTGTTTGTGTTGTGTGCAGCGAATTACACGGCACCGCTGGCTGCAACAAACCAAAAGATCAAAGTGATAAAAAATGCAGTAATTGTGGAGGTAATCACTCCGCTAACTACAGAGGTTGTCCTGTGTACTCTTTTGTAAAGAAGACTATGGTGCAAAAACCTAAATTAGCTCCAGCTCAATCAGCAAACGCTTACTCTGCCACTTTTCTGCAAATGAGCCAACCAGTTACTTCCCGTGTATCGTATGCAGATGCTGCTAAGGCTAGTTCTATTCCGACACAAAATGTTTCACCGCAAAATAATTCTACAAATACAAACTCAAACTTTAATTATAATCGCCTTGAAGCCACTATTGAAAATCTTGTGCAAACTATAAACAATTTTACAACAAATATGACTAGCATGATGCAAGAAATGTTGCGAATGCAGAATACTCTGCTTCAAGCAATACTTAATAAGCCATGAACACATTAACAATATGTTTCTGGAACGCAAACGGCATTCGCCAACATAAAAATGAACTTGAGCACTTCCTCACGGAGAAAAATATTGATATAATGTTAGTATCTGAGACTCATTTGACTTCGAGAAGTTTTTTTAAAATTTATGGCTACACTATATATGATACAAAGGACCCTAGAGGAAGGGCTTGCGGTGGATCAGCAATTCTAATAAAGTCAAGACTCAAGCACTATGTTCTTGATAACATTTGTGAAGAATACCTACAAGCAACAAATATTGGCATTGAAAGTTTTTGTTCAAATTTCGTTATATCATCAATTTACTCCCCTCCCAGATTTTCAATCACTGAGAATCAATATGAGGATTTCTACAAATCTCTTGGACCTTGTTTCGTAGCAGCTGGAGACTACAATGCGAAACATACGTTCTGGGGTTCGCGCCTTGTTACACCCAGATGTCGAGCATTGTTCAACATTATTTCAAAAATGGGCTTGGATGTCATTTCGAGTGGGGAGCCCACTTATTGGCCTACTGACATACAAAAAATTCCGGATGTTATAGATTTTGGCGTCATAAAAAATATCTCTAGGGATTTAATTCAAGTTCAAGCTTCTCTTGATCTTTCGTCCGATCACTCCCCGACGATCATCACAATTTGTAGCCCATTAAGAAGTAACTTACCTGACCCATATGTGAAGATGATCAATCGTGTAAATTGGCTGGGGTTCAAAAAATATCTCAGCAGTCATTGTACGGAAAACATTACGCTTAGACCACCCGATGATATTGAATCGAACATTGCCAATCTCAGCGAGAATATTAAACAGGCTGCTGAACATGCCACTATCTCCCATCCGCAGATTGGGTTTAATAAAATTTATTCTACAGACATTGAACGTCTCGTACGTGAAAAAAGAAGGGCTAGAAGGGAATGGCAACAGCACAGATCACCACAAAATAAAATCAGATTTAAAAAGTGCACTAAACGACTCCAAGAGTTGCTTGAATCTGAAAAAATTGCATCTTTTAAAAATTATCTGGAGGGTCTTGATGTCACACCGGCGTCTAATTACTCTTTGTGGCGCGCTGCCAGAAAGCTTAAAACACCCGTTGAGTATAAGCCACCTCTACGCACATCTACCGGAGGTTGGGCAAGAAGCGATACTGAAAAAGGTAAAATATTTGCTGAGCACTTAAAATCCGTTTTTACGCCAAATATATGTACTGGTGTTGCTGATTTGCCGAATATAGTCGCTCTACCCCCTCAACACATAAAGTTTAAGATGCGTGATTTACAAAAATTAATTGCCGAACTCAACCCGAAGAAAGCTCCGGGTATTGATGGAATTAGTAATCAGATGCTGATGAACTTGCCTCGTATTGCAATGAGAATCCTGTTATTCATATTTAATGCTATTTTACGACTGGAGTATTATCCACACAACTGGAAACTTGCCAAGGTTAAAATGATTCCAAAGCCGGGCAAAGATATAACCAAGGCTGAGTCATATAGGCCAATAAGTCTACTATCTACAATGTCAAAGCTTTTCGAAAAACTGCTCAAAACAAAATTGTCCCCAATTCTAATTAGTAGTGGGTGCATACCAGACCATCAATTTGGTTTTAGAAGTCAGCATAGCACCATTGAACAAACTCATAGATTGGTCCAATTTATAAGAAGAACATTTGAAGAAAAGAAGTATTGTTCTGCGCTGTTTATTGACGTTTCCCAGGCATTTGATAAAGTGTGGCATGAAGGCCTAATTTTAAAATTGAAGACTTACTTACCAATAAACATTTTAAATCTTTTGGAAAGTTACATTATTTCCCGTAAGTTCACTGTTGCGGAAGGAGACTTTACAAGTAGGCCTGAAACAATTTCATCTGGTGTGCCACAGGGGAGTATACTGGGACCAGTTTTATATTTAATTTATACTTGTGATATGCCTGTGAGCAGTAGTATCCATACTTCCACATTTGCCGACGATACAGCCTGCCTTAGTATGCATGAAAACCCTGATGAGGCATCCCGCAAACTCCAGGAACAAATTAGCCAGATGGAGCTTTGGTTAAACTTATGGAGAATCAAGGTAAATGAACAAAAGTGTGTTCAAGTAACATTTACTTTACGAAGAGATACTTGTTCCCCCATTCGGATTAACAATCAAGTTGTTTCTCAACATTCACATGTGAAATATCTTGGTATACACCTTGATCGACGACTTACATGGAAACACCACATTGATTCTAAGTTAACTCAAATGAAACTTAAACTAACTCAGGTACATTGGCTGATTGGTCGAAATTCAACACTTAGCCTAGACTGTAAACTTTTAATATACAAGTCGCTTTTAAAGCCAATATGGTGCTACGGAATGCAACTATGGGGCACTGCTTCAGCTTCAAATGTAGAGAAAATTCAACGCAGGCAAAATAAAATTTTACGCATGATAACATCGGCTCCATGGTACATCAAAAATTCAAATATACATCGTGATTTGAATATGCCACTAGTGACTGAAGAAATTGCAAAATACGCTGGCAAATATTTAACAAAACTCGAGTCACATCCTAATCCGCTTGCCCGTAATATTTTGAACTTTACTGGACACATCCGCCTAAAAAAGAGGGACACAATGGCTCTTATTCACAGCACTCCAGATGGGACTTCTTGAAAATACTTTTATTTTTTTCCTTTTGATTATCACTACTTACATATGTATTATATATAACTACTACTAAGCTTATGTCCGACATTGGTCGGGCCTAATTATATTTTTTAGATTGAAGATTTGAATACTTATTGTTAGTTCATATATGAAGATACAATAAATAAAAATCATGCATAAAAAAAAAATATATATATATTGTTACGTTTTTATTCTCTGTTAAAAACGCTTTTCCGTAGATTCGTAGATTTGCAATAAATAAAAGACCCCAGTGTACTAATTAGGGTTAAGAATGATACAATCTTTATTTACTAATAAATAACACTAATCCAAATCTAATTCAAGAGCTTAAATACAAACACATAGGTTACTTCAATATTCACAACTGGTTACCACTATGCCTTCTTCGCTGTTGTATACGTACGTCTTAGACCACTGGCTGCGCTAGTGTTGACACAATTCTGCTTTCTCTGTTGCTCGTCACTCGCAAGACTCACTCTGCCGGCACTCACAGTTGATACACCAATAACAACTCTATGGCAGACTCTCACAGTTGATACACTAATCAGGACTCGCTGGCTTCACTCACACGTCTATCAGCTTCGCTGCTCCCTTACTCTTTACTCAAGGGACTCCACAATAAACTCAAATCACGACAGACTCTAACTGTCACTATAGACTGTACTATAGTCTCTTCAATTTCCAACTCACGTATTGTAAAGCACAGACTAAAATATCAACTCACTGTTGTATCACAAATCACGGACTGCGCACAACTTAATTGTCAACTCACTTGATTAACAACAGACTTCTTATTAGCAACCGAGCTTCTTCGCAACTGACTTATTCCCAACTAACTTTTGATCGCGACTGAACTTTTAATCACAACTGAACTGCTGTTGGATGCGTCAACCCCTTTTTATACTTCGCACAACAACCACTAGAATTTTCATGCAAAGTCTAGACCTAATCATCATTATCTTCAATGTTGTTTATAAAGCGCGTAATTAAGTTCTTGTGGTAACTATGTACATACGTGTGTATATGCATACATCATTAAGTGGTTGTTTACTTATTTCTACCTTTCGTTGGAATTGCCAGGCATGTATGTATGTATGCATGTAGCTATGTCTATCTTCACAACAAGCAGAAGCTTGTAGTTGTTGTTGGTTGTTTACGTTTAATCACGTATGTATGTACTAGGCATGCGTATATAGTTATTTGTTATAGTGCTTGCATGTATGTATGTACGTGTGTACGTTTACTTCTTCTGGATGTTTCTTTGTTATTATTCCAGATACTTCTTTAATTGCCCTGTAGGAATATTTTCGCACTATTAACCCTGTTGGAATTTATTTGCATAATGATGCATTAATCTTGTCGACGGCCATTTCCGTAACACTGCCGCCCACTTAAGCCTATTCGTCCCGAATAGGCACATCATCGTCTTTCTTTTTCTTCGTTTTCTATACGCCTTGTAGTTACGTTGGAGACGACTACCTCTTCCATATTTGTAGGCTTTAGTTCTGGCTCTGCCTCGGCTTTCAACTGGTACGTGTATTGCCATACGCTGGAGATGACTACTCCTTTCACATTTGTGGCCTTTGGCTGCGACTCTACCTTGTCCCTTGACTAGAGTTGGCCTTACCACACGCTTGAAGCTCTGCATAGAAGTTGTCTTTTTCCTCCCGACTGCTTTTCCGCTGCGTACTTCGTATACTGGAGCAGTTTCTTTACCTTGAGCAAACGAGTCCATTTCAAAGATAGCTATTCCCGCTATGTCACACACCACTTGACTATCATCTAGGTCACGAGCTTCATTTACTTTGCTGGAAACTTCTGGAAAACTTCGGTCACGTTCAACTTGTTGACACTGACCACTGTTGATTTCATCTTCAGCTTTCTGTTTTTCGTCAGCGCCTTCTTCTGTGCCAGAAATGTGTTCGTTGACACTGTTTCCCAAGTCAAAAATCTCTTCGTCTGATTTATTGACTTGCATTTCTGCACCATCTGTCCGTCTGTTTACGGCTTCAGCAATTTCCTGGGGTTTCTCATAGATTGCTTCAGACGATTCTTGAACGTTCACCATAATCTTCGCCTTCCATTTGTCAAGTGTGTCATTTGTGGCCTTAACTTCAGCTGGAACTCTCTCGTTGTTGGCTTTAGAAGTTTCTTGAAAATCAGCCTTCATTTCAGCTTTCAATTCGGCATTAGCCCTAGAAGACTCTTGAAACTTCTCATTCATTTGCCCAAACCTGGTTTCCATTTTCTCCATCATTGCGGCCAACATTGCGCTAATGTCTGTACTGATTGGAGTGCTAATAGAAGGAGTGGATGCTTCCATCTCATATTTTTCTTTTTCATCGAACTCATAACTTTCTATGTCGATGTTACGTCGGTGGAACTCGTCTATTAACCTTTTTTGAAGTTCTGCCTTATTACCTGTTGTCGACAGTTTCCGCTTACTCAATTCTTCCTTGAGTTGCTCCACCTTAAGCTCTTGATATTTCATTTTCCTCAAAACCAATTATTACGTTTAACCTTTTCAAACGTATGTGGTTTTATTCACGTTTAACCTTTTCAAACGTGTGAGGTTGTCCTTTTCGTATCACTCTTACTTTACGTTTAACCTTTTTTAAACGTGCCGCTTTTATTTGCAAATCCCACTTCTGACACCAAATGTTACGTTTTTATTCTCTGTTAAAAACGCTTTTCCGTAGATTCGTAGATTTGCAATAAATAAAAGACCCCAGTGTACTAATTAGGGTTAAGAATGATACAATCTTTATTTACTAATAAATAACACTAATCCAAATCTAATTCAAGAGCTTAAATACAAACACATAGGTTACTTCAATATTCACAACTGGTTACCACTATGCCTTCTTCGCTGTTGTATACGTACGTCTTAGACCACTGGCTGCGCTAGTGTTGACACAATTCTGCTTTCTCTGTTGCTCGTCACTCGCAAGACTCACTCTGCCGGCACTCACAGTTGATACACCAATAACAACTCTATGGCAGACTCTCACAGTTGATACACTAATCAGGACTCGCTGGCTTCACTCACACGTCTATCAGCTTCGCTGCTCCCTTACTCTTTACTCAAGGGACTCCACAATAAACTCAAATCACGACAGACTCTAACTGTCACTATAGACTGTACTATAGTCTCTTCAATTTCCAACTCACGTATTGTAAAGCACAGACTAAAATATCAACTCACTGTTGTATCACAAATCACGGACTGCGCACAACTTAATTGTCAACTCACTTGATTAACAACAGACTTCTTATTAGCAACCGAGCTTCTTCGCAACTGACTTATTCCCAACTAACTTTTGATCGCGACTGAACTCTTAATCACAACTGAACTGCTGTTGGATGCGTCAACCCCTTTTTATACTTCGCACAACAACCACTAGAATTTTCATGCAAAGTCTAGACCTAATCATCATTATCTTCAATGTTGTTTATAAAGCGCGTAATTAAGTTCTTGTGGTAACTATGTACATACGTGTGTATATGCATACATCATTAAGTGGTTGTTTACTTATTTCTACCTTTCGTTGGAATTGCCAGGCATGTATGTATGTATGCATGTAGCTATGTCTATCTTCACAACAAGCAGAAGCTTGTAGTTGTTGTTGGTTGTTTACGTTTGATCACGTATGTATGTACTAGGCATGCGTATATAGTTATTTGTTATAGTGCTTGCATGTATGTATGTACGTGTGTACGTTTACTTCTTCTGGATGTTTCTTTGTTATTATTCCAGATACTTCTTTAATTGCCCTGTAGGAATATTTTCGCACTATTAACCCTGTTGGAATTTATTTGCATAATGATGCATTAATCTTGTCGACGGCCATTTCCGTAACAATATATAATTCAATTTTGACCAAAAAATGGCATTCATCACTCGCCGTTGACCGCCGCCAGGCCGAAATCCATATGCTCTTGGATCTCATGTGGATTGGTCTTTCTCAAATTCGATAATTTTGTTTTTCGACGTGCCCATTCTTCCAGAAATGGTCCTCATCGTAAAATGAATGAAGCGCATGGGACGTTTGCCCGAACATAACACAAATTCTTATAAAAAACAAAAATTAAACATTTTAAAGACCCCCGATAATCTAGAAACGATGTGAAATCTTCTAAACCGCTGGACCGATTTTATTCAAACACAGTTAAGAACCTTCCCGATCAAATCACTTTTCAAACAGAAAAAACTAAATTGAAATTGATCCAGCCCCTTTTTTTGGTCGGGGGTTAACAATATTATTATTTTTACGTGTTGTTGGCAAAACAGACTGAATAAATTACCACCCAATTCCACAGATGTAGCTCCAATAATATGGCAGCTAACAACTGTCAAAGTACGGAAGTGGCTATTGGAAGACCCTTTACGTATGAAACTGGTGCTGTTTTGGTAAAAACTATAAATAATTAAAAAAATGTTCAGTTTTAAAAATCCAATTCCTTACTAATATTATAAAGCCCCTTTTCACAATGTACCTACAATTAAAAGCTAATAGGGACTTCAACGGCAAGTTTTGTATGAAGAAGTTGTAGCTAAAGTTCACGTTAACTATTAAGCATACATTGTGAAAAGGGCCGTAAATGTGAAAGTGAGTTTGTTCGTTTTTTTGCTACGCTTTCACGTCCAAACCACTAACCCGATTTTGAAAATCCTTTCACCAATGTAAAGCTATATTACCAGTGTCAAACAGCGTCTATTTTTATCCCGTTCGGAGCCGGTTTTTTATATTTAGCTAAGATTTGTCTGAAAAACACATTTTTAGGCTGGTTAGGGCAATTAAGTTTCGGACTGGATTTTTGTCGGTTTTTATCGTTTTTTTTAACATTATCAGTGAGTAGCAAACAAAATAAAAATAAACAAATAAAATAAAACACTCATAAATTTTAAGTATAGTTTGCAAAATATCAGATCAACGTGAGCTGAGCCGCGGGTAAAAGCTAGTTTGAATATATTTTTGAATGCTTTTGAATTTTTTTAAAATAAGAGATTAAAATTTTTCAAAATCTTTTGATATTTGAATCCAGTATCTGGAAAATATTGGATTGATTGGATTAAAGTTAGAAATTTAAGTTTTCACATGAGTATAACTCACTAACTGTATGAAATATGTAAGTGTACAACCAAACATGTTTTGGTTAGGTCTTATCAAGGCTTATAATATAGCAAAAACAATTTTTAAATCAAATGAGAAAAAAATGGCAAGCGGTAAAAATTTTTACATGGTCCAAGTATCCTATTTTGAGAATTTATAGCTTCGCCCCTGAGCAGTTTGAACAAATAGTGTTTTAAACATAAACGGTATTACTTCTGCTATGTCCCTGCTAAATTTTATTTCGATAGACCTTTCCGTTTATAAATCGCTGATTTATCTTAAAAATATTTTTGCCCCACTGTACGGTTTTAGACCACCTTTATGGATTAGAGATAGAAGTTAAGTATGGTGTTTACAAAAAAAAATCGAGACTATAATGAATTGTTCACGATTTTTTTACGAAATAATACTTATGGTCATTATTACAACTTGGCGTTAGCTAAAGGTAGAATTTTATCGGACGTATACAAAGTTATTCATTATTAAGAAATACCAAAGTATATTTACTTATATTTATATGCCCCTACCACGGTTCTCAACTAAATTCAGTTTGGTCGTCCAAGGGTAGATCAAACTTACAAACTTGTTTTTAGTGGTTTAGTTTAATAGGGCATTTACATCAGCACAAAATCTAGCATATTCTGATTAAAACCTTTATGAAAATCTATACCGTTTATACCAGCTTTTTTTGACATTTATCAAGAATTTTTTTATCCAAAACAAAAAAACAACTGATTTGTTTCCAAAACTACAACCAAACAATTGCATTGTAGCCAATTCACACACTTTTGAAGCAGACCTAATTCACTCACCTTTTGTTGTACAGGGTAGTAAAGAATAAATAAGAACATTAGATTTTTATTAGATTTACTACAAATCTACTGAAAAATTAGATTTCGTTTTGTATTGGAAATCTGGAAAAAAGCAGCTTGATTTAGCTCAAAAACTCGAAAGTACTAGATTTTTAGAGAGCGTAAATGCACTATAAAGCACTATAAATGCACTATAAAGAAGACCCCAGTTCCTTCCTATGGAGTTCCTGCATGCATAGTAGGCATTGAGCTCTTTCTTTAGCCTTTCCTGTATGTTCCTTATCCAAGAAAGCTTGCTATCTAGGAAAACACCCAGGTATTTCGCTCCGTCTGCTAGTCTCATCTCTACCACTCCTATTCTGGGCAGTACAAAGCTTTCTACTTTGTATCTCCTGATGAAGAGGACTAGTTCGGTTTTCTCTTGATTGACTCCCAGTCCTTTGCTGCTGACTCAGGAGGATAGATCGCCTAACGTCGACTGCATGACTTCACTGATAGTGGGAAGAAACTTTCCCGTTACCAGTAAAACCACGTCAGTCGCATATGCAACTATGTTCTGTCCGCTGCTGTCAAAACGTCTAAGAGATGCATTCATTGTCAGCAACCACAATAGAGATGATAAAACTCCTCCCTGTGGTTTACATTTTGTCACTAATCTCCTCAGTTTTCCCCTTCCAACACTCGAGTTGATGATTCTGCTACTAAGCATGATAACTATCCACTCCACTAGAACGTTGTGAACCCCAAGTGTCTCCAGTGACTCCCTAATAGCCTCTATACTAATGTTGTTAAAGTCTCCCTTAATGTCTAAGAATGCAGCCAGTGTATAATCCTTGTGCTGCAGTCCTCTCTCTATAGGCATGCTGAGCGCCACTAATGACGAGGGTATCAATTATGTTCCTTAGATGCAGATCAATGAGTCTTTCTAATGTTTTCAAAATAAACAACCAAGGACTGATCGGACTGAAATACTTCGGCTTTGAGTGGCTTGCTTTACCCACTTTGGTTATAAAGATGACCCTAACTTCTCTCTAGCCTCCTGATCAATCATATCTTAAAGATACTTACCAGAGATAGTACACACTCTGGAACATTCTGTAACATGGCCGGAAAAATACCATCTGGGCCCGCTGATTTATACGGTTCAAAGGTATTTATTGCCCATGTTGCTTTTTCCAATGTCATTATGTCGTCCACTATTCCGCCTAATTCTGGTTCCGAAAAGTAGTTAAAATTAACCTCCGTCGTTGCATCTTCTCTTACTTCCCTACAGCCTGGAATGTGAGTGTCCACCAGAACAGAAAGAGTCTCAGAGCTGGATTCCATCCATTCTTTGAATATTCCCATGATCCCTAGGGCCTTTTGACAATATTCGCCGAAACCTCGATAACTCATTTACGGAATCAATCTCGTCACAGTATTTCCCTCCATGAAGCTCTTTCCGCCCTTTTGAGATAACCCTATTATATATATCATTTTAGTACAAATTTCGTACAATTTAAATATTTTCCCTGTTCTCGTTCACGACGCGGATAACTCGAATAAATTTTCACCCGAAATTGCCCATTTTTATTTAATCGAACGTTATTTGACTTAAATTTGTCGGTTAACCGATCAAACATTATCGATTACACTGCGGAACAAAATTTCAACAAAGTCGTGACTAAATGAATTTAACACATGATTTTAATGTAGAATTTTTCACCAAATCCGAATTTGAAGTCAGAATGGTCAAAAGAAGAACATATTTTGAGATATTTTAAAATTATCGTTATTTAATAAAAGAATCTTGGTAAGTATGATATAGATTTTTTATTTCTTTATTTTACTTGAAAGAATATAAAATTAGTAAAGCAACCATGGGTTTCTTGTAAAAATTTATCAAGAAATGACTGAAATACAGTGGAACAAATTTCAAATTTCACAAAAATTTTAATGATTTTTTGCAATTTAGTTTTTTTAAACCAAATAATAAATTTTTTTAAGTTTTGTCACGTATCACGTTAGATTATTTTAATAGAAATATTTTGTGCTTAATGGAATAGAGATCGGTGCAAAAATGATAAACTTACAGAAGATTAATTGCATTATCCCACTCTTATCAAATCAAGTAAATATAGAAATATATACTATATTAATGTGTCCCAAAAAAAGTTTTTTTTCGATTTTTATAGGTACCCCACCATTTTTTGAAAGCTTATTGGGTCAAGTATTCTTGTTTTTTTCAGATTTTTCGGAAGGGGTTTAGAGGTCGCTAAAATCGATTTTAACCCGAAAATCGGGTTTTCTCGACTTTTTATAATTTTGTTTATTACGCGACCCATTAGCACGATTTTGTTTTTGTTACTAAGTCAATTTTTTAAAAGAATAATATAAGTTTCGGCTTTTTTTTTTTTGTAAATTTAGTACGCATTTTAAAAATAATGCCTTTTAACTCTTTAAATTTATATTGAAGTTAAAAAAACTAATGATGCAGTTTAAATGGTGGATAAATTCTGAGTCATTTAAAGAAAACAAATATTGAATTTGCTCTTACTATTCTAAAGTTATAGCCTTTTTAAGTTTTGTGCACATTTTGTGAAATTAAAAATATTTGTTCAATTCACAACCTATTGTAAGTGGTCCTCAAGTTGTACAATAGTTGTAAATACATATGTTGTTCGTAATTTCCATAGAAACCTTTGCTATGGCAAATTACAACATTTTTGCCTGTGTTTATTGTATGTCGTAGAGTGACATGAGGAATGCATAAGCTTATAAAAGTGCTAATGTTTTTTAATTACATTTACCTTAATTTTGCTTTATTAAGTTAATAAAAATTAGTGCAATTTTACGAATGTATGTAAATAAATAAAAAAAATCGCGGAATTGCGAAAATTGGCTAAAAGGATACCAACGGCAGGCTAAAAACCACGCAAAAATACGCTTTTATTGCAAAACTTGTTCGGATTGCTCTGGCAAAAAAAAAAATAACTTTTTGCACTATGCATTTTATTTTTGTCCTTTGTAAAAAAAATCTTAAAATTTTTAATTGTTTGGTTAAAAAAATAAAATTTGAAAACAGCAAATTTGCAAAAAATCATAAAATTTTTAATGAAGTTTGAAATTTAGTCCACTGTATCTTCATCATATATTGACTAATCTTGACATGCGGTGCATGTTTATTTTAGTAATTTTACTATCTATTTAACGAAAATAAAAAGTGTATAATCTGAGGCATATTTTTGAAGATATTTGCACTTAAGCCACATCATCTTTTTAAAAACCTAAATAATGGTAAAAAAAAACTGTTATACTTTCGACAATTTTGACTTCATATTCGGATTCAGCAAACAATTTTACATTAGGATTGGGTGTCAGATACATTTGGTCAAAAAACTGTCACGTAGTGTTATCGATCGTACAAATGGTATAAAAATTTTTACTCAACGAATTGAGTTTTACATTGGTTTAGAGGCTTCAAAATTTACACATTTGTATTTTATGCCCGTAATTTCTACATACGGATAAATTGCCTAAGATGTTTACCTAAGAGTTGGCATCAAGGTTGGAAACCGAAAAAAATAACGGTATCGGTATTGATACCGGTACAATTATTTTTTAAATTTCGGTATCGGTATCGGTATCGGTATTTTTTTTATTTCGGTATCGGTATTACCGGTACATACCGTTATCGAGTTTATAATACCGGTATACCGATATTACTGATAAATTTATTATTTCAGGCAGTGGACATAACAAAAAATCTTTTTTTTGTTAAATTACTTCAAAAAGGGAGTATTTTTACATTGACATATGTACGCGTATAAAAGCATATAAACTTATTTGTTTCTATATATGTTTTTATACTATTATTAAAAAATAATTTATTAAAGAAGTGAAACAAGGAGACTGCAGTTCAAACTTTACATATATAAAGTATACATTTTGGTTAATTAAACAAAATAGTAAAATTAAAAGTTTTGTCTATACTGATATATTACACTGTGTGACAAATTTTGATGAAACCGAAATACCTGGGACGTGTTACTATTTTTCTGCTAGGTATTGTCGAGTATAACAATACAAATTGTATTTGAAATTTTTCAGACACCTCCAAAATCTTGAGTTACGGGTAAAAACTGGGTTTTCGTACCCGTAGAAACTTATCAACCTCCAACTAAGTTAAATATCAACCGATTTTAAATTTATGAACGGATATAGAAAGAAGAGACTAAGACCTTTTGAACCATATAGATATACAGTCAAACCCCGATGATTCTTACCCCAATAAATCATAATTCCCCATAATTCGTAATAAACTGTCGGTCCCTTGAAAAAATCTCGTTAATTCGTAAAATTTCCATACATTTTGGTCCCCCACGCTAATTCGTAATTTTTTTTCAAATAAAATCTTCTTTATCTCTTATAAATCGTAATTGTTTGCTAACTACCACTTATAATTCGTAATAAAAACAACAAAAACATGGAAAGAATGATGAAATGAATATGTCAGTTTTATTTTTATTTTATTGTTTTTTGTTTGCTATTAAAATTACACGTATTTTACGCTAAGTAAATGAATTTGCTATTTTACTTTATGTATTTATTTTATTTATTTTGTATTTTATTTTTGACAATTGTTTTTTATGTTAATTTTTTATAGTTTTAGTAAAACCCCCGTTAATTCGTATTTATTTTATTTTAACCCCGTTAAATCGAAATCCCGCTAAATCGAAAACCCCTATAATTCGTAAGAAATGGCCTTGCGATTACGAATTATTGGGATTTGACTGTATCTTGTTTCAGTAAATTTCAAATATGTCTTTATTTTTTCACCAAATATGATTTTTTCGGTTTTTTTGACACTTTTCTACTTTGTACACGTTCCTAGGCAGTATTTTTGTACTGGACCTATATTGTTTATAACTTTGTTTATAAAACATAATTGAATAAGAGTAATTCACAGGACTGATTTAAATATTTTGTTAGAAGACTTTTTGTTAAAAAACTACCTGAATGAAGTATTTCCCGTTCTACTTATACGCTTATTACGGTTTACAGCTCAACTAAGTTGGATTGAAACTGAAACAACTTAACTTTTAAACAACTGTTTTTTTTTGGTATTCAGAATACTAATTTTAGTTGACTTCGCAAAAATGCACGAAAAACAAAGGTTCTTATGCTATATGTTCTGAAACCATAGTATCCATTACAAAACATTTTAAACATATTTAGTTTTGGCCTTGCTATTTTTTCTTGAGATTCTATGTTTTATGAACATGGGCATAATATTGGTTGACAAATGGGATTGGTTGGCGTCTGGAATAGTAAAGCAAAACGAACACAATGGTCGAAATAAAAATCAAAATACAACTGATAAAAAGCAGTTGTCTCATGGTGAAAAAAGTTGTAATACATAATAAAAATTTGGCAACTACAACTCAACTATCATTTATTTTTTGGCCGGAATCGGTATACCGGTACGTACCGGTATAGACGTAAACGGTAGTTGGATACCGGTATTTTCTAACCGAAATGGATTTCGGTATCGGTAACGATACCGGTATCCAATTTTAACGGTATTTGAATCGGTATCGGTATTTTTACGATACCGTTTGCCAACCTTGGTTGGCATTCTAAAATTTAACTTACACGATAGATATCTATGTAGGTATCTAATTTTATTTACCTTTTTTTATTTTTTATCTAATTTTATTTCGAAGCTTTGTTTATTAAATCTTTTAAATATTGTTAAATCTATACTACGAAAAACAATAATTAAAGAGCCTTAAGAGGAATTTCCTAAAACAAAAAGACTTCTTTTCGGCTTTCAGTTGATATTGTTCATAAAAAACTTAATGATGCATCATCATCATTAAGTCATGATGTCATGATGATGACACGAAAAAAATTTTGGAATTTATAAATAGTACATACACACATATGTATTTCATATTGGTTAATTTCTTTATTAATTTCTGTCTTATATTTATGTACATACATAATAAGAAACAGTTTCTAAAAAATTAAAATGTCGTATTTCTGATATTATCAATTCCAATTAAATTGTTAATTGAATAGTATTTGATTTTTTTTCTTTTAATACCAAGGCACATTCACCAGGTAGTAGCGAAGACCCAGCTGAACTATTTTTTTTTCAAATTAAAGTTGATCGGAAGCTTCAAAAATTGTTTACGAATAATAATTAAAAAAGAAATTTTAACATGAAAAATATTTTATTAAAAAATATTCTATGAAAACAAATTTAAAAATATGAAAAAACTATTAAAAAATTGTTTAAAAGTCATTGCAAATTTTGATAGTGTTAGCTGCCGTGAATAATTTTTATATTTATTTTGCTAAACAAATTCTATTTTTGACACTTTGGCTCAACTAAAAACCCATGTTGTTTTTCTCATTGTTGTATTTTTGTTATCCTGATATTACCTGGAAATAAATGTGCCTTGTCTAATATCTTATAAGTATGTAAGTATTTGATATTTTTGTGTATTTAGTGTCAATGTTTATCAATTTTAAAACTGGTCTCTTTAATAAATTGATTGTTTCGAATTTAGCATTTAATATCAATACTCTATATAAAATTATGAATTTGTTTGCATAACTAAAGCACAGCATTTCCATAATATATCCTGATGATCTTTGGCATCCATGGACTCTTCAACGAGTTTATTTGTTTGGAATATGTTTGAATATTTTTGCAGAACTCCATTTAAATGTGGCTCCTGAAGTTGAGTATCTTTAGTTATGTTTTTGATATATGCACAAATTGATTGCGTTGATGAACCGCAGGGTTGTATTAACAAATAAGCTGTGGTCAATGCTATAAGTTTAGCCTCTTCCAAATTTAAAGTCTTAAAAAAGGGAATGAATTTATTTTAGAAACAAACAAAAATTCAAGTAGAAAATAGATTTACCTCGATTTCACTTGCCGATGATTTGTTACTCGGATTTTTATCATCAACCGCTATTTCAGGAGTCAAGGTCTTAACTTGCTCATGTTTGTGCTCTTTGTCCTGTTTCTCCTCTGGATCCTTCAAATCCTTGAGCTTTTCGATTTCTTTGGATTTTTCACAAATTTCTTTAACTTCTTGATTATCTTCAATAATCTTCACCTCATCGTCACTTTTATCCACATCAATATCGATAATTTGCGAATTATCTAGTTTCTTAGCGGATGCCTGCGTGGCAGCTTCCTCCTCCACTTCTTGCACTTCACTCAATTCTGAATGTACTGAGGCACAGACTCCACGTTCCCTTAGTTTCTCATTAGTTTCGCGTATTTTAGTCTTTAGCAGCAGCTGTTTAACTCCGGCCTCCTTCAGACGTTTCTCTAATTGCTCTATAGTTTTGGCATCCTTTTGTTCGCGCATTTTCGTTTGCAACAATTGTGTCTGCATGTTGCGTATGGTTTCTTGTAGTACTTTCATTTGCTTTTCACGAAATTCACTATTATATTTGAGATCAGTACTTTCGAGACTCATTTCATGGCGTATGGCGTCTAACTGATGACGCAAAGACTCGTTTTCATCCTTCAAAACAATTTTTTTTTGTAGATATTATTACTACTTTCATTTTGCTTAGCATAAACGATAGTGGATTGATTACCTTCAAATTATCACTGTCATAGCGTTTGCGTTTTGTGTGCGATGCTGTTGGATAATCACGATCATCATCTGACATTTCCATTTCATCATCTTCAATTTGTATGGAGCGCAATTCCTAAATTTTTGATAACAAATAGACAGACCACACATGTAATTACTGCTTTAGAAATAACATTAATAATTTAATTTATTTAAATTATACTACTATATTTATTTATAAATATTGCTTATAAGACCTTCTTCTTTTAAATAAAAAATTTCATTAATATACCTTCATTGCCTTTTTTTATGTTTTTGTACTTACCTTTGACCTTTAAAAAAAACAACTTTGTAAATGCTGTTAAACGTTTTTAAAAATCCAGTTCATTCGCTAGATATTTCTATTTCTGATATTTCAGAAATTAAAGCACGTTTAATTTAGTTTAAAACGTTTACACTCAAAAAAAAATTAAGTTATAGAATTGTTTAAGAAATAATGTTCTAAGCAATGGAATAATGAATTTAATGATATTTTTAAACTTAAAAATATAAAATTATAATATATTTAATGAGGTAAAATAATATTATTAAAATTGTTCGTGATTGAAAAACTTTTTTAGTTAGTAATATTTAATACATATATTTATTATTATAAATATCACAAAAAAAAAAAATTAAACTGGGTTTTATGCTTGAAAAACGACTGCATGGAGAGAGACTATAGGCCTACTTGGGTGGATCCTTTTGACTTTTTTAAAACTCGATTGCACCCTCAAAATTTAAAGTTATTGCTAAAATATGATTTTTGGATAAACATATATATTTTCTATATTGATCAAAAGTGTAACATTTTTAGAATTCCGTATTCATTCCTTGTTATTTAATTTATGGTTTTGCAATAATAACAATTCATCTTCCCTCAATTTCTCTCTTCACCGTTTACAACTGTTTTTATCTTTACGCCGTTGTTTGCTCATCTATATATATCTATATATATATGTATATATTGGTTCCTTTGGAGCATAGGGCATCATCTAAATTTAAATAATTGTAAAATATTTTATGTAATTTGTTTTTAAATTTTAGATTTACGATGTCGCACATGAACACAATCACAAATCTTTATATTTTTCAGCAAGCTTTATTTTATTTTAATTGCATTATTTTATATCAATTGCGTTATTTTTTACTCTTTGTACCTTCAGAAAAATTTTAGACAGTAAGAGTCAATGGATAATAAATACACCTGGAACGTAAGAACGTTTATCAAAATAAAACGTGCAAAAAAATATACAAATCACCTTTGGGATTTTCAGGCTGAGATCTTGGCGATCCTCAGGGCCACGGAGCTGGTGGCCAGGAATGTAGCTGAAGGTGGGAAGGTAACCTTCTATGTCGACAGCCAGGCAGCGCAAAAAGCTTTGAAGGGACACAATGTCAAATCGAAAATTGTTAGTGACTGTAGGAAAGCCCTCAACTTGCTTATGGATAAATATAGTGTCAGACTATGTTGGGTTTCTGGCCACAGCACTGTTGAGGGAAATGAAACTGCTGATGAGCTGGCAAAAATAGGGTCGGCATTAGACGAGGGAATGACGGACAGATCGGTGAAATTACCGATAGGTCATTACTATAGGGAACTCAGTAATTGGGTAGAAAGCAGGACCAACAGTTCATGACGAAGTAGGGAGGATTGTAGAGTCTCGAGGGGTTTTTGGCCAAAACTGGACTCAGGAAGATCCAAACTGCTGCTGGACATGGATAGGAAGGCGATGCGAATCATGATAGGCGCGTTGTCAGGTCACTGCTCGTCAGAGCAAGAACCAGCATTTGGGAAACTGGCACTCCAGATTTTGTACGTTGTGCGGGGATGAAGAGGAACCAGAAACCATTGAACATATTATCTGTCACTGCCCGAAGCTGCAACGTCTTAAATGGCTGAGCAGACGTTTCCATGAAAGCATTACTGATATCGGGAAGTGTAAGCTAGAGGACATCAGGGGCTTCATCATGGGGATTCGGTGGCTTAATGACAGATAATAGGGTCACTTCTGGCTATAAATGGGAGGGGTAAATATTACTAGTAATGGGCAATAGAAGGGAATCACAATGAACCTAATTGGGTCTCCGAGTGGAGGTGCGGTATAGGACCACCCTTCCTAACCTAACCTAACCTATCGTCATCTTAAACGAAAACTCATGTAACTACATATTTTTTTTAATTTCATTTACAATACCAAAATATCTTTAATTTTTTTATTTTTTTGGTGCCAATAAGTTTTGATATCACGCGCAAGAATAAGCAAAATGCTGGGGGTCTACTCAGTAATTTGAAATGAAAGCCGACGTAAAAAATTTAAATAAATCTATTTCAGATTTCGTCTCGCACGACGAATTTCGTTCTACGGCGGTGTTGTGTTAATTTGCATATGCACAAATGTGTTTTATTTTTTATGACGAAAGTTTGCAACGAAAAATTCCTCGTTTGGCCCAGTTGTGTTCCCAGCATTTGTAGTGAAAAAATTACTTTGATTCCTGGAAAAATTTTTAGGTAGTAAAAAACTATATTACAAGTGATTTTACGCACTGAATAAATATCCCTTCTTTAACTACTTCTTTATAGCAAAAAAAAAAATATGATTTGTATTGAGTTAAAAAAATGTCAAAAGCAAACCACTTCTTTACAATGTGTTTCGACGTATATCCGATGAGGTTTAATTATACAAATAAAACAAACAAGAATTAATATTTTGTAATAAATATTGAGACGAAATCTCACTTTATTTACCTTGTAAAAGGATTTATAATTGCACGTAGTGCTTCGTTGACTTCTAAATGACGAGTAGTAATTTATATATAAACATTAGTATAACTAGTGGAATTTGGCAAAACAATGCTTAAATGCCGTTAGCGGTTTACTCGTTGAAATACTTATAAAAGTTTTCCAACAAGGTTGAAAGAAAAGTACTTTAAATTTGCATTAAGCACTGAGAGAAAAGTATTAACCGAAACAAATAAGTTGTACTTAAACACAATTCATTGGTTTTTTATCGTTTTTCCTCACTTTTTTTTCGCTAGGTATTTTGTAATTCCTAATTAAATTTAAATTTGTGAAAAGTGCTTTTAAACCCATAACTTATATACATTTTCGTAATCCCCCTTTAATTTCCTTTATTTTGAAACCCCACTCGATATGTATGGCAAAAAGTTTTTTTAACGTATTACTATTTAGCGCGAAAAATCTGCTTTTTTTTAACACCTATCTAAGAACACTTAGGCTCTTAAGACGAATATAACGATACCTTAACTGTCGAAATCCATGCAGCCGTTTGAGAGATATGAGGTAATAAATACATTTACAAACATATATACAAGAAACGCGCAAAAACCTTAACCCTTCTTGGCAGTCGGGTAATAAAAATGAAATAACATTTTGTACAAGAACACAAACAAAATTAAGGTTCGTGGATGAAATTTTAAAGTCAAACTTTAATATAATAAAGAAGTTGATTCGTTATTATATTTTTGGAATGTTACACTTTCTATGTATGACTTTGTATCTACTTTGCTACTAATTATTTCTATATATCGTCAGCTGAAATGCAAAACCACGTAACTAACGAAACATTCAAAATCACATTTTTAATTAATTATTGGGTATTACCATCGATTATCATAACAATCATTTGAATTAAAAATGATAATAAAGAAACTTAAGTTCAGTCACCTGAATAGTTTTTTTTTTAGTTTTTTCTGTCTCCTATAACATTTTAAAAACTTTAGCTACGTGATTTTACATTTCCACTAACGATATTATTCGATAAAATTTTCAAATTCATATACATATGTACATATAAACAAATGTGAATTTAGTAATGAATAAGCAGAATGTAATTAATACGTGTAGCAAAAAAAAATAATTACAATATTTAACATGCACAATTCAATTGATAATTTGAAAAATGTGTGTTAGTACATATTAACAACAACAAAAAAGTAACAACAATATGAAAAGTTAATAATAATAGATGTTTGTTTAAGGTATTAAAAGCTTACATGTTTTCAATTTTTGGTTAAACAATACATACCGTGGCCAACTTTTTCCATTGATCGATGTTTTTTCTTTGGGCTTTGGTGAAATGGTCCCAAACCTTCTTGTGACTAGCAGCATTAAACACTTTTTCAATCTGAGTGACTGAATATATATATATATAGTATATAATATAATAGGCAATAATAGTATATAATTTCAAATAATAAGAATAACAATAATAATAATACATAGTAATAAAAATAACAGAAAATTTATTTAAGAAAAAAAAAAACAAACAAACACAACAAACTTAAGAGGAGTGTATATGTAAGTAGAAGGAACTAGAAACTAAATATTTATAAAATTTTATTTTTCATCTCGCTAAGAGCTAGTCAGTCGTGAGTCGTCTTATTTAGTACAATTATACTAAATGTGTAGCACGCTTGAAGAATTTTTTGTTCTTTTAAAGTTGTATGTGAATATTTAAATCGGTGTTAGTGTAATGTAATATTCAGATCAATACATATTTGTATGCAATATATATTTATGGCTTATAAGTATTTTTCAAATGATTTTCCACACGCTCGTAAGAGTCTGACCACTGTTTTCCTTTAGAACTTTCTTACATTTAAATGCTCGCAATAATCAGGCGCAGAATTATTATATCATGTTACAAACCTTTTTTCAGAGTAGTAGCTTCAGAAATTGCCACTTTACTTGGGAACTGGGCTTTGGACATTTAAAAAATTACTTATTTTATGTATTTTTATTTTCTTTACCTTTTTCTTAATTTGCAAATTTAGTTGGTATATTTAGTAAGTCTCGTTGAAAAGTATTTTGAAATTTTGTTTTTAAATATTGCAATCTTAAAGGCTTGTCTTTAAAACAAACACGTATGCAATTTTCTAATAACAGTGACACAATTTTGTGGTTATGAATATGGTGAATAGTAGGGGTTCTACTCTGTAATTCGAAACGAAAGAGAGTACTTTCGAATTTTCATGTTATAAACATACAAATTCGAAAGCATTTTCTTTCGTTTTGAATTACACAGTAGACCTTCAGAGCAGTAAAATTTCCTATAAAATTATTAAACTAAAAAATTTAATACATATCGCTAATACATACTCAAACAACGTCATAACTCCAAAAATTTAATTTTTCGTTAGTAAAAATTTCATACAAATATCTTGTTTACTTAACTCTTGAGAGGAAAATTAAATTTTCTTTTTCCTTTAAGTTGTGTGTAAATTGAAAACATTAAACTCGTTGTCTGACAAAGTAGTTTTTTAAGTTAAAAAATTTTTAACGCACTAATAAAACCAAATTATTATTTTACTTATTCAGTAAAATATTTTTTTATTAAAAATTGTAACAATTGCGAAAAAACACTAATTACACTACATAGTTTACAAAATAAAATTTTTTTCGTGTACATTTGATGAGATATAAAATTCCTTATTTATTTTCTTCCGCTGAATTCGAAAATCAAGGTTAAATTTTTTTTATGGACCCGTTTTTGAGATATTGTGATTTTTTCAGTTTTTCGACCTTTTTTCACTTGACCCATCATATCTCGAGCTAGAGCTGTCCGATTGGGTCGTTCTTGGTATTCAAATGAAAGGTATTAAGATGACAAATAAATATGTATAATCGGATCTTTAATTACTATAGCGGTTCAAAATATATCGATGAAAATAGGGCACATTTTCAAAAAAATCATATTTTACAGTGATTATATGCTGACAGAAAAGTACAAATCGTTAATACCTTCTAGCTCGAGATATGATGGGTCAAGTGAAAAAAGGTCGAAAAACTAAAAAAAACACAATATCTCAAAAACTGGTCCATAAAAAAAAATTAACATTGATTTTCGAATTCAGCGGAAGAAAATACATAAGTAAAATCACCTCTCGTCAAGTGTACATTTTCAGTGTAAACTAGTGTTACATATAAAATATTTTTAGTTGACGTTGCTTGAGGAAATGATCGTTATGTACATATTATGTATGTGAGTAATTATGTACATATGTATTTAGGTATGCTTGAAATATATCTTGATAAATATGCGAACAACTACAACTGTATTGTATTTAAAATAATATAAACAAATATTTAAGTGAACATTTTACTGTTTACAGTTAAGATCTGTTTCTACATTTTCATCTGCTCAAGAGATTTAAATTAAATACCCCAAAAATTGAGTACAAAATTGTGTCATGTTATTATTTTGAAATTCAATTTTCATTCAGTACCTTTGTTATCTACCGCTCTAATTGTACGCCCTAACCAAACGCACACATACATACACACGCACGCACGCACACACCCACCAAGCACATTCCACGTTTAATCACTCATTGTCATTTTCCAATGACACCGACATACCGTGTAACAAACATCAATAACCAAAAAACATTTTAATTTCTAAATGAAAGGAGTAGCTATGACATTTAAACTTACACTGAGTCGACATAGTTAACATTTGCTTGCGAAAAGTCTCACGAGCTTTACGCAAATCCTCTTCCAATTGCTGCTTATCTCCCGTCAAACGTCTGACATGAGCATGAGTGCTCTGCATCATCGAGTAGAAAACGTTGGCATTGCGTTTAGTGCAATCACCACGTTCCAGCCAAACTGTGATCGTCTGTGCAGCTTTTACGAAGGTCTCGTTATTGCGTAGGCTTTCAGCCACCATAGACGCCTCGTGTTCTGTGTAATGTGGTATGGGAGGAGGAGATTGGGAACGTAAGCGATCAAAGGACATACGTTCGCGATGTCTTTGCTCTCGTTGTAATTGACGCTGTTTGCATTCAAAATCATATTGATCATCCCTAGCCTGGGCATAGTCAACATGAAGACGTCCGAAACTAGCTTGATCATTTGTATTGTTGATACGAACTCGATAACCACTCAAATAAATGGCGCGATCAATAGATTCCTCATGACGAAAACGTATATGGCAAAAGTTTTTCTTGGACATGCGTAATGTGGAGATTTCGCCGCAGCTTTCAAATATTTCGCGTACAATTTCTTCGGTTATAACGTCTGGAAGACCTCCGACAAATACCGTTCGACAGCCGGGTGGTCTGTCGCGTATAGTGGGTGGAGGAGCACTCGGGTTCGGCGGTAATAGCATGCAATTTTTAGTTTTTATAACTTCTTTCATTGCCAATGGATTTGCGTTAAAGTTTTCTAGAAGTGGCAATTTATAATTAGGAAATATTTTTCACAAGTTGTTGTACAAACCTCCTACGCCTGTTTGGCAGAATTTAGTGGGATCCATGCTGGATGTGGCATCACTAAGTGCACCATTCGCATAAGCGGTATATTGCTGCATTTGTTGCATTGCAGCCATCATTGCGGCTGGATCCATTAAAGCATTTGCTGCGGCTGCTCCTGCTGCAGGATTTGTAGGGAAAAACATAAATCCCGGATTCGCACACATTTGTCCAGCCAATAAACCATTCAAATACAAACTTGAATCTGGAATATTTAAAGGCATTTTATCCGAGGATAATTTGGCGGTACTATCATTTTGTGCTGTTGTCGTTGATGTAGAAATTATTGACGACTCATTATCCAGATCATTTTCCAAATCCATTGGCGCAGTACCTTGGTTGGGTTTAACGCGTGTTGGGCCAGGAGAACTTAAACGCGGTGGCGGCGGAGGCTCTGGATTTCGTCTTGAAGATTTTGCTACGGTTTTGTTAGCATTATAACTACTTGTGGTTGGTGTAGTTTGCGTAGTACTATTAAGACTGTTGGCTAAATGGTTTATAAAGTTGGATTGTTGAGGTAGGGCGCCGCCATTAGCCAAAGTATTAAAAAAGGGCACTATGAATAAATTTATATTGATTATTAAAACTTTTCAATGAACAATATAATGATATATCTATCTATCTATGTATGTGTATATAAAAATAAATGGCAGTTCGTTAGTCTGGCTAAAACATAAAAACTCCAAGACCAATTTGAATACTTATATTTCTCATTTTTTCGCTTTCTAGCCAAAAATTAATTACAACCAAACGAGTATGCCGATGATTTGGCTGATTTGGAAGGCTGCTCTTACGACCTCAAAATTATTCATCATTCACACTCATGCATGACAATTTTACTCCCCGATTTATGCCATCTCACTGGCAAATTTTTTGAGAAATTTCTGAATCTCTTTTCTATCGCAATCCAATCTTCATGAAAAACACAATTACTTTTCATGGTATTCAGAATGAAATTTTAAACCGCATTATTCTTTTCAGTTGTATTTATTTCTCCAACCCAAACAAACTTATACAGCGCAGTATGAAAATTATGAAATAAACTCAAAATGCTTAACTATTTACGTTTTTGATAGTTTTATAACGGCCAAAAGAAATATTTATTTGATGTTATTTCGGAAAATAAAGTCATACCAGCTTAACCCG
Source organism: Tachina lurida (assembly GCA_944452675.1). Taxonomy (NCBI): domain Eukaryota; kingdom Metazoa; phylum Arthropoda; class Insecta; order Diptera; family Tachinidae; genus Tachina; species Tachina lurida. The sequence continues at coordinate 38,470,444 of OX101754.1, read as the reverse complement.
GTGTGCTTCGCTACCCCTCATACATACATACATACACACATCCTGTTTTATATATGTACCCCCAAACAAAATCTTTCGACTTTTTCTGAAGTCAGACTTGTCGTACCGAATTCTTTAAGACATTTCGGTAGTTTGTCTGAACTCAGACTTTTCGTACCGAACACGACATATCGTTACGAAGTCGTGTCAACTATTTCATAAAAAAATTGTTACGATTTCGGTAATATTTCGGTTCCGAAATCGGAAGATTTTGTCGACCAGTCGTTACGAATTCGGAGCATTTTGTTTGATGGGTATATAGATTTTGTCAAATGAAATGAAAAAACACTTTCAAACTTCATACAAAGTCTCAATGAAATATTCCGTTCAATACGTTGGTGATAAATAACAACTTTGAACGTGATCAGCCGTTACCAAAATGTCATTACCCAAAAGTTTTTAAATATTTTTACTGAACTTTTCTACTAATTTCGTTCGTTTACCAAAAATACATTAAATGAGAAAACAAATTGGGAGAGTAAAGTGACAGTTCTTGACTGAATATTTGCAAATTTTTACTGCAGAAATTTTTTGCTATTATAAAATATGTTTGTCATCTAATAATTTTGATAAGGTTTTATATCAGAGTGCGGAGAGTGCTCGAATTAAACTCGCTCGCAAACGAATTAAATTCGAGCGAGTTTTATTTTTTTTGTATTGAATATAGCTACTCTTGTCTGCTCGCGAGTTAAAAAAATAAAACTCGCGAGCGCATTTAATTTTTGAGAATCGAAAATAGGACTCGCGAGATGAATTCAAATTTTAAGAGTCAAAAATAAAACTCGACTCGGGAGTTGTAAGCAGTGTGACCCTTTTAGCATTTTCACTGCTAAATTTAGCATTATATATATTGATTTAGCAGTGAATTTTTTATTTTGCATTTAGCATTTTTTTCAGCATTTTTGTATTAATTTTTTAGCATTATTTAGCATTTTTAATTTTATAAATTTCATATATTCTTTTCCATTTATACATGTAAAAACTCCTGTATTTCATTGTATTTTGTCGTTTTTGTAGAAATGTATAATGATGGAAACCATGTAAACAGCAAAAGACGTCTTAAGCGGCTATTAGGCTGTCATACTTGGTATTTGAGAATAGTGTGATAATTCAAAATTCGTGTTTTTCAGCTTTAAGGAATTTTGAATTTTTGTGTTTGTCATCATACTCCTTTAATATATCTTTTGTCAAATTCAGTGCAAATTTCATTTATGTTTTCGTAACTTGCGGTCTCCACCTGACATAAGAAGGCTCACTTGAACATAAACTTTAAGTTAATGTTAAGTGTAGACTGCTCAAGTTAATGCTTTTTTCAAGTGATAACATTATTGATAGTGCATTTGTTTTAACAAATCACTTGTAACTTCAAGTTACAACGAAACGTCATGTAATGTGGAAACGTAGAGTACGGAAAGCATAAAGATGACTTAGTTAGATCGCGCATTTTAAGAGGTGTTTGTTGGAATGTACGAAAGTCTGTCTTGCTCATATACCGAGTATGAGCGTCTAATAGCCGCCTTAATGTATTTTAAACGTCAAACACCTAATAATAAGAAGAAAATAAGTATTTTAATTATGTTTTTCGGAGTCGAACACTTCAAAATTCATCGTTGCTGAATCCGGCTCCTGGACGTACAGTAAAAAATAAAAAAGTAAATTAATCCGTTTTTTAATGCAAAAATTATTTTTTAAATGTCTTTCATATTATCCCAGTAAAAAAAGACACTCCAATAAAGTCATGAAAATGTAGAGTTTGCGATCTGGAAGTAGTGCAAATTTCGATCCGATCTAATGATTTTTACATAGGGTTGTCATTGCAAGAAGTTCTCTTTTTCGCTGCCTGGTCACCGAATTGGAAGCAATTTTAAGAAAAATTTCCTTTTTTGTGTTCTATGATAATATTTTCATCTAGGAAAAATGGGTAATAGGTACCTATTTTAACAATTAGTTTCTTTTTATAGGAATTTAAGCACGAAACAGTAATTTAATGTAAATTTAAGCAAATAACTTTAAAATTTTAGACCAAAATTAGTTCATAAATTTCTTAAAAAAAAATCGATTTTTTAAAAATTCTGGTGAGTAATTTCTAAAACTAGCGAGGAATTACAAGGTTTTGTATGACTAAAATAAACTTCTACTTGGTTTTCTGCTAACTATCGGCAAATTAAAAATATCGATTTTTTGGAAGCAATGAAAATGTACTTCCTTTAGAATGACTTCCAATTTTTTTTACTGGGATGTTGATAGCAGGCATATTAATACATTAAAACATACATATAAAATAAAAGTGCAAAATTATTTTATGTATTTAATTTTTATATGAAAATTACCAACAACAAGTTTTACACTTTTATATTTAATACGATCGTGCAAAGATACAGGAGGTTTTATGAATTCAGCAATTGTACTCGTATTTTGTATGTTCCTGAATTGTTGTTTTAACTTCTGAATCAACTTTGTTTGTTTTATTAAAATTAAATTAAATATTTCTTCGTTATACCGATATAATTAATAAAAAATCATTAAAAAATTTTAGCATTATATTTTAGCATTTTCAAATATTTTTTTAGAATTTTTAGCATTATTTTAAGCCCCAATGAGGTAGTTTACACGAGACTAATTTTTATGCGGCACAATTTTTGTTTTTTTAAGAACACACGAGACTAATTCATCCGACATAAAAATGTATACGTATTCACAGCTTTGTGTGTGTTAGTGTTTTTCGTGTTCATTTAACACTTGCAGCTTTTTAAGTTGTGTGTGTATTGGTTTTGTGCTGCTAATGCGGGGTTGTAGCTGGTTGAAAAATTATGCCAAACACAAAACCCCTCTCTTTGCCTCTCTCACCCACAAACTGGCATGTTATGCCAGCACAATTAATCCCGTGTAAATCAGCGCATTTAGCATTAAAAATTTTTTTAGTTGTGGCCACACTGGTTGTAAGTACTATACTTTTCAAATTCGCATATAAATACATATACTTTTTTGAATAAACAAAAAAAATTTTTTTTGTAATAACTACTCGTTTTGACTTCGTTTATGTTTGTTTTGCACTCTTTTAAAATTTGTGCTTAGGAGTTTAAAATAAAACTCGCGAGTACAAATTTTAAAACAAGCGAGCAGGGTTGTCAGATTTGTTCCGACCTATTTCGCCAAATTGATTTTAAAAATCGCCAAAATTGATCTTATGTGGTTTTTCTTAATATATATTTGACAATAAATTTGTTTTTATATAACAATTTTTTTAATATAAATTTTTTAAAAATAATCGTATAAAAATTCACCAGCAAATCGCCAAAAGCAGAAAAAAATCGCCAAAATTTTTTTTATTTATTTTATTAAATTAAAAACGCATTAGTAATTAATTAATATAAGAAAAATCATCAAAATGAAATTACTTTAACCGGGTATGTTCTGTATTCCACACCTAATTTTCAAATTCAATTTTGTTAAAAAATAGCCATTAAATCGCCAACAAATTTATTTATCGCCAGAAAAATTGCCATGTCGCCAAATCAAAAATGTAGTCGCCAAGTTGAAAAATCGCCACGTTTGGCGAGAAATCGCCGTATCTGACAACCCTGCGAGCAAGTTAATAAAAATTGTTCTTGCGAGCAGAATTTTTCCCTACCCTGTTTTATATGACATCCATATTGTTATACTTAATCAAAAACATACCACGAATATGCAAAAGACCCTCAAAACTTTGGAGGTCCATAACTCGGACCTCTGATTTTTTTTTATAAGTTTTTTCTTAAAATTCAATTTTCTATCATTTAAGATAAGTTTTACTTTTTTTGGAACTGCTTCTCTAAACTAGATTTGTTCCCATATACAAGGAATTTATGAAAATATTTACAGATCCCTTAATATGTATGTCTGGCAACTTCATAGAATTGGTATAAAAAAAACCAACAAAGGATATCACAACAAACACGAGAAAAAACAATGAAAAATAGCATTGTATAGAAAGAAACCATAAAAACAAAAACTCGCATAAAATATTGAACATAATGTGTAATATGATAAATTTTCAGCACAAAGCAAATTGTTGAAAAATTAAAATAAAATGGCGTCGGAAAGAATTCCTGTACAAATACACAAATATGCAATTATATTATACAAATATTCAGCTTTTCAGCCCGAATAAATCACATTTTTGTCTCATTTTGTAGAACATATGATACATACATATCATACGTATTCCTTATGATCAACTTTTAACAAATATGACAGCAAAATCCCACGTTCTTAACTTCATGAAAGACTTACTCATATTTTCAGCTGACCGGTGGCTTAGATTATTGAAATTAAAAGCCATTTTAAACACTTGTATGCTTGAGCTTTTATTTTAACATAATTTTGCGCTCTTTATAAATTTATATCTTCCTTACAAGATTATAAGAAACGCCCGTACTTGCTCCAAATGTTAAATTATTCCTTTATATAGCAATTCATCACGAAATGGGAACGTACTGCGTTAAGCACTGCCAGCTTATAATATTGTTTTGGGGTACACAATGGTATGAAACAAAATGAATCATCTGTTTTGACATCTCGAGAATAAATAGCAAAAATTTTCTGTATTAAACTACGGTCACAAGAATCATATTTTTAATTTTTTTAATAGTGTTATTTTAAGAAATTAAACAATTGAATTTTTTAGAAAATGTCTGTTAATACAGCTCACGCCAATAATGGCGTATTAATACATGCTGGGGAATAGTAAGTAAAATAAAGTTTTACTTGTTTGTGATGAAATTAATCGATGGGGGTTTTTCGGAAAACCAAAATGAAGTACATATATTACTAATTTATCCAATGACGTATTGGAAAAATAAAAGTACATATGGAATATTCATACATATTTACATATTCAGATATGTACTAAGTTTTGGACATTAATTTTAATTCATTCTAGAAATTCTATTTATAATTTGAACATTTTCCATTTTTTTAGCATTTTACTTCATAGCGACAATGTTTCAATGGAATTTTCGGGTCAGGACAATACCATTTTTCGTGGATCCAAGCAGGGTCGCATCTATCTGACTTCCCATCGCATGATTTTTAATAGCAAAAAATCGGGCGATGAGATGCAATCATTTAGTGCACCATTCATTGCAATGAATGATGTAAGTTAATTTTTGATGATGTGTAAGTTCTTAATACAAATAATGCACATTAACTCCAGCATAGATATTTAAAAGAAAATATCGTCACCTTAAATGCAAACGTACGTAACTACGCTAAAATTCGAAATCGAGTTTTGATTGATTATGGTTCATTATATCAAACTACATGTTCACGAAAATATTTAGACCTTTGCGATCAAAAATGACGACTTTATTAAAGAAATTCAAACGGACGTATTATGAATTCATATTTTTTTATTGCAAAGAACGTAAAGTAAAGTAAAAATTTATTGAGCCTTTTTTTAACAATGAAAGTTAATAATACAAAGATAACTTAAGACTATAAGGTAGGTATTATCTTAAAAACTATACAATTTTAACAGCACCAATCTTTAACAATGAGATAAGTATAATAAAATTAGATATAGGACGAGATGCCCTTGCTCCCGAGGCTAACATAACATAAGAGGAGAATTCTTAGAATATACTTAGGTCTAAAAAAAAAGAGCGTAACTAACATAAAATCTTAAATATACACAAAAAGGAAATAAATGGTTAAAAACATAAATATCCATACTACAAGTATTCGAAAAAAAATATTTCAAGAATACTTTATTATTATTGATTTTGCAACGTTTTTGGTTTCTCCTATAAAGATATAAAACTGTAGTTACGTCCGTTTGCATTTAAGGTGACGATATGCAATACGCAAATGTACATAAATATAGCTTAATTTTCGATTCATATATGGGTGATTCTTTTCTGGCGTTACATGCCATTTGTACGACAAAATGTAAAAAAAAAACGTTTTAAAGTTAAGTTTGAAACATTTTTTTTCTTACATTTTAGAATACGAATACGAATATTTTTCCAAAAATATTAAATAAGTAAATGCATAAATTCTAAACAAAATTTAAATAAATGGCTAAAAATAGATTTTCATTAATTTTTTTTATAGAAATTTGTGCCTTGTATCATTTTTAAATGTTATCTAATGACGATCATTAAAATTTTGGGTAGTTTTTATTAACTTTAAAGTACGCCAACAGGAGTATGAAGTTCTTTTTCCTAAAATTTTTTTCATATTTAATTTTGCAGGCGTAAATAAAACACCAATTTTGTGTCTATAAATTTCACATATAATATTCGTATTCGTATTCGCGAATATCGTTTCAACTATTCGTATTCGCGAATATCAAAATTTGACATTCGTTACATCACTAATAAGTACATATGAACATATAATGTACATATGTTCATATTAATAATGGCCGAAATTTTGGATAGGATTTTAGCCTTTTCACATTTATGTTTTTGTGACGGATACCTAGTTAAAAACATTTACAAAATTTCATTAATTTAATGATCTTTGAAACTATTTTTTGACCTTTTGTTATTATATAATAACTATTTTATTAAGCTTGAGGTTTTTTTTAAATAAAATACGGAATATTTATTTATCAATGATATTTCGACACGACTTTGTGTGTCTTCTTCAGGTGAAAATAAAAAAGTCGTGTCGAAATACATATGGATGATAAATAAATGTTCCTAAAAATTTTTCTATGTAATAATTGTTTTTGGCCGAATGGCTTTTGTATTGCAATATGAAATAAATAAATAAATTTTATTTTAAATAACGAAAGTTTTAAGAACGTACAGACCAAACGGCTGGACCGATTTTCTTCAAGTATAGGCGAGAATGTATTAAATCAAGTCACCTTTCAAACAAAATAAAACAAAAAAAAAAAAACAAGTACCGTAACGGTTATAAGTTTTATTTTAAAAATCACTTTAATCATTATTTCTTAATTTTTGTTTATTCCTCAGAAAATAAAAGTTATTTCTTGATTTTTATTGACTCCTCAGAAAATAACAGTTATTTCTTAAATTTTTACTTATTCCTCAGTAAATAAAAGTTGTTTCTTTATTCCTCACAAAATAACAGTTACTTTTTAATTTTTAAACTGTAGAAAGCGTATTTTATGCGTTATGTTAAATTAAATTTACTTTTTTATAGTTTATTCAGTTTAAAAACTAAAATTTTTTTGAGCAAAAAAATCAAAAAGTAACTGTTATTTCGTGAGGAGTAAATAAAACTCACACTCCGCTCTCCTTCTTTTGTGCCAATGTGAAAGATTATTATTAGTTAAAAATGTATAAATTACAAAAAATAATACCTATCTATTACTTTAATTAAATATTCGCTTAAAAAAAAAGGCTCAGGAAAAAAAATAGTTATTTTTACAGTCGCATATTTCGGTCAAAATTTTTCAAATATTAAAAATGCTTTGACACTTATAAATCATAGACATTAGATGTGTTCCACAAGATTTTGTTAAAGTTCGGACTAATGAGAGTAAAAAGAAAATTACTCTCTGAATGTGCAAAAGTTATCAAAAATTGCTGGAACGCAAAAAACCACTGCTTACTTTTTAAATTAAATTTTATTTTAGTGATTTTAGTCGCTTAAAGCGCATAACATTATAAAAACATAAGATTTGCATCATTGTCAAAAAAAAGTAAAAAGTAAATGAAAAAAATCTCCAAAAAAGTAGAAGTTACGTGAATTATTTAAAAAATCATAAAAATCATTTTTTTTATATTAAAGAAATGGAAAAATAAACACAAATGTACTTACAACTTAAGCTTTATTTCAAAAACCTTCCATTTTGCTGTTTAATAAATCTGTGCGTAAATTTTTTTTTCTATATTTGCAAATTTTCTGATTAATATTTCAGTTTCATATGTAAACAAAAAACAGCTGATTATTCAATTCTTGTCCGAACTTACCCAGAAGAAAATGTTCGTACTACTTTGTACAGGAAATGAAAAAAATTACTCTCTCATTCGCTCTCAAAATTGTACAAAAATTGCTATCTGGAACGGTTTTGGATTACTTTGTACAAGTTCGGACTGTTTTGTTATGCATCTGGAACAGACCTATTGTTGCCTGTTGTTGTTCTGGAATTACCCATATGCGAATATTCAAATACTGAAATGTGTGTCCATTTTCAGATTTTCGTTATATTATGACTAGAAACGAAAGAAAAAACTTTTTGTGAAAAATAAAAATTTAAAAAAGCAGCAAACAACCAATAAATAAAAATAAACAAGCCATTAAGCGGCGTGGTGCTTTATGTCTTATTTTTGTTGGGTTAATTACTCCGGAGGTATACTTTTTAAAACTCAGAAAACTCTTGTGGCGACACTATAAACACTTGCCGAAAAATACTGTTTCCACCGGGACTATTCACTGTACTTAAAAACAAATTGCCGGCAAAGATGATTTTACCTATTCCTATTGAACCTAATCTGCCATCCAGCTGGCATTATCAACATTGGAGTAACATGGAAGAAAGAATTATATAGCACAATACCAGCTCAATAGATCATTGATCGTAATAATGCAGTCGTTAATAAATGTTAATCTAGTGATGCGTCCTTTCAAATCCTTTAGCGCTGCCTGACGCCAACCTGGAGGATGCACTTTATATTTGTTTAGTTTTAGCGATTAGGAATCGATTACACAGTGTGCGCATAGTTCTCTGATATACTGCAATGGAAAATATCTGGTATTTTATTTGCATTGTATCTTAATATCTAGTTAGTAGGCTATACCTATAATAATTAATACGATTTGTACAGCTTGAGGGCTTGCAAATCACTGCTATACTAAACTTAAGTTTTAGTGCTATCAAAAATTTGAAAAGAGAGCTTAATTTATGTAAAAATTCTATAATTAGTAATAATTTTGCCGATTATTAAGGTTTGGTATATGTGAAAAATGTGGTTTCAAAAAAAAGGTTTGGCGACCACTGTTGTACCAATTTTGTACTCTGTGTTGATATACGTCTATTAAATTGTACTTTCATCATCCTGAAAGCTTAAATACACCGAAAGCGTATAAATAGAACGCGAAATAGTTCATACAGGTAGTTTTTTTAACAAGAAGTCTTCTAATAAAATGTTTAATAACTCAGTCAATTTCGAATCTCTCTTATTCAATTATGGTTTATAAATAAAGTTATGAACAGTATGGTTCCAGTACAAAAATACTGCCTAAGAACGAGTCCATATAGAAAAGTGTCGAAAAAAACCGAGAAAATTATATTTGGTGAAAAAATACAGACATACATACATATATGTATCTGAAATTAATGAAACAATATATATATATGGTTCGAAAGGTCTTAGTCTTGATATTTAACTTACATAGAGGTTGACAAGTACCTACGGGTACGAAAAACAGGTTTTTTTACCCGTAACTAAAGATTTTGGGGGTGTTTGGAAAATTTCAAATATAGATTATTGTTATGTTATTTGTAAATGTGCAAATATCCCTTCTTTGTACTCGTATTAAACGCAGAAAAATTATAAAAGAGCAATCATAATTATATTTCCTATACAATTTTTGTATTAGGTCGAGCTGGAGCAACCTGTATTTGGATCCAACTACATCAAAGGAAAAGTACGTGCCCAACCTAATGGAAATTTCATAGGGGAGGTTAAATTCAAGCTTTACTTCAAATCGGGAGGTGCTATTGAGTATGGCATGGCTTTGTTGCGTGCAGCTAAAACTGCTCAAAGTAATTACCATAATGGTGGAGGCTACGATGACCCACCACCTTATACACCATCTGGAAGTTGGCATGAGGCACCACCACCAGCATACCAGCCACCACCAGGCTACTACGGCTGGTTGCCACAGCACGATGCCTTTAGTGGTCCAGCACCGAATACCGTGTTTGTGAGTGATAATCCACCACCATATCCGGGCATTGGAGGACGTGAGTATAATGCATATCAATACGAAAAAATCTCGGCTTTTGATTAAAAAAAATTTGGTGAAGAAAAATTTAATTATAGGAAGATTTAATATACATATGTACATACATTGTATATGAACTTTTCACATGATTAAATTTATTTCTTGTAACTTTATAAAACAAAAGAATTGTAAAACTTAATTTAACTTAATACAGCACCACCAGCATACAATCCACAGTCCCAAGGATTGTATCCATCGGTACCAGCAAATCCCTATAATCCACAACAGCCACCCTACAATCCGCAACAACAGCCATCCTACAATCCACAACCATATAATCCTCCAGCTCAAGATTGGAATGGCTTTGGAATGCCACAACAACAACAACAGCATCAAAACCAAAATAATCAACAACCGAATGTCGCAAACCATCAACAGCCTCAACAACAAGAAGAAATGCCGTCATGGAATGGTTTCTCTTTGCCACCACCTGATGAAGAGGAACGTCAGCAACAACGTCAACAACAAAATCAGCAATCGTCTGCACCACCAGCTCATGCTGGCGGCGGCTATGGAGGTGGGTATCAACAGCCGCCTCCATATGGAGCACCTTCGCTAAACTATCCCCCTTATCCCATGTATCCACCTCAATCTGGGTATCCTCCATACCCGCCACAACCACAGCAATTTGGCGGTGGTTTCCCTCCTTATCCTCCAGCTGCTGGAGGTCCTCCACCACCAGGAGGAGGCATGGGTTTCACTGCACGACCAGCCAGTAAGTTTTAATTATATTTCTTTTTGCCGTATAGTTTTTATTGTTTGAGTATTTTAATTATTTTTGTGTTTTCATCACATAAAAAACATCATACATATTAATTTATCATTAATTTGCTTCATAATCGAATGATATTGGCTGGGTTGAGATACATATGTATTATATTTTAAGTTTTGAAAATGTTTCTAACATAAAATTAACAATAAGGCGTATATTTACTAACGGTCCAACATGAAAAGTGGCTAAAAAATATAAAAAATGGTTCCAAATCAGTAAATGAAAAATGGCACATAATAATATTGTTGTTTTTAATAGAATATTTTGCGACCGTTTTTGTAATGGGGTAATTTTTCATATGTATGTATGTATATTGACTCCTTTGCACCAAGTTATTATAAACGCTGTAAGGCAAATTTTGCCAGAAAGTTGCTTTTCCCAAGTATGTTTTATAATGTGAAATAATTTTAATAGATTTAAAAAACTTATGTGCGTATGTATATATCGTCACCTTAAATGCAAACGGACGTAACTACACTTTTATATTTTTTACAGGAGAAACAAAAAAACGTTTCAAAATCAATAATAATAAAGTGTTCTTGAACATTTTCTGCGAAACTTACTTGTAGTATGGATACTTATATGTTTTTAATCATTTATTTCCATTTTATATATATATTTAAGTTTTTATGTTAGTTAAGTTTTTTGCAATAAAAAATAAATGCATTCGTAATTACTTCCGTTTCAATTTCTTTAATAAAGTCGTAATTTTTGATCGCAGAGTTCTAAATATTTCCGTGAACATGTAGTTTGATAAAATGGACCATAATCAATCAAAAACTCGATTTTGAATTTTTTTGTAGTTACGTCCGTTTGGATTTAAGGTGACGATATGTATGTATGTAATTTTATTAACTTTTTAGAAAAATTTAGGAAAAATTCTCTCCTATATGTAATTTGACATTTATCATGATAAAAATATATCAGGTATAGACGTAGGTAAGGTTAAAGGCTCAGTTACCCGACGGTAATGTAATGTAACTGCAACGTAGGAAACAGCTGATCGATATTGTTATGTGAAACGTAATGAAAATGGTTATAAAGATGTAATGTAACGCAACCTACTTTTCATATAAAAATATCGATCAGCTGTTTCCTACATTGCAGTTACATTACATTACCGTCGGGTAACTGAGCCTTTAGGCAGAATGTTTTGAGCTATTAAAGTTTAAAAAAAATTTTGAATGCGTTAATTAAAAATTTTCAAGCTTCTGAAATTAAAAAATGTAATTCTAAAATTATGTCCGTACATATGCACATATAAGGGCACTGCTACACGTTCAATATATATTGAACGCGATCCAGTATCGTGATATTTATTGAACGTGTAGCATGCAGTATTGATGGATCGGGATCCATATCGCAGAAAGGGCTAAATTATGCAATCCAGATCGAGGATCGCAGATCGCGTGATAAATATTGAACGTGTAGCAGTTTCATGATATTAGATCGCGATACGTTAATAAGAATTGAAATAAAACAAATAAAATAAAAGACTAGGTGCAAAAAATTTAACAAATAAAAAAAGTAAAAAAGTTTATTACATTTGTGTAAAGTTTGTTTTAATAAATGGTAATGGCAGAAGATAGTGAAAGCGAGTAGGTTCTGCCGGTGGAATCGGAATCAACGACTGGAAAAATTATTTTGAGACTTTATTTTTAATTTGGAGGCATTGCCGGAGTTGTGGGACTCGTCGGCTAAAGCTTATTAATAAATTTATTATTATTAAACGATCCGCACAGCATAAAATAACGTAAATACTGACGTATTTACGAGCGTATGTAGCATACGCTCGTGATCCATCAATCCATTAAAATGAATCGCGATCCAAATATCACAATATATTGAACGTGTAGCAGTGCCCTAAGACAAAATCGTATTGCGTACTAAAATTTACTTTAAAACATTTTGAAATTAAAATTTTCTAAAAGTTGCACTCATTTCTAACCTAACTAAAACTATTATAGATTTTTTAAAACAAACTCTCATTTTTAATTGGCAATTACATTGAATTGTAAATTGTTTATTTTATTCTGAAATTTTATTGCAATTCTAATACATATATTTTTTTGTTACTCTTAACATTTCTATTCGCAGATTATTAAAGATGAAAACTTTTTAATAACTTAAACTTATGCGATTATAAATAATTACAATTCTTAAACAAGGTATATATAAATATAAAAAATTGGTAAATAAATACAAAAGCCGAGCTTTGTTACAATGAGAAATTATTAAATTTTTAATAAAAATTAATAAATTAAATTAATTTTGCAGGTAGCACTGTCTATTATCAATATTATTATCCTTATCAAACGGGATTTATGTTTGTACCGGTTATTATACCCATATAATTTTGAAAATCTCATGTTTTAAAATCTCAACGTAGTGAAACCTTAAGCTTCCAATCTTCTTACTTCTTAAAAAAAACACTCACATATGTATATCTTAATGTAAGCTTTAATGTGTATAATAATTATTTTTTTATTGTATAATTTATGATTATTTTTTGCACAATAGATTCTAAAGAAGCAGAGGCCTTAGCAAGTGCTTATAATACAACCGAAAATCAACGTCGAAATAGACCTGGTCCTAGTGATATGCCACCATCTTATGAGGTTTGTATACTTTTATTTGCAATACATCAAATGGATCAAGTTCAGCAAAAAGTTGCTGAATGAAAACAAAGTTTAACGAAATATTTTCTGTAACTTCCCTGTCGGATAAAGTGTGGTTGACTACAAAAATAATCAACTTATAGTTAATTTTTCTTAGACTAACCTAAAAGCTGACCCATAACTAATTCTTAAGTTGGTGAGAGCCAACAAATTTACTCTCAGCTACTTTGCAACTCATTTAAATTTTATATTAACATTTTGTTGTTATTATTTTACATAGCTCGAACATTTTTTGTAAATTTACTGACTAGAAGGTGACTTAAATAAAATCAACTTTAAGTTAGTTGAAAAGTAATGCAGAGTGAGACAATTGACTACCGCCTACGACATCTCAGTGTTAAAATAGTTAGTTGTTTCCATTTGGGAAGTAATTCAAGTGCTAGCCATTACTAGTTGCAAAAAAGTTATCTTAAAGTTAGTTTAAGGTTAACTTAGTTTCCCACAGGGTTGTTTGAAATCTCCTTTCATTTCTCTTTTATCGTTCATTACGACAACAGCACTAAAATTTTCTGTCTATGATATGATTAGGCTAAAGTTCGTATCTCTTTGTAAGCCAAATTAAATGTGATAATTTTTAGGGAAAGAATTGCACTAAAGACAATTGTAAATTGTTATAACAAACACTAGCAGAACGGGGACAACATGCTGTTTTCGAAGGCCGTCACACTTTCATGATCAGCGTTCTTGTGCTTGATGTACAGTGTGTGGTGTCAATAAGTGAAGTCAATAATCTGACATTTAATAATAAAAAAAGATGAGCATACATTTTTTTTTCAACAACGATATTTCTTGATGCATTTTACCGACGCAGTTTTTCAAGTCCGAAAAATTAGCCGAATCCTTAAAATCATTCCTCACAATTGAAACAAGAAACGGTGTTTACAAAACCCACTTAATCGATTTTTATAAAAGTTTATTGAGTCGGAAAAAGAAAATAAATAATAAAAATCGATTTGACAAGAACTCTTAGAGTTATTAAATCTGTGGCAAAAAGGAAAAAGTGCTTAACTCGAGATTAGTTGATTTTGAGTTAGTGGTACCTCCATAATCTGCATATTCGAAAGTATCCCTGGTCAAAATCGCAATTCATTTGAGTGATTTTTCAGGAAGTTATAGCACTATGACTTGCGACTTATCTTTTTTAGACTTCTTATCTCATTTGAAATAATAGCTTAATTTAGGTTATATTTTGGTATATTTTAAATATGTATAAATTATAGTGTGTAGAACGATGTTTGCTTAAAAAAAGTAAAGGTTAACAGAGAATTTCCCAATTTAACTGTAAAAGAAATAAATTTCTGATAATCGACTTGAAAGCTTAAAAGTGCTCTCCTGCAAAATAGTAAAATATGACTTAAGGACTTTTTCCTTATTGTCACAGAAATTAATGCGCTTTTTCGAAATTTTCCATCAAGGATATCTCTCGAACGAATTAATACATTTTAACCAGTTCTTCTGCTGCAACTTTGTTTTGTACTCGATCAGCGTAGAAATTTAAAATTTATTTAAACAAATAAAAACATTTTTGCAAAAACTTTATTTTCCAAATATATTTATTTATTTATTTCATAAATACTTTACAAAGTTTCACGAATATGGGCAGAGTAACTAGACCATATGCCCAAGATGTTATTAACAGTATTTTAAAAAAGTTTCGTGACTGACTGTACACGACATATGCCTTCACATAGGAAGTATCAACGTGGTTGTTAAAGAAATTCCACAAAAAACCGCAAGATTATACGGTTATCCGTGGCAGATCAGTCAACCAGTGCGAGCGAGACGAAAAACTCTCGAAGTCCAAACAACAGACACAAGCCTGACCGCACTCAAGAAATAATTATGACTAGATATACCAAACGGACGATACAATCGTCCGCATTCTAAACAGAAACAAAATCTCTTAATTAAACCTTATTCAATTTATTGAACTCTCGTCCTATAAGTTTTATGCAGCGTGACCGTTTGACCGACTAAAGGGGCAAATTGCCACTTTTTCGACTGCCTTGCCACTTTTTTCCCCTTTTTTTAGAGTGAATTATATAATAATACATTAAAAATAAAAAAATTAGTGTAGTTTTCACGACTTTTTTTAATTTTGCCCCTTTTTTTTGATAAATTCCCTATTTGGTGCAACTTTTTGAAAAATGTCATCGGCCACCCTGGTTTTATGGCTTTCATGCAATAACAAATAAGAAAAAATATGGAATAGCATGAAAAATAGTACACAAACACACACACACACAGTGTAAACTAACAAATGAGCGTGTACTATGTTTGCATGTAGTAGTAGCAACTTTAAACGCTTATAGCTCCCAAAATACTAAACCGATTTCAATAAAATATAGATTCTGCACATCTGCGCAGAAATTCCTTTAAAATGATATAAATCTTTCCAAAATCGGTGCAGTAGTTCCGGCGTAAAAGGGATTACAAGAAACGTGTTCGCCTATTAATTATATAGATAGATGACGCGAGAGCTGTTCTTCAGCCCAGAGCTGTTGACGACTGTCTCAAAATATATATAACCGAATAAGTTCATTATCTCTCAAAATCTTTAGAATGCCGTAAGTTTAGTTCCGATTTGTTAAGTTATTCTTAAGTTATCATGACCATGAGCAATGGTATTCAAAACTTTTCGATATGATTTAAAATGGCAACGCAATATACAAAAAATAAAAAAATATTTGCAGTTTTGGAATTGTCATTCAAATATATATTTGATGCATGTTTTTTCGATCCATTCTGATGTATATTTATAAGGGATGTAACGAATACCAGTTTAGCGAATGCGAATGCGAAAGCGAATAATACATTTTAATTTTTGCGAAAGCGAATGCGAATGCGAAAGCGAATGCAAATATTACAATTCGTTAAAATATCATATGCAAATAAATTTATATAAGTGTAAAGCTATGGTCACACTTGACAAACATTTGCCAAAAAAAGCGTAACCAATAAATACTTATGCAAAATTTTTTGCTTCAGACACGTGTTTATTAAGTTAATTAATTTCGTATTTTACAAATAGGCAAATTTGAAATTTATTTGCTGGAGGTTCAGCGCTGTCTATATGCATTTCATTGTTGCTGTAACAATGAATGATGAATTTCTTAAATGTTGAATTTAGATTTTATTTTTCATTTTGCCTTATAATTACTTTTATTGTTATCCAAAGGATTTCTAATTGTATAAAGGTGTAGAAAAATAGAATAGATTCATATCGAATATAAATTATTTGCTGGGTTTTGTATAAGTTTCTAAGCCTACTATGCTTATTTTTCTTTTGTGATTTTCAAAAATATTATTATTTGTGAATTCTCAAATAGTTTTTGAAAGTCTGTACATAAGATAAGAGGTTTGTGACTGTTCAAAATGTGTGGTTGAAGTCTACTGACGATTTGTTACAGCAACAATGAAATGCATATAGACATCGCTGAACCTCCAGCAAATAAATTTAAAATTAAAATAAACTTATGACAATATGTCGAATGATGAATTTCACAAATAGGCAAAGTTATAGAATACAATATTATTGGAAACTATTGAACTTAATAAACACGTGTCTGAATCAAAAGACTTCTCGTTAGTATATGTATACTGGTTACGCTTTTTTGGGCAAATGTTTGTCAAGTGTGACCGTACCTTAAGTATATATAATAATTAAAAATAAGTTTACACAATGTTAGGCAATCCACCCGTTCGTACTTTAGCCCTAAATCCTGGTACTCTGTTCAACATTTCATGTGAAATGCTGTCAAATACATATGAAGAAAACTTGGAATGATGTAAGGCAGACATCTACATCAAACTGACACCACACACAGTGGACCAAAACACAGAAGAACGCTGATGAGGAAGGTTTAGTGGCCTTCGAAAACGGCTGGCTGTTCCGTTCAACTATGTGTTTTTGTCAGAATATTTACAACTAACTTTGATGTTATTTGTTCATTAATAATTATCACATGTAATTTGGCTTAAAAAGCGTTACGAACTTTAGCCTATTCAATTCATAAGAGTAAACGAAACAAATTCTTTAATTTTGTTTTGTTTCGTTCTTTGCAAAGCTTTGAAGTGAGTGAAACAAAAACAATGAGAAAGATTTTTCAATTAGTTTTTGTATTGTTGTATTGATGAGCTGTAAGCCGACTAACAGCCGCAACCGGCCACAACCAATACATAAATTTAATCATGCGCCGCTAGAAAAGAAAATAATGGGAAATAAATAGAAACGTTTTGAAATATTTGCGGCGGATTTGACATCATCATATAATATAATTTTTTTGCATTGTTATTTAACACATTAACGTCCCTTTTCACTATGTATGATTAAGAGTTTAGTGGCCTTGTTACTTAAAACCTACCCAAGTTTGCCGGAAAATAAAAAACTATTTTGTTTGTTTTTATGTAAAAACCTGACTAGAATTTTATTGTGGCTGTAATTTAAATGTTTGCACGATGAGTAGCTAGTTTGACTATTTTGGCGAGCACGCTGCTGTTTTTCTGGAAAAATCTGTAGATCTGTTATCTTTCTTTTTTATTTCTTTCCTGTTTTTTACGTTTTTCCTTTGTTAAACTTTTACGTCTTTTTGCGCAGTGGCATGGATGCTAATTTAGTGTGTTTACTTAGACTGAAGTATTCGGTAATCGCCACAAGAGTTACCGTGAACTTTAACTGACAGTTCTTCATACAAAACTTGCCGTTAATTGCTGTTAGCTTTTAATTGCATATTGTGAAAAGTTCCATAAGTTTGTTTTTTATACACATATATATATAGCTAAGCAGCATAGCTATAACCGGTTGATCTAAGACACCTCTCTTCTTTTTTTCTCTCTTTATGAGTATAAAAATTAGTATGATTAGGAAAAATATTTGTTTATTTACACTAAATTTACAATGAATGGATCAGAGAAGACTATTCAGATTAAGCTATAAAGCGACGAAGAAACTTCAGAAAATATACAAAATAAACACACACAAAATGTGTAAATATATGATGTCATTAATGCACTTAACATTTGTATGAAGTGGGCAACAGAGAAAAATTAGGTGTCATTCAAGCAAAGCGGCAATATCACAAAAAATCCAAAAATTCAATATTCCTTCCTCTAACTACGAGGGCGGTTCGGAAACTTCTTAGCCTATCAATGAATGAGAATAGTTAGTTTTTCCAAAATATTTTTATTTTTCAATATAATCTCCTGAAACTTCAATACACTTAGTCCAACGCTTTTCTAGCAATTCTATCCCTTGATTAAAATAGTTTTCCTCAAGGTCTTCAAAATAGTGGTTTACAACTGTAATTGCATCTTCATTTGAGGTAAAACGCTTGCCAGCAAGGAATTTTTTTAGATTTGGGAACAGGTTAAAGTCACTGGGAGCCAAATCAGGAGAATAAGGTGGGTGGTCAAGCAACTCGTACTTTAATTCGTTGATTTTAGCCATTGTTAAAACACTCTTGTGCGCTGGTGCGTTGTCTTGATGAAAAATTATTTTTTTGTGTTGTAAGCCAGGACATTTTTCTCGAATTTGTACATTTAATTGATCCAAAAGGTTGCAATAGTACTCTAAATTTATTGTTTTACCCTTTTGCAGATAGTCAATCAATAAAATACCTTTGAAGTCCCAAAAAACCGTTGCCATAACCTTACCAGCCGATTGAATTGTTTTTGCCTTCTTTGGGGCACTTCCTCCAGCTTCAGTCCATTGTTTGGATTGTTCTTTTGTCTCTGGAGTATAGTGGTGGATCCATGTCTCATCAACAGTTATGAAACGAAGCTTAAAATCCATTTTATTTCGCTTAAAACGATCCAAACAAGCTTGAGAAATGTTCATTCTTATGCGTTTTTGGTCGACTGTTAACAAATGCGGCACCCATCTTGCAGAAAGCTTTTTCATCTGTAGTTCTTCATGCAAAATTAAATGGACTCGATCATTTGAGATGCCCATGATATTAGCTATTTCACGCACTTTTATTCGTCGATCCTTTAATACCATATCATGCACTTTGGCTACAATTTCTGTTGTTGTTGCTGTTTTTAGACGTCCACTACGTGGTTCATCTTCAATGCTTGTATGACCACGTTTAAATTCAGCAACCCAATTTTTTACTGTTGCATATGAAGGAGCACTTTCACCTAACACATTCACCATATCATTATGAATTTCTTGTCCCGATAAACCTTTTTTATATAAATATTTAATGACACCATGCATTTCTAATTTTTCCATTGTTAAAAAATCGCGGATGCGTCTTTTGTGAACACCTGTTTCTATATGAAGGAGTTGCCAGATCGAAACAAAATTTAACATGTGTTCATAGCAGAGATGGAAGTTTCCAAAACACTTAAGTTTTTTCAGTTTATACCGCGCTTTTTGTGCTAGGCTAAGAAGTTTCCGAACCGCCCTCGTAGATTGTGTTTACAAAAAAATTGACTCAGATATACGCAAGTATAAAATATGAAGACTGGTTTTTAGTTTAAATTCATGTATAAAATATTATTTTATAACTTTTTTAATCACATGTATATATTTTTTTATTTCTTACTATTAAAAATAAGTTATTTTGTTTAAGCTTCTTCTTGCTTCCTTAAATAAAACGCGATCTTGTTCAATCAAAAGTCAGTTTTATAATAATTTCTTTATATCTTTACAAAAGGAAACTTAGCAACTAGCAAAGAGATAACTTAACGACTATGCTTTATTTATCCTTGTAGTGGTGCATTATGTACGCTATCCCAATGCAGACAAGCAAGAAAGAAAAGGACAAATATAGACATAGCAACCGCTTTATGTACATACATATGCATATAAACAATACTTCAGAATTGCGTACATAAGCACAAATACATATACATTAGTTTTAAATAAATACATATACCTATGCAAGAAATAAAAACGCGTGTAACGTAAAAAGACAAACATTAAGGAAATTCACTGACACTACAATCCCTGACCATTACCTACCCTACAACTCGACCATCCTGACCACGAAATCACTTGATTTCACCACCCTTTTAACCTGAAGGCCCACCAAACCATGGTCGCATATTAGATGCAGCCCAAACGCCTTTGTAAGGTGTACGTGACTGTTGGAATCCCTCCACATCCTCGATCAAATATCGATCATTTCTCAAAACCTTCGATATACGATAAGGACCTTTAAATTTCGGGATTAATTTTCGGGATACTCCAGCCGTCGAGTCGAAATTTTTCACCATTACATATTCACCATCTGAATATGATGTAGGAGCCTTTCTATGTCTGTCGACATATCTCTCATTATAATCCTGCAACTTCTTTTGTCTTTCGGCTGCCTCAAGTCTAATCGCACCGAGATCCTGTCGCTCCACGCCACTAACCCTCGCAAGACATTCCCTCAATGGATCCGATGTCTTACCACGTTGGCCAATCCCAAACAGCATCACACTCGGGTGCTGACCTATAGATTTATGCACTGTGTTGTTCAATGCATACTCAACTTTCCCAAGCAATTTGTCCCAAAAAAGGCCCTTTTCTGGATCCACTAGTTTTGCCAGCATGGGCCCAATCGACCTGTTGACCCTCTCCACCTGCCCATTCGCTTGTGGAGAGCCAGTGGCCACCAAAATGTGCTTAACATTATGTCCAGCTAAAAAATCCTTAAAGTCATTTGAAGTGAAACATGTCCCGCGGTCACTAACAATACACCTAGGTCGACTGTAAGCCCTAAAGTAATCATCCAATGCCGATATTACCTCCTTAGTGCTAGTTGTCCGTGCCGGATATAGCCTTACAAATTTAGAACAAGCATCTACTATTACCAATATGTGCTTCATTGTCCTGCCGTTATCTGCCGGCCCAAAGTGATCTATGTGAATCGTGTCAAATGGATCATTCGGCTTAGGAATGCTATGCAGAAAGCCCTCACCCTTGCCACTTTTTGAAGAATACACTATACAGTCAATGCAATTGCCCACATGCCTACCAGCTTTAGCCCTAACCTTAGGAAACCAATAACTCTTAAGAATGAGGTCAGACATCTTGTCCATTCCCACGTGCCCCATCTCATTATGAAATCTGTATAAAATGTGGTCTTCCATCTCCTCAGGAACATAGAACAGTAAACCCCCCTCGGTACCCTTTCGATACAACACTCCATTCCGCATTTCGTACAGACAATGCTCCGATTTCTGAAGTTTCTGTTTCAAATCCTTCAACTTATGGTCTCTATTCTGGCATATTATTAGATTTTCCTCAAATGTATTTGACTCAACCACCAATACACCAGTACATCTACTTAGGGCATCAACATGTCTCATTCGGCTACTAGGTCGGTGCTCCAGTCCATAGTCAAAATTTTGAAGCTCCAAGGCCCATCTTGCAATTCTTGGATTTATTTCCCTCTTGTTCAGCGTCAAAGTCAGAGAATTACAATCCGTTACAATCCTAAATTTCTTACCCTGAAGGTAAATTCTAAAGCGCCTCAGTGCGTAGATTATTGCTAACGTCTCAAGTTCAAAGCTGTGGTACTTTGACTCTGTATCCGTAGTCCTCTTTGAAAAGTAAAAAATGGGGTGGAATTTACCATCGCTCTTTTTCTGCAATAAAACAGCACCGAAACCAATGGAGCTTGCATCGCAGTGGAGCTCAGTGTCATCCTTCGGGTCATAAAGTGCAAGCACTGGTGATTCAATAAGGTTTCTTTTAAGTAACTCGAAAGACTTCAGCTCATCCTCTCCAAACACAAATTTTCTGTCCTTCTTAGTTAAGTCGTACAGAGGTTTCGCCAACATTGAGAAATCCTTAACAAATCTCCTAAAATAGGAGCACAGTCCAAGAAAACTTTGCACCGAGTGCGCCCTATCCGGCACTGGAAAATCCCTTATTGCCCTCAGGCCTCTATCGTCAGCCCTTATACCATCCCCATTTATGGTGTAACCTAAATACTTAACGGACGTCTGGAAAAATTCACATTTATCATTCCTGAGTTCCAAATTATTATCAGACAACCTAATGAAAATTTCCCTTAAAATTTCAAAATGTTCCTCTATACCAACCGTTGCAATCATAATATCATCCAAGTATATAATCACCCTGTCATCCTTGATCATATCGGCAAAAATTCTACCAACAAACCTCTGGAAAACAGACGGAGCATTCTTCAAGCCAAAAGGCATCCTTAAAAACTCAAATTGTCCCACGGGCGTAACAAAGGATGTAAATTTCACTGAATCAGGATGAACAAACACATGAAAAAAACCATTTTTCAAATCCAACTTCGTAAAGTATTTTTTCCCTGAAAGTCTGTCCAATAGGTCATCTATCAATGGAATCGGAAAGTTGTCCTTCAACGTCACCTTGTTCAGCGTCCTATAATCTACACACATCCGTAGGTCTCCTGTCTTTTTCCTCACTAAAACTATGGGCGAAGCATATTCCGACTCGCTTGGCCTTATATAGCCCTTTTCCAAATATTCATCCAACAGTTTCGTCAGTTCTGTTCTCTCTGAATACGACAACCTTCTAGGTCTACAATTAAAACATTTATCGTCGCTCAAACTTAATTTGATCTCACCATACACAGCTGGCTTGTATGGGCGTTCAGGTTTCAAATAATAATCCCTATACATGCAACCCAGCCTAGATATACCGTCATACCCAATACCCTCGCCAATAACGAAATCAGACCCATTTGAAACCCCTATGTCAATCGAAAAAATCGTACTATCAAAATCCTCATCACAAACCATATAGCCCGCCCCTTCAGAATCCGCGTCCTTTTCCCTATCACACGATACCAACTTAAGGCCAGCCTTGCCCAAAAAATCCCTCCCCAGAACACACTCGTACGACGTCGTCTCATCAGAGACGACAAGCATGTCAAAATCTATAACCCTGCCCCCAATCCCAACAAAACATCTGAATTTTCCATAAACATCCAATCTAGATGCATTTATTCCAAGAAAAATGCTTTCACAGCGTAAAAGAGAATTAAAATCAATATACTTCAAAATGTTTGTCTTTCGCACGAAACTAACAGCGCTGCCAGAATCCATCAAGCATTCTAAAGAAAATCTATTTTTTAAACTTATATTTAAAGAAAACTTATAATACCTTACATATTCATCATTCTCGAGAAGTTGTACAGCTGTTCTCCTTTCCGGGCAATTGGCAACCCGATGTTCCATGCTTCCGCAACCATAACATGCTCCTATCTTTCTCTTTGGCTTTTGACAATCGGAAGCAAAATGCCCAAATGAATTGCAGTTGAAACAGCGAAATGTTCCCACTCTATCTGTGTTTACCCGGTCACTTTTTAAGTGAAGACGACCACCGCTTTTCAGCTCGATTTTCGAAAATGCTTGTAGAAGTTTTATTTTACTGGTGAAACACTGGAAACTGGCTTGTAGTTGAAGCTGAGCATCAGGAATACCCTCGATAATATGCTCGATGAGCTCTTCTTCCTCGATGCCAAGTTTTTTTGACAAAAGTATCTTCTCATTATAATACTCTGAAAATGATTCACCATATTTCCACTTACGGGCTTCAAAATGTCTTCTCATTGTTAGCTTATTTTCTTTTTTAGAAAAACTTTCTTCCAATTCATCCAGGATAACATCTGTTGTAACCTCTAAAAAGTTATATTTTGAATGCAGCCACACTTGGGCTTTGCCCTTTAGTTTACACATTATCAACGTTTTCATCGTGTTTTCGTCTACGTCGAACACTTTGCTTACATTTTTGAGTTGGCCCACCCATAACTCTGGAAGTTTCTCACCTTCATACTCGGGTATCATGTCTTTTAAAACGTTAAACTCTATTTTCATCTGGTTTGAGCTTTGCGGTAAATCGACTTGTAGACTCTCTTCATCGTCTTTCTCTTCACTAACTGCAACCACTTCTCGTCTTTTTTCGGTCTCAGCTATCATTTTCAGAATATCATTTTCCTTTTTTAGTAACTCCTTTTCTCGTTGTATCAACTCCAACTCTTTTTCTAAAACACTCACGAAATTATGTCCAATGCTTTTTTCTGCCACTTTTTGTTGTTTTTCTAAACGATCTTTTGACTGTACTTCTCTATCATTTGACTGACCACCATCTTTTTCTTTTTGTAATGCACAATGACTTATTAGCTGACACTCATTTTCTTCCTGACTGTTTTCTCCATCATTTTCCACACGATCATTTTTATTATTTTCACCCACCTTGTCTATCATTATTACTTCAGACTGATCAATATCTCTTGGGCATTCGCCTCTCTTATCAGCCGGCACCTCACTCAGGCGAACAACTAGTGCACTTTTTGTACCGGTCGATGTCAGTCCGAGATGTTGCAACCAAAGACGCAATTGCGCTGAAGTGTAGTCGCTTCCACAAACACTATTAGCTTCCATGTTCTGTTTATTAAGTTTTTGGGGTTCTTCCTCCTTTTTTTTTTATACTTTCAGTTCTTTATTTAGAAAAAATTTATTTTATTTTTTGTTTGGATTCACAATCCCACTTCTGAGATTTTAAGCTTCTTCTTGCTTCCTTAAATAAAACGCGATCTTGTTCAATCAAAAGTCAGTTTTATAATAATTTCTTTATATCTTTACAAAAGGAAACTTAGCAACTAGCAAAGAGATAACTTAACGACTATGCTTTATTTATCCTTGTAGTGGTGCATTATGTACGCTATCCCAATGCAGACAAGCAAGAAAGAAAAGGACAAATATAGACATAGCAACCGCTTTATGTACATACATATGCATATAAACAATACTTCAGAATTGCGTACATAAGCACAAATACATATACATTAGTTTTAAATAAATACATATACCTATGCAAGAAATAAAAACGCGTGTAAAGCAAGCCACAGACCTTGCGACTGTTGGTACAACATGAGCAAGTTGTGTATAAGATTGTAAAGTGTGTGGGGTCGTCGTATGAAGTTGTGTATCGGTTGTACGAAATATTAAAAAGATTTGATTTTTTGGCAAGTTGTATAGACAGGTTGTAAAATTTAGGAGTGTGTTGTACAACTTCATTTCATTTTGTTCTTATTTTCGTTGTGGTCATATGAAAAACATCGCGCTCGAATTCAAATTTGCGTATAAAATGGAGAATTCAACAGAAATAAGTGATTTTATATAATTGTATGAGTTTGCGCGGAAGAATTGCTTTTGTATATGCATCGGAACTTTTGACAAAAGGTCATTGAATAATTCGTCTGACACCCAGGTGTAATTTTTATAGTCCAGTGGCTCACTTTCTTTTAATATTTCCAAAAGTTTGTTATTAGAATACGTTTTTTTATATAAATCACTCCTTTAAGCAAATTCTTTTTTTCTGTCCTTTTTTACGTTCTTCTTCTTATTTTGTCACCAAAAAAAAACCATCCATTACAATACGCGACATAACACCCGATGTCATGTTTACTCCAAAAAAAAAATTAAGAAATGAAGTTGTACTCTAATGTTGTACACGTTGTTGTAAAGTTTGTGGGCAAAACACACAACTTGTTAATCCAACGTGTTGTACCAACGGTCGCAAGGTGTATGGCTTGCATAACGTAAAAAGACAAACATTAAGGAAATTCACTGACACTACAATCCCTGACCATTACCTACCCTACATTTGTGTCAGTTTGGTTTATATTAAGTTTTAAGTGGGCGATTATTGCAACTTTTTGGTAAAAGCAACAACCTCGATTTCATTTCGATTGCGCAAATCGGGCTCGTATTGTATTTTGTAATTTATTATATTAATGCATTTGTTTTAGGGATGTAACGAATGTTCGCATTCGCTTTCGCATTCGCAAATTATTCGCTTACTTTTGCTATTTGCATTCGCTTTCGCATTCGGTAAAATGTAAGCGAATTTTTCAAGCGAATACTAACAAAAAAAAATTATTTCTTTTATGAAAATAGTTTGCAATTAACAAACGTCAAAAAAAAAAGAAAATTATTTTAAGCCAATATAAAAAAGATACATTCAAGAAAATCATTCTAATCAATGCTTTAAAATTTTAGTGGAAAAGTTTTCTATAAATAATTTCTCGTAGGTATCAAAATTAAACCAAATTCCAGCGGTGTTTGGAAATGTTTTTCAGTTTTTGAAAAAGAAAAGGCAGTGTTGGATTTCTATTTAAGACTAGTCTGTTCAAACTTTTGAAAAAATGTTGAGCACCATTCATTACTTCGTACAGCAAATTTCGAATCCAAACAATATTAAATAGTCCTTGTTTGTTGTAAATGTCACGCGAAGCAAGTGCCACTCATATTATTTGTCATGAAAATTTAAATTATTGAAAATATATTTCATATGTTTTTCATAAGATGAACAGAGTACTACTTCTGCAAGATTTTTTCAGGAAAAATTCATTCCAAGTTTTCTTAATCTGTATTTTGACAGCATTTCATATGAAATTTTGAACAGAGTACCAGGCTTTAGAGCGTAAGTACCAATTGGTTGATTGCCTAACATTCTGTAAGCTTATTGTTAATTATTATCTATACTTACTCTTATATAGATTTATTTGCAAGTGATATTTTAACGAATTGTAATATTTGCATTCGCTTTCGCATTCGCTTTCGCAAAAATCAAAATGTATTATTCGCTTTCGCTTTCGCATTCGCTAAACTGGTATTCGTTACTTCCCTAATTTGTTTTGCAAATTATTTGAGTTACACATAGTTCTAAAACTGTAAAGTATCTGGTTACTAAATTCTGCATTTGATTTTAAGGTAATCAGTAACATTAACAAATAGTAATGTAATTTTTTATTAATTTAACCAACAACAAAACGAGGACATTAATTACAAATATTACATAAAATAAATTACAAGATTTATTCTTAGATTGTTCGTGTTATCAAAAATATTGCATCGAGTACCAATAAGAAAAAAGAATTGAAGAGTCAAAAGTTTATATAGTTTTCAACACACCACATAGTTGTAGTCAGCTGTTTCCTTAATCTTACTAAAGACTCAAGGCTCAGTTACCCGACACTAATGTAAAGCAAGTGCAACAAGTAGAAAACAGCTGATCCATATTGTTATGTGAAAATTAATGCAAATCCTGTTTCCTACTGTTGCAGTTACTTTACATTACAGTTGGCTAACTGACCCTTAACTGATGCTTAAATTTTAAAATTTTCGCAATAATTAAAAATTTACTGCATTTTACTGGAAAAGTAAAAAACACATCTATGTATATACTCGGGCGTTGCATCTTACAACTCATGGCATTTGCAGTGTTGCCAATTCTGGGGGTCTACTCTGTAATTCGAAACGAAAGCAAATGCTTTCGAATTGTAATGTTAATAACCTACAAATTCGAAACATATTCTTTCGTTTCGAAATACAGAGAAGACTCCCCGCATCAGATGCAGCGCGGTGCTGAATTTCCGAACAGGCCCCATACTTTGTACCCAAACTTTTAATTTTGAGAAAAATTAATAAAATAAATAGCGATTGACAAACTGAATTTACTGAATAAAAATGTTGATGATCAATAGTTACGAATATTTGCAATTAATAATTTTTCCGATAGAATAACCTTAAAATTTATGTTTTTTTAAATTTTTAAAATAACATTTTATATATTTTCAGGACTTGGCTTCAAACTACAATACTAATCCAAAATAAGTTATGTATGTATAAAAAAAAATTATATATTATCTATCATTCCTTATTAAAAATGGATTTGCTTCGATTTTATCTAAACAATGTTAACATTGTAAGTTAAAACAAAATCTTTATATTTATCACTTCTTATATATTAATAATCCCTTTAAAATTATTTTTTGTTATATACATTTATCATTTACGTCACAAAATATGTTTAATAATCCTATCTACAATGTATTGTTAACCATTTAAAAACTTGGTATATTAAATATAGTTAACTAAAAAAAATTGATTTACGCTGCAGCCACACGTTTAATAAATCGCTTTCAATTTCATCACACATACTGTGTGTCAAAATTCCTTGAAATTGATTGTAGTGACGCAAATTGATAATCAATTTGATTCTTTCAATGCCACCGACGAAGAAACAACTCAAATTTGTAGCTTCAATCAATAGGTTTGTTCATTTACTAAAAATTGTTACGAATAACTCAAAAAGTTTGCACGGGGAGAGCGTCAAAAGAGTGAAAAAAATTGAGAGGCAAAATAATTTTTACAAATTATTACTAGTAAAATTTTTTCTTGCAAGAATTATCCAACCACCTGTTGTGTGTTTTGTTGTCAAATTAATTATTTAAAAAATATCTGAAAAAGGAAAACTGAAAAATGTGCATTTGTTTGTTAAAAAAACTTGTATACGTATTAGAGTTTCTACGCGGGGAAAAAAATCCCGGGAATTCCCGGGAACTATTTTTTTTTACAGATCCCGGGAAATTTTCAACGGGAATTTTCGGGAATTTAATATTTACGTTTTTGGAATTTGCTTTTTTTCATTGCTGTTCGTTGTCTTAACTATTACTTAAAAATACAATTTTGTAACCATGCATAATAGGGCGGGTCGATTTGTGTGGAGGCAAACAAATCGCTCAAATTACAAGGAAAATCGTATTCTAGGTATCAAAATAAGGCACTTTGCCAAAGGAACCATACCTCTAAAATGTATTTTGATGTCCCGACTTTTGATCCGAAAGGTCAAATTTTCTTGAAGGGTCAAATTTTGAAAAATCTCACTTTGACCCATTTAGAGTTCCTCAATCGAGTCAAAATGTATGACCGAACCCCACTAATTTTGGAGGGCCGACCCACCTATGCCAGAGGCACACCCCTGGCGGATTCACCATACAAACATTTGTGATTTTTTTAAATATTTTTTTTTTGTTTTTAATTTAAATGTTGTATGTTTTTTTCATAAAATTATATTTTTTATTGACACCATTTTATTAAATTCATGTTTTTGAAATTCCCGGGAATATAACATTTTTTTCTCGATTCCCGGGAATTGGAAAAGTCCGGGAAATTAGAAACTCTAATACGTATGTCAAAAGATAGCATGTTTTCTTAATTTATTGTTTTTCTTTCATTAAGCCACATAAATTCAATTTTAATGGCAAATCATTTTGTTTGTTCTCATATATCGTCGCTGTTTTAACTAACCGACCTAACTGACATTTTTTGAAAAATTAGTTTTCCCGTCAATTTCTAAAAAAAAATTGCAATTTAAAATATCAAACAAAATATATACATCAGAAAAAGTGCAATCATGATTTCCATCCATAGTTCTGATATGAATAAAATTTTCTTGCTAGATTTTACAAGTAAAACGTTCATTTACTTTTTCATATTTGGGAGAGTAATTTTGTATATTTCTGCCTTACTCTCTCGTTGCTAGTTTCTGTTGGGAAAGTAAATGAACAGACGTAATGTGTGCTGTGACCAGCTGTTCAAATTGAAAATTATATTTCCATATAAATGGATAGGTGAATTTGAAAAAAATCTAGTTTTCAATTAAAAAGTTTGTGTTAGTAAAAAAGTGTGAGTGAATAGAAAGGCAAAAATTGAACGTGTGGCCCCCAAGTTAAATATTTGAACAGTCAATTTTTATATTCAATAAAAAAAAGAGGAAAAGAAAACTGTAATCATATTAAATTTTTCGTTGCCACACCTTTTCCCATACATTTTTCATATGTCATCTTTTATCACCGTATTGCGCCTTTTTTCCAGTTTTCAGTCAGCTACGCAGGGTTGCATGGAAAAATTTCGGCACATGAAAAATGTATGGGAAACGACTATAAGGATAAAGAATTCGGTCACAGTGTTCATGTTCCTCATAAAATGTATAAAGCATACATGTATTCAAAAATTCTGAAAAGAAAATTCACAAATATACATAATTCCGATATAACGCAACTGCAAAGTATCAAATTCGGGGCGGAAGTATTATGGCATGCCCATTTCTGTCAAAGAACTTATAAGTAATAATTTTTCATTAATTCATATTTAAAAAAAAAATCCAAAAATTTTAAAAATATAATTCCGATAGATAAGTTCATTAAATTATTCCTATTTGTAGCCTGCACGGCTTACTTAACCACAACGCTTTGAGGTAGAGGTTTTGGCCGAAACGAATGCTGAAATAAAATTTGCAGAACAAAAGTCAAATTTGTATTAATTGAAACAAAAAACTTACTTCTCTGTCTCACGGTTCGAAAGAAAGATTTCTTTCTACATCGTGGGGCAGACTGTTACTGTTTTATGTGTATTTTAAAAATTTATTATGCACTGAATTACAGGAAAAAAAAAATACATTTAATTTTATAATTATGCTGCATTTAAATGCTTAATTTTTAATAATATTCACCCTTATTCCAGTTGTCGACATCGACGTCACTTTAACACAATACCAAAAATTTGGGGCTTATTTACTCCCTATCGAGAACAATTTTGTGCTACTGACAATCTATTTCCGTTCCCTAAGGTCTAGAAAATAGCATAAACCTGCCAACAGGAGTCATTTGTATTCGACAACGGACACACAAGCCCCAATATTTTGGTATTGTCTTAAAGTGACGTCGATGTCGACAACTGGAATAAGGGTAATTAAATATTTGTTTTTGTGAATAATTTATTTAACGGCATAGTGAATACCTTATGTATTTTAAGAGCTACAAAACAACAAAGAAAATACATAAATATATTTATAAAAAAAAGTTTATTACAGCTTCAAAAACTTTTTGACAGCAAAAAGTTTTAAAACATACTTTTTCAACACTTCCAAATGAATTTTATGGCAGAATTATGAATGAAATACTGGAACATAAGAAAATAACTTTTAAATTGCATTAAAGAATAAATCAGAGACAAAATAATTTTAACTCTTCTATATTTCACTTATTATATAATTGCCAAATTCATTTGAAAATGTAATTGAAAAAAAAAAAAAAAGAAAACGAATAGACAACCATATGCATATTTATTTACTTTACTCTTATAAATCTCAACGTATATTCTGGCAATGATTCTGGGTACTTTTTTCCAAAAGCGGAATTTGCGAATGTTGAGAATAAACAGTTTCTATGGACATATTGTGATCTTTACATTTTGTACATGCACCGAAAAAACGCATCATCCGTGAACGTAAATTGTGACGTTTTCGCCGATTTTTTCTACTACCACTATTTATGTCGCTATCTGTTGTATTGTTGTTGATAGCTGAATTGTATTCAGTATCCATGTCATTATTAACAGCATTACTAGTTTCTGCAACAGCGCAGCGTTGTGAAAGTTGTTCATAATAAATGAATTCTTCACGACGACTCCGTCGTTGGGTTTTTGGTGATTCAGCCACTTCGATATCAATTGCAGAGTCACTGCTGCTACTGGGCCCACTACTGACCGCTGAACTGGTTTTCGAAAGATTTCCGGTTAAAGGTGTTGATTTCTTACGAGTTGCTAAAGAATTTGAACGTCGCCGAAGGAAACCTAAAACAAAAATTAATATGCAAAAGATCATTTTGAATTATATATCGTCACAAAAAATTTAAAAAGGTGTGATTTCAAATCACATTCAGACTTAAACAGGCATATTCTGGAAATAACAAGATTTTAAAATCACAATTGTGATTTGATGGTGTTCTCAAAATCACAAAAGTTTTGACTTTTCGGTGTGATTTTACCCTTTCGAAAACTCAAGAAAACAGCTGGAGGTCTACTATGTAATTCGAAATGAAAGAAAACGCTTTCGAATTTACATGTTATTAAGATACAAATTCGAAAGTGTTTTCTTTCGTGTTTTGTTTTAAAAAAATGCAAATTAAAAATCAAATAACAAAATTTCTTGCAAAAGAAAGTGTCTTGAATTTTTTCGTAATTTTACGAAATTCTTTCGTAGAAAATTGATAATTTTACTATAAAAATCAATAAAAAAGATATTAAGTTATTCATTTCATTAATTTATTGCGCATTTCAAAACTAAGTGATTGAAAAAATAACCAAGTGATTTCAAATAGGCAGGCATTTAGCTGACCGGTTTAAAATCACAAAAATGCAAAAATTTTTATCTGCAGAACACCTTTCTTGTGATTTCAAATCACTTTTACAAAAAGTGATTTTCAGAACATGCCCGAAAATTACACATGAGATTTTGTGCTGTTCTCTAAACTTCAGTGTTTTGTATTTTTCAATGAAATTAAACTTAAAGTATTTTTGCATTAAAACAAATAATTGTTCAAGAAAATTAATAAATAAATCATTGAGTAATATATTTTAGGAATTTATTATGGCGTTCGACAATTAGTAGTCCCAAAAATAGCCAAGCAATTTGAAAAGTTGGAGACTTAGTGCCGGTCCAGATTTGCAATTTTTGTTGCAGTAACCTTTTGTTTTTTAGTGCAAAAGAGAGAGAGGAATACAAAAAGTACCCCAGTGGGAAAAGATAATGAATAATAAGGAAAAGGTAATGCACAGCATGCATAATTTTTTATTACAGAATGATTTTTAATGATGGCATGGATTAGCCTGTTTGCAGAAAACAGCCAGGGTCTATTGCGGTAATCGAATCCACGACCTCTGCACTAAGAGGCTAGCATCGCTACCACTTATCCACAGGGGCACCTGTGCTGCAATAAAAATTTCAAGTCTGCGCAGAGACTTAGTTGGACGTTTTGAAATCAGAAAATTATATGAACAGAAACCCTATTTCGTGATTTCAAATCAATTTTACCCCTTTTAGACGCGGAAAGTTTACTTTGCAAAGTCTTTATTCAGCTGGGAGAATAACAGAAATATATAGTATTCCTCTCTCTGTCTTTCACAAAGCTGAATTAAGACTTTGCAAAATAAACTTTCCGTGTCTAAAAGGGGTATTTGAAATGTGATTTTCAGAACATGACTGATATGTATATACATATACACACATATTAAGCCCGAACTTCCCACCAAACAGAATTTTGCTTTTGAGGCTGCATTGTAGTGTAAAATAATTTTAATTAAATTTAAATATACCCCTTTTAGACACGCAAAGTTTACTTTGCAGTCTTAATTCAGCTGTGTGAAAGACAGAGGGAGGAATACCGTCTCATTCTGTCTTTCACACAGCTGAATTAAGACTTTGCAATGTAAACTTTCCGTGTGCAAAAGGGGTAATGTTTAGCAAAATTTATTTTTGAATAATTGATTTTAAAATTTGATTAATTTCTAGACGGCTATAAATGCTTCATTATTTTAGGTCTTAATTTCATAATTGTAAAAGTTTTACTCACTCATAGTGGTATTTATATTGCTGCCATTGAGATCTTGATCTACAAGATTGCTGAAGTTTAGTGAGAGCGGTTGTATGGTAGCTATAGTTTTTGGCACCTTATTACCGGCAGGAGCAAACATGCCCATTGCAGCATGATCAAAGGTATTATTATTATTATTGGAATCTGGTGTTAGAGGTGTTGCATACATCTCACCACTCGGTTTATTTTCAGGTGGTATTGGTGAGGGTGTTAAAATTCTATCTGTTTGTGTGGATTTTTCCTTACTCTCTTGCGGGTACAGCAAACTTTGTAGAGATGTTGTGCCTAGTGTAGAAGCAACATTAATGCTGCCAAATGAGCCAGAAAAACGTTGAGTTAAGCTCTGTTGTTTTAGTTTGTCCTTACACAAAGAATATTCAATACGCATTATGTCCAAATTCTGCTTCAAGCGAAAATTTTCAGCATTTTTTTCCTCCAGTTTGCTTTGTAAATAATCATTCCGTTCCTTGACACTCAACAGTTCTTCATACGTTTGTTTGTCGACAATCATGTCGTTTTCTGAAACCAATTCTTTGGCGGAAAGCGATGATGTTGTAGCAGTGAGATGATCATAATTATCGGTATCTTGGTCGCTTTGCATATCATTATGATTATGCATACGAACTAAATCATTTGTGCTACGACGTAGTAGGCCAAGTTTTTTAGAATCATTCATTAATTCTGGTGCCGTTGTCTCCCTGCTCTGTAATGTCTCAGGCATTGAACTGTGCCTTTGAAATTTGTTGGAATTGCGACGCTTCTCGTCTAGTGCTTTTATATTGGCAATATACTGACCAACCTTACTCTCAACATGCTTATAACGTCTCTTAGTATATTCAGAGTGTATGTCCTGATACGATACAGATTT
The DNA here is from genome assembly GCA_944452675.1 of Tachina lurida. Classification (NCBI taxonomy): domain Eukaryota; kingdom Metazoa; phylum Arthropoda; class Insecta; order Diptera; family Tachinidae; genus Tachina; species Tachina lurida. Next base: position 38,435,908 of record OX101754.1, on the reverse strand, counting down.
GTTTTGAGCGTGACTTATGAACTCTGGCTTCTTGTTCTCAAGTTCTAGAATAAAGAAAAATTACTAGGGGTGCTCTGTAAATCGAGCGTTTTGAAATCGTGCGATTTCCAAAATCGAAATACAGTGTTCTACTGATCGGACGATTTAGTGCATTCGAAGTTAAATTCGAATAAAATATCTTACAACATCTAAAACATTAAAACCAATTAAACAGTTGAAATAAGTCAACTTTTTAATTGAGCTCTTGCCTGGAAATTAGGCGATTTCAAAACGCGCGAGCTACAGAACACCCCTGTACATTTGTTTTACAGGTTTATTAGATCCAAATTGGAAAATGTTTTTAAAAATTAACATCCTTACTTACATATATACATAACGATCTATACATATGTATATATAAAACGGAATGTGTGTTTGTTGGTGTATAGTCTACAAAGTGGGTTTAAATTATGTTACTCCTTCCACATAGTATTTAACAGATTTTATAACATTAACATTTAAAAAATTTTTCGTGTATGAAAAAGTCCACAAAAGGTATTTTTTTAATTTTGGGGAGGGTGTTGCAAATTGCCCGCCCCAGTAATTGATTGAAAAATAACTTCGTCATTAAATGATAAATGTTATCGACTAATTTTCAAAATGCTCTTTGCATATGGATTTTTTTAATGTTGGGAGGATGAGAATGGGGCTTAATGAGTCCGCCAAGAAAATGGATTATCAAATTGCTTTATCGTTTGTCGACCAATTTTCAAAATTTTTTTTGCATATTGTAAAGGACCACTAATTTTAGTTTTTGTGGGGGGAACCAAAAAAATTTATTATCAAATATCTGTAATTTCTGGAACATTTTTCAAAATTCATTTTGCATATGGAAAGTCTCCTATGAATTTATTTTTTTTTTTTGGAAATTAAGGAAAGTACCCGCAAGTTGAAGTGAATATCAAATAACTATCATATCTGGACCAATTTCCAAAATTCTTTTTTCATATGGAACATATACACTACATTTTTTTAATGGGAAAGGGAGGAGGGTGTTGAAAATTGTCCGCCCCAATAATTTCTTATCAAATACCTTCGTGATATGGAGACCAATTTTCAAAATGCTTTTTTCATATGGAAGAGCTTTTTAATGGGAGGGAGGGTGAAATGTGCCAAATGTGAAAGTGAGTTTGTTTGTTTGTTTGCTACGCTTTCACGCGCAAACAACTAAACCGATTTTGAAAGTTCTTTCACCAATAGAAAGGTACATTACCAGCGTCAAAAATAGGCTATTTTAAAAATAAAATCTCCAAAACATTTTTGGTTATGTTACCAAAAATAAGCGCAATAAAAATAATCATATGTACTACACTAGGTTTACGCTATCTATTTGCCGAATTACATCTAAATCCCTTCACCGGCCTTCACGTTACATATGTACATATATGTTAATAAATACTTATCCAAATATAGAAATTTTACATTTATAATATTCATTAGCATTAAATAGATGAAGAAAATACTGCATAGTATACTTAGTTACAGTTTAAAATTTCATGTTCATACCTCGCAAATCATTTGGTTCACTGGCATTTGTTTTGCCACTGGTCTCTGACGATAAACAAAAATCATTTGAGGATTGTGTTGAATCACCTTGGTTTTCTAGAGGCGAACACGATGAAATATCACTCTGTTTTTCATTTGTTTCTTTGTTTGATAAAACATTCTGCGTACGACGTGGTTTGTGGTGAGGAAAAACAAAATTTCTTCCAGAATCGTGGGAAAATTCTAAATCGTCATCATGCGGAAAACTTTCATCTTGAATGCTCATTTTTCCACTTCTTAACAGCAAATAATTGTAATAGTGGTTTTTAACTCACTCAGTTTATAAAATAATTATACGATTTAATTAAATACATATCGCTCATTTACTTCATTAGTGTCATAACTCAAAAAATGCGTTTTTTGAGTTAATAATGCAAAATATTCGGCATTTTGTATTTTATCTCGTGTAAAAATTTCATATAAATATATTTTACGACCACCTCGTGAGAGAATAATAATTTTTCATTTCTTCATTGAGTTGTATGTAAATTGAAAACTTTAAATGCGTTTTCTGCAAAACTAGTTTTTTTTTAGTTGTGACACTATTGAAGTAAATGAGCGATAGGTAAGTAAGAAGTAATAAAGAACTACCAATTACTGTTATATTTGAAAATTGTTTTTGTAAAAACACTGTACAAATATACGTACAGTTTGTCAAAAAAATGTTTTCAATGTTCGAAAATTCTAGTAATTTTACATTAAAACATGAATTACAACAACAAATAAATTCTTTGTTGTTTTGTTTTTGCGCATACCGTTAGCTCTGCTTGTCTACGACAATATGACGCCAAAGTTCTGCAGTAATAAGCATTCATGACAACAACAAAGAGTTAAACCATTTCTTGTACGCCGTTGTCAAAAAATGTTTTCAATTTAAAAGCAAATAACAAAAATTCCCTATTTCATGGAGATTTTTTACGTCTGCATTTTTTTAAAACACGGTATTGCATGTAAAATACTTTTTTTAGGGTACATTCATAAAATATTTGTCTTACCTACAAGTGACGTTGGAAATTCATTTTAATAAGTGCCCGGAAAACAGGTTAACAATAATTTTATTCAATTAGTATGTTTCAATTATTACAAAGGAAAACCCTGCAAAGTAATTGAAGCACAGCCGCGAATAACGTTGTAAAAGACAATTTTTAAAAAACCAGTTTTTTCACAGATTACCATTAACATAACTCTCTTGCGTTGTTCAAATATAAAACCATTCAAAATTATGCATCTTATCGCCGTCAAAATACAATTACAAATCGGTCAGCCAGTGCAAAACTTTGTAAGTAACTAATAAAATCATGCAAACGAAATTGTCGAAAATAGTTGATAAATGTAGCAGAGATACAAAAAGAAAATCTAATGCTAGTTATCATTATTTTCAATAAGCTAAAAAAATTTAACGAAAAAACCAATCTTGCTTCAAAATACGTTTATTGGCTCTCCTGAAAAATTATTATTTTGTCACTTAAAACGTTATTCGCGGGTAACCTTCAATTGTTGAAATATTTTCCCTTAATCTCAGGAAAGTTTATTATATCATTAACCGTGCTGAAAATAATATAGACTGGAACCAAAGCATTCGGCGCATTGAAAATAAAATAATAAGAATTATTGTAGATAAACCGCATTCCAGCACTAGAGGACTAGCAAACCAAATCAGTAATGACTGCGGGGTAAATGTATCACATGAAAGAGTTCGGAACGTGCTCAAAAATCATGAATATTTCTCCAGAGTTCCTTTGGTGTACAGGTATAAAACAATTTTTTTATGAGAAAGCTAATGTTTTACTATCACAATGGACCACAAAAAGTTTGGCGCAATCCTCTGACAGCACTAGAAAATAAAAATGTAAATTCGGATTTTAGAAGGTATAATGATAATGTAGGAAGTTTATCTTGGCATTCTGAAGAGCGAATTATCTACCTGTACATTTTGTCTTCAAAGTTAATATCAATAAGTCGCATGACAGTTGAAATTGCCTGTGCATAAATTTTTGTTTTAGAAAGTTCAAAATTGTGTGAAATATGTATGATACAATTATTAAACACAATGAATTATACAGGCCAATTATGAATAAAATTCAGCGAGAAATTTTTCCCGGAAACAATTCCAACTAATAGTAAGAAATAGGGGAAACAAAAAATTCTAATTGGAAAAAATTTCTCGCGGAATTTTATTCATAATTGCCCTGATAGTTTACATATCGTCCCCTCAATAAAACAATAGTGTATACGAATGTACACTATAATTTGTTTATTGCATAACAAGAGTCTACATAACTGATTCCGCCACATATTTAAATGACCACAGCTTAAAAACATTGAATATTTTCTGAAATATTACTGTTTTTCCAGATGTCTAATAACACAAAAACTTTAAACTCCATTATCTCGAAACGGCTAAAAAATTATACACTATTGTTTTATTAAGGGGACGATATTATGGTGAATTTTTAAACATATTTCGAACGATTTTGAGAATCATTTTTGAGCCAAAATCAAACTACTAACTTGTAAAAAGCAAACCAGTAGATAAAATACAAGCAATATTAAAGAATTTTGAAAAGAAATGTATCAAATGTTATTTTCAAAAAAGTATTAAAAATATATTTTACGGTATATATAAGCAAAACAAACATAATGTGCCTCTTACATTTTGTTCGGTTTTAAATCGATTCGTTTTTTTTAAACTCGCTTTCCATGATACAGGTAGGTATGTATTTTATGTATGGCTGTAAAAATATTGTGCATAAAAAGTCATACTTATTCATAATTTTCAAGATTTATTAAACTTAATCCATTTCCATACAATTCTATACTGTTTTCTTAATAATTTTTTTATTAAAAAAAAAAACGGATTTATATTGTATGTGATATATGAAGTGCCCCATACAATTGATTTTGACTTGGCAGCACTATTTTCTATGAAAGAATATAATTTTGAAAATACCTATCGCTCATTTACTCAAAAAACATCATAACTCGAAAACCAGTTTAAAAAAAAAAGCATTTTAAGTTTTCAATTTACACACAACTTAATGGAAAAAGAGAATTTTATTTTTCCCTCAACAGTTGAGTATACAAGATATTTGTATGAAATTTTTACACAATATGAAGAACGATATGAGGATTAATTCTGTATCATAAACTCAAAAAATGAATTTTTTGAGTTATCACATTCTTTGAGTAAATGAGCGATATGTCTTTCTAATCAATAACAAACGCAAACATGAAAATCTGTTGAGAATATACATATCTACTTATTAGCTCTTAATAAATAAGTTGTTGTTAAAGAAAAAACACGTTAAATTTCCTATTATAATAATTTATATTATTAAAAATTGCGATTTGTGTCCCGATTCAAATGTATAGGCAACATGAAAAGTGTAGGATCGAATTGCTTATTGCATATTTTACGGTATTATTTATATGTATGTATGTACGTACGTATGTATGCATGCATGTTAGCAGCTGTTTTACTGAACCTTTTACTTTAACCTTTTTTCTCTTCACCTTCAGTGAAGCCAAGTTTTGTATATGCCATTTATGGGGTAAGCAAAACATCAACACAAAAACAACTGACTTATGATTATTTATGTTGATGTTTGTCTATATTTGGCTCTTTCATGCCAACTGTATTTGGGAAAGAGTAAAAGCTAAAAAGTTTTCTTGTCTCCTTACACCAACAACAAAAATACTTTCTGATTTTCTTCTTATTTACTGTTTTCAGTTTCTTCTTTGCTTACACCAATTTTTCATGTTAAAGTTTTTGTGGTCCGATTATAAAACTTAATTTAAGGTTTTAAAATTGTAAAAAAAAACAAAAATTAATAAAAATTATTAATTCAAACATTTAAAGTGAACGTGATGAAAATTTGTGTATGAAAAGTGTTGTCCTTCCTAACAGTTTATATTGGAATCAAACACTGTTTGCTCTTAGAAAATATTTTATAGCCAAGAAAATAAAAGTTATTCGAATAGGAAGCAAAAAGTAAAGATATTTTAATTTGTGGTGAGTGTGATATTTTGCTAAATAGCCGCCAAACTGGAGCGTATTCCGGAATATCTACGCGACACAGTCGATTGGTTAATGGGGTAAGTTAATCATCTTATGTCCATTATTTTAAAAGTCTTTAGATGTTTGCAATTTGCAAATTATTTTCTTTTCGACGCAGTTCCCCACCTCCTTCGATTTGTTTTGGGTTACTTGCTACTTTCCTGACACTGTTCTGCTGTTGTTGTTGGTTTAGTATGGCATGGGAATATGTAGCTTTTTTTTAATATCCACCATTTGGCTTGATGCCAATTGGCCTCGTTTTCATCACAAATTTTGAGCAGTGTGTAATTTTGTTGGTTTTCTCGTATTTTCACTTCTCTTGGTCACCTCTTCCTTTGCTTCTTTACTTTCATCATCAGCCTATTTGATTGTAGCAGGCAGCAGTGGCGCGAGCAGAATTACTGTTGTTTCTTTTATTTTTGCATTTTTAGCTGTTATTTTTGTTGCTGATTTTATTTTTGTTGGAACAACTTTTTGTTGTTGATTTTCTATAATTATTATGTATGTATACTTTGTAATATTTTTCTGATGTCACAGGAAGGAGATGGTATGAAATTGAATCGTCTGATACTCGATTACGTTGCTAGTTTGAATGAATTTGCAGCTTTTTGTTTCATCATCGCTTTTTGGTGGGTTGCGTTGAGCACAACTTGAGTTTTTCTTCATGATTGGTTTTTCTTTTATAACTTATATACATACATATGTATGTACATAACTGCATAGGAACATATTTACACATGTATGCATATCTGTACATACATTGTTTATGTACAACATATGTATGTATGTACCCTGCAGAAAATGCGAATAGTGAAATTGTAGTGATTTACTAGTGACATTGTCAGTAGTACTACTGACCAGGTGTATCCCAGCCAATGTAATTATCTACTGACATTTAACATTAGCTTGTCATTGAAAATCCACCACTAGACTGTAGCAATACTGACTAAGTAGTTCTTTTGGGACCACATGGAGACATTGGAACCAAAGATTCACTAGTAAATTTTAGGGGCTCCAGTCTACAATATCGATATTTCCTCCCTCCATGTCAATAGTAAAATTGTAGTGATTTACTAGTGACATTGTCAATAGTACAACTGAATAGGTGTACCGCAGCCAATGTAATTGCCTATTGACATATAACATAGGGTTGTCATTGAAAATCTACTAGTAGACTTTAGCACTATTCATTTACGACCATATGGAGACATTTGAACTATAGAATCACTAGTACATTTTAGTGACCCTCGTCTACAATTTTATAAGGGTTGGGCCAACAAACTTAAATACATACATACCTACATACATATGTACGTAAGTTTTTAACATTATTGCATAGCATAATAAAAAAGAAAAACAAACTATTGACGCGTTCATTGACAATATCAACAGAAATACATTAGAACTGTTGTCTCTAACGCATCTCTACTCGCGCATAAAAGGAAAATTGTAGACATATCAACTAGTGCAATTGTCGCTAGAGAAAAGAGTGTTGACATAGAGACATATGGCACTAGGCTGGCTAGAGGGTACATACATGGCCCTATTGTCTGCCTACATTGAAAATCAACTACGTTCAACACTACGTTCTTTCCTCAATGTCCTTATGACGACTAGTCGCACATACATGTGTATGTGTGTATGTAAATACATCCTTTCAATAAAATGACGTACATTTAATCAGGCCATACACAAATGAGAATTCGTGCATACTCTCTACCCAGTGAACATATTTTTTTTTTTTGGCGAAGTTTGATGACAGAACCAGTGTTGGGATTTGGCTATTCTTAAATTGTACAATGAAAATGGTAAAATTGTACCAAATTAACATCAATTGTACCAAAAGATAGCCATCTGCTACTTAAACATACAATCGTAAAGGCTGGAACAGAATAGTAGCTGTAGTACAACGTGATGAGTAGTACTGCAAGCTGTCAAAAGTTAAAAACTGTTGTTTTAAAGGGAAGTAAATAGAATGCGTATTTGTGGTAGTCGTTGCAGTGGAAGTTGAAGCCAAAAATTCCAAGTTTTGAACTTGTTTTGCGCGAGAAAAAATAAATTGGTTTATAGGTCAGCAAGGATTACCGTGCTTTTGAGTAAAATATTATCTAGTCAATTATTATTAGTAATTTCTTTATTACATTTAGCAATTTTTCGCTAACCTGCGATTTTTTTTGCATTTTTTCCGAACTTTTTTTATTTTTAACGGCATTGGCGATTTCTAATCAATTCTAGGGCTTGCTTCCGATTTTGAAACTTCTCACCAATTTTTGCAAAGTCCACGATATTAGTGACTAGCATATTTTCAGCTTCCTGACAGTTTCGCCGATTTTTAAACAATATTAAACTTCGTTATCGCTGTTACTAAGTTTTTGGAAAATTTTCGTCACTTTCACAGATTTTTAATCAATATTATGACTTATTTCAAATTTTGCAACTTTTCGCTAAGTTCCCTATAGAAGCGAATTTTTGCATGTTTTCAGAGTCTTAACATTTTTGCCGATTTTTAAACGATATTATACTTTGTTGTCAGCGGGATGACAACAATTAACTTTTTATGAATTTCGTCTCTTTCACGATGTTTACCGATTTTCTTGCATTTCTAAACTTTTTTGCTGGGTAACTAACAATGGAATAAAATAACAAAAAATTTAATTTAAACGTTTTTCTGTGCAAACTATATAAAAGTGATTTTAATCAATCAATAAAAAGCACTTTTTAACTACTTTTGTGAAGTGAATTATTTTCACACCCAAATTTCAGATTTTTATAGCACCGAAAACATAATTTTTATTGAGTTAAAAAATTTCAAAAGAAAACCACTTCCTTCCAAGGCCACGTTAATGTAAAATTCATTGGTTTTTACCTAAATTTGAAGAGGTTTAATTCAGTAGATGTGCTGTTTTTTTTACTTCTTTTTCCTCACTTTTTTTTGCTTCAAATAAAATATTTTATTTAGGGTTTGTTATGAGAATTCTTATAATTTAACGCACTAATAATCCCAGATTATTATTTTACTTATTCTGTAAAATATTTTTTATTATCAAAAATACATTGAAATTGATTATTGAGGGGTTTAGCTGGATCCTATGCGCATTTCACTGTTGCTAATGCAGATCATCAGGGAACCTTTACCCAAACATTTCCTTAGAACAACTAGAGTTATTATGTTAAACTTTCATTTCAACAAATGAGAAGTTCAACAAATATCAAAGTTGAAACTAGAACTCAATAACCAACATGTTTTATATTTTCTTATACCCCTTTTAAACACGCAAAGTTTACTTTGCAAAGTTTTAATTCAGCTGTGTGAAGGACAGAAGCAGGAATACTATATCTTTCTGTCTTTCTCCCAGCTGAATTAAGACTTTGCAAAGTAAAATTTCCTTGTGCAAAAGGGGTATTACTTTACCATTACCCCTTTTAGACACGGAAAGTTTACTTTGCAAAGTCTTAATTCAGCTGGGAGATAGATAAAAACATATAGTATTCCTCCCTCGTGTCTTTCACACAGCTGAATTAAGACTTTGCAAAGTAAACTTTGCGCGTCTAAAAGGGGTACATTGTTACATTGGCTGGCTTTTTCAAGCTCGAAATTGTAGTTGTAAATACATACCTCTTTTAGACACGCAAAGCTTAATTTGCAAAATCTTAATTAAGCTGTGTGAAAGACATATGGAGAAATACTATCTCTCTCTGTCTGTCTCCCAGCTGATTTGAGACTTTACAAAGTAAACTTTCCGTGTCTAAAAGGGGTAAAAGAGTGTATAAAGAAAGTAGATGTATATAACAACAACAACTATTCAAGAATAGAGTGTTGTCACACAAGTATTACCCCTTTTACACACGGAAAGTTTACTTTGCAAAGTCTTAATTCAGCTGGGCGAAAGACAGAGAGAGATAGTATTCCTCCCTCTGTCTTTCACACAGCTGAATTAAGACTGCAAAGTAAACTTTGCGTGTCTAAAAGGGGTATTTTTTGACATGCTGCAGTCAAGTATATAATTAGTGTTTTATAAGAATTGTTATACTTTAAGCTTAAGTTTAACATTTGTTAACACAATAATTCCAAAGTTTCTAAAAACTTTCACAAATAAAATTCAGATATACTGCAAATGCAATTTAATAGTAGGATTCGTTGTCTTCATTTTCCACTAGGTTTGATTCGCTGAGGAAGAAGAACTTGGCCATAGTGGCCATTTCCTTCATAGAACTCGGAATAAGATTTTTTCACTGTTATAAATTTTCTAAAAAATTTCACAAATAAAATTCAGATATATGTACTTCAAATGCAGTTTAATAGTATGAATCGTTGTCTTCACCAAGTTATATTTTTTACAAGTTCTATAAAATATTTCACAACTACAATTCAGATATACTGCAAATGCATCATTCGTTGTGCCCTGTGTGCCCCTGTGACTGAGTGGTAGCGATGCTAGCCTCTCAGTGCAGAGGTCGTGGGTTCGATTCCCGCCATAGACCCTGGGTGTTTTCTGCAGACAAGCTAATCGCTTCGCGGGTTGTGTTTGTTTAAAAAAAAATTAAATCTTTTCAAAATCGGTGCAGTAGTTGCGGCGTAAAAGGGATTACAAAAAACATGTTTGCCTATTAATTGTAGAGATAAGAAGTCGATAGATGTTCGGCACTTTGGTACTACTTTGGGCAGCTCAGATGTAGATGCAACAACCTCTTTACATAAAAAAATTATGATTACTATGTTGAATTTTGCTTTTTTAAACGTCTATCGATTCTATCTTGCGTGCAGCGATCTGTTGATGACACAGCCATCATATTGCAAGAACTTTGAATGGCACAGATCTGTGAAAAAATCAACTAATTAAAAGAATTATATTATTGGAGCTATGCTCTTTATGGCACGATACAGGAGTTAGGGCGTGATTTTCGTAATAAAAATAATCGACACTATTATAGTTATAAATTTATTTTTGGTTGGATTTCTTTGTACTTAAAAGCATTAAAAGCAGAGTACGTAAGTACACGAAACAAAATGTTTGATTTTGTTTTGTTTCGTTCTTTGAAGTGCGTGAAACAAAAACAAAACAAAAACAATGATAACGATTCCTTAATTTGTTTTTGTATTGCTTTTGCACATGAGCACAAACCAGAGAATGGAGCCGATAGGCTGTAAGCCGGTTAACGGTTATAAATTTGAACAATTTTATCATAAAAAGAGTCACATTTCGAACTAAAGTCATAAATAGTAATAATACTTAAAAATATAAATGCCTACCTTCAAGCTGTCAAAACGGACGATGCGATATTGTCACTACCTAAACACTCATAGAGTCGATTGGCATAACAAAAAAAAAATCAACATTTCGATAAAAAAAAATTCGTAAATTCCTTTTTTTCAAATCTGATCCAGAGTGGGCCGGCCACAAACAATACATTAATCGTACGTAGTTGGGAAAGAAAATAATGGGAAACAAATAGAAACGTTTTGAAATATTTGCGGCGAATTTGACATCATCATATAATATAATTTTATTACATTGTTATTTCACACATTAGATTTGTTTTATATAACTAAGCAGTATAGCTCTAACCGGGTGTCCTAAGATACCTCTCTTCTTTTTTTAAATAAAAATTCCGCGATAAATTTCTCCCTTTTCCAATTAATTTTTTTTTGTTTTCCCTATTACTTAGGTTAGGTTAGGTTAGGTTAGCAGGCTGCTTTTAAGGAAGGGTGAAATTTAGAGTCCAACTCACTTACAGCTGGTGAAGGAAGAGATAGAAGTAAGCTTCATTATCTTACAACTCTGCTCTTTGCACATTTTTTGATAATGCAGTGTTGCAGCGCCATCTGGTGGCAAATGAGGCGTATTAAATTTTAAAGCTGTGTTTTAGTAGCCATTTTATTGGTTATTTTACTTCGCCAATGATTCTGCTACACAACGAAGGAGGGCGCTCTGATGTTACATTAGTATTAGTATTTGATGAAGTCGCTATAGTTTTTAGTGACCAGTGCCTTATGCCTGCATCACTTGAACTTTTCCCACAACAACTGATACAAAGGACACTAATGCACATCAGGAAAATTCGTGGTGTTGTTATTTTTAATGACTGTCGGAGACCGGGCTCGAAGTCATTACCTTCGGTTTTTGTAGTCAACGTGCTAACTACTGCAGCCAACGCCACCCTCTTCCCTATTACTTGCTATTGTTTGAAATTATTCTCGGGGAAAAATTTCTCGCGTAATTTTATTCATGATTTGTCCTCTTAATAAATATTTGATGTTAAATACTAAAGTCATTGAATTTGTACTTCCCTTTAATATTGGCATGTTTCACAATAACGAAAGAAAACATTCGACTTAAGATTTATACTGAAAACAAAAACAAATTTTCGTATTTTGTTGTTGTTTTCAATACAAATTTTCAGTCGAAAGTTGTCTTTCGTTATTGTGAAACAGGCCATATATCTTTAATTCTTATAAAAAAAAAATTTATAAAAAGCACTTGACACAACCGGTAAGATTCTTATGCAAAACTTAAATGAAAGCATCAGCGAAGAAATGAAGGAAAAATAACAAACTGTAACAGAAAACACGAAAAAAGAAATATAGTTTAGCTAAAGGTATCGTCGATTAAACATTGCAAGATTTATAAGACAAAGTTTAGTATAAAGTGTACAATATCTCTCTCAAAATAATCATCAGGAGCAGTGTGACCAGATTTTAAAATAACATTAAGCTAAATCACGTTTGAAAAAAAGCTAAAATAAGCTAAAAAGTTAAATTTTAGGCCAGAAAAAAAAAGCTAAACTTTTTTCTACTTCTTTGATCACTTTTCAATAGTTTCTTATTGCTAAACTATCATTAAATATTACACAAACATATTTTTTTATTATACACATTGAATATTTGTTTAATGAAATTATTTATTAATTATTATATTTTAGATTTAATGAAGAACAAAACAAAAACTTCCCCAAAATAATCTTAAAAACTTTTCAAAAATGTAAAAACATTTATACTAAAATACGAAAGTTTTTTTAAGTGTATTAATGCTATTTAAGGTAAAGCATGGATCACACTATCGGAACAATGTACGAGTTTCATCAGATCATTGAAATAAAGGCATAAGTAAAGAGCTAAATTTGCTCTAATTTATCGACTAATTGAAAGACAAGGACATAGGACATAATTGCGCCACACTGCATTGGTAATAAGCCCATATAGACTTCTTCCAGAATTAATTGAGTAATAATGCCATTTTCGCTTATTACTTATGTCTTTATTGAGGTGGCCCGACGAAAATCGATACATAGTGCTATCCAGGCTTAAGGCTATTTCAAGTTTTTGTTTTAAGTTAATTGATGCCGCTGAATGAACGTTCAACTCAAGTCAAATAATTTTATACCCAAAAAACTCAAAAAGTGTTTTGACCACTAATATGAATTTAACTTTTTCCATTGTAATTCTAACCATTCTGCCATTGTCTACTACTTTTCAACTTTCCATTTCTGTTATAAAATTGTTGTACAATTTACATTTTGTATTTTTTGTAAACTATTTTACAATGTTAAAAGACTATAATTTTTATAAGTTGTTTATGTCTTTAATATATTTTTAGAGAACACGCAATTTAGACCAAAAAAGGCTAAAAAAGCTAAATGAGTTTTTTAAAAAAGCTAAAAAATAAGCTAAGAGCTAAATGAAAATTTTAAAGCTAAATCTGAAATAAATAAGCTAAATTTAGCTCAAAATAAGCTAATATGGTCACGCTGATCAGGAGATGCGTTTAGGAGTTGTATATTAAACACCATCAGCTCATGGCTAGCTGGGTATGTACATATTTATATGCATATGTAAGTATGTATGACTGCATCAGCATATTGTTACTATTTCCATCAATACCCGGAGCTTTCTTCGGGTTGAAACGTATAACGTATGAACGATTTTATGTGACTCGGAATTAAGCAATAGAACTTTCTAGCTGTGAAAATTAAAACCGCTACTCTGACTCAGTAATCTTTCTTATTTCCAAAATAAAAATTTTCTTATGCAGGGTATACACGATACTTAATTCCGCACTTTGCGTAGTATGAGTTGTAGTACGGGGTTTCAGATACACGTTACTACAAATCATACTAATTCATTTGAACGAAAATTTTTAAGGCAATACACACGCGGATTAATGAATAATGTGGTGGATTTATTAATAATAAGTGAACTGCAGTTGAAAAGAATAAAAGAATAATGCAAAAACAAAAGGGCATGTTGTAGAGAATGGTTATAATAATGTTTTATGCTCTTTTTTTAATTAAAATATGCTCTACATAAAGCTAATTTTAAAATTGAATAATTTATTTAAATATCCTCTACATAAAGCTAATTTTAAAATTGAGCCGCAGAAACACTGCGTTTTCTAAATAAACTTCTCATAAAACTAATTTCGCTGTACAACAGCATGATACACAATACTTATTATCGTACTTAGCGAAGCTCCCCCCACAGAAATCAAAAATTTTTGATTTTCATACTACAAAGTATACTTCATAAGTACGACAGCATGATACACGTTACTAATTTCATACTTGTACGATTTATCGTACGATTTGTAGTATCGTGTATACTCGCCATTAAAACTACAATTCAAATGTGGATAAAACGCAAGTTTACGTTTTATAATTTATTTTATAATTTAAGTTAACGCGATATTTTCTTTTAATTAAGAATTAATTGAAATTTCAAGCAAACTTTCCCGTTGCTGAATCATAACTTAAAATTACTTAAGCGTAAATTTATTTGAAAGTATGAGTACATACCCAGCTAACCAAAACATTCGCAAATAATATCGCATTCGAATGTTGCGTAAACATTTCTCGGACAAAACACTGGAGAACGGCTATCGCAAACGGAAAGAGAAAGTGCTGCTAGAGCTCACTCGTCGCTCAGTTTGTGACAGCAAATCTTTCGATTTCGATGTTTCGCTCACGAATCAATAGTGAACCTTTAGCAATATCATTATGTAATCATAAACAACGTCATTAATAGTAATAGAGCAAAAAATTATCAACTGAAGTAGCGCTGCCACCTCGTTAGATACACCTTGAATACGTATATGTATGTAGGTACACATGTATGTACATATGTATGTATACATGCACAAGTGATGTTCCGAATGTCAATTTTCGATATTCGCGAATACGAATATTTGAAACGATATTTTGCGAATACGATTACATATATGTGAAATTTATAGACATTTAAGTGCTGTTCTATTTACGTCTCCAAAATGAAATATGAAAAATATTATATGAAAATTAACTTCATACTCCTGTTAGCATACATTAAAATTAATAAAAACTATTCAAAATTTCAATGGTCGTCATTACATAATATTTGTAAATTATACATAACAAAAACTTCTATTATACATTAAATTGATTCTTACACCGCATGAAAAATTTTAATTTTTAAGTTATTGCGGAAAAGTCACTTTATACCAAATAATCTAGAGACAAATTGATTATGTATATGGTTTTCCTTTCCTCATCTCTTTTCCTTTTACATTTTTAAATATTCTTAATATAAATAAAAAACTTATTTCCATATCAAAGTGCAAAATTTATTATCATTTGGTACTTTTAGTACCAAATATGTACATGGAAGAAAATGGTCTTGCAGATGTTTATGAAAAGATTTCTTTCAATGCTCATGAACAAAAAGTGGTCCTTCAAAAAATATATTTTTTAGAAACCTGCAAGAATGTCAATAAAATGCAAAATTGTGCATTCGTTCTCAAAATGATGTCTACTCATAATATTCAATGCAAAAAAGTGTGCAAATTTTTTTCAATCGTCATGTGTATTTCGCTAATCATTTCCTATGAATCCACTTTAATTTGGTGAACAAATTCACACACAGCCCAATAAATGAAAACTGCAATGAATATAGACTTGGATCGAACTCTTTCAGTAGCTCGTTTTTTGACACAAACGTATGATCAAACTCGTTTAAATTATATGGGTTTGATCCTTGGTTTGTGTCAAAAACGAGCTAATGAAAGAATTCGATCCAAGTCTAAATGAATCCTCATGCAACACAGTATGTATTAACTACGAGTACCATCGAACCTTTTTGTTTTATGTAGTGACCAGCGTTATTTTGCAATGTTTCATTGTTAGTTGTCAATATTATTTGTATTAAAAAATATTTATCGATTTAGTTTTATTGATAATAAATGATAAAATCACTTATTTTCACAAACTCCATTTGAAGTTTCTAAAAACACTTCTGATCTCTCTCAATACAATTGTTTTTGCTTTAGTTTTAAAAAGAAAAGAAAAACTATTGTGTTTGTGAATGCATAGTTTTTGAAGTTGAGTGAGTTAATGTTTTTTTATTGACTGTGCATATATTATTCTCATTGCTATGCAGTGGAGCAGTGTCGGCAATGAATCGTTTTTTCGCTATTCATACTGACTCATGAAATTTTAAATATAAGTGAGTAGACATCATTTAAATTCAACTACTCCGATTTAAGCATACTCACGATGACATTGATTTATAAGCATAGGTTGAAATAAATATGAATGCGACGTCGACATCATAGTCCTACCACACTCACACTCATAAATCACCTCAGTTTGATTTCTAATTTCAGGAAAATATTTGTACTACTCACATTGATTCAACTCACTCAACTCATGCATGTATGTTTATTTAAAAGATTAGTCATTAAACAGTTTGCAAGTTATATACAATAATAGTAAATAGGGTTTTTTTTTGCAATTCATGCAAAAAACAAAAAGAAGCAACAAAGAAACACATATCCTTATAATGAGAACTTTAATGTTCGTATGCGAAATTCGCATTGTGAATCATACTTGTTCTGCATCGTCCATATGCATTAAGTTAATGATAGTCCAAATCAACAACGTCATAAATGTTGCTAAGTATGAGTTCGATGCGCATTTCAAACTTTCGAGTGAATATGGACAACATTTCAATAAGTACGAGTGCGCATAAGTACAAGAAATTATAAGTCATGATTCAACTCTACTAACTTTTTCACTACCCATTGCTGTTCTCTGCTGTGGAGCGGACAGTGACTCATAAGTTCATGTGTATGTGAATGCATTGTTTAGGAATTTTGTGGATCATTGTGTAAGTTATTTTCTTATTGCGTGAGTATGTGAGTGGTGTGAATGCTATCGCAATGAATACTCAATTCAGTGTGGTTGAGAGGAATGCATGTTATCATGCAGCACATTAATGCGTACATCGCAAGAATGTGTGTGATTTTGTTGTCCGCAATTACGGCGTGGCGTCCGTTTCACTGATTTAACATTTTCGCCGTAAATTGGCATCGGAAGGTGTGGTCCAATGGGCGTGAAATTGTAGGTGAGACTTGAAAATTTTCATTAAAAAAATTCTCATATGTCTGAATCAAAAGGGTTTTCATTAGTATTTATTGGTTACGCTTTCTTGGACAAATGTTTACCAAGTGTGAGCGTACCTTTATGAATATGTTACGAATAAAAGAGTGCAGGGAAGACCTTTAACTGTATCCAAGTGTTTGATGTTAAGTTTTAAAGTCGTATAAAGGGACTTCAAATCTTTGACAGTTAATAGCAACCATTTTGTCAGTGTTTGGCCACATCACCATGGACGGATATAACGTTCAATAACACGTGCAAATGATAAAATGGTTTTATCAAAATGGATATTTATTTTATTCATGAAACGTTTTGCGCGCTTTGTCCATTTTATGGTAGTGAGTGCTATAGGTTCGATGACTGCCAACATCTATGGCCGGAATTGGATGATATGGACACTGGCAACATGTGATTTCAATAACACGGCGCAACAGGGTGACCGATGACATTTTTCAAAAAGTGGCACAAAATAGGGGATTTATCAAAAAAAAGGGGCAAAATTAAAAAAATATGAGAAAACTACACTAAACTTTATAATTTTAATGTATTATTATATAATTCACTTAAAAAAAGGGGTCAAAAAGGAAAAAAAAAAGTGGCAAAGCAGTCGAAAAAGTGGAAATTTGCCACTTTAGTCGGTCAAACGGTTACGCTGCGGCGCAACATGCCACACACATTGGATTTGAGGGCCTGCTCATCTATATATAATTACCTTTCAAACGCTTAAATAAATTTGGAGAATATGTTATACCAGCTGCGTCCAGGCCATATGCGCAATGTGCAAACTTTTACAAAAGAGCTTTTGTGCTTTCACACCGACGAGAGCAAAAGAGAGCATAACAGTCAATGAGCAGTGATGGTATTTTGGTGCGTTTCGGGTATTTTTTGGTGCTTTTTACCTCTTCATAAACGCGAAATTTTGGTTAATACCCTTTTTTAAAAAGCGGGTATTTACAGTGCTTTTTAACAATTTCTCACAGTGCTTTTGGTGCTTTTTTGTAAAATAAAAATATATTTAATTTACAAACCTAATGTACTTTTAAGAGCTAATAGCAGCATCTTTTGACTGAGCCTTCTTAAATTGTTTTTAATGACAATAACGGAAACTATGTTAAAAACAATTTAGAAAACGTTTCATAATTGGGATTAAAAAATTAAAATACTTCTTGCAAAATAGAAATCGGAAAGTAACTGGAAAGTAGGGATGTAACGAATGTTCGCATTCGCTTTCGCATTCGCAAATAATTCGTTTACTTTTGCTATTTGCATTCGCTTTTGCTTTCGCTAAAATGTATGCAAATATTTCAAGCGAATACTAAAGACAAAAAAAATTTTGTACTTCTTTTACGAAAATAGTTTACGATGAACAAACATCAAAAAGACGAAAATTATTTTAAACCAGCATGAAAAAGATTCATGTACTTACATGCAATTTAATATTTTAGCGGAAAACTTTTCTATCAATAAGTTCTCATAAGTATCGAAATGAAACCAAAATCCAGTGGTGTTTGGCAATATTTTTCAGTTTTGAAAAAGAAAAGACAGTGTTTGATTTGCGCGAAAATATTTTCTGCTTAAGACTAGTCTGTTCAAACTTTTGAACACCATTCATTACTTCGTACAACAATCACCCTTATTCCATTTGTCGACGTCGACATCACTTTAACACAATACTAAAAAATTGGGGCTTGTATACCCATTCTCGAAAACTACTGACGCCTGTTAGCAGGCTAATACCATTTTCTAGAATTAAGGGAACGGAAATATATTGTCATTAGCACAAAATTATTCTCGAGAGCGAGTAAACAAGCCCCAATTTTTTGGTATTGTGTTAAAGTGACGTCGATGTCGACAAATGGAATAAGGGTGAATAGGTGTGTTCCACAAGATTTTGTTAAAGTTCGGACCAATGAGAATAAAAAGAAAATTACTCTCTGAATGTGCAAAAGTTATCCAAAATTGCTGGAACGCAAAAAACCATAATTTACCATCTTGAAATACTAGTGCTGCTTACTTTTTAAATTAAATTTTATTTTAGTGGTCTTAGTCGCTTGAAACGCATAACATTATAAAAACATAAAATTTGCATCATTGGCAACAGCTGTAAAAAGTAAATGAAAAAAATTTCCAAAAAGTAGAAGTTACGTAAATTATTTAAAAAGTCGTAAAAATCATTTTTTTTTATATTAATGAAATTGAAAAAAAAGCACAAATGTATTTACAACTTAAGCTTTATTTCAAAAACCTTCCATTTTGCTTTTTAATAAATCTGTGTGTAAAAACTTGTTTTCTATATTTGCAAATTTTCTGATTAATATTTCAGTTTCATATGTAAACAAAAAACAGCTGATTATTCAATTCTTGTACGAACTTACCCAGAAGAAAAAGTTCGTACTAGTTTGTACAGGAAATGAAAAAAATTACTCTCTCATTCGCTCTCAAAATTGCACAAAAATTGCTATCTGGAACGTTTTTGGATTACTTTGTACAAGTTCGGACTGTTTTGTTATGCATCCGGAACAGACCTAATATTAACTAGTCCTTGTTTGTTGTAAATTCCACGCGAAACAGGTGCCACTGATATTATTTCTTATGAAAACTGTTGGTTTTATTCGTTTATATTCAATCCTTAGATGTTTGTAGAGACAAAGTTGTTTAAAGACTACTAAAGTTTTAATCAGAGTTGCAAAGACATTGCCATAATGGCGTAAAGTAAATGATGCCAGATTTGTCGATATAAGCGCGATTTTCAACACTTCCCCTCAAATCTGACTCCATTTTCACAAAATGATTAATTTTAATCAATTCAATAATTTTAATCCAAGAGATACCAAACACTTGTAGTGTTTGGAGAACTCAAACCCTTGGTTAGGACGTCGGCCGGCATCTCATCTGTTCTCATGTACCGAATTTCGACTTCACCTCTAGCAACGGAATCACGTATGAAGTGGTGACGGATGTCCACGTGCTTTGTGCGACTGTGGAAAACTGGATTTCGACATAACTTCTCAGCACTCTGGTTATCGTTGTATATGCATATTGGGTTGTCGCTGTCCAATAATTCGCTCGAAAAACGCTTAAGATAAATGGCCTCTTTTGCAGAATCTGAGATAGCCATGTATTCAGCTTCAGTACTAGATACGGCCACAGTTTTTTGTTTTCTGGATTCCCAGGAAATGACGCAATTCGCATACGTGAAGACATAGCCTGTGTAAGATTTTCTGTCGTCTACGTTAGAGCCCCAGTCGGCATCAGCATAACCTTTTACTGGACTGTTGCTTGACGAATACATGAGGCCGAAATTCTGAGTTTGTTTTAAATAACGGAGGACCCTTTTAGCAGCCACCCAATGCGCTGTTCCATAGTTAACGTTAAATTGGCTCAGGACGCTAACAGCATGTGCGATGTCGGGCCTTGTGGAGACGGCAAGGTACATTAAGGATCCGACTAAACCTTGATACGGCAATTTTTCAGCTTCATGTCTTTCGTTTTCGTTTTTCGGGGACATTTCCTTGCATAATTTCTCGCTCACGTTCATTGGAGTGCTGACGGGCTTACAATCTTTCATACCAAATCTTTCCAGTAGATGTTGAATGTATTTTGATTGTGACATACTCACTGTACCTAATTCCAAATCTTGACAGAATTCGATGCCAAGGCAATATTTGATAGGACCCAAATCTTTCATCTCAAAAGTGTTCGCCAATTCGATTTTCAGATTATTTAAAATGTTGCGGACACTTGATGCCACTACCAGATCGTCGACATAAATTGCGATTAAGGTTGTGCTTTCGTTTGTTTTGTTCATGTAAATACAAGGGTCGCACTGAGATGGCACCATGTTCATTTCCCTTAATTTCTTGTCTAATTTCTCATACCACAATCTACCAGATTGCTTAAGACCATAAATAGCTTTCTTAAGCAAGCAAACTTTATTTTTGTATTTTGATGCCTCAGCTTTCTTTAAAATGTTATTCAAGTCGTTCGGCATTTCCATGTAGATTTCTTTTTCCATGATACCGTTTAAATAGGCTCCCACAAAATCGAGTTGGTGTACTTCCAAACCGAATTCTGCTGCAATTGCTATCAATAATCTTATCGAGCTCATTCTGGCCACTGGTGCAAAAGTTTCATTGAAGTCGATGCCAGGGTGCTGGGTGAAACCTTTTGCCACAAGCCTGGCCTTTCTACACTCGACAGTACCATCAATTTTATATTTGGTGCGAAGTGCCCATTTTGATTCGACTATTTTCCTGTTGGTTGGTCTATCAACTATTTCAAAAGTATGATTTTTCATTAACGTGTTGTATTCTTTCAGCATAGCGTTGCGCCATTCATTTGCCTCGGGACTTCTTAATGCTTCGGTGCTAGTTTTCGGATCTGTAACTTGAATTAAATTTGCTGAATGATAAGCTTCGTTATCTGAACTATTGAAACCCATAAAATCATCTAGTTCGTCGGCGCTGTCTTCAGCAGGCAATACGTTCTGAATTTTCTTTGGCCTATTAGTTTTGCCACTAACTACTTTCTTCGGACGACCACGACCTCTTGGTTTGATGTTTTTGTTTTCAATTTTAGTATTTCCAGTTCTGCTTGTTGTGATGGGGTTTTCGTTGGTTGTTTGCTGCTGGCTTGATGTACTCTGCTCTATTGGTATGTCTTTAGGTGTTTCATGAAACTGGATTTCGATATCGTCTGATGGTGCAAATTCTTCAAATTTGTTCGTGTTGGTCGATGGTATGAATTTTACATCCCGGCTTCTACGAATTTTTCTGGCTTGAGAGTCCCACAATCTGTAGGCTTTGGACGTCTCAGAGTACCCTACAAAAACACATTTTATTGATTTGGATTCAAATTTACCTTTATTCGGAGTTTTGTCAAGCATGAATGCCGTTGAGCCAAATTTTTCAAAATATTTTGCGTTTGCAGTCTTATTCGTCCACAATTTGTACGGGATTTCACCATTTAAACTTCGAGACGGGCAACGATTTCTGATGTAATTTGCGGTGTTCACTGCTTCTGCCCAAAATGTTGCCGGGAGACCTGATTGTATAAGCATACATCTGCCCATATCGAGCAAAGTCCTGTTTTTTCTTTCAGAGACTCCATTCTGTTGTGGTGTATATTCGATGGTCAGCTCATGGCGTATTCCGTGGTTCTTCAAAAACTTTTTCAAATAATTATTGGTGTATTCTGTGCCATTGTCGCTGCGTAAACATTTTATTTTCATACCGGTTCTTTTCTCAGCCATGTTTTTGAATTCAATAAATTGATCGGCCACTTCACTTTTGTTTTGTATAAAATAAATTTCACTCCAACGACTCTTGTCATCAATGAAAGTGACAAAGTATCTTGAACCGGCTAATGACTTAACACGCATTGGCCCGCAAACGTCGCTATGGACCAGTGATAGTAATTCTTCGCCTTTGCTATTAGACGATTTAAACGGTGTTTGTGACTGCTTCCCCTGAATACATATTTCGCAAGTTGGTAACGTTGTTTCTATCGGGCCTGTTCTGAAAATCACGGTGATTTAAATCACGGTGATTTCAAAAACAAACTATTAATAACTCACTTGTTTGTTGGTATTTTTTTGTATTTTAAGTTTGTATCATGTATAATAAAAAATTTTATTCCAACTTCCATCGCTATAAATCATGAAATTTACAAAAGCTGTGAATTAGCTTTAAAAAATTTTTTGAAATCACCGTGATTTGACATGTCGTGATTTGCAGAACAGGCCCGTATATTTGTTTTTATACCAATAACTTTTTCTTTCCTTATCATTTCTTTCAGGTCCTTTTCGTTGAGGTGGCCAAAAATTTCATGCCAGTCTTGAAGGGATTTCTCTTTCGTTTGTAATATTGAAGCGACTTCGAACTCTTCGTTTACGTAGTATAAATCGTTTTCACGTTTTGCCACAAATAATTTCTCGTTGCTGTTAGGATCTAGTACTATAGCTTTATCTTTCTTAAAAATCACTTCGAAACCGTTTTGTGTAATTTTCGAGACGGACAGTAGGTTTGTTCTCAAGTCTGGTACAAATAATGTTTGTTTTAAATTTATTCTACAATTCGAGCTTTCAATTTGTACGTTTCCCAAGCCTTGTATTTCTGTTGTGTTGTTGTTGGCCAAAGCAAGTTGTTTGTTGTTGTTTTCTAAATTTTCAAATTTCTCCTCTGCATAACACATATGAGAAGAAGCGCCAGAGTCTAAACACCATTTGCCATGAACATTTTCTATGTTGTTTGCGACTTCATTTATGTTGCATGACATGTCTGTTTTACTATACTGCTTCTTATTGTTAAAACTTTTCGACTTGCAGTCTCTTGCCATATGCCCAATTTTTCCGCAAGTGTGGCAAGCATATTTAAATTTGGCTTTGTCGCTGTTCTTTCTATATGCGTTGTTGTAATTGTTGTTATTCGCTTTACTTTTTGAATACATGGCGTCTTCGACATGTTTAGGCTTGTTTCGTTTTCGTGCTTCAAATTCTTCCAACAGCTTTACTTTTAAAATTTCCGTTGAGGGTAATTTTTCTTGGCTTTCGATTGCAATTCTGAATGTTTCGTACTCGTCCGGTATACTGTACAACAAAAGTATAGCGAGTAATTCGTCAATTATGACTAGCTGCATTTCCTTCAATTTGTCAACCACTTCAAAAAACTTTTGTACATGAACACGCATGTCATCACCGCTTTGTATTTTTGTTAATATTAGAGACTTTAATAGCATCGCTTGGCGTGCCGGACCGTGGGATTGGTAGACGGACTTTAGTTTGTCCCAAACATCTTTTGAAGTCTCACAATACTTTACTTGTTGCAATTCGGATGGGCTTATTGCCAAAATAAGGTCAGATTTGGCCTTTTCGTCTGCTGCACTCCACGTTGTAGCTGCTGCCGCACCTTCTGGCTTTACACATGACCCGTTAACATACTTCCATGTTTCGTTTTTGATCATAAGAGCTTGTACTTGGATTTTCCAAGTGTCGTAATTGTCTTTACATAAAGGCTCGATTTTAACCGCGGCGTAACTCATTTTCTTGAATTATGATTAAATTTCTATTAAAATGGCACACGGTGTTCTTTAGCACTATTTGCCTTTCAGAAAAAAAAATCTAGCTTCTTGTTTTCTATGTATCTTTAATTTCTTTCAAGCACTCTTTTTCTTTCACAATTTAAATTTTCTTTAGCACAGTGGAAGCGTTCAGGGATCCATAACCTGTTGGTTTTATTCGTTTATATTCAATCCTTAGATGTTTGTAGAGACAAAGTTGTTTAAAGACTACTAAAGTTTTAATCAGAGTTGCAAAGACATTGCCATAATGGCGTAAAGTAAATGATGCCAGATTTGTCGATATAAGCGCGATTTTCAACAAAAACTTAAAATGTTGAAGATATATTTCATATGTTTTTCCCAAGATGAACAGAGTACTACTTCTGCAAGATTTTTTCAGGAAAAATTCATAAAAAGTTTTCTTCATATGTATTTAGCAGCATTTCACATGAAATGTTGAACAGAGTACCAGGCTTTAGGACCAAAGTATGAATGGGTGTATTGCCTAACATTGTGTAAACTTATTTTTAATTATCATCTAGACTTACTCTTAAAAAAATTTATTTGCATGTGATATTTTAACGAATTGTAATATTTGCATTCGCTTTCGCATTCGCTTTCGCAAAATTTAAATTGTATTATTCGCTTTCGCATTCGCATTCGCTAAACTGGTATTCGTTACATCCCTACTGGAAAGTACCACATAATTCTCTGCATAATAATTTATTGATAGTAGTACGCAATAAGCATTTATTAAAGTTTACACAAATATTTAATCATCCTAAAACAATTGACAGAATGAGGTTGTCAGTTGTTTTAGACAACGGGCAGCCAAGTCCCAATTTTTTGGTATCGTATTGACGTGCTGTCAATGTTGGCAACTGGAATAAGTGTGAATATCGCAAAAACAAAAACTTTTAAGTTACTTAAGGAAAAAAAGTGATGCTTTTAATGCTTTTGTATGTTTAAAATATTTTTCAGTAACATACATATGTATCTTAATCTAAGCCTAAGCTTCACCTCCCAAATAACTAACACCGATCATATAACTACTAACATTTTGAAAAATTAATAAGGCAATTGGGGAAATATGCGAGACATGTTTCATGAAGCCCCTTTGACTTTTTAAGGCAATTTGAATGAAATGTCAAAAAAAATTTATTTAATAAAAATAACACAAGAAAATTTTAAGCAGTTTTGAATTTCATATATTAAATATTTTGAGCCAAAAACTTGAAATTATATTATGATGTTTACACTCCAAACTCTCCTTTTTTTAAGTGGCTTAATGTATTAAAATAAAAAAAAAATTTTGTTGCTTTTTTAACCTCTTTTTCGTATTTTTTTGCGCTTTTTACCCTTTTCGCAACAGCTTAATGTGCGTTTGCTCTTCGTCGCTTTCGATAACGAGCTCATTCGATCACGTTTTTTTTAGTTTGAGATTAAGGCATTTGTTATCGAACAATGTAATAATATGGTTCGATACCGAATGCCATAATCTCAAATTGACAAAACGTGATCGAATCAGCTCGTTATCGAAAGCGACGATTTGACCCCAGATCTCTTCGACAACAATGCTTGCTCTTACTTTGCAAAGAAGCAAGAACAAATTTAAGAGCTTCCAAATTTGTTTACCTCAAATGCCCATGACAGAGTAATCTAAAGTGCGATTGTAAAATTACTCGTTTGTTTGTGGCCAATGAACTCAATAATTGAAATAAAAATTGCACTTTCCAACGATGATTTTTCAACAATATTTAACTTTGAAATAATATAAAAAGAAATAATTTGTATATGTATGCATCTCTTTATGTACATAATTTTTTTATTTTTTAGAAACAATAAAATCCCATCGAAATTAAAAGCACAATCAACATACTCGTACTTGACTTGAAATAATCAGTGAAAAGTTTGTAATTAAAAAGCTCTTGAAAAAGTATTATATTTTTTCCTTCTTTAACATCCTCATCTTTTCCCACTCCCTCCAATATTCACGCCAAAAGTTGTTGGTGCTAAGAATATATACATATGTATTTATGTATGTACTAGTGATGCATGAATATTCGTTTTCGTATTCGAATTGTCGAATATTCGGCCATTTTTAGGGTTCCGTACACCAAAGGTGAAAAAGGAACCCTATTGTTTTCGCTACGCTGTCCTTCTGTCCGTCCGTCCGTCACAGGGTATTTTCTCGAGAACCGTAAGATCTACGGACCTGAAATTTGGACAGAGTGCGTAGACCCTTGGCCGCTACAACAACAAATACATGAGAGCTGGAAATTAAAGGCTGTGCCAAAACGAGCAACGAAAAATGTTAAAATCCCATGTAATATACATACAATTGTATGTATATTAACTTGAATTTTTTAAAGTTAGTGTATTTTTATACAGACTACAACAATTAACACTAAAATTTAAAAAATTTTAATTAGAGGGTGTACCATCAGTTAATGTAATTTTGACTATGTAATTTTGATAACTTGCTGTATCTTGGAAACCGTAAGAGCAAACTTCTTGAAATTTTCAAAAACGGTAAAACAAAAAAATATCAAAATTATAAAATCGCCAAAATCAAAAAAAAAATCGCCAAAACGAAAAAAAGCACCAAATTAAAAAAAAATTCTAAATCGAAAATAAATCGCGGAAAACCGGAAAAATCGCCAAAATGAAAAAATCGTCAAAATGAAAAAAAATCGCCAAAATGAAAAAATCGCCAAAATTAAAAAAATCGCCAGAATGAAAAAAATTGCCAAAATTAAAAAAAAATCGCCAGAACGAGAAAAAAGCGAAAAATAATAAAAAAAAATTATTTCAGCTGAAAAAACGTAAAAACAACACTATTAAAAAAAATGCTCAAAGCCAACGTACGGAACCCTTCGTGCGCGAGTCAAAGTCGCACTTTACTGAATTTATTATATATTCGTATCCGTATTCGTATTCGTCAAATTCAGGCGAATACGAATACGAATATTTTTCCAAGCAAATTAAATAAATAAATGCATAAATCCTAAACGAAATTTAAATAAATGGCTAAAAATATTAGTTTGTACAAATCCATTAAATTTTTTATAGAAATTTGTTCTTTGTATCATTTTCAATTATGATTTAATGACGATCATTAGGATGTTGGGTAGTTTTTATTAACTTTAAAGTACGCCAACAGGTTTATGAAGTTCTTTTTCATAAAAATTTTTTACTATTTCATATTACAGACGTAAATAGAACCCCAATTTAATATCTATAAATTACATACATAATAATCGTATTCGTATTCGCGAATATCAAAAATTGACATTCGTTACATCACTAGTATGTATATATGTATGTATGTATGTATAAAGTGAGAAATAAAAATTTGCATAAAGCAAACGCAAAAACAAATTTAAATCCCAAGAAGTAAACAAAAAACTGCTGAAAAGTTCGATGAAAAGTAATTAAGTTTCTTAAATACTTTTTCAAATATTGTAATTATAATGAAAAAATAAGTATATTTAGCATACATACCCAGTAAAAAAAGACACTCCAAAAAAGTCATGAAAATGTAGAGTTTGCGATCTGGAAGTAGTGCAAATTTCGATCCGATCTAATGATTTTTACATGGGGTTGTCATTGCAAGAAGTTCTCTTTTTCGCCGCCTGGTCACCGAATTGGAAGCGATTTTAAGAAAAATAAACTTTTTTGTGTTCTATGATAATATTTTCATCTAGGAAAAATGGCTAATAGTTACCTATTTTAACAATTAGTTTCTTTTTATAGGAATTTAAACGCGAAACAGTGTTTTAATGTAAATTTAAGCAAATAACTTTAAAATTTTAGACCAAAATTAGTTCATAAGTTTCTTCAAAAAAATCGATTTTTTAAAAATTCTGGTGAGTAATTTCTAAAACTAGAGAGGAATTACAAGGTTTTGTATGACTAAAATTAACTTCTACTTGGTGTTCTGCTAGCTATTGGCAAATTAAAAATATCGATTTTTTGGAAGCAATGAAAATGTACTTCCTTTAGAATGACTTCCAATTTTTTTTACTGGGTACTTATGAAAACCACTTGAAAAGATATTCACCCGTATTGCGTATGTCGAGTCGAATATTCGACTACGACAATTTTGTATTTGATTAAACAAACCTTTTACACATTTTCTTTATTCTATGACAAAATTCTCGTAGACGAATATCTTTATTCTATGACAAAATTCTCGTAGACGAATATTCGACTCGACATACCCAATACGGGTGATTATATTCGTATTTGATTTGAGGATGAGCAATTAATTGATTAAACATTTTTTTTATAAATTTTATGTTTTATTGACTTTTTCCTGTTTTGTTTTTTCATGTTTGTATTAATCAAAATTTAATCAATTGTTTGACAAATTAACTTTAGGTAATTAAATACAATCTACAATTTTGATAAAAGTTTCCACAGGAAATATTTATCTTTGGGAGCACTTACGAGTTTAAAATATTTTCTCAAGAGCTCAAATAGTTTACACACTCAAATAAAAATTTAAAATTAACTTTACAATTTATAACTATTTGAAATACAATGCCAATTATATTAAATAATTCATTAATTCATTATTATAATAGTTTTTTTTAACTTCACATAAGAATGGCCATTTATTTTGTCAAATACAAAACCTATCGTGTAATAACCCGAACCTTTGTTGAAAATTTCAGCTTCACCGTTCTTATAGTTCCAAAAATCATGCGTTACTAACCTCCACACACTACGACTATATTTTTCCCAATTTTGTGATTTTTTTTGTACATAACAAAAGTAAGTAATGGTCCAACTTGAAAAAAAAAAATTCTGTGAAATATTTGCTGCGAAAGCTTTCTTATACCCAAGTGTTATTAAAAATTGGAACCACTAAGCCATGTGAAATGCCTATGGCTTCCACAATTTCTCTTACTTCATCCTCTGATCAGCTAACACCATCTCGTAAATCTTTCAATTATTTCGGGTGAAGCGACCTAAATTGGGCGGCCAGCTCAGCACCTTCCGTGCTTGTATGGCCACAAAGAAATTCGGAAAATAACCTTTTTACCACTGAAATTTATGGTGAAGAGTCCTCAAGCATTAAACAAGCTTAGTGTTGGTTTGAGTGGGCGTTTTCCGCAAAACGTAATGCTTAATGAGCACACAGGAAATTAAAAAAGTCTGGGACTTATTGAGCCGGTCTCGCACATAAATACATATGTATGTATGATATCTTTTTAACCGTCTTCAAAAAAAAGGAGTAGGTTATCAATTCGTCTGTATTTTTTTTTAGTTATGTTATATCATAACTTGATAAATTTTAGACCGATTGTAAGCTTTTTTTGTCTCATTGTACAAAAGTGGGCGGGGGCACGCCCACTAGTTTTTCAATTTAATTTAATGTAATTTTTGTTATTCCATTGCTACGAAACTTATTCAACACATTGGGCTCTCGTAGCGTTACAATGTCGAAGTTGAAAAAATGGGCGGAACCAGGGCCAATAAAACTTAATATTTTATTTCACATGCTTCTATTTGACAAAACTTAGCACACTCCCTGAGCTCAAAAAAGATACACTAACTTGCATTCCTCATGAAATGCTAGTAACAAATTATATGTACTTCTACTTATCCGATTCCCACAAAATTTGGCAAATAGTTTAATCTCTTCGAATAACATAATTTTATGCTTAAAAAAGTGGGCGGTGACATGCCCATTAAAGATTAATATAATATTTCACCTGCTTCTAACTGAATAATTTGTACGAAAGTTGGCACACACCTTGAGCTCTGAAAGTGACGCGATGTTGAATGTAGAAAAGTAGGCAGACACTAATATTTGCCAAATTGTGCATGACCACGTCTCTAAAAATATAAACTTGGCACTAAAAATTTGAGAATAAAACTTAAAAAAAATTAAACCGGCTTTAAAAATAAGCACTATAAAATTAAAAATAACTTAGATTCAGTTAAATACAATGGCGCGTAGTCATAGTCAAAACAAAGTACACTTTAAGAAATTAAAACCAGTATTTTGTATGGTAATACTGGTTTTAACTTCTTAAAGTGTACTTTGTTTTAACTATGACTACGCGCCAATATTTTTAAATGTGTTATCTATAATGATATTCAAGATAACTGCGTTTTAAATAAGAAAAATTAATACACTACATAGCTAGAACATCGGAAATAAGATTTAGATGCCGAACAAAATAGACATTTTGATCCAAAGATAGATGACTTGCAAGCACATTACAATAAAAAAACCTATAAAGTATCAAAATATGCCCTATAAAATTATCTAAAAATTCCAAAAAAAAATTCTAAAAATATGCGCGTATGACTAACTTGACCAAACATCCCGCTTTTCACAGGTCGATCCTGCCACGAATTTCTATCCCGCTTTATCGCGGGACTTTTGGGTCTACTGATGAGTATGAAAATAAATATTTTATTTTTCTTTTAATTACTTTTATTGTTGCCCAATGTGGCAGCTAATGGTAAAAAGGTGTTGGAAAATAAAATAAATGCAGAAACGAAGATTTTTGTTTGCGGCTTTCAAACTTATTATGTTTGTATATTGTGATTCTCAATATATGTACATATATAGTATTAAGAGTCTTACTATAAACATATGAAGTTTACTGATGAGTTCCAAAAGCGGGAACGAAATGCATATAGACATTTGCTTAACCATAAAAACGAGCAATATTTTCAAATTAAAATGTAACTGATAAAAATGCATTCCAAATATTTTTTTAAGTGTCGTTAATGCTTAACTAGCCAATACGTTTTAAGATGAAAAGAAAAAAATTTATACTAGAAGTGCCACACTTGCGATTCAATCTTCACTATTTTTAACCGACTTCAAAAAAAGAAGGAGGTTAACAATTCGTCTCTATTTTTTTTTTTTTAAGTGTGTAGGTTCATAACTCGGTGCATTTTAGACCGATTGTAAACATTTTTTTGTTGTCTGAGAGGATATGGTCCCATTTGAAAAAAGTGGGCGGCGTCACGCCCACAATTTTTTAAATTTGATTTTGTGATCTTCTACTCATTTGATTGTGTATAATACAATTCCCATTATTAACATAAATAGTCATGAAGTGTTTCAAACTTCTCACTGCATTAGTTTCCAAGATATTTTTTTAAGTAAACATTTTCTCTATTCGCCTATCTAGTTCCGACTATTTTCTATCATCAGCAGAATTAAGGGAATTTCAAGTTTGTGTTTGTAGCAGATACCAAGCTATTAATAAATTAATATTTAACTTACTTAGGACGTGACACTCTTTTTGCTCTATTATTGACTTTTTTTTATAATACTTTTCTCTTTATTTTGGGTTCCAAGATATATTGAAATAAACGATGATTTTTTGTTGTTAGCATCATGCTAACCTTAGATATTAAAAAAAATGATTAGCCTATTGCTCATTCTAAACCATCAGTAATACACAATGTGGGCTAATTGGCAAGATCAGTACACTGGTATTGTATTTGAAGACAAACAAAAATTTGCAATTTATGGGAGGCACCACGGCATTTCTGAAATTGTTCCCAGAGCTAATGCACATTATCAACAAAGTAAATATTTTCTCTTTATGGGAGGTGCCACATCCTCATGTTCAACGAACATTATAAAATCGTTACATTATCGTTTGCATTAGATGCAAAGATATTCCAAAATTAAACAAATTAAATTCGTGGTGTCATGTCCACTTTTCTTAATTTACTCCGACTTAAGGACAATGGAGGTGTCACGCCCACTTGTTCACTCCTTAATACTATTTTTTTTAATTACTACGAATATTAAAAAAAGTGAGCGTGACCAATTTTTTTGCGTAAAAACCACCTTAGGTTATGAAAAATATTAAAAAAAATAGCGAAATCGGTGCAGCCGATCTTAATTGATGCGATTACCAACAAACGATACATATTTGATTTTTATTTACATAGAAAAATATTTTTGTTCATAAAGGCGTTTTTTTTGTTGTTGAAAACTGTGTTTTCGACATCCCGCTTTCTAAAAGATATTTATTTTGAAATCCTGCTTTTTGGCGGTATTTTCTACAAAATACAGTCTAGTCTGGTCACGTTACGTGTGACTGAAATATGCAAAAATATGCTTTAAAGGTTAAAATATGCGAAAATATGCACTAACAAATCAATGCCAAAATTCAAAAAACGTTCTGATACGGATACATATCTTATATCCGCATTAATACGTTACATACATATACATATATGCGGTTTCCCTGATAATACGCTGTCGAGGCTTAAAAAATAATTAAGAATAACCAGCAAATGTTTGGTCTTAGGTTTGTTGAGTTATGGTTGCTGGCAGTTTGGTATTCTAAAACTTTAAAAAATTTTTTTCACGTGCTTTTTACACGTCAGGTGAGATATTTGTGGGGTCATTATTCTAGAATGTTTACCTTTACACCCCTTACAAAATTGGGTAAATTTTTATTTTAAAACAATTTGTTCCTCAATTGAATTTACCATTTTTCTACGCAGAGTAGCAAAATTTTTTGTCACTATGAGGTAAAATATAAAAAAAAATCAACCTATCCACCCTGGTTTTGTGTAAACAAAAACAAACCTTATAACAGAGTGCTGCAAAAAATAAAGCATACACAAATGAATAATAAATGAGCAAAACTAAAGAAGGTAAACAAAAAACTAAAAAAAATAATAATACATACGTAATTACCAACTAAGTACGAAGTGAGTCACATGTCAGAGAGCTGCATCTCATCAACGTCAAACAAACATGAACTAAGCTTATGTTGTCTTACTAACACCTTCATTTGTTTTTTGTGGTCCTTCGGCATTAGCGCTATCATCCTCGCAAGTCCTGTCAGAGTTTCTGCCCACATGCAGGGGAATATTTACATTGAAAACCCGTATTTTGACTACAACATTACTTTGGCCTACAACTGCAATGTATTTCTGTCTACTTTTTAATTTTTTTATTCAGTCAATTTAAGGAAATAAAGCACCTTCTTCTATATATATATATACATTAGAGATGGGCGCGTGTCGTGTTTTTTCGTGACACGAACACGCACGTATCGTGTTGAGGAAAATTGACACGATAAAACACGAAACGATTTTAGGTGTAAAATATGTATGCATGAATTTCCAGTAAAGAAAAAAAATTTAATTTTGTATCGTCCAAGACGCAAAACCAGCAAATTTGTTGATGGTGTAGGGTAGAGCGGTTCGCCTTCCATACAAAATAAAAATAATGTGCCAGTCACACCCTAGGATTAAAGATAATGTAAAAACAATTCCAAAAATATAAATTTTATTTTTTTGCCACGCCTACAAATATTGCCCTTTTAGTATTTTGTTAACTGTGTCGCCATTTTTAGTCCGATCATAAAATTTTTTTTACCGGTGTTCATGGCTCTGTAACGGCTACATTTATGTCTTTAATAGTTTTTTACTACTACGTCATATTCTAGTCATGACTTTCGTTCAAAAATATTTGGCATTAGAGTGAGTACGAACCGAGTTATAAAGGTCATGACTAGAAGATGACGTGTTAGAAAATATTATTAAAGACATGGCCCTAACGGAACACCGGTATATAAAAAGTTATGATCGGACCAGTCTCTTAACCTTAAATTGCTGAAATTAAACAAATATTTGAATATAAAAAATGGTTTTTTGCTTTTCAATTTTATTTCGTGTTTGTTGTGCAGTTTCGCGTTGGGAACATTTTTCGCGTGCGTGTTTCGTACGTGTTGGACATCTTGATATTCGTGTTTGGGTCGTGCCGTGTTGGAAAAGTTCGTCATGCGCCCATCTCTAATATACATATTCTATATACATATGTACATATGTAAATATGTATGTACACTTAGTCGCAAACCTATACATACGTCTTAATTTACAAAAAGAAAAAATTTGTTTTTAAAGGAAAAACATTAAATCAATGTCAACTTTTTTTATTTTAAAATAAAAGTAATTTAAATTAAATAAAACAAAAATAAAAAATTTTTGAAATTCCCGACGTACTCAACAAACGGTTGGACCGATCTTCTTCAAGTATAAGCGAGAAGATATTAGATCAAGTCACCCTTCAGACGAAAAACACACAAAAAATAAAATCTATCTAGCCGTTTGGTGGCTACGGCGTCAAAGACACACACATTCAACTTAATATATCTAGAAAAGATGTGATATCTTCTAAATGGCTAAGAACACTCTCGATCAGGTCACCTTTTAAACAGAAAGTCAAAATCGGTCCAGCCGCTTAGTCTGTAAGTGGACTCGTACATCCTTGCAGGTACACAGACACACACTACAAACTTATAATACCACTTTTTTTATCGGGAATTAAAAATAGCACATTTAATTTTAGTAAATAATTTTAAACAAACAAACAAATAATAATAATGACGTCCCCATGCTCCTTGCAGAAGTAAAAGGAATAAATATATATGTATGGATGTATGTATGTACATCATCTATATATATAAAATCGTAGTGTGTGTTTGTTAGTAACGCATGATCTCTGAAACTATAAGAGCTGTGGAGCTGTATTCAGTGTTGTGAAATGAATTTACGAGGGCTACTATTTATATTTCGGGAACTGGCAACACTAATATCAATAGCTAAAATCTGGCAACACCATAATAAAGATTGAGATTTTTTAGCATACGCGTTTTGATGTACAAGTGCTATTTGTTTTGTTTACAGTGAGTTCAGAAAATCTATTTGACAAGAAGATGGTTTTCAAGAGAAGGTTTTCTTTGTATTATTTTTCACAACTTTCCACGTGGA
This sequence comes from Tachina lurida, assembly GCA_944452675.1. Classification (NCBI taxonomy): domain Eukaryota; kingdom Metazoa; phylum Arthropoda; class Insecta; order Diptera; family Tachinidae; genus Tachina; species Tachina lurida. Next base: position 38,401,029 of record OX101754.1, on the reverse strand, counting down.
TTTTCTCAACAAAAACCACAGTATATCGCTGGTATAGTGAATTCAATTGTGGTCGTAGTACCGTCGCCAAAATCTGTTGTTGTGCCACAAAACATCGATGCAGTGCAAGATAGCCATGTGTCATATTGTGAGATAGAGACGACATTCTTGCACATTAGTTCCACTTCAATACATTCGCTTTTGCACGAACACTTAGTTGTAAAAAAATTTTTCTCGTGGGATACCCCATAATTTCAACTGTGGTGCTTCAAAAGACGTGTATGAAACTATGACAGGTGACGAAGCTTATGAGCCGGTTCGTCGAAGAAGCACAGCGAAGCGAATGGTCGGTCGAATTTTTCTTCGGACGAACGGGTAATGTGACCACTGTTCCGCTTGAGCAACGTAGAACTGTCCGTGCAGAGTGGTACACGAACATTTGTTTCATTTGTTTGCCGGAAGTATTCCAAAAAATTCGTAAAACTAAACCCTGAAGGCGAATCATTCTTCATCATGACTTTGCGAGCTCTCACACATCTCGTCAAGCAATTGATTTTTTGAGCAGTCAAAATATTGAATTGATGACACATCCTCCATACAGTGACAATTTTTACTGTCGTCTTAATGTGACGTCGACGACACCATTCACAATAAGGAGGTTTATAAAAAAATTAAAACGGCAATTATTTAGATTTTTGTATTTTTTTCGCAAAGTTAGGTATGCTGCGTATAAAATAACCTAGAAGTAATGAAAATCTGTGGAAAAACTTTGATTTTATTCACAATTAAGGCAGGTAGAGACCACTTTTACAAACATTGTGTAATATCCCGCTAGTCAGCCTAGAACCATATATCTCTATGTCAGCACTATTTTCTCTAGCGACAATTTCACTAAATAAAATGTCGACAACTTTCCTTTATGCGCGAGTATAGATACGTTAGAGACAACAGTTCTAGTGTATTTATGGTGACATTGTCAACGGACGCGTCAATAGTTTGTTTTCTTTTTTTTTATTATGTTGTGCAGTCAATACCACACTTGCAAGCCGATCGTCGGCTAGCCGCTGCCACTTTTGATTGGCTGTATCAATTTTAAACAAATGTTTTTAGTTGAATAATATAATTTTGTTTAGGCAAGGGTCACTTTGAATCTTTGGTTCAAATGTCTCTATATTGCCATAACAGAACTACGTCGTCAATATTGCTAAAGTCTACTGGTGGATTTTCAATGACAACCCTATGTTATATGTCAATAAGCGATTCCATTGGTTGGGGTACACCTGGTCAGTAGTACTATTGACAATATCACTAGTAAATCTCTACAATTTTGCTATTGACATCGAGCGAGGAAATATCGACATTGTGACTAGAGCCCTTAAAATTTACTAGTGAATCTTTGGTCCCAAAAGAATTAATTAGTCAGTAGTGCTACAGTTTACTGGTGGATTTTCAATAAAAAGCTAATGTCAAATGTCAATAGATGATTATATTGGCTGGGGTACACCTGGTGAGTAGTACTACTGACAATGTCACTAGTATATTTGTACAATTTCACTGTTCGCATTTCCTGCAGGGATGTTTATCCGTAACACATTTGCATTTTGTGGTTCAATTGCAAAGTCATACCAAGTAGAGGAATTATTTTTTATGGAATATATGTATACAATGGCTCAGATAGCAAAGTGGCTACACAATGGAAATCAATATTCGCCCGTAGCATTGCCTCATGCTGTAACTATAAAAAAGAGGTATGAAAACATGAAATTTTTGCTCAATATAATTTAGTACGATCACTATTTGTAGAATATACCGACGGACCCATTCAAGACATTGTAAGTCGACATAGAATGTTATGCTGGGAATAACATTTCTGAATTCATCGTCTATTAACTTAGATTCTGTAAAATTTTGATAGTAATAGGACCATTCTATCAAAAGTTATGAGCAAAAATGTACTTAGCATTATTTGTCAAGTTTAAAAAACTTCCCTTTTAAAATGTTTTAAGTAGACTTAGCATGATTTAGTTTGTAATTAAGTACCTAAAAAAAATTTATATAAATTTTTCTCCAAACTAAAACATGCTATATGTACTTATAGGGCCATTGTAGGGGAGAAAGGACCCCCAGATAGATGCTAAGTCTACTAAGAGGACAATCTGAAGTATTTCAAGTGACTTTAACTGTGATCTACAACAAATTTATAAGGTTCAAATAAACTAAAAAATTCTATTGCAATTATTATATGATTACAAAAAGTCTCAAGTTTCTATCTCATAACATTCCCGAGATATCAATAAACTTTGAAGGTGTTTATCTCAAAACTAGCTTTTTTGACTTAGCATGTTTTAGAATGGAGCCGTCGATATAAGGTGATTCAAAAGAAATAAATGGCTATGCTAGTGGGATAAAAAAATATTGCTGCTTTTTTGTGAATTTGTCCTTAAGATCACATGCGATTACGGGACTAAAAAGCACTGCAAATAAGTCTTTACTGTATTTAATATAATTTAAACGTGTATGTATACTTTTACGACGTTGTTTAAGTGTAATTTTTCAGTAGATTTTACTTTACCAAAAAAGGAAATATTTTCTTTTTCTCTAAGTTAAAAGTGGGTCCTATATACTACTAGGGATACAATATTTTCAGAAATTAAACACTAAATAAAAACTATGAATAAAAGATATGAAATACCTAAAATCGTATGTAGAGTTTTGCGACTAAGTGTATGTATAATTTAATGTCAGTAGATTCTGGTCTTTTTTTGCAGTAGATTATATATTACAAAGTAGAGAAGAAGGAGCGTGTGCTCGTTCATTCGTGTAGCGAAGCAGTTTTCTATACAAGTGAAAATTATTGATTTTCAACTTGTTATATTATTCAGCCGAATTTATCTTTACAAAACATGTTCGTAGTACAAAAACAGAAATAAATACTAAACGCGTCAACTTTCTGAGCTCATTTTTGCAAAGTTGTCATCTTTTTTTAAATATTCTATTTTTTTATATTTTTCTTTAGGCAGAGTTTACATCTGGCAAAAGCTTAACCACTAATTAGTCCTAATTTATACTATGCAAGTCTTATTTCTAAGCTGATTAGTTTGTGGGAGAGAAAGACGAGGGAAACATAAATGTTTCTTTTCCCCTCGTCTCTCTCTCTCTCTCTCTCGCCTAAAAAACTAATCAGCTTAACAATAAGACTTGCGTAATGTAAATTAGGGGACTTACTAATGAAAAACTGTTTGATTCAGACACGTATTTATTAAGTTAAACAGGGTTCTAATCGTCGCTTTCGATAACGAGCTGATTCGATAAAATTTTTCAGTTTGAGATTATTACATTCGCTATCGAACAGTGTAATAATATGGTACGATATTGAATGTAGTAATCTCAAACTAAAAATAAGTGATCGAATCAGTTCGTTATCGAAAGCGTCGATTAGACCCCATTTTCCTACATAACTAATAGACAATTTTATAAAATCGAACATGATTGGAAACTGCTTAAATAAATAAATACATGTCTGAATCAAACAGTTTTTCATTAGTAATTATTGGTTACGCTTTTTTGGGCACATGGCAACCAGATGTAAACCCGGCCTCACTGTGTCATTGAGTATTATTAAAAAATTCATGAGACTACCGTATGCTAGAGTTCGACCGATTAATCGGCTTCGGCTTCGGCCTTCGGCCAAAAATTGGTAATCGGCCAACATTCGGCCTATGGCAAAAATCGGCCGAATAGCCGAAGACGAATATTTTTCATTCCAAGCTTGAAAAATAACATTATTTTTGGTCGTTGCTCGCCGACAGTTTCTATTGTGTTTAACGTTTTGAAAGGGTTGCTTTGAAATACAACCCTGTTGCTTTCTATTTTGTTTTACTTGGACGTTCTTGTGAGTGATCATATGAAAAGGCAATATACAAATTGCAAAATAGTTATATTTTTCTTGTTATGTATCCAATAGATATTACAGCTATTTCAGTGATCTCAAAAAAGCAAACTTTTTTCTTAATTCATATAAAACAAGTATCATTTTTAAAATTTAAAACATTCGGCTTCGGCTTCGGTTTTGGACGAAGTTTAGGATTTTAGCCGAAGTTCGGCTTCGGCCAAAAAAAAACGCCTTCGGTCGATCTCTACCGTATGCCCACCATTCATTCATCTATTTTGTTCTTTTGTTATAGTGTAGATAAAACTTATCTATACATACATATGTATGTACATGTGTGTATGTGGTATGTGTGTTCATATTCACAGTGTCTATTAAAATTAGTTTGTACTAGTTCTATAGCAAAAATTGATCAGTTTTTTATTCAATTAATGGTATTGTTAGGCCCAATAGTTGACATCTCAATTAAATGTCATTTAGCTTAAATTTAAGTTGCACTTAAATGCAGTCATAAAATTAAACGCTTACTTAAATACTATGAAAGTATGGTAGCACTGTGAAAAAATTATATTTAATAATTATGCATTGATAGATAAATAGATAGTAAAATACAAAATAACAAATATTGATTCTATTAATTAATTAATAAATAATTAATAAATAATAGAGGTATAACTTATTATGAATGCATAAGAAATATAATGCAATGCATTATACATTTGATGAAAAAAATTAATTATAGAATTCATTCCTGGGACGCATTAAAATTATTCATTACTTTCCTAGGACATGTTCTGTGTTAACAGTAATGAATTCTGTAATGAAAAATTATACATGCTGTGCATTACCTTCTCCTTTACTGTTCATTACCTTTTCCCATTGGGTTTGCTTTACTATTCATTACCTTTTTCCACTGGATAATTGAATTTGGCGAGAGCCAACAAATTTACTCTCAGCTAATTTGAAACTCGTTTCAATTTTATATTAACATTTTGCTGTTATTATTTTAGATGGTACCTTATAGTGTTTTCACACTGCAAGTTAAAACCTGGTTTTAACGTTAAGACCATAAACAGCTGATTTTGCATTCACACTGCCAGTTTGTTAAATTCAGGTTTTAACTCACAGACTGTCTAATAACTTTGCTCAAAATAAAATAAATCTCCTGCAGAAATGCGTGTGTTTGTTGTTGTATTTTTTTCTGCTTTTTATAACAATTATTTGACAAACTGTACAACTGTTTTTTTTTTGTATGAAAAACTAAGAAACTTTACAATGCGCTCTAAAATGGAAATTATTTCATATTTTGTAAATTAATATTTTAAAATTATGGAACTAGTAATACAAAGTGAAGAACTGCATGGAAATCAAGTTATTGTATATAAAAAATGCACAAATAAATCAGAAAATAAAACTTTTTTTATCAGTGGATCGATGTGTCATATAGTTTATTTTCACTTTCCAGGGGTCAATGAAAATATTTTTGTTGTTTTCCTTCCGAAAAACTTATTTTTCCATAATTGTTTACTTATTGTTGCTGGTGCATCCATTTTCAAGTGGAAAATCTTTTAAGCGACATCTCTTGTTATTCACTGGCATAAACATTATCAGCTGCTACCGGTCATTTTAACTTGGCAGCACTGAATTTACCACAGCGAAAACAGGGTTTCATTTCATAAAACCAATTCAGAAATGGTTTTAAGTTGGATTTAACAAAAACAATTTGTATGGTAAAACCAGGTTCTAACAGTTGGTGTTGACATTAAAACCAACTTTTATTAAAACCAAGTCAGTGTGAAAACACTATTAGCTAGGTAGTAGCGCGTTTACTATACAACGTGTAATGATACGTAAATTTACTGACTTCCAGCTGACTTAAATAAAATTAATTTTAAGTTAGTTGAAAAGTAGTGCAGAGTGACAATTGACTACGCATAGGACATCGCAATGATAAAATATTTGGCTGTTTCCATTGCAAAGTAATCCAAGTGTCAGAGAAATAGTTATCTTAAAGTTAGTTTAAAGTTAACTTAGTTTCCGACAGGGTAGTTCTCAAAGAAGGCTATATATACATATGTACATATATATAAAATGAAACGAAATTCTATTTAACACGTCCACATGGTGTTCATGTACATGTTTTCAATAAATATACAGAAGCACAAAACCATATGGTATGCTCGCAAAACTTAAATATAATTTACATACTCAACCTTGGGCATTTAAGTTGCATTTAAATGTCGCTTAAGTTTGTACTGAAGAAATGAATTTAATGTTTAAATGATATTTAAAGTTAAATGACACTTAATTGAGGAGTCAATTATTGGGCCTTAAGGTTGTTTGTATCCAAATTTGATTATCTCACTGATGGATACAAAAATTTTTCTTCTTTCTGATTGATTTTTAAATATTATTCAATTTAAATATTAATTTATTCTATAATCCCATTAATTAAAACGAAATATTGTTCGTTTATTGCAAATAAAAAAGCTAACTAAGTTTTGCAGAAATCTTTAAGATATAAAAATATTTTCTTAACTCAAGAGGTGCGTGTACATGACTTAGATATACATACATATTTGAAATGTTTAGACAAGATTAAATTTTGTATAACGATATTTTCGGCATTATTAATTTCCAAAAATAGTTTTTTGAGATACATATGTCCATGTTGCAATAAAAGAGCGATATGTTGTTATTTTTCTTTAAGCTTTTTACGTTGTTATGTAAGGAAGTAGATGTTAAGAAATCTGAGAGAAGGAATAAATACTCTGTGGGGTTGAAGACAATTCTGCCTTTGTGAAAAAGACCGACATTCCTTCCCTAACCAAAGCCTTTTTCTTTATAAAGGCTGGATTGGCAGTTTAGAAACTTATGCCATTTTGAGGATCATTGCAATTTATGTCGTTGTTGACCTTTTAGATGGAACCAAATCTCAACATGATCTCTTTTAGCTTGATAAATAAGGGCTGAACGTTTTTCCAATTTTATTGTTTTTTTTTCTTAAAAATATAGGTTTCCCAAAAGTTCTGCTTGTGATAGACATATCTCACCAACCAACCTCTTCTTTATGTTTAAAAATTGAAGTTTTAACGGCCATGTACAAATAGAGTTCTAAGTCTACAATCAGTTAATAAAAATAACTTTGTTTAATAAGTTTGGAAAACGTGAACTATTCAATATACTGAATTCAAATTCAATTATTCTAATACTACACTTAACCTAGAGTATTAGTGGTAAATTTCACCATAAATATGTATGTACTTTTAAAACACCCGAGATACATATACAGTGGCTCACAGCTGGTTTCAACCACCCTCTTTTGAAAAAATAAATTCAATGGCGTTATTCGATGTTTGATGCAAATGGTCTTGCGTAAGTGCAAATGCAAAATGTCGTAGCTTTTCTTTGGATTGTGTGTGTATTTTGTTGTTGGATTTTAAAGAAAAGCTACGATATTTTGCATTTACAATGACGCAAGACAATTTGCATCAAACACAGAATACCGCGCATATAATTTCGAAACGAAACGAAATTTTGAAAAGATTTAAATGAGAGCTTCTAAAATAATTCCCAAACATAAAAAAGTAACTTTCATTCACTTTCTAATTGAAACTTTTACAAACTAAAAACCAAAATCATATGTGCATAAGTAGTCACAGCTTATTTCAACCAATAGTTCTAAACGAACATTCAAACGATTGGATAAATAAACCTTTTTTGTCAAGTACTTTCAAGTGGCATGGATTTCACTGACTTTCCTGTGGTTTGGAGAATTATTTTTCCCCATCCCTTCTTTAGCTCAGAGCTCATTCCTGTTTAGGATCTGGAGTTGGCATACGTTTTGATCTAAAATTTCACATAAATTTTCAATTATATTTTGATCAGATGCTTGTGCCCGATGTTGCAGCAAGTGGGGACAGTTCCAAATAAGCCAAGGCTGTACAGTACCTGATTTATGTTTCGGGCCGAGACTGCTTTGTTTTCGGCACATTGATTTAAATTGGATTTTAGAATGTCTCAGTACATACCTTTATATGTTGTACTTTCAATAAACTAATTACAACTGATGAAATATGGGCCCACACCATGACACTACCACCATCATGTTTAACTCGTTATGTCTTTCGAAAATTTTTTCAAAGTAGCCCACAAATGCTTTATTGGCTTTAACTCAATCGACTGCGGTGATAGGAGTAGTTGTTTTGAGGCAGACGTACGACTTCTGCGGTATGTTTGGAATAGTTGTCCTGTTGAAAAATAAAATCCTTTTGATAATCCCAATCTCCGAATGTTGTACTTTTTCTAAATAAGTATAACTGTCCAAGTCCAAAAAACTCAAGATTTCAGGTACCACCAGCTGACATACAGCCCCAAAGCATCACACCACCAGCATCATGTTTCCGGGAAGGGCACAAACATGACCTTTAACTCCAAAAACTTATTACTTTGTTTGACCTGAGAACATCAAATCATTGCAAAACTCATTTGGCATATTTTTTTGTTGATTTGAGAAGTGTATTAGCTTTTTCCGATTTAACTTCACACGCATCGCTCTAATCTACCATGAAAACCAGCCCGTATCGAAATTTTCCGAGCTGTACAGTGTGGTCAGATTAAGGGATTTATCCCCATGTGATACTCTGTTGATTCAGTAACGCAATTGCGTAATTTTTTTTTATTAATAAATTAGACAAGCAATTAACCGGACATCAATTAAGCAGATACTACTGCCACTGTTGTGGCGATTGTTTATCCCGAGTATTAGACAAGGTGCACTTATTGATAATTTAAAAGAAATGGAAATGTCATTTCTTAAGAGCAGCTTCTATTTATTTTTGCTGGGTTTATAGACAAGAACTAATCAACGTATAATCCACTCTCACTACCACGTTTCGCCACCTATCCGGTAGTTTTTCATTAAAACGATGTATATTTCTTCTAGTAAAGGGGCGTAATTTTTTATTATTTATCCACTGTATTTTAAGAAATAAATTTAAAAAATTCGGAAGTAAATGCTATGCTTCGCTTAGACTTTAATTACACCATTTTATATTATTTTTAAAATGTATTTCTTTGTTTTACTATCAATAATTCTATTTTGTCTCTTTTAGGTAAGCACCATGGTTTTTGTATGAATTCTGTAGTTATTAGCAGAGTAAGTAATCTAAATTATAAAAATCTATTGAAATTAAATCCAATATTTTAATTGTAGTTCCTCTTAAATACGGAACTCAGGATTTTAGTACAAATTAAATGACACTTAAATGAAACTTAAATGATTTATCTTGTGCATTTAAACTTTAAATTTTAAAGCTGTTGTTCCCATTTCATAGCTCAATCAAGGTTAGTGGTATGTACAAAATGCGGCGTATATGCACATTTATGAAAAGGCTCTCTTAAATTTTAGTTAAGAATGTTTAAAACTATCTACATAATTAAATGTTATAGTTGAAATTTTCAAAATCTACCATATCAATTTTTTATAAGCGCTTAAACACAAGCAATAATTTTAAAATTTACGATTTTCGGACATTGCTGAATGTAGGGTACATGTCCAAAATACAAAATAGTTGGCTCTCATTCTGCTTTAGTGCTATGTGGTTAAAAAGTGAATGTGTCAAACAAAGTTTTTCACAAAAATTGGAAATAATAAACATACTTAAAAAAACATTAAAATTTTGATTTCTTAGCCTTTTCCCGATTTCACAAGTGCAGATATTAAAAATTTGTTTCCTAATTTTATCAAAAAATTTTTCAAAAATCTAAAGCGGGATTTTAATTTAAAGTCCAACAATAAACTAAAAAGTTATAGACGAAATATTAAAAAAAGTCAAGGCAAAAAAAATATTTTTTTGTCTTGAGTCAAATATCTTCTTAATTATGAGATATACGGAAACACATCTAATGCTGAGTACACATTTCTTGTGTTGTCATTTTCAAAATGGGTGCAACACCGTTCACATTATGTGTTTTATATGGAAAGCAATGCCGAACAACGAAAAATATCGGAAATGACAAACGTTGCCACTATAACACACTATTGCGATGTCACAAAATATCATAGTGTATATGTATATGTATATAGGCATAAGGAGATTATGAGGGAATAAAATTCCGCGAAAAATTTTTTTTATTCATAATTCCCCTGTATATCTTAAGAATTTTTAATTTTGCTCAAAATGCTTTATCCGATAAAAATCGAATAATTTCTAAAAAAAAAAGTTACAAGCTGTATATTTTTTTTGAGTCCCACGTGGTCAACTTTGGCCCACTGTAACTCCTCTCCATATTAAATCAAGACATGTGTTTAAAGTGTGCTCTAAAGATGTTCGAAGTTTCAGATAAATCCAATCAGTAGTTTAGAAGTACCAGATTTATTACCAGGTAAACCAAAAATATGCTCTAAAAAAAGTGTTTTATGCGCATTCAATATGCACAAAAAACTCAAAAAATATGCTCTTAAAATAAAATAAATTGGTTTAATTTAAATGAAAATATATTTTTTTAATTAAAAAATTCAACAACATTTGCATATAAAATAAGCACAAAAGCAAACAATAAAAAATTAACAAAGAATAACTGCCGTATTGAAACAAAATTGCCATACATATTTTGACTAAAGCAAATAATACAAATTATTATTTTTTTGATAATCTCGTAAAAATTTAACTTCAAGTTCAAAAGAGATCACGATATCAGAATTAAAACTTTGGAACTATATTTTCGATAAATAAGACAAGATTTGTATGTATAATAATTATTGCAATAAACAACAATCTATGTCAATATAGATTTTCAAATAAAATCGTTGCATGCCACATCTAAATAAACTTTTATATATTGACAATGTACCTTCAACGTCTACTCGGGGTAGAGTCCGTCACAAATAGAAAAACCGAAATTTTTATTGAAACTAACGTCCGTAATAACTACGAAAATTTATACACTACGTGGAACATTAAAAATGAGACTTAGATGGCGAAAAATAAAAATAAAAATTTTGTGCAACACTTAAGCTTGTAAGCAAATTAAAATAAAATTTTTTATTTATTTAATTTTATTTATTTAATTTCAAAATATGCCCTAAAAGCGTAAATTATGCTCTAAAAATTAGAAAATATGCTAAAAACTATGCGTGTTAGAGTGATAAATGCAAAAACATGCTTTAAAGGGTAAAATATGCAAAAATATGCTTTAAAGGGCAAAATATGCACTAACAAATCGATGCCAAAATTAATAAAAAGTTCTGAAACGGATAAATATCTTGTCCCCGCATGAATACGTCGCACAAGAAAAAACATGCAATTGCATATTTGCGGTTTCCCTGTTTATTACCATTTATTTAGCAAAAGTCCCCACTGTGCCATGGAACCCAACAACAGCAATGCCCTCTCAGATAAACAAAGAACCTTTAAAATCGGTAAACAAATGACGGAGTTGCGAAGTAGCACACATGAAATACGAGTTGAGAACCTCCTCCTTTTTTTGAAGTCGAAATTTATCCTTACGAGTACTAATAAATTTCAAAATGTCTACACATTTGTGGTCGCAACCAGTGTTGTCAGATATGGCGATATCTCGCCAAACGTGGCGACAAAAATTTGTTTTTGGCGATGAAAATTTTGAAATGGCGATTGGCGATTTACTTGGCGATATTTGAACTCCTTGGCGATATTTTTGGCTATATTTTTACGATTTCAATAAAATATAATAATGTTAAAACTATGAAATTTTTTATATAAGCAATTTCTTCTCCAACATAAAATATTTCGTGAAAAAAATTCCAAATGTTGTAACTCTTTATCTCAAACAAAAATTTTCTGAAACTCAAGAAGTTTAAAAAAAAAAAAATTATGGACCAAAAAATCTCATTTGGTGTTTATGAAACACAGTGGGGAAAACTTCCTTTTATAAATTGAAACCAACATTTTGATAATGAAGCAGGAAAAAGGCTGCAAGTGTTATCGCCTAAATTGTATGATTACGACGATGCTGCTGGCACTTACTACTTCAGGGATATGATATGTGTACTTTAACACACATTTAATTAAACGTTAATTCCGTTTTATCACAAGATTTAAATAATAATTTTGATCTTGGTGTTCAACTTCAATTTATCCTATTAAGACTGATTTTTTGAATAAGTTATTTTTCAGTCTTTTTATACGTCAGTATTTTTTATATGTCAATTTAAATACTTTGCAATATTATTGCATATGTTGTTCTAAAAAGAAAATATTGCCAAATTTTCCTGACAGTCAAAAAGTAAACAACATTGAACAATGTTGTCACCACATTACACAATTCTCTTGATTGTACAATAAAAATCAAAAGTCTTTTGGTATTTGCCAATATATTGTGCCACCTTCGAATATGACATATACTTTGGCTATATTATTGTACAATACGAAAAATTGCACAATTATATTGCAAGTGGGTGGGCCGCTTTAAATAATATTTTTTTTATGTTTTACGATAGACTTTACCTACTGAATTTAAAATTTAACGATATTTGTAATGTACATAATTACAATTCATTTGGCGAGGGGGCCGAAAATAAATCTGACAACACTGGTCGCAACTGTGCTATAAGATTATCTCCGACTGCTGGCAATACCATCAGGTATCCTGGCAACAATATCAGTTGTACTACACTAATGTTGCTTTTAAGGATTTTGTATTGAGCCCAATTCAGTTGTACACACCACTGTATGAAATATTTAATTCGTCTTTAAAAAATAATGCCATAAAAGGATAGAAACTAAAGCAGTATGTTAAAAATATAATGAGTATTTTTTATTTTTCACGCATTATAGGTATGTTTTTTTAATTTTTAGCAATGAAATAGGGTTTGGGAAACGGGAATTCCCGGGAAATGTCCTTCTAATATTCCCGGGAAATTTTTGAGATTTTCCCGGGAAAACGGGAAATTAAAAGTGCATGTTATTTCATAAATATATAGAATTTATAATCCAATTTTACTTTAATATAAAAACTTATTATTTTTTATATATTACAAAAGTTCGTTTGAATGATTGTATGACTAAATTTACACGAACGTTGACACGTTTTTCATTGTCTGTTTAAACACTTACATATACCTTGTTCGAAGGAAATTTTTTAATCTTAAAATTTAAATTGAGCTTTTGTTTTGAATGTAACTGTAAGAAAGAAAGAATTCTTTCGACGCCGATAAACAAGAAGTAAAATGTCCACGTTTTTTTAATATAAAATAAAAATGTTAGCTATTCAAATCTAGTCTGAAATTTCATAAAAATTCCATTAAATTGAGGTCATACCATATCTCCTAAAAAAAGTGGAATAAATTGTATAAGTATCAATGATTGCAATGATATAATCGTTTCCTAAAGTAAATAATTCGATGCTAAGCGAACTTGAAGTCATTTCTCGCCGAATTAGTGAACAAATTTTGAAAAGTGTAGTGAAAATTTTAAGCTGTAAGAACTCTGAGTTGACGAAACTTAAATTGATTACAAGTAGACGCTATTATGGAAATCTTGCAGAAAATATTTTAGGAGAAATAAAATGAAAGACACTTAGACATACTGTGGCTCAGGGTATTCAAAATTCGGCGCAGCGCAGTATGGTACTGTAACCTGCTTTTACTTAACGATAAGAAACCGCATGGAACTTTTTCATAAAGGATGAGAAACAAGCAAGGCAAATTCTTATTAAAATGAAGGTAGGTCTTATTAGAAAATTGTCTACTAATTGTGGTAACAGTCGTCAATTGGTTTTTATATGATCTTTTGCTGTGTAATAACTTTATTCCATTTGCTTAAATTCAATTAAAAATTCTTAAAAATTTGTCTTAGAACTGCTTTTTTATTAACTTTTATTTCAAAAGAATGCTTACATTAATAAAACAATCGAAATTTCACCAACTTTCATTTAATATATGTATTTAATTTAGAAAATGAGCTTTTCCGGGAATCCCGGGAACTTGATTTTTTAATTCCCGTTTCCCGGGAAGTGCAAAAGTCCGGGAAATCCCAAACCCTACAATGAAATCATAGAAATAAACACGAGGCGCATTTATTGCTTCTTCTTCATTCAAATTTGCTACGGACTTAACGTCTGTCCGCCTGTCTGTACAACTGAATAAAAGGAAAATCACGAACTAAATGACAACAACATTGACGTGTGTATATCCGCTGCATACTTTTTAAAGCTGGAAACCTTGAAAATTTATTTTTATTCAAATTACGAGTATTTACTATTACATTACAAAGTTTAATTATGGTTGCTGAAGCTGTTGTCGTTTGTTGAATAGGGAGAGTGAAATAAATCTAAGGATCAAGCATTGATTTATGTTCAATAAGTTTTACTCTATTCTATTCTATTCAGTTTTCTTATTATTTAACTTTGCCATACATACTTGAAATTATTTTGCTTTCAATCTCATTCTTTTCTTCGCATTTTGTAAATGAGCTGATGTAAAATAAAATAAAAGCAAAACAAGAAATAAATGAAATCGAAAGGAAACAAAAAGAAATACTTGAATATTAAGAAACTTAAGCTTTTTTTCATGATTGCATTAAAACTTTTTATCTGTTTAATCTACCAAAGAAATTGTTTAAGGGATTTATACGATTGATAACGAGGGGAATGCAATAAGTTTTTTAAGTTCTTTAACTTTTTAAAATTATGTAGGTTTCTGAAAAATGTCGAATTGTACAGATCGATTTTAAAGTTTAAGTTGCAAAAGTATTTGATCCAAAGCTGAATTTTTTAAGCATCGATTATTTGTAGCAACTTTGTTTATATTAAATATTGAATTTTGACAATTGACATATCCTTAGTGACACTCCCTGGATTAATCGATTAAAGTAAGAATCATCAAAATCGGTCCACGCGTTCGGTTTATATAGTGCCGCAAAGGAACACACATACATACATAAATACATAGACTGATAAACACAAAGCCCTTCTTTGCCACTAGTATAGACCAGGTTTGTCAGATTTATTTCGACCTACTTCGCCAAATTGATTTTAAAAATCGCTAAAAGTCGCCAGTCGTCAGTTTTATGGAGTGTTTCTTAAAATATATTTGATAATAAATTTGTTCTTATACAAAACTTTTTTTAATATAAATATTAATAAAATAATGGTGTAACAATTTAGCAGCAAATCGCCAAAAGTAGAAATAAAATTGGCAAAAATACAAATTTAAAACGCATTAATTACTATTATTAACCTTTCGTGTTCAAGGTGGATAAAAACCCTATCCTATACAACGTGGGGTAAATTTAACCCCATGCACATTTTGCTCAGTTTTATTGATTTTCTAAACTAGTTTGATACTTTTTATTTTTTTGGATAACTTGTTTAATTAACCACTATGGAATAAAACTCTTACTGCCTTATTCATAAAAAATATTTCTGTTTAATAAGAGGTTTATGAAACAAATTTTCTATGGAAATTTGATTAATAAACCTTTTATAAAATCAAAATATTTGTTATGAATTAGGCCCTTAGTTTAAAGAGTTTTATTAAACAATTTATTGAGAATCAAAAAAAATTGCAACAAAAATGTTAAAAAAAAAATTAAAGTAACAAAAAATAATTATAACGCAGTTTCAGTTTATTACTTTATTTTAAAGATCCTTAAAAAACAAGCTCTCAACCCTGCGTTTAGACGTGAAAGTACTTGCAAAAATGCCCGACTGTCTTGCAACTTGCATGTTTACTTTTTAGTGCAGGGTTGTCCATAACTTTAAAAAGTTTAGTGTTCCCGATAGTGTTGAACTTTATTCGTATTGTTTTAGTGATATTTAATATTTATGACTCAAAAATTTATTCACTGCTTGATTTATTAATATTTAAGAAAAAAATATCAAATTAGCCTTTAAATTTGCTTAAAATAAGTAAAAACTTAAACTAAATTACACTCGAGTCCAGTTAATTTGTACTAAAGCATTAATAGGGTAACACTGTTATAGTATGTTTCCACCGACTTTAAATCAAGTAGTTTTGAGTAAATCACTTCAAAGTGTTTCCACCGAGCTTTTGAGTGATTTGTTGTTCGAATTTTCGTACTCAATTTATGCACATGCTTTATAAATAAGGTGGGCACAGCAGCTGCCATGTGAATTATATTCACATGTGGTTGACAGTTAAAATTGATTAAATATTCCTTAATGTAATTTTTTCGAAATTGTCAATTACTATTGATGGATTACCCAGTGATGGAGTTTGTAATTTTAAAAGCAACGCAGGGTTGCATACATCAATCGAGTTCGAAAAATAGTATTTTCGACATTATTTAAAATAAATCAACCACTTTAAGGTGATTTATCCATATGCAAAATGTATGGTAAATCATGTAGAAATTAATATAATTTGCACAAATCATCATGTTTTGTATAAATTATGCCGGTGGAAACATACTATGTATTAACTAAATTTTCAATTACTTGCTGCAAGTGAAAACACGTCACTGTGTTGTAAAATTCCTTGGCAGTTGAGTTGAAAGTAGACTGCAAGTGCCGAAAGTGTAGTTGTGTTAGTAAAAGAGTTTGAGTGTATTGAGTTTTTCGAACTTGCACTTGCAATTGCAGCAAGGGCGTCCGCCTCTCAAAGTTGGCCATCAAGCCCATTTATTCAATGTAATTTTTTTTTTTAGTTTTTTTTTACTATAAATATATGTATGAAATAATTTAATAGATATAAGCTTTTATTGCACATGCTTAATATAAAAAAGTTCCATATAAATATAATTTTGTTACATAAAATATTTGGTATTTTGTTAGTTATTTTCCTCGTTATTTTCTAAAATATTAATTTTAGCAAAAACCCTTCTTTGAGACTAATGTTGTTGACTCGAAGAGCTAAAATATTCCCATATATCGACGGCTCCATTCCATAACATACTAAGTCGACATAGCATGTTGCATGCTGGAAATAACATTTCTGAATGCATCGTTTATTAACTTAGATTCTGTAAAATTTTCATAGTAATCGGTCTATTCTATCAAAAGTTATGAGCAAAAATGTAGTTGGCATAATTTGTCAAGTTTAAAAAACCTCCGTTTTAAATGTTTTAAGTACACTTAGCATGATTTAGTTTGTAATTAAGTACCTAAAAAAAAAATTATTTAAATTTTTCTCCAAACTAAAACATGCTATATGTACTTAGAGGGCCATTGAAGGGGAGAAAGGACCCCCAGATAGATGCTAAGTCTACTAAGAGGACAATCTGAAGTATTTCAAGTGACTTTAACTGTGATCTACAACAAATTTATAAGGTTCAAATAAACTAAAAAATTCTATTGCAATTATTATATGATTACAAAAAGTCTCAAGTTTCTATCTCATAACATTCCCGAGATATCAATAAACTTTGAAGGTGTTTATCTCAAAACTAGCTTTTTTGACTTAGCATGTTTTAGAATGGAGCCGTCGATATCATATTCGTGTAAAATGATTTTTGGGGGAGAGAATATAAGAAATAAAACAAAGTGCGTATATTTAGTACATATGTACATACATATTTGATTTGTAAAAAAAATTTATAATTTTTGGCTCTAGTGCAATTTTTAGTACTTCTTCTCTTCTCGGTATTTTTCGATTAAATATTTTTTTCGATATTAACAATAAGTTCAATATTTTATTATACGCTCTGTACTTAAGAAATATTTTACATTCACCCTTATTCCAGTTGTCAAAAACGACGTCACGTCATACAATATTTTTTTAGTTTTGTCGCTTTTTTCTCGTTTCTGATATTTTTTCCGTTTTTAGCGTTTGTTTTCATTTTGGCGATTTTTTTCATTTTGGCGATTTTTCCGGTTTTTCGCGATTTATTTAGTTTTAAATTTATTTTTAATTTGGTGCTTTTTTTTGTTTTGGCGATTTTTTTTTTGTTTCTGGCAATTATTTTTCGGTTTGGCGATTTTATAATTTTTTAATTTTTTAGTTTTACCGTTTTTGAAAATTTCAAGAGTTTTGCTCTTACGGTTTCCAAGATATAGCAAGTTGTCAAAATTACATTAACTTATAGAACACCCTTTAATTTAAATTTTTTAAATTTTAGTGTTAATTGTTGTAGTCTGTATAAAAATACAGTAACTTTACAAATTTAAAGTGTATATACATACATACAATTGTATGTATATTACATGGGATTTTAACAGTTTTCGTTGCTCGTTTTGGAACACCCTTTAATTTTTAACTCACATGTATTTATTGTTGTAGCGGCCAAGGTTCTACATACTCTGTCCAAATTTCAGGTCCGTAGCTCTTACGCTTTAGCAAAACGAAACAAATAATTTGACCTACTTACTTTTATATACAAAAAACATTAATTTTCCAACCCTGGAATCATCCTTTTTTTCTGATTCCTTATACCAATGTAGTAGTTCTTAAAAAAATATATAAAGTATGTTAAGTGAACAAAGCAAAATAGAAATTAAAAAAAATTGTTTTATTTAGTATTCAGAAAAAAAGTTAAAAGTTTCCAGCTCCGGGGCTGTGGTTTCTATTTTTATAATTTCTACACAAAATTTTTCTTTCCAAAACGTAAAATATACATATCGCACCTTATCAACAAGAGGGTATTAACTCAAAATTTTTGAAATTTCACTTTTTGCAAGAAATCAACTAACAACATCAATATCTATCTACTGTAAAAATTTCAACGTATTCCGTATATTCTTTCACCTCGAAAACCACATTTGAGACCATTTTTGTGATAGTGTAGTGACTACCTTTATATAATCAAAAAGGTATTATTTTGAGTTAGTACAAAAGTGGACACAGAAATGTATCTTATATTTTCATAAAAAAGGTATTATTTTGATTTGATTTGATTTGATTTATTCAAGTTAAAAATAATCCAATTGTTTTATTTAAATTCTGTTGTATTTTCAGTTGATACTGTTTTGTTGAAAAATATATTTTGAAACTTTATTTAAATTTCAACTAAAGCGTCGTATTTCAAAATAATACAAAAAAAAATATCGAGAAAATTCAGAAAAATGGTATTAACTCAAAACATAGAGTTTTTTCCCAAGAATTCCAACATTTTGAAATAAAAACAATGCAAATATATTTTCAAATGAAATTTAATTACTACTATGGATTCGGATTTTCAAATTCTCTTGTAATCTAACCACAAACAGTTTTTCGTCTCTACTGAACATTTTAAAATTTTGAGTTAATACCCTCTTGTTGATAAGGTGCGATATATAATTTATAGAGAAAAAGAAAAAAAAATTAATTAAACCTAGTTACTTTTATATATCCCAAAAAGTGCAAGTTTCCCAACCCTGGAATCATCCTTTTTTATTTTTCTGATCGCTTACACCAATCTCAATCAAAAAAAGGAAAAATTAGTTTTAGTAAATTACTTTTATATAACAAAAAAAGTTAAAGTTTTCCAACCCTGGAAAAATCTTCTTAATTTTTTTTAATTTGAAATACCAACTTTATTCGTACTGAAATATAAAATAGGTGTATTTAACAAAAAAATTAAAAAATGTGCTATCTAGTTACTTTTATATGGCAAAATCAAGTTTAAGTTTTCCAGCTCTGAAACCGTCTGATCGATTTCGCTGATTTTAATACCAATCTATTTTTGACCATTTCTGATACACCAGTCCAATAACGAAGTCTCTAGCTTTTCTGGGAGCTTCGGAAAGCCGATTTCACGTACACCAGACGGATGGACAGACGGACATCGCTTATTCGTCTTCCCTATTCATAAGGACCCAGAATATATATATTTTATGGGTCGCATATGAATATTATGGAAATTACACACGGAATGATAAACCTATACCTATATACCCTTTTCCATTTTTGGTAAAGGGTATAAAAAATAAATATTAACGGCCACTCTAATGTACAGTGAATCACAGTGAAATTGGCCCACCTTCAAAACTAACAAACAAGATATATTATCTGGTGTGATACTGAAAATTTCAGAAAGAAGGTATAGTTAGTATCAAAAAAAGGTATACATACATATAAACCCAACTTATGCACAACTTTAACAAAACTAAAATAGGTTAATGAAAAAAATTAAATTTTTTATCTCACAGTGAAAATGGTCCACCTAAAAAGTCTCTCTCATAAAACGGTTTATTTTCAAGTGAAACAAAACAAAATTATTTCTTGGAAAGTTTACTTTGTTCTTATTCCTGTGTTCATTGTAGTAAGATCTCCAATAAATCGTTACTAAACGTGTTTTTAAGAAGATTTGTCGTCATGCGGCAGTTGAAATAAGAAAATTAGTAATTGACCACCGCCAAGATGGAAAAAATTAACAGAAGATTGCTGAAATTGTGAAAATACTACGTAGGACTGTAAAAATATTATTAAAAGGCTTAAGGAATAGTTCAGAAATAATTCAACATTAAGTGATCCAGAATTAAGAGAACAATTAAATATTAGATATAATACAAAAAAAAGGTACGAAGAGTATTCATAAAAGCTGGCCAGAATGGATGAAGTGCCCGCAAAAAACATTTTGTGAGCACCGAAAATAGAAGAACTAAGAATGGAGTTCGTTCACAACTATTTGATGAAAAATTTATAAATTTTGAAAAATATTTTGTTTGTAGATGAGTAAAAAGCTAATATTTTTGGCTCGGACGGTAGGGTTAATGAGTGCCGAAAGCCCTACGAGCCTAAGCCGGAGTTGGAAATTTAAGTTTAAGTTTAAATTTCAAAATTTAACTACTTGAAAAATAATCTGAAGCTGAGTACAGAAAAATTGGGCTTAAGGGATGCGTTCCACTTCTACCAGGTCAACGGCCCTAAACATTCCGCTGTAATAGTAAAATAATGCTTGTTGTATAAGTGCTCAAGAGTTATCAAAATCCTACCACAATCTCCACATTTAAATATAATTGAAAATTTGTGGCATAAGCTCGAGATTGAATTCCTAAAATACCGAATTTCCAATGTGGACGACCCAAAAAGCGGCTTTAGAGAAGTAATGGAGAAAAATGTCTCCATATTTTAAAAAATATTAATGGAATCCATTCCTAGACCTCCAAAATCCATTATTGCCCAAAATGGATTCCATATAAAATACTAAAAAATAAAATAAAAATTTAACAAAAAATATGCTGGGCCATTTTCACTGTGAGCTGAAATTTTACATGATTTGGTTTTCATTGTTAAGTTTTAATATTTAAATTATTGAATTTAGAAAACTTTTAGTTCCTTAGATTCAATTTACATACATTCATACAGACATCATCGCGAAAATAGACGGAATGGACTTCCAGGACCTCAAAACGTCGAAGTATGATGAAAACTCGATTTTAGAAAAATTGGGTAAAATCAGTAGACAAATCATGATGATTTGAGCAAATCATGTTAATTTATAAATACATTTTTCATATGGACAAATCACCTCAAGGAAGTGCATTTTTTTAAATCATGTCGAAAATACCATTTTTTGAACTGGATTTATCTATGCAACCCTGCGTTGCTTTTAAAATTAAAAACTCCATCCCTGGTTAATCCATCAATAGTGATTGACAAATTTAAAAAAAATGACATTAAAGAATATTTAATATATACGGATAAAATTCACATTACAGCTGCTGCGCCCACCTTATAAAGTACGTACATAAATTGAATATGAACATTCGAACAACAAATCACTCACAAGGTCGGTGGAAACACTTCGAAGTCTTCATTTAAAGTCGCTGGAAACATACTATGACTTCCTTTAGTTGGAAGTTAAAAAATCATTAAATAAAGATCGTTGGACCAATTAAAACAAAGAAAACTAACCAATAAGGTTGTCTTTCTGCGGAATAACGGTTGTCTAGTGAATAAAGTGTTGTGGCCAGAACACTAGTCGCGTTGATATTCCGGGTAGAGCAAATCATGCCAGTCCAGCTCCCCCGTCAGGTGCAGAAACTAAATAAATCTCCTTATGCAACTAACTCACCATTACCATATCTTTCTCCTGAGGGAGGGAAAACCCTCCCTTAGAGAAGAGGAGATCCTTCTATGCTGCATTAAATTGCCTGGCATCCCGACAATTTCTTCTTCCTCCTTGCTTGCTGCATTTTATAAAATTTATGCTAATACATTTTCAAAAATAAAACTTTTCAATAAAACAAAAACGTAGAATGCATGTTTCTTGGTGCAAAGAAAATTTTTACTGTACAAAGCGTGCCGTAACCGCCAAAAAGCTTAAGCGACATACATACTTTTCGAACTTAATTTTATGACCAAAACCGATTATTTGCAATCGTAAATAAACCATTTTCGTCGAAAAAAAACGAAGTACAAAAAATGTGTCGGTTATCGCATGATATCGCCTACATCAGGGAGGAGCCTTTAAACAAATTTGAAGAGATTCGAAAATACTTCTTGATTGAAGCAAAGAAGCTGAATACAATTATCTAGAAAATGTGTTTTGCTATAATCTTATGAATACTTGTGGAGTTGCCCTCGTATCAGCGCTTAATAAAAATAAATCTTCCACTGCGCTGGTTGGATCAAGGCAGTTAGTTTGGAAAACAACGTTGTCGAACTCTCGGAGGTTTTATTTGAGTGTGTTAAATGAGTTTAAAAAAAATAACAATTTAAATTATCTGTTGTTGCATTGCAAAATTTAGAATAGTTGATTAAGTGTCTTGAGTCAATAACACGAGGCATGGTCATAAAAAATAATTTCAACTTGCAATAAATCAATAAGCAGAGTTTTCTTATAATTATGTATTTCATTTGGTCGCTCGCTTATTTCTGATTACGAACACTTTGCATGTGTAAGGGAACAAAATGATTTTCAACTTGTTTTGTTGCCTTAAACCAACTTAAGTAATTGTTTAGTATTAATAGTTAAATTTAATTAAACAATTGTTTATTGCATTTAAATAAGATTATAGGTAGAGATATGTATAAAGAAATGAGGTGAAAATAAATTGTTTAATTTTATCAGGCATTTGTTTTATTAGAATACGTGAACTCGCACGTGTATTGCAATTTGAAATGATGCGTTGCATGGCCTCGACTGTTGAGTACAGTACAGTACAGTACAGTACAATAAAGCGTTTACAACGAAATAAATTTGAAAAATATTTTATTACTTTGATTTTCATACAACTTGGAATATGTATTATTTTCGCTTAGGCAAAAAAAATAACACAAATAGTTCAAAATAAATTAAAACTAAAAATCTACGGTTTATTATAGCTATGCTATTTATTTCACGACACAGCAGCTAGGACGTGATTTTCGTAACAAAAATAATCGACATTATTATAGTTATAAATTTATTTTTGTTTTAATTTCTTTGTACTTAAAACCAGAGTACGAAAATAAACGAAACAAATTGTTTGATTTGGTTTTGTTTCGTTCTTTGAAGTGAGTGAAACAAAAACAATGAGAAGGATTGCTCAATTTAATTTTATATTGTTGTATTGATGGGCTGTAAGCCGGCTAACAGCTGCCACCGGTTACAACCAATACATTAATTTAATCGTAAGCCGCTGGAAAAAAAACAGTGGGAAATAAATGGAAACGTTTTGAAATATTTGCGGCTGATGTGACATCATCATATAATATAATTTTATTCCATTGCTATTTAACACATTTAATTTTCTCATTGCAAACTATAAGTGTTGTCTGTTACAAGGAATTGATGTATGTCACTATGTAAGTCTACTATTTTCAAACGTCCTGCAGAAAGTGGCCAACAATAAAATAGAAGAGAGGTGTCTTAGGGCACTCGGTTATAGCTATGTTGCTTAGCTATATAAAACAAACTTACGGTATAAGAAAAAACTGGCCTAAAGTTAGCATAAGTGGCAAAATTGAACATAATCTTAAAGAGTTTTGCCATGAAACTTCACATTAAAAATTATGCTAGGACTTAGAGATGGGTTAAAATTAGGTAATGCGACCATTTTTAATGTCAAATTGTATGGACGAACTCGTTAACAACTATTTTAAGTTCGTCACTTATGCTAACTTTATGCCAATGTTTTCTTATACATAGGGCCGTAAGTTTGTTTTATATAGCTAAGCAACATAGTTGTAACCGGGTGCCTTCTTTTTTATTGTTGGCCTTTTTCTGCAGGACATTTGAAAATAGTAGACTTAAATAGTGACATACATCAATTGCAAAGCCCTTGTAACAGAGAACACTTAAGCCTGGATCACACGATCGGCCCAATGTAAGGTAAATTTGCTTTATTTCTCAACTAATTGAAATATAATTACATAACTGCACCACACTGCATTGGTGTTAAAGTCATATAGACTTATTCCAGAATGAATTAAATAATAATACCATTTTGGCTTATTACATATCCTTTATTGCAGTGAGCCGACGAAAATTGGTACATTGTGACAATCGTGTGATCCAGGCTTTATAGTTTGCAATGAGAAAATTAAAATATTATTTTAGACCAAGTTAATTAACCTTATTCCAGTTCTCAACGTCAATACAATGCCGTCAAATTAGGACTTGCTATTGACAGGCTCATGACAAAATCTGGACCTAAGGGAACATAATTAGAATGTCAATAGCACAAAATTGTTCTCGAGGGCGAGTAGACAAGTCCAAATTTATTTTTGGATTGTATAGACGTGACGTCGATTTTGATAACTGGATTAAGGGTGAATATTGAAATAAATAGCCGTTTATTTCTTAAATGAAATTACCAATTGTAAGCCTGCAATCAAAAATCGCCAACAGCTTAAAATATTCAAACGTTAATCGCACAATCAGTAAAAAATCTTTACGTCTTTAACACATTCTTTTTTTTAAAGAATGTTTAAATTACTATTCTGCGTCGTGTTCTTACATGTCTATTATCTAAGCTGATTTCTTAATGTTATAAATGTTTGGCTTATTTTTACTTATTCATTCTATTTTCTGCAGCAAATAATAAAAGTAGGCAATGGGCTGGCAATAAAGAGTTAAAAGAAAGAAAATGTATATTTTGCACAAGAATATTTTACGAGTAGTGTAAAAATAAAATCTACCCGTACATTTAATTAAATTACGGTTTTGCGATATTAGTTTTATGGCATTGCATGCGGTAGAGCCACTACGAACTAATGCTGGTTGCTGACGTTGATGGTGGTAATAATGATTGACGGTGATGCGGCTGCAAGCACAATAATAATGATGATGATGATGATGATATTTGTTCGTACTGCTCTTGGTGTTCAGGAAATTTATATCTAATGTGTTTGCTTAAATATTTTATTAGTGGCATTGTCGCCTTCAAGAAATTCCAATAGACCAACATTAAAGCCCACAACTAAACTATTTGCAGAATCAAAGAAGACAGTTAACGAATGCTTAAAGAAGAACTACATTACCTTAATATAGAAAGGTCCTAACTAATTATTTTGTTTGAAATCGAAATTTTTGTATTTTTTTATACATTACTCGATTAAAAAAAAATCAGTAAAGTGCGACTTTTACTCGCGCACGAAGGGTTCCGTACGTTGGGCTTTGGGCATTTTTTTAATACAGCGTTTTTTTAAGTTTTTGACGTTTTTCAGCTGAAATAATTTTTTGTTTGTTTATTTTTCGCTTTTTTCTCATTTTTGGCGATTTTTTTTATTTTGGAGATTTTTTTTCATTTTGGCGACTTTTTTCATTTTGACGATTTTTTTTTCATTTTGGCGATTTTGTTCATTTTGGCGATTTTTTCATTTTGGCGATTTTGTTCATTTTGGCGATTTTTTCATTTTGGCGATTTTTAAATTTTGGCGATTTTTCCGGTTTTTTGCGATTTATTTTCGTTTTAGAAATATTTTTTTAATTTGGTGCTTTTTTTCGTTTTGGCGATTTTTTTTCGGTTTGGCGATTTTATAATTTGGGATTTTTTTTGTTTTACCGTTTTTGAAAATTTCAAGAAGTTTGCTCTTAGGGTTTCCAAGATACAGCAAGTTGTCAAAACTACATATGTTGTCAAAATTAGATTAACTGATGGTACACTCTTCAATTAAATTTTTTTTAAATTTTAGTGTTAATTGTTGTAGTCTATAAAAATACACTCACCTTACAAAATTCAAGTGTATATACACAAAATTGTATATATATTACATGGGATTTTAACATTTTTCGTTGCTCGTTTTGGAACACCCTTTAATTTCCAACTCTCATGTAGTTGTTGTTGTAGCGGCAAAAGGTATTCACACTGTGTCCAAATTTCAGGCCCTTAGCTCTTACGGTTCTCGAAAAAATACCCTGTGACAGACGGACGGACAGACGGACAGCGTATCGAAAACGATAGGGATTCTTTTCACCTTTGGTGTACGAAACCCTAATAAAAATGAGTTAGGGCCTTTTAATATTAAGGTAATCTTATGTATATATTTTAAAATTCATTTAATATACTCTCGTACTTAGGCAAATGCAGTATAATTTGCATGTGTGTGTCGCATGTTTTTTGAGTTATAATATGAGCAATTATTTAAATATTGACAGAACCAGTGACAGTTCTAGCAACAATATCATCATTATAATCTTTGTCGTCATTGCCACCCTCTTTTTTTTGGCCTTGTTAAAATGTGTTCTTTCCTCTTTGCTTGCACATTTACATTTACATATGAGTTTCTTTTCTAACTATTATTATTAGCTTTATTTTATTTTATTTTATTGTAATTGTGACATTTGTGAGTGTAATTTAAAAAGGGGTTTCTAGTTTCGTAAATATAGTTTTCTAACATAAATTTGGGAGCAATACCACTCGCTTTTTAGGTTTCACTAAAAAATTAGAAAAAAGTCTTAAGAAAGTGTTAAATTTTTATTGTGTCTTATTAACTTTGTGGAGGCTTTATTTAACTCACAGTTGGCAATTCCACTGCATAGCTGGTGACACTGCATTAACCTTTTTGAAGAGCTGGAACTATGACTGAAAAATTTAACATTCTGTTATGTTATGAATAACTTTCGAGTTCGAGTTAAAGCAAATAATTATATAAATGTTAAACCTTTGCACCAAATTATATTTCTAAAATATTATTTTAGAAAATATATAAATATCTAATGAACTTGCTAATAAAATCATCTCATTTACTTGTTCTTTTTAAAATTAATACATGCATATTCAAACCTCTAATACACAATATATATATATATTATCTG
The DNA here is from genome assembly GCA_944452675.1 of Tachina lurida. Taxonomy (NCBI): domain Eukaryota; kingdom Metazoa; phylum Arthropoda; class Insecta; order Diptera; family Tachinidae; genus Tachina; species Tachina lurida. The sequence goes on along the minus strand of OX101754.1, from coordinate 38,374,056 downwards.
ACATGTCAAATTTCAATTGTATTTTGATCTGACAAACAAACCATCTGTTATGAGACGTTCTAATATAACAAGAGTATGCATCATAACAAAAATATTAATAGCGAGATTTTGTCAGATATAATTAAACACTGAGAAAACAGTGCCTACTAAATACCGCATAAAATAGAACAAAATTAATAAGAAATTTCTATGGTTTTTTTCAATAAGGAAATCTTATTAATTTCATAGGGAAAACCTTTTTGAAAAAAATCAAGAAGAATTCTTCTAGTTTTTATTAGGTTATCTTATTGATTTTTTCAATAAGGGCTTCTTGATTTTATTAGGCGACCTCATAAAAAATAAAAAAAAATTGCGTCTTTATTCTCTGTACTTATGTATTTTCATTTAAATTCTTAACCATATACATATGTATGTATGTATGTATGTCGTGTATTGCAGATGTTATTTATTTATACATACATACACATTATTTTATATTCTTAACTAACTTACTCACCAAGTATTAAACCAGCAAGCTTCTGACTGATAGACAAGCACTCTAACCAATATGCTAAAAAGCAGCCTGAATAACAGTTGAAATTATTGTGCAAACATTTTTATACAAAAATGAAGAAAAAAACATGAAAAAAATTGTCTCTATGTCTATTTATAGATATGAAATAATAAGACACCTCATAAAATCAAGAAGATTTCCTTATAAAAAAAATTAATAAGATGCTTTACACATAAATTTATAGGAACCTACTAAAATCAAGAAGAAAACCTTATTGAAAAAATCAAAAAGATAGCCCAATAAAATCAAGAAGAAACCCTTTTTGAAAAAATCAATAAGAAATCCATATAGTTTACAATTTATAAGAAAACCTAATAGAATCAAGAAGTTTTTCTCTATGGATTGTATTTTTGGTGCCAAAAATAACGAAAATTGAGTAAAAAAAGTTGTGAATAATAAGATTTCTTCTTGATTGTATGTGGTTTTCTTCTTGATAAAATAATAAGATTTACCACATGAAAGCAATAAGGAATCTCTATGAAAATATTTTCGCTTCTTTCTGCTGGGATACCCCTTAGCCTAAAAACGTTTCATAGAGAAAATCTTCTTGATTCTATGTATAATAAAATCAGCAATATTGACAGACATGTAAAATTACATAGGGTAGAGTAGAGTGACACAAGTCTAAATCATAATAAAACAAGGAAATATATTTTTAGCAAACACCAATTTTCAAACAATTTTCGCAGCATTTGCGGCCGTATTTAGCCGATAACTGTTCAAATGTTCATTTCCAGGCGTTCAATTGTTTGTGGTTTATCGACGTAGGCAAGTGACTTAACATAATCCCAAAGAAAATAATCCAATGGGGTTAAATCATACGATCTTGGTGGCCAATTAATTGGTCGATTACGTGAAATTATTTTTTCATCAAAAGTTTCCTTGAGTAAATCAATTGTAGCGCCTGCTGTGTGGCATGTGACTCCGTCCTGTTGGAACCACATATCAGCAAGATTAATGCCACGTAATTCGACAAAAGCCTGTTTGACGAATATAAGCACAATTATTTCGTTTTAAAATTTCAACAATTTGCACGCGTTGCACTGGTGTAAGTCGATTCATAATGAAATTTCAAAGCAAACTAAACAAACAGACACTATCAGCTGTTAAATGATTGCTCAAATAAAGGAGTGATGCCAACTCAAAGTTGTGACACTGTAAAAAAACACGCTTTACATATGAGTCACAAAGCTTAATTCTTCTGCTTTAGCTCAAAAATTGTTATGTTCGCTATGTTAATGCTTTTGATCAGCCTGCATAAGGGTCATTCAGACTATTATAGATGTACATAGAAAGGCTTTCATCACATTTTACAAGAAAGAAATCAAAAGACATTTGTATCGAATGTCAAAAAATCTAACGCAATGTGACATTTTTTGTTCACACCATAACATCTTAAATTGCATTTAAAACGCAAGTAGAAAGCAAACAGCTGTTGAGGATTAACATGCCTATATTAATCGTTTACTTCCGGCGGCAGGCGGCAGTTTCATGCAAGCTATGGTCGTGCCGCCCTTTGAAAGTAGAAGGCAGTTAAAGTAGTTGATTTAAATAAGATAAAGAAAAGAAGAATACGATAACTTCGTTAACTTTCAGACATGACTAACACGAAATATATTTCAGTACGATAAACATTTTCAATACTTAGAGCCAGTTTAAGGCGAAAAATATGTCATAAACGACGACACGGCATCGGCGTCGGCGTCGAAAAAGGCGACTTTTCAGTTAGTTTGTTACTTGATTTTGTAATAATGCAACTCTGATCAGATGAAAAGTCTTATCGTTTAGAAAAATTAAAAAAAATGGTCAAGTCTTATGGGATGTCAAGTTTGTATCGGATTTTTTTTTTACAATATCGCACTTGCACGTATTATTTGAATTTTTGCCATGTATTAATACAAGGTATAATAGTTAAAACTGCCCTTTAAGGCCGTTTCACACTATAATACAAGTATTAATACTTTTGATGAAAATGCTTCCCTAATCTAATTTCTGTTTCAAAAATTTCAAAAGACAATAACAACTCAACATGTCAGAGTTGCATTTTCCACAGAAGTATTAATACTTGTATTATAGTGTGAAACGGCCTTTAGCAATAACGAAAGAAAATCTAAGCGAACGAAAACAGCGATGTTGGCAATGTTCGTTCGACGCCTGCACTTACATTTATCAGTTGTTAAGAACACGGTCTTGGCGAGCAACTGTGTATTTCTTAACACAAGAAATGAAGTCACCAAAAAGATTCATGTCAACGAAAGAGGTGGGGTATAAGACCAATGTCAACTCACAAAATTAAATTTCTTTGTAAAGATACATATGTACATACATACATACATACATACGGTCTTTAATGCTAATTTTTTTAATACTTCTTTCACAAAACATAATTTTAATTGTAATCATCTTATTATTTCGACGAAAAAGCTAAATTTGACAGCTTGTGTCTTAACATTTTTGCTCAGCTTTGTGTTAAAACATTGATTGGCCAACATGTGCTCAAACACAACAAAATATATTTGACAACTAACATAAAAGTTGCCAAACGTATATCTCTTCAAGACCGGGGATTATGCAGCAACATTGTACGCATAATAACCAAACAAAGTGTTGCCAGGTATGAATATTCATAATTTTTAGCAGTTTTTTTATCTAAAAATAATACTACTCAATTCTACGAGAATAAACCATAACCATATAGAACAATTAAAAAGTATAAAATATTTCCCGTGAACAAAAAATGCTGAATAAAATTAGAAAATAGTATAGCGACCAGCGTGACCATATTAGCTTATTTTGAGCTAAATTTAGCTTATTTGTTTCAGATTTAGCCTTAAAATTTTCATTTAGCTCTTAGCTTATTTTTTAGCTTTTTTTAAAAACTCATTTAGCTTTTTTAGCCTTTTTTTTAGTCTAAATTGCGTGTTCTCTAAAAATATATTAAAAACATAAACAACTTATAAAGATTATAATTTTTTAGCATTGTAAAATAGTTTACAAAAAATACAAAATGTAAATTATACGACAATTTTATAACAGAAATGGAAAGAAGAAAAATAGTAGATAATGGCAGAATGGTTAGAATTCCAATGGAAAAAGTTAAATTCATATTAGTGGCCAAAACACTTAAAACAAAAACCTGAAATAGTATTAAGCCTGGATAACACTATGTACCGATTTTCGTCGGGCCACCTCAATAAAGTCATAAGTAATAAGCCAAAATGGCATTATTACTCAATTAATTCTGGAATAAGTCTATATGGGCTTATTACCAATGCAGTGTGGCGCAATTATGTCCTTGTATTTCAAGTAGTCCATAAATTAGAGCAAAATCTTTACTTATGACTTTATTTCACTGATCTGACGAAACTCGGTACATTGTGCAGATAGTGTGATCCATGCTTTACCTTAAATAGCATTAATTCACTTAAAAAGCTTTCGCATTTTAGTATAAATGTTTTTACATTTTTAAAAACTTTTTAAGATTATTTTGGGGAAGTTTTTGTTTTGTTCTTCATTAAATCTAAAATATAATAAATAATAAATAATTTCATTAAGCAAATATTCTATATGTATAATGAAAAAATATGTTTGTGTAATATTTAACGTTAGTTTAGCAATAAGAAAATATTGAAAAGTGATCAAAGAAGTGGAAAAAAGTTTAGCTTTATTTTCTAGCCTAAAATGTAACTTTTTAGCTTATTTTAGCTTTTTTTCAAACGTGATTTAGCTTAATATTATTTTAAAATCTGGTCACACTGATAGCGACACAAAAACAACGCAAACATTGGCGATCAATGGAAAGGAAAACAGATTTTACGTGAACTTTAATTCTAACATCAAATTTGTTCAGTAACATTTTAATGCGAATAAAAGTCAAAGTACAGGAGAGAAGGTGAAGAAGCTAATCGAAGACACTGGAGTATCAAATATACATTGATACATTGGAGACTCGACGCAATGTGGTGGTCATTTGGTGTCATACTATAATAGTATGTGTTCTAATGAAATCAGGGAACTTGTTCCCTGATCAGTGTTGCCGTTTTGGTCGGATCCGACCAAATTTGGTCGGAAAAAATTTAAAATATTTAATTTGGTCGGATGGTCGGACCAATTAAATTTTGGTCGGTTTTTGTCTCTAATCACAAACTATTTTTCTCTTCGCATAATTTATTTAAAATCTCATATATATTTCCACACTTTTTAACATTTACCAATAAATTATGCACTTTGATGCCGGGTAAGTATGTAGTTATTTACGACGTTTATATTAGATCAGTGACAGTGAACTCTGCGATACGTTAACCGAATTCCGCTGTTGGCCACTAAATTATAAACGACGTTTAGCTTAATTTAGTGACAGCGATTTGTGTTATGCTTTTTCGCCCTTATGAATGTAAAATCAAGAACTTTAACTTTTTATTTTTAATGTGATATACATATTTAATACCTATATGCCTGAATTATAACATAAGTAAGTGAAAACAACATATGTTTAGAAGACTGAATAAAATTTTTTTCTTATAATTTACAATTTTAATGTATTTAATTATTAATTACATTACATAAATATTAATTTACATGCCTGAATTCTTTAATGCAAATATGTTATATCTGAAATTTTTATTTTACTTAAATATTAAATAAAATGTACATCAAAAAACACAAATATTAATTAAATTTTCAAATTTGGTCGGAAGCAGGCGATTTTGGTCGGATTTTGGGAAAATTTTGGTCGGAAATTTTTTTTCAAACGGCAACACTGTCCCTGATGCTGCATTACTAGCAAATCCATTAGTACTCGGTTGGCCAGTGAATCGCACTGGGCAATACAAAAAGATATAGGGCCTGTTCATCTAAATGCGAACGATAGATTTGATCGAAAATTTATATTAGAAAGAAAAACAAAAAACAGAAATTTGTTTTTGTTTTCAATATAAATATTCGATCGAACCTATCGTTCGCATTTAGATGAACAGGCCCATAGTTTTATAGCCGTAGTGTTCGTATCAGAAAATGACAAAAGTATCGTTTAAGTACTCTTTGGCCGTCAAACAACTATGAATGCGTATATCTAAAACAAAAAAAAACGCTCATATGCAAACACACGCATTAATTTTGAACCGAATACGTATAACTATAAACATGCAACAACTATGTTTCTATATATTTTTTTTTAATTACGCAGCACAAACAAATATAACTAAAATGTATAAACTGTGTGAGCTACAATCATACGCATGAGTATACAAGTACTCTAACTATTACTCGGCTACGAAAGCGCATATACAGGGCTATTTTTTTCACTCACACATTTTCCATTCCATTTGATATACACCTATGTACCAGAGAACAGAAATGAGTAGTGAAAAATTGAGTAGAGTTGAATCATGACTTATAATTTCTTGTACATATTCACTCGAAAGTTTGAAGTGCGCATCGAACTCATATGTCTATGGACGATACAAAATAAGTATGATTCACAAATCGAACTTCGCATACGAACATTAAAGTTCTCATTATGAGGTTATGTGTTTCTCTGTTTTTTTTTTTGCATTAATTGAAATACAACCCTGTTTAATGACTAAACTTTAAAACAAACATACATGCATGAGTTGAGTGAGCTGAATCAATGTGAGTACTATAAGTATTTTCCTGAAATTATAAATCAAACTGAGGTGATTTATGAGGATGCGTGTGTTATGACTATGATGTTGACGTCGCATTCATATTTTTTCAACCTGTACTTATAAATCAATGTCATGGTGAGTATGCGTAAATCGGAGTAACCAGCTAAAAAAATATGTATGGAGCATATATGATATCCCATATATTGTTCGGATCCGAAAAATGAGGGTATATGACCATATATGATAATATATATTCATACATTTTCATACATGTACAAATGATTTTGTAAATTCATATTTATTAAAATTACTTTTTTCAAGATTCTAAACATTGAAGTTGTATTTGATGAAACATTTGTTTGGATAAATAATTAAAAACGAACTAAAAGATATTTTATTCATCATTTTAAGAGAAAAGGTGCATCGATTATTTAAAAAACTCAAAACTTATCTGCGTACATGAAATTTAATTTAATAAGAATTTGGATTAAAAACTAATGCAATTAATGATTAAAAAAATTATCAATTTTATTTCAACGCTAGTTTTCAATAATTTTTTTTTGCAGTAATATGAACTCTGTTTCTTAAAAATATCTAGAGTATTCCGATATTTTCTATAAAATATATAAAATCGTACAAGAATGGGGCTTATTTTTAAAAACGTTGAGGCTGTATGCACAAACTTTGCAAATCGTTTGTATTTTTTAACAGATTTGCAATTCACCAGTGATAAAAAAAAAAGAGAGAAAGAGATCGAGTTAATAAAATGCAAGTTTTTTTTATTAAAAAAACGATCTTATGTGATATCGTGTATTCCTAAATTTGTATATGGCTCCATGTATTATATCTTATTTCTATATATGGATCCACATATGAAGAGCTTCATAATTAAATTTCCATATATGACCTCATATATTATAATAAATTTCATATATTAGTCCATATATCAATTGATATATAATACTTTTGCAATGTCTAATCCTATATATTTCCATACATGAATTCATACATATTCATATATATTTATATACATTCATATATTAAAAATATATGGACCATACAGATTTTTTTTAGCTGGGTAGTTGAATTTAAATGATGTCTACTCACTTATATTTAAAATTTCATAAGTCCGTATGCATAGCGAAAAGGCGATTCATTGCCTATCACTGATCTGTACCCAGCAAAAATTACTGCTTCCCAGAAGCGTTTTTGTAAGGGAGACAATGTTACAAAATCAATTGAAGCACAGCCGCGAATAACGTTGTAAATGACAATTTAAAAAAACCAGTTTTTTCACAGATTACCAGTAACATAACTCTCTTGCGTTGTTCAAACATCAAATCATCCAAAATTATGCATCTGATCGCCGTCAAAATACAATTACAATCAGTCAGTGGAAAACTTTGTAAGTAACTAATAAATCATGCAAACAAAATTGTCGAAAATAATTGATAAATGTAGCAGAGATACAAAAAGAAAAGATAATGCTAGTTATCATTATTTTTGATACGCTAAGAAAATGTAAACGAGAAAAACAATCTTGCCTTAAAACACGTTTTGTGGCTCTCCTGCAAAATCATTATTTTGTCACTTAAAACGTTATTCGCGGCTCACCTTCAATTGTTGTTGCGCATGAATAAGGTTTTTTTTTCTGCTCGAGATGAGCCAGCTAGAAGCAATACATTTCGCTTCAAAAAAGCCATGAATTTTTTTAGTTTTTATTTTCTACTTTGTAAAGAGCCCGCCTTACGTTAGAACTTTTCAGAAGCATTTTTCGAAGCTTTTATTATCAAGTAAGCAATACATTGCATACCCCAGTTGTTAGTGTTTCCAAGTCAGAATTTTTTTTTGCCGGCATAAATATCCCGATTATAATGCGTTTATTTTTTTGTCCGATTAAATATCCATAGCTTGAGTATAAACATACTCAGACTATAAGTATGCGCAGCGTATTTAAGTTTTTTTTTGCATTAACGACGTAGACATGCTCTTTTGTGTTGGACGCATATTTTGAGTTATGACACTATTGAAGTAAATGGGCGATATAGTTTCGTTCGATTTCTTATCCTTTGATATTTTAAAACCATGACCACGGTGCGCAAATTTCAAACAAAGTCTTACTCTAGCATTGCAAAATTTGCTGGTAAGAGAATTATTTATGATTATACATATTTACATTCAGCTCCAAACCATCATCATTCCATATTTTTTTTCTCTTAATTGTACAAAGAAAAATAACTACGAAATCTTAGGAAATTTCCTTTCAAGGTAGAATTAGTAAAATCGTATCGTTCTACTTTACAGCTTGCCGTATCGTTCAGCTTTGTGTACAAATTATAGAAAATGTAACAGTTTGCACAGCACATTTTTATACCCTTTACCAAAAATGGAAAAGGGTATATATAGGTTTGTCATTCCGTGTGTAATTTCCATAATATTAATTTGCGACCAAAAAAATACATATATTCTGGGTCCTTATGAATAGCGAAGACGAATAAGCGATGTCCGTCTGTCCGTCCGTCCGTCTGGTGTACGTGAAATCGGTTTTCGGACTTCGTTCTTGGACTGGTGTATCAGAAATGGTCCAACTTAGATTGGTATTGAAATTCAGCAAAATCGAGCAGACGATTGCAGAGCTGGAAAACTTAAACTTCATTTTGCAATATAAAAGTAACTACCGAAAACAAATTTTTATTTTTTTTTTAATAAACAAATTTATTTTACACTTCAGTACGACTAAAATTGGAATTTTAAATTAAAAAAATATAAAAAAAAATAAAAAGACGTTTCCAGGGTTGGAAAACTTTAACTTTTTGTGTTATGGAAAATTAACTATGTCTAAAACTATGCAGGGTATTTTCTCGAGAACCGTAAGAGTTAGAGACCTGAAATTTGGACACAGTATGTAGACCTTTGGCCGCTACAACAACAAATACATGAGAATTGGAAATTAAATGGTGTTACAAAACGAGCATCGAAAAATCTTAAAATCCCATGTGATATACATACAATTGTATGTACGTATGTATATACACTTGAAATATATTATGTATTTTTATACAGACTACAAAAATTAACACTAAAATTTCAAAAAATTTAAATTAAAGGGTGTTCCATCAGTTAATGCAATTTTGACTCTGCAATTTTCACAACTTGCTGTATCTTGGAAACCGTAAGAGCAAAACTCTTGAAATTTTCAAAAACGGTAAAACTAAAAAATCAAAAAATTATAAAATCGCCAAATCGAAAAAAATCGCCAGAAACAAAAAAAAAAACATCGCCAAAATAAAAAAAGCACCAAATTACAAAAATAATGTCTAAGACTAAAATAAATCGCAAGTAACCGGAAAAATTGCTAAAATGAATAAAAAATCGCCAAAACGAAAAAAACCCTAAAAAACAGAAAAAAATCACCAAAATGCAAAAAAAAACCCAAAAACAGGAAAAAATCGCCTAAATGAAAAAAAAACGCCAAAATTAAAAAAAGATCCAAAATGGAAAAAAAAGCCCCCAAAAAAAATCGCCAAAATGAAAAAAACGCCAAAATTAAAAAAAATCGCCAAAATAGAAAAAAACCCAAAAAAAATAACTGCAAAAATCCAAAAAAAATCGCCAAAATGAAAAAAAAAAATCCCCAAAATGAAAAAAAACCCAAAAAAGAAAAAAATTGCAAAAATCCAAAAAAAAATCGCCGAAAATGAAAAAATCTCCAAAATGAGAATAAGCCCCCAAAAACGGAAAAAAATCGCCAAAATGAAAAAAAGCCCCAAAACCAGAATAAAATCGCCAAAATGAAAAAAAAAAATCGCCAAAATGAAAAAAGAATCGCCAAAATGAAAAAATCTTCAAAATGAAAATAAACCCAAAAAAAAAAAAAACAGAAAAAAATCGCCAAAATGAGAAAAAAATGACAAAACTGAAAAAATCTTTTAATCTGAAAAAAACTTCAAAAAAGCAAAAAAGCCACATTAAAAAATGCTCAGAACCGAATGTGCGGAACCCTTCGTGTGCGAGTCAAAGTCTCACTTTACTGAATTTTTTAATATTAAAGGAATTAAATGAAACTAAGTTTTTTCTTATTTCGTTTTTGCTTCGTTCACTTAACATATTTTATGTATTTTTTAAAAAAATAGATTGGTATCAATAATCAGAAAAATCCAAAATTATGACTCCAGGGTTGGAAAACTTACACTTTTTGTGTTATGTAAAATTAAATACGTCTAAATAATTAATTTTTCCTTTATAAATTAAATATACTTTATGCTTCTGAAAGAAAAAATTGGCCTATACAATTATAAAAATTAAAACCAATGCTCCAGAGATGGAAAATTTGAACTTTTTTTGATAATAGAGTAACTAAATAAAACAAAGTTTTTCCTTTTTTCCTTTTTGCTTTGTTCACTTAACATATTTTATGTATTTTTTAAAGAACTAGACTGGTATAAGGAATTAGAAAAATCCTAAATTATGATTCCACGGTTGGAGAACTTATACTTTTTGTAAATTGAATATATTTTATGCTTCTGGAAGAAAAGTTTGGCGTATAAAATTTAAAAAATTCAAATTACAGCTCCAAAGATGGAAACTTTGATTTTTTTAAATATTAAAGTATAAAATTAATTTTTTTTATTTCTTTGTTCACTTAAAACACTTTATTAATTTCTTAAATCAGAAATGATTCCAGGGTTGGTAAATTTATTGTTTTTTCTACAAAAGTAACTAGGTCAAGTTAGTTTTTTCTTTTTGTTTACAAGTTTTATATACTTTATGACTTAGAATGAAATAGTTTGGCATAGAAATTAGAAAAATAAAATACATAGCTCCAGAGCTGGAAAACGTAAATTTTTTAAGAAACTCAGAAATATGGTTACAGGGTTGGAGCTTAAAAAAAGTTTCGGTAAGAAAAATAACCAAAAATATTTATTTTTTCCGTTAAACAGATTTCATGTTTTAGGAAAATCATTACTCAAGATTTTTTATGGATATCTAAACTAATTGAAGTATAAACAGAGGTTTGTGCTTATTGTGCTATTAATTTTTAGTAAATGGAGATAAAACTAGGACTTATCGCTAAAGATAAATTAAAGGACATGTTCCGTTTAATTTTCCTGATACATTTCCTTTCTGCTCAACAAATTTAAAAAAAATCCTGTAGGAATTAAACGTTTACACAACACCACGATGTATACCATTTGCAATGGGAACTTTAAATCAAGACACTAAGCAGTTTTGCAACATCAATGATTATTAAATGCGGGAAAATATAAAACAAGTTAGTTTACTTGGTATGGAGGTGCAATACTAAGAATATTTTAGAGTTATTAAATAGCAGCACGGTTTTTGAACATCTCGATAGCGAGTAAATAAGCTCCATTCTTTTGGTATTGTATTGACGTGACGTCGATGTTGACTGAAATAAGAATGAATGTAAAATATATCTTAACCACAGAGTGTAGAGTAAAATATTTAACTATTGCTAATATCGAAAATAAAATAATTTAATCAAATTTTTTAATCGAAAAATACTGAAAGGTCACTTGCTATTAATTGCTTTAGAGAAAAAAATGATAAATTTTATCACAAAACAAATATGTATGTATGTGTCTGTATACTATATATATGTACGTACGTTGGTAAAGGGTATATAAGATTCGGCACAGCGGAATATAGCACTCTTACTTGTTTTGTCTGGCCTTGAATGCGGCTTTTTTTGACATTCGCTACAGAAAAATCTGTTTTCTGTAGATTTCTACGTCAGCAGTGCTACTACTACATATTTTATAACTAGTAACATGCATTGCATATGGTACGGCTTTTGTCAGCTGACACGCAACTTCACGATACGATTTTACTAATTCTACCTTCAGGCAGGCTACGAAAACCCTAGCGTCGTGTGTGATTTTATTTTAAGCATGGCTTCAATTATTACCACAATGGAAAAAAGAGTGAGTGCATTCTTCCACCAAATAACTAACACCTTCTTTAACATCTCACTTCCATGCCAGTGCTTAAGTGACACTCTGTGTCACAACAAACGCAACCCATTTATTTGATGGTGTGGTTGGTTGGTGCCGCCGCGATGATGGCGTTTTGCAATATTTTTATTTTCTCCCCCAGTATTTCATCTATTTTTTATAAACATATGAACATACATATGTATGTATGTAGTATATACGAAAAGTGTTTATGAATATACATAACATATGTACGTATTACCATCAATCCATGCTGCTGCCACTAATGACTATGATGTTTGCTTATTTGTAATTTTTGTGTTGTTTGTGTTATTTAGTGTGTGTTGCACACATTTCTTTAACAATTTTCGAGTCATTCACAGGGCTTCAGTTTCAATTTGACATTCCTTGGTAGTACATGGTGGTTGTAATGCAAATAGCAAAATATTTCTAAGTACCAAAAGCAAAAACAAAAAGAAATTCAAAATAGCAAAAAAAAAAAAAATATAAAACCAAAATTTAAATATAAATCACTTTCATGAAAAACGTAATGCTATAAAAATATATGAGGTTGTTGCCGTTTTCGTTAGTTGATTGGCCTCAACACGAAATATTAAGCTAAAAATAGGCTTAAGCGTTCATTATGAACTGGGCCATATCGAATTTAACCGGAAGTAATCGCGTTAGTCGCGCCATTTTAGTTCGTTACTCGCAAGTTCCTTTGGCTGAAGCCGAATCAACGCCACAAACTCCTTCAGCGTCTTCCACGGCAACAAATCAAACGTCTTCTTCATCGTCTTCGTTCGCTGCTACATTTTTGCATTCTTCACGTCATGTTCCTGGTCGTGCAGTGCCTCGCAATGCTGCAACTCATAACCATAACTCAACAACAGCAACGACAGCTACTCAAATTTCCTTGCCGTTGGATGTTGAGGAGACGGTAACCTGTTTTTGTAGGTAAATCAAAAATAAAAGCAGAAAAATTAAACAGCGGCAATTAAACATAATTAAAAAAACAAAAAGAAACTTATAAAGAGGAAGTAAAGTTAACTTCCATAAAATATTTAAAATTCTTGTCATGGAAAAAATAAAGCTATCCCCACTACACAAAATAATTTGTTTGCTTTTATAATTTCCGTAATATGTATACATCATCAAGTTGAAACTGCGTGTCGCGATTTTTTTTTTAATCTAATTAGGAACAGTATTTGAATCCAATTAAAACAAACACGACTATAGTGCCATAAGCAATTTAAATGTCCTGCAGAATAAAATAGTCGATTGTATTTTCATTATCACACTTAAAGAAAATTCAATTGTGAAAGGTGAGAGATGAAATCTCTACTTAGCTCAATCTAGGACAGAATTAAAATTTGGAGATATACACGGGCTTGATTTTAATTAGAGCTGGTAGCGTGAGTAACTTTTCACTCACTATCATGCAAGATATCGAAACAATGAAATTCCTTATGTACGTTCTGCCTGACCTATTTTAAGAAATCACGTTCACGCAGTAATTGCAGAAAACTTTAATCAAAATTCGCTTACGATAAGCTCACGAAACATTTAACATTTAATTTTATTGAAAATTTTGCTTAAAAATAAAATATTAGAGTTATTGAAAAAGTAAAAATAACGAAACAATCACGTGAGAACTCCACTCATGCATAAAATGCGTGACTCACGCATGATCATATTTATCACGTGCGTGGCACCTATCTAGTCTAAGTTCCCAGGGTTTTTATTTAATTCGAATTGAAAAAAGTAAAGGGTGTTTTCTTAGAGTGTCACAACTTTGAGTTGGCATCACTGCTTTATTTGAGCACCCATTTAACAGCTGATAGTTGCTTTTTGTTTAGTTTGCTATGAAATTTCATTCTGAATCGACTTACACCAGAGCGAATGGGCTGAAGCACAAATTGATATTGATTTTGAATATCCATTTAAAATTTTATTTTCCGATGAAGCCCATTTCTTATTGAATGAGTACGTAAATAAGCAGAACAGTCGCATTTGGAGTAAGTAGAATCCACAAGATTTTGTCGAAACACCATTACATCCACAGAAAATTACTGTTTGTTGCGCTTTATGGGCTGGCGGAGTCATTGGCCCGTATGTCTTCAAAAACGATGATGGTCAGAATGTTACTGTCAATAGTGAATTTTTTCGTACCTCAATTACATGGCATTAATCTTGCTGTTCCAACAGGATGGAGCCACATGCCACACAGCGGGCGCTACAATTGATTTATTCAAAGAAACTTTTGATGAAAAAATAACTTCACGTAATGGCCCAATCAATTCGTCACCAAGATCGTGTGATTTAACCCCATTGGATTATTTTCTTTGGCGTTATGTTAAGTCACTTGTACACGTCGTTAAACCACAAACAATTGAACACCTGGAAATCAACATTCGAAGAGTTATCGGCGAAATACGGACGCAAATGCTGCGAAAAGTTGTTGAAAATTGGTGATCCAGATTGTGCCTTCTACGCGCCAGACGTGGCGGCGGCCACATGGCAGAAATAATATTTAAACATTAATTTCACAAAATTTTCTAAATAAAGCCCGTTTCATTGATATTAAAAATATATTTTCTTATTTTATTATGTTTTAAACTTGTGTCACTCTATAAAAAACACCCTTTACAAGTGATTGGAAAATATTCAAATATAGTTAATTGAGAAAGTAAAGGATATTTTTTCCGAGTACAGAACTTTAAATAAAACATACGAGTAAATAAATGGTGTTAATTGATATGATTTATTTCGTTTCTATTCGAATGATAATTTTATGTCTTTTTTATTTTACATCATAAGGGGACCATTTATGAAGTCCGTATCTCAGCGATAACATGGCGAATTTTTTCTTCCAAGGCGTCAATCATCTCTGGTTTATCGGCGTAGATCAGAGACGGTACATAGCAGCGCAAAAATAATGCAGCGGTATTATATAGCATTATTTTAGAGGCAAGTTTAAAGATATTTACGGCTGAAGTAGTTAGCACGTTGACTATAAAACCGAAGGTCCTGGGTTCAATCCCTGTATCCAACAGTCATTAAATAACAACACCACGCATTTTTCTGATGTGCATTAGTGTCCCCTTGTATCAGGTGTTGTAGGAAAGTTCAAGTGATGAAGGAACCCAGCAAAAAACTTTGCCTACTAGAATGCAAAAAAGTGTATGTACTCCTCAGTCGTAAGTACTTACAATTTGACTGAATAACCCATTATTTTTGTTTGAGAAGATCAAAAAGTATGCGGTACTCTATACTTTTTGCCTACAAACATGCAAAAGTTAATATATTACTGATTGCCTAAAAGTACTCAAAATTTAATGGGTTATTTTTTTGCAAAATTTTATAGATTAATTTTTGCTTAAACTTATTCTAAATTAATTTGCTAGTTTTTCTAATTAAAATTATTTTCATGATCAATAAATTTTTCTCTAGATATATTTCCTTATTAACTGGAAAGCACTACAATAAGTACTTTCACGTAATGATATAAATAAGTTCTTATTTTATTCATTACAGGGCAGTCATTATTATGAACATAAAATAATTACATAAATAAGTATCAGTCATTACTTTGTAAGCCATTAAAAGAGTACTACCCATTACAAAATTTCGAAAATTTTTTACTGGGAATAGTCACTGGTAGCTCAGACTTCAGCAGATACTAATCCTAATGTCACATCAGAGCGCCCTCCTTCGTTGGGTAGCAGAATCATCACAGCTTCAAAAAATTAATACGCCTCGTTTAACATCAGAGTCGCTTCAACACTGCATTATTAAAAAAACGTGAAAAAAAGCAGAGTTGTAAAAGAATGAAGCTTTCCTCCATCTCTTCCTTCACCACCTGTCTTCTCTATCACTATCCCTTTCCTAAAGAAGGTAACACCTAGTAATAGTAGTAGGCATTAATAGCCTGAGTGTTACTTCTCTTAAAAAAAAAATAAGTAATTTATCAATTGTGACATAAACTTTGTGACAAGTGGAAATCGTGTATGCGCTCTCATCTTTTCAATCTTTTAGAGACAATACCTCAGCACTGTAAAAGCTGAACATTGACAAAGAAAGTGGTCCATTGTCTCAATGTCCTCCATGCACGCCCTGCATTCATTGTCGTTCGTGGCTCCAATCCGGTACAAATGTCCTCGTATATTAGATATTTTTACCTGTGGCTCCAATCTAGTTCAACTGCTTTTGTAAGTTTGAATGCTCCGTTAAGACGCCAGCCAACTTTCCCAGGTCGGGCGTTTTTAATTTTACCAGCTCGCTTGTTTTGGCTACCTCCGAGTAGGACCCATAGAACCTTGGTTATATTAAATGCAGTATCAATATTCCACCGTGCCCTGTGGGCCATCTTCGCCCAATTTTGTAACTCAATCTTCGCCATCTTGAAAAGCTTTGCATCAATAAGACTTACTATCTGTAACGTTCTGGCCTTTTTCGTTAGTCCATTTGCTCGCTCATTACCGATTACGCCTCAGTGGGCAGCCATCCACACGATGCATTTTGCATTGTGCTGCGTAATCGTTAAACATATGCTTGCAATCTAAAAGGGTCTGAGAGTTTACTTCTTCCGTTGTAATTGCCCTAATTGCCTATTTGCTGTCAGTAAATATGTTGATATCCGTGGCAATAATATCCACACTGATCCATTTTTAAAAATCTCCGTGGCCGTACGAACTTCCGCCTGGAAGACTGTATTATGGTCAGGTAAGCTGGAGTAAATTTCAGTCTCCAGTTCTACTATGAAGAAAACTAAACCCATTCATTCCTCTAACTTCCAGCCATCCGTGTAGCACAGGTGTTTGTTCCAGTGTTCGATGACTCAGGAGTGTTGTTCCGATATCAATGTCTCGCCTGCAGTTTTAACCCTAGTCTCACGTAGCCGGTCGGTCATGTCCAATGTATGTTATATCCGTCCATTGTGACGTCCATATGCTCTGATGGTTAGTATGTTATCTTGTCCGATCCATTCCTTAATCACTTGTAGACGTTTTGCAGCAATAGCTGATTCGTATCTAATACGAATGTCTATATGCCGGACATAAATAATGGTATCCAATGCCCTGGTGGATATATTTCTCATAGCCCAAGCTATACCAACACAGAACATTCGTTGAACCTTTTCCAAAATCTTAGTCTTGCGCTTTCTTCCTATTGACTTCCACCATCCTATCGATGCGTATGTTAGAATGGGCCTGGTCACATTCCTATAGATCCACGTGTGTCGCAATGGGGCTAAGTTCCCCTTCTGGAACCAATTGTCTTCTTGCAGAGAGACCAGCACGAGTTAGCCTTCTTGACTCTTTCCTCTACTGAATCGCATCTCAGGTTAGAGCTATGCTGCTTAGCTATATAAAACAAGTTTTATGTGTTAAATAACAATGCAATAAAATTATTTTTATTTTTAAAACTATTTATTTAATATTCAAAAAAATTTATTTATTTTATTATTATTTACAAAACAAAATGAATTCACCGCAAATATTTGCAGAATTTTTTTTAAATTCTTATTAGTAAGTCGTCGTCTGGCATCTCCTTCTTTACGAAAAGAGAAAAATAAAGAAAACGAAAACTAAAAAATGTAAACAAAAAAATTAAAACAAAAATGAATTTATAACTGTGTCGATTATATTTCCTACGAAAATCACGCCCCAGCTGCTGTGTCTGGCGTAAAGAGCATAGCTCTAATAAATACCCTTTGATTATGTTAACTAGAGGAAAAGTTTGTTAATTAAAATCCCAACAACAATTTATATGAAATGTAAACTTAGTAATTTTTTTTTATTAGTTAGACCGATGAGCAGGTGTGCAAGAATTTAAAAATTAAAGGAAAATGAAAAAGTAACTTGCATAATTCTTCCATTCAAATAAATTTTGAAGAAGTTACTTTTTTTATTTATTTTATTTTAAGTAACGAAAGTTACTTTAATACAGCGGAGTTCTGTTATAACGAACTACGAATGATTTTGTTCGTTATAGGCGAAGTTCGGTACAATCACAGTCTACATCACCAAAATATCTACATACTACATCTATTTACAAAATAAAATATGTACATTTATGAGCATTTCCACAGAAAAGTCTACTTCCGTTCATTAACTGTTAATTTTTTAAAACCATGATTTCATTGGTATTTTCTCTTCAAATAATTATATAACAACTTGAGCTCTGCATAAAAAATTACCAAACTTTATGGACTACATACATTTCTTTTTTTAAATATAACAATGAAATTACATACCATGAGAAAGAGAAAGTAAACAGAAATCGAAATGCTGCAAAGTAATTAAATTGTAGTGCTTGCCCCGTGAACTGATTGATTGTTACTACATACATATGCCCGTTCAAATAACTTCTTAAGTAAAATTAAAAAAGAAAGCGAAGCTATAAAACGTGCTCAATTCGTATGCACAACTTCCATATACATACATACATATGTATGTGAAGTTCTTGACAAACTTCCTAACATTCTTATCTGAGACATTATTTCTTTTAGAATTTTTACTTACATAAATAGAAATGGAAACTTGAAACCCAAGGAAGTACAAAATTTAATTACGTCCTTTTGTTCTTCATCTTTCGGCATTTTCTATTAAAACACTCACACATACATACATACATACATGCATACAAACTAAACTCTTTCCGGTGTCGACTGCAACAATACGCCAACAACTTCAACAACAAATGCTTATAACCAAATGCAATACTGGTGCATCCATTATTCCTTCAACAACAATAAACGTTGTTTTTGATTCTATCTAAGGGAAGTTGAACGAAGTTTTCTTTCATATGGCTTCATAGAAATTGTTGAAATGTACATACATACATACATACATACATAAGCATGCTGCTGCTGTTGATTCCTTTTAGTGTTCTTATCATTGTAATAATTTGTAACAGAAACACAGATACTTTAGCACTTTATGTACAAGAATGTGTATGTGTGTGTGTGTGCGTGCGCTGTACATAAAATAATAAAAAAGGACATTCAAGTGCTGCACACGTTGGGAATTTACACAACGTCCTTGGTCGTCTTTGTTGGCTCACCACATGAAATCTATTACTTTTTGCGCAGTGTATAAATTTAATGAACTATATTTACTCACACACATACACATATATGTACATACATATACAAATGTATGATGTATTAAATAAGATTTGTACCTGCATCAGAAAATTATTTAATTTTTTACAGAAAACTGTTAAAATGTAAACATCTAAAACAGTTGCAAAGTAATTATTTAAAATTTCCACTCTCTCACTTGAAGTAATGTAATTTTAAGTGTGACCATTTCATTATTTTTTGCGTCTTTAAGTTACAGTTAGGGCCAATTTTTGGGTTCGAAATTAAAGGCCCTATTATGAGTTGCATTCGATTTTCGATCTTCGCTGGGTATCCAACATCGAATATTAACTTCATATTATGAGCATCGAAAATTTCGTTGAGAAACGAATTTTCTATTGAACAGTATTTAGCTTTCGTTGTATTTCAATATGAAAAATTTCTAAAGAAAATCTAAGTGTTAAACAATATTAATTTTTAAGCACACAAACACAAATTTTTATCTATTTTTTTATCGTTTTTATTCACAATAACGTCGTTCTTTGTCGGAATACTCGTCATAATACCAAATGAAAATTTGTTCGATCAGTACTTTCGACTACAGTCGAAGATCGAAAGTTGCTCATAATAAGGCCTTTATAATATATATTTTTTTAATGTTATATATTTCACAAGTGTATGTTGTCAGTATTAATGAAAAATTAAATCACGCACGATTGGGTGCTTAAACTAGCAAGCATAACCATATCGAGCCTTATTTTCGATTTTATCGTAAGCGACAAAAATTAAATTTTTCAGGAGGTTTTTTTTTAATATTCAAGTATGTTTTTGTACGTAAATTGTCGCTTACGATAAAATTTTACAGCCCGTATCTTAAAAGTTATCAAAAATTTTGGCATTCTGATAATTCTAAACTATGTGTAGGCCCATAAAATTTTAATTTCAATAAAAAAGTCTATTTTCGATAACATGTCGCTTACGATAAAATCGAAAATGAGGCTCCATATAATCGACTATCCAAACACCACAAATAAAGATTAGGGTTAATTTAAAGTCTGAGAAGAAGAAAAAGAAGAAGAAAAATACTTAAGTCCAAATTGACAAAGTTGTATTTTATTTGTACCATTATTTAGTAAGTTGAAATATATCAAAATTAATTTCTGCTTATATTTAAAAAAAGTTAACGTCTCTAAGGGCTAATAAATCAGTCAATGATTATTTGTATTTTATTTTTAAATCTTATTTAAACACAAAAATTTGTTTCTCACTGCACAATTAAATCAAACTTAAACAGCCAACACTGTAGATTTAAGTGTTGTTTAAATTTTACAAACACACCATATGTTTTGCGCATGTGTGTGTTTTTTGAAGGCACGTACATGAACATCATGTGGTCGTATTAAAATGAATTTCGTTTAATTTTCGCAAATGTACAACAAATGTAACACATATTTTCATATCATGAAATATATAAATAGAAAAATGCATTCTGATGCTCTTTTTGTATCATAAAATGTGTTTTTTGCTATTTCACTTTTCTGCAAATTGATAAATCAACTTTCTTGTTTATATTGAACAGCTGTTTTTTGGAAAGCTTTCCATAATATTGTAGTGCTACCGTACTTTCAACATAATTTGATAACAACTTTAATGAACCACTGAAAAAATGAAAGTGTATTTAAACACATTTTAATTTTTAATGAAAATTAACTCAAACTATATTTAAACATTCACTGATTTATTAGCTATAAGTTTAAAATTTTTAAACGCACTAATAATCCCAAATTATTATTTTACTTATTAAGTAAAATATTTTTTATTAAAAATACATTGAAATTGATTATTGAGGGGTTTAGCTGGATCCTATGCGCATTTCACTGTTGCTAATGCAGATCATCATGGAACCTTTACCCAAATTTCTTAGAACAACTAGAGTTATTATGTTATAAACTTTCATTTAAACAAATGAGGCTTCTCATTTAAACAAATGAGAAGCCGTCTCGTTTGATGTGACAACTTGAGTTATGAATAGAGACAATGACTTTCATGCACTCAGATATGCTATTTAAGGTACCTAACATTTTACATAAAAACGAGAAATATAAACGAATGATCATAATGCATAAATACAACATAAATCTTACATTCCCCAAACACTAGATACAAGAGAAAACATAAACTATGTAACAAAAAAATGTAAGCAATCAAATTCACGAAAAGCTATCCCTTAGTTTTATTTAGCCTTGACAATTTTTCAAAAATAGTTATTTTGTTGAAATCTTAATTTTAACTAAGTGTGATGCAAAAATATGCAGTTATAACAAAATATGACATAAAATATGCTATATTTTCATTAAAATATGCAATAATAAATTGACGCTATTTATAAAAAATGTGGTTTCTTAATGACAATTCGTATCACGCTTTAGTGAAAAAACATGCCGTATGTTCTGAATTATTGGTAAAACATTTCTCCACTCCAAAATACAAAATTTATCTTTAAATATATACCCCCATATTCATAAAATTTTAAACGACTTTGAAATGTATTTTATTCCAAATTTTTCATAAAAAATTTTCCTAAAACGAATTTCAAATTCATTTTATTTTTTTATGAATACGGGGCATAGTATATTATATACTTACATGAAGAAGTACAAAATTAAATACTTACCAGCAAAAACAAACTTTAAAAGTAAAAAATCGTTTCTTTTGAACCTTACGTACCTATGTATTTAATTTTTAAACACCTGGGCACACTAATGACCTTCTCAATTGTACTGTCACCCTATTTCTCTTTGCTACATTTTACTTTGCTGATGAAAACCTTACTCACGACTAACAAAAATAGTACTTTTTCAAAATTTTGGTACATTTTATGAAATATGTATATATTTTATTGAAAAATTAACTAAACAAAAACAAAAATACGTGAAACTAGTTTACATAAATATTAGTATGCATTAATAAACACGAAACAAAAATAAATAATTTTAAGGTATTTCATGGAAACTCTACAAATTATTGCATGAATCCCCTTTTCAGCTATTGGGCAAACCGTTAACTTCAATTTAAAAGAAACGTCAAAATACATATACATATATTTAATAAAAATAAAACAAGAAAAATTCAAGCAATATTTCAATTCATGTGCATATGAGTGGTTCGCCTTCCATACAAAAAAAAGCAATGTGAGTCCGATCTCAGGGGAGATGTGTAAACATCTAGTAATGAGAAAAATTTTTCAAGTTGGAAGTACTTATGCTTTTAGTATATTTTTTTAAATTAATCAATTAAAAGTATCAAAACTTTCAATATTGTAAATACATAGGAATTTGCTGATTTTTTTTTTTTTGTTTTATTTAACTTATTGGGTTAGTAAATGGGCACAATGCAGTATGTATGGATGTACTGCATTAAAAATTACAGTAAGCAGTATATTTGCTGATTACTGAAAAAATTCAGTAAATTTTTACTGACAATGAAATTTAATTTGCATTACCAGTAAAATCGTAGGGCCGTATCGTATTGTATATAAAATTGTAGCAAGTGGCAAAGTTTTTTTTATTCAAATTTTTTTAAATATTGTATGGAAAAAATTTAGCCACTAGGTAGAATTTCATTATGAATACGAGCATTACTGATTACTGAAAATTCAATACACCTCATCATATAATAAATCATTCAGGCACTTTATAAAAATTGTAAAAAAAAATTTTAGCAATCAGTAAAAATTTACTGGTTAAAAAATTATTTTTACTGAAATTTTAGTGGTACTGCAAAGTGCCCATCTATGGTAAATGCCTTTTTACTTTTCATTCCTGTTGTTCATCGTTAAGTTGTTGCTGTTCTTGTTGTTGTGTACGCATTGCAATTAAAATAAAGCAATTATCAAGTTAAATAAAACAAACAAAAACCAGCAAATTCCTATGTACCTATTTACAATATTTTAAATAAGTTTGTGTTGCTTCTTTCAAACACTAATACACTCATACTTCATAATGCGGTGTGATGATGATCTTACTCAAAATTTGTGGTTGTATTGTGAAAAAGATTTTTACCCCCTAGCATATATGTAGATGTTTACACATCAAAAAATTTATGCCCCTATCACGGTTTTCAACTAAACTCAGTTTGGTCGCCTAAGAGTAGACCAAACTTACACACGACCAAACTGTTTTTTAGTATTATGAACCACAACTGTTTTTTAGTTGAAATTGTCATCGCGTTGCCAACTTAAAATATCAAGTTTGACAGAAAGCAATTAATTTGTGTGAAAATTTAAAATACAAAGTTTTAGAAAAAATATTGTTTTGTATGATTTAGTTCAAAGAAATCATACTAAATGGATACATATATATGTAGATTTATTTTATGACGACGAAAATGAAGTCGCAAATATAGATGTACTACGTATCGAAGGAAAGAAAGAAATTCGTGATGATTCTAACCATCATGAACTACCCAATGCAAGGTAAGGAATAATCAAAATAGGGAACGAATTCTTTAAAAAATAATTTTAAAATGTTAAGAAAATTTTGTTATGAAGGATAATCAATATTTCCAGTTACGATTTTTCCATATTTTCTACTTTTTACCTGTAACTAGAAAAACCCAACCACCGACTCAACTACTTGAAAACAGTTGTGTATACTCAACGTTTTTCTCAACCAAACTTACTCATAGTTGTAAATGATAGTACCAAAACACAACTGAAAACTCAACTGTTAATTTAGTGGAGAATGGTAATGCAAATTTATCAATCACAACCAAACTATTTTAAAAGTTGAAAACCGTGATAGGGGCATTAATTATACCTAATTCAACTGTTTGTTTTAGGTTATTCAAACGAAGTTTAAAATTATAAAAGAACTATACATTCTATGTATATGACAGTGACAATGACAAAATTATAGCTAAAAAATAGTTCGAATACATAAAATAGTACTGAAAATAGTACAACAGTACCTGATTTTTCCATCACAGCTTTGCATTACTGTTGTGTACACTTTGTTTCTGTTAGCTGCTCTGTAGCAGCGTAGTCTTCGTTAGAACAAAACAAAAGCTCAAGAAAGAAAAAAATCCAATCTCTGCAATTATTTCTCAGTTGAATAAGTTGGTACAAGGAACAGCTGATGTTTGTTTGTGTAACAAATAAAGAACATCTGTTTTTGCTTTTGTTACAATTTGCAGATAATGTGTAAAATTGAGAGAAAAGAAAATAAGAAAAGAGAGGTTGTTTTAGATAGAATATTATTGATTATTAATAAAATCATTGTATGTATGTACTAGTGATGCACGAATATTCGTATTCGTATTCGAATTGTCGAATATTCGCCCAGTTTTAGATATTCGTATTTACTCGCAGTGCCTCTAGGGCTTACCTATCGAAGTCAAATGTATGATCGACCTAAATATTTTTTCAATACAAAGATTTACTTTAAACATACCTGTCATCTATCTTCAACTATTAAAGTTGTCCCCAGTTAGATCCCTGCCAGTAAATTTTATACAAATTTCCGCTTTATATGGGAGCCCTTAAGGAGTCGAGATAGGACATAGGTATGTTCGGAGGAAATCTTGGAGATAAAAAATTAGTGTGGGTCGGTCCTACATTTTACCCCCCCCCCTGCGAGGTATCATTAAAGCGAACAAGCGGCTTTCTTAAAAAAAATATTGAAAAAATTATTTTTTGTATGGGTACCACCTGAATGGTTGAAGATAGACGATAAGTATGCTTAGAGAAAATCTTTGTATTGAAAAAATATTGGAGGTTGGTCATACATTTGACTTCGATAGGTACGCCCTAGGGGAAGTTAGAGCCCTGCGAGTAAATTTTGTAAAACTTTCCCTTTGTAAGGGAGTCCCCTTAAGGAGAGGAGTTAGGTGGTCGGTGTGTTTAAAAAAGATGTTGGGCGGAGAAAATTAATGGGTACTGGTCATACATTTGACCCTTGTAGCGGTGACGCACACTGTCGCGAAGGTGGCCAAAAATGAAAAAAATTAGTTTTAAATTAAAACGAACAAATTACTTTGTCGCATGTGCAATATTCTAATTAGTAAAATAAAAAGGAATTTTTTAAAAAAGGTGTATTTTTTAAAGAGTTTTGACGATTCAAATGCAACGGTTTTAAGCCAGTATTCAACTATCTGAAAATATTGTCCGTACCATATGCAAACTTTAACAGCTTAATTAAAATTTTTTTAGATATTGCACTACAACTTCCAATAAAACATGAGGGGAATATTGTCGTAATATGGTTACAATATATTTTTTTTATATTTTGTAACTCATATGCTATGTGCCGTTGCTTATAATGTAAATGGAAAGAAAAACATCTGTGGGTGAAAAAAGTAGGAGTAAGTGGTCTATAGAAAAAAAATATATAAAAATATATTTTTCATACTTTCACATTATATTACTACAAGTAACTAGATTGCAAATTTTTTGTATTCTTGTCCACCTTTTTCCCCCTTGCAATTTATTTTTACAATATTTTTCAAGTTATAATTTGTATATTTTCAGTATACTATTTACTTCCAGGACATTTGGCAAGGACACTAGTCCTTTAAATTTAAATGGCCAAATTGTCGGTGTCTATTGTCTATATTGCGTCTAGTTAAACATATAACTCACTATAAGTGAAGGCAATTTTTTCACATATTTGAAAAAGGACATTTTTGAGGTATGCGTATCCTTTCTCTGAATTGACCGAAATTTTTACGAAGCATTAAATATATTAAAATAAGTGTCTATACACAATTTCATTGAGTTACAATTATTTTTCTCTCTGTTATAGTAATTTTTTATTTCAGGATATATGGGAAGGACACGAATCCTTGGAAAATAAATGGCCAAATTTTATGTGTGATTACATTTTACCAATTAAAGCGTGTGTTCCAAATTTCATTTCTTTACGATAACCCCTTCTATTTTGGCCGCTCGTTATATGAACTCACGACACTGTATAACGCCAAAAAAGTTATATGACTTTTTGTAATTTTTTTTTTGCTTCTGCCCTCAACTTTGATCACGAAGAGGCGAGCCTTGCCCCCATCTGACCGCCACCATTTTTTTGCTCAAATATTTTTTTTCGAACCTCATAAAATGAGGGGTTCTTGCAAGTCGAAATCGAAAAATCGTCCACTATTCCATACCTAATGTACATACATAAATATACGTATGTATGTATGTATGTATGAAATAAACAAATACATATCGTCGGGTGGTTATTGGTTTTGCCGCAGTAATAATGTATTTTTTAATATAATGTGCGGCAAACCAGTAACCACCCGACGATATGCAATTAAAACTTTTCCTTCCTTATAAAGCGCTTTAAAACAAAATATTCCTAAATGTCTTAAACCTTAATTTGTTAGATGAAGCAGCAGCCGTATTCTGTAATGCGCTAAAGCTAAATCTCTATCGCTAAAATTCACCGTCCGGGAATTCCTGTTTCCCAAACCCTAGTAGTAACACATAAAGTTCTATGTGTAAAAAGCCAAACGTAAGCCAAGGGGAAACCCGGCTGGGGTCCCTGGTATTGCCGCACCTGTAATATGTTAAGAGATCCCCCTGGCGGACACGTCTAACACTTTAAATGAGAAAGCGTTTTAATATTTTTTTTATAAAAAAACAGTTGAAATGAAGCCGATTCTCTAAAAGGCAAGATAATTTGTTTTGCTAATTTTTTTGTTACTTACAACTTTCTTCCATTGACTGGCTCGAAAATGTGGAAACTATTTTAATGTTGGTAAGAAGTTCCTAATAAACTGCAGCTAAAAAATTAATTTGCTATTCAGAGTTACTTTTTCAATAATACGAGACAATTAATTAATATTTTTCGATATTTTATTGAAATGTGGTTTACCTTAATATCGGTATTGCTAATATAACAATTGCTGGGAGACCCATCGAACTAAAAATGCTCTATGACTCTAATTCTGGGGTGGCTATTGCTAACTTTTTAAAAGGATAACAAGGGAGTTTCGATTTAAACACGAACGTGAGCAGAAGGATCTGAATTTTTTAGTTGAGGCCATTGTGATTGGACGTAATTGCTTTCGAAATGCTTTGCATACATTCATAGTTCGAAGGTTCTTAATATCGGTATTGCTAATATAACAATTGCTGGGAGACCCATCGAACTAAAAATGCTCTATGACTCTAATTCTGGGGTGACTATTGCTAATTTTTTAAAAGGATAACAAGGGAGTTTCGATTTAAACACGAACGTGAGCAGAAGGATCTGAATTTTTTAGTTGAGGCCATTGTGCTTGGACGTAATTGCTTTCGAAATGCTTTGCATACATTCATAGTTCGAAGGTTCTTAATATCGGTATTGCTAATATAACAATTGCTGGGAGACCCATCGAACTAAAAATGCTCTATGACTCTAATTCTGGGGTGACTATTGCTAATTTTTTAAAAGGATAACAAGGGAGTTTCGATTTAAACACGAACGTGAGCAGAAGGATCTGAATTTTTTAGTTGAGGCCATTGTGCTTGGACGTAATTGCTTTCGAAATGCTTTGCATACATTCATAGTTCGAAGGTTCTTAATATCGGTATTGCTAATATAACAATTGCTGGGAGACCCATCGAACTAAAAATGCTCTATGACTCTAATTCTGGGGTGACTATTGCTAATTTTTTAAAAGGATAACAAGGGAGTTTCGATTTAAACACGAACGTGAGCAGAAGGATCTGAATTTTTTAGTTGAGGCCATTGTGCTTGGACGTAATTGCTTTCGAAATGCTTTGCATACATTCATAGTTCGAAGGTTCTTAGGAAATTTCATTTATATATACACAGAAAAAAGTATTCCTGCACTACACTACTTAAATTGAAAATAAAACCAAAAATCATTTAAAAATGCAGTCAATTAAACTTTTGTTGAAATCTCAATTACATTTTTAATTGATTTTTTGTTTTATTTTCAATTAAAATTGCTTATTGCGGGAATATTTTTTTCTGTGTACATACATACTATATGTATGTACATACTCGTATGTATGTTACCATCGGTTCTCGAAGGAGCATAGGGCTCAAAAAAAATTTATTTAATATTTGAAAAAAATATGTTTAAACTATTCAGCACTTTTTTGGGAAAATTTTAATTAAAAAAAAAGTACTAAAAACGTTTTAGTACCTGATCTTTTTTACGAGCACCGATGTAATTAACCCCCTGTTTGTGTAAGACGTTTGAGTAAGAAATCTTGGCGTTTTTGTAATAGATTAAAGGAAACTTGTACAACTTTTCTTTAATCTATTACAGAAACGCCAAGATTTTTAACTCAAACGTCTTACACAAACAGGGGGTAAAACTCCATTACATAAAAGAAAAACAATTTAATAACTCCTCTATACGTTTCAATTGCCAACCTTGCATTTTCTATACTAAGTGGTACATCTCTGCTTTAGTTTTCTTTTTCGCATTTGCTATTCCCACCAAAGGGCAATGGCGTGATCCAACACTTGAACTAACTCACGTCTCAAGGAAAGGTCAATGTAAAAAGAAAATGAATCAAATGAAACGGAAGATGAAAGCCGTAGAAAAACATTAAGAAATAAAAATCAACAGCATCTTTCCACTACATACATATAGATACGAATACATACATACATAAGTATGTATGTATGTATGTACATATGTACACGTAAACATGCATAATGAATAAAACTGCAACTGCGTCAGCACAAAGAAAAAAGAAAAATGAAAATTATTTTTCATTATTGTACGTACTCGCAGTTGAATGGTTTACAAGAACCCCCATTGAATTTTCATGATATTGTAACATAACCGTAGTTTAGTTGCATTAGAAACGCAACATTAAGATTTCAGTTGGCAACAGTTATGACGAAAACAAGTATCTATTATCTATTTATCTCTTCATAAATATTTAACAGATAGACTAAACGGCTGCTAGTCTTAATCCATAGTTGTTTATTTAATTAAAAAAAATATTCAGCCGTTAAGATTCATACTGAATTATTAATTTGTAGACTTTATTGAGGCATATTTTGCTTGCTACACTTTTGTTTGTTTGTCTTTCTATCTTTCTAATTTGATAATTGTTAAATATTTAATTGTTTTCAAATTGAACATGTAAAGAGAAGCTAAAACTTTCTAATAATTAGAACAACTTTCTGTTTGTCTCATGGGTGATGGGCATCGAATAAGTGATTAAATTGGTATCACGTATGCTCAGTTGTAGGTTTTTCTTGAGCGTGATATACGACGGCCCTGCACTGTTAATCGTATCCGAGTTAATTTCTCGTTTTCAAAACGAGTTAAATTTGGAGTTAAAATTGTTGGTGTTCTGTACTGAACTCACATAGTTTTGCTCGTTATACCCTGTACCAAAAATGGAAAAGGGTATATATAGGTTTGTCATTCCGTGTGTAATTTCCATAATTTTCATATGCGACCCATAAAATATATATATATATTCTGGGTCCTTCTGAATAGAGAAGACGAATAAGCGATGTCCGTCTGTCCGTCTGGTGTACGTGAAATCGGTTTTCCGAAGCTCCCAGAAAATCTAGAGACTTCGGTCTTGGACTGGTGTATCAGAAATGGTCCAAAATAGATTGGTATTGAAAATCAGCGAAATCGAGCAGACGACTTCAGAGCTGGAAAACTTAAACTTGATTTTGCGTTATAAAAGTAACTAGATAACACAAACTTTTTGATTTTTTTGTTAAAAAAAACTTATTTTATATTTTAGTACGAATAAATTTTGTATTCAAAATATAAGAAAAAAATAAAAAGTCGTTTCCAGGCTTGGGAACTTTAATTTTTTTTGCTATATAAAAATAACCTACTAAAACTAATTTTCCCATTTATCTATAAATTCAAAATATCGTACATTCTTAAAAGAAAAAGATTAGTGTAAGAAATAAGAAAAATTTTAAATTATGATTCCAGGGTTGGGAAACGTACACTTTTTGTGATGTATAAAATTAACTAGGTCTAATAATTTTTTTTTATATCAGAAATAATTTCTTAATCAGGCTTGAGTTCAGTAATTTCAATTCTTATGAATGAAATATTTTTATTAATTAATGTGAGTATCTAAAGAAGAGAAGAAAAATTAAACTAGACACTATTAGCTGGGGGAAATACCGATATTTTTCTGTGCAGCCACGCACTTCATCAGCACCCATGTCTATCTACTGGGGTAGAGATTATTATTAACATCAGCTATTTAACCTGAAAATCTATGAAAGTGGAATATGAGAATTGATTGTGTATACAATTATTGATTTGCCTTTGGCAAACACATTTGTAAGTATCACTATTCATTTTTCTGTTTTTCCATTTTCTATTTAGGTTAGCACGAAGTTATATCACTCTACCAATGTATGTTTAACTATTCTTACTTATCTTTTACGATCATCACATTAATTATTTTTACTTATTCGATGCACCATCGGTACATACATATAAGTATTATTGTAGTGGCTTTATGTTACTTTGTTTTTGCTTTCTACAGTTGACTTAGCTTTCCAGCATTCTGAAGCAGTTCTGGCCAAGTGAACAGTGATCGCCAAGTGAACATATTTTTGTCACGTGCCCATGATGAATTAAATGAGACATTATTAGATTTAGTTGAACTATAGTGAATTTTAATCAGAAATAATTTCTTAATCAGGCTTGAGTTCAGTAATTTCAATTCTTATGAATGAAATATTTTTATTAATTAATGTGAGTATCTAAAGAAGAGAAGAAAAATTAAACTAGACACTATTAGCTGGGGGAAATACCGGCGATCACTGTTCACTTGGCCAGAACTGCTTCAGAATGCTGGAAAGCTAAGTCAACTGTAGAAAGCAAAAACAAAGTAACATAAAGCCACTACAATAATACTTATATGTATGTACCGATGGTGCATCGAATAAGTAAAAATAATTAATGTGATGATCGTAAAAGATAAGTAAGAATAGTTAAACATACATTGGTAGAGTGATATAACTTCGTGCTAACCTAAATAGAAAATGGAAAAACAGAAAAATGAATAGTGATACTTACAAATGTGTTTGCCAAAGGCAAATCAATAATTGTATACACAATCAATTCTCATATTCCACTTTCATAGATTTTCAGGTTAAATAGCTGATGTTAATAATAATCTCTACCCCAGTAGATAGACATGGGTGCTGATGAAGTGCGTGGCTGCACAGAAAAATATCGGTATTTCCCCCAGCTAATAGTGTCTAGTTTAATTTTTCTTCTCTTCTTTAGATACTCACATTAATTAATAAAAATATTTCATTCATAAGAATTGAAATTACTGAACTCAAGCCTGATTAAGAAATTATTTCTGATTAAAATTCACTATAGTTCAACTAAATCTAATAATGTCTCATTTTTTTTATATTTTAATTTATATTTATATAATTTTTATGTTTTGGAAATAAAAGTTGGGTATAGAAAATTAGAAAAATAAAAACCACAGCTCCACAGCTGGAAAATGTAAACTTTTTTTGATATTAAATAACTAAATAAAACTAGTATTATCCTTATTTCTTTTTTTTTCTTTGTTCACTTAACATATTTTATATATTTTTTAAAGAACAAAATTGGTATAAGGGACCAAAAAAATCTAAAAGGATGATTCCAGGGTTGGGAAAACTACACTTTTTTGATATATAAAACTAATTAAATAAAGCTAGTTGTTTCTTTGGTAATTAAATATATTCTATATTTTAAAAAGTAATAAATTAGTACTCGTATTAAAACCAGAGAAATTTAAATTATAGTTCCAGGGTTGGAAATTGAAAAAAAAAATTTGGATAAAAAAATAACCTGAAATAATTTTTTTCAGTTAAACATAGTTCATATCTTAGGAAGATCTTTACTCAAGCAAATTCCTTAGTCGAAAAAAACCGAGAGGTCACTTACTAAAAATTGGACTATAACAAAAACTATAAATTTTATCAAAAAACAAATATGTATGTACATATGTACTTATGTATGTATCTGTAGACTACATATATATACGTTGGTAAAGGGTATATAAGATTCGGCACAGCCGAATATAGCACTCTTATTTGTTTTTGAATCTTTTAAAGTTTGATGTCTTTGATTAATCAAATTACTTGCAGTTGAATATATTTAAATACATAAAAAAACTAGTTTTAAAAACACTTCAAAATTTGTTTACAGCACTAAGTATGATACATACGAGTATTTAAATTCAAATGAACTATGTATAATGAATTTTAATCAGGAATAATTTCTTAATCGGGCCTTAGTTCAGGGTTCTAATTGTCGCTTTCGATAACGAGCTGATTCGAACCATATTATTACATTGTTCGATAGCTAATGCCATAATCCCAAACCGAAAAAATCGTGATCGAAGCAGCTCGTTATCGAAAGCGACGATTAGAGCCCAGTATTTTCAATTCTTATAAAATAAAATGTTTTTATTAACTAATGTGATTTTCTAACAAAATTTTTATTTAATACAGTGTGGTTTAGTGATTTAAAAATTTCTCCCAGACTAAATAATAGACTAGCACACTACCAATTTCAGTTGCCTTGTCAACTGACAATGCAGTTGAAAGGTTTTTGAGAGGTTTTTGTTCGAAATTGTCTTTTCAAGTACTACAACCTTAAACGATAAAACATGACTTGTGAATTGAGTCTAACCCCCTGTTTCTACAACCCAAACAGTCGACTTGGGTATACAATTTATATGGAAAGCACTCATTTTTTTGAGTGATTTTCATAAAAATTTTCTAGACGAGTCGTCTGCCTGACTGCACATAATAATTTTATTTAATAAAATTAAAGCCATTATTTAATTATTTAATAGAAAAATTAGTTTTGTATTGAATTCTCTTGAACGGGAGTTTGTGTTGCTCACTATGTGAACTTTCCTCGTTAATGTAATTTTATACTCGTGAGCATACATGACACACGATATCATCTCTAGCAACGCTTGTAGCTTGTCTGTTTTAAACAGCTTTTTTTCCAATAAAACAGTATCAACAATGACTATTGATGAATTGTTGCTTTTTGTCTCTTTTCAAGTAATTACGAGTATTTTCCAGCCGTTATTTTAATAATACTAAATTATAAGGAAGCAATTAAATATTAAACTGTTTGAAAAAAATATATAAATATAAAAGCGTTCCAATTAAAATTTAGTTTGGCAAGCAAATTATATTCTATGGAATAAATACATATGTACATAGATACATACATATGGATACTTCATTCATGTAAGGAAAGTCGCCAGTCCGAATAGGCACGACCCAACAAAATATTTTTGTTGTCATTACAAATCTTATGCATGAAGTCTATCTGATCAATTATAATTTTGCCATACCGCATAAAAAATTCCATTGATCATACGTACAATAGACCAAAGCAATACGTTCGTAGTGGCCGAGGTGATGCAAACACAGCCGCTGTACAACAAAGTGTTGAGAACAGCGTGACCGTTTGACCGACTAAAGTGGCAAATTGCCACTTTTTCGACTGCTTTGCCACTTTTTGTTCCCCTTTTTTTAAAGTGAATTATGTAATAATAGATTAAAAATAAGAAGTTTAGTGTAGTCTCGTTTTTTTTTAATGTTGCCCCTTTTTTTTGATAAATCTCCTATTTGGTGCCACATTTTGAAAAATCTCATCGGTCACATCAACTCGTCGGCGTTCGCAACAATTGCAAACCGTCAGGGGCAACATTTTGCGTAAAGATCATCATCTTCATGCTTATAAAGTTCAGCTCATCCAAGAATTAAACCCAAACTATTGAATTATTGCATGAGCAATTTGGCGATGTCCATTGGCCGCCTCGTTATTGTGATTTGACGCCGTTAGATTATTTTCTCTGGGGCCATTTAAAAGACTGGGCTTAAGTGAACAAACCAAAAATAACTGACGCTCCGAGAAATTAAATTCGGCGCTGCATTGACAAGATACGAGTAGACGAAGCTTTGTTGCAAAATGAGGTTAAACATTTTGTGAAACCAGCGGACGTCTGCCGACGTGCTAGAGGTGGCCAATTGCCCGATATCATATTCTATTATTAATTCCCATATTTCTATTTTACATTAATATCAATAAAACTAAATTTGTCGAAGAAATTGTGTTTTAAGCCTATTTACTTCCTAACTTTAAATTTGTCCACCCTTCACTGAAAGAAAAACACTTCGTACCGGGAATGAAACCATTACGTTGAACCCCTTTCACTAATACAACGACAAATTTCATTAATAAAATGAAACATTATATTATATTGATGCAAATTTCATTAATAGAATGAAACCTTTTTGTCATTAATGTTACGAAATAATTTTCATTCGGGTAATGAAAAACTTAAATACATGTTTTTATGAAGAATTCATACAAAAAAAAATATTTTAAATTGATTAGGTGAAATAAATGAAGATGAAAGTATCAAACCACAATTAATCTATAAATCAGTTATAAATCAGCTGTTTGGTTTCTGCTCAATTGAAAATCTGTATGTGCGATTTGTTTTTGCTTTTTCGTTCTGTTGCGGACAAATCTGTTGAAAATAGATTTCAATTCAAAAGCGTCAGAAAAAATCCGTTTGTATTAGTTAGTCTGTTGTTGTAGGAAGAAATATAAATTTTTTGTTAATATGAAAAGCTTATGATTTTAGTGGAAGTAAATGGTATTTTGTACAACAAAATTTTTTTCACAGTAAAAGTAATTACAAAATGTATTCTACGGAAAAGAACGACACAGAACGGCAAAGAAATGTGCCTGGTCGACCTGATAAGTTCCTTTTTTAATCGACATCAAAAGGAGGAGGTTATCAATTCATCTCTATTTTTTTTTTGGCGGTGTTACTTCATAGCTCGGTTTATATTTTTTTTTTCTTTTATATGGGCGTTTATTTTTATACACAAACACAATCCGCGAAGCGATTAGCTTGTCTGCGGAAAACAGCCAAGGTCTATGACGGGAATCGAACCCACGACCTCTGGACTGAGAGGTTATCATCGCTACCACTCAGCCACAGGGACACCCTATATATTAGACCGATTGTACAAATTATTTTATTGTCCGAGAGGAGGGTATAGCTTCCCATTGGTCCCATTGTAAAAAAAATTGGGCGGGGACATATTTTTTTTTATTTGATTTTATGATATTCTACTTATTTGATTGCTGCAAAACCTAGCAAACACCTCTGGTTCTTGTAGTTATACAATTTTAGAATTGAAAAAATGAGCGGGGTACGCCCACTAAAATTTATTCTTATAGGTAGATTTCACGTGGCTCTACTTAACTGATCTCTACGAAACTTACTACACACTTTGAGCTCCAAAATAGCCACAATATTGCTTTCCAAAAAATGGGCGGAGTTACGCCCATTAAAATTGAATATTTTGTTTTCAGTAGTTCTACTGTACGAGTTTTACAAAACTTAACACACACCCTGAGCTCTGAAAAAAGAAAGTGTTGCATTTAAAACATGGGCGGAGGGACGCCTATTCAAATTTAATTTTATATCCCATAAATTTTTTTCAAAAATGTCATCAGACCTTTGAATTGAAGTCGTTTTTTTTTTGCAGAATTATTTTAGATGAAAAGTCTGTAAAATTTAATTGTATAATATCAATTTTGTTTAGCAATTTCCTTATATGATTTAGCACCAAAACTCCTGTTCGCATGCTCAGAAATATCGCGATTCTGCAGGATTATTTTTTGTTCGTTTAGGGAATCTGGTCCAAGAATTTTTTTAAATGTCTTATGACAAATGCTACATTTATACTCGCACTATTGGCAAATTGAAATATTTGCAAATAAATTAACTCGCTGTTTATACGGCATAGCAAATGTACTTGTCTTTACAAAACAATTGTGCAAATGTATAAGGTAACAAATAACACGGTGCGACAGTCCAAAAAACCTGGGACCGCATATTATTTTTCTTGTAGGGCTTGTCGAGTTAAAGAAGAATCCAATAGTGAAATATGCCGGACACCTCCAAAATCCGGATTTATGGTTAAAAAACCGGTTTTTTTACCTTTGCGCACTTATAAGCCTGTACCTTTTTTGATAACGATCCGATTTTCAATTTCTTACTAGATTTGGAAAGAAGAAACTGAGATCTTTCGAATGATATATAATTTCGTTAAGAAAACTTGAGAAATTTTGGTGTTATTGTCCAGCAAACACAAATTTTGTAGATTTTTCAAAAATTTTTCAACTTTGGTGACGTTTTTATACACTATTTTATTAAGAAACTATAATATTATTGAATTTATTCAAAAAGTACATTTAGTTACGATTACAATGCATATTTAGGGTTAAAAATAGATACGCAATTGACTGAGTTATTTAACTTTTCATGAAAACAAAATTTTTTCCAAAATGCCTGCACAATGTTTTTGGTGTTGTTTTTATGCACCTTCTATTAAGTTACAAATCAATGTTATCCTAAACACAAAAAAAAAATTGTAATGAGAGTTTTAGTCATTCAAAAATATTGTCTTTTTCGTGTTCTTTTTATGCACTTTCCTTAAAATTACAAATCACTATTAGCGTAAACACAACAAAAATTATAGTTTTTTATTTTAATATGACGTTTTGTTAATGTCTTCTTTTTTTTTTTATTTTTTTTATTTATTTATAACAATAACCAACCGAGCCCATAGGGCCATATATAGTTGGTGGACTACAAGAATAGCATAAGAATAATTATACATTTAGGCAACAAATAAACTAGACACAAAATTTGCAAAAACAAATTAGATAAAAAAATAATATGTAGTTATAAAATTATTAGAAGAGACTACTACTTATAAATTGGAAGATATATTGCGCATGAAATAACTATATGTATTCAGAATCAAGATCAGTTCAATTGAGAAAAGTGTTCAACAAGCTTACCTTTGAATGAATTACGAGTAAGATGGAATGCTCTTAAGGATCGTGGCAATGAGTTCCAACATTTGGCGACTCGTACAGTAAATGATCTTTCATAAATAAGACGATTTCTAATGGGGAATAGCAGCTGTGGGCTTCTATCACTTTGCAAAAATGTAAAAAGTCTACGGACATAGTCTGGACAGTCTGTGAGCATAACATTATAGAAGGAAAGTAGTGATCTAATCTGTATGAAGTTTTTAAAACTACATCCCAAAAAATCATTAACATACATTGAAACATGATCGTTAATTCTTAGTTGGTATATAAAGCGTATTATTCTGTTAAAGAGTAGGGCACACCTATTTAAATTTTCAGCGCTACAGCCAGAATATACCTCAATACAATACAATAGATTAGACATCAATAAGGAGTGAGCTATGCTCTTTCTAATATGTAATGGCAGGTATAAATTCATTGCATATAGTCTTCTTAATGTGAAGTTTATTTTAGAAAATAGTCCACTAATGTGGTGTCCGAAGCTAAGAGTGTTGTCTAATAAAACACCAAGACATTTCATTCGATCGACAAAATCAATAGGTCGGCCATCGATCATGATAGACAGGTTAAACGTAGCACTAGACGGTTTAAAAATCATCGCTTTGGTCTTAGAAGAATTTATACTAAGTTTGCTGTTACTCATCCAACGTGATACATTGGACATTAAAGTGTTAATATCATATTCGAAAACATCTATAAGCTGCGTATGACCCTTAAATAATAGTTGTATATCGTCGGCAAAAACGAAGGCTTCACATTCAAAGCCGTTAAGTAAAGCAAAGAAATCATTCTTTTTCACTTTGAATCTGTGTATTTAAAAAAATGTTCACAATTTAATAAAAATCGTGTGCAATTTAAATTAAAATTAATTAAAAAATGTGTGGATGGAAGGAACTCGTCTTGTTCAAAATCTTTTTCTGTTACATAGACACATTTGCTCGTTGTCGGTAGATCATTACTTGCAGGTATCGGTTTTATAACAGTTGCAACATTTGCATACTTAATGTTTTTGCGCGTTTAAAAACAGTGATCTAAAACATCGGTTTGACAAAAGTAGCAATCATTTGGTTTATGATATGGCTGATGATGCCAAATCATAGGCGTAGAAAAGGGCAAAACAAACGAAGGTTGAATTTTCTTTTTTTTAATGTATTACAGAAATATTGACAAACAAATTCTGGCTCGTACCAGCGACTAGTATCAAAAAAACGATTAAATACTTTATTGTACACTTCTACCACTCCAATATTGTTTTTAAAACCACGCCGGTGACTTATATCAGTAAATAAATTTGTTACGATTGTCACACATTTTTTAATTAATTTTAATTTAAATTGCACACGATTTTTATTAAATTGTGAAAATTTTTTTAAATACACAGATTCAAAGTGAAAAAGTAGACATTAACATAACGTCATATTAAAAGAAAAACTAAAATTTTTGTTGTGTTTACGCTAACAGTGATTTGTAATTTTAAGGAAAGTGCATAAAAAGAACACGAAAAAGACAATATTTTTGAATGACTAAAACTCTCATTACAATTTTTTTTTTTGTGTTTAGGATAACATTGATTTGTAACTTAATAGAAGGTGCATAAAAACAACACCAAAAACATTGTGCAGGCATTTTGGAAAAAATTTTGTTTTCATGAAAAGTTGAATAACTCAGTCAATTGCGTATCTATTTTTAACCCCAAATATGCATTGTAATCGTAACTAAATGTACTTTTTGAATAAATTCAATAGTATTATAGTTTCTTAATAAAATAGTGTATAAAAACGTCACCAAAGTTGAGAAATTTTTGAAAAATCTACAAAATTTGTGTTTGCTGGACAATAACACCAAAATTTCTCAAGTTTTCTTAACAAAATTATATATCAGGCTTATAAGTGCGCAAAGGTAAAAAAACCGGTTTTTTAACCATAAATCCGGATTTTGGAGGTGTCCGGCATATTTCACTATTGGATTCTTCTTTAACTCGACAAGCCCTACAAGAAAAATAATATGCGGTCCCAGGTTTTTCTACTTCATTCAAATTTGTAACACTGTGTAATTATTTGGTTTTATTGTAATTATATTCTTCTATCAATGTTTTTTGTATTTATTAATTTATTTATTATTTATTTGTCCATTTATTGTTTTTTGTTGGCAAAAATTTGCGAGCCTGGCAACATCAAGCTTTTTATTAGCAAATAGTACGGTAATCGTGAACAAGAAAAGTTTCCTTTAGAATAAGCCGTTAATTAATGTCAGTCTCTTTCTACTTAAGCTTCAATTAGACGTGACACAGCCATAATGTCATAGCCATAACCAAACCAAAATTCAATTGGTTTCTATGGTGAGAGTGAGAGAGACTCGCCATGACGCCATAACTCTCACCATAGAAACCAATTGAATTTTGGTTTGATTATGGCTGTGGCATTATGGCTATGTCACGTCTAATTTAAGCTTTAGTGCACCGTTTCTAATTAAATGTGGATACGTTTGAAATTTCTTGAGATTAAAATCTAATATCAGTTTCTAATTTTTTGTACAAACACCCACAGCCATTGAGACTGGCTTATAATAAATAATATACTCTTAGTTTAAGTTGGTTTACATAATTTTATTTTAAATTTTTCTCCTTATTTATGCTTTTTATTTCCATGGATACAATCCGTCAAAAAGTATATTAAGGGCAATGATCTTAAATGTTAAAACAAAAAACCCTTAAGGGCAAGATTATATTACTTGAACAAAATAAAAGAAACCAAAGTCGAGAGTGTATTTGTATGTGAAAGTGGCTTTGTGTGAGTGTGTGAGTATTGAAGTAGTTTAAATCATGTTGTTTTTGTAAAATTTATATTTCCTCTTTAAACACGCATACACAAATGTACACTCTGCTTTGGACTTCCTCCCTCATTTATTCCTGCTGGCAAATTGTTTCGTTTCCTATCATCCTACATACATTTTTTTGTTTTATAATTTACAAACAGATTTTTTGTTGTTGTTGTCCAAAGGGTTGTTTAACATCTACCGCTGCAGGTGTCCTATAATTAAGGATAAAATTCCGGTTTTAATTTTGTTATGCTTTTATTGCTGCTGCAATTAATTTATGAAACCAGCAGGTTCCTGTTTGATTTTGCTCTATTGTTTAAATATATTTTCTACTTATTTTCATATTTTAAATTTAATGCTCTTTTTGCATAATTTATCGTTGCGAAAAAATGCTTTTTTCCCTTGAAAAAAAAAAAACTAACAATGATGCCGTTTCTTCCTGTCCATTGTTTAATAACGTCATTGAGAGCCATCAGTTAAACAACAAGCATTAGCAATAACAAAAAGTAGAAGATGATGAAGAAGAAGAATAACAACACATTGTTTTAAAGTTGTGCACTTGTGATCAATGTCGACAGTGGATGTGGCACCACTCCCTCATTTTATTTAGTGTATGAATATTAAATCCATTATTTAAAAAACTGAAATGCTTTTCATTTCATTTCAAAGTAAATTCACAAAACGATTTATGACCAATTGCGCAGTACTTTCAACAGTCGACAATTTGAAAAGATAGAATTCGATTTTCTTTTGCTTCTGGTTAGTGTGGCAAGTAAAAGAAGAAGTAGTTTAAATGCTTTCGGAAGTCGCAAACAGTCATAGTCGAAGAACAAAAACTTTTGCTTTTAGTAAAGGTGACTGAACCTGCTGAAAGCTTCTAAAAGCAGGAGCTTTTGCTTCTTCGGCTGTGACTGTTTGATACCTACAAAAGCACACATACTGCTTATGCTTTTACTAGCGCAACTAACCAAAAGCAATCGCACATCAAATTCAAACTTTTAAAATCGTCGACTGTTGAAAGTGCTGCGCAATTGCTCACGATTCGTTTTCTGCTTCGACTGTGACTGTTGATTATTTTCACAAGCACAAGCAAAAACATTGGTTCATTTTAAACCAGTAACGTCCAATCCATATGCACAATGTGCAAACTTTTATGAAGAGCTTTTTGTGCTTTCACACCGACGAGACTACAACATCCACAACAACAACACAGCAGACACCAATGCTTGCTCTTACTTTGCAAAGAAACAATAACAAATTTAAGAGCTTTCAAAGCTGTTTACTTCAATTACAAATATCAGGGGGCTAATTCCAGCACTCGTGATCGGAATTGCATTCGAATAGAAATTAATTTCGATGGTACGAAATTTTCTGATGATGAGACTAGACACGAAGCGAATCGAGTTTTTGCTTCAGTGTTGAAAAAAGATTAATAAATTTCATTTCACAACACTGAAAAATTGTAAACAAAAATATATGTTTGTGGAAAAAAAGCAACCAATCAAAAATATATACATACATATGTATTTTATTTGTGAAAACTAGTGATAAAAATTAACAATTTAAATGAATCCGCCTTATTCTTTTATACATATTCTTCCGATTCTGATGAGGATGTAAACCTCAACATTGTAAGGAAAAAGATAAGATGCAGTGCTGATCCCTTATGTTTGCCAAACAACGAGTGAGTATGTGCATTTTTATTTAAAAACCAAAAAGCTTACATGTAAATATGGCTACGTTCGTAAAAGCATTTATAGTGCAAGTCTGCAGCATCACTAACATCTAACGTTCACAAATGCATAACTTGGCAGCACTGTTCAGAGTCAAACGTTTTTTAATGCATTTAATCGGCATACCTGCCGCAAATCTGTGCAAATGGCGCAGTAAATTATTTTAAGATGCAAGAAGTTGCAGTGGAACAATAAGTTGAATATATCTATGTATTTTGATGTTTAAATAACATGTTTCGAATCTTACCAAAAAATGAGATTGATAAACTCGAAAATAACTTTGAAACACATAATCTTAGTGTTCAAAGGAGTTTTTTTATTTTAGTTGTATTCTTTTTAAGGCCAATGCTGTTCTCATAAGAAATTGTCGCTTTGATTTTCTTTTAAATTTTTTGCTTACTATAATTTAAAAGAAAATTGTCAATATTTTCTTAAATAAAATTACTTGCC
Source organism: Tachina lurida (assembly GCA_944452675.1). Lineage (NCBI taxonomy): Eukaryota > Metazoa > Arthropoda > Insecta > Diptera > Tachinidae > Tachina > Tachina lurida. The sequence continues at coordinate 38,331,919 of OX101754.1, read as the reverse complement.
AATTTTAAAATTTTTTGTAGTTTGTTCAAAAATGTCAACTGAGCACAGATGTTGAGCAGTTGCAAAGCACGTGCAGCAGATAATCACGCATACGCAGTAAAACCTGGCAGAACTGCCACATTGATGCATAAATTTGCAGCATTTACGAACGTACCCTATATTTTAGATTCAAAAAACGTTTTAGGCTCTCAAAAGAAGCTTTTAGTTTTGTCCTTGGAGAGTTAGATTTTTGGGGCAACTCTCCACGATGGTTCCGCCAAAAATTCAATTGGCAGCAACCTTATCACTTTTGGCGTCAGGAGGTTTTCAACATTGTGTTGGAAACGATTTTCTTGTTGGAGTCAGCCAAAGCGCCATATCTAAAATTGTAAAACGTGTGTTGGACGAAATAGAGCGGAAGCTTTGTGGCCAATTTATTTGTTTCAATCCCAAAGAGAGCAATGACTGCAAAGAATATTTTATGTCAAACTATAAGTTACCTGGAGGTGAGTAAATACGTTGTGGTTCTGTGATCAATTGTCTAATATCTACTTTTCGCAGTTATTGGCTGCGTGGATGGGACTCACTTTGGTTTGCAGAAGCCATCAGAGGAGCACATGTTTTACAACCGAAAGGGCTTCCACAGCTTAAACTCAATGATTGTAAGTAATTATACCATGTATGTCAAAATTTTATTGAATTAATTACATATGTATGTATTTGTATCATTTAAAGGTATGTGACCACAAGTACACAATACTGGCTGTTAATTCTAAATATGGAGGAGCCGCCCACGATTCTTTTGTTTGGAAAGAATCGGAAGTAAGAGCTATGCTAGAGGAAGCATACAACAATTTAAGGAATTTTTGGCTATTGGGTAAGAAAAAATTCTACCTTAAAGTTTATTTAAATATGTACCAGAAATTTTCTTCTTATAGGTGACTCGGGATATCCCTCTGAACCTTGGCTGTTAACGCCCTATCGAAGTCCACTAGAAGACTCCATGGAATCACGTTTTAATGAAGTTCACTCTAAAGCCAGATGTGTGGTTGAAAGAACAATTGGCATTTTAAAATCACGATGGAAAATTTTGTGCCACGACAAGAGAAGTCGATATAGAGCAGAAAAAGTTGCTCAATTTTCAAACGTTTGTGCTGCACTACATAATATGTGCATTTATTTTAAAGTGCCAAGCTACGAAATTGTCGAACATATGCCTGAAAATAACTTAAGTGTATTTGATGATGGCATTGAAACTAATTTAACTAAAATAGGAAATAAGATCCGCGATAATATTAAATTAAATTTATGTAATAATTAAAAAACAATTCATTTATTATAAAAAATTAATATAAATATCCATCTATACTAAAAAAAACTAGTTTTACGAGTTGATTTTAAACACAAAAGTGAGATCAAAAATAAAAGTAAGTATATTTCTTCGTTTTAAGAATCTTTAATTCTTTTTAATTATTTTCTGCGTGTCTCGTACTCCATTGCTTTTATCTGCATGGTTAATTCATGTTCCATTTCTTTCATTTTGATTTCTTTCATTTTTATTTCAATTGACTTTTGCGCAAGTTCAACCTCCTTCTCCTTTAGTTCCACTCTTTTATTATTTATTTCTATTAGCTTATCAAGCCTTTTCAATATTTCCTGCTGGTACAATTCCACAGACGTTATATTTTTTTTCAACAAATCGGTTTTATTTTCTTTTTTGTTTCTTGTTTTTGGCAGATCCTTGTATTTAATTTTGGTCTTAGAGGACTCTATTTTTTCTTCTTCGCCATCAAAATTAATTTCCATCAACGTGGAAAGGTCGCGTTGAACTTCTTCTTCGTTGTCGGAAACTAAACAGGGAGACGGACATAAAATTTCGTTTCTTTCTTTAGTGGTCGGCACATCCATTTCTTTAGTTGGTGTAATATCTATTTCCAGGCCCGATCCAAAGCATCGAACTGTCTTTAGACCCTCAACAGCGACATCGATACCTGCAGCAGCCATCATCTGTTCTTCCACTTGCGTTAGAACTTTCTCTTCATAAGGCCCACCACCGGTTCGTTTTATTGTAGATCTATTGAATGACAGCTTCTTTTTCACATTTTTGCTTTTGATCTGCGTAAACCTTGATGAACAGAAATCATTACAGTACTACACAATGGAAAATATTTTTATGTTTTTCTTACCTTGCACCACATTTTCGAATTTTTTATTGGTGGACCAGAAGCATTTAATTTGTTAGTTAGCTGCTCCCAAAGTTGATTGATTTTTGATTTTCCCTGAGAGCTGTTTGGCAAAATCTTTTTGGCCAAATCAGTGTGTTTTGGCATGAAGTCTGCGAGAATTTCTTTTTGAGTATAATTTATTTTTGACCTAAATTAAACAATAATTTATTAGACATATTTACATACATATGTATGTATACATATAATTGCTAAATAAATAAAATATTGAACTTACATTTTCTTTTGCTTCGTTTTTTTTTTTAAGTTAAACGTTATTTCGAATGCCTTTTTGCTTGCGAGTAAAAACACGCATGGTTGCATTCGAATGACTACTCGCTAACGAATGTTGTCATTAGAAATTTCGATACGTATTATTCGATAACGAACGAGAGAATACCAAAAGTTTAAAAACTCGCACGTTCGAGTAATAACTCGCTCGTAATCGAATGCGGGAATTAGCCCCCAGTGTATGTGTGTTTGGATGTAGCTTTTTGAAACAGTTGGAAAAAGCAAAAGCAGCGAAAACTAAAAAATTTTACGACTTTTGCTACTTCGACTTAAGTTTTTTAAACACTGATTAAATCTAAACTTTTTTGGTTTTTGTTTGACATTAAACTGTTTTTTGCTGACAAAATTTGAAAAATTTCAAATTCAAACTGCATTTTACGAGGGCGGAATTAGTACAGAAATTTATTATAATGAAATTTTTGTGTCAAAAATTTTTAAAATTTGCAACATCATACATATGAGCCATTAATTATGAAAGTGGTCTAAGTCATACTTTTCTTTGGTCGAGATATTTAGTAGATTACATTTGAACAAATCAAATAATACTTTCATATTATGCAACATTTTAATTTAGATTTCTACTAGTCTCGATTAATATAAATTTATTTAATATTTATTAATCATATATTGAAATATTTTTGAGATTTATTTAATGTTTCGCAGCAAAAATTGCATATGACTTAGACCACTTTCACAATTAAGGGCACATATGTGCACTTTGGATGTGGGAATGTGTTAAACTCTTGGCAAGCAAAAACGGGTTACTTTTGCGTGACCTTGTTATGAAATTATGTTCATTCATGCTTGCATGATTGAAAAAAAAACATTTTACTAAGCCGTGATGAGGATACGTGGGTAGAAATAAATAAAATATTTAAATTTCGTGAAAATGAAATGTTTTAAAAATCTTCAATTTATTTGATTGCAACTGTTATTTTCGCTCTTATTTATTAGCTTACAATTCAATTTACAATAATGCATTTTATGTTTTTTGCTCCGCTTATTAGAAATGTAGCGAATATCAGTTAATCGAATGCGAAAGCGAATAATAAAATTTAATTTTAGTGTTAGCGAATCTCAATTCTTATATTTACTTACAGTACATTAAAAAATCCTATGAAAATAACAATTGGGCAACTAATATTCCTATCAACATGAAGAGTGTTTTATTTTCAGTTGGCATCACTGCTTTGTTTGAGCACCCATTTAACAGCTGATAGTTGCTTTTTGTTTAGTTTGCTTTGAAATTTCATTATTAATCGACTTATACCAGAGCGAATGGGCTGAAGCTCAAATTGATATTGATTTTGAATTTTCATTCAAAATTTTATTTTCCGATGAAGCCCATTTCTGGTTGAATGAGTACGTAAATAAACAGAATTGTCGCATTTAGAGTGAGGAGAATCTACAAGCTTTTGTCGAAACACCATTACATCCTCAAATAATTACTGTTCGGTAATTTTTTTTTTTTTTTTTAGGTAGGACCAGCACTCAGGGGATAACCCCTACTCATACAATGCATTGTGCTAGAACTAGGAAAATAGGTTAAGGAGAGGAGGATAGATGGAGTAGTGTCTGTGGACATTCGATTTAAACTTTCCCACGTTGAAAGTGACAGGAAACACTTCCGCAGGTAGATTATTCCACATACGAATAGTACGGCTAAAAAAGGAATTCTCTCTGTAATGCGTAGTGCGATTTATTGGCAAATCGACCACAAAAGGATGTGCCCTGAATGAAGCTCGTGTTGTGCGTAAAAATGTACGGGTTTCAGGAACAAGTTCCCTAATTTCATTAGAACACATTCCATTGTAGTAGCGATAGAACAAGGAAATGCACCCCACATTGCGTCGATGCTCCAATGAGTCAATAGAGTTGGATACCCTACTGTCACCAATGAGCTTCTTCGCCCTCTCCTGTACGTGGTCGAGCAACCCCAAAATAGACTTTGAAGCGCCGGCCCATACATGAGAGTTGTATTCCATCTTCGGTCGGATATAAGTAGTATAAATAGTAAGAAGATCAGATGGAGTGAAGTATTGCTTGCACCGTTTTAAAAATCCTAGGCACTTGAATGCTTCTTTTGAGACCTGAAAAATGTGTTCAGTCCAACGAACATCACACTGAATTTTCATGCCAAGAACATCAAGAGCTTCCGATTCCTTAATATTTATACCACCCATAGTTACAGAGGCAGCAGCATTATCGGTCATGCGTCTGTGAGTAATCGTACAGCATTGGGTCTTACGGGCGTTAAAATCGACCCTATTCGCATGACCCCCTTCAGAAATTTTTTCTAAATCGTAGTTTAATGTCTCATTCATTGTTTGTCGCATAGCCTCAACCTCCGGAAGGCTAGGTCTATTGCTGAATGAGAAAGAATGGCAAATGCTGCTGTCGTCCGCGAAAGAATAAATAGGGTTGAAAGTTTTACAAAAAAGGTCATTTAGAAAGATTAGGAATAGAGTTGGTGAAAGAACAGAACCTTGCGGTACCCCTGAATTTAACTTGAACTCATTTGATGAGATCCCATCTATAACAACTCTTATAGTGCGATCCCTGAGGAAACTCGATAAGAATCGAGAGAAGTTATCACCGACACCAAGGTCAATACATTTTGACAAAAGTGCATCATGCCACACTCTATCAAACTCCTTGGAGATATCTAGAGCCACCACCTTACTTTCGCCAAAATGGTGGATTGAGTTACACCATTTCTCCGAGAGGAAGGCAAGTAGGTCTCCCGTAGAGCGGCCTCTACGAAATCCATACTGCCGGTCGTTGAGTAAGCTGTTGGACTCCAGATACCTTACAAGATGGAAATTCACCACACTTTCCATCACTTTGGAAAGTGCAGAACATATTGCAATTGGGCGATAATTTTCAGGTTATTTGTTCGGTCATTGGGCCATATCTCTTCAAAAACTATGATGATAAGAATGTTACTGTCAATGGTGAATGATATAGGAACATGATTCGAAATTATTTCATACCTCACATACGTGGCATTAATCTTGCTGATATGTGGTTCCAACAGGACGTAGCCACATGCCACACAGCGGGCGCTACAATAGATTTACTCAAAGGCCCAATTAATTGGCCATCAAGATCGTGTGATTTAACCCCATTGGATTATTTTCTTTGGGGTTATGTTAAGTAACTTGTCTACGTCGATAAACCACAAACAATTGAACACCTGAAAATCAACATTCGAAGAGTTATCGGCGAAATACGGACGCAAATGCTGTGAAAAGTTGTTGAAAATTGGTGTTCCAGGTTGCGCCTTCTACGTGCCAACCGTGGCGTGGTGGCCAAATGGCAGAAATCATATTTAAACATTAATTTCATAAAATTTTCTTTCCAATAAAGCCCGTTTCATTGATATTTAAAATATATTTTCTTGTTTTATTATGATTTAAGCTTGTATCACTCTATAAAAAAACACCCTTTACATACTTATGTTTGTATGTGTGGTACCTTCTTTACAAAAGCGATAGAGATTACAGATGGCGAAGTAAAAATTAATTGAAATTAATTTATTTTACATCTCTGCTATTGTGTCTTTTGTTAATTTCACAAACAGCAATTTTTGTTGAGCAACTTTTTATTTTATGCACGAGAAAGGAAAATGTGATGGCTTCTGCCATAAGATCAAAAGCTGCACAATAAAAATTGCAGTGTGTGAACAGAGTCCAAGTAGACGTGTTACTTTAATCTATCTATCTATTTATTAACTATTTTACTTCGTCTATTCATTACTACAAAATTTTGTAGTACAAATAACGACGAGTAGGGCGCTGTAATATGCATTAGCCTACTTATCTAAATGGCTCGTAGCGTAATTAAAAACGCGTAAGTGGTTCTGTACTTCGACACCTTCTCACCAATTGTTTTCTTATATTTTATAATTTTTATTTTTATAGCTATTGCTATTTATGGCGAGATACAGGGGTTAGAAAATAATTTTCGTAACAAAATTAATCGACACTATTACAGTTATAAATTTATTCTTGTTTTGATTTCTTTGTACTTAAAAGCAGCGTACGAAAATAAACGAAGCAAATTGTTTGAATTTGTTTTCTTTGGTTCTTTGAAATTAGTGAAAAAAAAAAACAAAACAACAACAATGAGAAACATCGCTCAGTTTGTTTTTATATTATTTTTTGGCAAATAAGCACAAGCCAGAGAACATTGCCGATCGACTGTAAGACGAATAACAGCCGCCGCCGGCAACAAACAATATATTCATTTAATCGTGCGCCGCTAGAAAAGATAATAATGGGTTATAAATGGAAACGTTTTGAAATATTTTCGGCGAATTTGACATCATCATATAATATAATTTTATTGCATTGTATTGCATTAAGTTTGTTTTATACTATGTTCACACTTATGTTTTTAAACATGTTAAATACATCGTCAGCTGGTTTCTGGCTCGCGTATATTCAAAATACATTATGTCTGCAGCAAACCAGAAACCAAACGACGACATTTTCACAATTATGTTTAAGACGAGTTTTCTAAGAACCAAATTTTTTTAAGAACTAAACACAACCGTTCATATTATATTTGAGATGATTAAAGGTGACGTTTTGTCAATAAAAAATTTTAAATTATTGTATTGTAAAAAAATTACGAATAATTATGCTTTTCCAACAACAAATGTTTTTGTAAATAATTGAGTATTTTTTAAGTAATTACTTGCTTACCAAATAATTTATCAGGTGCCGCCATTTAATAACAAAGCAAAGGTGCCAGAGTTATCAAAAAACGGACTGAACATACTCTATTTAAGTGTTTAAGGAAGTGTTTAAATCTTAAATACTTCATTTGAGATGTTTAACAAAACACTTCATTTGAGATGTTTAACAAAACAAGTCAATGTATGGTAAAAAATCTCAAAATCATCGTGTTTAAGCTCTTAAACACGAATGAGGCGTTAAAAACATAAGTGTGAACATAGTATTATATAGCTTAGTAGCAATTGCTATAACCGGGTGTCCTAAGACACCTCTCTCCTTTTATTTTTTATCCTACAAGCGTCACATTAATTCAATAATTTTTAATATAATAGAAAATGTATATTCAGATACTTAATAACAAAAATTAAAAATTTTAAAAACCCTCGACATATCTAAAAAAGATGTGATATCTTCTCAACGGCTGGACCGATTTTCATCAAACATAGTTAAGAACCTTCTCGATCAATTCACATTAATTCACTAAATCAAAATCGGTCCAGCCGTTTGGGCTGTACGTGGACACGGACAGACACACACTACAAACTTATAACACCCCTTTTTTGGTCGGGGGTTAAAAATAACTAAAATGAATAAAATAATACTGTAAATTAACATTTTTCCATATTGAAATAAGAAATTTCAACATGACTAGACTTTCGTTAATGTTTCTTATTAATTCAATATGGTTTTTATTGATTTTAAGCTGTTTTTTCTCTGGGTGCACCTTTAATATCTCCTTTTTTATTTCTTACCTCTTCTGATACTTAAAATTACATATTGTAATTTTTGGTTTATTTTCAATGGCCTTGGGATGTTGTTATCTACGTTAGGATGATTTAGTATTGCCAGTTTGAGCCGGGTTTAGTTTATATAAAACTTCTTTCTAAATTTCTTAAAATCAATTAAATTTAACCTGAAGCTGGTTAGCTATTTACATGTGTACATATAAATACATATGTAAGTATGTTTGTGCGAGTAGGATTTATCTGCTGCATCTTGGAAATCTATATTTTTCATTTTGAATCTAAGTTCTTAAATATTTTTTGTATATTTTGTATTGTCGTGTGCTTAATTAACACTTTATTTACTTTTGGTTATACGCATTGCAAGCAATGTTCTGTTTCGTGTGCGTTAATTAATTTGTCCTTTACTTCAGAAAAAAATGCATATCGCACACTAAATCAGAAACAGTCACAACTCAAAAAATTTAAGATGCTGAGTAGTGGAAAACAACTGTTGATACTGTGCAAATGACGCAAGTATGTAACATAAAAACAAGAATAGCGGTATTTTATATTCTTCAAGAAGACTTTATGCAAAAGAAATTATTGCGGTCGTTAGAGATTTGTTCAGGTAACTGATTTATAAAAAAGCAAAACCATTTTGATAATTTTGAGTTGTGACTGTTTATGATTTAGTGTGCTATATGTACATATTTTGTTCATTTAGGCTTAATTATTGGAACAAAAAAACCACTGGAATTACTATTAATGTAAATTTTCGTTTTCCTTAGAAAAAAGCGCCATTTTTAGGGTTCCGTTTCGCTACGCTGTCCGTCTGTCCGTCTGGCCGTCTGTCCGTCTGTCCGTCTGTCCGTCTGTCCGTCACAGGGTATTTTCTCGAGAACCGTAAGAGCTACGGACCTGAAATTTGGACAGAGTATGTAGACTCTTGGCCGCTACAACAACAAATACATGAGAGTTGGAAATTAAAGGGTGTGCCAAAACGAGCAACGAAAAATGTTAAAATCCCATGTAATATACATACAATTGTATGTATGTATATTACATGGGACCCTTGGCCGCTACAACAACAAATACATGAGAGTTGGAAATTAATGGGTGTGCCAAAACGAGCAACGAAAAATTTTAAAATCCCATGTAATATACATACAATTGTATGTATGTATGTATATTACATGGGACCCTTGGCCGCTACAACAACAAATACATGAGAGTTGGAAATTAAAGGGTGTGCCAAAACGAGCAACGAAAAATTTTAAAATCCCATGTAATATACATACAATTGTATGTATGTATGTATATTACATGGGACCCTTGGCCGCTACAACAACAAATACATGAGAGTTGGAAATTAAAGGGTGTGCCAAAACGAGCAACGAAAAATTTTAAAATTTCATCTAATATACACACAATTGGATGTATATGCACTTGAAATTTGTAAAGTTCGTGTATTTTTATACAGACTACAACAACTAACACTAAAATTTAAAAAAATTTAATTAAAGGGTGTACCATCAGTTATTGTAATTTCGACTATGTAATTTTGAAAACTTGCTGTATTTTGGAAACCGTAAGAGCAAACTTCCTGAAATTTTCAAAAACGGTAAAACAAAAAAATCTCAAAATTATAAAATCGCCAAACCGAAAAAAAATCGTTAAAATCAAAAAAACAAATCGCCAAAACGAAAAAAAGCACCAAATTAAAAAAAATTTCTAAATCGAAAATAAATCGCGGAAAACCGAAAAAATCGTCAAAATGAAAAAATCGCCAAAATGAAAAAAAATCGCCTAAATGAAACAATCGCCAAAATGAAAATAAAATCGCCAAAATGAAAAAAACAGCCATAATTAAAAAAAAATCGCCAAAATGAAAAAAATTTTCAAAATTAAAAAAAAAATCGCCAAAATTTAAAAAATCGTTACAACGAGAAAGAAGAGAAAAATAATAAAAAAAAACACTATTTCAGCTGAAAAAACGTAAAAAACACTGTATTAAAAAATGCTCAAAGCCCAACGTACGGAACCCTTCGTGCGCGAGTCAAAGTCGCACTTTACTGAATTTATTTTAATTTAGACAATTTTCTATCTATACACTAGGGTGATCGATTATTCGACTTTTTCCAGAAACCGGTTTTCGAATATTTGAAATTATGAAAAACCCGCTTTCGGTTTTTACAATTCAGGAAAAACCGGTCAACAGGTTTTTTTAAGTACGAAAATTATTACACAAAAGTTTTGATTTTAAATTGCTTTATTACAAAGAAAGAGTTAACAGTTCATTAGTAAATACTCGTACTGTCATGTATGTTCTGACACTCGCATCGTTTTTAAATCGCATGCGAGTTGCAAATTACCAAACTCGTTTCTAAATGTTCTGTAAGTCACTCGTTTTGCTTGCGACTTGTCATATTGATTAAGTCAGCTGTTTGTTAAAATCGTCAGTGTATAAGTAAACAATGCAATTAACAAAATAAAAAAAAAACATTTTAAAAATTTAAATTTTACAATAAAAGTTTTGCGAAAATATTAATATTTCTGATTAAAATCAAAAGAAAACATATTTAGTTTTATTTATCAACCAATTTAGTGTTTCTTTAAAGTTTTGTTTGGGCTAAATTCATCAGTTCAATTCAGTACACTCTTGCGATTTGAACTTGCCAAGAGTCTTGCGATTCCGATTTGCAGGACACCTCTTTTGCGAGTTCAAGTCACAAACGCAAATGCAATTTGCGAATATCAGAAATCAAAAATGAAAGAAAAAACATAAAAATTTACTTCATATACTTATGAATAGTACATATACATATATGTATAATATATATACATACATACATATGAATGTATGGACAAGGAGGATATCTACCTCTATATAAAATATGAAGCAAAATGTCAACAAAACTAAACACTTTTTACAAATGGATTTTGACATCCATTGCGCAACATAAGGCCAATTTGATTCGCTTCTGCTACCACCTCATAAAATAATTTCGCTTTAATTTCATTTTTCAGTAAGTGTTGCCCTGTTCAAACAACGCTTAGAACTATTACACTGAAATAAAAAATACTTAGAAAAATCAACAGAACACGTTGGTCAAAGTTTTAACATAATAAAAACTAATTTTATTGCAAAATATACAAATCGAAAAGTATTCGACTCAACCGGTTTTTAAATTGTAAAAAAACCGGACTATTCGACATGCGAAAAATCAACATTTTGAAAAAACCGACAACCGTATTGTGAAAAAACCGGGTTTAAAACCCGGCTGAAAAACCGAGTCGATCACCCTACTATACACATACCTCTGAGTATATATTGCACCTAGTGTTGCCATATACGTTTAAAAAAAAGTGACCATATCGGACGTTTGAAAATTGTATTCGAATTAAACAATTTACTGAAAAGTAAAAAACAGCGTTGTCAATTCGGTGCTTTTCGCACCGTTTTTAGTGCTTTTTGAAATTTTCGACGCGAACAATTTTGAAGTTAGTGCTCAGTGCTTTTTTAAATTCATTTTCGGTGCTTTTTGTTTCGAGCGGTGGCACTAAACCAAAAATTCAAAGAGAAATTTCCTTATCTATTTCTTTTTCGAGGAAATCTATCCTTGAAAAAACATAAGCTCTGAAGTTAAATATGCCATTAAAAATATGCTAATAAGATTTTACAAGACTTGGTTGAAGAAATAAGCGCCATATTACCCTCAAACTTTAACATTTTAAGTATAATTAATGTAAGCAGTGATTTGCCACACAAGGTAGACATAATACAAGTATTGCTTTATATAAAAATCGGCCTGAGACGAGACAATTTTGATGTGAATAGAGCTGCCGTTTTTGGTTAATTATAACCAAAATTTGTACAAATATTTCCCAATATCCAATATTTTCATTTCGATTACTTTTTTCTTATGAATATTTTTGTATATAACTTGATAAACTTGCAAATCAATTTGTTTATATTTAACATTGTTATTTATTTATATTGCGTTTGCTGCACAATACTTTTGACACCTTTTTTATTTCGTTCAAAATTTATTGTCTTTGTCACATAGTTCAACTGCAGCCGAAAGAATGTTTTTATTTTTTTAACTTCAAAACTTCGTCAACTTGATTTTAGATTACACTGATTCCTATAGAATTAAAATTCTAATCTGATGCCTCTAATTTGACGTTTTAGGAACGAAATGAAAGGTCAACCGATTCCTTTATTTTTTATATACATACGTACATATCTCACACTAACACAACTCAAAATTATAAAAGTGCCTTTTTTTATAAACCAGTTAATTGAAGAAATCTCTAACGACCGTAATAATTTCTTTTGCAATAAAGTCTTCTTGAAGAATATAAAATACCGTTATGCTTGATTTTATGACACATACTTGCGTCATTTGTACAGAATCAACAGTTGCTTGCAACTACTCAGCATCTAAAATTTTTTATGTTGTGACTCTTTATGATTTAATGTGCGATATTTATTTATGAATAATTTTTTTTTAATAAAATGAAAAAATTTTTAAATTTAGTGCTTTTTTACTTAAATTACGTGCTTTTTTCCTGATTCAGTGCTTTTTAAATTTTGAAAGTTGACAACGCTGGTAAAAAAGGCAAAATTAAAAAACGTTAAAAAAACGGATTTTATAAACAAACAACAAATCTGCGCACTTGGCAACGCTGACTGCACTTCTCAATTTTTTTTTTTTTCTCTTATGTCTCATGCGTTCTGTTTCCGTTTCTCGTTGTTTCAAAAACTGTTATTCGGCTTGTCGGCAGGTGTTTTTGCTTTTATTTGCTAGCTTCAATTGTGCGTACGTTATTTGTTGATATTTTCACATATTGAATGAAATTATATGCGGACAGGCTGAAAAGTAAGTTGTTCTTTTAGTTCATCAGCAGTTGGCTTATCAATCTCGTAAAATTGATGCTAATATGACGATTAATATTTACAATGTTATTTTAGAAAACCATTTAGAGAACGTGTACAAAATAGATTTGAAAACAAATTAAATAAAACAACTTTTTTCTTAAAATTAAGTTTTATTGTGCAAAAGTCTTTAAATTTCTTTAATTTTGTAAAATTACAGTTTGGTTGTTATGAGTTGAATTTTAATTTTGAACAAACTCTCAATATGTCAAAAGTGTACATATGTATGTATCTATATTTGACAAATGGGAACTTGATTTTCAATCTGCTCTAAGGATATCCAAAAAGTCCCTCTTTAACTCATTCGCTCTGGTGCGATATTGAAATATCCCTGCTTTATAAGACGTTCTATAAAAAAAATTTAAATACTTTAAGAATAGAGGTGTCTTAGGACACCCGGTTAAAGCTATGCTGCTTAAAATAAAATTATTTTTATTTTCAAAACTATTTATTTAATAGAAATTTATTTGCTGGTGGTTAAGGATTGTCTATTAGAGTGGCCGTTATTTATTTTTTTTATTTCTTATATTCTCACCCCCCCCCCAAATCGGTTCAGTCTTGTGTAAAAAAAATACAAAAAAATTTCATAGCGATAAGTTGTGTTTTAGGGGGTGCGTCCGCCCCTCAAAGTTGACCTTCAAGCCCATTTATATACCCTTTATTCAATGTAATTTTTTGCATATGACTATCTTTTTAAGAAAACATTTTACAAAAAAAATAATGTATGGCAATATTTTAGCTCTTTTAGTCTACAACATTAGTCTCAAAGAAAGTTTTTTGCTAAAATTAATATTTTAGGAAATAATGAAGAAAATAACCAAATACCAAATACCAAAAATTATACATATTTATATGGAAATTATTTTACTAAACGTTTACAATAAGAGTTTATATCTATTAAATTATTTCATACATAAATTAAGTATAGTCATAAAAAAACTTAACAAAAAAAATTACATTGAATATATGGGCTTGCCGGCTAACTTTGAGGGCCGGACGCACCCCATAAAAGACAACTTATCGCTATGAAATTTTTTTGAATTTTTTTACATAAAACTGAACCGATTTGGGGGGTGAGAATAAAAGAAATCAACAAAAAAAAAATTCCTCCATACAACTAACGGCCACTCTATTGTCTATATATTTCATTGGTGCTTAGCCAAATCATAAGTAGACCTCAACCACATATTTTGAACAGTCACAAACCTCTTATCTTATGCACAGTCTTCCAAAAACTACTTGAGAATTCACAAATAATAATATTTTTGAAAATCACAGAAAAATAGGCGTAGTAGGCTTAGAAAATGTAACAAAACCCAGCAAATAATTTATATTCGATATAAATCTGTTTTATTTTTCTACTTTCTACCTTTATACAACATGACAATATGTCAAATAATAAATTTCCTAAATATTAATTTAATATTCATAACATTTATTTATTTTATTGCTACATATTTATAAAACAAAATAAATTCGTCGCAATTATTTGCAGGTGTGAACATTTCCCATATGTAAACGCAGACTTATTACCCCAGCTTTTTTTAAGTTCTTGTTAGTAAGTTATCTGGCATCTCCTTCTTTACGAACAGAGCAAAATAAGGAAAAAGAAAACTAAAAAAAAATGTAAACAAAGAAATAAAAAAAAAAAATAAATATATAACTCTAATAATAATGACGATTATTTTTGTTACAAAAATCACGTCTGAGCTGATGTGTCTGACATAAAGAGCATAGCTCTAAAAATATGTTTTTCTGACTTTGCTAAAATTGTGAAGCAACTTTTCCGATTGTCCTCGTGCGAATGGATATTATTTCTTCATATACTAATTGCTTAACTGCTTACCTTTTTTTTTACTCTTTTTCATCCATTATATTCCCAATGACGTGCCATTTATAGTGTACCCCACTTCTAACACTCGATGGAAGTACATAGAGACCAGCCCAACAGCCATCGACGACCACCACCAGTGTCGATTTTTTATTTAGTTGCTGGAATATTTCTGTATTTGATGTTGGGTCTATTTGCTGGTACTTCTTTGTTTCATTCAAACAGACCGTGACCAGTTTGATTTTATGTCTGTCCATTTATCCATATACATATTGTTCTTCAGCTTTAACTTCTCTTCTGCTCGTTCACAGTTTAGTGTAATTTTTTATTGTTTTTTTTTTATAGAAATTTCCACTGAGTTGCATGGCTGGCTACTTTTTGTCTATGATTTTTGCTTATTAGCAACTCTCTGTAGGCCTGAACTTTAGTGCAGTTGTGTTTTATTTATTCTTCTCTCATTGCTTTCCTTCTTCATTTTTGTTTTTCATTTACGAGTAAATGTTTTAATGATTATTGTAATGTTCATGAAATGATTTATGAAGAGGAGTGACAAGCAAATTTTTTTTCTTGCTGTTGTTTTTACAAATAGAAAATAGTCTTTTGTAGATCTGTTATAATTGCCCGACAAATGCAATAGATTGCTATAGTAGATTTTTCTTTGATGTTTAATTGTACTAAGCAGATATTAGATGTTAAACTGTAACAATTAAAGTTAATATTTCTTCGCCTTGTAAGTTAATGGTGATTGAGTGAGGAGTCTTGACACTTAAGTTGCCCTCCGAGTTGAAGGTTCCTCCTCTGTTACGTTGGGAAAAAAGACAGAAGATGCTATTAATGAGAATCTCTAGGATGACTAAGAAATGTTAATATAGTTATGGTTATATAATGCACGATATATTTAGGGCTAATAAATCAGTTCAAGTTAATCTCTATATTTGTTTTAAAATGTGCTTAAACTAGTGAACCTACAAATTAATACAGTATTTAAACCATCTGTAAACGCATAAAATTGGGCTTTTAAACTATAAATACAGGCCATAGGTTTTTTTACTTACAGACTATATTTGCATTAAAGTAGCACTCAACTTTTTTCCAAGCCTCTACTTTTTCTTCAGATCTTGTTCGAAATTTTTTCTTACACTCTATTATTGTTTTATAATATTCTACTAAAATTTGGCGACCTTTAATTAAAACTTTTTAAATTTTTTTGCCTTTTTGATTTTGCAAAGGATTGATAGCCTGCTGAAAAACAGCTGTTTTTTGACATTTATTCTAGTGCTGCCACAATATTATTTTTTTAACTACACATAAGGTATGGTCCACTGATTTACTCTTGTTGAGTTTAAACTACATATAAATTTCAGGTTATTTTAACTAAACCAGCGTTTAAACTTTGGCTGATTTATTAGCCCTTAGACTGTTTTCGAAAATAAAGTAAAAGTTTTCGTTGGGTAATTCATTGGTTTTAAAGCAAAAATAAAAAGCTCAAAACTGCAATAAGAAGTTTCATTTTGATATGTAAGAAAACCCTAGTCACGCGAGTTATATTTATCGTCGAGAACTCACTTAAAAAAAAACAATTTTACTTTCTTCTTTCACCACTGATTTACAACTGATTCATTTATTTTCAAAATTTCATTTATAAAAGTTAAACTAATTACAAAAATGCTTAGTCTACATAAAATTTATTGTTGCTCAATTAAATATTTCAATTTCCTGTTAAAACAATTGCTTAATTTATAAATATGTATATACTTAAATATTTCATTTTTTATTGGTACAATTATTTAATGATTAATTTGCAATTATGTGTTTGGTGATAATTCTTAAGAAATTTATATAATTTGTTTTGGTGGTTTAATTGATGGCTGTGTTGTTGTTGTTAACGTTATGGGGGTTTCCATAACTCGCGTGAGTAACGCGCGATCGTGGTTGCATTTGTATCTAATAATGATTTAAAAAATAATTAAGTGTGTTGTTTTAGACTTGTTAAAAAATCCATTTCTGGGTAATTCGTATCCGAAGTCGTCATTCAATGGAAGGTAATTCATCAGGAGCGTAAGTGAGCAAAAAAAACATGACTTAAGCACCGTTTATATTCATTTTGTTCCTAATTCGGTATTTCTTTAATAAAACATCATGTTTATTAATTAATTAACAATTGCTTTGTATGGGGGATACCTGTCTCCCCCAGTCTATAACCTCAAGATTTCGGTGGAACAAGCAGTTTAAAACCGTGTGATCGGTCGGCACAGTCTACCAGTTTTCTTCGGCTCACTGCAATGAAGTCATAAGTAATAAGATAAAATGGCATTATTACTTAATTAATTCTTGAATAAGTCTATATGGCAATGTGGTGCAGTTATGCAATTATATCTCAATAGATAAAGTGAATAAAAAAGCATTTGCTTTTTACTTGAAAATTTGTTTAAAAAAAAAAAACACATACATATTTTAAGTTTTAAAACAAATTTATAAGTAAAAAGTAAATGCTTTTATTTTATTCACTTTACACAATTAGTTGAGAAATAAGGCAAATTTACCTTAATACTTGTGACTTTATTTTAGTGAGCCGACAAAAATCGGTACATTGTGCCGATCGTGTGATCCATTCTTAAGAGATTATCCACTATTATAATTCTGAAGATACAGGGAACTTAATAGTTACTTTGTATGAGGGGTAAATGTACCCTACCCCCCCCCCCCCACCCTTCACAGCCAAGATTTTGTTGTTGTTATAAAAGTCACCCATGTAAAATTTCATGACCCTCACTATTGTTGTTGTGGAGATATGAATTGATCAGCGAAAAAGGGGCCTTTGTCCCACTGTGTGCGTGCATCGATTGAGAAAGCATATATTCGGCCATGTCACAGATTTCAATTCCGTTCGGAAACGGCATTCAATCCACCCCATGTTTGTAGAAGATGTTGACTAAAAAAGAAAACTAGAATATAAAAATTTGTCAGGAGTGCCCAGAATGTTTGGGGCGCTGGTACCCTCCGGCTATAGCTTGACATCTTGAGGTGGATTGAATTCCGTTTCCTAACGGAATTGAACTTTGTGACATGGCCAATTGATGAACATGCGTCCTAAAGAAACTTAAAAAAAATAAAAATGAAATTTTTTTTAATTTTTTGTTTGTTTCAAAACAAACTGGGAAAAATTACGTTTTCAGGTACTTTTAACGACAAGACAAACAAGATCTAATAAAAAAAAAAGCTTAGCACCACTGGATTCAGCGTTAGCCTTAGGTTTATGTGAAATTTAGAGTCCAGCTCATTTGGACCCAATACAGTGATCCCTTTTGTGCTAACTGTTAGTTGAATAGAAGATAGTGAGAGAGGGGCGTAGCGAAGGGGCGTAGCGAAGGGATAGTGATAGAAAAGACAGGTGGTGAAGGAAGATATAGAGGAAAGCTTCATTCTTTTACAACTCTGCTTTTTCTGCACGATTTTTAATAATGCAGTATTGCACCGCCTTCTGGTGTCTAATGATGCGTATTAAATTTTTTTAAGCTGTGCTTAGTAACCATTTTATTTGGTTATTTTACTTTGCCGATAATTCTGCTACACAACGAAGGAAGGTACTCTGTTGTTACATTAGGATTAGTATCTGATGAAGTTGGTATAGTTTAGTGACCAGTGCCTTATGCCTGCATCCCTAGAATTTTTCCCACAACAACTGTTATAAAGGACACTAATGCACATCAGAAAAATGCGTGGTGTTATTTTTAATGCCTGTCGGAGACCGGGCTCGAACGCTAACTACTTCAGCCAACGCCAGCCTCTTAACTTTTGGATTCAGCGTACTCGAAATAGGTTTACCCGCAAGCTGCCGCGCTTGTTACATTTTTGAACTAGCACTTCTTTAATTTTGTGTGGTCAATAACGTTTGAAGTAGCACCTCAAATCATTTGAAGAATATGTGAAAAAATCTTTTTATCAAATCGAAAATTTTAACTCTGTTACTTTCATATCTATTCGGCTTTTAAACAAAAATACTTTGATTTAAAGCTCGGTCGCTGCAACCAAAAAATTCAAAATAGACTGTATGATTGATTATGATGTGATTAACCAAAATACATCTTTCTTTAAAATTTTAGTCACATATGTTCATTATTAAATTTAACAACTATCAAATAAATAGTCTTAAATTTATAAGGTTTTTTTGCTTTTCCTGTAAAAGAGTAAAAATTATACTTACGGCCTTTTGGATTTTAGGTGACGATATGTACATATGTATATGCAGATATATGTACATGGGTCTCGTTTTTTTTCATATAGCGATTAAAGCTCAAGTAAAACTTAAAATATATCTGCGTATTTATGTAAATACTTTTTTTTATTAATTTTAGTGATAGTTGAGTATGAAAAGTATGAGTCGCATTTTAATAAAAATAAATCAAAACTCAAGATATATGAGTATGCATGCATGCAAGGACCTACAAAAGTAAAGGAAGGACATTGGCATTAATGATATATGTATGTATGTACATATTTTCCGCATCCCTTACCTTCCGTTTGAACTACACATGAATGAAGTCTAAACATTACTAGGGTTTGTCATTAACCTAAATTAGTGACAAATATTTAAAAGAAAAAGCAAACAAAAATTCACTGAAATCCATCTACATCGTGGTGTGATTAATTAATCTCTCTTTGAGTTTTATAGCTTGACTCACAAAGAATATAAAATATGACAGAAAGAAAAAAAAAAACGAAATTCAAGGTAGCAACAGCAAAATGTCTTTGTCTTAAATTTATTAAAAGAAGGCAAAAATTATATACGAGGGCGGTTCGGAAACTTCTTAGCCTAGCACAAAAAGCGCGGTATAAACAGAAAAAAGTTAAGTGTTTTGGCAACTTCCATCTCTGCTATGAACACATGTTAAATTTTGTTTCGATCTGGCAACTCCTTCATATAGAAACGGATGTTCACAAAAGACGCATCCGCGATTTTTTAACAATGGAAAAATTAGAAATGCGTGGTGTCATTAAATATTTACATAAAAAAGGTTTATCGGGACAAGAAATTCATAATGATATGGTGAATGTGTTAGGTGAAAGTGCTCCTTCATATGCAACAGTAAAAAATTGGGTTGCTGAATTTAAACGTGGTCGTACAAGCATTGAAGATGAACCACGTAGTGGACGTCCAAAAACAGCAACAACAACAGAAATTGTAGCCAAAGTGCATGATATGGTATTAAATGATCGACGAATAAAAGTGCGTGAAATAGCTAATATCATGGGCATCTCAAATGATCGAGTCCATTTAATTTTGCATGAAGAACTACAGATGAAAAAGCTTTCATGAAAGATGGGTGCCGCATTTGTTAACAGTCGACCAAAAACGCATAAGAATGAACATTTCTCAAGCTTGTTTGGATCGTTTTAAGCGAAATAAAATGGATTTTAAGCGTCGTTTCATAACTGTTGTTGAGACATGGATCCACCACTATACTCCAGAGATAAAAGAACAATCCAAACAATGGACTGAAGCTGGAGGAAGTGCCCCAAAGAAAGCAAAAACAATTCAATCGGCTGGTAAGGTTATGGCAACGGTTTTTTGGGACTTCAAAGGTATTTTATTGATCGACTATCTGCAAAAGGGTAAAACAATAAATTCAGAGTACTATTGCAACCTTTTGGATCAATTAAATGTACAAATTCGAGCAAAACGTCCTGGCTTACAACACAAAAAAATAATTTTTCATCAAGACAACGCACCAGTGCACAAGAGTGTTTTAACAATGGCTAAAATCAACGAATTAAAGTACGAGTTGCTTGACCACCCACCTTATTCTCCTGATTTGGCTCCCAGTGACTTTAACCTGTTCCCAAATCTAAAAAAATTCCTTGCTGGCAAGCGTTTTACCTCAAATGAAGATGCAATTACAGTTGTAAACCACTATTTTGAAGACCTTGAGGAAAACTATTTTAATCAAGGGATAGAATTGCTAGAAAAGCGTTGGACTAAAGGTACGGTCACACTTGACAAACATTTGCCCAAAAAACGTAACCAGCAAATACTAATGAGAAATCTTTTGCTTCAAACACGTATTTTTAAGTTAATTAGTTTCGTATTTAACAAATAGGCAAAGTTAAATAATACAATATTATTGTAAATTATTGAACTTAATAAACACGCGTCTGAATCAAAAGATTTCTCATTAGTATTTGCTGGTTACGCTTTTTTGGGCAAATGTTTGTCAAGTGTGACCGTACCTTAAGTGTATTGAAGTTTCAGGAGATTATATTGAAAAATAAAAATATTTTTGAAAAACTAACTATTCTCTTTCATTGATAGGCTAAGAAGTTTCCGAACCGCCCTCGTAAAATAACATTTAAGGATGATTGTGGGCATGTTGTACATCTACTCAAAATTTAATCTGTCTACTTTAATTTGGCAGATTGCAATCTTCCTTTTTAATATTTTATATTAATATTATTAATTTTTCTTTTCTTTGCTTCTCTGTATTTGAAAAAGTGTAATCGAATTATATTTTGTATTTAAGAGGCTGTGACACATCTGTCACTACTGCCACAAATCAATGATATGGAAGAAAAGAGCAGCTCCTTTATAATATGCGGCGCGGCCACTTGAGTGCTCTGTCGACCGAAATTTGAATCTTTCAGCGTTTTAATCACTTGAATTTACAATTAGCACGAGTGCGACCAGACAACAAAAGATTTAAATTTTTTCATCTAAAATTGTTTTTTTTTTAATTATTTAAAATTTTTTCTTTAATTTAGTGCGTTTTGCTTCCTTATATTTCTTTACAAGTTTCTTAAAGTGAAATAAGGGGTGTGTATTTTAGAAGCACGGAACTTTTTTATAAAATAATTTGTGGCATATAGCTTCTGCTACAGCGCCTTATGGACGCCATCCTGTCGGTCTAATTTTATACCACTTTTTTATGTTTTTTATTTATTTTTTAATAGGACCTGGGTGTCTACTCTGTAATTCGAAACGAAAGAAAGTGCTTTCGAATTTGTATGCTTATAACATGTAAATTCGAAAGCATTTTCTTTCGTTTCGAATTGCAGTGTAGATCCCCAGCACTCAGGGATAACCCTTACTCATGCAATGCATTGTGCTAGAACTAGCAAAATAGGGAGAAGGATAGAGGGAGTAGTGTCTGTGGACATTCGATTTAAACTTTCTCACGCTGGTAGAGACAGGAAAGAGTTCAGCAGGTAGTTGGTTCCACATACGAACAGTGCGACTAAAAAAGGAATGAGGCACGTGTTGTGCGTATAAATGTGCGGGTTTCAGGAACAAATTCCCTAATTTCATTAGAACACATTTCCTTGTAGTAACGATAGAACAAGGAAATGCACCCCACATTGCGTCGATGCTCCAATGCATCAATAGAGTTGGATACCCTACTGTCACCGATGAGCTTCTTCGCCCTCTCCTGTACACGGTCGAACATCCCCGAAATAGACTGAAGCGCCGGCCCATACATGAGAGTAGTATTCCGTTTTTGGTCGGATATAAGTGGTACAAATAGTAAGTCCTAGTTTAGTCTTATTGCTAAGCTGATTAGTTTGATGGAGATAGAGAGAGAGAGTCGAGAGGAACAGAAAAGTTTATTTTCCCCCCTTTCCTCTCTCTCGTAAGAAACTAATGAGCTTAGCAATAAGACTTGCTTAGTGTAAATTAGGACTAAAGAGATCAGATGGGGTGAAGTATCGTTTGCACCGTTTCAAAAATCTGAGGCACTTGAATGCTTCTTTTGCAACTTGAAAAATTTGTTCAGTCCATCGAACATCACATTGGATTTTCATGTCAGGAACATCAAGAGCTTCTGATTCCTTAATATTTATACCCCTATAGTTACAGAGGCAGCAGCATTTTCGGTCATGCGTCTATGAGTAATCATACAACATGGGGTCTTACCCCATTCAGACATTTTTGCTAAATCATAGTTTAAAGTCTCATTCATTGTTTGTCGCATAGTCTCAACCTGCGGCAGGCTAGGTCTATTGCTGAATGAGAAAGAATGGCAGATGCTGCTGTCGTCCGCGAAATAATAGATGGGGTTGAAAGTTTTACATAGAAGGTCATTTAGAAAGATAAGGAATAGAATTGGTGAAAGAACGGAACCTTGCGGTACCCCTGAATTTAATTTGAACTCATTTGATGAGATCCCATCTATAACAACTCTTATAGTGCGATCACTGAGGAAACTCGACCAGAATCGAGAGAATTTATCGAGTATCCTGGTGTTATTTCGTCAATAGTGCGCCGAATGTTGTCCTCTAAATGACCGGTTGTTGTTGGTTTATCAATATAGACCAGAGATTTCACGTACCTCCACAAAAAGTAGTCCAAAAGTTTCAAATCACTCGAACGAAGTGGATAATTCACACATCCATTTCTTGCGACAACTCGTTCACAAAAAGTTTGGCTCAACAAAGTGATAGTTTCACGCGCTGTCTGGCATGTTGTGCCATTTGGTTGGAACCATTTCTTCTCCAATTTTTTTTTTGCATGAAGAATAAAAAAATCAGGAATCATTTGCCGGTAGCGTGTAAAGACAAATGGGCAGATGATGTCTTTGGAATGTAGTGGAGTCTCAATAGCCCCATGAGGATTGTTCTCTCTCTCTCCAAAAACAACAATTCTGCTTATAGTAAGTTACACCGTTCTGCAAAAAAAAATTGTTTTAATTAAAAATGTGTTATATAGGGATATAAGTGCCGTAAATTAAAATCAGTTTTCAGTTTTTAACTGTTACATTCAGATTTTTTAATGGGCGTGGTTAATATGACCCCCTAATCAAGTCGGTCACGGTAACCGATTTCAATATAACTCAATTCGAACTCGGTTTGATTCGATTTGAATAAATTAAATACTGAAAATTAAATTACCTTCAAGTGAATATAATACAATTTTTTTTTTCTAAATATAAGATATATAGATATAAATATATATATATATATATATATATATATACATATATATATACTATATATATATATATATATACTATATATATATATATATATATACATATATATATATATATACTACCTTAATTATTTTTTTGAAATCGAGCTTTTGAATTTTTCGATACATTAGATGTTCTTCTATCAACATATACAAGAAACTCGATTTAAAAAAAAATTATGAGTTAAAGCCTTTCTATATTAAGGTAACGATATATGTATGTATAAGATATAAGTAATGAAAATCTGCGCAAAAATTTTGATTTTATTCACAATTAAGGCAGGTAGCCAACTTTTACAAACCCCAGCTGGCATTTTGTATTACAATCGAATCTTTTCTGAATCAGCTTGACGGGAGAAAAATAACCGCATATGAGCTCATTCTTCGATCATAAATGATCGTTCTCCCGTTGTGAGAAAATGGTACCCTACAGATGAATCATACCAAAGAATCATTTATGTTACGATTTGCTGATTCATTTTTTTTTAGCAATCTTCTGGTAGTATTAAATCATCAAATCACCTTTTTACGGTTTCTTTGCATTTTGTTCCTCTATTTTTCAAGAAATCATTATTTGATCATAAATAAATAAATCAAGCTCATGTTGTAACTATGAAAGAGAGCTATGAAAACATAAAATTTTTGCTCAATAGAATTAACTACGATCACTATTTGTGGAATATATATGGTGATTTAAAAGAAATGGCTATGCTAGGGGGATATAAAACATGATCGTTCAGATCACATGCTATTCCGGGAAGCAAAAACATTGGGAGATTTCTTAAATGTACCAAATTAGTCATTGGTGTAATATTGTACTTTCCGAGATTTAATAGTACCAAAAAATTTACAATTTTACCAACTTTGCCATCCCTGATACATACATATGTAGAGCCCTAACCACTATTAATTCGTACACCAATCATTTTTGGACAAGTCATCATTCAAAGCTAGATGTTGCAAAAAATAATATTGACTGCAACTCAATCGTTTAATATTCTGGACAATTGTTTTATTATCTTTAAATCTATAAAAAAAAATTAAATTTTAGGCTAAATGTTTTGAAACAAAAACAAAAAATAAAGTTCACTATTTCACTATAAAAAAAATATTTGACCAATATTAATTCGTACAGTGGTTACTTTTATTATTTAAAACTGCGTTACTCCTCCCTTGCTTTTCATAACAGCGTTTTGGCATTGTAGTTATCAAATTTTTGCACTGTTCAGGGGTTATTGAGTCCCATATTTCCTGGATTTTGGCTTTCAGTGTGCTTACAGTACGTTGTGGGTCATTTCGCAACTTCCTTTTCATTAGTGCCCAAAGATTTTCTATGGGGTTAATGTCTGGGCTTGACGATGGCCAATCCAATATATCTATTCCATTTTCTAACAGCCATTTTTTAGTTATTTTTGCTGTGTGGGAAGATGCACCATCATGTTGAAATATGTATTCGCCACAGTCGCCTAGTTTTGATACCGATGGAAGGAGATTTTCTCGTAATATATCAATATATTTTTCAGCATTTACTATTCCATCGATGAAGTGAAGCTGTCCAACAACCTTGGACGACATGCATCCCCACACCATGAGGCTAGCTGGGAACTTAACAGTACGCTTTAGACAGTCTTTATTATATGCCTCTGTTGTTTTACGAATAACCCTTTTTCGAGCATCACCGACACATACGTCAAACTTTGATTCATCGCTGAAAATAATGGTATCCCATTGCCTTTGTACCCAAGAACGTTTTTCTTTTACCCATAATAAACGTTTTTTCATTTGAAGTGCTGTGAGTAAGGGCTTTTCTTTGGCCTAAAAAATTAATGTAATGAAATTCTTTTTGCGACATCGAATGTAACTAACCTTATAAACACCATAACCTATACTTTTCATTTGCTGGCGCGTCCATTCACGTTTTACGGGTTTTCCTATTGTTTCAGACAACTTTGAAGCTACGCCTCTAATAGTGCTCCGACGATTTTCTTTAATTATAGCCGCTAAATCTCTTTTGTCGCGAGACGTAATTTTGGAGACCCGTCCTCTGTTTGCAACATTATTGCTAAAATTTTTAATTTTTCATATATTTTAACGATGCTTTGCACTGTTGATCTGGGAAAATTGAGATCAGTCGATATATCGCCATAGCTCTTGTCCGATTTGAATTTATTAACAATTAGGACTCGAATTGCTTCACAAACTGGCTTACCAGAAAATTAAACATTTGAGTTGCAGTCAATATTATTTTTTGAAACATCTAGCATTGAATGATGACTTGTCCAAAAATGTTTGGTGTACGAATTAATAGTGGTTAGGGTGCGTATGTGCCCTTAACTATAAAAGTAGTATAATTGCCTGGTACACACTATGGCATTTTTTGACATCGCAATGGTGTGTACGAGCGGCAACGTTTGCCATTTCCGATATTTTTGGTTGTGCGTTGCACACATTTTGAATATGACACCACAAAATGACGACAAAATAAATGTCAAATGTGTACTCAGCCTAAGGCGGAGTTTACATCTGTGTGCCATGTGCCCAAAAATGCGTAACCACTAATTACTAATGAAATGGATCCAGCTAAAACCTCCAATAATAAATTTTAATGTACATATTTATAAAAAAAATATTTTACTGAATAAGCAAAATAATAATTTGGGATTATTAGTGCGTTAATAAATGAAAAACAGTTTGATTCAGACACGTATTTATTACGTTAAACAGTTTCATACATAACTAATAGACAAATTAGACAAATTAATCAGCCTAGCAATAAGACTTGCATAGTGTAAACTAGGACTAACTAAAAGCCAATTTTATAGAATCCAACGTGATTTGGAAACTGTTTAAATCAATAAATACATGTTTGAATCAAACAGTTTTTCATTAGTAATTAGTGGTTGGGTTTTTTTTTTTTTTGGGCACATGGCACACAGTTGTAAAGCCGGCCTAAGTCATATGCATCTTTTGCTTCGAAATATGAAATAAATCTTTAAAAAAACTTCAATAAATATTTAATAAATATTAAATTTCTTGAAAAAATCGTGACCAGTGTAACTATAAAGTGAAATATTTCACAATATAAAACTATTTTTTTATTCTTTTAAATGTAATCTATTAAATATCTCGATTCAGGAAATATATGACTTAGACCACTTTCATAATTATGGGCACATATTGTCTATATCAAATTTCATTTTGATACCTACTCCAGAACGAGAGTTTATTAATAATGTTGGCCACATAAAATTTTTCGAAAAGCCTCACTGTGAACCGGTAAGTATGACTATTACCCAAGGTTGGAAACCGAAAAAAATAACGGTATCGGTATTGATACCGGTACAATTATTTTTTAAATTTCGGTATCGGTAGCGGTATCGGTATCGGTATTTTTTTTATTTCGGTATCGGTATTACCGGTACATACCGTTATCGAGCTTATAATACCGGTATACCGATATTACTGACAAATTTATTATTTCAGGCAGTGGACATAGCAAAAAAACTATTTTTTATTAAATTACTTCAAAAAGGGAGTATTTTTACATTAACATATGTACTTGTATAAAAGCATACAAACTTATTTGTTTCTATATATGTTTTTATACTATTATTAAAAAATAATTTATTAAAAAAGTGAAACAAGGAGACTGCAGTCCAAACTTTGCATATACATACATATAAAGTATACATTTTGGTTAATTAAACAAAATAGTAAAAATAAAAGTTTTGTCTATACTGATATATCACACTGTGTGACAAATTTTGATGAAATCGAAATACCTGGGACATGTTACTAATTTTCTGCTAGGTATTGTCGAGTATAACAATAGAAATTGTATTTGAAATTTTCCAGACACCTCCAAAATCTTGAGTTACGGGTAAAAACCGGTTTTTCGTAACCGTAGACACTTATAAACCTCCAACTAAGTTAAATATCAACAGATTTTAAATTTATAAACGGATACAGAAAGAAGAGACTAAGACCTTTCGAACCATATACATATATCTTGTTTCAGTAAATTTCAAATATATATGTCTGTATTTTTCACCAAATATGATTTCTTCGGTTTTCCCGACATTTTTCTACTTTGGACACGTTCTTAGGCAATATTTTTGTTTATAACTTTGTTTATAAAACATAATTGAATAAGAGTAATTCACAGGACTGTTTTAAATATTTTGTTAGAAGACTTTTTGTTAAAAAACTTCCTGTATGATGTATTTCGCGTTCTATTTACACGCTTTCGGTGTATTTAAGCTTCCAGGATGATGAAAGTACAATTTAATAGATGTAGTATATAAACACGGAGTACAAAATTGGTACAACAGTGGTCGCCAAAATGTCTTCCTTCATTTTAAAAGTACTTTTCTTCACCTCAAGAGGAATCTTTAACTTAAAATATAAAAGTTTAGAAGTTTTTTCTCTATCAACCTTATATATTACGGTGAAGTGTGTAAACAAGACCAACACCAAAGAAAGAAAGTTAATTGAAATATATTTTTTGCAATTTTTGCACATATTACGTTTTACATCTCAACTAATTTGGATTGAAACTGAAAAAACTTAACTTTTTTTTGGTATTCTGAATAACAACTAATTTTAGTTGACTTCGAAACAATGCACGAAAAACAAAGGTTCTTATCTATGCTATATGTTTTGAAACCATAGTATCCATTACAAAACATTTTAAATATTTTTAGTTTTGGCCTTGCTATTTTTTCTTGAGATTCTATGTTTTATGAACATGGCAATAATATTGGTTGACAAATGGGATTGGTTGGCGTCTGGAATAGTAAAGCAAAACGAACACAATGGTCGAAATAAACACCAAAATACAACTGATGAAAAGCAGTTGTTTCATGGTGAAAAAAGTTGTAATACATAATAAAAATTTGGCAACTACAACTCAACTATCATTTATTTTTTGGCCGGAATCGGTATACCGGTATGTACCGGTATAGACGTAAACGGTAATCTGGATACCGGTATTTTCTAACCGAAATGGATTTCGGTATCGGTAACGATACCGGTATCTAATTTTAGCGGTATTTGAATCGGTATCGGTATTTTTACGATACCGTTTGCCAACCTTGCTATTACCCTAAAAGTTCCAAGTCAGTAAGTATTATTTGAGCAAACAGTTTGCGTCTTCTGTCTTCGTCAGGACCACTTCTACAAAAGACAGCTGTTGGACGTGTAATCTGTCCTGTGATGAAATATGACCGTTGGTAGAATCTTAATCCAAATAAAGTTCTCAGCGTATCCTTGTAAGGACAGATATTTCTGGTCTTATTACAGTTCATCGTTCATCCACAGTTTTTCCAAGTTTTTCTTATATTATATTCTCGATTCCTCTGATAGGAATTCCATCCATTATCCGGACTTTTTACCCGACTATTATCAGCCTATGTATGTATGTGCTTTCCCTTGCGGCACTATACATATATACCGAATGCGTGGACCGATTTTGATGATTCTTACATCAATATAGCGGCCAACAGACGCCATTTTGTAAATACGAAAAAAATAAAAAGTCGGCGAATATATCAAAATAGGTATCATTCGACAGGTATTTTAAAATCATTTTTAGGTTTCTCTTATGATTTTTTCATTTTGAATGACCATTTACGATATTTAACGGTTGAAAGCTGGTCTTAGTCGGATTTTTTGGTTTTTTTTAATTACTACTTGTTTCTTTTATATCTGTTACTAAAAGAACTATTTAATTGTTTCTCTTTTCAAGCTAATTATCTTTTTACGAAATAAATTTTTAAAAATAATTATGAACCTGCTCCTGTTTTTCAGCGATAACGTACGTTATTCGTTTGAGAACAAAATAATTTTAATTTAATTCAATTATAAAAAGACTTACATACGTAAATATGTAAATACTATGGGTTATCGTTTGTTCTACTCAAAGTGTGCCCCTTCCGTGTGGACCCTCTATCTTTTAACTTAGTTTGTGTTATTTTTTTTTTTTGCATATTTTATTAAATAAATCGTCCTTCATAGAATTATATTTTTTTCTGTTGCTTAAAACAACAGCAGCAGAAATGAAGAAGAATAATGAAAATTCAGCCACAACTATAACATACCCGGCTATAAAATCAAAAGAAAAACAAAAGCAACTATCAAATTGTGTGGAACCTTCAGTTATGAAAAAAAAACAAAAACATGGCATACAAATACATACATACATATATATTTTATAATGTATGTATGTATGTTTGTATATTAAAAATATTGCCCGATAACCAGTAGCCTCGTTTGTCTGTAACATGGCCCGTGCTTTATTTTAATGAAAATGACACAAAAAGAGAGTTCATACGTCGTAGTTTTAGGCTGTTTTGTAAAAGGTTTTTCTAAAAATACAATAAAGACAAAAACTAACAAGACCTGCCTCTAAAAAATGTGGTTGCAAACTTGAAATTTGTTTTGGCTCAAAATTGAATTTGAGTTTGTTGTGTGTGGTTACCGTCATACCCTACACCGTGGGCGAAAGTGATTTTGGTTTGTTTTGAAATGTGTGCCAAATAAATGCCTCTTCATATGAAGAGGCAATCATATTGCACGCTAAATCATAAATAGTCACAAATCAAAATTAAGAAAATGGTATTGATTTTTCATAAACCAGTTTACTGCCAAAATATGTAAGAAATTTCTGTTCGTGCTTCACTTGTCACGTTTTACACACGTCAGTTTTACTTGAAACAATTCTGAGCTTGTGGCAGTGGGGGAAGAAGAAAAGTGAGGGGTACGTATTTGCTTGTACCCAAAAGATACAAATTTTTTTTTTTTTTTTTGTAATTTCAGTCGCCGTAAACAAACGGGCAGTGCCTTACAAGCTTACAACGATTTCCAAATACATATATCCAAATAACCAAATATCTTCGCATTTGTTATAAATCACTAAAAAAGAGCTTCCAAAGAATTCAATAAGATCTCGAACATGTGATACGGAAGTAGTGCAAATTTAAATCATTTCTGATGATTTTTACATATCGCTCATTTACTTCAATAGTGTCACGACTCAAAAAACCAGTTTTGCAGAAAATGTGTTTTAAGTTTTAAATTTTAATTTAAATTTGCATACAAATTTGCAAAAACTAATTTTTTGAGTTATGACACTATTGAAGTAAATGAGCGATGTTGTTGTCATTGCAAGAAGTTCTCTTTTTCACTGACACTAATTCAGTGAATCTAAAGTAATTTTCATGATGTTAAGGAAATGTGTTTTTTGTTCTTTGTAATAAGTGCAAAGCAACTAATTTTGCATTAACTTTATACAGTTAAGAAAAAATCGCCACCAGCAGCAACGAAATGCATCTAGATGTTTTCAACCAGAACAAACTAATTTTTTAAACTTTTATAAATAAAGATATGGATATTATTTTGACTAAAAAAATCGAGAAATAACTTTTTCATTAACTACATATATGCATGTTTCCAATAATCACTTCCTGAAAAGTCAAAAATGCACTTTTATTGACACTTAGGAAGTAGATAAAAAGTAGTTCCTTAATAATTACTTCCAATTTTCTTTTACTGGGAATGAACGCCTTATTCAGGCTTTTTTATTTGAATTTTATTTTAGAGAAGTAACACTCCGTCCAATGTATGCCTAGGAAAGGGATATCGGTAGGAAAGACAGGTGGTGAAGGAAGAGATAGAGGAAAGCATAATTCTTTTACAACACTGCTTTTTGCACGTTTTTTTTATTTTTAAGGCAGTGTTGCAGCGCCTCTGAGGTCAACGAGGCGCATTAAATTTTTCAAAGCTGTGCTTAGTAGCCATTTTATTATTTATTTTACTTCGTCGATGGTTCTGCTACACAATTTATGATGTTACATTAGCATTACAATCCTCTGAAGTCGGTATGGTTCAGTGACCACTGACTTTGCCTGCAGCACTTGAACTTCCCTACAACAACTGACACAAAGGAACGCTAATGCACACCAAAAAAAAAAAAAAAAAATGCGTGCGTTTAATGAATTTGTCGGTGACTGGGATCGAACCCAGAACCTTCAGTTTTGTAGTCAACGTGCTAATCAACTTCAGTCAATGCCACCCTAATGATGATCTTGTTATAGTTTTCTTGATTCCTAAATCTCTCATTAAAAAAATCATTTGAAATAATTTTTTCATATACTCGATTTCTGACACCAGTGAGACCCCATTTTTTTTATCGCATTTTAGAATTTAACCGGTACATGTAGGACTAATAAAGTTATTTCATCCTTGTAAAATAAAAACACTGACGGCCTGCCCCACGATGTCGGCAGAAAACGTTCGATCTACAATTTGTGTTGGAAACAACAATAAAATAAGAAAATTTGTTTTTGTTTTCAATATAAATATTCGAACGCACGTTTTCTGCCGACATCTTGGGACAAGCTGTTAGTTTCTATAAATATATAACTTTGCATACAATATTACAAACAAGAGGCGTCTTTAATTTTGAACTTTCGCGCTCAGCTAATATAAAGCGAGTTTTATAAATCTCTCTATTAAGGTTAACAAGTCGCTGAGGAAAAGGAGAATAGTGTTCAGCTCACTTGAATCCAATAATGGTGCTTCATTTATCATACCTGCAATTGTAAAGCAGGGAGACACCAAAGTTAGATTGAATACAGAGCAAGTGAAGAGGTATTGATTTATGTGAAAAGAGGAACAATTACTAAAGCAGTAGCTGAAGCGAGAGCGCAGAAACCCACAACTCCTTCTGATGAAGGAGTGCAAGTTTATTAAATCTGTCATTGACAGTTTCGACAGACATCTAAAGTCAGTGATGCCAACTTTTTCAGAGCAAAAAGCACTGTTCAGTTATGAAAAAAGCACTAGAAAGCACTAAATGCAATAACTATCTTTGTATGTACATATGTACAGGATAAAGATTTCAATTCAAATTTTATTTTTACACTGTTATATATTAAATTAAATCATCATCATTCAAAACACTTGAAGAAAATTGAAGTGGAAATGTTTTGAAATGTTTGTCCTTATCGAGTGCCCTGCGCTAAAACTTCTTTTCACCTCAGTATTTGAATATGGTACTGTTAATGGTAATAGAGCAAAAATTTAGTTTTAGAAATGGACTATTATAAAATTGATTAGTTCTGAGCAAATTTTTCCATTTATGTAGCCTTAAATTTGTTATGCTTCGATCTTCTGTATTTCCTCAACTCCACCGTATTTGTTATTATATTCTTTTATAACGTCTATGTGTCCTCTGTAATTTCGAGAAATATATTCTTAAGGCTACATAAAGTTTTTTATAGCTATTGCTATTTATGGCGTGATACAGGGATTAGAAAATGATTTTCGTAACAAAATAAACCGACACTATTACAGATATATATTTATTTTTGTTTTGATTTCTGTGTACTTAAAAGCAACGTACGAAAATAAACGAAGCAAATTGTTTGAATTTGTTTTGCTTCGTTCTTTGAAGTGAGTGAAAAAAAACAAAACAAAAACAATAAAAAACATTGCTTATTCAATTTGTTTTTGTATTGTTTTTTCCCTGATCACAAACCAGAAAACAAAGCCGATCGACTCTAAGCCGGCTAACAGCCGCCACCGGCCATAAACAATATATTAATTTAATCGTGCGCCGCTAGAAAAGATAATAATAGGAAATAAATGGAAACGTTTTGAAATATTTGCGGCGAATTTGACATTATCATGTAATATAATTTTATTGCATTGTATTTAACACATTAAGTTTGTTGTATACTATGTTCACACTTATGTTTTTAAAAATGTTTAATACATGTTCATACTTATATTTTTAAACATTTTTAAGACGAGTTTTCTAAGAACTAAACACACCCGTTCAGATTATATTTGAGATGATTATTGTTGACGTTTTGTGAATAAATAAATTATTGTGTTTGTAAGAAATTTCGAACAATTATGCTTTTTGTTTGCTTTATTATTTTTAAACAACACATGTTTTTGTAAATAATGTAATATTTTTTAAGCAATTATTGTGTTCCAAATAATTTTTTTAACGTGCCGTAATTTAATAACAACACAAAGTTGCCAGAGTTATCAAAAACGCACGTGTTTATCGATGAATTTAATTTTAAAACTTGTTATCTGAGATGCTTAACAAAACAAGTCAATGTATGGTAAAACATCAAAAAATTTTTGTGTTTAAGCTCCTAAAGACGAATAGGACGTTTAACACATAAGTGTTAACAAAGTATTATATAGCTAAGTAGCAATTGCTATAACCGGGTGTCCTAAGACACCTCTCTTCTTTTTTTACAATTTTGAAGTTATGTAGCAATGGGTGTGTTCGTAAATGCATCACTGCGCTGCAAATGAAATTTTAAATGTCCTAAACAGGTTCACTGAAGTAGATAAGGCACAAATAAATGTTAAATATGGTGTACAAACATGATTACTCCTAAATAAGATAATCAGCGAACTTGTACCGCATTTTAAATAAAAGTTTGCACGTATGGTGCAGGGCAGTGATGCATTTACGAACACAACCAATTTTGCTCTAAAATCAATTAAGTTTTTCGTGATAGCCATTTTTGCACACTGTGAATGTGAAAGTATTTCCCTATATTTCTTTCATCCAATTAAATAAAGACTTTGAAAAGAAGAGAAGAATTCTCTTACTGATTGGCAGTCTTTTCAATCTAATCTAAGCTTTCAGCAAACGATACGAGATAATGAAATATTCATATGAAAAATTTTTTAAAGAGAACTCTGGGAATTCAAATTGTAAAGTGAAAATTTTTTTACATACCTATAAGTATTTAACTTATGGTAGATTTTGTACGTTTTTACCCTACACAGTACATTGAAAGTGTTTGGATTTTCTGTCCCCCCTCTCTCTCTCTCTCTCTCTCTCTCTCACCAAATACATACATACATCGTATGATGTACAATATGACTTCAACCGCGGTTGCTTGATTTGTTTTTATAATCTTCGTAAAAGAACAAGTATTTCTCTCATTGCTGTCATTGTCACACCATCACCAAAATCACGTCATAGTGATACGAACTTCTTGTTGGTTAGTGTGTCTGTCTTTCGTTTACGCTAAACATCTTGTTTTCATTAATCTTGTTATTTCTGAATTAAACTTCGCTTAGATATTACATGTTTTTGTTTATTGTGAATTGGTTTCATACAGCCAGTGTTGCCATGCAGTAGGTAATTGTGTTTAAATCCCGTTTAAATCTTTTTACATGTGCTCGCAGTTTATATAAAATCTATTTTAGTGATGAAAATATCCAAAATATTTTGTCTCATTATTTCTATATTCGGAAATAATTTATTATATACCAAACATGTCAATTTGTTCGAGGAATAAATACTTCGCAATCTTTCCCTCTCAAAGCGCTATGGAACTGTCCTCATTATTTCGCGGAATATATAAGGTTGAACAAAACCGCTCTCCAATTTATTCGACCTTGCAGCTATTTTTGACTCGTGTAATATATAATTTATGCAGAAAATGTAACACTTTACATAACATACATCATCATCATAACTTCAACAAATATTTCCCCCGAACCACCATTATATTACGAGTATATTTGGATAGTATTATTACATACCGTACTGTGTATAATTTGGGTTTTTCAAGCGTTACCTTTAGCCGGTTATTCATATAACTTACATTTGTGTGTGTCAATGTCCACTCTCTAAAAAAAGTAACGGATGTGCAAATATTTATTAAATTAAATAGCTTTGTTACATGTCTGATAAAGGTGCGGCGTCACCTTGAATTGCTCTGAATTCAAAACACGATAGAAACGAGGTGATTTTTATGGTGGGGTGGAATTTATTTCATAGTGAAAATAAATGGTGAACTTTTTCTGTGTCTGCATACGGTATTGGTTCCAACGCTCTGTAAAATGACTTCTTCCGCTGATTGGTGAGGTCATATTAGAAAAAACACGTAGCAGCGTGCGCACGGTATGATGATGATTGAAATCATGCTACCTGAGCGGTGCCTACGTGCTGAATTGGTTGCAACACCCTGTAAGACGACTGGCACTACTTCTGCTTGGTGGGGTCTTATTAGCAAACAGCACTTACCAACGTGCAAAATCGTAGGATTGCACGCAGCTGCTGCTACCGCAAACTCTATGAAAAGGTTTTGGATGTAAAGTGTTCGACCAATGCCAGACACCTTTCTATATGCTGTTGTCATTCAACAGATGCTGCTTCTGATGGTGGCGAGTAGTCCCAGCAAATTGTTCTCCTTTTTGGTTAATCTCCGCGTTAGTGCCCTTTCCCGTAAAACTTTTAAGCAGTGCGAGATTAGATTGTTGACTGTAGTGCTTTCTTAATTCGCATAGGGGCTGGTATGTTGTGAAACGTTAAAGCGGGCTAGACGCTAACAAAATACTCATCAAGCATTATGGTAGTATATGTGAAAATGAGTTTGTGCTACACATATGATGATTGATGAAAAATAAGAAAATTTGATTATTTGCATTCTTGATGTCACATATTGATGTGCTTATTTTATTTCTTTTTCAAGGAGGAAAACATTTAAACGAGATTTTAAGTTGAGTGATTGTTAAAAATGGCGGATGGGAAAAAAATAAATGTGTATTAGGCAAATTTTTTTTATCTAATTTTTCAACCTTTTTTATTTATTCAATTAAACTATTTTTTCAAGCTTTAGGTCTGTTTATATTTTTATTTCTTAGTTCGATATTTCGTTAACCTTCGGCTAAATTATTCAGGATATTTTTTTGTTTTCTGATATTTAATTTTATCTTTTGTCTTTTTTTCCTTTCAATCACAAAAAAGACAAAAAAAAAATTAAATATAAAAAAACCCCAAAAATAAGAAATATTTAAAAATTATTAAGGCTTTATAAAGGCTTATTAAGAAAAAATTGTTTTAAAAAACCCTTATACAGCCTTAATAATTTCTATAATTAAAGACGTATAAATATAAACATTGAACAAATAATTATTAGATTTAATTGAGGTTTACGGATTATTGTCTACACTTTGTGATGTTAAATGTGCAGAACATAGGGACTGCAACATAAAAGACGCGCAAAATGCGGAAATTTATTTGGAAAAAACAACATTATTTTTCATTGAAAGAAAAAATTTAATTAATTATCCGCTATTCACATCCATACGATGTTGGCAACATAAAATCAACCTCGAAATGAATATTTGATAGTTCATCCAGCATGTGTATCTTCAAACATTCCGCATATGTAAACGAATTTTACATCAAGCATTTTGATCATGTCTAGACCCCATAATAGCAGCTGGTTTTAATAGCACCCTTGGACAAGGCCGTAAATAAATGTACCCACGTAAACCTTAGATGCAGTTATAGCTTCTACAACTTTCATATTCTATGAAATATTAAAACATCGTAGTCATATGTTCATCGGCAGTTGTTGAAAATAGCATATTCAATTATACTCAAATAAAACAAAAACACGAATCTGGGTGGGAAAATAAAAGACTGCTTAAACCATTAGTGGGTTCGTTAGTTTGCCTGGCTGTCTGCTTGCGGTATAATTCTATTTTTATTTAAACCAATTCATAACATCAGTTTAGATAAAGGTGTCCAGAAAATATTTAGACTCCCTAGAATTTGTATATGCTATACATATTATGAGATGCTAATAACATTATTATTGAAAATATTATGTCATTTGTCTAAATAAAAAAAAATTAAACAAATAAATCAAAACAAAAATAAATTTATAACTGTAACAGTGTCGATTATTTTTGTTACGAATATCACGTCATAGCTCCTGTGTCTGACAAAAAGAGCATAGCTCTAAAAATTCTGTGTCTCGTTTCTGTAACTTGTAGTTGTTTTACATAGGGTTATTCATAATATAAAAACTTAAATAAAATATCAACAGATATATTTTTTCTTACCCACCCTGTCTCTCAAAGGATGATAAAAATTTTTTCGACTCGAAAAGTTCCCACATTCGTTACAGAAACGAAGCACTGGCAACACTGTTTACATTTAAACTCAACGGAAACAATTAACTTCTGTTTTGCCAGCGAATAAATTTTTTTATATTTTATTTTTACTTGCTAACGACCAATGTAACACAAAAAACGTGTTACAAAATAAGTTCACGTCATTGAGTAGTTTTAGCCTGTTTCTATTTTGACAATTTTTCGTTGATATTATCTTGTAAATCCTTTTTAATTATTATTGAGTTTGTGGGTGGTAAGAAGATAAGTGTGTTATCCCGTGGCTTATTTTAATTGAAAAACTATATTATAAATATACCGGCTGTTTTTAGGGCCAAGCAATTATACACATTTGAGTTCACATACAGACTTTTTTTTTCCTAATAAAATACATACTAAAAATTTCCATATTGAATTGAATTAATTAAATTTCATTTATATGTAAATTGAATGAGACGTTATGTGTTCCACATGTGCCAAATAAATTAAAGAAATTATCATTTTGTAGTTTAATAAATGAAATTGCTATAAGAAATGATTTTACCTTGAACTTCTATATAAAAAAGCTAATAGAACGGGTTCACACAATCACTTGGTAGTTGTATTGTCACAATTAGTAATTCTAGCAGTCGTGTGGTGTAAACAGCTTGAGAATAAAGCTTCAGAATATTTATTTTCAATTCAGGGGCTTTTGATTATGACACTTTTTATATTATTATATACATACATACATGCATATGCAAATATTTTTAATATACTATTTTGTGTTCCCACAGCGAAAGTTTGTTGGAACAAATTTCACTTTCCTGAGCCTTTCTACATTTTAATATAAACATCATAACACGAAATTTCAAATGTGAATGTCCAGTTAACTTCAAGTGAAATATTACGAATTATTAGATATCGTGTATTGGCCGGAAAGTTACTTTAGGTCAGGTACTTGTACCTGGAGAGCCTTGGGTCCTCCTATTTCCTAAAAGAACATTAATTTCTATGGTAAACGTTTGGTTTTCACGAATAGCATCATATTAATATATCACACTTAATCAACAAGAGGGTATTAATTCAAAATTTATAAAAAGTTTCAGTAGAGACGAAAAACTGTTTGTAAAGGGTGTTTTTTTATAGAAAATATATTTTTAATATCAATGAAATGGGCTTTATTGGAAAGATAATACTATGAAATTAATGTTTAAATATGATTTCTGCCATGTGGCCTCCACAGCTGGCGAGTAGAAGGCGCAATCTGGAACACCAATTTTCAACAACTTTTCGCAGCATTTACGGCAGTATTTCGCCGATAACTCTTCGAATGTTTCCAGGTGTTCAATTGTTTGTGGTTTATCGACGTAGACAAATAATCCAATGGGGTTAAATCACACGATAGACGTAGACAAATAATCCAAAGGGGTTAAATCACACGATATTTGTAGCCTATTATTAATTGGGCCATTACGTGAAATTATTTTTTCATCAAAAGTTTCTTTGAGTAAATCAATTGTAGCGCCCTGTGTGGCATGTGTAAGCTTGCCAGACCCAAACAGTGAAAAATCTTGACATTCAAGGAAAAAAAAGCTTGACAATAATTTAATTTAATGTAACAACTCAATGGTTTTTAACAAAAATTATATTTAATTAAAAAAACAGTTGCAAAGCCATGTATATTTTTAAAGTATGTGTGGAAATACAATATAATTTAATCAGCTGGTCGCTTATAATGTCAAGTTGTGATGTTGGTAAAGGTGGAAAATACTTCTCGACACTTATTAGTGTTACAGCTATTGCAACTTTATTTATAGGTATACAATCAGCATATTGGAATAAAGCTAAGATATATTTAAATTAATTTTTAGCTTGACAAATAGTTTTTAAGCTTGAATCTTGACAATCCTTGAAAAAGTTTGCCCGTCTGGCAAGCCTAGGCATGTGGCTCCATCCTGTTGGAACCACATATCAGCAAGATTAATGCCACATAATTGAGGGACGAAAAATATTCGAATTGTGTTCCTATACCGTTCACCATTGACAGTAGCATTCTGACCATCATCGTTTTTGAAGACATATGGGCCAATTACTTCGCCAGCCCATAAAGCGGTTCTCCTCACTCCAAATGCGACAATTCGGCTTATTTACTTTTCCATTCAACCAGAAATTGGCTTCATCGGGAAATAAAATTTTGAATGCAAATTCAAAATCAATATCAATTTGTGCTTCAGCCCATTCGCCGAATTGGCTCTGGTGTAAGTCGATTCATAATGAAATTTCAAAGCAAACTAAACAAAAAACAACTATCAGCTGTTAAATGGGTGCTCAAATAAGGCAGTGATGCCAACTCAAAGTTGTGGCACTCTAAAAATACACCCTTTAGTTACATTTACAGACAATTTGAAAATCCGAATATGTACACAATAGTAAGCAAATTCCATTTGAAAATATATTAACATTATGGGTCTGCATTAAATCGTTCAGAAATCTGGCAAACTGTGCAATTGTGCATTTTTACACTATCGTAAATAAAATGTCAAAAATTTTTTGGAAATTTATTTACACAAACCTGTTAAATTTGCCCAAAAATTTTCACTCGAAAACTTAAACTGTGCAATTGTGAATTTTGTAAATAAGTAAATTTAAGATTTCTCATGAAAACCCTTATTGTTTTTATTTTAAAACCTTGCAATTATTGAGGAAGAATATCTATGTTGTGAAAAGAGTCACAACTCAAAAAATAATTCAGCAATTTTATCAACAGTCACATTTCGAATTAAAATCATAAGGTAAAACAAATTTGATCAGCAAATTTTATTAAGAGTAATCGGAATACTTTGAAATTTTTACAGCAGACAGATAGATGTTGATCTTGTTAGTTGGTTTCTTGCAAAAAGTGAAATTTTAAAGATTTCGAGTCAATACCCTTGTCTTGATTGAGTCCGATATGTTATTTATTTCTCATTTCGAGTTTATGACTTCAAATTTTTATATTTTAAATGGTTTTTTGTTAAACAATTAAATTTTTTGACATGTGCTGTTATTCATGAAAACTACAGATTGCTCATTAAGTCTTCTATACCGGCATCCGAGTCTATGTCGCTTTAATCACGTGAAATGACACGTAATATGCTCTAAAAGGTATTTCATTAGTATTTATTGGTTATTACGAGTAGGTACATGTTTCATATGAAATCAGTTGAGAAAATTCTAGTAACAAAATCCAAAAACAACAATCAGTCGTGGTAACTTTCGCTCTAGTATTCTATTTTACATTTACTGTGTGTCTGTTAACTTGTTAATTGAAACATTTTTTCTTACATACTATGCAACTCTACATAAATTTCTTAAGCCTTAAATAAAAATGACGCCAACATAACAGACATTTAATTTTTTTTTTCTAATTTTAATTATTTAAGACAATTAGATAGTCGTGTAGATAATTTTGCTATTTAGTACGATCCTTTAATAATCCTTTAACAAAAGATTTCACTACCTGCTTGTTTCTCTTTTTTTATTTATTGAAATTGAAAATGTCCAAGTTATGATACATTAAGGTAATACATATGCTGTTCCAAATAAACCAGCATGCAGCAAATTAAAATTGCAACAAAAAGTTAAAAAAGCGGTATAAATTCAAAGTACATACTTATGTGCATACTTTTTCTTGCTAAATATTAAATTGAAATTATTAAAAATTGCAGAAATTTCACTTTTTCACAAAAATTAAAAAAAAAAAGTTGTAATGCAGCTTGTCACATTGCTGTTTAATTAACCCTATGCGACAAATATGTACATATGGTCCTTCTCTCTCTCTCTCTTTGTTGTATCTTCTTTTTTTTTATAAACCCCATTAGGGTTTCAAATACATATTCTCTTATTTTAAAAAAATATTTGGAATATCACCTTGCGTTAAAATTGTATTAAAAACAAGCAAAAAAAAAACAAAGTAATCAGACCATTAAACACAACAACAATAGCAACAAAACTAAAAATAAAAACAATAACAAAGACAAAAATACAACCAGCAGAATAATTGTAAGCTGAAGCACACATTTGTGTAGAATCCTCTACACTGTAGATACATATATGTACATATGTACACATATAGGGTCTTTCATTGAGACCTTCCTATCTTTAAATTTAAATAAAACAAAGCGTGTGTGAAATGTCATCGAATATAAAGTCCACAGTGGCTTTTTTGGGTGGCGCATATCTGAAATGTTCACACATCACCTTAAAGTGATACTCCTTTTAGACACGGAAAGTTTACTTTGCAAAGTCTTAATTCAGCTGTGTGAAAGACAGAGGAAGGAATACTATCTCTTTCTGTCTTGCAAAGTAAACTTTCCGTGTCTAAAAGGGGTATGAGATAACCAGAATGTCCAATCTGAAATTACCTGTGCGATGCTAGAAACACAACTAGGACAAACGACGAATTTTTCGATGCGCCGTCGAACGAAATTCGGTGTGCGTGTCGAACTCTGAGCTAGATTTCATTCTATTTTGTAACCCGACGAACGACGAAAAAACAAATTTCTCTCTCTCTCTCTCTCTCTCTCTCTCTCTTTACACATACAATAACCAGCTTTATCAATTATAATGCATTAAACACATTCACCACAGCAAGCTAACGAGGCAGCACTTGTCGCCTCGTAGCCAGCTACTTAATTATTTTGGAGACAGCAGCAGCACCATCTGCACCTGATATTCAAGTACAAATACGTAGATCAGTATTGCCACTGTCATATCTTTTGCATTTATAAAAATTAATTACTCTTTTAAAA
This sequence comes from Tachina lurida, assembly GCA_944452675.1. Classification (NCBI taxonomy): domain Eukaryota; kingdom Metazoa; phylum Arthropoda; class Insecta; order Diptera; family Tachinidae; genus Tachina; species Tachina lurida. Next base: position 38,289,515 of record OX101754.1, on the reverse strand, counting down.
TGCACTTATTTCACGCAAAAGTGCAAAAATGAATCAATTAGTTCAATTGGATGGAGTACAACGACAAAATCGCCCTGTTGCCTTGCTGTCTTCAAAAGAACCATTCTCATATAAACATGTGTATTCTATACTTGACATTTGGTAGTTGGTAGCTTGCTGTGGAGAATGTGTTTAATTCATAATGCTGCCAGCGGTATTTGAAGTCGTGAGTTCGTATAGCCTGCTGTGGTGAATGTGTTTAATGCATAAGAGCTGAATTCGCTGAGTCGTTGTTATGCTTCACACGACGAATTTGCGCAGCGCCGTCCTGTAGAAACTACATAGCGATCCCGATCACACAGAACACCCATTTTAATACAGCAATGTTATCATTTGTTATTGAACGCTATATCGGTCAATGGAGATTTGACAAAACATAATGAATAAATGATAGGCAAAGCCAATTCAACAAAATGGCCGCTTTCTACTGGCAAAAGTTGTAAAACCTCTATTGAAAGACCCTCTATGATTTCATTTATGTTTAAGGTGACCAGCGCAAGTAAAAATCATTCTAATAATTCAAATACAGCGATTTTCAGAACTGGACGAATTTACGCTATTTGCTGAAAACTCATAATTTAATTACATAATATTATCATACATACTAAAACAACGACAATATATCGCTTATTTACTCAAAGAACCTCATAATTCAAAAACTGTAATTTTAGAGTTAGCGATGCAGAATTAACCCTCATATTGTTCTTGATATTGTGTTAAAATTTCATGCAAATGTCTTGTTTACTCAATTCCATTAATTTAAATAATTTAATATTTGATTAAACAAACTTTATACAAGTTTTCTTTATTCTATGACAAAATTCTCGTAGACGAATATTCGACTCGACATACGCAATACGGGTGAATAATAAATTAAATGAAATATTATTTTTCTATCAAGTTGTGTGCAAATTGAAAACTTTGAACTCGTTTTCCGTCAAACTGGTTTTTTTTGAGTTATAACGTTGTTTGAGTAAATGAGCGATATGTACGTACTTATTGTGCCATAATCGCCAAAAAAAAACATTAAGAGACATATTTTCGAACTAATTTTTTTTACCAAAATCAATTATTTGCGATCGTAAATAGGCGCTTTTTGTAAAAAAAAGACGGTTTGGAAAGAAACGCTAACAAAAAAAAATCAAGTTTTGTTACCCGAACCTTTGCTGGTTGGCATCATCATCATCAATGTTTTGATGATCCCCTCTGTGCAGGGAATTTTTTAAATGCGAAACAATTGCAATAAACAAACAAATCCGATGATCACACCGTTTTTGCCTAGTGGAACAGTTTGAAACAGTTTGTCTTCGTTAAGAAGCGAATAATATGTGAAATGTTTTCTTCTTGCTCTGCTGTGCATTCATTGTCAGTTGAAGGTTGCATCCAACGTTGCCAGCTTATACCTTTTTTTGCCGAAATAACTTTCTCCAGGAAAGTGAAGGTGCCGCGTTTTTTAATTTTTTTCTTTCAATTTTTCACCTTACAATTGCTTTAATCTAATGTTTACATTAAATTACTTACAACCGCATCGAACGTCAACATAACCAAACAGTACCAAATAAAATCCAACAAAAACAAAACACTAAATCACAACCATCCACACCTACGTAAGAATATAGTTTATAGACGAGATTTTTTTGGTGGTAAAACAAGTTTAGAGTACTTAGCAATTCTCACTTGGTTTATCTTATGTTGTTAGAAACAGGAAACGAACTTCAATACAAATACATATCTTCATGTAATAGGTGCATGTACTTAGTGAATTATTGAACTGAAGTTAGCCGAAGGATATCTGAGACACTTAGTAGAATTTAGTCTATGAGGTCCGAAGAATTTTAGTTCGCAGCATTGCATCCATTACTGAATCGTAGTTAGCCGAATGCTTATATTGCCGTATCGAAAATATCCAGCTTGCCTACGAAGTCTATGCTAGCAACCACGGTTGTCAGATTTATTGTGACCTATTACGCCAAATTGAATGTCAAAGATCGCCAAAGTATACATTTTCTTAAGCGCCCGACCCATTTGCAATATAATTGTGCAATTTTTCGTATTGTACAATAATATCAAGCGACTTTTGATTTTTATTGTTCAATGTTGTTTAATTTTTCATGCAATAATATTGTATATATGTATGTATATAAAAATAATCTAAGCCCCTAAGATTCGCAAAAATAGAATAGAGTCTCCATATATATATCTTGTTTAATGTTCAGTATATATCATCGTCAAGACATTCCTCATAGCCCACTTTTTTATTATACATTGTATGAGAATTAAATTTTTTCCCCACATTTCTTGAGAAAGTGCAAAAGGAGTTCACCATGTGTTATTTATATTCATTAATTCTTGCAATTGAATAATTGAATGTCTTCATCACCTATTTCAATGTTAAGTTAAGTTAAGTTAGGTTAGGAAGGGTGGTGCTATACTGCAACTCCACTTGGAGAACCAATTTGGTCCATTGTGATTCCCTTCTATTGCTTATTAAAAAAGTAATATTTACCCCCATTTGTAGCCAGAAGTAACTCTATTATCCTTCATTGAGCCACTGAATTCCCATGATGAAGCCCCGATGTCCTCTAGTTTACACTTCTTTTCAATGTTATTTAATTCAGTTTAAAAAGTTGACCTCTTTAGTGTGTTTGGTATATCAATATCTGTAATAATATTGCTTTAAATGTTTTTTTCTCATACAAAATTGATGACTTGAAAAGAAGACTCTTTTCAAGTCAGTACAATTGTGATAACACTGGAACATTCTTGACTCGATTAGAATTATTATGTCAGTGCCAAATGTTCAGATATTGCAAGGCATTGACAAAATAGTTCAATTTCACTGCACTGCAAAAGTAATCAGTAGGCATATTCTTACCGAATCATTACATTACTTGAGGCTATGAGCCCAGAAGAGGTGTAACCCACATTGTTTTTTTTTTTTCTTCTGATGTTAAATACATTATTTACAATGCCAACTATCAAAAATAAGTAGAGTCAGCCACCTTTTGTTATTCTAAAGAAAATGGAGCAGAAAATCGTTTTTGCACTGATAATAATATTCCAAAGTAATAAAGCAATTAAATAATTAAAAAGAGCAATTTTTTAAATTACTAGATGTGGGTTACACCACTTCTGCGCTGATAGCCTCGATTGTAATTTCACTTCTCTTGTATAGTAATTAGTAATTTTTTCATGCAAAGTAGTCCCACAAACGAGATAACTCCATGCAAATTCGAACCATTGTCATGGTCTCAACTAATTCACGCATTTCATCTCATCGCTTATTCAAAATTATTTTATCGCTAGTTTTCGACAGTGCTTCTGCAGTCACGTTTGAATTCATTTCTGAAATAGGAGATACATATACCTGAACGTTGGTGTAGATGTGTCATTCTTTTCCGCTTACTCGAATTTGACAAGGCAATTTTTATTGTGCAGCTTTTTAATTCATAGGGGAGAGAGGGGAGAAATGTGGCCCATAAACTCAAAACATGCTGGGTGTAGAAGCAGTCTTATGAGTTTTTCTTTTCAATGATGATAAGTGTTTGATGGTATTTGTTATTTTGCTTTTACCATTTTTGAAAAATAGAAAATGTCTTACAAAATTTAATCATGGATTTTCCCAAATAATTCCTAGTTTCAATGCGAATAACAATTTACCGACTGTATATAGTATATTATTTTACATATTAACATGTCAAATCTGATCAACAGCTTAGAGCATATTTTATGTGTATCCGTCCCACAGTGCAGCGTTTCAATCAAATTAACAGTTAGTGATTACTCCCAATTTTAATAAAGGGATATACACAGTAAGATTAATATCCTTTGGCAATTAATGTCACGTATTGCATTTATTTCTCTATAATAAACACAACTTTACATGTACTTACATATATTAATTACTTTCATTCTTTATCTATTTATTTTCAGGTAAGTTAAACAAAATGGACTAAATAAAAAAATTGAAGGTGTTCGAAAACCGTGGCCGTTGAACTAAAAGCAGAAGTTCATTAACCAATTAAACTAAAAAATTTTATTTTTGACTTAATGTTTGCAATACAAAAAAGTAATGTGAGTAGTGAAAAATTATTTTTAATATGAGTTGATAAATTGCAGTTAAATATAATTAGGAGAACAAACAAAAATTGTTCCATTAATTTTATATCAGAATTATAGATATTTTTTAAATAAAAGTGGAAATGGAAATAGATTTTTATTAGAAAATTATAATTTTTTGTACGTGTTTCAAATTTATATCTACTTGTATAATTTTTTTTCAAAATTATTGTTTGTTTTTTATATCAAATTTAAATTGAATAAAAGTTGTGATATCAAGACATATTATTACCAAGTGCAGTCGCCCCAATTCGCTTTGTAGTGAAAAGTGCGTGTTGACATCTGAGGGAGATTAAAAACCAAATATTTGTGTTTTTTTTTATAAAAAAAACAAATCAAACTGAAGGCCTTTTTGTAATACATTACACTTGAATCGAACTCATTCAATAGCTCGTTTTTGACAGAAACCTATGTCAAACCCATGTAAATTAATTACATGACATGAGTCGTGATATACGTAAATTCTTTCGCTTGACGAATTATAATACAGTACTTCAGACTGAGATCACGGCTATAACGGAAGCCATAAAATATCTAAAGGAGATTGTTATCGAAAGTTATCAAAGCCTTAAGAAATCATAAAGTTCAATCTTGAAGCGTCCTTCAATTTAAAAGTGAGATAAACTTATACAGGTATTGTAGAGAAATCGAGATCATATGGATTCCACGACATCAGGGTGTCTTTGGAAACGAAGAGGCGGGTAGACTTGCACAGATGGGATCATTACTGAATAACATCACACTAGAAAACTCCAAACGTTTATAAGAATTTAAAAATGAATTGAAACAATGGGCTATAGAACAAAACACGAGAGACTGGCAGAATTCTACTGTTGGAAGAGTAACGAGAGATTCTAAGTTTAAGAAGGCCAACACTTCGGCTAGTATAATAACAGAGCAAACAGATTGGGTCAATTATTACTGCCCCTCGTTAAACCTGAACTAACCTATCCTAACTAAACGCACTCACGAAAATTTTAACCTGCTAGCGGCCACCCGAAGATAATTTTTTATCTCAAGTAATGGTATGGGCAGCTGTGACCGTGGAGAGACACCACGAGCCTGGTGTCAAAGTCAATGCGACTTATTGTCGGGAAATATATAAATATATCAATAAATATACTTCTGTATTTCTTACATACATACATATATATAGGAAAATTAAAATTTAATTTTTCGTTTGGATTTTTAAATACTAAAATGGTGGAAAATAATATAGATGCAAAATCGAATAAATATGCCTGTTTTGTGAAGATTTTTGTTTGAGGCTTTTAAATTTACTATGTTTGTATATTGTGATTCCCAATAATGTATTAAACTTCTTACTGTAATTATGGGATGTTTTTTTTAGCTTATTTAAAAAAAATTTTATTTTTATTAAAAATACACAAGGAATTTAGCAAAATTCATGTTGCTCACACACGCACTGATTTACTAGAAAAGCATAAAAGTATTTTAATAATAATTAATAAAGATATGTACTTCACGAATATAATTTTCGCATGTATACTCATGTAACTTTGCACGGATGCACTTCAAAAGGCTTTTGGTTGCTTGTAATCAACGCTGGGAGAAACAAAATATGAACGGTTATTAAAATAATATTTAAGTAAGTAATTATAAATTAAAGATGAAAAAAGTAGAAATTCAAAACTGTAGATATTAAACGTATGTACGTATACTTTAGTAACAGTGTGTATGTACAGTAGGAGACAAAACTCTTCACAAATACTCCAACAATTTATGTTTTATTTCAGAATTATTTTTATTTTACAGATACGTAAAAACTGTTAATACATTTTGGTAGTGTTGACAATTACCTAACAAAAACATTAAATTAATTGAAATATTTAAATGTTTAAAATGATTAATGATGCATGTTTTCACGTAGGCAGTGTGAACACTTATGTCCTCCATTAGAAAGCAATATTATTCTAAACTTAATATTTGGTATGAGTTCCACGGGACTTTTTTACTGCTTTAATTCTATCGGGCATACTATTTACTAGATTTTCGAAAACTGTAGGACTTATTTTCTGCCATGCTAGAAGAATTCGCTCCCACAATTCGTCGACCGTTTTTGGAGCGACTATTTCGGCAAAGATTTTTGCTCAATAGGGTTCAAGTCTGGAGATTGCGGGAACCATTCTAGCAGTTTAATTCCATTATCATTAAACAATTTTTTTTTTATATTTGCGTTGTGCTTCGGATCATTATCCTGCATAAATATATCGCCTTGTCCAGGTTCGAGCCCAGATATATCTAAACTTGGAAGATAAGAGTCCTCGAGTATATTGACGTAGTCTGTGGCTCGCATAATACCATTAATACAGCGAAGCACACCGAGTTCGCTTACACGAAAACACCCCCAAATCATGAGTGAGCCTCCCCAAATTTCAGGCCTTGGCATATGTTGCGTTCCTGTATACTACTACGTGAATCAACCCATGACCATTTACGTCCATCTCACCCAATCCTGTTAATTTTAGTTTCATCGGACCAAGTTATTATTTTCCAATCGTAAATAGTGAAATTTTCGAATTTTTTTAGCGAACTTTAACCGTAATTTACGATGTCTATCGTTTAAAAATGTTTTTTACAGTGGCTCTAGCTATTCTGACTATTCGCGCATCAGATGAGGATAGCTTCTGTGGACGACCGCCGTAATTTCGTGGCACTGATAATTCACATTGTTTTTTTTTTTTAATTTATTGATAAGCCCCAGAAAAACATTGTATTTTCTTGCAATTCGTCGGTAAGAAACTTTGATTTCTTACATTTTCTAGAATTTTTCTCTTCAAAACAGAATTGATACATTTTCCCATTTTAGTCAAACTGGAAAGTTATAAACCACTACATTTTATTTCGTTTTTAAATAAAAATATTTATTATTCATATACATATACCTTATTTACTTTTGCTCTGATCAGAAATTAATTAATTTTTCTTTTTAAATCTGTCTGCCGACAATAAATACTGTTAAGATGACGCCAAACAAAATCACAAGAGATCCGTTATAATAAAAATGAGTTACCAGATCGTAATAACAAAGGCGTTTAACAATTTACAAAAGAAAAGAGTTACCAGATTTTTCTTATTAGGATGAAATAATTTCTACAAAAAAATTAAATTTTCGTGAACAGTTTTGTAATTTTTTCCAGAAGATTCCGGCAACGCTGAACAAGTAAATAAATGCACAGTGGTGTCTGGGCAGCAGCAGTATATCTGCTTCAGCAAAAATAAGATATATTTTTTATTCATATTTTTAATTATTTATATTTACCATAGACGGGCATTTTTCAGTACCAGTACTTTTTCAGTATTTTCTTTTTTTACTGATTACTGGAAAAAATATCAGTATTCAGTAAATTTTACTGGTTAATGAAAAAAAAAATCAGTATTCAGTAAATTTTACTGGTTAATGAAAAAAAAATCAGTATTCAGTAAATTTTACTGGTTACTGAAAAGAGAAATCAGTATTCAGTAAATTTTACTGATTATTGAAAAAAAATCAGTATTCAGTAAAAAGTACTGATTGCTGAAAATAAGATCAGAATTCAGTAAATTTTACTGATTTGTGTAAAAAAATGCAGCAATCAGTAAATGACTGATAGTAGATACTGTGTGTTTTGAAAATGATATGTACACATTGCTCACTTACATGAATAGTGGCATAACTGAAAAAACGAGATTCGGAGAAAAATGGCTTTAAAAGTTTAACATGTTTTTATTTTTTTAAATTATCTAAAAACGAAATGTGTTATTGGGTAAATAAAAACTGATTTGCATAGATGAGAGACTTAAACACCTACTTCTAGACCAATACATCCATAACTATATGCATATAAGCATTTCAAAATTTTTATCGCTTAGGTTTTGTCTTCTAGAGCGATTCACAATTCCAGCGAAAGAAAACAGTCGTCCTTCAGGTGCTGATGAGGGTAGTGTAGGGTATTGTATTTCATAAAAACGTTTTTTATGGCATTGTGCTTATGCAGGCAATTTGTTGTTGTATCCCGTTCGGCCAAGTATAAAATTGTTTCCTGGAGATAAGTTCCCACATCGCTTAAATTGGGCTGTACATCAACATCTGGTTATGAATAATGAATAATCAAATATGCATATTAACTTTTTACTGAATACTGATTTCTCTTTTCAGTAACCAGTAAAATTTACTGAATACTGATTTTTTTTTCAATAATCAGTAAAATTTACTGAATACTGATTTCTCTTTTCACTAACCAGTAAAATTTACTGAATACTGATTTCTCTTTTCAGTAACCAGTAAAATTTACTGAATACTGATTTTTTTTTTCATTAACCAGTAAAATTTACTGAATACTGATTTTTTTTTTCATTAACCAGTAAAATTTACTGAATACTGATTTCTCTTTTCAGTAACCAGTAAAATTTACTGAATACTGATTTTTTTTTCAGTAATCAGTAATTTTTACTGATTACTGAAACACGTAATGCAGTAAAAAAGTAATGCAGTATGCCCATGTATGATATTTACTAATTTATTTTTACTTAATTTTTTTTGTGTCACAAGTTGCTGTTGTTATTGTATTACATTTTTCTTGATCGACTTTTACGTGCACTTTTCTCTCATTTTATATGCAACACAATAACTAAACAAAATTGTTTATCTGGTTAAAATGTTTGATATGCAAAAAATATGACAATGATGGTGCTTGGAATTTTTCCCCTTTTGCTAAACTTTTATATAGATATGTATATATGTATGTATATAGGTACATGCATATGTAGTACATAGGTACATACATAATATGTACATACCTATGCATGCATGGATATGATATCATCAGTTATGTATGTGAAATTCAGTGCAATTGTACTTGATGTGTCAAAAAATAATATTTACATTAAATATCCTACTATGCTTGCAGAAAGAAAAAACCCAAAAGCCTCGGGTGTATTAAGTCTAGTTTTTCAATTCTTAGGGAATCGCTATGTATCATAATTTTTAAATATGTATGTATATCGTGAAATACTTATAAATACCCTGTAGGAAGTGTCAGTGGTAAAAGATTGAATTATACCCCAGGTAATGCTTTTTTCTATAGACGTGTGCCTGTCATTGAAAATCTACTACTGACGTTGGTGGTACTATTGACCAGGTAGTTCTTTTGGAAAAAATACTCTTTTTGAATAAGAAAGAATATGGCGTACTCAGCTGCCGCCAGCAATAGTGTGTATCTGACAAAATATTTTCCTCTCATCAAAAGCAAATATTAATATGTAGGCGCTCCGTTGACAATGTCGCCAAAAAGCCACCAAAATAGTCGACAAAAGTGGTGATTTGTAGACACTTAATCCCAAACTTTCTACAGGGTATATACCATGTACATATGTATGTATGTATGTTTGCACATGTGTACATCAAATATACGAGTAACCAAGAAAAAAATTTAGTCAAATCCTGTTTTATTTGAGACCTAAAAAATTCAACTTTCTTGCGTCGCATCCCTGGCGCGAAAGAATCTATTTTCAACATACTCATCAAATTGAATGAGTAACAAGTAAAGGTCTTTAATTCACAAACGTTATTAACATTTTAAAGGGAATTTATTGCTTAGTCCAGGAAGAGCAAGCAGTGTTTCTTTTTTTTTTCTTCCTCAATATTCTTTCGATAGTGGACCATTTTATAAATGCCAGACACGTAATGCAACAAACTAATAGAAGAAAAAAAAATTGGATAAAAGAAAAAAATGAAAGAAGAAAAACCTTTAACAACTTGAGCTGAAGTTTAGAATTATGATAATAAGACTCGAAAGAGTATTGACTTTTTATGGGAATTTAGTTGAAAACAATAATGCAACACAATCCACATTATATAAAACGTAGGTAGATTTATAAGTGAACAAGGAAACCGGAAACCACATACATACATATCGATGGTCACAACTTGAAATTGAGTTTTTAGTGATTCCAATACATTTTACACAAATACCTTGTATGTAGAAAGCGGCTGAAGAAAATATGCCGCTTCGATAAATCCTTCAGCAGGATAATGACCGGAAGCACACATCACTCTATGTGAAGGATTGGTTTCAACCCAATTGTGTTAACCTGCTGGACTTGCAAATTCAATCCCCGAACATAAACCCTATTGAAAACCTTTGGGGACAGCTAAAGCAAAGGGTTTCAAAGCATACTTTTCAAAATAAAGAAAATCTTTGGAGTTTTGTTCAAAGCACTTGGTATGAAATCCTATTAGACCCCTGCCCCAAATTTTTTGACAGTATGCCAAGACGAATAGAAAATTTTTTCAAAATAAGGGAATATATACTGGATATTAAGCAAATATCCAAAATATAGCAATGTAACTCTGAATTTAATAATTTTCAGAATGTACTTATTATTATGCTGACCACAAATTTTTACCCATATATTTTCTTTCATACATGTTGCTAAAATAATTTTTTTTTTCTTTATTTATATTAAAGAGTAAAACATCGCCGTGTACTTATTATTTTGACCATATGTGTATATAAAAAGGAAATAAATGGTTAAAAACATATGTATAAGTATCCATACTACAAGTAAATTTCGAAGAAAATGTTCAAGAATACTTTATTATTATTGATGTTGTAACGTTTTTGATGCTCCTGTAAAATATATAATAGTGTAGTTACGTCCGTTTGCATTTAAGGAGACGATATGTATCTGTGGTAAAAAGGATAAAGTGTCTAAGTCGATATCAGTGGATGTGGAGTTAATGTCATCTTTATAATCTTGATGTTCGGAAGTATCATTGGGCGAAATCTAAATGATTTTGTGTGATCTTTTAGGCAGTTATAGCGCAATAACTTTGCTGCATATCTTCTTTCAACTTATGATTTCATATGGAATAATAGCGTAATTTAGCTTATATATACTTTGGTATATTTCAAATTGAATGTATCATTTATAGTGTGTAGAACGATATTTTCGTAACAAAAATAAAAGTGAACTCTAAATTTCCATTTTAACTGTAAAAGAAATAAGTTTCTGAAAATCTACTTGAAAGTTTAAAAGTGGTCTGCCACAAAACAATAAAATATATGTTAAGCACTTTTTCCTTATTGCCAAAGATATATTTATTAATAAGTTCGATGTTGTTATTTACAAAATATTCAATAACGATTCCATGAGGGATATATGTACATATGTACATGCATACTTATATAATGCATCCTTTTAGGGAAAGGATTTTTCTAAGTCAAAATTGCAAAAGTTGACTTAAGCTGGTATTGATATAATGACACCAATAACTTAAAACTAAAACTGTGAGAAAATTTAAGAAAGTTAAATATACATTTATTTTTTATTATTTTAGTTGATATTTATTTTGAAACAATAAATTTAGTTTCTATCAACGATTAATATTTTCAAACTATTTTCTCATGAATATTAGAAATAAAATTGCGAGAAAATAGTAAAATCACTAAATCACAAAAATGTCTGAAAAATTTATTTTAAACTCTTTACAATTCTATCACGTATAATGTGCATTGCATTTATTTCAAATAACAACGAACAACTATAATGTACGCGATAAATATAAATAAAAGAGATGTAGAAAAACATGTATAGTGAGAGAGTGACTGTGAAAAAGTAAAAACTGAGTCCGGCAGAACATCACAGGTTGTTGGCATAGTTGCCAGACTTGGCAGCTTGTTGTCATTTCTCGATGACTTTACGTGTAATACCATGTTCACACTTATGGTCTTAAACATTACATTTGAGATGTTTAAGGTTGACGTTTTGTGAGTAAATTATTGTATTTGTAAAAAATTACCAACAATTATGCTTTTTTAATGGTTTATTATTTTCAAACAACAAATGTTTTTATAAATAATTTAGTATTTCTGCACTAATTACTTATTTACCAAATGATTTTTCGCATGACGCCATTTAATAACAACACAAAGATGCCGGAGTTATCAAAAAACGCACTGAACATACTCCATTTGCGTGTTTAAGAAAGTGTTTAAATCTTAAACACTTCATTTGAGATGTTTAACAAAACAAGTCAATGTATGGTAAAACATCTCAAAATCGTCGTGTTTAAGCTCTTAAACACGAATGAGGCGTTAAACACGTTTAAAAACATAAGTGTGAACATAGTAATGATTAATGATTTATGCTAGGAACACAACTGGGACGAACGACGAATTTCATCCACGTCGACGAATTCGTCGATAAGGGTTTGCTGCATAAATGCGTCATGTGAAGCACAACAACGATGAATTTACTCAGCGAATTCCTTTTATATTTCATAAAGTTGGTTGTTGTGTGTACAAAGACAGAGAGAGAGAGAGAGAGAGAAATTTGTTTTTTCGTCATTCGTCGGCGTAAAAATCAAAAATAAATCTATCTCAGAATTCGTCACGCTCAACGAATTTCGTTTAACGGCGGTGTTGTATTTATTTTCATATGCACAAATGTGTTTTATATCTTATGACGAAAGTTGGCACTGAAAAATTCGTCGTTCGTCCCAGTTGTGTTCCTAGCATTAACGCTTTTCGCTTTGAATTTGGATAATTTTTTAAATTAAAATTTGAAAAAACCGTTTTTTTATTTCTTTAAGTGAAGCAACATTGAAATTAACAAGAAAATTGCCTTTTGCAAATCAAAATCTATGTATATGAAAAAGATATAATGATTTATTAATTTCAGTATATGTGACGCGCAAAATAGAAAGGGACCTAAGGGTAAAAACCGGTTTTGTTCAGGAGAGCCATTTTAAAGATTTAAATACGTGTATCTTTGGTGTACCATCACTGAACGTGTTGGTATTGGTCTCATTTGAAAGCGACACATCTCATGACGTCAGGAACGTGTTGGTCAACCTTGAAAACGCGCGTAGGTCGTCCCTACCTCTTGTTTTGTGTAGTTAGTTTTTACTGTTTTCTACCTAGCGCGCTGTTTCCATGAGTGTGATATCAATTTTGCTCGCGTTTTTTCGAAACCAGGTTTATTTTCTGAAATTATTAATTGTGAATTATAATAAATACTCATTTATAATTCTTTTAAATCGTGAATATCACTCTGTTAGTACGAAAATTTTTTCACATAACCTTAGAATCGTCGACTTCAATTTCATAAAACGCGCATATCTCTGGGAGGGAACACTTTTGGGGCATGGGATCGGTCTCATTCGATGCTCAGATGTTGTCCACATAAAAAAAATGTAAATTGATTTTTTTACCCTTAGGTCACTCTGTATGCGCCGTCACATATGTAATTATATGTACATATGCATAGTATGTTTTGATTTTTCCTGTATTCTGAGTATTAAATTTACCTACATATGTACATATCGCACACTAAATCATAAATAGTCACAACTCAAAATTATAAAAGTGCTTTTACATTTTTATAAACCAGTTAATTGAAGAAATCTATAACGACCTCATCAATTTCTATTGCAATACAGTCTTCTTGAAGAATATAAAATACCGTCATGCTTGTTTTTATGTCACATTCTTGCGTCATTTGTACAGTATCAACAGTTGTTTGCAACTACTCAGCATCTGGAATTTTTTGAGTTGTGACTCTTTATGATTTAGTGTGCGATATGTATTAAAATAGAAAAACTGCTTTGAACGTTAATCAAGCATTTTATTGTAACGGAATTATTTTAAAACGAATCTCTTTTGAGAGATGATGAATTTCGAAAAATTTCTGTAATCCATTGACTTTAAAAAAGAGAACTAAAAGACGAAATACAAATAATGTAGACAAATTTTGACAATAAATTTGGAAAAAATTATTAAAAATTCGTTAAAAAAAAAGTTATAAAAAAGTCATTGGGTAACCCCAAAAAACCCACTGGGTATTATTGCGGTATCGTACTAGCAAAGTAATGCACTGGAGTAAGTAAAATTTTATAATAGTACATTCATTCAGCCAAAAAACGGGTTTGGACTTAAGAGTGGATTCTAGTACTTAAAAGGATGTAGAATAAGATGAAATGAGTTTTTCTCAAAGTTATATATTTCTATTAGCCGATGGCCTTAGTAGCTAGTGCTTCTACCCCTCTTATTATTCTTATTGTATTAACTATAATATCAATATTAATAAATAAATTATAAATAAATAAATATCTTCCTATAATATATTGATAATATGTGGTGAACATTTATAACGTTATAATTCCATTTGTGATTAATTTCTTTCTTCTTTTGGTTTTGGATTTTCTTTCTGTTTCTATACAATTTTAAATATTTTATTCTTTTTGACTAAAAATGCAAACTTATTCAAGACTTTAACTCAATAAAAAAAATTTAAAAGCTTATGGACTATATATAATTAGTTTAATCCCAATAAAACCCTGCAAAAAAACACTGAGTTGGGTTTTAAAAATACTGAGTTTTTGCCAACAGTGACTTCAAACAAAATTCATCTTGGAAATTATGTTGAAGGGAAAATTTATGAAATAAGAAAACTTAATGCAATTAATACTGCTATTGATTCTTGAAAAGAACCGAAATTGAATATAAATTTAATTCCCAAAACATACTCAACGAAGAAAATATTTAATTTTAGGATACTGTTAATCTATTTGACCACAACCATAAAATATGAATTAAAGCAACTGAAATTATTGAAAAAAAAAATTTTTTTGGGAAAGTTATAAAAAAAATTTAGCTAAAAATTGCATTATTTTCTGATGATTTTGATGAACGGCTTACAAATTTCTATTGCAAAAATAACGATTTCGCCTCCCAATTTGTCTGGCAACTTTGGTTTTTGGTCACAGAAAATTCTCAATTGATTATTGTTTTGCAGCGATGCCAATTTAGCGCCTTTCACGCTAGTTTTAGCGCGTTTTAACTATACCAAACGCGTTTTTTTTCGTCTTAGCGCGTTTAATAAAAAAAGCGCTAAATTAGCGCGTTTTGATTAAAGTCAAGAATATCATTTGAGTTCCATATATTTTTACTTTTTTGTATAAATTTAACAAAATTTAACTTTTTAATTAAATTCGTTACTGACTCAGATGTTGCAAATACAATTCCCTTGACTGTGGTTAGAATTAAAAACGCATTTTAATATTGTAAATGGCAAATATTTTGAAATTTCTCAGTTAAAAATATGTACTCGCACTCGTGGCCCCAAAAATGTATATAACTTATTAAGCATATTTCTATTCTTTTTGTATGTACTTCAAAAAGCATTTTAATCGCAACACTATTCGAAAATTTATATAAGTTGTTACAAAGTTTGACAAATAAAATTAAAATCAAAACTAAGAATTTCGAATATTTGGAAGGCGAGACTGACTCCGTATTAAATGATTTTAGTTATTTATTATATAATTTCGAAGAAACAATATGTACATATGTTTTATTCGATCTTTATATAAATATTCCTAACAAATTTAAGTGTGTATAAACTTATTAAGTAGCTATAGCTACAGCTGCTTAAAAATTAAATGGGTATACGTTTCGAATAAAACATACCTAATATTGCATAATCTGAAAAAGAGTTACTTAAAAATTAATTGTACTCGTATTTACTAATACATACATCGACCTTTATTAAAATTTAATTTGGCGCGTAGCAAAATAGCGCGTTTTGACTATAAATTGTTGATAATGCTGTAACTTAGCGCGTTCTAGCGCGTTTTGAAAAAGGGTATAGCGCGTTTGGGTTATAAATAGTTGGCATCGCTGTTGTTTTGCTCATGTTTTGCTCTCTCTGTTTTTGTTTTACAAAGTAGGGTTGGCAAAACTGGTACAATTGTACTTTTTTTTGGTACTATTCAAACTTGAAAATTATAATGGTACACCACTTGCTAATTTAGTACAATTAAGGAATCTCCCCAGTTTTAGGCTGAATTTACATCTGGCATTTCTTGTGTGCCATGTGCCCAAAAATGCGTAACTTTAATTACTAATGAAAAACTGTTTGATTCAGACATGCATGTATTAAACTGTTTCCAATCATGTTCGGTTCTATAAAATTGTCTATTAGTTATGTATGAAACTGTTTAACTTAATAAATCTGTGTCTGGCACATGGCACACAGATGTAAACCCGGACTTAGTAATTTTACTCCGCATATATTTTCAAACGGTTGAACATGTCGCTTATCATCTAACTACGTAGTAATTCACTTGAACTTGACAAATTCGTAAGAGAAATAAACCATGATTTTTGTACCAGCTCCAGTCTACGTGAATAAGTTCCAACAATATTTTTGGTTTTGAAATATTGATGTATAAGATGGTTGTCACGCCAAGAAGTAATGCAATGTATATTGGAACAGTGGGAATTATTGAGGTATTATTTTGCTTTAAATAATAACGTTTCTATTTTTTAAAAATGCTCCAAATTAAATTCAGTAAAATGCGGCTTTGACTCGCACACGAAGGACACTACGGACACTAGATATGTAATACTATAAAAATGTTGGAATTTTTTTTTGAATTTTTTAGTTTTGACGTTTTTTTTTTGGTTTTTTTGTCATTTATTTTAGTTCTAGAGTTTTTTTTTGGTTTGGCGATTTTCTTCGATGTTAATTGCTGCCGCTTTTGCCGTAACAAAATTTAGCCTTTTTAATATTTTTTCTTTAAATTCGAAGTTACCAATTTAGCATATAATATTGCATTGTATGTATACAATTGCTATTAAATAGTGATTTTTACAGAGGCAATGGTTAAATGAATTTTGCTGTGGAAAATTTGACATGTCAGATGTAAAAAACATGCCAGTACAATTCATGTGAAAAAAGTACAATTTTTTAAAGTTGTTGGTACAAATTTAAAATGTTCGGCACCATCCCTGCTACAAAGTCTCGCAAATATTTTAATTTCTCTCTGCGTTTGCCGAGAGAAATGAATCATGTTAAATCAGTGTTGCCGATTTGTGTGTAATTACACATATCATGTGTAATTTTCACTTGCATGTGTAGCGCATGTGTAATTGATTTTATGTGTAATTCATGTGTAGTTTCGCTTTATATTATATTTTTCCAAAATTAAAATTTTTCCAAACCCTGATATTATCATTAACTGTTTCAGTTTGCAACACTAAGACAATTATTTTTCCGAGCCCTTTAGATTCCAAACTGAATGGCTTCAGAAAACAGAGTTCAAAGGATGGCTGATCAAAATTTCAGATAGAGGAAAAGATGTATCATTTTGCAAATTATGCAATAAAAAACTAATTTGCCATAAGCCAGTCCTTTCGAGGCACATGGAAACAACTTCTCACAAAGCCGCTGCTTCTGCCCTAAGATCTACTTCTAATATTTGCACTGCTTTACAAAATACTATTGCAATTAAAGTGACTATTAAAAGAGCTGAATTAAACCTCGCTGGACTATTAGCTACTAACAACTTGCCATTTATACTAATAGATGACCTTGTACCTGTGTTAAAATCATCAATTCCATATTCAAATATATTGACAGATGTAAGTCTTCATAGGACAAAGGCAACTGCATTAATGAAAAATATTCTAGGTCCAAGTTTTGCTCAAGATTTGTATGACAATCTAAAAAACACGATGTTTTATATTATAATAGATAAAACAACAGATATTAGCTCCATAAAACAAATTGTCATAACAACTATTTTTTACAATGAAAATACATCCAGTGCTCAGTATTCCTTTTTCGATTTTAAAGAATGTATATCATCTACTGCAACCGACATTTTTAATATTTTTAAAAACTCTATTGAAGAAAAGGATATACCTTTTACAAATTTGGTCGATACTCCTAATGTAATGTTTGGACAATACAAAAAAATCAGATATTGTCTTGGTAGCATCAAAATCTTGTTTAAAATTGCCCATTAACTTGGGGTCTTATTTTAATAGAAGCTATATTCGCCAAAAAAAACCTTCAAGAGTTTCAAGAGTACTTCAAAACTGATGTGCAAAAAATATTATCCCCAGCGATTACCAGATGGCTCTCTTATTTCTAAATTTGGAAGAAATCTACATATATTGGAATAGCTGCATATGAATCTTTGTCTAACTGCACTAGTACCGAAAAAAGTTATACTTCAAAACTGTAGAGAGTTTTATATAGAAGCTATTCATCAAATAAAATTAAAATTTGATTTTTCCGATGAAATATATACAATTGTCGACATCGCTCGTCCAAAATTTGCTCAAAACTTTCAGTTAAAGACATTATCTTTGTTCTCAAAAAGATTTCCTACTTTTGATGTTGATTTGCAATTACTTGATAATAAATGGCGACAGCATGCATTTAAAAATTTTTAGATTAAAAAATTCTTTAGGTGAAAGTTTGTTTCCAAATTTACAAAAAGTAATTAAATTTCTATTAATATTACCATTTTCAAATGCATCCGCTGAAAGAATATTTAGTAATTTAAAAAATTGTAAAACAGATTTAAGAAATAAGTTATCTTCAGAAACAATTGCGGCAATTTTTTTTGCCAAAGAAGGAATTCGGAGAAGTGAAAATTAAAACTTCGAACATACGGAAATTATGTATAATAAGCCAGATTGGAAAAATTGATTTTGTAAAAATTAAACATTTTAAAACATTATGGGCATAATTTTGAACAACGCAACGAAAAACAATAACAAATTTGAAATGATTAATTTTCTTTGTTAAAAATTTTAAACTTTTCAATGCCAAAAAATGGAGCATTTTATATGAAGTTAAAATTTTAAATTTACATCCATATGTGTGTATGTACAAATCAACAACTATTTAAAATATTTTTAAATTTGTTATTTTCTGTCACAAAAATTCTGACTGCTGCGTTGCGTTTTACAAAATTATGACTTACATACATTTTATAGAAAAAATACCAAATACTTACATATGTATACATAAAGTATTATTTTTATAATTCCATATGTACCTATGTCTCTAAATGTAATGTTCAAGTTTGAATTACTTTTATTATTTGTTTGTTTTATTTTTTGGTTGAGTATAGTACATATGTACATATATAAAAAAAATCATGTGTAATTTTTCTTCAGATGTGTAATATTGGAAACAGTGATGTGTAATTTCCAAATTCATCATTGGCAACACTGTGTTAAATACAAAAAAGAGTCTCGTGAGTCAGACACTACTACTATATACTACTACCGTTTTCTTGAATATTCGTTTGTTGATTTCGTTTTATTTGCTAGTATTCTTCTACTTGGTTTTATTTTTGTAGTTTAAGTGGACGTTTTTATGGCAAGACCAGACCAAACCACCAAGTACCAATTTCTGCCGCAGATACAACAGCTGCAGTATTGTAGTATATTATGGTAGTAAGGAAGGCCAAGTAAGCAAGCAAGTGAAAAAACAAGTCGTCATCATCGCTCGTAGCCGTAGCCGTAGTCGTCGTCGTTGTAGCATACGGCGAAACAACGGATGACAGACAAAAACAAAAAAAAAAGAAGCACGTAACTAACAGGCAGAACTAGTCGAGAGTAACTTCAGTATGAAATCTTCTTTTGACACGATTAGATCATAGCGGTAACACTGGTCTTGCACACGGACATACGCATAACGTGACGTGTACGTGCACGTTTGCAAACGTTTCGTTATTACAAGTTAATAAACATTTGTAACTATTTTTCATGGGGACTGGATTTTGTTTAAAGAGTTTGATTAAAGCTTTTATTTGTTATAAAAAATTTTTAAATATTTCGTTATACAAATAAATTGTGTTTAATTTGAAATTATTAACAGCAAAAGTAATTGATTTGATTTGGAAAAAAGAAAAAAATGTTTTCTTGTTCTAAAGTTACAACGAAATTGAAACAAAAGCAACTTACAAAATCTTAAAAATAATAGTGGTAATAAAAAATATTAAAAATTATTCATTATAATTTAAAATAAGAAAAAATCCATTAAAAACTACTAGTGTTTGCAAAGTGATAAAAATCAAATTTAAAAGTTTTATGACACATCCAGTTTTAATTTAGAAGAATAAAGCAAAAAAAAAATGAAATATGTAATTGTGAAAAACAAATGTTGTTGAAATAAAAATTTAATTAAAAATTCTTTCAAAATGCCTTGCGTGTTGTTTAGCCATGCAAAAATTTTGAAAAAAAAATATTTAAAGAAAATCATCATCATCATAATGTTTGTTGCTGAAATTTTACAACAAACATGGCTATAAACGTCAGTTTTTTAAATTTTTTTTATTTATTTTTTAAATAAATGTTTATTCTGCTGCCACTCCAACTCACTCAGCAACACATTTTATTAATTTTTTTTTATTTTTTTGCTGGTATTACTGGCAACGATGCCAACTGCTAATGCAACCAAGCGCAACATATCGCCAATGCCTGCCTGTATATCGTTGCAGGTTATACATATCTACATACATATGTACATAGATATACATATGTATGTATGTAGATATGTATGTATGGATTTTATTTAGTTTCTTTAATAAGTATGTATTTGTGTATTGCTAATTTTTAAAATACAGTAATTTTGACAAAAATTTCATTTAAAAGGCTGGAATTAAATTTTTTGATAAATACCTATAGGTACCTATCAACAATTCTAATGATTTGAAAGGATAGAAAGAAAATCTACATAGGTATCTACTCACTTTAAAATATGAAAGTATGCATAAAAAGTCAAAATTAATATTTTAATTTTTTTTAACATATTTGATTTACTTACAAACACATTATTTGTTTTATTAAAAAACACAAAATAAAATATTTTTGAAAAAAGTGATGACCGGAATAATGCAGGGCTATTAATTATCTTCGATGCTTTTATTTCCTTGGGCAGCTGAATTATTAAATGTTTTTTTTTTATTGCAATAAGAATGCAATTTTGATGACGTCATGTGAAAATAAAAGCATATTGTTGCTGCTTAGCTGAAATTGATTTTAATATTTTCGTACCAAAAATTTGTTTGTTTAAAATATTTTGATATTTAATATAAAACCTTTAAAAGTTGAGTGTTAATATTGTTTGTTCGAGCTTGTTTGAAAATATCGTAACTCATAAACGCTGCATTTTTTATTAGCATCTTTGTTTTGTGGAGCAGGGACGATTTATGAAAATTCTATAGCCAACTGAAATTTTTGCTAGAAAACGATATACAGTAGTCATACCTACCCACTGTAAAAATCAGTCATAACTTGCTCTACTGTTTTGCCAAAAGAATACGGTTGTAGCTCTCTTTGTGATATAAGAGTAGTATATGAAAATAAACAGATATTTTCCCTTTTGACCGCCTTTAGAATAAAAAATCCCAGCTAGAACTTTCAATCGTAGAGGAGTCTACTGGGAAACTCATTCAGAACGTTTTTCACTGTCGACGGCGAATTTTTTAATCGCACGGAAAAAACTGTTACATGAGCGGAGATTATTCTATGAACTTCTTCCACAATACAGCGAATGACTCTTATATTAATATCAGAGAGAATCGTATGAGGCTCATGTAGGAATTAACTTGCAAATTGTTAAATGATGAGCCAGCCGTGTAATTCTTATATGATTCATACAGAGATTCGCAAAAGACTCATTTGATGATGGTTTGAATTTGAATTCTTTTGATTGAAGAACCACTACAAACCACGTGTAATTGTTTTGGTTTTAGTTTGTAATTTAAATTTTTTATTACTTTCATTAGACATTTCTAGATTAAAAGGCGACTGTATTCGAAAAAGAAAAAAAAAATGATTAGAAGGTTTTTTAGGGCTTGAATGTTAAACATTGCAAGATTAAAAGACGAGTGTGTCAGGAAATGTGTAAAAAAGTAATAACTAAGAAAAAGATTAACTTTTTTTTGTTATTGTTACTCGTCAGAGCATCATAAGAAGATTCTTTTAGCAGTTGTGTGTTAAACACAATCGTTTAAAAAACGACTTATGCTACTTTATCTATATCTGCTTTATGTATATACTCTTATATAAAATCGTTGTGTGTGTTTGTTTGTAACGCATGATCTCTGAAACTGTAAGAGCTGTGAAGCTGAAATTTTCAACACAGGTGTTAATACCCGTTAGGGTTATATTTGACCCGATAAGTGACCACTGTGTAGAGCTATTTATAGTTAAAAAAATAATAACTGGGGCTAACACAACTTTTGCCGAGCTCAGCTAGTGTTTTATATTTTATACGTATATGTGCTTATGATATTCCTAACCCAAAACAACCTTGCAAAGAAGTCTATAAGGTCATTGACAGCTATCCAAAACCTTCTTCAGATCTGTGTAGCTCTTATTAGTACAAACAAATTAGAAAACATTATTAAAGCATAAATTACTACAACAGCATTTAAAACGTCGCTTCAGAAATTAACTGAGAAGTTAATAAACTTCCACTCTTGAAGTGATTGCTAGTTTACTGTTCGAAAACTTCTAAAAATTGTAATTTATATGTATTTTGGATATACATATGTACATATTTTATTTTATTGGTGCCAAAGTAATCCAGTTCTTTTGGTGTTACGTCAGTTTCAGAAGTTCAGTTCCCACCTTTCATTAAATTAAGTGAAAGCATTGTTGCTATGCGTGATAAATTGACTTACATTATAATTTGTAATGTTGTTAATAATATTCAATAAATAAATGAAATAAAGTTTGATAATATTTATCTGCTCGTCCCATGTAAAAAAATTTTATTATGTTAATTGCTTATTTCCACAAAGAATAGAGCTAAAGGTGGAACACATCATCAATCATATTCGTATGACAAAAATTTCTTAGAAATTAATGCAAAACTCAATAAATTCTACTACATTTACCTTCTTAGCAAATAGAGGTCCTATATTCCATATTCATTTATTTTCTCTTTTTTTCGTTTTACAGTGATACACTAGAGGATTTAAAAAATCTGTAACAGATTTGGTTAAATGAAATATTGATTAAGAAATATTATTCATCAAATTAAAAATATTTTGGTTATTGTTAAGCTAAGAATAGATTTTCACAAGGCAAGAGAGAGTTTTTGAAAATCTTAAATTGTCCACCTATCCGGAAATGTTTAATTTTCGTCAACTAAAATCCAAAAGGCCGTAACAACCAAAAAATTCAAAATAAACTATTTGATTCATTGTGATGTGATTAACCAAAGTACATCTTTCCTTAAAATTTTACTCACATATGTTCAAAAATACCGATTTTATTTATTATTCATTTTGTTACCTGAGAAATAAGTAGTCTTGAATTTATAAGGGTTTTTGCTTCTCTTGAGGGTGGCGTTGGCTGAAGTATGTGTTCTACAAAACCGAAGTTAATAGGGTCGAGCAGGATGTGCGTTAGTGTCCCTTTGCATCAGTTGTTGAACTACAGCGGCTTTAGCAGACACTAATCCTAATGTATCATCAGACCACCCTCCTTATTTGGTAAATAGGTCGCAGAATTATCGGCGAAGTAAAATAAACAATAAAATGGCTACTAAACACACCTTAAAAAAATTTAATACGCCTCATTGACACCAGAGGCGCTGCAACACTGCATTATTAGAAACGAGCAAGAAAGCAGAGTTGTAAAAGAATAAAGCTTTCCTCTATCTCTTCCTGTCTTCTCTATCACTATCCCTTTCCTAAAGAAAGTAACATCTAGTAATAGTAGTAGGCATTCATTGTCTGAGTGATACTTCACAGAGAAAACAGTGCCTACTAAATACCTCATAAAATAGAACAAAACAAATAAGAATTCTCTATGATTTTTTTTCAATAAGCAAATCTTATTAATTTCATAGGGAAAACCTTTTCGAAAAAATCAAGAAGAAATCTTCTAGTTTTTATTAGGTTATCTTATTGATTTTTCCAATAAGGTTTTCTTATTGTTTTTATTAGGCGACCTCATAAAAAAAAAAAAAAAAAATTGCGTCTTTATTCTCTGTACTTATGTATTTTCATTTAAATTCTATACCTTATACATATGTATGTATGTTTGTAGTATATTGTAGATGTTATTTATTTATACATACATACATACACATGTTATATTCTTAACTAACTTACTCACCAAGTATTGAACCAGCAAACTTCTGACTGAGAGGCAATCACTCTAACCAATATGCTAACAAGGAGCCTGAATAACCACTGAAATTATTGTGCAAACATTCTTATACAAAAATTCAAAAGATCATGAAAAAATTGTCTCTATGTATATCTATAGCAGTGTCGGGCAGATTTTTGAAATCCTATGCACGCGTCTATAGGAAGCACATATGAGACATAGGAAAGTGTATTGTGTCTGCCCCACACTGATCTATAGAAACGAAATAACAACAAACCTAATAAAATCAAGAAGATTTCCTTATTAAAAAAATCAATAAGATGCTTTAAACATAATCATATAGGAACCTAATAAAATCAAGAAGAAAACCTTTTTAAAAAATTAATAAGGCAACCTAATAAAATCAATAAGAAATCCCTATAGTTTACAATTTATAAGAAAACCTAATAGAATCAAGAAGTTTTTCTCTATGGCTTGTTTTTTGATGCCAAAAATAACGGAAATTGAGTAAAAAAAGTTGAGAATAATAAGATTACTTTTTGATTTTATGTGGCTTTCTTCTTGATAAAATTAATAAGATTTACTACATAAAAACACAAATTTTAGGTGACGATTTGAAAGATGTTTAATAATCGGCTAACTCAGTTTAATGGTATATATTAGTGGTAGGGTGGTGTGGTTTATATAATAATAAATTATATAATTTTACTTTATAAGGTTGTAAGCAAAGATTTTTGAATATCAAAATTTGTCTGCAATATTGTTTGGGAAAAATAATACCTATTTTGAAACTCGAGTGTTCTCCACACAATAACTTTGGGAAAGTAGTTTTTTTGTTTGTGTTTTTTTAATCGATGGGATTAAAATCTACTGTTCTATTGCACTTAACATTATTGTGCCCGATCACAGTTTCTTTTTAAGCTCATTGTGCTTTTATTATATGTATGTCTGTATGTACTCTCGTGCTGATAGAATTTGTTTAGAAAAAGTATAACCATATAAAAATTACCCAGTTTGTTAAGAGAAAAGGTGGAAACTGTATGTACTGGTATTTAATTTTTCAGAGTTTTATTTCGATTCGTTTCAAATGTAGCACACTTTTGTTCAAATATTGAATATTTATTTACATTAACATTAAGTGTTGCTGTATTTGTAGACAAATACACGCATACATTCATACATACATATGTATGTTCATTTGTATAAATGTGTATATGTACGTGCTGCTACTGCTGTTGCGCTTTTACCAACACTGTGAACGTTGTTATTTTTGTTTGTAGAAATTTTTTTTTGTTTCAGTGTTTTTGATTTTGCTGACACGCTTACTGACTTTGCAATACAATTGTAAAAAAAAAGTTTTCCATGACTTCATTCCCATACATAAAAACTAAACAACTTTGGTATAAAAATTCTGCCATTCTACACGCCATTCGAATTAATACAACGAGCACATACATACAAAGAAAGATACTTGCATACACAGATGCACACACACACATATACACACAGATGCATGCTTGCTTGCATACAGTTTCCTCCCCAACTGTCAAGTAATTGCAGTTATCGTTATTTTTTCTGGCTTTATGCACAAAACATATGTTTTCTTCATCTTGTTCTCCCAAACGAAAAAAAGAGAGCCAGTTACTTGCTCACTTTGGATAACTGTAACAGCTGGAATTATTTTACTAAAGCTACTCGAAAATTAAAAAAAAATAATAATAACTATTAAACAGGACTGCCATATTGTTAATTTAAAGTTTTAGAAAGTTTTGCATTAGGCATTTTCGTTGTTTCTTGAATTTGAATTAGGTTTCTTGACCTACATACATATATATGTACATATGTATGTATGTATACAAATTTTGTTTCTTTGTTTTTTGATAAGCCAATAAATGTTAGTTAAATAGTTACAGATATTTTAAATAAACATTTGGTTTGGAAATAATAGAATTTTGTTTATTATTATTATTATCTTGAAAAATTAATGCGTACCATGATTTAAATATATATGTACCTATGTAAGTCTAAAAATATGTACTTATATACTTAGGTTGCATTATTTATTACCTTGTACTTAAAAGCATTATTATCTTGCACTTTATAAAAATGTGTATGTAAAATGTATGTAGGTACCCTGTAGATAAAAGGAGTAGTATGTGGTCAGAAACATACTAGTTGCTTTTGAATTCAGACTGGTTGCACATCTGTTTTTTTTCATACAACGAACTATCGACTTTTACATTGGGTTGTCATACGAGCACAACTAGTTGTTTTGTGTAGAGTTGCATACTACTTGAAGGACTAGTTGCTGTTATACTAGTTTATATCAATGCCTGTTATGGATAGTTTTGTACTATTATTTTATGAAATAGTTTTATACCAGTATTCTATAAAACAATTCATTCAAAACATAAAAACTCAACAATGAAAAACACTTACTGCGTATTTAAATTTAAATGAAACTTATCCGCCGCCAAGATAAAATATTGTTGAGAGTTAAAACACTGATCGATTTGTAATGACGCAGAAGACATTCAAATTCCTTTACAAAAAATTTTATCAAATACATACACACACACACATGCTGCATTCCATTTTACAATGGAAATATTGCACAAGCAAAAATTCTTTTTTTTTCCATGTTGTTTACATGACAAAAAAAGGGAGAGAAAGAGACAGCGCGTCGCTTGTAGAGAAGTGCAGCCGATATTTCATCAAGCTTCTTAGTTCTGTCTCTTTATAACTAGTATAGGACTGTTCCAAAACGTAACTACTCCAAAAATTAGCAACAGGGTATGTATATATGTATGTATGTACATCTGTATATTTCTAAAATGTAGGCTTACACATTTTATTAAAAAGATAACTGTTGTGCTTAAGTATTTAATTTTTTTTTACTTAAAATGTTTCCTACTCTCTAAGTGTTAGATACTTATGTAAAAAACAAAACGGTGATTATTATACATTTTTTAAAATATTTGTTGACTAATTCCTATAATATGCTTTTAAATGCTTTATTTTTTATCTCTTGTTTTCCTTTTTTTTACTAAAGGTGTAGTGTCAATACTGGTATTATATTTATATAATGGACAGCTGCCCTTTTTTCTGATGCTAACTTTGTATCATAGTCAAGTTTCGTAGAAATCGGTTAAATAAAATATATTCGTTAATTATAAATAATTAGTTGCAATGTTAAATTTTAAAATCCAAAAATGTTTGCTCAATTTCATAGGAATCGATGGGGCAAAAATTTTATATACTCGCATTAAATATAAAGGGGCGCCCACTTTTTTAAACATACATATATTTTTTGTCACAACAAAATTATCGGACATGCATCAAGTTTCCTAGCAATGGGTTGTATGTATGTATATATGTATACATATGTACATATATGCATAAAATCTAAATAAACAGTTATTAAAAACGAATTCGTTAAGAAAACTTTTAAAGAAATTGTACCTACATATCGTTCTGAATTTTTACCGATATGTCGTTACGTAGTTGTGTGAACCGTTTCATAAACAAGTAGTAATTAAAAAATCAAAAAACCGTACTGCGACCAACTTTGAACCGTTAAATATCCTAAATGGTCATGCAAAATGAAAAATCATAAGACAAACCTAAAAATGATTTTAAAATACCTGTGGAATGATACCCATTTTGATATACATAGTTCGCCGACTTACTTTTTCGTATTTACAAAATGGCCTCTGTTGGCGGCCATATTGAGTTTTGACTACATATATAGTGGTGCAAAGGAACACACATATCTACATACATACATACATACATACATACATACATACATACATACATAGGCTGATAAACATAATACTCTTCTTTGCGTCGCGCAGTCGGGTAAGAATTTAATGGGCGTTCCTCGGTCCATTTTTACGAATCCAAGATCGTGCCGTAGCAAGAGCCCAAAGTATGTGGCAAGTGTCTCATGATTCGAATAGGTACAGTTTTATAAAATTTAATATTAAATTTTCATGACATGCATCTGCCCACTTGTTTAAACCTTTGATTGCATCATTGTAAGATCCTAAAGGATTTGTTAGCCGACTATAATGGAATGTAACTGCAACGGTAGAAAACAGCTGGTCGATATTGTTATGTGAAAAGTAATGTACAGATTCTTATATTCCGGATACATCTCCATAACCATTCTCATTACTTTTCACATAATAATATCGATCAGCTGTTTCCTACCGTTGCAGTTACATTCCATTACAGTCGGCTAACTCAAGATGTGTGCAAAGTTTCGCAGTAATTATAGAACAAAAAATTAACAAATTGTTCACCTTCTCGGTTAAAAAATATGGTACCACGGCTCTAATCGCCGCATTCGATAACGAGCTGATTTGATCACGATTTTTTCAGTTTGAGATTATGGCATTCGCTATCGGGCAATGTAATTATATGGTTCGATATAGAATGCCATACTCTCAAACTATAAAACGTGATCGAATCAGCTCGTTATCGAAAGCGACGATTAGAGCCTTGGGGGTATACTCTGTATTTCGAAACGAAAGCAAATTCTTTCGAGTTGTAATGTTCACATCATACAAATTCTAAAGCATTTTCTTTCGTTTCGAATTACAGAGTAGATCCTGGTTTTAATTTTTTGGATTAGTGAAAATTGGAACAGTCAAATGACTGCTAGTAACAGTTTTTTTTTAACATAAGTACGAAATCAATAACAACATAACAACAATAACAAATCCTTTTCAAAACATTATGCAAAGTAAAAAAGTTAAAATTTGTATACTACAAATATTAGGTTGTTCCTGAGGTAGACAGACATATCGTCTGAAGCAGAAGTATTCCTCATATCGTATTTTATTTCATTGAAAAGTTACACATACATACATACATACATATACCTCTGCTACACTTAGCTCATGAGAGAAGAAACTTTGGTAATGTCTTTATTGTAAATTGAAAACTTTAAACTCATTTTCTGACAAACAATCTTTTGAATTTATAGCTATGTTGCAATAAATATTATTATTTTATGTTTTTTACAACGTACTTGTGAAAATTATGTAACGAATGATATGAGTATGGTATGAAACTACCTTGCAATGGGTTTTTACTCATTATATTTTTATTAGTATGCGTACGCTTCAAATAATTCTAACATTTCTATTTGATGTCACAGGCTGAAGCATTCTTAATGCCCAATGTAATGTGAGTGATTTAGTTCTGTAGAGTATCATCATTAGAGTTAATTCCTCATGAACATTTTATTAGCAGCTGTAGACCAATATTTTTATCAGAGTTTAAAATTTTAAATACATAGTTAAAATTCGATTTTATGTTAATAAAAAATAAAGTGAAAATTACGCTCCTAATGTGATTTACCTCTACTATACGTTAACTTAAAAAGGAGAAGAAAAACATTATTCTTATTCTTTTGGATTCCCTATAAAATTTTAATTTTCTAAAATCTGCGATTTACAAGACATCTATTTTCATTCAAATATGCAGGCCTGCTCTCCAAATCGCTTTTTGTGAAAGTGATCTTAAATCACTAAAAAAGTGTTTTGTTCATAAAAATTTTTGAAATCCAGTCATATCAAACCATTAAAATATACATGGCGTTGCGCTCTTGCTTTCTTAATCACTAAACGATTTTAGTGATTTTTTCTCGCTGTGATTTAAATTTTTCGATATGTAGCGAAAACATGTAATTTTTCCTACTAAAGATATGGTCACACGTGGCA
The DNA here is from genome assembly GCA_944452675.1 of Tachina lurida. Classification (NCBI taxonomy): domain Eukaryota; kingdom Metazoa; phylum Arthropoda; class Insecta; order Diptera; family Tachinidae; genus Tachina; species Tachina lurida. The sequence goes on along the minus strand of OX101754.1, from coordinate 38,259,688 downwards.
AATATTTGCCCAAAAAAGCGTAATCACTGAATACTATTAGAAACTTTTTTGATTAATTTTATTAAGTCAAACAATTTCATACATATGTACATATGTAACTAAAGCTATGTACAGACGGTAGTCAGATCTTACAATATTCCCAGTTAAATGTACTCAAAATTTCTTACAACCGTGTGAACTGGCAATTTTTGTCAGACGTCGTTGCCAGAAGAAGCATTGTCAGTCCATTGCAAGACTAGCAGTTGACAACAAATAGTCAGACATCTTACAATCGTGTGAACACATTGCAAAATTATTGCCAGATATTTGTCAGACATTTTAATAGTGTCAGATGGGCAACACCGTACACGCTAGATTTTAAAGAAAAAATATATAATAAAATATAAATAATAAAATATATTTATGGTCCATAATAATTTATATTTTCACTTTTTACATTTAACACTACCACAAACTATTGATACTTAACGATTTCTAACAAGTGCTTTGAGTCTGGCAACGCATAGCAACATGTCTGGCAATTTTTGCATATGACAACCGTATGAACTGACAATTTTTCCACTGGCGATTTTGTCAGATGAATTCATTGTCATACAACCGTCTGGCAATAAATTGTTAGATTTTCTGACAAATTTGATACAACCGTGTGAACTGGCAATCTACCTTTTGCTGCCGATTTCTCGTTGCCAGTAAAATAAAAATAAAAAATAAATAAAGTGAAGAGAAATTTTTAAATAATAAATTTTAATTTTTTTTAACTAGGATTCTAATGAGTTATTCGTGAATTTTCATAACATATGCAACAATGTACGCAGATTTTTTTTTATACAAAAATTGTATTTCCTCTAACGTCTACATTTGTGTCCAGCCCCCTTATTCTGTAATTCGCTAAAGCTAAAGCTAAATTCGATCGCTAAAATGATGAACAAATACAAAATTAAAATTTTTTGGTGATGACATAAAAGAGTAAAATTTCCAGTTATGTATATTTCAAAGCAATACACGTTTAAAAATTGTATTTGAAGCCGAATATGGGGCCAGTTTTGTTGAGATAAATGGATCACGAGCTGTAGGATAGTTTTCAAATACAATAACAGGGCTTATAATAAGCTGGTGTGTGATGTTTTTCATCTTTTTATTATTACATGATACATATTTGGTCCAAATGTAGTGGAGCTATATAATCTATAGATCTTACATTATTAAAATAATGAAAGCGGATTATAATTATCGCTATCCAATTTTTAGCGAGAGCCGTTTAAAAGTTATGGTAATTTATTTTTGGGTGAAAAGTTCAATGTGCATGGCCGGTTTGCACGCTATCAGTGCAATTTTTAAACACATGTGCTTTTTATGGACAGTCTATCAGAAACTGCCGGTGGTGCGAATAAAATAAATACCTTCGACGCCCCACAATAATAATTATTTATGATATTCTTTTGAGGTAAATTTGTTAGTGGCAATAATCGCATAAAAACAAAATTTATATGTCATAAATAAATATATATATGTATATATATACTATATATATTCATGCTCCATGTATCCGTGATAGGACTTAATAAATTCAGTAGACCCCAAATGCAAGACACTAGTGCAAGATAATAATTTCCACCATCAGTTAATAATTAGCTACAACAATAATGAAATTCAATAGAAATAAAAACTCATTTAACATTTCATGCAAACAAATAAATATTTGCATGAACAAATTTACAAAACAAACAAACGGCAACTCTATGCCTTACAGCTATGCAGTTTTTCTGCTTCACTTCCTTTAAAACAAACAAACACACACACATAAACGTACACCGACAGTCGAACGAACTAGTTAGTGCTCTTCTATTTTATGCATCAGCTGTTTCCTTTTTCTCACGCAGCGGTTATTACTTTGACATCTGATTTGACTTGAAAGAGAATCATAGCAAAAAAAAAATAATTATGTATAATGCAAATAACTATAAAAAAAACATTTTGTGTTTAATATCAAATAAATGATGTTATAGAAAAAATGAATTTTTACCTCAGCCTCTGACACTTCAATGTGATATGATGATGTGATGTATTTTTTGTTTTGTAGTATTTAAAAATCGAAATTAAACTTTATTTATTTTCGTTTAATTTTTTAAAGCAATTTTTTATTACCTTTTAAGCACAAACCAAATATTTTATATTATTATCTCTGCTCTTTAAATGTTCGTGTTTTGTTCTCGCTGTAGTTTTAATGACTGTTTGACCTTTAACGTTGGATTTCATTTATGTGGAGTGGTTTTCAATATGAACTTAATGTTAATGTTTTGTTTTTGTTTGAATTGCTGCTGTCGTCATACTACAACGAGTATTAAGTCCTCTCTTGGATCTAAAAAGGAGAGTATGAATAGAATTATTTATTATTATTATTTATTTAATGTTTATTTTAGCACATACATACATATAATTAATTTAATTAAAAAAAACACGCTTAAAATTTTATATCACAAGGAAATAGTTCTACTACAAAATTAATTCAATGTCGAATATCCTCCAATATTGTTAAAAATTATCAAATTGCTCAAAGTCCACAGATTTTATATATTGTAATATTTATTCCATATGTCGTATTATAGATATAAATGTTAAAAAATTAGAGATAAAATTAGTTATGATGCAGTATCATATCAAAAGTTTCTGCTTTGAGGTAGAATAGGTTTCCTGTCTGGCGAAAACTTTACTCGGAGGCCAAATTCAATATTATATTTCCGATATATTAATTTGATTAGGTAAATCAGTGCCTCAAGCGTTTTATATATGTCAAAAACCCTTGTCAAAAAAAAACCTTTGTAATTGGCACATCCGATTTTGGCAGCGCGATTTTTATACCCTTCACCAAAAATGGTGAAGGTTTGTCATTCCGTGTGTAATTTCCACAATATTAATATGCGACACATAAATTATATATAAGTATACATATTCTGCATTCTTATGAATAGGGAAGACGAACAAGCGATGTCCCCCTGTCCATCCGTCCATCTATCTGTATGTGAAATTGTTTTTCCGAAGGTACCAGAAAAGCTAGGGACTTCGGTCTTGAACTGGTGGATCAGAAATGTTCCGAAATAAATTGGTTTTGAAAACCAGCAAAATCGGAAAGACGGTTTCAGAGCTGTAAAGCTTAAACTTTTTCTTGGCACATAAAAGTAACCAGCTAAAACTAATTTTGGGTTTTTTTTTAATAATTATTATTATTATTATTATAATTGAACCTATTTTATATTGAAGTTAGAAGTAAATTGATATTAAAAATCAAAAGTAAACAACAAGACGGTTCCAGGGTTGGAAAACGGAAAGCTTTTTTTATATAAAAGTAACTTAGTAAAATTAATTTTTTCATTTTCCTCTATAAATTAAACTTTTTTTATATTTAGAAAGAAATATTTTAGCAAAAGAAATCAGAATAAAACAAATGATTCCAGGGCTGAAAAATTTAGTTTTTTTTTGTATATAAAAGTAACCACTGCTTGGTTTCTGTAACTTGTGAGAAATTCTTTTATCGACAAAAATTAAATAAATGTCCTATTTTACACAGTGTTATTCATATAAAAACTTAAATAAACTTGCAAAAAATATCAAAATATATTGTATTTTTCTTTGCGTTTCACAGGATGATAATAGTTTTTTCTGCTCGAAATATTGTCCCATTCCTTTCAGAAACGAGGCACAGGTCAAATTAATTGTTTGTTTTTCTTTAGTAATTAAATGTAATTGTAATTGATATTAAAAAAAAAAGTTCGACATACAAAAATTGGAAAAATTAAAAAACAGCTCCAGAGCTGGAAAACTTACTCTTTTTCGTATATAAAAGTAACTAAATAAAACTAATTTTATTATGAAATGAAATTAGTTTAAAATTAAGAAAAATCTAGGGTTGGAAAATTATTTTTTTTTTGTATTTAGGAGTAACTAAATAAAATTCTAAATAATTCTTCTTTCCTTTTAATTAAACACATTTTTAATATTAGGAAGTCCTTAAGAGTTCTTTTTTTATTTTTTAAATTTTTATATGAAAAGCTAATTTACGTACGAAGCTTGTGTTCTAAAATATAAATTTTGGTATATGGATACGTATTTAAAATACAGAGTGCAGAATAAAATATTCAACTATTACTAATAAAAATATTTGAGCCTATTTTTGTCGAAAAATACACCACAAATTACTTTAGAGCAAAAAATAAATAATCCCTTTTTTTCACAAAACAAATACTCGTATGTATGTGTTAGTGATGCACGAATATCGTATTCGTATTCGAATTGTCGAATATGCGGCCAGTTTTAGATATTCGTATTCGCCAAATTCAGACGAATACGAATACGAATATTTTTCCAAACAAATTAAATAAATAAATGCATAAATCCTAAACGAAATATTAGTTTGTACAAATCCATTAAACTTTTTATAGAAATTTGTGCTTTGTATCATTTTAAAATATTATTTAATGACGATCATTAAAATATTCGGTAGTTTTTATTAACTTTAAAGTACGCCAACAGGAGTACGAAGTCCTTTTTCATAAAATTTTTTTAATATTTCATATTACAGGCGTAAATGGAACCCCAATTCAATGTCTATAAATTTCACATACAATATTCATATTCGCGAATATCGTTTCAAATATTCGTATTCGTATTCGCGAATATCAAAAATTGATATTCGTTACATCACTAATATTTATGTATCAGAGAGCTGTATGAGTTGATTCACTTTCGCTCTCCATTCACTATTACAATGGTTTTGTTCTGTTTTTTAACATCAGTATGTACTAATGCTATTGCTTGCAGTGTTTCCTCTATAACAACTGACTGTCATTAACTCACTCTCTTTTTTTAAGTGTTGTTAGTAAAAATCAATAAAAATTATTACTGTTGTTTGATTGTTTTGTATAGCAATCAAATAAGTTAATAAAACATGGCGTATTAATTAATAGTTTTTCTCGTATTAAAACAATTTATAAAATAAAATGGGGCTAGCTATTTTATTTTATAATATTACATAAAACTATATTTGTCAGAAGGGGTTTTAAGAAGTATTAAAAACAATCATACTGGTTCATTGCTTTGGTAAATCATATGAATGAATAGAGATTGCAAGCAGTGGCATGCATTTATTAACAACAGTCTCATTGATATGAATCATGCAATAGCATCATTCATTAATTTAATGTTTAGTGCTACCTTAATATTCATTTTCGAAAATGCAAAATTATGCCGTTTGATTTTTAATCATGCAGATCACTGGTGTGTATGTACTTTTGTATGTCTGTATATACACTAGTGTTGTTAATTATTCGTCTTTTATATTTGTTCGAATGAAATTTCATGATTTTTTCTTGTTCGAACAGATGAATAGTTTTGAACTTTTATTCGAATATTCGAACGAACAAAGAATAAAAAGATTTATTCGAATAATTTTAAAAAAGTTTGCAAAAAAACGACACGCATGTGTATTAGTTTAATTTTTTTTATTAATTAAAAAGAGAAAAGTAATTCATTACACGAAAAACAAATAATTTTAATAGCAAACTCAGAAATATTTTTAAATAAAAATATTAATAACAAAAATTAAAAGTTTTTAAAAATCTCCGACGAAATTGACGCTGTAGCATAAGTTACGAACTCTATGATCCACTAATATTGTTGGAGTAAGAGAATTACAAAAAAGAAAAGAGTAAATTAATATATAGAAAATGTATGATAACTTCCAATCCACTAGACCGATTTTCTTCAAGTATAGACTAGAAGATACATGATCACGTCACCTTTCAAACCAACAAAACTTAAATCGGTCAAGCCGTTTGGGAGCTACGGCGTCAAAGACACAGATTCAACAGAATATATCTAAGAAAGATGTGGTATATTCTAAATGTTGGATCTATTTTCTTTAAACATAGCTAAAAATACTCCCGATTAAGTCACCTTTCAAACAGAAAAACTATATCAAAATCGGATCAGATGTTTGGTCTGTACGTGGACTCTTACATACAAACAGATACGTGCGTTATTTATAATTCGATGCTTAAGGCTTTTGACTAGAGAAAAGCCGTTTATTTTCTAAACTCTTCATCAGGAATTGTAAGACACCATCTAATTTTATTTAAGAAATATTATCTTTTCCAGCAAGAAAACAAAAGATGCGCTTAGCGAATATATACAAATAAACTCAGGCCGGGCTTACATCTGTGTGCCATGTGCCCCAAAATGCGTAACCACTAATTAATAATAAAAAACTGATTGATTCAGACATGTATTTATTGATTTAAACAGTTTCCAATCATGTGGAATTCTATTGTCAATTAGTTATGTATAAAACTATTTAACTAAATATGTTCGTTCGAATAAAAATTGTAAAAAGTTGTTCGAATATTCGAACAATATTTGTTCGAATGACAGCACTAATATACAGCATACGTACGTGAAGGGTATATAAGATTCGGCACAGCCGAATATAGCATTCTAACTTGTTTCATTTAATAGTTTTTTGCGTGTGCCCTGTGCACATATAGATACACATATATATACTACATACATACATACATACATATGTATGTACATATCGCTCATTTACTCTAAGAACGTTATAACTCAAAAAACTTGTATGCCAGAAAACGAGTTTCAAATTTTCAATTTGCACACAAAAATATAAATTTTATATATATGTAAATACGGCACACATTTTTTGTCGTACACTTTTAAGTATCTTATCGTCCACCAATATTGGTGAAACATATATGGTTTGAAAGGTATTTTTTTTTTCAAATTTCTTGGATCAAAAGCAGTAAAAAGCGATTTAAATTTGCTGGAAAAAAATACGACTTTCTTCTTTGTCAATGTGTCAAGTGTAGGGTTTCTAATTTCCCGGACTTTTCCAATTCCCGGGAATCGAGAAGTAACTTGTTTTATTCCCGGGAATTCCCGGGAAATTCAAAACCATATGAATTTAATTAAATGACCTCAATAAAAAATATAATTTTATGAAAAAATATACAACATTCAAATTAAAAACAAAACAACTTTATTCGTTCATTTCACAAACAACAATATTTAAAAAACAAAACAAAAACAAATAAATTCATATGATTTGAGTTATAGTATGGATGGAAATTCCATCTACATCTCCCAATCTAGATACTATTTTCTATAAAGACTTTTTAGGTTGAAAATATTTCGTAACGCTTCAAGTTGTGGGAGTCACCTCGGAAAATTCTATTACATCTGCTGCCATGCTTATATTATGCATCGTTACAGAGTTGTATTTTTAAGTAATAAAACAATAAACAGCTGTGTAAAAACAGCAAATTCCAAAAACGGATGTATTAAATTCCCGAAAATTCCCGTTAAAAATTTCCCGGGATTTGTAAAAAAATAATTCCCGGGAATTCCCGGGATTTTTTTCCCGCGTAGAAACTCTAGTCAAGTGGTCTAATTTAGACCACCGGGCGATCCTAGTATCCATAAAAATTACAATGTGTCCGTCCCACTTTTGGAAATTAAAGAGAAATCGGCAACACTGGTCTTATTGTTTGGTAGCATAAAAAAATATGAATATACATATTTACATATTTATGATGATATGGGTGTTAAAACCACCAAGAGCCGCATTTGTTCAGTATGGACGTGAGTATGTACTTTGATATAAACAAAATTACCTTCGAATTTTTATTTTATTTCGCTTTCATTCAATAAACAAACCGTAAACCACAAAAAAAAACACGGCTATCAGAATCATCTTTGTCATTTTCATTTCTACCATCGTCGTCGCATCTTTATGGTCAGGCTATCAGCAACAATATCTACCAGGCCACATTGTGGCCCATACATGTGATGAAATCTTTCAAACAAACAAGAATAATTTTTATAAATGAAGGTTAAAGAGACGGAAATAATATGTTTATGTACATACATACAAACATATAATAAAATTACATACATACAATTCATACATATGTATGTATGTATGCATGTCCATATATATTTTTAAACAAAATAATAAAATGTGTATGCTTTATGGCTTGGATTATTTTTTTAATGGTCAGCATTTTATATGTATATTTTTTTTGCTTAGATAACAAAAATTGAAGCTAAACAGAATAAAAGTAAAAAATTTTGAAAAGAATCAAATATGTACAAAAATTATGTCGATTATAAAAATTAAACATACGAGGATGTACATATTAAACGTCATAATCATATCCATTAAGCAAACGTAAGCTTTTCCAATTATCCTTTGTTCAGACTAGGGATGCCAATCGGGATCGATTTTTGGAAATCCCGGGATTCGGGATTTATAAATCCCGAATCTACTCAAAAATTTTAAATTCATACATAAGTTGCTTTCTGCAAGTTCAACAGATACATATGTAGTCCTAAGTTCGCTAAGAGGAGTATGGTTTATTAGTGTGCTGTCCTTCTACTCTGCAACTCGAATAAAACTATAATTGAGTCGAACTCATTCAGTCGGCCGTTTTTGACACAAACCTTTGATCAAACCCATGTAATTTAAATAGATCATAGGTTTGTGTCAAAAACGACCTAAACGGTCTAACGAAAATAATTTTGAACTGCAATTTAAAATAACATACATTCACACTATTCACAATTTTTTAGACAAAATAGTACGCATTATTCTGTAAATATTTCTCGCTTTTACGTCAAACCTACTTTTTATTTGCTACTTCAATTGTAAGGAGCTGTCAATAGTACTCAATTGTTACCGAAAAGTGGATAAGGGTTGAGGAGTCGATATACAGAGTTATACACTGCAATTATGAATAAATTTCCGCAAGAAATGTCTCCCTTTTCCATAATTTTTTTTGTTTTCCCTATTATTTGCTACTGTTTGAAATTATTCCCCGGGCAAAATTTCTCATGGAATTTTATTCATAATTGGCCTTATAATATAGAATAAGACGCAATAAATTTGTCAAACTTATTGAATTTTCCAAATATTATTTTCCTTCCAAAGCTCATATGCTTTTTTTTCGTTTTCAAAATAATTCTTAGTTGTATATTGTATCACCTTTGATGAAAATAACCGTGAGAAAGTAGTTAATTTATTTTGCACTTGTTGTTAATTTATAAGAAATATGCCACGAATAGTCATTAAATCGTTAAAACTGCAGGTATAAAACTGTATGGGACTTTTAAATATTATAAAAAATACCATAAAATCAACGAAAATTTTAATTTATTAAGTTTTTTATATAAAAATTGCTAAGAAATCGCGAAAAAGAAATCCCGGGATTGAATCTTACAAATCCCGGGATTTGGCAAATGCTCCCGGGATTTCCGGGATCGGGATTTCCCGTTCAGACACAAAACAAAATACATACATACGTATGTATATTCGGAGTTGCGTTAGCAACAATTTCAGCAACATTGTTGCTTGTGTATGTATGTATATAATATTGATGATCAGGGACAAGGACTTCATGCATTTAAAAAAGGTATTTTAGACGCTTAAAATATGACATCAAAAACGCAAAATATGCACTATAAACAATAAAATATCCAAATATTTAAAAAAATTTTTGTTCAACAGAAGAGTTTTAAATTTACATAAAACTAATTAAAGATATAAAAATATTTTATTTTGTCAATAGGTGCATGTACAAGCCTTTTATATTAAATTTTTATACAAGATAAATATGATGTAACGATTTTTTCTGCAAACACACATTTTTCGAGATATGTTTATATAGAAGTAAAGGGGCGATACGTAACTAGAAAAAGAAAAGTGTTGTTATATGTTTATTTTAATTTAAAAATTTTATTTTTTATATTTTCGAATGTGAAGTTCTATCAATTTGTTCTTAGTAAGCAAATGAAAAAGGCCTTGCAACATCTGTGGAAATAATCGGCTGAAATTTAAATAATTCTTTTTATATAATGTTATATATTTATTTAACTTAACCATTACAAGGAATTGAATACTAGCTTTTCGATTTAAAAACAATATCAAGTTTCCGCAGAATTGTTTCACTACTTGTACAATCCTTATACAATTCTACAACAATGCAAGCGAATAAAATTGCCAAAAAAAAAACAGTTACATTAATAATTTTTCAACAATAATATATTGTGAAATTTGAATATTTGACAAAATATGACGCAAAAGCATATATTTATGAGACAAAAATACGCATTTATGACCTCATTATGCAAAAATATTCATTTTCAGCAAAATATGCAAAAATATGCACTAAAAATCTATGCCATTTTCACGCAAATTCAATGTTTCGTAAACATATTTCGTTCTTGCCATTATCAGGGTTAAAAGAAAAAACATGCATTTGCATGAAAACCCTGTCTCTGTTGATAATATTGTGATACATATGGGTATTCCAGAAAAAGGCTAATCAAAAAACTTTTTTTACTCAAAAATTTTCGTTTTGTTTTTAATAATAAAAGCAGCTTTAATTTTTGAAATATTTTGACCGATATATGCGACTGTAAAATGAACTGTTTTTTGATGATCTTTTTTTAGCGATTATTTAAAGTAATAAGTATTATTTTTTTTGTAATTTACAAATTTTATACTAACAATAAACTTACGCATTAGCTCAAAAAAAGAATAAATTCAGTAAAGTGCAAGTCAAAATTACATTAACTGATAGAACACCCTTTACTTAAAATTCTGTATAAAAATACACTAACTTTACAAATTTCAAGTGTATATACATACAATTGTATGTATATTACATGGAATTTTAAAATTTTTCGTTGCTCGTTTTGGAACACCCATTAATTTTTAACTCTCATGTATTTGTTGTTGTAGCGGCCAAAGGTCTATACATTGTGTCCAAATTTCAGGTCCGTAGCTTTTACGGTTCTCGAGAAAATACCCTGTGACAGACAGACGGACAGCATAGCGAAAACAATAGGTTCCTTTTCAACTTTGGTGTTCGGAACCCTAAAAACGGAGTTCTATTAACGGAAGTTTTTTGAGTTTGCTTTCACTTATACCTTAATGTCGTATCTGTCGCATAAAATCAATATTTATTAATTTTTTTTCAGCAGTAAATAAGCATTTGCTACAATGAAAGAATTTTCGGCCTAAATTCTATGAGTTTCGACATTAATCTAATGAAAAATTCATTAAAATTCAACCAACGTCACGCTTCGTTGGATTAATGAAACCAGTCTCGTCACAATTATTTTATTGAAAACTTCATCAAATTTATTTAACAGTGTAATTAATGCAGTGCTATAACTTCATCGAAACAATAAAATAATTTCATGAAAAGAATGAAATAACTTAAATATAAAGGGATTTCTTAATACATAATTAGAAAATATTGTTGTCATAAATCCAATAAAATATTCTTACGAAACCAGAATACATACCAATAAAGCAATTCTAATGAAATTCTTTCACAATATTCAAGAACTTTTCATTGGACTTGTGAAATTATCATTAGATTTGTGAAAAAATTTTAATGAAATTGTTTCATTGGACTTATGAAGCAAAATTCTTTCGGTGTAGTGTTTAATTTCTTTTAAATTAAAGTTTAATTTAATTAAAAAACTCAACTTTACCGATTTAAAATTATTTCTGGATTTTTATTTATTCCTCAGAAAATTAAAGTTATTTTTCGAGTTTTATTCTTTGTTTATAAAATAACAGTTACATTTTTATTTTATTTTTTGCTTAAAAAAAGGCAATTTTAAGGCGCATTAATAATAATTAATATTAACCCGCCAATGGTGACGTACTGGTCTGTGAGACCGGGTGTGTTAAAATATTAGAATAACATTATTCCCTGTTATTATTTTTTGTTGCAATTTCGAATAGCTGCCTCATTGGGCATTCCCTATTAATAGTTAATGACAAAACTGCTTCATGAGCGCACGTTATGCATTTATTTACTAACCCGGTGCGTGAGACCGTGTGTCACTGTGTGTGTGAGTAAAATAACCCAGTATACATTTTTCATAATTTTTTTTTTTTTTTATTTATTTTGTAAAAGTTCCTAACGTCGAAGTACTAAAAAACATTATATTCCTTTATAAAAATGTGATTTTTTATTTTTTTTCTTAATTTTGAAAAATGTATTACTAAAATCGCTGTTATTTGCAATTCTCTAATAAACCAATTTTTTCTATGTTAATATTGAAATAAAATACCTTAAACTTATTAAATATCTTTGTTTTATTCTCAAAGAGCATAAATATAAAAAAAACATGAAATATTAATAACACATTTCGAAAAATCTTCAGTTGAAAATCCCGGTGCGTGAGACCGGCGTCACCATTGATCAAAGTCAAATTTGCGTCACCATTGGCGGGTTAAATGTTAATGTTAGATTAAATTTATTTTCTTATATTTTATTCAGTTTAAAAATTACCTTTTTTTGAGCAAAAAAAAAAATATAAATTAAAAAGTAACTGATATTTTCGAAGCAATATATAAAACACAAAAAATAGATTTTATTTCCTGAGGAATAAATAAAATTCAAAAAGTAACTATTCATTTCTGAGGAATAAAGAAAAATCAGAAAATAATAAATTTTTTGGAAGAATATATAGAAATCAATAAATAACTTTTATTTTCTAGGAATAAATAAAAATCAAGAAATAACTGAGGAATAAATAAAATTCTAGAAATAATGATTAAAAAGTAATTTTTAAAATAAAAGTTACAACCGTTAGGGTCCCTGAAAAAAAAAACTCAACCAAATTGAAAAGCTCCTGCTTTAATGATACAAATGAAGGATTAAAAAATAATGGTGGCTTATTTTTCTTATGGATACAGCAGTACCTCACTTGCTCTAGAAGACACGGATTTTTATTAATAAATCAAGCAATGCAATTATTCTTCATGCTTAAGGTCACTTTTACATTCGTATTATTGCATGCAAGTAAATAAAATCCTCACAATCCCTCATTCATAATTAAAAATATATATATTTTCATTTACCAAATATGTACTGACATGAATCATAAATCGTTTAAAGTGGTTTTGACCAATTTAAACATATGTACATATGTACATATAAATTCTTACCTTGTAGTAAGAAACGTAAAAAAACGTAATAATTTAGAGTATTACAGCAATAAATCAATATGTTGCAATACTAAAGATACTGAGCCAACAAAAATTCTTTGAGTACATACAATATTTTTTTAGATAAAGCTTTTATGCATTTAAAAAAAATACGAAATTTATTAAAAAGTTGACAGTGTGAACGTGATGAGTTTTCAGCCATAAATGCTCTAACACATTGATGCGCTTAATGATTGCCATTTTCATACAATGTGTTTTTATTTTCTTTAGTGCTTATTTCGCATTTCTTTATTACTCGTTTATTTTGTGTAACATACTTTTTGCATCTTATTGAAAGCGTTTTAAAAGACCAATAAAAGAAACAAAAAAAAAATTAATGAATGTTAAGCATCTCTCTTTTCGAAAATTATTTACTACACATTTTCACGTATTCCTGTACATATCGTTACCTTAATATAGAAAGGCCCTAACTAATTTTTTTTGTAATGAAGATATTTACATTTTTCTGTACATTAGATGTTCTTCTATCGAATTATACAAAACAACTCGATTTAAAAAAATAGCGAGTTAGGGCCTTTCTATAACAAGGTAACGATATGTATGTAAGTTCCTACTGTCAGTCATTGTCATATGGCAATTTCTTGTAAGTTTTCTTTGCTCTTACACCACAAAACAAATTCCTAAATGCCCCAGGCATGGCAATATCAGCACTGTTATAATTTTAATATAAAAGAATATGCACTTCAGTACGTCCGACCATAAATACATACTTCTTTTTTCTATCAATATGAAATATTCAAAGTTAGTATGAGTAAACCGATTCGAATACATACTTCTTTTTCTGAAACAGTTTTGAAATTAACTGCTCTGTCTGATGACAGTACTGTTGTTTCCCGTACTGACCAAGGCAGCTCAATCAGATGCCACTACAAGTCCAGCTGGTTGATGTTTACATGACAGAAAAATTTAATATTTTGCATAAAGTGTATCAGTGAGTGCGATTTTACATAAATTGTGTGGCAGGGTGTGTGTTTTTAAAACCACACAGACAAATACGAGTATGTACATAAAACATTTTGTCAATAATCTGTTTCTATCAATAAAATGCGTGTGTTTTTCGGTGTTGTAGTTGAGCTGCCTTATTTTATTCTTGACTTTGAAATTGGGAATTTAACAGTTGCTTAAAAGATGACAATGTGAAACAATTGTGGATTGCTCTGGAAAAAGTATATGCATATACATACATATTTCTTGATTAATTAAGCTTAGATACGAAATATTTTATTGGACAATATGTCCCATATTAGCAGGATCAGTTGTCCGCTTAAACAAAAAGCAATTACCAGCTGTTATGCATTAAACACATTCACCTCAGCAGGATACACGAACACACGACTTCAAATGCCGCTAGCAGCAGTTGTCGCCTCGTAACCAACTACTTAATTATTTTGGAGACGGCAGCAGCACCATCTGCAACTGATATTCAAGTACAAATACATAGTTCAGTATTGCCACTTTCGTATGTTTTGCATTTATAAAAATTAATTATTTTTTTAAAATATACATATTTCACGTAAAAGTACAAAATAATCAATTTATTCTTTACATCAATTTTTGAATATTGTTTCTGGTATATAATATGAAATAATTGTACTACATCATTCATTCAACATTTTGTATTATACTGGCAACACTGCATTTGCCCATTGTAGACAAAGAAATAGAAATTAGTTTAATCGGAGTACAACGGCAAAATCAGCATAGACAACAACCTGTCGCTGTGTTGCCTTGCTGTCTTCAAAATAATCATTCTCATATAAAAATGTGTATTCTATCCTTGACATTTGGTAGTCGGTAGCTTGCTGTGGTGAATGTGTTTAATGCATTATTCTTGACTTTGAAATTGGGGATTTAACAGTTGCTTAAAAGATGCACAATGTGAAACAATTATGGATTCCTCTGGAAAAAGTATATGTATATACATACATATTTCTTGATTACTTAAGCTTAGATCCAAAATATTTTATTTTACCATATGTCCCATGTAAAGTTACATAAAATTTACGCCAAAACAATAACAAACAAATGCAAACTGCACATGACTCACACCACATTTGTACGGCAGAGAAGTACAATGCAAAAGCATTGTACACTGAGAAAAACATGCAATATTTTACCAAGTACTTCAATATTTATGTAAAGGGTGTTTTTCATAGAGTAACACAAGTTTAAATCATAATAAAACAAGGATATATACTTTTAATATCAATGAAACGGGCTTTATTGGAAATAAAGTTTTATGAAATTAATGTTTAAATATGATTTCTGACATGTGGCCACCACGGCAGGCGCGTAGAAGGCGCAATCTGGAACACTAATTTTCAACAACTTTTCGATAACTCTTCGAATGTTGATTTCCAGGTGCTCAATTGTTTGTGGTTTATCGACGTAGACGAAGTGACTTAACATAACCCTAAAGAAAATAATCCAATCGGGCTAAATCACAAGATCTTGATGGCCAATTAATTAGGCCATTACGTGAAATTATTTTTTCATCAAAAATTTCTTTGAGTAAATCAATTGTAGCGCCCGCTTTGTGGCTCTGTCCTGTTGGAACCACATATCAGCAAGATTATGACCACGTAATTGAAGTTCTGACAATCATCGGTTTTGAAGTCATATGGGAAGGGCCAATGACTCCGCCAGCCCATAAAGCGCACCAAGCAGTGGTTTTCTGTGAATGTATTGGTGTTTCGACAAAAGCTTGTGGATGCTCCTCACTTCAAATGCTACAATTCTGCTTATTTACGTACCCATTCAACCAGAAATGGGCTTCATCGGAAAATAAAATTTTTTCAAGTTTTAAAAATTTTAACTATTTGCACGCGTTGCACTGGTGTAAGTCGATTCATAATGAAGTTGCAAAGCGAACTAAACAAAAAGCAACTAACAGCTGTTAAATGGGTGGTCAAATAAAGCAGTGATGCCAACTCAAACTTGTGACACTGAAAAAAGACACGCTTTATATACAAAAGGCCTGGGGTCGAATCGTCACAATTGTGAACGTACAACTCGTCGCGTAAAAACGCCATTTTCGGATTATGACATACGTCAACGTGCTGAAATTCCATTCAGCTTATACTATTGAGGTATCAGTTAATTTGTTTTCGTACAATTGTCGTCGATACGATCACGGATGTTACTATTTCAGCCCTGTTTGTTATACACATAAAGAAAAATTTTACAAATGAACTACGAACTCACATGTATTTAAAATTTTATATATAAAAAAGAAATAACAAAAATTATAAATTTAAAAAACCTCCGATATATCTAGAAAAGATGTTATATCTTCTAAACGGCTGGACCGATTTTCTTCAAACATAGTTAAGAACCTTCTCGATCAAGTCACCTTTCAAACAAAGAAAACGGTCCAACCGTTTGGGCTGTACGTGGACACGGACAGACACACAGACACACAATACAAACTTATAACACACCTTTTTTGGTCAGGGGTTAAAAACTTGCTTTTCATTATTTTCGATGTACTGTTTTCCAATAAAGCTCTAGCATAATTTTTTTTCCTAATATTTATGAAGTGCTAGATGGTTTTTTTCAGTGTAGGAAAAAATGTGTGTATGTACAATATATTATTAGATGCCATGGCAACAAAGTATAATAAAAAGTTCAAATTTCAACATGAAACCAAGCCACAACATTCATTTCTATGATACAAAAGTACAATAGATTGTTTATCGGTTTTAACAAAAGTTCGGTATGATAAAAATTTATTATGGCTGCATTCAGGGTGACCGATGACATTTTTCAAAAAGTGGCACCAAAAGGGGATTTATCAAAAAAAGGGGCAAAATTAAAAAAAAAAAACGAGAAAACTACAATAAAATTTTTATTTTTAACGTATTTTTATAGTTTTTTAGTTTGCTTTTGTCATTAAAGAAACCTAAGTTCCATGCCTGCTACAAATGAAAATAGAAAGACACAAAATAAAAGTGTCAAAGTCACCTGTTTTGTTCATTTATTTTCATTTACCAAAATGGCAGTGAAAACAACTCAGGAACACATGTTTTTTACACACGTGTAAATAAGTATGCACGCTCATACAAATATACGAGTATTTATACATATGTATATGAAAATGATGGTGTGATTTCTTTGCTGTTTCCCAATTTTTTTGCTTTTAATTTGATGTTCAATTCATTCATATCGTCAGCTAAAATACAAAAATGCGTAACTAACAAAAAATTCAAAATACAGTTTTTGAGTGATTATTATGAAAGCCTTTAAACTACATGTTTTGACAAAATTTTACACTTCTGTGACCAAAAATTACGCTTTTATTAATAAAACACACACATAAACTACAAAATTTGTTTAGTTTTTTGTTTGTTTTTTGCTTCTGCCGTAAAATTATATTTTTGTTAGTTACGCTTTTTTGCATTTTAGCTAACGATATAATTAGTTGTTTGCAGTAGATTGTGTATGTATGTTTGTTTTTCTAATATATGATGTGTTTGCCTTCTCTAACGTCATTTAAACCTAGTTCCTGTTATTCTTTTCAAAAATATTACGCCAATCTACTCATGCAAAGATTTTATTTTGAAATTTAATTTTTATATATAATAAATTATTGCTGACTTTTAATTTTATTTTTGCCAATAAAAATGAATACGAAAAATATCCAAAAAGAAAGTGTTTATAAAAAAATTAAGCATAAAAATAAGTACAAAAAAAAACAAGAGCCTTTAAAAGTTTTAAATCTTCAGGAAATGACATTTCAAACTGTGACTCTTGCACATTGTTGACAGTTTGTGTGAATTGTTTGGTTTTTGCATACATACACACATCGTAGATTAATTACATTCTTTCATTAGTGGTTAACAATAGATATAAAATTTATGTGTTTTTGTTGTTGTCCCGGTATTATATTTAATCTTAGAACTTCATCATCTGCTAACATTTGTATTACCAACTCTACCCCTTTGTCGTCAAATTCTCCCTCACCAACCACAACGCATACACTTACCGACACAAACGACACAACAGCAGCAAAAACATCTTGAGTGTGTGTATTTATGGGTGGCGTACTGTCATTATTTTCTACTGCACCAGCAGTTGCAACAACATCAGCGAATCAGTTGCAAAATGTCAATCGTAAAACCACCAACACCTCGAGCAACAACAATAACTCTTCAGGAGCGACAACAATAACAGCAAGTGATGTGTCATCATCTTCGAATGCATCGCAGATGCGTCAGCCACCACAGCATGAGAGAAATACGCATGTTTCAAAAATCCAACAACAGAAACAGCTGCAATTGCAACAACGTCAACAGCAACAGAATCATCGTCGTCATCAATCTTTGACAAGTTACATGCTGTTTAACGGATTTCACATGTACGCATTTCATAAGTATATGTTGTTTCTCTTATATGTTCTACTTAATAATTCTTTTAATTCTACTATTTTCTGCTTCTAATATTTTCTAACACTGCTTATTCTGCTTCTCATATAATTTAGTTCCATTTGTGTGATACTAAAGCAAGCACTGAGCATCAGACTTTTTGAATATTTTGCTGCGGCCTTTATTTTGATTTTTTTCGTTTGTTTTTCTACATACTTACATATCGTCGACCCACAATAATTTTGCTCCACCGAACATTCTTAAAAAAAATTACTTAGGTATGGAGTATATATATTTTGAATACCCTCTTTCTGCATCAAAAACGCGTTTCACGAAATTTATTATGGTTTCTAAAATATATTAAACATTCATTTTGCTTCATATCCACTATTTTTAGGTTTAATAAGTATTGTTTTGCTATACACGCAAATGTTTGGCGATTGCGTCAAATTCTTCATACAAAAACATTTGAAGTAAAGTTAATTCTTGTTTTGCTTCAGTTCTATAAGAAATTAATAATAAATAAATTCAGTAAAGTGCGACTTTGACTCGCGCACGAAGGGTTCCGTACGTTGGGCTTTGAGCATTTTTTTTAATACAGTGTTTGTTACGTTTTTTCAGCTGAAATAATTTTTTTTATTGTTTTTCGCTTTTTTCTCGTTTTGGCGATTTTTTAGATTTTGGCGATTTTTTTTTTTAATTTTGGCGATTTTTTTCATTTTGGTTATTTTTTTGCGATTTTTTTCATTTTGGCGATTTTTTTTTTCATTTTGGCAATTTTTTTAATTTTGGCGATTTTTTTAATTTTGGCGATTTTTTCATTTTGGCGATTTTTTTTTTCATTTTGACGATTTTTTCATTTTGGCGATTTTTCCGGTTTTCCGCGATTTATTTTCGATTTAGAAATTTTTTTTAATTTGGTGCTTTTTTTTCGTTTTGGCGATTTTTTTTGATTTTGGCGATTTTTTTTCGGTTTGGCGATTTTATAATTTTGAGATTTTTTTGTTTTACCGTTTTTGAAAATTTCAAGAAGTTTGCTCTTACGGTTTCCAAGATACAGCAAGTTATCAAAATTACATAGTCAAAATTACATTAACTGATGGTACACCCTCTAATTAAAATTTTTTAAATTTTAGTGTTAATTGTTGTAGTCTGTATAAAAATACACTAACTTTACAAATTTCAAGTGCATATACATACAATTGTATGTATATTACATGGGATTTTAACATTTTTCGTTGCTCGTTTTGGCACACCCTTTAATTTCCAACTCTCATGTATTTGTTGTTGTAGCGGCCAAGAGTCTACACACTCTGTCCAAATTTCAGGTCCGTAGCTCTTACGGTTCTCGAGAAAATACCCTGTGACGGACAGACGGACGGACGGACAGACGGACAGCGTAGCGAAAACAATAGGGTTCCTTTTTCACCTTTGGTGTACGGAACCCTAAAAAAGAAGATGCCGTACGAAAAATTCAACGGCGACTGTTAAGCAAAAATATCATCATCCAGACCTAGCCGCCGATTAAATGTTTTAATATAAGTTTAATATAAGCTTACTAAAACATCACTAAAATAAAATAAAAAAAAGCCCTTAATTATGCATGTTTGAGTATAACAAAAATCATTTAATTTCATTATTTATATTAAATACACTTCAATTACTTGTTTTTCTTGTGTACGTGTATAAGCGGATCGATAGTTAAAAATATTACGGCGGCGGCTTCTTGGTCGACGTTAAACGATCGACTTATTTCTCTGGACAGAAAGTAAACAAACCAACAAAATTCTAATTCACAGCTGTGACACAGCAGTTAAGTATGCGTATGGAGCACAAAAAGCTACTTTTTGAAAATAAATTAAAAAAAGTGGTGTATGGAGCAAAAAACGTATTTTTACTTTTATAATAAAGTAATATTAACTTCTAACTTAATTCATGAAAGTTCACAAAAATACAAAAGAAATCCATCGGGTATATGTATTTTGAGAAAACTTCATGTAAACCTTCTTTGTCGTTTTTCTCCACTCCAACTTAGTGGCATATGATCTAAACCTATTCTGAGGCGACGATATGTGTGCATACATGATTTTGTGAGTAATTTATTTTGATAACAGGTTTGCATAAAGATTAAATTAGACGTGCCATAGCCATAATGCCATAGCCATAACCAAACCAAAATTCAATTGGTTTCTATGGTAATTGCTATGGCAATATGTCGAGTCATCTATAATCAAATACAGTGTTGCCCACACGTTTGGTTCGAATAGCAGTTTTATATGGTTACTGTTATGACACGTCTGATTGAACCTTAAAACCTTAAATTCTTTTAAAATTATAAAATACAATTAATTTCAAATAATGTTAAATATTTGAATATTTTAAGTGCATATTTTTTGCTGAATGAGTCCACTGTCTCGTATCAAATGTAATTTAACTAACAAAATTTATTAGTGTTGCCAAAGTATGTAAAATCTGTCAAATCTTACACATAACACATTGGGTAATTTGAGCTACTTTTTAGGTCAAACTTTCAGCCAAAGTTTTGGACCGATATGGCTAAGGTTCGTATCGCTTTTTAAGCCAAATTACATGTGATAATTATTAATGAACAAATAACATCAAAGTTATTTGTAAATATTCTGACAACACAACCTTCATCATCAGCGTTCTTCTGTGTTTGGTCCACTGTGTGTGGTGTCAGTTGATGTAGATTTCTGCACATAGAAATACTACATCGCGAGCAAAACTGTCTTCGATAAAAATTCGTTGCTCAAATATGAATTTGACATTTGATACTCTATGTTCGATAGCCAGAGAAGATCGAAAGTCTAATGCAATTCATAATAAGGGCCTAAATGATTTCAAATATTTATACATATATGTAATTCTAAACATACATATGTTTGTATATTTTTTTTTAGCATAAACACCACTTTTTGTTCTATTAAAATTTAGTGCTTTTGCCCTGAATATTTTTGCTTTGTAGTGAAATTTGATGATATGACAAAAAATAAATAAATTAAGTTCTCGTGTTGAAAAATTTTTAAAGCACGAAAAATTTAGTCGACAGTGCTGTTAATAATTATTCTTGGTTTTTATTTTATTTTATTTTTTTGCTGCGTATACATTTTTAAGCTCCTCATCGATTTTAATTGAAAATTTTTATTGTAAAATTGATCCAAGTCATAAGAAAAATTATAAATAACAAATAGCCTTTATGTTTGTTAAAAAAACGCAGAAATAAAAATATAAACGAAAAGTTTTAAACTCGCATAACAAAATGAAATGAAATAATCCAATTGCCAAATAATATTTGTTGCTTATTGAAAGTATGTAATTAAAACTCTTTTTTATGACATTTTTATGACAAGCTAAAACTTTAATACTTAAGATCAGAGCGTTGACATACTTTTTAAAATGCTATAAAAATTTTATGTATCACCACAGTACGCATATTTTTATGAAAAAATATGTACATAATAATAATAATAATAATTGTAAATTCAACTGCAATGGCAAGAAGAAGAAAAATGCTATAAATTACAAATTATTAGATTTGTGGCCAAAAAATATTATATGTAGATATACATAAGTATATGAATATGAATGTTAGAACGATTGTATCACGCATAGCAACAACTAAACTGTTTTATTTTTCCGTAACAAAAATCTAAAGTAAAATGTTCCAAATACACTTCCGGGTGCTTGTATAGAAATTTTCTTAAACAAATAATTAAAATTCTTTTCAAACATAATACATACATACATACATACATATGTATGTACATATGTATATTTTATATAATTTTCTTATGCTTATTTCTCAGAAACAGTTTAATTTTATTAAGTTCTAAAAAATTTTGGCCATAATATATTAGTTTTTTTCTAAATACAAATTTTTAAACTTATACTAGATAATAAAATAATTAGTTTGAAAAAGAAAAACGTTCTGAATTGCAGTTTTTGGAAAGAAAGATTTGGTTTTTTTTTGGGAATTTTTCAAATACAAATTTTAATTAAATATAATAATTAGTTTCTGAATTTGTTTGCTTTCAATATGGTTTTCTTGAAGTAAATTAATTTAACTACAAACAAACTAATTGTTGCGCTAGCAGCAAACATTTCACATGTTATATTTCGCTTAACAATATAAATCGCTCATTTATTTCAATAACGTCATAACTCAAAAAATCTAATGTTCGATGAACTGCATATTGAAAACTAAAGCGAATTTGTTATTTTATGGTTGTTTTCAATACAAGTTGTCGATAAAGAGTTTTCAGTCGACAACGTAGGCCGTAAATTTACGGAAAATCACTTAATGCCAATTTATCGAAGACAAGCTAAACTTCTCGTCTGCCTATTTTTATTGAAAACAAAAACAATGCACTCAAATTCACTGACAGTTAAAGTTTTCAATTTACATTTAATACATTTCAATGAAGTTTATAAAAAGAGTACTCAGAATAGTCTGTTCACTCAAGACGTAATTGTGTGATTTTTTTACATTGTAGAAGATAAAATATTATTAATTTTAAAATCGCATTTTTTAAGTTATGAGATTGTTGAAATAAACGAGCAAAATATATAATTCCAAAAACCAAAAAAAGTCTTATTTGTTGAGGTATTTATAAATGAATAGTTCTTTGCAATATTAATTAGTTGCTTGCAGCGCTGTACTTATTAAATGGCTTAGATGTGCACTGAGAGAAATATTAAAGAAAATGTAAAAATAAATTAAATAACTAAAAAATTCCATTATTTCCGAAATAAATGCAGTGGCGCTTATTATGTAATTTGAATCGAAGAAAAATGTTTCCATTTGCCATATGTTAATCAGATACAAATTCGAACACTTTTATTAATTACATAATAACCAGGGAAAGTGATTTCATGCAAATTCATTTTTTTTCCCTTAACCCTGATAATGGCAAGAGGGAAATATCTTTAAGAAACAATGACTTTCCATAAAAATGGCATCGATTTATTTGTTAGTGCATATTTTGCTTAAAATGCATATTTTGCTTAAAATGCATATTTTGGTATAAATGCTTGCTTTTGTGTCATATTTTGTCAAAAATTAAAATTTCAAAAATATTATTGTTGAAAAACTATTAGTGCAAAACTGTTTTTTGGGAAAATTTATTTGTTTGTATTGTTGTAGAATTGTAGATTGTACAAGCACGCACTCACTTACCAAATTTAATTGAAATTGTCATTTGGACGATTTCAAGAGGAAATTGTCTGCCGAAAATAGTTAAACAACTCTGCGGAAACGATATTGTTTTTAAAAATGGTAATGGATTTTCTATTCATTTTAATGATACAGTTAAATAAATATATAACATTATATGAAAAGAATCATTTAAATTTGAGCCGATTTCATCTACAAACGTGAGAAGGCCTTTTTCAATGCACAAAAGCTTTTTAAGAACAAATTTATTGAACTTCACATTCGAAAATATAACCCTTTATCACCCCTTGTGACATATACATACATATGTTACAAACCATTAAATCTCCATAAAAAGTATTAATTAAATGTAATAATTAATTTTATTTCAACTCAATAACTCTGGTAAAATATCTTCTTTCAAACTGTTTATTGTTGTTGTGCAATTTTCTAAAAAGTTATAGGTATTATCTGCGTTTTACTTCACTAAATTTTGTGAATCTTCGGGTGGTTATTGGTTTGCCGCAGTAATAATGCATTTTTATTTTTTATTTATTTTTTTTTCTAAAATATTGTGAGTTAAATTATTTTTAATTTGAAGCTGTGATTGTGAAAATATTTGACTTTCTTCACATTTCCTTCTTTAAACATTTTCACCATAAAAAAATTTAATTAAAAAAAAATTTACTTATGCTACGATGATGAGTTTCAGTCATAAAGGTATAAAAAATATACACATTTTAAATTAAATTAAATACATAACAACACTTTAATTTTTCTATTTACGTATCGCTCCTTTACTGCAATATAAAAATATCTCGAAAATATGCAGAAAAAATTGTTATATCATATTTAATCTTGTGTACAAATTTAATATAAAAGGTTTGTACATGTACCTTTTGAGAAAATAAAATATTTTTATGTCTTTCATTAGTTGTATGCAAATTTAAAACTCTTCCTTTGAACAAAAAATTTTTAAAATATTTGCATATTTTATTGTTTTTAGTGCATATTTTGCATTTTTGATGACATATTTAAGGCGACTAAAATATCTTTTTTTAAATGCATGAAGTTCTTTTCCCTGCTAATAACCTTTCTATCCCCTTATTCTGCTGTAACTCGCTAAATATTTCTTATGTGTAGTTTCCACAATGCAAGCAAGCGACTTGTCTCGAAAAAATATATGAAAAACACTCAAATTTTTGAGTGATTCCTATACAAATTTTCTAGACAAGTCACTTGCTTGCATTATGGAAACTACACATTAAAGTCGATTTATCGATTTCCGGCTACGAATGTAATTATCAAACGTTTATGTATTGCTAAATCAGGCAATGGCTCAAAAATTTAATCCGCCGAAGCTTTATGTCATATGTATTCGAGCAGCATTTTAGTTATCGCTTTTAGCTTTAGATTAAGCGAATTACAAATAAATGGGTTAGGTGTGCATCTTTTAATAAATATTGAGAAAATTATTTCACTTCTAATACCAAAAAAAGTCTCCATGACTCGAAACTAAGTAATTCCCTGTTGTATAACTTTTTCGTTAAGTGTAGCCTAGGAACAAACGTAATAATTGCTGTAGTGTTTCAAATTAATTTATTTCGTACATTAACTTTTCGATTTCATCATACATTCATATATGTAAGCACATTTGTATGTATGCGTTTACATATGTGTGTGTGTGTGTGTGTGTGTGTGAACATATTTATGCACTTATGACTGACTGATTACTTTTTCAGTTAGTTTTCAATTGAACAAACAAGCCCCAACAACGTCTGTCTAATTTTGGTTGATACACTTGCTGTTTTTATCTGCTACCAATTTATTTTTTTTATACCTTTTGGTTTCTACACTTAACTTTTTGTGTTGCAATCAACAATTCAACATGTGTAACAGCGTGTGAAATTTGCTTTTTGCCGCAATTTTATAACACTCTTCTATTAAAACAAAACAATTACATATGTATGTATGTATGTATGTATGTATGTATGTATGTAGTAGATAAGCGAAGTATAAATTCAGACTAAATTAATCTATACAAGTGGTTGGTAACTCAAACGAGCAGATATGTGTAATATAAAGTTAGGGAATTTAGTACTTGCATTTAACTACTGAGAGGTTAATTACAAGTACAACAAAAAAATGTTTTATAAATTACGTGGCGAAGGTGTAAAAACAAACAAGGCAACCGCTGCACAGTGATTCCAGAAGAAATAAAATGGTAATAAATCTGTACCGGACTGCATAATATGGCGTATGAATAATAAATTGTTTCAGTCGTATACTTATTGCATATCAATCATACTGCAAAAGCGAGTGAATGATAAATAGTTTTGACAAAACGGAACATGTTTTCGAATAAAATATAATTTTATCTTTCAACGTAGTGCAGTTTTTTCAACACCTTGTTCAACGATTCTCCAAATCCAAAAAAAAATTATACCATCGAAAAAATTTGATTTGTCGATGTCATCTAAATAACTATTTGTTTCCTAAATGGTGATTTCAACGTTGGAGTCAAATCTCTTTCCGGGAGGCAAATTTGGGTGCAAGAAGTAGCCACCTATGGCTAAATCCGAAGAATAGGGCAGATGAGGGAGCAATTCGTAGGCCAATTAATTGAGTGTGCACCCATGCATTGTCGTGGCCGAAAATAAATTGTTTTCTCAACCAAAGTCAATCGTTTTCTTGAAATCCTCATCAAATCGAACCAATGCGCTAACATAATACTCGCCATTGGTTTTTACCCTGTTAAAGATAATCAATGTGGATTATTGAAAATTTAAACCACTGAGATTTTTTAATATCTAACAGTGTTTTAGTTTTAACATAGCTACGACAAAAACGAATCAAGCCAGGTCAAAAATAATACATTACATTTTGTAGATACATAATATGTTCTACATATCGCACACTAAATCATAAAGAGTCACAACTCAAAAAATTTCAGATGCTGAGTAGTTGCAAACAACTGTTGATACTGTACAAATGACGGAAGTATGTGACATAAAAACAAGCATAAAGGTATTCTATATTCTTCAAGAAGAGTATATTGCAAAAGAAATTGTTGAGGTCGTTATAGATTTCTTCAATTAACTGCTTTACAAAAAAGAAAGACACTTTTATAATTTTGAGTTGTGACTCTTCATGATTTAGTGTGCGATATGTTTGTTACATTTGCCACGGTCTTGCGTCACACTCTCTCACTCATGGTTTTGTGATTTTTCTTTGTGAATTTTGGTTATTAATTACGATTGCCTTTAATCTTATTGATCTTCAAAGACTTAAGGAATGTAGCTTCAAAATACCACCTGCCTTCCACTTACTTTTTAGAATAAATGCGACCGAGCATCGAACTAAAATAATTGTATTCCACAAATATCTCAGACTTAGTTCACATTAAAAAAAAATTGCTATATCTGACTTGAGAAACTCTTTGTTATATGAATTTTTCTGTTTTTTTATCTTCTACTGCTAATGCATAATAAAACTCATTGTCTAAAATAAAGAAATAAAATACCTACGTGTCTTGCATAAGTGTATTAAAATAACTTATCTGCAAATAATACACTACTTAAACAGATACTATATTTGTTAAATATGTTTTAAGTAAATAATAAACTACAATTGTTTGCTAAAAATTAGCACAAATACATACATAAGTATGTCTGTATGTATGTATATGTGTATTTGCTAACTGAAAAAATTTGTATAAACAAGATAATAATTTTCTTTATTTTTCTTAAACACAGCGAGACATTAGTGTTATTTATAAAATAACTGTCTGTATTCGTTTTAAGGGTGCTAAAAGTTGCACAAAAAGTTTTCATTAATTTCTTGTGTAGATATTTTGTAGTGGTCCCTGCTAATTATGTGCAGTTTAATTGGTTGGCATCACCTACAACTATCAACGATTATATTTTTAATTTTGTTTTAATTTAATTCTTTTGTTTCTGTTAACTTTTATGTCTCAAGTCTTAATTAAATTTACACAATCTTCTATTGTTAAACCATTCTTCAGTACGTTTTGTTGTAGTTTTTCTTGCGTGTTTTTGTTTGTGTGTTTCTGCTTCTATTTGTAATACCTATTTCCCTTTGCTTTATGGTTATTGCCTTTTATAAGTTGATTTGTTGTTGCTATTTCATTTCTCATTGGTGGAATTTGCTTTTGGCTTTATTATTGTTTTTATAACTGTTATTATATGCAGCATTGCCAAACCTTACAACCTTGTAAATAACTACCTTTTGTTGTTCAGTATTGCCACACATTAAGAAAAAAAAATGTGCATTTATGTATGGAAAACATGAATTTGAGCAATTGCAAAGGGTGAGCCTTTAGCATTATATGAATCTGTACATTAAATAGAAACTTTATTTAATACATACGGTTAAGGAAATAACTCTACATACACCCATCATTTTTGGGTTTTGAGGAAACTTGGGAAGAAATTAAAAAAATTAATTATACCAATATTTAGAGTGCTAATAAATATGTTTATACAAAAAATAAAAAATGAAAATATAATTATAATAACAACAATAAAAGCAAAAATAAATAGGAAACAAATAGGAAAAAAGTCTACATACAGGCATAAAATACATGAAAAAATACGTGCAAAATGTTCGAGGTCGTCTACTTGTTTAAAAATTCTGTGATTTCCGGTACCAAGCCGTCAACAAATGGCATCCAAATATGGTCTAATATGTTCTTAGAGAGGCAACAATTGATATTAACCTCGAAAGAATAAAAAAATTTACCACATATAACGCTATTAAATTTAAGTTTACGTCATTTGTAACAATGACTTAATTTTAACTCTACTTAAGCATGGTTAAGGTTTAAAAGGCAATCACATCATTTGTGGTAAACTTATTTTATTCTTTCGAGGTTAATATCAATTGTTGCCTCTCTAAGAACATATTAGACCATATTTGGATGCCATTTGTTGACGGCTTGGTACCGGAAATCACAGAATTTTTAAACAAGTAGACGACCTCGAACATTTTGCACGTATTTTTTCATGTATTTTATGCCTGTATGTAGACTTTTTTCCTATGGATTTTTAATATTTTTGCTTTTATTGTTGTTATTATAATTATATTTTCATTTTTTATTTTTTGTATAAACATATTTATTAGCACTCTAGATATTGGCATAATTAATTTTTTTAATTTCTTCCCAAGTTTCCTCAAACCCCAAAAATGATGGGTGTATGTAGAGTTATTTCCTTAACTGTATGTGCCCTTAATTATCATACATATATTCCTTTGGTCGAGATATTTAGTAAATTACATTTGAACAAATCAAAATATATTTTTATATTACCCAGCATTTTAATTTAGAGTTCTAGTCTCGATTAATATAAGTTTATTTAACATTTTTTAAATATTTATTGAATTTTTTTCAAGATTAATTTAATATTTCGCAAAATTAAATTGTAGCAAAATTCATAATAATGGCCCATATCAGAAAGTAAAGGCGAAACTTTGGTATTTTGTATGGAAAAAGCAAGGTTTCACTTTAACAAACTCTTCAAAGGCTTATTTATATATGATGCTGCACGAATAAAACTCTAGAGCTAATTTCGCAAAGAGTAAGTAATATATTTTCTTAAAGTTGTTAATAATCCATTCCTGAAAAGTCAAAAATACAGACATATGTATTGGTATTTTGGAAGTAGAGAAAAAGTAGTTCCTGAATAGTTGCTTTAAATTTTTATCACTGTGATGCAGTAAGCGCCAACTTGCGTCCCTTACCACAACATGGCGGTAAATTAAAATCTTACTTAAGTTTAATTGCACACTTTACAACGTTTAAGTTTAGCTTTAAAACAACAAAAACAGACGATGACTTGTGTTATTTTTTGTGCGTGTGCTTGTGTGCTGAGAAAATTGTGTTTTGGGTTTTCCTTAAAATATTGTTTAACAAAATGTTTTTTGTATTATAAACATTCAAATGCATACATATGTAAGTATGTAACACAATAATGATAAAACTATTGTCTTAACATTTTCCCCTCAGTTCTTTTCCTTGCGTTTACAAAACAATTTTTGCCTTTGGGTGGTTTTTGAACAATTGTGTTTATTCACAGTATCTTATTTGTAGTTGTACAACAATGGGCGTTGTAGAGGGCGTATATTATTCTTGTTGGTTGTCATCTTCATTGTAATGCTTATAATTTAGCTAAAGTAAATAGTTGTGAATTAAAGCCGTTGTTTTACTTTTTCCTTCCTAAATATGTTACTGTAACAAACTTACAAAGAAAACGAAGTCTTAATAATTTTGACTAACAAAAAAAATACTTAAATTACTATGTGTGCTGAAACTTGGTTTTCTTTTGAAACGAAATGGAAATTACTATATTTTTTTCTTGTCAAACCAAATTATGTGGTTTCAGCATTTTCTCTGACTAAAAATATGAAAATTACTTTTCCAACTAAGAAAAGCTTATGACCTCAATTTCTTTTAAAGAATTTTCATGAACCACAACTCATTACGAGGAGCACTACATACGTATATAGTGAATCTAATAAAGAAAAAAAAAACTATTGAATATTTTGCTTTATGGTCTATAGTATATGCTAGTAAATATTTAGTAAAAAGAATTAAGCAACCAGCTACATTACTTGGCAGAAATATCACCCCAGAGTAACAAAAGAAGTAGTGACCCTCGTGTATACATAATTTGATTGGCAAAACTAAAAACATAAAGAAAACTATTTTTGATATCACTCTTTACTTAAAACTAAAAGGAACAATTTATTTTGGAATATCATCATCATTATAAATGCGGTTCACTTAAAATTTAGATGCGGTAAACTTTCCCTGGCCATTATTTGAAAAGTTAGAACAATTAGTTTAATAAAGCAATTAAAGGAGGATTAAAAATACAGATGTCTTCTTAGAAAATTATTAAATTTTATAATAGCGAAATTGCACATCTGTATGCAAACTGATTTCACTATAAAATTAAATTATGTATGTACATATGTATGTACTCGTAAATCTGTTATTAGATTTACTTTTAGATGCGCTTTCTAGTTTCAATATAATACCAAGTTCAAGAGGAATCAATTGAAATGTATAACGCCAGCAAAATAATCCCTGAAATAAATTTTGTCAAAGTGAAACAAAACAAAAATATGTATGATAAACTGTTGCTAAGCTCAACTTCAAAGTGGTCACAAACTTGTAAATTTTTTATCCTTTAATATTCCAGCATTCAAGGAGCAAATCGATTTAACAAGAACCTTTAGAATAATTAAAATTTTTTGTCCATTCAATGTCTGATGCTTTTAAATCTTTTTATTTATATTTAAATGCCGACAAAAATGGCTTTCAGTCTTATAACTAATTTTTTTAAATCTGCTAGATTATCCAAATATTTTTGTATACATTGTCCTAGTCTGATATACTACTAAAGTTTATACACAACGAGTTATTTTTTTTTTTGTTTTTTTGTACTTTATACACAACGATACAAACCGATATATTGTTTTTATACATACTTATGTATAATCGTCAATGCATGCTTATGTACTTACGAATTCATACCAGGTTTTAAGTACTCTTTGAGTACCTAACGACTATACCTAAATTGTATAGACTGTATGAGCTAAAAGTATACGCATGAGTATAAAAATACTCTGAGTATTAATCGGCTGTACATGCGTATATACAGAGCTATTTCATTTACACACACATAAAGCATGTTTTCAAACAGCCACAATACATTTTCCTCTTCCTTTTTTAACCGACTTAAAAAAAGGAGGAGGTTATCAATTCGTCTCTGTTTCTTTTGGCGGTGCCTTCATAACTCGGTACATTTTTGACCGATTGTAAAAATTATTTTTTGTTTGGTAGGGTATTGCTTCCCATTGGTCCCATTGTAAATAAGTGGGCAGAAGCACGCCCACAATTTTTTATTTAATTCTATGATATTCTGCTTATTTTATTGCTACGAAACTTACCCAACACATTGAGTGCTCGTAACGGCATAATCTTGCAATTGAAAAACCTTATATTTCACCACTTTTTATGATTAAAAAAACCAATCCTGCATTCAAAAAAGTAGTTGGGGCACGCCTATTAAGCTTTAATATAATATTTCACGTACTTTTATTTAAAAAATTTTTACGAAACTTGGCACACACCTTGAACTCTTAAAAACACAAAATCTTGCATTTAAAAATGGGCGAAGGAACTCCCATTAAAATTTCATTTTATATCCTATACATTTTTTTCGAAAATGTTCCAATAGATATTTACATTGAAATCGGTTTTGTTTGGCGGAATCATATATAGACGATCGTATGTATACGGTGGCGAGAATATGCGTATATTTTATTTGTCCGACTAAATATTCATACTCTGAGTATAAGCATACTCCGACTATAAGTATGACAGGCTTTCAATACGTTTGTTAAGCTTCTGCTTATTTATTTATAGTTGTAGAGTGTTTTAGTTTTCTCATAAACATTTATGATTATTTGTTGTTTTGTTTTCTGGAAGAAATGTCTAAGTATATATAGTTTATATCAAAGTATATTTTTTTATTATGATTATACCCAGTTACTAAAATTAAGCTATTTTCTTAAGTATATTTTTTTTTTAGTACTTATTGTCATTCTCTGATCCATACCAATACCCAAAGCATATTTGTCTGCTCGAACTTGCATATATTGGTATTCCCACTTACATACATATGGATTTGTGTTGGTACTAATAGTTACGAATGCCTGTCCATATGTATGTATGTTATTATGCTTATGGGTGCATATATGATTTAATACTTATACTCGTTTGAGTATCGATAAGTTATGAGTATTAAAAATTTAACTTTTTGCCTTTCGATGATACACACATACATACATCAATACGACCATTATCGTAGAAATTGTTGTTTTTAAATATTTTTTTTATTATTTAAGAAATTTATTATTCGACATATTGTCATAAGTTTATTTTAATTTGAAATTTATTTGCTGGTGGTTCAGCGATGTCTATATGCAAACACAACCCTCGAGGCGATTAGCTTGTTTGCAGAAAACACCCAGGGTCTATGGCGGGAATCGAATCCACGACCTCTGGACTGAGAGGCTAGCATCGCTACCACTCATCTACAGGGACACCCTGTTAGAATAGACTCCCAAAACCTCGATTTTAGCAAACCGGGATGAAAACAGTAACTTTCTCTTTTTCAAAACGGGAAATTAAAAAATGAAAAAAAGGTCGGTAAATGCAAAACTTTAAACAAGCGTACGTAAAAAGGTATACAAACTGGGATGTCTACTCTGTAATTCGAAACGAAAGCAAATGACGTCGAATTGTAATGTTAAAAGCATAAAATTCGAAAGCATTTTCTTTCGTTTCGAAAGAAATAGTAGACCCTCTGATAGAAATTACTTTTACACAATGTGTCCACATTCTTTTAATATATTAAGGAGGTCTGTCTAAAACATCCAAATACTGTGATCTCTGACTACCCGTATTACAAATGCGGAAAACTTCTCTTGAATTTATTATAGAATTGACTCCTCTAGTACAAATAAACCAATTAAAAAATAATAAAAAAAGGTTCTATAATCAAAAATGTAATACGCATAATACGTATATCGTTAGCTAAAATGGAAAAAGGAGTAACTAACAAAAATATAATTTTACAGGAGAAACAAAAAACTAAACAAAAAACTGAACAAACGTGTAGTTAAGTCCCCTTGTTAGTTGTTAATAAAAGCGTAATTTTTGATCGCAGAAGTGTAATATTTTGTCAAGATATGTAGTTCAATGGCATTCATAATAATCAATAAAAAACTCGATTTTTAATTTTTTTTTTCCATTTTGAATTACAGCATAGATAGAACCCCTGGAAATAGTGAAGGCAACTTTGAATCCCTAGAATGTGGCTATAATAGTGAACAGCTATAAATTTGTGTTCAATTCAGGATACCCTCTTGGCTAGTAGGAAATGTACTAGCGTCGTATTCGTAGGGTCACTGGTTCGAATCCAGCGCGATGCTCTGAATGTTTCTACAAGGAAGACAAAGTAGCATCTCAGTTTGTGTTTTTTTTTCATTAAAAAATATTACCAACTGTAGGGTACACTTTATCATAGAAGTTCAGAGAAAACCTCAAGAATAAATTTTATCAAATCATTATCTCTATCTAGGAAGCGTGTTTGTTTGTTTATTTATTTATTTTTAAAGAAAACAAAATAACATAAATTAGGCACGAACTAACACTTTTATTATTGTCTGTTATAAAAAGTAAAAGAAACCCTCTGCTCTTATTGAAATTTTTTAACAATAAGACTGTACAAGTTTTTTTAATGTTTATAATCATCTTCGTCATGAGCGCACTGAAATAAACTTTCTTTTTTAAGAATTCTTAAAACGTAAAAATTATAAAACTTAAAAAAATAAATTTATTTTGTGTGCACAGACATTTTTTTTCTTTTTAAGAAGAGATTTGAATAAGACCAAAATAGTGTTGTATACTTAAACTAACAATTGCTAACTAACAAATAAAAATAAAAAAGCAAAAACAATAAAAGAAAAAATATAAAAAAAGTTCAAACAATCAAGTGAATGTTTTGCATACAAATTTTTCCATTATTTTCTCTCACTTTTATTCGATGAAAGATAACATTAATGATGTTCTTACCATTAACATTATAGTCAGCCACAGAAAACTGCAAAGCACGTCAAAGGTGCAAAGTTACTTACTTTTGAATACAACTCTGATTTCGTCTAACAATCTTCTGTATGGGTGTATCTCATAGGATTTCTAGTAAAATCTGAAATCTTACTTCCCAAAAAGACTACTTACTGCTCCAACTTTCCAAAGGCAGGGCTCAATTAATGTTATTGTGACATCTGTCATTTGGAACATTTTGTTAAAACTGCTTCCATTTGCATTACAAAATATTTATCCTTTAACAAATTGTTTAACTTTGTTAATTTTATGGAATTAGGTAGATATTACAGTAAGTTTTGTCTCCTTTGGTTAGTTGGCTTACGTGGCTGCTTGTTGTTGTGACATTCCATTTTGAGTCATAAACTATGAGAGAGGTCTGGATCCATCCAATGAGATAGCGCATAAAGTCATCTATCTGTCTATCAAATATGTGTTTTCCTAAGAATTTGTATTTCATAGTGCACACGCGCAGTGCAGGTGAGAATCTGTATCTTTAACATTTGCGTGAATGTCTCAGCAAAAATAAATTTGGTACAAATAAGCAGTAAGACAAAAAGAAACGCTTCGGATGCGCGGAAAAGCAAACAGTGCATACCCTCTGCCTTACGGGGATGCAATAATGTAAGCGAATGATGCAATTTAACACAAACACTACGAAGTTGGTCGCCTGCTTACACTCAAATACTCGAAAGTTTATTATAGTGCAAATTTGGATGCGAATGAAATTTTTACTTCGTGTTTTTATATTTTAACTGAATTGTGTACGAAGATAAATATGTGCCTCGGTAGGTCAGTGGGTAGTGTTCTAGCCTAACATGCGGAGATTCTGGGATAGACTCCTGATTCAAATATAAATAGCAATTTTTTTTAATTATACATATACATATAAAAAAGGCATGAAGTATGGTATTCTTTCTGCACACCCAGATGCATTCAGAAGCTCATATCTGGAGAGCTATCAAGTGGGACATCACCAACAAAAATTATGTGATACCGAAACAGGTTGGTAAGGGAGAGTTGTTCTCTCTATCCCTTACCAACATGATTACAGGTAGGCGAATATTTTTGCTGGGTTATATTCAAAGACCCAAAGTTTATTATAGTGCATTCTCTCTCGCTTACCTGGATACAAATTTGGATGTGAATGAGATTTTTACTTTGTGATTTGATTTTTTAATTTTTTAATTGAATTGTGTATGAAAATAAGTATGTGCCTCGGGGGGTCAGTGGGTATTGTTCTAGCCTAGCATGCGGAGATTTTGAGATCGACTCCTGATTAAATGCGCAAACAAAAAGTATTTGATAAATTTACATTAATGTATATAATTTATTATTTATGAAAGCTTCAATATTCCATGAATTCACTACACACCAACTGCACTGAAATAAGCACTTAAAACGAAATGCTCAGAAGTGGGACATCGTGAACAAATATCATTCCATACGTAAAGCAGGTTTGTAAGCCAATAGAAACTTGACATTCCCTTACAAACCAGCTTACGGCGAAGCAGTAATTTTTTTCTGTTGTATTATGGGAAATACCTAGTCTACTAGATCGTTCAAGGGCTCGTCAATATGTTCTTCCTATTTTTGTTTACTATCTACTTATACTGAAAGTTGATAGTGGAAGCATTATCATATCTTATTTGCGACCCTACATACGTACTCAGCGTATTTTGCCTATATTCTGCTTTCTGAGGACACTAATGTGTAAATAATATTCTTATGTGTAGTTTCCACAATGCAAGCAAGCGACTTGTCTAGAAAAAATATATGAAAAAAACTCACATTTTTGAGTGATTCCTATACAAATTTTCTAGACAAGTCGCTTGCTTGCATTGTGGAAACTACACATAAGAATATTATTTATTATTGACACCACATTAGAAGTATTCATAGTGGATGCAGCCCTGTCTTTCCCAAAAAAAAAACATTCTGTTAAGACTGACACTGCTCATTTATTCGTTGTCCGATTAAATTGCTTTAAAGTTTTTATTTTACTTTTAACAAACAATTTACAGTCTTATTTATAAAACTTATTAAGGGTTTTAAAAGCAAATTTTTATAAAAAACTTGTCTTAAAAAGCCTTTATAAAGCCTTAATAATTTTTATAAATAAGGTTGTTAATATTTAATGGTTATTTTTTGCATAACAAATAACGTATTATAAAGCAGAATATAAAATCAAAACGGAATAGTGGATTGCTTTTTTAATTTTTAACCGTTTTGCTTTGCATCACAGTAGTGAAATGTTCGCTCATTGCTAAGTCTTGTAGAGATTCCACTGCAGGTCTGATTCAAACGGATTTGCGACATCGTCTATCTATAAAACAAGTTGAGAATACTTTTTTTTTTACGAAAATCGGATTAATATAAATTTTAAATATTATTATGCCCTAATTCAGTAAGAAGATTTAGGACGTTTTTGTTTGAAAATGCTTTTGAGTTCTTGTTTTTGAATTCTCTATATTAATTTCTTCAAAAATGGTTGATGTCTTTGATAATGAAAAATAAAAATATTATTGCTATGTTTTTAAACATAAAACTTAAATTAAGATATTATACAGTAGTTTGAAAAATATATGAAAAAATATGTGTTGGATATAATGTTTGGAAGAAAATCATAAAGCAAATACACGAACCTTCTAGCATAGACAATAAATAATAATTGTTTTAAAGAACCACAACTGCGGCTTTTTTTCGTCCATAGAAAAGACGATACAATCGTCAAACAGAATTAGGGCATTCTTACGCTGTAATTTTGTATAACACAAAATTTCTACTCTGTTTGAGTTTTTTTTTAATTTTAACTTGAATTCAAATTCAATATGTGTATCGGTATTCGATATCGCCGATATATCCTTTTGATTATCGGTCTCATATCGGCAAAAAGGCTTACACCATTGCATCTCTGTCATAAGCAATAAGTGTAATTTTTTTTAAGTCAATAATAACAAACTGAAAATTTCCTAAGTAATTTATCTCCCTGAATTCCCGTAAGCCTCTTTTACACACATTTCTTGTAGGTAAAGGAAAGAGAACAATAATGCTTACTGCGGAAAATTTAAAATAGCCTTTAAAAATAATCAAAATTAACAAAAAATATTTTTTATAATCAGTCAAACTCTTTCTTAATTACTTTTGATTCATTTTCATATTTTTATAGTAATCCGTGATTACTTTAGTTGTAATTAGTAATTAATACTGAAAACCCCCTCATATGCAAAAAATAAAGGGTACGTTAAAACCGGTGTTTGTATGGCAATTTTGTTTTAACGTACACTTCAACCACACGTTATTTTTATTTTTTGCATATGGAGAAAGTGTTTACCAGAATATAAACAGTTTAAAAGTATGATTCATATCATCATAAATACACATATGAATATATATTCCCGTTTCACATCAGGTGTGTTTGCTGGGAATGGAAACAGAAAAGTCAAAATGTCAAATAAACGTTAATGAAAGATAGAGCTCAAGTGGTAGTTGTTCATAAATTACATGCAAACGAATGTATGGATGTATGTATATCTATGGATATGTATGTTTGTATCTATGTCATCAATGAAAATATAAAGAAAACATGCAACAACAACAACAACAACATTGAGTGTCAAACACCATAAAGATTTTTACATCACGACAGTGGGGTTATTAAAATTATGACAGACAATAAAACATTAAAACAATTTAGAAAGATGAGGTTTTAAACTACCGTTTGAAAATTCATATGAACAAGCAAAGGTTGTATCAAGTTCAAGGTGTTAAATACACAGCTAATTGTAATATTTTATATTCTTTCCCTGAATTAAAGCCAAACTTTGGATTTTTATTAATACAAACACATGGTCACAATAGTGAAGTTATGTGTGTTTAAACTTTAAATACTAAAAATATGACTTCAGACGTGGTTTTTCAATATAAAATTCTTTGCCGTATTGAAAGATTTTAATGGCAGCAGGTGTTTTTTTTTTTAATATGTTTTTAAACAAAATTAAAAGTTAATAGCAATAAATATTGTGCCTGTGTGAGTGCGTGTGTTTTTTTTACCGTTATTGGACGTTATTGTGGAGATGTAACTAAAATCTTTAAAGTCAACTAAAAATTTACTATCCGTGGTTTTATGTTATATTAAGCTAATTTATTTTATTTCACGTTACAGTTGACTTTCTTTCAAAATATTAAACTGAGGGCTCGATTTGAATTTCACCATTTTTTTTATTGGTCTTATGTCTCTTTTGGCTTTTATAACAAAAACTTATTATTACTGGCTCTGTATTGAAATTTAAGAGCTTAAAAACACTTTGTTGTAAATCAATAATTTTATTGCCTAAATTTATATATGTACATATGTATGTATGTATGTATAAGATGGGTTTTCTTTTAAAATATGGCAACTACATATGTACATATGTACATTAGAGTGGCTGTTAGTTGTATGGAGATTTTTTTTCTTGATTTCTTTCTTTTATTCTCTCCGCCGAAAATCGCTTCAGTTTTATGTGAAGAAAATTACAAAAAAATTTCATATCGATAAGTTGTGTTTTAGGGGGTGCGTCCGGCCCTCAAACTTGGCCCTCAACCTCATTTATTCAATGTAACTTTATTTCTTGTTTTTTTTTGTTTAGTTTTCTTTTGACACATGCTTATTATAAAAAATTTCCACATAAATATAATTTCTTTTACATAAAATTGGTATTTTGTTGGTTATTTTCCTCATTATTTTCTAAAATATTAATTTTAGCAAAAAAATTTCTTTGAGGCTAATGTTGTTTATCTGAAGAGCTGAAATATTACCTTATATCATATTCTTGTAAAATGATTTTTTACACAGATAGTTACATACCTATGCCTATATGGGCATTTCCATATCAGCGTACGTGACATTTGTACGCCTACAAAGTGGAATAGATTCTGAAAAAATAGAAGTAACTCAAAAACATTTTGTTGTTATGTTCCATTCAGGGCGTACTATATGCGAAAAAAAAATATTACATTTGGAACCCTGTTGTCCAAAATATCGAGGGAAATAAGGGCATAGCGTACATAAAATGGAACTGATATCAAGTTGCATGTAAAAGTATACGAAAATCTGCGAATTGTGAAGTTTTTTTTACTGGTTTTAAATTTCTTGCACGGAGCCAACTATTTTTCCTTTATTATCAGTGATTTTGAAATAAAAAAGACTTTTGATTGATTTTATAATGAATGAAGTTTAATAGCGTACGTCACATAGCGTACGTGACGGATTTTTCTCTTATAATATTCTTAAGTAAAAATTTGTTTTTAATCTGTGGCAATAAATAATAATGGCTTGAGTCGAAATTTCGTGGTTTGAGATATTATGGGTTTTGTCTAAAATAAATTGTGTTTGGTTTTTATATAAAATT
The DNA here is from genome assembly GCA_944452675.1 of Tachina lurida. Lineage (NCBI taxonomy): Eukaryota > Metazoa > Arthropoda > Insecta > Diptera > Tachinidae > Tachina > Tachina lurida. The sequence goes on along the minus strand of OX101754.1, from coordinate 38,219,967 downwards.
TTTAGATACCGAAAAAAAATGCACATTTATTTAGAACAAAACTGTTAATTTTATAAAAAAAAAGAAACGATTTTATTAGTTATTATTCGTTGTTTTTTAGTTAAGATGTTATGAAAAAATCCATTGGCAGAAAAATAAAAACTAAAGTGAACTTAAGCTATTATGTATATTGAAAGGCAAAATAAATTTTATTGATAGTAGCTTTAGCTTTAGGTTAAATTGAAAAATGCGGAAAACCTGAAATAAAAAGCTTATGTGCTGTTTCCACAAGTCAGGCAGGCGACTCGTCTAGAAAATTTGTATGAAATCACTCAAAAAGATGAGTGCTTTCCATACAAATTTTATACTCAAGTCAACCGTCTGGGTTGTAGAAACAGGGAGTTATATTTAACTAACTTTCATACAAATTTTCTAGACGAGTCGTCTGCCTGACTTGTAGAAACTGCACATAAGTTTTTTTTTAATGAGGAATAATTTGAATGGGCTGTTAGTTATTGAACTTAAGTGTATACAAGTTTAGATGCTCAAATATTTTAATATTGATGTAGCTACCTTAAAAAAATTAAATTGAGTTAAGATGTTATGGCTTATGTATTATTTTCCAAGAAAACTTAAGTTAAAATATAAATGGGTATAGTTTAAATGATAGATCTTGGAGAAGAGAATAAGAATATGTAATAAAATTAAAAAGCACTTATGTCAACTTAAGCCATTATTATATATTCCCACAGAAATATGTATAAGCATACAAAAACTAAAAAACAAAACAAAAATATGTATTCAGTGAAAATAGCAATAAAAACAATAAAGAGTCAACTTCATTTCTTACTACATATTGTTTACTTGGGCGCTGAGTTTTCGCCGCCAGCTTATACAGGCATGTTCTGGAAATCACAAGTTTTCAAATCATTTGTGATTTTAAAATCACAATTGTGATTTGATGGTGTTCTGAATATCACAAAAGTTTTAAATTTTCTGTGTGATTTTACCCTTTAAAAAATAGAAGAGAACAGCTGACGTTTCGTTTTATAACTGCAATATTACAAATGTAAATCACAAAGCAAATAACAACATTTTTGCAAAATTAAGAGTTTTAAATTTTTTCATAACTTCATGAATTCTTTCGTAGAAAATTGCTCATTTTACTATAAAAATCAATAAAGAAGATATTAAGTTATTCATTTAATTAATCTATTGAGAATTTCAAAATAAAGTGATTGAAAAAATTGCCAAGTGATTTCAAATCGGCAGTCATTTAGCTGACCGGTTTAAAATCACAAAAATTCTTTTGAATTTTTGTGATTTTAAACCGGTCAGTTATGTGTGCAGAACACCTTTCTTGTATTTTCAATTCACTTTTCACAAAAAGTGATTTTCAGAACATGCCTGATAATGATATGAAGTTAACGCTGATACATTTAATTGCAATTTTAATACTTACAATAGCGTACGTGACGAACTTTAAATGCTTATAAAATTTTTATTACACTAAATTGAGAAAAAATTTCGAACAATATTTATTTGCGACAATTATCCTGCTTTGAACTTTTATTTTGAAACAGTTGCGACCGGTCAAATTCAAATGATATAGACAAATACGGGTTTTGCACCGCGTACGTGACATTAGAATAGCATCCAAAGCAAACCAAAAAAATCCCGCTTATCGAACTCCTAAGTTTTCTCTTTCCTCATGGATCTTGTTCATTGTTGTTGTAACATTAATTTTAAAGTATAATTGTAGTGTTACAAATACCTGAATCGAGTCGCTAGTTAAGAAAAAATAGGTGATTGCAATTTCTTAACATTAATCTATTTTTTTTCTTGAAAAATTTTTATAAGCTATTAATACCTCTGCATAGTAAAATTTGAGTGATTTTTTCCTCTTTGACATATTTTAAAAAAAATTTCAAGTGTTTTTAATTTTTCAGTCGTGGTTGTCATTTTCATGGAAATGCCCATATGCAAAAAATTACATAGAAAAATTACAGGGGCGGACGCACCCTCTAAAACACAAATTATCACTATGACATTTGTTTGTATTTTTTTTACATAAAACTGAACAGATTTGGGGGATAGAATATAAGAAATCAGAAAAAAAATATATTAACGGCCACTCTAATGTACATACATACACATATAAAGTTGTTAAAGATTACAAACAAAATATAAATTGATTGGAGAATAAAGACATATGTACATACATATATGACGAATGGCACGATTTTAATACGATATCAAATATTAATGCCAAGAAAAATATTAATAGCTATTGCTCATTTACTAAAACTAGTTGTACAGAAAACGAGCTTAAAGCCTTAAATTTATACACAACTTAATGGAAAGGGATAATTTCGAGCCAGGCTGTCCAAACTGGCACCAGAGTGCCGAACAATCGGGTTCTTATACAAATGATACACATACGCTAATACATTACTGTCGGTGTTCCCTCAGTGGCCAGCATTGATTTTGGGTATACAAGATATTTTTAGTGTAAAATGTTTACACAATATGAACAGTGAGTGATATGAGCATTAATTCTGAATTTCTTAACTCGAAAATCCCATGTTTTGAGTTATGAGATTATTGAAGTAAATAAGTGATATGTTTTATCAAGAAAAAATTAAATCTCATCAAATAATATCTGAATTTAACGAAAGATTGGAGGCCGCACCGCACCGACTTTAAGCTTAGCTTTTACATATATATTTGGCAACTCTGCCCTATGGTCCCAATACCAAATTAAGCGCGAAAAAAGTATTTATTTTTAATGCTACAAAAATGAACATTTTGTATGGTTTTTTAATGACTAGAGGTATACATTTTTTGCGATATATTTGCAATATTATCATTGCAGTATTTTGTTTTTAATAAGAAACAAGTTGTTTTGAGAGGTTATAAAATAAGGTAAAAATATATTCTGTACTATACAAAACAGGTTTGTATTTGTTTAAATTTCTGATATCCTGTTGATTTCGCATTCCGTTTAGAAAAAGATGTATAAAAATTTAAATATTCGCCCATTTTAGGCGAGAGTCCGTGCCATGCTAAGTCATTTGTTAGTAAAAATTTGTATGCTTATATCGATGGCTTAATAAAAGAAAGGCGGAACTCTAATTTTCGATATTTTATGGGAGAAGCAAAAAACTGAAGAAAAACTAAAGCATTTACATGCAGAAATAATTTTTTAAGTGGCCTTGATTTTAACTGTACGTACTAAGATCTTCAAGGAGGATGCAATTATACCTTGTCTCCCAGAAAACGTCAAAAACGCTCTTTTTATGTTAAGCCATCGATATACACTTCTAAAATAGAGTTGCGACTTTTTTCGCGCTAAATTTTTCATTGAGATTACTGTGCGGTGGTCTTATTTAATTGTACATGGATTTTGCATTATAAAGGCCTGATTTCTCCGAGAAGAATTAAACTATTACATGGTTATCAGATGTGGGCTTAGATTTTTATCAACGGGACTGCTTTAACGCAAAACTCTACAGTGTAGAGACTTGTTTTTTCTTTAGTGGGCTTGTTGATATGTCATGCCTAAGAAAATTTCAAGAGATCAGCCAACTTATGGGCTGGTGCTGTGTTTTTTTTTAATAAAGACAGCACGATTCCGCAATTAAAGGGAATCCTAATTTTCTCAAGGGTTACATGTATTCATTGCTTTATATAAAAGTGCATAAGATAACACTTACAGAATAAACTTCATACAATCAAGCTAGTTATTTCGCCTAAATTATCGAAATTATATTAACATTTTCATAAGTCCTACACATTTGAACACACTGTAAATATTGTATATTGCTGAATAAAGTTGCCAGCTGAAAATATGCTATCAGCTTAAAATTCAATTGGCAACTGAGTCGGTTGTTGTCCAAAACAATACGTTTATGGCTCTGACAATTGATTAGTTTGGCAGTTGTTGAGTTGGTTGAAGAAAAATCGGAAAGATTTTGATTTTTCAAATTGACTAGTAAATTTTTCAAGTCGATAGTGCTGTGTGTGTTCGAGTATCTTGATCAGCTGTCAAATTTTATGTTTGCAGAAGAAAGTTATTATTTTTAAAAATTTAATTTTAAATAAAAAAAAAATATAAAAATTAATGAATGAATGAATGCAATAGATGTTTTTAATTTATAAATTTGTATACATATGTGAAAATAATATAAATTTGACAGTTGAATGAAAATCTTTCAATTGAGTTTATGAAGTGTGTACATAAAAATCAATTCAATCGAAAGACTGACTTACAATTGAATTGAAACGTGTATGGGGTGCTTAACAACTGTAATTGAAAAAATAAAATAAAAATAATCGTAATAATTTAAAAAAATTGAATTGATGAAAATTTTAATTAAAAATTTTATTGAGTCATATAAACTTTTGCTTAAAAATTAAATTAATTAAAAAGCTTAATTGGCACAATTAAATTATTGATTTTTCACCTTTTTCTTATATAAATGTATTGATTGGAGAATTATTATTTCTATGAGTATGAAGAAATGAAAGTAGAAAGATGGCGGTTTCGTTTTCCTTCTGTTTCATTTAAAATCAGTTTTTTGTTTTTTTTCTAAATTGTCGATCCAATGGAAACAAAATTGGAATAACCTTTATTTTTTTGTTAGAAATAGAAGAAAACAAAGGTTTTAATATAATAAAAATCAAGCACACGCATACAAATTCTGGCTTTGCTCCATTAAGTTTGCACTAATTCTAACGGGTGTTTTTTTAGAGGTATAGAACTTCGAATTGAAATAAAACACAAGAAAATCGTTTTAATGTCCATCAATTTAGCTTTATTGGAAGGATCATTTTATGCCATTAATGTTTAAATATGATTTCGGGCATGTGGCCGCCGCGGCTGGCTCGAATAAAGCCAATTCTACAGGTCCAATTTTCAACCACTTTTTCGAGCATATGGGGCCGTATGTTGGCAATAACGCCACGAATGTTGGCTTCCAAGTCCCCTAACGTTTCTGGTTTGTTGGCGTAGACGAGCGACTTCACATATCCCCAAAGAAAATAATCCAATGGTGTCAAATCACACGATCTTGGTGGCCAATTGACAGGTCCATTCCGCGAAATTATGCGCTCATCGAATGTTTCCTTCAATAAATCGATTGTGACGTGCGCTGTGTGGCATGTAGCGCCGTCTTGTTGGAACCACAACTCATCCACATTCAAAATCTTCAAAATCTTCCATAAAGTTGATGGACAAAGCTCCAATTGCTGTGCACGGTGGAGAATCGATTCATTCGGGTCCTCTTCAACACTTTGCTCTACAGCGGCAATTGTTTCTTCGGTGCGCACTGTTCGACGTCTCTGCGGATGCGTATTATCATATAGAGTAAACGTAGTGCGAAAACGATCCATGGTTAACCGAATTAATTGCTCTGATGGACGATTACGTCGACCATAAAATGGACGGAGCTTGCGGTAAACTTCGCGAACTGAACCATTATTTTCGAAATAAATTTGCACGATTTGCAAGCGTTGTTCTTTTGTCAACCTGTTCATGATGAAATGGCAAACCAAACTAAATATTAATCACTTGACAGCTGACAAAATGGCCGCCAGTTAAAAAAGTGATGCCAACTTAAAGTTATATACCTCAATAAAAAACACCCATTACCATAGCGTTGCGTTAAAAAAAAACTAAAACTTTAGTGTTTGCTTGCAAATAACCTCGCCAAAGAATAAACATCTTCGTTAATAGGTACCATTCATTGAGAAAAATATTACATCATAGTCTCGGTAAAATAATAATCGCATTACATAAGTTTGTTTGTATGTATGTACATTTGTGAGTATCTATGTACTCTCGTACATGTGTATAAACAGTTGACATCACTGGTCTCAACTTCGAGTACTAATTGCCAACATTAATCGATATTTTATGTTTAGTAAACATTTATAAAGATTGCAATGAATTTTTAATGACTAAAACAATTTAAAACATATTAATTTCTACACACAGCCACAAAATATTTAATGAGTTAAATATTCCATCAAAAGTAATCAATAAAATGCGAATGTGTGTGTGTGTAATTTTTATTTTTATTTAAATAATAAACAAAATCGTGGGTGACATAATATAAAGTATAAACAGTTGTTATATGTAAATGCTAAAGTATTAAATCTTTTTATTGTGACAATACGTCGCACAGTGGGATTTGTTCATACAATGTTTGGCAAAAAAATATAAGGAGTGCTCGTAAAATGTTGAAATTGGGCACAGAGCCTTTTATTACCTCGATTAAGAATAAAATAAAGTTTCATCAAAATTGGCCACGCCCACTACCCACCGGCCATAGAACCCAAAATTTATTTTTGGGCCAAAGTTTTTGAAATTTGGCACAGAGCCTTTTATTACCTCAATTAAGAATAAAATAAAGTTTCATCAAAATTGGCCACGCCTACTACCCACCGGCCATACAACCCAAAATTTAATTATTATTTTATAAATAAATTTCAATATATGCATTTAAATATAGACTTTTATACATCATCTATCATTTCTGTAACTATTTGCTATTTTGACAAATTGTTTTATATTTATTGTTGTTAAACCAAGTGGTTTTGTTTTTAAACTATTCCAAATAAGTTATTGTTGTCACTAAATATCATAATAACGCACGTGTCTAATTACATTTTTTATTTACTTTCAGCCCAATCATGAATATTCCCTCGGAATTTATTTCTCACGGAAAATAATTTTCTCGAGAAAACATTCCTCCAATCATAAATTCCTTGGGAACAAAAAAGAGTAATACGTGGCATCACCGCATTACGAAGCTCGTTGTTTTGCTTGTTGTTGACATTTTGTTTCTCCTTTTTTTTGAGTGAGAGAATAAACAAAATTAATAAAATTCGTAAACTTGAAAAAATATGTGAAAAAAGCTTATAAATGATTTATTTGAACTTTATTTGTGTTTTTTTTATATACAAAAAGTATAAAATACAAGTTTATGTATATAAATTGTGTTTTAATTGTGTATTAACTACATATGTTTTTATGTAAACTCCCTTCTGTTTTGCAAGGGAAAGATTTTTAGTGAAAAAAAAACAAGTTCAACGTCGTTCATAATACCTACTTTTTTTCCCGGGGAGTTTTTTTTATTCCCGCATTTGGTAAAAAAGGGAAAACACATGTTCATAATAGGAGAAAAGGGAAAAAACTCGCACGGAATTGTTGTTCATAATTGGGCTGTTTATCTTAAATTTTTGTTCTTAATTTTTTTTTTTAAATTTTCCAAAAAAGTTGAAATCATAACAAAATAACATAAAAAATATTTTCGGCGCTGAAAAACGCTTTGGAACTGTTTTCTCGCATTCCACCAGCTTTGCGCTCTGACCAGCTCGGCGCCCACTATGACCGGTTCGCGCTTGTTTGTACTAATTTGTATAGTTTTTCTCGCATTGGTTCTCGCAACAAGCGTCAACCATCTCGGCTCGGCAACAAGCGGCCACTCTGTACGCACCCTAAAAGTATGCCATATCTTTTTGTAATTGTTTAAAATTTAAAATTTCATGAATTTGGTGACAATTTTTATGATTTTATAAAAGATTATTAATAATTTAACTTTTTTTTAATTGATAGATGGAGTCTTACCTTTTATTTTATTAAAGCGGGAGCACCTAGCACGACCCAGCAACCTTTTTTTCTTCCAAGGAAGTTTGCAATCACGGCACATTATAGAACAAATTTTATTTTACCATGGGCCTTATTACGAGTGTCGTATTACTTCGATTACGACAGTTTTGTAATAGACTAAAGAACATTGCAACATTTTTTCTTTAATCTAATACAAAATCGTCGCAGGCGTAGCTCAAATACGACACTCGTAATAAGGCACCATATCTTTTAAACCATATGAGCGAACTTTATAATTTCTTTTTAAATACACAGAAAAGGCTTTATTTGAAAAAAAAACACTATTTAAATCAGAGCAATAAAATTATCTTACGTACAAACACTATAGAAGTGCGTAAACAGTTTTCAATATTTTGGACCAAAATTTACATGTGACTTTACTTCATTATTTCAAAGACAAATGAACGTTTTTTTTTGGGATACAGTTTATGGATTCTTCATACTGAATAAATTTTCTACAAACTGCATCATTACATTTTTAAATTTTATGTGTCGAAAAAACTACTTATTGCACAAAAAATCCCACTGTGCGTCGCTCTTTTGTTTTACAAAGCAAAAAAAAAAAATATATAAATATTTCTATATTCTAAGACTGTTCTTACTTTATAGTGTTTTCACACTGACTTGGTTTTAATAAAAGTTGGTTTTAATGTCAAAACCAACTGTTAAAACCTGGTTTTACCATACAAATTGTTTTTGTTAAATCCAACTTAAAACCATTTCTGAATTGATTTTAATTTGGTTTTATGAAATGCAACCCTGTTTTCGCTGTGGTAAAGTCAGTGCTGCCAAGTTAAAATGACCGGCAGCAGCTGATAATGTTTATGCCAGTGAATAACAATAGATGTCGCTTGAAAGATTTTCAACCTAAAAATGGATGCAGCAGCAACAATAGGTAAAAAATTATGGAAAAATAAGAGTTCTTTGAAAGGAAAACAACAACAAAATTTTCATTGACCTCTGGAAAGTGAAAATAAACGATATGAAATATCGATCCACCACTAAAAAAGTTGTATTTTGCGATTAATTTGTGCATTTTTTATATACAATAACTTTATTTCCAAGCACTTTTTCACTTTGTATTACTAGTTCCATAATTTTAAAATATTAATTTACAAAATATAAAATAATTTCCATTTTAGAGCGCATTGTAAAGTTTCTTAGTTTTTCATACAAACAAAAACAGTTGTACAGTTTGTCAAATAATTGTTATAAAAAGCAGAAAAAAATACAACAACAAACACACGCATTTCTGCAGGAGATTTATTTTATTTTGAGCAAAGTTATTAGACAGTCTGTGAGTTAAAATGTGAATTTAACAAACTGGCAGTGTGAATGCAAAATCAGCTGTTTATGGTTTTAACGTTAAAACCAGGTTTTAACTTGCAGTGTGAACACACTATTAGTTTATGAAAAGTTTTTTGAACAAGGGTGTTAATTATAAGTATAAAATAATACAAAGTTCTAAGTTCTCTTTAATCCATTTGTTGTTATTTTTAACTAATTTTTTTTTTGTATATTTATTTTTTTGACAACTGAGAGCTAGTCTTAGCAATTGAGGACTATACGCTAAACGTACAATAACTTTTAACAAAGCTGGCCTATTAACACGTTCTAAACAAATGCAAATGAAATGCTAATTAGCCTTAGAAGGCATTAAGTATTGTAAGTATTTAAATTTATAATAAGACACACATTCCAAAAGCATATTGTTTCTTATGTGTATAAAGTGATGTGATCACTAACATGTTTTAAATAAATTTAAAATAGTTATGAAACTAAATATCTATCTCTGACAGGTTTTGTTTAGACCAAAGCATGCGTCTTTTTTAGTTATTTATTTATTAACTAAATTAAGTATGGCATTATTTTCTCAATTCAAAGTATGGCTGGTTAATAAATAGCCATAAAATAAACCTTTTAAAATGCCTAATTGGTTTATTACTTTTTGTTATTTTTATTGCTTTTAAATTTCATAATTTCATTTTTACATGTCAAATGTAGTACAATGCATCGTGCTCGTGCAACTACAAATTGGAGATGGAATAATGAGTAACATTTTAGTCACCATCGTGCATGCTCACTTGAAAAAATCGTTACTCATCCCCAACTTACAGGTATCGGATCAAGTGCATTGATTGATTGATTGATACGTAAATAAACATCAATTTCAATCTCTCTTTACTCTTATTAAAATTTTAAGGATCAATGTATGAAAGGAACTGGGGGTTGCAACCGAGGATAGTAAACTGAATTTATATATCGGTTTTCAGACCGGTTATTTCCTTTGGTTGTATGGTATGGTGGGAGGCATTAACGAAGGAAAGTCACAGGAGATTTCTAGCTAAGGTTCAGCGGTTTGCCTCGCTGGGTATCACAGGTGCTCAGAGGAGCACACCTCAGGCTTCCTTGCACGCCATTCTTCATCTACTTCCTACAGAGGACTTTGAGGTGGGAATGGCGCCTAGAAGTCTCCTTAGACTCGTAGTAACAAGTTTGGTGAGGACATGAGTAACAGGTCACACATCAATCTTAAATGGGATCAGTTTTAGTGATCAGGTATCCGTAACCCCTGGGGTTCACGGGCTATAAGGTCGCTGAAATTGATTTTAGTAAAACACCCTCACTGGTAATTCCGGATAGGGACTATTGGGTCAAATCCGATAATCTATATGAGGGTAGTGCGGTCTTTACAGACGGATCAAAAATGAGGGAAGGCATAGGGGCCGGTGTCTTTATCTTGGGAAAGAACAGTTCTTTCAGACTGCCGAATGAAAGCAGCGTTTTCCAAGCTGAGATCTTGGCGATCCTCAGGGCCATGGAACTGGTAGCCAGGAATGTAGCTGAAGGTGTGAAGGCAACCTTCTACGTCGACAGCCGCCAGCGCTAAAAGCTTTGAAGGTACACAATGTCAAATCAAAACTTGTTAGTGACTGTAGGAGAGCCCTCAACTTTCTTATGAACAAATATAGTGTCAGACTATGTTGGGTTCCCGGCCACAGCAGTTTTGAGGGAAATGAATGAATAGGGTCGGCATTAGATGAGGGAATGTGTGACAGATCTGTGAAATTACGGATAGGTCACTACTATAGGGAACTCAGAAATTGGTTAGAAAGCAGTATCAAAGTAGGCAGCATTTTAGAATATCGAGGGATATGTAGCCAGAACTTTGGATCAGGAAGATTCAAACTGCTACTGGACATGAATGGGAATCATGACTGGTCACTGCAAGAACCAGCATATGGGAAACTATGAAGAGGAACCAGAAACCATTGAACATATTATCTGTCACTGCCCGAAGCTGCAACGTCATAGACTTAGATGGCTGAGCAGGCGTTTCCATGAGAGCATTACTGATATCGGGAAGTGTAAACTAGCGGACATCTGAGGGCTTCATCATGGGATTTCTGTGGCTTAATGACGGATAATAGTGTCACTTCTGGGTACAAATAGGGGTAAATATTACTTTTAATGGACAATAGATGGGAATCACAATGAACCCTATTGGGTCTCCGAGTGGAGGTGTATTTTTGGTACCACTCTTCCCAAACTAACCTAACCTATTAAAATTCTAGAAATTATAGTTTGCTTTGCAATAAATTAATTTTTTGTTCACGAAATATTAGCTGCTGCACATTCACGAGACAATGAAAAAACTACTTACTAACATGTCTGATAACTTGTATTTGTGCCAGTCATGTGAACGTACGGACGGCATTCATCTCTACTCATGATGTGTGTTTTGATACTCTACATATTTAAATAATAATAAAGGCTAATTTTTTTCGGTAGCAGATAAAATTAAGAGTCTTTTATTGCTAAATATGCATTGACATTGTTATACAAATTGTTAAATTTCGGTAAAGCTGAAAACTGAAAAGAAATAACAAATTGCTCATGACTTTCCTTGATCATTAAGTTTCCACAATTATGCTCTTTTCAAAGTTCTAAAACAATCAAACTAAGTGACTTCGAAATTTTGTATAGTTAGGTCGTTTGCCAAGATATATGGATAAATCCTACGCATCTAAATTTTAGCTTACGCTTAGCGTTGTCGTCCCATAAGAGATATTTTTTTATAACCTTCAGCAAAAGCTGGTCTTTGGGAGTAATTTCAAATAATATTTAATTGTTGGTGCCTAAAGTGTCGTTACGGACGTTACAAAAAACAGAAGTAATTTTAGCAAATTTTGCATAGTAAGGCTATAAATAAATATATAATCAGGTCTATTCGGGAAGTCACTTTCACCACAAATACGCGCATCTTTCTCTTTTTGCTATTCTAAAATACTACGTTGGACATGAGTGCTAGAAAACATATGTTTTCTTTCACATTGGAGGTATTCTAAAATACTTCGTCACCATGATTCAATGTCATGTTCGTTTGTTGCCAATTTCAGCACGTTAAATTTAAAGAAATAAAGAAAAAAGAGATACGAAGTGTTTATATGGTGTCTACCAGTGTTATGCCCTAATTCTGTTCGACGAATGTATCGTCTTGTCTATGGACGAAAAAAAGAAGCAGTTTTGATTCTTTAAAACGATTATTATTTATTGTCTATGCAAAAAGGTTCGTGTATTTGCTTTATGATTTTGTTCTAAACATTATATCCAACACATATTTTTTCATATATTTTTCAAACTATTGTATAATAATTTAGTTGAATTTTTATGTTTTAAAAACATGGCAATAATATTTATATTTTTCATTGTCAAAGACAACAAACATTTTTGAAGAAAATAATTTAGAGACTTCAAAGACAAGAACTCAGAAGCATTTTCAAACACAAACGTCCTAAATCTTCTTACTGAATTAGGGCATTAATTAAGCTTTAGTGGCGTTCAGCCAGGCTCTACAACACAATTAAGCTTTCTTTAAGTTCTTCAAAGATGTAAACACGTTTTTAAAACAAATACAACAAGTAACTAATTTCACTTTCACTGTTTATTGTTTCTTTTTATGTTAGTTAGCACTTATACTGTTAAGTTTTTTATTAATTATTTATTTAAATCCCAAAAAATCAAAAAATCGATTACTGAAAACGATATTTGTTCGCTCGTATTTTAGAATGTGTCGACGTCGAACTGTCAAAAGTGAACGTTCGACGACGAAGAAGTGAAGCGCGTATTTTCGAATGACCCTGAATATATGAATGCTACATATGTATGTATGTATGTAGATGATTCCATACGGCCTCACGAACCTTCACAAGCTAATTAGCTTCTGTGCTTTTCCAGTTTTTTTCGTTTTCCACACTTTAAAATTTTTATAACTGCATACATTTAAAATTCTTTCTTGGGTGTACACAATATAACAAAATATCAACACGCTGACATTTTGTTTTTGTGTATGCAATGCTGTCAACTTGTTCTCACAACTGTCTACATCAGATGCGTAAACAGTGTGTGAGGTAATGCCACACAACGAAAAGTATCGGAAATGACAAACGTTGCCACTAGTACGCACTTTTATTTTTGCTTGCGATGCCTCAAAATGAGATCGTGTGTGCTCGGCACAGCGATGCCAGAATTCCTTCACCAATAATGGCTAAATGGAGACAAAAAAAGCGCCATCGAATGCAAAAATCATGAACTTTAAGCAAAAGCAAGAAGGTATTTCATACATTATTTTTTTAAAGCAAATAGGAAACTTTTTTAAAGTAAATAAAAACAATAAATTGAAATAATAAATAAAATTATTTTTCTTCAGGTAAGCAAGGAACAAACAAAAAACTGCGCATTTTTGCACTGCAATACTTGCAGTACGCCTTCTATTCTGCTATTCAGTCTTTGCATTTTTGGGTTACTAATCCATTTTTTTGTATGTTTTAAACTTTAATCTATATTTTATTTTCACTCCTGTAAAAAGTACCCTAGTTTGATTGATATCATAAACTACCAACTAGACCCGACAACTTATAACAGCATTGCAACGATTATAAGAACGGAGTACCAAATATTATTTTTACTAATCTCTTTCATATTAGATCTTTTAGACTTGCAATTCTTGGATATCTACATTTTGTATTCCTCTCTATATCTTTTTCTCTATATATTTTTTGGTAATAAATAATGTTTCTTTGTTGCGAGTTTAATGCCCCTATCACGGTTTTCAACTTTTAAAATAGTTTGGTTGGGATTGATAAATTTGCTTTGCCATTCTCCACTAAATTAACAGTTGACTTTTCAGTTGTGTTTTGGTATCGTCATTTACTCAGTGTAAGTTTGGTTGAGAAAAACGTTGAATATACACAACTGCTTTTTAGTAGTTGGGTCTGTGGTTGTGATTTTCTAATTATAAGTTGGTGCGAGATAAAAAGCAGAAAAAATTTACAATTTTCAACTAGAAATATTTACTATGCTTAATAACAAAATTTTTTTTAACAGTTTCACTATCGGGAGTATACCGGGTACATACAAACATTTCTTTAAAGGTGATTTTATGTGAACCAACATGTAATAAAACGTTTCTTTGTTCTGCAGAAATAACAAAACTTCCAAAATATTTTTTAAGGAATTCGTTCCCTATTTTGATTATTCCTTACCTTGTTGGGTTGGAATCACCACGAATTTTTCTTTTGATACCTAGCACATCTATATTTGCGACTTCGTTTTTCGTCCTCATAAAATAAATGTACACATATTTTTATCTATTTGGCTTGATTTCTTTGAACTAAAACACACAAAAAAATATTATTTCTAAAACTTTGTGTTTTTTAAATTTACACAAATTATTAATTCTTTTCTGTCAAACTTGATATTTTAAGTTGGCAACAAGATGATAATTTCAACTAAAAGACAATTGTGGTTCATGATACTAAAACACAGTTTGGTCGTGTGTAAGTTTGGTCTACTCTTAGACAACCAAACTGAATTTAGTTGAGAACCGTGATAGGGGCATAAATTTTGTATGAAAAATCACAAACAAATGTCATGTTTGGCAAAATAGCTAAAAAAAAATAGCTAAACTCACTTTTCTTCAGGCTAAATGGGATGAAAAATGGCTAAATTGGCATCACTGGCTCGGCATAAGCAAAAATCTCGTTTACGCCATGACAGTAGTACGCGTCATGATAGTACTACGATGGCAGTTCATTTCACTGAACCGGCAGCAATTATCGTCATTTCTGTCATGGTGTGGAGGAGACTCCAGGCACAAAAGTAAAATTAAAATTAAAAGTATATTTTCGCTGTTATACTAATGTTTACGCCAACCGACGATAGTAATATACATAATTACACGAATACACATGCTGACGTAATGAGAGTGGGTTTGTATAGCATTTTGTTCTATCCTTCTTTTTTAAGTTGGAGTAATTAAAATTTTCTCCTGCATTTCATTCTTCAAATTATCATACACATGTTCAACAATACAATGCCTTTGCCAGCATTTGAACTAATTAATAACGTAGCAAAAATAAAAGTAATGTTGAACTCAAAAATATTTAGTTTCTTCTATTGTTTCCTAAGAAGGAGGCGAGGAATACAAATCACAAATTGCAAAGAGACCGCTAAAGAATGTGCTCTAAAAACTAAATGCGAAAAATATGTATGTATATTCATCCTGCAAACATTATTTCTCAGATATGTACATGCAGAGTTCGTTGTATTTTGTTATCGAAAATGTATTATTAGAACATATTTATTCGCAAGTTTTTAAAAGATTTTCCGCTCGATTTCATATTGTGGTTTTTAGCAACAAGTACAAAAAAAGAATAATGTTAATTAAAATAATAACCAAGACTACTTTATTTTAGCTGCGATAAGAAGGAAACTAAATATAAAATAATTCCATAAATTATTTTATATATTTTTTAAATGTGAATAACATGTGAAATGAAACAAAAACAAATGTAAAATGAAATCACGCAATTGCGTGATGGTGTGATTCTTAAAAAGGAACTAATAAAGCAGAAATAAAGTGCACAAGTACGACAGGAGAATAAACAAAATTTATTTGTATAAAATTTTAATTAATAAATATCAGAAACTTTGCTTGTTTGCTGCTTAAAATAATTAAATACTAAAATGTAAAAAAAAATTTAATAAGAACAAAATTAAAATATTGTAAGCGCTGAATTAGTTCTGAAGGTGTTTTGCTTCTTGTTTCCATTTAAGTGATACAAGCAAAAGTTATTTTACTAAACAACGAAATCGAGTCAAGGTCAAAAAGAAAATTTAAGTTTTATGTATCATTAAATTATCATTTAAATTAGTCACGGAAGCAAGTTTTCAAATATGCTTTAGAATTGCGAAAGCCGGCTTTTTCGAATGTGAAACACTCATTCGTATTATCCTTGATGAATACAGACGAATTGATAACATCCTACTTTTTGTAGTCGATCATAAAGCAGTGATAAAATTTATTTTTTTTCATATTTTTATGTACATGCATATTTATTTGTATTTATTTCAATTCAACTATGTATTATGAGCAGGGAAACCAGAAATATGCTCTGAAAAACGCATTCAATATGCACTAATAACTTAAAAATATGCACTAAAAACTCAAAAAATATGCTCTTAAAAATAAATTAAATTGGTTTATTTGTAAATGACTTAAAATACGAGTATTTTAAATGTTTTCAACATTTGCATGTAAAACAAGACAAAAATAAAATAAGCAAAGAAAAAAAGGAAACAATAGAAAATTAGCAAATTAAAATTAAAGCACAATTTCCATACACATTTCGACTAAAGCAAATAATTAATTTTTTATGGATACTCTCGGAAAAATTTAAATTCAATTTCTAAAGAGATCACGATATCAGAATTAAAACTTTGGAAATGTATTTTGGATAAATAAAACAAGATTTTTATTTAGATTTTTATTGCAATAAACAACAAAATATTGACATAGATTTTCAAATAAAAATCATTGACTGTTCCGTCTAAATAAACTATTATACGTTGGCAATGTTCTTTCAATGTCTACTCGGGGCAGAGTCTGTCACAAATAGTAAAACCGAATTTTTATTGAAAATAACGTCCGTTATAATTGCGTGATATATAAAAATAATTTATACACTACATATAACATTGGAAATAGGATTTAGATGGCGAAAACTAAAAATGAAAGTTGTGACCAACACATAAGGTTGTAAGCATATTAAAATAAAAAAATCTCTAAAGTACCAAAATATGCGCTCAAAGCATACACTAGGAAATATGCTAAAATATGCGTGTAAGACTGATATATGCAAAAACATGCTTTAAAGGGTAAAATATGCACTATCAAATCGATGCAAAAATTCATAAAAAGTTCTGAAACGGATAAATATCTTGTCCCCGCATTAACACAAGAAAAAACATGCCATTGCATATTTGCGGTTTCCCTGATTATGAGTTTTTAATTAAAGTAACAATTTCTCTCCACTAGGCTTTCTCGTTCAGCATTTTCAATTAATTCTTTTTCATTACAGCAATATATTTTTCCGTAAATTAAGGTGGGTTTCTTACACAGAAAAAAAATTGTATTCATTATTAAATTTAAAAAAAAATAATAATATTTGTACTGAAATAGGATCGGACCTACCACAGAACTCGTAAAAATTTAATAGAATGAAAACGAATTTTTTTCTTTCTTAATATATATATTCATCAAACCATGTACAGAAAATAATAAAAATGTATGTTAAATATTATAAGAAACATTTCTACGAAACTTTTTAAAATTAAAAAATATTTCAAAATTTGAACTTAAACTTAAATTGCAGAAATTTGTAAGGGATATTTTTTTTTGTACTGTAGGTCTCTATGCTGTATATTGGTAAGAAAACTTTTTTCGAACTGAAATAAAAAATAAGATTATAAATTATATTTTATCAAAAAATTTTACAAGGGCTTTATTTATTTATTTTTTTGTTCTTCTATTTGGAGTGGCAGCAATAATTATGATTTATTTATTCAAATTGCGGAACATTTTACGCATGATATTAAATTTCAAAAAATATAAAAATAAATAAAACCCAAGAAAACTGTAAAAACTGAAATACAGTGAACAAAGAAAAAACTTGTACAGCAAACGCTCCGCTCTTCTAATCAAAATATCTCTGTTGCTTTGTAAGATTTTAAGATAAAACCAAAAGCAGTTTCAAGACAAATTAATAAGCTTTCTATAGAAATCTTTAATTTTATTAAGAAATTTATTTTAATACTAAAAAATAACCTAACATAAAATAACACTATTTTCAAGAGCAAAAAAAAAACTTGTACACTAACTCTTCTTTCAGGAAGGAGCTATGAAATAAGGAATACACTAAAAATTAGTACTAAATGTGGCCACGTCTAGCATCTAATAGATTATTTTCATAGAATGAACTGGGTTTTTGGTAATTTTGGGAGCTATATGGTCCAATATGCCCTCGAGAGCACTTTTGAGTTAATTTTTACACATAATCTACAGCTCGCGTAATTTTTTGTTCACATACGCCCACAGAATTTCATTTGTACTAAAGCCAAGGATCTAGAAAGGATGTGCCTGCAATTTTTTTTCCATTGAATGGAAGCCATTCTCTTATTATTGAAGACGAATGTTTCGGGTATTTAACTCTAACTAATCACTAGTCTCCACTTACATTTAATTTGGCAGCTAACTGTGCTAAATTATCTCTTAGTATTTTTAAATAATTCATTTTATTTATTGTACGTTCTATAAAAAGCGGATTTCATACACCACTCGATCCCATTGGGCCCCATACCATCATATTACACCCCCCATGCTTCACCGTGTTATTCAGGTTATTATCGTTAAGGCTGGAGCTTTTCTTTGCCACGCAAAGAAAGATTATATTAATCACTATGATGACTTTTGTGACACTGCTGAATCCAAATTTAATATATTTGGATGTTATCGTTGTAGATTTTTGTGGCGAAGAGGAATTCCAGCATTAGTGATAAAAACCTGAATAACACGGTGAAGCATGGGGGGTGTAATATGATGGTATGGGGCCCAATGGGATCGAGTGGTGTATGAAATCCGCTTTTTATAGAACGTACAATAAATAAAATGAATTATTTAAAAATACTAAGAGATAATTTAGCACAGTTAGCTGCCAAATTAAATGTAAGTGGAGACTAGTGATTAGTTAGAGTTAAATACCCGAAACATTCGTCTTCAATAAAAAGAGAATGGCTTCCATTCAATGGAAAAAAATTGCAGGCACATCCTTTCTAGATCCTTGGCTTTAGTACAAATGAAATTCTGTGGGCGTATGTGAACAAAAAATTACGCGAGCTGTAGATTATGTGTAAAAATTAACTCAAAAGTGCTCTCGAGGGCATATTGGACCATATAGCTCCCAAAATTACCAAAAACCCAGTTCATTCTATGAAAATAATCTATTAGATGCTAGACGTGGCGACATTTAGTACTAATTTTTAGTGTATTCCTTATTTCATAGCTCCTTCCTGAAAGAAGAGTTAGTGTACAAGTTTTTTTTTTGCTCTTGAAAATAGTGTTATTTTATGTTAGGTTATTTTTTTAGTATTAAAATAAATTTGTTAATAAAATTAAAGATTTTCATAGAAAGCTGATTAATTTTCATTGAAATCGCTTTTGGTTTTATCTTAAAATCTTACAAAGCAACAGAGATATTTTAATTAGAAGAGCGGAGCGTTTGCTGTACAAGTTTTTTCTTTGTTCACTGTATGTATAATCCAGCAAGCTAAAGCTGATAATAATATTTGCCAAACTTAAAAGAGAGACAACAAAGATTTCTTTCCAACGTCTTGTCTTTCGCTAACAATGTCTTCCGTCGCCTTGGAAAATGTTAAAACAAACAACAAAATATTCCCATGAAATGAAATTGTCGTGATGGTGGCATGCAATAAAACTCTTCCCACTTCAAGTATCATTCATTCATTCAGTCACCGCATTACTGGGGTGTCATTTCATACAAATACTACGGTTTTTGGTTTACATATTTTGTTTTCAGTTTTTCTAGACACAAGAAACAACAAACACTTTTCCGAATATGTTTTTCCTTTGCAAAAGTAAAGAGATCAACGTTTCAAGAGTAAATAAAATGTAAGAAGAAGCATTTTAACAGCTTACAGTTACTGTTGCCAGATCGGTTTGATACAAAATCGGATAGCATAACTATTAAGAGCCTCCGAATAGAAGTGTTTTCACGTTTAAAAAAAAATCCAAAATGTTCAGAAAAAGCAACAAAAAAAACTGTTGATGCTGTACAAGCGAGGCAAGATTTGTTCTATGAAAAAAAAACGATTTTTATAAATTTCGAGTTGCTATCTACTTTAAATCATTCAATTTAATACAAAAATTAACAAAAGTAATCTTTTTCATAAAGTAATTTTTAGAATTTCTTTGAATGAGTTTACTGCTTCATTATGTATGTATTCGTGCAAAGGCTTGCTGATGAATTGTATTACGCTTTAAAATTTGAAGTAAATTTTATCGTTTTCAAGTCAATATAATATGAAAAGTTCAGTCTTACATTTGTTGGTTGTTGCAGTGTGTGTTTTCTCTAATAAATAATGGCCTTTCATTGGTCTTCGTGTGTAAAAAGTCCCACTGTTGACTGACTAGTTATTACACCATGACAAATTATTTCTCAAAATTCCTGGACTTTCACAAATACTTGTATGATCTATTTTAATAGTTTTCTAATCGATTCTGACTCGAAGAAATTTTTCGTTGCAGTGTTTACAGTTGACAAAATTATCATCGTTCCGACCAATATTTCTTTCAGATATTTTTGAACGAAAGAAAATGAAATAACTTCCATATACAATAAAATAAACCCAAATAAGGTTAAAAAAATAACGCTCATCGTCATGGGATACCTTACGTTTTACTTACCTTAGAAATTGCACTTACGACCTAGTGCGCTTATTTTTTAAATAAAATATATAGCGTTTGTATCCTTCCAGACTAATATCTATACATGTTTTGAATTTTATCAAATTAGACGATTTCAAAGAAGCAGATGTTTTCCTTTACCTCCCCTCGTGCTCCTTTTTTTAAAAAGTGTATATCGTATGTGCCTTCCTATACTCAGAGCTATCTATGAAAGAAATTTCCCTTACCTCCCCACGTGCTCCTATTTCTGAAAAAAAATCTACAGCCTTTGTCTTCTTTTAGACTCAGATATACATATGTATGTGTTTTGAATTTCATCAAAATCGCATATATTACGTTTATACGCAGGGCTTATTTGCAAATAAAACTTACAAATGTTTCATAACAAAAAACAATAAATGTATAAATATTGCACAAAAAACATACATAGATAGAAGCAAATAATGACAATTAAAACAAATAACTATTTGATATTTTATACATTTACACTATTTTTGTTATCAACATAAGTAAGTTTTCTGTAGAAGTGATACCAAGTTGGTGTGCTTTTGCTGTGCCGTATAAACAGTGAGTTAATTTATTTGCAAATAGTGCGCGTATAAACGTAGTAATAGATAGTTTCAAAGAGGCAGAAATGTTCCCTTATCTCCCCTCATGGTCCTATTTTTTAAAAAGTGTATAGCCTACATATGTCTCATTTGGGAGTTAAATCTATCTATGTTTGGAATTTAATCAAATCGCATAGATAGATTCTGATAGGCAGAAATTTCCCTCTACCGTCCCCTCGTCCTTCTATACTTACATAGATCTATCTATGTTCCAAATTGCATCGAAATCAAAACAAAGAATAAATTTACTTTCGGATTTATAATATTAGAAAGCAGACACCTTCAGCTATCACTGCCACGAACCACTTATCCAAATCACGAACCTTTTAGTAAAGCTAAAAAATGCCAGGAGTTCCCCGGAAAATTATTGCAGCATTGAAAATCTAAAACATCCGCAGTTGCAGCACCGTTATGCTATATAGTTGATACCAGTATTTGTAATCAGTATTCGCCAGTAGGTATTTTTTTAATTTTCAAAAAGTTTTTGTGTTACTTGCATGGGGCGGCATAAGTAACTTACGTTCCAAAAACTTCTCTTTTTATATACATACGTACCTAACTAACTTGAATTTTAATGTTTTTGTAAAGTAAAACAATTCCTTGAAATAATTAGAAAAAAAAAATATTCAAATAATTAGGAATTATTTCGCAATGCAAAAAATGCCAAATGGTAGAACATTTTCTGGGATTTGTTTTATAATTTTATACGGGGCTTACAGTTTTAGGCGTGAATAATGATAAACAGGCAGATCTGGCAACAATGGTTTTATTTATGGAAGAAGATAATCAAATATGTAAATGTGTATGTTATTTATACATACATACATTTAAAACAAATAAAATACCCATCTACATACATATTAATCTAAACTTTTATAAAATACTTACGAAAGAATAACACAAATAAGAAAAAAACATTTGCAAATTAATAATAATATATTTTACAACAGTGTTGCATTGTGCATTTTATTTTATAAAAACAATGAACAAAATATAATAAAACAATACATATTAAGAATATGTATTGTTATTGTAACGGAATGTTAACTTCAGACATTCAAATTTTAGAAAGTGACAACAACTACAACAACAGCATTGGTTTATTGGCTATAAAAGAAACTAAGCTAATAACAAAAATGTCCACGGTTTAAAATATTAAAAAAGATAGTAAGTAAATCAAAAAGAAAAATTCTCAAAGATACAATAACAATTTGTTCAAACTAATGCCAAGATAATGTTGAGAACACCTACACATATTCTGGAAATTGGTGCAAATACAACGTCGACAACAACAACAACAACAACAGCAGCAGCAACAACTCCATTGATACAAAAACTAAAAGCAGCAGCAGGTACAAAGTACCAGTATCATGATCAATATACCAAAACAAACAACAGCTACAGCAAAGGCAATAAAGCTACAGTTAAACAACTACAACAATCGTTTATCTACCACCATCAACAGCAACAACCAGATAAAGAACAAAAGTATCAACTCGACGCAATAGCAGCAGCAACGGCAGTTGAATATCAATTACAAACCAAGAAACAGAAACAAAAACAGTTACAAGCCGCAAAAGCTGCTACAACCGTTGCTACGAAAAAACTAAAGAAAAGTAAAAAATTTTCAACTTCATCATCATCCTCATCTGCATCCTCTACTACCTCCTCATTATCTACGTCGGGCTATTCGGCCATATCTGCTGCATCATCATCTAGTGATTCGTCAACGGTGTCAGTAAAAACCACAAAAACAAATTCATCGTCATCATCATCTTCAGCTGCATCGCAAACAACATTCACATTCAGAGAACACATACTTTTTTCGTTTATGAGAACGAAAAAATCAAAAGCCACTGCAGCAGCAGGCGCAGCAACAGCAGAAATTAGAAAAACATCTAAACGTTTGTTTGATTTGGAAGACAACAAGACACGATTGAGCGACAGCAACAACAAAAATCATCACAATTGTAAAACCGGTGCTGAAAATCCAGAAACTAAGTCAACAACAACAACTCCAGCAACACGTACGGGTTATTTTTCCAATATTTTAAACAGTAGTAACAGCAGTAGTAATAGCAGTAGTAACAACAACAATACCAAAAATATTAACAATAATAATAACAACAATTATATAAAATCCTTTACAACAGCAAAAAGTAGATCTATCACTCCAACTCTACCAACGCCATCTTCATCTCCATCTCCAGCCCCCATTGCTGTTATTTCAAATACAGCTTGTGTAGTTGCTCCTACCTCGTTATTGGTTGCTGTTGCCGTTGCTTCGCCACCCATTGCCACAACAACATCAATGTCGCCAACCTCACAGACACCACCGTCATCACGTACCTCGCTTTTCGATTCCTGTCATCGCAAAATACGTTTAATTGGCGGTGGTCCAGTTGCCTTTTTGGGCGGTTTAGTTGCGTAAGTGCCATTTTACTTTTTTCATTATAATTTTTTAATTTAATTCAATTTAATTTACGAGTACACACTTAGATTGGGAATATTAGTCTGAATTACACAGATCAGAGTATCAGGCACACACAGTTCTGCCTGAAATTTAGGTTTGACATTTAGCATCTACACATGAAATTAATCCACTAAGCTTGTGGAGACAAGTATGTTTGTTTCAGTTGACATAATCTCCGCAAAACTGTTAATAATATGCTCGTAATAGAAATGCACGAGTACATATAAAATTCCTCGAAATCAAATGATTTCAAACTGAAAATTCAAACGAAATCAGAAGGTGTTGATGCTGGTGATGAATAACATTTGAGTTGATTTCGCAAATACATTCTTATCGCATTCGAGGTGACACATCCTTGCAGGAAATGGAACTGACACAATACTACTCAATTGAACGGTCCCCAAGTGATAGGGACCAGTCCGAGTTGTAATACTTTCTATGAAGCGGACCAGTCACTTTTACACGGAGATGCCTAGGCTGGGGTTAATTGATACTGTGTATGCACCTTGTGACTTGTCACTGAACTATCCCATTGGGACCTATTCGGTGTAGAATAATATAAATTATATATAAATCTCATTCCAACATTTTACTGTAACAATGAACACTTATTATAGCTATGCTATTTATTGCGCGATACAGGAGTTAGGACGTGATTTTCGTAACAAAACTAATCGACACTATTACAGTTATAAATTTATTTTTGTTTTGATTCCTTTATATGCAATTAAAAGCAGAGTACGAAAATAAACAAACAAATTGTTTGATTTTGTTTTGTTTCGTTCTTTGAAGTGAGTGAAACAAAAACAACACAAAACAAACAAATGAAAACGATTGCTCAATTTGTTTTTTGTTTTGTTTTTGCACACAGACGATCGGCTGCAAGCCGGCTAACAGCCGCCACCGAGTACAAACAATATTATTAATTTAGTCGTACGTCGCTAGAAAAGAAAATAATGGGAAATAAATAGAAACGCTTTGAAATATTTTCAGAGAATTTTACATCATCATATAATATAATTTTATTCCATTGCTATTTTACACATGAAATTTGTTTTATATAACTAAGCAGCATAGCTATAAACGGGTTTCCTAAGACACCTCTCTTCTATTTATTTTTTTTTATTGTTACAAATGCAATGAGATTTTATTTTTAATCAGAACTTTTTTTGAGATTCGAATCGACAACCTCCTGCATGACAGGCTTGCACACTACGCACTCGACCACAGGGCAACCCATATTTCAAAAGTATAAATACAAGTTAAGCTTAGGTTAATATCTAAGTATAGTTACGGGACTGGTTCCAGAGTAACATTGGAGGGAACAATTAACATTATATTTACACTACTTGATAGGTCCTACATTTAACCACATCGAACATGCAGGGTTGTCAGATTTTTTCCGACCTATTTCGCCAAATTGATTTAAAAATCGTCAAACGTCGCCAAAATTAGTTTAATGTAGTTTTTCTTAATATACATATGTATGTATATTTGATAATAAACTTTTTTAGATAAAACTTTTTTACGTATACATTTTTACAAAATAATAGTATAAACATTTGTCCGAAAATCGCCAAAAGCAGAAATAAAATCGCCAAAAATTATTTCTTATAAATTTTTCTCATCCAAATTCAAAACGCATTAATCATGAAAACCATGAAAATCAAGTTGTTTTAGTTTCTTACATACGAGTTTTGGTACGATTTATTTTTTAAACTACTCCTTCAACAAAATTATTTCCTGAATTATAAAAATGTTTAAGTTCAATTTTGTTGAAAAAAAATTGCCATAAAAATCGCCAACAAATTTATTGATCTCCAGAAAAACCGCCATGTCGCCAAACCAAAAATTTGGACGCCACACAAGTTGTAAAACCGCCACGTTTGGCGAGAAATCGCCCTCAGGATGACGAATATGTAACCATTTGCATGATATGCCTTTTTTTCACCATACACTACTCCGTACTTTTGGTAACACTCGCATTTTCTCAAGCCATACACTGAAAGAATTTTCGGCATAAATTCTATGAATTTCGACATTAATCTAATGAAAAATTCATTAAAATTCAACCAACGTCACGCTTCGCTGGATTAATGAAACCAGTTTCGTCAAAATTATTTGATTGAAAACTTCATAAAATTTATTTAACAGTGTAATTAATGCAGTGCTATAACTTCATCGAAACAATAAAATAATTTCATGAAAAGAATGAAATAACTTAAATATAAAGGGGTTTCTTAATATGTAATTAGAAACCAGAATACCAATAAAGCAATTCCAATGAAATTCTTTCACAATCGGGCTGTTCTGCAAATCACGATATGTCAAATCACGGTGATTTCAAGAAATTAACGAAAGCTTAATCAGTGGTTTTGTAAATTGCACGATTTATAGCGTTGGAAGTTGGAAGAAAATATTCAATTATATATCACAAAAACTTAAAATACAATAAAAACCCACTATCAAGTCAGCTATTAGTAGATTACTTTTGAAATCACGTGATTTTAATCACCGTGATTTTCAGAACAGGCCCGAATATTCATGAAATTTTCATTGGATTTGTGAAATTATCATTAGGTTTGTGAAAAAATTTTAATGAAATTGTTTCATTGGACTTATGAAGCAAAATTCTTTCGGTGTAGGACGAGCACGTTTGGATCAATTGTCACCAAATTTTCTGCAGGGATACTAAATACTTTTTTCAGTAGATTGAAGCCTTTTTTAATCAACCCAACTAATATTCTCTCGAGAATTAGAATTCTTCAAATTATAATTTCCGTAGGATTGAAAAATGAGCAAGAGAAAAATATAATTTTCAATTTCATTTGTTTTGTCTTGTGACATCACATTTGTTATTTGCATTCGTTTAAAAATAACATTTATTTAATATTTTCTAAGAAACACACCAATTAAAATTTATAATATTGACATACGTAGAGCAAATATTACTCAAGGCCCAGGCACATAGAATCCGCCATAGTTTACACTTCGCCTTTTTTAACTGATATTAACGCAACAATGGAGAAGGTTGGCACAATGAGTACTTTATTGACGGTAGCTTTTGAACCTCTACAATAGGTTGGTTCTTCATTTTATTCATTAAATTTAACTTTTTGTATTTATTTCGTTTATTTTTTTTTTTTTATTTTTTTTTTGCTGCCACAAAACACGAACACCTGAATCAAAACATACCAAAAAAACCAACCAATATCTGTCAAACTGACGGATTCTATGTGCCCCGGTCTTTATTGGTTTGCTAAAGCTGGTTTCACGCGGCATTTATTTTAAATTGTTTATGTCATGCAACTCATATGGAACTTCACATGTCTGTCATAATCGCCAATTTAAAGATAACTTAATTTGTGTTTGCTTTCAAAAGTACATGTTTATTTACATAATGTTATCTGGCATAACCTTTTTCTTTATATTTCTGCCACGACATACATATGTACACTCTTGTTATATCAAAACAGCTGATGTCAGATGCTTTGTCAGATCAAAATAGAACGCGCTCTAATTGAAAACTTGGCTTTTACAGTATGTAAGTTTTAAAGCTTTCACAAGGCGTGTACGACGAAATGTTTTTTATTTCTGAAAGCCCTATTATACACTTTGTACAACTGTTCTCCAATTTTGTTTATCACCTCCAAAAAATAAAATTTGTCGAAATCATCACAATAGGTATTTGCGTGTTAGATAATTGCTTCATTGCAGTCAAATTTCATTCTGCATAGCCATTTCTTCAAGTTTTTGGTAATAAATATTCACTCGCTAAATACAAAGAATATGGCGGACAAGAAAATAAATCGGGGGCCAATTCGTGGATTTTCGCAATGGAAACTGCACATGTGTGCACGCATGGAAAATAACTTCTTTTTCTGGTGTGTTGTGGCGGATCCACGGTTCGTTCACGGTTACGAAACATCGTAAAAACTCTTCCATATTGCTGTTTAACAGCGACAAAACACTACTTCAAAGTTGTCACACGATTACGTTTGTGATCGATTGTTAGCAAACGCGGCACCCATCCTGCACACAAACGGTCATTCGAAATTTGAAAGACTGACAGGGCAATTATGAATAAAATTCCGAGGGAAATTTCTCCCTTTTCTAATTAGAATTTTTTGTTTTCCCTATCATTTGGCATTAGTTTGAATTGTTCTCCGGGAAAAATTTCTCACGGAATTTTATTCATAATTGCCCTCTGAGCCATGTGGGATGCCTATGGCTCCCACAATCTTTCTCACTTTCAATAGTGATCTTTTTTTCAATTGTTTCGCGTGTAGAGACCTCAACGTTCAGGCCGTCTAGAACGTTTGCCATTTACCATGCTTGTGCGGCGACAATGAAATTCAGTATGCCTATTTTTGCCATTGAATTTTGAAATAAATAGTCCCCATAGTATTTATCAGGTTTAGTCTTGATTTAAATGTTTTTTAAGCAAAAAATAATGCTAAAATAGCACACGAAACTCTACTTTTTTCCCCTTTCTTCTAAAATTACTCGGCAGTCTGATATCAATGGCTGTCAAACACTGACCGTCGTAGTTGATAACAAAAATTTAAAAAATTTGATTCATAATAACAGAAAAGAAAAAAGAAATCTTGATTTTTTTTGATGATTAAGCTCGCACTTCAATTTTAAAATTTTATTTATTATCCCATGATTGTAAATATCTTCATTGTTAATAAAAAGAGAGATCTTAATTTTAATTTGCTTTGAAATTTGGGATGTGTCAAAATGTATGGGAAATTACTTGATTTCGGCCGAAATCGTGAAATTACGCACATAATTTCGTGGAAGCCTGAACAGCTTATTTAATTATATAAAATATGAAATTTATTTTATATTAATATTCTTTCAACCACTAAAGTAACTCGCACGCTTGTCTACTTATAAAAAAATAAGAAATAAAAAAAGTTTTATGAAGCAAACGTCACGAACAAATTTTATTGTGTAAATGTAGTCTATGACATTTTGTCGAAAAACATTTGTGTCACAACAAATTTTTTTTCTGTATCTTTTATTTTCCGTTGTCACCCAAAGTTTCATTTAAAAAAGTTTCCTCTAGCAGCAAGAAATAGCTGCCATTTAAAAAAAAAGTAAGTGCAACACACCTACACACGATTTTGAAATATTGTTATGAATTTAATAAACTCGTTCAGCTTGCTAACGCCAGACATTTGACACTTATATGGACTGTTTTGTTTGACCTATTTTTAATTTGAGTTTAACAAGAACAAAACGTTTTCGAACAAAGAACAAGTTTTGTTGAGTGTCTATTTTTTTTTTAAGAAAAATTACAAGAATCAGGAAAAACGTATGCAGAAACTAAAGGTACGGTCACACTTGACAAACATTTGCCCAAAAAAGCGTAACCAGCAAATACTAATGAGAAATCTTTTGTATTAAGTTAATTAGTTTCGTATTTAACAAATAGGCAAAGTTAAATAATACAATATTATTGGAAATTATTGAACTTAATAAACAAGCGTCTGAATCAAAAGATTTCTCCTTAGTATTTGCTGGTTACGCTTTTTTGGACAAATGTTTGTCAAGTGTGACCGCACCTTAAGACAAGTTAGTTGCGTTTTATGTAATTACATATATACATATACATATATATAAATATGTATATATATACATAGATATATCTATATCTGCACTAATATTATAAAGCTGAAAATGAAAAGTTTTTATGTTTATATGCTTGTTAGAGGTAATCTACGGAACTGCGGTTCTATTTAAATTTTTTTTCAACAAAATGAAGAACGGACATAGGCTATGGAAGATCACGCTAAAGTTCTTAGGCAAGGGTCCAGCGGCGCTAAAATCCCTGTACTCAGAAATTATTAACTATGGTTGTAGAAGAGATCTATTAAAGCAATAGTTTCCATACTCAAAAGAAAAGCAAAGCCATTTTAACGTGAGTACGCTGTTATCCATTCATTACGCCTCCAGTCTATCTGGGCGCTCAACACAGTCAGAATTACTGCCTCACTGAAAACATCTAACCAATTCTGAAATATGCATCATAGATCAGCAAAAAAAAATGTTTAAATTCTTACTATTTTTTTTCATTTTTATAACACTTCGAAATCACAATAGAACTGATAAATAGAACAAAAAAAAAAAAAACACGTAAACTGCTAATCAGTAACCTAGAAACACTAGAGTAATTAGCTTCACAGAGAAAAAAACTGCCTCATAGAATCAAGAAGATTTTCTCTATTAACCGTTTTTAGGATAAGGGGTCTCCCAGCAGAAAGAAGCGCAGATTTTTTCATAGAGATTCCTTATTGTTTTTATGTGGTAAATCTTATTAATTTTATTAAGAAGAAAACCACATAAAATCAAGAAGAAATCTTATTATTCACAACTATTTTTACTCAATTTCCGTTATTTTTGGCACCAAAAAACCAATCCATAGAGAAAAACTTCTTGATTTTATTATGTTTTCTTATATATGGATTTCTTATTGATTTTATTAGGTTGCCTTAATATTTTTTTTAAAAAGGGTTTCTTCTTGATTTTATTAGGTTGCCTTATTGATTTTTTCAATAAGGGTTTCTTCTTGATTTTAGTAGGTTCCTATATGAGTATGTGTAAAGCATCTTATTGATTTTTTATAATAAGGAAATCTTCTTGATTTTATGAGGTGTCTTGTTATTTCATTTCTATAAATAGACATAGAGAAAATTTTTTTCATGATCTTTTTTATTTTGTATAAGAATGTTTGCACAATAATTTTAATGGTTATTCAGGCTGCTTGTTAGCATATTGGTTAGAGTGCTTGTCTATCAGGTAGAAGTTTGCTGGTTCAATACTTGGTGAGTAAGGTAGTTAAGAATATAACATAATGTGTATGTATGTATGTATAAATAAATAACATCTACAACATACTACATACATATGTATATTGTATAGAATTTAAATGAATATACATAAGTACAGAGAATAAAGACGCAATTTTTTTTATTTTTTTATTGAAAAAAATCAATAAGATAACCTCATAAAAACTACAAGATTTCTTCTTGATTTTTCCAAAAAGGTTTTCTCTATGAAATTAATAAGATTTCCTTATTGAAAAAAAAACATAGAGATTTCTTATTAATTTTGTTCTATTTTATGAGGTATTTAGTAGGCATTGTTTTCTCTGTGTTTAAACAAATCCGCTCAATCCTTAATAAAAACTCCGCCGTTTTGAGTTTTTAAAGCCCGACATTAGATTTATAATCAGTGGTGACCCCGTGAGTGAAGAGTTTCAAGCAAATCCAATAATATTACAAGAAATAGTCCACCATATTAAATCCGCCATTTTGTATTTTCAAAATTTTAATATTACAAAAAAATTCCAGCCATATTGGATTCGCCATTTTGAATTTTCAAAAATCAAATACCAGATTCGAGATATATAGTCAGTGACCCCGAAAACCCCTGAGTGACGAGTTTCAAGCAAAAATAATATTATAAAAAATAGTCCGCATTTTATTAGATCCGCCATTTTGTATTTTCAAAATCTAACATTACAAAAATAGTCTGCCATGTCGGATCCGCCATTTTCAATTTTCAAAATCTAATACCAGATTCGTTACCAGCCATTCCGAAAACAAACGGGTAGCGTTCAGTCGCATGAAAATCAACTTGTTAACTTCAAAGTCGTTTTCTCCTAAACTTACTGCCTGGCTCACGATGTCGACAAGAAATTTTCGTTCGCTTATTTATAATGAAAACTAAAACAAAATAAGAATATTTGTTTTTGTTTTCAATATAAACAAGCGAACGAAAATTTCTTGTCGATATTGTGAGCCAGGCAGTTACATTCTGGGCATAGTAGGTCCCTTTGAACTTTCCGTGTCACATATGTGCCCTTAATTATGAAAGTGGTCTAAGTCACATATTTCCTTGCTCGAGATATTTAGTAGATTACATTTGACGAAATCAAAAAATAATTTTATATTATGCAACATTTTAACGTATTCCCTAATTGTGTTCGACGAATGTATCGTATTGTGTATGGACGAAAAAAAACGCAGTTGTGATTCTTTAAAACAATTATTATTTATTGTCTATGCTAGAAGGTTCATGTATTTGCTTTACGATTTTGTTCCAAACATTATATCCAACATAAATTAATTGTTTCATATATTTTTCAAACTATTGTACTTTAATTTAATTTAATGTTTTAAAAACATGGTTTTCATTATCAAAGACAACAACCATTTTTGAAGAAAATAATTTAGAGAATTAAAAAACAAGAACTCTAAAGTATTTTCAATAAAAACGTCCTAAATCTTCTTACTGGATTACGGCATTAGACTTTTACCAGTCTCAATGAATATAAAATTGTTTAATATTTATTGCATTTTTTTAAGATTCAGTTAATATTTCCAAGCAAAACTGCATATGACTTAGACCACTTTCATAATTGAGGGCACATATATGTATGTTTTATTGCTAAACTTTTTCCCCTTTTTAAACTTTGTTTTCATTATTTTCCTCTTGTCTTAATTTTGGTCTATGCAAATAATTCTTCTGAATTAATCTTATTCAAGGCAGTTTAAGACAAATCGTGTGACATGAAACATTGTTTGCCATTGACGTATTTTGTCGATTTATTTTTATGGCAAACATTAATTGTCTTTTGTTGAATTACAAAATGTCCAAGTACGGCCGAAAGGCAAGGAAATATATAAGCATGGCTTAAATGAAAACAACTTGAATGTAACTAAATTGAACAAATAATTGAGGTCTGTCTGTTGGCTTTAATAATCTTAACGATTCCAATGAATTTATTTTTTTTAGTTAAAAATCAAAGCTTAACATTTTTTTCCGCAACTGCAATTAAATACTCGTATTTGGTTTGTGCAGATTAAATTTGAAAATAAAATGTTGAATAAACTTTTAAGTAAAAAATATCAGAACTGATTAAAACTTCAGTTCAAGTGTTTATTTATGTGAAAAAAGTTTGTTGTTTAACACTGCAATTTGAGATGTCAGTAGCAGTATTCTATTCTAGTTTGCCAGCGAATATTTACGGTCTAATTCATAAAAAAATATTTAAGGTTTATTACAGGTTTGTTTGACAAATTTCCCATAGAAATATGTCAAATAAGCGCTTAATAAACCTGAAATATTTTTTATGAATATGGAAGTTAGTTTAGTTTGAAAAGAAAAATTAATTAAAATTAGATCTAATAATTCACTAGAAATATTTATTTTGGAAAATTGCTCGAGAATAAATTTTTGTGTGCATACGTAAAGTTCTGTTGAGGCAATCGTATGGATTGAAGATGTTCTCAGGTAATGTTGGGGTTGAGAAAATATTTGGTATTTATTGCATTTTACCGCATAGAAGACACCGTGATGCAGTTAGGATTTCATAAAAATATTTTCATGGAAAATATAAAATTTGTATTGGGACGACCTGAAGGAGCATGTATATTCCGAGAAAAAATTTTGAGGAGATGTCATAAATTTGACATTCCCAGAGGTACCTTTTGTACAATTAAAGCGGTGGTAGCAACCTTGATGAAAAAAATAGTTATTTTTATATGAGAGTCTCCTTAGGAAGTGAAGATAGTGGGTAGGTATAATGGGAGATATTTTTGGGGAGGAAAAATTAATGAGGGTCCGGTTAAACATTGAATCACCTTAGTTCTAGTTTACACTATGCAAGTCTTATTGCTAAGCTTAGTAGTTTGTTACGAGAGAGAGACGAGGTGAAAATAAATATTCCTGTTTCCCTCGTCTATCTCTCCATCAAACTATTCAGCTTAGCAATAAGACTTGCATACTGTAAACTAGGACTTAGGCGGTCGGAGGAAATTAAAAAAAAAATATATATATTTTTGTATAAAAGCCTTTTGAACGAGTAAGTAGCTGTGTTCGCAAAAAATTTAGAGGAGCAAAAATAAATGATTGGAGTCTGGTCTTACATTTCGCTAAAGTTGAAGCCACTTCAGAGCATTCGCGGGACTTTTTGCGAATTTTTAACCCTTCTTGCCAATTTTGACACTAACCCTTATAACCTTATAAACTAAGGATCTCTTGCTTTTCGAAATCGGAAGAGCATGTAGTATTCAACTCATACATACAAATGTACGTACGTACCCTGCAGGATATCGAACTAGTGCCCAACTATTATTTTACTAGTACAGCAATCACCACCACTAGTTCTCAACTGTAAACTTTCCTATACCAGCTTAATGCTCAAATTAATATTGAGTGTGTTTAGAAAACTACTAGTACCATTGGTACTAGTTTAGGACTAGTTTATTACCAGTTCTTTTCTCCTTTTCTCTAAAGAAAAATTCCATAAAATTGGTGGTTTCATTCCTTTGTTACCCAGTGACAACTGTTAGTTAAACTTCATTATTTATCAAAATTCAAAAATATAAAAGGGTAATTATAATTATTTAATTATAATTATTTTTATATGAACCTTAAATTTTAATAATTTTATGATAGCAATTTTCATACAGTGCAAGAGCTCTGTTAGACAGTAAAAGTTTATTTTGCAATGTGGTGCCTTGGAACTACTTCATATACTAGTAGTCATCAGCACTAGTAATTTTACACAACAACTTTAACCCTTTGTGCACTAGTTCTTGCTATTCTAGTAATTATACTAGTATCTTTTAGACAATTATCGCCTAATCTCCTGCAGGGTATACACATAAATACAAATATTGCATAAAGTTGTTTTTAACATTCCTGTATTAAGCCTGGTACTCTGTTCACAATTTCGTGCGAAATGCTGTCAAATTCCAAAAATAAATTCGCAAAAGTAGTATTCTGTTCTTGTTGCGAAAAACACGTAAAATAATCAATGTTACTGAAAATTTTTCACAACTTCGAACAGAGTAACCAGCCTCTAGGAAGTAAAAGAATCATGTAAATGAATGGCCTTAATACTAATGGATTGTTTGGGTAAACTGTAATACGATTCAAGGTTTTTTATTACTGCGGGAATCTTATTGGATTAGATATTATTCTTTTTTTTTGGCCAATCTTCCACTAAATCCCAAGTTTATTTAATTTTTTTACTTTTCTTTCTTCTTCGCAAAGAGAATAAGTATATACGAGTACGTATGTACATAAATTCATTTTATTTTTATGGTGCAACTTTGATTTTTGCACAAGTACTTAAACTGCAATAAAAGAGATTAAAAACCACATTTATTAATTTCCTATTTTAAACATTTACTTTATATATTTTTATATTATTGTACCTCAAAATTGTTATTCAACCACATTTATAAATATTTTCACTACCACAACTCTCATTATTTATTTTTTTACAAATGTTTTTATCTTTGTGAACAAACAGAGCTTGTCACCAATAAATAAAATTATAATTTTTCTGCCATTTACTCAAACAGCCATACATCATTTTTATTTGAAATAATACCTGTTTTTGTTTTCTTTATTTTTATCTACTTACTTTTCTACCTCTTGACATTATTATGGCCATACCTACTCCTGGCTCCTGTGACACTTAATAGCGTAAACAGAGTTTTAGTTAAAGTGCTAAAATTGTTTGTTGTACTTCTGTTTGTTTGTATAAAAGTAAATTTCCTGTTTATATAAATGACAAAAAGTGTTGCCAAAAGAAGAAGATGATGGGAGTGAGGATGCTGAATGGTTTAAAAAACCTTCTAAAATTTTCTACACATGAAAAATAAAAATTTGGATGCATATTTCTTTTTTGTATTTTTTTTTTTGTTGAAATGAAATACAAATAAAAATAAATTATATACCTTTTACGCGAGTACCTCAAGTAGATAATTTTGTCATTTTTAGAAATTGGATTTTACCTTCAAAATCGAATGCTGTTTAGTGGTTAAAATTAGAAAGAAAAAAAGATAATCGGTCATCCGCTCGGAAACGGAATTGAATCCACCTAAAGATGTCAAGCCCTAGCCGGAGCATACCCCAACTTTTTATTGCAAATAGAATATGTGAATTGTTTTGATTCCTCGTATTGGAATTTTCTGAAAGCTTTTATTGTAATGAAAGCTTATTCTATTTGCAATAAAAAGCTGAGTATATAAAACAAAAATCTACATCAACAGACACCACACACAGTGGACCAAATACAAAAGAACGCTGATGATCAAGATGTAGTGACCTTCGAAAACAGCTAGTTGTTCCGTTCTACTTAGTATTTGTCAGAATATTTACAATTAACTTTGATGTTATTTGTTCATTAATAATTATCACATGTAATTTGGCTTACAAAGCTATACGAACTTTAGCCTAATCAAATCACAGATATATGTATAACCAATTTTAAATTGACAGACCACATCATTCTAAAAAAATGTAATCGAAAGAGATAAAATTTGTTTTCCAACTTTTGAAATATGAAATATTATAGCATAATCTCGATAAGAAAACTTTTAAAAACATAGGCTAACTTATATTTACAAGAAATTCACTTTTAAATAAAATGCTACATTAAAATTTATATACGATTAATTAATTAATTTTTATCAAATGCTTACATTGCTTATGTGGCACAAATAGTTGATAATTTGCTTTATGTGCGCAATAACCCTGAGGCTTATCAGTTTTGATATTTTGCAAAAATATTAATTGCAGACATGTCTGGAAAATGCAGTCATTATGGCAAAAGGAAACATCTTCTTTTGTTTCAAAAATAATATAAAAAAATGTTTAAATGTCAAATACAATTATAAACTTATGATAAAAATTCTTCAAAAGGAAAATTCAAACTAGAGAGCTGAAGTTTTTATCCTAAACTAATAATAAATGCTGCCGCAATTATTGAGGTAGAAAAAAAGATATGATGTCCGTATTAGTCTATTGTGGTAAAAAATTAAGCTTCAGGATTATCGCGTTGTCCGTAATATCAAAATGATACTATATTTCTGCTTGATTTCAATTTATTGCAAATGAAATTAGATGTAAAATATTGCAATCGGCTTAGAATTGATCAAGTTAAAATTCTTAAATAGTTAGGGCGTTCACAATGGCGTTTTAAAAATTGCCTTAATATCGCAAAGTTTAAATATTAATAATTTAATATGGACTGGCAAGTTTGTTGCTTTTTTTTTTGGTGTAAATCAAATTTATTACCAGCTGGATAATTTAACTGAATAAAAGCATGTCATTTTCAATATGACAATATGGTAACATTAAGCTGCACAAATTGCAACTGTAGTTGCTGGAAGAATATTTGTATTTTTCGCTGTCCCTAGGATTTTTGCAGAACGAAAGTTATTTTGATAAATCTATCCAACAATAATTTCTAATTTAAAAATTTTAGTTATTTTAATACTTCAATATACTTGTGTTTGATATCGTTGCCTGCTTAAATGAACATTTTAGGATGTCACAATATTACCACATTAAAACTTTAAATCCCTAAATATTAAGTAAATTAGCACATGCAAAACAATAAATAAATTTTCACAAAAAAAACATCAACTAACCAGAAATAAAATTTATATGATTTCCCACGAATCCAAATGCTAGATTTTGAACTTGAAATACTAAAATGGCATCAATGATGGCAACACTGCCATGCGAATGTATAAGTATAGGCTGTGTGCTATACTTATACATTTATTACTATTGTTTTTTTATTTTTGTAATAGGGTTCCTGTTTGTTATTTGAATGACCAGTACTAAACTGGGTTGACACTGTTGTTTACCTGATTTTCTGGCTTGTTTGTTGTTTTTTATTTGTTGTTAAATTGCAGTGTACTTTTTGTTGTTGTAGCTGTGCGCGTCCTATACTCGTTGCACATACTACTTACTTACCGACCATGTTATTAACTAACTGTGTCACATTGACCTGCTCCAACAAACCAGATAATAACAACAGGCAAACAAAAAATAAAAGCATTAACTACTACAATTTATTTGGTTTCATGTTTTACTTATCGCTGGTGGATAGAGAAACAGACTTGAAATAAGATTTTGTTTTTAATTCTATACAAAGCACTTGTCGTATATTATTTGCTTATTAGATATCGACTAATGAAAATACGTTCCAAAAGAATACACTTGCTGTACCTGACAATATCTTCCTCAAGAGTTTTAATAGTGTATGCCTTGTCTTTTCACGGCCCAAATACTCGTAACATAGGGCCTGTTCGGAAATGCATCTGGTGAGTCGTGCGTTCTGAAAATCAACAGATGGCAACACTTCCAAGGTGGTGAATTCTAAAATGCATCACTGAAGTATCTGATGAGCAAAATAACATCAAAAACTAATCACAAAAATGGCTGATGCAAAAGATGAGTAAATATTTGATTTGCTATTTATTTTGTTAATTTATTGTTTCTTAAAATTTTTTTTTTAACTCATTTTTGCATTCATCCAAGTCAAAAATAAATTAATCACTAATTTGTCCATTTTTATGTTCTCGCGTTAGAAATTGTAATCAAATGAACTTTTTTGTCTGGGCTTCATTTAAGCATATGCATCAGCTGTTTTGTATCCGCTGCGCAAAATAATCAAACAGGCTAATCAGATTCAGCGCATAGATGCATTTCCGAATACATAGGCCCATATTGGTTTACAAATATTTATAAAATTAGAAATATAACTCGTCCAAATTTTATAAGTTAAATATATTTTGATTGATAATAATCCTCACAATATACTAGTAAAACTAAAAATTTTTTTCATTTCCATTTTAAAAATATATTTTCCGTGTTAGAGTCTGAACACAATGCAACGATAATATATTGCGGTGCGGTTTTTCATACGATTTTGAAGTAAAAAACCGCAGTGCGGAACGGAATAAAATTAAAATCTATTTTATTTTCTCTGCGGACTTTCTTGTTCTCTCAATTTTTGACACTCTTTCTCTTTCTGATGTTGCCACAGTTTTTGAATAATTGCCGTTGTTCACAACATTGTTTTAACAAAAAACATGATTTTTTTTTTGTTATAATATATAAAAGTTTATATCAAATATAAGCATATATCAAATAATATATATATATATCGTTAAGCAGCTCTGGGTCGAAGAACATCATTTCGCGTCATCGTAATTATTTCTTAAGTGTGGTCAGGCTTAGTTCTGTTGTTAGGCCTTCGAGAGTTTTTCGTCTCGCTCGCACTGGTTGACGTTGCTACTTCCTATGTGAAGGCATAGGTCGTACAGTCAGTCACGGAACTTTTTTGAAAATACTGTTAATAACATCTTGAGCATATGGTCTAGTTACTCCGCCCATATTCGTGCAACACCATACTATGCAAATATACTTTGTATAGTATGTTTAATAAATAAATAAATAAAATATCAAATATATCTGCGAATGTATAAAATGTTAATCATTTTTTGTTTTTAGTTACTGCCATTACAAAATATTTAACACAAAGAGTATTTTTTTTTTATAAAAATGTATACACAAAAAAAATTAATAAACATTTAAACAAACAATGACAAGTATTGCCGTAGCCGTCTTCCGTTGCATTATGTTTATTTTTCTTTCCCGTAACGAGAAATCGCACCGCACCGCAAACATTGTGTTTAGACTCTTATTCACAAAAATGCTTCGGTTTTATAAAAGGTTTATACAATTTTTTTATAGAAATCTGCGGGCTTTACTCTATAGTTCGAAATATCTCTAAAGCAAGTAATGTGATGATCGTAAAAGATAAGCAAGAATAGTTAGACATACTTAGGTAGAGTGAAATAACTTCGTGCTAACCAAATAGAAAAATTAAAAAATGGAAAAACAGAAAATTAATAGGAATACTTATAAATGTATTTACCAATGGTAAATCAATAATTGTATACACAATAATCATTTCTCATATTCCATTTCATACTAAATTTGCGTTAAATAGCTGCTGTTAATAACAAAAACTCTACCCCAGTAGATAGACGTGGGTGCTGATGAAGTGCGTGGCTGCACAGAAAAATATCGGTATTTCCCCCAGCTAATAAAGTTTAAGTTTAATTTTTCTTCTCTTTAGAAACTCACATTAATTAATAAAAATATTTCATTCAATAAGAATTGAAATTACTGAACTTAAGCCTGACTAGAAATTATTTCTGATTAAAAATTCACTACAGTTCAATTAAATCTAAAAATGTCTCAATTATTTTTAATTTTTAAAACGTATAGGCTGAGGCTTATTTTCGTTATTACCTTAGAGTAATTCTTATTATGTCCGCGAAAGACGTGGTTTTATATTATATTAGTAATTTGTCCCTTTTATATTTCAGTTCACCAAATAATCTTGGATATTACAATATCAATGTTGTGGTTAATTTCAAAATAAATATTGCTGTCTATAGTTGTATGCATGTTGTGCAGGATTTCTTGGCCTGTAGATAAGAGGCGTTTGGCAATAGACAGAAAAGAGTGTTTGATTTTTTTTTATCTTGCATGCAAAGATTTATTTATTAATGCCGGAAGTTTTTATTAACACAAACAAACATACTTACTGCGAATACATACATTTACATACATACACACTCGTATATTTATTTATGATCTGTCTTTTTGTTCCAGTTTCTCAGCGGACTTCCTACATGATAGAGTAAACTATTGCTGGGCGTCACGGCAAGCCAAGCAAGACACTTTATCAGCTTTTTAAATTTGATACGTTTCCATTAAAATCTATTTCCAATCGTACATACTAGTTTGTTAAAAAAATACAGAACTGGAGCAATTACAATAAAAGCTGCGTAATATCCAAAAAGTCGTAAGTAGGACAGGAATAATGAAAATCTTATTAAATCGAAAAAAGCTTGGAAATTGGTTTAACGTAGCTAAAACTGTACTAAGTGTTAGGGTGACAAGTTCTACAAAAAGAAGCTTTAAGTCTTGAAAATTTACTTTTGTTTTAACACAAAAATACAGTTAATTTAAACTAGTTCATTAATGAACTTATTTATAAAGGGTGTTTTTTAAAGAGGTATAAAACTTTAAATTGGCGGCCATTTTGTCAGCTGTCAAGTGATTTATGTTTAGTTAGGTTTGGCATTTCAACTTGAATAGACTGATGCCGGAACAATGCTTCCAATTTCTGCAAATTTATTTTGAAAATCATGGTTCCTTTAATCAGGCTTAAGTTCAGTAATTTCAATTCTTACCGAATGAAATATTTTTATTAATTAATGTGAGTTTCTAAAGAATAGAAGAAAAATTAAACTACACTTTATTAGCTGGGGGAAATACCGATATTTTTCTCTGCAGCCACGCACTTCATCAGCACCCATTTCTATCTACTGGGGTAGGGAAATTACTGAACTTAAGCCTGATTAAGAAATTCTTTCTGATTAAAATTTACTACAGTTCAATTAAATCTAAAAATGTCTCACTTAATCATGGTTCTGTTAAAAATACGTATGGCGCACTACGTCCATTAACATAGCCGTCCATCAGAGCAATTAAATCGATTAACCATGGAACGTTTTCGCACCACGTTTACTCTAAATGATAATACGCATCCACAGAGATGTCGTACAGTGCGTACAGAAGAAGTAATTGCTGCTGCAGAGCGTAGCGTAGAGGAGGACCCGAATCAGTTTATAGAGTCTTTAATCAGTCTATAGCCATGATTACTGACTTTTTCGTTCATCAGTTGAACAACCATGATGTGCTGGAACTGTGGTTTCAACAAGACGGCGCAACATGTCACACAGCTCGTGCCACAATTGATATATTGAGGGAAACGTTTGGTAACCGCATAGTTCCAGGTTTCGGACCCGTGAATTGGCCTCCAAGATCGTGCGATTTAACACCGCTAGACTATTTTTTGTGGGGATATGTGAGGTTGCTAGTCTACGCCGATATACGGCCACAATTGCTAGAAAAAGTAATCGAAAATTGGACATCTATGTTTTATTCCATTTCAAAGTTCTATACCTCTTTAAAAACACCCTGTAAGTATTTCGTTCGTCTCAAATAAAATGTTAAACTAAAATCATGTCAGGCTTTGCCTCCATACCTTAACTTTTTTGAACCCAAATTTAGAAAGTTTTAATAAAAAAAATTTTGAGTGTAACTAAACTTATCCCTAGATCTTTGCCGATAATCGCAGTGTTGTGAAGACTTAAAGAGTGTGCCAGAGACGGCGATCGTGCTATAATTACTTGCAAGTAAAATTCGGCAGCACTCCGTTTTAGTATCGAACATTTTGAGTCTGGTAGCTTCAATTATAAAAGTAAACGAAATATAACAGCTGATTTCAACATGGTTTTTTGTTTCTATTAGAAGTAAGATAAAACAAAGACTTGATTTTAATTTTTGATAAAGAACAAAGTAAACAACAAAATTTGATTCTCATCTCGCTCTCGCTTATTTTTAATGCTGTATATTTTTAAAAATTGTACACAATAATTTTTTATTGTGATCAAACTGATTTATTAAATGGTTTAAGTAATACAAATAAAGTATTTTAAGACAGCTTTGGAAAATGAACGAGGAAAAACATTGTAATTTATAATATTTATGACCTCGTCTAATTAGCCAAATAAACGTATGTACTTGTATTTCCCTTTGATTGTGTTTTATTTTAGTGAGACTTTTAGCATGTGTTGTAATCCATATGGTATTAAGTCTCTGAACTACATATGTACATAGTTACATATATAAAAATGTATATACATACATACATGCATAAGTAATTAATTGTACAAAACAGCATTATAAAACAAAGTGGGTTAAATTTTTTACATTTGAATTTACAAACCCCCCAGCCGCCCACATTACGACAAACGATCATCAACCAACCAAACATCTACATATATATTCATTCATTTATTCTTGGTTTCTGCGCTGTGCTTGTTGGGTTCTGTATTGAAAGTCAAGGTCAATTTGTAGAGCAAAACGCCACACCAACAAATTAAAGCTACAAATACTAGTACCACTATTATTTCTTTCCTTGTGCTGATTTAAATTTCATTGCATAGATAATTTCATTTAATTTTTTTTAAGTAATTTTAAGTTCAAATTTAAAACAAACATATATGTACATACCTTGAATAAACATCCGCAATGACTCGAAAAAATTAAATAAACGAGTCAATTTAACCCAGCAAAATTGTTCGAGCAGCCAGTCCCAGTCAATTAACCTTTTTACAGCCAGCCAACAGTGAGTGGTATCTTGCACGTTCCTATAAAACAAATTCATTCATTTTAACAAACCCAATCACTGACCATTTAGAAGATATTAAACAAACAATCTTTTGTCAATCAATTGACAGTGTTTTGAAAAACAATGTGTAAAATATAAAGGAAACAATAAATAAACAAATAGTCAGTCAGTGCTGCCAGAAGGATGATTTTATCATATTTTTGATGATTT
Source organism: Tachina lurida (assembly GCA_944452675.1). Lineage (NCBI taxonomy): Eukaryota > Metazoa > Arthropoda > Insecta > Diptera > Tachinidae > Tachina > Tachina lurida. The sequence continues at coordinate 38,177,100 of OX101754.1, read as the reverse complement.
TTGGACCAAAATATGATTTTAAGATTTTTTTCTCGAATGATGATTTTTAATTTTGCAAAATATGATTTTTACTTTCAATACATATGTATGTTAGACCGTCTCAGTTTTTATACTTTTCTCGAAACTTCTTCATGAACATCAATTTTCATAATCAACTCTCAAAACCATCAATTTTGATGTATAACAATTAAATATTGATGAAGCGGAAGTGCTCTCTCAAATCGTTTTTTTTTTTTGTTTTTCTAAGAAAAATATCCTTTTCCAAAAAATTAAAAAATCTTGCTTTAGTAATTTGCCTCTAACTCATGCAGTTCTTAACGGATTTGAACCTAATTACATGCATTAGAAAGCTTTTTAAATTTCCTACATAGCTTTTAAAGCAACGTTGCTATTTTGTTCGATGGTTTTTTATTCATAGCATTACCAATTCAGATTCTCAAATACGAACTTATAATTTTTTTTAATTTTTGCTTACCTTTTCTTATATAAAAATTTAACGAGACAAAATTTTTATATTCTATAAATGCAGTATGGTAGAAAATTTTAAGAAAAAGATTTTGGTGTAAATAACAGTAGCATTTTATTAAGAAAAACTTCCGTTTTAGGCGAAATGCCGAAATGACTAAAGTTTTTTATTTGTCAATTTACTTCCGGTTCATCAATATTTAATTGTTATACACCAAAATTCATGGTTCTTAGAGTTGATTAAGAAAATTGATGTTCACCAAGGAATTTCGAAAAAAATAATAATACATTGTATGTATGTACAATTTTTTTGTTGTTCTACAAAGCTATACCCAGCAAAAATATTCGTCTACAGGTTGGTAAGGGGGAGAGAGCACAACTTTTCTTCCTCCTCTGGGGTCATTTGAAAAAAATAATAAGAAAACGTCACTTTACAACCAAAAATAAAAAGAAAAAAGTCATCTTAAAGACAAATCTATACCAAATCATTTGAAAGAAGTTATTCGTCGCCAAGGAAAAGCAACTTGCATATAAAACAACTATACATAATTTATATTATAAATGCCTTATTCATAAAAAATATTTCTGTTTAATAAGAGGTTTATGAAACAAATTTTCTATGGAAATTTGATTAATAAACCTTTTATAAAATCATAATATTTTTTATGAATTAGGCCCTAAGAATATTAGCAATGTCGAATACTTTTTGGTTTGAATTTCTTAACTAATTTTTTATTTAATGCACTTTTTATATTAGTTACTTTAATGAACTAATGTTTTTTATTGAATACAATTTGAAAGTTTTTTTTGTAATATAAGATAGTAAATACTTTTTTATTGATGAAAACAAAATAACGTTGGTGTATGTCGAATAGTTTTTTTGTCCACTGTAAATATGTCAATTGTTACTTTCTTTATTGGAAAAAATTGGACTTGTGATGATTTTTTTCTTCAAAATATGATTTTCTTTCCGACAAATGATGATTTTCTTCGCAAAACTTCTGGCAGCCCTGTAGTCAGTCATATCATGAAAGAACCACAACAATACTTGTAGCAAGTAAGCATTTTTTGACAATGCTGCCAATATCAGTGAAAATTTTTATTTCCTTTAATACCAATAGTACCGCCCTACACAGAGAAAACAGTGCCTACTAAATACCTCATAAAATAGAACAAAATTAATAAGAAATCTCTATGGTTTTTTTTCAATAAGGAAATCTTATTAATTTCATAGGGAAAACCTTTTTGAAAAAATCAAGAAGATATCTTGTAGTTTTTATTAGGTTATCTTATTGATTTTTTCAATAAGGGTTTCTTCTTGTTTTTATTAGGCGTCCTCATAAAAAATAAAAAAAATTGCGTCTTTATTTGTATGTATGTATGTAGTATATTGTAGATGTTATTTATTTATTTTACATACACATTATGTTATATTCTTAACTAACTTACTCACCAAGTATTGATCCAGCAAACTTCTACCTGATAGACAAGCACTCTACCCAATATGCTAACAAGTAGCCTGAATAACCACTGAAATTATTGTGCAAACATTCTTATACAAAAATTAAAAAGATCATAAAAACAATTGTCTCTATGTCTATTTATAGATATGAAATAACAAGACACCTCATAAAGTCAAGAAGATTTCTTTATTAAAAAAAAATCAATAAGATGCTTTACACATAATCATATAGGAACCTACTAAAATCGAGAAGAAAACCTTATTGAAAAAATCAATACGGTAACCTGATAAAATCAATAAGAAATCCCTATAGTTTACAATTTATAAGAAAAACTAATAGAACCAAGAAGTTTTTCTCTATGGATTGTTTTTTTTTTGGTGCCAAAAATAACGGAAATTGAGTAAAAAAAGTTTTGAATAATAAGATTTCTTCTTGATTTTATGTGGTTTTCTTCTTGATTAATAAGATTTACCACATAAAAACAATAAGGAATCTCTATGAAAAAATCTTCGCTACTTTCTGCTGGTATACCCCTTAGCCTAAAAACGTTTCATAGAGAAAATCTTCTTGATTCTATGAGGCAGTTTTTTCTCTGTGTATATTTATGTTTTTCATAAAAACAAATTTGAATAATTAAAGGACATACTCGTAATATGTATGTATGTACCAATGGTATGTATTTTGATTTTTAGTATTTTTTAATAATCGTATCATTCGAAAGCGTGATTTTTATGTTTGGTCAGGTGTGGGTGGCAAGGCGGCTAAATTTTATCCGTCAATTCGATGAACAGAGTTCCCAATAACCATACTGCTTGCAACCATTACTTCGGAGCATCTCATGAAGATATCAATAGGAATTATGCCAATTTAAGCCTCAGAGAGATAACGAGAAGACATGCCAGTGTGGCGTTGGCTGAAGTATTTAGCACGTTGATTACAAAACCGAATGTCCTGGGTTCGCTCCTGGTCACCGACAAAGTCTTTTAAAAACTAACATCATCACGCATTATTTTGATGTGCATAAGCGTCCCTTTGTGTCAGTTGTTGTAGGAAAGTTCAAGTGATGAAGGTACCCAGCAAAACATATTCGACACTTATGGCATAATTACTGAAATCGTATAGTTATGTTGCATGTCACCTGACGAAATCCGTAACATTAAATAAGCATATTGATGTTTATAGAAAATGTATTGGCAAAGTTTGCTACGTAGCAAACGTCAACTTCTGGATACACATAAATATTATTATTGAATTAAAGATTAAATTTGTCAAAATTCATGTTCCTAGCCAACGACATATAGTTATCGAATCTAAATTGTGTCTATTTTTTTCTATGTACATACACACTAGTGATCGGCAATGAATAGTTTTTTCCCTATTCATACTGACTCATGAAATTTTAAATATAAATGAGTAAATATCATTTAAACTAAACTACTCTGATTTACGTATACTTACGATGACATTGATTTATAAGTATGTATATGTTGAAATAAATATGAATGCGACGTCGACATCATACTCATTCCACACTCATAAATCTAATTTCAGAAAAATACTTATACTACTTACATTGATTCAGATAACTCAACTCAACCATATACGTATGTATATTTAAAAGTTTAGTCATTAAACAGTTTGCAACTAGTATATGGGTGTTTCTACGTTAAGAAGCACTATCGACGGCTACATCAAAAAATCAAATATTAGTTGAAAATTTCCGGAAATATCAAACATATTTAGTAATAAATAAAGTATACTTTGTTACCAATTAATTGCAATACCTAAATTAGCTTAGTTTAGTCAAAACTTCATGTTTACCAGAAAAAAGTATCTACCCTGCCCTGTCCCTTTACTATTCTGTTATTTAATGACTATCAGAACCGGGCTCGAATCCAGGGCCTGCGGTTTTGTAGTCAACGTGCTAACTACTTCAGCCAACGCTACAGCTTAAGCTCTTTCTGTGATCTTGAAGTATGCAATCATTTTGTGTTCGGCACTTTCGATTTTGCTTCCATGAATACAAAACCTCGCCACTAATAAGTTATAAAAAGTCAAATGAGCTTGAAATATCTTCTCAGTCTTGTTCTCAGGCAGTTTCCGAGAAGGCATGCGAGTTTGTAAACCAATGGTTGGCACTGTCAATGTATTGGTAATTTTTTTATGTGTTGATGTTGCGAGCTACCCACCAAACACAAAGCCAAGCGTTTGAAAGATAATGGTGCATTATATATTTATACATAAATAGACATATTTTCTATCTTGAAAAAAAAACGTGGATTAAGTAAAATTATTAATTGAAAATAAAACTTTTTCTAAGTAAACAGTGAAATAAAAAAAATAAAAAAGATACGACAATAATTTATCATGTTTTCCATTCAAGAAAAAAATAAATAAAAGAATGGTTGGTTGGTGGAGCACAAAGGTGAAAATTCAACAAATAAAATTATGCATTTTTCAAACTTTAGTTTGGTATCGTCCACTGATAGCATACAATTAAACTTATTCATATTACCATGAAAAGCATCATAATGTCTTTTAATAACATATTCCTTTTTCCCCTTAAAGCTTTGATAACATAAAAGGCATTGTATGTTACCAAATGCATTATTTATAACAAAATATTTTCCGCATATCATCATCAATTTCAAATGAAACACGTATGTTTGCTGGACAAATATTCTTGAAAAAAATATTAAAAAAAATGTGTAAGCATCCGCCTGATGTGCATTCGTCGCTGTCTCATCGACGACTAAATTAAAGAGGTTTGACCGACTAAAGTGGCAAATTGCTACTTTTTCGATATATCGCTCCAACTTTTCCACTTTTTCGACTTCCTTGCCACTTTTTCCCCTCCTTTTTTTAGGGTGAGTTATATTAAAAACAAAAAGTTTAGTGTAGTTTTCTCGTTTATTTGGTGCCACTTTTTGAAAAAATTCATCGATCACCCTGGTTAAGAATACGTGTGAATGTTCTCTTCACAATTGTGCCAAGAAACGCCCGACTCTGTTGTAAACGAACAACCATCAACATACAAGCCGCCAATTTAAAAATGTAAGGACAGAGGATTTTTTATGCTTTTGACGAAAGTTTAACGTCTTTGAAGAGATCTCAATCGTTATATTTTTTAATGTTTGTTTTTATAAGTAAAAGTTCTTACTTAAGTTTAAATTTTTATCAGAGTATTGATGCTCTATATGTTTTTGTCATATCACATTGCAAAATATGTGCAATTAAATAATTTACTTTCCTTCGAGTACTTTTATGTTATTTTTGAAAAAAGATATTATGTTAGTTTTGTAAGCAGATACTAAGTATTTTAATTTTCGAAGTTTAATACTTAATTCAAGTTAAACAAGAAAGACTATATGGAAATTATAGTCTGATTTTTTTTTATAAACTATCACCAATTAGTGAATAATTAAAGTTAATTTTTACGAAAATCAGGTTTATTTTTCAATTTATCTTCCCCTGTAAATTAAGGTGGCCTTCATGTCTGAACCCTGTATAGAGTATCTGCCCTGGTCACTTAAAATACCTGTAAAAGTAGATTAATTGACTGGCCATTGTTAAACATGCATTCAAAATATATTATCTTGTAAAAAATTATTATTTTAAGTATTTTCATCATGCCGCCCTTCCTAATATCAAATTGCCTCTTAACGAGGCCATAATCGCTAAAATACCTTAAGCGAAACATATTTTGGACTTCGTTTTTTTGACGAAAATCGACTATTTACGATCGCAAATAATCGATTTGGGTCAAAAAATTAAGTTCGAAAATTATGTCGTTTAAGCTATTTGGCGGTTATGGCACGATATAATAGTAGTCAAAAGCGTTGTTTTTGAATTCGTGCAAAAACCACGAAAATAAATAAATTCAGTAAAGTGCGACTTTGACTCGCCTACGAAGGGTTCCGTACGTTGGTCTTTGAGCATTTTTTTAATACAGCGTTTTTTTAAGTTTTTGACGTTTTTCAGCTCAAATAATTTTTTGTTTGTTTATTTTTCGCTTTTTTCTCATTTTTGGCGATTTTTTTAATTTTGGCGATTTTTTTTTCATTTTGGCGACTTTTTTTAATTTTGGCGATTTTTTTCATTTTGGCGATTTTTTAATTTTGGCGATTTTTAAATTTTGGCGATTTTTCCGGTTTTTTGCGATTTATTTTCGTTATAGAAATTTTTTTTAATTTGGTGCTTTTTTCGTTTTGGCGATTTTTTTTGTTTTGGCGATTTTTTTCGGTTTGGCGATTTTATAGTTTTGGGATTTTTTTGTTTTACCGTTTTTGAAAATTTCAATAAGTTTGCTTTACGGTTTCCAAGATACAGCAAGTTGTCAAAATTACATTAACTGATGGTGCACCCTTTAATTAAATTTTTTAAAAATTTTAGTGTAATTGTTGTAGTCTGTATAAAAATACACTAACCTTACAAAATTCAAGTGTATATATTACATGGGATTTTAACATTTTTCGTTGCTCGTTTTGGAACACCCTTTAATTTCCAACTCTCATGTATTTGTTGTTGTAGCGGCCAAATTTCAAATTTTCACCTTTGGTGTACGAAACCCTGAAAAGCAACAGAGCAAACACATAACTTCATAATGAGTGTTTTAATGTTCGTATGCGAAGTTCGCATAGTTATTATGCATCGTAGTAGACATTGAATTAAGGAGTGCCGAAATCAACAATGTCATAAATGTTGCTAAGTATGGGTTCGATGCGAACTTCAAACTTTCGAGTGGATATGAAGTTGGACAACATTGCAATAAGTATGAGTGCGCATAACTACAAAAAATTATAAGTCATGATTCAACTCTACTCACTATTGCACTACTCATTGCTGATCACTGATACACACACACGTATAAAGCAATGAGAAACACATACTTAAACGATATGACAACTTCAAAAGTAAGATGATACGATTTGATTACCGAATCCATTAGAAGCACTAAAAGATGTTAGAAGTAATGCATTGCATTCCGAGATGCACTAATAAAAGCATGGCCATTAAAATATGATCTACGATCATATAGGAGCAGTACACAATTACATATGTATGTAGATACTCGTAGTATACGTATACGTTTGGTGGATGATTTATTGCTTAGAAGCGGCTCATCGCGAACAAAAATCATGTATTAAAAAAGCCCAATTGTAAGTGATGCCGTTCCGTTGTCTCCCTTATAAAAATGCTTCCAGCAAGCACAACTTTTTGCTGGATATAGCCACTGGTCACAGAACTATACCGGCTTCAGCGGATACTAATCCAAATGTAACATTAAAGTGCCCCCATTCGTCGGTATTATGCAGCAGAATCGTCCGCGAAGTAAAATAACTAACAAAATGGCTACTTAATACAGCTTCGAAAATTTAACACGCCTCATTGACACCAGAGGCGCTGCAACACTGCATTATTAAAAACATGCAAACAACAGAGTTGTAAAAGTATAAAGTTTTCCTCTATCCTTTTCCTTCACCACATGTCTTCTGTATCACTATCCTTTTCCTAAAGAAGGTAACACCTACTAATAGTAGTAGACATTCATTACGTTAGTGCTAATACTCTCGAGAAAAATAAAAGAAATCAGCGTCCAATATAAAAGCATTCTGCCTCTCAAAAGAAAGATGTTTACTGTAACACCTAAAAAAGTCGATTAAGCCTGCAATAATACTAAAATAGCGCTTTTGGTAAAAAAATAAAACAAGGAACCACAGCGTATCAGAGACAAATACTACACTTGAACTTAAGTACTGGCAACTCTGTTCAATTGACAAATACCAGTGTTTAAAGTTGTCATTAATAGCTGTTTACTTTTTTGTTTGTTTTTCCTTTCCACACTTGAAACCACTATTGAACAAATCATTTCAATCAATAAAAAAATTTAAAAAAATATAAAGTAGATACATAAATATCAATATTCATCAAGTCAATTCTTTTTTTTTTGTCTTTCATTATTTAAATTGAAATTGTTGAATATTTAAAGTGTTTTATTTTTTTAATTTCTGATTGTTTTCTATTTCTTTACAAGATTATTGACAATTCTAATGAATAAAAAACTAAATAAATTCTACTTAAAACGTACACATACTATGTACATGTACATAAAGCTAAAGTCCGCTGTAAAGAACAATATATATTTCTTTGGTGCTATTTTTTGTTAATTGCTACAATTAACATTTTGTTTTGTTTACGCACTAATTATCCCAAATGATTATTTTACTTATTCATTAAAATATTGTTTCTTAAAAATACATTTAGGAAATTCACAATGTGTATCTTAAAATATTAATGTTGCAAACATTGTGCCATTTTAAAAATTTCATTGTGAGCCGGCAACGACATGAAACACAGTATGTTGAAGTTTTAAAATAACAAAAATATTTAAATTAGAAATTGTTGTTGGATAAATTTATCAAAATAACTTTCGTTCTGCAAAATGCCTAAAGACAGCTTCAACTACAGCTGCGCTGACAGTTGCTACGTTTATACGCTGGGTTAATTTGCAAATAAAACTGTAACTGATACTACGTTTATACGCGCACTATTTGCAAATAAAATTATTTACAAATAAATTAACTCAATGTTTATACAGCATAGCAAAAGTACACAAACTTGGTAGCACTTCTATAGAAAGCTTACTTATGTTGACAAAAAAAAAATAACAAAAAATAACAAAATAACAAATAATTATTTGTTTTAATTGTTATTATTTGCTTCTATCAATGTTTTTTGTTGCATTATTTGTTCATTTATTGTTTTTGTTATCAAACATTTGTAAGCGTGGCAAACTTAAGCATTTTATTTGCAAATAGTGCGTTAATCGTGAATAGTTTCCTAAATTAGTAAGTCCCAATAAAGAGAATAATATGGCAACAATTTACAGTTTTATTTGCAAATAAGCCCTGCGTATAAACGTAGTATGAGAAAACTATTCACGATTAAAGCACTATTTGCAAATGAAATGCTTGAGGTTGCCACATTACAAATGCTTGCTAATAAAAAACAATAAATTGATAAATATAAAAAAAACATTGATACCAAGTTTTTGTACATTTACAATGCCGTATAAATAGTGAATTAATTTATATGCAAATATTTTTATTTCCAAATAGTGCGCGTATAAACGTAGTAAGTTTGAACTTTTTTAGTTGAACATTACCATATTGACATATTGAAAATGACATGCTTTTTATACTTTTAAATTTGCCACCTGTCATATTGAAAATGACATGCTTTTTATACGAGTACTTTTAAATTTAGTAACTTTTATAACGATAATCGTATCGCTATAATAAATATAACAACAATTTATCGACTTTGCTATTCATTAACATATTTTAACGTTATGCGCTGTCGGTTGGAGGAAAAAACACTCACAAGCTCAAATTCATTGAGTTTTTCTTTATTATTCTTTGTGTTTTTCGCTTATTTTGACATTTTCTATACAGACATACTCCATAATACTCAATTAAAGTAAGATGGAGACTATTGTTAAAAATAAATTACAGAATCACATTATGGTTACCGCAAATGAATAAATATGTCGATAAATATTACGATTTTCGGTACTCAAAAAGTTACTGAATTCAGGTACTGGTAATAAATTTGATTCACAAACAAACAAAAACAACCAACTTGCCAGCTAGCCCATATTAAAGTATTAAAATTGAAACGTTGCTATATTCAGACTTATTTCAAAACGCAATTGTGAACTGCCTAATTGAAATCGATTATTGAGGGAATAGCAAACAACCAGAGATATTAAGTTAAACTTTCATTTAAACAAATTTAAAGCTCAACTAATCACCCTTATTCCAGTTGTGGACATAACTTTAAGACAATACAAAAAAATTGGGGCTTGTATACCCGTTGTCGAAAACAACTGACTCCTGTTGGCAGGTTTATGCTATTTTCTAGACCTTAGGGAACGAAAATAGATTGTCAGTACCATAAAATTGTTCTCGAGAGCGAGTAAAGAAGCCCCAATTTTTTAGCATTGTGTTAAAGCGACGTCGATGTCGACAACTGGAATAAGGATGAATATCATAGTTGAACCATGAACTCAGTAATCAACATTTTTGTTTTTTATTTTCTTACCTATCCATTAATACACTCGCTAACTTTATTTCACCTCGAATTATAATTGTAAGAAGTATGTAATTGAAAAGAAATGTAAAAAACAACATCAGCTGTTCATTGCTTTCGCAAGAATAGAGTGTTGCCACACAAGTATTTTTTACCGGGTGCGGTCAAGTTATACAATACAAAAAACTAACAGGGCTGTATTTTGAAACGTAGCAAAAGCTTTTTTTTCAGTTATAGAATTGTCAGTGAAATATATTATCTTTCTAGGGAGTGAGTGGTAAAACATTTTTTGTATGGGAGTCATCCAGGTGTAGTATAAATATTGTGATTTAACATAGAATATATTGCGTGATTCGTGCGTGAGTTCATCTTGAAAATTTTTTACGAACTATCACGCATTTATCATATAACACTCAAGCAATTTTACAGAAATTCAACCAAATTTTTTTTATTTTATATTAAATTTTCAATGCAGCTCGTTTAAGTCTGTGGCCCTTTGCTGTACTCGCGATGCTTCATAAATTTTATAGAATATTTAACAAATATATTTTTTATTCTTGGATTTTAATAACTATAATATAGTTTTTATAGTGCAATACATTATAATTATTAAATTTTAAATATTTTAAATTTTAGTGTTTTTAAACAATACTAATTTTCTTGCCTTTTTTATTTCTTTTTAGGTAAGTACCACGGAAATTCTTTTGACTACTAGGGATGTTTACAAATGTTTATAATAGAATACCGTTTATTACCCGAGTAAGTTAAATTTATGGTAACTGAGAACATTTTTAATGGAAAGATAAAAAAAAATACGGATATCGATTATTCGATTTTTTTAGGTCAAAAGCACTAGATTTTTCATGATTCTAGTTTAAAATATGTAATTAAACATATGCATGTATGTATGCCCACCAATATACAAATGTATATATCGCTCATTTACTTCAACAGTGTCACAACTCAAAAAACCAGCTTTGAAAAAAACGCGTTATAACTTTTAAATTTGCATACAACTCAATGAAGACATGAAAAAATATTCTTCTCTCAGGAGGTGATGGTAGAGGCTATATATATGAAATTTTTACACAAGATAAAATAGTAAATGCACCATTATTCTGCATTATTAACTCAAAAAACTAATTTTTTTAGTTATGACAGTATTGAAGTAAATGAGCGATATGTAAATATATGTGTATTATCTTCTTTAGGAAACGTATAGTGAAAAGAGTACAATAATTAGTTGTATTTTTAGCCGATGACCTTAGTAGCTAGTGCTTCTACCCCTCTTATGTTGTTATTGTATTTATCTATAATATCAATATTAATAAATAAATAAATAATAAATAATAGTTATATTGAGCTCAACTCGTTTAAAAACTCTGATATTGTGCATTTTGTTATTTCTTATAGCATCGTTGCAGCTCCTCTGGTGTAAAGTAGTTGCATTAATTTATAGAACGTTTATTTATGGCAACCGAACTTCAGCTGAGTTGTCCACTGGCAAAGCAACTGAAATTCAAAATATAAGAAATGAAAGTTTGTAAAAAAAAATATTAAATAAATTTGCTTTTACTTATCATAAACATGATTAGTTTAGTGGAAATATTTTTCGATGAAGAGAAGGAAGACACTTCAAGTACAATTAAAATTCCTTAGAATTGTCGACTCTACAATGATTAACTCTTATCACTTAAAATAATTTTTAACTAAAAATTTATTTTTTAGCTTCAAAGCATATTTCTTGCCTTTCGCAATAACTTTATTTAATTTAATTTATATTCGAATATTACCAACTTTTTGCTTTAAAAACTATGCAGGAACTAAAAACTTGTGGTTGCAATTGCTCAACTGAAATCTCAACAGCTGTTAGTTGTTAGCTGATTCGATCACGTTTTTCCAGTCTGAGATTATGGCATTCGCTATCGAACAATGTAATAATATGGCTCGATGTCGAATGCCATAATCTCAAACTGAAAAAACGTGATTAGGTCGTTATCGAAAGCAACGATTAGACCCCTGATGTTCTGATATCACGAACAGGATTTTAGAGATTTTGCTGAAGAGTTAGCATAGAATAATCACTCTGTACAATTGAACAAATTTCTTTTAATTGCGTTGGAAAATCAATTAACAGTAGTAATTATATAAAAAATCGAGCTTTTCTTGAAAAATCAATTAAGTGGAAATTACTGTAATGATGATACCACCAGATACCAAAAACAGCTAATCTTTGAAATTCCCTGTAATAAAAAAAAATCCAACTACTAAACAAAAGAAATCAAGAAAAGCGTTGAATTAACACAATTTTATTAAGAATTAAAGAAATAAGCAAGAAATTTATGTAAAAAAAAACTGAAGTGATTCACTATTCCAAAACCCCTCTTACCAAGAGCCCAAAAAAAAATAAACCCAGCAAAATGATATTAAAAGAAAAAACTGTAAAAGACTATTTTTATTTATTTTTTTTTGTTTGTTGTTCCCTTTTGCAAAATTCAAACTTGTGCTTTCAAACTGGCAAATCAATATGCAAACGTCCAGACGGACAGACAAGCAGACAGACTGACTGTTTGTTTGAAAAATATTTAAAAAGAATTATTTACAAATATTATAAATTTATTTGCACAAAGCCAATGAAATGAAATAAAATGAAGCACGTACCTCGCTCGACATGGTAAAGAAAAGGGTCGCATGAGTGGCTGAAGTAAAATTAAATAAATCGTATGATTATAAGTAGTAAAAAACAAAACTAATTATACAATAAAAAATATATTTAATCAAACTTCAAATTCAACAGAAATTTACACTCAGCGAAAAATGTTAGTGACAGCAGCAGGTACTAATGAACAGGAATGTTTTTTTTTTTTTTGTGTTAATGCTGTGAGTCAAGGATTTATTTTAAATACCTAGGATAAATAAAATTTATTCTGAAGTTTTTCTTTTTAATCACAAAATAAGTTTAATCAACCCGAAATTTGTAAAGTTCATCTCTCTTTCATAAAATAGCAAATAAATGTTTATCGACTGTGTTAGTTTTAATTGCATAAACTAAATAAATTCAGTAAAGTGCGACTTTGACTCGCGCACGAAGGGTTCCGTACGTTGGGCTTTGAGCATTTTTTTAATACAGTTTTTTTTACGTTTTTTCAGCTGAAATATTTTTTTTTGATTATTTTTCGCTTTTTTCTCGTTTTGGCGATTTTTTAAATTTTGGCGATTTTTTTCATTTTGGTTATTTTTTCATTTTGGCGATTTTTTTTTCATTTTGGCGATTTTTTCATTTTGATGATTTTTCCGGTTTTTTGCGATTTATTTTCGATTTAGAAAATTTTTTTAATTTGGTGCTTTTTTTCGTTTTGGCGATTTTTTTTTTTTGATTTTGGCGATTTTTTTTCGGTTTGGCGATTTTATAATTTTGAGATTTTTTTGTTTTACCGGTTTTGAAAATTTCAAGAAGTTTGCTCTTACCGTTTCCAAGATACAGCAAGTTATCAAAATTACATAGTCGAAATTACATTAACTGATGGTACACCCTTTAATTAAAATTTTTTAAATTTTAGTGTTAATTGTTGTAGTGTGTATAAAACTACACTAACTTTACAAATTTCAAGTGCATATACATACAATTGTATGTATATTACATGGGATTTTAACATTTTTGGTTGCTCGTTTTGGCACACCCTTTAATTTCAAACTCTCATGTATTTGTTGTTGTAGCGGCCAAGGGTCTACACACTGTGTCCAAATTTCAGGTCCGTAGCTCTTACGGTTCTCGAGAAAATACCCTGTGACGGACAGACGGACGGACAGCGTAGCGAAAACAATAGGGTTCCATTTCACCTTTGGTGTACGGAACCCTAAAAATAACGTTCGAACTAATAAAATACAAATCAAAAGTTAATTTAATTAAAGCAGGCCAAAGTTTATAAATTTTTAAACTACTTTTTTTGACTTAATCAAAAAGAAAGTTATTGTTACTTATGTTTTCAAAATAACCATTAGTAATACATTAATTTCATGTTAAATTTTACAGTTTCCTCATTTTAAATTCCTAATTATAATATTATCTGCATCAAATGCAATGGAAACGGGAAAGTTTGACTTTTCGTATGTTTAATTTACTCGTATGATCATGCACATAATTGTGCGCAAGAGCTTCTGGCGGACACTAATCTTACTAATTTACATCTGAAGGAAATTTAATAGATTTCAGTCAAAATCTTTCTGCAATTCTATGTCGTTTACATCTACATATTTTACACTTCGTAAGATTGCCTTTGTAGAATGAAAACAGCTGATTAATTATTATTAATATTATTAATTATAGATATACTAAAAATAAAGGGCATGTTCATTTACAGTAATCTCCGCCTAAGTACCCATGTTAAATTGCACAACTTGTTTAAGCATTTAAACTGGGAGTCGTTAAAGCGAACCAGGCGGCAAATTACGGCATTCGATACGATTCGTAATTTAAAAATATTTTCATTTAAACTCTATTGAAATATTTCGTAATTTCGTCCGATAACGAGTGCCGCTATTGACGTATTACAAAATCCCGGTTAAGTGCGCAAATGAAAAAATAATTCATATATAAAATTCCTAACTTTTCATGTTTTTAAAAAACTTTGCATTTTGTATAAAATTAAAAAACTCATTTCCATACCTGGCTTACATTCTTCCAATACCTATAGAACAGCTACGTCGAATCCATATGCACAATGTGCAAACTTTTAGGAAAAGCTTTTTGTGCTTTCACACCGACGAGAGTACAACATCCACAACAACAACACAGTATACACCAACGCTTGCTCTTACTTTGCAAAGAAACAAGAACAATTTTAAGAGCTTTCAAAGCAAATACAAATATCAGTGTATGTGTGTTTGGACTTACCCTGCAGGAAATGTCAGTAGTAAAATTATACTGATTATCTATTGACGATGTCACCAGTACTACTGACAAATTATACCCCAACTAATGCTATCTACTTTTGACATTTAACACAGACTTGTCCTACGAAATATACCAGTAGACTTCGTCAATACTGACTAGGTAGTTCTTGTGGGACCATATGGCGAAAATGTCAGTAGCAAGATTGTACTGACTTACTATTGACGATATCACCACACTGTGGGAAATGTCCGTAGTAAAACTGTACTGATTCACTATGGACGCTGTCACCACATGCAGGAAATGTCAATAGTAAAATTATAGTGATTACTTAAGTATGGATCTGAAAGTGTGACAAATCCTTAACTGATGGCACAAAAATCTTCCACAGGGTCAAAATAGATTCCATAATTAGCACTTTCACTTGAAATTTTTTAATTTTCTATTTTTATACAATATGGATTGTTATTTTATTTGTTTTTTTTTGTAATAAATGTTTTTTTAATTATTGTTCAATACACCTTTATTAACATTTTAAGTTGATTTCTTAAATTTAAATTTTGTTTGACGCCACTTTTATTTTCAACAAACCAATAAAACATTAAGAAGAAGCATAGTTGTGTGTATCTGAAAAAATGTTTTCTACGCATCAAAAACAATATTAATATGTAGACGCTCCGTTGACAATGTCACCAAAATAGTCGACAAAATTGGTGACTTCGGGACACTTTACCCCACGTTTCCTTCAGGGTAGCTGCTATAGAATGATCAGAAATGAATGGCAGGCAAGAAGCCACATAACTTAATATGTAGATTAGGGTGGCGCTGAGCTATATGGGGAAATTTTTTTTTCAAATTTTCCTTACTCTTATCCCCCCAATTAGTGACAATAGGCAGAGGAATTTGTTGCTTAGATTTCTCAGCACGATTATCGTCATCAATTATAGAAATGTATGTATGCATGAAAAAAAAAATTGTTTATGATATGAAAATTTTCATACTTTTTGGTTTTTAACCCCCACCCAAAAAAGGTGTGTGTCTGTGTATCTGTGTGTCTGTCCGTGTCCACGTACAACCCAAACGGGAGGACCGATTTTGATTTATTTTTTTTCTGTTTGAAAGATTACTTGATCGAGAAGGTTCTTAACTATATTTGAAGAAAATCTGTCCAGCCGTTTAGAAGATATCACATCTTTTCTAGATATATCGGGGGTTTTTAAAATTTTTAATTTTTGTCATATTAAATTATTCTCAATTGAGTTCTACAGTAAACTTCTTGGTAGGCTTTTGTAGAAAATTTAACGCTCTATAAAAAAAAATTAAAATTAAAACTACAGCTTATACATAAATATGTATGTGTGTAAACCAGAGCTGGCTACCGAGAGTAACACGAGAGAAATGTATTCGCGTATGTGTATTCATTTGTATGAGAAGCCGATTGATGTTCGGCACTCTGGTACTACTTTGGGCCAGGAATGTCAGATATAGCGATTTCTTGCCAAACATGGCGATTTTCAGCTTGTTTGGCGTCCAAATTTTTGGTTTGGCGATTTTTAAAATCAATTTGGCGAAATTGGTCGGAAAAAATCTGACATACGAGTATCTATTATTCTTTATATTTTATTGTTGGCACATTGCAATTAAAATAAATTTCTTTCCAAATAATTTTTTTATTAAAAATACATTTTATTTTTAACGCACTTAAGCGAATGATTTTTTTGAGATAAGCCTGGTACTCTGTTCACAATTTCGTGCGAAATGCTGTCAAACTACATGTAAAAGTATTTGGTATGATATATTTGCGAAATAAATTCGCAAAAGTAGTACTCTGTTCTTATTGCGAAAAACACGTAAAATCTATTTGGCAGCATGTTTTTCCATACAAAATGACTCTGGCAACATTTTATTTTCAGCTGCAAAACAACATGAGCAGTACTTTTTTCGCACGGAATTTTAACAATGTTGCATACTTTCAAGCAATAAAAGCGAGAAAATTATAAAAAAAAAAAACGCGAGTTGTGCTACATTTACAATACATGTCAAATTTTTCACGCGAAATAATCAATGGTGCTGAAAATTTTTCATAACTTCGAACAGAATACCAGGCTATATATAAAATTTGTCTCCGTAAAATTACCCATTTAAGCGGGGAAGTCATTAAGAGGGGCGCAATTAAGCGGGAACTACAGTCGTTCGTTCGTATTCATGCTGGTGCGTAAGTTAACAATTTACGGCCTTATTTAAAAAAATTATTAAGGCTTTATAAGAAAAATTTTTTATGCAAATTTGTTTTAAAAAGCCTTTATAAAGCCTTAATAATTTTTATAAATAAGGCCGTTAGTTTTTAATGCCCATTTATGATGATGCATTAAATCATAAAATGTTATTGTCAAACTTGGTATGAAAAATAAATTAACAACAAATAAGTTTTATACATATATGAAGTTTGACGTGAGTTAATATTTTTTGTGAACATCGATATTTTTATTCTGCAATCGATTAAAACAATCGATATTATTTAGTCACTATCGATAGTAAATGATATACCACTAAAAGGAAAAATTTAAATATGTTTGTTTTTCATAAACAAAAATAACTGTACGACTTAAAATCTCTTCCACTGATCTCACTTATTTTTCATAGAATTATTTAAGTTTTGTTATTTATTGAACTGAGAAATAAAGTTATGTTTTTTTTTTGTTAAAATATATTTTGCTTTGACTTTTTAGTGTAAATAAATACATTATGCGAGAGCCATACAACTTTGATACTACTATACTATCGTGAATAGTATAGTCGATAACTTTTGTTAGTCTTGAATCGATATATCGTTAAAGTTTTTTAAACTATCCAAAATTTTCGATAGTTATACTATCGATAGTTTTCCATCTCTACTGTTGTGTTGCCAACTTTTACTTTTATAGCAGAGAAATATTTTTATTTCGTATTCGCTTACTAAATTCAAAAAATCAAATAATATTTTTACAGAATTCGTAAAACCAAACACCAAAATTCGTACAAATTTCATAAAATTACAAGCGCATATTTGCTTTATTAAAATAATGCTCCATGTGTCATCAAACCAAACACAGAAAAAAAAGTTGGACTTTTCTGTGGAAATGCCCATATTTCACTCAGGTATAAATGCAACATAATGAAGAAAATTGTAAGCCATACGGACCCAACACAGCCACTGCTTGAAATTAAATTTCCTAGAAACAAATTATAGTTTTCTCCCGGTTTGTAGCGTAAGGGTATGATTAATAACTTAAAACTGAATTAATTACTGTGAGGTTTGAATGTCATTTCCACTTTGTGTTAAGCTACAAGCCAGTTTTTCCATTAGTAAATATATTTTTTTCAGCTGGTCATTGATCACCCACTTGCCATTGCACAAACAAGTGAAATTCTCAAAAAATCAACTCAAACTCATGTTGAACAAAAAAAAAAATCTTGTTAAATAAAATGAAAGTAAGAGAGGAGCAAAAATATTGCTAAAGCAGAATTTAAAGTAAAGTTAGGAAAGTCTAATGGAAAACAAATGTATGTTAAAGTGTTCCACCTTTACTCTTATCAGATTATCTAGTGCCGGTGATGATGATGATGATGACGTTGCTGTTTTAACTTGACTTTACTGTTCCGTCTCATGGCTTTGAGGTGAAATGTTTATTACAAGACCTAAATACTCGTAACAGTAATTTATGGTAACCATTGTTATAAGTTTCTAATGTGTTAAGCATTATTATTATTATTATTATTTTTTTTTTTTGATGTTTCATTTTAAACGAATTCCTATTTATTTAAACCTTCAATTCATTTTGGCTTAAATAGTAACTATTAAATGGCAAAATATGACTTTAAATTATATTCGAAATAATAAAAAATAGAAATTGCAAATTCTGTACCGAGACTAGTGATTAAATAATTATCTTGTTAAATGTAAACCACATAGAGATACATATCGTTACCTTAATATGCAAAGGCCCTAATTAGTATTCATTTTTTAAAACTAGTTTTTTGTATATTTCTCGATTTAAAAAGCTCATTTTTTTAAATCGATTTTTTGAAATATTTCGATAGAAAAACTTCTAATGTATCGAAAAATGCAAAAATCTCCATTTCAAAAAAAAAATGAGTTAAGGTCTTTCTATATTAATGTAACAATGTGTATGTATGTATGTATTATATGTGTATTCAAAAAATGTCGTGTTGTATTATGTAGTCCCAACCTTGAAAGTTTTGGCCTTTATTTTGATTTAAGGGTCTCTAAACGAAACATAAACATGTGAAATAATAATAAAAAGAATTCCCAGTATTATTTAATCAAATCTAAAATGTTTTAAAATGTTATATTATATGAAATTAGACCTTAAACTTTAAGATGTTCATTATTTAGTTAATTATGCATTATTTAAATTTTTTGTTTGGAAAAGATAAATTAAGAAAAAATATTTGGGATGACATGTGCGGGGAATATTTTGAATTTTTCCCAAAAACCTATTATTGTGCACATATGTATGTATTTTTTTTAAATATAATTAGACAACTTTTTTTCGAATTTTTTTTTTCCATCAAGTTTTTCGATAACACACAATTTTGTTGTTGTTGAACCAAGAAAGGTTCACATCCCTAAATAATGGCGATACGGCAACATTGTCTACATCAAGAACTAATTTTGATATAATGACATTTAATATTAATGTGGTAACGGGTCCGCAAGATACCTTTTTTTTTTGAAAATGCCATAAAAAACATCGAGTGTAGCTTCGGCTGTGTGGCACGTAGCGCATTCCTGTTGAAACCAAATGTTGCCAATATCCTCTCTTCAATTTTTGTGAACAAAAATTCGTTCAATATGGCCCGATAACGATCTCCATTGACTGTAACGGCCACTCCTTGCTCATTCGAAAAAAATATGGCCCAATTATGCCTCTGGACCAAAATCCGCACCAAACAGTGACTTGTTTTGGGTGAGACGGCTTTTCAGTGTATGCGTGCGGATTTTCTGTGTCCCAAATGCGACAATTTTGCTTGTTTACATACCCGCCAAGATCAAAATGAGCTTCATCTGAAAAGATGATTTTTTTTGGCAAAATCGGCATCTTCTGTAAGTCGATCGCAGGCCCACTTAGCGAAGCTTTGTTCAAGCGTATACACAATCATATTCGTTCAGTGGAAGGATAAAACTAATTATCTGTCAAATCAGACATGAGCTAAGTGTTACCATTCACGAAATAAGCACTAGTTGAAAAAAAACGTTAGATGGCGGACCCTTTACTTGGTTTTTCGTATTGTTTGTTAATTAATGGGCCTTGTCGTGGTTGGCGTATTTCGACTTCGACTACGACAGTTTCGTCCTAGATTAAAGAACAAATGTTGCCGTGTTCATTAATCTATTACAAAAACGTAGTAGTAAGAAGAATATTTATACAAATCGATAACAGCAAAATTATTCAATTGGCTACTGCCACCGTATGTTTAGCAATACTAAGAAAAAAATCAAGACAATTTAAAAACGGCAAAGAAAATGTTGGAAAAGACCAGGACTTAATTCTATTATCCTCTGCATTCCAGTTTAAGGAAGCAGGATTCAAGTTGGTTTAAAAGTTTAGTGTGCATGAAATAAGGAAATGAAACAGCAGTGTATGCTGTTCCATGTGGCTACCCCAATTCGTGAGAAATTTTTGCCCGTGCGGTAAAACTACCCAGCGGTAAAACTTAGAAGACCTTCTTGGTGCAGGCCTTATTCTCTTTCGCACTAAAGGTTGCGATATATATTCCACACTCCCTTCTATCAGAAGGGAGAAGAGAAGGAGTAACATGTTTTGATTTGTTTTTGTTACCAAAGCAAAAATTCATTAATTTGAAGGCCTTTCAGAATCTCTGGCGAAAGAAGCAAGAACAGAAGACCTGTTCCGCAATGACAACGCGTGTAAAAAAGATATGAGTATGGAATGGAGCGAGCAGGGCTTCTACATCCAAAAGAAGGCGTACAGAACGCATCCTTACTCCTTCTAGTTCCCGCTGGGTATATTACAAATATGAAGATAATTATTAGAAAAGCGAGTAAAAGTTTATGGCCCCTATTATGAGCAACTTCCGATCTTCGACTGTAGTCGAAAGTACTTATCGAACGAATTTTCATTTGGTGTTATGACGAGCATTCGACAAAAAATTTTCTTATTGTGAAAGTGATTTCTAAAATTTGCAAAAAATTTACCTAATAATAAAAAACAATTGCATATAATTATTTTTTAAACTAAAATATTTTATCGTAAGCTAAATTCTGTTCGATAACAAAATTCGTTGCTCAACGAAACTTTCGATGCTCATAATATGAATTGAACATTGCATTGAATGCAACTCATAATAAGGGCCCATATGTATGACTACATAAATTTGTAATTCCATTACAGTTTTAGAAAACATTCACGATGGCGGTGATTAGGAATCATAAAAGAGAACTTTTTGCAATGACAAGTCTATTCAGTGAACGCGAAGTCATTTTCATGATGTTAAGTAAATCCGATTTTTTGTATATTTTGTTTTTATTGCGTACAAAGGAACTAATTTTTCATTGCTTTTATAGAGTTGGAAAAAAAACTCACCACCAACCATGGAAAGACCAACTATATGGCTAATAATCACTCCCAGAAAACTAAAAAATAAACACTTAATGATACTTTAGACGTAGAGAAAAAGTAGTTGCTCGATAATTACTTCCAATTTTTTTACTAGGAGCTATTGAAGTTGACACAAATGTGAAATATGAACGGATTCACATCAAGAAATCAACTCTGTTTTGACTACTGTTTGGCGTCTGGTGTATTGTGGGGGACTTAAGTTTCATCCACGGTACGAAGCGGTGCAAAACCTCATTCATATTGCTGTTGAACAACGCAAAAACTCCTGCGAAATTGCCAAACGATTGAGTTTCTGGTCGATTGTGAGCAAACGTGGCACCCATCTTCCGGAAAGATTTTTTCCTTTCCAAGCGGCTATTCAAAAATTAAACTACTGAGCCATGTTTGATATCTTTGGCATCCACTAACTCTCTCATTTTCGATCCCCAATCGACCAACATCATATAGAGAATTCTTTCAATTGTTTCGGATGTGGAAACCTAAACTGGGCGTCGAGAACGTCGGGCAAAATTCAGCAAACCACTTTTTCACCATTGAAATAGATGATGAAGAGTCTTCGTAGTATTGGTTTGAGTGATGGGTGTTGCCGCAAAAAATAATGCTTCATGAGCACATTTTCAAATAATTTCAAATAATAAAACAAAACTTGCTTCAACAATATTTTTTCGTCATTTCTCGAATTACCTTTCAACCCTTCTAATTACTGTCGAAAAATCCTGGCATTAACTTATTTGATGTACATAAATCACAAGCGATGCCCTAGAAAGTCTGTATTTCTTTTAATTTTTGCTACAGTGGGCTGTAATAATAAATAAACTTGTATACTCGTAGTTTAGATTTTTTTTCTAGAATGTTTGCGTAGGAGAATAAATTACTTGGCAGTGCAGTTATTAGTATAAAAAAATAACTTCTCAATAACAGAAAAAAGGGAAAACATTCGACATGAATATGCATAAATAAATCCCACAACAAAAATTATATATGTATGTATATGATGTATACGTAAATGTTAAATAAATATTATAAAATTAACACATTAATCTTTAACATTATCATTGTATAATGATATCATGAATATTAAATGTTTATTTATCTTTTCTATGAGTTTATTTGATCAGAGTACAAAAAATAATAATCTGGGTATTTTGCAAAAAAAAAAAATATAATAAATACGGCCAATCATCCATAAAGCTAGACGGACAGTCAGGCAGGCGGTCGGTCAGTTGGCCAGTCAGTCCAATGCTGTTTATTTAAAATTGAAATTGTGGATTTAAAATTAATTTTCAAAACATTTAATTTTAACAACAACAATAATGAATTGCTTAGTTGTTGTAATTCTTAATTCGTAATTTATTAATTATATTTCTTTTAATTGTATTTTTTTTTGTATTGAACTTGGCAATAAAATTAATAAAAACAACAAACTTAAATACAATTTTGAAGTGCAACACTGTGCATGTCATACAACAACAACAACAACAGCAATAGAAAATTCACGAATGATGTGCAAAAAAATATACAAAATCAGCAGCGAAAAAAAATTGAGATTAAAAACAGCTGTTGCCTGTAGACAAAGATATTTTAAATGATTAGGTAAATTTTTTTGTATAAATAAATTTCTAAGGTGTATAAATAAAACATGTATGGATGTGTATGTATTTACGTATACGTAAATGTGCATACCTACACAGTCACACACTTGCAAGAATTGCGTCAATGCAGATCATGATGTACTAGACACGGGACGAATTGTTCACACTGCACAATTGCACAAAACTTTTGAACTATGCAATATATTTATTAGCGGTTATACTTTTTATTAATACATGTCAAAAAATTAAATAATACTTGCAAGCGCGATAGTGTGAATTCAAAATGTAATGACGAATGGTAAATAATCCGAGTACGTACGATAAAATTTTAGATCCCATAAGACTTGATAGTTATTTTGAAATTTTTCTAAACGATAAAACTTTTTATCTGATTAAGGTTGCTTCTTTACAAAATCAAGTATTAGACAAATCGACACGTCATTTGTTTCGACGCCAATGACGACGTCATTGACGTTGCTCATGCTATTTTTCTTCGTCTTAAACCTAAATTTTGTATAAGTTTATCGTATTGAAATACATACGAGTATATTTCGTCTAAGCCATGTTTAAAAGTTAACGAAATTTTTTTATTTTTCCTTTTCTTTCTCTTAAGGTACGGTCACACTTGACAAACATTTGCCCAAAAAAGCGTAACCAGTAAATACTAATGCACAATTTTTTGCTTCAGACACGTGTTTATTAAGTTAATTAGTTTCGTATTTAACAAATAGGCAAAGTTATAGAATACAACATTATTGGAAGCTATTGAACTTAATAAACACGTGTCTGAATCAATAGGTTCTCATTAGTATATACTGGTTACGCTATTTTGGGCAAATGTTTGTCAAGTGTGACCGTACCTTTATACTTATAGATCGATTACTTCAAAAGCCTGCATGAAACTGCTCTACCGCCGCAAGTCATCGATTAATGTAGGATTCTTACAGGTAACCCTGGATTTACGCGGTAGTTCGTTTGCTCGATTTCGATATAACGCGGATGAATAATTTAATATTGAAACATATTTTATTTAAAAAACCTTTGTAAACAAATTTAAAAATATGAAAAAAACATTTTTGTAAAATTGTGAAAAGTTCTTAACGTTGCAAATTTTGTTAGTGGTAGCTGCCGTGTAGAATTTTTTTTAACTTAGTGCGAATTATTTTTATTTTGTTGTACAAGTTCTATTGTTGAAGTTTTGGTTCAACTAAAAAGCCTTGTTGTTTTTCTCGTTGTTGTATTTTTGTAAGCGTGCTATAACCTGGAAGTGAATGTGTCTTGTTTGAAATTTTTTAACTCGTGTTTTGTCCTGTTTTAATTGCAATATTTTATAAAAATATAACAAAAAGCTTTAATATGTTTCTCAAAAAATCTTTATATAAAAATAAGCAAAAAAATATATATCGTCACCTTAAATACAAACGACGTGACTGCACACGTCATTTTAACAAACTACATGTTCACGCAAATATTTAGACCCCTGCGATCAAAAATGACGACTTTATTATTGAAATTCAAACGGACTTAATTACGAATGCATCTATTTTTAACCCCCGACTAAAAAAAGGGGTGTTATAAGTTTGTAGTGTGTGTCTGTGTACCTGTGTATCTATGTGTCTGTCCGTGTCCACGTACAGACCAAACGGCTGAACCCATTTTGATTTAGTTTTAGTTTTTAGTTTTTTTGGTTTGAAAGGTGACTTGATCGAGATGGTTCTTAGCTTTGTTTCAAGAAAATCGGTCCAGTTGTTTAGAAGATATCACATCTTTTCTAGATATATTCGGGGGTTTTTTAAATTTTTAATTTTTGTTATTTATTGTAAATAATGTCACTAACATAAAAGCTTAAATATATATAAAAAGGAAATAAATGGGTAAAAACATATAAGTATAAAAAAAAAAATTAAAAACACTTTATTAGTATAGATTTTGAAAAGCTTTTTGTTTCTCCTGTAAAAAATATAAAAGTGTAGTTACGTCCGTTTGCATTAAAGGTGACGATATATGTAGTGGGATGTTGGGCAAAAAAAAAAAAGTACAAATAAAATAAGAATAAAAAGCTAATAATTTTTTGTGCTCTTGACTTAACGCCATTCTTAGTTCCCATACTAAAATTTTGCATGTTTCTCATGTTCTGATTTACGCGCAATTCTAAATTCTTGGTCCCAAAAAAAATTTCCTACCAATACTGAACCTTCTTTTAACGAGAATTTGATTTACAAGTTCATTGTTCGGTCCCAACAGAACGCGTAAACCGAGGGTTGCCTGTAATTATGTTTGCTTTGTACTTCTGTTTAAAGATTTTGTTTCGTTTTATTGAATTTTTTCTATGCTCTCGATTTTTATTTCTTGTAATCTCGTTTTGGCTTTCTTCCGTATCAGCGAATTTTCGGGTTTTTTTTATCGTTTGGCGATTTTTCCCTTTTTCCTTTTTTGTTGTTTGTTTGCGATATTTAAATTTTTCTAACGAAAATTTCATGGACTTGGCTAAAGTAAATAACATAATGGCGCATTGATGTACATACATTACTGTGCCTTTGCATCAACGGATTCTAATCCTAATGTAACATCAGAGCGCCATCTTTCGTCGGTAGCACAAAAATAAATTACTACTAAAATTTAATGCGCCTCATTGACATCAGAGGTACTGCAACACTTCCCTAAAAACAAAAACGTACAAAAAGCGGAATTTAAAAAAGTTAAGCTTCTATCCTTACATACATATGTATATGTAAAGGGTGTTGTTTTTAGCAACTTTCCTTTTGCAACTCGTGTGTTTGGCAACTCAGCTGTTTTCGTGTATCATGTTGCTGTTAAAAATCTTCAGTTTGGTCTATAATTTAACCATGAATTGACTAACAAATTAACAAATTTTACAGATTTTTAAATTTTATTATTAAAATTGATGCTCGTTTAAGTGCATCCGTGCACTTTAATAGTAAATTTGGGCACCAAAATTACATTATTGAGCATTAAACCACCAACACGCATACGTAGAGTGTAGGCAGAAGAAAATATCGCAGCTGTATCCGGCAGTGTTGTTGATGACCGTGAATTATCGATTCGGCGTCATTCGAATTATTTGGGCCTCTGTATTTTTTTAATCAACTCCGACTCGTAAGGGACGTTTTTTAAGACCGATAGAAATATAAATTGTAAAAATTAACACAAAAAATTAAATTTTGAAATAAAAAATATTTTTATTCGAAAAATCAATACATGGCTTTAGGGGCCATTCACAAATTAAAGTAACGGTTTTAAAAAAATTTTCATTTTAACATTTCAAAATGATTTCGTGAACTAATGGCGTTTTCTTTTCTAAAATTAAGGATAACATATTTTCCCTCTAGAAGCGAAGAACATAAATTTTATATTTATTGGGCAGTAAAAAATTCCTTAGGACATATAATTGTTTAAATAATACCACCAGAGAAAAACCTTTATAAATTAAAACAAAAATTAAATAAAAACTACACGTACATACACATATGGCCAATAAAATAGGTACGACCTTTTTAACCAGTGAAAATGCATTTTTTTCGATTTTATGTGAACAAATTGTTGATCTTAGTTCATATTTATTTCGTACAGCATTAGACTAAATAAAAATAACAATAAAAAATTAACATTTTAAATTAATTAACATACTATGCGAAAAAACACGAAATTCGCTTGGCCATAAAAATAGGTACGAAAAGTAGATCCTGAAAATAAAAGGATTATTGAGCCTTTTTTTCGCAAAAAAAATATTGAAAGAGCTAAATTACGTCAGTAGCCACAAAGTCCACTATTAATTTTAATGTAATTATCTAATTTGTTGGACATAGAAGTGATAATATTGTAACAGGTGTCAATAGGGGCATCATGCAATATTTCCTGCACTTTTTGCAACAATTGAATTTTGTTTTGAATATATTCTTCTTCAGTCCTTGTCGCTAATAGCCTTGAGAACCAAAACATAACGGAAAGTCGTGGAGCTGTGAAAAAAAACAGCCCAAGTACAGACGCATAAATTGCCATGCTGGCGAAGCTAGACTCTTTCAAGTCATCTAAGGCGATTGCAGCTGAAATAAATAACCGAACTTCCGCAAGAAGTGTTCATCATCAGTAATGTGATGGAAATCTTCCCGTACGAATACCTCGTAAAGTTCCCTTGTTGAATTTAACGAAGAGAAAAGACTGCGAATCGTCATAAGACATGCTGTTTTTGAGGGACTAAAAAAATGGCGCAATATAGCCTGGAGCGACGTAACAAAAATTAATTTATTTGGAAATGATGTTGAGCAAAATGTCTGAAGACCCAAGGCCAAGAATTCAACCCAAGTTTCACGAAAAAAATAATCAAACATGGTGGCAGTAATATAATTATTTGGGGATGTTTTTCTTGGAATGACGTGATCTTATTTCAGCGACAATGACGATGGAGGTCCACAAAACCATTTTAGAAGATTTCATGTTGCCTTGTGCTGAGGAGAAAATGCCACTAGGATGGTGTTTCCTGCAATATAACGCTTCCAAACACTCTTCTAAGTTAGTGAGTGGTTGGTTTCAGCAAAATAGGGTTAGTCTTATCGAGTGGTCAAGCCAATCCACCGATCCTAAGCCAATTAAAAATCTATAGAGAGATCTAAAAAGAAGGATTGGACAAGAAAATATTCAAAAAAAGACTCAATTATGACAAAAAGTGCAGAAAATATGGTAGGATGCCCCTATTGACACCTGTTACAATATTATCTCTTCTATGTCCAACAAATTAGATAATTACATTAAAATTAATAAGTGGACTTTGTGGCTACTGACGTAATTTAGCTGTTTCAATATTTTTTTTTGCGAAAAAAAGGCTCAATAATCCTTTTATTTTCAGGATCTACTTTTCGTACCTATTTTTATGGCCAAGCGAATTTCGTGTTTTTTTCGCATAGTATGTTAATTAATTTAAAATGTTAATTTTTTATTGTTATTTTTATTTAGTCTAATGCTGTACGAAATAAATATGAACTAAGATCAACAATTTGTTTACATAAAATCGAAAAAAAAAATGCATTTTCACTGGTTAAAAAGGTCGTACCTATTTTATTGGCCATATGTGTATGTTACACTTTTGTTTAGACAAACAGGCGCGTCATATGTCGAAAGTAATATAAAATTCTCACAAAACCAATTTTTTTTTTGTAGAGAATAAAGAATTATAAAGATAATTATTGTTTTAAACAAAATTAATAAAGCTATTGCTGTTATTAAGTAGTTTTACATCGTATGAAAATTGCAAGCAAACAATGAAAAAAAGGCTCTCCTTAAATCCCACAACTCAACGACGTCAACAGCGTGAAATACATATGTATGCATAAATAATAAAAAGAATAAATAAAATAATAATTTACACGTTTATTTGTTGCTCTTTTATTATTATTTTTTTTTTTTTTTTTTGCTAAAATGACGGAAAAGTGTTCTTGAGGAAACACTCATCAAATAATCGGCAAAGCCAAGCCATGCCATGCCAACTAGCCCGCCAACAGCCAGCGAACCGACACTACTCAACACTACATACTCGTACATACATACATAGATACGATATTTATTTACATTCTCAACACTCTAGCCCAATACAACACTGTTCAGCTGACTCAACCTTCCTATGCGCCATAACAAATATGATTTTTTAGTTGAACAGCACGCGAAGTACACAAGAGACGACTGCAAAAAAAAATAAATAAAATTGAAAACCGAAAAGAAACTAAAATTGAAAATAGAAAAATCAACAGAAATCGAGTGAACTTTTGACAAGAAACAAATAAAAAAAAATATAAAAGAGAATGTCAACGTTTATTTTTCCTATTCACTGCATTAAATAATAACATAAAGTTAACTGAACATAGTTGCTCTAAAGTTTAAACAAAAAAAAAAAAAATAATAATAAAATTAACTAAATACATAATTTTGTAATAAAATATAGAAAAAAAAGAATTACTTTAATACGAGTATATCGCGCGTGTTTCATAGTTAATAAAAAGTTAATTTTTATTTGAAAAGCTGCCAAAGTGTGTGCAAACATTTCTTTTATTTGTTGCTGTAATCATTCTAATTTCAATATGTAATGTTTCAGTACTTTTCTTAAAAAAAAACCAAAAGATATTTTACGTATTGATAAATTGAAAGTTTTCTTTTTTTTTTAATTTTTAATTTAAAATTGCACAATGATTTATTATTTTTCAGTAAGAGTTTTTTTCACTTCAAAACCAACCTTTAGCCTCTTTGTGATACGAAATTGAAAACCACTTCACTTCCATTACCTACTCCCACCTCTGAGTTCTTGTGTTAAACGAACAGATACAATAGCTGCAGAGGCATACATACATATGTATGTATGTTTTTAAACAAAATTTATTGTCTGTGTTTTATTGACTTTGATCGTTAAAAAGATCATTTTTATTGAATTATTATTAGTTTTTTTTCATTCTTCATAATTTTGTTGTTATTGAATATTGCAATATTTTAAATTGTTCTTGACACGAAAAGCTTTCTGCCTTTTTATGTTCTTTCATTTCTACAATTTGTTATCTTTGCTTCTTCTTTTTTTCATTTAAGCTGTCTATTTCTATAAATTTTTTATTTCTACACATAAGTATGTATACATATACGAATATATAATTTTTTTAAAGAACACCGTATTACCCATTTTTATTATATTTTATAGTTCTTATTGTTATTGCACATATGTACATACAAATTTACATACATACACATGTATTCATTTAATATTTTCTTCCGTATTTAATAATTTTTGCCTGTTCGCTTGCTTGTTCATTATAAGTATTGACAATATGTATTAAGAAACCCAGGACTGACAATGAATGAAATCGTCGAAGTATGGGCCTGTTCATAGGTGCATCACTGCTCTGCATCATACGAGCAAAATTTAATTTAAAATGCAATACAAGTTCGCTGATAGTCGATATTTTTTAGTATTAGACATGTTTGTATCCCATATTTGACATTTATTTCTTCGTTATCTACTTTAGTGAAGCACTTTAGGCCATTTGAAGCTACATTTTCTGCGCAGTGATGCATTTGCGGACAGGTCCTATGCTTTGGATATATAACACTGTGTGATAAAAATTAACGATGTCGAAATACCTGGTACTATATGTTATGATTTTTTCGAGTATAAGAACAATCGAGTATAGAAACAATACGGATAAAACCCGGTTTTTCGTTCCCGTTTGCACTTATCAACCTGTAACTACTCGTAAGTTGAATATGAATCGATTTATTTTATAAACGGATTTAGAAGAAGAAATTTCAAACATATGTGTGTGTGTTTTTTTACTAAGTCTATTTTATCGTTTTTTATAATTTTTCTACTATGGATTGGTGATTACGCAGTATTTTTGTACAGGAATCATACTACTTATAGTTTTATTTAGAAAATTTGAAAAACAGATTGTTGTTATACTCGACATAACCTACCAGAAAAATAGTAACACATGTCAGGTATTTTGTTTATCACACAGTGTAATTTATAAAGTCTGGGTTGTAGAGGTGGAAAACTATCGATAGTGTCACTATCGAAAGTTTGAAAAACTTTATCGATTTATCGTTTCAGGACTATCGAAAGCTAGAAAAACCATCGATATATCGACGATAATATCGTGATAGTATCGAAGTTGTATGGTTCTCGTATAATCTACGTATTTATTTACACTAAAAGTTCAAAACAAAGTATTTTTGAATAAAACAAAACAAAATAAAATAGAATTTTATTTGTCTGTTCAATAAATAACAAAACTAAAATACTTGTATGATAAATAAGTGTGATCAGTTAAAGAAATTTACCGTCATCCAGGTATTTTTGTTTATGAAAAGCAGCATATTATCTATTTTTTTGCCTTTAGTGGTGTACCATTTACTATCGATAGTGACTAAAAAATATCGATAGTTTTCAAGTATTAATCGATTGCAGAAATGAAACATCGATAGTCACACAATAAATTAACTATCGATACTATCGATAGTGCCATCGATAGTTTTCCACCCCTACTGGGTTGTATATGTTGCGAATAGCAAACAAAAATGTTTATCAAATAGTATACAGTAAGGGACAAAATTGTTCACAGAAAAAAGGAAAATATATTCTATACAAAAAATTTTTGTTCATAATACATCTGTCAACTCTTAAAATTGTACATATTGAGTGCCATGTTGTTTAATGTTGTATGACATATCTGTTTCGGAAATACCTTTATGTTTGTATTTATTATAAAGTTAAAAAAGAAAACACGTGTGTGAACAATTTTGTCCCTTATAAAATAAGGTATACATAAAATTAGTAACTTTTTAATTACTCTTAATTGATTTTCTGTGGATTTGGTCTTAAGTAAATAAAATATGTCTAAAATTGTTTTTAAACTAAATCTTAAATAATAGTGTGCTTAGATTTAAAATTTTTATAATGCCAATCCCTGTGAAAGCTTCTTTGAAGAAAAATATTGTCAAAGATTTAACTGAAGGGTTCACATATCATACAACTGCCCAAAATTATAATTATTAACAGGAGCGGTTAATACAGCTGTTGAGGCAAAAAAAAAATCTTCAAGAAGAGTATTATATAGATGTTAGCGCTAAAAAAGTTCGGAGGAATTTACGAGCACGTGGATTCGTTGCTGGAACCAAGGCTAAAAACCATTTTTAAGTGAAAAAAATCGAAAAAAAGATTAGCCTTTGCAAAAAATATGAAAATTTTACTGTAGAAGACTGGAAACGCGTTACGTGGTCAGATGAGTTCAAAATCAACAAAATAGGATCAGACGGACGGCAGTGGACATGGGTAGATAAAAGTGTTGGTGTTAAAGAGCGCAACATATGCAGCACATTAAAAATTGGAGGTGGTTCAATGATATCTTGGGGTTGTTTTCGTGGTAATGAGCTTGAAATTCTTCGACGAATAAAAGGTAAAACTTGTGCTACTGACTACACAACCATTCCGAAAGATTCATATCTCCCAAGTCTGGATATATTTGGTTTGGGACCTGGTCAGAGCTACATCTTTATGCAAGATAACGACCCTAAGCACACGGCTAAAATTAGTAAGGAGTGGCTTGTTAGTAATGGGATTAAGACTTTAGATTGGCCTCCTCAATCGCTTGATTTGAACACGATTGAACACCTGTGGTCAATATTAAAGAGGAGAATATTTTCTAAAAAAGAACCACCTAGTACTTTGGATGAGCTTTGTGATCACGCCATTGAAGCTTGGGAAGATATTGTTAAAGCTGTTCTTACAAATCTTGTGGAAAGTATGCCCAGAAGGATAAACACTGTTGAAGCCGCTCGTGGTAAACATACAAAGTATTAACAGCTAAATTAGTATGTTGCTTCTACGAGAGTCATAATTGTTCACACCTACACTCCAAAAAAAATTTATTTTTTATTTTTTATGAAATAAAATATTTTTAAGTTAAAGTGTTTTCTATCATATCATTGCCTATGAATTACAAAAAGTATATAATATTCAAATAAAATAATATCTACAATAATATAATTCAACATATTCTTAATAACTACTATTCTGTGAACAATTTTGTCCCTTACTGTATTAAATTTTTTTTATTGAATGTTTTAAATTTTAAAACTGATACTTACGTTTAATATGAATTAAGAAAAAAGTTTGCTTTTTTGAGATCACTGAAATAGCTGTAATATCTATTGGATACATAACAAGAAAACTAAAACTATTTTGCAATTTCTAGATTGCTTTTTCATATAATCACTCACAAGAACGTCCAAGTAAAAGAAAATAGAAAGCAACAGGGTTGTATTTCAAAGCAACCCTTTCAAAACGTTAAACTTAATAGAAACTGTCGGCGATCAACGACCAAACATAATTTTATTTTTCAAGCTTGAAATGAAAAATATTCGGCTTCGGCTAATCGGCCAATTTTCGCCATAGGCCGAATGTTAGCCGATTACCAATTTTTGGCCGAAGGCCGAAGCCGATTAATCGGTCGAACTCTAGTATATTCCCTTCAGGGAATGGAACTGGCACAAGACTAGTCACGTGATCAATCACCAAGTGATGGGGACCAGTCCGAGTTCTAACACTTCCTATGAAGCGGTCCAATCACTTTTACATGGGAATGGCCTAGGATGGGGTTAATTGATATTTTGTGTGCATCTTGTGACTTAGAACACATACGGGCATTTCCGACACTTTAAAAATTAAAACTTATAATTTATTTTTATTCTTATAAATGCAGTTATAATTAATTTTTTATTTTTAAGCAGATATTTTATGAGATTCGAACTGATACATCACGACAAGGGTGAATATGTAACTATTTACAGGATATACACTACTCCCTACTTTTGGTAACACTCCCATTTCCTCAAGTTATAGAACAATTACGTTTGGATCAATTGTCTCCAAATTTTCTGCAGGGTTGTTACGGTGGAATAAATATATTCTATACCACTTTGCAAATGATACGATGCAACGATATTAGGTTAGTTGGGCTATGAAGTTAAGATAATATAATTTTTAGCATGAACTATAAAATAGTTAAACATTAAATATTAACCCCCATATTCATAAAATTTCAAATGAATTTGAATGTATTTTATTTAAAATTTTTCATAAAAAATTTTCCTAAAATGAATTTCAAATTCATTTTATTTTTTATGAATATGGTGGTAATTGTTCTGAAACTATATAAAGTTATTTAATAATCTTACTTGCACTGTACAGCAAAATGTTTTTTTTTTAATATTTCTTGATAAATAATTTCGCAGAATATCTCAACTGCATAAATACCTGTTTTGAAGGCGACTTTTGCCTTTTTTTTAAATTTCAAAAAAGACCCATTTACAGAAGAGTTACGGGGTTAATGTATATCAACAAAATATTGCTTGTAATGTTCTGAATAAATGTTCGGAAGACACTATATACCAAAAACCTAAGTATCACATGCA
Source organism: Tachina lurida (assembly GCA_944452675.1). NCBI lineage: Eukaryota > Metazoa > Arthropoda > Insecta > Diptera > Tachinidae > Tachina > Tachina lurida. Next base: position 38,142,989 of record OX101754.1, on the reverse strand, counting down.
ATTTTAAAAAATTTTACTACACAAGGGTGCAACTTTAAATAGGCCGTAAAATGAGTTTCAGATGTGAACTTCTAAAACCCCAATACACGTACATCTTTTTGTAGTCCCCACTACAATATTCAGTTTGCAGAGTATTATAATTTATTTTTGTGTGTTGAATAGTGTTATCAGTTAATGGAAATTGGATTCAGCTAAACAAATTTTAATAATGCATTTTCCATTAGTAAGAATTATGAATTGTATTATAAGGAATGTTTTTTCTGAAGATTACGTTACTGAATTTGGCATCTATGTGCTAAAAGTGTCGAAAAAGATACAAACATAAAAATGTTCAACATTTTGACAATTTTGAGGGACCAGATACAGTTTTTTCGTGTCAGTTTGCTTTTCACAGCAAAACAAATTTCTGCTTGTTTTCCGAGATATAGCCGTGACGAAATTGCATGTCTTTCGGAAAAATCAAGTTTTAGCCAAAATATAACCAGCAAACCCCAAATAGTGTTTTGTTAGTTTCTATGAGTGCTTCGAGAAATTCCACCTGAGAAGGAGTTTGTATTTTTGGTGCAACACAGTGATATTTATTTCGTGTGATAAATAAATGCCTGCCATTTACTTTTTGAATGTTACTTTTTGTAAATGTTGTCCGCAGCTATGCCGTAGGTGGCAAATTCGTGAGCTCCAATTTTGGCATAGTTACTTATTCCACCATTTCGGTGGGCATCTCACCAATGGCAGCTGTAATGTCTTCCAGGGCTGGAATTGTGTTTGGCTTGTCCCTGTATACTAGAGACAGATACAAAAAATCAGGAAACCCGAAGGAAATGAAAAATCTTGGTTGTGGTCTGCTAAATAAAAATACATCTCCTGCCACATTAACAACAAATGACCTTTTAAAAAGTTTAATTATATATTAAATAAGTTTTTTTTAAATGTTGATAGGGTAAGTGCACCAGTAGTCGGCCAGTTAACTTTTTTTTCGTTTTCAAACTTGTGCCATTTCTGATGTGAAAATGGTATTGCGATGATACGCACTTATTATAATTTTGTTATAAGTATTGTTTTATGCTCATTTAACTGTTTTCCAATAGAAAATATATAAATGCAAGAAATTTTAATATTTTCCAAAATGCATCTTTTTTGCCAGTAGTCGGCACCCATGTTCCTAAGTTCGGCAATTGATGACCCTATAGTCGGCATGCAATTTTCTGCTAAAGAAAGGGTGACATTTTATAGGAATTCAAGCTCCTTTTTATATAGAATAAAAATTATTTATATTTTTATAGTTCTGACTGCACCTAATATGGAAATGGTGCCTTCTCTTATTTCTTACGAGTTTTTTCAGGATTCGGCGTATTATTGGTGCATTCATTGGTTCAATTTCCTTGGGTAGTCATATTTGAATGAATTAATAATTATACTTGAGACACAGGGCCCTGCGAACTAAAATATCTATTGTATCGCTTACCAGGTACTAGAGCACCTCGTCTATACCTGCTATCCTGCGGAACCACAGAGGGTATAAAGATTCATATTACTTCACAGTACTACTGCTCTAAAGTTTCATCATCTGCACAGGCTGTTACTCCCAATGATAAGCCTGTTTAGGTGTTTTCTCAGTCTGTAAGGAAGCCTGTGAGCATTCCTAGATTATTTTTATTTTAGGACATGGGATCATTCAAACGATTTTTGTTATACTTTATAATCATTAGGTTTCCATGCCTCGATCCAGGGAGAGGTGTTTCCTGGTATTTCTGATCTCCATCCATATATATTCCCGGATTTTATCCGATCCAATGAGAGGAAACGGTTCTGGTCCGACCTTGTGTGCGCTGACCAGTTTGTCTGTATTTTCCTTTCCATCAACTCCAACGTGTATGTGAACTCAGCAGAGTACGACCTTATTTATGCAGTGTAGCAGATTAAGCTTAATGTGGCAGTCCCAAGATAACTTCGAGGTATAACTATATGAACTAAGTGCTTTAAAGTCCCCCACACTGCAGGTTGCTATTTCTCATCCTCGGTAGTACCTATCAGGATAAAATTGTGCGCATATCTCAATGGCATAAACTTCTGATAAAAAAGTTAGAAATCTGAAACGATCAAAGTATTTCCAGGGATCATTGTTCCCATTGGTTAATTAGATAGTCACTGTCTGTTCTTCCCGGGCCGTTGATGACTTTTTGCTTGACAGCAGTTTCTATAAAAATTGTTGTGAGCTCAATGAGAGCCTCAGTGAATCTCCAACCGATCTCTGATCGTAGCTTTCCGACCAAGCAACAGAATCATAAGTGATGATAAGTTTCACTATCATGGTGTATATTCATCTTAAGGATTTAATTGTGCAACTCTTATGTTTTTCCTGCATAGATATACTCACCTTTAGTGAGCAGTGTTGCCGTTTTGGTCGGATCCGACCAAATTTGGTCGGAAAAAAATTAAAATATTTATTTTGGTCGGATGGTCGGACCAATTAAATTTTGGTCGGTTTTTGTCTCTAATCACAAACTATTTTTCTCTTCGCATAATTTATTTAAAATCTCATATATATTATCTTAAAAATATTTTTTTCACACTGTTTACCATTTACCAATAAATTATGCACTTCGATGCCGGGTAAGTAGTTATTTACGACGTTTATATTAGATCAGTGACAGTGAACTCTGCGATACGTTAACCGAATTCCGCTGTTGGCCATTAAATTATAAACGACGTTTAGCTTAATTTAGTGACAGCGATTTGTGTTATGCTTTTTCGCCCTTATGAATGTAAAATCAAGAACTTTAACTTTTTATTTTTAATGTGATATATTTAATACATGCCTGAATTATAACATAAGTAAATGAAAACAACATATGTTAAAAAGACTGAATAAAAAGTTTTTCTTATAATTTACAATTTTAATGTATTTAATTATTAGTTACATTACATAAATATTAATTTACATGCCTGAATTCTTTAATGCAAATATGTTATATCTGAAATTTTTATTTTACTTAAATATTAAATAAAATGTACATCAAAAAACACAAATATTTATTAAATTTTCAAATTTGGTCGGAAGCAGGCGATTTTGGTCGGATTTTGGGAAAATTTTGGTCGGAAATTTTTTTTTCAAACGGCAACACTGTTAGTGAGTCTAATATCACTTGACCTCAGATGAGCTTTCTAAAAGCACGCTATCTACTCTGGTTTGCTATCTGCAAACCAGAGTAGGATTGTCCTCCTATTGGTGAAGGGAACAATGAACGCCCTTGCGGAGTTGATATTCAACCCTACGATTAAGAACATTTCCCTCGCTATCCTTAGTCCGTTCTGTACAATGTCACAGAAAGTCTGTTCAAAGTGGTCATATTTACAATCATACAATTTTCTCTTATTGCATGAAGTAATTATCTCTTCTGAATTACAAAATTGCAATCCTTTTAGGATCCTCAGTTCAATAAACTTATAATAAAAGTTCATACCGACCTTAGGAAACTGTATGCCTGGTATAGAGTATGTAGTATGTATATTCCATACATATTACTATGCCGACTACTGGGTAAACTCGTTTTAAACTAATTTTTTTTAATAGCAGTGGCAAGAGAGATGATTACTATACTATTTTGCAATTTTTGAACTTAATATGCGAAAATACTAATTTTCCTATAGTCGGCATTAAAATAAGCAAAATAAATAAATTTTATTAAAATTTTCACATTAATATCAACATTTTAGTTGATTTGAATCCATAAAAACCGTCACTTTTAAGAAATTACTTCATTTAATGTGAATACTCACTTGTTTAAGTTGGGCTCACCACTAAAAAATTTCTTAAAAAACAGGCACAATCGCCCTCTTTAAAAACAGTCACGGAAAGAGGCAAAAAATATACCAATATACTCATCTCATTAAAATTTACTCCATGTTTAGATAGAAGTTAGTATATTTCTAATGAAAATCAGATCTTACTTATATATTTAATGGCCCCTATTCTTATTTATATACATTTTTATTTAAAAAGGCCGACTACTGGTGCATGCCGACTTTAGGAGCCTTTACCCTATTTAAAACAATTTTTCAGAACGTTATTATTCTAAAACGGGCAATTTTATACAATATTACGAAATAAAAATTTATTTTATATTTTCTGAATGTTTTCATACACTTAAGTCTCTGCAAATTTTAAATCTAAAAAGTTTGTGTGCTCTTTAGTACGTGGTGTATACGAGTATTTGTAGTTGCTGCAATTTGTTTTAATATTCTTATGTGGGGTAATTGTTATTAATTAAACTTTCAAACAGTTTGATTTTCTATGATTTTCTTTTTTCTTCTCCTTCATTTCGTTAATTATAATTAAAAACAGTTTCTGTTTTTATTTTAATTAATATAGGAAGAGAGGAAAGAAATAAGAGACTTACATAAGCATACATATAACGAGTTGACGCTGATTGAATAGTTTTACTTTGATGTTTACACTGAAAAAAGTAAAAATCACTAACATCTTCCAGCCACTTTGTTCGTATCCACTACCAAATTTCATATACATAACTCCATTTAGCCGTTTTAGAGTTGAGTTTGAATGGAACAAACATCCAACCTCGCATTTTCAATGGTTTAATTAAAAAATCTGTAAAAAGTTTTTCTAAATAATCTTTTTCATTCTCTTACCAAAAATATGCCCCTTATTACAATTTTTAAGACTTAAGAACATCACAGGCCCATAACGGGTAAAAAAAAATATCCTATTTCTCAATCCAGCATATAACCAGAATGTACCGAATTTTATTAACCTTCAAACCCTTCAGCGGTTCTTTGGTTATAAGGCAAAAAACATTCAAATGGCCAAACATCGAAACATCTTCCGCATTTATAATATTATTAAGAAGTAGGATAGTAGGATATAGGTTTGTATGCATGATACATAATCCTACGTGCTTAACTATTTGTGTGGTTAAGCCAAGGGTATTCGATATCGAACGAAACTCTAAAACGTTTTAAAAGAAAATGTGTTGAAATTTCATGCGATATCAAATGCCGTGATTTGCCCTCTTAACTTTCACCAAAATTTTATACATAATCTTATGACTCCACTATGAACGGCAAACTAATTTCTGTTGGCGTGGAGACTGGCAAGGCAACTGAAATTAAAGTTATGCCGAGTACACACTATGGCATTTTGTGACATCGCAATAGTGTGTACTGGTGGCAATGTTTGCCATTTTTCGATATTTTTCTTTGAGTATCATTGCTTTTTTTTGAAAATGACACCACAAAATGACAACACAAAAAATGTCAGATGTGTACTCATTACATTAGTATTACTGCTACTGACAGCTTTATTCACTTGCAGAAAATTTGGTGACAATTGAACCAAGCGTACTCATCCTATGACTTGAGAAAATGGGAGTGTTAACAAAAGTAGGGAGTAGTGTATGGTTTAAAGAAGACATATTGTGTAAGTGGTTACATATTCACCATTTTCTTGAATTGGGACTGGTTCTAGTATTGTAGTAAACGGCACTGAACATATTTGATGTGGCTGAATCCACATTTATCAAATAGTATAAATATATCTCATTTTCGTTGGATTTTCTCTACATTGGAAGCTGAAGCAGTGCCCCATAGGCCCCATAGCGGGACATGAACCATCAGAAAGCGGGATTTAAAATTAAATATGAAAAAGTGATATGTACTTAAGATACACAGTTTTGACAGTTTCTAACATGAGAAAATGTTAATATATGTAGGTAGGGCAAATTTAAAGTTTTTTGAAGAACTCCTGAAAACTCGAACTTCAAGTATGCACGTTTTTAGAGGACCACTTGGACATGAATCTATGACCAATATTATCCGCTAGCATTGACTCCAAAAAAAAGTGCGTATCCATGAGAAAATACCAAGTTAAAAACTTGGCAATCGGCCCTGTTCTGTAAACCGAATCCGAGTAAATGTCTCGTTTTCAAAAAATTAATAATGGTCCTGCATACGTGCTTAAAATCATACACAATAATTTTCTTTCCAATATGATATTTGGGAATCTATATAATAAAAAAATCTAATAAAATATTTCTATTGTCGAAGTTAGTTTTCTAAAATCGTGCGGTTGCAAATCGATCGGTCTACAGAACAGGGTCGAATATCTAGTTCAAATTCAGAAATAGATTCATGAGCAATAAGAAAGGAGGAGGAGCACCTTGTCAATAAATTTGCATTACTTTTTTCCGTCTCGGTTGCCTCATTTATTGCAAAAGTCCTTTCGAAATGCATTATAGCTTAACAGAGCTCTGCTAGGACACTAATAAAGCTCTGTTAAGGCGCAATGTTTGTGCCAAGGGTTATAAATCTATACAAGCACAAACTTGAAATTCCGACGATTCCGACAGAAAATAATGCAGTGATAATTTTGAAACTCTTCATGACATGTCAATAATGAGAATTGTATTCTACAAATTAGCTGCACTACAAGCGCGACACTTCATCTCAAAACGGGTGTAATGAAGCAGACAGAGATTTGGATAGTTAAGCAATAACTACACTTAAAAAATATTTGGATTGAATTCTTATCACTTACATTTAAATAAAAATCTAATAAGAGATTGAAATTTTCAAAAGCGGGATGTCTGGTCGGGTTACCTAGCCGTAACTGAATTCCGTAGCGCCATAAAGGTTTCAAAGGTATATTCAAAGTTTACCATCTAGACTGAAGATTTGATTCCAACCAATCAGCCAATGTATCTGAGTTAATTTAAGTTTCATTTGTGTTAGCATAGAGTCATGTTTCCATGTAAGCCGTCGATCAAGGTTTATATTGCGAACAGCGATGCCAACTATTTATAACCCAAACGCGCTGTCCCCTTCTCAAAAAGCGCTACAACGCGCTAAGTTACAGTATTATCAATAATTTATAGTCAAACGCGATATTTTCCTACGCGCTAAATTAAATTTTAATAAAGATCGATGTATGATTTAGTAAATACGAGTACAATTAATTTTTAAGTAACTCTTTTTCAGATTATGCAATATAGCTTCTTCGAAATCATATCCTAAGTGTCTAAAATCATTTAATACAGAATCAGTCTCGCCTTCCAAATTTTCGAAATTCTTAGTTTTGATTTTAATTTTATTTGTCAAACTTTGTAACAACTTATATGTAGAAATTATTGAATAGTGTTGCGATTCAAATGCTTTTTGAAGTACAAAAAGAATAGATGCTTAATAAGTTATATACATTTTTTGGGTCACGAGTACGAGTACATATTTTTAACTGTGAAATTTCAAAATAGTTGCCATTTACAATATTAAAATGCGTTTTCAATTTTAACCACAGTCAAGAGAATTTTATTTGCAACATCTGAATCATTAATGAATTTAAAAAAAGTAAAATTTTGGATATTAGACAAAAGTTAAATTTATACAAAAAAGTAAAAAGATATTGAACTGAAATGATATTTTTGACATTAATCAAAACGCGCTAATTTAGCGCTTTTTTAATTAAACGCGCTAAGACGAAAAAAAGCGCGCTTGGCATATTTAAAACGTGCTAAAACTAGCGCGAAAGGTGCTAAATTGGCATCGCTGATTGCGAATGTTGAGAAACAACTCTCTCTCTCTCTCTCTCCATAGGGTAAATGTTACGTGATCTATTCACTTTCACTTCACTTTTATTCTCCACAACTTCATCCGTAGTTTAATAGGGTACTATTACTAATATTGCGCGTGTATGTATTACGAATATTTTTTTTTTATATTGTCTATATAAGAAAGACTCCGCTGGGGCATGTATTATGTACTACGAATTTTTTTATTTTTTTTTTATTTTGGTTTAATGTATATATAAAAAAGACTTCGCTGGGACATCTGTTCACTATGAAGGTTAAACAATAAATCAATATAAATTGACTGCCAAGTCACTCTGGAGCAAGTGCCGTAACTATACTTAGATATTAACCTAAGCTTAATAAATAAATAATAATAAAAAAAAGAAGTACAAGTCTGCGTTGTTACAGTTACATAAATGTCGGAATGGCATTTATATATAATTTATATTCCACACGGAATATGTCCCTATAAGATAGTTAAGTGATAAGTCACAAGGTGCATACAAAGTATCAATTAACCCCATCCTAGGCCATCCCTATGACTTGGGGATCGGTCACGTGCAGGGTAGTTATGATAGATTTACAACTGAAAATAATGTAAGTATGCTTTCGAGCCATTAATTATTATCTACTCGTAGGATGAAAAAAGTTACATTTTAGATTCTCATATAAAATTTTTAATTAAATTGTTTGTTTCTTTTTATTTTTAATTTATTCTTTCTACACCTGTGGACTCTATTTGTGTACTACACTCTCGATTAAATGATTAGAACCACTTAAATATCTGTTTTTAACAATCTTGCCATTTCATAGGTAATTATCCGAATTGGGTGTAATATTGCTGTCGTCGGTAGAGCTTGGATAATTTAGATCAGGTGTAATTAAAGTTTTTTTTTTGTTTTAAAAACCTACCCTTCCACTTTTAATTCTCACCTTTTGTTTTCGTTTTTCTATGTATGGCATACTTAAAACATGTATACGCTGGGCAGCTTATGATTAAGAGCTTTTAATTTTTCTTCTTTAATAAGTTGTTAACTATGCATCAACTTCTTCAATATAAAAACCGATGTTTTAAGTGCCCAAGCTTATTGAAAAGTGATAATGCAGATGAAAACTTATTTTTAAACGTAAATTAAATATTTAATTGTATTTATGGCTAAATAAAATTAAGATTTGATTCTAGTAATGAAATTTATATACATACATATGTATGTATGTATTTAATTTTAGATATTTTTGATTCAAAACATACACAGTCTTCTCAAAAAAGTCACTGTTTTATTTTATTGATTAGATTTTGATAAATGTGAGCTTTATGGTGGAAGTTTATTACAGAACATAAAATTGTCAGATAGCGATAATGCGTTTTGTATCAATTTATTAGTACTTGGTATAATAAAAATGATCTCCCCTATCGTGAACAAAATGTGAAATTTTCATTCTCCGTGAAGAGAAAATTGCTGTCGCGAATTTCATAGAAACGTTTGTTATCGCTATCAATGCGTAGTGAATGCAAAAAAAAAACGGGAAAAAGATTTGCAAAGTTTAAAAAATAATAGAAAATCGGAAAAAATTAAGTATGATAGTAAGAAATACACAAATTTTAGGTTTCAAATTAAATGTTTTTAAGTAGGGATGTAACCGATACCGATTCCGATATATCGGCGATACTTCTGATTTGCCTACACATCGATATCGGCGATATCTTACTGCCAATACGACGATACTTCTTAAATTTTTTAGAGCTGTTTTGAATAAACAATTCAATTTTCAACGCTTTTTTCACATCAACTAAGAGAAATAACATATTAAAAGCAGAACATAAAGTCAAAACAGAATAATGAAATTGTTTCTTTTCTTTTGCTATGAATAACCTGACCAGACATCCCGCTTTTGATAGGTCGATCCCACCTCGAATTTCTATCCCGCTTTTTAGAGTTTTGAAATTTTTAATATATACATACATACATACATATTCGATAAAAATTAATTTAAATTTTTTTTAAGTTTTTCCATCATCGGTAGAATCAGTGGAATGTCAACTTTGTGTTTGTAGAAGATACCAAGATATTAAAAAATAATATGTAATTTATTTAGAATGTGACTGGCCGTTTTGTCTATTATTGACTCCTTTTTATAATACTACTCTCGTTATTGGCGTTACTGCTTATGGGAAAATCAGCTAAATCTGGGCACTTCTATTACTTTTGAAGACCAGCAAACATTTGCACTTAATGAGAGCAGCGCGCATAATTTTTAAATTCTGAAATTGTTTTCAGAGACAATGCACATTATCAACAGTGTTATCTCTACAAAATTTCAACGTTATAACTATTTAGTTTTCCAGATATCTGAAAGTAAATATTTTATATTTATACTTTTTCATATTATAAAAATCGTTACAGAGAATTTCATTCCACTTGTTTCTTCCGACGTTTTCTTTTTAATGGAGTAACTTATACAAAATCTTTGGCGTTTTACCGTATTTGTTCTCAAGATAATTCAAAATAAATATTTGCTATATATGGGAGGTGCCACGCACGTTTGTCTACTGCTTGATACTATTTCTTTAAATTATTACGAATATTAAAAAACATAGCAAAATCAGTGCAGCCGTTCTTAATAGGTGTGATTACCAATGAAGGAAATTTTTGATTTTTATTTACATAGATAGATAAATATTTTTGTTTATAAATATACTGGTTTATTTAAAAGCGTTTCTTTTGAGTTAAAAACTATGTTTCTTAAGTACATATAAAATTGTGTAAATGCATATTACACATCCCACTTTCTAAATGGTATTTATTTTTAAAACCCCGCTTTTTGACGGTATTTTCTTCTAAATCCCGCTTTTTGATCGATCATGTCCCGCTTTTTGCAAAAAAAACATCTGGTCACGTTAGCTATGAACCATGTATTTTTAACCAACTTCAAAAAAAGGAGTAGGTTAACAATTCGTCTCTATTTTTTTGGGGTGTTACTTCATAACTCGGTACATTTAAGACCGATTGTAAAAATTCTTTTTTTTTTGGTACCATTGTAAAAAAGTGGGCGGGAAGACACATTATTTAATGATCTTGTCCTAAAAAGAATTATTTATAACTTACGTCCCTTTTCACAATGTATGGTTAAGAGTTAACGTGAACTTTAACTGACAGTTCTTCATACTTACAAAACTTGCAGTTAAAGTCTCTGTTATCTTTTAACCCTACATTGTGAAAAGGTACTTTAATATTCAATTGGGATTATAATAATATTAAAATTATGTCAGGTATTGATCCAGTTCTCCTCCAAAACTAAAGTGAACAAAACCAAAGAAAAAGTAAAAAAAAAATCCTTTAAAAATATAATTTATGATAAGGAGAATCAAAAAAGGGATATGTTTTTGGATATGACATGTTTTTAAAATAAACGTATTCTTTCATCCAAAAGCATCATCCAAAACAACTGACTGTGTAAACGCCATAGGCGTAGAAAGACCATTCTAGGGTGTGCATTGCCTCCCCCCCATGAATTGCTGTTGCCCCACTAGGATTATTAAAACTTGAATGCAATTACTTTTTTTATTATTGCTCATGAAAATCACCAGTAAAAAAAAAGCAAAAAGAAAGTCCATCTAGACTTTCGTTTCGTTGCTGTTAAAGGCCATAACTCACCATCCTACACAATCGCACGATTTACGAAAAAAAAATACAACCCTGATTTGATGAAATGTTATTGTCTTTTGAAAATTTTCATCATACCAGGGTTGCATTTTCTCAAAAATCGTACAATTATGTAGGATAGTATATAACAGCTTTAAACACCACTATTGACAATAGACTTCTACCACAATTTAAAAAAAAATTTACAAAACCCCAATGCTTATAGATAAGCTCTCAATAGATTATTGAGAATTACAAAACTACAGTCATTCTAGGTTAAGAAACTTTTTCAAAAAACAGCAAAGAATATTATTCATTTGTTGCATATTTTCTTTTTCTATTCACTAACTTTTTATATCACGCTATACAAGGCTATTAGGAATTAGATTTCTTTAGATTATCTGAAGTCACTTAATGATTCATTAAAAAAGCGTTATTAACAAACTTAATATTAATTAATGTTATCACTAAATTATAAACAAATGAATTTTTAACTAAAATTAGTTAAATGAACGAAGGAGAATTGTAAATTTTTGGTATTTTTCTGGACAAGAAACAACTTAAAAATACTATTGAAACAAACTTTATTTTTAGTTATTGATATTTTTGTAATGTCAAGTTAATGCTATTTCCGATGGTGTACTAAAAAGCAGGGGTCTAATCGTCGCTTTCGCTAACGAGCTGATTCGATCACGTTTTTCCACTTTGAGATTATGGTATTTGATATCGAGCCATATTATTACATGGTTCGATAGCGAATGCCATCATGTCCAAATGAAAAAAGTGATCGAATCAGCTCGTCATCGGAAGCGACGATTAGACCACAGAATTAAGGTATATACGATGTAGTTATAATCATCTGATCGGGAGTGTATCTTAGCTTTAGTAAAATACTTATTTGTTAAGCATTATATACTTTCATTAAAAAGTTATTTAAGTTGCTTTTATTAAAAGCGGAATTTGTATTCTGTTTCAAAGAAAATAAATTGCTTTTGTTCTTAAACTATAGAGAAACAGTCTAATGGTTTTGTGTTTGTTGCTTGTTTTATTAAAAACAACAATTAAAATGGTACGTTTTAAGTATTACTAATGAAAATTGCTAATGCAATTTATACCAGATGTCTATTACACTCAAAGAAAAAATTACGCCAATTTTAATTCTTACATATGTGTGTATGAGAATTATTACAATATTTTTAAGGAGCATACAACTATAATTTTGAAATGATTTATGGTATTTTTTCTGTTTAAAAAAATTAAATATTAAAAGCTAAAAATTAAATGTCACTTGTGTAATATTTACTTACATATGTATGTATGTGTAGTCAAGTATAATATTTATGTATTTAATTTTTGGTATTGACTTAAATTATGAATTTGATTTTTTAAATTTTTTTAGAAATATTTTTCTAAATAAAGTCAAAGCTCGGTATAAAAAATACTCTCTTTAACGAATTTGCGATATCTGAATGGATATTTTTTTTAAATATTTTCTACCTCATATAGCAAATGTTTTCAATATTTTAATTTTGCCACTCCATTCAATGAATGGTTGAACATATCAATGGCTTAATATAAAAAGGGCCTAACTCAATTTTTTAGAAATCGCGTTTTTAATGTTTTCTGGGCGACAACGTATAATTGCATCCTTATGGCAACTTAAAAAAATATTTCTGCATGTAAATGCTTTGATTTTTCTTCAGTTTTTTGCTTCTCCTGTAAAATATCGAAAATTCGGGTTAGGCCTTTTTTATATTAAGCCATCAATATGTATTTATGAACAGAAAAAGAAATATTTTATATAGATACTAATGGCCGTTATTTCTATTCAAAACCATCTGCATATAAGGGCCAATCCCACGATGTCGCACACTTACATTCAAAACAAAAACAATTTTAAAATTTTTATTTTTGTTTCAAATGCAAGTGTGCGACAAGTCGAACGTTGCCGACATCGTAGAACAGACCCTAAAATAAGGTACTTGTAATTCAAATCAACTAAAGTTAGTTAAATTATGTATACAAAATATTTCGCTTTATAAAGAATTTATCACTAACAAATAGGTTTGACATTATATCATTCGTTATACTGAGATTTAGCTGGTACACCTATTTAAATTGAATAGTTAATTTTTTTGGTGTATGTATTTGAGAAATTTTAATAACTTTTCCTAAAACAATGTGAATGTATTTACTATAAAGAATATTGGTAAATTTTTTTTAACATAATCATTTGTATTTACCGTTAGATTAAAAAAATGTCTGCACAATCACGGTTATAACATGCTCCTCCTCTCTAAACTTTTATACTTGTAACATTATTTATGACATTTTTGCTGCTCTTAATGTGTTTGCCAATAAATAAAAAGTTTGAAGGCATTTAATTATTTATTGCAATTAATATATATTTTTATCTTGACAAATGACAACTCATTAAAAGCAGTGCGCGATGACAGTCTTTATAAAAAGTGTGACCAGTATTGCCAGAACGATAATGATTCATTGGATGTATGACAACATTTATCAAACATTTAGCTTGGTCTAAAATAATTTTTTAGCGATTTCTTTATTCTAAATACATGAACACTTTGTTTAAATCAAATATTTTCCCTTCATTCTTTAAACTTAATTGAGAATAACGTCTAAAGTGGTACACTGATTTTTATGCAACTAAACTTTTTTTACGAAAACATAACATATATTATATCTCTATGGTATAGAAATCGCATTTTGTTTGAGTTTTGTATTTTTTATAACTTTTTTGGAATTTTTTAAATTTACAAGTTACACGCCGCAGATATTTTGATGTTTCCGAAATATGCATACGATTCACAATAGACTCTTCGGCGATTGAAAATTAAATTAAATTAATTAAATTATTTCAATGTAATCAACTGAATTTTTAACATTGTGATGTCATAGGCGGTAGTCAATTGTCTCACTCTCAATCTGCATTTATTTTCAACTAAGTTAAAGTTGAGTTTTTCAAATCACCTGGTAGACAGTAAATTAAAAAAAAAATCTCTCCAAATGTTACTGAGAAAATTTCAAATTCAGAACAAAATTTATATTTGATCTTGATATGATCAAGAACTTCCCCGAACATCACCACGGCAACACCCAGAAATGAAAAAATCCACCCACACAGCAACGCTGAATCACAAACAGAAATTCAATTTCCTTCCTTTGTCCAGCGGAGTATCAACAATCACACACAACCGCACTATGTTTATATACATACATACAAACGCAGCAACGTCTGTTTATGCAACAAAAAATACCGTTAGCTTTAAATGGTCAATTTCCGTTCGAGATTCAGCGTTGCCACTATGCTATTTTCACGTTTTCGGTGTTTGCGTGGTGTTGTTCGCATAACTTTTTTATTTTTGGGATTATTTTCTTTTCTTATATCCCTAAAACGCGCAAATTCTATTGAAATTTAATCAAAAGAAATAATAAATATAAAAATATAGTCCAAAATAAAAATTGGCCATGTAACACGAGCTTTGACAAAAATTAAGAGTTAAAAAAACCAATTATTTAAGAAATTTATTATTCCACATATTGTCATTTTATTTTAATTTGAAATTTATTTGCTGGTGGTTCAGCATTGTCTATATGCATTTCATTGCTGCTATAATAAATCGTCAGTCATAGGCGTAGAAAGGCCATCCTATTATTAAAATTGCATGTAACTATTTTTTTGATGTGTAAACATCTATACGCTAGGGTGTAAAAATCTTTTTCACAATACAATCACAAATTTGGAGTAAGATCATCATCACACCGCATTATGAAGTATGAGTGTGTTAGTGTTTGAAAGAATCAACACAAACTTATTTAAAATATTGTAAATACATAGGAATTTGCTGGTTTTTGTTTGTTTTATTTAACTTGATAATTGCTTTATTTTAATTGCAATGCATACACAACAACAAGAACAGCAACAACTTAACGATGAACAACAGGAATTAAAAATTAAAAAGTAAAAGTAAAGGCATTTACCATAGATGGGCACTTTGCAGTACTACTAAAATTTCAGTAAAAATAATTTTTTAACCAGCAAATTTTTACTGATTACTAAAAATTTTTTCTAAAATTTTTATAAAGTGCCTAAAGGGTTTATTATATGATGAGGTGCATTAAATTTTCAGTAATCAGTAATGCCCGTATTCATAATGAAATTCTACCTAGTGGCTAAATTTTTTCCATACAATATTTAAAAAAATTTGAATAAAAAAAACTTTGCCACTTGCTACAATTTTATATACAATACGATACGGCCCTACGATTTTACTGGTAATGCAAATTAAATTTCATTATCAGTAAAAATTTACTGAATTTTTTCAGTAATCAGTAAATCTACTGCTTACTGCAATTTTTAATGCAGTACATACATACTGCATTGTGCCCATTTACTAACCAAATAAGTTAAATAAAACAACCAAAAACCAGCAAATTCCTATGTATTTACAATATTGAAAGTTTTGATACTTTTAATTGATTAATTTAAAAAAATATACTAAAAGCATAAGTACTTCCAACTAATTTTTTTATTACTAGATGTTTACACATCTCCCCTGTGATCGGACTCACATTGCTCGTAAAACACATTGAATAATTAAGCTTCTCTATTTCATTTGTTACTTACTCTTCTACTTTGACGCCGCTGATATAAAAAATAATAAAAATATTATATGTTAATTAAATAAATATTTACATATTTTGATAGGTATGGTCTGATTATTTTTGCTGTTCCTTAGGTATTCATTTTGTAATGTTCGCATCCAGTTAATATCTTTTCAAATATGTAATTTGTTTCAATATTATATAAATATAAAAAATTATTTTTGGTATTTTATTTATTTATTTGGTCTTTTCTCTTATGTCTATGCCTTGGATTTTTTTCAGTAAATTTTAGGGCAGTGCTACACGTTCAATATATATTGAACGCGATCCAGTATCCTGATATTTATTGAACGTGTAGCATGCGGTATTGATGGATCGCGATCCATATCCAAATAAAAACTAAAAAATTTTATTACATATGTGTAAAGTTTGTTTTAATAAAGGGTAATGGCAGAAGATAGTGAAAGCGAGTGGGTTCTGCCGGTGGAATCGGAATTAACGACCGAAAACATTATTTTGAGACTTTATTTTTAATTTGGAGGCATTGCCGGAATTGTGGGACTCGTCTGCTAAAGCTTATTAATAAATTTATTAATTAACGATCCGCACAGCACAAAAATAACGTAAATACTGACGCGATAAATATTGAACATGTAGCATACGCTGGGGATCCATCAATCCATTAGAATGGATCGCGATCCAAATATCACAATATATATTGAACGTGTAGCAGTGCCTTTATATTTCGCTGTAATTTAATTCTAACATCTTTTTTGACATACATATATTTCTTATTTATTACAAATAGAACTATAAGTTATGTAGCAAGCTAATTTTAATCAGGATAGTGAATCAGACCCGAGTTTTTAAATACATATGTACGAACCGAATCTCCGACACGTAGACTGACAGACGGACACATTTAAAAACATAGTTCAAAAAATTTTTAGTTGAAAAGTGCTAATTAATTTCAATTGTCTCAATAATGATAATATGTATTCATATATATATTTTGTTTTGTTTTTTTTTTTTTAATAAATTACACTTCAGAAAACTTGTGTACGCACGTGCCAAGGTTGGTTGTTAAAATCGAAAATGTGTTTTAATATAAACAGTAGCTTCCCGCTCTAACGAACGATACATATGAAAACAATTTTAAAAATTGTTAGTACTCGTAATACCAGTCATTTACATATTAGGTCATTATAAAATCTTACATATTTTTTGGCTGGATTATAATAGTAGGAAATGAAGGGAATCTTGAAGCGATATGAAATCTATTTCTAAGTAATCTCTTAGAATCTAAAATTTAGACTTGTTTGAATTTAGAAATACATATGTATTTCAAAATGAACTTGAAAGCTTATCAACAATAGTTTTTGAAAGATTTCAGTATTATTCTGTGCTCCCCGTCTCATTTTCATCACTTTCTAAGTTTCCTTAACATTTTTCAAAATCAGTTTTGTCATCCGCTGGTGCAGTTTGTTCCTTAAAAATTATCACATGTAATTTGGCTTCTTTAAAATATGAACTTTGACCTTATTAAATTAAATTTTTTTAACACTTCACTTACATAAATATATTGCCAGTATAGTAGAAATAATATGAAAAGAAAAAATTAAATTTTGTTTTCGTTTTCAATATAAATTGCCGAACGAATGAGAATATAAAATATATTTTAACAAAGTCGTTAAGCAGCTCTGGGATGAAGAACAGCTCTCGCGTCACCGTAATTATTTCTTGTGTGTGTCGTTTGGCCTTCGAGAATTTTTCGTCTCGCTCGCACTGTTTTACTGATTTGCCACGGATAACCGTATAGTATTGCGGTTCTTTTGTGGAATTTCGTTGACAACCACGTTGCTTCTTCCTATGTGAAGGCATAGGTCGGGTACAATACAGCAACAATGAAATGCATATTGACAACGCTAAACCACCAGCAAATAAATTTCAAAATACTTTTAATAACATCATGGACATATGGTTCTAGTCACCCCGTCCATTTTTGTGCAATTTACTTTGTAGAATATGTACCAATAAATAAATAAATATATTTTAATACGTTATTTGGTTTCCTAATATAATGTATTCTGTGGGAAAATTTTTGTCATGCGCTAAATTACTAATTAGAAAAACCGAAAATTCGTTAAAGCAGGAACCCGCTGTACACAACCAAATTAATTTCTTGCTAAAATTCTCAAGAGAGAACTAAAAAGCGTAAACCTACTCTCTAGCTAAAAATTTCTCAAATATTAGTAACCCATAGTAACTATTTTTTTTATCTACAAATACAAAAAAAAAAATTATAATAACAATTTGAAGAGAGTGAAAAACTAGTTTTTATTTTAAGTGGTTCACTTAAGATTATAAACATTGTGTTATCATTTTGCAAATAAAAATAAAAATCAATATAAAAGTTCAACATAAAATATTGAAGACACGAATAAAAACAGTAATTGTTCTAATATTCGGAGGCAGTCAAACTATTTCGTAGAATTATAGTTATCAGATAAATATGAACATGAGTCAAAAAATTAATAATTTAACATACATACAGACATACACATGTATGTACTTAAATTTATTTTGTTTTATGAATCATTTTGACTAAAAAAAAATACAACCAATATAATTGTTTGATGTTTTTCTCAGCGAAAGTCTGAAGACATGTGGAGAGGAAAAAGCAACCATAGTGCTACGTTTTTACCTTTTAAAAACGTTATTTTTGTAGGTTCAAATACTTGCAATAAAAAAATTCAGAAGTGCACAATTTTTATCAAATCCGAACACTTTATTAATCAACACTGATATTAAGAGCTTTTAAACACACAATGTTAAATCAATTCATTGCTAGACTACCACAATGTTAACTTTGCTGTTCTTTACACAATACTCGTCTGGCTCAACTCAACTGAACTCTGACGCGAACTGAATGAAATCTTAGCAGTTGCATCGCCCTTTTTCTACTTTACACAAAGCTTCCAGAAGAATTTTATTATTGTTCAGAAAATCTCAGCATATTTATTCATTATTTGATGTACTCGTTCTTTTGGCTTGTGTGTATGTACGTTACGTTGACAATAATAACATCATTGTAGAATCTACTAACAGTTTAATATATCGTGCCGTAACCGCCAAAAAAAAATTAAGCGACATAATTTTCGAACTTCATTTTTTTTTAAATAAAATCGATTATTTGCGATCGTAAATAATCTATGTATTTCCAAGAGATGTGCCACTTAAGCTTTTTAAGCGGTTATGGCTCGATATGTACATACTAGTGATGCACGAATATTCGTATTCGAATTCCCGGATATTCGGCCATTTTTAGATATTAGGTTAGGTTAGGTTACGAAGGATGGTGCAATACCGCAGGTCCACTCGGAGAACCAATTGGGTCCATTGTGGTTCCCTTCTATTGCCCATGAAAAATTAATATTTACCACCCAATTTGTACCCAGAAGTGACCCTATTATCCGTCATTAATTACCATGATGAAGCTCCTGATGTCCTCCAGTTTACACTTCCCAATACCAATAATGCAATCATGGAAACGTCTGCTCAACCATCTAAGCCTATACATTGCAACTTCGGGCAGTGACAGATAATATGTTCAATGGTTTCTGGTTCCTCTTCTCATCCCGCACATCCTACAGAAATCTGAAGTACCAGTTTCAAATATGCTGGTTTTTGCTCTGACCGAGCACTGACCAATCAATGCGCCTATCACGATTGCCATCGCCTTCATATTCATGTCCAGTAGCAATTTGGATTTTCCTGAGTCAATTTTTCACCACATAGCCCTCGAGACTCTACAATACTCGCTACTTCGCCATGAACCGTTGGTCTTGCTTTCTACCCAATTACTGAGTTCCCTATAGTAATGACCTATCGGTAATTTCACCGATTTGTCACATATTCCCTCATCTAATGCCGACCTATTCTTGCCAGCTCATTGGCAATTTCATTTCCCTCAACACTGCTGTAGCCAGGAACCCAACATAGTCTGACACTATATTTGTCCATAAGGAAGTTGAGGGCTCTCGTACAGTCACTATCAAGTTTCGATTTGACATTGTGTAGCTGCAAAACTTTTAGCGCTGCCTGTCTGTCGACATATAAAGTTGCCTTCTCACCTTCAGCTACATTCCTGCGAATGTTCGTTCCCAAGATATAGACACCAGCCCATGTGCCTTCCCCCATTTTCAACATTGTTTGAATTATTCTCACACAGCTGATTTGGAAAAGTGAAAATACTACACAAAGAAAGGAAATACAAAAAAGATACAGTTTGGAAAGCTTAAGTATTCAACAACAAATGGACAGAGCATTGGACAACAAGACTGACAAAGACAAAACTAATGCTACTTATGGCATTGTACTAATTTAAGTTTTAGTATAACTCCAGCTGTGATATTAGAACTTTAAATTGTGATATTTACAATTTTGATTATATCTATAATTATTTTTAAATTATGTGTTTTATGTCGTATGTTGTCATGTCGCTTGAAATAACATTATTAAAACTTAAATGCAAATGCCGAAGTCAAAATATGCCAACCACGACAAGGCCCAGTCTCCATCAATCTATGAGTCTTTTTAGACGTCAAGCCAAGACAATAACAAACATATGACGCTTATATACTTGTTGTGAGCAACAATTGACTACTGCTGACAGCCTCTTACTGCGTGCTAACTAGAGATGCTAAACGGGAAATCCCGAGCCCGGGAATCCCGGGCTTTTCGGAACTATGCAAATCCCGGAGCCCGGGATTTTTTAATTTTAAAGCCCGTGATTTTCGGGATTATCTGAATCCCGATTTTTAGCATAAATAATGTTTTTGGCGGTCATCTTCTATATTAAAAATTATTAGAAACTACTTGTTAAAATAAAAAATTTGCTTTGAATAAATATTTTCGTAGATAATATTAAATGGTATATATCTGTGGCAATAAATAATAATGGATTAAGTTGACATAAGTGATTTTTCATTTTATTACATATTGTTATTCTCTTCTTCAAGATCTATCACTCAGCTAAATTTCAATTTTAAAATGTCATTAATATTAAAACTATACGCATTTATATTTTAGCTTAAGTCTTCATGGAAAATAATACATAAGCCATACCATCTTAACTCAACTTAATCTTTTTTTAAGGTAGCTTTATTAATATTGAAATGTTTGAGCATTAAAACTTGTATACATTTAAGTTCAATAACTTACAGCCCATTCAAAATATTCCTCATAAGAAAAAAACTTGTATTTAACTTTAATTTAATTTAAAAACTTATTTAAAAAATATCTATACATTATCTCAGGTTTTCCGCAATTTACAATTTAATCTAAAGCGACTTACTATCAAAACAAATTATTTTGCATTTCAATATAATAGCTTAAGTTCACTTTAGTTTTTATTTTTCTGCCGATGGATTTTTTCATAACATCTTAACTAAAAAACAACGAATATAAATAAACTAATAAAACGTTTTCTTTTTTTTTTATAAAATAAACAGTTTTGTTCCAAGTAAATCTGCATCTTTTTCGGTGGCTAAAAATTTTATATAAAAACTAAACACAATTTAGACAAAACCCTTAATATCTCGAAACAAGACATTTCGACTTAAGCCATTATTATTTATTGCCACAGATATATGGCGTTTTCTTTTCTAGGAAAAATGTTTACATACATCGCACTTTTCAATTAAAATTTGCAATTAAATGTCTGAGTTATATAAGTAACTTTAAAATATGCAAAAAAAATAATTGTTAAATTAAAATATTATAATTACTATAAAGACGCACATTTGTGCACAATTTTTTCGGGATTTTGTAAGTCCCGAAAATCCCGGGATCCCGGTTCGGGATTTCAAGACTCCATCACTAAATCCCGAAGCCCGGGATTTCAAAAAACCTGTCCCGATTAGCATCTCTAGTGCTAACAACCTCTTCACGAGCCATGGACTTAGCATGACATAAATATAACGCCGGCAGAGCAACTGTGATGAATACGTGCGATGTCCATGTTCAGGGGGTCTACTGTGTAATTCGAAACGAAAGAACATGCTTTACATCTTAGAAGCATACAAATTTGAAAGCATTTTCTTTCGTTTCGAATTACAGAGTAAACCTCAGTAGTGCGATTCACTAACTTTTTTGAACGACAATCGCATCGTTAAAATAATTATAACGACAATTTATCTAATTTGCTATTCAGTAGCATTTTTAACGATATTCGCTGCAGGGTAATATCAGCTGTGTCGTTATTTAAGCGACAATAATTTATGTGCTGTTAATTTTATCGACAAAAATCAAGAGAAAAGAGAAGAAGTTACAGAAGCACACAATCGTTATATCAAGCGACAAAATGTATAGACAAAAATTACGATTGTCGGATCGTTAAAAGTTACTGAATCGCACCACAGGCATATCAAAGTAATTTGCGGTAGTCTGTTTTCTTTCTATTGCAAATGGTTGCGGGCGCCGAATCTCATGGCGAACATTGTTCCTCAGACGTATGTACATACATATATATGTTCGGGCATCCATGTCAGAGTATGGACGAAGCATGGTCTCCATTAACCATTTGCGATGTCCGACATGATGCCCATACCAAGTTCATGGCTAGCGGAGACCGCTAGTAAGGCCTAGAAAACAGCAAGAGGTTGTTAAAAGTAGTCAACTGCTGTCTACAACGAGCGTGTAAGTGACTTATTACTGATATTGCATACACGGGACGTAGACAAACAGTTACAGAATAAGGGAAAATATTGTCATTAATTCACAACAATTGGATACAATTATACGAAAAAAAAAATTTTTTTTTTTAAGAGAAGTAACACTCAGGCAATTAATGCCTACTACTATTACTAGGTGTTACCTTCTTTAGGAAAGGGATAGTGATAGAGAAGACAGGTGGTGAAGTGAAAATTAATGGTATGGTATGAGATTTGAAGAAATATTTTAAATCTGGATCTTTTTTTCTAAAAGCTGCATTCGTATGCTGTTTAGTGTTCTCAAATCTAAAGATTTAGCAGCTTTTAAATTTTCAAAGAATTGAAAAATGCCCTTGAGTTTTCATTATAAAAATTAATTAATTTCAATTACAAAAAAAGGTTTTTATCAATATGTAAGAATCAGGAAAACCGCAATTATGAAATTGCATGTTTTTTCTTGTATGACGTATTAATGCAGGGACAAGATATTTATCCGTTTCAGAACTTTTTATGAATTTTGGCATCGATTTGTTAGTGCACATTTTTGCATATTTTGCCCTTTAAAGCATATTTTTGCATATTTTTCCCTCTAAAGCATGTTTTTGCATATATCAGTCTTACACGCATATTTTTAGCGTATTTTATAATTTTTAGAGCATAATTTACGCTTTTAGGGCATATTTTGATACTTTATAGATTTTTTTTATCTTAATATGCTTACAAGCTTACATATGTGCTGGTCAACATTTTTATTTTTATTTTTCGTTCAAGGAATATTGTCAATGTATAAAAGTTTACTTAGATGTGACAGGCAACGATTTTTATTTGAAAATTGAAGTCAATATTTTGTTGTTTATTGCTATAGAATTATAAATAAAAATATTGGCGCGTAGTCATAGTCAAAACAAAGTACACTTTAAGAAATTAAAACCAGTATTTTGTATGGTAATACTGGTTTTAACTTCTTAAAGTGTACTTTGTTTTGACTATGACTACGCGCCATTGTCTTATTTATCCGAAATTTTTACGAGTATCCAAAAACAATTAGCTTGTTTTATTTGCTTTAGTCAAAATTTTAATGGCAATTTTGTTTTAACGTGCACTTCAAACCCAAAATATTGTTTTTAATACGGCACTTATTCTTTGTTATATTTTTATTGTTTCCTTTCTTTTGTTCATTTTATTTTTGTCTTTTTTTATATGAAAATATTGTTGAATTTTTCAATTGAAAATATATTTTCATTTACAAATAAACCAATTTATTTTATTTTTAAGAGCATATTTTTTGAGTTTTTAGTGCATATTTTAAAGTTTTTAGTGCATATTGAATGCGCATAAAACTCTTTTTTTAGAGCATATTTCTGGTTTCACTGGTAATAATATTTTAATGTGTTTCAATTAAATTTTTCTGTACTAGAAAATATTGATTATTATGATTGTTCCACATTTCTAGATCAAACATTACAAATAGCACTGAAAGAAGGAAAAAAACAAGCAAATATTTGACTATAATAATGTAAACTTAATTAACTTGTTAGTTGTTATTGTTGTAAATAATTCATGCATATGAATATGCGTTTACTACGAATAACTATATATATATAAAACGTAGTATTTATTAGTTTTCGTATGAATAAGCTGCTTTGTTTGAAAACAAAGGTTCGCTAATTAGAAAAGCAAATGTATAGAATAGTGTAACATTGGGACTTTAAGATGGTCTCAGCTGATAGAACATCTAAGCTTTCGATTCTAAGGGCACGGCCATACAGAGTAAATATCACATCTGTTAATCATATACGAGTATGTACTCTTCGTAAAATCCTATTCTAGATTATTTTTGATTAATATACTATATATGTATGTATTAATCAGTATAATGCTGAGTACATAGCTACTTGGCATTTCTTTTGTTGTCATTTGTGGTATCATTTTCAAAATGTGTGCAATGCCGTTCACATTACCCTAATTCACAATCATGTGCATTTGAGATTACATTTTAATGCAACTGTAAACATTTCCCATCAATAGTGAACACCGTGTTTTCTTTTATTTACCTTGCAATAGTGATTGAAAAATACAAATAAAAATTTATTGTATAGAAACTTTCTTAACTTTAAATACAGTGTAAATTTGAGACTGAATGAAACTTATTTTTTATGTTTGGGAATTATTTTGTAAGCTCTCATTTAAAACTTTTCAATATTTTGCTTCGTTTCGAAATTATAGTGGACTTATTTTTTTTAAGAGTCTGGTTGAAATAAGCTGTGAGCCACTGTATATGCGCAGGTTGCTGAATATAATTTAATGCATTTTTTATTCCCCCTCCCTTTTTATTGATTCAATTAAACTTTTGTTTAAAAATTTAATTTATTATACGTAAATTAAACTTTTTGTTTGCCATTTTTATTGAGTTCTCGTTGTACCTTCATAGTGAACAGACGTAATAGCGGAATTTTTCTTATATACAAACTAAACAAAAAAAAAGCATACAAAAAATATTCGTAGTACATATTAACTTTGATAAATAAGCATTTTTTTGCTTTGATAATATTTTTACATATTGAAATAACAAAAACAAAAAAAAAACCGTAAACAAAAACACATACAAACATACCCTTGAGGAATACTCTTTATGAGTACCCCAGAGGAAAAAAATAGTGAAGTGAGTTCTAACGGCAGAAATGCCTATTTTACTGTGAGTTTTGATGCTCATAATGATAACAATAAAAATAAAAAATCTGATAATAGACTTGCTGTGAGTTCTGAAGCTCTTAATAAAAATAAAAAATCTGATAATAGACTTTTACTAACGGCAAAACCACAGTTTCGTCAGCGATCAACTTCGCTTTGTCCAATGCCAACTAGTGAATCGCTGACATTATTGCCTAGTACTTCTACATTTAACTCAGCGATATCATCCGCTTCGGGCTCGTGGTCAACAATTAAACAAGTTGTTACTGAAGACAACAGTAGTACAAAACCAAAGGTACAAGTAGGAATGGACAGATATATAACCATTTTAAAGCGCGGGCGAAGCACAAATTCTACTAAAATTGGATCCGCCCCAAAGATGTCTAGGGATAACAGTACATCTTCTATCAATCGTCAAAATCGTTTTTCATTATTGCAAGACAAAAACGACAAGCCCGCTGCATCATCGCAAAAGTCTTTTAAGCCACCACCTATTTATCTGAGAGAAAAAAATTCAAACGCGCTTCTAAAAAATCTACTGTCGACCATTGGTGAAAATACTTTTCACATCATTCCAATTAAACGAGGTAATATTGATGAAACTAAAATCCAAATATGTATATGATGAAAAAGATTTCCGAAAAATTGTTAGTGAGTTTGAAAAAAATAAAACAAATTTTTATACATATCAACTTAAGAGTGCTAAAGGCCTTCAAATAGTATTAAAGGGCATAGATTCATATGTTGAGCCTGAAGAAGTAAAATGTGCACTTATCGAACAAGGATTTAAAGTAAAAATTGTTACCAATATAATCAACAGAGAGAAGATTCCCCAGCCTCTATTTCGTGTTGAACTGGAGCCGAATGATATACAGTTAAAGAAAAATGAGACGCACCCAATTTATAGTCTAAAATACCTTTTACACCGAAAAATCACAGTTGAAGAGCCACGTAAGCGTTCAGGTCCCGTACAGTGCCATAATTGCCAAGAATATGGCCACACAAAAACCTACTGCAAATTACCTACAGTTTGTGTTATCTGCGGTGAATTGCATGGTACTGCTAACTGTACCAAGCCAAAAGTACAAGCTGAAAAAAAATGCAGTAATTGTGGAGAAAATCACACCGCTAATTACAGAGGATGCCGTGTATATTCTTTCGTTAAACAGGCTATGGGTCAAAAATCTAAATTAGCTCCAGTTCAATCAGCAAATGCTTATAGCGCCACTCTGCCTCAAACTAGCCAACTAGTTAATTCACGTGTATCGTATGCCGATGCTGCTAAGACTAGTTCTATTCCCACACAAAATGTTCCACCGCCAAGTAATTCAACGAATGCAAACTCTAGCTTTAACTTTGGTCGTCTTGAAGCTACTATTGAGAATCTGGTGCTAACTATAAACAACTTTACAACAAATATGACTAGCATGATGCAAGAAATGCTGAGAATGCAGAATACTCTGCTTCAAGCATTAGTCAACAAACCATGAACACGTTAAAACTATGTTTCTGGAACGCAAACGGCATTCGCCAACATAAAAATGAACTTGAGCACTTCCTCACGGAAAAAAATATTGATATAATGATGGTCTCTGAGACTCACTTGACTTCGAGAAGCTGCTTTAAAATAAATGGTTACACTCTATATGATTCAAAGGACCCGAGAGGGAGAGCATGCGGTGGATCAGCAATTCTAATTAAGTCAAGACTCAAGCACTATATCCTTGAGAACGTTAGTGAAGAATATATGCAAGCTACGAATATTTTCGTAGAAAATTTTTGTGCGAACTTCGTGATATCATCAATTTACTCACCTCCCAGATTTTCAGTTACCGAAGATCAGTATGAGAAGTTCTACAAATCGCTTGGATCTTGTTTCGTGGCAGCTGGTGACTACAATGCAAAACATACGTACTGGGGCTCGCGTCTTGTTACACCTAGAGGTAGAGCGTTGTTTAATACAATTTCAAAAATGGGCTTAGATGTCATTTCGAGTGGGGAGCCTACTTACTGGCCTACTGACGTAAGAAAAATTCCAGATGTTATAGATTTTGGCGTCACGAAAAATATCCATAGGGACTTAATTCACGTAGAGAGCTCTGTAGATCTGTCCTCCGATCACTCTCCCACAATAGTTACAATTTTCAACCCACTAAGGAGTGATTTAACTAACTCATATGCGAAAACGATTAACAGGGTCAACTGGCTAGGATTCAAAAAATATATTAGTAGTCACTGCGTAGAAAACATTCAGCTAAGATCACCTGATGATATTGAATTTAATATTGCCAATCTTAACGAATATATTAAACAGGCTGCTGAACATGCCACTACTTCCTATCCGCAGACTGGCTTTAATAGAATTTATTCTACGGAAATTGAACGTCTTGTATGTGAAAAAAGGAGAGCTAGAAGAGAATGGCAACAACACCGATCACCCCTAAATAAAATCAGACTTAAAGAATGTACTAAACGACTCAAAGAGCTGCTATCGTCGGAAAAGACTGCATTACTGGAAAAGTATTTAGAAGGTCTTGATGTAACGTCAACATCTAATTACTCTTTATGGCGCGCTACTAGAAATCTTAAAAGACCCGTTGATCTCAAATCACCATTGCGTACTTCGACTGGAGGCTGGGCAAGAAGCGATAGTGAGAAAGGTAACTTATTTTCTGAGCATTTAAAATCTGTATTCACTCCCAATTCATGTACGGGTGCTGCCGATTTACCGAGTGTAGTCTCTCTACCCCCTCGTCCCTTAAGGTTTAAGATGCGTGAACTACAAAAAATAGTTGCTGAACTCGACCCTAAGAAAGCTCCAGGTATTGATGGCATTAGTAACAAGATGCTGATGAACTTGCCTCATATTGCAATAAGAATTTTGCTATTTATTTTTAATGCCATTTTACGAATGCAGTATTTTCCACATAACTGGAAACTTGCCAAGATTAAAATGATTCCAAAGCCAGGCAAAGATCTTACCAAGGCTGAGTCATATAGGCCTATAAGCTTACTTTCAACAATTTCAAAGCTTTTCGAAAAGCTGCTCATGACTAAATTGTTCACAATTTTAGCTGATACTGGGTGCATCCCCGACCATCAATTTGGCTTTAGAAGTCAGCATAGCACTATTGAGCAAACGCATAGATTGGTTCAAATTATAAGGAGGACTTTTGAAGAAAAGAAGTATTGTTCTGCCCTTTTTATTGATGTTTCTCAGGCATTTGACAAAGTATGGCACAAAGGCCTAGTTTTAAAATTGAAGACATACCTACCAATAAATATACAAAAGCTTTTGGAAAGTTATATTGTTGATAGGACATTTACCGTTGTGGAAGGAGACTTCATGAGTTTACCCGAATCTATATCTTCTGGTGTGCCACAGGGTAGTATTCTGGGGCCAGTCTTGTATCTAATATATACTTGTGATATGCCTGTGAGCAATAACATCCACACTTCTACATTTGCCGATGATACAGCCTGTTTGAGTATTCACAAAAATCCTGATGAGGCATCCCGCAATCTCCAAGCACACATTACCCAGCTTGAAATATGGTTGAACTTATGGAGAATTAAAGTCAATGAACAAAAGTGTGTTCATATAACGTTTACCCTAAGAAAAGATACCTGTTCCCCCATTCGAATCAACAATCAAAATATTCCTCAACATTCTCAAGTCAAATACCTTGGCATACACCTTGATCGAAGGCTTACATGGAAATATCATATTGACTCTAAGTTAACCCAAATGAAACTTAAATTGACTCAAATATATTGGTTAATTGGCAGAAATTCAACACTCAGCCTAGACTGCAAACTTTTGATATACAAGTCGCTTTTGAAGCCAATATGGTGCTATGGAATTCAGCTGTGGGGCACTGCTTCAGCTTCAAATGTCGAGAGAATCCAACGAAGGCAAAACAAAATTTTACGTTTGATAACATCTGCTCCATGGTACGT
This sequence comes from Tachina lurida, assembly GCA_944452675.1. NCBI lineage: Eukaryota > Metazoa > Arthropoda > Insecta > Diptera > Tachinidae > Tachina > Tachina lurida. The sequence continues at coordinate 38,113,772 of OX101754.1, read as the reverse complement.
TAAAAATTCATATATTCATCGTGATTTAAATATGCCACTAGTGAGTGAAGAAATTGCAAAATACGCAGGCAAATATTTAACTAAACTCGAGTCACATCCTAATCCGCTTGCCCGTAATATTTTGAGCTTTACTGGACACATCCGCTTAAAAAAAAGGGACACAAGGGCTCTTATACCCAACACTCCAGATGCGACTGCTTAAAAATACTTCTTTTTGATTATCACTACTTATGTATTATTTATAACTATCACTAAGCTTATGTCCGATATTGGTCGGGCCTAATAATTATATTTAGATTTAAGATTTGATTACTTATTGTTAGTTCATTTTTGAAGATACAATAAATAAATTTGTATATGAAAAAAAAAAAAAAAATTTTATTGATTAAAAAATTTAATTAACATAATTCATTTGACACAATTAAATTTTTAGATAATTTTTGTACTTTTTTTCAATTAAAAGTGTATTACTCTTTAAATCTGTATGAAATTGTCATTTTAAACATTTAACTTATAGTCCAAGATTCAGCAGCAGGTTTTCATGAATTTTTTTTCCAGTCTGTAATTAGAAAAATTCTTGAGGAAGCTGTGTCACGAATGGATTTAGTGTGGCAGATACCCAATTGTAAATAAAATCAATATTTGTGCATCGATTTTAATTAAATGTCTCGTTTTATTTGGTAAATATTAGGGATGTAACGAATACCAGTTTAGCGAATGCGAAAACGAATAATACATTTTAATTTTTGCGAAAGCGAATGCAAATATTACAATACGTTAAAAAAATCACATGAAAATAAATTTGTCCAAGAACAGGAAGTTGTGTTGAGTCTTGAATTCAGCAAATATTTATTAATTTATTAGAAATAAAAATTGTCAAACTGAAAGATATATGAAATCATATTAAAATAAGTATAGATAATAATTAAAAACAAATTTACAGAATGTTAGGCAATCAACACATTCGCACTTTGGCCCTAAGACCTTGTACTAAGTTCAACATTTCCTGTAAAATGCTACCAGAATACATATTAAGAAAAATTGAAATGAATTGTTCATGAAAATTTTTTGCAGAAGTAGTACTCTGTTCATCTTGGGAAAAACATAAAATATATCTTCAGCATTTTAAGTTTTCATGCGAAATAATATGAGTGGCAGTTGTTTCACAAAAAATTTACAACAAAGAAGGATTAGTTAACATTTTTGCATTCCCATTTTTCAAAAGTTTTAACAGACTAGTATTAAGTAGAAACTATTTTCGCACAATTCCAACACCTTTTCTTTTTCCAAATCTGGAAAATATTTCCAATATTTTTGTCTTTAGTATTCGCTTTAAATATTCGCATACATTTTAGCGAATGCAAAAGCGAATGCAAATAGCAAAAGTAAGCGAATTATTTGCGAATGCGAAAGCGAATGCGAACATTCGTTACATCCCTAGTAAATATCCACCTACTTATCTGCTTAGAAAGAACAAAGATTAAAAAAAGATCTGAAATTTTAAAAATTTTTGTTTCGTCCGACCTTATTAATATTTCTAAAAGCAGAGTTAATGATAATGTTAATTTGGATTTTTTAATTTATTATTTTAATTAATTCATGATGTATGAAAATGAAAATTTTTATTGTAATAAAAGTAAATAATTTATAATAAATCAAAATTTGAAAAAAAAAATAGTTTAAAATTTAAAGACAAAGTTAAATGCTAAAGAAAAGTTTTCAGATCAATGGAATTTTTTCTGTCAACTCAGACTTAGGCGCAAGACAGAAGATGTAACGAATAGAAGGTGGGTCATAAGTAATGATTGCGTGCTCACCAGGCATTTATGGACACATCTAAATAAGAAAAATACAGTTTTTTCGATTTTAAGAAATCGGAAATAAATCGCGATTCTAGTGTCTGTGCTAACTAGAGTTCGACCGATTAATCGGCTTCGGCCTTCGGCCAAAAATTGGTAATCGGCCAACATTCGGCCTACGGCAAAAATCGGCCGATTAGCCGAAGCCGAATATTTTTCATTCCAAGCTTGAAAAATAACATTATTTTTGGTCGTTGCTCGCCGACAGTTTCTACTGTGTTTAACGTTTTGAAAGGGTTACTTTGAAATACAACCCTGTTGCTTTCTATTTTCTTTTACTTGGACGTTCTTGTGAATGATCATATGAAAAAGCAATCTAGAAATTGCAAAATAGTTTTATTTTTATTGTTATGTATCCAATAGATATTACAGCTATTTCAGTGATCTCAAAAAAGCAAACTTTTTTCTTAATTCATATAAAACAAGTATCATTTTGAGAATTTAAAACATTCGGCTTCGGCTTCGGTTTTGGCCGAAGTTTAGGATTTTAGCCGAAGTTTGGCTTCGGCCAAAAAAACGCCTTCGGTCGATCTCTAGTGCTAACCGAACTCTGTGTCATAAGTAGGCATGCACAAAGGTTAAATATCGATGAAAAGGAAAGTGTAAAACATTTTCTGTGTCACTATCCCGGACTTGCAAGAAGGAAAATGCCCACAATGGGCGCTCTTGCGTTCCGGGAACTTTCTGACGTCGCCAGCGTTGAACTGCATCGTATTAGTAGCTTTATATTGAGCTCTGCTTGGTTCGACGGTGGAGACTCCGCATAAGTAGAATCTCTGTGGTATCACAATGGACAAAAACGGTCAAGTGATTCCGGGATTCTGACTGGCGCCCTTACCTAAATTGAAAACTTAAAATGCATTTTCTGCAAAATTAGTTCTGTTTCAATAAAGGAGCAATATGTGTATATGTGACGCGCAAAATAGAAAGGGATCTAAGGGTAAAAACCAGGAGAGCCATTTTAAAGATTTAAATACGTGTATCTTTGGTGTACCATCACTGAGCGTATTGGTATTGGTCTCATTTGAAAGCGACACATCTCATGTCCTCAGGAACGTGTTGGTCAACCTTGAAAACGCGCGTAGGTCGTCCCTACCTCTTGTTTTGTGTAGTTGGTTTTTACTGTTTTCTACCTAGCGCGCTGTTTCCATGAGTTTGATATCAATTTTGCTCGCGTTTTTTGAAATCCAGGTTTATTTTCTGAAATTATTAATTGTGAATTATAATAAATACTCATTTATAATTCTTTTAAATCGTGAATATCACACTCTGTTAGTACGAACATTTTTTCACATAACCTTAGAATCGTCGACTTCAATTTCATAAAACGCGCATATCTCTGGGAGGGAACACTTTTGGGGCATGGGATCGGTCTCATTCGATGCTCAGATGTTGTCCACATCAAAAAAAAAAAAGTGAAAATTGATTTTGTTTACCCTTAGGTCCCTTTCTCTATGCGCTGTCACATATACATATGTATATGTACATATCGCTCAATTACTTAAACAGCGCCATATTCATGATGCAGAATGAATTTTCGTATCAATTATATCCATTAAGTTGTGTGTAAATTGAAAACTTTAAGCTTGTTTCCTGGCAAACTAGTTTTTTTGAGTTATGACGTTGTTTGAGTAAATAAGCGTTATGTACTTTAGTCGATGATGGTTTATCCTTTAGAAAATAGTTTGGCTAACAACTACATACTCGTAATGTAGAACGCGTTTTTCACACATTGCCTCCGCATATTTACTGAATACAGTTGAATAAAAGTTTGCTAGAGTGCAAAAAGACACTGACAAAATTGTAAAATCAATATTAAAATCACGAGAATAATTGAAAAAAAATTTTCCTTGAACTGAAACTATTTCTAAATGAATGTCAAAACTTCGCGATAACAACAAAATAAGTTATTTTCTGTTTGTGAAAAAGAGTTAAAAAAAAATACAAACGAACTGGTTGTACGTACGAAATTTGCTTCTAAAATAAAGTGTGGGAATAAGTTTACGCTGGAAACTTTAAGAGAATGCAATTATTTGTTGATTATTAGAAACTACTTACATACATATGTACATATAGACATGTACGTAAGTACATATAATCACTGCGAATCATTTAAATAAGGAATTTACCCCTAGTTTTTAACTTAATATTTAGGTACGTAATTAGCTAAGTTTTATTTAAGTTTAATTTGTATTTAAATACGATTTAATTTTTTCAGTGCTTAATCAAAGTTCTTATTAAATTACGCTGAAAATGCGGTAGCACTGCAAAGTGTCCCAGTATTATGGAAGGCTTTTCAAAAAACAGTTGTTTAACATAAATAAGAAAGTTAGGTTATCACAATGCAGAAAATTAAATTGCATAAAAACTCATTTTATGAAACCAAAGGAGCATCAAAATACATTTTTCTATTTATTTATTAGATGATATGAAACTATGTATGTATTGCATATGTCTTATATTTATGAAAATTAAATGAAATTCTTTTTAATACGACCACATGATGTGCATGTACATATGTATATGTTTTCAATAAACACACACACGCACAAAAGCATATGGTACGCTCATAAAACTTAAATAATATATAAATATGGGTATATTTAATATTGGGTATTTAATTATTATTTAAATATGCACTGAAAAACAAAATTTCGTATATAAATAGAACTTAAAAATAACTACAGTTTGATTACCAAGTAAAAAATTGCCCCTTAATTTTACTAATTTTGTACAAATAATACGAGTATATCGATGAATCAAACGAATACATCCTTAATTTCCACAACTTAACAAAAGAAGAAATATTTCTTGCAACGAAGACACAGCAACAAAGGCGGAGCTTTGGCATTGGCACTATTGACTTGGTATTTGAAACGGAATAAATGACCAACACGAAAATGCCAGAGCTGTAAAACAGTGAATCCTTCAGCAAGATGTAGAACTTCTAAATTGGACTCCACATTCTACGGATCTTAACATAATTCAAAATATCTGAAAGCGGCTTGTTAGAAAAGTATACGACGACTTAACGGAGTATTCAAAGAACGTAATAAAAAATTTCTGGAGATCAATATAACTAGATTATATAGGAAGGATTTTCCGCTCAATTCCTAACCGAATTTTTCAAATGTCCCATTTTATAATGCCGATTAGAATTGCAATACATGGCTCTTTTTTTAATATAAAAATTACTTATTCAAGTGATGAATAAAAACTCTTACTTATTAAAGGTAAACAAAATAAAACAAATTTTATCTGTTTTTTATCAAAAATATATTAAAATTTAGGCGCTATGAAATAAGGCCTAAGAAAATAATCCCAAATAAAAAATTAAATAAGGTTCAATAAAACTAAAGAATTTTTAATTAGGCTTAATTTTATTTATTTAGGACTTTATTTCATCTTGGGATTGGTTGGGCTATATTTAGTTTTTTTTTTTTGCTTGAGTTAGTTTTTAAAGCAGCTAACTATGTATGTGTTGGAGATAATAGTTGGAGATAAATAAAAACCCTGCAGAAAATGCGAATAGTAAAATTGTAGTGATTTAGTAGTGACATTGTCAGTAGTACTACTGACTAGGTGTATCCCAGCCAATGTAATCATCTATTGATATTTAACATTAGCTTGTCATTGAAAATCCACCACTAGACTGTAGCACTACTGACTAAGTAGTTCTTTTGGGACCACATGGAGACATTGGCACCAAAGATTCACTAGTAAATAGTTGGGGCCCCTGTCTACAATATCGATATTTCCTCGCTCGATGTCAATAGTAAAATTGTAGTGATTTACTAGAGACGTTGTCATTAGTACTACTACCCCAGCCAATGTAATCGCCGCCGCTATCATTGAAAATCTACCAGTAAACTTTAGCACTATCCTTTTACGACCATATGGATACATTTGAGTGACCTTCGTCTACAATTTTATAACGATTGGACTAAGTTTTTAACATTATTGCATAGCATAATAAAAAATAAAAACAAACTACGAGTATTGACGCATTCATTGACAATGGTACCAGAAATACGCTAGAACTGTTGTCTTTAACGTACCTCTATTCGCCCACAAAAGGAAAGTTGTCGACATTTTAACTAGTGCAGTTGTCGCTAGAGAAAAGAGTGTTGACATAGAGACATATGGTTCTAGGCTGACTAGAGGGAATATGTAAATGTATGTATGTATATGAGTAGTTCAAGGTAAACAGTACAAATCAATTGAAGGATATGGCTCGGATAAAATCTGAGATCTCTGACCACTGTTGAACTTTCAATAATTTTTTTTTTTTGGTTCCTTAATGAAAATTTATGAAATATAAAACATGCATGAAATTAAAATAAAATTTTTTAGAAATAACCAACAAATGAAGAATATTTCTTGTTAGATTCTTTTTTATGCTTATTAAATCTAGTTTAAGGCAGGCCAAAGCATTAATGCAGTCATTTACATATAATTGCATCCTGAAACTCAACAGGATATGCTTGAAAGATGACGAGACAAACGCACACATTCTTTGTGAGTGTATATCTTGTCTTACGTAACAGTAGAAGGCGTGTTTTTCCTTCTGAGTTTCTGTGTTCAGATGATATTAGGCGGGAGCTTCTCCAATATATGTGCTGACTTTCATAAGGAGAGTCATACAGAAACTGATTAAATCTAATTTACAGATCTATTTCACAAAAGATGCATCAGGTGTCGCAGTGCCGGTCTTTGGACCAGATCTTCCCGTATTCTATTCTATTCTATGCTTATTAAATTCAATGCAATTATGAACAAATATACATAGTTTGAATAATATGCAATTTTGAATATTTGTGCGTCGTATATGCCAAAATTAATAAAATAATTTTAAAAAAAGTTTTGTGATAAAAAATAGGTATAAAAATTGTACGAGTATTGAATACACTAAGAGCAGAACCTTCGCAAATGCAATAATTTTTTACATTATATATATGATTTTGTTATTATTTTTCAATCAATGGAACGCTTCATTCGCATTACGAAAATTGTTTCATCTGCTGAAAAAATGTCATATATACAAGAAATATGTTCATTCATGTAACGACATGTTTTTTACTAAGCAAAATACATTTTCATATTTTAAATGAAAAATGTAATCATTGCAATGAAACGTTTTAGTTTATACAATGAAGTAACGTTAATCTTAAATTGTTTTAACGAACTATTTCATTGAATTAAGAACATTTTTCATGTATGTATCGTATCATTGTGTTAACAACATAATTCATTGTTGTAATTACTCTGTTTCATTAATTTAATGTAGTCATTGCATTTTATTAATTATTTAACTTACGTGTATGTATATTGTGTGTATATATTGGCACAGGCATCATAAAAATTATTGTATGTGGATATGTATATTATTGGCTTCCCCGGCCAAATTTGAACTTGGAACTCATGGGGTCGTAGTCAACTCGCTTGCCGCTGCAGCCACAACAACCTTAAATACTCTTCAGATACCACACTAAATATTTAACATCATTAATGAAGTTTTATTTTAACATTATTTAATTTATCATTGAACATAAAATTTATTTGAAAAGTTACATTTAAAAAAAATACTTTGAGTTGTCTCCAGGCTAGCACAACGCCTAATACCAGCAGCAGGAAGTTTTCTTCATTGTAGTTACGAAAATATGTATTTCATTAAAGTTTCAAAGAAACTATAATTTCCACAACTATAGATTAATTAAAATTGTGGTTTGATGCTTTGATCTTCTTTTATGTCACTTAAGGCCACTTTCACAATGTTCGATTATTTTGTTTTTAACAGAAAATTAGCTAACTGACGGTTTGGTTAACAAGAACCTACTAACCGACGGTTAATACTTTACGTTTCACCATCTTTCGGTTACTTAGCAGATTAATTTGGTAGAAAGTATGGCAATACCATCAGTTTGTTTACAAAAAAGTTGTATACAAAACAAAATCTGTAGAGCAGTCTGTCAAAAAAAAAGTTGAAAAGTTAAAAGTTAAAACACATACATACATACATACATACATATTTACGTATACATGTACACACATATGATTACATCAGGGCTCATAAATTTTAGATAAAGAAAAGTGGTTTCAGCAATAACAAACATACATTTGGAAATTTCTTTTGCCATACACATGAAGTTATAAAATTAAAAAATTGCCATAGTATGAATGTTGGTGCGTAATTCTATCCATTTTATTTATTTTGGGTTTCGATTAGTGTCTTAACCGGCAAATTTCATTCGGTTATATATGACAGCAACTTTTCTGTTAAATGGTGTCGTTTAAGTACTAATCATAAACTGTGAAAAACATTTTTGGCTAACTGGGAGTTAAAGTTCTAAATAATTGTTAATCGGACATTGTTAAAAGGGCCGTTAATCAATATTAAATATATTTTTGAATGAATTCTTCATAAAAACATGTATTTAAGTTTTTCATTACCCGAATTAAAATTATTTCATGACATTAATGATACTACGAAATGTAAAATATTAAACATTAGAAAGGATTCATTCCATTTATGAAATTTACGTCAATATAATATAATGTTTAATTTTATTAATGAAATTTTTGGTTGCATTAATGAAAGGGGTTCAAAGTAAGGGTTTCACTCCCGTTACAAAGTGTATTATTCCTAATCTTATAAAAATTTTTTATTAATATTATTTTTAATCTTATATCAAACTCATATGACAATTAATCATTGATTTCTATTATGATTTGTATTTCGTTTGAACGTATGTATGTACATATTTCTTATGAAAAAATATTTTTCATATGAAACACAGAGTTCTTTCACAGCTCTGCTCAGAATATTTGATACAATTTTCACCATTTACGATTTTAGTTTGTTGTTACAATTGCCGCTACTAACTACAAAACAACACTAGAACACACATACTCGTATATATGTACATGAATATTGAAGTTGGTAAAAAAAGTGCTTGTCACATTAATCAATAGGTAGTATAAATGGCATCAGCGTGAATAGAAAGAGTAGAGTTAGACACTAACAATAACAATAGCAAAAACAATTTTTTTTTTGTTTTTTATTTAAAAATTCATTTGTTTAAATGCTGATAACAGCAACGGAAAACCAACCATCAGATTACGATTTTATTTTTCGTATTTTTTTTTTCAATTTATATTTAGTTATTCATAAAAGATATTCTAAAGCAAGAGCGCGTAAAGAGCGCTCATTTGTAAGCAACCTTTTGCAAATGAACTAGTAAAGTAATTTTTGTTTTTAAGTTCAACGAAAAAATTAATTGCTTGGTTTTTTCTCTAGCAGAAGTATTAAATAACGCGACGTTAATCCGCCTCGCGTATCACAAATAAATGGCTGTGTTAAAATTATAATAAAAAAAATAATCGTATATACTCGTATGACATTAAAAATAAAAATAAAAATATATTTGAAACAATTCGCAAAACTTAAAAAAAAAGTGTAAAATACGCGTATTTGTAACGAAGAATTAAAAAAAAAAAATACTTAAAGAACAAAACATACCAAAGAAGTATTATTATTATTATTATTATTATTATTTTCTACAAACACAAAAGGAAAAAGCACAAAGTTAAATTTTAAAAGCAAAAAAAAAACAAAACTATGTATTACAGCAGTTGAAAAGCACCACCTGGAAACTGTTTTTACCAGCAGCAATAACAAACAACAAAGCTAAGAAAAATAGGCAGGGAACAAAAAACAAAAAGAAAAACTTTACTTTGAACTTTGTAACAAGCTATTATAAACCCACCTTCTCTAATAATCTCACCGCAAACATACACACACACTCAAATATTATTAAATCTCACTCGTCTACTCGCACCCCCACCCCCCACCCAACACCCAACACCCAACACACTCACACACGCCGACACACCTTCAGCAATATCAAACAACAATAAAATAGCAACAATAGCAAAAACTTTACAGACTTTCAACACAAATGAAAGATATTGAAACATCAACGTCTGCACCGAATAGTTCAACATCATTTGTATTTAAATGTATTATAAAAACCGTGCGCTTTATGTGGCAAGTTACAACGTTACCAACAAAAATTGGTGAAACTATTGGCACATTCTACCGTTATGCACAGACCTCAGTCGATAGTATTTTATGTGTAGCTGGGTAAGCTCAATGCTATCAAGCACTAAGGTCCAAATTCACAGTCATTAGTTAGCTAATAGCAACAGTTTAAACAATAATATTTGATTCACAGCTTTTTGTTTACCATTAGTTAAACCGCCAAATGTGTCATTGGTTAACCAAGAGTTAGACAACAGCTGATTCATTGTAAACTTTATTAGTATTGTTATTTTGTGACACATTTTAGACAATACTGAAACTTAATAGTTTGGCAGGGTTATGCATTCTTTGCTCATATTAAGAACTTTGGTTAAACTTTGGTTACATTGTGAATATGAAGTATTAGTTAAACAATAGTTATCATTTTAGTTTACTAATAATTAACTAATGACTGTAAATTTGACCCTAAGAGTATTCGATAAATAAACTTTTATCTATTAGACAGATCTTGAGCTTTTTTTTATTATTTTTAATTAAAACAAAAAAAAATCAGTTTATTAATAATCAATTTTGTGCTCTTCTCTCTTTACAGAAAAGCTCGTCGCAAGGAACGAGATGGTGATCAAAACTCAACAGATACCAAATTGTATTTGGAGGAAAGTGTTTTAGAACGTAAATTACCTGAAGCTGATCTCAAAGCTCTAGTGGACCTACCAGCTGGTTTAGACTATAATGAATGGCTGGCATCACACAGTGAGTATTTTCAAAATTTTTATATGCAAAGGGTGTTTTTTTTTTAAGCATATAATTAACATAAAATGCAACAAATTCAATTAAATTACCAAACATTTGGCTTTATTAGCTCACAAATTTCATGGCATTTAATGTTTAAAAATAATTTCCGTCACATGGTCTCCGCGACTACGCCCTAAAGCGCTCCCACCCACTTCCAATATAATTGTGCAATTTTTTGTATTGTACAATAATATCGCCAATTTGTATGTCATATTCGAAGGTGGCACAATATATTGACAAATATCAAAAGACTTTTAATTTTTATTATACAATCAAGACAATTTTGTAATGTGGTGGCAACATTGTTCAATGTTGTTTACCTTTTCACTGTCACCAAAATCGGGCAATATTTACTTTTTTACAATATTGTGTTATTTATTGCATAGTATAGGTCAAAACGACAATAATATGTACATGTACAACATATACAATAATTTTGTATAATGGATGGGTTGCTTAAGAACACAATCCTGTCGGTTTTGAACCACTTTTCGAGCAGACCCAGTCTGCTTTCGTCAATTGTGCGTCGAATGTTGTCTTCTAAACGATCAATCGTTGCTGGATTATCAGCCTAGACCAGAGATTTGACGTACCCGCACAAAAAGTAGTTCAAAGGTGCCAAATCACACGAACAACGTGGCCAATTCACAGGTCCATTTGTTGCGATAATTCGGTTACCAAATAATTGGTTAAAAATAATGACATGTTGCGCACTCTTGTTGGAACCAATGATTTAAAATGACATGAGTGATAAAAAAATCACGAATCATTTCCCTGTAGCCTGCAGCCATTCACGGATGTAAACCGCTCGAAACAGTGATTTTTTCGGAATGTAATGTAGTCTCATGAGGATTGTACTTGTTTACATAGCCGTTAAGCCAGAAATGGGCTTAAGATCTGGTTCAGCTTCCAGTTGATTGTCAGCAAAAATCAATTTAAAGCAAGTGAGCACTAATAGGATGTGCAGAAAGAAGCACATATGTGGGGACCTACCAAATGGGACATCACGAACAAAAATCATGGGATTCCAAAGCAGATTGATAAGGAAGAGTTGGGCTCTATCTCCCTTACAAACCTGCTTCCAGGTAAAAGGATATTGTTCAGCCCATTCATCAAACACACCGCGCATATGATGGTCTCGTGGCTTTAATTCTTACTGGATCTTAAATCGATGTGTGCCAAAATATTTCCTCAAAATTTTCCAATTAGTGAACGGACAGAGACTGAGTTGCTGAGAACGGCGTCAGATCTTCTGTACGGTACGGGCTCGAATTTGATGAATATTATTCAAAGAGAATCGAACCTATTAGCTACTCAGATGCATGATTATGCACACCGAAAAAAAGTGTTCCATAATGGTTTTTTTTTTTAAGAAATAAAACTCAGGCAACGAGTGCTTACTACTAGTATTAGGTGTTATTTTCTTTGGGAAAGGGATAGTGATAGAGAAGACAGGTGGTGAAGGAAGAGATAGAAGAAAGCTTCCTTCTTCTACAACTCTGCTTTTTTGCATGTATTTAATAATGCTGTGTTGCAGCGCCTCTGATTTCAGTGAGGCGTATTAAATCTTTGAAGGGGTGTTTAGTAGCCATTTTATTGGTTATTTTACCTCGCCGTTGATTCTACTACACAATACCGACGAAGGAGGGCGCTCTGATGTTATATTAGAGTTAGCATCCGCTGAAGTGATCAGTGTCTATGCCTTCATGACTTTAACTTTCCTACAACAACTGATACAAGTAGACACTAATGGACTTCAGAAAAATGCATGGTGTTGTTACTTAATGACTGTCAGAGACTGGACTCGAACCCAGAACCTTCGGTTTTGTAGTCAACGTGCTAACTACTTTAGCCAACGCCACGAACAGAGCACAAATTTCGGGAAAGAAAATTCCATGATTTGTTAACGTTGCTATGGCGTAAGTCTTTCCATGGCTATTTGCCGAAGCATGCTGAAAAAAGTCAAACACAATTCATTAGTATGACAGATAGTTTGGCATCTCGAAAAACTTCAAAAATAAGATCAAATCTTTACATATGGTAATTGGTTTGATAATGAAGTCGTACAACTAATATAAGTTATTAGGTTTTATGAGCCAATTTGGGTAAACTAATTAATTCAGGTTGCAGTTAAGTTTATTATACGATATTCATCATTAAATCTGAAAATAATAAACTGTATAATTTTATATATTCTAGAATATAAATAATACTACCAATTCGGTTTAAGTTTGCTTTATACATCGAATTCACATCTTTTACGGTGATTCCAAGACTTCTGAGTGTATTATTGGATAATGAATATAATATGGACATTGGGGATGGGATAGTGTTGTAACCTTATTCCTAGTAGCAACCAATAATTTTGTACGTGAGACAAAAATGGCTCCTGATCGAAATCAAAGTTAGGGCTGAAGGCCTAAAACTCCACAAAAAGCCCCGAAATAGCACTAAAAAGAGTCAAATATGTAAAGGACACCAACGTATCTTCGGAGCAAACCTACCTACCCATCTCCAGTCCTTAAAAAGCCTCCCATATACCATATCCATATTCCAATAGTTTTCCTTAAGGAGTCAAGTGTATGACCAACCTACATTTACACCCAAACTGTAATTATTTTTAAGTTCTAATTAAATACGAAATTGTGTTTTTGAGTGCATATTTAAATAATAATTAAATATCCAGCCTTGTGTAATTAAATACTACTTAAGTTTTATGAACGTACAATATGTTTTATGCGTGTGTGTGTTTACTGAAAACATACACATGAACATCATGTGGTCGGGTTGAAAATATCATGTGGTCGTATTAAGAAGAATTTCGTTTAAATTTCATAAATATATAAAATATACAATACAAAGTTTCATATTATGGAATAAAGTAATAGAAAAATGCATTATGATGTTCATTTGGTTTCATAAAATGAGTTTTTATGCAATTTTAAGTTTCTACATGTTTATAACCTAAGTTTTTTGTTTATGCTAAACAGCTGTTCTTTGGAAATGTTGCAGTGATGCCGTACTTTCAACGTAATTGAATAAGAACTTTAATTAACTACTGAATAAATGAAATCGTATTTAATTACAATTTAATTTTAAATAAAAATTACCTAATTACGTACTTAATTAATAAGTTAAAAACTGCGGGTAATTTTCTTCACTAATATTTTTACTGACGTACCCTGCCCCTTATCTTGCCCTTAAATGGGTTACCATATAAAAATTATATTATAAATCTTAGGTATACCCTAAGGAAGGATTACCCAGTATGCGCAACTTGCTCCATTATTTGAATTAGCTGCGCTACACTTTCCTCCAAAGGAAGTAAAGGCATTTCCTACGAAGTACCACCACCAGTTGCAAGATAACTGTTTCGGTTGTTGGGAAGCTGCCTTTTTAAATTTGTCTTATAGTGTACCCATACTTGCAAGTTAAATAAATTATCATTACACCCATTATATTTTTATAATTTTGTGATGACTACTTTCCCGTCCCCACTCGAGCACTGGTGGACTTAAACTAATTATGTAGCTCTACGGTATTTCCTCCCACAATTCTTTGCTTTTATTTTTGGTGCAACCAAATTGCTGCTTGCGTGGTCACTTCTCTGGATGCTTCTCCATAAGCTCGATAAGTCTGACAAGTCGACAAGTCTGTTGTTTCGTTGAAATTTTAGTTTTTCTATAATTAAGTTGGAATTCGTTAATTAATAAATTACTCACTTACTAATGATTTTTTAAAACAACTGCTAGAGATGAGTTGCCATTTGTCAACATTTTTGTTGACCACACTAACACAGAGTTGTAACTTTAATAGTTTTGACAGTTTAGTTAGTTGTAATCGATAATACCAATTAGAAGAATTTCAACTGAAGTAGACACAGAAAAAAGTTTCTGTTTAAACAAACATGTTTTTGAACCTGATTTTAAATATTATTATTTTCTTTATTTCATTGGATGAATATATAGTAAATTATTTTAATAAAGACGTTTAAAGTTTAAATTTATTTAGCCTTTTTTTAATTCTTTATATAGATTTTAATAAAGAAAAAAATTAGTCTCTATTTAATTAAAATTTTACGAATTTTTGGTGGGCTTTATTTCAGTAAAAATATTATTTGATTTTTTTAATTCAGTAATTGAATACAAAACAAGGTTTTTCTGTGCAGTTGAGTTGTAAACCGTAATAGGGACAAAAATAGGAGTAAAAAGCTATAATAACATTAATATGAAGTGCTTTGGAAGTAGTAATTCGTATCCATCGTCTTCTTAACAGTTGGTTGGCGTTTGTTTACAAAACATGAAAAACAATCGTTATTACAAAATAACAACAAAAATATATTTTCATACATGTAACGGTTGTAAACAATTATTTATTACTTATGTCTATATATGTATATGTATGTATATGTATGTGTATTTACCGTTTATAAACCAGTCTTCCCTAATTTTTTTCTTTGTCAAAATTGTTTATAACAACCTTGAAACAGCAAAAATCATCTCTTCAAAATTTGTATACAAAGTTAAAACCGGATTTTTACAATTCTTAAATAAAAGAGTTTTATTGTTGTTGCTTATTTAATTTTGAATTTTTTTATACATAAATTAAAAACAACTTTCATAATAAAACAATTTGACAATCCATTTAACAAATATTACATCATATGTAGCAATTTTACATTTAGTAATGAATAAAAATATTTATTTTATGAAATTAGAATTTGTTCTTAGAAACTGGAATCATGGATTTATAATACATATGTATGTATACAGTATGGGGCATTCAAATGGTAGTCATAAAGGTCATATTGTCATAATGTTCTAAAATTCTTGTTTGCAAGAAAAACAAAAGCGAAAACAATTATATTTAAATAATTTACAAAATTATGATAATATGACCATTTCTTGCTCCAACAAGAAACCATAAAAAAAAATACAGAAATTAGGTATTTAGTGTGTCGTGTATTGTTGTATAAAAACATAAAAATTATATTTTCAAAACACAAAAAATTAAACATACACCACAAAAGTTGTTATTTTCACATTAGATAATTTATTATTAATACTTTGTGGCTGCTCGCCTTTCCATTCTACAACTGTGTTCCATGTATGTTTTTTTCCGGGACTAAATCAATAAAATCTCATAAAACAGCTGAAGTATGGGTGGTTGTCTGGGGTTGATTCAATAATCACTAAATTTTCAACTCCACTTGCTGACATACATATCGCTAATTTACTCAAAGAACGTCATAACTCAATAAAACTAGTTCCCCAGAAAACGAGTTTAAAGTTTTCAATTTACACACAACTTAGTGGAGAAAGAAATTTTTATTTTTCTCTCAAGAGCAGAGTAAACGTGATATTTGTATGAAATTTTTACGCAATTTAAATTACGGTAGCACAAAAGGATCATTGTAATGTACCCAAGTGAGCCGGACTCTAATTTTCAGCCTGCTAACCTAATCTAAATAACGATCTGAGGATTAATTCTGCAAAAAATAAATAAAAAACGTTCTTTGAGGAAAGCAGCGATATGTAAAATGCTCGATAAATATTAGAGAATACAGTAATTTTTCGTGCTTTTCTAGGATATTCTAAACGCATATTATAGATTATATTTTAAGTTTTCGTATATCTAATCAAGTTGTTGGTCGGGATTGGGGTGTTAAGCATGAATAGAGAACGAAGCACATACGTGGAAACATAGCCTTATATAATTCCAGCTGAATGTTGTTAAAACTAGAAGTTGGAACGCGAATGTTTTTAATAAATTGTGCATTTACCACACTGTTTGTCATTCAATAAGTTTGCGGGATGATCTCCTAACAGAAAATAAACAGAGACTGTTGTCTGGTGTATATTAGACTAGGTTTAGTTAGTTGCCAGTTGTACAGAGAACTAGCATACTTTGATTCTAATAAGTTCAGTAATGAATCAACATAAGTTCTGTGTAAACAAGTTTATTCTTTTGAAGACAAATTCCCATATCCTGCAAAGATTCTACAGTGCTGTAATGTAAATGGAAATCGCCACTTTTTCTCAGTAAGACTCGAGCAGAGATGCTCAGCAGTTTCCTTCTCCTCGAACGCTTCGACCATTATCAAGTCAATTTTGAGGTTTTGCAAGTAACATCGTTTGACCATCTGTAGCTGGATTCAGTAACTTTTTGCGAATCATTTATTTGTTTGCAGTAACGATAAAGTCATTATGTTATTTCTTTTTTACGATAGTGTACATCTGTGTTTTACTCACTATTTAATTGTATATAATGCGGGATGTGTACATACAAAATAAGCGGAAAGCATAGATGAGTTAAAGAAAAACCAAATGAATTTGAGCTTGCGATTTTACTATTTTCACTTCAACCGACAGTGAATATCGTAAAAATATATTAAGGAATAGCAAAGTCGATAAACTATCGTTATATTTATTATAGCAATACGATTATCGTAATAAAAGTTAGTGAATCCAGGTACTGGTCTGTGCGACTTTTTGCTGCATGTCAGCACCATTTACGCGATAGTATAATTTGGAAGACGAGATCCGTCTGTAGCCAGCTCGAATACGTATCCGTGTACACACCCCCCCCCCCCGCACCCAAAGAAAAATTCTAGTTTAATTTCTGCAATTTCTACATACAAATAGTTCACCTAAGGTTTTTACCTACGAGTTTGCCTTATAAAATTTAACTTACTTGATAAGATGTCTGCAATTTAAAAGATATCTATGGGTAGAAATAACCGACATAAATAGTAAAGACTTACCGCTGCTTCCGAATTTTTCATTATAAGTGTATCCTGTAGTTAATTGCGTCTAATATCTCTGAAATTTCAACCGCCAGCGTACTTTGCTTGCCATGTAGCTTAAAATGTATGCTGTACTAAAAGCGAAGAATAAACTTTCCCATACACAATTTTTAATTGTTCCAATATTATTCTACTCATTGGTTGCCAGTAATCTTATCGCTGAAATCTCTGGTGTAATAAAGAAAGAAATGTGTTTTTAAACTGCGTGTTTGCTTTGATGTCATTAAAATAATGCGATTTAGCTTCATTTATTAAAAATAGAGAAGGGCACCAATCATGTGATTGGCGTGAATTACATACATATGAGCTATTAGCGAGGATGAGTGAAATTGTTTCCAATTGCTACGCGATTTCAAAGCCATATTTTAGATGTTTTCAATTTTATTAATACCATATTTTATTAGCTTTTGCCTAAGAAACAAACAAACAGTTAATGAATGGAATATGGATGAAAACCGAACTTTAGTTGCGTTGCCAGTTGCCAAAATGATATTAATTGTATGAACTAACAACTAGCAGCTGTTAATTTCAGTTGTCAAATTGCAATATTGATTGGTAACCACAAATTTTTAGTTGCTGCATATTTTTCCAAAGCAAAAAGGTGGTAAAATTAAAAATAAATAATTAAATAAAACACTTCTTCTTTCGGAAGGCAAATTTATAGAGATCTATTTTCAATTTAATTGTAGTTAAATTAAAATTTGAGGGCCTACCCATAGTTTAGAATTATCAAAATGCCAAAATTATTCACCCTTATCGCGTATAAAAGGCGAACATTTTGTTCACGTGGAATATTTCCCGTGAGCAAAAAATGGTGAACAAAATTAGAAAATATTATACTAACACAACAACAAGGCAGACATTGGCGATCACAATTTTAGGGAAAGGGAAAACATTTCACGTGAACTTTTATTCCCGATAAGGGTGGTTGACATATTTTAAGATACTTAAACTTTCTCCTGAAAACTTTAAATTTTGTCGCTTACGATTAAATCGAAGATAAGGCTCGATATGCTTTAAATCAGAAAAAGAAATTGTTAGTTAAAAATTATTTTTAGCAAGAACATTTACTCCCAGTAAAGGTGGTATTTCTAAATGATTTGAGTTTTCCCTTAAATACTGTCTAAAGAAGCCACATTTTTTCTTGTTTTCTTCATCGAAAAATAATTCCACTAAACTAATCATCTTTGTGATAAATAATTTTTTAAGCACTTTTACTTAACAATTTTTTCCACTTATACTTCTTATATTTTGAAGATTTTGTTTACATTATTTTCAGTTAATAAATAAGGTCGAAATAAAACTAAATAATTTAATGACTTTTTGCTACAAAGTTAAATACTTTTTTCCCGGAACAGCACTGCTATTTTTATGAACACAGTTTTTCATAATTATAGCATAAGTTTTATTTGTAGAAAGCATATTTTTAACATAATACGCAATAATAAACCAAACTCAAATTTTAAATTAAATTTTAGAAATAATAATGAAAACTTAGATGAAAAGTCCTGAAATGAAAGTTTTAATATCTGGAAAGCGATTACCGAATTCTAAGACAAAAAAAATGTTTAAAAGTGCAATTCGCAAAACTCGAAATCTTTGCTGCCATTTTAGCATTTTCATCATTAATTTTAGCATATTCTTTCGTAAAAAAGCGATCAAGTTAAATTCTTTCGTAAAAAAGCGATCAAGTTAAATTCTTTCTTAAAAAAGCATTCAAGATTTTCACAAAACTGCTAGAAAACCTACATATGTAAATCAAAAATCCAGCATTTTATTTTTTTTTCTGTAGAACGTTTTAGTAATTCAGCATTCTCCCATTTTCTGGCAACACTGCTTGAAACCTATTACCTTTACGTAACGTAAAATATATCGCATATTCATGATTAACATCGGTGCTTGCCAGTAGCACCACCAGACCATCGAAGAGTCCACAGCAATAATAAATTCAAGATACGGTCTTAAGAGGATAATGCATAATTTTTTTATATCCCAATATATTTAAAAAAAATTTGATTTGAGCGAATTAATGATCAAACAGAATAAGTCCGTAACTTTTGGAAAAATCGCTTTCAAATTAACAAAGCCCATAATAAAATCTACGGCAGTAACTTCAAATGCTCTCTAATTTGTGTTTTATTTTCTTTTGTAGTTTTGAATACAAAATGCATGAAATTTATTGAAAGTATGGTGGCATTGTTGCGAGAATATTTATTTATATGTGAGAGCATAAGAAAAAACGATTTCAAAATAAAATAGATTCTATCTCTCGACTACTTTCTGGGGCTGCTTTTTTGTATCTGTTTGTGTGGAAAATGTGTTTATGCCGCAATTCTGTTTGATCATTTAGTTTTATATATATTCCAAATTTCGCTTAAAAAATTATAAAATTTAAACTTCAAATCTGAAAGGGTTAACGCCACTTTTTTTGTACACCTAATGGAGGATTTGAAGGTGGCGTTGGCTGAAGTAGTTTGCACGTTGAATACAAAACCGAAGGTCCTACGTTCGAGCCCAGTCACCGACATAATAATTAAATAACAATCGGCCATGTCACAGAGTTCAATTCCGATAGGAATTGGAATTCAATCCAACCCTTTTTTAGGAGATGGTGTCTAAAAAAGAAAACTAAAATACGAGAATTTGTCAGGTGTGTCCAGACTGTGGTAGGCGGTGGTATGCTCCGGCTAGGGCTTGAGATTTTGAGGTTTATTCAATGCCGTTTCCGAACGGAAGTTTGTTGGTTTAGCATGTCTAGATTCATTTTTCATTTTTGCATCTCGACCTGCTAAACCATCAACAAATACATTTTTTAAATAATCTAAAAACACCTCGCATTTTTCCGATATGCATTAGCGCCTTTGTAAAAAAAAAACTTTTTGAAAAATGCCCACACATACTAAAAAAAAATGCGAAATTTTCCTACACGATCTCCAAGAAAATGCAACATCAAATTCAATGAACATTTGTTTTGCTTTGGTTGGGAATGTTGATGGTTTAATTGTTCTCTTCAGCAGTCAGCTGTTTGGTTTTTCGTAGATATTTCAGAGGTTGACAAAGTGACAGTTTTAAAAAGTGATGTAAGATACATATCGTCAGCCCATTATTGGTTTGACCCACCGACCATTTTTTAAAAAAATGAGTTAGGTATGGGGTACATATATTTTGAGTATCCCCTTTCTGAATCCAAAACAGGTTTTGGATTGTTTTGTCGTTTTTCTCCATTCTGACTTTTTGGCGTATGCTCCAAACCAATAATGGGCTGACGATATGTATATCCAATTTGTGCAATCATGTTCCTTATTTAAGACAAAATTTAATTGCTGTTGTAAAAAAAGATTTAATAATAGATAATAATTGCGCTGATTTTGTGTAAAACCTAAAAATAAGCAATTGCAAAATGTAAGCAAAATCCATTTATTAAAAAAGTAGCAACTTCGTATATTTCGTATTCATATGCATGCATTTTGTTATGCTAACATTTATTTTTATCTTGTTATGAGTTGTGAACTTTTATTTGGCGACAAATTTTAAGCAATGCACTCCAATAAGCATATAGGAATATATAAGTGCTGTTTTCTTAAATCAATTATTGCTAATAAAGTAGCTCCACCCATTTATAATTAATTATATTTTAATTAAGAATGTAACAGAATAAAAAAACAAAACAAATCTAAAAAAATCATTTTTTTATCCAACAGTAAAATACAAAATATGTTTTTGTTTTCAAAATAAGTATATGTAAATATTGTAGAAGAAGAAAAATGTTTGTTCATTATAATTTTCAGATTAACTTTTTTAACTCTCATACGCATGTGGTACCTCTGAAAATTAGGATATTCTTGTATTCGAAAGTAGAACGTGCGAAGGCCGCCACACTTTCATAATCATCACCCTTTTTTTTTATTCACGAAACAATCATTTAAAAAATTATACTTATACCCACACGAGTAATCATTACTTTATTTCATGCTAATCGCATTAACGTTACCCATCCCTGTTAGAAACTATAAAAGGAAAGACCAGAAGGAAATGTGGAAGTGAAAAAAATACATTAGAAAATTGTCTATTAAGCCATTATGAAATACAGTCGTAGTTTGTATTTTTAGTCCAAAAATAGTTGAAGCAAGTTTATACAACCAAATTGAATAGAAAGAAAGGTTTTGCTTTTGTTTTAAATTTAGTTTCCTTTTCATTTCACTTTCTATAAAAAATTACGACATTTAGCAAACGAATTTTGTATTGAAATTAATGCAAATTTTTCATGTTTACCATTCTCTTCTTTTTTGAACATTTTATTTAATAGATATCCCAGCAAGCCTGTACGCTTGATGTCAAATTGGAAATGATTTAATGATCAAACAGAATTGCGGCATAAACACATTTTCCATACAAATTGACACAAAAAAATTAGCACCAGTAAGCAGTCGATAGATAGAATCTATTTTATTTTGACCACGTTTTTTCTTAATGATCAAACAGAATTGCGGCATAAACACATTTTCCATACAAATTGACACAAAAAATCAGCACCAGAAAGCAGTCGATAGATAGAATCTATTTTATTTTGACAACGTTTTTTCTTATGCTCTCATATATAAATACTCATTCTCTCAAGAATGCTACCATACTTATAATAAATTTCATACAAAACTACAAAGAAAAATAAGCAAAAAAGAAAATAAAACTAAAACTATAGAGCATTTGAAGTTACTGCCGTAGATTTTATTATGGGCCTTGTTAATTTGACAACGATTTTTCCTGAAGTTGCGGACATATTCTGTTTGATCATTTACAATTAAACTATAATTCAAATAAACTGTAATATGATAGATTTGTACCCGTATCATCAAGAGTACGGCTTGACTAGAAATGTGTTTTAATTTTTTGTCTCTCACGTATAGATTTTTTGTAGTAAGCATGACTAAATCTAGAACCGTTTTTCCAATTTGGATAAATAAAATGCCGAAAGATGTGAAATGAAATTGTCTTAAAGCTGCACCAATATGACTTGAACGAACTTACATTTAATGCAGCTACATACTCTGATAAGTGATTGGGAATTGGAATCTGTTTCTAAATAGTGCCAAAATCACTTGAATAGTGCCAAACCACTTTTTGTATATGTAATTTAAATGTTGGCACTTGATGTTCGTTTAGTTTCTATGGTCCTTGAATGATAGATTATTGTGTAAAGCTAGAAAATTCCATGAATACAAATAAAAACGTTCCAAAATTAGATCTGATTTTAAAAATGTTTTCAGAAAATATTAATTATCATTTTAGAAAAGATCTATTAAAGCAATAGTTTACTCAAAAGTAACATAAAGCTATTTTAACGTGAACATGCTGTTCACTATACATTCCACCTCCAGTCTATCTGTCCGATTCGCCGTCACTTGACCGACCGCCAAAAAAGCTTAATTAATATAATTTTCCAACTTAATTTTTTGACGAAAATCGACTATTGAATATCACAGATAATCGATTTTCGTCAAAAAACGAAGTGAAAAATATGCCGCTTAAACTTTGTTGACGGTTATGGCTTGAACGGAGAAAAAGTGCCAGAAAACGAGCGAGAGTGCAACAGTGTCAGCTAACATCTAATAGTGCCAAAAATGGCACAATTGTGTCACATTTCCCATCACTGACTCTGATATGTATTTGCATTTGATGTAAAAAGCTTTGAAAGCTCTTGAATTTGTTCTTGTTTCTTTGTAAAAGTTTGCACATTGTGCATATGGCTTGGACGTATCTGGTTTAAGTCATTCTTAACTTGAAATTCTATCCTCATGTTTGCTGGGCTGTTGGACTATTAATTTCTAATTTGTTTGAGTGGTGTCGGTCAGATGTATGCTTTTTGTGTTTTTGTTTGAGCGGAGTAATATCTAGCTATTACTGAATATTTACAAAAAAAAAAATATAAATGAATTTAACAAAACTGCCTTTTAAACTTTCTTATTTTCTCTTTATTTGCAATTTTAGCTTTGGCTCTCTTTGAACATGTGAATTTGGTTTATGGCACCATTAGTGAATTTTGTACCACTTCAGGTTGTCCCGATATGACAGGGCCGGGCAACAGGTAAGTTTATCGCAAATTAACCAATAAAAATTAAATATTAATGCATTTATTCTTTAACCTTTAATAGAACGTACTTATGGTTTGATGAGAAAGGTAAAAAGACCCGCGTAGCGGCTCCTCAATATATCGATTATGTGATGACATTTACACAGAAAACAGTCAGCGATGAATCGATATTTCCTACCAAATATGCCAACGAATTTCCCAGTTCGTTTGAATCGATTGCTCGTAAAATATTACGTTTGCAATTTCATGTGATAGCACATCTGTATGCGGCGCATTTTCGTGAAATCGCCCTATTGGGTTTGCATACGCACCTTAATTTAACATTTGCCCATTTGACCGCCCTGCACCGGCGTTTTAATTTAATTGATGAAAAGGAGACGGACGTTTTACGTGATTTAGAAGTGGCTTTAAGATTAACAGATGATACAACCGGCAGCATTGCTGGCAGTGGTAGTTCACAAAATGAAGCAACAGAAACGAATTCCTCGTCGTTGTTGGGTGGTGGCGGTGGTGGTGGCAGCGTGAGTGTTAGCGGTGTAGATTCAATTAAAGGGAGTTTAGTAGACGATATCAATTCAGTGCAACACAATAATTTAATGGATTGCAATGTGACGGCACAGCCTCCAATATGTACACAGCCCGAGGCCAATCTAAAGTCACAACAGTTTGGCGGCGGTGGTGGTCTTATTGGTGGTATTTTAGGTGATTTAAGTAGTGGCGAATTTGGTGATACTATGCATTATTGTACTTCGGCAGTTCCTGCTTCCTCTACTAATAAAAATACCTCCTCCAACCACTCCTCTACTCCCAACACCTGCTCTACGAATAGCCACTGCGCTTCAGCCGATCAACAGCAGCAGCAGCAGCAGTCAACAGTAGGGGCCGTTACGGCAAATAGTAATAATGGCGCGGGCGCTTTAAACTTTCATCTCAACAATAATCATTTAGTACATCATCCACACACGCACCATCATCATCATCATCACCATCACAACAACGTGCATCATCATAATCATCCTTATGCCCAAAATACAGGCCTAATACAGTGCAATGCTAGCAACGCTCCTACAGCAACAAATGCTACCACTTCAACAACCACAGCATAGCTGATTTAGATTAAATATATAAATTTATTATTATTATTATTCTTATAATTATTATTATTATTCTTTTGTTGTTATCTCTTTTCCTAAACTACAACAACATCAACTGCTACAAAAAAAAAAAACACGAAAAAAACCAACAGCAAACAAGTTATTAAAATAACAAAAACAAAACCTTAAACTATCTCTCCTTTATAACAAATTAAATGAAAAAAAATATGAAAAACAAACAACAAAATATTACATATAGTTTTAAACCAAGTTAAGAAATAAAGAAAGAAAAAGATAAATGTTAATTATAAAGAATTGAAAGAAAATAAAAACAAAAGAAATAAAAACAAAATAAAATGTTTAAAAATAATGTTTCATTAGTTTTTATGCAAATCAGAACGATAATAAAATGAACATTAAAAAGTTCACACACAAAACAAATTCAAACAAAAAACGTTTAGTTTTTAATTTTCGAAACTGACGTTACTGTCAATTGTATTTAAAACCAAAATTAAGCAAACTTTTTTGGACTTCTTTTTTTTAACCAGAAGAGAAATCGCAAAAAGAGCCAAGATACTCGTACATATACATATGTATGCAAATATTTTTGTAATTAAAAACCAATCCATTCTGTTTAGTTTAGTTCTGCTTGTATGTTTCTTGATTATTAAAATATTTTGTTAAGATAGTGAAACAAAATGTCAGCACTTCGATGATTAATTCTGTAATTAATTCAGTAATAAAAGTCTGAATATTAATAGCACTGGTGTTCTTTAAGAAAATTCCAATAATGTACATACATATATATTTGAGCTATAGGCCTTTTGAAATAACAAAATTATGTATTTTTTTATCCTTAAATCCAATTTGAAAAGGACTTTAAAATTTCTATATTTTCACTAGTTAAGAACCTAGTAAAAAAATTTTTAATTTGCGATAGTTAGCAATAAAAAGCCAAGTAGAAGTTTATTTTAGTCATACAAAAAAATCTTGTAATCCCTCCCTATTGGGCGTGGCAAAATTTTATTTTCCACGAAAAATTACCCATCATACTTTCTATTGACCGACAAAATTTCATAGAATTATCTCGAAAAACAACGGAGATATTACAATAAACTGTAACCAAAGCGAAGTAACCGGAAATAAAAGTTTTTACTCAACTTGTAACTCTCATATCTCGGGAACCGCTGGGTATTTTCGGATGAAATTTGGACTTTCTAAATACAAAATAAAGCAAGAAATATGAGCAGTTTTTAGTTTACGCCCACTTTTATCGACTTAAAAATGGGCGTGGCAAAATGTTATTTCCCACAGAACATTCCGCATTACGTTCTCTATCAACCCACCAAATTTCATGAGTTAATCTCGAAAAACTACGGAGATATTGCAAGAAAAGTAATTGACGTGAAATGTGCGATTGACTTCTTTACGAAGCGCGGAGTTCTGCTCTACAACACTGCCAAATTTCATTTCTATATCTTCACAACGTTCGGATTTATTGATAATTTTCCAAAAACTGCAATCAAAGCGAAATTGACGAAAACGCCTATTTTTATTGAAAATGTAACTCCCATATCTCGGGAACCGCTAACTATATTTCGATGAAACTTTCTCTAAATGAAAGTTCACAGCTTCAGCTTCAATATAGAGGACTTGACTTTTAGATGTTCAAAACACAAAATAAAGCATGACATAGAAGCAGTTTTTAGTTTACGCCCACTTTTATCAACTTAAAAATGGGCGTGGCAAAATGTTATTTCCCACAGAACATTCCGCATTACGTTCTCTATTAACCCACCAAATTTCATGAGTTAATCTTGAAAAACTACGGAGATATTGCAAGAAAACTAAAATTATTCTTGGACCCGAAAAATTTTAAAATTTTTGCCATTTTTTTTGTGAAACACCAGGTAAACAGAATTGGTAGGAGGTGGATTTCGGGAATTAATTTTTTTCAAAACGCTATAACTCAATTACCACTGGACCGATTTAGATGATTGTTTTACCATATAATAGATTCGATATTTGGCTACAAGATGGGCAAACTTTGGCCCGCCAGGTGGCCCCCCATGTTAGTAAAAAAATGGAATTTAAGTTAATAACCCTTATATCTCCCAAAGTAATTGACGTGAAAAGTGCAATTGACTTCTTTACGAAGCGCGGAGTTCTGCTCTACAAAACTGCCAAATTTCATTTCTCTATCTTCACAACGTTCGGAGTCATTGATAATTTTCCAAAAACTGTAATCAAAGCGAAATTGCCGAAAACGCCTATTTTTATTGAAAATGTAACTCCCATATCTCGGGAACCGCTAGGTATATTTAGGTGAAACTTTCTCTGGATGAAAGGTCACAGCTTCAGCTTCAATATAGAGGACTTTTAGAGGTTCAAAATACAAAATAAAGCATGACATAGAACCAGTTTTTAGTTTACTTCGCTTTGGTTACAGTTTTTTGTAATATCTCCGTTGTTTTTCGAGATAATTCTATGAAATTTTGTCGGTTAATAGAAAGTATGATGGGGAGTTTTTCGTGGAAAATAAAATTTTGTCACGCCCACTTTTAAGCCGTTAAAAGTGGGCGTAAACTAAAAACTGCTTCTATGTCAGGCTTTATTTTGTGTTTTGAACCTCTTAAAGTCCTCTATAGTGAAGCTGAAGCTGTGACCTTTCATCCAGAGAAAGTTTCATCTAAATATACCTAGCGGTTCCCGAGATATGGGAGTTACATTTTCAATAAAAATAGGCGTTTTCGGCAATTTCGCTTTGATTACAGTTTTTGTAAATTATCAATAACTCCGAACGTTGTGAAGATAGAGAAATGAAATTTGGCAGTTTTGTAGAGCAGAACTCCGCGCTTCGTAAAGAAGTCAATTGCACTTTTCACGTCAATTACTTTGGGAGATATAAGGGTTATTAACTTAAATTCCATTTTTTGACTAACATGGGGGGCCACCTGGCGGGCCAAAGTTTGCCCATCTTGTAGCCAAATATCGAATCTATTATATGGTAAAACAATCATCTAAATCGGTCCAGTGGTAATTGAGTTATAGCGTTTTGAAAAAAAATAATTCGCGAAATCCACCTCCTACCAATTCTGTTGACCTGGTGTTTTACAAAAAAAATGGCAAAAATTTTAAAATTTTTCGGGTCCAAGAATAATTTTAGTTTTCTTGCAATATCTCCGTAGTTTTTCGAGATTAACTCATGAAATTTGGTGGGTTGATAGAGAACGTAATGCGGAATGTTCTGTAGAAAAATAACGTTTTGCCACGCCCATTTTTAAGTCGATAAAAGTGGGCGTAAACTA
This sequence comes from Tachina lurida, assembly GCA_944452675.1. Classification (NCBI taxonomy): domain Eukaryota; kingdom Metazoa; phylum Arthropoda; class Insecta; order Diptera; family Tachinidae; genus Tachina; species Tachina lurida. The sequence continues at coordinate 38,085,782 of OX101754.1, read as the reverse complement.
AAAACTGCTTCTATTTCTTGCTTTATTTTGTATTTAGAAAGTCCAAAGGTCCCCTATATTGAAGCTGAAGCTGCGATCTTTCATCTAGAAAAAATTTCATCCAAAAATACCCAACGGTACCCGAGGTATGAGAGTTACAAGTTGAGTAAAAACTTTTATTTCCGGTAACTTCTCTTTGGTTACAGTTTTTTGTAATATCTCCTTTGTTTTTCGAGATAATTCTATGAAAATTTGTCGGTTAATAGAAAGTATGATGTGGAATTTTTCGTGGAAAATAAGATTTTGCCACGCCCAATTTTAAGCCGTTAACCTGGTGTTTTACAAAAAAAATGGCAAAAATTTTAAAATTTTTCGCGTCCAAGAAGAATTTTAGTTTTCTTGCAATATCTCCGTAGTTTTGCGAGATTAACTCATGAAATTTGGTAGGTTGATAGAGAACGTAATGCGGAATGTCCTGTGAAAAATAAAATTTTGCCACGCCCATTTCTAAGTCGATAAAAGTGGGCGTAAACTAAAAACTGCTTCTATTTCTTACTTTATTTTGTATTTAGAAAGTCCAAACGTCCCCTATATTGAAGCTGAAGCTGCGATCTTTCATCTAGAAAAAATTTCATCCGATAATACTGAGCGGTTCCCGAGGTATGAGAGTTACAAATTGAGTAAAAACTTTTATTTCCGGTTACTTCGCTTTGGTTACAGTTTTTTGTAATATCTCCGTTATTTTTCGAGATAATTGTACGAAATTTTTTCGGTTGATAGAAAGTGTGACGGGGAGTTTTTCGTGGAAAATAAAACTTTTCCACGCCCACTTTTAAGCCGTTAAAAGTGGGCGTAATCTAAAAACTGCTTCTATTTCTTGCTTTATTTTGTATTTAGAAAGTCCAAACGTCCCCTATATTGAAGCTGAAGCTGCGATCTTTCATCTAGAAAAAATTTCATCCGATAATACCCAGCGGTTCCCGAGGTATGAGAGTTACAAATTGAGTAAAAACTTTTATTTCCGGTTACTTCGCTTTGGTTACAGTTTTTTGTAATATCTCCGTTATTTTTCGAGATAATTGTACGAAATTTTTTCGGTTGATAGAAAGTGTGACGGGGAGTTTTTCGTGGAAAATAAAACTTTTCCACGCCCACTTTTAAGCCGTTAAAAGTGGGCGTAAACTAAAAACTGCTTCTATTTCTTGCTTTATTTTGTAATTAGAAAGTCCAAACGTCCCCTATATTGAAGCTGAAGCTGCGATCTTTCATCTAAAAAAAATTTCATCCGATAATACTGAGCGGTTCCCGAGGTATGAGAGTTACAAATTGAGTAAAAACTTTTATTTCCGGTTACTTCGCTTTGGTTACAGTTTTTTGTAATATCTCCGTTGTTTTTCGAGATAATTCTATGAAATTGAAGAATTTTTCGTGGAAAATAAAATTTTGCCACGCCCACTTTTAAGCCGTTAAAAGTGGGCGTAAACTAAAAACTGCTTCTATGTCAGGCTTTATTTTGTGTTTTGAACCTCTAAAAGTCCTCTATAGTGAAGTTGAAGCTGTGACCTTTCATCCAGAGAAAGTTTCATCTAAATATACCTAGCGGTTCCCGTGATATGGGAGTTACATTTTCAATAAAAATAGGCGTTTTCGGCAATTTCGCTTTGATTACAGTTTTTGTAAATTATCAATAACTCCGAACGTTGTGAAGATAGAGAAATTAAATTTGGCAGTTTTGTAGAGCAGAACTCCGCGCTTCGTAAAGAAGTCAATTGCACTTTTCACGTCAATTACTTTGGGAGTATAAGGGTTATTAACTTAAATTCCATTTTTTGACTAACATGGGGGGCCACCTGGCGGGCCAAAGTTTGCCCATCTTGTAGCCAAATATCGAATCTATTATATGGTAAAACAATCATCTAAATCGGTCCAGTGGTAATTGAGTTATAGCGTTTTGAAAAAAAATACTTCCCGAAATCCACCTCCTACCAATTCTGTTGACCTGGTGTTTCACAAAAAAAAAAATGGCAAAAATTTTAAAATTTTTCGGGTCCAAGAATAATTTTAGTTTTCTTGCAATATCTCCGTAGTTTTTCAAGATTAACTCATGAAATTTGGTGGGTTGATAGAGAACGTAATGCGGAATGTTCTGTGGAAAAATAACATTTTGCCACGCCCATTTTTAAGTCGATAAAAGTGGGCGTAAACTTAAAACTGCTTCTATTTCTTGCTTTATTTTGTATTTAGAAAGTCCAAAGGTCCCCTATATTGAAGCTGAAGCTGCGATCTTTCATCTAGAAAAAATTTCATCCAAAAATACCCAGCGGTTCCCGAGGTATGAGAGTTACAAGTTGAGTAAAAACTTTTATTTCCGGTTACTTCGCTTTGGTTACAGTTTTTTGTAATATCTCCGTTGTTTTTCGAGATAATTCTATGAAATTGTGTCGGTTAATAGAAAGTATGATGAGGAATTTTTCGTGGAAAATAAAATTTTGCCACGCCCACTTTTAAGCCGTTAAAAGTGGGCGTAAGCTAAAAACTGCTTCTATGTCAGGCTTTATTTTGTGTTTTGAACCTCTAAAAGTCCTCTATACTGAAGCTGAAGCTGTGACCTTTCATCCAGAGAAAGTTTCATCTAAATATACCTAGCGGTTCCCGAGATATCGGAGTTACATTTTCAATAAAAATAGGCGCTTTCGGCAATTCCGCTTTGATTACAGTTTTTGTAAATTATCAATAACTCCGAACGTTGTGAAGATAGAGAAATTAAATTTGGCAGTTTTGTAGAGCAGAACTCCGCGCTTCGTAAAGAAGTCAATTGCACTTTTCTCGTCAATTACTTTGGGAGATATAAGGATTATTAACTTAAATTCCATTTTTTTAATAACATGGGGGTCACCAAGCGGGCCAAAGTTTGCCCATCTTGTAGCCAAATATCGAATCTATTATATGGTAAAATAATCATCCAAATTGGTCCAGTGGTAATTGAGTTGTAGCGTTTTGAAAAAAATTAATTCCCGAAATCCACCTCCTACCAATTCTGTTGACCTGGTGTTTTACAAAAAAAAAATGGCAAAAATTTTAAAATTTTTCGCGTCCAAGAAGAATTTTAGTTTTCTTGCAATATCTCCGTAGTTTTGCGAGATTAACTCATGAAATTTGGTAGGTTGATAGAGAACGTAATGCGGAATGTCCTGTGAAAAATAAAATTTTGCCACGCCCATTTCTAAGTCGATAAAAGTGGGCGTAAACTAAAAACTGCTTCTATTTCTTACTTTATTTTGTATTTAGAAAGTCCAAACGTCCCCTATATTGAAGCTGAAGCTGCGATCTTTCATCTAGAAAAAATTTCATCCGATAATACCCAGCGGTTCCCGAGGTATGAGAGTTACAAATTGAGTAAAAACTTTTATTTCCGGTTACTTCGCTTTGGTTACAGTTTTTTGTAATATCTCCGTTATTTTTCGAGATAATTGTACGAAATTTTTTCGGTTGATAGAAAGTGTGACGGGGAGTTTTTCGTGGAAAATAAAACTTTTCCACGCCCACTTTTAAGCCGTTAAAAGTGGGCGTAAACTAAAAACTGCTTTTATTTCTTGCTTTATTTTGTATTTAGAAAGTCCAAACGTCCCCTATATTGAAGCTGAAGCTGCGATCTTTCATCTAGAAAAAATTTCATCCGATAATACTGAGCGGTTCCCGAGGTATGAGAGTTACAAGTTGAGTAAAAACTTTTATTTCCGGTTACTTCGCTTTGGTTACAGTTTTTTGTAATATCTCCGTTATTTTTCGAGATAATTGTACGAAATTTTTTCGGTTGATAGAAAGTGTGATGGGGAGTTTTTCGTGGAAAATAAAATCTTTCCACGCCCACTTTTAAGCTGTTAAAAGTGGGCGTAAACGAAAAACTGGTTCTATGTCATGCTTTATTTTATATTTTTAACCTCTAAAAGTCCTCTATATTGAAGCTGAAGCTGTGACCTTTCATCCAGAGAAAGTTTTATCGAAATTAACTTAGCAGTTCCCGAGATATGGGAGTTACATTTTCAATAAAAATAGGCGTTTTCGGCAATTTCGCTTTGATTACAGTTTTTGGAAAGTTATCAATAACTCCGAACGTTGTGAAGATAGAGAAATGAAATTTGGCAGTTTTGTAGAGCAGAACTCCGCGCTTCGTAAAGAAGTCAATTGCACTTTTCACGTCAATTACTTTGGGAGATATAAGGGTTATTAACTTAAATTCCATTTTTTGACTAACATGGGGGGGCCACCTGGCGGGCCAAAGTTTGCCCATCTTGTAGCCAAATATCGAATCTATTATATGGTAAAACAATCATCTAAATCGGTCCAGTGGTAATTGAGTTATAGCGTTTTGAAAAAAAATAATTCGCGAAATCCACCTCCTACCAATTTTGTTGACCTGGTGTTTTACAAAAAAAATGGCAAAAATTTTAAAATTTTTCGGGTCCAAGAATAATTTTAGTTTTCTTGCAATATCTCCGTAGTTTTTCGAGATTAACTCATGAAATTTGGTGGGTTGATAGAGAACGTAATGCGGAATGTTCTGTGGAAAATAACATTTTGCCACGCCCATTTTTAAGTCGATAAAAGTGGGCGTAAACTAAAAACTGCTTCTATTTCTTGCTTTATTTTGTATTTAGAAAGTCCAAATTTCATCCGAAAATACCCAGCGGTTCCCGAGGTATGAGAGTTACAAATTGAGTAAAAACTTTTATTTCCGGTTACTTCGCTTTGGTTACAGTTTTTTGTAATATCTCCGTTATTTTTCGAGATAATTGTACGAAATTTTTTCGGTTGATAGAAAGTGTGACGGGGAGTTTTTCGTGTAAAATAAAATCTTTCCACGCCCACTTTTAAGCCGTTAAAAGTGGGCGTAAACGAAAAACTGGTTCTATGTCATGCTTTATTTTATATTTTTAACCTCTAAAAGTCCTCTATATTGAAGCTGAAGCTGTGACCTTTCATCCAGATACATTTTCAATAAAAATAGGCGTTTTCGGCAATTTCGCTTTGATTACAGTTTTTGGAAAATTATCAATAACTCCGAACGTTGTGAAGATAGAGAAATAAAATTTGGCAGTTTTGTAGAGCAGAACTCCGCGCTTCGTAAAGAAGTCAATTGTACTTTTCACGTCAATTACTTTGGGAGATATAAGGATTATTAACTTAAATTCCATTTTTTTAATAACATGGGGGTCACCAAGCGGGCCAAAGTTTGCCCATCTTGTAGCCAAATATCGAATCTATTATATGGTAAAATAATCATCCAAATCGGTCCAGTGGTAATTGAGTTGTAGCGTTTTGAAAAAAATTAATTCCCGAAATCCACCTCCTATCAATTCTGTTGACCTGGTGTTTCACAAAAAAATGGCAAAAATTTTTAAATTTCTCGAGTCCAAGAAGAATTTTAGTTTTCTTGCAATATCTCCGTAGTTTTTCGAGCTTAACTCATGAAATTTTGTGGGTTGATAGAGAACGTAATGCGGAATGTTCTGTGGAAAATAACATTTTGCCACGCCCATTTTTAAGTCGATAAAAGTGGGCGTAAACTAAAAACTGCTTCTATTTCTTGCTTTATTTTGTATTTAGAAAGTCCAAAGGTGCCCTATATTGAAGCTGAAGCTGCGATCTTTCATCTAGAAAAAATTTCATCCAAAAATACCTAGCGGTTCCCGAGGTATGAGAGTTACAAGTTGAGTAAAAACTTTTATTTCCGGTCTTCGCTTTGGTTACAGTTTTTTGTAATATCTCCGTTGTTTTTCGAGATAATTCTATGAAAATTTGTTGGTTAATAGAAAGTATGATGGGGAATTTTTCGTGAAAAATAACATTTTGTCACGCCCATTTTTAAGTCGATAAAAGTGGGCGTAAACGAAAAACTGGTTCTATGTCATGCTTTATTTTGTATTTTTAACCTCTAAAAGTCCTTTGTATTGAAGCTGAAGCTGTGACCTTTCATCCAGAAAAAATTTCATCGAAATATACTTAGCGGTTCCCGAGATATGGGAGTTACATTTTCAATAAAAATAGGCGTTTTCGGCAATTTCGCTTTGATTACAGTTTTTGGAAAGTTATAAATAACTCCGAACGTTGTGAAGATAGAGAAATGAAATTTGGCAGTTTTGTAGAGCAGAACTCCGCGCTTCGTAAAGAAGTCAATTGCACTTTTCACGTCAATTACTTTGGGAGATATAAGGGTTATTAACTTAAATTCCATTTTTTGACTAACATGGGGGGCCACCTGGCGGGCCAAAGTTTGCCCATCTTGTAGCCAAATATCGAATCTATTATATGGTAAAACAATCATCTAAATCGGTCCAGTGGTAATTGAGTTATAGCGTTTTGAAAAAAAATAATTCGCGAAATCCACCTCCTACCAATTCTGTTGACCTGGTGTTTTACAAAAAAAATGGCAAAAATTTTAAAATTTTTCGGGTCCAAGAATAATAATTTTAGTTTTCTTGCAATATCTCCGTAGTTTTTCGAGATTAACTCATGAAATTTGGTGGGTTGATAGAGAACGTAATGCGGAATGTTCTGTGGAAAAATAACGTTTTGCCACGCCCATTTCTAAGTCGATAAAAGTGGGCGTAAACTAAAAACTGCTTCTATTTCTTGCTTTATTTTGTATTTAGAAAGTCCAAAGGTCCCCTATATTGAAGCTGAAGCTGCGATCTTTCATCTAGAAAAAATTTCATCCGATAATACCCAGCGGTTTCCGAGGTGGAAGGTCTTGATGTCACACCAGCATCTAATTACTCTTTGTGGCGCGCTGCTAGAAAGCTTAAAACACCAGTTGAGTTTAAACCACCTCTGCGTACATCTACAGGAGGTTGGGCAAGAAGCGATACTGAAAAAGGTAAAATATTTGGTGAGCATTTAAAATCCGTATTCACCCCAAACACGTGTTCTGGTGCTGTTGATTTGCCAAATGTAGTAGCGCTACCCCCTCGACCAATAAAATTTAAGACGCGTGATGTACAAAAAATAATTGCAGAACTCAACCCGAAAAAAGCCCCGGGTATTGATGGAATTAGTAACCAGATGTTGATGAAGTTGCCTCGTATAGCTATTAGAATCCTGTTATTCATTTTAAACGCTATTTTACGACTGAAGTATTTTCCAAACAGCTGGAAGCTTGCCAAGGTTAAAATGATTCCAAAGCCGGGCAAAGATCTTACCAAAGCTGAGTCATATAGGCCAATTAGTTTACTGTCAACAATGTCAAAGCTCTTTGAAATTTTACTCATGATAAAATTGTCCCCAATTCTAACTGATAATGAGTGCATACCGGATCATCAATTTGGATTTAGAAGTCAGCATAGCACCATTGAACAAACTCATAGATTGGTTCAATTTATAAGAAAAACTTTTGAAGAAAAAAAGTATTGCTCTGCGCTGCTCATTGACGTTTCTCAGGCATTTGATAAAGTGTGGCATGAAGGCCTAATTTTAAAATTAAAGACTTACCTACCAATAAACATTCTAAATCTGCTGGAAAGTTACATTATTGCCCGGAAGTTCACTGTTGTGGAAGGAGACTTTATGAGTACGCCTGAAATAATCTTATCCGGTGTGCCACAGGGGAGTATACTGGGGCCAGTTTTATATTTGATTTATACTTGTGATATGTCCTTGAGCAGCAATGTCCATACATCTACGTTTGCCGATGATACAGCCTGCCTTAGTATGCACGAAAACCCACATGAGGCTTCCCGATATCTTCAGCAACATATTACTCAGCTAGAACTATGGTTAAACATGTGGAGAATAAAGGTAAACGAACAGAATTGTGCTCAGGTAACATTTACCTTAATAAAGGACACTTGTTCCCCCATTACAATCAATAATCAAATTGTTCCTCAAAACTTACATGTGAAATACCTTGGTATACATCTTGATCGAAGGCTCACATGGAAATACCACATTGACTCCAAGCTAACGCAAATGAAACTTAAACTAACTCAGATACATTGGCTGGTTGGTAGAAACTCAACCCTCACCCTAGATTGTAAACTTTTAATATACAAGTCGCTCTTAAAACCTATATGGTGCTACGGAATTCAGCTATGGGGTACTGCTTCAGCTTCTAATGTCGAGAGAATCCAACGAAGGCAAAACAAAATTTTACGGTTAATAACATCGGCTCCATGGTACATAAAAAATTCAAATATACATCGTGACTTAAATATGCCACTAGTGACTGAAGAAATTGCAAAAAACGCTGGCAAATATTTAACAAAACTCGAGTCACATCCTAATCCGCTTGCCCGTAATATTTTGAACTTTACTGGACACATCCGCCTAAAAAAGAGGGATACAAGGGCTCTTATTCACAGCACTCCAGATGGGACTTCCTGAAAATTCTTTTATTTTTTATAATTTTTTTTCCTTTTGATTATCAATACTTATGTATGTATTATATATAACTACTACTAAGCTTATGTCCGACACTGGTCGGGCCTAATTATATTTTTATATTTAAGATTTGAATACTTATTGTTAGTTCATATATGAAGATACAATAAATAAAAATCATGTATTAAAGAAAAAAGTTTCCGAAGTATGAGAGTTACAAATTGAGTAAAAACTTTTATTTCCGGTTACTTCGCTTTGGTTACAGTTTTTTGTAATATCTCCGTTATTTTTCGAGATAATTGTACGAAATTTTTTCGGTTGATAGAAAGTGTGATGGGGAGTTTTTCGTAAAAAATAAAACTTTTCCACGCCCACTTTTAAGCCGTTAAAAGTGGGCGTAAACTAAAAAATGATTCTATGTCATGCTTTATTTTGTATTTAGAAAGTCCAAAGGTCCCCTATATTGAAGCTGAAGCTGCGATCTTTCATCTAGAAAAAATTTCATCCGAAAATACCCAGCGGTTCCAGAGGTATGAGAGTTACAAGTTGAGTAAAAACTTTTATTTCCGGTTACTTCGCTTTGGTTACAGTTTTTTGTAATATCCCCGTTGTTTTTCGAGATAATTCTATGAAATTTTGTCGGTTAATAGAAAGTATGATGGGGAATTTTTCGTGGAAAATAAAATTTAGCCGTTAAAAGTGGGCGTAAACGAAAAACTGGTGCTATGTCATGCTTTATTTTGCGTTTTGAACCTCTAAAAGTCCTCTATAGTGAAGCTGAAGCTGTGACCTTTCATCCAGAGAAAGTTTCATCTAAATATACCTAGCGGTTCCCGAGATATGGGAGTTACATTTTCAATAAAAATAGGCGTTTTCGGCAATTTCGCTTTGATTACAGTTTTTGGAAAATTATCAATAACTCCGAACGTTGTGAAGATAGAGAAATGAAATTTGGCAGTTTTGTAGAGCAGAACTCCGCGCTTCGTAAAGAAGTCAATTGCACTTTTCACGTCAATTACTTTGGGAGATATAAGGTTAATAAACTTAAATTCCATTTTTTTAATAACATTTGGGGTCACCAGGCGGGCCAAAGTTTGCCCATCTTGTAGCCAAATATCGAATCTATTATATGGTAAAACAATAATCCAAATCGGTCCAGTGGTAATTGAGTTATAGCGTTTTGAAAAAAAATAATTCCCGAAATCCACCTCCTACCAATTCTGTTGACCTGGTGTTTCACAAAAAAAATGGCAAAAATTTTAAAATTTTTCGTGTCCAAGAATAATTTTAGTTTTCTTGCAATATCTCCGTAGGTGTTCGGGATTAACTCATGAAATTTGGTGGGTTGATAGAGAACGTAATGCGGAATGTTCTGTGGGAAATAACATTTTGCCACGCCAATTTTTAAGTCGATAAAAGTGGGCGTAAACTAAAAACTGCTTCTATTTATTGCTTTATTTTGTATTTAGAAAGTCCAAAGGTCCCCTATATTAAAGCTGAAGCTGCGATCTTTCATCTAGAAAAAATTTCATCCGAAAATACCCTGCGGTTCCCGAGATATGGGAGTTACATTTTCAATAAAAATAGGCGTTTTCGTCAATTTCGCTTTGATTGCAGTTTTTGGAAAATTATCAATAACTCCGAACGTTGTGAAGATAGAGAAATGAAATTTGGCAGTTTTGTAGAGCAGAACTCCGCGCTTCGTAAAGAAGTCAATTGCACTTTTCACGTCACTTACTTTGGGAGATATAAGGTTATTAACTTAAATTCCATTTTTTGACTAACAGGGGGTCCACCTGGCGGGCCAAAGTTTGCCCATCTTGTAGCCAAATATCGAATCTATTATATGGTAAAACAATCATCTAAAATTGCAGTTTTTGGAAAATTATCAATAACTCCGAACGTTGTGAAGATAGAGAAATGAAATTTGGCAGTTTTGTAGAGCAGAACTCCGCGCTTGGTAAAGAAGTCAATTGCACTTTTCACGTCAATTACTTTGGGAGATATAAGGTTATTAACTTAAATTCCATATTTTTAATAACATGGGGGGTCACCAGGCGGGCCAAAGTTTGCCCATCTTGTAGCCAAATATCGAATCTATTATATGGTAAAACAATCATCTAAATCGGTCTAGTGGTAATTGAGTTATAGCGTTTTGAAAAAAATTAATTCCTGAAATCCACCTCCTACCAATTCTGTTGACCTGGTGTTTCACAAAACAAATGGCAAAAATTTTTAAATTTTTCGGGTGCAAGAACAATTTTAGTTTTCTTGCAATATCTCCGTAGGTGTTCGGGATTAACTCATGAAATTTGGTGGGTTGATAGAGAACGTAATGCGGAATGTTCTGTGGAAAATAACATTTTGCCACGCCCATTTTTAAGTCGATAAAAGTGGGCGTAAACTAAAAACTGCTTCTATTTATTGCTTTATTTTGTATTTAGAAAGTCCAAAGGTCCCCTATATTGAAGCTGAAGCTGCGATCTTTCATCTAGAAACAATTTCATCCGAAAATACCCTGCGGTTCCCGAGGTATGAGAGTTACAAGTTGAGTAAAAACTTTTATTTCCGGTTACTTCGCTTTGGTTACAGTTTTTTGTAATATCTCCGTTGTTTTTCGAGATAATTCTAGGAAATTTTGTCGGTTAATAGAAAGTATGATGGGGAATTTTTCGTGAAAAATAAAATTTTGTCACGCTCACTTTTAAGCCGTTAAAAGTGGGCGTAAATTAAAAGCTGGTTCTATGTCATGCTTTATTTTGTGTTTTGAGCATCTAAAAGTCCTCTATATTGAAGCTAAAGCTGTGACCTTTCATCCAGAGAAAAATTCATCTAAATATACCTAGCGGTTCCGAGATATGGGAGTTACATTTTCAATAAAAATAGGTGTTTTCGGCAATTTCGCTTTGATTACAGTTTTTGGAAAATTATCAATAACTCCGAACGTTGTGAAGATAGAGACATTAAATTTGGCACTTTTGTAGAGCAGAAATCCGCACTTCGTAAAGAACTCAATTGCACTTTTCACGTCAATTACTTTGGGAGATATAAGGGTTATTAACTTAAATTCAATTTTTTGACTAACATGGGGGCCACCAGGCGGGCCAAAGTGTGCCCATCTTGTAGCCAAATATCAAATCTATTATATGGTAAAACAATCATCCAAATCGGTCCAGTGGTAATTGAGTTATAGCGTTTTGAAAAAAATTAATTCCCGAAATCCACCTCCTACCAATTCTGTTGACCTGGTGTTTTACAAAAAAATGGCAAAAATTTTAAAATTTTTCGGGTCCAAGAACAATTTTAGTTTTCTTGCAATATCTCCGTAGGTGTTCGGGATTAACTCATGAAATTTGGTGGGTTGATAGAGAACGTAATGCGGAATGTTCTGTGGAAAATAAAAGTTTGGCACGCCCACTTTTAAGTCGATAAAAGTGGGCGTAAATTATTTTATTTTGTATTTAGAAAGTCCAAAGGTCCCCTATATTAAAGCTGAAGCTGTGATCTTTCATCTGGAAAATACCCAGCGGTTCCCGAGGTATGAGAGTTACAAGTTGAGTAAAACTTTTATTTCCGGTTACTTCGCTTTGGTTACAGTTTTCTGGTTTTTTGTTCTTTTGCGAGATAATTGTATGAAATTTTGTGGGTTGATAGAAAGCATAATGGGGACTTTTGTGTGGTAGGTAGATAAGTCAATAAAAGTGTGTTTAAACTAAAAAATTGTTCTGCTTCATGCTTTGTTTTGTATTCAGAGTGTACGATTATCTCCGCAATGGCTGGTCAGATTTCGCTCTGGGACCCTACTAACCATATTCTACATTCCCGATCAGAATATCGACATCTCTTTACGCAAAAACACATTTATGTTTAGAAGCAGACAATGCATGTGAATCTGATCGTATTTTGTGCAAAAACATATTTCAACATTAAAATTGTAATAAAAGATATCATTATTTGTAGTTCATATTTCTTTTATAATTTATTAATATTTTCGCTTACTTATTTATAAACACTTACAAATTCTAGTATACATATCGCACACTGTCGTAAAATGATGTTATTTCCGTTGATTTGAATTTATTATGATTATATGATTGTAAACAACAATGATTTTGAATTTGGATTTATTGTTTTGCCTATATCCGTTAATTTGAATTTGAACGATTGCACTCATTACCTACTCTGTTTTGTTTATTTGCTTGCTTGCTTTGTTCTTCTTTATTTACTTCTTTTTCTGTATTTAACGCCTTTGCCACAAAGCAGCATTGTAGTTTTGTCAAGTTGGAGAGAGGTCGAGTTGCAACCGCGGTAAAAACATAATTTATTGTATTTAGTGAATTAAATGTAATTATATTACTTCTCATTATTTTAGAAATAAAACAAGCTATCAACCTACATATCTATATATCCGTGTCTGGATATAATTGTATTTATATATAATTGTTTTTGTATTTACAAACGTTTAAATACATACAGTGTTATAATTTCGAAACTTGACCTAAGTATAATCTCCGACAAAGTTCTTTTATTTCGCGTGGTGAAATTTCTTGAATTAAATCTAAGAGGAAATTGCATCAGCCCAATTGAGAACAGGTCATGGAGACGACAGATGAAAAAGGATTGCCAAGAAGAAGCCCCAGGTTTACTAGTCTAGTGAGTGAAGTGAATGAAGACAAATACGCTACACCGCGAGCCACCCCCCAGTGTCCGATGGACAATGCCAACAATTTGTCAGCCAGCCAGGCAGACGCAGAACCAACAGTACAAATTTCATCATGTACGTCACCAATGGAAACACGAGTGAAGACAATAGAGTCCGCCGCAGCCAGCACAAATCTACGGGCCCCCTGCCAGGGAAACGTCAATCCAATGTACACCACGTCAGCCTTAACAACACCTTTAGTAACACCCACTCCACATCAACAGTCACTAAATAGTATGCAGATGAAAATAGATGAACTAGAAAGGAAGCTGGGAATTTCATTACAATTGCAGCATCAACAAAATCAGTCAGGTAATATAATGCAAGCACATACATCTACGTCACAGTATGCGTCAGCAGTACAGCATGATAAAGCATGCCTAAAACAGTCGTTGGGAAGAGAATTTGATTTTCCTTCAGTCGGAAATGGCAATGCTCCCATAGGTGAACAGCGACACAATTTGAGTGCGTATGGCAATGTCAACTTAAGTGCTGCAACCACAAGTAGCAGCTACCAACAAACAAGTCACAACTTTCAGCACGGCAATATGTACGGCATATACAGTAGCAACCACCACAATACAAATCCAATTAGAACTTCAGAGCAAACAACGTTAAATAATAATTTACAGTCACGTCCAATAAGTTTCAACCATAGTTTGCATATGCCGAGAAAATTGCAGGATTTACCTCAATTTAGTGGGGAGCCAGAATTGTGGCCCATGTTTTCAGTTGCTTATAGGCAATCGTCGTATGAATATCAATACACAAATTTTGAAAACTGCCAGCGTCTACAGAAGAGTCTTAAGGGTGCGGCATTTGATACGGTGAAATCTTGTTGATTCATCCGGAAAACGTATCTGCTGTCATGGAGCAGCTGGAGTTTCGTTTTGGTCGTCCAGAGCAGTTAGTGGCTAGCCAATTAAGAGTGATAAGAGAGGTAGCCCCGATATCTGAGTCAGCAGTAGGGAAAATAATATCGTTTGCAACTATAGTTAAAAATTTGTCTATCTTTTTGCAGTCAGCCGGAGCACAACAACATCTGGCTAACCCTACATTAATAGAGGAGCTGGTTTCCAAGTTGCCAATGAGCAGAAAAATTGAATGGGCAAGGTATGCTGCCCCTGTCAGACCATATCCAACTGTAGTAAATTTTAGCGATTGGTTAAATGAGACAGCAAACATATTATGTATGATTTGTGACAATAGATTTGATCAAGTAGAAACGAAACGTAAAATGGTTTTACATACAAACAACGCTACATTGCCGCAATCAGATAAATGTTTTTTATGTGGCAAAGGCCATAAAATGTACAAATGTGAAGTATTTCTAAATAAAAGTGTGGATGACAGATGGTCAGAAGTGAAACGCCTCAAGCTATGTTTTTCGTGTCTGGGGAAAGGCCATTCAAGCCGTGATTGCAAAGTTAAACGTGAGTGCTCATATTCTGATTGTAAGAAAATGCATAATAGAATTCTGCACGCAAAGCGGGAGCCAAATTTACAACCAGAAAACCCGTCTAGCAGCAATCAGCCCGTTCTCAACTGTAAGACAAATAAATCTGCAAAGGTTTTATTTAAAATACTGCCAGTAACCCTTCACGGCCCGAAAGGCACAATTAGAACACATGCCATTATTGACGATGCCTCGGCAGTGACCTTGATGAACAAGTCCTTGATATTGAAGCTCGGAATCAAAGGTAAGCCCAGCCACATTGAATTGGGTTGGCTTCGGGATGGTTCTGTTAAAGAGAAAACAACGTTGGTTAAAGTTACGATTAGTGGAGAGGACAGCGGTGAAAAATATTTGTTAAAAGAAGTACACGCTGTAAACGATTTGAGCCTGCCAGTACAAAGCTTAGAGGGACTTGAACTAAAAGGCATCTCGCCTAACTTAAGCACGCTACCCGTAAGTGAATATTCCAACGCCAGACCTGAGGTACTTATAGGTCTAAATAACGCTCATCTGGGGGTAGCCACCGAGACAATGTTGCTTTACGACAATGGCCCATACGCCACAAATACGAAATTAGGGTTGATCGTTTATGGCCCAGCGAAGAACAACAACAACAACAACATAGCCACGTGCCTTCACGTCCGTTCGATTAATGACCAGTCCCTTGATGAAATGGTAGCTCAGTACTTTTCTACTGAGAGTTTTGGTGTTCGCCCTGCACCTGCAGTTGAAACCGACTATGATGTTCGCGCTCGAACTATTTTAATGACGACAACTCAATATGTAGAAGGACGATTTCAAACAGGATTACTCTGGAAAGATGAGCACGTAAAACTGCCAGACAGCTTACCCATGGCTACGAAAAGATTGTATAATATCGAAAGTAAAATGCGTCGTGACAGTGAGTTTGCTTCTAGATACAAAAAGGCTATTGGCAATTATATTGAAAAGGGTTATGCTCGAAAGTTGTCACCATTAGAGGCAAGCGAAAGTGGATCGAAAACCTGGTACTTGCCGCATTTCGCTGTGGTAAATCCCAATAAGCCAGAAAAACTACGCTTAGTTTTTGACGCAGCAGCCGCTGTTGATAATGTGTCATTGAATTCGTTTCTCCTCAAAGGACCCCAAGAATATCAGCCTTTGCCTTCAGTTTTGTTTAATTTCAGGGCCGGGTGTGTTGCCGTATGCGCCGACATCAGAGAAATGTTTCATCAGGTTCTCATCCGGCCGGAGGATAGATGCGCTCAAAGGTTTCTGTGGCGTGATGGGCACAATGACCGGCCGCCTGAGGTGTATGAAATGTTGGTGATGACATTCGGAGCAGCCTGCTCACCATGCTCGGCCCAATATGTGAAGGTGGAAAATGCCAAAAGACACACACAACATGATTCTCGAGCCGTAAGGGCAATTTTAGAAAATCACTATGTAGACGACTACGTCGATAGTTTTGAGTCAATTGAGGAGGACAACGTATCTCGAGGCAGGTAAAAGAAATTCATAGCCATGCCGGGTTTGAACTACACGGATTTATTTCTAATTCACGGGATGTTGCCAGAGCACTGAATGACGATCAAATGGTCACGTAGTTGATGAGGAAGTCTTATCCACAGAAAGAGTTTTGGGGTATGTATTATACATTATACATTTCGTTTTAAGTTGACATTCAATCGAGTCGATGAGGACGTTATCACGGGAAACTTATTATGAGAGAAGTTTGGCAATGCAACGTACAGTGGGATGAAAGTTTGCCAGAACACATCAACACCGCATGGCTTAAATGGAAAAATGACTTGGACAAGGTGACAGAAGTAGAAGTACCCAGAAGCTATTTTTATAATGGACGATACGATAGTCTCAGTCTACACATATTTGTTGATGCGAGTGAAAGTGCCTTTGCCGCAGTGGCTTATTGGAGGTTTGCCCGAGTGGATGGTACATTTGATGTCTCGTTTATTTGCTCCAAGACGCGATGTGCGCCCATGAAGCCAATTATCTGTACCCCGCATGGAACTACAGGCTGCAGTTTTAGGCACGCGTTTAATGCAAACAATTCGAAAGGAACATAAGCTTGAAGTGATTCGTTGTACCCTGTGGAGCAATTCAACCACAGTAATAAAGTGGATTCAGTCTCCCCAACCGTCGTTATAAACAATTTGTGGCACACAGAATAAACGAAATTTTGAGTATGACTGATGTATGCAACTGGAGATGGCTGCCAACACAACACAATGTAGCTGATGAGGCCACCAGATTATGCCACAACATTAAAATCAGTTCCGATTGCAGGTGGTTTAATGGCCCAAAATTTTTGCGAGAAGACCCCCTACTGTGGCCAAAGGGCTCTGGAGGTCACCAAAACCACTCACGATAATGAGTTAGAGATATTGCCAGAATTTTCGCTACTAACAATGGAAATAGATTTATATGACGTCAAACGCTTTTCTTCATATTTAAAGCTGTTGAGAACGATGGCGTGGGTTGGAAGATTTATTGAGGTGAAATGTAAAAAAAAAATGCTTCAATCGAATGGCTCTTTCTGCGGACGAATTAAATCGTGCCGAGAATATTATTATAACGTCACACCCAGTTACAATCGTTTTGCACAGACATTCGTCAAATCGAGAATGGAGAATCGTTAACGAAGAGGTCACGCCTATATGAGTTAATGCCATACAAAGACATAAATGGTATCTTGAGAGTAAACAGTCGACTGAAAGCAGCTACTTGGTTGCCATATGATGCTGCTCACCCTATTATATTGCCCCCCGACCACGGCGTAACCTTTTTGATAGTTCGATTGGTCCCCACGTAAAGATGGCACATCAAAATTATGAAGCCGACAATATCGGAAATAAGGCAACGTTTTTGGATACCTAGAATCCGCCAAGTTTTGAAAAAAGTCGTGAGTGACTGCATGCAGTGTAGAATCGGAAAGGCTAAACCTCTGCCACCTATAATGGGTCAACTACCAGTGGACCGTCTGACGCCATACGTACGACCATTCACGAACACCGGTCTTGATTACTTTGGTCCTGTTTATGTCACGATTGGTCGCAGGCAGGAAAAGAGGTGGGGTTGCCCCTATTCACCTGTTTGAATATACGCGCTGTACATTTGGAGGTGGCAGTCGATTTGTCCACGGACGTCTGCATTTTAGCCATTAGAAACTTCATAAACAGAAGAGGAACGCCGGTGAAAATAAGAAGTGATAATGGAAAAAATTTTATTGGCTTAGAAGGGTGAGGCTAAAAAATTTGCCTGACGTTTTCGATTGTGATCGTATTAATAATGTCAGCCAGAAACATTCGGTGGATATTCAACTGCCCACTAAACCCATCCGAAGGAGGCATTTGGGAGCGTATGGTCCAAAGTATAAAAAAGGTATTGAGGTATTCTTTTTTAATTATGTATAAATTTTATTTAAGCTATAGGTCTTTTTGTAATAGATTTACAATTTTATTTATTCTTATCCGATATTTCGCTTCAACTTTGTGTAGCTTCTTCAGGAAATAAAATTATTCTAAATTTACTAATACATAGATATATAAAATGAAAAATATTTGTCAAAATTTAAAAAATACAAAAGTTCAAAAAGTTTTTTCCATACAAAAAGATATTTAAAAGAATTAAAAATATTAAAATAATTATGGACATATGTATGTATGTATTTATTTTAATATTTTTTAATTCTTTTAAATATCTTTTTGTATGGAAAAAGCTTTTTGAACTTTTGTATTTTTTCAATTTTGAAAAATATTTTTTCATTTTATATATCTATGTATTAGTAAATTTAGAATAATTTTATTTCCTGAAGAAGCTACACAAAGTTGAAGCGAAATATCGGATAAGAATAAATAAAATTTGTAAATCTATTACAAAAAGACCTATAGCTTAAATAAAATTTATATATAAATTTATGTATATGTATATATAATATAATATATATAATATACATAATATATATAATATATAAAAGTCAATTTAGTTTTTCCATGAAAAATGGATGATATATTGTAGTCTATTTAATTTTTGCATGAAAAATGGACGATGTATAGTCCCTTTAATGTTTTTGTGATATGTTTCGGTGTCTATGGTAATCATCAGACTGTTGTATATTTAGAAATGGTAAAATTGAGCTTTCATAACAAAAAAGCTTTCAGAAAATTTTATACAATGAATCAAAAAAATTCACGTATTCCATTTTGCAATAATGGCTGAGTATATAAAGCAGAAATATACATCAACTGATACCACACACAGTGGAGCAAATACAAAAAAACGCTGATGATGAAGCTATAGCGTACAATTAACTTTGGTGTTAATTGTTCATTAATAATTGAGGAGGTGGCGAACAAAACTAGACATGTCCTCAGTAAACGATTTTTTTATATTTTTTTCGGGCTCTCCAAGTATACATCTATGAAATCCCTAAATATTTTAATTCAAAACCAGTTCGATCCTACCTTAAAAAAGTACCGAGAACTGACTTTTTGAACAAAACCAGACATGTCATCCTAACAGCTGAATAAAATTAAATAGATTTTTAATTTCCATTCAAAACTAGACAAATCTCATAGCATTATTAATCCTACGACTTGTTCCAAACAAAGCTGTACTTCTCCAATGAAATTATTTTTTCTGCTATGTTATTCCTTCTTTAAATTATTAATACCGCAACATTGGCATGAAAACAAAATGTCTGGTGTGGTAGTGCAAACAGTTTGTGGATGTTTTGGTGATCACTGTGTTCATGTTCACAAAGTTAGAGCAAAAAGACTCCTTTGTTCTTGCTAAGGAAACCCCTGAAAATATTTTTACAATTTGCTTTGACCTTCAACAGATCCAGGTGCTCCCAAGGACGCCAATTCAAGAATCTTTTTATCTTAAGCAAATCGGATTGTACTCTTTTTGCGTCACAGACATGGATACGAAACACTCTAATTTCTTTATCTGGACTAAGAATAACCCTACGTCTCGACTAGCAATAAATATGTCGACATATATTGTAGCAGTTGTCAAAATTATATTATTGCTAGTGGAGACAGCTCATTGCAGGAACTTGCAATATATGTTGCAATAATTGTCAACGCATTTTCGTTAACAATTATTGCAAGCGTGAAACGTCAAACTCGGTGTTAATTTATGTTCGACTTTTCTGTATTACATTTGACATTTATATAATATTAGTGAAATTGGGAAAATATACATATGAATGTATAATTAAATAGGAAAATAGTCTCTTAAAAACGTGTGTAGTAAAATAATTTGTATTGTTATAAATTTATAAACATAAAAAATCGTTCGATTAACCAGATATTTACAAGTGGATTGTATTTTTGTTCTGCACCTTTCCTGTTGACTTTTCCCATATTGTGAGCTACGATTTCCCACAGCCTTAACATAAGTAAAGCAATTAGCAATATTGTTCTGTTATTCTGCCGGTGTTATTGCTATATTGCCAACATATTTATTGCTAGTCGAGAAGGGGGGTAAAGCCCAAAAAGGATCAACAGACATATATTCTGGCCTCTTTACATAACTGTTATCTGTTGATTTTTCTGAAATAGAAACTTTGCATGGATGGATGCGGATACCACAACAAAAATTCCCATGTGGTACACATGTTGATATTTTGGCTGAACAATCATGCTGCACCAAATATTGCTACAACCGTTCTGACGTTCCCTATTTGGGGACACAGTTTCCTACCAGCAGACCGTGTCTTTGACAGAGTAGAGAAAGATTTAAGAACCTGAAACGTTTCACGAGATTTACAAAAAAAAAATTTATAATATCAGAGATGCAAAGCGTATACTGATAGAAAGAAATTCCACCTTAATACAACCTGAAAATTCAGCTTCTACATCAAACACAAACATTCAGCGGTCAAGCAAGAGGACATGGCAGAGTTCATAGAATTACAAGCAGTCCTGCATTAACTCACATAAGTACGGGATAAAATTCTAGAATTTTTACAATGTCAATGCGTTGTACCTTCATAGTGAACAGACGTAATAGCGGAATTTTTCTTACATACAAACTAAACAAAAAAAAAAATACAAAAAATATTCGTAGTACATATTGACTTTAATAAATAAGCTTTATTTGCTTTGCAAATATTTTTTACATATAGAAACAACAAAAACAAAAAAAAAACCGTAAAAAAAAGCAAACAAAGTGCCCTTGAGGAATACTCTATATGAGTACCTCAAAGGAAAAAAATAGTGAAGTGAGTTCTAACGGCAGAAATGCCTATTTTACTGTGAGTTTTGATGCTCATAATGATAACAATAAAAATAAAAAATCTAATAATAGACTTGCTGTGAGTTCTGAAGCTCTTAATAAAAATAAAAAATATGATAATAGACTTTTTCTAACGGCAAAACCACAGTTTCGTCAGCGATCAACTTCGCTTTGTCCAATGCCAACTAGTGAATCGTTGACATTATTGCCTAGTACTTCTACATTTAACTCAGCGATATCACCTGCTTCGGGCTCGGGGTCATCACTTAACCAAGTTGTCACTGAAGATAAGAGTAGCCCAAAGCCCAAGGTCCAAGTCGGAATGGACAGATATATCACAATTTTAAAGCGCGGGCGAAGCCCAAATTCATCAAAAATTTCATCGGTTCCCAAGATATCCAGGGATAACGACGTCGCAGCAGTTAACCGTCAAAATCGTTTTTCAATATTGCAAGCAAATAACGATCAACCCGCTGTTTCATCCAAAAAAACTTCCAAGCCACCACCAATATACCTGAGAGAAAAAAATTCGAACGCCCTTATTAAAAAATTAGTCTCGGCAGTTGGTGAGAACGCATTTCACGTTATTCCAATAAAACGTGGTAAAATTGATGAAACAAAAATTCAAATATACGAAGAAAAAGATTTCCGCAAAATTATTACTGATTTCGAAAAAAATAAAACTAATTTTTATACTTATCAGCTTAAAAGTGCTAAAGGTATGCAGATCGTATTGAAGGGCATTGATGCTTATGTTAATCCCGACGAAATAAAAGATGCACTCATCATACAAGGATTTAAAGTAAAAAGTGTTACTAATATAATCAATAGAGAGAAGATCCCCCAGTCTCTATTTCATGTTGAACTGGAGCCAAATGATATACAGTTGAAAAAAACGAGACACATCCAATTTATAGCCTAAAATACCTTTTATACCGAAAACTTACAGTTGAAGAGCCACATAAGCGTTCAGGTCCCGTACAGTGCCACAATTGCCAAGAATATGGTCATACAAAAACTTAATGCAATTTACCTACAGTTTGTGTTATCTGCGGTGAATTGCATGGTACTGCTAGCTGCACTAAGCCAAAAGATCAATCAGAAAAAAATGCAGTAATTGTGGAGGTAACCACACCGCTAACTATAGAGGATGCCCTGTATATTCTTTTGTTAAACAGGCTATGGGTCAAAAACCTAAACTAGCTCCAGCTCAATCAGCAAACGCTTACTCCGCCACTCTTCCTCAAACAAGCTAACCAGTTAGTTCACGTGTATCGTATGCCGATGCTGCTAAGACTAGTTCTATTCCCATACAAAATGTTCCACCGGCAAATAATTCAACGAATGCAAACTCAAGCTTTAACTTTAGTCGCCTTGAAGCTACTATTGAGAATTTGGTGCTAACTATTAATAGTTTTACAACAAATATGACTAGCATGATGCAAGAAATGCTGCGAATGCAGAATACACTGCTTCAGGCATTAGTTAAGAAGCCATGAGCACGTTAAAAATATGTTTCTGGAACGCAAACGGCATTCGCCAACATAAAAATGAACTTGAGCACTTCCTCACGGAAAAAAATATTGATATAATGTTGGTCTCAGAGACTCATTTGACTTCGAGAAGCCTTTTTAAAATTTCTGGCTACACCTTATATGATTCAAAGGACCTGAGAGGAAGAGCATGCGGTGGATCAGCAATTCTAATAAAGTCAAGACTCAAACATTATATTATTGACAACATTTGTGAGGAACATCTACAAGCAACGAATATTTGTGTTGAAAATTTTTGCACAAATTTTGTGATATCATTAATTTACTCCCCTCCCAGATTCGGAATTACTGGAGAATCAATACGAGGATTTCTATAGATCTCTTGGCCCTTGTTTCGTGGCAGCTGGCGACTATAATGCTAAACATACGTTCTGGGGTTCGCGTCATATTACACTCAACACAATTTCAAAAATGGGCTTGGACGTCATTTCGAGTGGGGAGCCTACTTACTGGCCAACTGACATAAATAAAATTCCGGATGTTATAGATTTTGGCGTCATAAAAAACATTTCTAGGGAATTAATTAACGTTGAAGCTTCTTTAGATCTCTCGTCCGATCACTCTCCCACGATCGTTACAATCTGTAGCCCACAGAGAAGTGATTTACCTCACTCGTATGTGCAGATGATCAATCGTGTAAATTGGCTGCGATTCAAAAAATATCTTAGTAGTTATTGCACGCTAAGAACACCCGAGGATATTGAAGCTAACATCGCCAACCTTAACGAAATGATTGCACAGGCTGCTGAACATGCTACTACCTCCCATCCGCAGACTGGATTTAATAAAATTTATTCTACCGATATTGAACGTGTCGTGTGTGAAAAAAGAAGAGCTAGAAGGGAATGGCAACAGCACAGATCACCACAACTTAAAATCAGATTTAAAGAGTGCACTAAACGACTCAAAGAGTTACTTGTAATTGAAAAAACTGCATCTCTTAAAAATTATCTGGAAGGTCTTGATGTCACTCCAGCATCTAATTACTCTTTGTGGCGCGCTGCTAGAAAGCTGAAAAGCCCCGTTGAGTTTAAACCACCTCTGCGCACATCTACCGGAGGTTGGGCAAGAAGCGATACTGAAAAAGCTAACATATTTGCAAATCATTTAAAATACGTATTTACCCCAAACACATGTACTGGTGTTGCTGATTTGCCGAGTGTAGTTGCTCTACCCCAGCGACCCATAAAGTTTAAGATGCGCGATGTACAAAAACTAATTGCTGAACTTAATCCGAAGAAAGCTCCAGGTATTGATGGAATTAGCAACAAGATGCTGATGAACTTGCCTCATATTGCAATAAGAATCCTGCTATTTATTTTTAATGCCATTTTACGAATGCAGAATTTTCCACATAACTGGAAACTTGCCAAGATTAAAATGATTCCGAAGCCGGGCAAAGATCTTACCAAGGCTGAGTCATATAGGCCTATAAGCTTACTATCAACATTTTCAAAACTTTTCGAAAAGCTGCTCATGACTAAATTGTCCACAATTTTAGCTGATAATGGGTGCATCCCGGACCATCAATTTGGCTTTAGAAGTCAGCATAGCACTATTGAGCAAACGCATAGATTGGTTCAAGTTATAAGGAGGACTTTTGAAGAAAAGACGTATTGTTCTGCCCTTTTTATTGATGTTTCTCAGGCATTTGACAAATTATGGCACAAAGGCCTATTTTTAAAATTGAAGACATATTTTCCAATAAATATAGAACAACTTTTGGAAAGTTACATTGTTGATAGGAAGTTTACTGTTGTGGAAGGAGACTTCATGAGTGTGCCCGAATCTATATCTTCTGGTGTGCCACAGGGTAGTATTTTGGGGCCAGTCTTGTATTTAATATATACTTGTGATATGCCTGTGAGCAATAACATCCACACTTCTACATTTGCCGATGATACAGCCTGTATGAGTATGCACAAAAACCCTGATGAGGCATCCCGCAATCTCCAAGCACACATTACCCAGCTTGAAATATGGTTGAATTTATGGAGAATAAAAGTAAATGTACAAAAGTGTGTTCATGTAACGTTTACTCTAAGAAAAGATACTTGTTCCCCCATTCGAATGAACAATCAAAATATTCCTCAACAGTCTCAAGAGAAATACACCTTGATCAAAACACACAACACAAAATCTTACGTTTGATAACATCGGCTCCATGGTACATCAAAAATTCAATTTTACATCTTGATTTAAATATGCGAAGAGTGACTGAAGAAATTGAAAAATACGCCGGCAAATCCTAATCCCCTGGCTCGTAATATCTTGAATTTTACTGGACATATCCGCTTAAAAAAGAAGGACACTAAGGCTCTTGTTCGCAATACCGCAGACGAAACTTTTTGAGAATATTTTTGTGCATCATTCTTGTGTTAATAATTACTATCACTAAATTTGTGTTCGGCATTGGTCGGGCCCATTATTTATAATAACACCTAAGATTTGATTACTTATTTTTAGTTCATTTATTTTTGAAGATAGAATAAATTAATATAGTGTAGCAAATAAAACATTGCAAGAGCCTAAACTATTTGCTCAGTTTCGTGAGAATCAAATAAGTAGAAGCACTTTTTTAAATGCAAAATTGTGTCACTTTAAGAGCTCAGAGTGTGAGCCAAGTTCCATAAAAATCGGGTGACTAGAAGTACGTGAAATATAATACATTTTAATAGGTGTAGGTCCGTCAATTTTTAAAATTTAAAGTTGTGCCATTACGAAAGCCTAAGGTGTTGCTCAGCAAGCCAATAAGTAAAATCATATAATCATATTGATAGAAAAATTTAATTGGTGTGTTTCCTTCCACTATTTTGTAAATGCATCCAAATAGAAGTTATAACCTTTTAGACAAAAAATAAAGTAACAGACAAAAAAAGTACATACGAATTGATAAAATCATCTTTTATGTGAACTCAGTTACAAAATAGAATTGAAAATATAAAATTAAGAATCTGAAATATTTTTTGGATCGGCATTTGGTTGCAGCTAAGCAACACTTCAATAGACTTCAACCACAATTCAAAAAAGTTCAAAACCTGAATGCTTGTTGTCCTGTCCTGATTGAGCACAATATCTGTAGAACGCAATAGATTGTTGAGAATTATAAAACTACAATCATAGTAGGCTAATAGCGACATGGTTTTAATAAAAGTTGGTTTTAACGTTAAAACCAACTGTTAAAACCTGGATTTACCATACAAAACTAAACCCTATTTTGAATTGGTTTTAAGTTGGATTTATGAAATGCAACCTTGTTTTCGCTGCCAAGTTAAAATGACCGGAAGCAGCTGATATTGTTCATGCCATTTTCAACTTAAAAATGGATACAAAATAAATATAATTGAAGAGAAAACTAATCTTTTTGACGGAAAACAACGAAGATATTTTCATTGACATCCATCTGCCGATAAAAAAGGTTTAGCTTATAATGTTTTTGTGCATTCTTTATATATAATATCTTGACTTCCAAGTACTTCTTCACTTTGTATAAGTAGGCCCATAATTTTAAAATGTTTATTTACAAAATATAAAATAATTTAAATTTTAGAGCGCATTGTAAAATTTCTGAGTTTTTCATAAAAAAACTGCCGTCGTACAGTTTGTCAAATAAGTGTTAAAGAAGCAGAAAACAATACATGTATTTCAACAGCAGATTTATTTTATTATTAACTTGCAGTGTGAACGCAAAATCAGCTGTTTATGGTATTAACTTTAAAACCAGGTTTTAGCTTTAGAAACAAATAATATTAATTTATATTAAGAAACAAATAATATTAATAAATTAGTGTTTTTATGGGAATTGTTAAAATTTAAGTTTAAAATTTTTAAACGCACTAATAATCCCAAATTATTATTTTACTAATTAAGTAAAATATTTTTTTTTTTATATTCTTATGAATTGAATAGGCTAAAGTTCGTAACGCTTTTTAAGCCAAATTACATGTGATAATTATTAATGAACAAATAACATCAAAGTTAGTTGTAAATATTCTGACAACAACACATAGTTGAACGGAACAGCCAGCCGTTTTCGAAGGCCACTAAACCTTCCTCATCAGCGTTCTTCTGTGTTTTGGTCCACTGTGTGTGGTGTCAGTTGATGTAGATGTCTGCCTTATATACGTAACTTTATTGCAAATGGAATATGTGAATTGTTTTGATTCATTGCATTTCAATTTGCTAATGTGTTTCGTAATGTATACGCAAGTTACCATCTATATATATATACCATCTTCTATATATATTACCATCTTCTATATATATTACAACAGTCTTACCATTGTCGTTTTGCTCCTTACTAACTATACACATGTTTGTTAATTTGCTTATTTTTGTTCTACTTAAGACAAACTTTTTTGGTTTGTTACTATTAAGTATATTTTTATTTTTAATTTTTGCCACAAGCCAATGACTATTAATTAGTTAATTTAATTATTATTTTTCGAACTGTATTTGTTTCTATATTCTTATGAATTGAATAGGCTAAAGTTCGTAACGCTTTTTAAGCCAAATTACATGTGATAATTATTAATGAACAAATAACATCAAAGTTAGTTGTAAATATTCTGACAACAACACATAGTTGAACGGAACAGCCAGCCGTTTTCGAAGGCCACTAAACCTTCCTCATCAGCGTTCTTCTGTGTTTTGGTCCACTGTGTGTGGTGTCAGTTGATGTAGATGTCTGCCTTATATACGTAACTTTATTGCAAATGGAATATGTGAATTGTTTTGATTCATTGCATTTCAATTTGCTAATGTGTTTCTTAATGTATACGCAAGTTACCATCTATATATATATACCATCTTCTATATATATTACCATCTTCTATATATATTACAACAGTCTTACCATTGTCGTTTTGCTCCTTACTAACTATACACATGTTTGTTAATTTGCTTATTTTTGTTCTACTTAAGACAAACTTTTTTGGTTTGTTACTATTAAGTATATTTTTATTTTTAATTTTTGCCACAAGCCAATGACTATTAATTAGTTAATTTAATTATTATTTTTCGAACTGTATTTGTTTCTATATTCTTATGAATTGAATAGGCTAAAGTTCGTAACGCTTTTTAAGCCAAATTACATGTGATAATTATTAATGAACAAATAACATCAAAGTTAGTTGTAACTAACTAACAACTATGTGTTGTTGTCAGAATATATCAGAATAAAAGCGATACGAACATTAGCTTGTTCAATTCATAAGAATATAGAAACAAATGCAGTTCGAAAAATAATAATTAAATTAACTAAAATTAATAGTCATTGGCTTGTGGCAAAAATTAAATAAAAATATACTTAATAGTAACAAACCAAAAAAGTTTGTCTTAAGTAGAACAAAAATAAGCAAATTAACAAACATGTGCATAGTTAGTAAAGAACAAAAAACAATGGTAGGACTGTTGTAAATTTAGAGATGGTAACTTTGAGCCTTCATTACAAAACACATGAACAAATTGAAATACGATGAATCAAACCAATTCACATATTCCATTTGGAATAAAGTTTCGTATATAAGGCAGAAGTCTACATCAACTGACACCACACACAGTGGACCAAAACACAGAAGAACGCTGATGAGGAAGGTTTAGTGGCCTTCGAAAACGGCTGGCTGTTCCGTTCAACTATGTGTTGTTGTCAGAATATTTACAACTAACTTTGATGTTATTTGTTCATTAATAATTATCACATGTAATTTGGCTTAAAAAGCGTTACGAACTTTAGCCTATTCAATTCATAAGAATATAGAAACAAATACAGTTCGAAAAATAATAATTAAATTAACTAATTAATAGTCATTGGCTTGTGGCAAAAATTAAAAATAAAAATATACTTAATAGTAACAAACCAAAAAAGTTTGTCTTAAGTAGAACAAAAATAAGCAAATTAACAAACATGTGTATAGTTAGTAAGGAGCAAAACGACAATGGTAAGACTGTTGTAATATATATAGAAGATGGTAATATATATAGAAGATGGTATATATATATAGATGGTAACTTGCGTATACATTACGAAACACATTAGCAAATTGAAATGCAATGAATCAAAACAATTCACATATTCCATTTGCAATAAAGTTACGTATATAAGGCAGACATCTACATCAACTGACACCACACACAGTGGACCAAAACACAGAAGAACGCTGATGAGGAAGGTTTAGTGGCCTTCGAAAACGGCTGGCTGTTCCGTTCAACTATGTGTTGTTGTCAGAATATTTACAACTAACTTTGATGTTATTTGTTCATTAATAATTATCACATGTAATTTGGCTTAAAAAGCGTTACGAACTTTAGCCTATTCAATTCATAAGAATATAGAAACAAATACAGTTCGAAAAATAATAATTAAATTAACTAATTAATAGTCATTGGCTTGTGGCAAAAATTAAAAATAAAAATATACTTAATAGTAACAAACCAAAAAAGTTTGTCTTAAGTAGAACAAAAATAAGCAAATT
Source organism: Tachina lurida (assembly GCA_944452675.1). Classification (NCBI taxonomy): domain Eukaryota; kingdom Metazoa; phylum Arthropoda; class Insecta; order Diptera; family Tachinidae; genus Tachina; species Tachina lurida. The sequence goes on along the minus strand of OX101754.1, from coordinate 38,057,000 downwards.
AACAAACATGTGTATAGTTAGTAAGGAGCAAAACGACAATGGTAAGACTGTTGTAATATATATAGAAGATGGTAATATATATAGAAGATGGTATATATATATAGATGGTAACTTGCGTATACATTACGAAACACATTAGCAAATTGAAATGCAATGAATCAAAACAATTCACATATTCCATTTGCAATAAAGTTACGTATATAAGGCAGACATCTACATCAACTGACACCACACACAGTGGACCAAAACACAGAAGAACGCTGATGAGGAAGGTTTAGTGGCCTTCGAAAACGGCTGGCTGTTCCGTTCAACTATGTGTTGTTGTCAGAATATTTACAACTAACTTTGATGTTATTTGTTCATTAATAATTATCACATGTAATTTGGCTTAAAAAGCGTTACGAACTTTAGCCTATTCAATTCATAAGAATATAGAAACAAATACAGTTCGAAAAATAATAATTAAATTAATATTTTTTTTTTTATTAAAAATACATTGAAATTGATTATTGAGGGGTTAAGCTGGATCCTATGCGCATTTCACTGTTGCTAATGCAGATCATCAGGGAACCTTTACCCAAATTTCTTAGAACAACTAGAGTTATTATGTTATAAACTTTCATTTAAACAAATGAGAAGCCTAACAACAAATAACAAAGTTGAAACAAGAACTCAATAATCAACATGTTTTTTTTTATTTTCTTACTTTACCATTGCTACATTGGCTGACTTTTTTTCAGCTTCAAATTGTAGTTGTAAGAGTATGTAAAAGAAAATAAACGTAAATAACAACAACAGCTATTAAAGAATAGAGTGTTGCCACACAAGTATTTTTGACCGGGTGCATTATTAGTGCGTTTAAAAATTTTATACTTAAATATTAATAAACTTTTGCGTTTTTTATATAATTATTTCTATATTACCTCGCCTCGGCTCAAAATCGCAGCCGGCTAATTATGCATTTTTTTTATAGAAATATGTTTAAAATTCTTATCACAATCAAAACCAGCGGCTATCAATGTCAGCCGGCTTATGAGCCGCCGCCGTGAATGAAGTCTTTTTAAGATTTCAAGTAGTTTTTTTCAAATCCTTTTTAGGATTTTAGTCAAAAGCTGATTTTAAGAAGCATGCAAAATTGCTTAATCTACAAATTTGCTAAACAGGCCTCCATTTACGGTGGTATTTAGTTAAAAAAAATTTAAATAAAATCTAACCAACCGACAGTATACATATGTACATAAATCATACTATAAAATTCTGTTGGCATTAGGGATGCCAAACGGGAAATCCCGATCCCGGAAATCCCGGGATTTGTAAGATTCAATCCCGGGATTTCTTTTTCGGGATTTCTTAGCAATTTTTATATAAAAAACTTAATAGATTAAAATTTTCGTTGATTTTATGGTATTTTTTTATAATATTTAAAAGTCCCATACAATTTTATACGTGTAGTTATAACAATTTAATGACTATTCGTGGCATATTTCTTATAAATTAACAAGTGCAAAATAAATTAACTACTTTCTCACGGTTATTTTCATCAAAGGTGATACAATATACAACTAAGAATTATTTTGAAAACGAAAAGAAGCATATGAGCTTTGGAAGGAAAATAACATATGGAAAATTCAATAAGTTTGACAAATTTATTGCGTCTTATTCTATATTATAAGGCCAATTATGAATAAAATTCCATGAGAAATTTTGCCCGGGGAATAATTTCAAACAGTAGCAAATAATAGGGAAAACAAAAAAAAATTATGGAAAAGGGATACATTTCTTGCGGAAATTTATTCATAATTGCAGTGTATAACTCTGTATATCGACTCCTCAAATCGGTAACAATTGAGTACTACTGACAGCTCCTTACAATTGAACTAGAAAATAAAAAGTCGGGTTGACGTAAAAGCGAGAAATATTTACAGAATAATGCGTACTATTTTGTCTAAAAAATTGCTCTAGTGTGAATGTATGTTTTTTTACATTTCAGTTCAAAATTATTTTTGTTAGACCGTTTAGGTCGTTTTTGACACAAACCTATGACCTATTTAAATTACATGGGTTTGATCAAAGGTTTGTGTCAAAAACGACCGACTGAATGAGTTCGACTCAATTATAGTTTTATTCGAGTTGCAGAGTAGAAGGACAGCACACTAATAAACCATACTCCTCTTAGCGAACTTAGGACTACATATGTATCTGTTGAACTTGCAGAAAACAACTTATGTATGAATTTAAAATTTTTCAGTAGAACAAAAATACTGTTCAAGTGCTCAGGCAAACTTTTAGTGGCATATTCATAAAAAATATTTTAGGCTTATTAAGCGCTTATTTGACGTATTTCTTTGGGAAATTTGTCAAATAAACCTGTAATAAACCTAAATTTTTTTATGAATACGGCGGTTAATGTATGTGCCTACAAAAGTGTGATCATTAGACGTAATTTATAGAATTTGATTAGAATTGTGTATACATTTCTTTTAATTTTTCGACCTGTTCAGCCTTATTATCGTTGTCATAGTAGTGACGAAATCGATTAAAAAAATAGGCAATGCCTGGTATATGTAACAACCATAATGGCTACTTGTTGGTCAATCGCAATTAAAAAAACGTTAATAGATATATTTAAAAAAACAATAAGGTTTTTGCAGCTTATTTGTATGAAAGTGCATCTAAAATTTTCGTAAATCAACTTAAGCGATAGTGCAAAAAGTCCACAGATATGTACATTCGTTTTGATTTAGATTATAGAAAAACATTTATATTGAAAGCAAAAACAAGTTTTCATATTAAGTTATTGTTTTCAGTACAAATTCTCTAACATCAACTTAAAAATAGATGACAAAAATTCTTTCGATTTTTATTTCATACTAGTATTAAAATATTGTTAACTTTTAAAATGCATAAAATTTGTTATTAAAGTAATATTTATTAAAAAAAATTAGATCCCGAAATCTCGAAAATCCCGAAAAATCCCGGGATCCCGAAAATCCCGCGATCCCGAATATCCCGGGATTTTCGGGATCGGGATTTATAAATGCAATGGCATGCAATGTGTAGAAATTAAGACATTGACAGACAAGTAAACATGTATTTGGTAAAAAATATTTATGTGAAATAGAAACAAAAATATTTAAAAAAATATCGTTTAACTATTTAGCAAGGCAGATTCATTTCCAGGTAGTATCAGGATTACAAAAACAATGAAAAAATACAACAATGAAAAAAACAACATGGGTTGTAGTCAGGGTTACTGCTAGGAATTTTAGAAAAGTCGCACAAAAGGTCGTTTTGTGAAAATAAAGTCGCACAAAAAAGTCGTGTAAACAATTTTTTTCTGGCGACACTAATGACAGCTGAATGTGTGGTTCAATTTAATAAATAAATAAGTGACAAGAAAAAAATTAACAATATTAAGACAGATTAATTCTAATGATTAAATGATCTAGGAGTCCAATCAAATAACACAGTTCTCTTTGAGAAGAAGAAGACGACAACCAAGGAATTTGGGCAAGCAAAGTAAAAAAAATATTCATATCCTTCGTAGCGTACAACCATTCTCATAACGTTTTATATTCACCCTTGTTCTAATTGTCGACATCGACGTCACTTTAACGCAATACCAAAAAATTGGTGCTTGTTTACACGCTCTCGAGAAAAATTTTGTGCTACTGGCAATATATTTCCGTTCCCTAAGGTCTAGAAAATAGCATAAACCTGCCAACAGGAGTCAGTTGTTTTCGCCAACGGATACACAAGCCTTAATTTTTTGGTGTTGTGTTAAAGTGACGTCGATGTCGACAATTAGAATAAGGGTGATTAGCTTTGAGGTTCGCTGTGGTTTGTGGTTTATTTGCATAGACCTGGGAATTAAGAAAACCCCACAAACATTTTCGAACGGAATTAAAAAGCACGATCTCGGTGGCCACTTCACATAACATCCATATGAGAAGATTGGGAACTCAAATCGCTCGTGCAGAATGTCCATGTGTTGATTGATTGGTCTTTATATCATAGCCAAAATAATTTCGTAATCATTAGCCTACAGCGCTCACCCTTAAAGGTTAAAAAGCCTACAATACACATATTGACTTTTTCGGGACATAGTGCACCCTTTTGGATGTAATGTTGATTGCTATCGTCCCAACTTCGACAGTTTTGTTTCTTGAAGTACCCATTCATGCAGAAATGGGCCTAATCGCTGAAGATGATTTTTCGATGAAACTTAGGGCGCATTAAGCGAACACACGTACCAAGCAATATATTAACATAAAAATGATTAGTTACATCATTGATGAGCTCCAAATAGTTATATTTCTGGTGAAACATCAACGAATTTAACACATTGTTTTTATATCACAGAAGTGATCCATATAACTGAATGGTATACGCTTAAAATAATGTCTAGATCAATTTTTTTATATAAACAATAGCCTTAAAATATTAAATTCAGTATCAAGTCCTTATTGAAAGGCCCTTTGGCAATATTTTGTCTTTTACCAAACTTGCTTAAAGTACGTGTTCTGCGCTGGTCATATCAGTGGCACACAACTACAGCTATTTGACATTTATTTCAGCCTATGTTTTTTTCAAAGTGTGCTATATAATTAGTAATTGCGTTGATTTAAAAGCAAATGACGGAGTCTGAGAGCCCGCTTTCGATCCCTTTCCAGTCATGTCAATATCATAGATCTTCGAATATACCTTAGTGTCTGTCCTTATAAATGACGCAGCGATATTTGTAGCAACACTGTCGGCAACTAAGTTAACTTTAAACTAACTTTAACAACTATCTATTTTAACATTGCGATATCCTAGGCGGTACTCACTCTCATTTAGATAAAAAACGAGTATTTTAGCTCCATTATAGTTGAATATACTGAATGTCCCAAAAGTTGAACTTTGACCTCAAAGGTGCACGTGATAGAGTTATCCGAATTGGCTCAAATTTGCAGCATGTGAGTTTTAAACCAAGTGGCACAATAATTTGCTCACGTATCTTGACAATTACAAAACAAATTTTTGACCATATATTTCATTGTCACCCTAATGTACATACATATGTATGTATCTGTGTAGTCTAATTTTGATAGAAAAATAACGTATAAGCTAATACAGCTTTTACTAATAAAATACATGTAATTTTTTTAACTTTGGACCCGAACCCTGAACCGAACCCGAACCTGATTTTTTTATTTTGATTAACCCGAACCTGAACCAATTTTTTTCATGGTTTCAGTCCCTGCTAAAAACCAACAACCACACTCCTACTTTCAAGAAAATATGATGAATTATTTGTTATTGGTCAAACAAAAAAATTAAAAAATAACATTGCATGCTTTTATTCGAAACGTATGTTTGAAAAAAAATTATTATTATGAATTTTAAAAAATCTAAGTTGGATTAAAAACAAAACCAATAATTGTTCACAAATAACCGGTGCCCTTTAAACCTCTAAGAAAATTTAAAAAAAGATCACACAAATAAATCCCTTTGTAAAGTATAATATTGAAAATAAATAACAATAAATGTTTTATTAAAAAAAAGAAGTAGTCTGATTACAACTAAAAATATAGTTATATAAATAAAAAGTCTTTGAACCATGATACAATAATATAAAGGTACAACCACATTTGACGTATAAAATTAATTTTGACTTTTACCAAAATTGTTTGATTGCTGTTTTTTGTAAAGAGAGAGGAAAACGTTGCCACACGAAATTATGGTTTAATACACATTTTTTTAAATGTTGTATTAATTGGATACGTGGATAACGAAATATGCATATGTATAATATGATGTAGAATGGATGAGCGTGTTTCATGCATATAATACACATTTACATACACTTCGTGTGCAAATTTATTGCAGCTTACAGTAAGAATTAATGCTTTTTTGATGGGCTACATCTGAATAATCTGAACACAAAAAGACATGCAAAAGAAAAAGTTAATGCATGGGATTTGTTGCTAATGAATTCGTTCAATTTAGGTGCAGAACGCATGATTTTAACACAGGCGTGTCATTGACGAGCATGGGCTAACATTTAGCAAAACTGCTCATCATTCCAATGAGTGCTTAGAACCCATGATACGTTTATTCGTTTATATATACATACATATGTATGTTTAAAACAGAGCATAACGAAGTGCCCGCGGGTGGCCTTTTGCTTATAATTTTAGGCTCTAAGCAGGCATACTCTGATGATTGTACTCGTATTTGAGGCAAACAGCTTTGAAAGCTGTTAAGTGTGCTGTTGTTTCCTTGCAAATTAAGAGGAAGCATTGTTCTCGCCGAGATCTGATTGGCAATTGTGCTCTCGTCGGTGTGAAAGCTCAATAGCTCTTTTAAAAAAGTTTGCACATTGCATATGACTTGGACGCACCTGATGTAAAGCAATAAGCCAGTGTAGTACGAAGAGAAAGTCCCACCCTTGATTCAGAGGCTTTTCCGTTGGTAATTTCCCTTGAATTGTTTATGCTGATGTAATTTTTTTTTATAATTATAATTTAAATACATATTCTTCAATATTTTTCAATAAATAAAAAAGAACGTCAAAAAATTAATCAAAAACTCGGATTTCATAAATTAATAAGGTAGCATTAATTTTGAGAGTAAAAAATTGTCGGCACAAACGTCAGAAGGTTAATATGGCGACGAAAAGAGAGAACGGTTGTACCTTTATATTATTGTATCATGCTTTGAACTATGAACAAATGAAAAGCACTTCAAAATTAAATAAAAAAGGATAATAAAAAAACTCACTGTTCTATTACAAACTTGAAAAAAAAAACTTTTTTATTTATCTAATTTTTTCAGTAAAAAATGTCGCAGTCTCGAATGACTCACGGCACTTTGCGTAGTTAGAGTTTTAACAGATATTAATATTCCTTATCGTGGTTGGTGTACTTATTTCGACTTGAAAATTTTTGTGGGATATTAGTGAATGCGGCAACATTTTTTCTTTAATGTAGAACAAGATAATCGTGATCGATACTCGTAGGGGTATTAGCCAACATTTTTTTTAACATGTATAGGTATAATGAATAGAGAAACAAGTGTTTAAATGAAAATAAAATATACATATTTCATGACTGGTAGGTAGGCACATAAAAAGAAAAGCTACGATTTATTGCATTTACACTTACGCAAGAGCATTTACATCAAACACCGAATACCCCCATTAATTTTGTTTAAAAGCATAAAATTTCACCAGGTATGGGAAGTTTAATTTGATCTTACACGAAAAAATTTATACATCTCTACTGTGAAGAAAACCCCACCGGATTTTGCAGAGCTGGTATTAATAAGCACTAGTACTCGTATGTACTGAGTAAAGGATCTAAACTCAAGAGACGACGATTATATGTATATATATATATGTGTGTATGAGCCCGTTTATATGAAGGGGACCTAGCTGCAACAACGCTTACGTTCTCTTTTCTAGTCCCCTCTTAAACCAGCGCGAGTTTACATGAAGACTTTTTATCGCAATGGTCAGGGGACTTTTTGATATCAACGGCCTGTCCCACGTGTCACCAGAAATCGTTCGATCGACAACTTGTATTGCAAACAACAACAAATTTTCTAATGTTATTGTTGTTTGCAATACAAGTTATCGATCGAACGAATTCTGGTGACATCGTGGGACAAGGCCGTAAAACATGGGAAAAAAAAGTTACTAAGAATATGCAACACAAAATGCTTTATTTAATTGTTTAATTATATACACCAACATACCACTGAACATACACTTCCGCTCTATGCAAAATCGAACTATAATCACAATCCAACACTGTTCTCCATTAAAGGGATGTGTATAATTCAGCCTAAGTGTATGCAATTGTAATCTGAACTTGTAAAACAACAATGGTATGTTAATCATTGTTGCCATTTTAGCATTTTTCAACTTTTTAAAAAAATGCTGCTATATTGTTTTATGGAAAAATTTGTTTAATAGGGCATTTACATCAGCACAAAATCTAGCATTTTTTTATTAAAATTTTTATGAAAATCTATACCGTTTACATCAGCTTTTTTTATATTTGTCAAGATATTTTTTATCCAAAACAAAACCCATCAACTGATTTGTTTCCAAAACTACAACCAAACAACTGCACTGTAGCAAATTCACACACTTTTTTAAGCAGACCGTAGCTAATTCACTCACCTTTTGTTGTACAGGGCAGTAAAGAATAAATAAAAGCATTAGATTTTTATTAGATTTCCTACAAATCTACTGAAAAATTAGATTTCGTTTTGTATGGGAAATCTGGAAAAAAGCTGCTTGACTCAGCTCGAAATCTCGGAAGTACTAGATTTCGAGACAGTGTAAATGCACTATAAAATAAAAAATTTTCATTTGTTAAGAAAAAGTTTTCAGTATATAGAAAGATTCTTCTCATGGATGTACATTAGCTATGGCATAGTTTATATGGGAATTCTTAGTAAGGAGATTTCGACTTCCAAGAACCCCTCATTTTGTGAGGTTCGGAAAAAAAATATTCGAGCCAAAAAATGGTGTCGGTCAGATGGGGGCAAGGGGATCCGCATCGTCCTCAAAGTTGAGGGTAAAAGCAAAAAAAACTACAAAAAAACATATAACTTTCCCGGGGTCACCGCTACCAGGGTCAAATGTATGACGAGTACCCATTAATTTTCTCCACCCAACATCTTTTTTAAGCACACCGGCCGCCTAACTCCTCTCCTTAAGGGGGCTCCCATATAAAGAGAAAATTTTTATAAAATTTTTCTCGCAGGGCTCTAACTGCCCCTAGGTCTTACTTATCGAAGTCAAATGTATGATTGACCTCCAATATTTTTTCATTACAAAGATTTTCTCTGAACATACTTATCGTCTATCTTCAACCATTAAGGTGGTCCCCATACAAAAAAATAATTTTTTGAACAATTTTTTTTAAGAAATCCGCTTTTATATTGCCTCCTAGGGGGTAAAATGTAAGACCGACCCACAGTAATTTTTCATTTTTAAAATTTTTTCCGAACATACCTATGTATATCCTATCTCGACTCATTAAGGGGCCTCCCATACAAAGATGAAATTTGTACAAAATTTACTCGCAGGGCTCTAATTGTCCCTGGCGCGTTCCTATCGAAGTCAAATGTATGATCAACCTTCAATATTTTTTCAATACAAAGACTTTCTCTGAACATACTTATCGTCTATCTTCAACCATTAAGGTGGTCCCCATACAAATAAATCATTTTTTGAATAATTTTTTTAAGAAATCCGCTTTTTCCAGTTTTATGGTGCCTCCTAGGGGGTAAAATGTAAGACCGACTCGCAGTAATTTTTCATCTTCAACTTTTCCTCCGAACATACCTATGTCCTATCTCGACTCATTAAGGGGGCCCCATACAAAGGCGGAATTTGTACAAAATTTACTCGCAGGTTCATATTTACGAACTGCTATTGAAAGAAGTGTTCGATGCTAAATTCGGCAAAATATCTGGGCCAGGAGTGCCATTATTTGCACGTTTTAAAGATCAATGGCAAAATATTAAAACCAAACCATATATTCCTGGCATAAAAGATGATGAAGTAGCAGCCAAAATTCCAGTAGAAGTGCAAATTGAAATCAAGAGGTTTTGTCGTACTCAATCCGACGAACAACCCAGAGGCGACTACAAGGAATTTCTTGAAATGGTGTTACTGTTTCTAGGTGAAAGTATAAAAAAGTTTCACTTCGCACCACCAGGACCCATCAGTCATGCTCGTTGGATGGTGAAAGGGATATACTGCCTTAAAATTTTCTTATTTCGAGAATATCTGGGTTTAACCAAGAATGAATTTGATGGAGTCCGCGAGGTCTCCATGTAAAAACTTGGTTTAGTGCTCCAAATAACGATTTGAGCTTTTTAAAAGCCATTGCTCATTATGATGCAATTGATAATACAGTTTAGCAGCGTTTGGTGAAGAAATTTTGTGGACATATCTAGTACCTTAGAGATGAACCTGTTGCTCTCGCATTATTTGACCAAAAGACGACAAAATAAATAGCGGCGACAGTGAAGAGAAAGTTCGTTCTCGCCCAGTCATTGGGTTAACATGTGTGAAGCGAATTACGTTAGCTGCCACAGAAGTACTTCATCATCTTCTATGCCAGGAATATATGGTTTGGTTTTAATATTTTCCCATTGATCTTTAAAACGTGCAAATAATGGCACTCCTGGTCCAGACATTTTGCCGAATTTAGCATCGAACATTTCTTTCAATAGCAGTTCGTAAATATGAACGCGCCAGGGGCAATTAGAGCCCTGCGAGTAAATTTTGTACAAATTTCGCCTTTGTATGGGAGCCCCCTTAATGAGTCGAGATAGGATATAGGTATGTTCGGAAAAATTTTGAAAATTACTGTGGGTCGGTCTTACATTTTACCCCCCTAGGAGGCAACATAAAAGCGGAAAAAGCGGATTTCTTAAAAAAAATTATTCAAAAAATTATTTTTTTGTATGGGGACCACCTTAATGGTTGAAGATAGACGATGAGTATGTTCAGAGAAAATCTTTGTAATGAAAAAATATTGGAGGTCAATCATACATTTGACTTCGATAAGTACGACCTAGGGGCAGTTAGAGCCCTGCGAGTAAATTTTATAAAAATTTTCCCTTTATATGGGAGCCCCCTTAAGGAGAGGAGTTAGGCGGCCGGTGTGTTTAAAAAAGATGTTGGGCGGAGAAAACTAATGGGTGCTCGTCATACATTTGACCCTGGTAGCGGTGACCCCGGGAAAGTTATATGTTTTTTTGTAGTTTTTTTTTGCTTTTACCCTCAACTTTGAGGACGATGCGGAGCCCCTTGCCCCCATCTGACCGCCACCATTTTTTGGCTCGAATATTTTTTTTCCGAACCTCACAAAGTGAGGGGTTCTTGGAAGTCGAAATCGAAAAATCGTAAATAACGCCATACCTAATGTACATGTATTGCAGGGTACAGATTCCCTGATTTACACGATGATCTGCATTAGCAACAGTGAAATGCGCATAGGATCCAGCTGACACTTCCCTCAATAATCAATCACAATGTATTTTTAATTAAAAATATTTTAGTGAATAAGTAAAATAATATTTGGGTTTATTAGTGTGTAAACAAAATTGTAACAATTCCAAAACAAACACTACTTCTCCCTACAAAAAGAGCTTTCAATAAAGTCAATAAGATCCTGAACTTGTGATCCGGAAGTAGTGCAAATTTGGATAATTTCTAAAATTGTTTAAATAGAGTTGTCATTGCAAGAAGTTTCCTTTTTTTTACATACATATACAGTTACTCCGATATCATGTTCATGATGTTAAGTAAATCTGATTTTTCGTATGTATTTTTTTTTTGCTTTTCCTAAATTTATTATAAACCAATATATTTTTTATAAATAAAAATCTAATACTTCATGACATGGACTTCATTTTCTGTAAATCAGCACAGGTGCTCCAGCGATTAAGTGTTAGCGATGCTATCCTCTCAGTCCAGAGGTCGTGGGTTCGATTCCCGCCATAGACCCTGGGTGTTTTCTGCAGGCAAGCTAATCGTTTCGCGGATTGTGTTTGTTAAAAAAAACATATTTATGTGTGTATTGATTTGTGTTTTAATAAAAAAAAAACATGCGAATCCTCTTCGTGTATGTACTTACTTTTCTGAAATCATTAAAAAAATCTCATTCATATTTGTATATTTTTTTTTTTGGATTTATTATTTTCACATTTTCTGATATTCCTTTTTTATATGAAAATTTGTTTTTACTTTTGTTATAAATATTTGAATAAAATAGCATTTTTCTTTAATTTTAATAACAGACACATACACACGACGCATATTTAATATAAATTTTAATTTATTTTTTCCCCTAAGTGAAGAATTTGTTAATTGCTAAATTAATATAATGTTATAAGTATTTTTTTTTTACATTTTCATCTCATTTTCTTCTTTTCCAACAAGGTAAGCGCTACTCAAGTTTTTAGAAAAAAAGTTATTCGTGATTGTTAAACAAATTATTGTTATTTTTTTAAGTATGTATATACAAATTTCAAGCAACAATATTTTATCTATTTTCTAATTAAAAGTGTTGATTTTTATACCTTTTTTCTTTCAATAGACATCTAAATATTAAAAATTGGAAAAAACGACTAACTTATTAATTACTATTGTGATTTAAATACATATACGAGTATTTCTAAAATACAATTTGTTTTTAATTAATATGTGTATGTACACAAATGTTGAAAGGTAATAAGAATGTATCTCTGCAAGGGCTCGTTTAGGATTGTGTCCAATTTATCGATTATTGCCGAGCCAAAAGATTTGTTAACAAAGTAAAATAAGACAAATTGCTTTTTTTTCTAAAATACATAACAAACTTGTGCATTGTAGTACACAGGAGAGAAAGGGCTATAGTATAAAGTATTCACAATGCCAAATCTTTCAGAACGTTGTCTAAGAACTCCACAAACAAGTAATCAGCGCATCGGTTTTAAAACGTTGATGCTCATTGTTCCAAGTTTTCGCAACTTTGTATCTGTACATGATATACATAAATACAGCATCAGAAAATCATAAACAATTTTGTATTGATACGCTTTGGAAGTCAGCCAAGGTCAAGGAACTAAACTTATTTTATTAACGGCGAAGTAAGTATTTTTACGAAATCGTTTCAACAACATCCTAACCGTATGTACTGCCTATCATATTTTTTTAATGAAAATGCCCTAAGTTCTGAAAGTTTCGATCTATTTGACAGTAGGAATTGATAAACTCAGCAAATTATGCACCATCTCGAATAAAGAGAAATTCGTTTCTTTATATAGAAAGATATAGTATTTCTCCCTCTTTCTTTCACACAGCTGAATTAAGACTTTGCAAAGTAAACTTTCCGTGTCTAAAAGGGGTATTAAGGCATTTTAGAGACAGAAAGTTTACTTTGCAAAGTCTTAATTCAGCTGGGAGAAAGGCAGAAAGAAATAATATTCCTCTCTCTGTCTTCCACACAGCTGAATTAAGACTTTGCAAAATAAATTTTGACCCCTTTTAGACACGGAAATTTTACTTTGCAAACTCTTATTCAGCTGTGTGAAAGACAGAGGGAGAAATACTATATTTTTCTGTCTGTCTCCCAGCTGAATTAAGACTTTGCAAAGTAACTTTCCGTGTCTAAAAGGGGTATAAGCTTTCTGTGTCTGTCAGAGAAAATTTAAATTTTAATTTTCCCATTGAGTTTTGGAACAAAATGTCCAGTCATAGGAAATACTCATTGTGTAAATAATTTAAAATAAATTTATTTTTTATTTGGTGTTAAAATTAATTTTAATCCTTTTGGACACGCAAAATTTACTTTGCAAGGTCTTAATTCAGCTGTGTGAAAGACAGAGGGAGGAATACTATCTCTTTCAGTGTTTCTCCCAGCTAAATTAAGACTTTGCAAAGTAAACTTTCCGTGTCTAAAAGGGGTATTTGTAACACCATCAATAATTTTTTACTTAAACTTTATTAAAATCTTCATATTTTACGAGTTTTATAATACATTATGGAATATTAATTTATCATACATACTTCATTTTTTAATTTTATGGTCAAAGTTTAATTTCTTTTTTCAAGCATATTATACAATTACAAATTATAATCTGCCTGTGTTAGCGTTGTTCATAATTTTTCGAGAACATGCATACAACATATTCTCATCTTCATTATGAAGCTTTCGATTTGCCTATAATCGTTTGTTTTATTAACTATTGTTTGTTGCTTAATAATATTACTGTCATATATCGAGTTAGACGTTTTTTCATTAAATAAGCATGGCTTGCCTTATTTGCGGTCACCACCTGACATAAAATGATTAAGTTTAACATTAACTTCAAGTTAATGTTAAGTGTAGACTGCTCAAGTTAATGCTTTTTTCAAGTTATAACATTGTTGTTAGTGCATTTGTTTTAACAACTCAGTTATAACTTCAAGTTACAACAAAATTTCATGTCAGGTGGAGACGTAGAGTTAATCTAGGATAAAATCATAAACATTTTCTGGAGAAAGTTCTACCAATTAAACTGCTAAACACAGAAAATATAACAAATGTTAAGGTTTACACAAATTATGGCAAAGGAGATTAATATACAAAGATTTGGGTCTGTTCGTAAATGCATCACTGGTTCACTGAATTATATAACGCCTAAATAGATGTCAAATATGGTGTACAAACTAGAGTTCGACCGATTAATCGGCTTCGGCTTCGACCTTCGGCCAAAAATTGGTAATCGGCCAACATTCGGCCTATGGCAAAAATCGGCCGATTAGCCGAAGCCGAATATTTTTCATTAAAAGCTTGAAAAATAAAATTATGTTTGGTCGTTGATCGCCGATTGTTTCTATTGTGTTTAAAACGTTTTGAAAGGGTTGCTTTGAAATACAACCCTGTTGCTTTCTATTTTCTTTTACTTGGACGTTCTTGTGAGTGATCATATGAAAAAGCAATCTAGAAATTGCAAAATAGTTTTATTTTTCTTGTTATGTATCCAATAGATATTACAGCTATTTCAGTGATCTCAAAAAAGCAAAATTTTTTCTTAATTCATCATCATTTTTAAAATTTAAAACGTTCGGCTTCGGCTTCGGTTTTGGCCGAAGTTTAGGATTTTAGCCGAAGTTCGGCTTCGGCTTCGGCCAAAAAAACCGCCTTCGGTCGATCTCTAGTACAAACATTATTATTACTAAAACAGATTAACAGCGAACTTGGATTGCATTTTAAATAAAGGTTTGCACGTATGATGCAGAGCAGTGATGCATTTACACACACCACCCTCACGAATACACCACAATAATATATAATTGCAACAAACAAAAGTTAAGTAACAAAATTAGTGCTTATTAGAAAATTAAAAGTATGTTAATATATTTTTGCTTATTTATTATTTGTTCAATTGTTTTTCTTCAGCTTCTTTATATCTTAAATTTAAATTTATAACACAGATGACTTTGTTCATTTTACATATTTGAAAAAGCATTTTGTTTAAGTTTTTGTTATTAAGCCCAATTATGAATAATAATAAAAAAAAATCACACAATATTTCTCACTATTTTCTTCCTCTTTCCTTGCATTCAAAACAAATTCTTTTAAATATCTTCGTTGTTTTTTTTCATTAAAATTTTTTAATTAGAGGAATATTTTTTGAGAAAAATATTTTCCCTGAGATATAAATTTCATGACAATATTTATAATTGGGCCGATTAATTAACGACAGTAATTTGGTTAAATATTTAAGAATTTGCTTAGCAGTGTTCTTAAATAAACAAAATGTTCTTCACTTTTGATTTAACAACTAATTGAGGTGCGATCAAATATTTTGGTAAATTATTATTTTATTTTAAATATAAAATTGTTTAACTTTACATTATTTAGTGATCTCATCTGACCGTACCTTTAGAAGGGATCAGCATTTTGTGTTTCAAATAAATAAAAATAAATACATACATACATGTTTGTAAAATACACTCCGTAACATAACTTTAGCTGCGTTTCTATTTTTAGTGAAGTTAAAAAAAATACATACAGACGAATTGATAACCTCTTCCTTTTCTGAAGTCGTTTAAAAATGCACACACATCATCACCTAAATTCAAAGCGAGTCCAATCTTCGTTAATAAAACAATAAAATTAGGATTTTTGGAAACGGGTATAAGGGTAAAGTTAGTTATATCAAGAAATCTATTTTAATTTTTTTCGGGTTTATTGTTTTCGCTACGCTGTCCATCACAGGCTTTTTTCTCGAGAACCGTAAGAGCTACGGACCTGGGGTCTACTCTGTATTTCGAAACGAAAGCAAATAAATAGTAATATTAATAAAAAAATAAATAGCCAAACAGAAATAAATCGCCAAAAACCGAAAAAAGCACCAAACTAAAAAAATCTCTTAAAACTAATTAGAAAAACGCCAAAACTAAAATAAATCGCCAAAAACCGAAAGAAATCGCCAAAACGAAAGAAAGCGCCATACTAAAAAAAAAATCTATAAAACTAAAATAAATCGTCAAGAACCGAAAAATTCGCCAAAATGAAAAAAAACGCCAAAATAAAAAAAAAACGCAAAAAATCGAAAAAAAAATCCCAAAACAGAAAAAAAGTTTACTGAGCACTTAATTTTTTTAATGTCTACAGCAGGTACGATATTTGATTATATAGGCTAAAGTTCGTATAGTATTACATATGTATGTATGTAGTGTCCGTACGGAACCCTTCGTGTGCGAGTAGTAACAGTCGCACTTTACTGAATTTATTTGAATTACATATTATTAGTGTTATAAAGCACTTTTGTTGTTGTGTAACAAAACTACAATCCTACTTTAATTATATATCGTTAGCTTAGAAGGCAAATGTACAAATTCAGAATTTTATTCAGGGACGAAAATAATAATTAGTCTTGAATTTTTTAAAGAAAAAAAAAAGCAAGTACAAGGAAACATCAGACAACTTCCACCATTTTAATTGTTTTGAAGTAGAATTTTCTAAATTTGAATGATTTTAAAATTTTTGAATTTTTGATTTTTATTTTTTTTTAACAGAAATAACTGTTATTTTCTGATTTTTCGAGTAGAAATAAAAATAAATTTCTGGGAGTCTACCCTGTAATTTGAACCGAATGAAACTGCTTTCGAATTTAGGTACATGTTATAAACATACATACATATTCGAAAGGATTTTCCTTCATTTCGAATTACGCAGTACATCCCCTGATTTCTACTTTTTCGAAAACAAATGAAACTGGTAAAAAATATTCATGTATATACAATGTTTATTATATATTTATTTATCCATTAATTTAACCGAGCCCATTGAGCGTCATATATGGTTAAAAGATGTTATAAAAGAATATGGAAAACTGTGTAGAATTTTATAAAAAGAAAAATATTAAAGAACTGTCCTTTTAAAAATATATCCATATCCTCCAAAGTTTCCACATAAAAAAAAATAAAAAAAGAACTATATTTTGTAGCCTTAAGTCAACTCTATTATAAGACTTGGAATGTATATGATTCTATGTCTATTTGTCCGAAAGCTGTGATATTTATTCTAGGCACAAAACATAATCAAACCGCGTACTAATTAAGGATGCATTTTTTAAATATAAAAGGAAAAACTGCGTAGAATTTCAAAAAATGTTTATTTTACTAACCCTGAACAAAAATATTAAAAAAAAATTGCATTTAAAAATTATCCTTTCATGTCCTTGAAAACTTCCACTTAAAAAATTAATTAACCTGAATATAAAAACAACAGTAACGGGAAAAATAAAAATGCATTCACCAATGGTAAATCAAAAATTGCATACTCATTTCTCATATTCCATTTCATTAAAAATTCATGTTAAATAGCGGATGTTAACAACAAACTCTGTCCAAGAAGGAAGACATGCTGATGCAGATGAAGTGTGCAGCGGTACAGAAAAATTTCGATATTTCCCCCGGCTAAAGTCTAGTTTAAGATCACATTAATTAATAAAAATAGTTCATTCTATTAAAAATTAAAATACTGAACTTAAACCTGATTAAGAAACTATTCCTGCTTAAAATTCATTGCATCACATTAAAAATTATATTTTGTAACCTTAAGTCAACTCTATAAGACTTCGAATATTTATGATTATATCTCTCTTAGTTCGAAAGCTGTAATATCTTTTTAATTAACTTATGGAAAAAAATTCTAATTGAAATTTATAAATTAAATTGGAATATGATGAATAAAAAAAATTACTTATTCTACTTGCATTGAAAAATATGTATGTATGTACGTATATATAATTGAAGTTTACATCAATTCACACCACACCCAGTGGACCAAACACAAGAACGATGTTGACGAATAATTTGAAAATTATTTTCAGTGCAATTTTTTTCCTTAAAAAATTATCACATTACCACATATTAGCCTAATCAAATCATAAACAGAGAAACTTATTTTATTAGCGGATAACTAAATGAAGCGGCAAAAGGCTTTCTGTGTTTTTAAAACCCAGTTTGTTTTTCTACTGCTCCTATTAACAAATATAATCAAAAGTTTTATACAACAAATAGCATGAAATATCGTAAAAAAGTCGGCCTTACTGCTTGATTTTAGAGAATGAAAAGAAAACTTGGCGTGAGCATTAATATTGAAAAGAACACGAAGATTTGTTGCCGTTTTCAATACATGTATGAACCAAACTTGGGCAGTAATGTTTACATTTTTTAATTGGTTATACATAAATTACAACATCTTTCGTAATTGCAATTTAATGTTTTAAGTTACAATTAAATATGTTATAATTGAAAATGAAAACAAAAGAAACGATAAAATTTAAAAGTAATTGTGGTGGGAAAATCTCAATTACAATTACATGTTATTGCATCGAAAAAATCGAACAATTACATGTAATTGGAAAAATAGTTCTTTAATAAAATAATTATACAAAATGTGTGTAACTATTACTTTTTTTTAATTAATTACAAAAATATTAAATTACAATTGCAATTAATAATAGACTTCAAAAATCCTTTTTGCATAGTTAAATATGTAATATGTTACATGTCGTTTACTAAAACACAAAAAAAAATAAAACCATTTTTTAAAATTGTCATCTGTCAAACGCTGTCGCCTGTGTTAAAACAATAAGTCCTATTTCACACACATCAAGTTTACTTGATCAGTTTTTTTTTTAATTTTCTTTTGAACCTGCATTTGCGTTCATACTTGCGTTGTCGTTGAGTATTACGAATGACAAAACAAAATGAAAAAAAAACTTGACTGGTACGGTCAAGTCTGTACCCCATCCATTCTCTTTTCCTCACTCTCCTAACAACTCAAGACTTGAAGAGTAAAACCTGACGTGTGTGAAAGAGGATTAACTCTCGATGGCTCCATTTCACACAAGCTCACTAAAAATTTCATTATAACATATTAATCAAGCGTGCCGTGACGATTCACCGAAGGGCAACAATTTTAATTATATACATTGTAGATACATACATACATGTATAAATAATTTTTGGTCTACTAAATAAACATTCGAAAAAGTTAATTAAAATAAAAACTGATTTTTACACAAATGTAATTGAATTTGTTGAACTAAAAGTAATGCAATCATATGTAATTTGTAATTGAAATATGTACTTGGATTACAAGGTTTTCAAATACAATTACATTTTGTACTTGTAATTAAAATTTGTTCAATTACAATTAGATGTCAATTACAATAACATCTAATTGTAATTGAAATTGCCCAACTCAGATATGTACATAATCTGTCACACGCGATTTAGTTTTAATTTTTGATTAAGGCAGGCAGTTAATTAATCTATTGCGATTAATTTTTCTACTACAATATTTATTCTCTTATGGCTTTAATAGGTGATACAAATTACGATAAACTCGTGTATCAGTTATTGAAAGTGTAGCTAAAGTTATGATGCGCAATGTCAGTTCAAATATGCATGTATGTATGTTAGAAAATAGTAGACAGCTTTAAAAACTTTTTAAATGCATTTTTAACTTGTTCTGAGGTCTACTCTGTATTTCGAAACGAAAGCAAATGCTTTCGAAACGCAATGTTAATAACATACAAATTCGAAAGCATTTTCTTGTGTTTCAAAATACAGAGTAGACGACACCTGTTTTTTCCAGATATAAAAATTTCAAAATAAACTATTCCACAGAAAAGTTTAAAACAGAATTTCTGAAATATATAAAATGCATTCATTATTATTTCATAGACACATTAATTTTGTCGTTAAAAAAAATAATCTTGTTGTATTGGATAGCAAATTGAATACCAAATATCAAAAACATATTTTAGGGAATGCAAATTAATTTTATAATTTCATGTATTTAAAAGAAAGACTGATTAAAAAAAAAGACACACATATAGATACATGGAAGAAATTAGGAATTAACTTATAAAATACATAAATATTTATAATATATTTTAAGGAAAACAAACAGAAAATACATACTTAAAACAAATGAAAAGTTAACATAAATTGTAAGTAAGATTTTTTGCTTTTTTTAACATTAAAGATTTGCATTTTTTTTATATAAACTACACTTATGCATATTATTAATATTACAATTTTTAATTTTATTTATAGTTTAATATCACATCGACTTTGTTTTTGTTTGTATTTCTATGAATTATTTATCATCAGTTAAATTGAGTATGATCTCAGCTACAAATTATAGTTTTAGTTTTGTTTAACACATAATAGCTATTTCATTTTTCTTTTGCTTAATATCTACTACATATTTTATTTAGTTAGTATTGTGGAAATTTGTGAAAACAATTTTTTGTATTTAATACTAAAGTTGATTTTTTTTAATTTTATTATATTATATCCATGTTAAAAAATATGTTATTAATACTGGCTAAAATAGAGTGATTTATTTTGTTTGTGAGTGATTTATTTTATTTGTGATTTAAGAATTTGTTTTGCTTTTTGGTTAAATGAAGAAAGGTAAGCAGAACTTCATGTAAAGGAAACAGCGTTTGCTGTTTGAAACTTTTATTTATTTTTGTTTCCTTTCAGTTGTTTTAAAAAGTTCTCAATAAATGGGAAACTTAAAAAAGAAGTAGTTAAATCAAGTAGTTGTTTTTTTATTAATATAGAACATGTATTAAATTGTTAAATACTATTTTTTTTTTGTTTTACTCTCTAAATTGTTATTGTTACTCTTTGCATGACTTTGTTAAACAAAGAATTTTGTTAATTTGATTTTATTTCATTTTGGTTTTATACTTTTTCCCCAAAAAGTCAGTCAAATCTTTATTTTACTATTTTTCTAAAATTGTAATATTTGGTATTATTATATTAATTTTTGTTATTTAATATTGTCTGCATTTTAGCAGCAGTTTTTGTTGTTGTTGTGTGTTTATTTAATTTATCTAAAGTAGAGTGTAAAAGAAGTATAGTGTTTGTTATTTTTTAGTGGTGTGTTTTTCCAAAGAAATTATGTTGGTATGTAATTTGTTTCGGCATAGTACAAAAGTAAAGATAATATTATTTTTCTTTTAATAAATATGTATATTTTTCAATATTTGTATTTAACAATTGAGTTGAGAAGTTTTTCTTTTCATCGAGAAGTTTTTTTTTCCTGATATATGAAGAGAAATCAGCAAGTGATTGTAAGTGAAAATGTGGTCCGAAGATTTCCAGTATTGTAAGATTTTTGTATTGTTTCTGTATGACGACATTGTCACAAAAATATAAGCTTGACTAAAAGGTTAAAACAGAGACAGGACGCGGGAGGGAAGGGTAAAAAGGAAAA
Source organism: Tachina lurida (assembly GCA_944452675.1). Taxonomy (NCBI): domain Eukaryota; kingdom Metazoa; phylum Arthropoda; class Insecta; order Diptera; family Tachinidae; genus Tachina; species Tachina lurida. The sequence goes on along the minus strand of OX101754.1, from coordinate 38,035,707 downwards.
ATAAAAGCATTCATTGTTGTTCAACTTCATTATTATCATGTTCGAAAACTTGTTCATTCTCTTTTTAATCGGAGGGATTAACTATTTACTAGCATTAACAATATCTATCTATCATTACTTATATGTATTATAATATTATTAAACGCAATTGACAATGCCTCTTTCCTAGCTCATCATTTTAGTTATTATTATTATTATTATTAATTATTTTTTAATTGTTTCGAAACTTTATTTGATTTAGTTTTTCTTTATATGCATTTTGTTTTTATTTTTAATTTTATTTTGTAATGATTTCTGATTTCAGTTCTCTCTTTCATTTGTACATTTTAGGTGGTTTTTTGTTCTATTCTTACGTTGTTCTTGTTAGCTTCATTTTCTTTTAGTTTATATGTATTTAAAAAAAATCCTATTCACAGGAATATAGCTTATGTTTTGTTAATGTAAAATGTGGACTTATTAATATTGTACTACTGCGGGTAAGATTTCTGCAAAAGAATAAAACAAAAATATACACATTACAAGTTCAAATAATTCAATAAAAATACATTTTTAAATTGAATGGTAACAAAAACTTAACGGCCGTATTCGAAAAAAAAATCAATTTGCATTTCACGCGTGCTTTAGTCAAAATTATCATGCACATTTTGTTTTAATATACACTTCAAACCAAATTGTTTGTTTTTAGAATACGGCAGTAATTTTTTTTAATGTTAAGTAATTGAAAAAGTTGTTGTTATTTATTCACTTACTTGATAAACTGTGGCAATAAAGAAGTCCAGCGACTTTTGTCCTGCTTTAATGTTAAAAATAATTCAAAAGTTGAAACTGTATTTGGATCAACTTTAAAGGAAGCAATGCGCCTGTAAAAGAAAATAGAACATTTTATATAATTTAAGGAATATGTAAAGTGTTTATTCTGAGTGAGGCCTTCAGCGGTTTTGTGTTTTAATTTACTTTAGTTTAATTTTGTATATAAAGAACGATATGATAACACAAACGGTATCATCTTTTGAAGCTTGTATAATATTATGGTAGACTATCGTTGCGGTACATACTATTAAAATCGTAATATAAACAAGGTAAAATAACTACATTAAGAAAAATCAATGGGCATTTTAGTTAGTGTAAAACAATGTTTGTACTTCAAAAGCGTCAAATTTCGTATACACAATTTTAATAGGAATAAAAAATAAAGCAGAATACAATTTTGACAATTGTAAAACAAAAATACATTCCATCGTCCCGAAAATATTTTCAGGTATGTATCTCAAAACAAATTTCTTTTTTAGGGAATCACTTGAAAAGATTTCAGAATTGAAGTAAAATAATTCTGCCAAAAAAAAAAAACCCAACTTCAATGCAAAGATCTAATAGAACACTTTCGAAAAAAATGTATGTGATATAAAATTATATTTTATATTTTGTGTTTTTAAGAGTTCAAGGTGTGTGCCAAGCTTCTTCAAAATTGGTTAAGCACAAGCACGTTAAATATTATATTAAAATTTATTTTTTGAATGCAAGATTGTGATTTTTTGAGCTTAGGGTGTATGACATGTTTCGTAAAAATCGATTAAATAGAATCATTTCATATATAATATTAAGTTTCATTGGGCGTGGCTCCGCCCATTTATTCAACTTCAAAATTGTGTCGTTACGAGAGTAGTGATAAAACCGGAAATATGTCCAAAAACCGGGGTTTCGGTTAATCGGTTAACCGATTGTATGTAGTATATAAATATACATTAGGGAGGTATCGAATACCAGTTTAGCGAATGCGAAAATTAACGATGCATTTAAATTTTTGCGAAAGCGAATGCGAATGCAAATACTTACAATACGGTAAAAAATTACATGAAAATAAATTTGTTTACGAGCATGAAGTTGTATTATGTACATAGATGTACTACATATAGCACTTTATTTAAACTGAGTCGTGATTTGAGCAAACATTTATTTATTTATTAACGGATTTGTTTATAAAAACTATGAAGCCTTTATAAAGGGAGTTTAAAACAAATTTTCATTAAAAATTTTCTATTATGTTTCATAAATAAGGCTGTAAAAATACAAATTCTTCAAACGGAAAGATATATGAAATTATATTAAAATAAGAATGGATAACAATTAAAAATAAATTTACAACATTTTAAGCAATCAACCCATTCCTAGTTTGTACCTAAAGCCTGGTGCTTTGTTAAATACATATTAAGAAAAATTGGAATGAATTTTTCATGAAAAATTTTGCAGAAATAGGAAAAACATATGAAATACATCTTCAACATTTTAAGTTTTCGCGTGGAATTTACAACAGACAAGGACTAGTTAACAAAACACAACTGAAAAGTCAACTGTTAATTTAGTGGAGAATGGCAATGCAAATTTATCAATCCCAACCAAACTATTTTAAAAGTTGAAAACCGTGATAGGAGCATGAATATTTTTTTATCTTCTAGTTAAAAACATATCGATATTATAAATTTATTGCGCCTGTGATAAAACACTAGGCTGAACAAATTACAACACTTTAATGACACAAAATAACTTGTTAACTTGGAGGCTACACGTCCAATTTTTGCTTCAATTTTTGTTTCAAAGTTCAATACGTACACACTTGTTTACTACCACACTCATACACTTCATTAAATTTTACTTTCAATTTAGCTGCTGTTTTAAAATAATTTTTGTGTTTGTAAAAAATTTAAAACAGAAGTAATTTTCTTTGCTGAAATAAAATATGTATAAAAAATTTTTTTAATTTTTTCCTCGACGACGGCATTTTGAACATAAAATTGGAAATCAAATTGCTTGCAGCCTACGTCACAACTTCAATTTTACCAAATTTTGACAAACCATATTTGTGAAAAAATTTAAGGAAATTTATTGAACGTGTAGCCGCAAAGTAAATGAAAAAATAAACAGTAAATACATTTTGAACTGTTCACTCAAAAAGTTTCACTAAAATTAAAATATTTGGCTTAAATCTAGTTTAGGGGCACCACCCAAAAATGAAAAATAAAGTATCCTATCCTATAGTAAATTGAAAAATAATAAATAAAAATTAAATAAAAATAATGGCGGCGAGGCTTAGTTTCCGAGTTATAGGCCTCTGAAATTCTAGTACATTATTGTCATTATACGGTGTTTTTCAACGAATATGACCAATATTGGTATTTCAAAAATTAAAAAAAAGGTATGCTATCCTATAGAAAATTCAAAAAACAACTTTGCAATCCAGAAAATCATTACTAGGCTGCGCCGTCTCGGGAAACACCATGGTGGAGAAAATCCTTAAGCCCGGCCGAAGGCCGGCAATGCAGAAAAATGCTATTAAGCAGGAAAACTTTGCAATCCAGAAAATCATTACTAGGCTAAGCCGTCTCGGGAAACACCATGGTGGAGAAAATCCTTAAGCCCGGCCGAAGGCCGGCATTGCAGAAAAATGTTAAGCAGGAAAACTTTGCAATCCAGAAAATCATTACTAGGCTGAGACGTCTCGGGAAACACCATGGTGGAGAAAATCTTTAAGCCCGGCCGAAGGCCGGCAGCGCAGAAATACGCTATTAGGCATGAAAACTTTGCATTATAGGATAGCAATTTTTTTTTTAATTTTTGAAATACCAATATTGGTCATATTCGTTGAAAAACACCGTATAATCAAAATATTGTACTAGAATTTCAGAGGCCCATAACTCATAAACTAAGCCTCGCCGCCAATATATTTATTTAATTTTTTTTTCTTATTTTTAAATTTACTATAGGATGGGATACTTTTTTTTAATTTTGGGGAGGTGCCCCTAAACTAGATTTGTTCCGTTTGTAGGGATATGTACACACATATGTATGTATGTATATATGCACACACAGCATGCATGCATACGTACTAGAGATGGAAGCGTGTCGTTTTTTTCGCACGACCCAACACAGAGTTCGTGCCAAAAAACCAGATTTCGTGCAAGCTCGGGTCGTTTGAAGTTGAGCAAAATTGACACGAAAAACACGAAACGATTTTACATGTAAAATATGTATGAATGAATTTCCAGTAGAAAAAAAATGTAACATTTTGTATCGTCAAACACACAACAGCTGCATATGTATTTGTTGGTATTGTATGGGCCTCTGAAGCACGGATGGAAATCATGGTACGATTGTACTTTCTATGGTACATTTTTGACCTCGTTGATACCGTGGTACTACCGCGAGTTACTTAGTACAATTTAAAAATGCCAATGTTTCACTATATGGTAACATTAACTTTGGATATGTTGGTTGTCTTTAATTTTTTTTTAGAATAACCGATCTCTAACAAGTCTAATCTACGAATGTACCCGTATGAATGTAATATTTAATATTTTTTTATGTTATTTTTAATTTTTTATACTGAATTATTATACACATTTTTGTTAAGTTTCTGTTTTTTATTGTTTACTTCTGAATTTTTTACACATTTTTTTACGTTTCCAAAAAGTACATTTTGTTTTCACAGTTGGTACAAAATTCAAGAAGTAATTTTCCTTCCCTGCTCTGAAGCTTAAGTTCTGTACGTAAGCCGATGGTATTAGCTTTGGTGGCAGATAGTATCAGCGGGCAGTGCCAAATTGGTGCCATATTTTGAAAATCAATTCTTGAAAAAAATCATTTAAATTTTATGATTATCAAATATCATACCAATAATATTTCGTTAGTGTTGTGCAGTATCGTGTTGACAAGATTTTTCGCGTGCGTGTTGAGCATCTTAGTATTCGTATCGTGTAGGAAAAATTCGACACGCGCCTATCTCTAATACGTACAATCATATGCACTACATGCATACAGATATACATATGTAGTATGTATGTACAACCATATGTACATATGTACGCACTTTTTTAAATCTTACCTGGCACTGCCTGTCCCATCTTCAAAATCGATATAAACAGCACAACCACGAACACCACATGGTTCTCTCTCCGATGTTTTAATAATATTTGCCGCTATACGAGGTGTTAAATCCAAAGGCAAGGTTACTTCGGTACATGATAAATGACGACTCTTAGCTGCGCGTAACTCAGACTGCAAACGCTGCGAAAGTTCATTAACGGCAGTTGCATCCACATCGTTATCATGTGCCATGCCAAAATGTTCTGTGGCTTCGGTGGGTGTCGACAGATTCGAAGAAACCGGCGAGGGTGTTAAAGCGGTAATAGGTATGCCGTTGAGTGGCGAATAATACGATGCGAGATTCGACGCTGTTGTTGCGGTGGTGTGAACTGTTGTATTGGGTGAACAGTATAAAAGATTATTGTTGTAGGTGTAATGAGCAATGCCAGGTGCCTCGATACAATGTTTTTGTGTTGCAGAGACTGCAGTTGCTGTTTCCATGACCAAATCCTGGGAGTGAGATTGACTGGAAGTTGTGTGTGTGCTAATATAATCTGGATTATGTTGCGGCTTAAGACCATCAACAACGTCAAAATGTTCTATTGGACTATGGAGAGAGTTGTACACAGATGCAGTGATTGATGATGGTGTATTGGGAGTTTGTTGTAGATTTGATGGCGATTGATTTATTCTCGATGATGGTGGAGTAAGGGAACTTGTCCAATCTGTAAACAGAACAAATTAAATCTTCACTATCTATATTGCACGTTAACAGCTTTTATTATTTGTTTAAGAACTTCCAATATCTTATTAATATCTAATAATTACATCAAATTAAGTTGCACATTCTATTTTTTATTTGAAATTTGTACAAAACCGTTGGTCTCCAAAGTCTTTAGCACATGTTGGTAAGAAACAGCTGTTTTCGTCGCAATACGTAGGTCGGGAATGAACGCATATTTAGTAAAAAAAAAAACGGGGAAAAAAAGGAAAATATGTTTGGGCATTTTATATAATATATCAACAAGCTAGAAGTGATTTTGGGATTTCAAAAGGGAAACACAAAACAAACCCCGTGGATGAATTTTCCCAGGAGCACTGTACAACTGTCATGCCAAAGTATCATATATTCCTAAACTGGACACTTAGAACAAAATGAGAGAACAGTCAAAAAATTTATCAAGCAGCTTTCCAGGAAATCGGCCAAATCTAAAATGGGCAAAAAACCGTAGTCACTTTCTCTTTTCGTCGCCTTCTGACGTTTTTGCCGATCATTTTTACGTCCGACCTTTTGATTTACTTTTTTGACTTCTGCCTTATTAATTAAAAAATTAAATTAAAAAAAATTAAAATTTTGGCGCTTTCGACATTTTGGCTTACAATTTTTAAAATTGCACATTTCATATGTATGTCTGGGATTGGCGACATCGCTACCAAGAATAGGCCGACATATTTCATTTTCATTTTTCATTTATTTATTCCAATAATGTGATACAAGTGGCCTATTGGCCATTAAAAAGTTTTACATGATTAATACAATCATATGAACTGTAACGTACTTTAAAGTGCAGTGAAGGAAAATGCTCAACAAATTTTCAACGTGCGCAACGGCATGGGCTATTTAATTCAAATTCTATAAAAAAAAGGACAACTTGGTTATTGGCAATACACATTACTTTACTTAAGCTACTTTGGAGGTGTTCAATTGTCAACCAAGGCGAATTCAGTATCAAGTGAACTCTTCCCTACAACAATTTAACAACACAAAAAACCACGTAGTTTGCTATGATACAAACCCAATCTGTCTGAAGATTTCTAAGCAAATTTTGACATTTTGGTTCAAATTGCTGAATTTGGCATCAACAGCTGCAAGGCGAATTGACACAAGGTGGTCTTAATTTGCAACTCTGCGTATTCGCCTTGTATATTTGTTAGTGTAAAATTTCCTGTTGTCAAAATATTTCCTAACGTTTTGGTTGATTTGACAACAGAGAAGCTATGTCAGCTGGTGAATTAAGACCACCTTATGTGAATTCGCCTTGAACAGCTGATAATCAGCCGGGCGGAAAAGGTCACCTGATACTAAATTCGCCTTGTTGTCAACTATTTGTTGCGTATAAAGCCCATAGCACATATGATACCAGAGGTGTCACGAGATGGAAGATAAATGTGTATTCGGACGGTATGGTTCGTACAGTCATCAAATCCTCTTTGCTTTTTCTTCTGCGTGCTTTTATTTTAACTTAATTTCATTTTATACCTTGTGGTCTGATTCGCTGTATGCTTTTTATAAGTGGAAATTTAAAAATTAATATTTTTGTATGAAAATGTTTGAAATTGAATCTGTAATCATTTGGAAACTAGTTTTTATTCAAACAAACTACATATATTTTTCCCTTTTTAACAGCGATCAAATCAGCGGATTTTAGTTTTTTCATGAGTAATTTTCTTCAACTCTGGTAGACTTTGTGCCCATAGTGTCATGGTGTTTGAACACATTGGATAACGGGTCAGTAGAGAATCTTAAGACGTGACTGAACTTATTGCTCAGATTCTTTGTTACTTCATCGGAAGTGTCCCAGAAGATGATAGACCTCATTAGAGCTGTGTCGTTCATGAACGAACGAGTACAATTGAACGAATCAGTGAAATGAACGAAGTGAGCCGGTTACTTTACTGAACTGTTTTAGCTCAGCAGTACTGATAAAAAGTACAATCTCAAAACTGTGGTACAATTGAACGAAATGAACGACCGAGCACACTTGGCTCTTTTTTTGTTTTGTTTGGCTTTTTCTTTGTTCATGTGAGATTTGTTGTCATATTCTTGTTTTCATTTGACTTTTTATATACTTTTAGTAACACTGTGGTCATTATGAAATTAATTAAATTACCATTCATATTTATTAAGTTTTTAGAACATACTAGGTATTAATAGTTTTTTAGCAAAATTGGTTTAGATATTTTAGTTTATTTTCATTGTCATTATTGTGTATAAGTATGTGGCTCTTTTGGCGATATGAATCTTTTTTCATTTCTTTACTTTCAATTCAAAACAAAATACATTGTGCATGTTTCCTTTTTTATGTACAGAATCAACTGCTTGTTTGTTTTCACTTCGTTCTATTTCTTGAAAAGAGCGGATGAACGAAATGAACGAACTCGTTCTTTTTTAGAAAATGAACGAAAATGAGCGGTCACTTGAATGAACGATTTGGCACAAATCTAGACCTCATTGGCCACCACTTATGTGCCAGTAATTGTGCTTAATGATAAAATCTATGCTGTGCACGATATTCAACTCCGGTACCACTAAAATTGAAGATGCAGATAACGACAGTTGGGTTGTTTCCAGTGAGTCTTGTGGATTTTTGTAAATAGGCATCAGCCACATTCGAAGGGAGTTTAAGCGGAACGGATATCCTATGGATATTGGCAAAATTTCAGAGTACAAGAAAATAGTCTTTACTAATTTCGAATATGTTTATTTTGCCGGAGGTGATTCGATCTTTGAAGTGAAAATGGTTTACTTAAAGCATATGAAGTATAGTTTAGCTACAGAAGCTCCTATAAAGGCTGATATTGTAAGTTCTACCTATTTCCAAATAAGACACAGCCCCTGCTCATGGTTATGCAAGGCCGCCGGGCTTGAAAGTTGCTAAAGCTTTTGTAACAATCGTTATATTGATGCACTTTAACCAAACTCTTTACACGTTTATCGTCAATTTGGTGGTCTTTCCGAAAATGTTGCTGGTAAACGTTTAGTTTTGATCGATAATTGGGTTGTACATGGTAACACACTAGTAACTTTTATATATAAAGCAATTCTCTTTGGTTAATTACGTCGTTAGTTGCATTTCACGTTTTTAATCATTTTATTTCTTCAGTGAAAAACACAAAATATAACAAAATTAAATAGAATTCGTCGGTTGGTTTCTGGCTTGCGGCTCAGTATATTCAAAATACATTATGTCTGCAGCAAACCAGAAACCAACCGACGAATTGTTAATTTTTCATGAAAATTTGTGGTGTAATAGAATTTTTTTAATACGATATTGCAAAATTAGAATTTCATAATGTGTACAATAATGCAATTTCAAAGCAGAAAAAATTGCACCAACAAAAATTGCAAGTTTAGACAAGGACTTATTATTGAAATTCAATTCGTCGGTTGGTTTCTGGTTTGCTGCAGACATAATGTATTTTGAATATACTATACCGCAAGCCAGAAACTAACCGTCGAATTGAATACAGTTTTGCCTCTTCAAATATGTATGCCATTGTTTCTGGAACATTTCCTTCGTCTGTGAACTGCTTTAAAAAAATGGTATTTTTTCATAAAGACCTGGTAACTCTCTACTCATGTACCATGGCTCCAGCCAGCGTTACCGTTGTGCGACTAAAGTCGCATTTTGCCCCTTTTTCGAATGCCTTGCCACTTTTTATGCCCCTTAGTTTTAAATCCCCTTTTAGTATCATTTGCATTATTTTGTGCCCCTTTTTGCCCCTTTTTTGGTCAAAGTCAACTTTAATTTATTTTTTTTTACAACAAATGTACGCACATTTTGTACAGATTCTACCACATTCGACAACAAGATTTTATTTCCTATGTGTATATATGAAAAAATTATTTTTTTTTTGGGAAATTGACAGTATGGCGGAATATTATTTTCTGTGGGAGTATATGGTGTTAAAAAGCCTTGGTATGAATATTTTCATTTATTTAAGATTTTTAAATATGAAATTACATACAGTGATTCATAGATAATTCTAACTGTATTTTCCGCAACCAAATTTGATTTGAAAGCCAAATTTCATAAAATACATAATTTTAAAAGGTAAAAAACTTCATTCTAATTGCTATCATCAAGTAATGCTTTTGATTTAAGTTCCCATGAAATTAGTTTATCATGTGACCCTATTATCTTGGAAAAACCAGTAAAAAAGAAAAAAGCAATACGAAAGTATTCCAATGATTACAAGAGTCGGTATAAGTGGGTTCATATGGATGCAGATACCAAAAAACCCATTTGTGTTTTCTGCAATCAGTTGCTCATCTGCCGAATGAATCATTGAATGTCATGTTAAAACAGCCACACACGTGGCCAATTCCAAAAAGCAAATGATGTAAAAATATCCAAGCTTTTACCACAAAAAATACCGATTTTCGGAAGAAAGTTGATATTGCTGAAATGAAGCTTGTTTTAAGGATGATAGGATGAACCCGTTTAAGCAAATGGACAAATTGGCCAAATTAAATGTAAAAATATATCCAGATTCGCCAGTTGCAAAATCTGCGAGTTACAACTTATTTCTTTATCTATATAAAGTAAAATTAAAAAAAACATATAAAGCATAAACATAAATAAGTACTCGTATTACTAAAAAATTATCAAATAGACTAAAAGTAGACACTTTTCAGTCCATGCTGTCTGCTTTGAATTTATTTCAAGACGATTTGGAAGAATGGATTCCAAGTAAAAAACTTATTAATAAACACAAATGTACAATTTCAAAAGAAAGAGTATTTTAGGTATTTAATAACTATGCATAATGCCTAAAAAGAATAATATTATCCTCTTCAGAATCGAATTTTCAATTTTTATCAAAACTTTATATGGTTAAATACATTTTTTGAATTATGCTGGTTTTTAAGTAAATAAGTGATATAGACCATGTCCCAAAAATTATAAAAAATGTATTTATGTATGTATTCTTTAATTTTTTGTATGTCTTAAGAACTGGGGCCAATTACTGCATTCTATACTTTTATACTAGTCCTATTTGCAAATAGAAGTACATATTAAGACTGTGAGTCAAATAAGCAATTATAAAACTTAAAATTTCTTTTTCTGTATACATACATCGCATCCCCAGCAATAAGTAATTGTTCTCGTGAATTAGTAAGTTAGAAGTTTTACCTGCAAATGACACGTGCCTACAAACGTAGTATATGAGTTCTCATAAAATTAAGGTTTTTGTACTTCTTAAACATGAGAAGTTGTTGGTGTTTGTTTTAAATAAAAAAAAATATATATGCTTGTTTCTTTAATTTTTCTTGATTTTGAAGTTGCCTCTTTTTTTCTTTGAAATCCCCTTTTTGTGCCACTTTTTTTTTGAAAATCCCCTTTTTATGCCCCTTTTTGAAATTTTTCAACGGTAACGCTGGCTCCAGCCAAGGCAAATACATTTCCAGGTAATATCAGGATTACAAAAACAATGAAAAAATACAACAATGAAAAAAACAACATGGGTTTTAGTTCATCCAAAACTTCAAAAATAAAATTTGTTTAACACAATAATAATAAAATTGATTCACATAAATTTGAATTCACTAACAAAATTTGCAACGTTTAGCACTTCTCACAATTTTTTAATAGTTATTTTCATGTTTTTAAATTTGTTTTCACAGAATTTATTTTAATAAAATATTTTTCATACTGAAATTTTTTGGCATTGATAAGTGAAAAATTTACAAATTGAATTAATAAAAAAATATAAATTCTTTTCAAAATATGTTCATATATATAAAAACAGTTTTTCAACCGAAATATATTAAAAAAATTAAATTAATCCGCGGCTAATTTCCAGCCGAAAATAAGCGGCAGCTTTTCAAGCTATTCTGCGGGTCTATCAGTCGATGCTGTTCTCTGTATTTTTCTTTCTTGTTGTGTATGTTTTGTGGTTGTGTAATATCCCTTTCCCGGTATTGGTTTCGGTCTTATAATTTAACAACATAACTTTCTAATAAAGCAACAACAGTTAATGGAATACCAGAAACAATTGTGTCGTTATAATCGCGCGCTTCCGTGATCGGCTTCGGTCGTATGGTTTAACTCATGGCACAAGTAATTGTATGAACTCTAAAAAAAAACATTAAAACAAATGCAAAGTGTTCGCGCGCTTAAAGAAGACTAATAACTATTCCGGCATGATAATCGTGTGCTTGCTGTGACAAATTTATGATACTGATTTGAAAAACAAGTTCAATATCCTTATCGTATAATTTGCAGTTTCCTTGCTTCTTTTCGGTCGTTTGGTTTAACAAAGCACCTATTAACTAATCGTTGAAACAAAGCGTGAGTTTTATGCCAGTGCTAGCACTCATGTGCTCGCGAGCAACTAGAATCCTTGGTAGTAAGATTCTTTCATCTTAAAAAAATACTGATGGAACCGACAAGTTAGTTATATTTCATGTAATTCGACATCATACGCATACTCTATGGAGTTATTCAAATTCGCAGCATCTTATCAGGTAAGCTCATGAAAAATTAGGAAATATTTAATTATGCGTACGTCGCAGTAATTTGCCAGGTGAGACACTCCATATATATGTAGATATTATTGTATAAGCCTTTATTAAGGTAAATTCTTTCATGTTGTCCGGACAAAATGAGAAACTCACAGCATCCTGTTTGGGCTATCTATAAAATCTTATAGCACATCATTGATATGTTTATCATATTACGTTTTTAAAACTTTCTTGCATCAGTTTTTTTTTTTGTTAAGATTTTACTTCCACATCTGAAAACACTCTACTGGTAGGAGCGAAAAAGTACATCGCGCTTTCTCTATCCTTTCTTATATGAATTCTTATCTTATAAGGGATGTTCTTATATCCGTTATTAAATTTTAGATCTGTAAAAACTAGAGTTGTGCTCGTGAGTGTGGCTCTCGCGATCATGGTCATAAATTATAAATTAAATATCTTCAACCACGATATACATACATACATACATATTAAAATAAATATGAACATAGAAATAATCAATATTTTTTCCAATTAGTTTTTAAATGTCGTGCAGCATGTTTTTAAGTTTGGCTGTAGTTTAATATCTCAGTTCCTCTATAACCAAGGGAAGTTCCTTACAAGTTTGATAAAAAAAAATGAATTGTAATGCAGCTGCGCCGGTTGGCATAGTAATAAAAAGTTTTTAATTTCGAATTACTATGCTACTATTTCAACACCACTGTATTTCGGACAAAATTAGTCTGAGCTTAATAAGTACATGTTCTTTATTTTGTAGATTTTATATTATTTTTGTTATTATATTACAAGATAAAATAAATGTTAAATATTGCCAACGGAAAGTTGCTTGAAAAATTACCAATTTGAATTTCAGCACATAGTTTTTACAACAGTTCCCATCGGAATCTGTACGTATCTGAAATTCAGTTGTCAACTACTTTGATGCGTTGTAGTTAGAGATGCTAATCGGGACAGGTTTTTTGAAATCCAGGGCCTCTGGATTTAGTGAGGGAGTCTCAAAATCCCGAACCGGGATCCCGGGATTTTCGGAACTTACAAAATCCCGATAAAATTTTGCACAAATGTGCGTCTTTATAGTAATTATAATATTTTAATTTAACAATTAATTTTTTTTGCATATTTTAAAGGCACTTATGTTTATAATTCAGACATTTAATTGCAAATTTTAATTGAAAAGTGCAATGTATGTAAACATTTTTCCTAGAAAAGAAAACGCCATATATCTGTGGCAATAAATAATAATGGCTTAAGTCAAAATGTCTTGTTTCGAGATATTAAGGGTTTTGTCTAAATTGTGTTGAGTTTTTATATAAAATGTTTAGCCACCGAAAAAGATGCACATTTACTTGGAACAAAACTGTTAATTTTATAAAAAAAAGAAAACGTTTTATTAGTTTATTTATATTCGTTGTTATTAGTTAAGATGTTATGAAAAAATCCATTGGCAGAAAAATAAAAACTAAAGTGAACTTAAGCTATTATATTGAAATGAAAATAATTTTTTTTGATAGTAAGTCGCTTTAGATTAAATTGAAAATTGCGGAAAACCTGAGATAATGTATAGATATTTTTTAAATAAGTTTTTAAATTAAATTAAAGTTAAATACAAGTTTTTTTCTTATGAGGAATATTTTGAATGGGCTGTAAGTTATTGAACTTAAATGTATACAAGTTTTAATGCTCAAACATTTCAATATTAATAAAACTACCTTAAAAAAGATTAAGTTGAGGTAGGATGTTATGGCTTATGTATTATTTTCCATGAAGACTTAAGCTAAAATATAAATGCGTATAGTTTTAATATTGATGACATTTTAAAATTGAAATTTAGCTGACTGATAGATCTTGAAGAAGAGAATAAGAATATGTAATAAAATGAAAAAGCACTTATGTCAACTTAATCAAAGTAAATTTTTTATTTTAACAAGGAGTTTCTTATAATTTTTAATATAGAAGATGACCGCCAAAAACATTATTTATGCTAAAAACCGGGATTCAGATAATCCCGAAAATACAGGGCTTCGGGATTTGCTTAGTCCCGAAAATCCCGGGATTTCCGGGCTCGGGATTTCCCGTTTAGCATCTCTACTTGTAGTAAAGCATCTCTTTGTATCGTCGTTATTAAGATAAAAGTGAGATCAGAAGATTCCGAGTTATATGCGCGTAGAGAAGCCTACATTATTGTAACATCACATTATATTTGTTTTAACTTCTGTTATAAGAACAATTTTAAGAAGTTTCGATTTTCTGCAATAAATTTTGAACTTATTTTATGTATATATGCTGACGAAGAGGGGTTTGGCCACAGTGGAGTTTATAAATCATAGTTTTTGATGAATACTTTAAAAATTTCAAGAAAATGTGAAACTATCCAATATGCAAATTTCGTTTTCCAGATTCGTTATCTTTGCACCCTAATTTATCCGATATGCCTCGTTTCAAAATGCTTAAATGCTCATATACGCTAGATAACTCAATAAGAAATATTTTAAGCCTGGCACTTTTAGGAATACGCCGACTTTAAATTCTCAATTGACGGGTCTTTGCGCTTTTCTGAAAAGCACAAATTTGCATATTGGATAGTTTAAAATGGTTGGGACGATATGTACATATCGCTCCTTTATTGAAACGTAGTCATAACTAAAAAAAACTAGTTCGCCAGAAAACGAGTTTAAAGTTTTCAATTTACGCACAACTTAATGGAAAAATAAAATTTAATTTTTCTCTCAAGAGCTGAGTAAACAAGATATTTGTATGAAATTTTTACACCCCTAATGGTTGCAAGCGATAAGCATGTTCCAAGAAAATCTTTGTATTAAAAAAATATTGAAATGTATGACCGATTTGACTTCGATAGGTACGCCCTAGGGGCAGTTAGAGCCCTGCGAGTAAATTGTATAAAAATGTCCCCTTTTAAGGAGAGGAGCTAGGCGGTCGGTGTGTTTAAAAAAGATGTTCGGCGGGGAAAATAAATGGGTGCTGGTCATATATTTGACCCTTGTAGCGCTGACCCCGGGAAAGTTATATGATTTTTTGCACATTTTTTTGCTTTTACCCTCAACTTTGAGCACGATGAGGCTACCTTTGCCCCCATCTGACCGCCACCATTTTTTTGGCTCAAATATTTTTTTCTGAGCCTCACAAAATAAGGGGTCCTTTTATGTCGAAATCGAAAAGTCGTCCACTATGCCATACCTAATGTACATATTTATAACAACAGTGCTATTTCAATTCCGAACTATGGACAATGCTGCGAATTGAATAGTTTTCATCAATGCGGTCATACATTAATGCTCCGGAAGTTAGCAGTTTTTTTTTTTGGAATGCTGGTGTGTTGTACCTCCATTTCGAAATAAAATTGGGATATTTTTGACTTATTTCATATTTGCAACAAAGACAATATAGCTTTCATTCATTTACTAAAGCTGCGTTGAAAACATTTGTTAATAATGACCAATATAACTTTTTCCCCGAAGCGGAATATAGTAATTGTTCATATACTTTCATACTTTTATATGCAAACGTTTTTATTGAGAGTAAATTCTTTACATTACTCAGTATTTACTCAGTTACTGGATTTTGTTGGATAAGTACTCGAACACACCTTTTATTTCACAATAGTTTTTTTAAATACGTGTAACATTTGTAAGAATGAAAGAAAAAATAAAAATACATAATTCTGGGAGAGATTAAAAACGTTTACAGACACTTGCCAATTATTCGACTAAAAGTTAGTTATAAATAGGATATTATCGGACGTATAAAAAAAAGCTTTTCATTATTACAAACTGGATTTAGTTTACCATGGAAATTTACCTGCAGCAGGTGGGTAAACGTGACTTTAACTTATCGCTCACTTTAGGTTAAACTAAAAGTTTACAAATGATTAACTTTTCATACGTCCGATAAAATCCTACTTTTAACTAACTTTAAGTTTTATTAATGGCCCTAAGTGTTTAAAGCTTTTGCACCCTCTAGAACTTCCCTGTAAGCAGAATTAGCAAGTGGAATTATGGAAAATAAGCAATTGGAAAGAATGGTATTTCTATGATTATTTGTTTCTTTTCTATATTTTCATATGCAAATCAATGGAGCTATCATTACTTTCCTCTATTGCCATTTTTTCCCCTGAAACCATAAAGGACTCAATTACTTTTCAACATTGCCTGCCATCCGTAATAAATACATGCATGCATACACATTTGCACACCATAATGAAAGGATGAAGCACAGGACATTGTATAATCCATATTTAAAGTGAATATACACAAAAACATATAAATATGTATTTATGCATGTATGTATTTGTGCAAATGACAGCAGTAGGCTTTATATATAGTATACTTTTTTATATTTTTCATCATTAGTCTATATTAGGTCTGTTCATTTACTTTCCCAGCAGAAACTAGTAACGAGAGAGTAAAGCAGAAATTTATAAAATTACTCTCCCAAATATGAAAAAGTAAATGAACGCTTTTCTTGTAAAAACTTGCAAGACAATTTTATTCATATTAGAACCATGGATGGAAATCATGATACAATTGTACTTTTTCTGATGTATTTTGTTTGACAATATTTTAAATTGCAATTTTTTTTTAGAAATTGACATTTAAGATGAAATTCTTTACACAGTTTCATGTATTTTTACATTTTTCATAGTTTTTTAATTTTATTCAATAACAAATACAAAAATGTCACTTTCCATCTCTGATCATACATGAGAAACAAACAAAATTATTTGCCATTAAAATTGAATTTATGTGTCTTAATAAAAGAAAAACAATAGCCCAATTCACAATCTTGTGCAAATGGTCTTGCATCGTAGCATGTGCAAAGTGGTATAGTATATTGATACTCACCACTAAGAATTGTTAAATGGTGAGTATCAATATACCATACCGTTTTGCAGATGCTACGATGCAAGACCATTTGCACAAGATTGTGAATTGGGCTAATAAATTAAGAAAGCATGCTTTCTTTTTGCATACGTATACATGTTTTTTCAACAAAAAAATTTAACATTTTTCAATTTTCCTTTTTCAAATATTTTTTAAATAATTAATTTGACAACAAAACACTCAACAGGTGGTTGGATAATTCTTGCAAGTAAAAATTTTACTTGGAATAATTTGTAGGAATTTTTTTGTCTCTCAATTTTTTACGCTCTTTCGACGCTCTCTCGTTGCAAATTTTTTGGGTTAATGAACACTTTCCAGTAACAATTGTTACAAATTCGTAAAAATTTTTAGTAAATGAACACAACTATTATTGTTGCCAAGTCAAACTCGTATAAGAGGCAAATTATATACCTAGTATTCTTTCATTTTACAGTGCAGGCTACATCACTTCTATTTCGACAAACACAAAGTACAATATTTACAATACTATCTATCACTTTATAATTTCATACCTATCAAAATTATTATTAATAATATTTTGCGAATCTAAATAAGAGGTTTGGGATTAAAATTTGAAATAACTTTTATATACGTACATATCATTACCTTATAATAGAAAGGACCTAACTCACTATTTTTTTTAAATCGAAATTTTTAAAATTTTTCCATACATTAGATGGTCTATCGAAATATACAAAAAACTCGATAAAAAAAATAAGCCAGGGCCTTTTTATATTAAGGTAACGATATGTATGTATGTATGTTTATTTTGTCAGTTGTGTAAGTTGCGCAAGTCTACCTACCCCGATTACAAAGTGTTTACCATCGAAAGTGCTGCCACAAATTTTATTATACGAGGGCAGGTCAACAAGTCTGAAATGGTAATTGAAATTGTAATACTGCTCCAGTCAACAGGCAACTTTCAGTTGAACTAGCTGCGCCAGTTAATTTGTGTTTGCAGACGTACGTTTTGAGAACAACATGAAGAAAAACTGAATTTCGTGTGCTCATTAAGCATTATTTTTTGCGAAAAAAAACATCACTGGCTAAGCTTGATAAATACATGGGGATTCTTCACCATACATTTCAATGGTAAAAGAGTTGTTTACTTTATGACGATTGAAAAAATTCACGATGTCGTTTTAGCCGATTGATTGGAAATTGAAAGTGAGAGAGATTATGGAAGCCATAGGCATCTCACATGGTTTAGTGGTTTAATTTTTGAATGATCACAAGATTGGTGTAATATTTGTACACATGTGCAGTTTCCATGGCATAAATCCAGGAATTGGGCTACGAATTGCTCCCTAATTCGCCAGGGTGACCCTTTGGGTGATTGGTAGCCATGCTAGACTCTCAGTCCAGAGGTCGTAAGTTCGATTCCCGCCGTAGACCCGCAGACAAGCTAATCGCTTCACGCGTTGTGTTGTGTTTGTTTACCAAAAAAAAATATTCTCCAAATTTAGCCCCGAGTGACTATTTTTTTTTAAAGAGAAGTAACACTCAGGCAATTAATGCCTACTACTATTACTAGGTGTTACCTTCTTTAGGTAAGGGATAGTGATAGAGAAGACAGGTGGTGAAGGGAGAGATAGAAGAAAGCTTCATTCTTTTACAACTCTGCTTTTTTTTGTTTGTTTTTTTTGCACGTTTTTGATAATGCAGTGTTGCTGCGCCATCTGGTGTCAAATGAGGCGTATTAAATTTTAGAAGCTGTGTTTTGTAGCCATTTAAATGATTATTTTACTTCGCCGATGATTTTGCTACACAACGAAGGAGGGCGCTCTGATGTCACACTAGGACTAGTATCTGCTGAAGTTGGTATAGTTCAGTGACCAGTGACTATGCCTTCATCATTTGAACTTTCCTAAAACAACTGATACAAAGGGACACTAATGCACATCAGAAAAATGCATGGTGTTGTTATTCAATGACTGCTGGATACAGGGATTGAACCCAGGACCTTCGGTTTTGTAGTCAACGTGCTAACTACTTCAGCCAACGCCACCCTCCTGTTCCCAAACTCGAAGAAATGGCTCGGTGGAAAGAGATTTGACTCCAATGACGACATCATCGCACAAACAAATTCCTACTTTTTATAACCTCGACAAATCATATTTTTCGAAAGGGATAAAAAAATTGGGGAAACTAACAAACTAGGTTAGGTTAGGAAGGGTGGTGCCAAAAACGCACTTCCACTCGGAGACCCAATTGGGTCCATTGTGATTCCCTTATATTGCCCATTAAAAGTAATATTTACCCCTAATTTGTACCCAGAAGTGAACCTATTATCCGTAATTAAGCCATTGAATACCCATGATGAAGCCCTTAATATCCTCCAGTTTACATTTCCCGATAACATTATCAGCTCAGCCATCTAAGCCTATGACATTGCAGCTCCGGGCTGTGACAGATAATATTTTCAATGGTTTCTTGTTCCTCTTCTCATCCCCGCACGTCCTACAGAAATCTGGAGTGCCAATTTCACAAATGCTGGTTCTTCCTCTGACCGAGCAGTGACCAGCCAATGCGCCTATCACGATTCTTATCGCCTTCCTATTCATGTCCAGTATCAGTTTGGATCTTCCTGAGTTAAGTTTTGGCCACATAGCCCTCGAAACTCTGCAATCGTCCCTAGTTCGTCATGAACTGTTGGTCCTCTTTTCTACCCAGTTACTGAGTTGCCTATCGCCAATTTCACCGATCTGTAACACATTCCTTCATATAACGCCGAACCTATTCCTGCCAGCTCATCGGCAATTTAATTTCCCTCAACACTGCTGTGGGCAGGAACCCAACATATTTATATTTGTCCATACGCAAGTTGAGGGCTCTCGTGCAGTCACTAACAAGTTTCGATTTGACATTGAGCCCCTTCAAAGCTTAGCGCTGCCTGGCTATCGACGTAGAATGTTATCTTCTCACCTTAACCTACATTCCTGGCCACCAGTTCCGTGGCCCAACGTTGGACTAAGTGTATAGAACCCAAAGGATACTAGATATGTTGAAAAATAAAATAATTTTTATAAAAAACCTGTGTTTCCTCAAAAAGTCACGGACTTATTGACCCACCCTCGTATGTAAATTTAAAATTATATGCGTACATTTAAGAATGCTGGTTGAGGTCTACTGATGAGATGGCATTAGCACCATCTAGACAAGCTCAACCAACGACAAACATAAATTCGTCATAAATCTTCAGAAATAATATGGAAAACTGAAGAAATGTGGTGCATAGTGAGCAGGGACAATAATTTCCATATCTATTACTTAAAACTCTTAACAAATTAAGATATGCAAATAAATCTTTAAATAAAATTTTTTTTCTGAGTTTCCATATTGCAAATGGCAAGAAAATATTTTAATAAAATGCAAGATATGCAAGTAAGCCCTTTTCCAGTCTCAAATACTCATATGTACTAGACATAGACAAAGCGTGCACTTTTTCGTTCTATAACTGCAAATCCCAAAACAAAATCTAGTCGTAATTATATCGAATAAAATGATTATTAAAACATATGAGACTTCAACAAAAAAACTTGCGAGCCAGAATCTACATCTGAGTCGAACTTCGCAATAAGTGCACACCAGGATATATTAAAAAACCAGGACAAAAGAAGAAAAATGTCTAAACGCATTGAAAACAAAATTCGTTTGAAGAAAAAAGAATAATAACTGCCTGTTTCACGATGTCGACAAGAAATTTTCGTTCGCTTATTTATATTGAAAGCAAAAACAAAATAAGAATATTTGTTTTTGTTTTCAATATAAATAAGCGAACGAAAATTTCTTGTCGACATCGTGAAACAGGCAGTAAATGAACAAATAAAAATAAGACATAACATTAGAACCATTGAAACATTTTTACACAAAAGAAAACAGTAGCTCGATGAAAACAACCAACATGACAACAAAAATAAAACAAGGTAGAGGGTGCGACACCGTTAGGACAGGTAGCGAAACGCACACAATGGCGAGAGAGATACACACAAAGATATCAAGACAAATATACAAGGCGTATTCGCCTTGTATATTTGTTAGTGTAAAATTTCCTGCTGTCAGAATATTTTCTAACGCTTTCTTTGATTTGACAGCAGAGAAGTTATGTCAGCTGATGAATTAAGATCACCTTATGTGAATTCGCCTTGGATCAAGAGATATAATGTGCAGCGTGACCCACGGTTGGCAAAATTGGTACAATTGTACTTTTGTACTCGGAAAGTACAAAAAAAAAGTAAGGAATCTCCCAATTTTACTCAGCATTTATTTTCAAACGATTGCATATGTATACTTTCACTTTTTAAAAATGAAACTCACATTCTTCTCACTTGAAAACAGTGTTGTAAAAGCAAAACTCAGCGAGAAAATAAAAAAAAAATGTGAACTCATCCATTTCCAAATAATTTTTCTTCTAAATTCGGATGCTAGAGCATATGATATTAATTTGTATATTTAAAATTTCAACTTAAACAGGTGTAGCATCCCAACTTAAAAGCAAATTTGTGAAAACGATTCTGCAGTCAGAAAAAGTTTGATTATTTTAATAAAAATATATAATTTGAACTAACACAATCTTTAAGTACAATTACACATAACCTTTGGAGGATCTAATCAAATCCAAGGTCTAACCTGTCCACCGAAGCTTGCGAATTATCTTCTGAACGCTCTTGTATAGATATTAGTCCATTATTTATTTGGCATCTGGCATTCGATTTATCAGTTACCGGTTGTTTTGCTTTTTTAGTAGACAATTTTATTTTGACGCATTCATTCAAATCATCAATCATCATCATATGTATATAAAACGTAAAAAAATATTGCCAAGTAAACAGATTGTGTACAACGGAGATGGCACACAAAAGAAGATTTATCTGAAATTGGTAATATATATTCACCCGTATTGCGTATGTCGGGTCAAATATTCCCCTGCGAGGCCTTTGTACATACTAAATTAAAGGAAACGTGTATAAGTTTTCTTTAATCCAGAACAAAACTCTCGTAGACGAATATTCGACACGACATACGCAATACGGCTGATTGTATCAGTAGTAGTAGAAGTACATTAAATAAGCGGTTAAAATTTGATAGGCGTAACGCCGCCCTTTTTGAAAAATGGAAGATAGTGGCATTTCAAGGGCCCAACGCGTTTGCAAAGCTTCGAAAAAATCAGTTGGATAGAAGCTTATGCATGCTTTCAAACTAAAACTTTCAAAAATGCAAGATTTTGTCATTACAGAAGCTTAAAATGTGTGCAAAGTTGCGCAAAAATCGGTTAGACTAAAATACTTGAAATACAAGGCTAAAATCTTGTGGGCGTGATTACGCCCATTACAAGATCCTCAGATGTGTGCAAAGTTACGGAAGAAATGGTTGGATAGAAGGTATATAAAATACAAGAGTAAAATTTGATGGAAGTGGTTCCGCCCACTTATTAAGATACTACATTGTGTTATTTCACGAGGCCAAAATGTGATAAAGAATTGTAAAAATTAGTTGGGTATAAGGACATGAAACACAAGGTGAAAATTTTATGAGCCTGGTCACGCCAACTTTTTACAACGCTAAATTAGAGCACCAGATAATTGAAATGTATGCGCACTATGACGTCACATCAGCATCTTTAATTGAAAAAAAAACAAAAATCAATATAGTATTAAATTTTACTTAATTAAATTTTTAAACAAAAGTTTAATTAGCTCAAATAAGTTTTTAATTGATTATTTGTATTTTGTTTTCCAATTAAAGGTTTTATTCTGGAATATTTTTTTTCTATGTTGTACATCACTCTCTAATTACACCGTAACTGTCCCATAATATTAGTGAGCAAGTCAGTGAATCACTGAATCAGTGTGTCTTAAAATATATCCTTATGTAGGGTAATTTTTTAAGAGCTTCCAAATTTGATTAATAAAATCACATATAATTTAGAGAAATGTATGAAATATTTATTTCAGTTAGTAGAACGATCTACATATCTATATAATTCAATGTTTTAAGATGATTGCATATAAATGTTGACCGCGGCTATGACCCAAATGGTTCATACCCTGGCTCCGGTATCTTTTGTACTTTTGGCCAGTATCTCACTAATGAATTCTTGAATATTGGCTTCCAGTGCGTCAACCGTTGCGGGTTTGTCCCTCTAGACAAGAACCTTAAAATAGCCTCACAAAAAATAGTCTAGACCGGCCCCAAACGTGAAATAAACTGTTCACCGAACTCGCCACTGTTTCGGGTACTGTATGGCATGTGGTGCCGTCTCGCTGAAACCACATTTCAGCCAAGTCCAGCGCTTCCATTTTGGACAAAAAACATTTGTCCAATTGTTGCGAACGGTGCCGAATCGATAATTCACAGTCATCAACAACACTGGCGCATACAGCTGCGATATTTTTCTCTGTCCGCACTCTACCTAATAATATGATTTTGGTGCGAAATTTAGTCACGAGATTCCGAATAGTCGCCTCAGAAGGTCGCCCAAACTAGTCATAAAATGGAAAAAGTGCACGATGCACTTTCTTAATCGAGCATGCATTTCGATAATAAAATTTTATAATCTGCATGCGTTGTTCATTTGTAAGTCGATTCATGGTTAAATTATTGACCAAACTGAACGTCTTTAACAGTAACATGATACAAAAGTTATGAGTGCGGTAAAAACAGGACGTATACGCAGCGAGAACTAGAAGGAGTAAGGATGCCTTTTAGAAGGCCTCTGTACGCCTTATTTTGGATGTAGAAGGCCTGCTCGCTCCATTCCATACTCATATCTTTTTTACATGTGTTGTCATTGCGGAGCAGGCCTTCTGTTCTTGCTTCTTTCGCCAGAGATTCTGAAAGGCCTTCAAATTAATGGATTTTGCTTTTGCTAAAAAAATAGTACAAAACTTGTTACTCCTTCTCTTCTCCCTTCTCATAGAAGGGAGTGTGGAATGTGTATCGTATCTTTTATGCGAAAGAGTCCTTTAATAAGGCTGGGTATTTTCGTGTAAATACATATACATAGATACATACATATGCACTGTATACAATGTCAGGAACTTGGCCGCACTAACTACTTTCCCCTTAAATATTTATTTCTAGTGTATTAAACTAACAAATCTATAGGTCTAATTTTTGTTGATATTTATTTATGCCAGCTCAAGAAACAGTATATCTTAAAACATATTTTAAAACTAATACAAACTAATACTAATACAAACATGAGACTCACGCTCGTGAGTGAAAAATAACTCATGCTAACCATCTCCAATAGGAACCCAAATTAAAAACCACTTATGTAGATTGATTCTAAGCGTAGTCATGGCTGAAGTGTATAACAAATTTGTACTGAGACTGACCTTCTCAAATCAAGTGAAATTATTAAAACATTTACAAATCTTTGATAGTACTTTTTCAATTATGTTTTGACATGTAAATTTATGACCTTTTCCAAATTGTTTTAATACATTTTATTGTTCCTTTACACAAATGAATTCAAAGCAAACATCATTTTTATTTTTATGGCTTGTGTGTTGAAAGAATATGCATACATTCGAGTATGTACTCTAAGAATTCTTAATTAAGAACGAACATTTAATTTATTTTAGTGGTATTTTAACAAGGATTTATTATGCATAAACATAACAACTATAGAACGATATTCATTAATAGGCAGATTTTGTAAAAAAATTCATTTCAAAACGTTTCAAAGTTGTATGAAAAATAACGAAAATTCGTTTCAAAAAAAAATTTTTTCCATACAAATCTCAAAACGAAAAAATCGTTTGAATTTACAAAATCTACCCTTAAGTAATGTATGTATGTATATAAAGTTATTTTTTCATATGGGGTTTTCAAAGAAGTTTTTACAAGTTAAAGAGAAACAGTTCACACAGGAATAAGTTTATTTAAATTATTCTAAGTATGATAAAAAGAGAAACCAAAAATATGCGATAATGAATGTCAATGCAAAAACTCTAGAATTTTAAAACTTTACCTAAAAAACAGGATATTAAAAAAGCCATATCCTGTTTTGTCACTGTTGGAATATCGGAACGAAAACAAAACATAAATATATTTATAAAAAAACCTTATTGCTTTCAAGAAATGGTATCATAATTAACGAATCATCTGCTCAAATCTTAGCGACCAATTAGCTTAAAATTCTGTTTACAGGGTTTTACAATAAGATGTTTAATTTTCAATAGCCTGCCATTTTAGCAGTTGTTGTAACTCAACAACTTGACAGATGACAAGTAAAAACTAGGCCATTAATAAAATAAAAATTGAACGATATACGCTGAAACAACGCATTTAAAGTGAAATTTTTGCGGTCACAGTTGGCAAAACTAAAGCAACCACCTTCTCGGCCAGTAATTGTGAAACTGGTGGAAAAATTGCAACTGTTGGGATAAGCAAGTGATGTCAAGAATTCAAATCGTGCACGTCGCTCAACAACATGTGAGAATATTGCTGTTGCAGACCATAGAGTTGAGAAAAACCCAGGTTTAAAAGTTTTTTAAGTTCAGTTAACACAAGCAATCACTTCAACCCGCATTCAACAACGTCGTGTTTTTGAAATTCATCAAACTCGGATTTTCATTGAAAATCGTCTTAAGTGAGGAGATCCACCAAAAATTATGATTGAAAAGCCTCTCTTGGTGTAGTTTTTGGCCTGGCGGAGTCATTGGACCATAATTTTTCCAAAATGAGGCCACAGCACATCAGAAAAATACGTGGTGCTGCTATTTTTTTAATGGCTGTCGGAACCGGGCTCAAACCCAGGACCTTCGGTTTTGTACTCGTAGTTCACTTGCTAACTACTTCAGCCAACGCCAACCACCGATTTCAGCGGATAGTAATACTCATATAACATCAGAGCGCCCTCCTTCGCCGGCATTGTGTAGCAGAATCATCGGCGAAGTAAAGTAAACAATAAAATGGCTACTAAACATAGCTTCGAAATTTAATACGCCTCATTGACACCAGAGGCGCTGCAACAAAGCATTATTAAAAACGTGCAAAAACAAGCAGAGCTGTAAAAGAATGAAGCTCTCCTCTATCTCTTCCTTCACCACCAGTCTTCTCTATCACTATCCCTTTCCTAAAGGAGGTAACACTTATGTTTTTAAAAATTAAAATTTTTTCATTATAAAACGTGGTGTTTGAAATTAAGAAAAAGTTTGCCATTCTTTAAAACAATTGCTTCAGCATACCGCGATCCAACAATTTTCGACTTCAATTTCAGTTTGTAGCAAAAAAATATAAAGGAACAAGTTGGTTTATTTTTAAGTCCCAGTTCACATTAGTCGAAGTCTTATTGCTACGCTTATCACTTTTTCTTTTTTGAACTTTCATCGGCGTCCACACAATTCAAGTCTTATTTTTCAGCTGCGTAGTTTTGTGTATGCATGTGTGCTTTTTTAACGTTACGAATGGGAAAGCTAAACGTATTGACAGTACATGAAGCTGATCACTCGTTTCTTTTCCCTCGTCTCTCTCTCTCTCTCTCCTACAAACTAATCAGCTTAGCAATAAGACTTGTATTGTGTAAACTAGGACTAACCAACTGAACATTAAACAAAGTTGGAATATGAAATCTATGCGTTTTCTATCACACCACAAAGTTTTCTACGTTTTCAGCTTACGATTTCATTTCAAATCGAACCGATTTCCATCACATAACTGTATATAAAAGATTAGTGAATTAGCTACGGTCTGCTTAAAAAGGTGTGTGAATTGGCTACAGTGCAACGGTTTGGTTGTAGTTTTGGAAACGTTTCAGTTAATGGGTTTTGTTTTGGATAAAAAATCTTGATAAATGTAAAATAAAACTTGATATAAACGGTATAGATTTTCATTAAAAAGCAGCTAGATTTTGTGCAGGTGTAAATATCCTACAAATCATTTTCTTCAAAAAATTGTTGTTGTCTTTGATAAGTCCTAGTTTACACAATGCAAGTCTTATTGCTAAGGTAGGAATTAATAATAATAATAATAAATTAACGAACGGAAGAATATGCACACATACCCCAGCAAATTACAACTCTGTGCAACAAAAATTACATACATTTCGGGAGAATTACATACATATATGTATTTTTGCGATTTGGCATTAAAAAATAAATTAACATAAAACGAAAACTATCACAGCAGCAGAATAAGTGCTGCCGCTTTAATATACAGTGAACCCTCTCATAACAGGACACTCACGGCCGTGGTATTTTTGTCCGGTTATTTGAGGTGTCCGCTTATGAGAGAGGTAACTACATATTCTTTTATTTTAATTCTGGATATACAAAACTTGTCCATTTATAAGAGGGGTCCGGTTATGAGAGGTGTCCGTTATAAGAGGTTTCACTGTATACATCATTTTAAAAAAGAATACTCACCTTTCTTAACCTTTGCTGTTCCAATAACACCAAACTGCTTTTGAATGTGATGATTTTGCACCGATAACACTTCCATTTTCATTAGGAATGATGTAAAGATGTGATCCAAACCGATCAAAACGTTGCTGCTGCTTCGCGACGATGCTGGAGCAGATGACGATAAATTCGTTGTTACTGTGGCGCTGGTACGGGTGGAAGCCAATGGTGTGTGCGTTAGAAAGCTGGTGTCAGCAGGGCTGCTCGCAGACTGTGCGACAGTGATACTCGCGGTGGGTGGCAAAGCTTGTGCTGAAGCTAATGAAAATGTTGTGGTATTAACAGGACGGCAATTAGCACTACAGCAGGGATTTATGTTAACGCGACATTTGTCTATGGTTGTTGCTTCAAGAGCAGCTTCAAGTGAGGGGCTTGGTGGCAACGTGTTGACAGTTAGTTTTACTTAAACAAGCTTTGATTTTTTTTTGCAAGCGAAAGCTTGTATGAAAAATTAAAATTTAACTATGTATTGTAAAATATTACAATAAAATTTAATTTTAAAAATTTAGTATCCTGCATACTTATGTATCTATGCACATAGTATGTGTGTGTATGTATGTATGACTGTAATTGAAAAATTACAGCTATTTTTACATGAGTAAATTGATTAACTTGTTTTACAAAATGAGCTTTTATGAGTAGAATCATAGAACCGTTGCTGATAATTACATACACACACTGACGAACGACTACAGCATGTTGTTTGAGTGTGTGTGTGTGCTGTGCATGTGTGGGTATGTTCTGTAAATGTTGTTTCTGCTGAATGGTGTTTTAACAGTTTTGAACTCTGACAGCGATTATAAATAATACTCGTATGTATTTACTTTTTTCGTTGTCAATTTTTGGCTGACTTGAAAAATTGTAATCAGGAAATTCAATACTCTTTTCGGTACTAGGGAGTGAACCGCTAGAAAATTATATATGTATGTACTTGCACACATACATACATACAAAATAATTTCATCTTTTTTCACAGCGAAACAATAAATTTGTGACATTAACTGCAGGCACTCACGCGTGTAATTTGTTTACATACTATACTTTTCATTCTCTTTGATTTTGTTTGAAAATACAATAGGGAAAACGTTTCCAGTGTTTGTACAAACATACATACTACATACATGTGTTGGTATGTATGTAGTATGTATGTGTGTACATATGTAAGTTGTATAGTTATTTTGCTTGCTGTTATTGTACTTGACAAAAACGAAAATAAGTACCTATGTAATTTTATTCGTTTTACTTTGTTGCTAAGGGCCGACCGACGATTGTCTATTGCAATTGTTGCAAGCATTACAAAAAAAATAAAATTAAAATAAAAAATGCAGTTAGCAACAAATATTTTCACACAATTTCCATTTTTTCTCTCTCTTCGTTTTCTTCACACATTTCAGTAGATACCTACCTATAGGTATGTAGGTAGGTATCAAAACATCGTCATCACTAATATCTTCTTATACACATTTACATATTTACATACATAAATGTTTTTTACTTTACAGTATCTACATATGTATGTAAGTATTTTGTTCAGTATGACTTAATTTGCTTTTCTTCAATTTTGTTTTTCCAAAAAACAGTTACATTAAATACTTTTAAACACGAAAAATAAAACAATTAAAATTTTTAACATTGCAACAATTTTCCTTATTTTAAAGCTTCGTCTTTTTTACAATTTAATTTATTCTACTTGATTTTTATATCTGTAGGTAGATGTTAAATTTTACACAATTGTCCACAAACTATTTTCTTGCAAGTACATAACTTGCTTTTCAAACTTAAACTCCCGTCAACCAGCAGTGCTACAAAGCTACTATTCCGGCCGGTTGCCATGCGGGGTTTTTATAGTTTTGCTTTTAACCACTCAAATATTGAGTGAGTTGTTCTGGGTTTGGTACTCAATTTACATATCGTTCGCTCATTTAATGCGCAAGTGCCTGATTATTGTTTGTATTTGAGAGTGAAAATTTTAATGTAGACAGCTATCAGCGTTGCCAAGACTTGAAAAAAAACTACAATACAAAAAGTCGATAGAAAACACATCATTAAAAACATTATATGTATGTAGGTCTCTTCTTAAATGCATAACTGCGCTGCAAAGACAAATTTCTAAATTCTAAACTGGTTCACTGAAGTAGATAAGGCACAAATAAATGTCAAATATGGTGTAGAAATGTACAATGATTACTACTAAAACAGATTATCAGGGAACTTGCATTGCATTTTAAATAAAAGTTTGCGCGTATGAAGCAGAGCAGTGATGCATTTACGAACACAGCCTATATAATGAAATATCTTATCTGATGCAGACATATAAATATTATGGCGCTTTTTTTTTGTTTGTGGGAAGTTTTCGCTTTATGGCGTTTTTTTAATTTTGAGGTTTTTTTAATTTCGTCGATTTTTTCGGTTTTTGGCGATTTTTTTTAGTTTTAGAAATTTTTTTTTAGTTTGGCGCTTTTTTCGTTTTGGCAATTTTTTTTTTTTGGAATATCTTAACTGATGCAGGCAGACATTTCTAAAAAATTTTTAAGTACCTGGTACACTTTTTTTCGATTTTTGGCGATTTTTCTAGTTTTGGAGGTTTTTCTTTTGTTTGTGGGCATTTTCGGTTTATGGTTTTTTAATTTTGACGTTTTTTTAATTTCTTTGTTTTTGGCTATTTGAGTTTTAGATTTTTTTTAGTTTTGGCATATTTTTTTCTTCTGTTTTTGGCGATTTTTTCCGGTTTGGCAATTTTTTTTTGGAAAATTTCAAGAGTTTGGCTCTTACGGTTTCCAAGATACAGCAAATTGTCAAAATTACGTTAACTGATAGAATACCCTTTAATTTTGATTTTTTTGAAGTTCTGTACGAATTATAGTCTAACACTAACCTTGAAAATTGCAAGTGTATATCGGGCCTGTACTGAAAAGCACGGTGATTTCAAATAACGCGATTTCAAAAATAAATTATGTATAGATGACTTTCAAGAGGGTTTTTATTGTATTTTAGGTTCTTATAATTTATAATTGAATATTTCCATCCAACTTCCAACGTTATAAATCGTGCAATTTGTAAAATCATTGATTTAGTTTTTGTTAATTTTTGGAAATCACCGTGATTTGACATGTTGTGATTTGCAGAACAGGCCCGTAAATATAATTGTATGTATATACTCGTATATAACATGCGATTTTAAACATTTTCGTTGCTCGTTTTGGAACATACAGCGGCCAAAGTTGAACATATTCTGTAAAAATGTCAGGTCCGTAGCTTTTATGGTTCTCGAGAAAACAGCCTGTGACGTACAGAAAGACAGCGTAGCAAAAACAATAGGGTTCATTTTCACTTTTTGTGTACGGAACCATAAAAAATGGCTGGTTTTAAGCAACTTTTCAAATAAGTCCCTGCAGGATCTCTGGAGTCTCCAATAGTCACAAGAATCAAACTTCCGACTGGTGAAATTGAACTTTTCTTCAAGTATTCATATTAGGTCACATCCTTCACATAAAGAGGTCACATCCGTTACATTTTGCAAAAAGCTTTTTTTAAAGAAAAATTAGGGTTTTCCAGGCAGTAGAATATAATAGAATAGGGGGAAGATCTGGTCCAAAGACCGGCACTGCGATACCTGATGGGTCTTTTGTACCATATTTCTGTAAATTAAATTAAATCAATCTCTGTAGGACTCTCCTTATGAAAGTCAGTACAGATATTGGAGAAGCCCTCCTAATATCATCTGAACACAGAAACTCAGAATGAAAAACACGCCTTCTACTGTCTTATAATACGATACACTCACAAATAATGTGTGCCGTCGCCTTGTCATCTTCCAAGCATAAACAACACAAGGCTGAACGAACTTGGTTACTTTTCCACAGAGGTTCAGTCCAAAGTGACCAGAAAGAAAACCAGTAACAAGATGTAAATTATTCCTGTTGAGATTCAGGATGCCATTATATGTAAATGGATGCATCAAAGTTTTGGCCTGCCTTAGCGGTCGAAGTGCCATCTTCTTTCATCAGAGATGTTACAATCGACCGACTTACGCCACAAAACGGCTCTGGGCCCATAAAAGTAGCAGCAGAGGCCCTCTTGGCCAGTTCATCCGCTTCCTCATTCCCTGTATGGCCGCTGTGGCCAGGTATCCAATAAATGGAAACCTTGTTCCGTATGGATAGCTTTTGTAATGAGTCAAATCACTCTAAAACTAACGTGAAAGGAGAGGCTTAAGAGCTGCTTGACTATCGGAAAAGATAGCTATATGCGCACCTCTAATGCCCCTATTTAAATTAATGTCAACACATTTGGTGATTGCCTGTATTTCTGCCTGAAATACCTTAGGGCATTTGCCCATGGGCAAAAAGGTTTTTACGTTGGGCCCAAAACTTCCAGAACCTCAGTTGACAGTTTATCCTGTCACTAGGGATTCCTAGCAGTCGTAACTTGGCCATTGGACTCAGGACCGACGAGTGGCCGTTGCCAACACAACGAGCAGCTGTCCCGAGACCCATCCTATAAGCGACCATTGCCGCAGATCTAATAAAGATTTGTATGGGTGGTCCAATCAAGACCTCAATGGCTAAGGTTGGACATGACCTCATTGCGCCTGTGGCAAGAAGTCACGCCAATCTCTGAACTTTACAGAGTTTAGTTGTCGTCACAACCTGGCAAGTGTCTTTTGCTATCAAACAATCGTGCCGTACGTTATGATTGGCGTAACAATCATTGTGTAGATCTACAGGTAGTAAGTATTTAATACAATACAACAATATACTACAACAAAATTATTTTATGCGTTCTACGCAATATTTTACAGAATATATCCTAAAAGTAATGATTCTGAAAAAACTGTCATTTGTGAGGACACACCCGTCACAGCCTTCTGAGCAGAAATCATTGTTTTTAAGTATCTTCATATATTAGGAACCACAGCATTTTTTAAATTATAATTTTTGAATTTTAACAAAAAATGTGAGTAACATGGTCACACTGGTCACAATGGAAATACCCATGGACCAAGCTAAGGCTACAAAAATTAAAAAAAAACAGTTTTTCAACAAAAACTCAAAAAATGTAGGGCACCCCTTACAAATCGACCTTCAAAAAGTGCAGTTATAGAAGTTACATGAAGATATAATTTTTTTTTGCCCACAAATATTCAAAAATTAATGGATTAAAGCTAATCTTAATCCATTAATCTTGAAAATTTAAATAGGAATCTTGTCTGTTTTAAAATTTTCACGTTCAATACATTTTTGTCTGTATACATCTCAATAATTATTAATTATAATTGTAAAGTACTGAATTAAGTACTTCCATATAATGGTATTAAAAAATTCTTATTTTATTCATTACAGTGAAGTTTTTATTATAATTATAAAATAATTGGATAAATAAGTATATACTACTCATTACTTTGTAAGCCATTAAACGGGTAGTAACCATTAGAAAATCTCGAAAGGTTTTTAATGGGAAACATAAATACATTAATCTACATATTTGGCAACGCTGATGTCAATACAGCTGTATATACACATACATACATATGAATGTATGTATCTAAGCTTGTATCTATGTATCTACATTTATGCAAAAGAGTCGCATTTCGACAACTACGAGATACATGTATATATTAAGTTGTGAATATTCCTTAGGAACGTCAAACTTTGTCGATGCAAACACAATTGAAGACGTTATTTTGATGAGGATGATATTAAATTGCGAGCTGTTTTGCATCATTTGGCTGACGATCAGCTGATAATTTCTCTGCTGTCAAATCAAAGCAAAACCTTCGGATATATTTTGTAGGGAATTTTACACTAACAAATATACTAGGCGAATATGCAGATTTGAAAATATAGACCACCTGGTATCCATTCGTCTTGGTCATATGTATGTTTTTCGAAAATTCGAAAATTACATAAACTGACTGCCTGTTTGTCGAAGACAATCAAAAATTGTTGTCTTTAGATTTATATTGAAAAAAAAATAGTTTATAAACTCGCAGTAAATTAACGAAGTTTGAAATAGGCGTCATAATTTTTCTTTCTTAGTTCTAAATTATTTATTGTATATTATCTATCATAATTTGCTTACTGTATAATATTTATTTGAATTATGATAATACTTTGTAATCCGCAGTTTTATGTTTTTCTTTGTTTTTAAAAAGAAAGCTATGCAAAATTTCATGTAGTATCGTGAAATAGCTGATAAGGACATTTTGTTTTTAATTTATCTTGGAACACTTTCATATTTCTTTGCAAATATGTAGTATGTAACACAGGAATCAGACGATGAAATTTATGACGTCTATTTTTCTTGATTCCCTTTTGAAGTTTCTACCAAAAATTATTTGCGTTCATACGATGATTATTTGTACATGTATAATTTTTTTTATTATTGATTTTGATTTTTGTTGATTTTATTGTTTATACATACATTTACATACCCTGTCGGAGAATGTATTAAGCACACAAAAATAGTTAACTTATAGTTACCTTTTCTTACACAGGATTTAGACGATGAAATTTATGACGTCTATTTTTCTTGATTCCCTTTTGAAGTTGCTACCAAAAATTATTTGCGTTCATACGATGATTATTTTTACATGTCTAATTTTTTTTATTGATTTTGATTTTTATTGCTTATACATACATTTACATACCCTGTCGGAGAATGTGTGCTTGACTACAAAAATAATTAATTTAATATTATTAACTTAGACTGACTAAAAGCTAACTGCAATGTCATCCAGAACAAACCCAAAACTAATTCTTAAGTTGAGTACGTAATAAAATTTGATGAAAGCCAACAAATTTATTCTCAGCTACCTTGAAACTCATTTCAGTTTTATATTAACATTTTGCTGTTGTTATTTTCGATGGTACCTTAGCCGAGTGATAGCGCATTGAGTAAGGTGTGATGATACATGTTCGAACCCCGGAAAATTTTTTTTAATTTACAGACTACCAGGTGATTTAAAAAAGTCAACTTTAAGTTAGCTGAAAGTAGTGCTGAGTGAGACAATTGCCTACCGCCTAGGAAAACGCAATGTTAAAATAGTCAGTTGATTACATTGAAAGTAATCCAAGTGTCAGTCAGTACTATTTGTGAAATAGTTTGTTTAACAGGGTACTTTATTAATAAAATTTTCCTTCGAAGAACACACCAATATGAGAATATTAATAATAAAACGTAACAACAGGAACACAAATTTGTGTAAAGAAAAATATGAAAAAAACCATAGAAAACAGAAATCGAGTAATTTTTTCTACCCCCTTTCTTCTCTACCCCGTTCGCTATCAAACAAAAAATGACGTCGAAAAATAGACTTCATAAAAGTCTTCGTGTGAATTAGGTGTAAATATGTATGTATGTCTATGTTAAAACAAATATAAAACAATGTATCGTCGCCTCATCATTGGTTTAGCCCATACGCCACAAAGTTGGGAGTGGAGAAAAACGACAAAGAAAGTTTACATGAAGTTTTCTCAAAATATACCAGATGGATTTTTTTGCATTTTCAGACTGCTGCCGACACATGTTTTGAAGAAAAATTAAAATTTTTGTGAACTTTCACGAGTGACGTTAGAAGTTAATCGTTACTTTATTGTAAAAGTAAATATACGTTTTGTGCCGCATACACCACTTTTCTTAATTTATTTTCAAAAAGTAGCTTTTTGTGCTCCATACATACGTATACTTTACTGCTGTGAATTGAGAATTTTGTTGTTTTATTTTTCTTGCTGTCCAGAGAAATAACGAGCCATAACCGCTAAAATAGCTTAAGCGACACATTTTTTGGACTTCGTTTTTTTTTTGACGAAAATCGACTATTTACGATCGCAAATAATCGATTTTGGTCAAAAAATGAGGTTCGAAAATTATGTCGCTTAAGCTATTTTGGCGGTTATGGCACGATAAGTCGATCGTTAACGCCGACCAAGAAGCCGCCGCCGTAATATTTTTAACTATCGATCCGCTTACACACTTAATAAGAAAACAAGTAATTGAAGTGTATTTAATATAAAGAATGAAATTAAATGATTTCTTTTATACTCCAACATGCATAATTAAGTTAATTTAATTATTATTTTTCGAACTGCATTTGTTTCTATATTCTTATGAATTGAACAGGCTAATGTTCGTATCGCTTTTTAAGCCAAATTACATGTGATAATTATTAATGAACAAATAACATCAAAGTTAGTTGTAACTAACTAACTAACTAACAACTATGTGTTGTTGTCAGAATATATCAGAATAAAAGCGATACGAACATTAGCTTGTTCAATTCATAAGAATATAGAAACAAATGCAGTTCGAAAAATAATAATTAAATTAACTAAAATTAATAGTCATTGGCTTGTGGCAAAAATTAAATAAAAATATACTTAATAGTAACAAACCAAAAAAGTTTGTCTTAAGTAGAACAAAAATAAGCAAATTAACAAACATGTGCATAGTTAGTAAAGAACAAAAAACAATGGTAGGACTGTTGTAAATTTAGAGATGGTAACTTTGAGCCTTCATTACAAAACACATGAACAAATTGAAATACGATGAATCAAACCAATTCACATATTCCATTTGCAATAAAGTTTCGTATATAAGGCAGAAGTCTACATCAACTGACACCACACACAGTGGACCAAAACACAGAAGAACGCTGATGAGGAAGGTTTAGTGGCCTTCGAAAACGGCTGGCTGTTCCGTTCAACTATGTGCTGTTGTCAGAATGTTTACAACTAACTTTGATGCATAATTAACGTTTATTTTATTTTATTATAGTGTTTAATAAGTATATTAAAAGATGTAATCAGCGTCTGCGTCTGGGTGATGATATTTTTGCTTAACAGTCGCCGTTGAATTTTTCTTACGGCGCGTTCTTTTTTTATTATTTATTTCTTATACAAATGAAGCAAAACAAGAGTTAACTTTACTTTGTATGAAGAATTAGATGCAATCGCCAAACAATGGCGTGTACAGCAAAACAATACTTATTAAATCTAAAAATGTACAGTAAAACAATACTCATTAAAGCTAAAAATAGTGCATTTGGAGCAAAATGAATGTTTAATATCTCAGAAACCATAATAAATTTCGTGAAATACGTTTTTGATTCAAAATATATATACTCCATACCTAAGTCATTTTTTTAAAAGAATGTTCGGTGGAGCAAACCTATTCTGTGAGCGAATAGGTTAATAAACACCATCGAAACTCTATAAAAAATTTATCAAATATGCACACATATGTACATATGAAATTATATTTTATGCGACTGGCCGTATGAATGGGGCAAACTTGCTGGATGATGTAAACAATGATTTTGTTGAAGAGAAAACATAATATATTGTCGGCTTGCGAGCATTTTGTATGAAAATATGAGAAATGTTTGCTACTGAATGTGTTTGTATTTTGTAAACAACATAAAGTTTTTCTACGCAACAAACTCCAATCTATCAGCTGTTTGCATCAAAATGCATATGTGTGTGTATCCAATCGGCCTTGGTACATACCAAGTATGTATGTATGTATGTGTATGTATGTATGAATGTGTATTTAAAATTGTGTCTTCCGAAAGCGAAGAAAACTTTAACCTTCACTCAAGGATGGAAAGGGAAATATGTATAGTTTTTTTTATACATATTTACTATGTATAATTTATATTTAGTCATTTTATTAACAATCATATAAAATATCACTGTGAAAGTATACCATTAGCATATAAAAACGCGAAAAGGGTATTGCAAAGTTAGCTCTTATTGATTTTTCAAAGCCTCTTAAAGTTATCTTATTCTCAACATGATACATATGCACACGAATAACTTTTTTGCAGCTTGTTAAATAATAAATTTAATTTTATCACCCTGGTGCTATGGCAAATTTATGTAATGCATAGAAGATTGTAGTGATATGTATTGTAGCAAAGAAGAACTTGGTTCATATTTTGATTTCAGAACTTTTCATGGCCGAAACATTGGATATGCATAAGTCCTATTTTCATTTTATAAAACTTTTTGAGGTTAAACTTTCTAGCCATTTATGTTTCATGATGAATGGGTCAGTTGAAAAAGGCACAGTTGTATAAAATAATGGGTTAGAGTTTGATAAGTGCAGGCAAGCATAGCTTGAAAAATGCACTACATATTGTATCATTACATGACAGTTAAATGTTAGTGGGCGGGACTACGCCTACTTTTCGAAACATATTAGTGCAACATTAAAGTCTCCTAAGCCGAGCGAAGTAAATAAGCCATAAAGTTAAAATTTTATAGGCGGGGACGTCTCTACTTTTGAAAACGCTAAATTATAGCCTTGCGTAAGTGCAATATAACAAGGAAATATACTTTTAATATCAATAAAATGGACTTTATTGGAAAGAAAATTTCATGAAATTAATGTTTAAATATTATTTCTGCCAAGTGGTCAAGATGGCTGGCGCGTAGAAGGCGCAATCTGGAACACAAATTTGCAACAACTTTTCGCAACATTTGCTGTGGTATTTTGCCGATAACTCTTCGAATGTTGATTTAAATTATTTTTGGTTTATCGACGTACACAAGAAAGTATAAAGAAAATAGTCTAATGGGGTTACATCACACGATCCTGGTGGCCAATTAATTGGCCCATTACGTGAAATTATTTTTTCAAAAATCATCAAATCGTCAAAATTTTCTTTGAGTAAATCAATTGTAGCAAACTGTATGTGGCATGTGTGTCCGTCCGTCCACATATAAGCAAGATTAATGCCACGTAATTGAAGTACGAAAAAATTTCGCATCATAATCCTATACCATTCACCATTGACAGTTACATTCTGACCATCATCGTATGATGAAGAGGAATGGGCCAATGACTCCGCCAGTCCATAAAGCACACCAAACAGTAATTTTCTGTGGATGTAATGGTGTTCCGACAAAAGCTTGTGCATTCTCCTCACTCCAAATGCGACAATTCTGCTTATTTACGTACCCATTCAACCGGAAATGGGCTTCATCGGAAAATGGAAGAGTGTGAAACGGTGAGTTTGACACGAATAGAACAATTATTTGATTAAAAATATCAACAATGTGCACGCGTTGTAAGTCGATTCATAATGGCGGTATTCGATGTTTGATGCAAATTTTCGTGCGTTAGTGCAAATGCAAAATATCGTAGCTTTTCTTTGGATTGTGTGTGTATTTTGTTGTTGGATATTTAAGATACATATTTTGCATTTGCACTAACGCACGAAAATTTGCATCAAACATCGAATACCGCCAATGAAATTTCAAAGCAAACTAAACAAAAATCAACTATCAGCTGTTAAATGGGTGCTCCAATAAACCATTGATGCCAACTTAAAGTTATGAGACTCGCATTAATTTTCAGAGCGCAGTTTTTAAGTACGTGTAGTCGGGTTTTAATTTTTTTTTAAATTAATTCTTGTATTTGACCAATTTTACGTGACTAAAATATAATATTAATTGTAGTTAATTTTAATTAACTATTATTCTTCGAACTTCATTTGTTTCTATATTTTATAATTTTATTAGGCTAAAGTTCGTATTGCTTTGTAAGCCAAATTACCTGTGACAATTATCAATGAACAAATAACACCAAAGTAAATTGTAAATATTTTGACAAACACGTGGTAGAACGGAACAACTAGCTGTTTTCGAAGGCCACTACACCTTCATCATCAGCGTTCTTTGTGTTTGGTCCAATGTGTGTGGTGTCAGTTGATGTAGATTTCTGCTTTATATACTGATTTTTGATTCATTGTAAAGCTCAATTTTACCATCTATAAATTTACAGCAGTCTTGCCATTGATGAAGGCCTGCTTAGGAATTTGTTCAATTCAGTTATTATTCTAATCTAACTGCTAAAGAATGACTTATAGGCCTCGACATTCCACACTTTCTTCTATGACGGGTTAATTTTTTGTTTTGATTTGTTACTAAAGCAAAACCTAAATCCATTAATATGGAGGAGTATAGAATGGAGCGAGCAGGGCTTGTACATCCAAAAAAATTAGTATAGTGGCCTTCTAGAAGGCATAATTACTCCTTTTTGCCTGCTGGGATCATACAACACTCAAACATATACACTGATTGACGGTCTTATTTGATCGTTTCCAGGGCCCATAAAGCAACGTTTTGCTAGTGGAGAGCTTGCAAACCAGTTTACATATTGCATGGTATTTGTTCACACATAGTTCTGCGCTATAAGTTTGTAATGAAATTTATTATTCATCTGTTGTCTTAATGCTATTTGCAGAAATGACAATTTTGTAACTCTGCCTTACAATAGCCCTCTCGGGTGTGCTCCTCTGCAACCTAATGTTTGTAAAATTGTTTATAAAAGTGTTGATTATATTTTACAATACATCATTGCATGTATTCAGACAATACACAAATCCAACTTATAAAGAGAATTTGTATACAAGGAAAAATATCTACTTCTTTCGAAATCTTGAATTTATTTTTGCTGGGATGCCCTTGTGCTAATGCATAACCAGTTCATCGTCCAAAGTACTCATCCATGGTTTCCTAAACGTACCGGCAGAGACTGCGAATAGCCTAAATTCATTTTAAAATTGTTGAACAGTAACAAATTTTATAACTTTTAATTAACACTAATGGCTATTAATTTTTTTTTACAACGTGGGCAGGTTTTTCAATAAATAGATGTGCAAACTCATCATATTGATAAAGAGGAAGAAGGACGTCCAGTAGTAACTTAAACATGCCGATGGCAGTTGGTTATTATTAAAGGCAATGTGTAAAATTAATTGATTCTTATGTACGCAATTTGTATATGTACATACTCATGTGTACTACCAGGGATGCCAAACGGGACGGATTTTTTATTCACAATGTTAAATGCCGGGATGAGGAAATTTTTTCGGGATTTATTGACTTTTCCTGAGCTTGGATTTCTTTAAGAAAGCAGTGACACTTTGTTATGAAAGTTTTGTAATTTCAATCTACTGCAGCTATAAATAAAATGCAAGTTTTTTTATTAAACTAAAATATAAAAAAATGCAATCTATAGAGATTTATTTATTAACATAAAATTTAAAAAACACTCGCAGTATGCGGCCGCACAGTGTTGTGAGGCGGTCAAAATTAGTAAAATGGAATGCTTGAAACCTAAAAATATTTTGATATTAATTAAAAAACAAAAATACAAATATTATTTTTGCCGCAGTTATACATCATGAAACCCACATGTAAAATTTTCCGAATAAACCTTTTGGTTCAAATGGATTGTAATTTCGTATCATCAATTCCATGAAAACTAAATACTTACATATTTTCACCTTTTCCGACAGACAAATCTTTGTGAATAATTTTCTTCATAAATTGTCAAAATATATCACAGTCGATGAAGTTTTTTGAAAGCAAACAAATTCACATTCGGAAATTTCCATGAAAAATTTTAGTTATGATAGTCTTACTAATTTCACTCTAAGCAAGTTCAATAATTTTTACTAAAATAAGGAAAATTTTGCATGTTCTTTAAAGGTTAAAAAAATAAATTATGTATATCGATTTCTACTAAACTATTTAGTCTAGTATGATAATAATATGGCAATGACCCCTTTAACGCAAAATGGTGAAACTTTAAACATAAGGAGACCCAAGGTAACCTCATATCCGAAGTTTGAAGGTTTTACAATGAAATCTTCCTGTGGTGTGGAGGTGAAAAAATTGCATATTCTAAGACCTACTCACTGACTCACTGATTCACTGACTCATTCAACAAATTGATGAAGCACTCCCGCAATAGCTGGAGAACCGAAATTTGGTACACAAGCAAACCTAGTTTAGTAACCACCTAGAAAATCTCTAAACCTGGAAATTTTAATGCGGGGGCGGTGTAATTTCCATAAAGTTCGGAATTAAAAAGTTAATTTAATGCGTTTAACTCAAGCGACTTTATTAAAACTTTGCGTATAGGTTGCAATCATGCAAAGCTATAAATTATCGTTTAAAAGGCGGGCGCCCATACAATTTTAGCCATATTTTTCACATGTATCGGCCTTGTAGACTTATGCCCTAATTCTGTTCGACGAATGTATCGTCTTGTCTATGGACGAAACAAAGAAGCAGTTTTGATTCTTTAAAACGATTATTATTTATTGTCTATGCTAGAAGGTTCGTGTATTTGCTTTATGATTTTGTTCCAAACATTATATCCAACACATATTTTTTCATATATTTTTCAAACTATTGTATAATAATTTAATTGAATTTTTATGTTTTAAAAACATGGCAATAATATTTATATTTTTCATTGTCAAATACAACAACCATTTTTGAAGAAAATAATTTAGAGACTTCAAAGACAAGAACTCAGAAGCATTTTCAAACAAATACGTCCTAAATCTTCTTACTGAATTAGGGCATTAAATCGTTTAGTTATGTTTTTCTCATTATACG
This sequence comes from Tachina lurida, assembly GCA_944452675.1. NCBI lineage: Eukaryota > Metazoa > Arthropoda > Insecta > Diptera > Tachinidae > Tachina > Tachina lurida. The sequence continues at coordinate 37,993,859 of OX101754.1, read as the reverse complement.
TTTCCTACGAAACCTTATACGAATGATGAACACCACAAAAGAATCTTGAATTTAAAAAGTGGGCGGGCTCACACCCATAAAAATTAAAATTTGTGCTACAGAGCTGAAACTTGATATACAAGTGGGCCTAGGCAAGAAACCAATTATTGAAACTTTATACACAGAAAAAAGTATTCACCAATTAATATTTTCAATTAAGAATTTAATCGATTCAATTAAATTGTTAATTGTATTTACTAATTTAAGCGGAAAAACTTAATTAATATTATCAAATTGTTTATAGGTGAAAATTTAAGTAATTTTTTAATTGATATTACAAATATTTTAATTAATATTACAAAATCGTTCATACTACTTTTTTGTGTGTATACATGTTGCACTTATGCAAGGCTTTAAGAAATTGTTTTAAAAAGTGGGTGTACTGACGCCCACAAAATGTAAGGCTTGCGTTTCATGTACCTCGGATTAGCAGATTTAAATATATTATTTAGATATTTCGTATCAGCCGTTCCCTACGAAAACTTACATGAATGATAAGCGCTGTGCATAACGAAATCATAAGTTTATAAAAGTAGGCAGGATAACGCCCAAACAATTTAAAGCTACATTTAGTGCTAGAGAGCTGAAATTTGATACACAAGTAAGTCTAGATGAGTTAACTGCTGAAAAAATCTCAAACCCGGGAAGTCTTCTCCAGGCCCCAGTCTTAACACTCAAATTCGTGCTAGAGAATTGATATTTTTACACAACAGAAGCCTTCTTAATATCATTGCATTTTCTATAAAAAAAACTTTATTTTTTAAGCTTTTAAGAAAAAGAAAGAATTAAAAATATTTTGAAATTTTTTTTATTAAAATTTGTAGCTGTTGTGTAGCAACGTTCACAGTCAACACTTGTGGGCAAGATGGTTAGAAACTTATATGCGTTGGGCAAATACTTTATTCCTCTACAGATTTCTGGTAAAACAAGTTTATTTCTTTTGCCATGTATTCATAACCAATAAGAGTAGTAGCTTTTCGCTGAAAATTCGTTAAATTTTCTTATTATAGATACAATGGAATCAATGTTTATTTTCTTTACTAACGATAAGTTGCTTACAATTAAAAGAAAAATAGATAATAAAATATTTCTAAGGATCTGTCCCACGATAAAGACAGAAAACGATAGAGTTTCGAATTTTCTTTTAGTAAATTTTGCTATTTGGGGCAAGATTTATTAAAAAAATAATATACAAATATGACGTTTCGGGACTTGCGAGATCGATATGCAATAGTTGGCAACCCTAATATGCAGCATAAATACGAACACATACACAAATTGTAATGAAACCATTTATCTGTAAATTATACAGTAATGTGCAAAATATTGCCGAATGAAATTATGGCCTGCTAAGATCTTTAAAATGTATAGAAAAACAAATGTTTAAACAAAAAACTGCTCGTTTGCTCGCTCACCAGACAAGTGTGCGTATTTGGCAACGCTAATTGCGTCCAAACTTCAACCGGGTTGCCAGTTGCTTAAAACTGTGTTACCCACCCCAATAAAAAAAAAAATAAAAGCAGGTAATTACTTTTTTCTAGCCATTAAGAAATTCTAGTGTACGACTGCCATGTAATTTTTTATTTCTAATTTGTGCCTTCAGGCAATCAATAATTTTTGGTTTCCAATTGACAATCTGAAAGTGATCCATAATCGATACATAACTTTCACAGAAAAAATGTATCTCCTATAAAGACTTTTAATTGAAAAACTAATTTTAATTAATCAATTAAAAATTTAGTAAATCAAATAATTTTATTTAAAAATTCAATTGATTAAAAGTTTAGTTAAATATTTAATCAAACAAAATCAGCTTTTGCTTAAAAATTCCATTAACTAAAAAATTTAATAGACGAAATTAAATTTTTAATTGATTTTTGGCTTGATTGGAGAAATATACGGCCCTGTTCTGTAAACCGATCGATTTGAAACTACACGATTTTAGAAAACTAACTCGGACAATAGAAATATTTATTTTTAGATTTTTTTTTAAATTTTTTTATTATGTATATAGATTCCCAAATATCATATCTGAAAGAAAATTATCGTGTATGATTTTAAACACGTCTGCAGGACCATTATTAATTTTTAGAAAACGACAAATTTATTCGGATTGGGTTTACAGAACAGGGCCCATAGCTTGCTCTGTAATCAATGGAAATAGTTTTGAAATGTCGGTATGGGAAAGCGTGTCAAAAACTTTTTTGAAATCAGTAAATACTAGTGTTGTCAATTAATCGTGTTTTAAATTTATTCGAATAAAATTTCATAATATTTTTCTTTTTTTGTTCGAATAGACGAATTATTTTAAACTTTTATGCAAATATTCTCGAAAGAGCAAAAAATAAAAAAATTTTATTCGAATAATTTTAAACAATTTAGAAAAAACATTTTTTCTTAAATTTAAAATTTTTTAAAAATTCCCAAACAAGTGAAATTAAAAATTTTTCGAGACATTTTTTACTTTTGCGGCTACCTAAGCGTTAGGACTCATTCCTAAGAAGTTCATATGTTCTAGAAAGTTGTTTGTTGAGATCTTAGCTACATTTTTTAAGTTGATTGTTTCCTTGAATCTTGAACGATTTGCTACCTATGGACCTGAACAGGGGGGAAAAGATAAACAAATTGAGGTTTTTAAAATTTTTGATTTTGATCCTTAAGATGAAGTTTTTTGATTTTGTATGTTCACAGTTTTTGTTCTTTATGGCAAGAGCTACGACTTTGCGTCAGAGAGTAAATCAAAATTCGGAACGGTTTGAGCCTGAGAAAATGCCGTATATGGTTATATTTCCATGACTTAAAAAATTACACACAGTGTAATCATATAAAAGAAGTCGAGGCAAAGTTTTAGCGCTTGTCATAAAGAACAAAAATTGTGAACATACAAAATCAAAAACTTCATCTTAAGGATCAAAATCAAAAATTTTAAAAACTTAAATTTTTTTACCTTTTTCCCCCTGTTCAGGTCCATAGGTAGCAAACGTTTCAAAATTCAAGGAAACAATCCACTACTAAAATTTACCTAAGATCTCCATAAACAACTTTTTAGAACATAAAAACTTCCTGGGAATGGTTCTTAACACCGTTTAGGTAGCCGTAAAAGTGAAAAATGTCCCGAAAATTTTTTAATTTCTTTTGTTTTTTCCTTACTTCAACATTAACATACTATGCTATCTATTACAAAAATAATAAAAAATATTCGTATTATGTTTATAATATTGTTGGCCCTGGATTTGCAAATCGCACTCTCTGAAGCTGTGGATCCAATTCGTTATCCGAATCGTCCGAATTTGACGCTGATTCAGAAATTATGGTATCTACTGGCACGTTGCTTCCAGACTGCCCTTCATCATCAGCTTTTTCCTCTTCAAATACTTCATTAACATCATACAGGGTTATTTTGTGATTCCACCAACATACCTGAAATTAATTAGAAAATAAATCAAAAAAGGAATGGAAAACAATGCATGAATAAAATTGATATTACCTCTGCAAGCAATGCGTCGAGTTTTTGTGTTTGTACCGTTTTTCCATGGGCATTGTGGTTTGGGGAAACCGTTCTCCTTGTTCATTGGATTCGGATATGGAGTTGGAGGAACATCCATGCCATTGAATGATTTTCATTAAGCGATGAATCGAAAGTTGCTCTTGAATAGCTTTCTAATGTCAGGGCCCTTAAGTACGCCTGTTAAATGAAGACAAAAAATAAAAGAAATTCAGCTTGCCGTGTGCGATACGCCGTAGAGTTGACATTAGCATGTGTGAGTTTTCCTTGCCAAGTTTTCCTTCCCAATATGGCCACAATGAAATCCATTTCCATTTGTGTTATTAGTTGTGAAAGAAAAAAAAAATTTGAATAACAGAACCCAGCTAGAAAAGTAAGATTATAGTCGCAAATGTTTTGATAGCTACTGTTTGTATATACAGGGTGTTTTTTTAGAGGTATAGAACTTCGAATTGAAATAAAACACAAGAAAATCGTTTTAATGTCCATCAATTTGGCTTTATTGGAAGGATAATTTTATGCCATTAATGTTTAAATATGATTTCGGGCATGTGGCCGCCGCGACTGGCTCGAATAAAGCCAATTCTACAGGTCCAATTTTCAACCACTTTTTCGAGCATATGGGGCCGTATGTTGGCAATAACGCCACGAATGTTGGCTTCCAAGTCCCCTAACGTTTCTGGTTTGTTGGCGTAGACGAGCGACTTCACATATCCCCAAAGAAAATAATCCAATGGTGTCAAATCACACGATCTTGGTGGCCAATTGACAGGTCCATTCCGCGAAATTATGCGCTCATCGAATGTTTCCTTCAATAAATCGATTGTGACGTGCGCTGTGTGGCATGTAGCGCCGTCTTGTTGGAACCACAACTCATCCACATTCAAAATCTTCAAAATCTTCCATAAAGTTGATGGACAAAGCTCCAATTGCTGTGCACGGTGGCGAATCGATTCATTCGGGTCCTCTTCAACACTTTGCTCTACAGCGGCAATTGTTTCTTCGGTGCGCACTGTTCGACGTCTCTGCGGATGCGTATTATCACATAGAGTAAACGTAGTGCGAAAACGATCCATGGTTAACCGAATTAATTGCTCTGATGGACGATTATATCGACCATAAAATGGACGGAGCTTGCGGTAAACTTCGCGAACTGAACCATTATTTTCGAAATAAATTTGCACGATTTGCAAGCGTTGTTCTTTTGTCAACCTGTTCATGATGAAATGGCAAACCAAACTAAATATTAATCACTTGACAGCTGACAAAATGGCCGCCAGTTAAAAAAGTGATGCCAACTTAAAGTTCTATACCTCAATAAAAAACACCCATTATTAAACTCTTATGTTTGATATTCTATCATAATTTTTTTAATTGGATTAAATAAAAAATAATACTTATGGAAATTTGTATCAGATATTCATTTTAATTTAACCAATAGTGTTGATGGAACAAAGTCATATACAATATGCTTATAGCTACCTACATATGTGCATATCGATACCTTAATATAGAAAGGCCCTAACTCATTATTTTTTTGTAATCGAGTTTTTTGCATTTTCGATAGAAGAACAGTAAATGTATCGTAAAAGGTAAAAATCTCGATTTGAAAAAACGAATGAGTTAGGGCCTTTCTACATTAAAGTAACGATATATAATAATCACATTTATTTTTAAACTCTTCTTTCTTTATTCACTTTGCATAAACAGAACACAAACAAAAAAAATTGTAAATTTAATCATAAAATGTGATCATCCCAACAATACCACTCACTCACTGTTCACTCGTGTAGAAATCTTTACGAGTATGTAATAAAAACGTAACAAGACGGTGTCTTCTTGAACACTCGCAAAAAAGCCCGAAACAGTTTTTATTTTATTTTAATTTTTTGTAAAGGCGGACGATCTCCCGGCAATACCCAACCTTTCGGATGCTGCAGTTTTTTTTTAAGTGTAACAAGAACATTTTGTTAAAAATTATTTTAACACCTTTTTTATGGTCTTTAATTTTATCTCACAAGCATTAAAATTTTTATGGTTTTTTGTGTATGTACGTACGACAATAAAATAATTAAATGAAACGTGTGAAATTCTTAATAATACATTTTAGTATGTTGTATGATGGCCTGGAAAAAAAGATTGATATTTAAATTAAAAAAAGGTGTAAATTTCAACAGTTTTTTTTTTAATTTTATTTGTGTGTGTTTATAAATATTTGAAATTACTATCTATGAGTAGAAGAATTTGGTAGTAAAATGTAGAAATTTAAAGCCACTTAGCGTGTGTTTTTAATGACATGAACATTTTATCGTCAACTCGGCGATATCGCAACAGACCAATTTGGTTACCAGCCGACGGGGTCACATACATATGTACGTATATATAATTCACTGGGGAGCTGTATAATATTTTGGTTTAGCTGTCAAAAGCCGTTAAATCCAATAACAGCACACAGTTGGACAACAAATGCTATACAGAACATTTAAATCCTTAAGCTATGTACAGGCGGTTGTCAGATATTACAATATTGTCAGATCTTGCAATGTACTGGCAATCAAAAATTGCCAGCTCGAGGTAGATTGCCATAGAAGGAATTCTCTTACAATGACGCCATTGTCAGATGCATAAACATTTTCACATCTGACAATATTAAAATGTCTTTCACTCGGTTCTAAGAAATTTTGCACAAATTTTACTGGCAATATTGTAAGATCTGACAACCGTCTGTACATAGCTTTACTAAGAAAAATTTATCAATTTGTAAAAATGTTTGTCTTGCAACAGACGCGGAATCCGGCGGTATTGGAAAACAGAACTTTCTCGGCGAAAAAATTAAGATACACGCAGTGCCAACTGTCATCAATTTGAAATTCCAGAGACCAAAAACGAAAAAGTTATCTAAACGAAATTTCAAAATAATACTAGAAATATTGTCATGTAAAATTCAAAAGGGTGTAACTTACCATAAACTTCAAATTGACTTTTTGATTGTTGTATCTGTTAAAAGAAATTTATGCGTAGGTACCCTAAAATACGGACTAAAGAAATTAGAAATGCTTTCCCAAAAGAAAGGATGTTTGGATTTGCTGATGATGACATGCAGTTCAGAGAAAATTCAAATAAATGGGCAACCATTTTATAAAATTTTTCTTAAATTTTATATTGCAGTTTTCATGAAGTACGTAGTGGTATAATTTTAAGGATGCGACTCGATGAATTTTCGCTGCATGTAAGGAGATCGAGTAAATTCGAATTTAACTAGCAGAGGCACAAACCAGAACTATAAAATTTTTAGCATATTTTGCACTTAACAGATCACTGTTAGTTACTAAACAGTAGTTGCCACGTGGATTAGGAGTGTGAAACCATGAAACTGGTACAAGATCAATAAAAAATAACTTCTAGAAAAATCGCTCTGGGATATATTTAATGCAATATGTCTGTTAGAGTCAACAAATTAGATTTGGGAACACGTCGCACAGTGCTTTGTTTCCATGTAACGATGAGACCAAAATAGAAGGAATTAACCTGGGCTTCTCATAATTGGTACAGTATTTACATTTATAAACTTATATTTTTTATAACCATCTTAATCGCACCTCAAGCAATAACTTTTAAAATAAATTCAGTAAAGTGTGACTTTGACTCGCGCACGAAGGGTTCCGTACATTCTGTTTTGAGAATTTTTTTTTAATATGGTGTTTTTTGCGTTTTTCTTTCAGTTTAAACGAGTCTTGTCGCTTGTTACTCGTTTTGGCGATTTTTTTGGGTTTTTGGTTTTTTTTTTCATTTTGGCTGTTTTTTCGTTTTGGCGATTTTTTTCATTTTGGCCATTTTTGCGGGTTTTCGCGATTTATTTTAGTTTTAGATTTTTTTTTTATTTCGCGCTTTTTTCGTTTTTGGGATTTTTTTTTTGGTTTTTGGCGATTTGTTTCGGTTAGGCGATTTTATAATTTTTTAGTTTTATCGTTTTTGAACATTTCAAGGGTTTGGCTCTTACGGTTTCCAAGATACAGCAAGTCGACAATATTACATAGTTAAAATTGCATTAACTGATGGAACACCCTATAATTTAAATTTTTTTAAATTTTGTGTCAATTGTTGTAGTCTGTATAAACATACACTAACTTTACAAATTTCAAGTGTATATACATACAATTGTATTTATATTACATAGGATTTTAAAATTTTTCGTTGCTCCTTTGTTGTTGTAGCGGCCAAAGGTCTATACACTCTTTCCAAATTTCAGGTCCGTAGCTCTTACGGTTCTAGAGAAAATAGCCTGTTACAGACGGACGGACAGACGGACAGCGTAGCAAAAACAATAGGGTTCCGTGTATGCAAGTTGGAATACTTGTACAAATCTAAGAGCATATTTCACCAACTTATTTAAATATCAATTCATAATTAAAGTCATTTTTCATTACAAAAAGAGTTTTTAAAGAGTTTTGATATGAAACTTCACATTAAAAATCATGCTAGGGTTAAAATTAGGTAATTTTTAATGTCAAATTGTGTGGAGGAACTGGTTAACACCTAATTAAATTTCGCCACTTATGCTAACTTTATGCCAATTTTTGCTTATACGTGACAAACGTAAAAAACTGCCTAATTTGTGACCCTCTTGTAGCCCAAAATGAGGGAGAATACAATCTTTTTTTTATTAAATTTTTTTTTATTATCTTTTGTTGGACATTTAAATCATTTTAATTTTTAACCGGCTTCAAAAAAAGAAGGAGGTTAACAAATCGTCTCTATTTTTTTTTAGGTGTGTAGGTATGAGAGGGTATAGCTTCCCATTGGTCTCATTTGAAAAAAGTGGGCGGGGTCACGCCCACAATTTTTTAATTCCATTTTGTGATCTACTAATTTGATTGCTGCGAAACCTAGCAAACATATTTGGTTCTTGTAATTAAAAAATTTTTAAGTTGAAAAAATGGGCGGGGCTACGCCCATTAAAATGTATTATAACATTACACGTGGTTCTACTTAACCGATTTTTACGAAACTTAGCACACACCTTGAGCTCTAAAATAGACACAATCTTCTTTTAAAAAAATGGGCGGGGTCACGCCCATTAAAATTTTATATTATATTTCACAGGGTTCTATTTCACCGATTTTTACAAAACTTGGCACACACCCTAAGCTTTAATAAAGGCACAAAATTGCATTCAAAAAAGTGGGCGGGGCACGCCTATTAAATTTTAGTATAATTTTTCATTTCTTAAAAAGACACAATCTTGTTTTAAAAAAAGGGGCATAGCCACGCCCCATAAAATTGAATACTTAATTTCACGTGCTTTTACTTTATCGATCTGTACGAAACTTGGCACACACCTTGAACTCTTAAAAATACACAATCTTGTTTTAAAAAAGTAGGCGCAGCCACGCCCCATTAAATTTAATACTATATTTCACGTGTTTTTACTTAATCTAGTTAAATAAAAAATTTTTATATATGTTACCTACAGTGCCGTTTCTTATTCGGGCGTTATTTCTTTGGCCCTTATTTCATAGCGCCTTGATTTCCCATCTGATAGATGAATTGATTAAATTTATTAAAGTAATTAGAAAACCCAGCAATAATTTTACATTGTCAACCTCAACAGATAAATTGATGCGAACATTTTGTTTAAGTAACCTGCGATACAGATAATTATACAAATTTGAAGGAAATCTTTTTGTATTAAATACTGTAGAAGTTGTTACACTACTATTTATGACTGTCCAGTCTAAAATGAAGATTTAGGAGTTCTAGACATCGCCACCGTCAAGTACATTTGGATTTGTATGAAATTTATAGTGTTTCATCTAATTTGAAATTGTCAGAATATTAATATAATCTGATCTCCAACCAACAAAATATCTAAATTAGCCAGCTTTAAAATAAATAATTGCATTTAAGGATTAATTGTTTAAGGCTTCAATATTTAACTAATTAAAGCAAATAATTTAAATTGAGTAAAAACATGCTTGCTTGCCTTAAAGATACTGTTTTTTGAAAATCCTTTAAATATTTGAGAGTACATCTACATACTCGTAAATAATTTGTGTTGAAGATATTAAAATTAACAATTCATAAGCTTAGATTGCAAAAAGAATAATCATTTCTTTTCAAGCATGAGATTGCAAAGCAAGCCGGTTGGTTCATAAATTTCAAAAATTAAAGCTTTAAAAGCAGTTACATGCATATGGATTAGGTTTTGTTTCATACAATGTCTACCCAATTGGTCGAAGTCTTCGTTTAGCAAGAGATCTAGGGTTAGATTCAAGACAAAATCTGAATTTTTATTTCATCTGTTTTTAACACTATTCCTCAAACGGCATCACTTTGTAATAAATATACATATTGGCTTATATAAAAGAAAATTTAAATTTTTTTTCTGCCTAAAAAATTATGTCTCACTCTCATTCATAAACAATTTTTTGTTTCCGTTCTAATATGTATGTAGTTTTAGACATTGCATTACAAAAAAAAAAAAAACAAATGCAAAAATAAATAACCGCAAGTTAAAAGTTAAGTTTCGATTCTCGTTCCCACAAAGTATAGTAAATTCAAAACAAGTTGTTTGTCATTCGTGACTTTTCTTTTTAATATTGAATATTATTATCAAATCAGGGTGCCTCTGTAAGCTAAGACCACCAGATACTCTGGTCTGTTTCATTACAACGAATGAAGGTCTTTGTTACTATTCTCGTTTAAATTAAGTTTGTATATAATTTGTAATTGTGTTTTTTAACATTTAATAAATAAATATATAAAAAATAATTAATATCAAATCAATCAATAAAATGGCGAGTCGTTTGAATGAATTAAGACTCTATAAGGAATAATTTCAATGCAAAAAAAAAGTGATTCAAAAAATCAATTTAAGTGCACAGCGAAAACAGTGCCTACTAAATACCTCATAAAATAGAACAAAATTAATAAGAAATCTCTGGTTTTTTTTTCAATAAGGAAATCTTATTAATTTCATAGGGAAATCCTTTTTGAAAAAATCAATAAGATAACCTAATAAGAACAAGAAGATTTCTTCTTGATTTTTTTCATCTTGTTTTTATTAGGCGACTTCATAAAAAATAAAAAAAATTGCGCCTTTATTCTCGTACTTATGTATTTTCATTTAAATTCTATACCATATACATATGTATGTATCCATGTAGTATATTGTAGATGTTATTTATTTATACATACATACATACACATTATGTTATATTGTTAACTAACTTACTCACCAAGTATTGAACCAGCAAACTTCTGACGGATAGACAAGCACTCTAACCAATATGCTAACAAGCAGCCTGAATAACCATTGAAATTATTGTGCAAACATTTTTATACAAAAATAAAAAAGATCAGGAAGAAAATTGTCTCTATGTCTATTTATAGATATGAAATAACAAGACACCTCATAAAATCAAGAAGATTTCGTTATTAAAAAAATCAATAAGATGCTTTACACATAATCATATAGGAACCTACTAAAATCAAGAAGAAAACCTTATTGAAAAAATCAATAAGATAGCGTAATAAAATCAAGAAGAAATCCCTATAGTTAACAATTTATAAGAAAACCTAATAGAATCAAGAAGTTTTTTTGGTGCCAAAAATAACGGAAATTGAGTAAAAAAAGTTGTGAATAATAAGATTTCTTCTTGTTTTTATGTGGTTTTCTTCTTGATAAAATTAATAAGATTTACCACATAAAAACAATAAGGAATCTCTATGAAAAAATCTTCGCTTCTTTCTGCTGGGATACCCCTTAGCCTAAAAACGTTTCATAGAGAAAATCTTATTGATTCTATGAGGCAGTTTTTTCTCTGTGTGCTTATTGAAAAATTTGTAGCATGTGTTTCTTATATTTGCTAAAAACTCGTCATTCGTTACTTGAATATTTATTCCAAAATTCAGGAGAAAATTTTCGAAATGAACAAATTATGTTTCAATTGTAATAATCATAATCAAAATTTGATTATGTAAAAAGTTGCAATTTGTTACCTGTCTATTTGTATGGATTTTGTTGTCATAATTCGTAATATCTGATTTCGGCGTTTTTGTTATTCTTTTCGGTTCAAAGGAGAAGAAAAATAAATTAACCATAGCAAAGATCCAAAAATTTTATAAGAAAAATTATAACTAGAAGAAGAGCGTTATGCTGAATATAAGCAAAATGCACGGGAAAGGTAATGGGAATTATTCTTAAAACGACTTAGTTTATGCATTTATTTTCTGGTTTTAATTTAAAGGAGTTCTAAGCCATCAAAAGTAAGTCAAATGGCGTCCCAAGGTGAGGTAACGAATGACAAAAATATTCAACACTGGCAGAAAAACCATCATAACACCGATGTAATTTGAATTCAGTGCTTTGAAAAGTATATTAAGGGCCATTTCCACAACTTTCCGTTAGCTAAAGGCATGATTTTGTCTGCACGATAAATGACTTTGCATTATAAAACATTCATATATTATTATTTTTTTATCCATTAAATATTATTGTTATTTACAATAATAACAATAAAAATTTTAAGATATTTATCGGGCAGACAAAATCCTGCCTTTAGCTAAAGGCAAGTTGTGAAAATGGCCCTAACAAAATTAGAAAAGAAATAATTAACAAACATGAAGAATTCATGCCATATAGCTCATTCTGGGATTAGGCAAACCAACTTTTATTTTCTGTAAAAATAACAACCGAAATTAGGTGCAATAAGCTTCGTTAATATTTTGTTTTTACTGTGTACAGCTGTTAAATTAACAACGAAAATATTAATGCATATTAAAAAATAGTAATTGCAAGAAGTAATACGCCAACGTTGAATTGTTAAGCAACGTTGTTTAACATGATAAATTGTAACAATTAATTTAGGCTGTTTTTGTTAAAAAATTAATTCTTTGTTTGTTATTTCAACCAGTTCATTTGTCTAGACAACAACAATTCCCACTAAAAATGGATTAACAAATTCCTATTGGTTAGATTAACCAACATAAATTGATCAGTTGAAATTTCAAAAGTAATTTACCTTAAACCTTAAATTGGACAACAAAAATTTATTGAATTAATCTACGAAATCTTTTCTGTGAATTTCATAGATGAGCCTTGAAATATGATAAAATCGTATGATAGCTTTTGTCATTAAAATAATGTCAGTTGGAATCTTATTGATTATATTGGGTGTCAGAAATCTTATAACAGGGTGCCCATCAATCCGAACACATGTTTTTCTATGACTTCAGTTATTTTGCGATAGCCAGGCAGTTTTAGTTTTTCTTTAGACACAAATTAAATCACAAAGTCTGAACTGAATTAAGTATGAAAAATCAACATTGACACCTTGGTCATATGGTATGTATTTATTTACAAGGAAATTTGTCTTCTGCCAATAAATGCACATAACATGCTTGCTCGTTCCATAGTGTTAATAATAAATACATACAGATAAGTTTTTATTTATTTTTTAAGTTTAACAAAACAAAAATCCGTAACGATAACTTTATATACAACTTTATTTGGAAATTCCCAGTAGTATAATTTTTGTTTAAAATTCTATGTCTTTGTTTGTTATGTTTTGCATTTGTTTATTGTCGTATTTTTTATTTTATTTTTTGCCTACATCATAATATATTGTTATACTCGTAATAATGGATTTACATATAACACAAAACAATTCGTGTGGAATTTTTTTTTTTAAGAGGAAGCAGGAGCGGTTGTATAACCAATATTTTTTCAGCATCCCAACTATTTACTTCAAAGGAATTCTTTTTGTGTTTATTTTTTACCAGTAACATATGAACATTTTTTTCCTTCAACATTTTGACAAAATTATTAGCAACATTTTCCTATTATTGTATTACTTGGTTATGTCCTTTAACGTATACAAAAACCTCTTTGATTTCGTTTGGCATATATTGTAGTAAGTTATCTTAATACATTCAGTTTTATTATCATTTTTATTTTTTGTTAAATCTTCCATTACTTAGGAAAATATTAAATTTATTGTGGTCATTTTAATTTAAGTTAAAGACCAATAACATTTTATAAACAATCATCTGTAAATTTAATCAAAAACTACAAATTCAGCAAAAGGAATGTAACGTGGCTACCATTACACTTAGAGAAATACGTATATAATATTGAAAATATGGGATACGGATCCCTGGAACTCAAAGCGTAAGAAAATCGCATAGATGGTGAAATTAAAAAAATTAAAACTTTCGATGACGATATCTCTCGAAGTATTTAACCGAAAGTAAACGATTCCTAAAAATCGATTTGTCAAGAAATTTTGGAGTAATAAAAATAAAGCGCTTTTTTTAAGTTAATTTTAATTATTATTCGAACTACATTTGTTTCTATATTTATTATTTGAACTTGCTAAAGTTCGTATCGCTTTGTAAGCCAAATTGCTCAAAATTTTTTTCTTAACAATCACCCTTATCGCGAATCTCAAGGGAATAAATTCTTGGGAATATTTTTTTTATTCCCATGAACAAGAAATTGGCATCGCCAATTGTTAGGGAATAAAATAAACATCTGTTGCGAGTCGAACACGCTATTGTGATTTTGATGTAATTGTATTTTATACATTTTACGCGTATTTTTATAATTTTTAAAATAAATTGTTTAATATTCAGCAAAATCAATATCATTTTGCTTCGATTTATGTTATTTTTATTAGAATAACAAAAATTAAAAATTTTTAAAACCCCCGAATATATGTATCTAGAAAAGAACCTTCTCGATCAAGTCACCTTTCAAACAGAAAAATTTAAATCAAAATCGATCCAGACGTTGGGTCTGTACGTGACAGACACACCGATACACCGATACACCGATACACAGATACACAGACACACACTACAAACTTATAACATCCCTTTTTTAAGCTTAAATTAGACGTGACATAGCCATAACAAACCAAAATTCGAGTGAAAGAGACTCGCCATAACTCTCACCATAGAAACCAATTGAATTTTGGTTTGGTTATGGCTATGGCATTATGGCTATGTCACGTCTAATTTAAGCTTAAGGAAATCGTGGAAAAAATTTTTTTTTCCAAAAAAATACATTTTAAAAACGAAAGCCATGTACTTATTTTTGTTTTCAGTAGAAGCTGTCGAAAGAACGCCTTCCCTCGATATCGTTAGGCAATTTATCAAATTTGTCGAGCGAACGTATTTTTTCGATATCGTTCGATAATTTACGTTGAAAACGAAAACCTACTTTCTTATTTTATTGTTGTTTTCAATATAAGTTGTTGAACGAACGCTTGCTTTCGTTTTCGTTCGACAATTTACATTAAACCCGAAATCTAATTTTAGTATTTTATTCTTATTTTCAATGTAAATTATTCATTGTGCAAAAATAATAACAATATTTGTCTGTAAATTTCTCCAAGTGCATGTTGAATATTTGTCCATATCCGCTTGTATAAACCAACTCATACATATAAGATATTCATGCATAAGAGAATATATGAGTGTGTAAACAATTTCGATTATTTGAAATAATTTTTGTATACAAATGAATTAACCCACCAAACCAAATGCTCCGAATTCGTAACGACGCAACGAAATCGTAACGATTCTTGTATGAAATGGTTGATATGACTTCGCAACGAAATCTCTACGATATGTGCATACGATTTCTCTAAGAGATTTCTTAAAGAATTCGTTTTAATAATTGCTTATTTAAATATTATTTTTCATTCTTTTATTTACTGCCCCTATCATGGTTTTCAACTTTTAAAATAGTTTGGTTCGGATTGATAAATTTCGCATTGTCATTCTCAACCAAATTAACAGTTAACTTTTTAGTTGCGTTTTGGTATTGTCATTTACAACTTTGCGTAAGTTTGGTGGAGAAAAACGTTGCTTTTTGATAGTTAGGTTTGTGGTTGGGTTTTTCTAAAGGATGTTTTTTAGAGTGTCACAACTTTGAGTTGTCATCACTACTTTATTTGAGCATCCATTTAACAGCTGTTAGTTGCTTTTTGTTTAGTTTGCTTTTGAAATTTCCTTGCGACTTACACCAGAGCAACGCGTGAAAATTGTTGAAATTTTTAATCAAATATTGTTATCTAATTTTTAATCAAAATAATTGTTCTGTCCGTGTCAAACTCATCGTGCACTTCTTCCATTTTCCGATGAAGCCCATTTCTGGTTGAATTGGTACGTAAATGAGCAGAATTGTCGCATATGGAGTGAGGAGAATCCACAAGCTTTTGTCGAAACATCATTACATCCACAAAAAATTACTGTTTGTTGCGCTTTATGGGCTGTTGGAGTCATTCGCTAATATGTTTTAAAAAACGATGATGGTCAGAGTGTTACTGTCAATGGTGAACAGTATAGGAACATGATTCGAAATTTATTCGTACCTCAATTACTTCGCATTAATTTATTTTTGTTTGTACAGCAGAGTATTGCTTCACTGTTATGTTCCTGCTCTTGTCGAAATAATTTGCACATAATTACGTTTTTTAATATTTATTACATCTTTTTTTATTTAGATTGTTATATTTTCAACTACCGGAATGTCTTAACGAATTCGTTACAAGTCTAACTTCAGATAAACTACCGAAATGTCTTAACGCATGCGGCACGACAGGTCTGACTTAAAAAAAAAGTCGAAATATTTGGTTTGGGGGGTAGAAATTTCTCTATTATATGCATGTGTATGTGTATTTATTGTTTTGTGAGTATGAATTGGATATTTTTAGTCGATACTGATAGATTATGTATTTCCTGCTTATTTTGTAATATTTTCTTTTTCTCTTTTTCCCAACATTTCTATAAAGGAAATCCAAAAATATCGCAGGATATACTAAAACATAGAAAAATGTACATATGTATGTATAAATATACCCAGCAAACATTTTTATGCTGATGCAGCTGGTGTTTTGTTATTTTCTTCTTAGAATTGTAATTAACAAATTCCATGTAAACTTTCATGACAAAGCGGTATTTAAATTTTTTATTTCAAATAAAACTTTACTGAAAGTCATTGCTACTTGTGAGCAACTATGGGATTTGCGCCCTATGCTCCAGTGGGAGTTCGAGGAAGATATATTTATGGGGTGGAAACTTTGCCAGCTGACTAAAATTTCCTTGGCATTGAATAGAATGGTTGACAAGGGTTTTAAGGCTTTCTAAGGCCATTATATTAAAGTGTTATCCCCTAGTAATTACTGACATTCATTGTTCAGTAACTCGCTAAAGCCAAATCTCTTTTGCTAAAAAACGTATAAAGTCGCTTTATTGATTTTCGGCTAACAATGCAATTTTCAAACTTGTATTGCTAAATCAGGCAATGTATTACAAATTTAATCCGCCAAAATGTTAATATTCAACCTTATCGGGAGTAAAAGGCGAACAGTTTGTTCACGTAAAATATGAACGAAATGGTGAACAAAATTAGAAAATAGTATAATGACACAACAACAAGGCAAACTTGCACAGAGAAAAAACTGCCTCATAGAATCAAGAAGATTTTCTCTATGAAACGTTTTTAGGCTAAGGGGTATCCCAGAAGAAAGAAGCGAATAGTTTTTCATAGATATTCCATATTGTTTTTATGTGGTAAATCTTATTAATTTTATCAAGAAAAAAACCACATAAAATCAAGAAGAAATCTTATTATTCACAAGTTTTTTTTTACACAATTTCCGTTATTTTTGGCACCAAAAAAAAAAAAAAAACAATCCATAGAGAAAAACTTCTTGATTCTATTAGTTTTTTTATAAAAAAAACAATCCATAGAGAAAAACTTCTTGATTCTATTAGTTTTTTTATAAATTGTAAACTATAGGGATTTCTTATTGATTTTATTAGGTTGCCATATTGATTTTTTTAAAAAGGTTTTCTTCTTGATTTTATTAGGCTATCTTATTGATTTTTTCAATAAGGTTTATATGTTATTAGATCGCCTAATAAAAACAAGAAGAAACCCTTATTGAAAAAATCAATAAGATAACCTGATAAAAACTAAAAGATTTCTTCTTGATTTTTTCAAAAACGTTTACCCTATCAAATTAATAAGATTTCCTTATTGAAAAAAAAAACATAGAGATTTCTTATTAATTTTGTTCTATTTTATGAGGTATTTAGTAGGTACTTTTTTCTCTGTATGTGCAATCACTATTTTAGGGAACGGGAAAATTTTTCACGTGATTATTTAACTGAACTTTAAGGATGATTTTATTTTATGGCCAAACATTTTTAATTGTGCATTTGTTCAGCATTTTAGAGATCGAATGTAGCTTAAGCTTTAGCAAATTACAGAATAGCTTAGGTTAGGTTAGGTTGAAAGAGGGGCAGTAATAATTGACCCAATCCGTTTCGGACCACACCTATGCTATTATAGCGTGTTGTGCGCTCTTGATATGAAATATTTGGTAGATACTTAATAAAAACACCATGAAAACCTATTAAACTTAATCAGACTAGGAAACTAGTGTCCTCAATATACTTTCTTAGGGTTTCCCAGTCTGAACACCTAAGATGTTTTATACCTTGTATAACTTCCAGATGAAAGCTTTGTCTTCTAATTTGACTGAATGCTGCTGGACAGTGACAGAGAGTTTCACATCGTTCTCTTGGCAAGCTCGTGTAGAGCTTCAACAACACCCATGCGAGCCAGGTGACTTCCTAACTGTGTATGTCCTGTTTTTACTCGTATGCTAAGCAAGTTCCGAAGTGTTGGAATCTCTATCGTCTTTTCACTGTTTGGGTTTCTCCAGAGAATTTCGGTCACTCTTCCAACAGTAGAGTTTTGCAAATCTCTGGTGTGTTTTTGTTTCTTTTAAATTCTTGAAAAGGTTTCGCGTAAAAATTACAGAATAAGTCGGAAGGTTAGACTAATTGTTACATCAGTAATTGCTATTGGTACTCTTGTTCCTAATGTTAATATTCTTATGAAATTTAGTCTGCTTTTCTTTTAAATTATTTTATCTGTACAGGGTTATTAATGCCGGCCATACACTACAAAAGTTCACTGCACAAGTTTGGCACTGTACAGTGCGTTTGTGTAGTGTATGGGGGTGGTTGTGCTATTTATGAAGTGAACTGAGTAAATATCAAAATGATTTTGACATTTGCTCAAGTTTGAAAACTGTACAGTGAACTTGTGTAGTGTATGTTGCAAACGCTCAGTTGTGCAGTGATTTTTTAAGAGTTCACAACAAGAAATGAGCGCAGAACAAATATTCTGGTCAGAGTTCCTAGAATTATACAAAGAATCACCAGCATTATGGCGAATTAAAATAAAAAATGCACAGTTTACTTGTATAGTGTGTGTCACAAGCTTAGTTTACTCAGTGTCAGTTTGACAGCTTGCGCACGTTAACAAAGTAAAGCAAAAAATAATCAGCTGTTTTCGTGCAGCCATTTGGTAAATACACTTTACCTGAATTTATAGATATGCTTTCTATTCACCTGAAATATACATATACACGGTGTCTGGTGGCAAATTTATATTTTCAAACACGATTATTAGGGTGGCGCCGTTGGAATTATCCATTGTAAGGATTTGTTAGTCACGATGTCGCAGCGGCCGAGTGAGAATCGCTCGTTCGCTGTGGGGACATTTTTTAAGAATAATGATTCTTACGTAATTGATCGTCGACAGTTTTGTTCAAAGTTCGGTATTCGGTGAATACGTGTAAATTTTAGTCGTTCGTGGGTGCAGAGATTCCACGCAACTGCGTCGGCTATGAATGTCCCAGTCGATCTTCAAAGACTACCGAAAACACTGCACTGGTTGAAAGCAGTTTACGTGAAAATCCGCCACTTTCAATACGGAAAAGCGCAGCATCACTGGGACTTCCAAGAGCGATTATTCATGAAATTTTAAAAAAGGATCTGAAGTTCCATCCTTTTAAAATTCAAATCGTTTAAGAACTGAAAGAAAGCGGCTTTGATTTACGGAAAGATTTTTGTGAAACTATGTTGGAGCGTTTTCGCACTGTAAATCCCATTTTTTGGAGCGACAAGGCTCATTTTCACTTAAACGGTCACGTCAACAAGCAAAACTGCCGTTAGTGGTCTCCAAGAACCCTCAACCCTCGATTGAAACATTAAAAACCATTGCATTGCCCCAGGGTAACTGTTTGGTATACCTTATCCATGCATGAGATAATTCGACCATTTTTTTTTCGAAAAAGGCAAGGCGACGAATGTCAACGGTGAAAATCATCGACGCATGATTACGGAATTCTTTTTGCCAAACCTGCAAGCTCATCCAGCGTACTCTTCACACACGTGGTTTCAACAGGATGGGCCGAATGCACACACAGCCAGAGCTTCGATGAATTTGCTTCGGGAAAATTTCCCCCAAAACCTTATCAGTCGCTTTGGGGACATCCTATGGCCACCGAGGTCGCCCGATCTAGCTCCCATGGATTTTTTTATGGGGCTACCTCAAAGAGAGGGTTTGACAATCCCCAATCTCTTGTGGCTTTAAAGGAAAATATTCGTCGAGAAATCAGCTCAATTGAACCAAGTTTACTGCAGTGTATGGCGCAGAAGACAAGGCTTCGTTTTGAACACTGTGTTCAACTCGACGGAAAACATCTGGATGACATACTCTTTAAAAAATAAAATCCGCATTTCCATTCTATCGTTCAATGCTCTTAATAAAACTTTGTGTCAATTATTACGTTTTTTATTTAGGTTTGAAAATATAAATCTGCTCCCAGTTGCGGAATTCGATATCCATCGAAATTTCAAATACAAACACGATTAAAATTGTATGAAAGTTAGTTCGATATCGAATGCCGTAATTTGCTCTCTGGAAGCTCAATGAAGTCAGATAACACTGTACTACAAAATCAAACTGTTTGCAGAATAACAAGTTTATAATGACTGATTCTGGAAAATGTCTAAAATATATTCCCTTTAGTTTCATTTAAACGGGCATATCATGTTTTAACGGTCGGGCAGACAAAAAATTGCACTTAAACAAAGATGTAACGGATTAAAATGTTTTACAAAAATTTTTGCCATTAAATGCTGATTTATCTGGAAATTCAATTTAAGCCGGTTAAATCCGTATTTCTGTGTGTAACTCCAATTTGTCGAATAAGTACAAAATTAACCCCGGTGAGTCTTTAAAGCTTTTACCTATACCTGGGAGTCTACTCTGTAATTTGAAACTAGAGAAAATGTGTTCGAATTTGGATATTAGGAATTACAGGGTAGACCCCCTGGTGTTTGAGTTGAGTATATTAAGAGGATATCACATGCAGAGCATCACACATCCTGTCCCACGATGTGGACAGAAAACGTTCGATCGATTATTTACTTACTTTCTTATTTTATTCTTGTTTTCAATACAAGTTGTCGATCGAACATTTTTTGTCCAGTTCATAGGTCCGATCGTTATTTTTCTTGTTGTATAGTGCAGTGTTGTCAGATATGGCGATATCTCGCCAAACGTGGCGACAAAAATTTGGTTTTGGCGATGAAAATTTTGAAATGGCGATTGGCGATTTACTTGGCGATATTTGAACTCCTTGGCAATATTTTTGGCTATATCTTTAAGATTTCAATAAAATAGAATAATGTTAAAAAATATGCTTATATAAAGCAATTTTTACTCCAACATAAAATATTTCGTGCAAAAAATTCTAAATGTTGTGAGTCTTTATCTGAAACTCAAGAAGTTAATAAAAATTATGGAACAAAAAATCTCATTTGATGTTTATACAACACAGTTAAGAAAACTTCCTTTTATAAATTGGAACCAACATTTTGATAATGAAGCAGGAAAAGGCTGAAAGAGTTCTCGCCTAAATTGTATTATTATGACGATGCTGATGGCACTTACTACTTCAAGGATATGATATGTGTACTTTAACACACATTTAAGTGAACTTTAATTCGGTTTTATCACAAGATTTAAATAATAATTTTGATCTTGGTGTTCAAGTTCAATTTAACCTATTAAAATTGATTTTTGCAATAAGTTATTTTTAAGTCTTTTATACGCCAGTACTTTTTATATGTTAATTTAAATACTTTGCAATATTATTGCAAAGAAAATATTGCCCAATATTCCTGACATTGAAAAAGTAAACAACATTGAAAAATGTTGCCACCACATTACACAATTCCCTTGATTGCACAATAAAAATCAGAAGTCTTTTGATATTTGGCAATGTGTATATTGTGTTACCTTCGAATATGACATACACATTGGCGATATTATTGTACAATACGAAAAATTGCACAATTACATATCTGTGGCAATAAGGAAAAAGTGCTTAAGTCATATTTTACTCTTTTACATGAGAGCACTTTTAAGGTTTCAAGTCGATTTTCAGAAATTTATTTCTTTTACAGATAAGTTAGGAAATTTTCTGTTAACCTTTATTTTTTAACCAATCATCGTTTTACACACTATAAGTAAGACATTTGAGTTGAAATTTACCATATTATAACCTTAATTAAGATATTATTCCAAATGAGATTAGAAGTCTAAAAAAATAAGTCGAAGTCATAGTGCTATAACTTCATGAAAAATAACACTAATAAATTGAGATTTTGACCAGTGATACCATTAACTCAAAATTTGCTTATCTCGACTTAAGCACTTTTTCCTTTTTGCCACAGATATATTGCAAGTGGCTGCGCCACTTTAAACAACATATTTTTTATGTTTTACGATAGACGTTAGCTACTGAATTTAAAATTTAACGATATTTGCAATGCAATTACATAATAAAAATATTTTTGTAGCTAAAATTTAATGTTTTATTATATTGGCGATATTTGGCGATATTCGACAAGTCATTTGGCGAGGAGGCTGAAAATAAATCTGACAACACTGGTATAGTGTAATTACTTGAATTTATGTGCCCCTTTTTGTCTGAAATTAACGTGACATAAAAATAGTTCGATGTGTCAAATAAATACTTTATAAAATATTTTCTAAAGTATTGCCATATCCTCGTACCTTTCCATAATTGCTCAGACATTAGAATTCTCGTATTATAATATTTGCAAAGTTCAAGCTCCAGCATTTCCTTGGACAACGAGATACTAATCCTTGTAAAGCAATCATATTATTTTTCCTAAATGCTTTGACAGAATTCGAGAAATGATTAAATGATTTCAATATTTTTTACAAACTCTAAACGAAAGGATACCAATTGGGTATCACATTGTAAGTAGATATGTACATACATATGGATTTAAAAAACTAAAATTATAACAAAACAATAATGGTAATACAATACTATTTATAAATCCCGATCCCGGGATTTTCGGGATCGCGGGATTTTCGGGATCCCGGGATTTTTCGGGATTCCGGGATTTTCGAGATTTCGGGATCTAAAATTTTTTAGTAAAATAAATAATTTTGTTTAATAAATATTACTTTAATAACAAATTTTATGCATTTTAAAAGTTTTTATGTTGATAATAATTGTATCATTAAACATTTGTCTTTAAAGTTAACAATATTTTAATACTAGTATGAAATAAAAATCGAAAGGATTTTAATCATCTATTTTTAAGTTGATGTTAAAGAATTTATACTGAAAACAATAACTAAATATGAAAACTTGTTTTTGCTTTCAATATAAATGTTTTTCTATAATCTAAATCAAAACGAATGTACATATCTGTGGACTTTTAGCACTATCGCTTAAGTTGATTTACGAAAATTTTAGATGCACTTTCATACAAATAAACTGCAAAAACATTATTGTTTTTTTAAATATATCTATTAACGTTTTTTTAATTGCGATTGACCAACAAGTAGCCATTACGGTTGTTACATACATATACCAGGCATTGCCTATATTTTAATCGATTTCGTCACTACTATGACAACGATAATACGGCTGAACATGTCGAAAAATTAAAAGAAATGTATACACAATTCTAATCAAATTCTATAAATTACGTCTAATGATCACATTTTTGTAGGCACATACATTAACCGCCGTATTCATAAAAAAAAATTTAGGTTTATTACAGGTTTATTTGACAAATTTCCCAAAGAAATACGTCAAATAAGCGCTTAATAAGCCTAAAATATTTTTTATGAATATGCCACTAAAAGTTTGCCTGAGCACTTGAACAGTATTTTTGTTCTACTGAAAAATTTTAAATTCATACATAAGTTGTTTTCTGCAAGTTCAACAGATACATATGTAGTCCTAAGTTCGCTAAGAGGAGTATGGTTTATTAGTGTGCTGTCCTTCTGCTCTGCAACTCGAATAAAACTATAATTGAGTCGAACTCATTCAGTCGGTCGTTTTTGACACAAACCTTTGATCAAACCCATGTAATTTAAATAGGTCATAGGTTTGTGTCAAAAACGACCTAAACGGTCTAACAAAAATAATTTTGAACTGCAATGTAAAAAAACATACATTCGCACTAGAGCAATTTTTTAGACAAAATAGTACGCATTATTCTGTAAATATTTCTCGCTTTTACGTCAACCCGACTTTTTATTTTCTAGTTCAATTGTAAGGAGCTGTCAGTAGTACTCAATTGTTACCGAAAAGTGGATAAGGGTTGAGGAGTCGATATACAGAGTTATACACTGCAATTATGAATAAATTTCCGCAAGAAAGGTCTCCCTTTTCCATAATTTTTTTTTGTCTTCCCTATTATTTGCTACTGTTTGAAATTATTCCCCGGGCAAAATTTCTCATGGAATTTTATTCATAATTGGCCTTATAATATAGAATAAGACGCAATAAATTTGACAAACTTATTGAATTTTCCAAATGTTATTTTCCTTCCAAAGCTCATATGCTTCTTTTCGTTTTCAAAATATTTCTTAGTTGTATATTGTATCACCTTTGATGAAAATAACCGTAAGAAAGTAGTTAATTTATTTTGCACTTATTGTTAATTTATAAGAAATATGCCACGAATAGTCATTAAATTGTTAAAACTACACGTACAAAATTGTATGGGACTTTTAAATATTATAAAAAAATACCATAAAATCAACGAAAATTTTAATCTATTAAGTTTTTTATATAAAAATTGCTAAGAAATCCCGAAAAAGAAATCCCGGGATTGAATCTTACAAATCCCGGGATTCGGGATTTGCCAAATCCCGAAAATCCCGGAATTTCCGGGATCGGGATTTCCCGTTTGGCATCCCTATACAATACACTCACATAAACCCATAGTTGTTATAATAAAAGAAAAAGGCTAAATAGGATAAAATGAAATAGGAGGCAAAATCTAAACTAAACTATAAATATACTTAAGTCAGAGACTATTACTAAGTATGTAATAAATATGTGTTGTGTGAGTGTGCAGCAACGATCCAACAATAAGGCGTTGGTTGCTGCTCTTTGGTATTTTAAGGATATTGTATACACATGTCCGAACAAGTGTGTGTACCTTGGTTTCCTGTTACTACATACGAACGAATAGTAGTAAAATAAAAGTGAATAGGTTTTGAATTGAATCAATACAATAACAAAAAGCATACGACTAATATATTCGGAATGTAAAAAAAAAGAAATCGACAAAAAGTAGAGTAAAATTTAAAAATAGAATAAAACCAAATGAAACAGGAACGTTGTCTATGCAATATTTCTATTACTTCAATGGGCGAATAGTAAGTATATCTATGAGTATGTTAGTATGTTTTTCAGCGAACTACATGAACGAACAACCAGCAGCAACACAAATTAAAAGTGTAGTATAGCAATACAAGAATTGCTTACAACAGCACATTTGAGATGCGGTGCACAATAGGATATAATTGTGCAAAATACTTATATTATTTGTTGCACAATTATTTTAAAAATTATTATGTATATATTTAAATTAAATTAAATTTTAAGGACAAACACCGCAGGGATTATTTTACCTGCCATATATCCTTAATTTAAAATATACATATTTAGGGAAAAACATTATCAGGATGCAAAGAACATATATGATTATGCAAGTATCTATAATTCTAGGAATATTCACTGCACTGTAACTCATAATACGTGGGTAAAAGGACATTCCTATTTTTCCTGTGTTTTTAAATTTGAAATTTTGCTTCTAATTCATTCAGATCAGACTGCAGCAATGGCTGGTAACTATTTCCAACATCATATAGTTAAGCTCTATGGCGTTTTTTTTATTAACCGATGCAAGGACATACGATTACTACCCATATCATTTATTTTAAAATAAATTTTCCTTGTAACACTCATAATCACAATAAATTTAAAACTTGTGGTTGTATATATAACTACACAGATAGTCTTCCAAATAACTTTTTTTTTGCCACAGATCGAGGGCTATGTTTACTTCTCATATATCCTTAAGTTTAAATATTGACCAGAAAGCAGAGAAAGCTTACAAGTATTTGAGAAATTACATAGTTAAGCTATTCTATTAATATCATTGGAACAACTGCAAGGACTACATGTCCTGCCATATGTCCTTAATTTTGAAAATTAATTTTTAAATTCTGATAAAGGAAATAAAACTGTAGTGATGACGAAAGATTATAAAGAAAAAATGTGTTAAATTCTACGAGATATGTGTACTTACCGTCGTTTGAAAAGAGACCCAACATCAACTTTCATTCAACAAACAAATTCAATTCACCGTGGAAACAGAAAATGAAAATAATTTACCATATTTGGATGCAATTGTCATCAAATGCAATAATAAATTGAAAGTCAATTGGGACCAAAAACCTACTGCATCTGGCCGTTTAATAAATTTCCATTCAAAACACCCTAGAAGAATTATAATAAACACAGCCAATAATTTCATTAGACGAGTACTCAACATCAGCGATGAAACTTTTCACGAAGAAAATAA
The DNA here is from genome assembly GCA_944452675.1 of Tachina lurida. NCBI lineage: Eukaryota > Metazoa > Arthropoda > Insecta > Diptera > Tachinidae > Tachina > Tachina lurida. The sequence continues at coordinate 37,967,509 of OX101754.1, read as the reverse complement.
ATGCAAAATAGAAAAGATTTTAGTGAGGAATGATTTTCCAAAAACAACAATAAAACATTTATTAGAACGAACTGTTCGAAGAGAAGAAAAGGAACAAAAGTCACAATTTTATAAAGGATTTTCTAAAAGATTAAAAAACTCTGACCTGTATGACACTGACAAATTCCAATTAGCCTTTAAATCAAACAACACTTTACAAAAGCTATACAGCAACACAAAGACAAAACTGAAAAAAGAAGAGAAGTGCAATGTTATATACAGCATTAACTGCAACGGCGACGGTTCTGGAACATGCGACAAAAGATACGTCGGAACAACAAAAACAAAACTAAAAACAAGACTAGCTTCTCATAAGTCGGTTTTAAGAGCAACCGACAAACCTTTAGAGCAAAAAACTGCACTCGCGGCCCACTGTGCAAGGGAAAATCATGTTCCTAATTTCGATGATGTAAAAGTATTACAGGAAGAAAAAAACTAATTTTTATTAATTTTAATAAAATATATGATCTAATAGCCGAACGATACAAACATAGAAGATAGAATTAATTTTATTCAAACAATTATGATTTGGTGTTACTCTTAAAACAGCAGTTGAAATCTTCAAGGAATTTCACATTTCCCATATAACCTTAATTTCGAAAATTAAATTAAATTTCCACAAATTAATTTTCAAAATTAAAGATAAACGGGAAAGTTGTATGTACCTGCAGCGATTCCAATGACATTCCCTTGAAGTTTACAGAAAACTAGACATTTTGGAACCACATCTTTAATTGTTGGTAGATTTCAGTCTAATGATATTCCTACTTCTTATACATACACAAATGCTTAATTTTACAAATTAAATTTTGCTACCCTGGTGATCAGAATACAGCTAAAATTTATAAATATTTACACATAGAATTATGGCGAGAACCTAGTGGGTACTCTTTGTTGCAATTGAAGCCAGGACATGTCTATCTCTCATATATCCTTAATAATAGGATAATAATAATTTAGGTAATAATTGTGGTTGAGAAATTTCGAAAACTTCCAACTGTACTTAGATTTAATTATTGAAGCTCTCCTGGGAATCTCATTGCAATCACTTCAGGGAGCTAAGCGCAGCGCACCTCATGTATCTTTAATTTGGAAAATTAAAGTTTGCCTGAAATTATGAACTGTACTCAACAAAATATTTTATTTGCGTTTTAATTATAGAGATATTTAGAAAGGTTAAATCAACAAAAAAAAAATTCCAAAAGCAAAAGCAATTTTTATTTTTTTTTTACAGAAGAAGCAAAGGACTTTATAAATTTAAGACAGTTTTTTTTAGAAACCAAATCTTCCTATTAAGTTTAGAAAACCAAGGCGAAAATGATTAAATAAAAAATTAAAGAATACCTAATGGTACTTATGGGCTTTTAGAATCGCTTTTTCTAAAAGCCCAAAATAAGATGCATATTTAAGCAAAAAAGATTTCTTACTTTGCTTTTCTTTTGTTTTGAATATAAAATATACAAAATTCATTACAAGGAACACAACTGGGACGAACGACGAATTTTTCGGTGCGAACTTTCGTCATAAAAATTAAAACACATTTTTGCATATGAACACAAAACCACCGTGCAACGAAATTCGTCGTGCGTGACGAATTCTGCGATAAATTTATTTCTAATTTGTACGCCGACGAACGACGAAAATACTATTTTCTCTCTCTCTCTCTGTCTTTGTACACACAACAACCAACTTTATAAAATATAAGAGAGGAATTCGCTGAGTAAATTCGTCGTTGTTGTGCTTCACACGACGAATTTACGCAGCGAACTCTTATCGACGAATTCGTCGACGTGGACGAAATTCATCGTTCGTCCCGATTGTGTTCCTAGCATTAATCATTAAAATTTTTCCATAAGTATAAAGACAACATCTCTGACAAATATTTTTGCAATCGTTGCAAGGACTTGCCTACCTCTCATATGTTTTTAGTTTTGTAAATTAAAGTTTAGATGAAATTTTGACTAAAATGCAGCATAAGCTTCTTGTACATACACTTCAAACATTCAAGCTCTTCTGTAAATATCATGGTAATCGATGCAAGATGCATGCATGCTTAAGATATATTCATTTTTACACATCATAGGCTATAATAATACAAAAAATGTGGCAACCGTGGCCCCTTAAAGTGCGCCATTCTTAAAGCCCTTTATGTCGGTAACAGATGGTTTTTTCATCGCAGCTCCTGAAAGCGCCATCTATTGGCGTGGGCGGAACTAATTTTTATTTTGAAATTGAATTTCAGCTAAAGTTAATACCTTGGTTCAGCGAAAACTTGATTCTCTGTTAACTTTAATTTCAATCGACTGAAAAGTGCTCTACTTCCCATATATGTGACAGCGCACAGAGAAAATGACCTAAGGGTAAAAAAAAATCAATTTTCACTTTTTTTTTTTGATGTGGACAACATCTGAGCATCGAATGAGACCGATCCCATGCCCCAAAAGTGTTCCCTCCCAGAGATATGCGCGTTTTATGAAATCGAAGTCGACGATTCTAAGGTTATGTGAACAAATTTTCGTACTAACAGAGTGATATTCACGATTTAAAAGAATTATAAATGAGTATTTGTTATAATTCACAATTAATAATTTCAGAAAATAAACCTGGATTCGGAAAAACGCGAGCAAACTTGATATCAAACTCATGGAAACAGCGCGCTAAGTGGAAAACAGTAAAAACCAACTACACAAAACAAGAGGTAGGTACGACCTACGCGCGTTTTCAAGGTTGACCAACACGTTCCTGACGTCATGAGATGTGTCGCTTTCAAATGATACCAATACCAACACGCTCAGTGATGGTACACCAAAGATACACGTATTTAAATCTCTAAAATGGCTCTCCTGAGCAAAACCGGTTTTTACCCTTAGGTCCCTTCCTATTTTGCGCGTCACACATCCTTATTTTTAAAAATTAAAATTTTACACTTTGGGCCAGAATTCATATTAGTAATTATATACATATACATATGTATATACAATAATTTCTATAATTATAAGAACAAGTTATTTTCTAAATTTCATAGCACTTGAAGCAAGTATAGGCATGTCCTTCCATATATCCCTAATTTTAAAAACTAAACTTCACCTTTTATTTTGAGCAAGATGAAGTTATAATTGGTAAATTATTGTAGAACCATATAGTTAAGATCTTTTGGAAATGTAATTTGAATAAGTGCAACGATATGAATTCCACATATCCTTAATGTGAAATTTCAGCTTAGGTTAGGTTAGGTTAGCAGGCTGCTGCCAAGGAAAAATAAAAAATTAGAGTCCAGCTCACTTGGGTCCAATAAAATGATCCCTTTGTGCTACCTGTAAGTTGAAAGCAGATAGAGAGAGAGAGAGAGAGAGAACAAGAGGATGGAGAGAAGGGAAAGAAGTAGAAATGAGATAAAAGTTGTTCAGGGAGGTGTGGGATGAGATCGGTCAATAAATTTGGCTAGGGAGGGGGGTCAACGATAATACCAGCCACTATTCCTAATATAGAGGATCAGGTTTTTGAGCCCTATTTCCGATAACTCGGATAGGCTTCCGAAGGATATTCTGCAAAGGACATGCAGACGGAGATCCTCCAGAGCGGGACAAAGACACATGAGATGCAGGATACTTTCCTCCTCTTCCTCGCATTGCAACTGTAGCAGTAGTCATTATACGGGAGACCCATACGTTCAGCATGGTTTCCCGGTTTTTCGTTCAACGGGAGTCCAGGCGAGGCCAAAGGGTTCTCGCTATTACACAGGTGGACTAATTGCGCTATCTATTTTGAGCTATTTCTAGATTGTATATATCGATTTCTCTTAGTAGGGTTCCCCTCTTTGTCAGTTTATCCTCAACTATCTGAATTTTACTGAAATAGTCCCGTGTCCATGCACCCAGTTTAACAAGATATTTGAGTGCTGCGCAAGCCCATCCAGGGCTTTAGGACATTTTTGGACAAGAAAGGATGTGGTGTACACCCCTATGAGGGAGTTAATTGCAGATTTGCTGGCAGTCATATTTGAAATACGATGGAACCTTAACCAGTGTGCCGCTCTTTTAATGGCAGATAACTCTGCCTGTAATATACTACATTCGCTCGGGAGTCTGAAGGACATTTCAACTCCATATTCTGGAATATATATGGAACTTCAAAAATTGTTAATTGTATACAGCAAAAATTATGCAGTTACCCTGTGTTACGTTTTCATTTTATCCCATTGTGCAGGGATATTGCAGCAGTAAACCAAAATACAGCAAAAACCATGCCAACAAATATATGGAATAGAATAGAATTCTACTATTACATGGGTGATCACATCAGGGTCTTAATAATGTTATGTTGTATGTAATGCTGAAAATGCTGGAAATGCTGTTATTGTTGCTGCCTGAAGTTGTATGTACGAGTATGTATTCTAACAAAACAATGTTGTTACTGCTGAATCTTTGTTTTCTTTTTAGTCATTTATTTGTTCCTGCTGTTGCGGCTATTTTTGTTAAAATTTTATTTTTTGTTCTTTCATGTCTACAGGTTCAAAGTAGGCTCATATTTCTTTTCCTGCTTAGTTCTCTTTTCTCTAAAAAAAAAAAAAAATAAAAATAGAAAAGAATATTTTATGAAAACAAGTTTGTATTGAATTTTTCACCAGAGAAACAAGTCGATCGGCTCGAAGCCGACGGTTATTTTTCTGTGCATCAAGCCGCCGCCGATTGTATCGGCTCGCATCGGCTCAAAACCAGCCGAAATTTTATCTGCTCAAAAAGACAAATTTCGGAGAAAAAAAATTTGAAAATCGATTTTCAGTTTCAATTTTTATTTTTTCTTTAAATTTTTATACGCTCTTTTGCGCCGCCGAAAATTCTCTCGGCGCGCCGCCGCCGGTCACAAAACTACTGCGCCGCCGCCGCCGATAATTTTGCCTCGACTTGTTTCTCTGTTTTTCACTTGCTTGATTAAAAGAGCTTGGCCTATTATTTAAACAATTTTATTTATGTATTTCAATGAATATAAATTCATCAAAAATTTTCAAATTATATATATCTCGTTCCAAGGCACATTCACAAGGTAGTAGCGGAAATGCAGCTGAGCTATTTTGTTTTTAAATTAAAGTTCATCCGAAACTTCAAAAATTTTTTTACAAAAGAGAAATTAAAAGAAAATGTTAAAAAATTTCAATATGAAAAATATTTTATTGAAAAAAATTCTGTGAAAACAAATTTAAAAATATGAAAAAACTATTAAAAAATTGTGGAAAGTGCTAAACGTTGCAAATTGTGTTAGTGGTAGCTGCCGTGAAGAAATATTTTAAAATTTATGTGAATAATTTTTATTATTATTACGTTAAACAAATTATATTTTTGAAGTTTTGGATGAACTACAACCCATGTTGTTTTTTTCATTGTTGTATTTATTCATTGTTTTTGTAATCTTGATATTACCTGGAAATTAATCTGCCTTGTCTCGTTCCCTAAATACACGCTGTAATCAGCGTAATCATTATTATCAATATCAGAGTCAACATCATAATCGTTTTAATAAGTACGTGTATATGCATGTATGTTTGTAATTCTGTTTTGTACTCTTGGTTGGTACTCGTAAACATGTTTAAACAAATTTAGGGAAATGCATAAAAAAAATTGTGTAGGTATACTATTTTCCATTAAAATTCTGTTGTTTTCAAGCAGCTGGGTGTGTGGGTGGGCTTGTGGCATCTCCAACAATTGAACTTGTAACACGAGCTTCTAAAGCCGAGTGCACACTAAGGCATTTTGTGACATCGCAATAGTGTATACTGGTGGCAAAGTTTGTCCTTTTCGATATTTTTCGTTGTATGGCATTGCTTTCCATATAAAAAACTTAATGGTAACTGAGTTGCAAGCATTTTGAAAATGACACCACAAAATGACAACACAACAAATGCCAGATGTGTACTCGACATAACACACACACACACACTTACACACCCACAAAAAAAAAATTAATCAATCAAAAGTTAATTTTTCTTTTTGTTTGTTAAGTCTTTCCTTTCTCTCCCTCACTCTATTTCTCATTCTCTTTCCATCTTTTTTACTTAATACATACAACCAAATAAATTACTTTGTATGAATTACAAGAGCAACAACAACATCAAAACAAAAAATACATATTTTAAATTTTTTTTTGACTGATTTGACGAACCAAATGAAAAGTACATTTGAATGTGCTTGTTGTGTGTTGTTGTCTTTGGACTTACAAAATATTTTAAATTGCCAGCAACTGATATCAAAGTTGGTTCCTGTTGTTCTTTCTTCCTTAACGTTTGCTGTTGTTTGTAGTCAAACATTTTACATCATGCAAATGACTTCCTTTTAACATCTTTTGTCGCAGAATTTCCTGTTTACAGTGGCACTTCAATTTCATTTTACAAATGTACAAATCATAAAAGAATAGATTTGACTTACACGAATATATGTAAGTACGCACTGGCAACCGAAATGGCGTTTGTGGTAGATTGTGAGCGAAGGCGGCACATACATGATTCAAAATTTAAATCGATGAATCATGTGCTTTCACAATCTCTCTTGCTTTCAATTGGTGCAGGTGTAGACACCTTAAATGGGAATCCGGAACATTCGGCATATTCCGCGCTTGTACGGCCACAACAACATTTAGTGAGAAGTACTTACTGTTCTGACAAAAAGTAACGAACTATTTGACCCACTCTGGTATAAAAATTTTTTTTAGTGTAAATGGACTACAGACATGAATTAGGGTTTGCACAGTGATTACAATCTTAATGGAAATCTCAACTAATCGCATCTTTTATTCGTAGTCATAATGGAACCTTTAATCGCTCGATTACTATTAAACATTTTGTCCTTTTTCAAACAAACATTTTATGCCAAATTTACATACAGGGCGAGTTTTAATATACAAATGTAAATAAATAACAAAAATTAAAAACTTTAAAACCCCCGATATATCCAGAAAAGATGTGATATCTTCTAAACGACTGGACCGATTTTCTTCAAACCTTCTCGATCAAGTCACCTTTCAAACAGAAGAAACTAAATCGGTCCAGCCGTTTGGGCTGTACGTGGATACGGACAGACACACAGATACACACTACAAACTTATAACACCCCTTTTTTTTTGGTCGGGGGTTCAAAAAAGATAAAGTAAAAAATTTAAATATTCTTCGTTATAGAAAAAATTTTCTATCCAGAGATTGATTTCCTTATAATTCGTTTTGTTTTTGATAATCATAAATTCAGATTTACGAACTTTATTTTACATGCTTTACAATTTTCTCAAATACGAGTAAATAAACAAAAATAATTAAATTTCTTTGGCTAAACCCATGCAGTTCTACGAAAACTCTTAACGTATTTTCGTTTTAATAAAAACTATAATAGTATATTTTCTGCTTTGATCGCGATTAAACAATAATTTTTAGTTTTAGCGATTTTTCTCAGTTTTGACGTTTTTTCGTTTTCTCGATTTTTTTTAAGTTTTTGGCAACCTTTTTACTTTTGGCGATTTTTTTTGTGGTATTTCTCATCTAATTTTTTATATCTGGGATTTTTTAGTTTTAGCGTTTTAGAAAATTTTAAGCGAATGATCCAAGATACAGCAACTTGTGAAACTGATAGAACACTCTTTAATTTTGATTTTTTAAATCTCATTGTTAATTGGTGTCTGATTAAAAATATACATACTAGCTTTAAAAATTTTCAAGTATATAACATTAGGATTTCAAAATATTTCGTTATTCACTTTCGAAAACCCTTTAATTTTTAATTGCCATATATTTGCTGTTTTATTTATTTTTTAGGTCCATAGCTCTTACGGTTCTCGAAAAAAAAAACGGTCCTGTGAAAGACAGATAAACAGACAGACAAACCAACGGACATCAAAGCAAAAACAATGCAGCTCCTTTTCAGCTTTGGTGTTCGGAACTCTAAAAAATTAACGTTCACTTGGCAGTTGACACTTTCGTATGTTATATCATGTGTGTGAAGAAATTTCTTGAGAAGATCAGTGGTCATTTGGATAAAATATGGAAGATCACACGTACTAACCAAATATAGGTGTGGTACTCTGCAGGGTCCTAAATGTGACCCAAGTGTTCACGTTTCACCAAAAAAAGCATTTTTTTCAAAATTGATTAATTCAATTCCCAAAATTATTTGAGTAACGTAACCGATTGGATCACATTTAGGACCCTCCAGAGTACCATCCCTATATGGTGTAGTGCGTGTGCTCTTCCATATTTTACCCAAATGACTACTCATCTTCTCAAGAAAATTATGTTTTCTTAAATCTAATTTATTGGCTCTACCAGACATATTTCCATCACCATTCTTTTATAATTTCATAAAGTACATTTTAGAGCGATTTTTGAAAAAAAAATATCTATCTTAATCCAGTTCCAAGGATTTGGAATCCTAATCCTTTTATCGACTACTGTTAAATAGCTAACAGTGCTCTGTTATGTGCTTAACATGCTATGTTAGAAATATTGGTTCCTGTCTCTGCTATTTAAATTCGAATTTATGTTCACACACATTGTTATATAGTGCTTAAAAAAACATATAATGACAATCAAACCACCCTACAAGAAATGAAGGACTGAAACTAATATAAACAAAATTTTTTCACTAACACATTTTTACCAATTTTACATTGAATTCAATAGTGACAGTCAATTGAATAGTCATTTGATCGGTAGTGATGATGGATTTATTTATTAATTATAATTGCTCCACTGTGCTGTCGCACGCTACAAAAAAAAAATGGAATTTCTCGGAGAAATGGCCTTATGTAAGAGTGGAATATATAATGTACATATGCCAAAAGTTTTAAAACATAAACATTACAAAAATACAATTCATTCGGTCTGTGAAAATTAAAATTTATAAAAGTGTTAAAAAATATAAATATACGAGTATATTTCTTTTCACAATTTTAGACATTTGTAAAGGCCCTGATTCACTATCCTACACAATCGCACAAAAATGATGCAAAAACAACATTCTCAGCTGCTGGACAATAAAAAGAACTCCGATCGTATGGAATCTTTGATTTTATGAAATTTTTCATAAATATTTCAAAAATCTTTCATTTTATGAAATTTTTCATAAATATTTAAAAAATCGCACAACTTGCCAAAACACACTTGCATTTTTAGTCCACACTAACACACTTTTTTTCAGCACACATGTCATATTTGGCCGATCGCGCGATTGTGTAGGATAGTGAATCACGGCCTTAAAAAGCAAGGTGCGTTGGTGGTGAAAAGGTGTGAAGAGTGCTAGATGCTGCTTAAGTTATTTTGTGTTTATGCTTCTTTATGTTATTCGTTTTATATATTTTATTTACTTTCGTAAAAAAACAATTCAAATAATATAAAAACATATGTATTGGCATGATCATGTATGATTGCTCAATTATTCAATTATGATCAGTCAAACTTGACTTATATTTATGCTATCGTTGATTAGTAAAAAGTAGTAGTAGTAGTAGTGAGCAGTTCGAATAGATATGTTATATAGAGCTAGTTTTAACATAAAGATAAACTCTACTTGTCATTTAACTATAGTTTAAACTAAAGTCCTGCACAAGACTATTTATAAGACCTTTCAAGACATGCGAAATTTTTTAAACGCTTTACTATAGCGAAATATTCTAAAACAAACGCTAAAAAACACTGTTGGCAAGACAAAGAACTCAAAAAAATATTGGAAACAGTATTGTTTAGCGTTTATTTTAGAATATTTCGCTGTAGTAAAGCGTTTGAAAAATGTCGCATGTCTTGAAAGGTCTTATAAATGGTCTTGTGCAGGTCAATAGTTTAAACTTAAAATTTTGTTTTTCAAATAAAGATTATCTAGTTAATAAATAATCTAGATTTAACTGAGCACTGCCGCTCGGTTAGAACTGTCAAATGATAAATATATGAAATAAATATTACAAAATTGAAAAAAAAAAACAATTTTACTAAAAAGTTTAATAAATAAATATATTCATCCATAAATGAAATGTATGCTTGTTATGACGATGAAGATGTAAGTGATTATCAAACCAGAATAACTTGGATAAGACAATCGTGAGAAAAATAAGATATATAAAAACATCTCCAAATAATTTTTTGTGTATAATGAATTGGAGTTCTTGCAAAGATTTCGTTTAACAAAGAGGTCTATTTATGATGATTTTTAGAAGTAATTGTTAAGAAAGTCTATTTCGTTGGATTTAAAATTTCATGATCTGTAAGTATGGCACTTATAGATAAATTGACAACTGTTAATCCATCACTGAAAAACAGCATGGGGGTTAAAACTAAGTTAAAATTTTTTTCTTGGTTAACTCAAACGTATGCTAAACTAAGTTTAACTAATTAGTAAAAAAAATATAGCCCATATTCGACGAAATTCATTAGTTAGATAGAGATGCAACAAGAAACAAGAACATATTTAAAAGCTTTCAAGGCCAGGGTTACCGATGACATTTTTCAAAAAGTGGCACCAAATAGGGGATTTATCAAAAAAAGGGGCAAAATTAAAAAAAAAACGAGAAAACTACACTAAACTTCTTATTTTTAATGTATTATTATATAATTCGAATTAAAAAAAAGGGGACCAAAAGGGGAAAAAAGTGACAAGGCAGTCGAAAAAGTGGCAATTTGCCATTTTAGTCGGTCAAACGGTCACGCTGTTCAAGGCTGTTTACCACAAATGCAAATATCACAGTATGTGTGTTTGGACTAGAGTTCGACCGATTAATCGGCTTCGGCCTTCGGCCAAAAATTGGTAATCGGCCAACATTCGGCCTATGGCAAAAATCGGCCGATTAGCCGAAGCCGAATATTTTTCATTCCAAGCTTGAAAAATAACATTATTTTTGGTCGTTGCTCGCCGACAGTTTCTATTGTGTTTAACGTTTTGAAAGAGTTGCTTTAAAATACAACCCTGTTGCTTTCTATTTTCTTTTACTTGGACGTTCTTGTGAGTGATCATATGAAAAAGCAATCTAGAAATTGCAAAATAGTTTTATTTTTCTTGTTACATATGTATCCAATAAATATTACAGCTATTTCAGTGATCTCAAAAAAGCAAACTTTTTTCTTAATTCATATAAAACAAGTATCATTTTTAAAATTTAAAACATTCGGTTTCGGCTTCGGCTTCGGCCAAAAAAAACGCCTTCGCTCGATCTCTAGTTTGGACGTAGCTGCTTTATGTTCACTTTGCGTTGTGGCTGACGTAGTGAAAGCGTTTCCTTAAAAACGTGAGATAAATTAAGCGTCCTGTGTGGAGTTATGAGGTGAGGTACAATGTTATTAAGAAATTTATTAATATGAAAAAGTTGAATTGCAATTAGACATACGGTTGTATATAATATATGGGGGCCACAAATGGTTAGTTACTGTATATGAAATTTAAAAATTTATTTTAATCCACCAGTGTAACAGGGCTTATCAGAGTATATTATACAAGTACATAACCAAAAAAATTATTAAATAGTCAGTCGCTGAGAGAATATGTGCTTTCAAAGCGTAAAGCTAGTGTAGAGAATTTCAGTTTAATATATCTGCGACAATAACGAAAAAGTGCTTAAGTCATATTTTACTGTTTTGCAGTACAGTACTTTTAAGCTTTCAAGTCGATTTTCAGCAATTTATTTCTTTGGCAGTTAGATTGGGAAACTCTTAATTTCTTTTTTGAAATAATACATTAAACTTGAAATATGTATATCAAAGTATCAGATAAATTAAGCTATTAGATTATTAAGCAATAAGTCATTACCAGGGAAACCGCAAAAATGCAATTGCATGTTTTTTCTTGTGTGACGTATTAATGAAGGGACAAGATATTTATCCGTTTCAGAACTTTTTATGCATTTTTGGCATCGATTTCTTAGTGCATATTTTTGCATATTTTAGCCTTTAAAGCATGGTTTTGCATATATCAGTCTAACACGCATATTTTGAGCATATTTCCGAATTTTTAGAGCTTTTTGGGCATATTTTGATACCTTATAGAATTTTTTTTTTCAATATGCTTGCAAGTTAAGGGCTTGGTCAAAATTTTTATTTTAATTTTTCGCCAACTAAATCTCTGTTCCAATTTTTCATGTAGTGTACACATTTTTCTTATATATTACTCAGTTTTACGGACGTTAGTTTCAATACAAATTCAGTTTTTCTATTTGTGTCAGTATTTTGATATTTGTTGCAATAAAAATTATAAATAAAAATCTTGTCTTATTTATCCAAAATACAGTTCCAAAGCCTAAATTCCGATATCGTGACCTTTTGAAATTGAAGTTAAATTCTTATGAGAGCGCCCAACAAAAATTTATTTGTATTATTTCTTTTATTCAAAATTTTTATGGTAATTTTGTTTTAACCTGCACTTCAAACCCACTTATCCTTTGTTAATTTAGGAAACAAAATTAATTTTTTGTTAATTTTTTGTCTTATTTTATATGCAAATGTTGTGGAATTTTTGAATTAAAAATCTATTTTAATTTACAAATAAGCCAATTTATTTTATTTTTAAGAGCATATTTTTTTTACTTTTTAGTGCATATTGAAATCGCATAAAACACTTTTTTTAGAGCATATTTTTGGTTTCCCTGGTCATTACACTACAACTTCCTGAAGAATCGCGCAAAATAATTGAGATTACAGGGGTGCTACTAACTAGAAATCAGCTTATCTCGACTTAAGCTTATTTTCCTTTATCCCACAGATATTATTTCCGGGCAATGCTTTGATTTCACTCCATTGAACTTTAATCTTTAAATGGGGCGACATATTTGGAAAATTGACTGAATTAATTTTGTATGTACTCGTAACAATTTCAATTGACCAGAAAATTTTTATTTTTAAATTATTCCCTGTGTTAGGAGGCATTTTTATTATTATCGATTTTATTGTATTGTTCAAACATTTTGATTCATTGCAAGTAGAGAATTAAATTTTTGGTAGAATAATTTGTACCTTTCCTAACAATAATTTTCATTTTATTATCATTTGGCTGGAAGAGCAGCATCAGCAGCAGCAGCATTAGCAATCAACAAAATTTATACAAATACATTTGTTTACGTATTTAAATTTAAATCATTCTGAGCTCTTCATAAGGCCCCGACTGCATAATTTTTAAATGAATACTTTCTTATAATTTTCCATCAGCTCTTTTTGTGCCTCGCACCACCATCACCGACCGCTGCCATCGACAGAAGGAAGGAATAGAGTAACAAGCTGTCGTCAATAATGCATTATTTATGATGCCAAAACCCCAAGCAGCAAAACAATTGAAATAAAGAAAAAAAAAAATAATAAAAAGACAAGAAATACAATACGAGAAAAAATTTAGTAAAAAACTTTTACAATTTGTGAGCCCCTCTTCTATAATTTTGAAGATTTGTTTCTTTTTTGCGGGCTGTTATTTTCTTGCCATCATCATGCTCTTCTGGCCCCACAACAGATTGCTGGTGTACAAGTTCAATCTTACACCAGCAATAATATGTATAAGCAAACGCAAACGCGCACAATGGCATGATAAGGCCTTTCTAAACCTGCTTAATCTAGTACATTTGTTCTGCTTCAGGGAATTAAAATTTGACAAATGTATTTCATGTCAACAGAAAGGAAACTACAAATTATTTCTAATTTAAACATTTAAAGAAACTTTAAAATGCCTCTCACCACTTAAACTTCAATGGAAAGTTGTTGTAGAGAATTAGGATTCTTTGTATTGAATACTTTGTTACAAGGGTTAGCAAAGATTAACGAGGGTACCTGAAAAAATTACCCAACTCTAGTAGTTAGTATACAATATTGTAGAATGAACTCAATGAATTCGTTGAAATAGTTTGACCTCAATTTTGCAATGCGAATCAGCAAACTTTTCGCGTAAAAGAGCGATATTGATGGTCGGTCGGTTGACGTGAGTTCTTGCCTTAATTAATTCTTAAAAGCCTTAAGACCGAAGTCTTTATGCAAAATACGTTGTAATGTCGTTTGCGGAAGGTCCAATTCCAAAGATCGACGAGAAATTGATAAAACAGGGTTTTACTCAACACTATGGGTCGCAACAGCAATATTCTCAGTTGGTTTTGAGCGACGTGCACGAGTACAATTCTTCACATCACTAAGTTGTTCCAACAGCTAAAATTTTTCCACCAGTTTCGCAATTCTCTTTACAAAATTGTTAAGAGCAGGTTTCTGTTCCAATATAGAAATTGCATATGCTGTACAGAACAGATGTTTGTTTTATTTGCTTCTTAATTTCAGTAATAAAAAAAAAAAAAAAAAAAAAAAAAAAAAAAAAATTCTTTGAATTAAGGGATGAGCTTCTTTAGCTCATGGAGGAGGTATGGAGGATAACTTAGAGTATTTGATCAGTGGAAATAAGTTTTCTTTGAACTAGAGTGAAAAACTTGTGTCTGAAGTATGTGTTTTCTTTTACGCCAGCTCTTTATTTTTTTTTATTAAAAAATAACATATTAAAAAAAAGAGCAATCTAAAAAAATAAATTTGAAAAAAGTACTTTTCTAAAAAAAAGTTAGTTTAAAAAAAGTACGTTTTTTACAAAAGTACGTTCTTACAAAAACTCATTTTTAAAAAGTACGTTCTTAAAAAAGTTAATTTTCAAAAAAAGTACCTACATATTTAAGAAAGTACGTTTTTTAAAAATGACATCTTTAAAAAAGTTACTTAAAAAACTACTTAAAAAATTACTTTTTAAAAAAAGTACATTTTTAAAGAAGTACCTCTTTAAATAGTACCTTCGTGGAAAATACCGTTTTAAAAAAGTACATTTTTGACACACCACCTCTTTAAAATGTACCTTTTTACGAAAATTATCTCTTTAAAAAAAAACAATTTTTTCAAAAATATACCTTATTACAAAAGTACATTTTTAAAAATGTACCTTTTAGACAAGTACCTTTTTACCCTTAAATGGTGGTTTGATTGCACTCATGCATTTCGTTAGCTTAAATGCAAACGGACGTAACTACAAAAACGTTACGAAATCAATAGTAGTAAAGTATTCTTGAAAATTTTCTTCGAAATTTACTTATAGTACCTATACTTATATGTTTTTAACCATTTATTTCTTTTTTATATATAGTTAAGCTTTTATGTCAGCTACGTTCTTTGCAATAAGTCGATTTTTACCGATATTCTTCGTTTTTTTTTTTAGTTTTGACGATTTTTTTTACTTTTGGTGTTTTTTTTGTATTTTAGCGACTTATTTTATTTTTGGCGATATTTTCCATTCAAGCGTTTTTTTCATTTTGATTAATTTTTCGTTTCAGCATTTTATAATTTTGGTATTTGTTAGTTTAAGCTTTTCTGAGTTTGCCTCTTACGGTTTCCAATATACAATAATAATTGTAAAATAAAAAATAATAAAAAGAAAAAATAAAAAATAATAAAATAATTGTAAAAAAAACTGATAGAAGACCCTTTAATTAAATTTTTGTTTGTGTTAACTGGTGTAGTCTGCATAAAAATACACTAGCTTTAAAAATTTAAAGTGTCTATATATTAATTAGGATTTCAACATTTTTCATTGCTCGCTTTAGAAGATTTTGAACTGACATATTTTCGCTGCTGTAGCGGTCAATTTGAGGTCCGTAGCTGTTACCGTTCTCGAAAAACCAGCCTGTGATAGACAGATGGACATCGTAGCGAAAATGGTAGGGTGCCTTTTCCCCTTTGGTGCACGGAACGCTAAAAATAAGCCATATTGCCTGGACGTTATAAGAAGACCTTGAATACTCCATAGCTAGCAAGTAATACTATTTCCAACTTTCTGTGCACATCATAATACCAAAAAAGTGCAAGAAGTTCGTTGGATCTAAATTTTTTACCTTTTGCTCTGCAGATTTTTTTTACATTTTCATTAAAAATTTTTATTTTTCGCCAGAGGAAATAAAATTATATTTATAAGTCGCAGCAAAAAGTAGCCCAATCATTAGCCTCGAATCTTTATATTAACACCTAGAGCCATTATTACAGCAAATACAAATATTTATGTAGTGAAATTTAAGATGCTACGAGGTCGGATCAATAAGTCTGTGACTTTTTCAACTTCCCTCGTAGTTATATGAAATGCAACACTGTTCCCATCAAGTACCACCTGTTAATAGACTACTGTCAAATTTTGAGCAAGTGTCGTTATTTACTTTGCGTTTAACAGCTGTTCAAAACATACAACCTCGTGTATGAAAAAAAGTGAATTTTGAGTGCTCATTTAACTTATTTTTTGCGAAAAAAATAATCAGTCAATAAAACCAAGGAAAAGCTCGATAAATACTATGGGGACTCTGCACCATTGATTTCAATAATAAAAAGTGGTTTACTAACTTTCGTTGTGATCGCACAAGTTCAAATGACGCTGAACGAAAATGTCTAAAAAAATCCACGATATGGTGTTGAACGATCGATTGCTTACAATCCACCACAAACGCATGTACAGTTTCCATGCCAAAAATCGATGAATTGGGCTACGAATTGCTCCCTCATCCGCTCTATTCTTCAGAGTTACTATTTCTTATTCCCAAACTTGAAGAAATAGCTCGTCGGAAAGAGATTTGACTCCAACAACGAATCATTCTACAAACAAAGGCATATTTTAAAGACCTCGAAAAATACTATTTTTGGAAGGTTTGCAAAAACTTGAGAAACGTTGGAATAAGTGTATTAAGTTAAAAGGAGATTACACAGAGAAAACAGTGCCTACTAAATACCTAATACAATAGAACAAAATTAATAAGAAATCTCTATGGTTTTTTTTTCAATAAAGAAATCTTATTAATTTCATAAGGAAAACCTTTTTGAAAAAATCAAGAAGAAATCATTTAGTTTTAATTAGGTTATCTTATTGATTTTTTCAATAAAAAAATTGCGTCTTTATTCTTTATTCTTTGTAATAATACATAAGTATGTATGTATGTAGTATATTGTAGATGTTATTTATTTATACATACATACATACATATTTTGTTATTCTTAACTAACTTACTCACCAAGTATTGAACCAGCAAACTTCTACCTGATAGACAAGCACTCTAACCAATATTCTAACAAGCAGCCTGAACAACCATTGAAATAATTGTACAAACATGCTTATACAAAAATGAAAAAGATCATGAAAAAAATTGTCTCTATGTCTATTTATAGAAACGAAATAACAAGACACCACATAAAATCAAGATGATTCTTTACAAAAATCAAGAAGAAAACCTTATTGAAAAAATCAATAAGGCAACCTAATAAAATCAAGAAGAAAACCTTTTTCAAAAAATGAAGAAGGCAACCTAATAATATCAATAACAAATCCCTTTAGTTTACAATTTATAAGAAAACCTAATAGAATCAAGAAGTTTTTCTCTATGAATTGTTTTTTTGGTGCCAAAAATAACGGAAATTGAGTAAAAAAAGTTGTGAATAATAAGATTTCTTCTTGATTTTATGTGGTTTTCTTCTTGATAAAATTAATAAGATTTACCACATAAAAACAATAAGGAATCTCTATGAAAAAATCTTCGCTTCTTTCAGCTGGGATACCTCTTAGCCTAAAAACGTTTCATAGAGAAAAGCTTATTGATTCTATGAGGCAGTTTTTTCTCTGTGCATGTTGAAAAATAATTTTTTTTTTGCGAAAAAAAAACTGTGCTTCATTCAAAAAGTCACGGACTTATTGATCCGCGTAAATATTTTTTGGTTAGTACAAGTTACCTTATTATCAATTAAACAAAAAAAAAAATAACATAAAATACAAAATAAGGCCCAAAAATTTAGTTCTCAATTAAGTGTCATTTATTTTTAAGTGCCACTTAAGTACCGAATTCATACGTTAATTATATTTGCATTTATTTAAATATTTTATGTTGTGTTTTTTAAAGAAATGACGTTAATTTAAATTTTAATGTAGACATTTATAAACTATATATTGAATAAAACTTATCCCTGAAGAAGCTGGAAAATACCAGCGAAACGTTGGATAAAATAATGTAATAATAGTTTTCATTTACATTAAAATATAACAAAGACCTTGAAAGCCCATATTAGATTACTCTCTAATGCAAGAAGGAATAAGAAAAATAAAAGGTCGTTTGAAATATTATAAGTTAATAATAACTATTAGGAACCTTATCTTTAAGTTCTAATATTAACCAAATGAGAATTATTTCATTTTATTTTCAAAATTTTTCCAACCCTGGAAACGTCTTTTTAATTTTTTTTATATTTTTTAATTTAAAATACCAATTTTAGTCGTACTGAAATATAAAATAAGTTTATTTAGCAAAAAAAATTAAAAATTTGTGTTCTAGTTACTTTTATATGGCAAAATCAAGTTTAAGTTTTCCAGCTCTGAAACTGTCTGCTCGATTTCGCTGATTTTCAATACCAATCTAAGTTGGACCATTTCTGACACACCAGTCCAAGAACGAAGTCTGTAACTTTTCTGGGAGCTTCGGAAAACCGATTTCACGTACACCAGACGGACGGACGGACGGACATCGCTTATTCATCTTCCCTATTCATAAGGACCCAGAATATATATATTTTTTTGGTCGCAAATTAATATTATGGAAATTACACACGGAATGACAAACCTATATATACCCTTTTCGATTTTTGGTAAAGGGTATAATAAAAGGTCGTTTGAAATATTATAAGTTAATAATAACTATTAGGAACCTTATCTTTAAGTTCTAATATTAACCAAATGAGAATTATTTCATATATGAGTGAGTGCAGTGTAATAATAAATAAAATGATTCGAAAAGTTCTGCCTCAAATATACTTTATACCCTAAAACGTTGGAATAAAAATTGCTACTTAAAATGTGGTTCAATTCGTGGACAATGCCTTTAAAACTCATCCATCCCACTGTGCAAAATCGGGAAGAAAAAAAAATCGCATAATTTTTTTTTTTTAATATTAAAGAAAGCTCTCCTCTGCTTGTTGGCTGGCACTCGTACTACTCGTAACTAATAAATTTTGTGTTGTAGTAGCGAAAACGAAATTAAAGTTAACAAATTGTTTTTGGTTAAAATAAGTTGTGACTACAAACAATTGACGTGATAAACTAGTTTTTTTCCTTCAGGTCTTATTTCATGTTAGTTTTTTGTTCCTTCTTTCTTTTCCTTAAACACCTTTTGTCAAAAGCAAAAGAATTGAAATGAAATTTTTGTAGAGAACCGTTCTTATTTTTCTTTTTCTGTTTAAAAATTACTTTCAACATTTATGGCGTTCTGCACGATTGCTTGCAATAGAGCTTCGAAATAAAGTTTCAAATAAAAAAAGTTTGACTGCTTTTCAAATGTGGAAATTGTTGAAATGGGTTTTTTTTTTGTATCGACACTCTTTTCCGTTTAAGTGCATTTACAAATTTTGTAAGAAAAAGAAATGTTTAAGAAAAGCTCCAAGTTGTATGTACGTACGAGTAAGTATGTATGTATGTATGTACTAGTATGTATGTATGTGTGTGTGTACTTAACCAATAAGTGGTCTCTAAATAAAATTGCACATTTTTACATTGTCCATAATTTTGTTTGTAATTTTGGCACCATTTGTTTCTGATGCAATGAAGCATGAACGATGTAGATATGTATGTATGTATGTATGTATGTATGTATATATGTATATATGTGTGGGTGTGGGTGTGGGTGTGTGTGTGATTTTCCTAAATTCATATTTTTCATTTAATTTTAAGCGTCTCACAGAGGAGTATTTGAGCCAAAAAGCTGGACAAAGGGCAAAAACTAATTTAAAGAAAACTTGAGTACGCAGTTCGATACAAAACAAAATTTTACATCATATTGAAAATTTTTAAGACTTTAAGTTGTGATTTGTAGCTCTGAGACACTGCTTAAGTCAGTAAAGGGGGAAAAATTACATGTTAATGTTTTTTTTCGCTTTCAACACGTTTATATCATCTTTTTTTGTGGCTAAGCGAATAAAGGTATTACGACTATTTTTTCTTTCCCTGAAAGATTTGATCAAAAGCTATTTTTAGTATTGAAAAATATCTTTAGTATTAATTTTGAAACAATTCGTTTAAAAAATAAAAAAAAAATATATACCTTTTTTGTAAACTAAAAACAAGAAGAGGGTTTTTAAAAGTGAGGATACTCGTAGTTACTATTATAATTTTGTTTTATACTACACTGAAAGAATTTTCGGCATAAATTCTATGAATTTGGACATTAATCTAATGAAAAATTCATTAAAATTCAACCAACGTCACGCTTCGTTGGATTAATGAAACCAGTTTCGTCAAAATTATTTTATTGAAAACCTCATCAAATTTATTTAACAGTGTAAATAATGCAGTGCTATAACTTCATTGAAACAATAAAATAATTTCATGAAAAGAATGAAATAACTTAATAATTAAAAAATATTGTCATAAATCCAATAAAATATTCTTACGAAACCAGAATAGCAAGGAAGCAATTCCAATGAAATTCTTTAACGATATTCATAAAATTTTCATTGGATTTGTGAAATTATCATTAGATTTGTGAAAAATTTTAGTGAAATTGTTTCATTGGACTTATGAAGCAAAATTCTTTCGGTGTACAATAAAATTGAAAATCTCTAATTTTAGACCAAAAAAAATATTTGCGCAAGTTTCCGCTATTTTTTTTGTGCACAGAGAAAAAACTGCCTCATAGAATCAACAAGATTTTCTCTATGAAACGTTTTTAGGCTAAGGGGTATCCCAGCAGAAAGAAGCGAAGATTTTTTCATAGAGATTCCTTATTGTTTTTATGTGGTAAATCTTATTAATTTTATCAAGAAGAAAACCACATAAAATCAAAAAGAAATCTTATTATTCACAACTTTTTTACTCAATTTCCGCTAGTTTTGGCACCAAAAAAACAATCCATAGAGAAAAACTTCTTGTTTTTATTAGGTTGTCTTATAAATTGTAAACTATAGGGATTTCTTATTGATTTTATTAGGTTGCCTTTTTGTTTTTTTTAATAAGGAAATCTTATTGATTTTATTAGGTTTCTTGTTATTTCGTTTCTATAAACAGACATAGAGACAATTTTTTTCATGATCTTTTTCATTTTTGTATAAGAATGTTTGCACAATAATTTCAATGGTTATTCAGGCTGCGTGTTAGCATATTGGTTAGAGTGCTTGTCTATCAGTCAGAAGTTTGCTGGTTCAATACTTGGTGAGAAAGTTAGTTAAGAATATAATGTAATGTGTATGTATGTATCTATAGATAAATAACATATACAATATACTACATACATATACATATACATATACATATACATATACATATACATATACATATACATATACATATACATATACATATACATATACATATACATATACATATACATATACATATACATATACATATACATATACATATACATATACATATACATATACATATACATATACATATACATATACATATACATATACATATACATATACATATACATATACATATACATATACATATACATATACATATACATATACATATACATATACATATACATATACATATAGATATACATATACATATACATATACATATACATATACATATACATATACATATACATATACATATACATATACATATACATATACATATACATATACATATACATATACATATACATATACATATACATATACATATACATATACATATACATATACATATACATATACATATACATATACATATACATATACATATACATATACATATACATATACATATACATATACATATACATATACATATACATATACATATACATATACATATACATATACATATACATATACATATACATATACATATACATATACATATACATATACATATACATATACATATACATATACATATACATATACATATACATATACATATACATATACATATACATATACATATACATATACATATACATATACATATACATATACATATACATATACATATACATATACATATACATATACATATACATATACATATACATATACATATACATATACATATACATATACATATGTATATGGTATAGAATTTAAATGAAAATACATAAATAGAGAAAATAAAGACGCAATTTTTTTTTTATTTTTTATGAGGTCGCCTAATAAAAACAAGAAGAAAACCTTATTGAAAAAGTCAATAAGATAACCTCATAAAAACTATAAGATTTCTTCTTGATTTTTTCAAAAAGGTTTCTCTATGAAATTAAGAAGATTTCCCCATTGAAAAAAACTATAGAGATTTCTTATTAATTTTGTTCTATTTTATGAGGTATTTAGTAGGCACTGTTTTCTCTTTGTGATTTTTTGAAAATTGCATCTGTTTACTGTTTTTGTTCATCTTGCATCATCTTTTTGTCGGTCATGAAATGTTTTGCTTTAAGAGGAGAGATACTCCTCCCTGTCCATTAAAGCTCAAAAGGTTAATTTTTGTAATATTAAGGCATAAGTATTACATTTTTTTTTTATTATTTACATTATTTTTGGAAATAATATTTTTGTCCGCGGGGACGAAAATGGCAAAGGGTTTGGAACCTTCGCTGACGTTGAAAATTGCATTTGCTAAGCAAAAGTATGAACAAAGTTAAGAAAAAAATTTAGTTTTCTAGAGGTAGAATTAGTTCCTCTGAGCGAAATTTTTTCCCTCTTGTCCATTTTTTTATTTTCATGTTTTTTTTTATTTCAAGCCCAGAACTATTAGACATATTTCTGCAAAGTTTCATTGATCTAGGGGCACTCAATAACTTTTCACATAGAATTTAAACTTAAAAAACAGCATTGGCCAGCTGCTTGGCTCAAATACTCCTCTGTATGTCTTATTGAAGTAAAAACATGTTTGGATACACAACTTAAGACTGTTGTGTTAAATTTTGTATTGTATTGTAGTACGAAAATAAATAACACGAAACGTTTGTTTTCTTTTTGTTCGTTTGTTGTATATAAGTTTAAAGCTCGCAGCTGGAAACGAAAAGAATGGGAACACAATTTAATTACGCATTATGAGTGGGACTCGGATTTTAATGACCTATAAAATAGGAAAAAAACCCCGTACCAAAAAAGGACAAAATGACCTTAAAAACACTAAAAAAACGGTTGAAAGGATTAAAAAAATTCATGTTTATTTCAATAAATTTACTGTGAATTACAGTCTTTTATTGTTGAATGTTTTTTAGGGTTCCGTACACCAAAGCTGAAAATGAACTTTATGGTTTTCTCTACGATGTACGTCCGTCTGTTGATCTGCGGATCTGAACAACGAATTGAATTTGAATTCATAGTACAGTTACTAAAAAAATTTGTTATTTTCTTATAAAAAAAACTGTGTAAGAGATTATTAATATATTGTTACGTTTAAAATTATGGGTTCTTTTAATTGCTCAAAAATAAAAATAAATAACACAAACATTTCTTTGTTTATGAAATTTCGTTCATTCTTGACTTAGCAACAATTACAAACTGTCTAAAATTTGTTTTAAGTAGAACAAAAATAAGCAAATTAACTAACATGTGCATAATTAGTCAAGAACAACCAACAATGGCAAGTCTGTTGTAAATTTAGAGTTGCTAAAATTGTGCTTTCATTACAAAAAAGCTTTAAGCAAATTGTAATACGACGAATCAAAACAATTCACATATTCCATTTGCAATAAGGGCTGAGTATATAAAGCAGAAAAATATATCAACTGACACCACACACAGTGGATGAAACACAGAGAACGCTGTTGATGAAGGTGTAGTGGGCTTCTAAAACAGCTAGTTGTTCCGTTCTACTAAGTGTTTGTCAGAATATTTACAATTAACTTTGGTGTTATTTGCTCATTAATAATTATCACATGTAATTTGGCTTACAAAGCGATAAGAACTTTAGCCTAATAAAAATCATAAATATAGAAACTGCCTATTTAATTACTGATAACTTCTACGCTTTATTATCGACTGTACGTTGTGTTTACTTTCATAGAAATTTACACCACAATCAGCTGATTCACACTGACTCGCTCTCATACACGGCTCCATTTTATATAACACTGGAAATGATTCTAGAATGTTCGCCACTGTGTTCATAGAAGCCGTAATAAAATGTGTGCTAACTTAGTAAAGCCAAATAAAAGAAACGGTATTACTGCAGATGTTGCTGCTAAGCACACGTTATCATCTGTGCTGTCGTTTCCTATTGGCAACCAAGTGATCCAACAGTCTTCCTACACAATCTTGAAAATTTACGTTAGATACTGTTTCTAGAAGTTTGTGGATAATTTTATTGACCGTTCTTTTGAATTTCAGAGTTGCTGTGTAACGAATTTTATGTTGCAGCACCATTTTGTGAACGCTAAAGATAGAAACGATAGTCTATTAAAAAAGCTAAATTCAACATAGTAATCATAAACTTCCTATGTATAAGGACTGCTTACATCTACATACATACATATCGCTATCTTAATATAGAAAGGTCCTAACTTATTATTTTTTTTTAAATCGAAATTTTTGTATATTTCGATAGACGAACGTCTAATGTATCGAAAAATGCAAAAATCACGATTTCCAAAAAATAATGAGTTCGGGCCTTTCTATGTTAAGGTAGCGATAGTCTTACAGATTGCAATTAAAATCTTAATGAAAATCTGTGCTGTTTACATCAAGTTTTTGTGACATTTATTAAGATTTTTTATCCAAAACAAAACCCATTAACTGAAAAATTTCCAAAACTACAACCAAACAACTGCAATGTAGTCAATTCACACATCTTTTTAAGCAGACCGTAGCTAATTCAATAATCTTTTTTATAAATATGTTGTACAGGGTAGTACAAAAATTTGATTAGATTTCCTACAAATCTGATGACAAAATAGATTTCGTTTTGCATGGGAAATCTAGTAAAAAGTAGCAAGATTTAGCTCGAAATTTTGTAAGTACTAGATTTCGAGACAATGTAAATGCCATATTAAATCAATTGATTAACAAAAAATTTTTGTTAATAAGTACTAAAAAATTTAATTTGTTTCTTTTTTCTTATTTAACAAATTAAAAAGCATACTGAGTATTGTACGATTCCCCAAATCATTTTCGAATGATTCTTTTACAACTCTTCCAATGGCTCATATAAGATTAACGTTAAAGAGCCTCATACGATTCTCAATGTTCTTCAAAAAAGAGTTATGAGATAATCTACGACTAATAAAAAAGTCTTCTGCGGCTCTTGTACATGAATCGTCTTCGGTAACTGTTTCTCCCGTGCGAAGCATCTTCCACGATTAAAATATGAGCTCGTCTGCGATTGAAAATGACTCTTCTGTGATTGAAAACGCTAGCTGGGAATGGTCTTAAGCAAACAGTTTGTTATAAAACAAAATTAAAATTCTGGTTATATATACATACATATATATATCATGCTCGCTTTCAGCTCAGCTGTCGATGTAAGCGCAATGATAGTGACACGTATCGACATCGTGGCGAGAGAGCACTGCTTACGCGTCTCATGACACTTTTATGTTAAATTTAAATGGCAAAATAAGCAAGCGAATCACCACTGACAGCTACTAAGTATTACTGATATCATTAGGGTTTGGGATTTCCCGTACTTTTGCACTTCCCGGGAAACGGGAATTAAAAATCAAGTTCCCGGGAATTCCCGGGAAAAGCTAATTTTCTAAATTAAATACATTTATTAAATGAAAGTTGGTGAAATTTCGATTGTTTTACTAATGTAAGCATTCTTTTGAAATAAAAGTTAATAAAAAAGCAGTTCTAAGACAAATTTTTAAGAATTTTTAATTGAATTTAAGCAAATGGAATAAAGTTATTACACAGCAAAAGATCATATAAAAACCAATTGACGACTGTTACCACAATTAGTAGACAATTTTCTAATAAGACCTGCCTGTTTCTCATTCTTTTTGAAAAAGTTCCAGGCAGTTTCTTATCGTTAAGTACAAGCAGGTTACAGTACCATACTGCGTTGCGCCGAATTTTGAATACCCTGAGCCACAGTATGTCTAAGTGTCTTTCATTTTATTTCTCCTAAAATATTTTCTGCAGGGTTTCCATAATAGGGTCTACTTGTAATCAATTTAAGTTTCGTCAACTCAGAGTTCTTACAGCTTAAAATTTTCACTACACTTTTCAAAATTTGTTCACTAATTCGGCGAAAAATCACTTCAAGTTCGCTTAGCATCGAATTATTTACTTTAGGAAACGATTATATCATTGCAATCATTGATACTTATACAATTTATTCCACTTTTTTTTAGGAGATATGTTATGACCTCAATTTAATGGAATTTTTATGAAATTTCAGACTAGATTTGAATAGCTCACATTTTTATTTTATATTAAAAAAATATGGACATTTTACTTCTTGTTTATCGGAGTCGAAAGAATTCTTTCTTTCTTACAGTTACATTTAAAACAAAAACTCAATTTGAATTTTAAGATTAAAAAATTTCCTTCGAACAAGGTATATGTACATAAGTGTTTAAGCAGACGATGAAAAACGTGTCAACGTTCGTGTAAATTTAGTCATACAATCAATCATTCAAACGAACTTTTGTAATATATAAAAAAATAATAAGTTTTTATATTAAAGTAAAATTGGACTATTAATTCTATATATTTATGAAATAACATGCACTTTTAATTTCCCGTTTTCCCGGGAAAATCTCAAAAATTTCCCGGGAATATTAGACAGACATTTCCCGGGATTTCCCGCCCGGGAATTCCCGTTTCCCAAACCCTAGATATCATCGATTACGTAAGGTATATTTTTTACCACTGGGTAATGTTTTGATTCTCTTTAAGCGAAAAATGAGTCCATTCCCTTGAAATTGCGTGCGTCTGTTTATTTGTTATAATTTACTGTAAATTTACAAGCAAATGATTGCATGCGGTTGTCTAGTAAATATGATCTCACATACAAGAAAATACTCGCATTTAGTAAATGCCACGAGGAAAGTTAAAAATTGTCTAGTTCTTAAAGTTATTGGAATATTAAGTGACAGCTAAAAAGCATTTTGGCAAAATTTTTTATTTAACTCTATCACAAAGGGGGTAGAAGCCCACACCGGCTTGTAACAATCACTACAAGTGATAACAATCTATTCCGAGGGTACATTAAAACTAAAATATCAGTACATCCGCAAGCATGTATGTAAGTACATTTGTACATTATAAAAAAAACAACATGTTAAATATTACATTCTCCGAAACTATTAAAAGCAATTTGAATACTCTACTTAAGTGTATTTTCGAAAGCGATATGTTAAATATGTGTAAAAGTATGTAATTCAAGCTGAAAGAGAGTACTTTGTAAGTGACAGTAAATATTATTATATGACTACATACTATATGCTATACATACATATGTATGTATGTATGTACATATTTATGTAGAAGTACTATTATTCTAAATATACACATGCATATAAATATTTACATACCCAGAGGTAAAACTCAGAAGACCTTCTTGGTGCAGGCCTTATTAAAGGACTCCTTCGCATAAAAGATACGATACACATTCCACACTCCCTTCTATGCGAAGGGAAAACAGAAGGAGTAATATGTTTTGTTTTGTTGTTTTACCAAAGCAAAAGCAAAATCCATTAATTTGAAGGCCTTCCAGAATATATGGCGAAATAAGCAAGAATAGAAGGTCTGCTTCGCAATGACAACGCGTGTAAAAAAGATATGAGTGTGGAATGGAGCGAGCAGGACTTCTACATCCAAAAGAAGGCATACAAAGGCCTTCTAGAAGGCATCCTTACTCATTCTACTTCCCGCTGGGTATATTTTAGTATTTTTATACGTACACCGATATTTTAATACATATAACATTAAGTGTACATACGAAGTTACATGTGTTGTTTATTTATGGTTACAAGAGAAAATGATAATAACGATATTATAACATCTTACAAACACAAAATGTTACTACATACAACTAAAACCACTACATAAATTTATGTTGCACATACATATTAACATACATACTCGCATTAACATTAGTGTAGTATCTATTTTTCATACGTTCTTAGCTTCATCTCTAAGCTAAAGATGAAGCTTTGCTAGGCTAGCAAAAGTAGTTTATACTCATGGTAAGATTATGAAATATAATATAATAGGGGAAAGATATGGTACAAAGAAACCCACTTCGATACTTAGTGAATCTGTTGTACCATAGATCTGTAAATTAAAACAATGTCTGTCTCTTTTTGTGAAAGTTAGCACAGATGTTGGAGAAGCCCGCCTAATATCATTCAAGCACAGAAACTCACAGTATAAAACACGCCTTCAGCTGTTATATAAAACAATATAATTGCAGAAAATGTGTGCCGTTTTATCATCATCTTCTAAGCATAAATTACACAAGGTTCAACAATCTGTGTGACAGAGGGAAGCTCAGTCCAAAGCGACCAGATAGAAAGCCCTTAACAGGCCGTAAATCATTCCTGTTGAAGTTCAGGATGCCTCCATATAAAAAATGGTTGCATCAATGCTTTGCCTGATAGTGGCGTTGGCTGAAGTAGTTAGCACGTTGACTACAAAACCGAAGGTCCTGGGTTGAAACCCTGTCTCCGACAGTCAATAACAACACCACGCATTTTTCTGATGTACATTATTGTCTCTTGTATCAGTTGTTGTGGGAAAAGTTCTAGTGATGCAGGCATAAGGCATTGGTCACTAAAAACTACACCGGCTGCAGCGGATGCTAGTCCTTATGTAACATCAGATCGCCCTCCTTCGTCGGTATTGTGTAGCAGAATCATCGGCGAAGTAAAATAGCCAATAAAATGGCTACTGAACACAGCTTCGCCTCATTCACCACCAGATGCGCTGCAACACTGCAAATAAGCGTGCAAAAAAAGCAGAGTTGCAAAAGAATGAAACTTTCCTCTATCTCTTCCTTCACCACCTGTCTTCTCTATCACTATCCTTTCCCTATCACCCTCTTTCACTATATTCTCTTCATCACGCAGGTACCACAAAGGGATTATTGTATTGCACCCAAGTGAGCTGGACTCTAAATTTCACCCTTCTTTACCAGCAGCCTGCTAACCTAACCTAACCTAATGCTTTGGCCTGCCTTAAACCAAAAGAAGCCAACCACACTTCCTTTGTTGAGAGATGTGAGTCGACCAGTTTACGCCACAAAAGTACTCTAGGTCCATAAAAGAACCAGCAGAGTTCCTCCAAGCAAATTAATCCGATTGGCCATGAAAATAGAGACCTTGGAGCGGTATGACTCTCGGAAAGAAAGCTATATGGGCGTCTTTAATCGTATATTAATTTATGTAGAGACATTACATAAACTAATATGAGCGTGTATTTCTACCTGAAATATCGTAAGCTATTTGCCCATGTACACTGAAATTTTCTGTTGGATCCACAGACACCAGCGCTAATTCCATCTTCCCTATGGGAACCAAACAAATATACATACCAACATAAACTTCTCAGTGGGACTGTTTTCTCTCCGGTCTAACCTCAGTTCAGAGTTTATTCTGTTAATATGTGTTAATCCAATCAAGATCTCAATGGCTAAGGTTGGACTGTCTCTAGAACAAGTTTTCTCCTAAAAGACAAAGTTACCAAAATAGTCTTGCCAGAGTTGACCGACAGGCCATATCTTCCTCTCAATGTAATAACAATGCACTTCACTAAGAATGAGAAGAAGTTAATCAATCACCACTGGCCAAAGAAGTGGAGATAAAACGACACCCTGCTCTCAATAATAGACCTAATCCATCTCACAGAATAATGGTCAAGACCTTTTCGTCCAAGAGAGCAGTCTATTGAATCGTATTTGTTATTATGTCTTAAACCCACGAGGCCTCTCAATGTAGAGCATGTTCCAAGGGAACGGTACTCAAAATCGTCGATATAATTTGAACATCAATTAGTCTACCCATTGTCTGCAGCAAAAATAATGTTAGGCTGATTGGTCTGTATGATTTGGCCAGGTATTCGTGTAACGCTGACTGTTCTCCACAGTTGGAGAATGTAACCGAAGACTAAAGTGGCTCTAAATAGGGATCTGGCACTATTATAAGCGTGTTGTAAAGATAGCTTTTCCCCAGGATCCTAAAAGACTGAAAAGAGGTAATGGCACATTTTATCCTATCTGGATTGAAAATAACTTTTGATGACTTGAAACCTCCACACTCTGAATAGTAAGACCACACCACAGAGCGGACCCTCAACTGAGCTACACTAGCTCTAACTTAGATGACTAATCATCGCCGAATTTCATGTTTCAGAGCGTCAGTTGTTTCTGGTTTGTTCACATAAGCCCGGTCTTTCAAGTGGCCCAGGAAAAATAATCAAGCGGCATTAAATCACAAGAACGAGTCGGCCAATTGACATTGCGACTGGAAAATTTCTCAGTTTACAAACGTTCAAGAGTGCAGCGTTCCATGTTAAAAATTTTCCAACTTTTTGCTAAATAAATGTCAAAGGATAACAGCTCAATTCTTGAAATTTTATCATTTGTCAGCCAATCCACTTCCTAACGTCAAATTTGACCACCCTTTGAAATTTTATTAAAAAAAAATCGAAAAGGAAAAAGAATTGACCAATTACATAATTTAATCCTTTTTTTTACTTTTCCTCTAAAATTATAAAAATGTTAGTTAGGCCCTTTTGTGTTTCAGGTGACGATGTATGTAGATTTCGTTCTCTCGAACCGCGGGATTTTAATACATCAGCCCCGATTGGCATCTCTATTCCTAAGAAAAGTTATCAATAGAGGTGCTTAGCCCACAACAGCAAAAGAAAAATTTATTCGTATTCATATAAAATTGTGTTTAAATAAAAAAAGAAAATTAAGTAAATGTGTAGTTGTTAGTGCTGGGATACTATCGATAGACTATCGATACTATCGATAGTTTTAAAATATCGAAAATATCGATAGAAAAAAACATCGACATCGATATTATTTCAAATGCAGTTTTGAAAAAATTTTCAACTGACATCTGCAAAATTTTTCAAAAACTGTCACCTGAAATAGCATTCGCAAATACATACATACATATTAAATTATATATAAGACTATATACTTTCAATAAAGTGATAAAAAACTAACTTTAACCCGATCAAAAATTTTTATATTTTACAAACATTCAGTCGATAGTAATATCGATAGTATCGATAGTGAAATCTGAACTATCGATAGATATCGATAGTAGAAAATATCGATAGTATCCCAGCACTAGTAGTTGTAGACTGTATGACAGAGTATTTTATGATTTTATTCACCCTAATAGAAAATTTTTAGAGCTATGCTCTTTATGCTACGACACGTGACGTAAGCTAGGACGTGATTTTGGTAACAAAAATAATCGACAATATTACAGTTATAAATTTATTTTTGTTTTGATTTCTTTGTACTTAAAAACAGAGTACGCAAATAAACGAAACAAAATGTTTGATACTGTTTTGTTTCGTTCTTTGAAGTGAGTGAAATAAAAAAACAAACATTATATTAATTTATTCGAAATGTTTCGAAATATTAGCGGCGAATTTGACATCATCATATAATATATGTACTTTTAGTGCATTGTTATTTAACACATGAAATTTGTTTTATATAGCTAAGCAGCATAGCTCTAACCGGGTGCCTTAAAACACCTCTCTTCTTTTTTTTCAGAGTGCCCTTTCCATAATTTGTCACATTTTGGCATTCAAATATACTTAAATCTTAATTTAGTATTTTTAAACGCATAAAGGCCATCCTAATATAAATACATTTCAGCTAGTTAAATCAACTACTTGCACTCGCATGTAGATACAAACACAAACATAAAAAATATATTTATGGCAAGTTATTGACATTAATTTCATGTTTTCAAACTGTCATTTACAGTTTGTAAAAGATATAAATTTAAATGGTTGTGTTCGTTGATTCAAAACTTTATCAGCAACTAAAATAAAGAAGCATAAACAGATACGGATTTTTTTCTTCCAATAAATATTTTTTTAAAGGAATGGGCAGAGTGGGCAAGGAGAAGACGGCAAACATCTAAAGATACTCACGCTGACGACATGATGAGATTTTCGAATACGAGTATGATGGACAGGGAATGAGAAGTTCTGAAAATAATAAAGTATAAAATATTGACTATAAATAAATCTCTAATAAATTGTGTTTATTTCTGCGTAAAGGTTTTTTATTTTAAATTTATTTTTTTTTTTGTTCTCGCAAAAGTTTTGTAATTTTTTACAATAGTATTTTTGTTTTTGTATGTACATACATACATATAAGGTCATTTAAAATAAACTTTTGAAATGTTTGACAATAGTTTTTCAGAAATCTTGTAACCTAGCAGATTTTATATCAATTTAATAACATTTCAAATTATTAAAACAATAAGAGACTTCCATTTCGTAAGCGAATGTCGTGAAATGCCGTGGGGCCAGCAGGAAAACATATCGAATTTGCATTATTTGATAGTTGAAACATGTTGGTTATAGATGGCGCTGCAGTTAACATTTTTTTGAGAATTACAAGAAATTAAAATACCAAAGTGAAAAAAAAATTATATCATGTTACTAACTTGAAGATAAGATGTTCAAGTGCGTAGCATACGCAGATGACATCGCAGTATTGGTATCGGGTAAACATCTACATACCTTATCTCAGAGATTACAGGACGCACTAGGTACCATTAGTAGATGGAGTGTCAATAGTGGCCTGAATGTAAATCCGTTGAAAACGGATCTTGTACTTTTCTCGAGAAGATACAAGATTCCGCAATTCCAACTTCCAAGGTTAAATGGAATGGAACTTAAGCTGTCTGATTGTGCCAAATATCTTGGTATATATCTGGACTCCAGACTCTCATGGCAACGAAATGTCCAGGAAAGGGCAAACAAGGCTGCCATTGCTTTGTATGTATGTAAGAAGGCAATAGGGACAATATGGGGCTTAAGCCCTTGCAATTCCAAATGGCTCTTCAATACAGTGATTAAGCCAATATTAACATATGGCGCGTTAGTATGGTGGCCCGCCTTGCAGAAGGCCATCCATCGTGGAACCATTGAAAGGATTCTAAGATCTGCAGCCCTTGCTATTACGGGTGCACCACGGACCACTCCCTCCAAGGCGATCTTCGTGATGATGCACTGGCTGCCAGGGGATCTCATGGTAAAGCAAATTGCTATGAACTCTGTAACTAGATTACAGTCGGCAAATGCGTGGAAAAGGCTGACTTGCGGTCATTCTATAATAGGAGATCAGTTGAATGATCTACCGGCCAATATAGATTACCGATCACCCATACCTCTGCCTGACAATAGATTCAAATCTAACACATCGGACGCATCCAACTCGTCTATAGGGGCAGAGGAGGATGTGCTCGAGGTGTATACGGACGGATCGAAGTCACACAGGGGCGTGGGTGGGGGAATCTTTATTCCTCGCTTTCAAAAGAGGATAAGCTTCAAGCTGGACAGTAGGTGTAGTATACTACAGGCTGAAATCTCAGCGATAAGTAGAGCGGCTAAATGGTTGAGGTATTATAGGATATACAACTGGGATATCCGTATATTCACGGACAGCAAAGCTGCCATTAGAAACATTGCGGGTGTCTTTACGACATCGAATCTGGTATATGACTGCCGAATCTCTCTTAACAAACTGGGAATGTATGCTGACCTGGAACTACAATGGATTCCAGGACATGCGAATAGTGTTGGTAACAATATTGCGGATGAGCTGGCTAAGGCTGGAGCTCAAATGCAGGATGAGAACATTGATAGGTTGGTAGGTGTTCCGATGAATTGCTGTAAAATGCAAATACAGCAGAACCTTTTCAGGGTTGCACAGGCTAGATGGTTACATGAGGTCACATGTTCAACCTCTAGAATGACATGGCCCTGTTATGATATGAGGAGGTCCGCAATATTGGGGAGGATTCCAAGAGGACAACTCCGCAATTTGGTCGCAGTCCTAACAGGACATTGCTACATAGGCATACATGCTGGTAGATTAAATCTACCTTATAATGATTTCTGCAGAAGCTGTCAGGATGAGGAAGAGGAGGAAACTGTTGAGCATTTTCTCTGTCATTGCCCAGCACTTGCGGAGGTGCGTTCACTCCACATGGGGGCTCCGATACTGCAAGGTTTGGAGAGTCTGTCGGAATGTGAAATCGGTAGTGTGAATTCATTCATACGCCTTTCGGGTTGGTTTCAGCTGAATACGGATAATGTATAGGATAAATGAGGATGGGCAGCCCACCTCAATCTGCCCAGGCAGCACAACGGGAACTCTAAGGACCCAAGTGGGCTGGTTTACTATAAAATCAGCAGCCTGTTATAACCTAACCTAACCTACTATCTATTCTACAATATGTTCCCACTGTGCAGCACAGTAAACCCCTTTAATGTCTTTATAACATTCTGTATTTTCTTATTTATTATTGTTATTTATTTATTTTTTTTTTATAATTTATTAGGTTCTTATTTTGTTTATGTCAAAATGCTAATTTTGCAGATTAAATATTGAAAAAACAAACTTCTTCATAGTTATGGCTCATTTAGTGTTTGATCTTATGGGGGGTTTTTGTCTAACATTTCGTTTTCCTTTTGCTGAGCAGGGAGGGGTTGATTTAATATTAATTACGTTTTATTTATTCATACACATGTTGGAAATAACATGAAAATCAACAACAAATTGCTTTATTATCATTTTTATGTACTCTAAAACATTAGATGTTTGTGTGACAAGATGAAGTAAGAATTTTAACCCATTTGGGAATGATAAATGGAAAGTGAAAAAGACATAATTAAGCAATTAAAGCTTCGAGCGAGAGGAAGACTTTGTAGTTTTAAATCGCTTAAAGAAATACATATGTATGTATGTAGTATATGTATATAAATAATTGACAAGCTTAGTTTGTTGTTATAATTAGTCTATGTTTTTACACCCTTCCCCTTAGATGATAGTTAAGTAAGGGTTTGTAATATAAAATAATTACAGGTGCCATATTTGCCGTTCAGGGTTTTAAGTTGATGTGTAAGATAAAAACTGTATTATGGGTAATAAATACTAAAAAAAATACCAGGGGGTCTAATCGAGCTGATTCGATCGCTTTTATCAGTTTAAGGTTGTGGCATTCCATAATGTCAAACTGAACGAAAGTGATCGAATCAGTTCGTTATCGAAAGCGACGATTAGACCCCCGAGCTCAAATCGTCACATACGTGATCGTATCGACAATCGTACGAAAACAAATTAAGTGATGCGTCAATCGTATAAGCTGAATGGGATTTCAGTATGTTCACGTACATATGTCGTAATTCGAAAATGCTGTTTTTACGTGACGAGTTCAACTTTCACGTATGTGTGACAATTCGACCCCAGATTTTCCATGAAGTGTTTTAACACTCGTTGTTGAAGGTGATGTGCCTTTTAAGCAGTACTGTAGTTAATTTTTGCATGTTACATGAGGATACACCTAGGAAATGCATTAGAAGTTTCCGCCAATCGAACTGCTCTTTGGAACAAAGTGTAGTGTTTCATAACAAAATATTGACAATAAATAAATAGTCTTTCAAAACGTGGTTGACAAGTATTAAGAACTCCCCAAGAAAATATATCACCATATCGCTTTCCAAGTTTCCAAGTTATTTGACTTAAACAATTTTTTTTTTAATTTTTGACCCGGACTTTTTTTTTAATCGTTACTACCTAGCTTCTTTATTACTTACGAAAAATCATTTAGTTTTGTTGTTTAAAAAAACTTCATTCAAATCCATATGCAAAAAAAATTGTTTTGATATCTAGCAAATTGTAGCAAGGAAAAATTTTGCAATTTGAATTTTAGAAAAATATGAGAAAAAAGTATTCGTTATTTTTTTCTAATATTTAAAAAAAAAACTCTTCAAGCATTTGATAAAAACTGATTGTTTCCACACAGAGAAAAAAACTGCCTCATAGAATCAAGAAGATTTTCTCTATGAACCGTTTTTAGGCTAAGGGTTATCCCAGCAGAAAGAAGCGAAGATTTTTTCATAGAGATTCCTTATTGTTTTTATGTGCTAAGTCTTATTAATTTTATCAAGAAGAAAACCACATAAAATCAAGAAGAAATCTTATAATTCGCAACTTTTTTTACTCAATTTCCGTGTTTTTGGCACCAAAAAAACAATCCATAGAGAAAAACTTCTTGATCCTATAAGGTTTTCTTATAAATTGTAAACTATAGGGATCTCTTATGGATTTTATTAGGTTGCCTTCTTGATTTTTTTAAAAAGGTTTTCTTCTTGATTTTATTAGGTTGCCTTATTGATTTTTTCAATAAGGTTTTCTTTTTGATTTTAGTCTGTTCCTATATGATTATGTGTAAAGCATCTTATTGATTTTTTTAATAATGAAATCTCGTTGATTTTATGAGGTGTTTTGTTATTTCGCTCCTATAAATAGACATAGAGACAATTTTTTTCATGATCTTTTTTTTTTTTTCTAACCTAGGGTTTACACTTGCAGCTGCAAGTTCGAAAAACTCAATACACTCAAACTTTTTTACTAACACATCTACACTTTCGGCACTTGCAGTCTACTTCCAACTCAACTGCCAAGGGATTTTACAAGACAGTGACTTGGTGAACTTGTAGCAAGTAAATGGAAAGTTAGCTAACAGAGTTGCCCTGTTAATACTTTAGCACAAATTAACTGGATTTCAGTGTAATGTTATATGAGTTTTTACTAATTTTAAATACATTCAAAAGCTAATTTAATATTTTTTTTCTGAAATATTCTTAAATCAAGCAGTAAATTAATTTTAATAACATTGAAACAATACGAATAAAGTTCAATACTATCTGGTTCTCTTAAAATTAAACTTTTTTATGTTATGGACAACTCTGCACTAAAAGCTAAACATGCAAGTTGCAAAGACAGTCGGCCATTTGTGCGAAATTTTCGTCGATAATATGTACATAGAGCTTGCATGAAAGGTACTTGCATGTGTAAACGCAGGGTAAGAATGTATACACAATAATTTAAATGGTTGTTCAGGCTGCTTGTTAGCATATTTTGTAGAGTGCTTGTCTATCAGGTAGAAGTTTGCTGGTTCAATACTTGGTGAGTAAGTTAGTTAAGAAAATAACATAATTTGTACGTGTAATGTGTATCTATGTATAAATAAATAAAATCTACAATATACTATATACATATGTATATGGTATAGAATTTAAATGAAAATACATAAGTACAGAGAATAAAGACGCATTTTTTTTTTATTTTTTTATTGAAAAAATCAATAAGATAACCTCATAAAAACTACAAGATTTCTTCTTGATTTTTTTTCAAAAAGGTTTTCTCTATGAAATTAATAAGATTTCCTTACTGAAAAAAAAACCATAGAGATTTCTTATTAATTTTGTTCTATTTTATGAGGTATTTAGTAGGCACTGTTTTCTCTGCGTAAGAGAAGAGGTATTAAGAAAGACTGTGAAATAAATTTAAAACATTTTTGCTGGTGCATTGGTGGAAAACTAGAATTTTTGGCAAACATTTTAATTTTTGTTTGCGGTAAAAAATTGCACGTTTTTTTTAATTTATTGGTCTTTTAATACAAATAAACTTATTGTGGGTAACCTATAAAACACACTGCACATCCTTCACATATATGTAGGTAGAAGAGGAGATTTTCAAAAAAATTTAAAATATGTCTAAGACAATTTTTATTTCCAAAAAAAAGTTTTAACACATTATATTTTAAGGAACATTTTAATTTAATTTAATTTAATAGTATAGTATAGATTTAGTTTTGCAAACTGAAAAAAAATTGTTCTTATATCTTCGGTTTGTAAAAATATAATTACTTTTGTAATTATATTCTCTAATATTAAAATTCTGTAACTCTCTTTTTTATTGTGAGTAGTAGGGAACTGCCAATCCTGCCCCAATTAAAATTTTAAAATTTCACAAAATTTTCACAAAATTTCACAAAATTTTACACTGAAATTTTGAAATTTTGAAATTTTAATTACCCAAATTTTAAAATTCTTGGAAATTTGTGAAATTTGATACCCTTGAGTTTTCGGCGGCACGCTTTGATGTTTTTTTGTTTACATAAGGAATTTTTTGTTTACATTAGGAGTTTTTTTTTTTTTTTTTTGTTTACATTAACCCTTGTGGGAACGGGTGATTTTTTTTTTTTTTGGGGGTTACATTAATTGTGTGAACGGGTGATTTTGTTTTTTGTGGGAATACGTTAAGTGGGTTCATAGGTAGGAGGTTTTTCTTTTTGTAATGTATGTATGTATATGACGACGGGAAAATCATGAATATGATTTTTTCCTAGTACCAACGGGAAAATCATGAATATGATTTTTCCTATTACTAATGGGGGTGAAATAGTGAAAATTATTTTTTCCTAATGCCGACGGTAAAACATGAATATTATTTTTTTCAAATGCCGACGGCAAAACATGATTATTATTTTTTTCAAATGCCGACGGGAAAATGATTTTTCATAATTCCGACGGGAAAAACATAAAAGTTATTTCTAATGCTAATACAGGAGTTTAAGGCTGGCCGTGATTTGGGTGGGTGGAGCTGTTGTCGTAATACATAACCGAGGGAGTTTATGGATGTGTCTGTCTGTCTGTCTGTTTTGCGAGGCTGTGATTGGTCGGGGGAGCGTGGTGTAGTAGAGGTAGATGGATTGAGTGTATGTATGTGTGTATACCTGTCTGTTGGAATTTGTGTGAGGGTATGATTGACAGGGGGCGGGGTGTAGTTGAGGTAGATCGACTGCGTGTATGCAGGTGTTGCAAGTCTGTAGGAATTTAAGGCTTATAGTGATTTGGGGTAGGTGAGGATGTTGTTGTACGAGTAGTATGTATCCATGGGAATTTGTGGATGTGTCTGTCCGGAGGAATTTAAGCGAGGCTGTTATTGGGAGTGGGTGTGGTGTAGTTGAGGTTGATCAACTGCGTGTATGTAAGTCTATATGTTTGTAGGAGCTTAAGGCTGATCGTGATTTGGGAGAGGTGAGGGTGTTGTTGTAATATGTATACGTAGGAATCTGTATGTATGTATGTCTGTAAAAAATTAAGGCTGATCATGATTTAGGGTAGGTGAGGTTGGTGTAGTAATATGTCTGTGTGTATGTACATATGTTTGTAGAAGTTTAATGCTATTAGTGATTTGAGGATAGGCGAGGGTGTTGTCGTACGAGTGATATGTACCCGTGGGAATCTGTATGCATGTTCGTAGGAGTTTAAGGCTGATCGTGATTTGTGTTGTTGTCAGTGTTGTTTGTAGGAATGACCGTGAGAATTTTTGTATGCATATCTGTAGGAATTTAAGGTTGGCCGTGTTTTGTGAGGGGTGGTGTGTTGTTGAAATAATTTGAATTTTTCTTAGATGAAATCTGGTATATATGTGTGTGTGTGTGTGTGCGTGTGTGTGCGTATGATTTTCTCACGCTAGTAGTTTTATGTACGTAGAAATAAATTGTATTCAATATCGAGATTTGGTTCTATAAAATATTTTCATATATCTGATACATATACATAAGTATATTTTCATACTCAAGGTTGCTGGGTATTTTGTCATGCTTAAAATTGTCCAGCTTTAAAGTCTGCCTACGAGAAATTTGTTTATATTACAGATTTTGTTTATTTAACTACGTCCGGCTTCTTTCCCTGAACTTCTTTTCATACGATCATGGGAATTTATAGTTTCTCTGTCCATAATAAGGTCGTTTAGCTTGGGCATGTGCTCTGACTGAATGGTTTGCGTTATTCATATATTTTTATGATGTAGATATGTAAGTGTGATTGTCAAGATCTAATAAATATTTGAGTATTGATAAGAAATTTGATATTATGTGTACATACATATCTACAAATTGATTTTATGTATGTATGTACATATGTATGTACATACAAATATGTGTTTGACTCCGTGCTTGAATACATTTTTTTTGTTTTTGTTGTTGTTCTAAATATTCGCCTGGTCTTTTATATATAGATGTCAAATATCTTCATAGTTTTTTTTTTTTTTTTATTTGAAATTAAAAAACGTTGATTTAATTTTTATCTGTATTTACTTCAAAGTTTGTGAGGATTTGCTGTTTTAAGTAAAACTAAATTCCTTAAGATACATACTTTAGAATAATAGTAACTATAATAGAAATATTTCCTATATTTAATTTACATTTGTTTAAAGTTGATGCAGCTTATCTTCATTCTTAGAAATATTTTGATATAAAATTTTTTTCCAGCCGTAGGCTTTTTTCATCACCTTTTACATTTATTTTAGAACATCTTGCGTTGGCTTTTATAAAATTGCAAACGCTTTGAAATGAAACTGATCCAGCAGTCCAGCTTATGTAATGATAGTTTTTTGTTAGCCAGCTTGCTTCTTTTTTTATTTTTTATTGATTATTGAGTTTTATAATGAAATTATTATATTCGTAATTGTTGAAAACAATCGCTACTTCTTTTGCGATGAAATCATTTGAATTACTTTTGAAACCTTGTACGTATATAAAAATTATGTTGTTTTCCATATTACTAAATTTATAAGACTTTTCGAATTTGACCTTTGATAGGTATATATATTCTAGTATATGATCATGAATAAGAATACAGTAAGCTGATTTCTTTGCTTACTATTTCAAATTAAAATTTTATTCAATTAGCCCGATATTGAATAAAAGGAGCTTTTTTATCTTAAACTCTGGTACAGGTAGAAACGCATGAGATTCTTTCATATACTACCTTTGCTGGAATCTTAGATACATGTAATAACTATATAGAATTGCATTACGTTTATTTTTAAATTTTATGTTAGGATTATCATCATATGGATATGAGACTGAACTTAAATGTACTTTTAAATTAGTTAATTCATAATGAATAATCTTATTTTCTTCTTGAATAGCGAACAACAGAAAACGAAGTCGTTTTCTTACAATTTAGGTCTAACCTCTCAACTGGTCCTCTAGTATACAATATGACTTTATATATCAACATTTCTGACTCCTCTTTGTCAGCGTTAGGGATAATTAATTTTAAACTTTTTATTCTTCAAATTGTGTTACTTCATACTGATAATATGTTTAAGTACATTAATAATGTACGAGTATATGTTTATTTTATGACGGGTCCCTATAGCTTTTATTTGATGTTCTAGATGAAGTGTTTTTTTTTCTAATTTTATTAAAGTTTAGCGTATTGCGTATATATTTCTAATATATTTAAGTGAGCTTTTTGTACCTGTCAGACAGAGTGTACGTATCAGTTGATCAGTCAGTCTCTCTTTTTATTTTATTAATTTTTTCTTCTAATGTGTCACTACTATTTTTTCAGATTTTACTACTTGAAATAGAAAATATTTATATAATTTTAAAAGTATTAATTTATACATACATATAGGTAAATATATGTATGTACGTAAAAATTAGTTCATATACAAAGAAATACATCTTTAATAATCAACTATTCTAGAAAATCGATCTAAAATAACACATTTACCTCCATCATCATTTCACCGTCAGTGTTTTCATAAAGTGTTAGAAACATTGGAATATCTATGTTTAGGAGAATTTTTACTTCAAGTGTTTCTATATAAGGTTTGATGGTTGACC
This sequence comes from Tachina lurida, assembly GCA_944452675.1. Taxonomy (NCBI): domain Eukaryota; kingdom Metazoa; phylum Arthropoda; class Insecta; order Diptera; family Tachinidae; genus Tachina; species Tachina lurida. The sequence goes on along the minus strand of OX101754.1, from coordinate 37,925,839 downwards.
CCTTGACGTTATTGTGGTTAACGTAGGCTGCGTTGTACCGCATTCAGATGTAATCATTTCTTACTTAGAAAAGGTCCTCATCACCATCAATCATACCTGTATACAATACATTCATTAGTTGAGTTGATCCAGATACAATTGCCTTCTACAAATTAATGATTAGAAAAAAGCTTTCTCATCACATTCTAACAGGTTTAATATTTTGCTAGCATGCATGCTATTCTATCAATAGTGAGGCGAGAGTCCGACATTTAGTGGTGTTTCAATTAAAAATCTATACAATTAGAATTACGAATTCACTCTTTTGAATTTTTAACAAAGTAGATACATATGTATGTATGTATTTCATTTGCCACAAACTCTTAAAATTTCTGTACTTATAAAAGTATGATGTCAGGAATTTTTTTAAATCATACATGCCTCGGCATGCTTCCAATATTTTTCTCGGTAAATTTATTTCATACTCATACAGATACAGATATAAAGTAAGATCTGTTTACATTCCATTTTACAATTTATGCATGCTTCAAGTTGAAGTCTGTATTTATTTAGTAAGTTTGTTTGATACCCATTCATACACATGTACATTCATAAAGATTGGATATCATAGTCCAATTTTCTTAGTTTATCTAGAAATGAACAGTGAATATCTTTTATAATAACCCCATATTCACAATTTAAAATTTTGTGTGCTAGAGCTTTCGAAATGGAAAATGTACAACTCTTACTATAAAAAATGATAATATGATGTGCTGAATATTTTTAACGCTTAAGTTTTCACAATATTTCATACAGACCATCAAGTTTAGAGAATTCCAGTACATTAGGCTAATTATCTTCCCTGAGACCTAACATTCCTAATCAATCCTTCAAAAAAACCAATAAAAACTAGATTTTCCCTTTTTAATTTTATTTATATTTTCCTTAAATTTCATCATTTTGTACATCTTCAAATTACTGTATACTGTATTTTGCACCTTTTTCTCATTCGTAGAGTTAACTTTAATCACAAATATTTTAATGATGTGGTGAACTTTTCTATTGTAGGCATTAAGTAAATCTTTGTGTATATCAATCCACTTATATGAACCATTATAGCTAAATTCTTAACACATAATTCCTTTTAATGATCTATTAATTTATTCTACTATTGATGCTTTCATATTATGAAATTTTTAATCCTCTGTTTATGCATGAATTTTGCAGTGTTTATTAAAAATTCTTTACCAACATCTATTTGTATTTTTTTGTTTTGATACTCATATCATTTCAAAAATATTTTCCATTGCCTTAGTTTTTTTCGAGTGCAGCTTTTATTTTCAACGATACTCACAATATAAATTTTGAGAATGTGTCAGTTACAGTCAGCAAAAAATCAATAATTTCTATTTTCTCTAGAATAGCTACCCAGTTCACCTAAATCAGCTCCATAAAAGATCATCTATTCCATTCATTACATCACTACAATACACAAACAATTTTATAAATTTATTATGGATTACGTTTACTAAATTTCTTTTTAAGGACATTGAGTTGTTTTACAGTTTTTTGGCGAGTGTTGTGATCTACTTGATACATTTTCAGCTATTTATACTAAAATGTAGTTAATTTTCCAATCTATAAATTTTATCGCTCAGCTGTTCAATTTGTTTGTCAAAAGATGATTTAATTTTTAGAATGTCTTTTTCAATTTTATACCTATCTTCTATCGTTAATTTTATTTCACACTCCACTCCATTAATTTGCATTTGAATATATCCTTGAATTATATTAATGCCTTAAGCTTTATTATTAATTCATCCTTTAGTTTCTAGATTTGAGTTTCCAGAAACAATTTACTGATAACATTATTCTCCGTCAGTGAATGATGATGATTCTCTATGTATGCATTGGTAGAAATTATATATTTTATTTAGTTTCCAAAATCAAACTTGTCATAGTATTTTCACGTTTTATCAATCACTAAAGAAAATAAACCCACTTTTAAACTCCATATTTGACCATCAACTTGTATTTTATCTTTATTCAGTTTTAGATTTCTATCACCAAATTTCCATTCATTATTGAAATCTTTAGGTGAGTCATAGTTTGTATCTAATTCATTTCTTCCTTCCAAGACTAATAAGTCAATATAAGTATCTTCGGTGTTGGAAAGCTGTGAGTGAAAATCACCTTCATTATCGTCATCACCATTTTCAGTATTAACATCATTAAATAAGATGGTATTATCAAATATTGTTCCTTATGCTAGGTTCTTTGGTGTACTTGTCTCTATCTTGACTGATGGGTTTTCAGGCTTGCTTTAAACTTGTATTATTTTCAACTTCTGTCTTCATTTTATTTTCAAATTCTGTCTTCATTTTATTTTCTTCATTCATGGGAATTCTTTTAATTTTAATTTTTTTTTTTTTTTTTTAGAACTATTTATGAATTCTTTGAGTGGTTCTGTTATAGGTTTAAATGTATCTCTTAGTTGTTCACGTGTATCTATTTCACCAGTTTTTATACTACGAAGCTTTTTCTTCAAGACATTTCTTGTCAACACCAACTGTTTTAAAATTTTTTCATCCATGTTTAATAAATAAAAGGTATCAGCTATTAGATCAGGTATCAACTATTAGATCAGTTTATCAGGACCTGGTCTGGTTTTCAGATCAGCTTTTCAGGACCTGGTCTGGTTTTCAGATCAGCTTTTCAGGACCTGGTCTGGTTTTCAGATCAGCTTTTCAGGACCTGGTCTGGTTTTCAGATCAGCTTTTCAGGACCTGGTCTGGTTTTCAGATCAGCTTTTCAGGACCTGGTCTGGTTTTCAGATCAGCTTTTCAGGACCTGGTCTGGTTTTCAGATCAGCTTATCAGGAGCTGGTATGGTTTTCAGATCAGCTTTTCAGGACCTGGTCTGGTTTTCAGATCAGCTTATCAGGACCTGGTCTGGTTTTCAGATCAGCTTATCAGGACCTGGTCTGGTTTTCAGATCAGGTTATCTGATTCAGATTGAGTTATCAGTTTACAAGTAGCAATTCATTTATAACATTTATATGAATGAAGTTTCAGGTCAGATGAAATAACTAAAGTCAATCCTTTATGAGCAGTAATTTATATAGTTATGAAATAGCCAAATTGTTTTCTAAAACGAACATCATTTAATTTATCATCAAAAATCCATATTTATCCTTCCAACACTATACAAATTTCTTGAAACTTTTCAAAATTCATATTACTGACAACATGATCCCCATATACGAGCTTAATATTTTTCTCATCTTGCTTAAACTTTATAACATTTTCATTGTCTCTTGTTAAATGCTTACAGCCGTATTCATAAAAATTTTAAACAGCATTTTGAATGTTGTTTAACCAAAATTCACTAAAATTGTATTCGACAAGAATTTTAGCTTAAAAAACGTTTTTTTATTTAAACCTTGTGTAAATCACCAAATCTTAAAAATTAATTGCACCCATACTTAAAATAATTTTGAGTTAACGTCGTTGTAATTTTGCTTCATGTTAATTTGCATTTTTAACTTTGCCTATATGTATGTATGTATGCATGTATGTATGTATGTATGTATTTATGTATGTATTAGGAATTATACTAGAAGTTGGGCACAAGTAGAATGAGTCATCATTCTTTTGTCGCCCCATACAAAAATAAACAAATACATATGTATGTATATTATTCTGCTTTGCACATGCAGCATCAGCACATATCATACTTGAAATTCTTTAAGCTTCATTACGAGAAAAAAAAAATAAATGTATAATATAGTATTCTTTTAATTATGAAATTAACTTCTTCAGATATTCATATTTGACTTGATATAGATAATTTTAGTATAAATATATGTTTTTAAACCTGAGATAGTAGTAGGGAACTACCAATCCGGCGTAGATTAAAATTTTAAAGTCCGACAAAGGACCCCCACAAATTATTACAAACCCCCAATTCCCTGACAGACTCGAATTCCCATAGACAGACAGACATCAACAAATTTTTCGTCGGCTTTAGAAACATTTTATTTTCACGTTTTCCCGTCGGCATTATTAAAAATGTTTTTTATTTAACATTTTTACCGTCCACATTATGAAAAATCAATTTCATGATTTTCCCGTCGGCATTACAAAAATATTTATTTCCACGTTTTACCCGTCAGATTTACATAAATATTTATTTTCACATTTTTACAGTTCACCTTACGAAAAATCATTTTCGCATAAAACGGACTTATTAATCCACCCTCGTATGTAGAAAAAAAAAAAAAAACAAAAACAAAATAAAAAAAGTTAATGTAAACAAAAAAAAAAAAAATTGGACGGACTTATTGATCCACCCTCGTAGGGTATCAAATTTCACAAATTTCCAAGAATTTTAAAATTTTAAAATTTTAATTACCCAAATTTTAAAATTTTGTACTGAAATTCTCAAATTTCAAATTTTAATTACCCAAATTTCACAATTTTAATCGGCGCCAGGACCGGCAGTTCCCTACTACTATCTCAGGTTTAAAAACATATATTTATACTAAAATTATCTATATCAAGTCAAATATGAATATCTGAAGAAGTTAATTTCATAATTAAAAGAATACTATATTATACATTTATTTTTTTTTTCTCGTAATGAAGCTTAAAGAATTTCAAGTATGATATGTGCTGATGCTGCATGTGCAAAGCAGAATAATATACATACATATGTATTTGTTTATTTTTGTATGGGGCGACAAAAGAATGATGACTCATTCTACTTGTGCCCAACTTCTAGTATAATTCCTAATACATACATAAATACATACATACATACATACATGCATACATACATACATATAGGCAAAGTTAAAAATGCAAATTAACATGAAGCAAAATTACAACGACGTTAACTCAAAATTATTTTAAGTATGGGTGCAATTAATTTTTAAGATTTGGTGATTTACACAAGGTTTAAATAAAAAAACGTTTTTTAAGCTAAAATTCTTGTCGAATACAATTTTAGTGAATTTTGGTTAAACAACATTCAAAATGCTGTTTAAAATTTTTATGAATACGGCTGTAAGCATTTAACAAGAGACAATGAAAATGTTATAAAGTTTAAGCAAGATGAGAAAAATATTAAGCTCGTATATGGGGATCATGTTGTCAGTAATATGAATTTTGAAAAGTTTCAAGAAATTTGTATAGTGTTGGAAGGATAAATATGGATTTTTGATGATAAATTAAATGATGTTCGTTTTAGAAAACAATTTGGCTATTTCATAACTATATAAATTACTGCTCATAAAGGATTGACTTTAGTTATTTCATCTGACCTGAAACTTCATTCATATAAATGTTATAAATGAATTGCTACTTGTAAACTGATAACTCAATCTGAATCAGATAACCTGATCTGAAAACCAGACCAGGTCCTGATAAGCTGATCTGAAAACCAGACCAGGTCCTGATAAGCTGATCTGAAAACCAGACCAGGTCCTGAAAAGCTGATCTGAAAACCATACCAGCTCCTGATAAGCTGATCTGAAAACCAGACCAGGTCCTGAAAAGCTGATCTGAAAACCAGACCAGGTCCTGAAAAGCTGATCTGAAAACCAGACCAGGTCCTGAAAAGCTGATCTGAAAACCAGACCAGGTCCTGAAAAGCTGATCTGAAAACCAGACCAGGTCCTGAAAAGCTGATCTGAAAACCAGACCAGGTCCTGAAAAGCTGATCTGAAAACCAGACCAGGTCCTGATAAACTGATCTAATAGTTGATACCTGATCTAATAGCTGATACCTTTTATTTATTAAACATGGATGAAAAAATTTTAAAACAGTTGGTGTTGACAAGAAATGTCTTGAAGAAAAAGCTTCGTAGTATAAAAACTGGTGAAATAGATACACGTGAACAACTAAGAGATACATTTAAACCTATAACAGAACCACTCAAAGAATTCATAAATAGTTCTAAAAAAAAAAAAAAAAATTAAAATTAAAAGAATTCCCATGAATGAAGAAAATAAAATGAAGACAGAATTTGAAAATAAAATGAAGACAGAAGTTGAAAATAATACAAGTTTAAAGCAAGCCTGAAAACCCATCAGTCAAGATAGAGACAAGTACACCAAAGAACCTAGCATAAGGAACAATATTTGATAATACCATCTTATTTAATGATGTTAATACTGAAAATGGTGATGACGATAATGAAGGTGATTTTCACTCACAGCTTTCCAACACCGAAGATACTTATATTGACTTATTAGTCTTGGAAGGAAGAAATGAATTAGATACAAACTATGACTCACCTAAAGATTTCAATAATGAATGGAAATTTGGTGATAGAAATCTAAAACTGAATAAAGATAAAATACAAGTTGATGGTCAAATATGGAGTTTAAAAGTGGGTTTATTTTCTTTAGTGATTGATAAAACGTGAAAATACTATGACAAGTTTGATTTTGGAAACTAAATAAAATATATAATTTCTACCAATGCATACATAGAGAATCATCATCATTCACTGACGGAGAATAATGTTATCAGTAAATTGTTTCTGGAAACTCAAATCTAGAAACTAAAGGATGAATTAATAATAAAGCTTAAGGCATTAATATAATTCAAGGATATATTCAAATGCAAATTAATGGAGTGGAGTGTGAAATAAAATTAACGATAGAAGATAGGTATAAAATTGAAAAAGACATTCTAAAAATTAAATCATCTTTTGACAAACAAATTGAACAGCTGAGCGATAAAATTTATAGATTGGAAAATTAACTACATTTTAGTATAAATAGCTGAAAATGTATCAAGTAGATCACAACACTCGCCAAAAAACTGTAAAACAACTCAATGTCCTTAAAAAGAAATTTAGTAAACGTAATCCATAATAAATTTATAAAATTGTTTGTGTATTGTAGTGATGTAATGAATGGAATAGATGATCTTTTATGGAGCTGATTTAGGTGAACTGGGTAGCTATTCTAGAGAAAATAGAAATTATTGATTTTTTGCTGACTGTAACTGACACATTCTCAAAATTTATATTGTGAGTATCGTTGAAAATAAAAGCTGCACTCGAAAAAAACTAAGGCAATGGAAAATATTTTTGAAATGATATGAGTATCAAAACAAAAAAATACAAATAGATGTTGGTAAAGAATTTTTAATAAACACTGCAAAATTCATGCATAAACAGAGGATTAAAAATTTCATAATATGAAAGCATCAATAGTAGAATAAATTAATAGATCATTAAAAGGAATTATGTGTTAAGAATTTAGCTATAATGGTTCATATAAGTGGATTGATATACACAAAGATTTACTTAATGCCTACAATAGAAAAGTTCACCACATCATTAAAATATTTGTGATTAAAGTTAACTCTACGAATGAGAAAAAGGTGCAAAATACAGTAAACAGTAATTTGAAGATGTACAAAATGATGAAATTTAAGGAAAATATAAATAAAATTAAAAAGGGAAAATCTAGTTTTTATTGGTTTTTTTGAAGGATTGATTAGGAATGTTAGGTCTCAGGGAAGATAATTAGCCTAATGTACTGGAATTCTCTAAACTTGATGGTCTGTATGAAATATTGTGAAAACTTAAGCGTTAAAAATATTCAGCACATCATATTATCATTTTTTATAGTAAGAGTTGTACATTTTCCATTTCGAAAGCTCTAGCACACAAAATTTTAAATTGTGAATATGGGGTTATTATAAAAGATATTCACTGTTCATTTCTAGATAAACTAAGAAAATTGGACTATGATATCCAATCTTTATGAATGTACATGTGTATGAATGGGTATCAAACAAACTTACTAAATAAATACAGACTTCAACTTGAAGCATGCATAAATTGTAAAATGGAATGTAAACAGATCTTACTTTATATCTGTATCTGTATGAGTATGAAATAAATTTACCGAGAAAAATATTGGAAGCATGCCGAGGCATGTATGATTTAAAAAAATTCCTGACATCATACTTTTATAAGTACAGAAATTTTAAGAGTTTGTGGCAAATGAAATACATACATACATATGTATCTACTTTGTTAAAAATTCAAAAGAGTGAATTCGTAATTCTAATTGTATAGATTTTTAATTGAAACACCACTAAATGTCGGACTCTCGCCTCACTATTGATAGAATAGCATGCATGCTAGCAAAATATTAAACCTGTTAGAATGTGATGAGAAAGCTTTTTTCTAATCATTAATTTGTAGAAGGCAATTGTATCTGGATCAACTCAACTAATGAATGTATTGTATACAGGTATGATTGATGGTGATGAGGACCTTTTCTAAGTAAGAAATGATTACATCTGAATGCGGTACAACGCAGCCTACGTTAACCACAATAACGTCAAGGGGTCAACCATCAAACCTTATATAGAAACACTTGAAGTAAAAATTCTCCTAAACATAGATATTCCAATGTTTCTAACACTTTATGAAAACACTGACGGTGAAATGATGATGGAGGTAAATGTGTTATTTTAGATCGATTTTCTAGAATAGTTGATTATTAAAGATGTATTTCTTTGTATATGAACTAATTTTTACGTACATACATATATTTACCTATATGTATGTATAAATTAATACTTTTAAAATTATATAAATATTTTCTATTTCAAGTAGTAAAATCTGAAAAAATAGTAGTGACACATTAGAAGAAAAAATTAATAAAATAAAAAGAGAGACTGACTGATCAACTGATACGTACACTCTGTCTGACAGGTACAAAAAGCTCACTTAAATATATTAGAAATATATACGCAATACGCTAAACTTTAATAAAATTAGAAAAAAAAACACTTCATCTAGAACATCAAATAAAAGCTATAGGGACCCGTCATAAAATAAACATATACTCGTACATTATTAATGTACTTAAACATATTATCAGTATGAAGTAACACAATTTGAAGAATAAAAAGTTTAAAATTAATTATCCCTAACGCTGACAAAGAGGAGTCAGAAATGTTGATATATAAAGTCATATTGTATACTAGAGGACCAGTTGAGAGGTTAGACCTAAATTGTAAGAAAACGACTTCGTTTTCTGTTGTTCGCTATTCAAGAAGAAAATAAGATTATTCATTATGAATTAACTAATTTAAAAGTACATTTAAGTTCAGTCTCATATCCATATGATGATAATCCTAACATAAAATTTAAAAATAAACGTAATGCAATTCTATATAGTTATTACATGTATCTAAGATTCCAGCAAAGGTAGTATATGAAAGAATCTCATGCGTTTCTACCTGTACCAGAGTTTAAGATAAAAAAGCTCCTTTTATTCAATATCGGGCTAATTGAATAAAATTTTAATTTGAAATAGTAAGCAAAGAAATCAGCTTACTGTATTCTTATTCATGATCATATACTAGAATATATATACCTATCAAAGGTCAAATTCGAAAAGTCTTATAAATTTAGTAATATGGAAAACAACATAATTTTTATATACGTACAAGGTTTCAAAAGTAATTCAAATGATTTCATCGCAAAAGAAGTAGCGATTGTTTTCAACAATTACGAATATAATAATTTCATTATAAAACTCAATAATCAATAAAAAATAAAAAAAGAAGCAAGCTGGCTAACAAAAAACTATCATTACATAAGCTGGACTGCTGGATCAGTTTCATTTCAAAGCGTTTGCAATTTTATAAAAGCCAACGCAAGATGTTCTAAAATAAATGTAAAAGGTGATGAAAAAAGCCTACGGCTGGAAAAAAATTTTATATCAAAATATTTCTAAGAATGAAGATAAGCTGCATCAACTTTAAACAAATGTAAATTAAATATAGGAAATATTTCTATTATAGTTACTATTATTCTAAAGTATGTATCTTAAGGAATTTAGTTTTACTTAAAACAGCAAATCCTCACAAACTTTGAAGTAAATACAGATAAAAATTAAATCAACGTTTTTTAATTTCAAATAAAAAAAAAAAAAAAAAAAAAACTATGAAGATATTTGACATCTATATATAAAAGACCAGGCGAATATTTAGAACAACAACAAAAACAAAAAAAATGTATTCAAGCACGGAGTCAAACACATATTTGTATGTACATACATATGTACATACATACATAAAATCAATTTGTAGATATGTATGTACACATAATATCAAATTTCTTATCAATACTCAAATATTTATTAGATCTTGACAATCACACTTACATATCTACATCATAAAAATATATGAATAACGCAAACCATTCAGTCAGAGCACATGCCCAAGCTAAACGACCTTATTATGGACAGAGAAACTATAAATTCCCATGATCGTATGAAAAGAAGTTCAGGGAAAGAAGCCGGACGTAGTTAAATAAACAAAATCTGTAATATAAACAAATTTCTCGTAGGCAGACTTTAAAGCTGGACAATTTTAAGCATGACAAAATACCCAGCAACCTTGAGTATGAAAATATACTTATGTATATGTATCAGATATATGAAAATATTTTATAGAACCAAATCTCGATATTGAATACAATTTATTTCTACGTACATAAAACTACTAGCGTGAGAAAATCATACGCACACACACGCACACACACACACACACATATATACCAGATTTCATCTAAGAAAAATTCAAATTATTTCAACAACACACCACCCCTCACAAAACACGGCCAACCTTAAATTCCTACAGATATGCATACAAAAATTCTCACGGTCATTCCTACAAACAACACTGACAACAACACAAATCACGATCAGCCTTAAACTCCTACGAACATGCATACAGATTCCCACGGGTACATATCACTCGTACGACAACACCCTCGCCTATCCTCAAATCACTAATAGCATTAAACTTCTACAAACATATGTACATACACACAGACATATTACTACACCAACCTCACCTACCCTAAATCATGATCAGCCTTAATTTTTTACAGACATACATACATACAGATTCCTACGTATACATATTACAACAACACCCTCACCTCTCCCAAATCACGATCAGCCTTAAGCTCCTACAAACATATAGACTTACATACACGCAGTTGATCAACCTCAACTACACCACACCCACTCCCAATAACAGCCTCGCTTAAATTCCTCCGGACAGACACATCCACAAATTCCCATGGATACATACTACTCGTACAACAACATCCTCACCTACCCCAAATCACTATAAGCCTTAAATTCCTACAGACTTGCAACACCTGCATACACGCAGTCGATCTACCTCAACTACACCCCGCCCCCTGTCAATCATACCCTCACACAAATTCCAACAGACAGGTATACACACATACATACACTCAATCCATCTACCTCTACTACACCACGCTCCCCCGACCAATCACAGCCTCGCAAAACAGACAGACAGACAGACACATCCATAAACTCCCTCGGTTATGTATTACGACAACAGCTCCACCCACCCAAATCACGGCCAGCCTTAAACTCCTGTATTAGCATTAGAAATAACTTTTATGTTTTTCCCGTCGGAATTATGAAAAATCATTTTCCCGTCGGCATTTGAAAAAAATAATAATCATGTTTTGCCGTCGGCATTTGAAAAAAATAATATTCATGTTTTACCGTCGGCATTAGGAAAAAATAATTTTCACTATTTCACCCCCATTAGTAATAGGAAAAATCATATTCATGATTTTCCCGTTGGTACTAGGAAAAAATCATATTCATGATTTTCCCGTCGTCATATACATACATACATTACAAAAAGAAAAAACCTCCTACCTATGAACCCACTTAACGTATTCCCACAAAAAACAAAATCACCCGTTCACACAATTAATGTAACCCCCAAAAAAAAAAAAAATCACCCGTTCCACAAGGGTTAATGTAAACAAAAAAAAAAAAAAAAAAAACTCCTAATGTAAACAAAAAATTCCTTATGTAAACAAAAAAACATCAAAGCGTGCCGCCGAAAACTCAAGGTATCAAATTTCACAAATTTCCAAGAATTTTAAAATTTGGGTAATTAAAATTTCAAAATTTCAAAATTTCAGTGTAAAATTTTGTGAAATTTTGTGAAAATTTTGTGAAATTTTAAAATTTTAATTGGGGCAGGATTGGCAGTTCCCTACTACTATTGTGCAATCAAAAATATTTCTTGGCACTAATTTCATTTACATATTTTGCTAAATTGTCCAACACTGTTTTTGTTTTGTAGCCATCAAAAATAGAAATTAGTTTCATTTGACTACAACGAGAAATGTAGCACGGACAACATCCTGCTCCCCAGTTGCCTTGCCATCGTGTAAGGAATCATTCTCATGTAAACATGTGTATGCTATTCTGGACATTTTGTAGTCGATAGTTTGCGGTGGTAAATGTGTTTAATGCTTTATCCTTCATAACTTTGAATGTTATAAATATATAGTTCGTTAACATATAAATATAGTTTTGACTAGTGATTTGCATGTGAGCGTTTTTGACCCACGACACGCACGCTCTCTCGCAGAAAAATATTTTTTTCATGCACTTTCACGCTAAAATGACTTTAAACATTTTCACGCTCACGAATAAAATAAAATTTATCACCATCACGCATGTTTACTGTATGTTTTAAAATTTAAATTAATCAGAAATAATTTCTTAACCGGTTCAGTAATTTAAATTCTTACGGCCTGGCCCACGATGTCACCAGAAATCGATCGATCGACAACTAGTATTGCAAACAACAATAACTTTAGAAAATTTGTTGTTGTTTGCAATACAAGTTGTCGATCGAACGATTTCTCGTGAAATCTAGGTTTAACCGAGCAACATTGCTCAGTTAACTCAAGTTAGAACTGTTAAATGATAAATATACGTACATATGTACACATGTATAAAATAAATACTACGCAATTGAAAAAAAAAAGTTTTCCTGATAAGTTTAATAAATAAATAATTACAATCATACATAAATAAAATGGATGTTTCTTATGGCGACGAAGATTTTAGTGATTATGAAACCTATAATAACTTGGACAGGATAATTGTTGGTAAAATAAGGAAGATAAAAACACGCCACAATTATTTTTATGTGTGTAATGAATTGGAATTCTTTCAAATATTTCATTGGCTTTAAAATTGTATGTTTTTTTGTAGGTTATTTTTGGAGCGTCACTATTTTTGAGTCCATATTATTTTTTTTAAATTCTTAAAAATTTCAGAAAACACTTATTGAAGTTTTTTTAATATAAATTTTAAGAATTGTCATATCGCTTTTTAAGTGTTGCCCTATTTATATAAAATATTTTCAAGAATGCCATATCTATATTGAAAACAAAGTATGGCATTTCTAGCTAAATTAATCCATCACTGAAAAACAGCAATGGGCGGTTAAAACCCATTTAACTTTGTTTCTTGGTTAAGTCAAACGTATGTTAAACTAGGTTTAACTAACTAGTAACAAACTAGCCCTAAGAGTTAGTTTTTCAAATAAAGATAAACTCTACTTGTCAGTTAACTGTAGTTTAAACTTAAAATATTGTTTTTCAGATAAATATTATCTAGTTTATAATCTAAATTTAACCGAGCAACATTGCTCATATTATTATTTTTTAATTCTTAAAAATTTCAGAAAACACTTATTGAAGTTTTTCTTATATAAATTTAAACAATTGTCATATCGCGTTTTAAGTGTTGCCCCATTTATATCAAATATTTTCAAGAATGCCATATCTATATTGAAAACAAAGTATGACATTTCTAGCTAAATGACAACTGTTAATTCACCACTGAAAAACAACATGGGCGGTTAAAACCCGTTTAACTTTGTTTCTTGGTTAATGCAAACGTATGTTAAACTAAGTTTAACTAACTATTAAAAAACTAGCCCTAAAGCAGCAAATCAAGTAATATGTATAAGTGACAGCCGAAAAGCTATAAGACAAGATCAAGGTTAGTTAATCTCTATCTCCAACTCAAAAAGTTTTTGTTGTAGCTGGAAAGCAATTTTTAATTTTTTTTTTTCAAAATCAAGCAATTTATATTAAGTTTATGCACCGTGCACACTGCGCAGCCATTGCCGTTACCCAGCTTTATATTTTTATATAAATATCTTCAAATATACACGCATACATACAAATGTATATGCATATGTATGTATAAATATATAAAGTCTATGTTATGCTTAAATATATGTATGTACATATGTATATTATAAGGGAATTTAAATTGAAGATGCCTAATAACAATAAGATTTTGTATAATTTCACAGCAGAGCATCAACATGCCTCTAAACTATGGCCTGTGATTGACGGGTTGTTATTACGAAGTGATTTCCTAAATTTTTCTTTTTCCTATTATCCCATTTCTTTTTTCATTCCGTATGAACAGCTCTGTGGGTCATTAGGGATGAACAAAGTAATTTGTCAAAACTTGCAACGCCTTCGTCAAGTGTTGTCTGTCACTGTAATTTTCATAATAATAATGAGATGTGTAATGATCTTGAAACTTTAATTTTTGACATTTTTTTTCTAATATCTACAGTATTTTTGAAAATCTTAACGAAGTAAATCATTAATTTTGAGGGACTTTCAACTCATCAGCATTGCGTTTCAGTGATTTACCAACCATCCTGATGAGTCTTTCATTTAAAAGTTTTTATCACACAAAATATACAGCGGCATGGCTCTCTACATTTCAATGTGAAATTACCATTTCGCACAATGTTGTTTAAATTACAATCATTTGCAAGTTGAGTTCTCATAGTTATAGCCAGGTGGTGGTAGGATATTTAATGAATGAAAGTGGTGGTTGGGAAAAGGCAAAAATTACGTTCTTAAATAGGTATCCGCTTTTAGTTTAAGTGAACTTATAAATGTTTACATTATTCCAAAATGCTCGGATGGAGTGCTGCACAGTTCCTGCGAATTAATTCTTGGGTCTTTAATTTTTACGATATACATTCCTACATACACAAATATGTATGTACAAATTTATTTGTTCTGTTAAGAAGTATTTTCAATATCCGTTCGATAGTATGAGTGGTACGTCGATGATAGTGTGCGTAGGTAAGAACACTTACCATGTTGGTTATAAGTATGCTTGTCAAACTTTGCCAGTGTACGCACAGTGGGAGCTCTTGCAAAATTAACACTAGTGGATACTTGATTGCAATTAAATATTTTATTTGTTGCAGTTGCAAGTATTGTTGTTTAGTAACAGGCCCTTTAAAAGGGAGAAATTTGTGGCTGACACAAAACAAAAGCTTTTCAATTCCCATATCTTTGAAATATTATTAAAATTAGTTGAGATTTGGTGAATATGGTTAAATTTAAAGTATTGCTACATCGCACAGTGATTCGTAAGACGAAGAAATGGTAGCAAATCTGTATCTTCTGATGTAGTGATCGGATTAAGACTGATGTAGATACAAATTATTATTATTTATTTAAAATATTCTTTATATTTTTTATAAAAATTGGATTTCGTTACAATTTTTCCAACTTTAAGATAAAAGAATAATTAAAGTTGTTGTGACTACGTGTTGGCTACCACGTGATGAGTTCCGAGTTCAAATCTTGGCCGGAAAACCTAATTATATAAATATAAATATTTTTCTGATGCCTGTTACAATCTACACATGTAATTTAAATAATTAATAAAATACAATGACTACATTAAATAAAATTCATGTTATTTCAACTTGAAATAACTTTGATTCAATATGATTTTTAATTTTGATTTAACAGTACGGGAATGTTAAATCAACATGAAATATAGTTATTTCAAAAGGAAACATTTTCTTTGAACATTACTGCAAACCATGTTGAATTAATATGAAACACAAAAGGTTAACTTTGTTTACGTAGATTTCAAGTTGAAACTTTTTTCTATCTATATACCTGCAGAAAATGGAACTGACATAAGACTATTCATGTGATATGACCCCAAGTGATAGGGACCACTCCGAGTTCTAAGCATACCACCTACTTCTACATGGATACTTATAGGCACCTAATCGGTTTAGAATAATATAAATTATATCCGAATGTCGTTCCGACCGAGATCCAATTAAATTGACTGAATATTATTAAGATGACACATCACGAAAATGGTTAATATATAAACATTTTACGCGATACATATGTATATCCTTATTTCTCCATATGCTACTCCCAACTTTTGAAAACACTTCCATTTTATCAAGTCATAAGACGACTACGCTTGGATCAGTTGTTACCAAATTTTCGGCAGGGATATTATAGTTTCAAAATTTAAAACTAAATTATTAACCCTTCAATTTATTCACAACTATTCTTCCTGTTGATAGATAAACTTCTTTGTTTCAAATTCGAACCAGAAAATACTTCGAATTTCTGTTAATTGTTAAATAAAATCCTCTGTACTTATGCGAATGTTTTTTGGTGTGAGCACATTGAGAAATCCTTATACATGTATGAATGGTTTGATTAGTTGGTTTACGTGGCTGCCCGCTCTAAGCAGGCATTCATGTACAATCTAGATTATTCCCTTTTTGGCAGACCACTCCACTCGTCGGCGTCAAGCTATGTAGGCTCCTGGTCAAGTACTCAGATACAGTGACTGATACTAGATCATACACAGTGCATTGAGTTATCTGATAAGGTCACTTAAACCAATCTGTGATTACTCTGAAAAGTCGCCTAGCATATGACAGCCTAAAAACTTGTGTCTCGAGAGATGCAAAGCTGGACATTCGCAAAGAAAGTGTCTTCTTTGCTTTCTTCACAACAACTACGGGAGAACTCATTATAACACATTCCTATCTTGCTAGCATATTTGCTGATCGTCCATTGCTATGCAGTCACTACTGCGACGAGCCTCGAAATTTCCATACTGTTCCTACTTGTTAATTCTATGGAACGCCTTTTATTTTAGCAAAGCCACATTTTCCGAGCAACCTCACATGTGTCTTTATCATAGAATGACAATGAGTACTTAGAAAAATATACGTAAGTAAATAGTCTTAATTTTTGTAACTGCGTATAATCGTAATTGTAGCGCAAACAATTTGTACGCTCACATATTTTCTCTCAGGCAACTATAACTAAAGCCGATTCCAACACACAACGAGTTCTCTTTCTCGTTTATGGGAAAAATTAAAATACTCTACAACTAAAAATAAAAAAGCACATATGTACGTATAAAACGCAATAGCTCTCTCTCATACTTTCAGTGTGAGTATGTTTATTCTCAGACTCTACTCAGCTATATGAAAATATGCTTTATGTGGGGATGTGTAAATAATATAGCCCTTTATGCACGCATGTGTAGTCGATTAATAGTCTAGAGTATTTTCGTTTTCATGGGTATGATTAAAACGGAAAAAGTCAAAGACAAAGTCGTTTGTGCTGCGTAACTTATAAAATTTGTATAAACATAGTTGTTGGATGTTTATAGTTATACGTATTCGGTTTAAAATGAATGCGTGTATTTGCATATGAGCTTGTTATTTAATTTTAGCTGCACGCATTCATAATTATTTGACGGCCAATATTAAGAGTATTTAAAACGATACTTTTGTTATTCAATGGTCTGTAATGTGCCATCTGTATTCAGCCTTATGAAGATAATGCTGGAAGATGCAGTTTTTAATTGTACCAAATGGCATGTCAATCGATTGGGCATTGGAGGCGTTCATAAGAGAGACAGCTCGTCCCTTCGTTCGTTAGCTCTGGGAAGTTGCTTCCTGCTGGAATCCAGATTAGGGTGAGGTCCCCCTGCACGGTTGGACCTGTAAGTAAAATGTCGTTTAATGAACGATCTGTTGATGTTTTTGCCGATGCATCAAAAACGACTCTGAGCTTAGTTGTGCTACTTTCTGGACGCAGAATGCAATGATGTGGAATGTAGTAACGTGGGCCGCAGAGAGTTTTTGGGTCGATTTGAGTCATGTGACCAAGATCTTCATATGACTTCATGAAGTCCTTGTATTGTGTTTCGTGCCTTTCATCTCGTCTGAATCGTCGTTCCAAAGCACGGAATCTGAAATATGGTGTTGGTTCTGATTCGCCAAGTGCTGCCGCGTATTCAGATAAAGGTAAACGAACAACAAATCTTCCATTGGGATTTCTGGTTGTGGTTTGAATAAAGTGAGTTTCACATGCTTCTTCAGCGGCTGTATAATTGCTTTCTGTAGGAACATCTTCAACTTTCCAGAATTTTTCAAATTAGTTGGTCAGTTGACACATCCTCTTCACTTAAAACTGCGCATATCGCTTCAGTTGTGCTGTTTTCCGATACTCTGCCACTGGCGATCCATCCAAGTTTTGTGTTCAAAAATATTGGAAGATTATCGGCCAACTCTATTTTCCCGTTTGCATAAGACTGAAGTAGTATTCGTCGCCTAGCAGAATATCCATCCACCTTTCCTGGTTGGTCAAAATATGGGTCAGGTAAATCTACATTTGGGATTTGCCAATTTGAAATGTCACTTTGTTGATTTGGTTGTGGAGGGATGATTGTATGGAGAACAAAAGCGTCTAAGTTAGTTGCAAAATTGTTATTTCTGGCTTCCAATTTAACATTTATGCGCTTTGTGGCCCTTCTTCGTGCGTTTCCAATACCATCAATGCATAAAAAGGCTTCATGTGAAGATAAAGACAATCTTTTTACGACACGCTCGGATACTAGATTTACCTGAGACCCGGAATCCAATATTGCTCTAAATTCTCCTGAATTCCGTTGGCCGCTGTTAACCTTACTCTTGCTGTTGCAAGTAGTACATAACCCTGGCGCGACGGCGGGTTGTTTGTGGTAGCTGATGTAACAGTCACATTAGTAGTGTTAGGTGCAACATCTGCTTTCCGTATATCATTTGAGTGCTGATATGCAGTTTTGACTTGATTACCATGCTTTGATGAATTGTGTGGTTTGGGATTTGAACCTAAATGCAATAATGTATTATGTTTTTTGTTACATTTTTTGCAAGGTCTTGATGTGCAGGTTTCCGAACTGTGATCAGCTCTGAAACAGTTTACACACAGTCTTTGTTGTTGTACCCAGCTTAGCCGCTTTGCTTCTGATAGTTGTAGAAATTTCTGGCAATGGAAGAGTCCGTGGTCCCCGGCCGTGCATAATTTACAGGAAACATAGTGTTCATTGGCAGTGGTTGCAGATGATGACACAACTTTAGGTGATGACTTATCCCTTTGGAGGATTGAATCCATTGATTGAAACTCAAATTCCAAGAATGATAAAAACTCAGCTAGAACTGGCACGTTCCTTGGATTGGTTAACGATTGTATGTACCTTACATGTGTGCTTCTATCAAGTTTCCTCATCAGAAGCTGAATAAGAATTGCATCCCCTGAGGCTGTTGCAATTCCTAAATTGTTTAAAGCCAACATACACTCCTTGGTGGTGTCATGAAGAGTCTTAATCGCTGAAGCAGATGACGTAGCTGCAGGCTGATCAATTAATTTCTCTAATAAGTTACTTTTCAAATCCACATTTTCTGAATAGCTGGTATTGGTTGCTTGTCTACCATTTCAGAAAATAAGTCATGGAATTGACGCCATTTCAGGTAATCCCCACTAAATTGAGGTATAGTTAAATTTGGCAGTTGTAACGACTTGATTTTACAACTGTTGGTCATTAATTCTGGTGCTGCTGTTTGAGTGTGCATATCATTCGGTTGAAGGTTGTCTGCCTGCACGAAAAGATTGACTAGAGTTTGCTGCATCAAATCATATAACGCTTCATATTCATTCTGATCAAGTCCATGCGCAGCTGGAATTGTAAACTGCTCATGAACTTCATCATATAGAATACTAGCGGCCCGCTCCGGCTTCGCACGGGTATAAAATATATAGCCTATGTCATTTAATGAAAAAATGACTAAAATCGATCCAGTAGTTTTGATTTATTCATTACTGTCCGTGGCCCGCACGCGTTAAATTTAGAGTAAAACAATTCTTCTTTCCCCAAACCATGAAGATTTCCTGCTATCTTTGCAATATCTAAATAAATACACTACATTTACTTATTTACTTTTTACATTTTTACATATTTATTTTATTTTTACAACAATTAACATATTACAGAATGTCTTTATATGCAACGTTAACAGCTTTCTTGTCATTAGACAATACAAACATGTTTTCTCTAGAGGTTACTCTAGAAATAGCGACATACAGTCGGCCATGTGAAAAGCAGTCAACGCTTAAATCTAAGCCTGCACGTTGAAGGTTTGACCCTGCGATTTATTAATGGTCATTGCAAAAGATGTATTTACCGGAAAGTGTAAACGTTTAAATTGGAAGAGTAAATTCAATGGTATCAGAGCGATTGGGGGAATCAATACATCTTCTGCGGTAACACATCCTGTGAGTATTGTGCACTCTATTATGAAAGTTTTCAGTGATTTTACCAGCAAACGCGTGCCATTGCAAAGTTTAGGTGGATTTAGGTTTCTTAATAAAATAATAGGACAACCTACTTTCAACACCATTTTGTGAGGAGGGAGTCCAGAGGGGTTCAAAGAGTTTAGAAATTCTGTAGGAAAATGAACAGCTTCTTCCAAATCGAGAACAGTATCGACCGAGTAGTATATTTTCGTCGGCGCATCAATCTTTGAAAGAATCAAGTTATTTACTTTATCTACTTGCTCGTTAGTTGGTGACAGAATCGCTCATTCTTTAAACCAAGATATTGTCTTATAAATTATGTTATCAATGTCCAGATAGACATTGTTGACTAACTCTTGGACGTTGTCTATCAAAATACAAAGGTTTTCTAGGTTAATCCTTCCCTCACTTTGTGCTAACTCTCCATTGCCAACTTTTAGCAGTATCTCTGGAAATAGCCGGTTCTTACGCAAAGATGACGAAACCCTCATATTAATTCAATTAATTTAATTAAATTTAATTTATTGACATGTTGCGAAAGGTTGGATCTTTTTAAGGAAGCATTTATTTCGTCAGCACGTGTTCTTCGAGTCACAACTGGTAGAATTTGACGGTAATCTCCTGAGAACAGAATTGTACATCCACCCAGAGGTGAATTTTTGTTGCCCAAATCGCTCATTGTCCTATCCAGTGCTTCCACAGACGTCTTGTTTGACATCGTAGCTTCGTCCCGGACTATTAATGAGCAGTCACGCATAAATTTTCCTGTATTCCCCTGCTTAGAAATACTACAGACGCTGTTATTGTCATCGGTGGCGATTTTCAGCGGGAGTTGAATGTAGAGTGTGCGGTTCGGCCTCCTTCTAAAAGCGTAGTGGCAATGCCGGATAACGCAACAGCTAACGCAATTTTTCCGGTAGATCTCAATTTTTTTAAAGCTTAGCTGTGCAAAGGATGTAGGGCCTTTTACAATATGCAGTAACATTCTATATGAAATCAGCAATGTATTTAAGGTATTTAATTAGATAAGGCTTAATGCTGTACTGGTTAAATCGCTTCGAAAATTAGCCATTATTTGTCGTAAAAAGTAAATGCCAAAACAATTCTGGCAAAAAAAAATGACTCCAATACTAAGAATCAATCCAAAAGATTACAAGAACGAACGCAAGTATGAAAATAATATTGAAACAAAAAGAAAAGAATTTTAGAAATCAGTCCATAAATAGAGAAGTTATGTAATCATCAATACATTTTTTTTTGGTGGGGGAAGGCGGGCTCAAAATATTCCAACGAAATTTTTTCTAAGCAAAATTCATTCAAACCAAAAAAGAATTTTGAAAATCGGTTCACAAATAGCAGAGTTATGGAATAGGGAAAAAATTTTCCCTGCCGATTTAAAAAAAAAATTATAGGACCTAATTGCAGGCAAACCCTTTCAAACAAAAAAAGAATTTCGAAAATCAGTTTAAAAATGACTGAGTTAGGCGTGTATGAACATTCTCCTTCTTTTTTGAAGTCGGTTAAAAATGTTATTGTGCGATATCCATAAGAGATAGACATATACCATAGCGGAGTTTTCTGCAGACCTTTTCAATGTGTACAATACTTAGCACATTATTTGGATAAATCTCGTAGGGTTCAGCCTGTGTTTGCAATTTAAGCGGAAAAAATGTAATTATTTACGACATCACATTAGAAACCTCAAAAATAACAGTATTTCCCCTCTATTTAATGGATGTTATTGTACATATAAGCCTTCCTCTTCAATCACGGTATCTATTAAAAAAAACCGCATCAAAATCCTTTGCGTAGTTTTAAAGATTTAAGCATACATGGGGATATAGGGACAGAAAAACTGAGTTTGTTTTATACTATGTAATGATTTATTTTCTCCCATAATTTCTTTATTAAAAACTATTTTGGTTTATCCTCTATGAATGTCAATGAATTTAATAGCCATTTCAGAGCTGCTAAACGCATATTTAATTTTCGGATGATGCCAGGAGTACTATTAGGATCGTCAGGAATAGTTGTAACTCCTTGTGCTTTAGTTGTAGCCTTCGAAATTCCACTGGACCTAGTGGCAGCTTCAGGTTGATCTTTATGTTCAGCCCTAAGACGTTTAGTTTCCTGATTAAACATGTCCAAGTATTCCTCTGTTATTTTTTCTTTGATTTTGTCATAGTAGCCCTCCGTGAAGTAGTGTAATTTCATTGGGTCATCGCAATCTTCCCGAATATCCGAATCCGTATTTTGAAATTTATCCCAACACTCCTGAAGACGTCTCGAACGTTCCTCGAAGTAAGCCGCTGTTTTTCTTTCAGCTGGGTCCTTTTTGAAATTTCTTATTATCTTCTGGATATCTTCGCCCGTTGAGATTTGAAGGTCCAATAATTTTTGAATTGTCTCCATTTTTGTATCACCACTGTTATGGTGCTTGATCGCTCAGGTAGCGTGTTAAATTCAGCAATGAGTGCTTACAAGATCCTTACCGCTGATGGGGGGAACTTGAAGTTCAGAACTGTTTGGGGTCATCAATGTTAAGTTTGATGTTAAATTCTGGGTACATAAACCAAGAATTTGTTTGGTATCACAAGGTACTTGGGACCATGTAACAAAGTGCAGTAAAACAAGTCAATTTGTCTACTGATCATCTAATTTAGATAGCAGATACTTACAGTGTCCAACCAGAATAGAGAAACGAAGTGGTACATGATCTTAGGGACAGAAGTGCTGCCTGACTGTACACATATATCCCGACTTTGGCCTGTACCTTCTTGACGTTCAACACTGGCCGCCAAAATTTCAGCCTGAAATACACTGGCTTCATTAGGAGACGGAAGGAACAGTCTATCCCAAGATCGTCTGAGAAGGCTCCAAAGCTGACTCCTCAGACCATTCTTGAACCCTCAGTGTATACTCTGATGTAGTGTGCTCTAACTATTTTGCTTCCTTTCCATTACCGCCTGGATGGACTTATAACTTTAAACACTTTAATCAGAAGATTTCCATACTGATTCTGTCATTACCATAAGACCTTGATCTCTACCATCCACATGCCGCTAATCTTGCCTCACTATTTGAGGATACCGCCTATATATGAAAGTGGAACGGCATAAGGTTTAATATAGCCTTTAGAACCTCTGAAGGACTAGTACTTAAACAGCCTATAACCCCGACGCAAGCGGATATCTGTATTGTGTAAAGTTTATATACCACATATGCATTTCTTAAGCTATGTACAGACGGTTGTCAGATCTTACAATATTGCTTGTAAAAAAATTTCTTACAACCTTGTCAACTGGCAATTTTTGTCAGACGTCGTTACCAGAAAAAGTATTGTCAGTCCATTGCAAGACTAGCAGCTGACAGGAAATTGTCACGACATCTTAAAATCGTGTGAACACATTGTAAAATTATTGCCAGATATTTGTCAGACATTTTAATATTTTCAGATGTGCGAAGTTTATGCATCTGACAATGGCATCATTCTAAGAGAATACACGCTAGATTTTAAAGAAAAAATATTAAATAAAATATATGCAGACAAAATCATTGCAATTGCTTCTTTATGGTCCTTAATAATTTATATTTTCACTTTTTACACTTAACACACCCGGAAACGATTGATATTTAACAATTTCTAACAAATGCTTTGAGTCAAGCAACGCATGACAACAGATCTGACTATGACAACCGTGTGAACTGACAACTTTTCGACTGGCGATTTTGTCAAATGAATTTATTGTCATACAACCGTCTGGCAATAAATTGTAAGATTTTCTAACACATTTGATACAACCGTGTGAACTGGCAATCTGCCTTGTCTTGGCAATTTTTGATTTCCAGGACATTGTCAGCACATTGCCAGATCTGACAATATTGTAATATCTGACAATCGTCTGTAAATCAGTTATTCTAAGCGATATTACTAAAAAAAAACAAAAATTGGTGTTTGAAAACTAATCTTTTTTAGCAACATTTTTTTTACAGAATAAATTAATATTATCAATTAATTCCAAGTTGTAAAACTTAATTCGTATTTGAAGTTTGTTTACTAGTGCAAATATAATTTTAATAGTTTCAAAATTTGTGCATACATTTTATGAAAATGTTCCACTGTGCACTGCAGTAGCTGCTTTATGAGTTTGTGCTTAGTGTGGCGTTAAATTAAGCCCTTCATTAAACACCATCATCATTCCTTTGAAAATTTACTTTGTAAATTTTAGGTAGTCAACGAAATATTACCAGTCAGTCGGTCGTCATTCATTCAATTGACACTTTGACGGAATGTCATACAAAAGGTATTAAAGACTCAAACAGAGCACACGAGTGCGAAATTTTACACAATTTTAGTCAGTCAATGTTTCAAAGTTAGTTTTTTTTGTTTTGTTTTTTGTTTCTATTTCAGATTTAATGCGTGCGAATGTAATAAAAAGCAACGACGGAGGTTCCAGGATTTATCGGAATGAAATCAAATGTAATAGACGTGTTTTACATATTCTCATAAGCTGCAGATTTTATATCGTTGTTGTAGTATTGATGCAATATAAAAATAAAACCCCTTGTCGTATTTCGACTACGACGTTTTTGTAATAGATTAAAGAGCACCGCAACATTTTTTCTTTAATCTAGGATCAAAAGGTCGTAGTCGAAGTCAAAATACGTCAACCACGATAACGACCAATTTCTATGTGTTTAATTTCTTTGGACGCTTCTTTTTACATACTTTCAGAAGTGGTCAATAGGAACGAAGTCCATACTGTGAACAGTATAATGTCCAAATGGCAAAACTATCTTATTGTTATTACTTCGTGTAATTTTCTTGTTGGAAATGTTAATCGCTACATAACGGCCCGTTTACATATTATGTAATGCCTTATTTCTCGATTTTTAACACAAAGCTCCCCCCGGTATCAGATCGTAACAAATTTATTATTATATTTTATTTCCATCTGTTTTTTGCGCTTCCTGAGAAATCCGAAAACAATTTTTGTACCCTCTTTTTCAACAACAATGGAAGATGTCATAGAAAAACTAAATTAAGCCAAGGGCAACAATAAAACCCAATTAATAATTTGCAATTCCCATATTTTTAGGGTAGATTTTTTGCCTTAAAAATTTCAACTGTGCTTTTGTATTATAAACAGCTGATTGTCAAAATAAAAAAATAATAAAATAAAATAAAGCAACGTACACCGAGAACACAAACTGCTTCTCTGTGCTTTTGTATTATAAACAGCTGATTGTCAAAATAAAAAATAAAAAAAAAAATAAAATAGAGCAACGTACACCGAGAACACAAACTGTTCTCTGTAGTTTCAAAACTGAAATTACTCGCTTAGAGTGCACAAAATTCTACATCACTATGCAACATATAAATATCATAAAGGCAACAGTGCTTTTGTAATGACGCGTTAAACCTAAAAATTGTGAGAGAAAACTTCCCAGCGAAAAATTTCAAAAAAGGTAATCGGGTTTGGAATTAAGCATTTTTGGTGGAAGCTGTTCCTCACTGGATTGCCAACTTAATGATTTTACTTATTTTATTTGGCAACTTGTTCACGTAATCTATTTAATCTAAAAAAATATTTTCCTCATTTAGCAACTTCTACATAATTTTTTTAAATTTTAGGTAATGTGATTTGTAAGCGAGTAATGAAATTTGGTAATCAGAAAAGTAAGTCATTATATGGCAAGTAGTTCTAATGGTAATGTGTAATTTTTTGCTGGGTGGTAAAATAACAAACAAAAAAAGTAGAAACTTTAATTTTGAAAAATTAATAAATCTAACTATCAAGTTCTGGTATTCCTTCAAATGTTTTGATTAAATTTGTAACATTAATTAATTGTAGAAGTGATTTTGTTCTCTATAGAAGGGCAATAATATAAATGGGTTTTCTCAGTCAATGGGCTCAATTAGCAGAGACTTTGACTTTGTTTTAAATAGTGAAGGGATTTGCGTTATTTTGGAAAAATCGGCCTGCATTAGTAAGTAATAGCATCTCGCGTTGGGTTTACCAACAATAAGCTCTCAGCGACTTCTGCTAACACTTTCATTGTCCTCGTTGTTGTTGTTGTTGTTGTATTTTTTACACATTTTTATTAGAGATGTGCAAATGCCGTGATTTGCATTGCGTGAGTCACGCATAAGTCACGCGTGAGCTAGGCATGAGTCACACGTGATCGTGGTTGTATTTATATATAATAATGACGAAAAAAAAAATAACGTGTGCGACATTAGCTAACTTTCTTAGGTTTCTTAAATAATCTATTTTTGTATAATTCGTATTCGAAGTCAGTCAATGGCAGGAATTCATCAGGAGGGTGCGTGAATAAAAAATCATGAATTTTTGCTTGTTTTGTTGGCAAAGCACCGTTTATATGCATTTCGTTGCTGCTGTAATAATTACTTAATAACCACTTTGAATAAGATTACCCGATTCCCTCCTCCTATACCACCAACATTTTGTTGAAATACAGTATACCCCGTTTAATTACCCATTGGTTAAATACCTTTATTTTATACACTCATTTTCACACAAAAGTCCACGCCATTTTGGGTAATTACCCAGAAATATTTTACCCCAAAATGAAGTTTCCCCCAAAAACTTTTCGTTTATTTTCCCAAAACTACCCAAGTAACATATTTATGCAGCTTTGCAATCGAATATATGCACCTTATGCATTTATTTTTTGCAATATGAATTGTTTTTGTTGTATGAGAAGATATTTTATTTGAAGAAATACATTTGTATTTATGTGCATTTTATTTCAAGTAATTATTTACTGCATACCACAGTAAGTTCGGATAAATGCATTTCTAAAGGTATTTAAGCGTAGTCTCACAATTACCTATGTGAGGTAAGTCCTAGTTTAGTTAGAAGAGAGACGAGGGGAAAATAAACGTTTCCTCTTCCCCTCGTCTCTCTTTCCATCTAACTAATCAGCTTAGCAATAAGACTGGCTTAGTGTAAGCTAGGACTAATTAAACCTCTTCGCTTTAATACCTTTCCCGGATAATTACCCCACAAATCTTGAAATTATTGATGAGGTAATTAATCGGAGTTTACTGTATGTAGTTTGTTTGTAGAGCTATACATATCAAATTTAGTGCGTCTCACTCTTGTTGTTCGCCAGATATAGGAAAAATAATAATTACTTTATATGCGGGGGGGGGGTATCCCTTTCCATCGTCCTATATTTTGTCGAAACATGTACCATGAGAGTTATCCACATCAAATTTAGTGACCCTTACTATTATAGTTGTGGAGATATGAATTTATCCACGAAAAAGGGTATTTGGCTCCACTGTGCACGGTTCGCTGAAAATATCAAAAATAATGTTTCATGAAATGGATTTTTTTTTGAAAGTAACACCTAGGCAATGAATCCTACTATTATTACAAGGTGATACCTTCTTTAGGAATGAAATACTGATAGAGAAGACAAGTGGTGAAGGAAGAGTTAGAGGAAAGCTTCAATTATTTTACAACGCAGTGTTGCAGCGCCGCTGGTGCTAAATGATGCTAGGAACACAACTGGGACGAACGACGAATTTCGTCCACGTCGACGAATTCGTCGATAAGAGTTCGCTGCGTAAATTCGTCGTGTGAAGCACAACAACGACAAATTTACTCAGCGAATTCCTCTCTTATATTTGATAAAGATTGTTCTTGTGTGTACAAAATTTGTACTACAAAGACAGAGAGAAAGCGAGAGAAAAAAAATAGTTTTTTCGTCGTTCGTGGTGTTATTATTTAATGATTGTTGGATACCGGAATCGAACCCAGGACCTGCAGTTTTGCAGTCAACGTGCTAACTACTTCAGCCAAAGACACCCTGAATTGTGTAAATGAGGCGCAAGAATTTTAAAATTGAAATATGGATATATTTTTAGTTATAAAGAATGCTCTTCATGAACTTTCTAACTTACCCCCTGTTTGTGTAAGAGGTTTGAGTTAAAAATCTTGGCGCTTCTGTAATAGATTAAAGAAAAGTTGTACAAGTTTCCTTTAATCTATTACAAAAACGCCAAGATTTCTAACTCAAACGTCTTACACAAACAGGGGGTTAGTCAGAGTCAAAATCCACGAAAGCGGTCTGGTTGTATTTTCGAGCTTAGGCGCCACGTGTAACTTACCACTTTAGATCCGTTTCCATTCCAGCTCTTATATTCTATTAATCATATAAATATATATACTCTAGTGGAAATCAAAGAAATGTTTAAACCTAAAACTTAATTTTTGTATTTTTCCCAACTACCCTCGTACGCTTCCGGAGAAAGTGTGTTGTTATTTTCCATTCCAAATTATTTCCGATTTATCAAACTTGATTATTTTCTTTATGTTTATATACATTTTTAATAAAAATTTTGGTTTACATTCCACCAACTCCTCCTCTAACTTTCCAACCAGCTCCACTTAGTTTTAGCTTAGCTTGTACGCTTATACCATCTAATTCTTTTTTTCTCTCTTTATATTTCTGTCTTTTTTACGGTTATTCACTTTTTATGCTCGTTCTGGAAACTAAATTTAACGTTTTATTCCATTTCGTTCTTAAGACTGGTGGCATTTTTAGTGATTTTTCATACACAAATTTTGATTAGAAAACACACTCCCTCCCACATTTATATATAAATATAAAAAAAAAATTATAATTTAGCACACAAATATTTCATATTTTACAGTTTAGTTAATCTAAATTTAGTTTTAATGTTAAGTACTAAAGCTGTTGCTGTTACATACAAACATATATTTATTATTTTCTTGGCGATGTATTAAATTTTAAATTAGTATTTAAAGTAAACTTTAAAATAGACATTAATTACACGTGTACTTTAAGAGAACTAATATATTATATTCTTTTGCGCTACAGCCCACAAAAGTTATCAAAGCTGATGTTTATTTAAAAAATTAAACATCAAATTTTATTGCAAAATAAACTACAGAAATTAGCAGATGCTACTCACGACAAACCAGGCAAATTATGAAAATTTACAGAGTAAAAAGCTGAGTAAAACGCAAACAATTGCTTATGGTTCTTAGAAGCCTTTTACATGTAGTTATCGCTCATTTACTTCAACAACATGATAACTCAACATAACGGAAAAATACAATTTTACTTCTCTCTCAAGAACACGAGATATTTGTATGATATTTTGACACAATGTGAAAAGTGATATAAGGATTAATTGTGTATTATTATCTCAAAAATTTAATTTTTAGAGCTATGACGTTGTTGCAGTAAAAGGCCACCATAGTGGGACCCACCATTTATTAATCTCCTTAGAACCAAAAGTATGTTTTCTGAAATTCGAAAATAATAAAATAAAAACAAGTAAGATTGCTATATTCGGATTTGCCGAATCTTATATACTCTTCACCGACGTACGTACTCGTATATATAGTATACAGATACATACATAAGTCCATACATACATATTTGTTTTGTAAAAAAATTTATCATGTTTTTGTTCTAGTGCAATTTTTAGTAAGTGACCTCTCGGTATTTTTCGACTAAAGAATTTGATTCAAATATTTTATTTTCAATATTACCAATAGTGGCATATTTTATTCTACACTCCGCATGTAAGAAATATTTTTCATTCACCCTTATTCCAGTTGTCAACATCGACGTCACGTCAATACAATACTAAAAAATTGGGGCTCGCTCTCGAGATATTCAAAAACCGTGCTACTATTTAATAAACCCAAAATAGTATTAGTATTGTACCTCCATACCAATTAAACTAACTTGTTTTATATTTTCCCACATTTAATAATCTTTGATGATGCAAAACTGTTTAGTGGCTCAATCTATTCCTAAAGAGTTTTTTCGATTTTGTTCTGCAGAAAGAATGAATGAATGAATTCTAAAAATCAAGACCGTAATCTTAATTTTAAGATCATTATCTTTAATTTAAGAACGTGGTCTTAAACTTTAAGAACGCATTCTTGAAATAAAGAACGCAATCTTAATCTTAAGATCATATTCTTAAATTTTTAAGAATGTATAAGATCATATTCTTTTATTTCAGATTTCGATTTTTATTAACAACAAAATCTTGAATCCGATCTTAAAATGAAATTTTATTAGATCTTAAAAAATTAAAGTTTTATTCTTGCATCAAGAATTTTTGCATTTAACAGACTATCAAGATTGAAACTATTGGACTTGGAGCGTAAAATTACTTTTGATTCTTAATAAATAATCAAAAAGAATCAAAAGTAATCCTTAGAAGTAATCGGATTATTTTTTGATTACTTTTGATTCTTTTTGATTATTTTTAGTAATTTTAAGTAATTCAGATTACTTTTGCATTATTAGTAATCGTAATCAATTAGTAATCGTGCGAAACTAAATATAATCGTAATTTAATCATTACTTCACTTTAAAAAAAAAGTAATCAAATTAGTAATCATTACGATTACTAATCACTAAATTAAATACTAAAATACGTAAAGTCAATTTCACACACTTATTTAAATATCACTTCATATTACACACAAAAATTAATTAAAATATACATGTAAATATGAATTGAAATTGAAATTTAAATAGAGTTGGTGTAATTGGCCCCTAATTTGCGACATTGTTGTTAAGAAAAGAAACTGATTATTCAGACTCCCCACCCGCCAAGTAGAACTTGCTAACTTATGCCAACATTTCACAATAAATCTTGGAATGAGCAAGCAATAATAAACCGTATCTCAAAAAAGTCATATTGAAGAGTTCCTAAGATAACTGTTGGAAATTCGATAAAGGCAGGTTTTTTTTAATTGTGGGCGTGACCCCGCCCACTTTTTTCAAATGGGACCAATGGGAAGCTATACCCTCTCAGACAACAAAAAAATTTTTACAATCGGTCTAAAATGCACCAAGTTATGAACCTACACATCTAAAAAAAAAAATTAAATAGAGACGAATTGTTAACCTCCTTCTTTTTTGAAGTCGGTTAAAAAATAAATCGCATGAGAATGAAATTAATATTTTTTCTGCTTATTAAATTACTTGTAGTTTAGGAATTTCCAAGACCAAAGTTCTCACTCTGGGCATACAAGTCTTTATTATTTATCCTTTTACTCCTTTAATCGCTTTTGGTTGTAATTCACTTATTAATTTTACATAAAATTTATTATATTTTAAATAATTTTTAATTAATTTGCAAATTTTTTGTTTTTATTTTTATGGGAATTAAAACTGTTATTTTTGATTTGATATTTCAGGTGCGAGGATATCTGGGTTGCTGGCATTCTTCATTCGGGTATACAAATCAATACAAATCAGCTTAATTATAGAAAATATAAAACGGTGAGTTCTGTTTCTGATTTTATAAATTTTTAACTTATTTTTATATTATTTATTCTTATGTTATTAAAAATAATATTTAGTAAATATTGCCAGAATAATTAATATGCAATTAAATTTAGTCCAAGTCAGCTTGATTGATTGTTTTAAAATCACGTATTTACGGCTGTTTGCATTAGAAGGCGAAGAAAGGATATAAATTTCCTTAAACAGAAGATACTCGAAAAGAATTTTAAACAAACTTGTATCTGGTTTTTTTCCATAATACTTATGTATAGCGAGCATAAACTGGCGTAGGTTGAAAATAAAATTATTATTAAAACAATATTTAATTTATTAGTGTAACTGAAAGAGTTTCCCTTGCTATTGTTGTAGTTGCTATCATTATTATTATTTTTTATTATTATCATTGTTGTTGCTATGAAAACATTCATTTATTTTTATTCAACATTTGCTCCTTTTCCACTAACTTCGCTTCCTTCATACACATATACGCATAATTTTCTGTATTTGTGTGTATGAAATTGTATGAATTCCTTGATTATCCCACATGACCTGAGATTCGAAAGTTTTTTAAATAATGTTATTTGAATTAAGAGTTTTTCAAGTGAAACAGAAACAACTGCCAAATTTGATTCGCTTGGACTTGAAATAGTGCTGTAGGCAACACATACGAGGGCGATCCCAAAACTAGCCGACCTGACGTACAGATAGCGGCAGTAGTTTGAAAATAAAAGAAATATTTTGGTAAAAAGTGACAACCTTATTAAACATTTAACATTTTTGTAACATATTGCATCTTAATATATGTATATACAATAAACCATATACAATAAACCATATACAATATGCGATGTATATACATACATATATACAACGAACTTTTAAAACATTTCAATATATACTCAAAATTTTCAGTAACACTTTTAGTTGCATTTTTTTGAAGTGGGTTAAATTAAAAAAAAAAAATTTATTTATTAGTTCTTCTTTTGGGACTTATTACAATAAGGTTAGGTTAGGAAGGGTGGCGCTATAACGCATCTCCACGCGGAGGCCAAGTTGTATACATTGTCATTCCCTTCTATTGCCCGTTACAAGTAATATTTACCCTCTCCTCGCTTCATATGTATCAAAAAGTGCCTCTTATCCGTAATTAAGCCACTGAATTCCCATGATGTAGCCCCTGATATTCTCCAGCCTACACTTACCGATATCACTAATTTTCTCATGGAAATATCTGTTCAGCCATCTAGGCATATGACAATTACAAGATAATATATTCAATGGTTTCTGGTTCCTCTTCATCCCCGCATATGCTACAGCAGTTTGGAGTGCAAGTTTCCTAACTGCTGGCATCGCCTTCCTATTCATGTCCAGTAGCAGTTTGGATCTTCCTGAGTCAAGTTTTAGCAACATACCCCTCGAGACTCTACAATCCTCCCTACTCCGCCATGAACTGTTGGTCCTGCTTTCTTCCCAATTACTGAGCTCCCTATAGTAATGACCTATCGGTAATTTAACCAATCTGTCCGCCATTCCCTCATCTAATGCCGAGCCTATTTTTGCCAGCTCATCGGCAATTTCATTTCCCTCAACACTGCTTTGGCCAGAAACCCAACATAGTCTGAACTATATTTGGCCACAAGCAAATTGAGGACTCTCCTACATGCACTAAAAAGTTCAGATTTTACATTGTGTCACTCCAAAGCTTTTAGCGCTGCCTGGATGTCGACATAGAAAATTACATCAGCTACATTTGGGGTCACTAGTTCCGTGGCCATAAGGATCGCCTAGATCTCAACTGGGAAAACGCTGCATTCATTCGGCAGTCTGAAACAACTACGAATGTTCGTTCGCAAGATATAGACAGCAGCACCTGTGCCTTCCCCAATTTTTGACCCGTCTGCAAGGACCGCACTACCCTCATATAGCTCAATAGTCCCTTTTCGGAATTTCCAGTCAGGGTGTTCTACTAAAATCATCTTATAACTCGTGAACCGCACTACGGATCCCTCACCACTAAAACTGATCTCATTTAAGATTAATGTGTGTCCTCACCAAACCTGCTTCTACGAGTCTAAGGAGACTTCAGGCACACCTCTGAACCTTAGCCAGTAATCTCCTGTGATTTTCTTTCCTCAATGCCGTACACCATACCACACAACCGATCGAACAACCGATGTTTAAATCCAGTTTACTATCTTCGGTTGCAGATCCCAGTTCCTTCGTATGGAGTTCCTGCATGCGTAGTATGCACTGAGTCCTTAATATAGTCTGGCCTGCGTTTTCCTTTTCGAAGAAAGCTTGCTATCTAGGAAAACACCCAGGAATTTCGCTCCCTCTGCTAGTCTCAGCTCTACCCCTCCCATCATCGGCAGTACAAAGCTATCTGTTGTAACTCCTGGTAAAGAGGACTAGTTCGGTTTTCTCTGGGTTGATTCCCAGTCCTTTTCTGATGGCATATTAAAATAGATCGCCCAACGCCAACTACATAACTTCACTGATAGTGGAAAGAAACTTTCCGTTACCAGTAAAACTACGTCATCCGCATAAGCAACTATCTTTCTTCCGCTCCTGTCGAAACGCCTAAGAATTGCGTTTATTATGAACAACCACAATAGAGGTGATGAAACTCCTCCCTATGGTGTAGCTGTTGTTACTAATCTCCTCAGTTTCCCCCTTCCCATACTCGAGTTGATGATTTTACTACTAAGCATGATAACTATCCACTCCACTGGGAAGTTGTGAACCCTGAGTGTATCCAACGGCTTCCTAATTGACTGTATATATATACTAATGTCAAAGGTTCCCTCAATGTCTTAGAATTCAGGCAGTGTATAATCCTTCTACTGCGGTCCTCTCTCTATAACACCAACCTCGTCATGAAGTGTACTTTCAACAGACCTCCCTTTTCGATAGGCATGCTGAGCGCTACAAAACACGCGAGTATAAATTGTGTTCCTTAGATGCATATAGAGGGTGGCGTTGACTAAAGTAGTTAGCACGTTGACTACAAAACCGAAGGCCCTGGGTTCAAAGCCTGTCTCCGACAGTTATTAAAATAACAACACCATGCATTTTCTGGTGGACATTAGTGTCCTTTGTTTCAGTTGTTGTGGGAAAAGTTCTACTGATGCAGTCATAAGTCACTGGTCACTAAAACTACACCGGTTTCAGCGGATGCTACTCCTAATATACCATCAGAGCCCTCCATCGTCGGTATTGTGTAGCAGAATCATCGGCGTAGTAAAATAACCAATAAAATAGCTACTAAACACATCTTCAAAACTTAATACGCGTCATTCAACACCAGAGGCGCTACAACACTGCACATAAGTGTACAAAAAAGCAGAGTTGTAAAAGAATGAATCTTTCCTTTATCTCTTCCTTCACCACCTGTCTTCTCTATCACTATCCCTTCCCTATCACCCTCTCTCACTATCTTCTCTTCACCACACAGGTACCACAAAGGGATCATTGTATTGGACCCAAGCGAGCTGGACTCTAAATTTCACCCTTCCTTACCAGCAGCCTGCTAAACTAACCTAAACGCAGATAAATAAGTCGATCTAATGTTTTCAAAAGAATCGACGAAAGACTGATCGGCCTGAAATCCTTCGGATTTGAGTGGCTTGCTTTACCCGCTTTGGGTAAAAAGCCCCTGTCTAGCCTCTCGATATAAAGCATATCTTAAAGATACCAGAGACAGTAGTACGCGCTCTGGGACATTCTGCAACATGGCCGGAAAATACCATCTGTGCCCGGTGAATTACACGGTTCAAAAGTATTTATTGCCCATGTTGCTTTTTCTGTTCCGACAAGTAGTTAAATTTAACGTCCGTCGTTGTCTCTTCTCTTACTTCCCTACAGCCAGGAAAGTGAGCGTCCATCAGGAAAGTGTCCGTCCATGAGCCATCCATCCCTTGAATATTCCCAGGAGCCCTAGGATCATTTGGCAATATTCACCGAAACCTCGATACCTCATTTACGGAATGAAACTCCTCATAGTATTTCCTCCCTGAGGCTCTTTTCGCCCTTTTGAGATCAGCCTTGTAGCTATTATACAACACTTTATAATTGTTCCAATCTTCAATCCTTAATGAGAGTTTCGCTCTATTCAACAATCTTCTTACCGAGGACCTCAGATATTTCAGATCTTTGGTCCACCACAAAGGCTGCTCTCTTTTGTCTGGGGGAAACCAATGGACAGGACTGCTCAAACATTCCCTATAAGTATTAGGGAAATATTCCACCTCCTCTTCCACTCTTCTTTGTGTGTGACGCTTGCTCTACTGTCAACACTGGCCCTATAGGTATCCCAGTTAGTATTTCTTAGATTCCTATATGGGTCACGCCTTTCCCCTGTAAAATTAAGACTGAATGATAATAATACTGTAGTCTGTATTTTTTTTTTTTTTTTTACTGAAAAAAAAATGAAAAGCTCGAATGATTTATTCCTTGGGGGACCGCGGGTAGATTAGATATTATTATGATATCACAAGATAGAGTGTACTCCGAAAATTTACTATCCGTTAAAGTTCTCTGGCAATAAAAATATCTCTAGTCATACACAGAGAAAACAGACTCATTGAGGCAACCGAATTTTGGCCGTTGCTGCAACATCACAGAGCTCGATTGTAAATCTTTTAATGATGCTGTTATCAAACCGTTCAGTACATTTAACCGTCATTCAATTGCAACAACCGGTTAATAGATTTTTTTTTAAATAAATTTAGATGGACAATTTTGTTAGTTGCAAATACTAATAATTGGTACTAACATCCAATTCATAATATTTTATTCGGTTGTGTTCATCATGATCATGCGATCGGTTGATCTAACAAATTTAAGAATTGTCATAAATCATATAATTGTTACAATTTAGCTCTTACGTTAATGATCATGGATTGTTTTTTTGGATTCATAGCAAATGTATAGCGTGAGTCGAAATATAGCTAATTCAACTAATATTTTAGCGGCCTAACTTTTTTTCAAACAATCTCTTTTTGCTGGGTGTAAGGAAAATCATTACCCCTAGAAAAAAATGACTTCATTATCAAGAGCAGCATACATACCTTTAAAATTTCAAGTTTGGCTATGAAATGCGCTTTCAGCTACTAGTGAGCTCAAAGTTTTAAATTTCCATTCATTCTTTTTTTATGGTATCTACAAAATGTGGCATTAAATCGCGGTATTTTTGGAATATCATGATCAGGTGGGATGTCATACTCTCGTATCTACTTGTTTGTACAATTGTACTATAATATACAAATGTGTGTATGTTTGTTGAAATGTATTGATATTGTATGAATGATATTGGCCA
Organism: Tachina lurida; assembly: GCA_944452675.1. NCBI lineage: Eukaryota > Metazoa > Arthropoda > Insecta > Diptera > Tachinidae > Tachina > Tachina lurida. Next base: position 37,888,886 of record OX101754.1, on the reverse strand, counting down.
TTGAATTGCAGTTTGTCCATTCAATTTGTATTTATGGCAGAGCACTTGTTGTTAAAATTACTTCCGTTCATTTAAATTTGAATTCAGATATTATTTCCGGTTTACTGCATACCATATACAGAATACAACACATACCAAATGAGAATGTTATGATTTTTTTTTACATAAGCATTGAATTCGTGTGGATTCCATATTAATAAAAATGTTATAAAAAGAAGGAAAATAAAATGAGGAATCCATTCAGTCAATACGTGTAATAAGTAAAAACACAAGTAATTGTAAATGTGTATTTCTTCAAATATAACCAAAATGTTAAATGATTTCCTGCGAAATTTTATTATATCCACAAATACTGTAAGCATTGAAATGTAAAGCAGATATTAGACAATTTGCCAGGCAGATCAAGGACTCATGTGGTGCCACAGGAGTCAGTAGGCCTCGATTGGTTACTGGTGTGGGGGTTTCGTGTTTCACGTGGTTGCGGGTTATTCGAGGGTGATTAGTGAAAAGAGGAGCTCTAATAATTTGGCTGAAAGAATAGTGTATTGATCTATTAACAAGACTACAAAAACCGTAGTTCCTGTGTTGGAGCCCGGGTCTCCGACATTCATTAAATAACAATGCCAGACATTTTTTTGATGTGAATTAGTGTCCCCTTGTATCCGTTGTTATAGAAAAGTTCAAGTGGTCACTGAACTACACCGGCTTCAGCGGATACTAATCCTAATGTTAATATCAGAGCACCCTCCTTCGTCGGTATTGTGTAGCATAATCAATGGCGAAGTAAAATAACCAATAAAATGGCTACTAAACACATCTTCGAAATTTTAATACGCCTCATTGACACCAGAGGCGCTGCAACATTGCATTATTAAAAACATTCAATAAGCAGAGTTGAAAAGAATGAAGCTCTCCTCTATCTCTTCCTTCACCACCTGTCTTCTCTATCACTACCTCTTTTCGAACAAATTAACACCTTGTAATAGTAGTAGGAATTCATTGCCTTAGTGTTAGTTTTAAAAAAAAGGAATAGGATTTGATCGTCTCTCATCTATTAGAGCATGTTGGGTGCAGACTATGCACTAAAGTTGGCATCTGTTCATAAGATTTTTGCACAGAGACAGCGTGGCCGTTTGACCGACTAAAGTGGCAAACTGCTACTTTTTCAACTGCCTTGCCACTTTTTTTCTCCCTTTTTTTAAAGTGAATTATATAATAATACATTAAAAATAAGAATTTTAGTGTAGTTTTCTCTTTTTTTTATGTTGCCCCCTTTTTTTTTTTTTGATAAATGCCCTATTTGGTGCCACTTTTTGAAAAATATCATCGGTCACCCTGGACAGAGACTGTGGAGCGCACAATGTCGGTATGACTACCGTGAGATAGGGCTGTAATAGATGGTGGTCACAGCATTTTTGACTTTATTGCATGATGGAAGGAACGTAACCTCTAAGCGGAGCAATTTGTATAATAAGTACACCCAGCGAAAAACAGCTTAAAATCTATAAAACCCATATTGAGTTAATAAAAAACATTAACGAAAGTCTAGTCATGTTGAAATTTCTTATTTCAATATCGAAAAATATTAATTTACAGTATTAATTTTATTTATTTTTAAGTATCTCGCCATACATTTTCTATTATATTGAAAATCATTTACATAATGTGACGCGTTCGTATTTTTAAGTTGCGGCTTTTCCCTGAGTGTATATATATAGAAAAATGTGGTTAGAACTGCTCGAAGAAAGCTCTTCTAATTTGTAGCACTCTCTGTCTCTCTTTTTTTTTAAAGAGAAGTAACGCTCAGTCAATTAATATGCCTAGCAAGGAAAGGGATTGGGAAGAGAAGATTGCAGCTGAAATTTTAAGTTAGTGAGCTTAACACGTTTTACAACTCTGCTATTGTGCGTTTTGTTGATTTTTATAGCATCGTTGCAGCGCCTCTAGTGTTAAGTATACGTATTACTTTAAGATATGTAGCCGTTTTATTACTTGTATTAGTTCGCAGACGATTCATTGCTACAAGCATCTAGGAGGGACAGCGCTGTGATATGAACTAGTGTCTATGAGAAATGTATGATGTTGATATGTCTGGGTCTGGCCAGGGATCGGACTCGGGCTCTTGAAGACCTTAATTTACCTTGTAGTCTCTAACGACTTCATTACTTCAGCCAACAGTACCCTCCTTCTTTGTAAAAACCAGCCATTTTTTATAACTGAAAGTTTTTAATGAATGAAATTTTTTTAAGAAGACAAGAATAGTATTTAAATTGGAATGGTTGGGGCAAATGAAGTTCTTTTTTTATACTCGCACGAACTTAATCAGCATAAACAACTATTTACTCGGGCTGAGATTAGTTACGAGCATCAACTATTGAACACGAACTTTTAATGAAATAGAATACGAGAAATGATTTTTGTTTATTTGCAGATTTGTTCATTTATTACTTTCTTCTTCATACATTTATTCTTCTTCGTTTACCGTTCGTGACCTTCAGTGAAAAGTTGCTCACGTTATCATCGCCAATAGCACAATACATAAATAAAATCCTTATTCGTATAGACATACTTTAAAATACCAGATTAAATATCTAAAGAAAGACAATACAAACACGTACAACACATATATTCCTATTGCGAGTGATTTTTATTGGAATGAATATTTGAACGAATGAAAGGACAAACGTTTGAGTGAATTATAATTGCAAATTTATGTATGTGTCGTCAAATCGGTCACTATGTACGTGAGTGTTTTATATAAAAAAAAGAAGGAAACACAAATACTAATACAAACATATAGAAAAATATTATAATTCAATTGATATGAAGTGAATAAAAGGACTTTTATCAATTTTCTTAGTATTTAATAAATTGTTATTGTTGGAAATGCTTTTAGAGAAAAGCATGTCCTTTAACTAATCTCTTTGTTTTTGTTATACTCTGTTAGTTTTTTATTATTATTATTATTTTTTTTATTTTTTAAGCTGAATACTTTGACAATAAAATTCATTGAACCGAAAAAGTTAAGGACAATTAAGTTACAAAAGATTCGATGCAGAGAGACGTTTTTTTTAGCTTGGAAAATAAAAATATAAAAAGCTTAAGGAAAATATTTTAAGTATTCGATGAAAATGTATTATGAAAGAACAAAAAAAAAAAGAAATATATGATTTCATTAATTCAATTATAGAACTTCAAACCGTAACCAGGTAAGCCGCACTATTTTTACAATTGATTTCAGCGCTAAATTAAATAATGATTTCAATAATAGGAGTTGTCATAATAACTACAATAAAACATCAAATAACAGATTAGTTATGAGTTTGTTAGAAAAAGAAATCGTAAGATTACAATCTAAAAATGTCTCACTTAATTTTTGATTTAGAAAAAGTATGTCCGGCGTTGTTCACATTATATCACATCTTTCATTATATCACATCAGTCAAAATTTTTATATAATTTTAAGGGAAAACTAAGTTTTCAATAAAGACCAAAAAATTCATGTAGTATATCTACAAATAAAGGAAGAATTGTACTCTGTTTGAAGGATAGAGTCTGGCCTGGCTATACCGAATACATACCCACGAAGAAAAATACAATCCGCCCAACGTGGGCAAATCATTTTCGAAGTTGGTTCAAACGTTGCACAGTGGAGTGAATTAAAAAAAAATTGGTAAAAAGTCCGCAACTTTTGAACTAGCTAACCGATTTCGATGAAACCAACTGTTTTGGAAAGTAGAAGTGTTGAAATTTTTAGAAAGCATATTTGAGGCACCCTGTTGTAAGACAGGGTAGCTCCAAAGAGCCTCAAAGTGGGAAAGTGCGGGTATCGAAATTCTTGCGGAGCTTGTAACTTTTGTAAATAGGGACCGATTTCAATAATTTTTTCAGCGGGACATGGAAAACGGTTAACTAGTTCAAAAGTTGCGGACTTTTTACCACTTTTTTTAATTCACGCCACTGTGGGTTGGCAAGTAGTAAGATATTTAAAGCTTAGGGGCTGTCCATATATTACGTAACGCTGTTTTCCCCTATTTTTCACACCCCTCAGTAACAGATCGCAACAAAAAAAAATCATTGTGTATTTCAGAGAGCTTGAAGATGACTCCGTTTGGTCATCTTCAAATAAATCTAAAATGTGCGTGAAACTAAAAAAAAGAAGCAATGTGAGTCCGATCACAGGGGAGATGTGTAAACATCTAGTAATGAATTTTTTTTTTAATATTGTGGTAACTCAAATAAGATATATAAATTTTTGACTCTACTGTATGGAAAACTGCATATATAGTAGCGGAATTATTAGTTGTGGGGGTTTGTGGAGAATTGCTCATATGCAAGTGGAAAACGTCAAATAAAAATTTTGATAAAGCTTGCGACTGTGGGTTTGCAAAATTTTTATTAAAATTTCCATCCATAATAATTGGCATGAGATGGAGATTGTTACTCAATTGTCGTGCACCAGCTTCAGTGTACTTAATGAAGATATGTTATAATATAATATTATAAATTAAATTTATAAAGACTGCTATATATCTTTCAAACAAATAGTTGACATCTAAAACGTTCTTTTATTTAAAAGTTTATATTTATTTTATATTTTTCAACATTTTAACCAAATTATTCCCATTGACAACACTATTACTCTATAAGTACAATAGTAGACCAATGACGAATTTAATACATTCAAGGAATCTCCCCAATTTCACTTCGCATATATTTTTCAAACGATTGCTTATGTCAATTTTCACTTTTGAACAATAAAACTCATATTCTTCTCATTTGAAAACAGTCTTCTGAAAGCAAAACGCAGCGAGATATTCAAGAAATATGAACTCGTCCATTTCCAAAAATTTTTTTTTTCTAAATTCGGATGCTAGACACGCTATTAATTTGTATATTTTAAATTTCAACTTAACAGGTGTAGCCAGCCATATGCTTTAACATCCCAATTTAAAAACAAATTTGTGAAAATGAAACAGAACTAAAAAAAAAAAAATCTTTTAGTAAAGGGTGTTTTTTATTGAGGTATAGAACTTTAAGTTGGCATCACTTTTTTAACTGGCGGCCATTTTGTCAGCTGTCAAGTGATTAATATTTAGTTTGGTTTGCCATTTCATCATGAACAGGTTGACAAAAGAACAACGCTTGCAAATCGTGCAAATTTATTTCGAAAATAATGGTTCAGTTCGCGAAGTTTACCGCAAGCTCCGTCCATTTTATGGTCGACATAATCGTCCATCAGAGCAATTAATTCGGTTAACCATGGATCGTTTTCGCACTACGTTTACTCTATGTGATAATACGCATCCGCAGAGACGTCGAACAGTGCGCACCGAAGAAACAATTGCCGCTGTAGAGCAAAGTGTTGAAGAGGACCCGAATGAATCGATTCGCCACCGTGCACAGCAATTGGAGCTTTGTCCATCAACTTTATGGAAGATTTTGAAGATTTTGAATGTGGACGAGTTGTGGTTCCAACAAGACGGCACTACATGCCACACAGCGCACGTCACAATCGATTTATTGAAGGAAACATTCGATGAGCGCATAATTTCGCGGAATGGACCTGTCAATTGGCCACCAAGATCGTGTGATTTGACACCATTGGATTATTTTCTTTGGGGATATGTGAAGTCGCTCGTCTACGCCAACAAACCAGAAACGTTAGGGGACTTGGAAGCCAACATTCGTGGCGTTATTGCCAACATACGGCCTCATATGCTCGAAAAAGTGGTTGAAAATTGGACCTGTAGAATTGGCTTTATTCGAGCCAGCCGCGGCGGCCACATGCCCGAAATCATATTTAAACATTAATGGCATAAAATTATCCTTCCAATAAAGCCAAATTGATGGACATTAAAACGATTTTCTTGTGTTTTATTTCAATTCGAAGTTCTATACCTCTAAAAAAAAAACACCCGTTACAATTAAAGTCAAAGAAGTACAATTTTAAAATTCTCAACGCCATCCCTGGTTTGTACCCGAAATCGCCAGAATAACATTTATTCAGTAAAATAAACAACAAAAGTTGCTTATATTTATTTTCTTTGTTAATTTTGTTCTAATTTTTCAACGGCATATATCTGTTAATTTAACCGAGAAAATAGTAAAATTTAGTAAATATCGCATGTAAAATTTAACAACTAAAGTGTTTGCAAAATGAAATAACTGGCAATTAAAGTATTCGCTCCCATAACAAAAACCTTAACAAATGAACTTAGTTGTTTTAACAATTCATCTTTTCAATTAACTTTATCGATTTAGTTATTTCAACCAATTAAATAGTTTGTGCATTGAATAGGAACTTGATTGTTGAAATGGGTTAGAATAAGTTGGGTGCATAAGTTGATCAGTCTTGTGTCACTTTAGTGTTAGATAGGGTTGTTATCCGTCCCTTTTTTTCCGCACACTGTCCTCTTTTTGGGATCACTGTCCTCGAAAAAAATTTGCGTCCGGGAAAGTCCTACTTATCAAGGAAATTTTTTAAACTTTACATTGCAGGAAAAATGGTATTTATTAAAAGCCAAGCTAAAAAGGAAAATATTTGTTATTGGATGTGCAGTTTATCTTATAAATAACACTGTCCACGAGGTTTCTGGTATGTTATTTTAAAACGTAGAATTATTAAGATGTGTTTAAAATATCGATAGAGTTGCGCAAAAAGCGCCAAAATAATATAGGGTATAACTTTAAGCGAAAGTTCAAAATCTTCATTAGATGAATAAGAATAAGACATTTTAACCAAACAATGAAAGTTTATTTAAAGTCGGTAGCCCTTCCACTAGAGATATGTAGTTGGTATGTAATCGGTTTTTAATTAATGACGATTTTTTTCAGCTTAGCATTTTGGTTGTTGTAATTTAGCGCAAATATTTCTCCTCAAAAAGTTATTTTTTCAAAATTGCAAACCTTACGAAATTTTGTACAGTATTTTTCGGTTAATTGCACATCAAAATTTGCACAACTTTTTGTTCAATTAGCCGGGGAACCAATTAGCCGATACCCGCTTAATTGAACAATTCGTTCAATTACAAGAATCCCGTTTAATTGAACAGTTTGTTCAATTACAGAAATCACGCATAATTGGAACTACTAATGAATTAAAAGAAATCGCATATGTGCACTTTAAGTTTTTCAAAATAATTTTTTTTTACCTTAAACGAAAAAAATGCAAGTAACAGAAAAAAATTTACATATATGTGTATACGCAGGTATTTATTATTACTTCAATTAGTAGAGATACCACCCAGTGTTTTTCACAAATGATGTCAAATATGTATGTGCAAAAATGCTAGATTATTATTCAATAATAATGCAATTAACCGGGTAAAAGTAAGAGGAAATTTATTTTTGATGACATGAATTTTGAACCAATTAAACGGGAAAATCAATTAACCGGGTTCAATTATCCGAGGAAATTTACATGTGCTTTCGTATGCAATATTTTTTTGCCCGATCATATGGTTCAATTAAGCGTGGAAACCAATTAACCGTAGGGTCAATTAACCGAAAAATACTGTATAAGTAAAAAGTAAAATTTCTACAAAGAATCATGAATTAAAGAAAAGAAAAAAGAAAAACTTTCTGTTGTCAACCAGGAGAAACTAATTGAAAATAATTTTTAAAATTGCAAGAGTATTGTTGGGTGCAGTAGTTAGTGCGTCAAGGACAAAGCAAATGATGGTATTCGAGTTCCCGAGTTCAATCCGTAGCCAGGCTCAAATCAGATCAATATCATATATTTGTCTGACTTTCGTCGTAAATTTTCTAGCAATTAATGATGGCGAAGTAATAAAATAATTAATAAAATCACTATTGTTACGTGACCTATCGGCACTTGGATGCTTTCCTCGACTAGCTCAAGAACGGGAGGATTTTTAGTGGAGATCTCAACTCTCATCCAAGCCCAAGGGCCAGTAGCAATTATACTGCAAAACAAAACAAAAATGTAAACTTACTTGTCTAGACGCGTTTTAGGGAAGGTAGATAGCTGTTTCTTCCGAGTGGCCTAATTCCATCCTTGGTCATTTTCTTACATTCCATTTAATTTTATTATGACCCCTTTCTTTTTATTACCACGCACTTACCTCACTTCGTATTTCAGTCATATTCTATAATTTCGGCTCAAGAGATAAAATGTAAATATTTCTATTCCTTATTTTATATATAAAATTTTAATTATTTGGTCTTTCTACAATTTATGTTTAAAAATATCAACTATAGATGGTCTCCAAAAAAAAAAAAAAACAATGCTACACATACAAACGAAATCTGCCTCAGGTCTTTCTTCCTCATTCCATTAGAGCCACTCTCGCTCATCTAAAGGTTTCACACTCTAATTTGTTCCTAACTAAGGTATTAAATAATCTGCCACAACGCAGAATTACACTAGAATTAAAATATTTTACGAGGATGAAATTCCTTTCGTAAAACTAATTTGCCTACTTTTCACCAGAGGCGCTGCAACGATGCTATAATAATTACCAAAACCCACAATAGCAGAGTTGTAAAAATTTAAAAAATTAATTCATCTACTCTTCTCTCTATCTATCCGTCACTTCACCATCTGTGCTTGCACTATCTCTCTCTTACTATCAAGGAATACACAGGGATCTATAATTTGGACCCAAATGAGCTGAAAACTTACTTTCTCTGCTCAGCAACCTCTGATACCTAACCTAACCTAACTATTACATTTAAAGCACGGACTTAATGTGAAAATATATTTGTATTATTTATTTATTTACGCACCCAATTTATAATTTAAAATATCTTTTATACCGAAAAATAACAGTTGAAGAACCACACAAGCGTTCTGGACCCGTACAGTGCCATAATTGTCAAGAATATGGCCACACAAAAACTTACTGCAAATTACCTACAGTTTGTGTTATTTGCGGTGAATTGAACGGTACTGCTAGTTGCAATAAACCGAAAGATCAAAGTAACAAAAAATGCAGTAATTGTGGAGAAAATCACACTGCTAACTACAGAGGTTGTCGTGTATATTCTTTCGTTAAAAAGACAATGGGGCAAAAACCTAAAGTAGCTCCAGCACAAACAGCAAACACTTACTCCGCCACTCTTGCCCAAGTGAGCCAACCAGTTAATTCACGTGTATCGTATGCCGATGCTGCAAAAACAAGCTCTATTCCCACACAAAATGTTTCACGGCCAAATACTTCAATAAATACAAACTCAGTCTTTAATTTTAATCGCCTTGAAGCTACTATTGAAAATCTGGTGCAAACTATAAACAATTTTACAACAAGTATGACTAGCATGATGCAAGAAATGCTGCGAAAGCAGAATACTCTGCTTCAAGCAATACTTAATAAGCCATGAACACGTTAACAATATGTTTCTGGAACGCAAACGGCATTCGCCAACATAAAAATGAACTTGAGCACTTCCTCACGGAAAAAAATATTGATATAATGTTGGTCTCTGAGACTCATTTGACTTCGAGAAGCCTTTTTAAAATTTATGGCTACACCTTATATGATTCAAAGGACCCGAGAGGAAGAGCATGCGGTGGATCAGCAATTTTAATAAAGTCAAGACTCAAGCATTATATTATTGACAACATTTGCGAAGAACATTTACAAGCAACGAATATTTGTATCGAAAATTTTTGCACTAATTTTGTCATATCATCAATTTACTCCCCTCCTAGGTTCGCAATTACTGAGGACCAATACGAGAATTTCTACAAATCCCTTGGCCCTTGCTTCGTAGCAGCTGGCGACTACAATGCAAAACATACGTTCTGGGGTTCGCGTCTTATTACACCTAGAGGTCGGGCATTGTTCAACACAATTTCAAAAATGGGCTTGGACGTCATTTCGAGTGGGGAGCCCACTTACTGGCCTACGGACATACAAAAAATTCCGGATGTTATAGATTTTGGAGTCATGAAAAATATTTCTAGGGAATTAGTTCATGTTGAAGCGTCTCAAGATCTTTCCTCCGATCACTCTCCCACGATCGTTACAATTTGTAGCCCACTAAGTAGTGACTTACCTCACCCGTATGTGAAGACGATCAACCGTGTTAATTGGCTGGGGTTCAGAAAATATCTCAGTACTCATTGTACGGAAAACATTATACTAAGAACATCCGAAGATATTGAATTTAACATTGGCAATCTTATCAAAAATATAAAACAGGCTGCTGAACATGCGACTACCTCCTACCCGCAGACTGGATTTAATAGAATTTATTCTACGGATATTGAACGTCTTGTAAGTGAAAAAAGAAGAGCTAGAAGGGAATGGCAACAGCACAGATCACCACAACATAAAATCAGATTTAAAGAGTGCACTAAACGACTCCAAGACTTGCTTGCATTTGAAAAAACTGCATCTTTTAAAAACTATCTGGAAGGTCTTGATGCCACACCAGCATCTAATTACTCCTTGTGGCGCGCTGCTAGAAAGCTTAAAACACCTGTTGCGTTTAAACCACCTCTGCGTACATCTACAGGGGGTTGGGCAAGAAGCGATACTGAAAAAGGTAAACTATTTGCTGAGCATTTAAAATCAGTATTTACCCCTAACTCGTGTACTGGTGTTATTGATTTGCCGAATGTAGTGGCGCTACCCCCTCGACCCATAAAATTTAGAACGTGTGATGTACAAAAAGTAATTGCTGAACTTAACCCGAAGAAAGCTCCGGGTATTGATGGAATTAGTAACCAGATGCTAATAAAGTTGCCTCGTATTGCAATTAGAATCCTATTATTTATTTTTAACGCCATTTTACGACTGGAGTATTTTCCAAATAGCTGGAAGCTTGCAAAAGTTAAAATGATTCCAAAGCCGGGCAAAGACCTTACCAAGGCTGAGTCATACAGGCCAATAAGTCTGCTATCAACAATGTCAAAACTTTTCGAAAAACTGCTCATGACAAAATTGTCCCCAATTCTAGTTAGTAATGGGTGCATACCGGACCATCAATTTGGTTTTAGAAGTCAGCATAGCACCATCGAACAAACTCATAGATTGGTTCAATTTATAAGAAGAACATTTGAAGAAAAGAAGTATTGTTCTGCGCTGTTTATCGACGTTTCTCAGGCATTTGATAAAGTGTGGCATGAAGGTCTTATTTTAAAATTGAAATCATATTTACCAATAAATTTTCTGAAGCTATTAGAAAGTTATATTACTACCCGGAAGTTTACGGTTGTGGAAGGAGACTTCATGAGTGTGCCCGAATCTATATCATCCGGTGTGCCACAGGGGAGCATACTGGGGCCAGTTTTGTATTTGATTTACACTTGTGATATGCCTTTGAGCAGCAATATTCATACATCTACGTTTGCCGATGATACAGCCTGCCTTAGTATGCACGAAAACCCTCACGAGGCTTCCCGATATCTACAAGAACATATTACACAACTGGAACTATGGTTAAATTTATGGAGAATCAAAGTAAACGAGCAAAAGTGTGTCCAGGTAACATTTACCCTGCGAAGAGATACTTGTTCCCCTATTCGAATCAACAATCAAGTTGTTCTTCAACATTCACACGTAAAATACCTTGGTATACACCTTGATCGACGGCTTACATGGAAGCCCCATATTGACTCAAAGCTAACACAAATGAAACTGAAATTAACTCAGCTACATTGGCTGATTGGTAGAAATTCTTCACTCAGTCTAGATTGTAAACTTTTAATATACAAGACGATTTTGAAACCAATATGGTGCTACGGAATACAGTTATGGGGCACTGCTTCAGCTTCTAATGTCGAGAGAATCCAACGAAGGCAAAATAAAATTTTACGTATGATAACATCGGCTCCATGGTACATCAAAAATTCAAATATACATCGTGATTTGAATATGCCACTAGTGACTGAAGAAATTGCAAAATACGCTGGCAAATATTTAACAAAACTCGAGTCACATCCTAATCCGCTTGCCCGTAATATTTTGAACTTTACTGGACACATCCGCCTAAAAAAGAGGGACACATGGGCTCTTATTCATAGCACTCCAGATGGGACTTCTTGAAAATACTTTATTTTTTTCCTTTTGACTATCACTACTTATGTATTATATATAACTATTACTAAGCTTATGTCCGACACTGGTCGGGCCTAATTATATTTTTAGATTTAAGATTTGAATACTTATTGTTAGTTCATATATGAAGATACAATAAATAAAAAATCTTGCATTCAAAAAAAAAAAAAAAAAATTTATTTATTTATTAATATTGATATTATAGATAAATATAATAACAATATAAGAGGGTTAGAAGAAGTAGCTACTAAGGCTATATTGTACAAAACTATGGCAACAAATTTTATATCTTCGAGGATGAATCAATTAACACGTGTTTTCATCTTTACGGTTATTACAACCATTAAGGCCGTTTGTTTTTCAACTAACAACAACAGTTGTTTAATATTTTCTTCAAAACATTTATTGTAATAATGAAAGTATATTAAATTACCAAGAAACTGACATGTGCACAGAAGTGCGTACAATTTAGTTTATTCTAAAAACATTATGATAACCAGTCGTCCTCCTCATCCCTTAGTTTAGGAACAATGATCTTTTGTTGTGTTTCTTTTGTTTCCTGCTTATAATCTAACAGCAGTTGCTTTTATGAATCTTTTAACCGTAAAAATTGTGAAAAAAATTGCATTTGTTAGTCTCTCTCTTTGTATTAATAAGTATACGGCAAACAAAACCCAATTTTAAAATAAAGTGTCCTTAATTTCAATGAAAGGGAAAATGAAATACTTCAATTCGTTTTAAAATCTTGATAATCCTCAATTGCTGCATTGTAACAAATACGAGTGTTTGTGTTTCCAAATGAATTTGTTAATGACTAGTATGTATTCACTTACATTAACACGCTTTAGCACCACAATTGTATAGAAACAAAAAAATATCCCACTCAATAAATAGAAAACTGTTCAATTGTTTCATTATCGGGATAACATAATTAAACAATAAATAAATTTAATACATTGCCTGGTTAAAAACAAAAGATTTTTTTTTGCTGATCAATATTAAAACTCCGTAACATCTCAACGTTTTGTGCAAGTTAGTTTATCATTTTCCCAATTTTTTATTCCTTTCAAGTAAATTTAACAATATTTTCGGCTAAAGATTCTCATTTTTCGTGTAAAATAAAAAAAAATCAGATATACCTCTGAGTTTCCGGAAATTCCCAAAGAAATCTCACAAAATCCCGAAAATGGGATTTTTCCTGCCCGGCCGTTGGTTATATTTTTTGGAATTATTTAAAAACATCTTGTCTTAAGGTGGCATGATAAATTTGTTGTTTCCAGTTTTGGTATTTGAGAAAAATGGCTTAAAGTCGATATTTATAACAAAAATGTTTATATTTTGAAACGAACTGGTTCCTTCAGTAACTAATATTTTGAACAAAAAATATCTTTATAATATTTTTTACAGTACTACCTTTCAAATAAGTACAAACATGGATTTGGTATTTTTACATAATTTGTTATAATAGCGAAATAATTAACATAATTTTTTCTGCAAAAAACGCCGGTAAATCCAATTTTAAGGCGCTATGTAATAAGGCCTAAGGAAATAACCCCTAAATAAGGAAATAATATAAGGCCCAATAAAATTAAAGAATTTTTAATCCGGCTTTATACAATTTATTTTGGGTTTTATTTCATTTGTATGGGCTTTATTTCATCTTGAGTTTGCCTTAATTGGGCTTTATTTCACATATGTATATTGGGTGCTTTTTCATAAATTTTCTCTTGGGGCCTGATTTCACTTTTTTGCGTTTTATTTTACTGGGCCTTTTATCATTTTCTTATTTGGAGGTTATTTCCTTGGGCCCTATTTCATAGCGCCCCTGACTTGACTTAATTGTGCTTTTGGTACTACAATTTTTTAATATTAAAAATTTTGTTTAAAATCTGTAACAAGTTTGCTCTTCCAAATTGGACAAGATTCGACTTCTCCTTTAGCAGTGTAGTGTACCTCACTTACTGTAATACACTGTATCATAATATAATTGCATTGCAACACAGTTCATTGTAATAATTAACAAAACGCTTACTTTATTAATTTAAATGACACACTTTTGTTTTCATTACAAAATTATGTTATTATAGATGGTCAGCAAAAGTAGAAATAAAGAAACACAAAAATAGTAAAATGTAAAATAGTATATAAGTAGAGTTAAACATTCAATAAATCAGACTTTAATTTGTGAACATAAACTGGCAACAACTTGCCTTGTTTCAATTAAATTCTCAAAATCTTTCGGGACCTCTTTTGAGCGCCTACTGATAAGCTGGTCTCCCTGACAGCTGTATAAACAAAACAAGGGCCATACTGAGATAGGGCCATACTGAGCACATCCAACAAATAACATTACAGCAGAACAGTAGGCCAAGGTTGGTAAAAAAAGTAAAATTTTTTATCTTTTTCTTGAGTATTTCCTAAACTGCAAGCGAAGGCGTATAAATGTAGTAGACTCTTGCTTAGCTGCTTGCAAAACATATTTTTTAACACATTATATAGAGAAGCTTCACATATATTTTAATTTTTCATTAAGCCGAGGTGGCACAATTCGGGGTTATGTGGCTCCGCCCCCCCCCCCACCTTTAAATATATAAACTTCAAAGTCCAAACTTAAGCTCTGTAATACCTCTTTAAATGGGCTACGAATTGTAACAATCGGACGGCCCGTTTAGAAAATGCAGAATTGTTAAAAATTTTTCTTTGCCAAAATTCCCCACTGTGCAGCGTGCTGAAAATTCCCAGTGTAAATCAAAATAACAACGGAAAAACAACAGTTATTTCGAAATCCCTAGGCTAGGTTATTTTAAATATAACTAAGAGATAGAACTAAGCTATATTAGGCCCAATAATTGAGTTCTCAATTATATCCCAGCAAAAAATTTCAAAAAAGGTAATCGGATTTGGAATTAAGCATTTTTGGTGGAAGCTGTTCCTTGCTGGATTACCAACTTAATGATTTTAACAAGGCGTGAGACTAAAATAATCGATTCTTGATAAGTACTTACTTTTTTTATTTGGCAACTTGTTCACGTAATCTATTTAATATAAAAAAATTATTCTCCTCATTTAGCAACTTGTACATAATTTTTTTAAATTTTAGGTAATGTGATTTGTAAGCGAGTAATGGAATTTGGCAAACAGAAAAATAAGTCATTATATGGCAAGTAGTTCTGATGGTAATGTGTAATTTTTTGCTGGGATGTCATGTCAGTTATGTTTAAGTGCCATTTAAGTACCGAATTAATTTTTTCAGTAGAAAGTTGAGAGACATGTAAATGCCCAACATTGTACATTTAAATCAGCTGCGTCCAAGCCATATGCACAATGTGCAAACTTTTATAAATAGCTTTTTGTGCTTTCACACCGACGAGAGTACAACATCCACAACAACAACAGAATAGACAGCAATGCTTGCTCTTACTTTGCAAAGAAACAAGAACAAATTTAAGAGCTTTCAAAGCAAATATCAGTGTATGTGTGTTTGGGCGTAGCTGATCTAAATTCTACTTAAGTTTTACGAGCATACCATATGTTATTGTGCTTGTGTGTGTTTATTGAAAACACCCTGCAGTTTTAAAAGTAGAAATTGACTCAAAATCGTTAGTGATTTCCCTAACGAAAAATCGACTAACTACTACATTAGCCACAAGTAATGCAAGAGTTCACCTTTTGAGTCTCTCACTCATGCATATGTTAATGCCTTTAACCTCTAATTTTTTTTTTGCGTGTGGAAAAATCTTTGCTATTATTCCAAAGAAAATCAACAAGAAAAAAATTATTTTAAGTATATAATTATTTTGTTGGCGTCAGCTACAATTGGAAGTTCGCGGTCAGTGAACGTGTAATTTTTAGTGAGCATAAAAAACGTTGCATAAAAAAATAAAAAGAACAATTAATTAAAAACTGTATTAATAATTAATTAATTAATTATTTATAAAAAAAAATTAAAATGTGTTTGAAATCCATTTTAAGAAAATTTTTTATGAAACATCTAAAATAAAATACATATCAAACTCATTTTAAATTTTATGAATATGGGGGCAATTGTTATATCAATAGAACAATTAATTGTATTGATTAGCGAAATCACTAACGAAGGGTTATGCAGATGGTGGCAATTAACTACCGTCAATCTCATCCCCATGTTAAAATCGTCAGCCTTTTGCATTGGTAGTAGTTAGGTTCGTAGTTAATGGTAACGATTGGTAGTTAAAGAAATAGCTAGATATTCGCTAGCTTCGCCGACTGCAGGGCATGTACATCATGTGGTTGTACTAAAAAGAATTTCGATTAATTTTCATAAATATATAACATATAGAATATATAGTTTCATATCATGGAAAAATAAATAGAAAAATGCGTTGTGATGCTCTTTTCGTTTCATAAAATGTGTTTTTATGCAATTTTATTTTTCTGGATTTTGGTAACCTAACTTTCTTATTTATGATAAACAGGTGTTGGTTGAAAAACCTTCCATAATACTGGGAAATATTGTAGTGCTGCCGTACTTTCAATGTAATTTAATAAGAACTTTAATTAACCACTGAAAAAATGAAACTACATTTAAGTGCAACTTAAATTTGAGTGGCAATTAGCTAAATGGCATATAATTGAGAACTCAATTATTAGGCCTTAGAAAAAAGGCCGAGAGCTTAGTCGGAGCCCATTTGCCAATTACTGATAGCCAGAGAACCTTTTTTTAGTAAGAAGTAGAAACAAAAAAATATATATGTATGTCTATGTGTATTAGAAAGCGAAAAATCTGTATTTGAAAGACCATAACTTACATATATTGAAAGAACTTTTACAACGTCGATTGGTTAAGTTACTATGTGAATGGTAACTACTCCACGAGTTGTCGAACATATTGGCATGAAAAAGGTGAACACTCCGTGAGGACTACACATTGTTCCATTATGCTTTGGCAGAAGCTGTATATAAGTCAGCTCTCTTTTCTGCAACACAACCTAAATAATTTATACAATCTGGTGGTTCCCGTAAGAACAAAAATTATTAACAGACATAACAAGGCCTGGTTCACTCATGACATAGAACAAGCGATTAACCGTAGAGATTTTCTATATTCTCGATGGAAACGTTTCAAAACCCCAGAATTGCATGAAGTATATCGGGTATCACGCAACATAACCAACAATTTGATTAGGAAAGCTAAGTCTGACTATTATGCTTCAAAGTTCTCTGCTGCTATAGACTCGAAGAAAACATGGCAAACAATTCGCGAAATTGGAGTTGGCAAACGTTCTAGTCAAGAGCCATGTACTGTGGATGCTAACATTTTAAATAACCAATTTTTAAATATTCCAAATGTTCAACCGAATTCTCATTATTATAGTTTTTCTCATGATATTATAAGCAACAATTTCAACTTTTCAAACGTAAGTCAGTCTGATGTCTTATCTAGCCTGCTGTCAATAAAATCCAATGCAATTGGTGTGGATGGGTTGGATCCAAGGTTTCTAAAAATACTTATTCCAAAACTTCTTCCTTTTATAACATTTGTTTTTAACAAGATCTTTACTACCAACCGCTACCCCAAAATTTGGAAACTTGCTAAGATTATACCTATACCTAAGTCTAATTCCGATTATCGGCCCATATCAATCTTACCATTCTTATCTAAAGCCTTTGAAAGATTAATTCATATCCAAGTTACACAGTATCTTGAAATGAATAATATGCTCACTGACCGGCAATCCGGTTTTCGTAAAAATCATAGTTGTACAACGGCCATCGTAGATGTTGCTGAAGATATAAGACAACAGGTAGACTGTGGTAAAGTTACATTTTTAGTTATCTTGGATCATTCTAGAGCGTTTGATACTGTTGACCATAACATGTTGTGTCTTAAACTTAAGCATATGTTCGGATTTACATCATCTGCCACAGATTTCATATATTCATATCTAGTTGATCGAAGTCAATATGTTGAAACACCTACCTCAGTTTCCAGCTCTTTGCCACTAATTCGGGTTGTTCCACAAGGCTCGATCTTAGGCCCTCTACTTTTTTCGATATATGTGAATGATCTTCAAGGCAAAATCGAGCAATGTAAGCTTAGATTATATGCAGATGATGTTCAGCTTTACATTAGTTGTAGCATCACGGCGGTTGATGAATGTGTAAGGACTTTAAACCAGGAACTTGGTCGTGTTTATGAGTGGGCCACCGCGAATGGGCTAGTAGTTAATCCTACCAAGTCCAAGTGCTTGATTATTAAAAAGAGGCTATTAAAACTTGATTGCAATCCTATTATAACTTTAAATAACCAGTCCATATATATTGTAAACTCAGTCAAAAATCTCGGCATATACTTTAACAATACCCTCACTTGGTCTAACCACGTCAACTTTGCATGTGGTCGAACGTTCTCAATGTTAATAAATCTCTGGCAAACGCAATATTGTACTCCAATTAAAATTAGAATACTTCTTGCTAAATCGTATTTAATACCTATCTTGTTGTATGGCTGTGAACTATTTGCCAGCTGCGATAGTGAAAGCAAAAGAAAACTTAATGTTGCATTTAATAATATTATTCGTTATGTATAGGGCTAATTAAAATATGCAAACCAAAATTAAAAATATGCGCCAGGAATAGCACGAAAAAAATTCAAAATATGCACGGTTATATGCGCAAATATGCAAAATATGCAAGAATAAAATCAACAATTTTGTTACTTCAAAGTATTTTTATTCAAAGAGATCTTTATTACAATGAACAATAATGTATTTTTTTTTTTAATTTTCAAAAAGAAATGATCTTCTATTGTCACATAAAACAGATGAATAATGCGAATGGAGACCGCTCATGTCCATGTTTCGTCCATGCTCTGACATGGATGCCCCAACATAGCAACGATGTTCGCCATGAGATTCCCCGTCCGCAACCATTTACAATAGAAAGAAAAAAAAACAGAACAAAATTGGTAAATATTCTATCTCTGTTGCGCTACCGCAAAACACTTTGATATGCCTGAACATGGACATCGCCCGTGTTCACCACAACAAAGAAGTTGATAAATTTTTCACAGTTGCTCTGCTGGCGTCATGTTCATGTCATGTCCAAGTTGATAGCTCGTGGAGACGTAGGGTAACGAAAGGTATTTTTGAACCGAATATCTGCAAGTTCGACTTTGTGGTAGAAGTTATAGAAAAGTAAAAAAAAATTAATAACATGCAGACATACATGTGCAAGAAGAGGAAAGAAATATATTTTATGTGAATTTCTTTTACACCAGTTTGAGCTATATGAGTCGTTGTATATTAATCGCGTTGCCAGAGTGAAAAATAAGCTTTTTTATGCAAGGTAATCCAAAATAAGCATTTTTCTACAAAAACACTAAAATATGCAAAAAAAATGCTTTTTCTGGCAAAAAGCCAGAAAAATTAGCCCTGGTTATGTATATGGTATAAGAAGATATGCACATATTTCTCCTTATGTAACATTGCTTTACGGCATTAGTCTTGATGATTATCTAAGAGTGCGTATTTTATTGTTTATGCACAAAATTATATATACACAACAGCCCGCACATCTCCATGAACGTTTAAACTTCTCTACACTTAATAGAGGCAAAAGAATTTTATCATTTGGCCATCGCACACTGATTTCTAAATACCATTTCTTTATTCACGCCATCAGTCTCTGGAATGGAATCCCTTATAGATTACAAATCTTGAATAACGCACGACAATTTAGGAAAAATATTTTTTCTCATTTTTCAAGTTGAATATATACAAATTCTGATTGAATAACAATGTACTATGTATGCTTTTAACTTTTCAGGTTAGATATTTTATGGGTTTAAATAGTTTTTGTTAACTTTTCACTAGCTTTATAATATTAAATTTTATTAAATTTTAAATTTTATTTTATATTTTATTAAAATTACCTACAATTTATGTCAAAATTACTTAATTAAATCTTATAATTTTTTTTTTATTGTATCTGATTTATTGTATTTGCATATGCTCAGTTCCATACTGCAATATAAGACTTAAGTCTTGTGTATGGGACATCGAAAAGAAATAAAATAAAATAAAAATAAAATAAATAAGTCGTGTAACATAATGTCACACAATCAGGGTATTGTTGGAATGCATCCTCTTCCTGAGTTAAAATATTCCATGCCTTCATCTTAATTGTAATACATAAACATATATATGTATGTATATAAATTCTGTATATAAAAGTTGATTCAAATAGAATAGAGTATTTAAACATTGACTTTAAAAATTTAAATAATTTTCCTTACAATTGCCACTAATGGATGAATTCCAAAAAAAATATACATATATATTTATCATAATTTTGTGAGTGCTGTGCTTGTAATTATCTATTTAACTATTTATTACTTAATTAATTCCACCAGCGCACATGTACATACAAGAACAGTTTAAGTATTTAATAGTTCAAACTTTTTTCTCCACATTTCGAAACAAGTTTAATTATGTAATTAAATAAATACAAACAAATGCTGTCTATTAATTATAAACTAAAAAAAAAAGATCATTTATTAAAAGCCAAAAAAAAAAAAAAACGCATATTAAAAATAATAACAAAATTTTACTTAATACTCGTATTAACAAGTGTAATTATTTAAAATTAAATACATTAATTATAGTTTCCCCCATATGGATGGAACTCATGTGTTAAATGGATAAAAAGTTGCGATAAATTTCACTTGTCAAAAGTGAAGACAGCGAATGGAAATTTATATGAACAAAATATTAACACGACAAATTAATTACTATAATTACTTATTTATATGTATACGATACACTATTAATTTATTTATAAATGTTTTGTATTTTTTATATACTGCTGCAAGTACTAGACACAATAGGGAACAAAACAAAAAATAATAGAAAACAACAGATGGTGGGTGGGTTGTTGCGTCTGTTACATACTCGTACACATAAATTTAGTGGCTTAAAAGGATGATACTCGTAGCCGGTACTCGTATAATGACTTTACAGTTGTTTTCAGTTTGAAGAAAATACTTTATAAGCAAAATAGAATACATTTATCTACCGCCATAATGTTTCAATTAATTGCGTTAATAGTTAAGATACAGACAAATTGGCTCCGGCTGTCAAATCAACGAAATGTGTGGAAAACTTTTACAAAGACTACAAGATTAAAGATAGATTAATACAAAATTTTGTTATGTGTATTTGTTTTTGAAGCAAAGTTGTGTAAATATGTTGAAGAAAGCGGGTGTTTATTTTGCAGCCGGAGAGCATAGACATAAAGTACGCACACCGGCAAAAATACCAATGTAAAATCAACGTGCAAAAATTTTGATTTGAAATCATATTAAATCATGTTGAATTAAAGTTTAAATCATGACGCTTTATATTTACAGCCTTATTTATAAAAATTATTAAGGGTTTATAAAGGCTTTTTAAGAATTTTTTTTTGTGAAAATTTGTTTTAAAAACCCTTAATAAGTTTTATAAATAAGGCAGTTAGTGTGTATCCAAATAATATTTAAGGTTGTTGAAGATGCAGCACTAAGCTCGTTGACTACCACATAATGAATTCCAAGTTCAAATCTTGGCCCCGGAAGTCAATTATAAGCATACAAACATTTTTCTTATTGTTAGTTCATATTTGAAGATACAATAAATAAATATAGTTATGTATAAAAAATATTTTTTTCTAATGCCTGTGCCAATATGCACACGTAAGTTAAATAACACATGTTTACAAATGAAAGAAATGCAAAATGTGTCTTTAGCTATTTGGAATGCTGAACGCGAATCTGCACTTAATTTTTAAGCGACTTAAAAAAAATTCAGTTAAGTGCGACTTTGACTCGCGCACGAAGGGTTCCGTACATTCGGTTTTGAGCACTTCCTAATGTGGCTTTTTTGCTTTTTTGAAGTTTTTTCAGTTCAAACGATTTTTTTCAGTTTTGTCGCTTTTTCTCGTTATGGCGATTTTTTCTGTTTTTGGGTTTTTTTCATTTTGGCGATTTTTTTCATTTTGGAGATTTTTTTTTCTGTTTTTGTTTTTTTTTCATTTTGGCCATTTTGTTCATTTTAGCGATTTTTCCGGTTTTTCGCGATTTATTTTAGTCTCAGAATTTTTTTTTAATTTTGTGCATTTTTCGTTTTGGCAATTTTTTTTGTTTTTGGCAATTTTTTTCGGTTTGGTGGTTTTATAATTTTTTGATTTTTTAGTTTCACCATTTTTGAAAATTTCAAGAGTTTTGCTCTTACGGTTTCCAAAATACAGCAAGTTGCCAAAATCACATAGTCAAAATTGCATTAACATTAATTTAATTTTTTTTAAGTTTTAGTATTAATTGTTGTAGTCTGTATAAAAACACACTAGCCTTACAAATTTCAAGTGTATATACATACATACAATTGTATGTATATTACATGGAATTTTAAAATTGTTCGTTGCTCGTTTTGGAACACCCTTTAATTTCCAACTCTCATGTATTTGTTGTTGTATCGGCCAAAGATCTACACAATGTGTCCAGATTTCAGGTCCGTAGCTCTTACGGTTCTCTAGAAAATACCCTGGTACAGACGGACGGACAGACGGACAGCGTAGCGAAACCAATAGGGTTCCTTTTCACCTTTGGTGTACGGAACCCTAAAAAGGAGGAGGTTAAAAATTTTTCTATATTTTTTTTGGAGGAGTTACTTCATAACTCGGTACATTTTAAACCGATTGTAAAAATTCTTTTTCTGTAGGAGAGGGTATAGCTTCCCATTAGTCCCATTGTCAAAAAGTAGGCGGGGACACGCCCAAATTGTTCATATTTAATTTTATGATATCCTACTTATTCGATTGCTGCGAAACCTGTAAAACGCCTTTGGTTCTTGTAATTACACAATTTGAAAGTTCAAAAAATGGGCTGGGTTACGCCCATTAAAATTTATTATAACATTTCACGCGATTCTACTTAACCGATTTTTACGAAACTTACCACACAACTTGAGCTCTAAAATAGACACAATCCTCCATTTAAAAAAACAGGCGGATTCGCGCCCATTAAATAATAAATACGTGATTGACCAACTTTATAGAATACAAAGATCCGCTTGTGTAGGGATAACAAGATGTTTACGTACTAGGCCTTTGGAGGATCTGAATGCTGTGCTAAACCTTATTCCGATCGACCTTCATGTATTGTTGGTATCCTCAAGTAGTGCGGTAAGATTAGCGGCATCTGAGAGGTGGAAATCAAGGTCTTATGGTCATGCCAGAATCCTCGATCAACTACCCCTACGCTGAGGAGATCTACTGATTACATGGTGCCACATCTGGACTTTGATAAAGTATTTAAAGTTCTGAGTCCATCAAGGCGGGAATGGAAGGGAGGCACAATAGTTAGAATGCTCCTTTCGTCTCCCTAACGAAGCCACAGTATTTCAGGCTGAAATTTTAGCGGTAAGGGAAGCTTCTATCCCTAAGATCACATATCACTTCGACTATTATAGTCGGTGAGTGTAAGAGTTTGCTATCTAGACTGGGTGGTTAGGCTGACCACACCCTCATCTGGGTTCCAGCACATAGCAATTTTTTAGGTAACGAACGAGCGGGCCAGCTGGCTAGAGCTGGCTCTGCTATGAATGCTTCCAATGCCGTATCGGTAGCCATGCCGTTTGGTGCTATTAGAAGCGGCATATTCAAGCACTATCTCCATAAGGCTGAAGGTAGATGGCGCAATATAGTCACGTGCAAGGTTGCTAAGTAGTTGTGGCCTTGCTATAATGATAGACGCTCAATACAATTAACAAATAGGAACCGTAGGGACATCTCGATGCTCGTTGCAGTCATGACGGAGCACTGGACTGTCGGCGGCAGACATGCTATTAAGATAGGTCTGTCCTATAATGAGTTCTGCCGAAGTTGTCGAGAAGAAAAGAATGAAGAAACAATCTTCCACTTTCTTTGCGAATGCAAAGCTGGACTTTGCATCTCTCGAGACACACATTTTTAGGAAGTCATGTACTAGACAATCGTTCAGATTTATCTGAGATTGGGTTGAGTGATAAGGTATCACACAGAGAAAACAGTGCCTACTAAATACCTCATAAAATAGAACAAAATTAATAAGAAATCTCTATGGGTTTTTTTTTCAATAAGGAAATCTTATTAATTTCATAAGGAAAAGCTGTTTGAAAAAATCAAGGAGAAATCTTCTAGTTTTTATTAGGTTATCTTATTAATTTTTTCAATAAGGTTTTCTTTTGTTTTTATTAGGCGACCTCATAAAAAAATAAAAAAAATTGTGTCCTTGTTCTTTGTACTTATGTGCTTTCATTTCAATTCTATACCATATACATACATATTTATATATGTATATATGTAGTATATTGTAGATTGAACCAGAAAACTTCTGACTGATAGACAAGCACTCTAACCAATATGCTACCAAGCAGCCTGAACAACCGTTGAAATTATTGTGCAAACATTCTTATACAAAAATGAAAAAGATCATAAAAAATTGTCTCTCTGTCTATTTATAGATATGAAATAACAAGACAACTCATAAAATCAAGAAGATTTCCTTATTAAAAAAAATCAATAAGATGCTTTACAATCATACAGGAACCTAATAAAATCAAGAAGAAACCCTTTTTAAAAAAATCAATAAGGCAACCTAATAAAATCAATAAGAAATCCCTATAGTTTACAATTTATAAGAAAACCTAATAGAATCAGACGTTTTTGCCTATGGATTGTTTTTTTGGTGCCAAAAATTACGGAAATTGAGTAAAAAAAGTGAATAATAAGATTTCTTCTTGATTTTATGTGGTTTTCTTCTTGATAAAATTAATAAGATTTACCACATAAAATTAATAAGGAATCTCTATGAAAAAATCTTCACTTCTTTCTGCTGGGATACTCCTTAGCCTAAAAACGTTTCATACGGGCCTGTTCTGAAAATCACGGTGATTTCAAATCACGTGATTTCAAAAGTAAAATATTGATAGCTCACTTGTTAGTGGGTTTTTATTGTATTTTAACTTTTTGTCATGTATAATAGAATATTTTATTCCAACTTCTATCGCTAAGAATCGTGAAATTTACAAAAGCAGTGATTTAGCTTTTATCAATTTTTTGAAATCACCGTGATTTGACATGTCGTGATTTGCAGAACAGGCCCGATAGAGAAAAATCTTCTTGATTCTATGAGGCAGTTTTTTCTCTGTGCAGATATCTAGTAACGATTATTGTATCAGAATACTTAGGTACGGTTCTACATAAGTTGACACCGATGAGTGTAGTGCTCCTTTCAAAAAAGAATCATCTAGATTCTACTTTAATGCCCGAGTGTAGTGGGCATCGACTTAAAGCAACCAACCCCAACGCTCATTATTTTTATTATATTATTTTAAGTGGTTCTACCTTACCGATTCGTACAAGACTTAACACACGCTCTGAGCTCTGAAAAATACATAATCTTGCATTTAAAAAATGGGTGGAGCCACGCCTATTAAAATTTAATTTTATATTTCACGTACTTCTTATCTTCTTCTATCAGATCTTTGCACTGAAGTCGGTTTTATTATTATTTATCAGCTCTAGTTTTCGAGATATAGCGTTATGTAAAAACATAAAGGCACTTTCACTACATATGGTAGCATAACTTCAGAAGGGGTTTCTCTATTCAGTAAAGAAAACAAACTGAAATTTGATAACAAAATAATCTTGAGAGCGTGAAAACATTGGCGCGTAGTCATAGTCAAAACAAAGTACACTTTAAGAAATTAAAACCAGTATTTTGTATGGCAATACTGGTTTTAACCTCTTAAAGTGTACTTTGTTTTGAATATGACTACGCAACATTGTTTTTAGTTTTGCTTAGTATTTTCAGAGATATTAAAAAAAATTTTACCCCAAAAAATAAAAATTTTTGAAGCTTTTTTATTTGACATAACGATATATCTCGAGAACTAGAGCTCATAAAAACTCCAATTATATACTTAAAATCTGCATAACATATTGCTAGGGTTTGGGATTTCCCGGACTTTTTCACTTCCCGGGAAACGGGAATTAAAAAATAAAGTTCCCGGGAATTCCCGGGATTCCCGGTAAAAGCTACTTTTCTAAATTAAATACATTTATTAAATGAAAGTTGGTGAAATTTCGATTGTTTTATTAACGTAAGCATTCTTTTGAAATAAACGTTAACAAAAAAGCAGTTCTAAGACAAATTTTTAAGAATTTTCAATTGAATTTAAGGAAATGGAATAAAGTTATTACACAGCAAAAGATCATATAAAAACCAATTGACGACTGTTACCACAATTAGTAGACAATTTTCTAATACGACCTACCTTCATTTTAATAAGAATTTGCCTTGCCTGTTTCTCATTCTTTTTGAAAAAGTTCCAGGCAGTTTCTTATCGTTAAGTACAAGCAGGTTACAGTACCATACTGCGCTGCGCCGAATTTTGAATACCCTGAGCCACAGTATGTCTAAGTGTCTTTCATTTTATTTCTCCTAAAATATTTTCTTCAGGGTTTCCATAATACCGTCTACTTGTAATCAAATTAAATTTCGTCAACTCAGAGTTCTTACAGCTTAAAATTTTCACTACACTTTTCAAAATTTGTTCACTAATTCGGCGAAAAATCAGTTCAAGTTCGCTTAGCATCGAATTATTTACTTTAGGAAACGATTATATCATTGCAATCATTGATACTTATACAATTTATTCCACTTTTTTAGGAGATATGGTATGACCTCAATTAAATGGAATTTTTATGAAATTTCAGACTAGATTTGAATAGCTAACATTTTTATTTAATATTAAAAAAACATGGACATTTTACTTCTTGTTTATCGGAGTCGAAAGAATTCTTTCTTTCTTACAGTTACATTTAAAACAAAAACTCAATTTAAATTTTAAGATTAAAAAATTTCCTTCGAACAAGGTATATGTACATAAGTGTTTAAGCAGACGATGAAAAACGTGTCAACGTTCGTGTAAATTTAGTCATACAATCACTCAAACGAACTTTTGTAATATATAAAAAAATAATTACGGCCTGGCCCACGATGTCACGAGAAATCGTTCGATCGACAACTTGTATTGCAAACAACAACAAATTTTCTAAAGTTATTGTTGTTTGCAGTACAAGTTGTCGATCTAACGATGTCTAGTGACATCGTGGGCCAGGCCGTAAGTTTTTATATTAAAGTAAAATTGGATTATAAATTCTATATATTTATGAAATAACATGCACTTTTAATTTCCCGTTTTCCCGGGAAAATCTCAAAAATTTCCCGGGAATATTAGAGAGACATTTCCCGGGATTTCCCGTTTCCCAAACCCTACATATCGCTCATTTACTCAAAGAACGTCATAACTCAAAAAAAAAATTAGTTTGCCAGAAAATAAGTTTAAAGTTTTCAATTTACACACAACTTAATGGAAAAAGAAAATTTCATTTTGCCCTCTAGAGCTGAGTAAACAAGATATTTTCATGAAATTTTTAAACAATATGAAGAACGATATGGGGATTAATTCTGCATCATCAATTGAAAAAATGGATTTTTTTTTTGGTTTTTTGTATGACGTTTATTGAGTAAATGAGCGATATGTAGTAGTTCGCGCTTGATGTTTCTTTTCAAGTGATCACAACAACCGCCAACTGCCAAATTAATTTGTAACAGAAAATTGTAGAGTTCGGTTACGTTTTCGAAAAAGAAAAGAAATCACCCTATCGATGTATGCCAGTTGAAAGTTAATTAATATTAGTATTACGTAGGTGTTGTAATAGTTAATTCTGACTTTGTTTATTGTTTAATTACCCGCATTGTGTTTGTTTTCGGTTCAGTAAAAATAATGAATACATTTTAATTAATTAACGCTACAACTCAACTTCTACGACTTTAAACTGTGTTACATTATATGAAATGCACAGCAAATTGTAAAGCATTTTACAACAATACATACTTATGTACATATGTATGGGTGTTTTTTTTAGAGGTATAGAACTTCGAATTGAAATAAAACACAAGAAAATCGTTTTAATGTCCATCAATTTGGCTTTATTGGAAGGATAATTTTATGCCATTAATCTTTAAATATGATTTCGGGCATGTGGCCGCCGCGGCTGGCTCGAATAAAGCCAATTCTATAGGTCCAATTTTCAACCACTTTTTCGAGCATATGGGGCCGTATGTTGGCAATAACGCCACGAATGTTGGCTTCCAAGTCCCCTAACGTTTCTGGTTTGTTGGCGTAGACGAGCGACTTCACATATCCCCAAAGAAAATAATCCAATGGTGTCAAATCACACGATCTTGGTGGCCAATTGACAGGTCCATTCCGCGAAATTATGCGCTCATCGAATGTTTCCTTCAATAAATCGATTGTTACGTGCGCTGTGTGGCATGTAGCGCCGTCTTGTTGGAACCACAACTCATCCACATTCAAAATCTTCAAAATCTTCCATAAAGTTGATGGACAAAGCTCCAATTGCTGTGCACGGTGGCGAATCGATTCATTCGGGTCCTCTTCAACACTTTGCTCTACAGCGGCAATTGTTTCTTCGGTGCGCACTGTTCGACGTCTCTGCGGATGCGTATTATCACATAGAGTAAACGTAGTGCGAAAACGATCCATGGTTAACCGAATTAATTGCTCTGATGGACGATTATGTCGACCATAAAATGGACGGAGCTTGCGGTAAACTTCGCGAACTGAACCATTATTTTCGAAATAAATTTGCACGATTTGCAAGCGTTGTTCTTTTGTCAACCTGTTCATGATGAAATGGCAAACCAAACTAAATATTAATCACTTGACAGCTGACAAAATGGCCGCCAGTTAAAAAAGTGATGCCAACTTAAAGTTCTATACCTCAATAAAAAACACCCATTATATATGTACGAGTACATACATATTTAAATGCTTATACATTTAATAAAACCAATTGTTGAATGTTATGTATTTAAACTTGTGCTGGTTTCTTTGCTTGTACTAAATTAGTCAGTAATGACTGAAACTTTTTTTAATATGCATATCAACATATCGTGCCATAACCGCCAAAATAGCTCAAGCGACATAATTTTCGAACCTCATTTTTTGACCAAAATCGATTATTTGCGATCGTAAATAGTCGATTTTCGTAAAAAAAACGAAGTCCAAAAAATGTGTCGCTTAAGCTATTTTAGCGGTTATGGCTCTCGATATGTAAATACATTAGAGTGGCCGTTATTTTTTTTTTTTTTTTTATTTCTTTTACTCTCACCCCCCAAATCGGTTCAGTTTTATGTAAAAAAAAAATTTCATAGCGATAAGTTGTGTTTTAGGGGGTGCGCCCCGCCCCACAAAGTTTGCCTTCAAACCTATTTTCAATGTAATTTGTTTGCATATGACTATCTTTTTAAAAAAACATTTTACAAGAATATGATGTACGGCAATATTTTAGCTCTTCTAGTCTACAACACTAGTCTCAAAGAAAATTTTTTGCTAAAATTAATATTTTAGGAAATAATGAAGAAAATAACCAAAAAAATACTAAAAATTATATAGACCAAAATTGCATTTATATGGAAATTATTTTACTAAGCGTTTACAATAAGAGTTTATATCTATTAAATTATTTAATACATACATACAAATATTAGGTATAGCAATAAGAAACTAAACCAAACAAAAAAATATATATAAAATTACATTGAATATATGGGCTTGAGGGCTAATTTTGAGGGTCGGGCGCACCCCCTAAAACACAACTTATCGCTATGAAATTTTTTTGTATTTTTTTTTACATAAAACTGAACCGATTTGGGGGGTGAGAGTAAAAGAAATCAACACAAAAAAATTCTACATACAATTAACGGCCACTCTAATGTACGATCCCTTGAAAAAGTGGACAAAAAATCTACGAAACGTCGGGAAAAACTGTAAACAAATGGATTTTTATTTGCATTGAAATATTAGGCCCAATTAGCTTAAAAGGAAATCAACTTATCCAGTAGTGTTGTTAATTATTCGTCTTTTATATTTGTTCGAATGAAATTTCATGATTTTTTTCTTGTTCGAATAGACGAATAATTTTGAACTTTTATTCGAATATTCGTACGAACAAAGAATGAAAAAATGTATTCGAATAATTTTAAAAAGGTTTGCAAAAAACAAGCAAAAAATAATTCATTACACAAGAAAACCAAATAATTTTCATAACAAATTTAGAAATATTAATAATAACAAAAAGGTATCATTTTATAAATCTTCCACGCACTTGAAGCTGTAGCATAAGTTAAGAACTCTATGTTCCACTAATATTATAGAAGTGACAGAATATAAAATAAGACAAGAGTAAATTAATATATAGAGAATTTATGATAACTTCCAATCGACTTAAACGATTTTCTTCAAAAAAGCCAAATTAAAATTGGTCAAGCCGTTTGGGAGCTACGGCGTCAAAGACACACAGATTCGACAGATTATATCTAAAAAAGATGTGATAGCTAAAAACACTATCGATCAAGTCACATTTTAAACAAAAAAACTAAATCAGAATCGGCCTTGACGTTTGGTCTGTACCAGAGAATGACAATAAGTACTCAAAAAAAAATATACATACGTAAATAGTCTTAATTTTAGCAACTGCGTATAATTCTAATTGTAGCACAAACAAGTTGTACGCACACATATTTTCTCTCAAACAACTAGTTATGGCTTAAGCCGATTCCAACATAAAAGAGCTTCTCTACTTTGTGTATGCAAAAAACGAAACTACGCTACAACTACAAATAAAAAGGCACATGCGTATTAAACTAATTGACTCTCTCTCATACTTTAATTCTGAATATTTTCACACACAGAATATTAATATTTATTCGGTAAAAAAAAAATTATACAGTCATACTCGGAATAATTATTTACCATTCGCCATTGAATACAATCATTTGTGTACATAAAATGGAATGGAATGAATGTGTGGCTGTGTGTGTGAGTGTTTGAAAACATGCTTTATGTGTGTTTGTAAATAAAATAACTCTGTATTACGCATGTGTATTCGGTTTAATATTCAGAATATTTTTGTATTCAGAATATTTTTATATTCACACAGTCTATAAATTTTAGTTGTTTTCGTTGGTGGCGGGTAATTTAAAAAATGTCTATACACATAGTTGTTGGACGTTTATAGTTACACGCATTCGGTTTAAAATTAATCTGTGTGTTTGTATTTTACGTATTTTTTATTTTTAGCTGCACCCATTCGTATCTGTTTGACAGCCAACACTCAAAAAGTACTTAAAAGGACACTTTTGTCATTCTCTGGTCTGTACGTGAACTCGAACATAGAAACAGATACACAGACACAAACACAAACTTATAACACCCCTTTTTTTTGGTTGGGTGTTAAAAACCGAAATGATATTAGTTAAAAAGTATAGGTACACTGAAGGAAACGTGGGGTTAAGTGTTCCCAAGCCACCATCTATTAATATTGTTCTTAATGCATAGAAGACATTTTTTTCAAATACACACAAGTATGCTTTTCCTTAATGTTATATTGGTTTGTTGGAAATAAAAGTGACGTCAAGCAAAATTTAAATGTTTAGCAACATTAGTTTAAGAAATTAAATTAAAAGATTAATTTAAACGTATTAAACAATAATTAGAAAAATTACACAAAAAGAATATAATTTGTTTTTTAAATTAAACAATTTTAAGTGAAAGGTGCCAATTATGGAAATTCTTTTTTGACCGTATGGAAGATTTTGTGCCATCAGTTAAAGATCCAGGTCCAAAATATGCAATTTCATTATTTAAAATGTATTTTAGAATACAAAAAAGTTCTAGTGACCATTTGTTTCCAATGTCGTCATATGGTCCCTAAAGAACTCTCTAATCAGTATGTCCAATGTCAGTAGTTGCTTTTCAATGACACGCACATGCTAAATGTCTATAGCAAAAAGCATTGCGTGGGGTATAATTAGTCAGTAGTAATGGCGACAAAGTCAATAGTGAATCAGTACTGACATTTCCTACAGGGTATTTATACACATTTTAAAAAATTTTTTAATAACTATGTCATTGATTTCCTTTAAAAAAGTAAAACATTAGGTCTGTTCCAGATGCATAACAAAACAGTCTGAACTTGTACAAAGTTATCCAAAAGCGTTACAGATAGCAATTTTTTTTAAATTTTGAGAGCGAATGAGAGAGTAATTTCTTTCGTTTCCTATACAAACTAGTACGAACTTTTTCTTCTGGGTAAGTTCGCAAAAGAATTAAATAATCAGCTGTTTTCTGTTTACATATGAAACTGAAAAATTAATCAGAAAATTTGCAAATGAAGCAAAAAAGTTTTTACGTAAAAATTTATTGGAAAGCATAATGTAAAGCTTTTTAAACAAAGTTGAAGTGTAAGTACATTTCTTTAGTATAAAAAAAATGCTTTTTTAAATAATTCATGTAGCTTATTTGCATTTACTTTTTACAGCTGTTGCCAATGATGCAAAATTTTTGTTTTTATAATGTTATGCGTTTTAAGCGCCTAAAATCACTAAAATTAAATTTAATTTAAAAAGTAAGCAACATGAGAATGGCGTTGGCTGAAGTAGTTAGCACGTTGACTACAAAACCGAAAGTCCTTTGTTCAATCCCTGTATCCAACAGTCATTGTGTCAGTTGTTGTAATAAAGTTCAAGTGATGAAGGCATAGTCACCGGTCACCGAACTATACCGACTTCAGCAGATACTAATCCTAATGTAACATTAGAGCGCCCTCTCTCGTTGTGTAGCAGAATCATCGGCGAAGTATAATAATCAATAAAATGGCTACTAAACACAGCTTCGAAATTTTAATACGCCTCATTGTCACCAGAGGCGCTGCAACACTGCATTATTAAAAACGTGGAAAAAGCAGAGTTGTAAAAAGAATGAAGCTTTCCTCTATCTGTTCCTTCACCACCTGTTTTCTCTATCACTATCCCTTTCCTACAAAAGGTAACACCTAGTAATAGTAGTAGGCATTAATTGCCTGCGTGTTACTTCTCTTAAAAAAAAAACATTAGTATTTCAAGATGTGCAATTATGGTTTTTTGCATTCCAGCAATATTGGATAACTTTTGCATATTTTGAGAGCAATTTTCATTTTTCTCTCCTTAGTCCGAAATCTTGTGGAACACACCTATTATCAGTTACTTGAGAAATGTCATCTAATACTTCATGGTACTGGAGATTATTTGCGATATTTTTTATTACAAAATAATCATGAAAACCAAGTATTTGCGTACTCTTTTTTGAGGGATAATATTAAGGCATTTGAATACTGAAGCGGATATGGTAAAACTTGCCCATTCGATACATACACAAATACAAATTTTCATACAGCTACACACACACACACACACATATAAACGCATACACACATGTTTGTTCAATTTGAATGGAGTAGTTACAGTAGACAATTTATGTTGAACAAAATAATCAAACTATGGATATTGCTTTTCATATCCGTTTCCTTAAAATATCCAAAAGCATTAAAAAATATGTATTCTGTAATATTTATTATGCATGTGTGCTTGTACCAGCAAGTATGAATATAGAATTTTGATGATGATGTTAATGATGATGATGCAGCTGAAAAAGTTGACTTTGCATTTATTTAAAAACAGGACACAGTGAAACCATTCATGAAATTTGCCAAGAAATTTACATCCTGTAAACTAATTATTTGGTTAAATTAAGCTTATCATTTGGCATATTTTTTAGACTTCAGATTTCGTTTTGTGTGGGACATTATTACTAAACAGTTGCATCCTTATTTATGTAAAAAAATTATTAAGACTTTATAAAGGCTTAATAAGAAAAATTTTGCAGGAAAATCTGTTTTATAAACCTTTAATAAGTTTTATAAATAAGGCTGTTAGAATAAGAAGCCGTGCGAATTTTTTTTTTGGAAATTTTTATATTTTTATTTCGTTTGACAAGGTTATTAAAATATATAAAAGAAATAATTAATTGTTTTTAATATAATAAGTGAACTAGAAGTCAATTACAGTAATTTCGGCTTAAGGCCATGACTCACTATCCCACGCAAAGCACGATTTACGACCCTGTGGCGCGATTCAGTAACTAGACGATTCAGTCTATACATTTTGTCGCTTGCAATAACGATTGTGTGGTTCTGTAATTTATTTTAAACGATAGCACTCAGCTGTACCTGGATTCAGTAACTATTATTACTATAATCGTATCGCTGTAATAAATATGACGAAAATTTATCGACTTTGCTATTCACTAACACATTTTAACGATATTCGCTGTCGTTTGAAGTAAATTAAGCAAAATAACAAGCTCAAATTAATTTAGTTTTTCTTTAATTCCATTTTGTGCTTTTGTCTTACTTTGATATTTTGTATTTAGGGATGACACATGATATACAATTTATCGATAAATATTACGATTTTCGGTTCGCAAAAAGTTACTGATATTTTCTGTTGGCTTTTGTCGATAAAATTAACAGCACATAAATTATTGTCGCTTAAATAACGACACAGCTGACATTAATCTACAGAGAATATCTTTAAAAATGTTACTGAACAGCAAATTCGATAAATTTTCGTTATACATAATTATTTTAACGATGCGATTATCGTTGGAAAAAAGTTAGTGAATCGCACTACTGGTCCAATGAATTGTTATTGTCTTTTGAAAATTTTCATAGACTCCATAATACCGGGGTTGTATTTGCTCAAAAATCGCATGAAAGTGATCACGTCCTTTAATTGGTATTTCAAAAATTCATGGATATTGATGCAATAAACCGGATTTATAATTTAAGCAATACTCTACTGTTTATTCAATTGAGTAAGTAAATCAATCCATGGGAGACCAATTAAGCGGAAACTACTGTGATTTGGTAGGTAGTGAATTCGATTAAAACTAGAAATTGTTATTATTAGAACTAATGTTACAAATATTACGCACCGCCACAATTCTTTGTTAAAAAAAACTTTTATTATTAACTTTATGCTTGCGCAGCTGATTGTGATGAGGTGATGCATTTTTTTAAAGAAAATCTGTCTTCCATATTTGACAAAGTGTAAATTTTAAACAACTGTCTAAATATTGGTTCAAGTCTGTCTGTAAACCGGAGTACATGTCTTTTTGCTTTAACTTAGACTAAAATGGTTTACTATATTGCTAAGAAATACCAATATTTTTATAATGCCCTTAACTGATAGAGCAACAAAGCAACTGTGACTTGACTCTCAAAATTTTAACAAACTGCGTCATTTATGAAGATAATGCAAAAAGTGAATTTCGTGTGTTCATTAAGGCCCTAATTCAGTTCGACAATTGTGTCGTCTTGTCTCTGGACAAAAAAAAAATGCAGCAGCTGTTATTCTTTAAAACAATTATAATTTATTGTCTATACTAGAAGGTTCGTGTCTATGCTTTATGAATTTATTCCAAACATTATACCCAACACATATTTTTCAAACTATCGTGTAATATTTTAATTTAATTTTTATGTTTTAAAAACATGAAAATAATATTTTTATTTTTCATTATAAAAGACAACAACTATTTTTGTAGAAAACAGTTTACAAAATTCAAAAACAAGAACTCAAAAGTATTTTCAAACAAAAACGTTCTAAATCTTCTTACTGAATTAGGGCAGAAGTATTATATATTCTTTTTTTTTTGGGAAAAACTATCACTCGAACCAAGACTAAGTTTGATAAATACTATGGAGATTCTTCACTTCAGTTTCAATGGTAAACAATAGGTATACTTAATTTCGATGTGGCTTTAATGGTTTGTGGATCTGTTGGAGGAAAAACATGGGGTTCTACACACAAAATCTTGAGATAGATATACACCATGATAGTGAGACCTATCATCACTTATGGTGCTGATGACTGATTGGACGGTTCAGGCTGGCTACGACCGGAGAATGGTTAGATAAATTACAGAGGCTAGCATGACTTTGTATAACAGAGAGGGACTGTATAATTACCCAATGCGAGCAATCATCCCTGGCAAAATGATTTCTCCTAGTTGCGCAACCCTCTGACGTGATGAGTAAATTGTATTACTTCGACAAGGAGTTTGAAACTGTTCTGGCTAATAGAAAAGAATGGGGGAAATAGAAACCATCGGGTGATACACTGATGGCTCCAGAACGTCGGCAGGTTCTGGTATGGGAGTCGTAGGACCAAGGACTAACTACCACGAGTACATGGGAAAATCTTCTACCATTTTTCAATCAGAAGTTTATGCAATTGAGAGATGCGCACAATTCAATCTTGATAGGGGCTACCGAGGGAGAGAAATATCCATGTGCTCGGATAGTCAGGCTGCCATCAAAGGACTCAGCTCATATAAGTTTACCTCTAAGTTAGCTTGCTAATGCCTCATTAAGGTAAATCAGCTAAGCAGCATGAATAAGGTCACACTCTGCTGGGTTCCTGGACACGACGGAGTGGTAAGAAATGAAAATGCAGACAAAATAGCCATAAGGGGTCTAGTACACCCATGGTTGGGCCAGAACCGTTTTTCGGACTTGGCTTGGACAAAATCCGGGAAGAAATATCGACGGAGATCAAGAGCAATAGGGAACACCTCT
Source organism: Tachina lurida (assembly GCA_944452675.1). Lineage (NCBI taxonomy): Eukaryota > Metazoa > Arthropoda > Insecta > Diptera > Tachinidae > Tachina > Tachina lurida. The sequence continues at coordinate 37,852,254 of OX101754.1, read as the reverse complement.
CACTCAATCTCCCAAGGTTGAGGCATGCAAAGCTAATGATTGGAACGTATAACCAGAATCGTTTCATACCTCTCATGTCCCTGACTAAAAACAATTTAAGAATGCTCACAGGCTTCCTCAAAGGCCATTGCAGACTGAGAAAACACCTCAACAGACTTGGCATTGAGAGTAGCAGCCTGTGCAAATAATGTGATTATGACGATGAAGCTCCAGAGGATATTCTGAAGGATTTGGAAGCGTTATGCCACAGAAGATATAGCCAATTGGGCAAGCACCTGTTTGAGGTGCTAGTAGACCCGCTGGCAATCTTGAGATTCATCAGGAGAGTAGGTCTAGATGGGGTGCTTTGGCACCTGGCAAGGGATACAATAGATCTACTTCGGTCGCAGTGTCCTGTCTTTTCCGTTTAACTTAATTCATTCATTCATTGCTCACAACCGTCCACAAACACAATCTTTTGACAACTTCCCAAGAGTACTTGACATTGTTCAAACGCCATACGAAAGAGTTTCGACGTCTTTTTTAACCGTGGGCGTAACATGGATCCAGCACAGTACACCAAAACTGGGTTTACCAGCCCATAAAGTCAAGGCGACCATTTTTGGAATGCTCGCCGTATAATCCACATTGACTACCTTCAAAAGGGTAAAACAATCAATGAAGAATGCTATGCCATCTTAATGGGTTCGATTTAGTGAGGACTTGGAAGAAATACGACCGTAGTTGTTCAAGAAAATTTATTTTGCAACAGGATAATGCAAGAGTGCATTCATGTACCGTTTCTATGACAAAAATTAATTGGGTTACGAATTGTTAGTTCATCCGCCATACTTACGAAGGCTTCTATTTACATTTTGGAAATAGCAAATAATAATAAATTTTTTTTTAATGAAAACGGCTTTATTGTTTTTCGAAATATTCCCCTTGATGATCAATACACTTTTGCATTCGTTTAAACCATTTGTTATAACAGTTTTGGTATTCCTCTTGAGACACCTCCAAAATATGATTTTTTAACGCTTCAACTGCTTCTTAGGCGCTCTTAAATCGTTGACCACGAAGTGTGCCTTTGATATTCTGAAACAATACGAAGCCATTGGGTGCCAAGTCACGACCGTACGGAGGATGAGTAATCAATTCGATGTTTTGACTGCTTAAAAATTCACTTATTTGACGAGATGTATGAGTGCGCGCATTGTCATGATGAAAAATGATTCGTCTTTGTGGATTAGTATTGTATTCGTATTGTTCTTTAACCTGAAAAAGTGCCTCGGTGGAAAGACAGTTGACCTATTCTGATGACCTCGACAAAGCTTATTTTTTTTTGGAAAGAATACAAAACTTTAAGAAGCATTAGACAAAATATTTAGAGCTCAAAGAAAACTACGTTGAAAAATAAAATAATTTTTTTTACCAAAAAACCTAAGTTTCATTCAAAAACTCACGGACTTTTCATCTAAATTTTTTTTTCACAAAATCTATTTGTAATAGTAAAATAAATTATTTTGCTTCTGTTTAACAAGAAGTAAATAACAAATGCAATTTGTTTTAATATTCATAGATAAGTGTTCTCACAAAACTCCTTTTGAAATGCTCTTTAATGAATAAATTAATTTTCACAGTTGATAGGACGAGCGCTTTCAGATCGATTTACACAAATTTTGTATACGAGTGTTTTTAATGACACGATGATACTCCCAAAAAAAAACTACAGTAAATAAATAAATTTACTATTTCTGATATTGACATGGATACTTTTTGTGCATGTGTGTGCACACACACATACACACACACATATTTACGCAGAATGCATACCCAGCCGGAAAAGTCAGAAGACCTGCTTACATACGTGTACTTCAGGCGTTATAAAGTACATGCTAAGGAATGTCTTATAGAGGGCGTCGACTCTTCCGTAGAAAAGATAAGATACACATTCCTCATATTCTTCTATAAGAAGGGAGAAGAGAAGGAGTAATTTGTTTTTATAAAAGGAAAAGCAAAATCTATTTATTTAAAGCATAGCCTCTTATATAAATGAATACACTAATACATTTTTCTCGGTGGCCACCACTGATTTAGAGGCATGTAAGAATCTCTGGCGAAAGGAGTGAGAACGCAAGTCCTACCCCGCTATGAAAACGTGTGTTAAAAAGATAAAAGTATGGAGTGGAGCAATCAGGCCGTCTACACCTAGAAGAAGGAGTCCATAACCCATCTAGAAGGCAACCACACCCCTTCTTTTTCCCACTGGGTACTTGTTAATGTATGGATGTGTTTCAAGAAGCATTCACTGACATTCTTTAATATGATGCTGTCATACATTAAAAACAGATTGAAGAAAAATAAACAAAAAGAAAATTCTGTACAAAAATCTAAAGAAAATCAAATACTTGATACTCTGTTTGCAAGTCTTCATTGAAAAGTGTCAAAAAAAGTATAAAATAAATGGAAAAATCCATATAAAAAGATTGAAGTGGATGTTGTGTGCGTTTTTTTTTCCAACATACAAGAATTTTTTAAACCTTTTGTCTGTCTATGCCTTTGACTTGTCTTCAGAAATATCGTTGTATTTTTATTTATTTTATCTTGAATATTTTTTCCTCTTTAGCAATTTACTGGGAAGCTGTTACATTACACGTTTTATCACTACTTATACATAAATATTTTTTTTTCCAAAGACAAGTATGTGTTTCAAGTTTGAATTTTTCTTGCACATATATATATATTTTTTTTTGCTGGTCTCTTTGTTGTCTTGTGTCTTTAACAATTGGTATTATCAGCACCCACTCACGAACTCAGCCGTCAGTGTTGGCAAAAGCTTTTAAGATATTGTGACATAAAAAATTTTATAATGCACTATTGTTATTTCATATTAAATATTTCATAATAAGCAACATTTATCAAAAAAATAAAGAAATATTAAATGAGAATTCAGTTAAAAAAAATAAAGCAATTAAAAATGTTTCTCCAAAACAAAAAAAACAAAATTTTAACATTTCACTCACATACTCGCATCATTGAAATTAAACTCTGCAAACAATACGAACCTAATAAAATTATGTGTTAATTATAATGGCACTTGATCGTAAAACATGGCGCTTATCATCTTCTCAATTTTAGTTTTGAAAACTTTTAAGACTTTTTGTCCTTTTAGAGTCTAAAAGGACATTCCCAGATGTAAATGAAAATATTTTCGTTGATTTCCAACAAAAAGATTCCTTTTCTCCACAATTTCTTGATTATTGTTGCGGCTGCATCCATTTTTAAGTTGAACATCTTTTAATCGGTATCTATTCTTATTCACTGGCATAAACATTGTCAGCTGTTTCCTGTTACTTTAAGTTGGCAGCACTGAACTTAGCACAGCGAAAATAAGGTAGCATTTCATAAAATAATCCTAAAACAATTAAAAAAATTTTTTAAGTTCGTTTTAACAAAATCAGTTGGTTTTAACGTTAAAACCTACTTTTATTAAAACCATGTTAGTGTGAAAACACTTACGAGTATATATATTATAAAAAATATCCTTAAAGGAAAGTAAATAATTCACTGCTGCTTACACTCACGCTCATCTCTACTATCACGGTTACAAATATGTGACAGCGCATAGAGAAAGGGACCTAAGGGTAAAAAAAAAATCAATTTTCACTTTTTTTTTTGATGTGGACAACATCTGATCATCGAATGAGACCGATCCCATGCCCCAAAAGGGTTCCCTCGCTCTCCTGAACAAAACCGGTTTTTATCCTTAGGTCCCTTTCTATTTTGCGCGTCACATATATAGTACTCTGCTACTTCTGCTCAAGAACACTTTCGCCCTGCTGCTGTTCTTCCCATCTTTCAAGCGAAGCTGATGCCGACAATGATGTTGATGATGACTTCTATGATGTTTGTATTGTTGTATTTATTATTATACAATATTATTAAAACTACTACAATTTATAATACTTGATGCAAGATTATTTTTATCATCTCATCATGTCTAAATACCAATTTTTTCCTGTTCCTTCTTATTATTTCATTTGCTTATTTATTTTTTTATTTTAATTCAATACAGTCCTTTGATTGGCACTGTATTCTGGATGAAATAAAATACAATGACTAAGCAATAAATAACATTATGGACAAAAAAAAAAACAAAATGTTGTCCAGTCATACATATATAAATAATATATGAGAGTGTTTGAAGTCCTTAATTGGAAGGGGGTGGAGGAGGAGGTTCACAAAATACTGCAAAAATGTAAAATTACTTTAAGATAAAAAAAATGTATCTGGTGACATTGTAATATAAAAACAACTTTAATTATACGAGTATTATTATTATGTACTCGTGTTATAAAGAATATTTCTATTCGTACTAGCGAATATGCCTATTTAATGATATTCGCCGAATCCAACCAAACCACAAAAATCCAACCAAATCCCATTTATTTTAAAAAAGTTAAAAAAAATCTGTTTGCGTTATAATCAAACCTCAAGAGAGTAATTTTGAACCCCAAATGATTTAAATCTGTGGCAATAAGGAAACAGTGCTTGAGTCGTCTACCGTTTCGTCGGAAAGCACTTTTAAACTTTCAAGTGGATTTCCAGAAATTGATTTCTTTTACAGTTAAATTTGAAATTTCGGTGTAAATTTTATTTTCTTGAGAAAAACATGGTTCCACACAACATAAATAATATATTAAATTTGTAGGCAGCACAACGGGATCCGTCAGAGCCCAAGTGAGCCAGTTAAACTTAACCTAGCCTATGCCTACAAAATATACTACAAGTGCATTTGCATTATCTCTTAAAATCTAGTACTTACGAGATTTCGTGGTAAATCTAGCTGCTTTGTACTAGATTTTCCATACAAATCTAGTTTCTGAGTAGATTTGTAGGAAATCTACATAAAATCTAACAATTTTATTTTATTTTCACTATCCTGTACATAATATTTATATAAAAGATGATTGAATGAGCTACGGTCTGCTTGTAAAGGTGTGTGAATTGGCTACATTGCAATTTTTTGGTTGTAGTTTTGGAAATTTTTCAGTTAATGGGTTTTGTTTTGGATAAAAAAGTCTTTATAAATGTAAAAAAAAACTTGGTGTAAACGGTATAGATTTTCATAAAGATTTTAATTAAAATCTCCTAGATTTTGTGCAGGTGTAAATGCCCTATAACACCAGTATTCATAAGCCATTGTAAAAATTAAAGCATTTTTGAAAACGGGTTTCTCACAAAAAATTCCTACGTTAAACCAACATTAACTATAGCAATCGTTTACGAATACCGGCGTTTATCTTATAGCATGTGCACTCTTTTCGATATCGTAAGAAAGTGTTACATTGTAAAAATTTTGAATTATTAAATTTTTAAAAACATTTAAACCGGTTTTGAAAACAGGCACTAAAAGTTTAAAAATAACTAATACAGTTTAAGTGAAACAAAACATTATTATTTCGTGCCATAACCGCCAAAAAAGCTTAAGCGGCATAATTTTCCAACTTAATTTTTTTTTGCGTTCGTAAATAATACATTTTCGTCACAGAAAACGAGTCCCAAAAATGTATCGGTGAAGATTTTTTTGGCGGTTATGACTCGATTGTTTGCCTTAAAATTTATTAAACAGAAACTAAATCGTTAGCGTTTTTTTTTTGGGATTTGTTACAATTTAAGTTTAAAATTTGTTAACACAATAATAATACCAAATTATTATTTTAGTTATTCAATAAAATATTTTTTACCTTGAAATTGATTATTGAGGGGTTTAGCTGGATCCTATGTGCATTTTACTGTTGCTGAAGCAGATTATCAGGGAACCTTTACCCAAAAATTTTCTTAGAACAACCAGAGTTATTATGTTATAAACTTTCATTTAAACAAATAAGAAGCTCAACAAATAACAAAGCTGACACAAGAACTCAATAAACAAAATGTTTTCTGTTGAGGATCGTAGCGGCTTAGAAGTCGATCCTGCCAAAATAAATAAGGTGCTTGATTGGCCAGTATGAAGGTCAAAAACGGAAATTAAGGCCATTTTAGGGCTATGCTCATACTACAGACGATTTATTCGGGAATATTCTACGTTAGCCAAACCATTAACTAAATGAACAAAGGCCAAAATTAATTTTTTATTGGGATGAAAGTGCAAATAAGGCTTTTAAAACTTTTAAGCAGTGCCTCACAAATCTGAATGAATAAGAATAATTCATACTAGACACTGATTCCTCCAATGTGTGCACAGGAGCCGTTTTAAGCCAAATTACAGATGGTGAGGAGCAAGTGATTGAATTTTATAGTCGTGCACTTGACAAAGCTCAGAGAAATGATTGTGTGGCTCGGAAAGAGCTTTTAGCAGTTGATATTGCCACCGAACATTTCCTAAATTACCATATATGACTTGTATTCATTTTAAGATCCGACCACAAAACCAGAAGGGCAAGTCGCTCGTTGGCTAGAGTGTCTTCAGGAATATCAGTTTACCCTGGTAGTAAACATCTGAATGCTGACGCACTATCTCGCCGGCCATGTGGTGATTGCGAGCACTTTGAAATAGCCGAAAAAAGAGGGTGATGAAGTTTTCACAGTTGGCGTTACAGCAGAGAGTTTGGGAGATCCAATTCTTCAAAACGTTGTTAAATGGGAGACTATGCAGGAAAGACCAGAGAAATATGAATTTCTCGCCTTTGAGCCTGAGCTTAAGGCTTAAGGCTTGGTGGACTATATCTAACCAATTGGTATTTGATAGTGGTGGACTAAAAATAAAGTTTATAAAGAGAACAGGAGAGGAATTAGTGCCTATTGCTCCACGAAAAATATTTCAACTATACTCGAACAAAACCATGGGCATCTGGACCGTTTAAAAACTCTGGCGGAAGTGCGTAATAGATTTTACTAGATTGGCCAAAAGACTGTTCGTAGGTTGCAGTCAGCGGTGATTGGTGCTCCATGTAAGCGCATAGCTGGAGACATTCTGGAACCTTTATCAATAACTGAAAACGGAAATCGATAAATTGTGGTTATAATGGATTACTTTTCAAAATGGCCAGAATGTCTCACGGAGTCGGCAGAGGTAGTTGCACAGCGACTTGTTTCAGATGTAGTTTGTCTGTTTGGCGTTCCTCACATCATCCATTCGGATCAAGGGCGAAACTTTGAATCCAACGTCTTCCAAACTATTCTAAAGCTGGTAAGAGCTGAGAAGACTAGAACTACCCCTCTTCACCCTCAATCAGATGGGATGGTCGAAAGCTTCAATATAAGCTTCAGTACCTTGCAAAGTTCATAGATGGGAATCAAAAAAACTGGGGCATGCATTTTCCATTGGTATTACTTGCACATAGATCTGCAATGCATGCAGCCATCGGGTACTCCCTCTCTCTCATAGAATCAATATGTCCAAAATATGATTAACAGCATGCATAGCGTGCATAATCTAGCACGAACTAAGCTAAAATTTTCATCAGAAGCTATGAAATCGAGATACGACTTAAGATCCACTCCAAATAAATTCAATGAACGAGATTTGGTGTGGATATATCTGTCCACAAGACGTAAGGTTTGCTGCCACGATCTTGAAGGAGGGGTTAGTATTGTGAATTTTCTCGTGTAGAATAGGCATCAGCTGGGATAACAATTCGTGTGAATGAACAGCGCAATAATAAGAATGACAGGGGCGAATAAAAAAATGATTTTGGGGAATAGGACCAAACGCCAGCTATTCCCTATGTGATTGTCTCAGTGGTTTAAAATTTGGTTTCTGCTTAAAATAGACTGATTTCTGAGGAATCAAACTTAGAAAAATTTAGAAATTCTTAAGTCGCATGAAATGATTTACGTTTACAAAGACACCCCCGAAGTGATTAAATAATAACTTGAAATCAGTTATGTATCAGTTATGTTCATAAATCTCTTTTGCCAACAAGAAAGTTAAAAAAAAAATTATTTTCATCTGTGTGGATTATTATCCTTCAAGATTTTTTAATTCGTTACAGTTTGTAAGTAATAAAGCTTAAAACCTTTGGGTCCTCCCTTAATTTAAATACAATTTTGAAAATGCTAATGTTATCTTAGAGAACGGAATTTTGACCGCAAATGTCTCTGGAAAGTTTAAAGAAAATTTCTTAATATATGAAGTATGCGTGCGTGTCTTCCTCATTAAAACTTTATCAAAGACAATCAAGTTCTAATTATTCAAATTGCTATTCATTCTATGAATTAACCATACATACATATATATGTATATTGTACATACTTGTGTTATAATCTTAGGATTTGCTAAAGAAGATAACAAGCTTATCATTTTCTACAACTCACAAGTACGTTCGTTTAACTAAACTAATGAACGTCTTGCATAAAACAATCATTTCCAAAGCACCATTTCAATGTTATACCACTTCAAAGCTAAAATCCTCAAATTCCTTTTAAATAAAAATTATAAATATTTTATGATAAAGGAAATATGTAAATGTACTAAATCTCTGAACTTTAACTTTAGACTTCTTTGACAATATGTACTCGAAGGTTTCTTTGTGCCGTCGACAAAGTTTGCCTTCTAGTATTTATTGATATTCAAGAGTTAATTGCATGAATATAAAATTTTACATACGTACATAAATTTTTAATAATTTGAAATTACAAACTGCCAAAACGGATTTTGTTCAAGAACATTTGTGAATTTTTAATCAACTCAAAAGGATTCGTTTACTCTTGTAACGTATTCTAAAGTTTTTGAATAAATACGTTTTTACTTTTTTTAACAAGAATGGAAATGTTTGTAATACATACATACATGTGTGTGTGTGTGTGTGTGTGCCACATACATAAGTATTAAAAGCATGCTTATAAGTATATGTTAAAAAAATGTTATTTGAATATACAGTTGCCAACATAAGTTATGTTTCGATAGAAACTTTATAAGAAAAGTTGTGTTTGATATCAAATACAGCACAAATTGCTGAAATATTTAAACGAAACTTTTCTAAGGTTTCAAAAATTTATGAAACTTAAATAGGGAAAATGTTTGAAATATTTTTTTTTTACAAAATAAAGATATTAGTCTAACTTAGCTTTCTATAGTAATCTTTTGTCTCCGCCTTGTTGTGTATTGCGAGAGTCAATATCAAATAATAACATAGCTAACCAACCAACTATCTATGAGAAGTGGGTTGCATTGAAAGACGTCATGCTAACATCTGCAAGTGCTACTATTGGCCCAGAACCAAAAGGCAGACAACCGTGGATATTTGATAATACGTGAACTATTGTACAAGAGCGGCTCAGCATCAAGGCGAAACTGGCTGCATAAGAAAACCTTAATCCCGATGCAAAGTCGAAATTAGAGACAGATTATCGTTCCATGCACCAAATTGTGCAGCGGTCTCTCAGAAGGGATAAACGTATTCACATAGATAAGCTTGCAGACGAAGCTGAATACGCTGCACAGATGGGAGACTCGCACTGCTTGCGAACCGTATTCTAGCCGTACAGCACCCTGTTAGAAATAAACAAGAGAATTTGCTAAATACCGAAATTACAATGGATCCAATTGGGTCTCACCGATGAAGAACAACTGGCACGTTCGAGACAAAACTTCTGGGATCTATTGATCCATCACAACAACAGCAAGTATACGTCTCTGATAACCAAGTAAATTCTAGAATACGAATAACACCACCAAGCTTTAAAGAAATTTGTAGCAGCTCTCAAATGCAAAATCAGCCGGAACGATGGCATCCCTGCGGAGATATATAAAGCAGATTCCACTCTTAGTGCCGAAACTCTTTTCTCTTTGATATCCGAGATGTGGGAACAGGAAGCGTTTCCAAGCGAATGAAAGAACGGTATCATTGTTAAAATTGCCAAGAGGTATGATTTGAAAAACTGCGACAACTGGCGGGGTACTTGCGTACTGCCGGCCGTATCTAAATTGATTGCGAAAATTATTCTTAATCGCGTAAAGGATCATCTTAAGAATACCATAAGCTGAGCTCAGGTCGGTGTTTGGGGATTGGATTTTCCTGTGCAGATCATATAAACACCATCCGACTAATCATTGAACAGAGCGTTGAATATAACTCAAAGTTACATCTTCTATTGATTTTGAAAAAGCGTTTGACAGTATAAATCATGACTGCATTTGGAATGCTCTACACAGAAGAAGCATTCCATCTAAACTTATAGCGCTAATAAAAGAGAGCTACAATTGTGCGAACTGCTACATCTGCTATCTGAACGATTTCAGGTGCTGAGTAGAGTGCGGCAAGGTTGCATACTGTCACCTCCTTTAGTCCTACTCGTCATAGAAGACGCAATGCCATCAATCTCTTTCCAACGTAGACGTATTCAGTAACGAATAGACAATACCTTTCTAAACTACCTGGCCTATGCAGATGACATATGCCCGTTGTTGCCTAAATTATCTGACCTAGAGGAGACCATTCAGTCAAATTTGATTAGTACTGGCTTAAAAATAAATACAGCAAAAACTAAAGGAATAACAATAAAAGACAACACCTCGCCATCTATTGCAGTAGGTCAACAAAATTACGCTATGGGAGACCGATTTTGTTATCTTGGTAGCATTATTTCAGCAGATGGTGGTACTGAGATAGATATAGAAAATAAGATCAGTAAGGCCAGATTAGCATTTGGAATCCTATAAAAAAGCAAATCAACAACATAAATCTTGGCACTAAGCTACGGATATTCCAATCCAACGTAAAATCAGTTCTACTCTATGGTTGTACTAAATGGAAGGTTACCGTTAATATTACCAGACGCTTGCAAAACTTCGTGAATCGTTGCCTAAGATGTATCCTGCGAATTTTCTGGCCACTGACGATATCAAATCAGTTAGAAGTAGCAACTGAGATACGGAAACCCAAGTTGAAGTCAAACTTTTTTCCGCCGAGCCATCTCTTCAGGTTTGAGAACAAGATTTAGTCACTCGGGTCCGAATCCGAGAATAGGGCGGATGAGGTAGCAATTCGTGGCTTAATTCATAGATGTTTTCATTGAACACGCCACACGTGAGTGCCCTTGCATTATCTATGTGAAAAAGAAATTTTTTCAACTGAATGTACTCGTTTTTTTTCTTTAAAATCTTCATTAAATTGACCCAATAATTATTTTACACAAATTGAATTGATTGTTTTACACAAATTAGAGGTAGTGGATGTGGATTTTGCCGCGTACTGATAAATCTAGCTTGCACTTTTTTGGCGCCGATTTAAAACGAGAAAAAGCACTGTTTTGACTGCTGGTTGGTCTCTGGTGAGTAGTGGTGGATTCACGTTTTGCCCAAGGTTGCTGCTTAACAACACTAAACACTCTCGCGTAGTTGTCAGACGATTGCATTTGTTGCAAACGCGTCTCCCATCTCACGCAAAGCTTTCTCCTACCCAAGGGATCATTCAAAATTGAAACCACTTAGCCATGTGATCTGTCTATAGCTTCCATATTCTCTCTAACTTTCAACTTTCGATTGGCCAGCACCATATCGTGAATTTTTTTTAATTATTTCGGGCATCCTGAACGTTCGTTATCTTCCGTGCTTGTACCGCCAGCCACAAAGAAATTCAATAAACTTTTTTTTTACCATTGAAATTTATGGTGAAGGATTCCCATAGTATTTATCAAGCCTGTACTTGGTTTGTGTGATAAGTTTTTTTCCCCCAACAAAATGCTTAATTACCATACTTTTCTCCATTTTCTTTTCAAATTTCCATTGCTGTCAAACCCAAATTAAATTCTACAGTTTGTTCAAAGTTTGACAGGAATCAACTGACAGTTGCTTCTTGACAGGAGCAGCATTTCTCTTTCAGTTAAGAAGCGGGAAATTCAAACAGTCGCAGATTTATTGTTATCACGGATTTATTGATGTCGTATTTTGATACCTCTTTTTAGTAAAATTATGGCATACACTCCAAGTGATAATTTATTGCAATGCACTGTAAGATTGCATATTCTTATGCACTCTTTTATCATACCACACAGTGGAGCTAAATGCAAAATTAAATGTCAATAAAAAATGCAGCTTTCAACCATCGACTAGATTCATTAAACACTTGTAACGTACATCAATATTAAAAGAAACTAGAAGTTTCAGAATATTTCAATGTTTGTGCAAAGAAAAGAAATAATAATTTAATTCGGCGTTTGAAGTCATACCCAAATGTTGTTGATTTCTTTTTTTTTCTAAAACATTTCAGGGATCGATATTTCGTTTTACTTACGTGAATTTCATAATATGGGTACAACTGCTGGTCAATAGTTAATTGATAATTGAATATTTAAGAAATTGAAATTCATTTACTGGTCGTTAAGAAGCATTGTCTATATACATTTCATTGGTGCTTTACCAAATCATCAGTAAACTAAAGGTGTAGAAAAATAAAATAGATTCATATCGAATATAAATTAATCGCTGGGTTTTGTATAAGTTTCTAAGTCTACGACGCTTATTTTTCTTTTTTGATTTTCAAAAATATTATTGTTTTTAAAAGTGTGTGCATAAGATAAGAGGATTGCGACTGTTCAAAATGTTTGGTTGAAGTCTACTGACGATTTGGCAAAGCACCAATGAAATGCATATAGACAATGCTTAACCACCAGCAAATAGATTTCAATTCGAATATTGAATATTGTTTTACAATATTTTTCGAATAGTCTCCACTGTCCACCACTGCATTAACTATTCATGTGTAAATTATTTAGAATTTGTCGGTACGTTGCTTGTTGAAATATATGGAATATGAATGATCTACTGGCAACAAACACAAATTGTTAAGTGTAAAATATACACACTCTTGAATTGAATCAAAAAAAGGGAGAAATTAAAAATGAAAAAAGCTCACCAAAGTAAACCTAAACAACTGCTTTATGCAAAATCAAGTGTAAGCTGTGTTTTTCTAGCCGTTTTCCATGAACACACACAATGCAGCAGGAAAAATGTGAGGAGGATGTACCTTTGATGGAAAAAAAGTCTTAATATATTTTAGAGGACCGTACATTTATACAAAATGTATACAATATTTTTTTTTTAGCAAAAATTCATAAAAAGAGTTGTTACGACTACGTGTTGATAATGGCGAAAATTATTATGATGGTGATGGTGATTAAAAGAACGTTTTTGTTATGGTTTGCTTGCAAATTTTAGTAGAAAATATTTTGCAAACCAAAATTTTATGCATATGCATAAATTCTAATACAGACACACACAACAGGAAAAGCCATTAGTTTCTGGATTTGTGTTTAAAAAGTGTTTTTGTGTAATACTTTTACTACTTTTCTAAGCCCTCCTTGAAACAAGACTTTCGAAAACTGCTCTCTATACTACAAATAGGTTCTGCAGAAGCTCCAACATTCAATGTACGAGGGCAAGTCATTAAATGTTTTTAAATTAATTGAAATGGCAACACTGCTCCTGTCAAGAGGCAGCTGCCATTTGTCTTCTGTCTAAATTTGCACAAGCTGCGTCATTTAGTTTGTGTTTGGTAGTGCGTTTTGAGAAGAAAATGAAAAAAAGAGAATTTCGTGTGCTTGGTGAGCATTATTTTTTGCAGAAAAAAAACCATCATACACACCAGAGCTAAGCTTGATAAATAATATGGGGACTCTTCACCATCAATTCCAGTGGTAAAAAGTAGTTTACTGAATTTCCTTGTGACCGTACAAGCTGAACGTTCTGAACGCCCAGTTGAGGTATCGACATCCAAAACAATTGAAAAAATTCACGAAATGGTGTTGGCCGATCAGAGATTGAAAGTGAGAGAGATGGTGAAAACCATAGGAATCTCATATAGCTCAGTGGTTTAAATTTTGAATGATCAGCTGGGTATGAGAAAGCTTTTCTCAAAATATGTGCCGCATTTGCACACAATCGACCACCAACCCATGTGCAGTATCCATGACAAAAATCCATAAATTGGACTACGAATTGCCACTCATTCGCCCTATTCTACAGATTTAGCCACGAGTGGCTATTTCTTGTTCCCAAACTTGAAGAAATGGCTCGGCGGAAGGAGATTTGACTCCAACGATGAATCATCTCACAAAGAAATGCCTATTTTGATGACCTCGACAAATCATGTTTTTCGGAAGGGTTAATAAAATTGGAGATAGTGGGACTAAGTGCATAGGACTCAAAGGGGACTATGCAGAAAAATAAAATAACTTTTGATAAAAAAGACCTGTGTTTCTGCAAAAAGTAACTGAGTTAATAACCCAGCACCGTACCTTGCTTTTTCTCTTAAGAAGTTAGCTTTCTGAAACTTTTTGTCCTGTTCCCTTGGACCAAATGTGAAGTCATAGCTACTTAAAGTTTCCGTTCCATAACTCTTCCTAAGCTTCCGAGTTCATCTACTTTTCTATAAAAATCATTTTTGAGTTTTAACTTTTTTGACATTTAGTTGCTTTAAAAAACAAACATCAATCTTAGCCAAATGTGGACTGAGACAAATGTTTACTTGTTGGGCTCAAGGCCAGCGCTGCATGAAAACTAAGTTTCCGAGCAGTTGTATGGATTCCTTTTTGATTTTACAATAGAAGAAATATCAAATAGAAAATACTAAGTACTAAAACCAAGAAATTTTGAAATGCAGCATAAGTTTTGAAATCATCTCTATTCATGATCCCGACGCTGAGAACAGTTTGTTGACATTTTTGACAAAAGCCTCCTGACTTCCGTACAGTAATGGTTGGTATTAAACTATTTCTTGAATTTACAAGAATAACAACATCGCACGCAAAAAGTTGTCTCAAAACCTGTAGGTAGGGTGTACGCGACTATTAAAATCTGAGGTGAAAGGTCATAAAAATTGATATTTTTCAAATTTTTTTTTACAAATATCTCGTTTCCTATGGGATTTTCGCTATTTGTATTTCTCACCAATATTGTAGAAGATAAAATTTCCTACAACGCACGGTTAGAACATCATTTAAGGTCAACCGGTAGTGCCGGTCAAAAACACCCCATATAAAGTTTATTAACTATTGATAAATATATAATCGTTAATAATTTCCCTTTCCTTTCACATTACGAATATATTTTCTTATTTTTTTTTTAAATTAATGGCGTTTTCTTTTATAAAAACAAATTTTACTTTTATTGCACTTTTCAATGAAAAACCGCAATAAAATGGTTTTTGGAAATAGAGAGGATATTAGAAATTATTGTAGCATCCCTTACGAGCGTACATTTTTGCTTTAAACCAGTACTAAATTGTATTCGACGTATTAATGCAGATATAAAATATTTAGCCGTTTCAGAACTTTTTATGCATTTTGGCATCGATTTGTTACAGCATGTTTTTTAAAATTTCGAGCTTTTAGAGCATATTGTCGGCTTTTGGAGTATATTTTGATAGTTGTTGGATTTTTTTGATTGGACAACATTTTTATTTCTGGCCATCTAAATCCTATTCCTAATGTTCCATGTAGTGCATAAATTTTTAAATAAAAATTCGGTTTTGCTATTTGTGATGAACTCTGCTCCGAGCAGGCGTTGAACTAACATCCTCAATGTATAAAAGTTTATTTACATGTGTCATCAACGATTTTTCTTTGAGAATCTAGGTCAATATTTTTCCTATTCCTTTGATCCCCTCCTTTAGAAAATGATTTGTGAATTTTGAGGTGAGCAAATCAACTGGAACCTTCTTGTGTTTCTCTTCTGCTTATTTTCGAAACGTTTATTTTTTCTGTGCTCGAGTATGTTCTATTTTTTCATTCCCGAAAAAAATACCTTATTTCTTGTTTACTCAAAATTAAAAAAATTAAATTAAATACATTTTCCATTCTTCTTCTTCCTTTTTTTTACAAAATTTGGTTCCCATTGCAAGACAGGGATTATACTAAGGACATGAGCAAGTAGAGACGGAAAAGAAAAACATGTTGAAAAATTACATATGTATGTACGAGTACATATGTAAGTATGTGCGTGTGTGTGCTTCAGTAAGGATGTGCACAATCCAAGTATTTGGCTGTTTGTACGAGGGTTGTGTTAGTTTGATTTTTGTTGTTAAGTTGATTAAAGTTTTAAAATATTTTTCTAGGGAAAAATCGCTGGCCATGTATTTTATCAGATTATTTTCTACAGAAGTTCATAAAATATGTATTCTCTATTTTAAGGTGAAATTTTGGGACATACCTTGGGACTTAATATTTAAACTTAATATTTAAAAAAAAATCAACATTTCGTTTATGATATTTTAATTTTTTTGTAACCATGTGCCACCGATTAAATAGGGAATAAAATGTCCCACAAATGCCCTTATGACTCTAAAATTTCATCAATTCCTGAGTAACTAAATCGAAAGGCGTAAAATTTGTGCTTTCATTTGCCAAAGGACATCAGAATTTCGTGCTGGAATAAATAAATCGTTTCAAATGTAGTGTGCCACGTTGAAGCAACATGACGTCACAATAATCAGTCCAATTATGAATATTCCCGGAGAGTTTTTTCTCTTCCCTATCATTTGTTCCCGCGGAATAATCCTCCTATTCTAAATAGCCGGGAATAAGCAAATACGGGAGATAGTAGAATCTGGATCAGCTGTTTAATGTTTACATTTTATTCTACAATAAAGCAAGAGTTCAGCAATCGAAATTTAATAAACATTTTGTATTTTCATTGCCAATAAGATTATGAGGGCAATTGTGAATAAAATTCCGTGAGAAATTTTTCCCGGGGAACAATTCCAACTAATGACAACTGATAGGGAAAACAAAAAATTCTAATTGGAAAAGGGAGAAATTTCCCTCGGAATTTTATTCATAATTGCCCTGTATGTGTTAATATAAATATCTTTTTTGCTTAAATAAAATAAACAGCGTAACCATATACAACCATGCAGAATAACTTTATGCTGACAAAGTGGTGCTAAAACTGCACAGGTGCAGATGCGAATGGTTAAATTTCCAATGACGGCATGTACAAAGGAAATTGAAGATTTCATAGTTTTTATAGTCTTTACCAAAAATGGTAAAGGGTATATATAGGTTTGTCATTCCGTGTGTAATTTCCATAACATGCATATGCGATCCATAAAATATATATATGCTGTATCCTTATGAATAGGGAAAACGAATAAGCGATGTCCGCCTGTCCGTCCGTCCGTCCGTCTGGTGTACGTGAAATCAGTTTTGAAAATCAGCGAAATCGAGCAGACAGTTTCAGAGTTGGAAAACTTAAACTTGATTTTGCCATATAAAAGTAACTAAAGGGAATTTCAACATTTGTTGTTATATAAAAATAACCTACTAATGCCCGTAATTTCTACACACAGATAATTTACCTAAGCTTTTTACCCTACGAGTTTGCCTTCTAAAATTTGACTTACACGATAGATATCTTTACTAGTGCTGGGATACTATCGATATTTTCGGCTATCGAAATCTATCGATAGTTCACATTTCACTATCGATACTATCGATATTACTATCGACTGAATGTTAGTACTTGAGAAAGAAAAATATAACTAATTTTTCATCAGGTTACAGGTAGTTTTTTTATCACTTTATTGAAAGTATATAGTCTTATGTTTATTTTAATATGTATAAATGTATCTACGAACGTTAATTTAGGTGACGGTTTTCCAAAGGTTGTGCTGATGTCAGTTAAAAAATTTTTATAACATCTCACGTTTTCAAAACTGCATTTTAAATACTATTGATATCGATATTTTTTCCTATCGATATTTTCGATATTTGAAAACTATCGATATTATCGATGGTACTATCGATAGTATCCCAGCACTAATCTTTACACTAATAGATATCTATGGGTAAAAATTACGGGCATAAGACTAATTTTTCCTTTTTATCTATAAATTTAAAATATCTAACATTCTTTAAAAAAATATTAGTGTAAGAAATCAGAAAAATTTTAAAATATGATTCCAGGGTTGGGAAACTTACAATTTTTGTGATATATAAATTAACAAGGTCTAATAATTTTTTTTTTATTTTAATTTATATATGTATATATTTTATATTTTGGAAAGAACAGTTGGGTATAGAGAATTAGAAAAATCTAAACAACAGAGCTGGAAAATTTTTAAATTTTTTGGTATTAAAGTAACTAAATAAAACTAGTATTTTAATTATGTCTTTCTTTTTTTGTTCACTTAATATATTTTATATATTTTTTAAAAGAATGAGATGGTTATAAGGACCCAGAAAAATCTAAAAAGATGGTTCCAGGGTTGGGAAACTTAAACTTTTTGTGATACACAAAACTAATTAAATAAAGCTAGTTACTTCTTTGATAATTAAATATATTCTATATTTTAGAAAGAAATAAATTAGTATTAAGACCAGAAAAATTATGGTTCCAGGGTTGGAAATTTAAAAAAAATGTTGGCTAAAAATATAACAAAAAATATATTTTTTCTTTTAAACTTATTTCACGTTTTAGCAAGAGCGGAGAATTAAAAAGTGCAGTAATTTTTTAAACATTCCTCGCATATGTTCATTATCGATCTTAATATTACTTTATATTTTTTTAATAAAAATATGTGCCACATCATAATACATAAAATATGTACATATGTATGTATGTATAGGCATACTGATTTGATATTCATCATAATAATGGAGTAGCAGAGCTGTTTTCAAATGCTTTCTTTATATATTTTTTTTCAAGAAATTTATTAATTTCACTTTAGCAATTGTTCTAGTGTAATAATTGATTTCCTATGCATAGTATTTTTTGCTATATATATGAATTAATAATTTGCAAAGTAAACTTTCCGTGTGTAAAAGGGGTGTTAGTCGCTTTCTAAAAGCAGGCTGGTAATAAGTGACGAAGTTAGTTGGATGGGCGGCATTAAACCTTAGGCAGTTCAATAAAAATGATATACATACTTGAATTAATTGAGAATTGTTTGAACTTTTAAATATCGATGGCTTAATATAAAAAGGGCGTATTTAAATTTTTTTCGAAATCGGGGTTTAAACGTTTTCTGGAAAATAACGTATAATTTCATCCTCCTTGAAGATCTAAGTACGTGACAGTGCAAAATCAAGGACTTGTCGCAAATTAAAAAATTATTTCTGCATGTAAATGCTTTAGTTTTTCGGTTGTTTTTTTTTAATACATTTTTGTTTTTACTAATGCATATTAGGCAAGATCTGGACAAAGGTAGAATTTATTTTATACATATATGACTGCATTTTCATTAAACATATGCACTCAATTGTATACCTACATATATATGTACGGACATCTCCTTGTATGTTGTGTAAGGCAAGTGGATGCATAGATATACAAAGAGGCGAATAAGTATGTTTTTCCAACACTTGTGCAACCAAAAAAAACTTAAGTGTTTCATTACATAAAATTTTTTTGTTAGATGCGAGTATAGCTTACATACAACTCTGTTTAGACGTGCTAATGTTTGAACTTATGTTGTTGACAAACAAAGTACTTGCGTGTGTGAACAGCTGACAATAAACTGTAAAGCTGCATAGGATCAGAAGTGGCAAATATTTGAAGGAACCGTGTAACTACTTGGCAGGTTTATATTTGTCAGCCTATGCTTGCATTATATTATGTGTTAATCTAAGATGATTTTTAACATTAAAATAAAGATAAATTAATTGTTCCAAAGAGGAAAATACAAATTTTGAATTACGAATTCATAAATTAAAAATATCTATTTATTTAGCTTCATCTGCAACTGAGTCCGAACAAACGCGTTCTGTAACACTTTGTTGAGCAATATTTTTGAAAAAGAAGAAATGCAAATTTTTCCCTTACTTTAAAAGTACAAAAATGATTTTAAGCATACAAGTAAGCATTCTGAACAGAACTTTAAGCTTTAGCTTTTGAACTTTCAAGTGTCTATACATAATTGTCTGTATAATAGATACACAGAGAAAAAACTGCCTCATAGAATCAATAAGATTTTCTCTATGAAACGTTTTTAGGCTAACGGGTATCCCAGCAGAAAGAAGCGAACATTTTTTAATAGAGATTCCTTATTGTTTTTATGTGGTAAATCTTATTAATTTTATCAAGAAGAAAACCACATAAAATCAAGAAGAAATCTTATTACTCACAATTTTTTTTACTCAATTTCCGTTATTTTTGGCACCAAAAAAACAATCCTTGATTTTTTTAAAAAGGTTTTCTTCTTGATTTTATTTGGCTATCTTATTGATTTTTTCAATAAGGTTTTCTTCTTGATTTTAGTAGGTTCCTATATGAGTACGTGTAAAACATCTTATTGATTTTTTTAATAAGGAAATCTTCTTGATTTTATGAGGTGTCTTGTTATTTCATATCTATAAATAGACATAGAGACAAGTTTTGTCATGATCTTTTTCATTTTTGTACAAGAATGTTTGCACAATAATTTCAATGGTTATTCAGGCTGCTAGTTAGCATATTGGGTAGAGTGCTTGTCTATCAGGTAGAAGTTTGCTGGTTCAATACTTGGTGAGTAAGTTAGTTAAGAATATAATCTAATGTGTATGTATGTATGTATGAATAAATAACATCTACAACATACTAATGCATACATACTTATGTATATGGTATAGAATTTAAATGAAAATACATAAGTACAGAGAATAAAGACGCAATAATTTATTATTTCTTGATTGAAAAAATGAATAAGATAACCTCATAAAAACTACAAGATTTCTTCTTGATTGTTTTAAAAAGGATTTCTCTATGAAATTAATAAGATTTCCTTGTTGAAAAAAACCATAGAGAGGTATGAGGTATTTAGTAGGCACTGTTTTCTCTGTGGACATTAGTATTATTATGTTGATTTAGCCGTCAAACATTTTTTGTTGTAGCGGGCAAAATGTTACATAATCTGTGAAAATTTCAGTTCCGCAGTTCAAACGGTTCTAAAAAAGCCAGTGCCAGACAGGCGGATGGATGGATATCGTAGCGAATGAAATATGATTCCGTACACCAAAGGTGGAGAGTAATAACGAAAAAATTATTTGGTTGACTTGACTCATAAGCTAATTCAAGCTGCCTGGGTCGGCGAAGGCTCGAGTACTCGTTGCATGATGGCGGCGATCCTAAGGACGGAGGGGCTTTTCTCTCCATAAAATATTTTTTGTGTTTTTTTAGAGTGTCACAACTTTGAGTTGGCATCACTGCTTTATTTGAGTACCCATTTAACAGCTGATAGTTGCTTTTTATTTTGTTTGCTTTGAAATTTCATTATGGATCGAATAACACCAGAGCAACGTGTGCAATTTGTTGAAAATTTGAAAATATTTAAATATTTTATTTTCCGATGAAGCCCATTTCTTTGGCGCATTTGGAGTGAGGAGAATCCACAAGCTTTTGTCGAAACACCATTACATCCACAGAAAAGTACTGTTTGGTGCGCTTCATGGGCTGGCCGAGTCATTGCCCAATATGTTTTCAAAAAAGATGATTCTCAGAATGTTACTGTCATTGGTGAATGGTATAGGAACATGATTCGAAATTTTTTCGTTTCTCAATTACGTGGCATTAATCTGGCTGATATATTGTTCCAACAGGACGGAGCCACATACCACACAGCGGGCGCTACAATTGATTTACTCAAAGAAACTTTTGATGAAAAAATAATTTCAATTAATGGCCCAAGTAATTGGCCACCAAGATCTTGTGATTTAACCCCATTGGATTATTTTCTTAGGGGTTATGCTATGTCACTTATCTGCGTCGATAAACCACAAACAATAGAAGACCTTGAAAATCAACATTTGAAATCACATTTAAATATTAATTTCATAAAAATTTTTTTCAATAAAGCCTTTTTCATTGATATTGAAAATATATTTCCTTGTTTTGTTATGATTTAAACTTGTGTCACTCAATAAAAAACACCCTATACGAGTACATATAAAGCTAACCATAGACTACTTAATATAAGTGAGTGTTTTATTGCAATTATAGTGAAAAAAAAGATCTAGCGAAATGTTTCTTTCAATATATCGCTCATGGGCGTAGCCCCGTCCATTTTTGCCACTTTAATATTGTGTAATTGCAAGAACCAAAGGTGTTTTACAATGGGACCAATTGGAAGCTATACCCTCTCAGACAAAAAAAAATAATTTTTACAATCGGCCTAAAATATACCAAGCTTTGAAAAAAAAAATACAATCACATCTCGGTATTACGAATCTAGCTTTAACAAAAATCGTATAAAAGGAACGTCCAAATGTTTTACGTTAACAACTTTAAATAGCTAATACTATCCAAATTTTATGCTGCATATAATCAATGATAAAGAAAAAATCGCAAAATAAAAAACAAAAACATGCTAAGAACTCTAACATTTAGTTTCGATAAATGTGTATTAAGTAAACAAAATCTACAAAAAAATGTTGAACTGTTCAAATTTGAAAACAAATTGTCCTAATTCTTTTTAACCCCCGACCAAAAATATGTGTTATAAGTTTGTAGTGTGTGTCTGTCCGTGTCCATGTACAGACCAAACAGCTGGACCGATTTTAATACAGTTTTTTTTCTGTTTGAAAGGTTTGAAGAAAATCGGCTTAGCCGCTTAGAGGTTATCACATCTTTTCTAGATATATCGGGGATTTTTAAAATTTTTAATTTTTGCTATTATGATATTGTATCATGTCTGCAATAATAATAATTAAAATAACACTTGAAAAAAACTTTGCAATATAACGCATTTTTCGGTATAACGAATGGGTCTGACATTGTATCGTTCGTTATACCGGGATTTGCCAGTACAGACGAATTGATAACCTCCTCCTTTTATTTTTTGGAAGTCGGTTATAAATAGAAAGATAATGTTGAGTAGTGTACAATGTTGTCGAGAAACTTCAAAATATACCTGTTTGCATAGTATGGAATCAAAAGAAATTATGTAGTTTTTTTTTTACAATATATTGTGCCATCTGCTAATATACACAGAAAAATTTCAACTTAAAATCTACGTAAACAAAGTTAATCTAATCTTTCCGGCAATGATTTTGCTTCATATGTGTTTCATGTTAATCTAACATGATTTATAATAATTGTCAAAGAAAATTTTTCCTTTTGAAATAAGTTTGTTTCACGTTGATTTAACATTTACGTATTGTTAAAATCTAAATGAAGAATAATATTGAATCAAAGTTATTTCCAGTTGGTACAACATGAATTTAATTAAATGTAGTAATTAATTGTATTTTATGTAACTTAAGTGTGGTTCACATAGACATAAGAAACTTTTGTTTATATAAATTGGCTTCCCCGGAGAAGATTTGAACTCGGAACTCATCGCATGGTAGTCAACATGCTTACCCTTGCAGCCACAACAACTTTAAATATTCTTAAGATACACACTAATATGTATCATCGTGAATTAAATTTAATTTTAACAATATTTGAAAAGTTTTAGATTTAGTTAAAAAACAAAATGCTTTCACTTGAAAAGATTTAGTTAAAAAATAATACAAAATACTTTGACTTAACTCCAGGATTCGAACCTGCGATCCGCCGATTGCAAGACTAGTACACTTCCTACCAGCCAGCAGCCGTTTGTCGGCTGTTTAAAAATATCAAAAAAACAACAACAATACAAAAACAACCTACACAAGCAAATAAACACCAAACACTCAAACAAAATAATATTTCTTGTAAATTTGATGTGATTTGCATGTTGATTTTACATTGGTATTTTTTTCTGTGTGCATAAAATACACAGAAGCAATTTTTTTTAATATCAATTATTGCACAATAAAATTTGAACAGTTGGCACCAAAAATTTCCTCAATATGTTGTTAATCGCTCATTTGTATTTGACAAATATTTTATTTACCATTTTAGAGGGCAATTAACAAATTCAATTAAAAAGACGCACATTTCTACTGTCCAAAATGAGCGTCAGGTTTCAAATTTGCATATTAATACACTACACACGCTGACGATTTGTGTAAATAAATTCTAGAATTCGTTTTCCTTAAAAAACGCAATTTAAAGCTAAAATACTACACGTGGGTATGTATGCATGTACACTCAGGGAAAAGCTGCAACTTAAAAATTAGAACGCGTCACATTAATTCAACAATTTTCAATATAATAGAAAATGTATATGGAGATACTTAAAACGAAATAAAATTAATAAATTAATACATACTACAAAATAATATTTTTCCATATTGAAATAACAAATTTCAACATGACTTATTAAATCAATATGATTTTTATTGATTTTAAGCTGTTTTTTCTCTGGGTGTACATGTGTTAGTATTTACGCGTGTTTTGCTTTTAGTTCCATGTACGTAAATGTAGTACAAGAAAAGGTCGTTAAGTTTATGCGCAGGAAGGAATATTTCCAAGTGAAAATATTCTGTGAAATATCGCAAGATGGTGTGAGTAATAACATTGCACGTTGAGCCGAAACTAATGTAAATTTTTAGTTAAATTTCAAAAATTTCCCAAACTAAACACGAGTAACTTTTTAAATTTACACGTTCTATACACACAGACATGCATACATGCATACACATACGTACATATGTATGTATGTATGTATGTATGTATATATGTGCTTGAATTATTAAAGACATTCAAATACATAGTGGCTTACATACTTAAAAGTTGTTCAAATATATTCTCAAGACGCAAATGAAACAATTAACATTTACCAAATCCAATTTCACACTTAATAATTACATGCAACCTTTGCCGTGTGCGTGTATTACTCGTACCTAAAGCAACAAACTCACAGAATTATATTCGCAATCGTTAAACCTTCTGGCGGAATAATAGTTGTGCGTTCACTCATTCACCTCAACGACTTGCAATTTTTGCATAAACGATGATAGAAATGAAAATGTCAATTCATGCCATTAAGTTTGAAATCTTACACTTGAGATGTTTAAAGTGCCCTTGAATTTATTAAGATAGGAGTACTCACACATCTACCAAAAAATTACAAAATAATTTCAAATGAATAAAAAGAGAATTTCTTTTTTTTTAATATTCCTATGTAGTTCTTTCCCATTATTAACGACAAACCATTGTGCTTCGATACCTCTTTGATCATGCATGAAAATCAAAATACAAGGCTGACCTTGAAAGCTCATTTATTCGTAAAATAAAACCAAACGTTTGATTTCTTATGTCACTATCACGGTTCTCAACTTTTAAAATAGTTTTTTTTGGTGAGAGTTGACTTCTTAGGTTGTGTTTTTTGGTATTGTCATATAAAGCTCTGCCTAAATTTAGTTGAAAAAAAAAATGCAGAGTACACACTCATGTACATACAGAAAATATACCAATGTAAAATCAACATGCAAAAAGTTTGATTCAACTTCCTTCAAATCACATTAAATTTACAAGAAATAATATGTTGTTTGAGTGTGTTGGTATTTATTTGCTTTGTTCATAGCTGCAATACACTTTTGTGCTTAGTTGTGTAGGTTGTTTTTGTATTGTTGTTGTTGTTTTGATGTTTGTAAACCTCCGACAAACTGCTGCTTTCTGGTAGGCAGTGTAATAGTCTTGCAGTCGGAGGATCGCAGGTTTGAATCCTGGAGCTAAGTCAAGTATTTTGTATTTTTTTTTAACTAAAACTTTTCAAGTGAAAGCATTTTGTTTTTTTAATTAAATCTAAAACTTTTAAAATAAATTGTATGTTAAATGATCAATACAACAGTGTTAAATTAAAATTTAATTCAAGATGGTACATATTAGTGTGTATCTTAAAAATATTTAAAGTTGTTGTGGCTGCAGGGGTAAGCATGTTGACTACCATGCGATGTGTTCCGAGTTCAAATCTTGTCCGGGGAAGCCAATTTATATACAAACATTTTTCTGATGTCGATGTCAACCACACGTTAGTTATATAATTAATAAAATACAATTATGTACACTATTAAAATAAATTCATGTTGTTCCAACTTGAAATAACTTTGATTCAACATGATTCTTCATTTTGATTTTAACAGTAGGTAAATGTTAAATCAACGTGAAACTAAGTTATTTCAACAGGAACAATTTTCTTTGTTAATTACTATAAATCATGTTAGATTAACATGAAACACATATAAAGTAAAATCATTGCCGAAAAAGATTAGATTAACCTTGTTTAAGTTGATTTTAAGATGAAATTTTTCTGTGTGTACGGAGTTGTTGTACTTCTTACATGAACATTTATACATTACCTCTCATTAACCGAATGGGAATTATAAAAGTAAAGTATATTCAGCAACATCAATGTTACCAAAGAATGTAAATAAAATAATTGTGTTATACCCTACATTAATTGAGTTGGTATGTATCTTCTAGTCCAGGTAAACTAATATATATTTATCATGAAGAATAATTTGTGCACAATGTTCATATTATTTTCAGTTAACGATCTCTCATAATCGTATTTTCGATAACTTTTATACTACTTTTAGGCAACTGGAGAATGTTGCCATTAATAATTCTAATATCAATTTCACAATTGCGTTGCCAGTTGAGAAGGCAACTGACGCTCAGTTGCCATTAATAATCAAGCCTTAAATAATAATAAATAAATGACTGAAAAATTCTAAAAATTGTGTTAAATACTAAATGAACATTTAGGGGTTAAATCAAAATAAAAAAATGAAAAATTTAATTAAAAAATAGAAAAAAAGACAGCTTATCTTGCAGCCAGTGACACTGATATAAAGTCACAACTTAGAAGAGGGACAATTTACTATCAGACTTCGAAGCAAATAATTATACAATTTAGTTTTTAAAAATGGATCCCTTTGATGTTAAGAAAATATAATAGCTCAAACTTTTATTATTATGAAGGAACAAGCAAATATCTTCACAAATGACTGAAATAATTAAGAGAGAAAATCAATATCGCTTTTAATTCATTTTTGTCTAAGCATTCATTGTAAACTCAAGTCAAAGCGTTCAACTTTGCTTGACCTTTTTTTCTATTCAAAACTAAAAGTTTGATAATTTTGTTCCTCAAATTTCAAATCAATGTGTTTTTGTAGGTAAATAATACATAATACATATTTATTTTAATCGATTGAGTATGACTTTGATTTTGGAGTTGATTAGGAAGAGTCATGCTTGATTTAATTTCAATATGGTTATTTTTACTACTGAACCATAAATTTTGTATGAAGTGGTTGCTTTACAAAATTTTAATTATTCAAATTAATTGAAGCGCATGAAATCTTTTATTGTTTCACCAAAAAAAAATAACGTATTGATGCTGAAAATTGTAAATGTCCTTCCTCCGTTGATGTTTGTTCCCTTTAATTTGATTTCTTCTTTAAAATTTATGTCATATACTGTAACACGCTTAACTATTTGTATACGTATGTATATGTATGCAAGGGCGGCCCTTATCTGAACGCAAGGATAATGTTCGCAGTTCGATTGCATTTGAATTAATTCAAGTTTCTTTTATTTTAGTATATTTTATATAATTTTATTATATTGTATCTTATTTTATTTTGTTGTTTTATTTTATGTTAGTTTATTTTATTTTATTCTATTTAAATATATTTTTATTTATTTTGGTTTATTTAATATAATTATATTTTTATTTTATTTTATTTTATTTTATTTTATTTTATCTTAATTTATTTTATTTTGTTTTATTTAATATAATTGTATTTTTGTTTATTTCGTTTTATTTATTTTACTATATTTTATTTTTATTTTTTTTTAGTTTATTCTATATTATTTTGTTTTATGGTATTTTATTAAATTTTAGTTATTTTATTCCCCTTTATTTTACGCAATTTTATTCTATTTCATTTGATTTTGTTATCAATTAATTCGTCTATATTTTTTTTGGTGTTACTTCATAACTCGGTTCATATTAGACCGATTTTAAAAATTATTTTATTTTCTGAGAGTGGCATAGCTTCCCATCGGTCCCATTATACAAAAATGGGCGGAGTCACGCCCATTAAAATTTAATATTTTATTTTAGGTGGTTGTACTGTACCGATTTTTACTAAACCTAAATCAAACCCTGGGCTCTGAAAAACACAAAATCTTGCATTTAAAAAATGGGTGGAGGCACGCGCATTAAAACTAAATTTTATATTTCACGTACTTCTTCTTATCTTCTATCTGATCTTTGCATTGAAGTTGGTTTTTTTGGCAGAATTATTATCTAATTTTTTTTAATGTTTTTTACTTAATTTTTATTCTTTTTTATATAACTTAATTTAATTTAATTTTTATTTTATTTAATTTTACTTATTTTCTTTTAATTTCTTTAATTTAATTAAATTTTTTCTATTTATCTAGTTTCATTTTATTTGATAATTTTTGCTTATTTTTATAATATAAGTAACACTCAGGCAATGAATGCCTGCTTCTTACTATTAATAAGTGTTACCTTTTTTCAGAAAATGAATAGTGTTAGAGAAGACAGGTGGTGAAGGAAGATATAGAGGAAAGCTTCATTATTTTACAACTCTGTTTTTTTAATAATGCAGAGTTGCAGCGCCTCTGGTGTCAATGAGGAGTATTAAATTTTCTAAACTGAGCTTAGTAGATGATTCTTCTACACAATACCGGCGAAGGAAGACGCACTGATGTTACATTAGGATTATTATCCGGTGAAGCCGGTGCAGTTCAGTGACCAGTGTATATGCCTTCATCACTAGAACTTTTCCTACAACAACTCATACAAAGGGATACTAATGCACGTCAGAAAAATGCGTGATGTTGTTATTTTTAATGGCTGTCAGAGACCGGGCGCGAACCCAGGACATTCGGTTTTGTCGGCAACATGCTAACTACCTCAGCCAACGCCACCTGCGATTTGAGTTTATTTAGTCAAGGTTAGGTTAGGTTGAATGGACCTTGACCCAATTCTCTTCAGGATTATACTTATGACCAATCCAGTATGTTGTGCGCTCTACCAGATGATGTGGGTTACTCCCTTTTCGATACCCCAGTTACATCAAGAAAGCAGTATGTTCTTTGTATTCTCTTTGGTCTCCCCAATCGTAGTCCCTGAAACATTCCAAGTCAAGTACTTTGTCACCATAAAAAATTTTCGCTATAAAAAATTGTCTTCTCTTCAAAAATGGATCATCTTGATTCTACTTGAAATGCTTGAAGAAGAAAGCAGCCACGTAAACCAAGCTGACTGAACACTGAACAATGTCACAGGTAATGCTCTAATGTTTCTACCACCTCATCGTAAGCTCTGCATGTGATATCCTCTATCAGTCCCATGCGATGAAACCTCATCTTCTTGTGGACGGTTATGCTTACCAGACTCCTGAATGTTGGGCTGTTCAATTTTAGAATCCCTTTTGACTTCCCTTGATTTGGATTATCCCAAAGGACTCTTGTTACTTTTCCCACAGCACAATTTTACCCAACTCTCATTCTTTGCAACCGCCCATTGCAAGAGTTCGGTTTTGAGTCTCTTAAAGGGTCGAACACTGCAGTATGATATTATTCAAAGATGATCCCATCTTGGCAAGTCTATCAGCCTCTTTGCTTCCTGTTATAGCTTGATGTTGCGGTATCCATGTTATCTGGAAATATGTACAGAATGCATTTTAGCTTATCTTTTTTTGCCCTTCAATGCATTTGAGCTTATTTTCTTTTCCCTTGAAGAACGTTATAATTTTGAAATATGTAAAAAACCGAATATAATATTTTATAATATTTGATATTATAAGGGTCATCATTACATCTTGTTGTTAATTAGAGTTAGGTTTTTATTGAAAGAAAAATAGTTTTTTTTATTAATTCAATCTTACTTTAAAATAGATCTTATACTGTTCAGCAAATTCTATCAGGAATTTATGACGTTTATATAGAAAATCCATGTCTGTCTGTCCCCTGCGATGTGTCTCAGATTGTTACGCGATTTGTATATTTCGTTGAAAATTATGTGGCTCCAGCATATTGTTGGCCTTCTGCGTTTCGCCGAACCTCGAGGGTTCCATTCTAACTTTTCGCGGCAAATTTCGTTGTACGGTTTTCGAAGTATTTGATGACGCTATTTCCTTCTTTATCGCTCACAATTCGAAGTGCTTGGTTGTTTGTGATTATTCTAGGACATAATTTTATTTTTAAAAATCTCTCAGGCATCTGTTGGTAAATGTTTGGAGCTTTTGCCTTATATTCTCATTAACGGGTCATGTCTCGGAACTAGGGATGGGCAAAAAATATCGATATATCGAAATATCGATATTTGAGAAAATAAATATCGATATATATCGCCGATATTTCAAAAACCTATATATCGATACATCGATTCTTATTTACGAGTATCGGGTTTCGATACTTTTAAGAGCTATAGCTGTTTTTTAACTCTGACCCAACTAAGGCGGGTGACTTTTTGGATTGTGTGGATATAAGCCTAAAGGCAGAATTTGTTTTTACTTTCTGTTCTGTTACGAATCAGCTGACTCTTTTTGGTTTATAAAAATCATACACATAGTAAATATAAGCCATTAGTTTTTCTCTCCTTGATTCTGTTATTTTGCGTACACATTTCTCGATGCATATCGTTATTCACTTTATGAATGCGATGTAGACTTGTATCGAACTCTTTCAGTAGCTCGTTTTTGACACAAACCAATGATCAAACCCATGTAATTTAAATGGGTTTGATCATTGGTTTGTGTCAAAAACGAGCTACTGAAAGAGTTCGATACAAGTCTAATGCGATGGTAGAACTATAGCTAAAACTTTACAACAATTACGCCCGGGAACTGAAATTGTATTATTTTTTTGACATGTGCTTATAAGCGTTAAAAACCGAAAAGTTGTTTCCACTTTCCCGGGAAATGAAAAAGTCCGGGAAAAGAAAAACTCTAATAACAATGGACGATGCAAAACTCATCACTTTAGTGGAAAACTGTGACCATTCTGGTCCGAAACAGCTGATAATTTATTACAGAAAAAGTATCTATTAAAATTTAGAAACAGAACGGCACAGAGCAGCAACAGAAAGTAAAGACTAATGAAGTCTTAAGGAGCTACAGTAGGTTACGTATTACTTAACATAAATAGTTCTTTTGTTTGTATTAAATTTCTTAAAGTAAGTAATTGTGCATTCGAAATTAATGTAGCAAAAAATATCGATATATCGAAATATCGATGTTTTCAAAAAATATATATCGATACTGTTAAAAAACATCGATACGATATATATCGATACATTTTCTTCATTTGCCCATCCCTACTCGGAACCCATGATTACTGCTCATTTTTACATAAGAGTTGAAAATGTAGATGTTTGTTTTAGGAGACACAGACTGTGACTGTGTTCTTTTGCTTTCCTGAATGTGAGAGTGTACCTCAAGTTTTGCTCCGCCGTTTTATGCTATTATACTGGCTAAATAAATATCAGAAGTTGTCAACATTTTGAATGGACGTATTATCTCACGTGAAAGTCGGTTTTTGATTAGATTTAACAGTCATGCACTTTGTTTTGGGTGCATTAATACTCATGCCATATTATATGGTGCTTGAATGCCAGGTTTCTCTTTTCCTTTGCATATCGTCTGTGGTTATCGCCAGTAAACTGGACTTAGAATACTTAAAATATTTCTTTCGCTGTATGAAAATCAATCTTACAATACATCCCTTTTGTATATGAGAATAAACAACTATTTGTTTCAAAAATATATTGAAATACTCGAAAAAGGAAAGTTTTTAATTAATCTAACAGTTAATGGTTAACGGATTGACGGAGATATGAAGTTGTAGGTTTGGTTGATTTGAGTAACGTATCTACTTCGAGTATGATTGGATCTAGGTTTCGCGTTGTTGTATTTTCTTCGCCGGAGTGGCCTTGCATTTTCATTGCTTTTAAGCCTTTTGGATGAGGTGAGTTTCAGTTCCGATATAAAAAGAAAATGGTCAGACGCTATATCGGTACTTCGGAATGCACTCATGTCTTGAAGAGTTTTGAACAATTTCTTAGAGACACATATGTGGTCGATTTCACTCAGTACTGTTGAGCATGAATCTCTGATATGAAATTTATGTGGCTAAAAAGCCTGCCATTGCCAAGTCATATTTTGCTCTAATTTCCAAAAGCAATTCCCTATTTTCATTCCCTGACCCAGGACTGTGATTTTCCATAACGTGCTCAAAGCTATTGCAGTCTCCCACCCATGTCAACCATTGGAACCAAAATATAATTTCTATCCGTGGATGCTAGGAGTCATTGCAATTTATTGTAAACAGTTTCCTTGAATGTGGTGTTGCTTACTCTTCCATAGGAGCACAGCTTACGGAGATAATGCGCTCGGGGATAACTTAAATCCAAGTCTATTCCACCTGTAGTGCGATTTAGTAACTTTTAACGATCCGACAATCTTAATTTTTGTCTATACATTTTGTCGCTTGCAATAACGATTGTGTGATTCTGTAATTTTTTTTTAACGATAGTAGCTGATATTTTCTGTTGATTTTTGTCGATAAAATTAACAGCACATAAATTATTGTCGCTTAAATAACGACACAGCTGACATTAACCTACAGCGAATATCGTTACTGAATAGCAAATTCGATAAATTTTCATTATAACTATTTTAACGATGCGATTATCGTTAAAAGAAGTTAGTGAATAGTACTACTGATAGGTTGAAGAGAATTTGTTATAATGAAAATTTTTTACTGCCCTTTAAATCTTCCATTTGACTAACCATAAGTTGTAATAATCAGCCTAATGTTCTAAGCTTTTTACCTACGAATTTGATTTATAAAATTTAATTTACATCATAGATATCTCTACACTTATAGATATCTGTGGGTAGAAATAACTGGCATGAGATTGATAACCAAAATATGAAATTTTTGCCTTCATGTAACTAAATAAAAGAAAAGTCATATCCTCCCTGTTTGGTTTTTAAATCCTTGCATCTATAAATATATACAATATATTTGTTGTTTTGTTTGTGTGTTTTAACTATTTTTGATTCTATACATTATGCCAAACAATACAAAACAAACCAAAAAAAAAAAAAACAACAACGACAACAAAATATATGCTATGAAACCAACAATTGTTAACAGATTACTTAATTTTAACAACGCCGCAGTTTTTAAAGTATGTATACCTTTTTCCAATTAATTATTATATTTTTGTGCATTTGTTTATGTGTGTGCGCCATTGTGCATAGTGTGTATTTGTGCTGATAGAAACAGTTACATACATACATACATATAATAACCCAGCGGTCAAAATTAGAATACCTTCTTAGTTCAGGCCTTATTAAAGGCCTCCACAGTAATTTTTTCGATTTCATTTCCATTCTTATCAAACTGCTAAAGAATGCCTTATAGAAGGCCTCGGCTTTTCCGCATAAACGAAAAGGTACACACACATTCCACATTCCCTTCTATGAGAAGGGTGAAGAGAAGGAGTAACATTTTTGTTTTATTATTTTGCCAAAACAAAAGCAATCAAATTCATGTTTTTGAGTCAGTTAATATTCTTCTGTAACTTCTCAAGAAGGCCTTATAGAAGACTTCCGTTCTTTAGTAAAAAAAGATGGGATACACATACTACATTCCCTTCTATAAGAAGGGAGAACAGAAGGAGTAAAGTATTTTGTTTTGCTTTTTTTTTTTGCCAAAGCAAAAGCAAAAGAATTCAGATGCCGTTATAAAAAACAAAATTCCATACGTGACAGCGCATAGAGAAAGGGGGACCTAAGGGTAAAAAAAAATCAATTTTCACTTTTTTTTGATGTGGACAACATCTGAGCATCGAATGAGACCGATCGCATGCCCAAAAAGTGTTCCCTCCCAGAGATATGCGCGTTTTATGAAATTGAAGTCGACGATTCTGAGGTTATGTGAAAAAATTTTCGTACTAACAGAGTGATATTCACGATTTAAAAGAATTATAAATGAGTATTTATTATAATTCACAATTAATAATTTCAGAAAATAAACCTGGATTCGAAAAAACGCGAGCAAAATTGATATCAAGCTCATGGAAACAGCGCGCTAGGTAGAAAACAGTAAAAACCAACTACACAAAACAAGAGGTAGGGGCGACCTACGTGCGTTTTCAAGGTTGACCAACACGTTCCTGACGTCATGAGATGTGTCGCTTTCAAATGAGACCAATACCAACACGCTCAGTGATGGTACACCAAAGATACACGTATTTAAATCTTTAAAATGGCTCTCCTGAACAAAACCGGTTTTTACCCTTAGGTCCCTTTCTATTTTGCGTGTCACAAATACAAATAACAAATACAGAACGATTAAAGAAAAGAAAACTTAAATCGTTTTAGTTGGGTTTTGTACGTTGAATAAGACAATTGTTTTGTTCGATCAATATTATGTATTTACTTATATAAATTCTATATGGGTTCTTATTTTCAGAAGTTTCCTTTCAATCAATCCTTTTGATCAAAACATAAACTTCGAAACACTTTATGTATGGATGTGTATATTGAATACCTCGGGCCTGTTTCTCAAAACTTACAAGTGCTGGAATACAAGTAAAACAGTTGGGAAACTATTTTATTTTCATATATAATATACATCCAAAAGGAGTACAGAGGCCTTATAGAAGGCATCCGTACTCCTTCTTTTTTACCGCTGGGAATGTGTTCGTACAAATGTAACAATTTTAATAACAAAATTTTACTTTGAAGTTGTTGTTAATAATACTCTTCACCATAGTGTGGTTTCATAAATAAAAGTTTTTCATACTGTTTGCAATTTTTGCTTTAAAAATATGTACCACCATCGTATTCTTTGTTTAATATTCAAGACTTGACTAGGTATTTCTGTATGGACAAAGTTGAAATTAATTCTCCGAAGCCTCTAGAGATTTTTGTGTGGACTAGACTGTAAACCAAGACTGTTCAAACTAGCACCAGAGTGCCGAACATCAATCGGGTTCTTATACAAATGAATACACATACGGGAATACATTACTCTCGGTGTTCTCTCAGTGGCCAGCCTTGCTGTAAACTTATGTTCCAGATATGCCATTAAAAAATCCTTGGATGTTAAAAAATGTCCCGAAAAAATTGGAACACCCAAAGAATTAAATAAAATCGATAGATTGGGATCCAAAAATTAGTGAATCCTCGTTTAATTTCTAATAATTTTTACTTAAATTTAACCTTGCTTAAAGTTCTATTTTTTTATTTTTATAATTGTAACAAAATTGCAGTGATGCAAGGGAATGTCGCATATAAAAATTCTTTGCTGCTAGAGTGTCATTGCACTCTAAAATGCGATATTTTAGTTGAATGAATGAATGATTTATTAATTATAGGGGAACCAAAGCACCGAAAAGATCTATTGTATTCCTTGTCACGGGCCAGAACACCTGGTCTAGACCTGCTCTTCTAAAGAATCTAAAGATTTACACTAGTTCTAGTGTTGGCAGTTCCCAATCCTGCTTAAGGTGCTTTTCCAATTGGCTGTATCTTCTGTGGCATAGAGCTACACGTTACATCAGACTATGCTCTGGAGTTTAATCATTATAATCAGAAAGTGTGCACAGGCTGTTACTCCCAATTCCATGCCTGTTGAAGTTTTTTTTAAGTCTACAATGGCCTTAGAAAGCAAGCCTATGAACAATCTGAGATTATTTTGACTTAACTACAGGAGAGCTTTGAAATGATTTTAGTTATAAATACGTTTATTTGCTAATCTAATCTAACCTAACCTAACACCAAGACAGTTCCCTTTGTTATTCGGACCCAAGTGAGCTTAAAACTTACTTTCTGTTCTCAGCAACCTGCTAACCTTCCAATCATTAGTTTTACATGCCTCCATCCGGGAATATTGAACCAAAAGTGTTCTCTGGTATTCTTGATCTTCAGCGATATATCTTGCCAGATGTTATCCGATCCTAGGTCACAAAACGGTACTGGTCCTTCTCTTGTGGTTATCAGTTGAACGATTTTTATTAAAATTGAGTTAATAATTTTTTTCCTGCCTGTGGTCGTTTTGCACGAAATTGTCCGTCTGGAAAGAAATAACTTTTTTACATTTTGGGCACCAGTAAAGTGTGTATAACATTCGGTTAAGTCGAATGCAGCACACTCACTTGTTTAGTTTCATTGTTCAACCTTGTACAAGCACACATACATACACAAAATCATAGATTTTCATTTATGTGATTATATTTGCATTGCAGGACACATATGTATGTTATTTAATACACTGAGGAAAAAACTGCCTTCCCATCAAAGACTGTTCGAGATTTTGTAGTGGCTTACAAAGTAATGAGTTGTACTAATTTATATACATATGTAGTTATTTTGTATTTATAGTAACGATTTCTTCGCAATGAGTGAAAGTAAGCACTTATTTACATCATTACCCCTTATTGTGAATGGCGTCGTCGACGTCACATTAAGACGACAGTAAATATTGTAACTTTCTCTTTATCGGCAACAATTGGCTCTTATTGACAATCTCTTATTAATCTCTAAGGCTTTGTAAATTAATGGAGCATGTTAGTAGTAGTCAATTGTTGTCGACAACGAGTAGACAAGTGACAGTTTTTACTGTCGTCGTGATGTGACGTCGACGACTCCATTCACAATAAGGGAGATTATGTGAAAGTAAATATTTAAGTACTTTCCAGTTACTAATGAAATACGTATAGACAATAATTTATTGATCTTGAAAATGAACTTTGAAAACAAAGAAGATTCTTACTTAAATTTTCAATAAATTTACTTTTATTTTGCTTTAAAAGAATATGTTATTATTTGTAGGCAAAATGGATTATTTTATTTTTTCGATATTTGTATAAAAAATCATCCTTGTAATCGTATAAATGCATTTTTTTTCAAGTTATAGATTTGTAAGGGGTACCCTACATATATTTTTTGAACCTGGCAAACAAAAACAATGGGTTATTCAGTCAAATTTTAATTACTTGCGACTGCAGCGTAAATACACTCTTTTGCATTCTAATAAGTAAAGTTTTTGCTGGGAATTGCTTTGCGAAAGGCTCTATTACGAGAAATGACACACTATCGAGCTCAGAAGAAGTGGATGTTGTCGCACATATTCGTAGTAAACTTCGCACGCACGTTGGGCTCTTGTAGCAACACAATCGTGAGTTAACATTCACGTATGTATGTATATTTTCTTTTTTTCTGATATTTCATACTAAGAAATTTTTTTCGAAACTTTTGCGCAAATCAATGACTGTTTTAATGGCTCATTATAGCTTTTATAAAAGTGTGCGGAACCACTCCCAATAATTTTCAACTTTATACTTCATATGTTTTAAGTCAAACGATTGCTCGACAACTTTTCACAGATTTGGGATGACAAAAACAAAAACATATCTTTAGGTCTGGAATTTATAATCAGAGTGCTGCCATGTTTTATTTTCACTCAATTCAATAAGTTTAGTGAATAACGTTTTTAGTACTAAACCGAATTTGAAAAGAGAAAATTCCCCATATCTTATTTGAGGTTTTTCAACCTCGACTAGGGTAAAAATTTTGTAGTCGAAGTCGAAATGCACCAATCATGATAGGACCCAATAAATGATGGAAATATAAACAGTAACATATTTTGCGAATTTAAAAAATTGAAACGTCAAAAAAAATTACGTTTCAATGAAATAAATGTATGTTATACATATGTGGTGAAGTTTCAAGACGTTGCCTAGCTTTAGCCTTCATTTGAATGTAAATTTTTTCAACTTTTTCCTTCAAAATAAGTTTCTGGATTCTAAAGTAAGTTTTTTAAAATTTATTTCTCAATTGAGATTTGTTGAGTTTTGATCCACATTCAGAATTTTAGTAATACACTCAGGGAAAAGCTGAAACTTGTAAATAAGAACGCAACACATTAATGCCCTAATTCAGTAAGAAGAATTAGGCCGTTTTTGTTTGAAAATGCATCTGAGTTCTTGTCTTTGAAGTCTCTAAATTATTTTCTTCAAAAATGGTTTTTGTCTTTGACAATGAAAAATATAAATATTATTGCCATGTTTTTAAAACATAAAAATTCAATTAAATTATTATACAATAGTTTGAAAAATATATGAAAAAATATGTGTTGGATATAATGTTTTGAACAAAATCATAAAGCAAATACACGAACCTTCTAGCATAGACAACAAATAATAATCGTTTTAAAGAATCAAAACTGCTTCTTTTTTTCGTCCATAGACAAGACGATACATTCGTCGAACAGAATTAGGGCATTAGTCAATAATTTTCAATATAATAGAAAATTTATATTAAGATACTTAAAAATAAATAAAATTAATAAATTAATACTTTAAATTAATATTTTTCCATATTGAAATAAGAAATTTCAACATGACTAGACTTTCCTTAATATTTCTTATTAATTTAATATGGTTTTTATTGATTTTAGGCTGTTGTTTCTCTGGGTGTAAGATTTGGGATAATTTTCTGTTTTGTTGCTTGTCACTTGTTCAGTAAACTTTCCATCTTAATGTGGAACTATAAGACTTTTGAAATATATATAAAAATATAATAGCTTCGCTAAAAACAATTTTTGGATGTCAAAAAACCACTATACCATATTCCTCATCGTCTTCTCTCTCTCTCTCTCTCTGCTTGTGAGTCTTACAGGGTTGTCAGAGTATGTGTGACACCAACGATGCTTGATGGAAAATCAAAAAATTTTGATTTTCGGTATGCTTGCTGTCACTTGTTAACATGTGTGTAGTGTTAACCCATCAAGCGCGTACAAATTTTTATTCTAATTATATTTCCATTGTGAAATGTTGTCCAAAAAATCGGAATTAAAAGAAATAAAACATAAATTTGACTGGTGAAGAACAAAAGAAGTGTTAGAACTTTCTTGTTTTGCTTTTCTCTTTTTTTTTGTAGACAGTGCTGCCATTATTGTTATTGAATTTCTTTATTTAGAGATTTTTATATATTTTTTTACCCAAACGAACAGCACAAAATCAAAATAAAAATGAATGCTTGGTGGGCCATCAAGCATGGTAACATCAAGCCGACAAGCACACGTACACGAACTTGACAGCAAGCATTTTCATCGTGTCCGAAGCCCTTTAGAGTAATTTAAAAAATAGATCCTGCCAAAACTCGTTCGCAAGAAATTTAAACAATTGATGTGTTTTGAATTTGGATGCAAAAAATTTACTAGAAATAATTTTTGGCGATTTTATTTCTAGTTTTGGGGATTTTCTGCTACTTTCTGTACGATTATTTTGTAAAAATTTGTATTAAAAAAGTATTATATAACAACAATTTTATTAACAAATGTATATGTATTGAGGAAAACTATATACAACTGATTTAGGCGACTTTTGACGGTTCCTAAAATAAAATAGGTGAAATAGGTGCTAAAAAATCTCACAATAATAGATTTGAGTCGATCACGTTCAGTCGGATCATTTCAGACCAGCGATCGTCAATTTATACTATTAAATTTTACAATTGTATGAGTTACACTCTCACCACGAACCACTGTTGCCAGTCTAATTTCTGTAACTCATTAGCTAATTTGAAATTTTAAATCTGCAAAGGCAAACTTAATTTTAATTTGGTCAGAAAAAAAAAAGTTTTGTTAATAAAAAAAGCAATGTTGTTGCAACGTCAATGTAATGGTGGGTAAAAAGGTGGTTTCGTAGGAAATTTGCTTAAAATAATTTAAATACATGTTTGAAAATGCCTTTGCATGTCATGTCTTTTCATAAGTGACAACGCACGTTGACAAACTAAACTTTCTGGTTTGTTGGGAAATTTTTTTTCTCTGGCAACACTGATTCTCAACAGTTTGCGATACACACAACCTGTCTGCTAGAATGATTAAGCTAGACTGATTGATGTTTTTTATTTTTCAATAATGCCTGTGTACCCAGACCTAACAGAAGAGTAAATTAAAGGGCGTGGCGCCCTTAATTCGCCAGGCGCTGTCTTGGACACAATCCTATGATGAAAGCTATGTAATTTAAATAGGTTTGGATCATAGGTTTTTGTCAAAAGCGATCAATTGAAATAGTTCGACCCAAGTCATAAATTTAGAAAAAATAATGAAAATCTAAACTAAGAAAGTATAAGAATTTTTATAAACAATTTCTGTCAGTGTTTGCACATTTAACCATGACACTTGCTAACTTCCTTATGTTCTTTCTGTTGGTTTATTTTGGAACGACCTTTATTGCAAAGTATCCTTCGTTTCGGCAGCAGAGAATACATTTTGGATGCTGATTTATTCAAGGTAAAATTTAAGCAGCTTCAGCAAACCGAAACCACACGCTGCTCAATACATAACACACATATCCATGTTCATAAATCTAAACTAACAGTTGGTATTTATGAATGAAACTCGAACACATTCATACAACTACATTAACACATTTAATATAAGGACATGAATTGTACTGGAAAATAAAAAAAAATCTTTATACTTTCGTGCTTAATGTTCGAGTGGCTTTTAGATAAAAATATGATTATTTTTCAGTATTTGCTCTTAAACAAATAAATTAAGGTTTTGTTTCCGAAATGTTAATCGTTGTGTGGATCTAATGGTGAATTTGTATCCCTGAGTGCGTCTGGTGTGTGTACTGGCAAGTGCGTGTTTGAGTGCCTGCGTGTATTTGATATTTAAATGTGAGAGCCTAATTTGGCCTTCTAAAATAAGTACATAGGAATAGCAAACAATGCTCTAGCATAATTGGCAGTTTGAGTGACATGCTTAAATGGATAATTGAGAAATTTTGTTTAATAGACTAATTTAATAAAATATTTCCATTAATTGGAGTCTAATTAGAATATATTTGTGGCGTAATTAGCTTCATGTACATAAAGCTGCACTTTCAACATCATGAAACTAGGTCGGATGGTGGTAGGAAATCATGCTTTAAATGTTCTTGTTAAGACTTACACTATGTTCATAAAATTTTTTTTAATATGTGAAAGGTTAGGTTAGGTAAGCAGGCTGCTGTTAAGTTCCATTTCACACTAGTCAAGTCTTATTGCTAAGCTTATCACTTTTTCTTCTTTGAACTTTCATCGCCGTTCACACAATGCAAGTCTTATTTTTCAGTTTTGTGTATGCATGTGTGCTTTTTTAACATTACGAATGAGAAAGCAAAACGTATTGACAGCAGTGATGCCAACTTTTTTGGCTCTGGAAGCACATCACAATTGAAAAAAAGCACTAAAAAGCGTAATTTTGAGGTCTAAAAGGCGTAAAAAGCACTAACGTGAAAAACGAGTGAAAATCAAAACGAGTGAAGTTTAATAATGTTAAATATTTTCTAACCTATTCTCTATTTCGGCACTAGTATCATCTTTAATGAAATATATCAGATGAAAAAGGCATGCCTTACACTGAAAAAGTATATACACCAAGTTTTTATTAAAGTAATTTTAAGAAATACACACATTTCTTAAATGCACTACTTAGTGCTTTTTCTCAGTTTGGCACTAACGCTCGAAATTTGGCGTTTTGAGTCTTCAAAAAGCACTAAAAATAGTGCCAAAACCACCAAGTTGTCTCGCTCTCTCTCTCTCCTACAAATTAATTAGCTTAACAACAAGACTTGCATAGTGTAAAATTAGAGTCCAGCTCACTTATATCCAATACAATGATTCTCTTATAATAACTGTTAGTTGAAGATAACATACTGAGAGAGGGTGATAGGGAAGGGGTAATGAAAAAGAAGACAGGTATTGAGGGAAGAGCTAGAGGAAAGCTTCTTTCTTTTACAACTCTGCTTTTTTGCAGTGTTGCAGCGCATCTGGTGTCAATGAGGCGTATTAAATTTTTGAAGCTGTGCTTATTGGCCATTTTATTAGTTATTTTACTTCGCCGATGAATCTCCTACGCAATACCGAAGAAAAAGGTCGTTCTGATGTTACATTAGGATTAGCATCCGCTGAAGCCGGTGTAGTTTTAGTGACCAGTGCCTTATGCCTGCATCACTAGAAAAGAAGCGCCACATAAAAAAAAATTCTAAAACTAAAATAGATCGCAAAAAAAAAAAAACAAAAAATTCACCAAAATTAAAAAAATTGCCAAATAAAACAAAATCGCCAAAATTAAAACAAACGCCAAAAACCGAAAAAAAACGCCCTTTGGTGAAGATTATATAATATTCGGCACAGCTGAATATAGCACTCTTACTTGTTTACTAATTACACTTATCTAATAAAATTAAGGGCTTAAATATACACACAATCTAAATTACTTACATTACTGGTTGCCAAGACGTCGTCTATCCCGGTGTTGTATATACACATCTCTTAAATCTGGCTGCGCTGATATTTATGCAACAATTATTTACAATAAACAACTGAACTTCACTTTATGATCAGCGTTGCCACAACCAAAATATTTTTGTAACCGAAATATGAAAAAAAGAAGTAACCAAAGGAGAAATAAGTAACCAAAATTTTTTATGTATTTAATATATGAGTACTTACTTATTTGTACTTCAGTTGAGAAAGATATTTGTGCCAGTAAGTAATAATCGCTTAAGTCCTCTTAATCAAAGGACTGTTTTTGGGACGTTTTCACACAAAACTATTAAAAGGCTCCAACGCAAGATTAAAATCTTGCACACGAGGTATTGTAACCACTCCAACTTTCATCGCTTATTCAACCCAAATATTGATTACCCGCTTTTTACGCCCATTTTCAAACAAAATTCGACGCTTAATTACCCGTCTTCGCTTCAATACCTTGCCCGTATAATTACCCCAAAAGTCATGACATATTTTATAAGGCAATTAGCCG
This sequence comes from Tachina lurida, assembly GCA_944452675.1. Lineage (NCBI taxonomy): Eukaryota > Metazoa > Arthropoda > Insecta > Diptera > Tachinidae > Tachina > Tachina lurida. Next base: position 37,809,605 of record OX101754.1, on the reverse strand, counting down.
GGGTTTACTGTATAATTATTATAAAATCATATAATATTAGCTATTACATTTAAATTTTTAATTCATTATTTCATAATTGTATTGAGCCTTATTTTCAATATTTATCGTAAGTGACATGTAATCGAAAATAGACTTTTTTATTTGAATTAAAATTGTATGGGCCTCTCCATAGTTAAGAACTATCAAAATGCCAAAAATTTGATAACTTTTAAGATGCGGGCTGTAAAATTTTATCGTAAGCGACAATTTACGCATGTAAAAAAATTTGAATACATATTATAAAAATAATCTTCTCATATTATAAAAATAATCAAAAATAAGGCTCGATGTCTTATAATTACCTATCAAATAATACACTACAGCAAAAGAAAGAACTTATTTCTAATAAAAATAAAATGTAATTTTATTAGATTCGTTATCCAAACACATGAATATATAGATAAAGTATTAAATAATACATATGCAATATCGAGTTGGTACTAAAATCCAGCTTTCTACATTTAGTTTTGATTAAACTTAGCTACGAAAATATCCTTTCAGAAGTATGAGTGGAAACTGTGTCTCAAAATATTTCAATATCCATACTTTTTATTTACAATTGGGAAAATCTGAGCAATTGGTAGTGGGATACAATTTATTCTGCTTTATCATTTACTAAATTTAGAAACCACATCCACATTTGTTTTTTAGCTACAAAACTCATTTAATTAAATTAATTTAATTTGCATCACAATATGCAAATTTAAATACCATATAAAAATGGTTAATTTTGTGTTAAAATGAATTAACCAAAATGGAAAAAAAGTACACAAGTACACATTGGAAAAAAGTAACCAATTTTGGTTATAAGTAACCAAAACGGCAACGCTGTTTATGATAGATAGACTGGACTGCCAGCAGATGCGTCGCCCTTTTTACACTTCGCACAAGGCTTCCAGAATGTGACAGCAGCGTCTGGAAAATCTCCGCAGCATCACCACTATTTGCTTTCGATCGTGTCATTAGTTCATCTGTTAACTATATATGTGCGTATGTATATCATTATCATCATCATCATCATCATTATATAAGCAATTAACAGTGGTCGTTTACTCGTTTATCTTTGTATTAATTTTTATTTTTGTCTGCACTGTCATGTACATATGTGTGTGTTTGTATGTGTATCTTCTTAACAAGCAGAAGCTGTTTCATTATTGTTGTTGCTATGATCTTTATGTTTATTTGTTTCTGCTTGTAACTATGTGTCTGCGCATGTGTATTTAGTTATTTAGCTAAACATTTCTGGCTAATTATTTTTGTTTACCAAATGTTTTATTTATAAAAACATTTATGTTAGCTCTGTTCGAATATTTTAACGTAACATTATGTATATGAGTGCTGCCAGATTCCGTATTCAATCAACTGTTTTTAAAATTTCAGTAAAAATTATTTTTTTTAAATAAATAATAAAATAATGATAAAATTTTAATAAAACTTTTTTAAAAAACTTAAACCTACTTGAAAAATAGGCGATTAAATATTATTCGAGGAAATTATATCCTGCTTAATGTTGAAGTAAATCCTTTCTGTTATATGTTATGTATGTATATTTTTTATAGCTATAGCTATGGCGCGATACAGTGGTTAGAAAATGATTTTCGTATCAAAATTAATCGACACTATTACAGTTATAAATTTATTTTTGTTTTGATTTCTTTGCGCTTAAAAGCAGCGTACGAAAATAAACGAAACAAATTGTTTGAATTTGTTTTGTTTCGTTCTTTGAAGTGAGTGAAAAAAACAAAACAAAAATAATGAGAAACATTGCTCAATTTGTTATTGTATTGTTTTTGCACTGATCACAAACCAGAGAACACAGCCGATCGATTGTAAGCCGGCTTACAGCCGCCACCGGCCACAAACAATATATTAATTTAATCGTGACCCGCTAGAAAAGATAATAATGGGAAATAAATGGAAACGTTTTGAAATATTTGCGGCGAATTTGACATCATCATATAATATAATTTTATTGCATTGTATTTAACACATTAAGTTTGTTTTATACTATGTTCACACTTATGTTTTTAAACATGTTTAATACATTTTTTTTTATTTGAGTGGAAGACTATTTCCTTTAGCTAATTAGGCCTAACGTGTTTCTATGACAATAAAAAAGCAATTTTTTATTTCATTCGTGAATGTTTTGATCACTTTTTCCAGGGATTCGTCTATTTATTCCATAAATCAAAAACATCAAAAATTATAAGTTTAACAATTTATAACAATATATAACAAAAGCATAATGTTTACTTACAAATAAAAATTATTAATTTATATAATTATAAGAAAACTTTTATATACATGCTTAAAACTTTTTAAACAAATTCCAAGTTACATATGTACATCCATATATATGTATGTACGTATGTATGTTATTTTAAATAAATAAAGCAAAACAAAAGTATCTAACACAAACGATTAAAAGTTTTTTCCAAACTGATCAGCTGTTTTCTATTATAATTTTGTTTAATACATGTTCACACTTATGTTTTTAAACATTTTTAAGACGAGTTTTCTAAGAACTAAACACACCCGTTCACATTATATTTGAGATGTTTAAGGTTGACGTTTTGCGAATAAATTATCAAAAACGCACTGAACATACTCCATTTACGTGTTTCTCGATGAGCTTAATTTCAAAACTTGTTATCTGAGATGCTTAACAAAACAAGTCAATGTATGGTAAAACATCAAAAAATTATTGTATTTAAGCTCTTAAAGTCGAATAGGACGTTAAACACATAAGTGTAAACATAGTATTATATATGTAGCTAAGTAGCAATTGCTATAACCGGGCGTTCGAAGACACCTCTCGTCTTTTTTTTAAATTATTATGTTATATGTATATTTGTAAATTTTATAAATATCATTTATATGACACATATTAAATTTAATAGAACAATAGTGAATTTTAACCTGGAAGTGCTAATGAAGTGCGTGGCTGCACAGAAAAACGAGTATTCCCTTCCCCCAACTAAAACAGTCTAGTTTAATTTTTTTTCTCTTTAAAAAATCACATTAATTATTAAAAATATTTCAATCAATAAGAATCGAAAATACTGAACTTAAGTCCGATTAAGAAATTATTCCTGATTATAATTTATGTGTTTCAGAAAAAGATTTTACGCACACGGATTAGTATGTTAAGTTAAAGTTTTTAAATTCGTTCGACATATTATCAAAATAATTGAATATTTTTTTAAATATTGTTTGTATTGTACTTAATCTCTTCAGCCTAAAAGTGCTATAATAACCTTTGACAATACGGTTTAATTCACTGAACACTGTGAACCGATTATCGCTTCTGAACACAACATGTACTTTTTCTAAGTGTCTGCTTATTTTATTTTTCTTCTTCTCTATGGATATAACGATGTATTGAATGTTGTAAAAAATGTCTTTACTTTTTTTTATAAATCTACCACATAAAACATTTAAAATCTTATTATAGTTAGTGTTTAAATACCTATAGAAAAACTAAAGCATGGAGAGAACCAAAAAAAAAAAAAACAACGATGTAATTATGGTTCCTTTGAAAAATATAGATTTCCAGAATGTTTTTCGACAAATTTATTAGAGCATATTGTAAGTGGGGAGTATGTACGTATGGATGTGCAAAAGCGTGCAAGTGTGTATGTGTGATATGCATGAATTATATCTTTTGAAAGTGTGTTTGGTTCAAAGCAATCGCCGGAGCAGAAGTATGTCCTCCACCACCACATTATCAATAACTTGTGTGTTACTACAAAAGCAAAGCCGACACAACATAAACTATTTTTAACATTTTGGAAGACCTGAATAAAAGGGAGGAAAGGCCAAAGTACCTACACACATACATTCATACATACATACATACATACCCTCATGCACACAGAGATGCTAACATATGCATTGACTTTGCATTAACGACCATAAAATTGAACACACATCGCTTATCAAGCTCTAAACAGTTTCCTATAAATATAGACTAACTGCCGCTGCTGTTACTGCTCCTCGACACGGACATACACATAACCCATGAATAAATTCCAGGGATCGCAAATAACGATTATTTTCCAAATTTAAAGTGAAAAAATCACAATAATAGAGAAGTTGTACGTGCACAAGGAATATACCAACATACTCCATGTTACATGGACTACCTACAGATGCAATGATTTTTATTTTTTTGATTTTTATTTATTCCTCACAAAATAACTCTTATTTTGTGACTTTTATTTATTCCTCAGAAAATAACAGTTATTTCTTGATTTTTATTTATCGCTCAAAAAATAAGAGTTATTTTGTGACTTTTATTTATTCCTCACAAAATAACAGTTAATTTTTGATTTTTATTTTTTTGCTCAAAAAAATTTTAACTTTTAAAATTAATAAATAATAAAAAAGTAAATTTAATTTAACATATAAGAGTTTTTTTTAAAGACTCTGGCGATAAAGTCAATTTTAAATCGGTGAATATTCATTTTAACGCAAAAATTACGCTTTCTACATTTTAAAAGTTAAGCAAAAAAAATAAAAATCAAACAGTAACTGTTATTTTGTGAGGAATAAATAAAAGTCACAAAATAAGAGTTATTTTGTGAGGGATAAATAAAAATCAAGAAATAATGATTAAAAAGTGATTTTTAAAATAAAAATTATAACCGTTACGGTCCCTGATAAATTCTGTAAAGCACAGTGACACAGAGCCAAACAAATCGGCTATTAAAGTGATGACGAAGCACATGAAATTAAATGGATCTTTTGTAGTTTGGATTAAAAAATAATAAAATTTTTACAGTAAATAAATTTATAATTGCTCAATTCACAACATATTGTATGAGTCGTATGTCGTTTGTGTCAAAAATTAACTAGTACAGAAGCTCGACCCTAGCACAAAAGAAACTAGAAACTAATGAAAATTCTGTTATGGAAAATGTTTGCGCAAAGGCGACAAGTCCGTGTTGAGGGTTTCCGGAATTTTTTCCTTATGAAAGTGTTCGATGTCTAGTTGTGGAATACATTTTCAACGGCGGCAAGCGAAAGCGGTATCGCTGTTTGCGGAGGGGGTTTCGGTTAGCTGCGATAGCTCACCTAGGGTAAATAGTGCGAAAAAGTGGCAACGCCGTATTGAAGAAGGGCACGACATATGCAAGTTAACGATGTCTAGTTGCCAAACAAACTTCGAACGCCGCCAAAAAGGTGGCTTTTGGAGCGGTTTTTGGGTTGGTACCGACAATTCTTTTAGGGAAGATGGTGCGAAACGGTATCAAGTCCGTGTTTTTTTTTTTTTTTTTTTTTTTTTTTTTTAAATAAATAGAAGTAACACTCAGGGAATTAATGCCTACTATTACTAGGTGTTACCTTCTTTAGGAAAGGAATAGTGATAGAGAAGACAGGTGGTGAAGGGAGAGATAGAGGAAAGCTTCATTCTTTTACAACTCTGCTTTTTTGCACGTTTTTGATAATGTAGAGTTGCTGCGCCATCTGGTGTCAAATGAGGCGTATTAAATTTTTGAAGCTGTGTTTTGTAGCCATTTTTATTAATTATTTTACTTCGCCGATGACTCTGCTACACAACGAAGGAGGGCGCTCTGATGTTAAATTAGGACTAATGTCTGCTGAAGTTGGTATAGTTCAGTGACCAGTGACTATGCCTTCATCACTTGAACTTTCCAACAACAACTGATACAAAGGGACACTAATGCACATCAGAAAAATGCGTGGTGTTGTTATTCAATGACTGTTGGATACAGGGATTGAACCCAGGACCTTCGGTTTTGTAGTCAACGTGCTAACTACTTCAGCCAACGCCACCTCCGTGTTTGAGGATTGCCGGAAATTTTTACACATGAAAGTAGACGATGTCTAGTTGCCGAATACATTTTGAACGGCAGCAAACCAAGGCGGCATCGGGGTTTGCGGAGTGGTTTTCGGTTGATACCGAAAATATCGCTAGGGAAAATGGTGCAAATAAGTGGCAACGCCGTGGTGGAGGGTAGCACGACGTTTTTTCATATGAAAGGTAATGATGTCCAGTTGCCAAAGAGACTTCGATGCTTTCAGAGCGGTTTTTGGTTTGTTACCGACAATTCTTTTAGGGAAGATGGTGCGAAACGGTAGCAAGTCAGTGTCGGAGGGTTGCCGGACTTTTTTACACATGAAAGTAAAGAACGGCAGCAAACCAAGGCGGCATTGGTGTTTGCGGAGTGTTTTTCAGCTGGTACCGCAAATACGGTGAGGCAAAATGGTGCGAAAAATTGTCTTGTTGCCGAATAAGTTTTGAACGGTGGCGGCATCAATGTTTGCTGTTTTTTTGTGATCAAACACATGTAATATAAATGGGTTTGGTAATGGGCTCGTGTCAATATTAAACTAGTGAATAGACTTGGGCCTAAGTAATACACTAGTTCATTTTGTACAAAAACCGATGATCAAATCCATTAAAATTACATGAGTTTGATCAAATGTTTGTCTCAAAAATTGACTATTGAACGAGTTCGACCTAAGTCTACTAATAAACGAGTTCGAGCCAAGTCTATTGCTAACAACGTTCGTACTAGACATGGTTCGAACTCTTTCAGTCTGTTATTTTAGATATACACCCTTGATCGAACTCATATAATTTACATGGATTTTGACACAAACCTATGATCAAACCCATGTAATTTAAATGAGTTCGTTCATCAGCTTGTGTCAAAAATTAACTATTGAACGAGTTCAACCCAAGTACGACTCCGACTATGGGTTGTCAGTTGTCCAAGCGTGAATTTACTTTTTTTGCATTTAAATTAATGGAAGCATTTAATTATTTATTTAAATGAATTATCATCAGAAATAATTTCTTATGTTTTCATTTGAAAATATTTATTAGTATATGATGACCCAAGTTTCGATAAAGCTGTAGAGACTTCTAAGTCCCGGTCCAGACTTGCAATTTTTGTTGCTAAAATTCTTGAATGTGTGCTGCAGTGGTGAAATAAATATATATCTACATTTTGTATTCTTCTCTCGCTCTCTTTAGCAACAAAAATTGCAATTCTGAACTGGGACTTTGCAAGCTCCTGAGGTTTGTACATATGTCTCTTTAACGCTGCCATGTGAGAGTTTAATTGGTCGTAATTCCTATTGATATATTCATGATATACTTGAAAAGACAGGTACTTTATCCTGATTTCTTTGGTTTTTTACTGGGACCAGTACTCAACAGATAACCGCTGCTCATGCAATGTGTTTTGCTAGATGACATTAGGTGGGCTTTAGTTAAGAGCGTTATGCAGAACTTTTATATTTAGCACATCAGCTGTCCTAGGTATTGATGTGTGCATCAATTATTTCTTCTTTTAAATTTTACTTTAAATTTTTATTTATATCAAAATATTTCAGTAAACAGCGTTTGATCGGTTGCTTGGTTGATTATGCAAAAATACGTATGAAATTGCATCATTGAATCAAACTTCTTATCTGGGTACTGCCATTGTGACGGGTGTGACCATCTACTCACATTTTTAGTTACAATACAAAAATATAAAATTCATATTTAAAAAACAGGTATGACATTACAAATCTCAGATTTTACGTAATTCTTAGGATTATTTTCTGTAAAATTTTGGTGTAGTAACTTGTCAGATATCTTTTCTGATTGTATTTAATAAATGTGCCGGGTGTGACCTAGTATGCAAACTCAAAAATAATTATTTTTTTAATGTCACTAGCCGGAATTTTTATTTTTGTGCTTATTAATGGACCTCTTTCAAGAGCTGCAATTATTTTTGATGCACGACAAGGAACGTTACGTTGAACTTTAATGAGGTACCTTTTTTATTGAATGCTGTGATTTAAAACTCTTAATTACAAATCTATACAAAACGCCTACAATTTGACTTACATTCTTTTTCCGCTGTCTTCGCTTTCATTTTATTTTTCGATAATTTCTTGCTATTTCTCCCAATGATTTTTTTATCATATCTTCTTAGCATTTATACTTTACTGTTTGTTTCACTCTCTCTAAAGCTTAAGGCAGTTTATATATTTCCTTATATTCTGTAAGTTTCTTTCTTTGTTCCTGTTAATATTTTTCATATCCATTGAAATGGAGTTTCACAAATTTTTATTATTTTATTTGATTGCTGGAAATTTTAAAGTATTTATTATATAGAGTAACAATAACAACCCTTCTCATCTGCTTCCCTACGGGCTCCAATCTAGGTATTTCTTAGCAATATCATGGTCTGGTTTACGGAGGGTGTGACCTATCCAACTCCATTTCCGTTTACTTAATTCCATTCTAATAGGCTGCTGATTTGCCTCGACCCAGAGCTGGTTGTTGGATATTGTTGCAGACGAGAAAATCCGTAAGTTTTTACGGATTGAGAAATACCTGAAGGCATTGTATATCACGTGGTGCCATATTCCAAGTTTGCATCCATATAACAGAGTGGATTTTATATTATAATTAAATAATTTGATTTTGGTTTGTTTCGAAACATTGGAAGATTTCCAAACCGGGTTTAACTGTGCAAATGCACTCCGCGCCCTATTTATGCGATTAGATATATCTGCTGCTGAGCCACCAGTTGTGTCAATTGTGCTACCTAGGTAGCAGAAGGACTTAACATCTTAAACCTCTTGATCACATACGAAGAAGTGGCGATCTGTGTTACTATTGATGCGGAGCGATTTTGTTTTGGGTATGTTTATCTTCAGCCCAACCAATCTTGCGATGTCACTGATGCTAAGTAGACATGTCATCGGCATAGTCTAGGTCCGCCAACCGTCCTTGTAAGCCCCACCTAATTCCTCTATTATGATGGCTTGTTACCTTCTGCATCACAGCATTGAGGACGCAGTTTTCACCGTTATCCTGTTGCTCAGTTGTTTTTCATGCAATACACGACAGGTGGCATTTTTGTACAGCGCTTTGATTAACCGTATCAGTTTTTCGGGTACACACTTGCATACCAGCGAGTTCCATATAGCGTTATGGTTTAGTGTGTCAAATGCCTTCTGAAAGTCTATAAAAATTAGGTATAATGGTGATCTCCATTCCACTGATTGCTCAACGATAATCCTTAGACTATTTACTTGGTCAACGCAAGATTTTCCGGAGCGAAAGCCAGCTGAGTGATGGGGAAATTTTTGTCGAGAGTCTTTTGTTAACAATATGTGCATAAGGTGTACATACAAAGTCAAAACTTCAACAAGAAGGTTTTTCTGGATAAGCGTTTTTATTTAATATGAGAAAGGGAATGGAAGAAAACGTAAAATTAAGGCAAAATATACAAAGAGGGAAATCTTATTGCAAAGCGTTTCCAAATTTATGAGGTGCCACTAAATAAAAATCAGCTTATCTCGACTTAAGCACGTTTTCCTTTTTGCCACAGAAATACTACAGAAACTGCAGACACAGTTTCTAACCTTGTTGAAGGTTAAGAAATACATAACTGTCAAAGCAAATGATTCCAATACAAACTATTACTTCAAAAATTCAGTGTTGTGTGTTTAAATCGCATAATCCGATTAAAATTTGCCAATAAGCTTGCAAAATAGATTAACTCTAACCCACTGTACCCCGGTAATGTAGAGAAAGCACAAAACAGTCATAAAGTAAAGCAAAACAAAAAAAAAAAAATAAATGTTACTACGAACATAAACTAAACGAGAAACAAGAGCAAAAAAGAAACTACTGGAGAAATAAGAAAACCTATAAATTAAGTTATGAACGCGCGATAACCTTATTGATCCTTTTGGTTAAGGAAAGGAAATCCAGCAACATGAACGCACACCAGCCTACGTACGTAGAATGAAATAGTTACGATGGCAGGTTTGAAAAGTGTATTTTTCGTCTTGCGGAAGGTATGCAGATTTCTTTGTTGGATAAATAATGATATATAAATGTATAATAGTTTTTTCAGGCTTGTGTAGGGTGAGTTTTTTAAGAGCTTTCGGATTTTATATAAAAAAAAAAACTATAATGTTGAGAGAAATGTATTAAATCTTTATTTGATTCGGTTTAGAGATGATTTCTTGTAAATGTTGACCGCGGTTAACTCTGAAATGGTTCATACGCCAGATCCAATTTTGGCATACTCTCTACAACATATCGTCCGGTATCTCACGAATAAATTCTTTAGTATTGTCTTCCAGTTAGTCAAGCTTTACGGGCTTGTCCCTTAACCTTAACATAGCTCCAATAAAATAGTCTTAAGGCGTTAAATCGCACGATCTAGGCGGCCAATTCACCTGCCCCAAACTCTTAACCAAACTCGCTTCTCAATTGGGCCATTGATTCGAGTGGTGTATGTCATATGGCACCGTCTTGCTGAAACCAAATGTGAGCAAAGTCCAGCTCTTCCAGTTTGGAACAGAGGCCGAATAATCTATGGTCATCAACAACACTGCCGAATACACCTGCGATATTTTCCTCTGTCCGCACTCTACGTATGCGTGTTGGTGGTTTAATGTTCAATAATGTAATTTTATTGCGAAATTTCGTCACAAGATTCCGAAAGCCGCCTCAAAAGGTCGTCCACACTGCACGATGCACTTTCTTAACCGAGCATAATTTTTGATAATAAAATTTTATAATCTGCAAGAGTTGTTCTCTTGTGAGTCGATTCACGGTTAAATTGTAGACCAAACTGATCATGCTTTACAGTAACATGAAGCACGAAAACAGCTGAGTTGCCAAAAACAGTGTTGCCAAAAAGAAAGTTGCTGGAAAAATCACCCTTTACCGTTAATGAAACCTCGTTAAGTTGTTGTGAAAGAAACTGATCATGCTGTGTAATATGATTTTAAGAATCATTTTTGACAACTTCCTTCAACCAAATTGATTCTTCGCTACTGGTATTGACAAATTAAATAAGATTCGTACAACTAATTTTATAACAAAAAAGGCACACTATGAATTCATTCTTAGTAGAGATAAAACATAATATTTTGTTTGCATCAATAAAAAATAACACCGATGAACTGAACTCTTCTATAGAGATGCAATTAAAGGAATTTTCAGTCAAACCTCGTTCTAATAATACAGATTACTGCTGCTTTACAGCTCTTGTGTGATTTTCTTTTTATTGCTTTTGTTATTTTGTGGTCGTTTTTGCACTAGAACGTTGTTTTTTTTTTACATTTTAAACGTGTATTCCATGTCTTTACATCATTTTCTGGAACTAAATTACAATGTGCTTTGCTTCTGGTTGTAGTGTATCAGTGATGAGTGGCTCTGTTGGTTGATTTTCTTTTTTGCAGAACACTAAATACAGCAAACCATTGGTATTTCCAACTATATATTTTTTTCAGCAAAGTGAAAATCAATATGTATTTAGTATTGAAAATAAACTTTTGCTGGTACTTAAAATTTTTAGAGTATACATACTTTTTTCTTTATGTTTTTTCAAAAACTAAAATTTAATGTATTTTGAAGAACTAATTGTAATTATTTCTGAAAAACACCAATTATCAACTTGGCAGCACTCGGTCGAAAAAATATTGTGTGGCAGCACTTTGATCTTTCGAAAGCAATATACATATATCGTAGGGTGGTTAATGGTTTGCCACAATAATGATGTATTCTTAATATTCTGTGCGGCAAACCAGTAACCCCCCAACGATATGTTGTTCTTTTTTAATTTTTTTTCGTTTACATACTATATTACTACTTTGCAAAGTCTTTAATATAGAAGAGAGAGAGAGAGAGAGAGCGAGAGACAGAGACAGAGACAGAAGGCAATTAGAGCTATTTTCCTTTCTCACATTTCAATTTAAAACTTTGTAAAGTAAACTTTGCGTTTGGAGAAGACGTCTCTAACTACAATTATGGAATTAATTATAAAATTTTTTTTAAAGCTATGCTCTTTATCTCAGACATAGGAGCTATGACGTGATTCTCGTAACAAATATAATCGACACTATTACAATTATAAGTTTATTTTGGTTGTGATTTCTTTGTTTGCATTTTTTAGTTTTCGTTTTCTTTATTTTTGTCTGTTCGTAGTTTTATTTTTGTCTGTTCGTAAAGAAGCTGTCGGATGACTTACTAATAAAAACTAGAATAAAAACAGAAGTGCTAAGTCTGTTTACATATCGAGCCTTATTTTCGATTTTATCGTAAGCGATAAAAATTTAATTTTTCAGGAGAAGGTTTTTTAAAAATTAGTTTTTGTACGTAAATTGTCACTTACGATAAAACTGTATAGCCTGTATCTTAAAAGTCCAAATGTCCACAATTTATTTTGTTGTATAAATAATAAATCCAAAATTTTTTTCGTTTGAAGTCTACTGACGAGTTCCATAAGCGGGAACGAAATGCATATAGGCAATGCTTAACAATAAAAATAAGAATAATGTTCATAATAATAAAATAAATAAATTCGATGAATATTAAATAAATAGTTTTAGAAATACAAAAAATTTTATTGCAGTATTATTAAACACATGAATTTTTTTATATATAGCTAAGCAGCATAGCTCTAACTGGGTGTCCTAAAGAAATTTTTGAGCTTGGCTAGCCTTGATTTAATGTACATAAAATTTTATTAAATCATTAACGAGTTAAAGAAATATCAAGGAAATGTTTAGTACATAGTTTGGAGAATTTTTATTATAATTAAACTTTCAACTTTTCAATAGCAAGGGCTAGAAAAAGTTTAATCTGGCATATGGGCAGAGATGACAGCCAACGTTGCTATAAACATAAATAAAAACAAAAATTTTGTTTTAAAATGAAACAAACCTCTGATCAAAACCATTTAAATTACATGAATTTGATCATAGGTCTGTGGCAGAAACGACCGACTGAATGAGTTCGATCTAAGTCTACTCTTCTGCGAACCGTCAATCAATCACTTAAGTGACCTGCTTCTGTTAGTCTTTTATGAAGCAAATCTGGAGAAATAATAATTGGACATTGGAAAGAACTCTTACTGTCTTATGGAAGTTTCATTCATTCTATTATTGAAAACTTCTTATATATTATTTTATTTATGCTTTATTAAAAAAAGTATCTACTAAATGCCCCTTTCTCTTTCTCTTTTTCGTATTCTTATTTCTCTTCGCGAGTCGTTTAATCTTGTTCAAGCCATCCATATACTTATGCACATATTTGGAGTTTTTCGTAAAAAATTTACTCTGTTATGCAATAAATTTTGTGTCCCCAATAACTTTGCTATTTACCAGTTTCACTATGGAAGTATTTATTACATGCGATACATTATGTAACCGTCAAGTACACAAATCACATAAAAATCTATGCGTGTATCAATAAATATTCGCAAATGGATAATTTTACTTCAAAAAGGGTTCCTTTAGATTGGTTAAAGTGGGTAAAATGTTGCAAGCAAATTAAAAAGAAGAAAGAAAAAAATAAGATGAAATCAGTATATACATACATATGTATGCATGTACATATGTATATGTATACAGAGACATTAAAAAGTGCATACATTCACACCCTGCAGGAAATGCGAATAGTGAAAATGTAGTGATTTACTAGTGACATTGTCAATAGTACTACTGACCAGGTGTACCCCAGCCAATGTAATCATCTATTGACATTTAACATTAGCTTGTCATTGAAAATCCACCACTAGACTGTAGCAATACTGACTAAGTAGTTCTTTTGGGCCCACGTAGAGACATTGGCACCAAAGATTCACTAGTAAAATTTAGGGGCTCTAGTCCACAATGTCGATATTTCCCCGCTCGATGTCAATAGTAAAATTGTAATGATTTACTAGTGACATTGCCAATAGTATAACTGAATAGGTGTACCGCAGCCAATGTAATCGCCTATTGACATATAACATATGGTTGTCATCAGGGTGACCGATGACATTTTTCAAAAAGTGGCACCAAAAGGGGATTTATCAAAAAATAGGTGCAAAATTAAAAAAAAGGCAAAACTACATTAATCTTTTAATTTTTAATGTATTTTTATATATTGCCGGAAGTTTTTAACATTATTGCATATCATAATAAAAAAGAAAACAAACTATTGACGCGTTCGTTGACAATGTCACCAGAAATACACTAGAACTGTTGTCTCTAACGTATCTCTACTCGTGCATAAAAGGAAAGTTGTCGACATTTCAACTAGTGCAATTGTCGCTAGAGAAAAGAATGTTAACATAGAGACATATGGTTCTAGGCTGACTGGAGGGCAGTTACACACTGACACCTTGAAAAGAATACCCCCTCTATTTATAGTATTGTTTGTGTACGTACACAGTGAAGGTCATAAAAATAGAACTGTTATGATATACTTTTTAATTGAATTTATGACGGCTTTATATTAAATGAAGCAGCAATATTTATAAACTTTTGTATTGAATTCATCTCATACGGCTTTCATGAATAACAATATATGTTATTTTTATAACTATTTTCCAGGTCAATTCTATTTCTACATGCAACTGTGGACTGCGTATGCACTTTCAGGAACGTTCTTTGCTTAACTATCAAGTAAGTAATATTTACATAAGAACTTTTCATAAAATTCTTAGCTGATATTTTTGTAAGAATGCATGGTAAACTCTAGGGTTTGCCAAAGACCGTGGAAATTGAAAAACCGTGGTTTCCAGTTTTAAACTATTAAAACCGGTCGGTTTTGGTTCGGTTTCGGTTGTAAAAGTATGCATGTATATAAACGGGTGTGTATGCTGCAAAGATAATTGATGATTTAAAAATAATCACCCTTATCGTGAATAACAAGTGGAATTTTTGTTCAAGTGAAATTTTCATTCCCTTCGAAGAGAAAAATACTATCGTGAATCTCCTGTGAAATTTTTTCCCTGCTATCAGTTCACGTGAATGTAAAAAGAAAAGAAGATTTGTAAAGCTTAAAAATTAAGGGAAAATCGGTTAAATTTTAGGTTCTTAATGAAATTTTTTTACTTAAAATTTTTGTTTTTCAATATTCTAGGTGCAGTGAAAAAAAAAAATTCATACTCTGTGAAAACATGTGTTGCAGGGAATTATTGTTAACAATCGTAAGCTTTACTTACTAATCTTGTCTTAAATATAAATATTTATTCGAAGAAAAATATCGAAATTATTCGATGTAATAATTCAGTTCGCCTGCAAGAATAAAGTGAACAAAACCAAGGGAAAAGTGAAATAACAAAAATTAAAAATTTTAAAAACCCCCGAATATATCTAGAAAAGATGTGATATATTCTAAACGGCTGGACCGCGTTTCATAGCTAAGAACCTTCTCGATCAAGCCACCTTTCAAACAGTAAAATCTAAATGAAAATCGTTCCAGCCGTTTGGTCTGTACGTGGACTCGTACAAATACCCAGATAACACTCTCTTTTTTTGGTCGGGGGCTAAAAATTCAGTTAAAAATTTTCATGATAAAGGGAAAAGGAAAACATTTCTGAGTAAAATTTTTCGAGGGTAAAAATGTTCACTATCGGCGTGATCAAGTTTCTTCTGTTTTATTCAATTCAGTTACTTTAATTAGAAAAGGAACATTTGGTAATGATATATTCTAAACGGTTGGACCGATTTTCTTTAAACATAGTTAAAAACCTTCTCGATCAAGTCACCTTTCAGACAGAAAAAACTAAAACAAAATCGGTGCAGCCGTTTGGGCTGTACGTGGACACGGGCAGACACACAGACACACACTCCAAACTTATAACACCCCTTTTTTTGGTCGGGGGTTAAAAAGCTTAAGAATAAAAAATGTATATTTAATTAGCAGCGCCACAAAGTACTCTTTCGCTTTCAGTTGAAGGGGGCTTCAACGGGCGTTATGAAATAACACATGTAAAAAATACAATCAAATTGGTAACCTTTTATTTATTTAATCGGTTAAAACTAAAATAAATCAGAGTTGTATTTTACAATTGGCGTCACTTTGCAACAGTACACGGGTCTGCTTCTCATGTGTTATTTTAAATCGTTTATTTCCCTCCTTGCACTGATAGATCTGTAAATGTTGCCCGGATGTGTGAAAGTGGGTTTGTGTGCGTATGCCTTTGTAAGTACCCTCTAGTCAGCCTAGAATAATATGTCTCTATGTCAACACTCTTTTCTCTAGCTAAATATAATTGCACTAGTTGAAATGTCGACAATTTTCCTTTTATGCGCGAGTAGAGATACGTTAGAGACAACAGTTCTAGTGTATTTCTGGTGACATTGTCAATGAACGCGTCAATAGTTTGTTTTTCATTTTTATTATGATATGTTATAATGTTAAAAATTTACGTACCAACCCTTATAAAATTTTAGAAGTGGGTCACTAAAATGTACTAGTCTCCATATGGGTGTTAAAAGAATACCGGTAGATTACGACAACCGTATGTTATATGCCCATAGACAAATACATTGACTGGGGTACACCTGGTCAGTAGTACTATTGACAATGTCACTAGTAAATCACTACAATTTTACTATTGACAATGAGCGAGGAAATATTGATACTGTTGACTGGATGCCCTAAAATTTACTAGGGAATCTTTGGAGCCAATGTCTCCATGTGGTCCCGAAAAAACTACTTGGTCAGTAGTGCCACTGTCTAGTGGTCGATTTTCAATGACAAGCTAATGTTAAATGAAAATAGGCGATTATATTGGCTAGGGTACACCTGGTCAGTAGTAGTACTTACAATGTCACTAGTAAATCAGTACAATTTCACTATTCGCATTTCCTGCAGGGTATGTAAGAATTTGTATAGGCATGTGGTGTGTGCATTCGTGCTATTTTATTTGGTAAACGTGCTCGGAATTATAGTTGAATACTGTTGGAGTGCAAAATATTGCCACTTAAAGGCAAACAAACGAGGCTTCAGACCGAAAACAAAGTGAAAAAAATAAATAAAAAAACAGAAAAACAAAAATAGGAAAAAGAAGGACGAACTTCAGAACCCTTAAGTTAAATACGGCTATTTGCAAAGGAGTTTAAATGGCATATCTGTGTTTGTATAATGTGTATGTTTGCAAGTATGACCCAAAGTTTCTATGCACGTGTGAGTATCTGTGTGTGTGCTTGCAAACACCCAGCGGGATGTAGACTTTCTCTTTTACACGCGTTGTCATTGCAGGATAGCTTTTCCGCTCTCGCTTCTTTCGCCAGCGATTTTACTTTTACTTTGGTGAAAAGTGCTCGCTTTTGAAATAATGGAGTAAATATTTAAAGAGAGGAGGTAAGTAAGGGGTAATTTGCAGCACTGGACATAAAACATGTAAGAGATGTCATGGTAGGGTGGGTAATAGAGCCTGGCATAACATCATTCAGGTCCTCTTGCTAAAATGACGGGTTATTAAGGAGAGACAATGGAAAAGGTGTTTGCTTCGTTCGGGCCTCATACTTTTTTGTTTAAATTTTATGTCTAAATGCTGGTATGATATTTTTTTGTTAATGTCGTAGGCAGCAGTAACCACCAGTTTGGTTGGCAAGAACTCCACCCAAGCCGGCGAGCCCTAGCCGGTGCATACGCCAGCATACCAGCGCTACCAACAATCTGGCCACTCAAACATAATGCATTTTCTTCTTTTTATCAAACAGCTGCTCGCTTTACATTACACCTAACGACATTCTCATATATGGGAATGTGGAATGTGTATTCTTTTGCAGTGATAGGAATAGTAATTGAATTAAAAAAAATCCTAAGCAGGTCTGAAGTAAGAACATCTTCTGAGTTTTCCTGCTGGTTATGTATGTATGTATTTAAGCAAGCCTTTAATAAGGTATGAAGTAAGAAGGTTTTGTGAGTTTTCCCGCTGGGTATGTGTGTATTTAAAATGGGCGGCATTGGCTGGTACGCCAACTGGCTGAATGTTAAGCCATGTGTATCTATCTATGAATGCTTGAACAACAAAAAAATGTCACATGAACTTGTAATTTTAAAATTCTATTTTCTAACCGTATTTCCTTATGTCCTTCGTATGCATGAAAGCGTACGGGCAAAACTTTTTAAATTTAAAACATTTTCAAAACATTTCTCGAAAGTTAGTTGAAATATGATACGTTTTTATTGCAAGCTTTTCCAGCTTTTGCCATTCATTCGCTTGTGTGGGAATACGGTTTTGTCAAATTGATAATTTACTTTGCACATGCAAAGGTTTAAAACTTGTGCCTGTCAGTGTTGTTGGCCTTTTTTTCTCAAAGAAACCTTTAGAATATTTAATAAATAAGTATTAACAATTTTTTATAAAATTTCTATTTTGTTGCTATTGTTTTTACATTTTCGTTTCCTGAAAATTGCCCCTCAAATATTTACTTTGGATGTTGTCAGCTTAAAATAATTTAAGTAGACTTTCTATATTTCAGATACTTATAAATATAATAAAGAAGCACACAAATTGAAGTATTAATAGAAAGAAGAAAATTTCTTGTTAAGTGTGCAAAGTAATAAAGTATGAAATATACTTTTGACAGCCTATCAGGCGCGGATTCAGGGGAGGTGAAAAAGGATATTTGTGTATTCATTATTAATGGTATTTCTTTTTTTTTTATTCACGAAAGGAAATGCGTTATAAACATATAAGAATATGTAAGCACATTTATCAGCTAATAAATTATGTGAGAACTATCTCAACTTTAAACAAAGTTTGGTTATACGAAAAAGAAAAACATTCAATTGTCTAACACATCATTTAACTTAAGCATAAGGTTTACAAGATTTCCTATGCTGAGAAGTAATTGTAAAACTTAGGAAGATTTTTCTTTTTCTTTTGAATTTAGCTTGGAACTTAGAGGTGTCTTTAAGGACCTATATTAGTTATTTATAAAAAATATTTTTGTAGATTATTGCAAATTTTGTTCGTTATAGTCGAAGTTCAAAGAATGCTAGGAAACATTAACAAAAAATGCATTTAATCTAAAAAGAAAACATTCACAAAACCAAAGAGAGTAATTAAAAATTTACATTTAAATATTCATTTTTGAGATATGCCAGCAGCTGTTTCATAAAACAATATACAATAACTAGCGATATATTTTTTTACGTTATAAGTTTAGAAATGTCGATATAGTTATTTTTAATAAAGAGAAGTAATACTCGTACTCAGGCTAAGAAGACTTGAAAAAAAGTTCATTGTAATTAAAAATTAGTTGTAGTCCAATTTGTTTCAAATATTAACCCAATTGAGACCAGAAAAGTTGTTCCTCATACGCGATTTAACAGTGTTCATTATAGCCGAGTTCTACTGTATATATTTATTAATGAATTGGAATGGTATTATAAATGTGTTTCTTATAGCTGTAACCGAATTTAAATTAAATGTATTTTTTAGGTACATATGTACCAGAGAATGACAAAACTATTGTTTTAAGTACTCTTTGAGTATTTGCCGGCAAACAACTATGAATACGTACACCCAAAAAGAAAAAGTACGCTCATATGCAAATGCACGCATTCATTTTAAACCGAATACGTATAACTGTAAACATCCACTAACTATGTTTATGCACATTTTTATACCCTTTAGGAAAGACGAATAAGAGATGTCCGTCTGTCCGTCCATCCGTCCGCCTGTCTGGTGTACGTGAAATCAGTTTTCCGAAACTACCAGAAAAGCTAGAGACTTCGGTCTTGGACTGGTTTATTAGATATGGTCCAAAACAGATTGGTATTGAAAATCAGCGAACTCGAGCATACGGGTTCAAACTGGAAAACTTAAAAGTAACTAGATAACAAATTTATTTATTTTTTATTTTGTTAAATAAACTTATTTTATGTTTCAGTACGAATAAATTTTGTATTAAAAATATAAAAAAAATAAAAAAGGTGTTTCCAGGGTAGGGAACTTTAACTTTTTTGTTATATAAAAATAACCTACTAAAAGTAATTTTTCCTTTTTATCTATAAATTTAAAATATCTTACAAAATAAAACGATTGGTTTGATTCCAGGGTTGGAAAACTTACACTTTTTGTGATATATAAAATCAACTCGTTCTAATAATTTTTTTTATATATTAATTTATATATATATATATATATATATATATATATATATATATATATATATTTTATGTTTCGGAAAGAAAGCTTGGGCATAGAAAATTAGAAAAATAAAAACCACAGCTCCACAGCTGGAAAATTTTAAAGTAACTAAATAAAACTAGTATTTCCTTAATTCTTTTTTTCTTTGTTCACTTAACATATTTTATATATATTTTATAAAAAAACATATTGGTACAAGGAACCAAAAAAATCTAAAGGGATGATTGCAGGGTTGGGATAAGTACACTTTTTTTGATATATAAAACTAATTAAATAAATCTAGTTATTTCTTTGGTAATTAAATATATTCTATATTTTAGAAAGGAATAACTTAGTACTCGTATTAAAACCAGAAAAATTTAAATTATGGTTCCACGGTGGGAAATTGAAAAAATAAATTCGGTAAAAAATAACCAAAAATAATTTTTTTTTTGGTTTTAGGTTTCACATTTAGGAAGATATTTACTCAAGTAAATTCTTTAATCGAAAAAAAACCAAACCAAGGTCACTTACTAAAAATTGCACAAAAAATTATAAATTTTATTACAAAACTAATATGCATATATGTATGTACTTATGTAGGTATCTGTATACCACATATACATACGTTGGTAAAGGGTATATAAGATTCGGCACAGCCACTCTTATTTGTCTTAAACTACGCACCACAAACAACTATGACTAGGATTTATAGACTGTATGTAGAGTCTAACTACTAATCTTAACACGCATACATACACATACATAAAGCATGTTTTGAAACAGCCAAAATACAAAATATCCCGAGTATAATGCGTATATTATTTAGACCGATTAAATATCCATAGTCTGAGTATAAGCATACTCACACTATAAGTACGACAGAAAGTCAATGCGGTTGATACGCATGTCCCTTTTTATTTTTAGTTGCAGCATATTAAAGTTATTGGCATAAACGAAGTAGAATCGGCTGTAGTCATAGCGGCTTAAGGAAAATATGTGAGCTCACGAATTACTTGCGCTACAATTATAATTATACGCAGTTACTTACATTAAGACTATTTACTTAACTATGTGCTATTTTCGTAGAGTACTCATTGTCATTCCCTGCTACGTACATCAGAAAATTAATTTCAACGTCGAATAAATGATTCTAGAAAATTAATTGCGAAGTGTTTTTCTAGAGAATTTATCTGTCGCAAAAAAGCCATAGAATCCTTCTTTCTGCTAATGTTTACAACTTCTTAATATGACATTTTTGTAACAATATACATATTTCTATCTCGCGCTATTAACTCTTACAAAAACCAAATATTTTCGTTTAATCTTTTATACAATCTTATCATTTGATTGTTTGCCAAACGTATTCGTAGCTTTTATTTAAATCTTTAAGCATGTGGTTAAAAAAAAGTGTTTGCTATTCTAATATTTTTCCATTACATGTTTTGTTTTAATTTTGTTTGTTTTGCTTGTTATTATTATTATTATTATTTTTTGTCTTATTTTGTTCTCCACGTTTTTATATTGCCTTGTGTTGTTAATAAAATATATTTGTTTTTTTTAAGATATTTGTTTATGTTACATTTTATTGTTCTAGTTGTTAAGTATTCTCGTAAATATGAATATGGTAGGAATAAGTAACCCAGTAAACAAAAAAGTTTGGTGATTGTTTTTAGGTGAAAATCTAATTAACTTTTTAATTGATATTACAAATAATTTAATTGATATTACAAAATTACTAAAATTAATTTTTTTGTGTGTAATCATTCGGGTATTCAATCGATTAACCGGTTAATTACTACCCGATTAACTTATCGGTTAATTTAAAATTGGCTTTTTTCGATTAACGGTCAAAACCGGTTAATTTCAGTTGATTAACTTATTAACCGGCGTAACAAATTTTTTTCATATTTTGTAATATTACAACTTATTTTTATTTGTGAATTATTCGTTTCCTCTCATTTACAAAAGGTGAGAGTTTAGAAATTATTTTTCATACAAACAAAGAAATTTTTTCAGTGATCCTAACAGTAAAACTTTAAAATCCTTGGACATGGCTATTAAAGTGTTTAGTAAGGACTAGAGGGAATTATGAAGTTTTTGTTTAATAATTTTATAAAAGCCAATAGTACTGGTGTCAAGCATTTAATTAAGGATCCGATTTAATGAGAGACGAGTTCAATTATCTTACACCTGCAGTTTGAAATATTTCCTTCTAGCAAAACGAAAACTAAGAAATTTTGAAATGAACTTGTTTGCAGTGTATTCGTCGCTGAGCTCTGCCAGTATGAGTCAGATGATGGCCGGCCAATAGAAGGAACTATTAGTTTTGTTAAGAATTTGAAAAAAAAAAAAAAATAAAACAGGATTCTAGTGGCATAATGAATGATTTTATATGTTTTGAGAAATCCAGCAAAATTACTAAGAAACTTAGATATTCTGTGTCGAGGATTGCTTTCGATTTCCTCCACATCTACGATAAGTATAAGAATTTTACCAAGTCAGGTTTGCCAAAACTGAAGAGGAGAATCGCTTAAATCCTAAACGTTTGACCCAAATGATTTTTCTGATAGATTATGTTAGAAGATCTATTTGACCTATTAAGGTAACTAATATAACGACCTCACAAAATAAACTTGTTAATTTTTAATGAATATACATACATTTATGAATTTTTTGCTCGATTTAGTTTAGGAATTATTATTGTGTGTGATTAACCGACTACAGTAAAACCCCTATTAAATAATACCCTAGATCGTTGTGAGAGGGCTGTGCGTAATTCAATTGCAATATTCAAGGCTTATAGTACTGTTGCTGACAGCAGACCAAATATATAAATTATAAAACTCAACGGACGCCACAATTTTTTTTCCAAGAGAACTAAACGCAGTAACTTGCTAATATTGATGGATCTTTAATTCAAAAGAAATTAAACAATAACAGAGGCTTATTTACTGCTGCAAAAAATAATAAATATTGATTTTATGCGACGGATGCGACATTAACGTTTAAGTGAAGCAAACTCAAAAAACGTCCCTTATTAGAAATTCGTTCTCCTTCTTTTGTGCTAATGCGTAAAATTATTGTTAGTAGAAAATTTGTAAATTACAAAAAGAAAAATTAATACCTATTACTTTAAATAATCGCTAAACAAAAGGCTCAACAAAAAAAAATTGTTTATTTAAAGTATCATATTTCGGTCAAAAAATTTCAAAAATTAAAAAAGCTTTATTATTAAAAACAAAACAAACATTTTTTTTTATTTTTTTGGTTGACCTGGAATTACCCATATGTGTACATATTAAATTAGTGTCATTAATTTATTTATATCAAATTACTAAGCTGTTTTTATTTAAAGCAAAAAATACAGCAAATACTGAGTAACTCTATTATAAAAATTTTAACTTCTCTTTTATGAGCAGAAAAATAACTTGCTTAAAAAGTACTTTTGAAAATCTTTAACCGCAGACTCAACTCCACTGTTGGCATATCTTTCACCTCCGATTAAATTTTAAAGTTTAAAAATACAATATAGTCCGAGAGAGCTAAATCTGGTGAACTTTAATTCTTGGATTCAGTAGCTTTTATTACGATAATCGTAGCGCTATAATGAGTTTAACGACAACTTAATGAGTTTGCTATCCAGTAAAATATTTTAACGATATTCCCTGTCGCTTCAAGTAAACTAAAGTAAAACTACAAGATCAAATTCATTTAGATTCTTATTCCTCTTTGTGCTTTTCGTTTAATTTTGAAATTGGTGAGAAAAACTCAAATAACAGAATCACATTATTACAGAAAACGATGAAGCAACACTTTCTTTTCCGCCAATTGCGGTAGTTTTGTTTTACTTAATTTCATTATTTAAACGATGCAATAACCCAGCATTTTTGGTGGAAGCTGTTCCTCACTATTACCAACTTAATGATTTTAACAAGGCGTGAGACTAAAATAATTGATTCTTGAGAAGTACTTACTTTTTTTAGTTGGCAACTTGTTCACGTAATCTATTTAATCTAAAAAAATTATTCTCTTCATTTAGCAACTTTTTAGGTAATGTGATTTGTAAGCGAGTAATGAAATTTGGTAATCAGAAAAGTAAGTCATTATATGGCAAGTAGTTCTGATGGTTATGTGTAATTTTTTGCTGGGAAGTTAGCTTAACACTCACGCGTGTATGGTTTTTTATTTTTTAATATAAGTAATGAAAATTATCGGCCCTGTTCTGTTAACCGAATCCGAGTAAGTTTCTCTTTTTCAAAAAATTAATCATGGTCCTGCAGATGTGTTTAAAATCATACCAGATAATTTTCTTTCAGATATGGGGCCTTATTACGAGTGTCGTATTACGACTTCGACTACGATAAAGAACATTGCAACTGTTCTTTAATCTAGTACAAAATCGGCTAGTCGTAGTCGAAATACGACACTCGTAATTAAGCCCATGATCTTTGAGAATCTCCGGGTATATAATAAAAAAATATTTCTATTCTCGAGCTTAGCTTTCTAAAATCGTGCGATTTTAAATGGATCGGTTTACAGAATAGAACCTTATGTTCAAATAAAACAGTCACTAATACTTTGCTTTCAGAAGAAACTGTCTTTGCCGTCTTTGCACACGATTCTGCCGTTCCAGACCATTGCTTTGACTGTTTTCTTGTCTCAGGTATGAAGTTGTCAACCCAAGTTTCATCCATGTATACGAATGGACTCGAAAATACGGCTTTACTATTGTTCATTGGGTTAATGATTTGGTCGTAACCAAAATATAGTTGTCTTTAAATAACACGAGTAAAACTTTTCGAATTGTATATTTTGTATTCCAAAGTCGTCATGTTATTCTTTAATAAAGTCGTTATTGTTGCGGGGGTCTCGCTAACGTACACACTAACATTAGCATGTGCAAGTACAATATAAAATACCCAGCAGATCTTTGAGCATATAAAAGGTTGTTGAAAAGTCGAATACATGTAGGTATGCTCACATTCACATAAAGTGGTTCTATAGGGAATTATTTTCATATTTAACAACATTCTCTGAAGTCTTTAAAAAGCCACTTTTTTTGAAAAACGAAATGGATTAATAGGGTTTTGATGAAAATTGTACGTTAAGTTTTAGTGTAAATGTAAATAAGTGGAACAAAATATATAAATTTTGTGGGAAAATATTTCTTTTATTTCTTCACAGAGAAAACAGTGCCTACTAAACACCTCATAAAATAGAACAAAATTAATAAGAAATCTTTATGGTTTTTTTTCAATAAGGAAATCTTATTAATTTCACAGGGAAAACCTTTTTGAAAAAATTAAGAAGAAATCTTCTAGTTTTTATTAGGTTATCTTATTGATTTTTTCAATAAGGTTTTCTTCTTATTTTTATTAGGAGACCTCATAAAAAATAAATTGCGTCTTTATTCTCTGTACTTATGTATTTCCATTTAAGTTCTATACCATATATGTATGTATGTATGTATGTAGTATATTGTAGATGTTATTTATTTAAACATACATGCACATAATGTTATATTCTTAACTAACTTACTCACCAAGTATTGAACCAGCAAGCTTCTGACTGATGGATAAGCACTCTAACCAATATACTAACAAGCAGCCTGAATAACCATTGAAATTATTGTGAACGATCTTATACAAAAATGAAAAAGATCATGAAAAAAAATTTCTCTATGTCTATTTATAGATATGAAATAACAAGACACCTCATAAAATCAAGAAGATTTCCTTATTAAAACAATCAATAAGATGCTTTACACATAATCATATAGGAATCTACTAAAATCAAGAACAAAACCTTATTGAAAAATCAATAAGATAGCCTAATAAAAGCTAGAAGAAACCCTTTTTAAAAAATCAATAAGGCAACCTAATAAAATCAATAAGAAATCCCTATAGTTTACAATTTATAAAAAAAACTAATAGAATCAAGAAGTTTTTCTCTATGGATTGTTTTTTTTTGTGCCAAAAATAACGGAAATTGAGTAAAAAAAGTTGTGAATAATAAGATTTCTTCTTGATTTTATGTGATTTTCTTCTTGATAAAATTAATAAGATTTACCACATAAAAACAATAAGGAATCTCTATGCAAAAATCTTCGCTTCTTTCTGCTGGGATACCCCTTAGCCTACAAACGTTTCATAGAGAAAATCTTCTTGATTCTATGAGGCAGTTTTTTCTCTGTGTTCTTATGTTAATGAGTATTTCTATGGATTTCACAAATAACCGCGTAATTCTAAACGATTTTCAACTAACACGTGTACCTTCAGTTCCAAACTGAATTGTATGTATGTGTATGAAATTTTTAGCATTTTCTGGTAACGACCACGTAAATGAAAATTTTCAAAATTATGGTTAAAAGTGTTCTATAATTAAAATCTCAGGGTGATGTAAAGAAAAGTACTCGTATACTAAATGATTAATTCCATATCAAACCAACTAGAAATTGGACCCGACCCTCTGAATCGATCCAATTTTCGTTGGATAGTTCAGTCTTCTGCAGCTAATACGAGGGCTATTATTTATGTCTCGGGAATAGCAAATAATAATTAATGCCCCTATCACGGTTTTCAACTAAACTCAGTTTGGTCGCCTAAGAGTAGACCAAACTTACACACGACCAAACTGTTTTTTAGTATTATGAACAACAACTGTTTTTTAGTTGAAATTGTCATCGCGTTGCCAACTTAAAATATCAAGTTTGACAGAAAGCAATTAATTTGTGTGAAAATTTAAAATACAAAGTTTTAGAAAAAATATTGTTTTGTATGATTTAGTTCAAAGAAATCATAATAAATGGATACAAATATATGTAGATTTATTTTATGACGACGAAAATGAAGTCGCAAATATAGATGTACTACGTATCGAAGGAAAGAAAGAAATTCGTGATGATTCTAACCATCATGAACTACCCAATGCAAGGTAAGGAATAATCAAAATAGGGAACGAATTCTTTAAAAAATAATTTTAAAATTTTAAGAAAATTTTGTTATGAAGCATAATCAATATTTCCAGTTACGATTTTTCCATATTTTCTACTTTTTACCTGTAACTAGAAAAACCCAACCACCGACTCAACTACTTGAAAACAGTTGTGTATACTCAACGTTTTTCTCAACCAAACTTACTCATAGTTGTAAATGATAGTACCAAAACACAACTGAAAACTCAACTGTTAATTTAGTGGAGAATGGTAATGCAAATTTATCAATCACAACCAAACTATTTTAAAAGTTGGAAACCGTGATAGGGGCATAAAATTTTAAAAGAAAATGGCTTTATTGCTTTTCGAAATATTCCCCTTGATGATCAATACACTTTTGCATTCGTGCAAAACATTTGTCATAGCACTTGTTCCATTCCTCTTGAGACACCTCCAGAACATGATTTTTGCACTCTTCAACTGCTTCTTCGGCGCTCGCAAGTCGTTGGCCACACAGTTTACCTTTGATATTCAAGAACAGGAAGAAGTCATTGGGTGGGTGCCAAGTCAGGACTGTACGGCGGATGAGTCATTAATTCCATGTTTTGACTGCTCGCATTGTCATGATGAAGAATGACTCGCCTTCGTGGGTTAGTTTTACGAATTTCTCCGAAGACTTGCGGCTAACAAATGGTCGTGGATCACTCAGAATTGATAGTTCTACGTTGCTTAAGCGGAACAGCGGTAATATGATTCTTTCGGCCGAAGAAAGAGGTGACCACTTGTTTCGATATGCTTCTTCCACGAACAATTTTTGTTGCGAGTTAGCTCGTCTTAGAATGCCCACATGGTCGATTCCCGTTTTGTTTCCAGCTTTTAATTATATATCCATGATTCGTCAGCTTTCACGATTTTATATACGTCTTTTGAAGCACCACGGTTGAACTTTTTAATCATTTCCTTACACAACTTGACGCTAGCCTTTTTTGGGCGATTTATAAATTATGGGGTAATTTTTTTACAACTAAGTGGCACTAATGAATCATATTACCGCGGAACAGCGGTAATATGATTCTTTCGGCCGAAGAAAGAGGTGACCACTTGTTTCGATATGCTTCTTCCACGAACAATTTTTGTTGCGAGTTAGCTCGTCTTAGAATGCCCACATGGTCGATTCCCGTTTTGTTTCCAGCTTTTAATTATATATCCATGATTCGTCAGCTTTCACGATTTTATATACGTCTTTTGAAGCACCACGGTTGAACTTTTTAATCATTTCCTTACACAACTTGACGCTAGCCTTTTTTGGGCGATTTATAAATTATGGGGTAATTTTTTTACAACTAAGTGGCACTAATGAATCATATTACCGCGGAACAGCGGTAATATGATTCTTTCGGCCGAAGAAAGAGGTGACCACTTGTTTCGATATGCTTCTTCCACGAACAATTTTTGTTGCGAGTTAGCTCGTCTTAGAATGCCCACATGGTCGATTCCCGTTTTGTTTCCAGCTTTTAATTATATATCCATGATTCGTCAGCTTTCACGATTTTATATACGTCTTTTGAAGCACCACGGTTGAACTTTTTAATCATTTCCTTACACAACTTGACGCTAGCCTTTTTTGGGCGATTTATAAATTATGGGGTAATTTTTTTACAACTAAGTGGCACTAATGTGCAAGTATGCATCTATACCATCTGTACCAAAACCAAAACAAAATCGAAGTTTTTGACATTCTTCAGCTACAAAGCACATAGAGCAAAAATAGCGCTGCCAGCTGGTTAGATACACCTTGCGCACAACAACAATAACGTTGTGAGTACGCTTATGCTAAGAAATGTCAAACTTTATTGTAGTGTTGCCATATGTTAGCAATTAACATTCGTGTTGCCAGCTTCTAAAATATAAATAGTAGCCCTCGTATTTCAAAAAAAAAAAGTTATAGGAATATTTCCAGTGGTTCCCAAATTATGATGCATTCAATGTATGAAGAAATACAAAATTTTCTTGAAACCGCTTTCATATAAGTGGTTATAACTTTTTTTTAATATCTTGGCTATATGAATGTTACATGTCTTTTTAGGGTTCCGTACACCAAAGGTGTTTTCGCTACGCTGTCCGTCTATCTGTCTGCCACAGGCAATTTTTTTTTTTCGAGAATCGTATGAGCTACGGACCTGAAATTTTCACAGAATATGTAAAACTTTGTTCTAAAGCGAAATCCTAATAAAATATACAGACAATTCTAAATAAAAACTTGGAATTTTCAAATTGAGTGTATTTTTATGCACACTGCATAAATTAACACTGCAATTAAAAAAATCCAAATTAAAGGGCATTTTAATATAATTTTGACAACTCAGCTTTGAGAACTTGCAGTATCTTAGAAACCGTAAGAGGCAAACTCTTGAAATTTTCAAAAACGCTAAAACTAAAAAATTCCAAAATTAAAAAATGTCGCTAAAGTGAAAGAAATACCAAAAGTAAAAAAATCGTCAAAATTAAAAAATCGCCAAAACTGGAAAATTGCTTGAACTAAAGAAATCGCCTAAACTAAAAAGCAATCGAAAAACCAAACGTTTTTGTGGGTTCTTTCCAAAATTCTTTTTTAAAAACAAAATCGTGTAATAAATCATTCCTTTTTAATAACCCAAAGAAAATGCATGGACAATAAAAACTAGCCAACCGTTCTCCTGAATCGGCTGGTATTATCACTGAAGATTGTCAACAAATATATGCAATTAAAAAAATCCAAATTAAAGGGCATTTTAATATAATTTTGACAACTCAGCTTTGAGAACTTGCAGTATCTTAGAAACCGTAAGAGGCAAACTCTTGAAATTTTCAAAAACGCTAAAACTAAAAAATTCCAAAATTAAAAAATGTCGCTAAAGTGAAAGAAATACCAAAAGTAAAAAAATCGTCAAAATTAAAAAATCGCCAAAACTGGAAAATTGCTTGAACTAAAGAAATCGCCTAAACTAAAAAGCAATCGAAAAACCAAACGTTTTTGTGGGTTCTTTCCAAAATTCTTTTTTAAAAACAAAATCGTGTAATAAATCATTCCTTTTTAATAACCCAAAGAAAATGCATGGACAATAAAAACTAGCCAACCGTTCTCCTGAATCGGCTGGTATTATCACTGAAGATTGTCAACAAATATATGTATATTAAGCCTGCCTTTCCTGGCCAAACATTCCTGATCAATGGTCAGGATGCCAGGTGTTATTAATATCGAAGAGATGGTAACAATCAAATTAATCGTAATGACATCATAATATTAAAAACTTCGAATCTAATAGTTTGGGTTCCTTCATATTAAAGACCACGGACCTGGTGCTATATTTTCCTATCAGCTTGACTATAAACATAAGACTTCTCTTAACCTCTCCACATGCGTATACCAAAGATTAATCGGTAACGACCGCCCCCTTCGCCTTGTAGTAAGATCATTTAAGCATAAAAATTATGCTTTGTCAGCATTAAGGGATATTTAAGATACTTTCAACAATGGCTCTGATAGACCTAACAATTTATTGAGAGTTTGCTCAAGATAAGAACGATTGTATCCCAAACGAGTTTGCCTCAAAGTGGTGTGACCTCGCCTCTACTATGAAATGTGATTGCAAATGTTTTCGCTGCAAATTGAACTCTGTGCTAATTACAAATGCTGCATTAGTAGATGATACATTTGCCATAGGCGGAATCCACAATACAAGTTACAATATATTGTAACGTGGTGTAAAACTCTGAACTCCGCGAATTACCAAACACATTTAGAAAAGAAGAAACGATTTTCCGCACAATAGCTATCTTGAGGCGCTTTCCGCGTTACTTCTAGTAAATACACTGGTTAATCAGTCAGCAGGACTCTCTCCTTTCAAACGTAATGCAGTAGGTGCATTGTACCGCAGAAAATTTGGTCGTGCAAGCTTATTATACATAATACAAGCTTAAGCCTTGATTTAATTGACTGCTGCAGTCCTCAAGAATAAAATCCTCCTATACTTTCTGGGGCAATAGAGGCTATTATTCTTCAGGATTTGAAATCGATATCCTCTGAGTTGCTAGTGATGTGCTTTTGACTTCAGCGCGATCGACGTGCCATATTTCACGTTTGTGTGTTCTATAGAAATAACCCAGTGGCCTCTCATAGATAAAAAAAATAATACTCCGGCATCTTAGATTTCCACGAACACAAATGCAAGACCTCTGCCCTTATTATGAGTAACTTTCGATCTTCGATTGTAGTCGAAAGTACTATCGTCGCTTCCGATAACAATGTAATAATATGGTTCGATATCGAATGACATAATCTCAAAGTGATACAGGTGATCTAATCAGCTCGTTATCGAAATTATACCCCTGATTGAGCGAATTTTCATTTGGTATTACGACGAGCATTCGAATATCACTCACAGTGATATTTAAAATTTGCAACAACTTAACCTAAAAATAAAAACTATTCATTTTTAATAAGTTTTCATATTAAAATACTTCATCGAAATAGAAAATTCGTTGCTCAACGAAGTTTTCGATGCGCTTAATATAGATTGCACTTTCGATTTTCGATAGCCAGTGAATATCGAATGCATATTATAGTAGCAGCTGGTCGTCTTCAAAAAAAAAGACGAAGTGAAAATATCAGTGTTTTTGTGTGGCCAGATTGTTGGCTGCGCTGGCATGCAGGCGTTTGCTCTGGCTGAAGCTCGCCGTCTTGGGGTAGGATCTTGCTAACCTCTCTGCACCTTTACTCAGCTACAATAAAAGTATATCATGCCAGCTTGCTCGGAAGATGTAACCCAAGCAAAATAGAACGTTTTTTAAATTACGAGAGCCCGAATGAATTATTAACTAAAATAATAGTTTTCAACTGCCTCTAGTTATTTTGACCAAAAGAGAACACCACTTACCCACTGACTTCTTCTCTCTCCTCTAAGGGCCTTCGTGTGTACGATCACGTGGCGCTGTGTACCCAGCATCCATTCTCAAAGGCTGGGTCCCCCTATAAGGACTTCTTTTTCATTTGTCTTCTTGAGCAGGAATAGCAGACAATAAGCAAACTGGTCACTTTCTCTCCCCGGGCAATAGGTTTTTCAGATGTGTCTCGAAGCTATCACTTCTACGAGTAGGGCATCAAAATCTTTCCCTCTTCATTTGTCTTCAATTTAGTTTACAACTACAATTTTCCAACTTTTCCAATTAATGTTGTGAATTAGAGAAAAAATTGTTCCAGATGTTATATTTAGAAAAATAGGTGGCATCACGCCCAGGTAATTAATTCTTTCCAACTGATTCTTACGAAGTTTCTGTGCACTGTGAGCACATTGGCTAAAAAAATTTAATGCCCCATTTATCGCTTTAAGAACTAAAAGGTGCACATAAATAATTTGTTTGCCTCGCACATGCACATATTCATTTTATTTACACACGAAAATAATAACGAAACATTATTAAATGACTTTATGGCTAAAAATGTTGTTTGCATACATACGATTACATACACACATACTTAAGAGAATATTTGGTGTGGTATGGAGTTCTAAAAATATCGTTATTTGTACACGTTCATTTCTGTTATTGTTATTTTGGCCGCATTTGCCGTAGTTGCGCCTTTGGATGTTGTTATCGGGCACAAGATGAAAAAGCGATTTTAACACCGAAAACCCATTTTCACAACACACATAATTCCATTTGCTAATATTTGGTTAAACGCACATTGTTATTTATTTTCTCAACGTCTTCCCCGTACGCGTGTTATTTTAACAAACATGTTGTTGCCACCCACACAAACTCCAGCCACATTAGTTCGCAGTGCTCAAATAAGACGAAGACAAAATAAAAAAATGTTTTCAATAAAAATAATAACAATGCATGTTTATTGTACACGAATGTGTTCCGTGTGTAAATATTATTTCATATAAAATCATTTTGAAACCCTTTAACTGAAACATGCATGCATATGTATGTATGTATGTAAATAGATATGGTTTTCATAAATAACCGTTTATGTCCATTTTCTTCAAAATTGTTCACTTCAAAATAATATTTTCTACAATGATGTCAAAGGAAATTTTCTTTCAATAAAAATAAATAGTTTTCCGATCGTCGAACAGCATTGCCAGCAGCTAAGGCAAAAGGAGGCTAGAAAAAGCTGCAGAAAGAATCTAACAAATAAAGCTTTATTTAGTCCCAGTCCACACTAGTCAAGTCTTATTGCTAAGCATATCACTTTTCTTCTTTGAACTTTCATCGGTGTTCACACAATGCAAGTCTTATATTTCCGCTCATATTTTTTATGCATAGTTTTGTGCATGCATGTGTGCTTTTTAGGGTTCCGTACACCAAAGGTGAAATGGAACCCTATTGTTTTCGCTACGCTGTCCGTCTGTCCGTCCGTCTGTCATAGGGTATTTTCTCGAGAACCGTAAGAGCTACGGACCTGAAATTTGGACACAGTATGTAGACCTTTGGCCGCTACAACAACAAATATATGAGAGTTGGAAATTAAAGGGTGTTCCAAAACGAAATCCCATGTAATATATATACAATTGTATGTACATACATACACTTGAAATTTGTAAGGTTAGTGTATTTTTATACAGACTACAACAATTAACACTAAAATAAAAAAAAAATTTAATTAAAGGGTGTTCCATCAATTAAAGCAATTTTGACTATGCAATTTTGACAACTTGCTGTATCTTGGAAACCGTAAGAGCAAAAACCTTGAAAGTTTCAAAAACGGTAAAAAAAATCCCAAGATTATAAAATCGTCAAACCGAAAAAAATGGCCAAAAACAAAAAAAAAATTGCCAAAAAAATTGCTTTTACCAAATTAAAAAAAATTCTAAAACGAAAATAAATCACGAAAAACCGGGAAATCGCCAAAATGAAAAAAATCGCCAAAAATTAAAAAAATAGCCAAAATTAAAAAAAATCGGCAAAATGAAAAAAATCGCCAAAACGAGAAAAAAGCGAAAAAAAAAACAAAAAAATTATTTCACTTGAAAAAACGTCAAAAACGCAAAAAACTCCATATTAAAAAATGCTCAAGGCCCAACGTACGGAACACCTCGTGCGCGAGTCAAAGTCGCGCTTTACTGAATTTATTTAGTGTTACGAATCGGAAAGCAAAACGTATTGAAGCTGAGTACTCGTTTCTTTTCCCTTCGTCTCTCGCTCCTACAAACTAATCAGCTTGGAAACTAGAACTAACGAAAGCAACCTCCTTTTTTTAATATACGTAGTTCTACAACCTTACCAAAAATTTGGGCTATGTTGGGTTAGGAATGATAGAGTTGAACCACACATCCACTCGGAGAATCAATTGAGTCCATTGTGATTCCTTTCTATCTGTACCCGTTAATAAAATTAGCTCCATTGTAACCATTACCTGCTAATCAATTCCCATTATGACATTCGATTTAAACTTTTTCACGCTGGTAGTGACCGGAATTACTTCCGCAGGTAGTTTCTTCCACATACGAACAGTGCGGCTAAAAAAGGAATTTTCTCAGTAATGCGTTGAGCAGCTTATTGGCCAATTGACCACAAAGGGATGTGCTTTGAATGAGGCACGTGTTGTACGTATAAATATGCGGGTTTCAGGAACAAGGTCTCTAATTTCATTAGAACACATTCCGTTGTAGTAACGATAGAGTTGGATACCCTACTCTCACCGTTGTGCTTCTTCGCCTTCTGTACGCGGTCGAGCAGCACTAAAATAGACTTTGAAGCGCCGGCCCATACATGAGAGTTGTATTCCATTTTCGGTCGGATATAAGTAGTATAAATAGTAAGGAGATCAGATGGTTTGAAATATGGTTTGCACCGTTGCAAAAATCCGAGGCAGTTGAATGCTTCTTTTGGAACTTGAAAAATGTGTTCAGTCAATCGAACATCACGCTGGATTTTCATGCCAAGGACATCAAGAGCTTCTCATTCCTTAATATTTATACCCCCATAGTTACAAAGGCATCAGCATTTTCGGTCATGCATCTATGAGTAACCATACAACATTGGGTGGTATGAATAAAGAAAGGTATTTGCTTTTTACTTAAAAATTTGTTTTAAAACCCCAAATATGTACATATGTGTGTTTTGTTTTTTTAGTCTATTGCTGAATGAGAAAGAATGGCAGATGCTGTGTCGTCCTCGAAGGAATATATAGGGTTGAAAGTTTTACGTAGAAGGTCATTTAGAACGATAAGGAACAGAGTTTGTAAAAGAACGGAACCTTGCGGTAACCCGGAATTTAACTTGAACTCATTTGATGAGATCCCATCTATAAAAACTCCTTTAACTCGATAAGAATCGAGAGAAGTTATCACCGACACCAAGGGCAATACATTTTGACAAAAGTACACCATGCCACACTCTATCAAATGCCTTGGAAATATCTAGAAACACCACCTTACTTTCGCCAAAATGGATTGAGTTACACCATTTCTCCAAGAGGAGGGCAAGTAGGTCTCCCGTAGAGCGGCCTTTACGAAATCCATGCTGCTGGTCGTTGAGTAAGCTGTTGGGCTCCAAATACCTTACAAGATGGAAATTCACCATACTTTCCATTACTTTGGAAAGTGCAGAACATATTACGATTGGGCGATCATTTTCAGGGTTAGTAGCTCCTCCTTTTTTTTAGGGATTGGCGTAATATTAGCAATCTTCCCACACACTTGGAACTCACCAGCATGGTACAACGTGCTGAAGAGGTTAGTTAATGGACGTGCTAGCGTCGAGGGGCCCTGCTTCAAGACCGTTGCTGGAATGCCATCCGGCCTGGAAGACTTATTTATGTTGAGTTTTCAATTTGCGATAGCATCAATGCTCTCATGAAAGCCAATACAGCCTCGGGCAATGGTGGATAATATATTATATGTTTTATGGTTCCTTTTTCATTCTCGCACGTCCTACAGAAGTCTGGAGTGACAGTCGTGCAAATTCTGGTCCTCGTTCTGACCAAGCATCATACTAAGACTCCTATCACCTTCCTATTCATATTCAGTAGCAGTTTGGATTTTCCTGAGTCATGTTTTGACCACATGATTCTCCAGACTGCAATACTCCTTGCTCATCCGCGAAGTGTTAGCCCTGCTCACTACCAATTTTTTTTTTTTTAAAGAGAAGTACGAGTATCACTCAGGCCATGAAGGCCTACTACTAGTACTAGGTGTTACCTTCCTTAGGAAAGGGATATTGGTAGAGAAGACAGGTGGTGAAGGAAGATGTAGAGGAAAGCCTAATTCTTTTACAACTCTGCTTTTTGCATGTCTTTAATAATGCAGAGTTGCAGTGCCCCTGGTGTCAATGAGGCGTATTAAATTTTCAAAGCTGTGTTTAGTAGTAATTTTTTATTTACTTCGCCAATGATTCTGCTACACAATACCGACAAAGGAGGGTGTTTTGATGTTACATTAGGATTAGCATCTGCTGCAGTCGGTATAGTTCAGTGACCAGTAACTTTCCTACAAAGGGAAAATAATGCACATCAGAAAAATAAGTGGTCTTGACTGTCAAAGACCGGGCTCGAACCCAGGACCTTCGGTTTTGTGGTCAACGTGCTAACTACCACAGCCACCCTCAATTACTTCATTGACTGCAGTAATGATCCATTGATTATTGGTCTAGTGATTACCTACTGCCCTCTTATCTTCATTCCTAAGGTTCTTCAAAAACTCAAGTTTTAAGACATAAGCGTTTCTTTGTGAAAGCCACGTTCTCATTCATTTATTTACTTTTATGCTCTGGTAAATGTTATTATATTTTTTGGTATTCTATTTATACATTTTGTTTTTCCATAAAAGCAAGGTGTGTTTTTGGCAATCAAAACGGCCTTCTCTATTTGCTTAAATAACTAAACAATAGTTATTTTAATGATAAATCAAAACGGTTTGTCAAACTTATTTTTAAAGCCTGATATTAACGGTTCCTTGATTTATTTCTATAGAAAAATACACTTTATATTTTTCTAAATTTCGCGTAACATTATTATTTATTTTAATACTGTGAGTTATTTCAAAATGTGTTTTGTTTGGGGGTATAGAATTTTGTATTGAAGAAATACAAAAAACGCAATTAAATGGTGTTAGTAGTCATGACAGTCTATTGAAATATTTATTTGAATATGATTTCTGGCATATCCCACCTCTGCCTGTTCGTTGGCAGTCTAATGGGGAAGTACAGTTTTCACATTTTCAGTGATTCAGGTTACGTGGCAAATTGATGTTCCGTAATTAAGAACTTGCCGTGTGTAAAAATACGCGCGTTTCGGGCACAATTTCCCTGAGTTTATTAGAACATATTCGATTGTAGTTGTACTCTATTCCTAGAGTCTCCAATAAGTAAATAGATTTGGTTATCTTAAAATTACCGATAGGCTTCTTCGCCCTCTTCTCTTAGCGATTAAGCAGCTCCAAGATAGACTTTGAAGCACCGACCCATACGTATATGACAGTTCATAAAAACGAAATAATTCCTCTTTTCGTGTTTTCTGATTTATTTTACTCAATACAATTTAATATCTTAAAAACTATGGAATTAATATTATAGAACATCCCAACCCTTCAATAAAGTCGGAACTAGTTCCAGTGAACAATAGGAAACAGCTTAACTATTAATGTGCAACATTGGCGCAGTCTGCCTTCATTTAAATTAGCAGGAACTTTTTCACTCGAAGAAACTGGAATTCAAAGTTATATTTTCTTTTATATATATTTTTTCTGTGTTTTATTGATGCTGTAATTTTGTTTCACTTACGTCCCTTTTCACAATGCTTGATTAAGAGTTAAAGTGAACTTTAACTGACAGTTCTACATACAAAACTTGCCGTTAAACTCCCTGTTAGCTTGTGAAAAGGGACGTCAAAATTATTGAATTTTTCTGATATCTATTTCAAAAAAATAATCTTTAATACACGCATTAATGCATACAAACATACAAGATGATGTTGAAGTAAACATTCAAAGTCAGGAATATTGTGAAACTTATTTTTCGTATTTAACAAACAAAGAGTTGATAATACAAGATTTCATATCGTTAGCCTAATATAGAAAGCCCCTATATCATTATTTTTTTATATCGAGATTTTTTCTATTTTCAATACATTACCGAAATATACAAAAAACTTGATTTCCAAAAAATAACGAGTTAGGTTCCCTTACATTAAGGTATCAACATACACATTCCCATATTCGAGCTTTCTAGTACAATTTACATTTATGAAACTTACGTTAAGAAGGAAAAACAAGAGTGCGGCTAATCTATTAGCCACCAGTATTTATTTCTGTCCATATTTGGAAACATGTTTTTATCTTTAAGATACACACTTACATCAAATCTTCTATTTTCTAATGTAATTCGTTTGCAATGAATTATTACCTATATATTTTTTAAAGTCACTGCTGGATGATCTATACAGAAAAGTACATGCTCTTAAACATTTCCTTTCGAAGATTGTTATCTTTTTCATGTAAGCTGAGGAAATATTAAACCAGATTTGGCAACCATATGTTAAAATTGGTCTGATTAGCGATTTGTATAATGTTATTTTAACACTCGAACTTACATACATGGAATGAAATAGTTTTTTGTACATACAAAATGTTTATTTCTCTTGCTTTTGCAATCTGTAATATAGTTATTGAAATATAAAAAAATATTTAACAACCTGTTTGTTTGGTAGGTTAACACCAGAACCTGACTTTCCAAAATCTTTCCAGTATTTTTTAATATTATGTTTACATTTTCCCACAGGTTGGGAGAAAAAAAAATAGTTTCACATTTTGCAGCATTTATTTTCATTAGCCAATTCTTTTGATACTTTTCTACGATATCGAAGTGATACATACTATCATCTGCATGATAACAAATGATATTATCAGCAAACGCAACTACTAGTATGTTATTGACTGTAAAAGATCCAAGATAAATATATTGAACAGGAGTGGTTAATTCACTGTTCCTTGCTGAGGACCGTTAACTACTTGTTCAAACTTAGACAGCAATCAACTGACAGTTGCCTCTTGACAGGAGCAGTTTGCCATTTCAATCAAGAGGCGGGAAATTAAAAAAGACACTGAGTTAATGATCCACCAAACACAAACTAAATTAGGGATGGGCAAAAAATATCGATATATCGAAATATCGATATTTGCGAAAATAAATATCGATATATATCGCCGATATTTCAAAAACCGATACATCGATACATCGATTCTTGTTTACGAGTATCGGGTTTCGATATTTTTAAGAGCTGTACAACTTTTTGCCGGTTTTTAGCTGTACGATATTGGCATCAGTGCTAGTGATGCGAAGAAAAAAAGAGAAATTTCATCATAATAAGGCGCATCTATAAGGTGACCTAACTTAACTAAGCTAAATGCCAAATTTGGTTTGTGTGGGTATAAGCCTGAAGACAGAACTATTTTTTATTTTCTGTTCTGTTACGAATCAGCTAACTAAAATTTGTAAAAGTGTTGTAGTTTTGTGTCTATTTTACTTGTAAATTTGTTACTTGTAGGTTTGAGAAACGGGCCCCTGTTCTGTTTCGGTTCAACCTCTGAAAATCAATAAACTGTTAAGTAATTGTAAGTGGCAACATAATTAAAATAAAAACATTTCGAAATAAACTGTGATTGTGCTTTAAGAATTTAAAAAATTTAATTTTTACCACAGTCGATAAGCAGCTCTGGGTTGAAGAACATCATTTCGCGTCATCGTAATTATTTCTTAAGTGCGGTCAGGTTTGTGTCTGTTGTTTGGCCTTCGAGAGTTTTTCGTCTCGCTCGCACTGGTTGACTGATCTTCCACGGATAACCGTATAATCTTGCGGTTTTTGTGGAATTTCATTTGCAGGCAAAAATATCGATATATCGAAATATCGATGTTTTCAAAAAATATATATCGATACCATTCAAAAATATCGATACGATATATATCGATACATTTTTTTCATTTGCCCATCCCTAAACTAAATGACACAGCTTGTTCAACTGTTCAACACAGGAGTCAACTGATAGTTGCCTCTTGACAGGAGCAGGTTTCCATTTCAATCACGTTTCGAATTACGTTCTTACAAAGTAGGGATGAAACGATACCACTAAGGTATCGATACTTTTACCTTATACGGTATCGGTTCAAAAGAATCGATACTTACTCATTATCGAATAAAAAGCATATATTCTTACTTGTATCGGTCAAGTTCTTCATATGATTTCAAATAGTGAAAACAAAAGTAAATAACAACATCACACACACACGGATGTATGCATGTACTAGTAATGTAACGAATGTCAATTTTCGATATTCGCGAATACGAATATTTGAAAAGATATTCGCGAATACGAATGCGAATACGAATATAATATAAGAAATTTATAGACATTAAATTGGGGTTCTATTTACGTCTGCAATATGATATATTAAAAAATTCTTATGAAAAAGGACTTCTTACTCCTATTGGCGTACTTTAAAGTTAATGAAATCTACCCAAAATTTTAATGATCATCATTAAATAATATTTGAAAATGATACAAGGCACAAATTTCTATAAAAAATTTAATGGATTTGTACAAACTAATATTTTTAGCAATTTATTTAAATTTCGTTTAGGATTTATGCATTTATTTATTTTATTTGCTTAGAAAAATATTCGTATTCGCCTGAATTTGGCGAATGCGAATACGGATACGAATATGTAAAAATTGCCGAATATTCGAAAATACGAATACGAATACGAATATTCGTGCATCACTACTATGTACTTACTTTGAAATATTTTCAGCGGCAATAGCAATAACCAGCGGGAAAAAGAAGGAGATGCCTTTGCACTACTTCTTTTAGATTTAGAAGGCCTGATGGCTCCATTCCATGCTCATATATATATTTTTTACACGCGTTTTCATTACAGGGTAGGACTTGCACTCTCACTTTTTTCGCCAGAAGTTCTGAAAGGCCTTGAAATTTATAGATTTTGCTTTTGCTTTGTTAAAAAAAAAACAAAACCAAACATGTAACTCCTTCTCTTTTCTATTCTCTTGGAAGGGTATTTGGACTGTATATCTTATCTTTCATACGAAAGAGTCGAGGCCATCTATAAGACATTCTTTAGCAGTTAGATAAGAATAGCAATTGAATAAAAAAAATCCTAAGCATGCCTTTAATAATGCCGATACCTACTCGGTACTCGGTAGCAATGTATCGATACTACAAATACATGGTTTCTAAGAAGAATTATCGAGTACTTCCTTGTATTTACTCTTATCGTTTCATCCCTATTCCAAAGTTCTGCGAATCCAATTTTTGGTAGTAGAAAATCCGTAATTTATTTTTTGATATTTTCCTTCCAGAACTAATAAACTTCAATGAGAATTGTATAATTTTAACTCCCTCGTTACAAACATCTTAAATAACTTAAATGCTTATGCTATCTACATCCTTGATTACATTTTCATACCTTTAATATCAAATGCAATCTTCAATTTTTCAATCCTTATTTCAATGTTTTCCTGAGTGAATAATGATGACAGCTGGAATTGTGCACACATGTTGCAAAATATTATTGGGCAAAGAAAGCAATGTATCGCACATAATACCTTTTCCAGATTCAATTTATTCATTTTCGAATGGCAGACAGGAACTTAAGTTTGCATTTTAAAATGCATACAAAGTTGCAAACAAACATTGTCGTATCCGCACCCACATCCATGTGTTCATAGTATATATATAAATTTATACATTTTCATTGTTTAAATGAGTGAATTGTAAATTTATTTACAGAACATTATATGTATTTTGTGTTTTAATTAAAATATGACAATCTGCTTTCGTTATTGTGCGAAACGAATCTATACAAACTGGATGAAGATGAATGAGAAATAAATACATCATACATTGTTTGGTAAACGTACTCCGTCGTACACGTACATTTCAGCAAAAATAATCATCAAATGTTGGCACTCAGCTGAGATATTAACAGTGGAAAAAGGATTGTGTGAAACAAAATGTACAAGCGAGATTTCCTTATTGATTGCTCTAGTCTGTCCTTATAAAGTTTTACTTAATATGAGAGATGCAAAAAAAGCAAAAAAACTAAATGAAACTAAAAAAATATTGTTGGCCGGGTCAGCCAACTTGGTAAGTCCACTTTTATTGAGATTTTACTATAGTATGCGGTATAGAACTTTAAAATGGAATAAAATAAAGATAAATTTTTTAAATTGACATGAAATTTACTTTTTTCGAAAGATAATCTTCTGGCATTATAATTTAAATATGACTTTTGGCATATTTACCGCCACGACTGGCTCGGACGTAGTCCGTAGTCGATGACTTCCTCCAACATTTATGGCCGTATATTAGGTCTGTTCATTTACTTTCGCAGCAGAAACTAGCAACGAGAGAGTAAGGCAGAAATTTACAAAATTGCTCTCCTAAATATGAAAAATTAAATGAACGCCTTACTTGTAAAAACTTGCAAGAAAATTTTAGTCATATCAGAACCATGGATGGAAATCATGATACAATTGTACTTTTTCTGATATATTTTGTTTGACAATATTTTATATTGCAATTTTTTTTTAATTGACATTTAATATGAAATTCTTTATACAGTTTCAAGTATTTTTACTATTTTTATGTATTTTTCGTAGTTTTTTAATTTTATTCATTAACAAATACAAAAATTCCACTTTCCATCTCTGATCATATATGAGAAACAAACCAAATTATTTGAAAACAAAACATACAACAGGTAGTTGGATAGTTCTTGCAAATAAAAATTTTACTAGTAATAATTTGTAGGAATTTTTTTGTCTCTCAATTTTTTTCTCTCTTTTGACGCTCTCTCCTTGCAAACTTTTTGAATTAATGAACACTTTTCAGTAACAATTGTTACAAATTCGTAATAGTTTTTAGTAAATGAACAAACCTATTGTCAACAACGCGGCGAATGTTGTCCTCCATGTGTTAAATCGTTTCGGTCTTATCGGCGTAGACTAGCGACTTCACATATCCCCACAGAAAATAATCTAGCGGGTCCGAAACGTGAAACTATGCTGCTACCAAACGGTTGCTTCAATAAATCAATTGTGGCACGAGCTGTGTGGCATGTTGAGCCGTCTTGTTGAAACCACAGCTCCTGCAGATCATGGTTGTTCAATTTATGAGCGAAGAAGTCAGTAATCATGCCTCTATAACGGTCACCATTAAGTCCTAGTTTACACTATGCCAGTCTTATTGCTAAGCTGATTCAGAAAGAAGCGTTTCTGTTCCGCTCTTCTCTCTCCATCAAACTGCGCTCTACAGCAGCAATGACTTCTACTGCACGTACTGTTGACGTACTGACTCAATTATATTTTTGATTGGTTCTTTGTATAGTTTTTCTATTTTTTTTATTAGCGATTATCTTGTCTGCGGAAAACACCCAGGGTCTATGACGGGAATCGAACCCACGACCTCTGAACTGGGAGACTAGCATCACTGCCACTCAGCCGCAGGGGCACCCTAAAGGTGTTAATTTAAGAATTTTTTTCCTGGTAAGATATTGAATGTATACACAAAACTATTTGCAGAAGACTGGAAACTAGTTATTACACTAACGTCCCTTTTTACAATGTATGATTAAGAGTTAACGTGAACTTTAACTGACAGTTCTTCATACAAAACTTGCCGTCAAAGTCCCTGTTAGCTTGTAATTGTACATTGTGAAAAGGGTCGTAAGAATCACTTCTTTAATTTTTTATTATTTTCTTTTCTTTTTTGAAAAATTAACTCAAATTAGTTTATTTCAACTGATGAAAAAGAACCATTATTGGAATTTATCCACATTGGCCCTATTTCAAAATCACAAGGTGTATGAGTTCCTTACATACAATTTCAGCAATTCGCTAAATCTGAAAAAAAATTGTTGTAAAAATATTTTTTACACTGCTGATTAAAACTGGTATTATGTGAATGCTGCAAACTCCTCCCAGGGAAGTATGTAGCAAGTAATTGCGAAAAAAATTTATGAACACACATGTATCAAATAAAAATGTCAAACATCAAAGGGAATGATGACAACATAGACTTATCGTCAGTCACTTATGATAACATATTTTTTTTTTCGAAAGTTGCAGTAAAGCAAAGACGTTTCCAGAAGACATTTGTTGGCATTAAAAAAAAGACCGTGTTCATTCTCTTCTCCACGTATGATTGGAAGCCAGTTTCAAAATTGTTGGTGGCGTCACACAGTGGCATGTATGAAGTGTTTGGGGTAAATACGGATTTTAAATGCTTAGAAAATATTTTACCTTTACAACCTCCAGTCAAAGTGTGCAGAGGTGGTTTCGGCTTTCTAGCAGCGGGCCACAAAGAGTAATTATATGTTGGTGTGACATCGAGACTTTAAGAGAGAGATAGGTTTTAAGATATGTAGTTTTTTCAGATGCCAGCAACTCTTGGAATCGTTTAGTGCACTCTTTAAATATGAGTTTATGTTGTTGCTGTTGCCATTCCCTCCCAGCTCTTCTTTTTTCTTCAGTCTGCGGATGGAAGGTATTTAGTAGCATGTTCAGCAGCCTGTTTAATATTTTCGTTGAGGTTAACAATGTTGCATTC
This sequence comes from Tachina lurida, assembly GCA_944452675.1. Lineage (NCBI taxonomy): Eukaryota > Metazoa > Arthropoda > Insecta > Diptera > Tachinidae > Tachina > Tachina lurida. Next base: position 37,765,109 of record OX101754.1, on the reverse strand, counting down.
AACATCCTCGGATGTTCTTAGCTTAATGTTATCCGTGCAATGACAACTAAGATATTTTTTGACTCCCAGCCAATTAACACGTTTGATCATCTTTACATATGAGTGAGTTAAATCACTTCTTAGTGGGTTACAGATTGTAACAAAAGTGGGAGAGTGATCGGAGGAGAGATCCAGGGAAGCTTCAACATGATAGGGATATCTATAGGAATATCTTTCATGACTTCAAAATCTGTAACATCCGGAATTTTTGTACGTCAGTAGGCCAGTAAATGGGCTCCCCACTCGAAATGGCATTCATTTTTGGCCCTCGACCTCTGTGTATAATAAGACGCGAACCCTCAATAATTGAGAATCTGGAAGGGGATATGTATCGTGATACATATCTGATGATATGTATCACGAAATTTTACAAAAATTATCGACACAAATCTTCGTTGCTTGTGGATTATCTTCACAAATGTTGTCAAAACTATATCGTTGGAGTACTCACTTGAGGGTGGCGTTTGATTGAAGTAGTTAGCACGTATAATACAAAACCGAAGGTCCTGTGTTCGAGCCCGGTATACAACAGTCATTAAATAAACAACACCACGCATATTTCTGATGTGCATTAGTGTTCCTTTGTATCAGTTGTTGTTGGTCACTGAACTATACCGACTTCAGCAGATACTAATCCCAATTTAACATCAGAGCGCCCCCCTTCGTTGTGTAGCACAATCATCGGCGAAGTAAAATAACCAATAAATTGGCTTAAAAAAAATTTAATACGCTCATTTAACACCAGAGGCGCTGCAACACTACATTATTAAAACCGTGCAAAAATCAAATTAGTAAAATAATGAAGCTTTCCTCTATATCTTCCCTCACCACTTGTCTTCATTACTATATTTTTCCTAAAGAAGGTAACACCTACACCCAGAGAAAAAATAGCTTAAAAACAATAAAAACCATATTGAATGAATAACAAAAATTAACGAAAGTCTAGTTATGTTGAAATTTCTTATTTCAATATGGAAAAATATTAATTCACAGTATTAATTTATTAATTTATTTTTAAGTATCTCAATATACATTTTCTGTTATATTTTAAATAATTGAATTAATGTGACGCGTTCTTATTTTTAAATTGCGCATCTTTTCCCTGAGTGTAGTAATATTAGTAGGTACTCATTGCCTGAGTGTTAGTTCTCTTTAAAAAAATTATAATAATAATAATAATTGCTGATCTGCACGCTCTTCCTCTCAGGTCTTTTGAATCATAGAGGATGTAACTATTCATTTTTAAAAAGCTTCTGGAAATCAAATGAGTCTCAGAGACGAACATCATATCAATATTTAGCAGATTTGTAAAAGAATGAAGCTTTCATCTGTCTCTTCCTTGACCACTTTGTGTACATCACTATCTTTTTCATAAGGAAGGTAACACCTAGAAATAGTAGTAGGTATTCATTGCCTGAGGGTCCTTTGAATCATATAAGATGTAACGATTTTTAAAAAGCTTCTCGAAGTCAAATGAGTCTCAGAGTATCGTAGTAATGTTTTATTTCCGTGAGGAAGTGATGTTGTTGTTTTTGGAAAAAAGAGAATCCCATTGTACTGCACGGGCTTCCGGGAGATTTATTGATAAAAAAATTTATGATAACGGCTGAGAATTGATATATATTCTCAAGAGTAAAGATATTTGAAATGTCCAAGACAGTCTTATTTTCCCGCTGAGTTAGGCGTCAGTTTCTAAAAGATTTTACAAAGATCTACTTTCGTTGTAATTAAAAACAAAAAGATGTTTGATCTTTTATAATTGTATGAACACTGTACAATATGTCGAATAATAAATTTCTTATTTGTACACTTTATTTAAGAAGCTTAACTTAACTATTTTATGCTATATATAAAGCTGGGTTTTCACTCGGGTCACAAGCATCAATACCCTCCTAGTTAAAAGTTATTTCCGTCTTGTGTATGCCTAGAGAATATGAAAATTTTTTTTGCTGTATTTTAACATCCAACCAAACCACTGTGCCTCGCTGGCTTATAAGTAAATAAAATAAAAAAAAGTCTAAATAACTCGCAACAAAATGTATCACATACGCTTCCTCCCATGCCGCTCATTTTTTTCCTTAATTTAACATACTTCATCATGACTCGTCTTCAGTCAGAAACCAAGTTGGGAAAAATTGTATAAAAACGACAACGAAACGAAAGATGGAAACGTGTGAAAAATGTTACTTGTCAAAAAAAAAAAAAAAAAAAAAAAAAATGCAAAAATAAAACACATTTTAAAATTGGGGGAGTCTTATTTATTTCGCTACATGAAGAAATTATAATAAATGACATGAAACTGTCATGCTTAAGATTCACATGTAAATTTTTATTTTTTATTTTTTTTTTTTGCAAATTTTTAATATTGCATATCATCAGCTAAAGAGCAACAATAAAAGAAAAAATTGCAAACGACATGTTGTGTGGCAGGAGCAAAATTATCATCATCAGCATCAGTTACACCTAAGAAGAGACGCACAAAGCACCCGCTCCCGCAAGGCACACGGCACCCCTTTTTGCCCATTGCTTTAACGCTGTGTAACGGGAAATATGGTTTAATGTCTTTTGTGAACTGTTTTATTATTATTTTATTTATTTTTTTATTTTTGTTGCTCTTCTTGTTTTTTTTTTTTTTTTTGCAAACAAAATTCATACACAACATATGAATTTGTATGTTGCACGTGCCTATTTACGTGTGTAGCATATGTATTGCTACTTGTGTTCCCTTTGATTGCCTGTCGGCCATTGAGCGTGTCAGTCATTTCTTCATTTTGTCTTATAAAATGCCATGTAAATTATTGAATAAATTTGTGTTCAGGGTGTTTTAGGCGTATTTATGTGTGTATTTGCTTCTGATAAACATACACCAAGTTAACTCAAGCGGAAGTGAAGCCATGTTTCATATATTTCATTACATTATTTTTATGATTTCTACAAATAATTCCGTTGATTGACAACATACAAATTTCAATAAAATATATTTTTAATATAAAATTTAATTCGCAGCATATTTAATAAAATGTTATGAAAGGCATACACTAAATATTTGTGAGAATCAGATGGTAAATAAAAAACAACCACAATGTCCTTGCATAACTTTTTTAATTTATCTAATGATTAAATTAACAGTAGAGCTTTCAATAACATAACATTATTATCATGCAACCAATTTTATACAATACGTTCACACGTACTGTTCATTGATATCAAGCCAAAATTTTCATATTTTCCAGGTCCTTAAACAAATATTTATAAACTAAAAAGACAAAACGTGAAAATCACTTAATCCCTGCAACTTGCCGTTGATTATTTCTAGTAGATATGAAACAGGTTAGGTTAGGTTAGAAAGGGTGATGCTATACCGCACCTCCACTCGGATACCCAATTGGGTCCATTGTGATTTCCTTCTGTTGCCCAGAAAAAGTAATGTTTACCCCCATTTGTAGCCATAAGTGACCCTATTATCCGTCATTGAAACACCGAGTTCCCGAGCCACTGATGTCCTCTAGTTTACACTTCCCGATGTCGGTAATGCTTTCATGGAAACGTCTGCTCAGCCATCTAAGCCTATTACGTTGCAGCTTCGGGCAGTGACAGATAATCTGCCTTATCGTGGTTGGCGTATTTCAAATACGACTCCAACTGTTTGGTAATAGATTAAGGAAAAACTCTTGAAGACTTCTTTAATCTATTACCAAACAGTCGCAGGCGTATTTGGAATACGCCAACCACGATAACGCACGTCATTTAAATAATTGTACAAAACTGTCTTTCCTCTGTTAATGTTTTTGGCTATTTGGACCGAATTCTGGCCCTGAGATTTCAAAATCAGAATTTTTTCTTTTTCAGAGTTATTAAGAGACTTACCACGTCCCATTTTGAATAAAAACTATTTAAAAACTATCAAACTAAAAATTCTCTAACCGTTCATATTGAAAAAAATTCAAATCAGGGCCTACCTGATTAATATTAAAAGAATTCCTTATTCAAGTGACACACGAAATAGTACCACAGAAATACATGTCTTTAAATAAATGCATAATTTTAGTATAACAAAATATGTATATTTTTTATTTCTTCAGGAAACTAAAGCCAACACTTTGAAATTTGGTTGCGCAAAAACTTATTTTTTTCTAAACTTTAGTTTAGGAGATATACTTAATTAAAGTTAAAAAAAATGTGATTCCTTATTTAAGTGGCAGGCAGTGTAAGTATCCACAAGCACATTCATGGTTGAGGGGTGAGATTTAATCTTACAGCTATTTTGGTTGCACAGATTTCTGCCTGGAAAATGATACAGTAATCAGGAAGTTTACAAGATTCATCTATACTGAGGTCCAAACGGTAAACCGCAGCTCCCACCATTGCCTCCATATTTGAACCATCAGGGAAAAAGTTGAAACTAGCGCCACTATATATAAAGTTTATTCAAACATATCTTATAAAAAAAGAATGACTAATTTATTTCACACTTTGTTCTCTTCTCCTTTAATTTTGCTTTCCTCTTTAACCGATAGGTTTGCCATCTTCATATATATATATATGTATATATATGTATATATATATATGGATTGTTGCCAACACCTTCCCTCCTTTTTTATATACTCCTCGACGGAGTATATACTTGAACAGATTTTCGTTGCCTATATGATCGGCGAAGTGTTGGAGTGCTTGAAACAATATTCACTAAGGCTTCGCTTTGAACTGCTCGTGCCTCGCAATAAGGAGTATTAAGCTGTGTTTCCTCAGTGACCTGATCATCTATGGGTATTGGACTTTCAAAAATATTTCCAAGTGCAATCCTTGGCTTGAATGATGGTGGTGATGAGTCTTTACAACTTCACGTTCAAGTAGTTTGCCGAAGAAGTATTTTTCAATAGTCTACCATGACTAAATGCGACATCTGCCGTACGGATTTCCATGACGCGTTCACTGATATTAGTTTAATTGATTTAAGGTGCAATCTAGTCTCTAAAGTTGCAGTGGGTGTACTTTTTAGATCAGTAGGAATACAGAGTTCGGCTAGTCCTTCGATGCTCTCAAAATTTTCAGTTAAGCCTCCGTCTCAAACTCATTTGTTTGCTGGGCAACACTTTTACATTGTTGATAAGATTTTATCTGCACGAAACTGTGTTTGACACTTTACAGATTTGTTTGGGATTTAAAAAAGAAGAAGTTATTTATAGCATTTGTTTATAAATTGCAAATGTCAAGACTTTCACTGTTTTATTTTAATATTTTTTTTTCTCATACTTTCCGCCAGCTTCTGGGGAACAACTTTGCTTTTTCTTCGCTAACAAACACACGCGTTTATCCTGCATAAAATTGTAAACTTTCCCCTTCCTTGAATTTTAATCAGTAACAACAACAAAAATCGGAGTTAGGATTTGTTGTTGTTGTTTTCTGTTTACTCTAATTTTTTGTTGTCAGTTGTTCACAGGTGCATGTAGGATGTTTTATAAACAGAAGTCTTTTACTTTATTGTTCTTCATTGCTTTGGTAATTATGTGTGTCTTTAAATATAAATTATAATTCCTTTATATTATATTTGTTTTCTTTGGCTTCTGCTTCTTCTGCTGCCTTCCGTATTAGGGATCTTTGTCACTTTTATTTTTATTTATGCAGTACTTACATGTTTGTAGAATTAGCTTTAGCATTCACACATTAAAATTTATGACATTGTGCACTTGTGCCCCCATGTTTTGTTTTCAAGAAATATATATTATTTAACTTTTAATTTAAGACAAATCATAATACATTGTCATCTTTAAATATGACTGTTGTCTCTGTCTGCTACATAACATGGTTTAATGCGTGTTTATGGAATACAGTCATAGATTCATTAATTATAACTTTTATTAATTTACAACTTGTCTCGGCCTGATGTTTTCATTTAAAATTTATGTATGACTTTAATATTTAAACTTCCTTTTCAAAATCTGCTTCCGTTTAAAGTTTTTGCTTTCTTTCATATCTATGGCAGAAGACGATGCTATCCAGAGAGAGAGAGAGAGAGAGATTCTAGTAAGTTTTAAAACTTTTATAGCACCACAATCATTAAGCCATCTCTTACCATTTTCATTTTGGAATTTGTATGGCCTTAAAATCTTAAAAAAAAAGAAAAAGATAAAAATTTTGCAGGGTCAGGTCTTGAATGCTATTTTAAATTAACTGTTCTCGTTCCCTGATTAGATAATACGCAAATTAATTAACCAACCCTAATTAAGGTTTTTGTTTTTGAATATTAATTAAGACTTCCTTACATGACCATAGTGAAGCAAAAACAATGGCAATATTAATCGTATCTTGGCAAACAGCTCAATACTATTTTAATTTTACAAAAATACCAAGACCTTTTCCTAATTTCGTATTCACCAGTGCAGCATTTCTTTGTTGCTAAAAAAAGAACAAAAAATTAAGTCAAGAAAAATTCAAAGTATACTTCCCTAGAGGGAAGCGAATGGACACAGAGTTTTGAAGAAAGTTTATATTGACTGAATGAACTAAAAAAGAACTAAAACCTTCACAGAGAAAACTGTGCCTACTAAATACCTCATAAAATAGAACAAAATTGATAAGAAATCTCTATGGTTTTTTTTTCAATAAGAAAATCTTATTAATTTCATAGAGAAAACCTTTTTGAAAAAATCAAGAAGAAATCTTGTAGTTTTTATCAGGTTATCTTATTGATTTTTTTAAATAAAAAAAATTGCGTGTTTATTCTCTGTACTTATGAATTTTCATTTAAATTCTATACCATATACATACATATGTATATATATATATATATATATATATATATGTATGTAGTATATGGTAGATGTTATTTATTTAAACATACATACATACACATTATGTTATATTCTTAGCTAACTTACTAACCAAGTATTGAACCAGCAAACTTCTAACTGATAGACAAGCACTCTGCCCAATATGCTAACAAGCAGCCTGAATAACCATTGAAACTATTGTGCAAACATTCTTATACAAAAATGAAAAAGGTCATGAAAAAAATGTTCTCTATGTCTATTTATAGAAACGAAATAACAATACACTTCATAAAATCAAGAAGATTTCCTTTTTAAAAAAATCAATAAGATGCTTTACACATAATCATATAGGAACCTAATAAAATAAAGAAGAAAACCTTATTGAAAAAATCAATAAGATAGCCTAATAACATCAAAAAGAAAACTTTTTTAAAAAAATCAGTAAGGCAACCTAATAAAATCAATAAGAAATCCCTAAAGTTTACAATTTATAAGAAAACCTAATAGAATCAAGAAGTTTTTCTCTATGGATTGTTTTTTTGGTGCCAAAAATAACGGAAATTGAGTAAAAAAAAGTTGTGAATAATAAGATTTCTTCTTGATTTTATGTGGTTTTTTTTCTTGATAAAATTAATAAGATTTACCACATGAAAACAACAAGGAATCTCTATGAAAAAATCTTCGCTTCTTGCTGCTGGGATACCCCTTAGCCTAAAAACGGTTCATAGAGAAAATGTTCTTGATTCTATGAGGCAGTTTTTTCTCTGTGTTTATAAAAAAAAGTTTACTATTTAATTAGAAAATTTGGGACCATTCTTCTTAAAAAATTAATCAGGTATGTGATGGAAATCCATTTCGACTTAAAATTTATAAAAAAAACAAAAAGCACAAGCGCAAAAAAAATACAATTAACAATTTTGTTACATCAATTAATTAATTAATTAATTGATTTTGAACCTACAAGGATTTTTGTAAAAACAATTACGAAATTGTAAGTTAAGGTCACATTTGGCTTCTTTTCTCTTATTTTTGGCATTTATATTTAGTTTTTGTCGTTTTCTTCGTTTTTGGCGAAGAGTGTTGTCCTCCAAGTGGTCAATCGTTTCGGGCTTATTGGCGTAGATTGGCGACTTCACATTTCCCTAGAGATGTGTTTCAGATTATCGTGAGCACTTGCCATTACGGCCTTACCTCACGGTGGTCTAAACACCGGGTGTAGGAAAGACGCTCACCATCGCTCCCTTGCACCCTTTTAGAATGAACTTAGTGCCCATTCCTCAAGGTACGTAGGTTGCAATCTTCGACCATAACTGTTATCCCTGTACTACGTCGAGCACCTTGCTGAGGTACTCAGAGGTATCTAAACTCTTTATGGCGTACTGACTTTGTCAAAAAAGTACTATCTGTTGTATGGCAACATCACCTAGAATAGTGTCTGCCTGACCGCGTTACTCCAACCACTGGCATTGGTTTAACACTAGAAAGCCAAGATTATTCTCCCAGCCAGCACGTTTATTCTCCCGGTTCTCACGCCACATGTGTATACACTCACTGCGAGGTCCCCAAGAAAATTCCTCAACCATTGCCGGCAAAGCTCAGCCACTCATCAGAGATGGACGCATGCCTGTGTCGCCAAAAATCCAGTGCCTACTCCACATACATCAAAATCATCCCTTTAACCCCGTGGGGTGGGACGAACTCGACGTTTTAGCAAAGGATCCTGACGAACGCTACATACACCCAAACACCCAGAGCAGCTCGACTGTCGGGCAACCGGCACCCGTGGTACCAGAGACAAGCATCTGGTGATACCTCGAAGTTCCAACATAAAGGCTTCAGCTCTATCGTCTTTTGAACTCAGGGTAGTTCCAGGTGACACTGCACCTGGTTGACATAAACAGACCTGTCTTCCTTTATAAATATGTGCACATCCTTTGCTCTGTTGCCAGAGATCGTGTAGTAACACATAAGTTCTATGGGTAATGCATCAAAGGTACGTCAACGGAAAAAGCCACATCACCCCAGCTGGGGCCCCGGGATTGCCACACCCGTAGTCAAAAATAAACCCCCCTGGGGGGACATGTCCCTACAGAAACTAGGGTCTGAAACGTGAAACATTGCTGTTTCCTTCAATAAATCAATGTTGGCAGAAGCTGTGAGACATGCCGTGCCGTCTTGTTGAAACCACAGCTCCTGCACATTACAGTTGCTCAATTGATGAATGAAGAAGTCAGTAATCGTGATTCTATAGCTAGAGTGATTCGGGTCTCCCTCTACGCTATGCTCTAGAATATCAATGGCTTTAGCTGTACATTAGCCAGATGGAGCTTTGGTTAAACTTATGGAGAATCAAGGTAAATGAACAAAAGTGTGTTCAAGTAACATTTACTTTACGAAGAGATACTTGTTCCCCCATTCGGATTAACAATCAAGTTGTTTCTCCACATTCACATGTGAAATATCTTGGTATACACCTTGATCGACGACTAACATGGAAACACCACATTGATTCTAAGTTAACTCAAATGAAACTTAAACCAACTCAGGTACATTGGCTGATTGGTCGAAATTCAACACTCAGCCCAGACTGCAAACTTTTGATATACAAGTCGCTTTTGAAGCCAATATGGTGCTATGGAATTCAGCTGTGGGGCACTGCTTCAGCTTCAAATGTCGAGAGAATCCAACGAAGGCAAAACAAAATTTTACGTTTGATAACATCTGCTCCATGGTACATCAAAAATTCAAATATACATCGTGATTTGAATATGCCACTAGTGACTGAAGAAATTGCAAAATACGCTGGCAAATATTTAACAAAGCTCGAGTCACATCCTAATCCGCTTGCCCGTAATATTTTGAACTTTACTGGACACATCCGCCTAAAAAAGAGGGACACAATGGCTCTTATTCACAGCACTCCAGATGGGACTTCTTGAAAATACTTTTATTTTTTTTTCCTTTTGATTATCAGTACTTACATATGTATTATATATAACTACTACTAAGCTTATGTCCGACATTGGTCGGGCCTAATTATATTTTTTAGATTTAAGATTTGAATACTTATTGTTAGTTCATATATGAAGATATAATAAATAAAAATTCATGCATTAAAAAAAAAAAAAACTAAAAACTTTTCTTAAACTTTCTTCCTTTGTTAAGATTAAATAATATTATCATTTTAAATTTTAGTTATTTTCTTCGAACTTCCTGAAAAATTTTTTCCTTATTGTAACTTTTTTGCTTAATAAAAAAATATAATTCTAGGTAAATTTTATAAATTTAATAAAGTTAAATCATAATTAATCCGTTTGGTAATGAAGTGGACATTATATTAATTTGTTGTACTAGTATTTTAAAAAGGAACATTCTCAGCTTTATTGTTCAATTGCAAATACCAGAAGCAAGAGCAAGATATCTGAAGCCTGAATAACTTCTAAACATAAATCATTTGTTTGTTGTTGCCATTATCCTGTTGCTGTCCGTGTACACATTTGCCAGGTTTGCATTTATGTTTATGACTTTGTGTGTAATATTATGCTGTCCTTTTGTAATATCAACTCAGATAATGGCTGGTGCAAAAGTTTATATTCATTTTATCCCAGGCAATCTTCTTTATCTTGTCCTTTAAGATTATTTCTAAAAACTTGTACTCTAGGTTTAGGACAACTGCTCATGCAAATGTGCTTGTGTTTTGCACTGTAGGCAGGAAATGATGATTGTTTTAATCTTTTGAATAACAGGAAGATGAAACAAAAACATTTTATGATTTATATATTTCATTGCGGTGCTGGCTGTGTTATACATTTATAATACATGTTGGTCTTCAAAGTTTTATGATTCTTTTGATGTGAAATTTTCTGCAAGCATTTGTAATTAACATTTAAATATAATGAATTTAAAAGGTAGTCACAACATCCAGAAAAAGTCAAAGAGGACTTCTTTAATGATTGTGTAGTAACTAACATGTATAATTTAGTCGGAGGATTTACTACAAATAATGAATTGTTTAATGTTCTCATCGTTAAAAACCAAGTAATATACATATATAATACGAAAGAAGAATTTTCTTTACAATGTAGTTGTCCCAACGATATTCAATAGCTTCGATACGCTGTTTATTAGAAAAACTGTCTAGATCTACTTAAAATAACTATCAACCGCACACTCCTCCTGTTCTTCCTGGACACCGGAGAGCCATACTTTAAGTTTGAAAATAGCGAATAATCGGAGAGTGCTAAGTTTGTCTGGTGAATAAGGTTCGTGATGAAGCTAGTCAATCCTTAATTCATTGATAATTTGGCCATCACAATAAAAAAAATGCGTGAACTGGCACTGGAACTTAGGTTAGATTGATCTGGGTGGTCAAAGGCCCCGCATAGCCCGATTTTGATCCTTAGCGATACCAGCAGATGTCAAGAAAAATGTAAGTATAGCAGCCTAGTTCCTGATGCCGGTATCGAATGATTGCCACGCAGATTTAGCAAACCTTAGCAGTCTACAGAGTTCCACACTCGATACAATTTCAAGACTTACGAAAAATGTGAGCTCCAACAGTCTTATCTAGTGCGGCTTAGCCGCACATTGGCACAGTAGATGTTCTATTCTCTCAATTAGCCAGGGTTCCTTAAGGTGTCTGCAGGTACTGTCAAGTATTCGTCCTATTTTGACGGCATACGACACTGTCCAGCAGTATCTAGTAGTGTTCATTTCCCTTTTTGCCAAATGCGGCATTTTTCCCTTAATAACATTACTTAAATGCTTCAATAAATTAGTGCTGTACTCGTCGTTGATTGTTTTTCCTTTTTGAAGATAGTAAATAAGAAGTATTCGACGCGCATCTCAAAAAATCGATGACCATGCCTGCAGAACTGTATTCGCCTTCTTTGAACACGATTCTCCTATTGCAGCTCACTGCTTCTATTGTTACTTTGCTTCAGGCATCAAGTGCTGGACTAATGCCTCATCTGTGAAAACGAATCGACGCAAAACTCGCCAAACACTCCGTTGATGTATCCATCCTCTCCTCGATGCTTTTTTCTATTGTGAGCAAACGCATTACCCAACTTGCGTACAGCTTTCTCATCAATCAACATACGATATATAGCACTTTTTAAAATTCTTATTATTTTAGCTGGTAGAATTGAAGTACTAAATTACGGCGGTAATTTTTTCCATGTTCACAAATTCACTGAAATCGTTTATTTTTGATGGGACCAAAAAACAAAAACTAAACAAGCTGGCGTCTAGAAACTTAAAATACATGTTGTATAAAGTTGTAAGTTTTAGCCAAGTATTTTTTTTTTGCTAACTACAACCTCGTAATTTTTTTATAAACAACTACCAAAATTGTAATTATTCTGAGAAATGCTATTGCAATAGTAAAACGGAACAACATACTGTTTTCGAAGCCTCATACAATTTTATCACTCTATGTGGAGTGAGTTAATCAGCCGTATTGTGCAAGGGATTCGTGATGAATATTATTTTGCTTTTGTAATAGATTAAAAGAAACTTGTACTTGTTTCCCTTAATCTCTTGTCCATTCTTTTTTATACTGCGAGTAAATTTGATATTACAGAACAAATCTTTTTGCATATCACTGTATTATAATTTAACAAAGTTTAAAGGATATACATATTTGTTGTCAAAACTAAACATTTTGGTATTGTCACTACCATTCATTTCTATTAATGAAAAAAGATTTAGTGCATTGCATAAAAGGAAATTCATAATAAGCAAAAGTTTTCATTAACATTAACTTTTCTAAGAAGCGAAAACATCGCACGAAATCTTTGTGATGTATCCTTTAACCCCGCCCCACAACATACACGTGTTGGCCATAATCATGCAACACTTCAGGGACTCAAATATAAACGACACACAACAACATTAAAAAAATAAATAAATAAAAACTGATAAAATAAACAAACAAGCAACACAATAAATAAATAAATTTAACCGATTGTGTGAAACGTCATCATCAGCATAATCACCATCACAAATATTTATCCCTTCTTCACACCACATCACAGAAGTGACCGACAGCATAAACACACTGGCACCATCGCCAACACACGCATCAAGAGAAGGATGGAAACCAAAAACAACTCTGCTGAAAGAAATAATAAAATATATATATATATTTAATGATATAAAACCAAACAGACATAATTCATAAACACGCGAAGGACCTTTTCCGTTAAGAAAATTAAAAATGTTGACGTGTTGCAAAAAAAAATATAGAAAAAAAACAAGTTCGTTTAAAATTAAAGGAGGTTCCGGCTTGTGTAGCCAACAAACAATTTTGTGAGCTCTTTTTCTTCTTCTTCTATTATTTTCTATATATTTTTTTTTTTGCTTTGGCTTAAATCAAAACAAGAAGTGCAAAGCAAGAAAAAAATGTCTTGACTGTAACAATAACATTGCCCTTAAAACCCAAAAAAAAAATAAGGAATAACAGAAATAACAACAGGATGAGCAGCAGTATCCGGAGCTGCAGAATTGACAGCAGCTTCATAATAATTTCTAAAAAATAAAATATCGAAAAATATAAATGAAATAAATGTCGTAAATTGTTTCCAAATCAATGGACATCTCCGACACCAGCCAAACAAATCATAGTGGAAAAGGACATCATTAACCTACCCAGCAAACATAAAACCATATGATTGAATTGCTATTGCATAACTGTGGGAATATCGTTTGGTGTTTTGGTTCTATGTCACTAAATACTGGTACCGATTTCTCTTTTGCCACGCATCTCAGCAAAAATATTCGTCTACCTGGAAGCAGGTTGGTAAGAGAGACAGAGAGAGAGCACAATTCTCTCTTACCATGATTTTTGTTCTTGATGCAGCGTTACCATTTGTCAAGTTTTCCCTTTTTTTGGAAGTTTTTTGAGATACCAACAAGTTTTTTGAAAATATAAAGTTTTTTCAAGTTTTTTATAAATATGTCCATAATTGAACTTTTGCAGTATATTGAATGAAAATATTAAGTGATGTTTGTATGCAATAAAACGATCTTATATTTTCTCACTCCCTTATTACTGCAACAGTGTCTAAAGGGTCAGTTAGTCTAACCATTTTCATTACTTTTCACATAACAATATCGATCAGCTGTTTTCTTTTAAAATTTTGGTACTTTTGTAGAAAAAAAGTTTTTGTTTTGGAAAAAAAGTTTTTTTTTCAGGTTTAGCAAGTTTAAAAAAAAAATATATATGGTAACGCTGTCTTGATGTCTCACTTGGTAGCTCTCTAGGTATGAGCTTTTGAATGTATATGGGATGCGCAGTAAGAAGCCCATACCTCATGTCTTTTTCATATTTATATAATAATATAAAAGTGATCTTTAGATCAGAATTTTATCTACCCTGCAAAAAATTACACATTACCATCAGAACTACTTGCCATATAATGACTTACTTTTCTGATTACCAAATTTCATTACTCGCTTACAAAACACATTACCTAAAATTTAAAAAAATTATGCACAAGTTGCTAAATGAGGAGTATAATTTTTTTAGATTAAATAGATTACGTGAACGAGTTGCCAAATAAAAAAAATAAGTACTTCTCAAGAATCGATTATTTTAGTCTCACGCCTTGTTAAAATCATTAAGTTGGTAATCCAGCTTCCACCAAAAATGCTTAATTCCAAACCCGATTACCTTTTTTGAAATTTTTTGCTGGGTACTCTTAGGCCCAATAATTGACCTCTCAATTATATGTCATTTATCTTTAAAATCCACTTAAGTATTGAATTCATTTTTTCAGTACAAAGTTGAGAGACATTTAAATGCCCAAGCTTGTGGACTTAAATCACACTTAAGTTTTACGAGCATACCATATGTTATTGTGCTTGTGTGTGTTTATTGAAAACATGTACATGAACATCATGTGGTCGTATTAAAAGGAATTTCGTTTAATTTTCATAAATATATAACATATATAATATATACTTTCAAATCATGAAATATGTAAATAGAAAAATGTATTTGATGCTCTTTTCGTTTCATAAAATGTGTTTTTATGCAATTTTAGTTTTCTTCATTTTGATAACCTAACTTTTTTATTTATAATAAACAGCTGTTGTTTAAAAAGCCTTCCATAATACTGGGAAATTTTGTAGTGCTACCGTACTTTCAACGTAATTTAATAAGAACTTTAATTAACCACTGAAAAAATTAAGCTACATTTAAGTGCCACCTAAACTTAAGTGGCAATTAGCTACCCAGTAAAAAAAATTGGAAGTCATTCTAAAGGAACTACATTTTCATTGCTTCCAAAAAATCGATATTTTTAATTTGCCGATAGTTAGCAGAAAACCAAGTAGAAGTTTATTTTAGTTATACATAACCTTGTAATTCCTCAATAGTTTTAGAAATTACTCACCAAAATTTTTAAAAAATCGATTTTTTTGAAGAAACTTATGAACTAATTTTGGTCTAAAATTTTGAAGTTATTTGCTTAAATTTACATTAAATTACTGTTTCGCGTTTAAATTCCTATAAAAAGAAACTAATTGTTAAAATAAGTAACTATTAACAATTTTTCCTAGATGAAAATATTATCATAGAACACAAAAAAGGAAATTTTTCTTAAAATCGCTTCCAATTCGGTGACCAGGCATCGAAAAAGAGAACTTCTTGCAATGACAACCCTATGTAAAAATCATTAGATCGGATCGAAATTCGCACTACTTCCAGATCGCAAACTCTACATTTTCATGACTTTTTTGGAGTGTCTTTTTTTTACTGGGTAAATGACATATAATTGGGAGGTCAATTATTGGGCCTTGGATTAACTTTCAATACTTTATCTTATTTTTGTATTTATTATATATTAAATACAAATGAAACGTCCATTTATCAAATACTTTTTGTTCGTGCATTCTATCAGCAGTCTATCCTAGGATGTCCGAAAATGTGGTTCTGAAGGAAAAAAGTTTGGCGACCACTGTTGTACAAATTTTGTACTCTTTGTTGATATTTGCCTATAAAATTATACTTTCATCATCCTGGAAGCCTAAATACACAGAAAGCGTATAAATAGAACTCGAAATACATCATAGAGGTAGTTTTTGACAAAAAGTCTCCTAATAAAAAATTTAATAATTCAATAAATTTCTAAGAAATTTTTTAAAACAAACCTTTGAATTACTCCTAAATAATTATGTTCTATAAATAAAGTTATAAACAGTATGGCTCCAGTACATAAATACTGCCTAAGGACGAGTCCAAAGCAGAAAAGTGTCGAAAAAACCTTAAAAAATTATATATGGTGAAAAATACACACGTATATCTGAAACTCACTGAAACAAGATATATGTATGTATATGGTTCGAAAGGTCTTACTGTCTTCTTTTTATATCCGTTTATAAATCTAAAATCGATAGATATTTAACTTAGTTAGAGGTTGATAAGTGCCTACGGGTACAAAAAACCGTTTTTTACCCGTAACTCAAGATTTTGGAGGTGTTTGGAAAATTTCAAATACAGAATTTTATTATACTCGATACTACCTACCAGAAAAATAGTAACACTTCGTAGGTATATTTTTTGTCGCACTGTGTAATATAGACTTCGTAACCTGGTCTCTTTATTACGGTTCGGAGATACTTGGGTTCATATTGTAATTCTCGGTTATATTAAGGTTAGATACGATATTTGCAAACAAATCATGCAGTACGACGAGAAAAAGGCCCTTATTATGAATAACTTTCGATCTTCAACTGTAGTCGAAAGCACCGATCGAACGAATTTTCATTTTGTATTATGACGAGCATTCGACCAAGAATGTCCTTATTGTGAATATCAGTCAAAGTGTTTCTTTTAAAATTTACAACAAGTTTACCTTAAAATAAAAAACAATCGTTTATAATAATTTTTTTATACTAAAATACTTCATCGAAAGCTAAATTCTGTTCGTTACAAAATTTGTTGCACATCGATATTTTCAATGCTCATAATATGAATTGAACATTCGATTTTCGATGTTCGGTAGCCAACGAAGATCGAAAATTGAATGCAACTCATAATAAGGGCCAAATTCTTAGGTTCTCAATCGGTTCGGTAAAAAAAAATAACTCGAACGATATAAATGCTTCGGCCATCGTTCGGCTAAGTACGGTTTAATAAAATAATTCTAACGATTTAAATACTTCGGATATCGTTCGGCAAACTACGGTTTAATAAAATAATTCGGACGATATAAATGCTTCGGATATCGTTCGGCTAACTACGGTTTAATAAAATAATTCGGACGATATAAGTGCTTCGGATATCGGTCGGCTATCTACTACGGTTTAATAAAAATAATTCGGACGATATAAATGCTTCGTATATCGTTCGGCTAACTGCGGTTTAATAAAATAATTCGGACGATATAAATGCTTCGCATATCGTTCGGCTTACTACGGTTTAGCATATACTACAACACATGCAATTACTAGAGGAAAGAATCGTATTCCAATTCATTTCCCCTTTTTTTTACAAAATCTTGATCTCTTATACTAAACACAACATCCACCAAGTGAGAATTGTTAGGTATTGTAAACTTGTTTGATCACTAACAAATTTGTTTACCGTATATTTGTGTATATTTATGGTTTTGATGTGTTGTTGTTAGGTTTTATTTGTTTTGTTGTTGTGCATATGCGGTGTGAGCATAAGTGCTTGTTTTATAAGTACGTCTTTACAAATGAGTGTATATAATAATTAAATGCAATTATTGGGTGAGGGCAATTGTAGCGTCACGTTACAAATTTGATAATTTTTTGTTTTTATTTTTAAGCATTGTCTATATGCATTTCGTTCTCGCTTATGCAACTCGTCAGTGGACTCCAATGTTTTTTTGGAAAGCTTTTTGTTTGCAGCTTTCAAACTTATTATGTTTGTATATTGTGATTCTCAATAATGTATTAAGAGCAGGGTAGGGAGAAATTTTGCTCGCGAGAACAATTTTTATTAAATCGCTCATTTTAAAATTTGTGCTCGCGAGTTCAAAATTAGAACTGTGCTCGACTCGTAAGCATTAAATGACTCGCCTTAAAATTTGTACTCGCGAGTTTTATTTTAAAACTCGTAAGCACAAATTTTAAAAAAGTGCAAAACGAGCATAAACGAATTCAAAACGAGTAGTTATTACAAAAAAATATTTTTTGTTTATTGGAAAAAGTATATGTATTTATATGCGAATTTGAAAAGTATAGTACTTACAAATGCATATACATATATAAAAATATATTTTCTTACTTTCATGTCATGAGGTATTTTTCAAATATTTTAAGGCTTCTTCTTCATGAAAAGTTATGCAAATGCTTACCTGTCAATAATAAAATATAATGTCATCAATGCGACCTATAGAAAACAGAATTTGAGCAAACAAAATTAATAAAACTCGCAAATAATTCTTTTTAACTCGACTCGCGAGTCGAGTTTTATTTTTGACTCTTAAAATTTGAATTCTTCTCGCGAGTCCTATTTTAGATTCTCAAAAATTAAATGCGCTCGCGAGTTTTATTTTTTTAACTCGCGAGCAGACAAGAGTAGCTCTTTTCAGTACAAAAAATAAAACTCGCTCGAATTGAATTCGTTTGCGAGCGAGTTTAATTCGAGCACTCTCCGCACTCTGATTAAGAGTCTTAGTATAAACATACGAAGTTTGTTAGCTAAATTCAGAAAATTGTTTGGCTTGAAGTCTACTGACGAGTTTAATAAGCGGGTATGAAATGCAGGCTACGTTCGTAAATGCTGCAAATTTATGCATCAATGCGGCAGTTCTGCCAGGTTTTACTGCGTATGCGTGATTATCTGCTGCACATGCTTTGCAACTGCTCAACATCTGTGCCCAGTTGACATTGTTGAACAAACTGCAAAAAATTTTAAAATTGGCAAGTAATTTTATTTAAGAAAATAGTGACAATTTTCTTTTAAATTATAGTAAGCAAAAAATTTAAAAGAAAATCAAAGCGACAATTTCTTATGAGAACAGCATTGGCCTTAAAAAGAATACAACTAAAATAAAAAAATCCTTTAAAATATGTAATGAAAAACTACCAAGATTATGTGTTTCAAAGTTATTTTCGAGTTTATCAATATTCTTTTTTGGTAAGATTCGAAACATGTAATTGAAACATCAAAATACATAGATATATTCAACTTATTGTTCCACTGCAACTTCTTGCATATTAAAAAAATTTACTGCGCCATTTGCACAGATTTGCGGCAGGTATGCCGATTAAATGCATTAAAAAACGTTTGACTCTAAACAGTGCTGCCAAGTTATGCATTTTTGAACGTTAGATGTTCGTGATGCTGCAGACGTGCACTACAAATGCTTTTACGAACGTACCCGCATATAGACAATGCAACGTTTTCAAAATAAATTTATATTTTTTTTGATAATTTATTTATTTTTTTAACTTTGTATAATTTAAAGCTTAAAGTTTCACAATTAGGCAAAAAAATCGCTTCTCTTTTGTAAGCTCCGCACACTGCAGCTTAAAATGAAATAATTTATATAAGAGAATATTTCAAATTGAAATAAATCAACTTTTTTTGTTGCTTAAAATTTAACATCTGTTACTTGGGTTATTAGATAGATATATTACGGATTATGTAAATTAATAAATCACTTTAATTATATAAAGTGAATCAATTATTTGTAACTGAACAAACAGGTGCTGCCGCTTTTGAAAAGGAGTCTTGTTGTTCTTACTCGTAGATTCAATTGTTTGCTAAGGAATTATTGCCTGAAAAAGTATCCTGTTTCGTATCGTTTGTTTTTCTTTATGGAAGAAGATTGAGTAACAGCTGAAATATTTACCTAAAGGTAAGAGACAAACGTTGAACTAACGAAAGCATGCTTGCTACGACTTGCAATAGGCTTCGTTTGTAGCTTTAATTGTCTGAATAGAAATAAAAAAATTGGTTGTTTGAATCTTTTCGTCCACAGGAGTTGTGTGCGGTAAACAATACACCGAAATATATCAATAAGCCTTTTAAAATTCATGTCATGCCGTATTTGCGCTACCGCTCACTTGTTTTTCTTTTTATCGCTTTCAGCAAATCACAAATGTACGAGTACGTAAGAAAATTTATGTAAAATTATTTTGTAATCTAGTGTTCCTTACTGCTTCTGTTCGCATTTCACGCGTTTACACCAGTGGTCTTCACAAAGAGAAACACACCTAAAATAAGAGTATTACACTGAAAAAAGTAATAGTCTCATTTAACTAAAATTTAAAAAAAGTTTTTTCTTACATTCGAGAAGTGATTATTTTTTATTTTTTTTTGTTGTTAAAAAATAAGAACAAGATATATATATATATATTTTTTTTTTGTTGTAGCGGCCAAAGATCTCCATACTCTTTCCAAATTTCAGGTCCGCAACTCTTATTGTTCTCGAGAAAACACCCTGTGACTGACAGACAGACGGATAGCGTAGGGAAAACAATGGGGTTCCTTCCTTTTCACGTTTCATAATTGCATTCGTAGCCAAAAATCGATAATTGACCATATAGCAATAGAGATTTAGATTTAGTGAGTTACAGACTAAGGGGGCAGCAGAAAAATATGCCATATGAACTAATAACGTGAGAGAAAGCTAGTATGATAGAGAGAGGTTATGATATCCGCGGATGCTTTGTGGATGTTGTTAAAATTATTCTAAAAGTTTTTTGTTATGAGTGTGCAAATGGCAAATGCCTACGTAAAGCAGTTAGCATTGTGTAAAGAACATCAATGTTAACATCGTGGTATTCTAGCAGTAAATGAGTTTAACATTGTGTGTTTAAAAGCTCTTAATTTCAGTGCAAAGTAAAGAGAGTGTTATAAATTAATAACAATTGCAAACGTGATGTTTTTTTTGTATTTAACTGCAAGTGTTTAAAGCTAATAAAAAATAATGTCCTTAAATAGTAAAATTTTTATAAAATAGAAATTTCAACAACTTTTATAAACTTAAAGGGCTCTAAAATAACTATTGGACCACAAATCATATTATTGTAACCATATTGGGTCAAGGGAAACCAAAGCAAATAAAACTTAATTTCCCCACAGAGAAAACAGAATAATAAGAAATCTCAATTTTTTTTTTCAATAAGGAAATCTTATTAATTTCATAGAAAAAACCTTTTTGAAAAAATCAAGAAGAAATCTTCTAATTTTTATTAGGTTATCTTAGTGATTTTTTCAATAAGATTTACTTCTTGTTTTTATTAGGCGACCTCATAAAAAATATAAAAAAAATTGCGTCTTTATTCTCTGTACTTATGTATTTTCATTTAAATTCTATACCATATACATATGAATGTATGTATGTAGTGTATTGTAGTTTTTTTTTAGTTATACATACATACAAATGATATATTCTTAACTAACTTACTCACCAAGTATTGGACTAGCAAACTTCTGACTGATACACAAGCACTCTAACCAATATGAATAACCATTGGAATTATTGTGCAAACATTCTTATACAAAAATGAAAAAGATCATGAAAAAAATTGTCTCTATGTCTATTTATAGAAACGAAATAACAAGACACCACATAAAATCAACAAGATTTCTTTATTAAAAAATTTAATAAAATGCTTTACACATAATCATATAGGCACCTACTAAAATCAAGAAGAAAACCTTATTGAAAAAATCAATAAGATAGCCTAATAAAATCAAGAAGAAAACTTTTTTAAAATAAATCTATAAAGCAACCTAATAAAATCAATAAGAAATCCCTATAGTTTACAATTTATAAGAAAACCTAATAGAATCAAGAAGTTTTTCTCTATGAATTGTTCTTTTGGTGCCAAAAATAACGAAAATTGAGCAAAAAAAAGTTGTGAATAATAAGATTTCTTCTTGATTTTATGTGGTTTTCTCCTTGACAAAATTAATAAGATTTACCACATAAAAGCAATAAGGAATCTCTATGAAAAAATATTCGCTTCTTTCTGCTGGGATACCCCTTATCCTAAAAATTTTTCATAGAGAAAATCTTATTGATGCTATGAGGCAGTTTTTTCTCTGTGCAAGAAACTAAAATATTAAATTCTGTTAGTGATTTTAGATTTTGTGCATAAACAAGGTTTGAAGTGTTTATTGTAGTTCATTTATGTTTTGCCTTCACAAAAGTCAGTAGTGACCATCTAACCTTTAATGTTTTTTTCTAAAAGGCAATAATAAAAATCTAGGAGTTTTTTGTAAGACCTTCATTGTCCTTTAAAGGCCTATTGCAAGACTGTTGTTACCTAAAAGTATACAACTATTATGTAAATTAAATGTTTTTGGTCTAAATGTGTACAATTGAAGCCTAATAGACATGTGTACATTCATTGAAATGCGTTACAAAATGTCAATTACAGAGCATTTGTGCAAAGATCTTTACATACAACTTTTATGCCTTGGCAATTTCCGTTTACATTCGAACAAAGACGCCAAATATGTTGCGGCATAAACATAAATGGAATGAAATTTTTGAAAGGCAATGAAACCAACACCCACAAACAATAAAGAATGATATTTATTAAATAGCAGCAGCAGCAGCAGCAGCAGCAGCAGCAGCAATAGTAACTCCCTTTTCTGTTTGTTAGAACAAAAAGAAAAACAGCAACAACAAGTATAAATATGTACTTACAAATGTATGTACTCGTACCAGCAAAATAAGAAACATACGTTTACTTGAAGTTGTTGCCTTGCCGGTTTGGTGTTGGCTAAATGCTAAACCTCTGAAGCATATTTCATTTCCGTTTTAGCACACAAACATACAAACATACACACACTTCCTTTTGAAAGTTCATTTTCACCAACAAACTATACAAATTCAATTCATTTATTCATGCTTATACCTTTTTCCGTTTTTCTTTTTTTTTTTTCTTCTAACATTTTCAACATTTTCAATTATGGACGTAGTTTGTGTTTGTATTTGTGTGTCTACACGCATAGAGTTTTTCATTTCCATGACCTTAATGTCAAATGTATTTCACATTTCTTTAAAGTACTTTTGTTTTTTTCATAAATTTGTGTACGTAAAGAATTGAATATAAAAAAAAACAAAAAATGAGTTTTTGCAGGCGTAAATTTTAACTTATTGTTGTAGTTGGAAGTAAACAACATACATACATTTTCTTACATAATTCTATAAGTTTTTGCTTTCCTACACACATCTTCATTATTTTTAATGTTTCCCATTCACACATCATTGTTACTTCCCCTGCTACCTCATGAATAAATAAGGAAGAAAAAATATGTTGAAGTACATATATATTTTTCTATGTGTATGTGCCGTGCCGTATCCTCTACGAGTATGGAAATGGTTGCAAGTGTATAGAAATTTAGTACTCGTAGAATGTGTTCAAGATATTGAACAATCTTAAATGTGTGCCGTGCGCGTTTATTTAATATTTTATGATATCGGCGAAATCTGTACTAGAAAAGACATCATCATCGTTATAATCAGCAGTAACAAGAACAACAACAACATAAATAATAATAATAACAACAACAACAGCAGCAGCAATATCAACAGCAACACCGCCTAAAATAAACTTTCAATTCATGTTTATTATTTCACTTCTTGCATAAATTCACCAAACATAATTGCTGCCTACACTGAGACAAATTCCGTTTTTTTTAACAAGTAACAACAAGTCCATACACAGAAAAAAATATTTGTGTAGATATAACCAGCGAAACCATAAATATGCTGTAAAATAATTCTCTCTGCCAAAAAAAAAACCGAATTCATGGAGAAGATCTGATAGAAGAATATAAGAAGAAATACGTGAAATATAAAATTAAATTTTGATGGGCGTGCCGCCACCCACTTTTTTAAGTGCAAGATTGTGTGTTTTTCACAACAACTGGTTAAGTAGAGCCACTTAAAATAAAATATTAAATTTTAGTTAGCGTGACTTCGCCCATTTTCTTAAATGAAGGATTGTGTCTATTTTAGAGCTCACGGAGTGTGGTAAATTTCGTAAAAATCGGTTAAGTAGAAACGCGTGAAATATTGTAATAAATTTTAATAGGCTAAACTCCGCCCATTTTTCAAATTGTGTATTTATAAGAACGAAAGATGTTTTATAGGTTTAGCAGCAGTCAAATAAGTAGAATATCATAAAATTAAATTAAAAAATTGTGGGCGTATCCCCGCCCCATATTTTTACAGTGAGACCAATGGAAAGCTATACCCTCTCAGACAAAAAAATAATTTTTACAATAGGTCCAAAATGTAGCGAGTTATGAAGTAACAACCACAAAAAATATATAGAGTCTAATTTTTAAGCTCCTTCTCTTTTTCAAGTCGATTAAAAAGTGTTTTATGCCCATACAATATGCATTAAAATCTAAAAAATATGTAAAGGAAACAATATTTTTTAATTCAAAAATTCAGCAACATTTGAAAATAAATTCAGTAAAGTGCGACTTTGACTCGCGCACGAAGGTTTCCGTACGTTGGGCTTTGAGCACTTTTTTAATACAGTGTTTTTTACGTTTTTTCAGCTGAAATAATTTTTTTTGATTATTTTTCACTTTTTTCTCGTTTTGGCGATTTTTTAAATTTTGGCGATTTTTTTTTTAATTTTGGCGATTTTTTTCATTTTGGCGATTTTTTTTTCATTTTGGCAATTTTTTTTCATTTTGGCGATTTTTTTAATTTTGGCGATTTTTTCATTTTGGCGATTTTTTTTCATTTTGGCGATTTTTTCATTTTGGTGATTTTTCCGGTTTTTTGCGATTTATTTTCGATTTAGAAATTTTTTTTAATTTGGTGCTTTTTTTCGTTTTGGCAATTTTTTTTTGATTTTGGCGATTTTTTTTTCGGTTTGGCGATTTTATAATTTTGAGATTTTTTTGTTTTACCGGTTTTGAAAATTTCAAGAAGTTTGCTCTTACCGTTTCCAAGATACAGCAAGTTATCAAAATTACATAGTCAAAATTACATTAACTGATGGTACACCCTCTAATTAAAATTTTTTAAATTTTAGTGTTAATTGTTGTAGTCTGTATAAAAATACACTAACTTTACAAATTTCAAGTGCATATAGATACAATTGTATGTATATTACATGGGATTTTAACATTTTTCGTTGCTCGTTTTGGCACACCCTTTAATTTCCAACTCTCATGTATTTGTTGTTGTATCGGCCAAGGGTCTACACACTGTGTCCAAATTTCAGGTCCGTAGCTCTTACGGTTCTCGAGAAAATGCCCTGTGACGGACAGACGGACAGCGTAGCGAAAACAATAGGGTTCCATTTTCACCTTTGGTGTACGGAACCCTAAAAAAGGAAACAATAACAAATAATAACTGGCGTGCTAAAAAATAATTTGAGTTTGAAGTGGACATTAAAGCAAAACTGCCATACAAATTTTGACTTAAGCAAATAATAAAAATTAACTAAAATTAATAGCCATGGGCCTATGGCAAAAATTAAATAAAAATATACTTAATAGTAACAAACCAAAAAAGTTTGTCTTAAGTAGAACAAAAATAAGCAAATTAACTAAAATGTGCATAATTAGTGAAGAACAAACGACAATGGTAAGACTGTTGCAAATTTAGAGATGGTAACTTTGAGCCTTCATTACAAAACACATCAGCAAATTGAAATACGATGAATCAAACCAATTCACATATTCCATTTGCAATAAAGTTTCGTATATAAGGCAGAAATCTACATCAACTGACACCACACACAGTGGACCAAACACAGAAGAACGCTGATGATGAAGGTTTAGTGGCCTTCGAAAACGGCTGGCTGTTCCGTTCAATTATGTGTTGTTGTCAGAATCTTTACAACTAACTTTGATGTTATTTGTTCATTAATAATTATCACATGTAATTTGGCTTAAAAAGCGATACGAACCTTAGCCCGTTCAAATTATAAATATAGAAACAAATGGAGTTCGACTAATAATTAAAATTAACTAAAATAAAAATTATTTTTTTTTTCGGTACTCTCGTAAAAATTTTACTTAAATTTCAAAAGAGATCACGGTAGCAGAATTAAAACTTTATAACTGTATTTTGGATAAAAAAGGCAAGATTTTCATTTAAAATTTTTATTGCAATAACCAACAAAATATTGACCTAGATTTTCAAATAAAAATCGTTTGCCTGCCACATCGAAATAAACTTTAATACATTCATCCTTATTCCAGTTGTCGACATCGACGTCACTTTAACACAATACCAAAAAATTGTGGATTGTTTACTCCCTCTCGAGCACCATTTTGTGGTACAGAAAATCTATTTCCGTTCCCTTAGGTCTACAAAAATAGCATAAACCTGCCAACAGGCGTCAGTTGTTTTCGACAACGGGTTCACAAGTCCAAATTTTTTTAGAATTGTGTTAATGTGACGTCGATGTCGACAACTGGAATAAGGGTGATTGTCAATGTTCCTCCAATGTCTAGTAGAGGGCGTCACAAATAGCAAAACCGAATTTTTATTGAAGCTAACGTCCGAAATAACTGCGTAGTATATATGAAAAATGTATCTACTACATGGAACATTGGAAATGAGATTTAGATGGCGTAAATTATGCTCTAAAAATTAGAAAATATGCTAAAAATATGCGTGCAAGACTGATATATGCATCAAGATGCTTTAAAAGGTAAAATATGCAAAAATATGCACTAACAAATCGATGCCAAAATTCATAAAAATTTCTGAAACGTATAAATATCTTGTCCACGCATTAAAACGTCACACAAGATAAATCATGTCATTGCATATTTGCGATTTCAGCAAATACAATTTAAAATAAAGAGATAAATATTCAGTAAACTGTGACTCGTACACGAACGGTTCCGTACGGACACTAGCTATGTAATACTATACGAACTATATAATATGTAGTTTTGGCATGTTTTCATTTCTGGGATTTTTCGGTTGTTTGCGTTTTTTTTAGTTTTGGCGGAACTTTGAGATTTTGGCGATTTATTTCAGTTTTAGTGATTTTTTTTAGTTTTGGCGCTTTTTTTTGTATTGGTGATTTTTTTCGGTTTTTGGCGTTTTATTTAATTTTGGTGATTTTTGTTCATTTTGGCGATTTTTTTTTATTTTAGCGATTTTTTCGGTTTTTGCCAATTTGTTTTACTTCTAAAGATTTTTTAGCTTGGCACTTTTTAGGGTTCCGTACACCAAAGGTGAAAAAGGAACACTATTGTTTTCGCTACGCTGTCCGTCTGTCCGTCCGTCCGTCTGTCCGTCACAGGGCATTTTCTCGAGAACCGTAAGAGCTACGGACCTGAAATTTGGACAGAGTGTGTAGACCCTTGGCCGCTACAACAACAAATACATGAGAGTTGGAAATTAAAGGGTGTGCCAAAACGAGCAACGAAAAATGTTAAAATCCCATGTAATATACATACAATTGTATGTATATGCACTTGAAATTTGTAAAGTTAGTGTATTTTTATACAGACTACAACAATTAACACTAAAATTTAAAAAATTTTAATTAGAGGGTGTACCATCAGTTAATGTAATTTTGACTATGTAATTTGGATAACTTGCTGTATCTTGGAAACCGTAAAAGCAAACTTCTTGAAATTTTCAAAAACGGTAAAACAAAAAAATCTCAAAATTATAAAATCGCCAAACCGAAAAAAAAATCGCCAAAATAAAAAAAAAATCGCCAAAACGAAAAAAAAGCACCAAATTAAAAAAAAATTCTAAATCGAAAATAAATCGCGGAAAACCGGAAAAATCGCCAAAATGAAAAAATCGTCAAAATGAAAAAAAATCGCCAAAACGAAAAAATCGCCAAAATTAAAAAAATCGCAAAAATTAAAAAAATTGCCAAAGTGAAAAAAAATCGCCAAAATGAAAAAAATCGCAAAAAAAATAACCAAAATGAAAAAATCGCCAAAATTAAAAAAAAAATCGCCAAAATTTAAAAAATCGCCAAAACGAGAAAAAAGCGAAAAACAATAAAAAAAATTATTTCAGCTGAAAAAACGTAACAAACACTGTATTAAAAAAAATGCTCAAAGCCCAACGTACGGAACCCTTCGTGCGCGAGTCAAAGTCGCACTTTACTGAATTTATTTTCGTTTTTGGCAACTCTTTTCGGTTTTTGGCGATTTTTTTCAGTTTGGTGAATTTTTTATTTTTAGCGTTTTTGAAAATTTCAAGTAATCAAAATACATAAACTGATAGAACACCCTTTAATTTAGATTTTTTTGAATTTTAGTTTTACCTGTTGTAGTCCGAAATCGCAAAATTTCAGGTTTCTATATATAATTTTATGTATGTATATTGCATGGGCTTTTAACATTTTTCGTTGCTCGTTTTGAAACACCCTTTAATTTTTAACTGTCATATCTTTGTTGTAGCGGCCAAACTTCTACATATTCTGTCAAAATTTCAGGTCCGTAGCTCTTACGGTTCTCAGCCTGTGACGGACAGGCCAACCGAAAACAATAGGGTTCCTTTTCACGTTTGGTGTACATATAGTGTAGAGGTCTCTTAAAGACCTTCGGTTTGGTAGTCAACGTGCTAACTACCTCAGATAGTGTAGAGGTATCTTAAGCTTAAAGTTCTGAAGTTAAAAAAATATATATGTGACAGCGCATAGAGAAAGGGACCTAAGGGTAAATTTTCACTTTTTTTTTGGTGTGGACAACATCTGAGCATCGAATGAGACCTTTCCATGCCCCAAAAGTGTTCCCTCCCAGAGAGAGATATGCGCGTTTTATGAAATTGAAGTCGACGATTCTAAGGTTATGTGAAAAAAATTTCGTACCAACAGCGTGATATTCACGATTCAAAAGAATTATAAATGAGTATTTATTATAATTCACAATTAATAGTTTCAGAAAATAAACCTGGATTCGAAAAAACGCGAGCAAAATTGATATCAAACTCATGGAAACAGCGCTCTAGGTAGAAAACAGTAAAAACCAACTACACAAAACAAGAGGTAGGGACGACCTACGCGCGTTTACAAGGTTGACCAACACGTTCCTGACGTCATGAGATGTGTCGCTTTCATGATGAGACCAATACCAACACGCTCAGTGATGGTACACCAAAGATACACGTATTTAAATCTTTAAAATGGCTCTCCTGAACAAAACCGGTTTTTACCCTTAGGTCCCTTTCTATTTTGCGCGTCACATATGTACATATCGATTTTAATATAAACAATTATTTTGTCCCACTCAATTTGATATCGTGCGTGTTGTGTCCTTTTTAGGGTTCCGTACATCAAAGGTGACAAGGAACCGTTAAAAAGGACACAACGCACAGGAAATCAAATTGAATAGGACAAAATAATTTTTTATATTAAAAAAGATATATATTTTGTTTAACTTCAGAACTTTAAGCTTAAGACACCTCTACACTATCTGTGGTAGTTAGAGCAAAAACCAAAAGTTCTGGGATTGAGCCCAGTCTCAGACACTCATTAAACATTAACACCACGCATTTTTCTGACGTACATTAGTGTCCCTTTGTATCAGTTGTTGTAGGAAAGTTCAAGTGATGAAGGTATAGTCACTGGTCACTGAACTATAGCGACTTTAGCAGATACTAATCCTAATGTAAGATCAGAGCGCTCTTCTTCGTCGGTATTGAGTAGCAGAACCATCCGGGAAAATAACCAATAAAATGGCGAATAAACACAGCTTCGAAAATTTAATAAAGCTCATTGACACCAGAGGCGCTGCAACACTGCATTATTAAAAACGTGCAAAAAGCAGAGTTGCAAAATAATGAAGCTTTCCTCTAACTCTTCCTTCATCACCTGCCTTCTCTATCGCTATTCCTTTCTTAAAGAAGGTAACACCTTGTAATAGTAGTAGGCATTGCTTGTCTGAGTGTTACTTCTCTTAAAAAAAAAACGCCAACTAATCAAATAGAATTTAATAGGAGAAAAACGGATTGTCATTCTCGATTGTGAAATAATTTATAAAAACAATCTTAAAAAAAAGAAGTGATGACATTCTGTGATGTACGGTTTCTAGTGAAAAGCATATAAGACTTTTGCATTAAGTATTGGCCTCCTATCCATCATGCATAAGCTCCGGTTAATAAATGTATCAACTATTTGTTATCTGCTATTCCTGCAGGGCTTAAGTTAATGTATTTTCTGTTTTCAGCAATATCATCACGGTCATATTAAATTCGTACATATGCCTGCCTACACCTCAATATATTTTAATAAATAAGTACAAATGTATACATAAATATGTATGTACGTGTCTGTGTGTGGAGACATCTAGCTGCTTTTATATTTAACATAAATACATAATATTTACTCGGTATAACGAATCTCGCTTTAACGAAAATCGGATATAACGAACCTCCAAATTATTTACATTAACAATACTAACCTACTTTTATACAGGATATAACGAAGGATAAATAAAAAATAACAAAATATAAAACAAAAACTTGCTAGGAATATATTTCTAACATTTTGTTCTACTTTGAATAGCGAATGTTTTGATAAATGTGTGCTCTGTATAACGAGCGGCAAAAAATATTAAACAAAATCTACAGCAGAAATATAAATGCAAATAATATTAAAATATTAAAAAAATTAAAATAACACTTGAAAAAAACTTTGCGATATAACGATGTTTTCCGTATAACGAATATGCCTGACATTATATCGTTCGTTATATCGGGATTTGCCTGTACATACATATAGAGATACGTAGAGATAGATATCAAGTATCTTTTCTTGATGGGTTTTGTGCTTCATTTAATC
Organism: Tachina lurida; assembly: GCA_944452675.1. Classification (NCBI taxonomy): domain Eukaryota; kingdom Metazoa; phylum Arthropoda; class Insecta; order Diptera; family Tachinidae; genus Tachina; species Tachina lurida. The sequence continues at coordinate 37,734,564 of OX101754.1, read as the reverse complement.
ATTTTCGCCTGTGCTGGCTGTGTTGTATTCAATGGTGTTGCTGAGCTCTATTGTTATTTGTTTTCGTAGTTAGTTGCGTAACAATTTCCATTAAGTATTTCTCCTTCTGCTTCGCTTGTTAGTATTTGCTTGTTGTTTTTTTTTTCGTTGTAGATTTTGATATCCTTCATTTATTTTTCTCTTTCCAACATTTATTTTATTCTTCATTTATTCAATCGTTCATTTATTACAATCTCATTTTGTTTGTTTGTATGTATAAACATATTTAAGTGTGTGTGTGTGTGTGTGTGTAGAGAGGTTTGTGTAACGGAAATGAAAACAATTATTAACAGGAAGGTAAACAGCATTAATTTTCGGGATTTCAGCAAAGTTCGCTAAGGATTTTTTATATTATTTTTTCTATTATTTCTGGGAATTTTCTTGTTATTTGTTTTTTGTTGTTGTTGTTGTTGTTGTTTTATTGTAGCAAATATCATTGAAATAGAATCTGTAATTGGTGGGCGTCTTTTCAACGCCAAACTACACTCTTTCATATACATACATATTTGCTGTTAAAGTGCTTGTTTGTTTGTTATGTATATATATGTACATATGTATGTATGTATATAAAGATTGTTGTTAGAAATAGCTTAGTGGGATACAAATTGGTTTTCTCTTCAGACATTTGAAACCTTAAAATGACAATAACAATGAGAAGAATTGTAAAAAATTGTAATTTTAAAATGAATATGAAGTAAAGCAAGGCTCCAATCAGCTGTTACGTCTATTAACCAAAGACTTTGGGAATATCTATTTGCAGTTGTCAAATTAAGGTTATTCAATATCCAACGAAAATTTCAATAATTTCCATTCTAGGTGTGTATGTTACACTGACCGCAAATTTTTTTCTTACACAGGATTCAGACGATGAAATTTATGACGTCTATTTTTCTTGATTTCCTTTTGAAGTTTCTACCAAAAGTTATTTGCGTTCATACGATGATTATTTTTACATGTCTAAATTTTTTTTTATTGATTTTGATTTTTATTGTTTATACATACATTTACATACCCTGTCGGAGAATGTGTGCTTGACTACAAAAATAGTTAACTTATAGTTAACTTTTCTTAGACTGACTAAAAGCTAACTGCATTGTCATCCAGAACAAACCCAAAACTAATTCTTAAGTTGAGTACGTAATCAATTTTGATGACAGCCAACAAATTTATTCTAAGCTACTTTGAAACTCATTTCAGTTTTATATTAACATTTTGCTGTTGTTATTTTAGATGGTACTTTAGCCGAGTGATAGCGCGTTGAGTACACAACGTGTGATGATACATTTTCGAACCCCGCAAATTTTTTTTAATTTACTTACCACCAGGTGATTTAAAAAAGTCAACTTTAAGTTAGTTGAAAGTAGTGGAAAGTGAGACAATTGTCTACCTCCTAGGACATCGCAATGTTAAAATATTCAGTTGATTACATTGAAAGTAATCCAAGTGTCAGTCAGTACTATTTGCTAAAAAGTGAGCTTTTTAAATAAAATTTTGCTTCGAAGAACACACCAATATGAGAATATTAATAATAAAACAACAAGAACACAAATTATTGTAAAGAAAAATATGAAAAAAACATAGAAAACAGAAATCGAGTAATTTTTTCTACTCCTCTTTCTTCTCTATTCCGTTCACTATCAAACCAAAAATGACGTCGAAAACTAGACTTCATAAAAGTCTTCGTGTGAATTAGGTGTTAGTTGATATATGTATGTGCGCTGTCTTAAATATGAGGTTTGTTGCCATAAATGCCTTTTTATGCCTAGTGGGGCCTAAAGTACCCGATACCCAGTGGGGATTTTATAAAAGAAAATGGAAATAATGCTACAGTTGCTAAACGAGCAGTCCGATTGTTATAAAATTTCATAAAGTATTTGAAGAGGTGTCACAGAGCTTAAGTCTAGGTTACCCCAATGTGGACAACCCAGGATTAATGAAAAATTCAAACCGATGTTCAAACTGATGTTTTTGTTCTGATGTTTTTGTTCTATCCAACAACAAAGAAAAGTCAACTGCACTTATAAGGTTACGCTTACAGTTTAGCAAATATTCGAGAAAGAAAAATTAAATTTTGGCTTTTTTAACCGATCTTGTTCCTCCGTTCTGCTAATGGAGATGCCAAATCTTGTTCGATTTAGAAAAGGGAACTCACACAGAGAAAACAGTGCCTACTAAATACCTCATAAAATAGAACAAAATTAATAAGAAATCTCTGTGGTTTTTTTAATAAGGAAATCTTATTAATTTCATATAAAAAACCTTTTTGAAAAAATCAAGAAGAAATCTTGTAGTTTTTATGAGGTTATCTTATTGATTTTTTCAATAAAAAAATAAAAAAAAATTGCGTCTTTATTCTCTGTATGTATGTATTTTCATTTAGATTCTATACCATATACATACATATGTATGTATGTAGTATGCTGTAGATGTTAGGTTATATTCTTAACTAACTTACTCACCAAGTATTGAACCAGCAAACTTCTACCTGATAGACAAGCACTCTACCCAATATGCTAACAAGCAGCCTATTGAAATTATTTCCAAACATTCTTATTCAAAAATTAAAAAGATCATGAAACAAATTGTCTCTATGTATATTTATAGATATGAAATAACAAGACACCTCATAAAATCAAGAAGATTTCCTTATTAAAAGAATCAATAAGATGCTTTACACATAATCATTTAGGAACCTACTAAAATCAAGAAGAAAACCTTATTGAAAAAATCAACAAGGCAACCTAATTAAATCAAGAAGAAAACGTTTTTAAAAAAATCAAGAAGGCAACCTAATAAAATCAATAAGAAATCCGTATAGTTTACAATTTATAAGAAAACCGAATAGAATCAAGAAGTTTTTCTCTATGGATTGTTTTTTTTTTTGGTGCCAAAAATAACGGAAATTGAATAAAAAAAGTGGTGAATAATAAGATTTCTTCTTTGTTTTTATGTGGTTTTCTTCTTGATAAAATTAATAAGATTTCCCACATAAAAGCAATAAGGAATCTCTATGAAAAAATCTTCGCTTCTTTCTTCTGGGATACCCCTTAGCCTAAAAACGTTTCATAGAGAAAATCTTCTTGATTCTATGAGGCAGTTTTTTCTCTGTGCATTTTGATTTGAATTTGATAGCATTCCTTTGTGTAACACTAATGTCTTCTCGGAAAACTATTCATAGGTTGTAAGTAGGTTGTAAGCAGATGGAGGTAATTATAAAAAAAATTTGCTTTGTTATGTACCTTGCAAAAAAAAATGGAAGACGAACACCGTAGGGGTTGAACAATCGAGTTGTGTACGCCAGAAACAGTTAAGAAAATCCAGAAAATGGTATTGAGTAATGAGATGCGTCCATAAGCTGAAATTATAGGCATTTCAAAAACTGTTATACATCCCATATTGACCAAAAATTTTGATGAAAAAACGCCAGAAAAATGGGCATCGCTTTTACTCGTTGTGTGGCATTACCTCACAAACTGCTTAAGCATATGATGTAGACAGTTGTGAGAACAAGTTGTTAGCATTGCATGCATAAAAACAAAATGTCACAGTGTTGACATATTCTCATATTGAGGACATACCAAAGGAATCTTAATTGTGTGTGCGGTTCTAAAAATTAAAAAGTATGGAAAACGAAAAAGAAAATGAAAAGCACAGAAGTGTGTAAGAATAATTCAAGCATCCTTGACGCATGACATGACGACACAGCTAATTCAGCTTGTGGAAGCGCGTGAAGCTGTATGGAATTGTCTAGGTAGCATTTCTAGAGATAGAAATGCAAAGGAATCTGCACGGGAAGAAATGTTGGAGAAATGCTGCCACGTTCAGAAGTGGTAGCCAAATGGAACAGCACACATTTGATAACGACACCATAAAATGACAACACAAGAAATGCCAGATGTTAACTTAGCCCAAGGCAAAAGGGGCGCATTTGATGAAAAGGAAAGTGTTGTAAATCATCACAATGCAAAATTTCACACATCCATTATGACGATGACCAAAATCATTAAAGTAAAGTTGCAATTGCTTTAGCTCCCTTGGACTATTTGCCACATTCGACCTTAGAAATTTTTTTTCGAAGGTAAAGGTTTCGCCAACATAGAAGAGGTGTAGTCTGCGATTGATAGCTATTTTATGGAACTAGACAGTTCTTACGAATATGGATTTCGTTGGTGGTTACACCAACTCATCAGCAGACCTAGATGTTTATATGAAAACTTACAAAAGTGAACAAAAAAAGGAATCTTTCAATCACAAGGGAATAAATATTAGGTACTCGTAATATAAAAATAAAAATATTGGAGACATACATACATACGATTATGTATGTTTATATTTACGTACTACGTATACGCAAACATAATCCCAAACCTACGATTTCGTCCTTACACCCTTAACATACTTTGGATTGCCAGGCTAATTATTGTTATGAAATTAAGGGTTATTAAAATTTCTCTCAACCATAAATTAAAAAAGTTTTCGCATTGAAAATTACAAGTAATTGACTTGTTCTGAATAACATATTTCATATACAATTATAAGAATAAACTATACAATTACATTTATACATTGTTACATGTATTATTATTATTGTTGATTTGATTAGAAAAGTTTTAAGTTCTTCAGCAGGAACAAAAATATTTTATGTGTGAATTTAAACATGCTGCTAAAGAATCAATTCGTCATTACACACGCAACAGGCAAATTGAAAATCATATACATAATTGAAAACAGGGAGTTTAACAATAATCTAAAATCTAAAGTTATTTTAAATTATAACAGTTGGTCTGTTTATAAAATACCAGCACATGCATTTGAGTTTTTGTTTGCCAAGGGTGGTGGGTGGTCTCTTTGATTAAGTTATAGTTTTACTATGGTATGTTAATAAATTATTTACTTCTTCATTGCTTCCAGAGTATCAATAATAAACTTTTTTATATATGAGTATTCATTTGGTCATGCACAGCACTCACTGTACTTGTTTAAGTACTTCTACGATACAATTCTAAAAGTCAATAGCATTTTCTTTACGTCAAACCCTTTCACTTTATAACCGACTTCAAAAAAGGCGCATGTCCTCAACTCGTTTGAATTCTTTTACGTTTTTCTTATTTTTATTTTTTGAATATATTATTTTATAAATTACTTAGTTCTAACTTTTTTATTTTGATAGATCTTTGCACTTTAATTTCTAACACTTAGGCGACCTCAGCTTGGAAAATGTATGCCAGTTGGCAACGCGGTTTATGCGTATTTAGATGTCAGCTAAGTGAAACTACACAGAGAAAAAACTGCCTCATAGAATCAAGAAGATTTTCTCTATGAAATGTTTTTAGGCTAAGGGGTATCCCAGCAGAAAGAAGCGAAGATTTTTTCATAGAGATTCCGTATTGTTTTTATGTGGTAAATCTTATTAATTTTATCAAGAAGAAAACCACATAAAATCAAAAAGAAATCTTATTATTCACAACTTTTTTTTAATAAATTTCCGTTATTTTTGGCACAAAAAATAACAATCCATAGAAAAAAACTTCTTGATTCTATTAGGTTTTCTTTTATAAATTGTAAACTATAGGGATTTCTTATTGATTTTATTAGGTTGCCTTCTTGATTTCTTTAAAAAGGTTTTCTTCTTTATTTCAGTACGTTCCGATATGATTATGTGTAAAGCATCTTATTGGTTTTTTTAATAAGGAAATCTTCTTGATTTTATGTGGTGTCTTGTTATTTCGTTTCTATAAATAGACATACAGAAAATTTTTTCATGATCTTTTTCATTTTTGTATAAGAATGTTTGCACAATAATTTCAATAGTTACTCAGGCTGCTTGTTAGCATATTGGGAAGAGTGCTTGTCTATCAGGTAGAAGTTTGCTGGTTCAATACTTGGTGAGTTAATTAAGAATATAACCTAATGTGTATGTATGTATGTATAAATAAATAACATCTACAACATACTACATATATACATATGTATATGGTATAGAATTTAAATGAAAATACATAAGTACAGAGAATAAAGACGCAATTTTTTTTAATTTTTTTGTATAATAAAATCAATAAGATAACCTCATAAAAACTACAAGATTTCTTCTTGATTTTTTCAAAAAGGTTTTCTTTATGAAATTAATAAGATTTCCTTATTGAAAAAAAACCATAGAGATTTCTTATTAATTTTGTTCTATTTTATGAGGTATTTAGTAGGCAATGTTTTCTCTGTGTAACTTTTTATATATCGTTTTTTGGAATACTCACTTCAAAAAAGGAAGAGGTTCTCAATTCTGTTATTTTTTTATGTACGTTACATCATAACCCCGTGATTTGTCGAGCGAGTTTTAATATTATACGAAAGCTGGGAACTGGCAACACTAATGTCAATAGCTAAAATCTGGCAACACCATTAATAAAGTTATTTGTTTTGTTTACAGTGAGTTTAGGGGGTCTACTCTGTAATTCGAATCGAAAGCAAGCAATTGGATGAAAATTATAGCTAGTGGAGCTGCTTAAAGGCTTTTTTTTAGAAAGCCATAAAAAGGTGATCTTGAAAAAAAAAATACACTTTAGAATTGAAGTAACAGAAACATTGCCGTTTGATCATTACTTTTTTTTTAAATTTTAATAATATCATTACTTCAAAAAATATGATTTTTGCGACAAAAAAGGTCAAAAGGTATCACCGGGCCCAGTGCCTATCACAATGCGGTAGCACTTATTTTGAAACTAAAGGATTTGAAATTTAAGTGATTTTTAACCATTAGAAATACCTTAGTAAGTTCAAAAATTATGATTTTATGATGCAAGGAAAAAACCACTGTTCACAGTGCCTCTGTGGGCCTATGGCCATGCAGGTTACTTATTTTTAAGCAGAAGGAATTATCTTTCAAATATCTTTATTACTTTAAAAGTTATGATGTTTGTAGTAAAAACAGTCAAAAACCGACACTGTGCACAGTGCCGAGGCTAACCTATGAAAGTGCAAATCATGTATGTATATTGAAGCTTGAGGAGTCGCCTTTCAAATGCTATCTAAAATTTGAAATATCTTTATTGCTTTAAAACTTATGATTTTTGCAACGAAAAAAGTGAAAAGGACCCACTGTGCAGCGCAGTGAAAATGTTTAGATTTTCACGGTTATTTGTTTAAAACAATTAAAAAAAAATTAAATAACAGCCATCGAGCAATTTAATTAATTAAGGAATGAGACCCAAAAAGTGTTTAACTTTCTCTAAAATCATTCAGACCAAAAAAAAATCCTTTCCTGTTATAACAAAGAATTTGTTTGTTCTTGCTAACTAGGAGCCAAAATTGTTATTACATATGTCCCTTACGCCCAGCTAAAAATATCGCTAAGTCAGTTTTCTCATAAAGTTTCAATTTAGGTGCAGGCTTTTCCTCTTGTGCCAAATTAAAAAAAAAACTAAAAAGTGGACATATGATAGTTTTGTAACACACCCAATATCTTCTGCAGAATTTCTGATACTAGACTAAAGGCGTCCCCAACACTTAGTTGGTAGGACCCTTGTACCAAACCCCGCAGTGCTGTTGCCAGCTTTAGTTTATAGGAAATATATAATGAAGTTATTCCATTCCACCATTTTGTTTAAGCAAGAAATCTGTTCTAAACTAATCACAAATATATATGAAATTTTTATCAACTTTCTTGGTATCTGGCCAATTATAAATGTCTAAATTATAATTGCCGCATAACTCGCATAATTCGTTTGAGTCTAGTATCAGTCAATTGACCAGTCATTTGATCGGAAGTCATTCAGGATATATTCAGCAGTGCGTAGAACAAAGTTTCTATTACATTTTTAAGGGCAAAATTAAAAATGTAATGGAAACTTTTGTGTACATGTGATGTTGCATCTCAACATATTGTCGCACTGCTCACTCTACTGCTTCTTAATAATCAATGATAGCATTAATATTAGTCAAGTTTGACTGATCATAATTGACTAATATACCCCCCACAATTGAGCAATCATATATGATTGATATACATACTGACAATAAAAATAATTTGTATTATTTAAAATGTTTTTTTTTTATTATAAGAAGTCACTTAAAAATATAAAAGTAAATAAAATGAGAAAGTTTTTAGATTTAATTGAACTGTAGTGAATTATTTTAATCAGAAATAATTTCTTAATAAGGCTTAAGTTCAGTAATTTCAATTCTTACCGAATGAATAATTTTTATTAATTAATGTGAGTTTCTAAAGAAGAGAAGAAAAATTAAACTAGACTTTATTAACTGGGGGAAATACCATAAATAATAAAGTCTAGTTTAAGTTTTCTTCTCTTCCTTAGAAACTCACATTAATTTATAAAAATATTTCATTCAGTAAGAATTGAAATTACTGAACTTAAGCCTGATTAAGAAATTATTTCTGATTCAAAGTAAATAAAATATTTAAAACTCTGAAAGAAAAAAGAACAACTTAAGCGGTATCTAGCCCTCTTCACACCTTTTCACCACCAACGCATCTTGCTTTTTTACAAAAATCTAAACTTTGGAAAAGAAATATATATTAAATTAAATTTTGTAGATTTCTTTTATTTACTTCTGTTTTTACTTATCTTTTTTAACAGAATGAATTGTATTTTTTTTTAATAAAACTCGATGTGTTTTAAAAGTTTTAGCATATGTAAATTAGATGTTCCACTCTAACATACATATGCTAGAGTGCAGCAACTATAATTAATAAATAAATTCATCATCACTTCCGATCAAATGACTAGTCAATTGACTGTCACTATTGAAATCACTGTAAAATTGTTACAAATGTGTTAGTGAAAAAATTTTGTTTGTGTTAGTTTCAGCAATTTATTTCTTGTAGAGTAGTGTTTCTCCGAATTTGGCGTTGCCCCATTAGTATTGGTGAAGGTTATTATGAATAGACAAATATACGTTAATATTCTATACGCAAATTTGCCGGTCGCAATTGCTCAAATGGATTTTCTTGAGAAGGATATTATTACCTTTCCGCAAGACAATGACCCGAAGCATGCTTCAAAGCTGGTTTGAAACTAGCTGTACAAAGAAAAATTTTGTAGGATGAATTGGTCAGCTCAAAGCCCTGATCTCAATCAAATCGAAAATTTATGGTCGATTGTGAAGCGGCGACTGGGAAGTTATGAAACACCTCACAACCAGCATTGAAGAGCTTTGGGAGAGAGTGCAGGACATTTAGAGCGATATACCCATCCAAATATGTCAAAATTTGGCAAGAAGCATTCAAAAACGTATTTCAGCCATTTTGAAGAGCAATGGAGACTTCAGAAAATACTAATAAAGCGTTTTCTCTCCACTTGAAGTGAAGAGTGCAAAACTGAAGACTGAAGTTTAGTTCTTATATACGCTTTTTAAATATATATAAATAATTCCTCTTGCTTATTATTTCTTAAATGAACTACATATGGGCGTTTCTCCGAAAAATTCCACTTTTTTGTCGCGTGCGACAGCAAGCAATTAACCTTGTATTTCTGAATAAAGTGACTCGATTTTTCTTAAAATTTTACCTACCGCAGAGTTGCTGACGCCCTACACAAATATATAAATACGTAAAAAAAATTTCGTTTTCCTTGAAAAGACAAGCATATTTGCTTGGTGTCGCACGCTACAAAAAGTGAACATTCCTGTGGAAATGCCCATATATCTCTTTTTATACCAAATATAAATATGAAATTTTGCTGGAAGCTATAATAGCGTGTTTTAAATGTTCACTTTTGCTCTAAGGATATTGAAAGTCTGTAACAATATCAATCATAACTAAAAGCATATACATATGTACATACATTAGAAAGGGTCAATTTATATGGAATAAAAAAATTCACGATGCGGTTGTCAAAATCGTAATATACGATGAATTCTAATAAAGGAACCATGGGTCTAAAATTAAAATCGAGCTTCCCATTTTTAACGAGAAGTGTTTCTTTAAGTATTTAATATTCAATACAATTTAGGCAAATTAAAAAAAATGTTCATATACGAAAACAAAAGTTTGTCTGTTGGGAAGCTCGATTTTGATTTTAGACCCATGGTTTCTTGGGCAAGTCTTCTTTGAATTTGATGTAGATTACGATTTTGAGAACCGCTCGGTCGAGAAAAAAATTGACCCACTCTAATATACATACATATAAGTAAATATAGAATTTGCTAACCTGATGGACACCGACTTCGAAAAGCATTATATATAAATTATATAAAAATATTTAATTTAGCTGAATCTAAATTATAGGTAACCTTTTAGTTTTTATTTTATTAATCGGTTTAATTTTTTTTAGAAAGTTTTATTTAAATTATATAAATAAATAAATAAATTATCCACACATTTCCCGAAAGTTTTCTAATTTCATTTGTTTGGATATTTTTTACTTTTGCGGCTACCTAAACGGTGTTAAAAATCATTCCTAGGAAGTTCATATGTTCTAGAAAGTTGTTTACTGAGATCTCAGGTACATTTTTGTAGTGGATTATTTCCTTGTATTTTGAACGGTTTGATGCCTATGGACCCGAATAGGGGAAAAAGGTAAAAAAATCGAATTTTTTAAATTTTTTGCGATTTTGATCTTGCAGATGAAGTTTTTTTGATTTTATATGTTCACAATTTCTTTATGACAAGAGCTACAACTGTGCCCCAGAGAGTAAATTTGCAAGATATGAGCCTGAGAAAATGCAAAAATTACACCGAGGCCCCAAATCTTTGGGGGCCCATAGAAAAAATTGCTTGATTTGGGGCAAAACTGGTAGACACGGGTCTGTTTTTTTGGTCTTTTTATCACGTAGTGGTGTCTGTTCATGGTTATATTTTTTCGTGTTGCACTGTGTTATTCAATGAGTTTAGACACACACAACGTCCTCTTTTCCCCTTCCCTTAACACATTTTGCAAGTTCTAACATAATTAAAAGTATTATATTTGTAACTTAATGGCAAATAACTAAGAAACAATTTCTATAATTACAAGTCATAATATTTTTCCAACAAAATGTATAATTAACTAACAATACAATACAAGGAAAAAATAAATAATGGGAATTTTCAAATAAGTTACTTATATGTTAAGAAAAAGATTTTGCAATAAATTATTTACCAAGCAAATGGCAAAGCTAATAGCAAAAATAAACTATTGCTGAAACTATAGACAAAAAGTTTATGGAATTGCAAAGCAACAACAAAGCAACTAAGAGTGAATAATAACTTTTACTTCTTGTACATCTGTTGGATAATTGAAAAATGACAAGCCTTTCAGTTTGACTGACTGGCTGTTTTACATAAATAATTCCTCGAACCATTTAAAAACAAGCAGCGGAATCTCTAAGTAGGGCAATTATAAAATTGCGTTTCTATTTAACATTTGTTTTTCTCATAAGTACTCGTATGTTTATATTGTGTTTTTTAATATTTCACAATAAGAGGATTTATATTGTATGTACGTACTCACATTTGTTGAAACCTTTGAAATAAAACACATTCGCTCACATTCACTATTGATTTTATGTCAAATTGACGACAAAAGAAAGTATTACGTTACTTTAGAAAGAAAGAAGATGAAAGAAAGAAAAATCCAAAAGATATGAAAGAAGTTACTTTGTTATTTAATAGCAGTGCATACATACGAGTATGTATGTAAGTATGAACATGGGTGTATAAATATAAAGAGTTTGTTGAAAAAATTAAATTGATTTTTAAATGCATTTCATTCATCCATCCATCCACATCCATACACAGCCATCGTTTATCCTTCATCAACAATTCTCCCCTACCGAGTTGAAAATTTTTCCACTTTGTTTCCTTATGTTTTGTCTTATATTATATATAAATGTATAAATATGTATGTATATATATTTTTTGTGTTATATCTTTAACAAAAAGCCTTGACTTGAGTAGAGAGAAAATCGAATAAAGGAAAAATTTCAATTGTTTTATAAGAATATCCCTCTCCTAGATAAAGTCTTCAAATGTATAGAATTGTATAGAATACAAAGTAAATTTTTGCAAGTGAAAGATTTTGTGTTTCCTTTATTTAAAATTGTCAATTTGTTGAACATGGGTTTTATTTTGAAAACTTTTGAAGTAGTTCGTTCTTTTGTACTTTAATAGAAGACTCACTTCTTCCTTCTACCACAAACACTGGTAATATATACATATACATACGAGGGCGGTTCGGAAACTTCTTAGCCTATCAATGAAAGAGAATAGTTAGTTTCTCAAAAATATTTTTATTTTTCAATATAATCTCCTGAAACTTCAATACACTTAGTCCAACGCTTTTCTAGCAATTCTATCCCTTGATTAAAATAGTTTTCCTCAAGGTCTTCAAAATAGTGGTTTACAACTGTAATTGCATCTTCATTTGAGGTAAAACGCTTGCCAGCAAGGTTTTTTTATAGATTTGGGAACAGGTAAAAGTCACTGGGAGCCAAATCAGGAGAATAAGGTGGGTGGTCAAGCAACTCGTACTTTAATTCGTTGATTTTAGCCATTCTTAAACACTCTTGCGCGCTGGTGCGTTGTCTTGATGAAAAATTATTTTTTTGTGATGTAAGCCAGGACGTTTTTCTCGAATTTGTACATTTAATTGATCCAAAAGGTTGCAATAGTACTCTGAATTTATTGTTTTACCCTTTTGCAGATAGTCAATCAATAAAATACCTTTGAAGTTCCAAAAAACCGTTGCCATAACCTTACCAGCCGATTGAATTGTTTTTGCCTTCTTTGGGGCACTTCCTCCAGCTTCAGTCCATTGTTTGGATTGTTCTTTTGTCTCTGGAGTATAGTGGTGGATCCATGTCTCATGAACAGTTATGAAACGAAGCTTAAAATCCATTTTATTTCGCTTAAAACGATCCAAACAAGCTTGAGAAATGTTCATTCTTATGCGTTTTTGGTCGACTGTTAACAAATGCGGTACCCAGCTTGCAGAAAGCTTTTTCATTTGTAGTTCTTCATGCAAAATTAAATGGACTCGATCATTTGAGATGCCCATGATATTAGCTATTTCACGCACTTTTATTCGTCGATCATTTAATACCACTCCTAGGTTCGCAATTACTGAGGACCAATACGAGAATTTCTACAAATCCCTTGGCCCTTGCTTCGTAGCAGCTGGCGACTACAATGCAAAACATACGTTCTGGGGTTCGCGTCTTATTACACCTAGAGGTCGGGCATTGTTCAACACAATTTCAAAAATGGGCTTGGACGTCATTTCGAGTGGGGAGCCCACTTACTGGCCTACGGACATACAAAAAATTCCGGATGTTATAGATTTTGGAGTCATGAAAAATATTTCTAGGGAATTAGTTCATGTTGAAGCGTCTCAAGATCTTTCCTCCGATCACTCTCCCACGATCGTTACAATTTGTAGCCCACTAAGTAGTGACTTACCTCACCCGTATGTGAAGACGATCAACCGTGTTAATTGGCTGGGGTTCAGAAAATATCTCAGTACTCATTGTACGGAAAACATTATACTAAGAACATCCGAAGATATTGAATTTAACATTGGCAATCTTATCAAAAATATAAAACAGGCTGCTGAACATGCAACTACCTCCTACCCGCAGACTGGATTTAATAGAATTTATTCTACGGATATTGAACGTCTTGTAAGTGAAAAAAGAAGAGCTAGAAGGGAATGGCAACAGCACAGATCACCACAACATAAAATCAGATTTAAAGAGTGCACTAAACGACTCCAAGACTTGCTTGCATTTGAAAAAACTGCATCTTTTAAAAACTATCTGGAAGGTCTTGATGCCACACCAGCATCTAATTACTCCTTGTGGCGCGCTGCTAGAAAGCTTAAAACACCTGTTGCGTTTAAACCACCTCTGCGTACATCTACAGGGGGTTGGGCAAGAAGCGATACTGAAAAAGGTAAACTATTTGCTGAGCATTTAAAATCAGTATTTACCCCTAACTCGTGTACTGGTGTTATTGATTTGCCGAATGTAGTGGCGCTACCCCCTCGACCCATAAAATTTAGAACGTGTGATGTACAAAAAGTAATTGCTGAACTTAACCCGAAGAAAGCTCCGGGTATTGATGGAATTAGTAACCAGATGCTAATAAAGTTGCCTCGTATTGCAATTAGAATCCTATTATTTATTTTTAACGCCATTTTACGACTGGAGTATTTTCCAAATAGCTGGAAGCTTGCCAAAGTTAAAATGATTCCAAAGCCGGGCAAAGACCTTACCAAGGCTGAGTCATACAGGCCAATAAGTCTGCTATCAACAATGTCAAAACTTTTCGAAAAACTGCTCATGACAAAATTGTCCCCAATTCTAGTTAGTAATGGGTGCATACCGGACCATCAATTTGGTTTTAGAAGTCAGCATAGCACCATCGAACAAACTCATAGATTGGTTCAATTTATAAGAAGAACATTTGAAGAAAAGAAGTATTGTTCTGCGCTGTTTATCGACGTTTCTCAGGCATTTGATAAAGTGTGGCATGAAGGTCTTATTTTAAAATTGAAATCATATTTACCAATAAATTTTCTGAAGCTATTAGAAAGTTATATTACTACCCGGAAGTTTACGGTTGTGGAAGGAGACTTCATGAGTGTGCCCGAATCTATATCATCCGGTGTGCCACAGGGGAGCATACTGGGGCCAGTTTTGTATTTGATTTACACTTGTGATATGCCTTTGAGCAGCAATATTCATACATCTACGTTTGCCGATGATACAGCCTGCCTTAGTATGCACGAAAACCCTCACGAGGCTTCCCGATATCTACAAGAACATATTACACAACTGGAACTATGGTTAAATTTATGGAGAATCAAAGTAAACGAGCAAAAGTGTGTCCAGGTAACATTTACCCTGCGAAGAGATACTTGTTCCCCTATTCGAATCAACAATCAAGTTGTTCTTCAACATTCACACGTAAAATACCTTGGTATACACCTTGATCGACGGCTTACATGGAAGCCCCATATTGACTCAAAGCTAACACAAATGAAACTGAAATTAACTCAGCTACATTGGCTGATTGGTAGAAATTCTTCACTCAGTCTAGATTGTAAACTTTTAATATACAAGACGATTTTGAAACCAATATGGTGCTACGGAATACAGTTATGGGGCACTGCTTCAGCTTCTAATGTCGAGAGAATCCAACGAAGGCAAAACAAAATTTTACGCTTAATAACATTGGCTCCATGGTATATAAAAAATTCAAATATACATCGTGATTTAAATATGCCACTAGTGACTGAAGAAATTGCAAAATACGCTGGCAAATATTTAACAAAACTCGAGTCACATCCTAATCCACTTGCCCGTAATATTTTGAACTTTACTGGACACATCCGCCTAAAAAAGAGGGACACATGGGCTCTTATTCATAGCACTCCAGATGGGACTTCTTGAAAATACTTTATTTTTTTCCTTTTGACTATCACTACTTATGTATTATATATAACTATTACTAAGCTTATGTCCGACACTGGTCGGGCCTAATTATATTTTTAGATTTAAGATTTGAATACTTATTGTTAGTTCATATATGAAGATACAATAAATAAAAAATCATGCATTCAAAAAAAAAAAAAAAAAATTTAATACCATATCATGCACTTTGGCTACAATTTTTGTTGTTGTTGCTGTTTTTGGACGTCCACTACGTGGTTCATCTTCAATGCTTGTACGACCAAGTTTAAATTCAGCAACCCAATTTTTTACTGTTGCACATGAAGGAGCACTTTCACCTAACACATTCACCATATCATTATGAATTTCTTGTCCCGATAAACCTATTTTATGTAAATATTTAATGACACCACGCATTTCTAATTTTTCCATTGTTAAAAAATCGCGGATGCGTCTTTTGTGAACACCTGTTTCTATATGAAGGAGTTGCCAGATCGAAACAAAATTTAACATGTGTTCATAGCAGAGATGGAAGTTTCTAAAACACTTAACTTTTTTCTGTTTATACCGCGCTTTTTGTGCTAGGCTAAGAAGTTTCCGAACCGCCCTCGTATGTATAGAGTTTTTATAGAATATAAGAAACATATTCTACAAAAATTATTCTGCTTTCTTTTAGTTATACTCGTATAACTATATTGATACTTCTTCCATTTTCTCAAATAAGACTGTTCTGCAAAAAATAAAAAAGGAAGAACCCCTGACACCGTTTCAGCTGATTCTTATGTAAATTGACCTCCTAAATGCGAATATGATCTCCGTTTTTCCCAATCACCCACCTTTTTTCTAAGGTTCCCCCCTGCACTAATTTCGATGATTTTATGGCCCTGAACTCAATTTAGAATGTATAAAAAACTATTTTAGCTGTTACATTTTTCTATATCTCATTACTACCACTTTTATCTAGCTTCAGTCCACTGAAATCCATTTTTTAGCGAGCGTAAAATCAATATCTCGGTGTTGTGCACGAGGATTCGGTGCTCTTATATTGTCTAAATTGTTGTTGCACTACTTGTTACAGTAGTTCGACTGAATGGCTTAAAGGGACCCGTAAATCATTATCATTTGCTGTACCCATGTTTCATCTCACGGATTTTTACTATTTTATGACTTCTATCAACGGGATCTCTGAAAGAAGTAAGCACACGATTGAACATTCGAGTATGCCTTCAGCTCTACTACCAGTTCCAGTCCCCTCAAATACATATAAGCTAGAACCAGCAACATATTTCGAACACTGAGATGCAGCCTGGACCATCAAATGAAACGTGCAAAGATTATAAGGATTTTCAAGTTGATTTAGCCCATCGACAACCGCATTTCGTTACTCAGTCGGAATTGAATGCTCTCTTTAGGGATTTGAAATTGTCTAAGAGTAAATCTCAGCTGCTTCGGTCTTGATTTCAGCAGTGGAATCTCTTAGAAAATGGAGTAAAAATCTCTTCTCAGAGGACCAGACGGTCAAACTTGAAATTATTTATTTCGGAGGACGAAAGTAAGTGTTGTGTCCTGATTCAAATGAATTAATGACAGAAGTGAAGGTACCTTGTGACTCTGACAAGTAGAGACTGTTGGAAAAATGTACTGTTGGTCAATGGAAATCAGTTATCATCAGTCCCAATCAGTTGAAAATTCTGTAGATATGAAAGAGACCTACGAAAACATCAAACAAATCCTTGATAAAGTATTTAAGTTATCGAGATTGTAATTGGAAAATTTATGCTGACTTAAAAATTGTTGCTCTAATTATGGTCTTACAATCCATATTCACAAAAATCTTCTGCTCTTTATGTGAGTGTGACATCCGAGGCCGAGACAAACATTACATTATACGAAACTGACCAATGCGAGAACGTTTAACTTCAGACCACAAAAATGTTGCCCACGATCTACTAGTACCGAAGGAAAATATTTATTTGCCACTTCTTCACATCAAACTCGGTTTGATAATGCAGTTCGTGAAAGCAATGGACAAGGCAGGTAATGGATTTAAATTTTTTAAAACTAAATTTCCTCGGCTTAGTGTCGCTAAAGTCAAAGAAGTAGTGTTCGTAAGATCCCAAGTCAGACAACTTGTCCAAGACTCAACATTAGTTGAACTCCTGAATCCAAAAAAAAAGCGAGCTTGGCATGCATTTCAAAATGTGTGTGTGAACTTTTTGAGTAACAAAAGTGGTGACATGTTCAGGAGTTGCTGTCAGCCTATAAGGCTATGGAGTATAACATTTCTCAGGTGTGAGTGCACTTCCTGCATTTCTCAACTTTTTCCTGCAAATTTAGGAGCAGATTCTTATGAACAAGGGTAACGATTTCATCGAGACATCGCTCAGTTTGAGAAAAGATTTTCCAGAAAGTTGAATGCTAGCATGTTGGCCGTATACTGCTGGTGTATTGTAAGAGAAACTTTAACTTTAGACTACAAGAGAAAAGCAAGCACCAAATGAAGGTAAAGATGAAGACTTTGTGGATCCGAAATATTTTGAAAAAAAAAAGAATTTGTAAAAAATTTATAAAAAGTCTCAGGGCCAATTTTAGTGCATAACAGTGTAATTTATGCCAAAGTTTAATATTTTAATGTTTTTTTTTTGTTATAAAGATAATTAAAGCAAATTGTTAAATCAAATAACTAAACTTAATTTTATAAATTAAAGTAATTTATAGTAATTATAAAAACCAAAAACCCGACTACGATCAACTTTGAACCGTAAAATATTCTAAATGATCATTCCAAATTTAAAATTATAAGAGAAAGCTAAAGATGATATAAAAATACCTGTCGAATGATATCCATATTGATATAGTTGGCCGACTTTTTATTTTTTTCGTATTTGCAAAATAGCGTCTATTGGCCGCCATATTGGGTTTTGACAATTGAAATATCTTTAGTGACACTCCCAGAATTAAGACAAATCGACTGATGTAAGAATCATCAGAATCGTTCGGTTTATATAGTGCCGCAAAGGAAAACACACATGCATACATTGGTTGATAAACACAATATATTAAAATTCTCATTTACCTTAAGGCTGGTACTCTGTCCGAAGTTGTAAAAAATTTTCAGAACCATTGATTATTTCGCTTTTATTGCTTGAAAGTATGCAACATTGTTAAAATTCCGTGCGATAAAAGCACTGCTCATGTTGGTTCGCAGCTAAACTAAAACGATGCCAGACTAAGTTTGCATGGAAAACCATGCTGCCAGAAATATTTTAAGTGTTTTTCGCAACAAGAACAGAGTATTACTTTTGCAAATATTTCATGCCAAATACTTTTATATGTAGTTTGGCAGTATTACGTACGAAATTGTGAACATAATACCAGGCTTTAGTCTAAAACAACGGTTCTCAAATGGGGGTCCGTATGAAAATTCCAAGGGGCCCGCGAAGAGCTAAACAAATAGTGTTATGATTCCACAAAAGTTAATATTAATAAGATTTAGTAATATGGCTTTTGTATAATAAATGTAAAACGTATATTTTGCAATGCGGTAGGCCCTGCTACTATTAAAATTTCTGAAGGGGTCCCCGAAGAAAGAGCTTGTGAGAACCTCTGGTCTAAAACAATGTGAACAACTCAAAAGTTAAAGTTTTGTTAAAGTTTGAAAAACCTGCATTTCATATCAAAATATAATACAAAAATATGCACTTATGAACAAAATATGCAAAGATATGCATTATTAACAACATATTGCTTTAAATATGCACTTATGAACAAAATATGCAAAGATATTATTTTAAATCAAAACATGGCATAAATTTGCATTAATGAACAAAATATGCTTAAATATGCATTCTCATAAATGCATATTTAAAGCGATATATTGGCTTTAAATATGCATTTATGAACAAAATATGGAAAAATCAAAATATGTCATAAATATGCATTTATGAGCAAAATATGCATTATCATAAAAAAATTATAAAGTATGCCAAAAAGCAAATCGAACATTTATTGTTGGTTTCTTGCTTTTATCAGACTTACGGCAAACTCCAGTATTTGCGTGGAACCCTTTTCAGTGATAATAAACGCAACATTTAATTGTTGCTATAAAATTATTTTATTTACGTATTAGGGAAAAAACCCTTCTTGCGGAAGCGATATTAGTTTCAATTGTCTATCATATTGTCAGGACATAACAACATGCTGCTAAATTAGTAGAATTTCATTATGCTAGTTTATATTGCATATCGTTATCTCATTATTTTTTTGACATCGGCATTTTTGCATTTTTCGATACATTAGATGTTCTTCTACAAAAAACTCGATTTAAACAAAAAATAATGAGTTAGGGCCTTTCTATATCAAGTTAACGATATATATGTGTATGTGTGTGTGTGTGTGTTTATAATTGTAATATTCCTTGCAACAAGTAAGAGTCCTTGAACATAAAAAGTAGTGCATGCAAGAGAACATGGTATTCTTTCATATTTCTTTTTTCATTTCCAGCGCCAACTAATCGCGTTGATTGATGACCGTAAACAATTTAAACAACCAGCTGTCCATCAAACTTTTTTGATTTTAGCATTTAAAGAAAAAAAAGAAGAAAAACATAACAATAAAAATAAAAAATATCCCTGCAGGAAATGGAACTGACACAAGACTAGTCACGTGACCGGGCCCAAAGTGATAGGGATCAGTCCGAGTTCTAACACTTCCTATGAAGCGTACCAGTCACTTTTACATGGGGATGGCCTAGGATGGGGTTAATTGATACTTTGTATGCACCTTGTGACTTGTCACTGAACTATCCCATAGGGACCTATTCGATGTAAAATAATATAAATTATTTATAAATGTAATTTCGACATTTAACTGTAACAATTAACGCTTATAATTTTTTTTATTGTAACAAATGCAATGACATTTTTTTTTTAATTTTATTTTAATCTGAAAATTTTTTGAGATTCGAACCGACAACCTCGTTTATGACAGGCTTGCACACTACCCACTCGACCACAGGGCCACTCATATTTCAAAAGTATAAATACCAATTAAGCTTAGGTTAATATTTAAGTATAGTTACGGGACTGGTTCCAGACTCACATTGAATGGAACAATTAACATTATATTTACACTATTTGATAGTTCCTGTATTCGACCACATCGAACATGTTTAGTGCCGTTTACTACAATAGTAGACCGAGTCCGAATTAAATTGGCTCAAGATCAAGACGATACAACACGAAAATGGTCAATATGTCACCATTTAAACGATATGTCCTTTTTCACCATACACTACCCCGTACTTTTGATAACACCCACATTTTCTCCAGCTATAGGACGAGTACGTTTGGATCAATAGTCACCAAATTTTCTGCAGGGATTATAAACTAGTAAACAACACATTTTATTACGATTCGAAACGAAACGAAACGGAGCAAATCAAGAGTGAAGTTATAAAACTGTTGCTCATCATGTTTCACAGCAAGGAAAAGCTTGAAATTTTTGCCGAATTAGACAAAATAAGCGAATAAAAGTAACTGTAGTAAAACATTTGACATGTTTAGGGTGTTGTTTTGTATTTGGCAAAGTTTATACGAGTATATATATATTTTTTTTTATCTTAAAAATCATCAAACATGTTGAAAGCCCATAAAACATTTGTACGATTTGGCAAAACAAAAAATTTAAGAAAAACAAAACAATCAAAAATAAAAATAACACATAAAACTGGAGGGACCGACCAACAACACCTCATATGAGTACAACGAACATCATAAAGGTCTGCTGTCTGTTCGTTTGTTTTTTTTTTTTAATAATTTTAGTGCCCGAAAGAAAGGAAAAAATACATAATTTTTTTTTTAAATGATCTCTAAAACAAGCAAAAATAACAAGCACTGAAATATTAAACAATTGTTGTTGAAACTTTTTCCCCATAAGATAAATGGACGTACGAACCAAACGGTGGTCGAACGTTTAGACAGGCGGCTCGCTGGATGGCCAGACTCGAATGTTTAACTGCTGGTTTATTTATTTGTTATTTTCGCAGTTTTATTTTTGCTTTCATGCCATTTTAGTAGTGCGTCCATAAAATTTCAACAGCATGTTGTATTGTATTTCTGGCGTATTGAATGCAAACAAATCCAAATTCAACAACAGCAGCAACACGATACCCATTTTGGCAAGCCGTTCAAAGTGTCGAGAATAAACAGTACAGTATCTTTCAAAAGTATTCCTTCGATTTGACTGCAATTTTTAACAAACAAATAAAACCACTCTTAGGCGACTAGAATATCGTGTTTGTTGCAACCAAAAATAAAATAATTTTTTAATATTAAAAAAATAAAAAAAAATTTAATAAAAATTTTTTGCATGCATATTTAATTCTCATAATGTTGAAAACTGTGCCCGTGACCAGGGTTGTCAGATACGGCGATTTCTGGCCAAACGTGGCGATTTTTCAACTTGTTTGGCGACTAAATTTTTGATTTGGCGACATGGCGATTTTTCTGGTGATAAATAAATTTGTTGGCGATTTAATGGCTATTTTTTTAACAAAATTGAATTTGAAAATTTTAGTAATTCAGGAAAATTAGTTTGTTAAAGGAGTAGTTTCAAAAAGAAATCTTACCAAAAACTCGTCTGCAAGATATTTGTGTATGTTA
The DNA here is from genome assembly GCA_944452675.1 of Tachina lurida. Classification (NCBI taxonomy): domain Eukaryota; kingdom Metazoa; phylum Arthropoda; class Insecta; order Diptera; family Tachinidae; genus Tachina; species Tachina lurida. Next base: position 37,712,479 of record OX101754.1, on the reverse strand, counting down.
TGTATTCCACGTGAAATTAAAAGGTGTGGAATTGCCATAGAATTGTTGTTATAAGTACATATTTCCAACAACAATTCTATGGCAATTCCACACCCTTTAATTTCACGTGGAATACAGAACATACCCGATTAAAGCAATTGGATTTTGATGATTTTACTTATATTAATTTTTAAATTTAATAAAATAAATAAAAAAAAATGTTGGCGATTTTATTTCTGCTTTGGCGATTTGCTGCTGAATTTTTATACGATCATATTTTAAAAATTTATATTAAAAAATGTGTTACATAAAATCAAATTTATTATCAAATATATATTAAGAAAAACCACATAAAATCAATTTTGGCGATTTTCAAAATCAATTTGGCGAAATAGCTCGGAAAAAATCTGACAACCCTTCCCCTTGACTTCATTTGTCCCCACAAGAATTAATCGAGAGATGTTTAATCGCACGGCTTTGAAGGCCCAGTACTCGAAATCAATATTTTCAAATAAATATCATTGATCATGTCATGGTAACTGATTTTTAAGTAAATCTGGATAATTTGATGGCGTTGTTGAAGCGTGAATGTATTCGTGATGATTTGCAAGATTATGCGCAGTATGCAGTTGGTATGACATACCATTAGGGTTTTTTCCCCCCGGGAATTCCAGTTTTAAAATTTCCCGATTTCCCGGAATTTTTTCTGCGGGATCCCAGGAAATAATAAAACAAATAGTTGACTACTTTACATATGTATAGAAAACAATTGCTTTCACTTAGGCATTTGAGAAAATTTATTGCGAGCAGCGTTTTTTCTAACAAATTGTATATTTAGAGATATATCTTGTCACATAAATTGATGTTTTAAGCAGGAACAAAACAGTTATAATGTCATATAATGGCGAAAGTTTTTATAACAATTTATTGAATTTAAATAATAATTATAATCATAACCAATATAAGTGAGAAATATTTTTTTGTTATAAATAAATATTACATCAACCAAAAAAGTTTTTTGGTTACCAATGACCATTGTCGAAAGTAATTTTATTTTTTGGTTATCACTACAAGAATAGGCATCGTATTTTAGATGTAATAGATGCATTTCTAGGGCAAGATATTAAAATGTCTTTGGAAAAATTAACAAAACTGTCATAATAATATATATGTATATATCAGCGAAAACTTGATTCTCTGTTAACTTTAATTTCAATCGACTGAAAAGTGCTCTACTTCCCATATATGTGACAGCGCATAGAAAAAGGGGCCTAAGGGTAAAAAAATCAATTTTCACTTTTTTTTAATGTGGACAACATCTGAGCATCGAATGAGACCGATCCCATGCCCCAAAAGTGTTCCCTCCCAGAGATATGCGCGTTTTATGAAATTGAAGTCGACGATTCTAAGGTTATGTGAAAAAATTTTCGTACTAACAGAGTGATATTCACGATTTAAAAGAATTATAAATGAGTATTTATTATAATTCACAATTAATAATTTCAGAAAATAAACCTGGATTCGAAAAAACGCGAGCGAAATTGATATCAAACTCATGGAAACATCGCGCTAGGTAGAAAACAGTAAAAACCAACTACATAAAACAAGAGGTAGGGACGACCTACGCGCGTTTCAAGGTTGACCAACACGTCCTGAGGTCATGAAATGTGTCGCTTTCAAACGAAACCAATACCAACACGCTCAGTGACGGTACACCAAAGATACACGTATTTAAATCTTTAAAATGGCTCTCCTGAACAAACCCGGTTTTTACCCTTAGGACCCCTTCTATTTTGCGCACGATAATGGTTAATAATAACCTAAAGTAGATAATGGTTATTTTCTAGTAATCTTTTCTTCAGAAAGAAAAAATAACAATTATTTTCGGACCCTGGTTTTTAAGCAATTTATTGAAATCATTATTATCTTTTTTTTTGTTTTTAATAAAATTGTTTTACATGGAAAACTCAATTGTATGGACGTTTTTTAAGAACATATCTACTGATCTGTTTTCGATCTCAAACCTCGAGTATTTTTTATTTTATGTTTGTTTTTATTATATTTATTATATTTGCAAGTTTACTTTTTTGATTTCATATAACAAAGTTTTTCGTGTTGGAAAAAACCTTTAAGGAATTTAAAAACTTAAAGTTAAAAAAAATAAAGTTATTGTTCTAAAGCCAAATTTGAACTAACATTCGAGTATTTATGTATATAAGATGTGTTTTAGTTAGTGTTTTAAGCTTTCTAATCAAATTTGTGTTAATGCCTGGCAAATTTAATGTTTATTATTTCTATGGAGCGGAATCCCGGGATAAAAAAATCCCGCTTTCCCGGGAAATGAAAAAGTCCGGGAAAAAAACTCTACATACCATTCTTTCTATTCCATAATTTTTTCGTAAGTTATACAGGCAAATCCCGGTATAACGAACGATATATTGCCAGGCCCATTCTTTATACTGAAAAATTCGTTATACTCTTATTACTGTACGATACAATACAATAAAAAGAATGAGGGCAATTTCTTTTTGAATTAAGCTACCAAATACAAACTAATGGTAACACAATTTTTTTTTTTCGCAAAACTGCTGATGTAGATTTTGTTTAATATTTTTGTTTTGCTGTTCGTTATACTGAGCACACCTTTATTAAAATATTCGGTATATAAAGTAGAACTAAATGTTAGAAAAATGATGCTAGCAAGTTTTTGTTGTTTATGTTGCGATTTTTCCTTTACCATTCGTTATATCCATTACAAAATTAGGATATTTTTCGCTATATAAGGTTGTTAATGTAAAATATTTGGACGTTCGTTATATCGGATTTTCGTTAAAGCGAGATTCGTTATACCGAGATTTGCCTGTATCGGTTTTAATAAAAACATTTCACTTTTCTTTGATTGGTCTTGCTATCAACAAATTCTAAATCAGAAAACTAAAAAATGGTAAAACATGTATGTTCTGGCATGTGGGAAAATCCTTTGGTTTTTTTGTGTATGATACATTGGGCCTGTTCAGAAATGCATCTATGCGCTGCATCTGATGCGCCTGTGTGATTACTTTGCGCAGCTGATACAAAAGAACTGATGCAGATACGCAGACAAAAAAGTTTATTTGATTACAATTTCGAACGCGAGATCATTAAAAGTGGAAAATTAATAATTAACATATTTTTTGACTTGGATGAATGCAAAAATGAGTTGAAAGTATAATTAAAAATAATATTAAAAAAAAATTATAAGAAACAATAAATTAACAAAATAAAACAAATAAATAACAAATCAAATATTTACTCATCTATTGCATCAGCAATTTTTGTAATTAGTTTTTGATGTTACTTTGCGCATCATATACATCATTGATGCATTTTAGAACTCACCACTTTTGAAGTGTTGCCATCTGATAATTTTCACAACGCACGACGCATCAGATGCAGCGCAGTGATGCATTTCCGAACAGGCCCATTGTCTTAAAAAAACTTTCAATAAACTTTTTTATCGATTCAGTTAATCTATTAATTGATATTGGTAATTGCTATACCTTTTAAATAATTGCAAATCAGAAATCATTTGAGTTTTTATGTGTGTCAATCCAAATGGTCGCTTAATCGATGTTTAAACTACAAACAACAATCTTTTGCAAATGGTCTTGCATCGTAGCATGTGCAAAAAGGTATAGTATATTAGCCCAATTCACAATCTTGGTGTAGTATATTGATACTCACCACTAAGAATTGTTAAGTGGTGAGTATCAATATATTAACCATTTTGCGAATGCTACGATCAGTGTTGCCGTTTTGGTCGGATCCGACCAAATTTGGTCGGAAAAAAATTAAAATATTTATTTTGGTCGGATGGTCGGACCAATTAAATTTTGGTCGGTTTTTGTCTCTAATCACAAACTATTTTTCTCTTCGCATAATTTATTTAAAATCTCATATATATTATCTTAAAAATATTTTTTTCACACTGTTTACCATTTACCAATAAATTATGCACTTCGATGCCGGGTAAGTAGTTATTTACGACGTTTATATTAGATCAGTGACAGTGAACTCTGCGATACGTTAACCGAATTCCGCTGTCGGCCATTAAATTATAAACGACGTTTAGCTTAATTTAGTGACAGCGATTTGTGTTATGCTTTTTCGCCCTTATGAATGTAAAATCAAGAACTTTAACTTTTTATTTTTAATGTGATATATTTAATACATGCCTGAATTATAACATAAGTAAATGAAAACAACATATGTTAAAAAGACTGAATAAAAAGTTTTTCTTATAATTTACAATTTTAATGTATTTAATTATTAGTTACATTACATAAATATTAATTTACATGCCTGAATTCTTTAATGCAAATATGTTATATCTGAAATTTTTATTTTACTTAAATATTAAATAAAATGTACATCAAAAAACACAAATATTTATTAAATTTTCAAATTTGGTCGGAAGCAGGCGATTTTGGTCGGATTTTGGGAACATTTTGGTCGGAAATTTTTTTTTCAAACGGCAACACTGGCTACGATGGAAGACCATTTGCACAAGATTGTGAATTGGGCTATTGATTCTCACCACTTAAGAATTCTTAGTGGTGGGTATCAATATACTAAACCATTTTGCACATGCTACGATGCAAGACCATTTGCACAATACTCTGGGCTAATATCTTTATTTGAACTCATTTAAAAACTGATAAAAAAATCTATACGCAAGAATTGTAACCCACATGAGAATATTTTATCAGAATTGCTGTGGAAGTCGCATGATTTCAAATCACATCTGGCTTTAAGATCATAAGTGTGATATCTGCTGTTCTGTAAATTACAAGCTTTTGTGTTTTTCTGTGTGACTTCAAATTTTCGAAAACAAATCACAAAAATTAAAAAGATTTTGTGTGAACAACACAGTTTTAGTGATTCCAAATCACTTCCTTAAAATATAATTTTAGTTTTGCTTAATAAAAACCATATTTTTACCCAAAAATTTTATAAAAAAACTAAAATTATTTTAAAATTAAACAGAAAGTATCTATAATGTTTTTCAGTTTTTCTATATCTACATTTTGCTTTTATATGATATGACATGTCGTAATTAGAGATGCTAAACGGGAAATCCCGGGCTTTTCGGGACTATGCAAATCCCGGAGCCCGGGATTTTTTAATTTTAAAGCCCGGGATTTTCGGGATTATCTGAATCCCGATTTTTAGCATAAATAATGTTTTTGGCGGTCATCTTCTATATTAAAAATTATTAGAAACTCCTTGTTAAAATAAAAAATTTGCTTTGAATAAATATTTTCGTAGATAATATTAAATGGTATATATCTGTGGCAATAAATAATAATGGATTAAGTTGACATAAGTGCTTTTCATTTTATCACATATTCTTATTCTCTTCTTCAAGATCTATCACTCAGCTAAATTTCAATTTTAAAATGTCATTAATATTAAAACTATACGCATTTATATTTTAGCTTAAGTCTTCATGGAAAATAATACATAAGCCATAACATCTTAACTCAACTTAATCTTTTTTTAAGGTAGATTTATTAATATTAAAATGTTTGAGCATTAAAACTTGTATACATTTAAGTTCAATAACTTACAGCCCATTCAAAATATTCCTCATAAGAAAAAAACTTGTATTTAACTTTAATTTAATTTAAAAACTTATTTAAAAAATATCTATACATTATCTCAGGTTTTCCGCAATTTTCAATTCAATCTAAAGCGACTTACTATCAAAAAAAAATTATTTTGCATTTCAATATAATAGCTTAAGTTCACTTTAGTTTTTATTTTTCTGCCAATGGATTTTTTCATAACATCTTAACCAATAACAACGAATATAAATAAACTAAAAAAAACGTTTTCTTTTTTTTATAAAATTAGCAGTTTTGTTCCAGGTAAATGTGCATCTTTTTCGGTGGCTAAAAATTTTATATCAAAACTAAACACAATTTAGACAAAACCCTTAATATCTCGAAACAAGACATTTCGACTTAAGCCATTCTTATTTATTGCCACAGACATATGGCGAGACTCCATCACTAAATCCCAAAGCCAGGGATTTCAAAAAACCTGTCCCGATTACAGTGATGGTATTTTGGTGCGTTTCGGGTATTTTTTGGTGCTTTTTGCCTCTTCATAAACGCGAAATTTTGGTTAACACCCTTTTTTAAAAAGCGGGTATTTACAGTGCTTTTTAACAATTTCTCACAGTGCTTTTGGTGCTTTTTTGTAAAATAAAAATATTTTTAATTTACAAACCTAATGTACTTTTAAGAGCTAATAGCAGCATCTGTTGACTGAGCCTTCTTAAATTGTTTTTAATGACAATAACGGAAACTATGTTAAAACATCTTAGAAAACGTTTCATAATTGGGATTAAAAAATTAAAATACTTCTTGCAAAATAGAAATCGGAATTAACTGGAAGGTACCATATAATTCTCTGAATAATTTATTGATAGTAGTACGCAATAAGCATTTATTAAAGTTTACACAAATATTTAATAATCCTAGAACAATTGACAGCATGAGGTTGTCAGTTGTTTTAGACAACGGGTAGCCAAGTCCCAATTTTTTGGTATCGTATTGACGTGCTGTCAATGTTGGCAAACTGGAATAAGTTTGTATATCGCAAAAACAAAAACTTTTAAGTTACTTAAGGAAAAATGTGATGCTTTTGTATGTTTAAAATATTTTTCAGTAACATACATAGTATGTAGTATATTAATCTAAGCCTAAGCTTCACCTATCAAATAACTAACACCGATCATATAACTACTAACATTTTGAAAAATTAATAAGGGTTTTCATGAGAACTCTTAAAATTGTCATTTGTGCAATTGGGGAAATATGCGAGACATGTTTCATGAAGCCCCTTTGACTTTTTAAGGCAATTTGAATGAAATGTCAAAAAAAAATTAATTTAATAAAAATAACAAGGAAATTTCAAGCAGTTTTAAATTTCATATATTTCATATATTAAATATTTTGAGGCAAAAACTTGAAATTATATTATGATGTTTACACTCCAAACTCTCCTTTTTTTAAGTGGCTTAATGTATTAAAATTAAAAAAAAAATTTTGGTGCTTTTTTACCCTCTTTTTCGTATTTTTGCGCTTTTTACCCTTTTCGCCACAGCTTAATGTGCGTTTGCTCTTCGTAGAGATACCAAAACTGCCCGATTAGCATCTCTAGTCGTAATACATTGCATTACCATGTAAAGACACTTTTAGTTTACATTACATTTTTAGTAACTTACCTAATTTATAATGTTACTCGGCTTTCCCCAATTAACTAATTATAACACTTTCTAGCCTCATCAATAATTCCACACCTTCTGGTAACCAGTGTTGCCGAATCGCGGGTAATTACCCGAATCAGGTGTAATTTTTATTTGCATGTGTAGCGCGTGGGTAATTGCTCTCATGTGTAGTTTACGGGTAATTTGAAGTTTTTTGTTTTATATAGTAAATATATAAATAAATAAAACAAAATATAATAAATTATCGTCTGATAACGTTGCTGCAATTTTATTATAATAAAGAGGGTACCCAGTACATATACAAAAAAACAGCAATAATAATTTTAAACCTCTCCTAAGTACTCGTCCAAACTTCCAATTTTTGTTGCAGCAATTCTTGAGTTTGTTTGTGAGATGTTTGAGAAAATTGGGGAAGGGTACACAGTTTCATGTGTTCGGCAATTCTCTTTTGTCTTGAAATTCGCAGTTGTTATTTTAAAGTTTGTAGGAGTATTTGACGTTTTATTTTATTTTATTTGTTCAGTTTAGAGTTTATACGCGGGAAAAAAATCCCGGGAATTCCCGGGAATAATTTTTTTACAAGTCTCGGGAAATTTTCAACGGGAATTTTCGGGAATTTAACATTTATATTTTTGTTATTTTTTTTTAACACAACACAACCCGCCAAGTGATTAGCTTGTATGCGGAAAACTCCCAGGGTCTATGGCGGGAATCGAACCCACGACCTCTGAACTGAGAGGCTAGCATCGCTACCACTCAGCCATAGGGGCATAATATAAGACTCCAACAACTTCAAGCTTTACGAAATATTTTCAGCCTACTCTTTATAGGAAATAATATCTAGATTGGCAAATGCAGATGGAATTTCCATCCATGCAAGTCGCATAACTCAAAGCATATCTGCCGTATTCATAAAAAAATATTTCATGTTTATTACAGGATTATTTGACAAATTTCCCAGAGAAGTAGTATGTCAAATAAGACTTTCATAGACCTAAAATAATTTTTATGAATACGGCAGTATGAATTTATGTATTTGTTTTTGAAATATTGTTGTTCTTGAAACGAACGAATGAAGTTATGTTGTTTTTAATTTAAATTTTGTATGTTTTTTTTTCATAAAATTATGAGGGCAAATAAAATTTCGCGATAAATTTTTCCCGGGGAACAATTCTAACTAAAAGCAAGACCATAATAGGAAAAACAAAAATTCTAATTGGAAAAGGGAGAAATTTCTAGCGGAATTTAATGCATAATTGCCCTGTATATTTTTTTATTGAGCCCATTTAATTAAATTCATATGTGTTTGAAATTCCCTGGAATTCCCAGGAATAAAACATATTTTCCTCGATTCCCGTGAATTGGAAAAGTGTGGGAAATTAGAAACCCTAGTTCAGTTGCACGAAAAACACAAAATGTAAAATTAATTGTTAATTTTTCAGGCAAATTTGTTGTGAAAAAGAATTTTTTAATACTTTATTGCAAAACTAGAATTTCCTAATACGGACACTATACAATTTCAAAGCAGAATTTTAAAAAATTGTAGCAATAAAAATTGCAAGTCTGGACGAGGACTAAGCAATAGTAATAAAAATTTAAGTTTCAATCACCTTATTAGGTTAAGATTTTTATGTTGCTTTTTATTATGTAATTTTTTTTTGTATATTTCCCTTTAATTACTGTACAGTATAACAAATATTGAATTAGACCTTTAGCAAGATTTTTCAAATGTTGCAAATATTTATTTTAATATTGGGTGTAATTCCATTGAAATCGGGTAATTTTGGCTCCTTCTAGGTGTAATTTTGAATATATATTTTGGTAACACTGCTGGTAACCCTTTTCTTTGCTCGTTCTACTTTTATTAGTTCAATTATTCTATTCGTACGGACAGCACGTGCAAGTGAATCGCGCATATTAAAATTAACTACATATACATACATACATATGTATGTATGTTTGCATGTCTGATATGCAGTTTGTGTAAAAAAAGTGCATTATATTGTTAAGAAGTGTTTAAAGTATATAAATATGCAAAAATATTATTTAAATGTGTTGAAAATAAGACAGAAAAAGTGCAGAAATATCTAAGAAAAATTGGTTGGAAAAATATGTTTGTATGTAAGTACACTTGTGTCTCCATATGTTAAACACCAAAAGGCATAATTTTAGCAACATTTTGATCCTAATGATGCACTTGTTTGCTGTTATTGTTTTCACAGTATTTGAGTAAGGTGTATTTTACCATAACAGTGTTGACTATGTTCAATATCGTTAGTAAAGTGGTGGAATAAAATTTTTTTAGTACAAACTGAACGTGGTGAAATTAATAGTGTTATACAGGTCTGTCACAGAAACTATATTCGATCGAAATTGATTTCATTTCTGTTACTACGTTTATACGCAGGGCTTATTTGCAAATAAAACTGTAAATTGTTGCCATATTATTCTTTTTATTGCGACTTACTAATTCAGAAAACTATTCACGATTAACGAACTATTTGCAAATAAAATGCTTGAGGTTGCCACGCTTACAAATGTTTGATAACAAAAACAACAAATGGACAAATATTGCAACAAAAAACATCGATAGAAGCAAATAATAACAATTAAAACAAATAGTTATTTGATATTTTGTGCATTTACACTATTTTTTTTGTCAACATAAGTAAGCTTTCTATAGAAGTGCTACCAAGTTTATGTACTTTTGCTATGCCGTATAAACAGTGAGTTAATTTATTTGCAAATAGTGCGCGTATAAACGTAGTATGTGATTAGTTAGGTTCTTCAGAAAACGAAAAAGGAAGAATTTGATTGAAATGATACAAACTACTTTAGATTTAATGCTCGGAATTGTATATTGTTGTGTGTTAAAGTACAAACATTTTGTTTTTTGAAATAACTTCATTTCAACAAAGAAAAACGTAAACTCAAAAAATTATTATCGAATTGATAATAAATATTGTGAAAGGAGTCATTAGTCACTAAACAGACTATTGTCATTTCTTTTGAGCCCATTGCACAGTGGTCGAAATTACTGATCCTAAGACTCTAAAATCAAAATTAAATCATTTGCATTGTATCGATTAGCGATACTTTTCAAAAAAAATTGGTGTTTTTACTTTTGTTTTGCTTATGTTCTTAGAGAAAGCTGAATTTAAGACCTTTTAATTTTTAACACACAAGAAATATTTTAGCACAGTAACAAGTTAAAATACAAAATTATAAACCTTAAAAAATTTATATAAAATCTTGAGAAACCAGTATAAAAAGAAATATAAAATAATTTGATTTTTAATTTTGGACCATTGGGAAATATTCATAACTTGCATAATCTGATAAAAAATAGAAGAAAATAAAAGCTAGATACGAGTAATTTATCTACTCGTACAAAGCAATTTTTATTTTTTGCAATACTCGATTTCGTTTTAAAGATAATGCCATAATTCAGAAAATGACATTTTCGAGTTAAAGAAGAATAATTAATCCTCATATCGTTATTCATATTGTGTAAAAATTTCATTCAAATATCTTGTTTACCTAACCTGACCAGACATCCCGCTTTAGGCGGGATTATCCCGCTTTTCTGAGGTTGATCCCGCCTTGAATTTTTATCCCGCTTTATCCCGCTTTTTAGAGTTTTGAAATTTTTTATCTCTTAATATATTTTTATTAGTATGTAACTGATAAAAATTTATTCCAAATATTTTTGAGTGTAGTTATTGTTTATTTTTTTTTTGGATCTGGCAGCTCCTCAAATGAAAAAAATAAAAATACAAACGTACACATTCAAAGATCCTTTTGTTACAGTGCTTTATATGTGCAGACATTCTGCTGCTTTAGGAATTTATTACCAAGAGGGCTTATTAGGAGAATAACAACTGACATTCACCAAACTGTCAATAATAAAATAAAAAGTTCTTGCTTATTTTTTTATAAAGAGTTTGACACATTGGTGTACTCAGTTGATGATAATATGGACTAACAAGGCCACTTGCTATCATTCGCATTAAGTTTTTGTACATTGTTTTGTATAAAAATCGTATTTTGTTTTGTAAATGAAGTCAAAAAATCTTTAATTTTATTTATTTTACGTTACTAAATAAAAATTTTTGTTAACAAAAACTTTTGTTTATTTAAAATCGATTCTTTTGAGTTAAAAACTGTGTTTCCTAAGTACATACGAAACTTTTTATGTGCGTATTACACATCCCGCTTTCAAATAGTTGTTTATTTAAAAATCCCGCTTTTTGGCCGTATTTTCGTCAAAATCCCGCTTTTTGAACGATCGTGTCCCGCTTTTTGTAAAAAGCTTCTGGTCACGTTATGTTTACCCAACTCTTGACAAAAAAATAAAAAATTTTTTATGCATTAAGTTGTGTGTAAATTGCAAACTTTAAAGTAGTTTTCTGGAAAAATAGGTTTTTGGACGTTGTTTGAATTTTAATGTTAGCTGCCAATAGTATTTCTTTCAACATAACTGTATGTAATATATTACCTGCCTTATTCATAAAAACTATATCTGTTTTATAAGAGGTTTATTAAACAAATTTTCTATATATTTTTATATCACTGAAATAAATACAAATTATTTAAAATTTAATACATAAATCATTTTATATTCGGAAATAACCATTTGCCTTTGTTTATTTACATTTACGACTCAAGCGCCGCTAGATCAATAATTTCGGCCACCGTGCTATATCTCCTTTTAAAGGCTCAATAAGACGTGACATAACCATAGCCATAGAAAACAGTCGTTCGAACCAAACTAATGGGCAACATTGTATTTTATTATACGTGACTCCGTGGCCAGAACGCCGTAACTCTCACCATAGAAACCAATTGAATTTTGGTTTGGTTATGGCTATGGCATTATGGCTATGTCACGTCTAATTTAATATCTATATATGCTTTAAGTTTCCAAAATCGGTTGGATTGTTTCGGAGAATCAGAAGTTGTCCTCTATCAGCCTCTCGATCCTAGTTAAAACGTACTTATCTAGGCTTTGTATCCTTTGAGACACATATTTCTTTATCTATTAAATTTCAATGAAATCGGTTGGATTCGTAGTGTCGGAGATTACCATAATTTTACGAAGTGTAACGAACATAATACGACGACAGTACGAATGTTTGGAAGCTTCAATATTCCATGAATTCACTACAAACCGATTGCACTAACATAAGCACTTAAAACGAACTGCTCCAATGTGGGACATCGCGAAGAAATATGTCATACTTAAGTAGGTTGGTAAGCCAAAGCATCTTGATATTTGGGTACTCCTGATTTAAGTAACTGCATATAATTAAGTAATTCGTACGCTCACATAATTTCTCTTCACCAATTATGACTTTCGACATACAAGAGCACATCTACAGGGTGGTCCAAATGAGACCTAGTGATGTTAAACACGTGTAACTCTTGTAATAACGGTTTTTTTTAAATGATTTATTTTTATATGTTAAATACATTTTATAGAAATTTAACGTGACTATGTGTGAAATATGACATCAGACAAATGACCACCATTTTGCTCGATACAGACATTTGCTCTTTTTAGCGCATTTTGCATTACACAGCGAAATGTTTCTGGTTGCAGGCGCCGTATATCGTCTCGAATATTCTGCTTGAGCTGTCCAAGTGTCTGTGGTTTGTTAACATACACTTTGTCTTTTAAATATCCCCATAAAAAAAAAGATTATTTAAAAAATAATTTTGTGTGGCGAATATCGTATTGCGGTAGAAGCTGTTGCACAATTTGAACTTTGTATGGATACATCTTAAGATTCAACTGTAATGTTGTTCTGGGTATACCCAATTGGCCGGAACTGCGACGAGTTGAGACATATGGATCATTTGCAATACTCTGCTGTACAGCTCCCACGTTGTCTACAGTACGAATATTTCGATGAGCACCTCTTCCTGGACGGTCGGCAACTGAACCTATTTCCTCAAAACGGCGAACTAAACTTGTAATCATGGAATATGTGGGCGCTGATCTTACGTTAAAAAAACGGCGATAATTTCGCTGCGTCACAACAATTGATCGTTGAGAAGAATAATAAAAATCGATCATTTTAATGCGTTGTTGTGGACTGTACGTATTAATTTTAAATTTCCAAGAGTTTAGTTATAATCTGCAAAAAGAAAAAATAAATTATGTTAAAAAATAAAAAAGTTATTTGTGTTTCACATCAGCTGGTCTTATTTGGGCCACCCTGTACTTCATTTATGTAAAAAAAAATAAAATAAAAAGGCACATGAGTATCAAACGCATAGACTCTCCCTATCAAACTTACAGTCTGAGTATGTTTATACTCAGCCTATGGATATTTAATCGAACAAAATGTACGCATGATATTCGGGATATTTATTCGTCATTCCCCAAATTTTTGCATATAAAATAAAATTAAAAATGTGTGGCTGTGCGGGTGCTTGAAATCTTGCTTTAAGTTTGTTTGCAAAACAAAGAATAGCCCTGTATATCCGCATGTGTAGCCGATTAATAGGCAGATTATATTTATACTCATGCGTGTGATTGTAGGTCATATAGTCTATAAACTTTAGTTATAATTGTTTGTGCTGCTTAGTTTAAAAAATGTATATAAACATAGTTGTTGGACTTTTATAGTTATGCGTATTTGGTTTAAAATTAATGCGAGTGTTTGCATATGAGCGTGTTTGAAAGGCGAGTTTATCTTAAAACTTCTAATCTATGTTTGAAGAAAATCGGTCCAGAAGTTTTGTAGCATCAATTTTTTAGTTGAAGAATGTGTGCTTCCGAGTTGATATTTACCTTTGTGTTACATCAAAATCTTAGAACATGCCCCTTTAAACTTATTCTGCAACGTCAGCTGTGTCAGAGGGTTTTTAAAATATTTAATTTAATGTTATTTGTGTAAGTCTCGTCCAAATCGGCCCAGGCATTCCGGAGATTATCCGGAACAGACAGACAGACATATAAACAAAATTTTTAATTGAATTTTTCAATAAAATTTTCTGTTCATATTAGAAATAAAATACATATTTTTTAAAACTATTAAATGATTATACAATTTTCGTGATATGCTGAAATCTAATAAATCTTCTGAATGAATGCTGCTGCAGGGATGTTCAGTGCTGCCAATTAGATTTTCCAGATACGCTTAAACGAATATTTAAAATGTTAAAGAAGAATTTAACAAACTGAAAATTATTTTAATTTGATTTTTCTCAACTAAAATCTATCACTCGTTAGTGAGTGAGAATTTATGCGTGATTTAAAATGAATCAGTCAGTAAAATTTCATTATGACCGAAAAAACACATATCATCTTACTTTTTGCGCACAGTGTAAGCTTGTGGAGCCCCACGTCCACACATATTACATATTTTTGTATGTCTTGTGTGGACAAAGTATGTCCAATGAGAAAGAAAAGTCAGTCAAAACAAAAAAATAAAAAATAAAAAAATAGTTTAGCCCCATAACCAAACTTAGTTATTCCGAAAATAAAGACGCAAAAAATAATAAAAACTTGTACAATTAAATGTAGTGGCCAAACAATACAGAAATTTTTAGCAAAAACAAAGAGAGGAAAAAGTGAACTCTATTGTTTTTGTCTTTTCGTAAAGTATCGCATTTTATGATTATTGTATAAAACGGGAAAAAGTTTTTTTTATCGCAACTCAGAAAACCATCAAATAATTGAATGTGCTCAAATTTACATTCTCATTCGAAAACATTTCGCAAAATTAAAGGAAAGAGGGAAAAAAATACAATGACGTTTCCATTTCAAAACAATTTCAAATACTCGAATAAAAAGAAGGCAAAGAAAAAAATAATAAAACAGTCGAAACTTTTAAAGGAGTTTCTTCGTTGTTTTGTTTAAAATCACTTCTGCTTCATCTTCCTCAGCACAAATTGTACTTTGTGTTGTTGCTGCTGGTGCTGCTGTTCGTTCGTCAGCGCTATTAAAAAAAGGCTATTGTTGTCCATTTGAGAAGTCGTTGAAAATGCAAATTTTTTCATGCACTTCCTTCCATTTAACTTAAAACAAAACAAAAATTAAACGAAATAATAATAAAACTAACTTTCTTTTAAAATGAATGAAGGGTAAAAACCCAAGCAGCCAATTAAAGGCTCGTGGAACTTTAAGAAACTTACAAAATAAGAAAAGAAATTTAATTTAAAATTTTAAATTGAAAATTAAAAAAAAAAGCACGGGCCTGAAGCAAACTTTTTCAATTTAAAGAATTAATGTGCCCAATAGTGACATACTTTGCATGACTGCGTGCAAAGCAAGGAATCTGTGTAAGAACAAATTAGTTTGATCTTAAAATTAGGGATCCTACGCGTTCAAACAAAGCTTTTTAAAGCTTTAAATAAGAGAGTATGAGATTTAAGAATATAAATTTATAATTGAGTTTTTTTTAGTTTTCCATCAAAAAGCAGAACATTTATTTTATGTAGTGGTATGTAATTGCACATAGTTTGGTTTCGCTTTTAGAGCTTGCAAGTTCACCAGCTTCACAGCCTTGTGATGTAAAAGTAGTTGCTTTTATTATAAATGTAAATTTAAAGCAAATAAAGAAATTACTTAACCCAAAAATTTGTTACCTTACAAATTCTACAGTTAAATTACCAAAAAATAAATTTAAATTTCGTATTGTAAATGAAAATTGCACCAATTCATAAAAGTTGTAACACAGCATTATCAAAATACACTCATGCAATTGCCGTGCACTCCTTCTAAATTTAAACAAAGCCACTACGAATTGGTTGAATTAAGAGTTATCATCAAATTGTTAGTGTAGGCACTACAAGTGAGAATGTATACTTATGCCTTATTTTCTAATCCTGCAGCAAACTTTATGTTTTAATAGATTTTGGTTTTAACAATTTTACAGCTATATATATAGAAGTAAGCCGCCAAATAAGATCAAACATCAACTACATGATGATGAATCGTAACCACTCAACTTGGTTAGTTTAACCAAAAGATTTAACCAACAGATTTTCGAGCATTTCCGGCCGTATGCCACGAATAACACAAACAATATTGGCCTTCAAGGCTTCAATAGTTGCTGGCTTATCAGCATAAGCTACTGACATCACGTGGCTCCACAGAGCTTGGAGGCCAATTGATAGGTCCATTTCTCTATATCAACCTATCGACAAATTTTGATTTCAAGTCGATGTGGTTAAACCCACATCTCCCGCGAATCAATCTCATCCATATTTTCAAGCAGAAAACTATTGATCATGGTGTTGTAACCATCTTCACTGACCGTAAGCCGAGTTTCGGCTTCATTTTTGTAGACATAAAGTCCAATCATGTCACCACCGTATAAACTCTACCAAAAGGTGCATTTACCTGAATATAATAGGGCCCGTAAGATCTGATGTGGCAATTTGGTTTTTTAACAAGCACTAGTGGCTTGCTTAGGTGAACCACTATGTGCGCCATAAAAATAATGAAGGCGTCCGTGAATTTATGACTATAGTTTTAAAAATAAGCTTGAATCCACTGATGATGATTTGCCAGAGTCTGGTCTTAAATGTCAAAAAGTGAGCCTTTGATGTTAAACCCTTCTGTCGGGATACGAGAAATGGTTTTCGCAAATTTTGAAGTCTTTCATTAAGTCAGCTACGTCCAATCCATATGCACAATGTGCAAACTTTTATAAAGAGCTTTTTGTGCTTTCACACCGACAAGAGTACAACATCCACAACAAAAACACTGCAGACACCAATGCTTGCAACAAGAACAAATTTAAGAGCTTTCAAAGCTGTTTACCTCAAATACAAATATCAGTGTATGTGTGTTTGGACGTACCTGCTTTAAATTTACCTATAACAAAAGAATATAAATTATATAGAATTTATATTCTTTGCTATAACAAAGAGTGTGTGAGCTATCATCGAACCTTTTTATTCATTCGTTTGAAGATCGTATCGATGACATTATGTTTGGAATATAATATCTGTCTTATGTCAGCAATGGTGTTGTTCTGTGGGTACCAGAAAACGTTAAAAACACGATTTGGAAAAGTATAAAAAACCTACATAACTTAGCAGAAATACAAAAAGCTACCGAAGTTTATGAAAGGCAACTAATAAAGATATTTTATTGGAGATACCGGGGATTGAACCCCGTCTATTTTCGATAACATGTCGCTTACGATAAAACCGAAAAATAAGGCTCGATATTAAAAAAAAACCTCCTGGACAATTTAATTTTTGTCGCTTACGATAAATTCGAAAATAAGGCTAAATATGTCAACTAAACTCTTAAGTTAGTTAAATTTTTAAACAAAACTTTAATTAAATAAATTGAATTTTTAATCAAACTTTAATTAATTTTATACAGAATTTTAACTAACTCAATTAAATTTTTTATTAATTTTAATATTTTTTTAGTTTAGTTTTTGATTAAATGTGTGTTTTTTTTTCAACTAAAAAACTTAATTGGAGCAATTTTTTTTTGTAAATTTGACAAGAATAAAGCTAAAGCGGCATATAATAAAAACCAAAAAAATAAAGACTGTTTGCTTCTACTGTCTCCAATCGAACCAAGGTTGGAAAAGTGTATCCTAAATGTTACTTTTATATTTATATCTCAGTCGTTAAGCAGCTCAGGGTTGGAGAACATCTCTCGCGTCATCGTAATTATTTCTTAAGTGCGGTCAGGCTTGTGTCTGTTGTTAGGCCTTCGAGAGTTTTTCGTCTCGCTCGCACTGTTTGACTGATCTGCCACGGATAACCGTATAACCTTGCGGTTTTTTGTGGAATTTCTTTAACAACCACGTTGCTACTTCCTATGTGAAGGCATAGGTCGTGTACAGTCAGTCACAAAACTTTATAAACTAATTAATAATATCTTGGGCATATGGTCTTAGTTATAGTGTTTTCACACTGACTTGGTTTTAATAAAAGTTGGTTTTAATTTTAAAACGAACTGTTAAAACATGGTTTTACCATACAAATCGTTTTTGTTAAATCCAACTTAAAACCATTTCTGAATTGATTTTAATTTGGTTTTATGAAATGCAACCCCGTTTTCGCTGTGGTAAATTCAGTGCTGCCAAGTTCAAATGACAGGCAGCAGCTGATAATGTTTATGCCAGTGAATAACAAGAGATGTCGCTTGAAAGATTTTCAACTTAAAAATGGATACAGCAGCAACAAAAAGTAAAAAAATTATGGAAAAATAAGAGTTTTTTTGGAAGGAAAACAACAAAAATATTTTCATTGACCTCTGGAAAGTGAAAATAAATTATAATGTCATATCGATCCACCGATAAAAAAAAGTTGTATTTTGTGATTTGTGCATTGTTTATGTGTAATAACTTGATTTCCAAGCACTTCTTCACTTTATATTATTAGTTCCATAATTTTAAAACATTAATTTACAAAATATAAAATAATTTCCATTTTAGAGCGCATTAGTTTTTCATAAAAACAAAAACAGTTGTACAGTTTGTCAAATAAGTGTTATAAAAGGAAAAAAAAATACAACAACAAACACACGCATTTCTGCACGAGATTTATTTTATTTTGAGCAAAGTTATTAGACAGTCTGTGAGTTAAAACCTGAATTTAACAAACTTGCAGTGTGAATGCAAGATCAGCTGCTTATGGTTTTAGCGTTAAAACCAGGTTTCAACTTGCAGTGTGAAAACACTATTAGGGCAATTATGTAAAAAATTCCGCAGGAAATTTCTCCCTTTTCCAATTAGATTTTTTTGTTTTCCCTATCATTTGCTATTAGTTGGAATTGTACCCTGGGAGAAATTTCCTGCGGAATTTTTTTTACATAATTGCCCTGTATTACTCCGCCCATATTTGTGCAACACCATGTTATGCAAATTTACTTAAACAAAAAATATCAAACAAAACAAATTGTTAATATTTAATTTAAAAATTAACAATCATCATTGTTGATATAACAAATTTAAATTTTTGTAGTCAGTTAAATTACTCAACAAAATTAATTGTTAAATTATATCATAACGTAACGCACACATGTAGAAGAAACGAGAAATCATGTTTTGTGTGTATTCATTATTTGCGTATTCAATAAAGTGTTGCTCTTTAGCTGAGAGGTTAGTAAGTTAGTTTATTAGTCCTGAGGTTGCCGGTTCAACTCCTCCCAAGGACATTGCGTCGGTTGGTTGCTGGTTTGCGGCACAGTATATTAAAAATACATTATGTCTGCAGCAAACTAGAAACCAACCGACGATTAGTGTTTTTCGCAGACAAGCAAAAAATCGTTTCGAGGATTGTGGTTGTGTTTAAAAAGCATTGTTAATATATCAATTTTGATAATCAAAATTTGTACGGAAATTCAACAATTCGAATTGTTAATATAACAGTAACTTTAATTGAAATAACTTTGAAATCTAACAAAAATAAATTTTGAAAAAATATGTAAATAAATTTCAACAAACTATTTGTTTATATATTTAATTGAAAATATTTTTCAGATTTTCCTTTAACTTACAATTTCGTTAATTGTATATAAAAAAATCGTTGTAGGTTCAAAATCAATTAATTATTTAATTGGTATAACAAAATAATTAATTGTATTTATGTTAAATAAATAAATAAATATTCATATCTCATATTATTTAAAAATTAATATTAATTAATAATATTATCCTTTCCTTACTAATATTATAAATGTGAAAGTGACCTTATTTGTTTGTTTGCTACGCTTTCACACTCAAACCACTAAACCAATTTAGAAACTTCTATTACCAGTGGAAAGCTACAGTACCAACGTCAAATATCCGGTTCGGAACCGGTTTTTTATATTTAATGCATATTTTTTCGAAAAATATATTTTGGGCCGGTTAGGGTAATTTTTGTTTCGAGTTTGATTGTTTAAAAATTTTTAAAAACGGTTTTATGAGTTTTTTTTAAACAGATTAACACGACCGTAGCCTTGGGTAAAAAAGCTGGTAATAAGTGAAGTTCACGTACATACATACATACCCAGCAAAAAACTTTGCCTACTAGAATGCAAAAAAGTGTATGTACTCCTCAGTCGTAAGTACATACAATTTGACTGAATAACCCATTATTTTTGTTTGAGAAGTTCAAAAAGTATGCGGTATTCTATACTTTTTGCCTACAAACATGCAAAAGTTAATATATTACTGATTGCCTAAAAGTACTCAAAATTTAATGGGTTATTTTTTGCTTACAAATATGCAAAATTTTATAGATTAATTTTTGCTTAAACTTATTCTAAATTAATTTGCTAATTTTTCTAATTAAAATAATTTTCCTGATCAATAAATTTTTTTCTAGATATGTTTCCTTATTAACTGGAAAGCACTACAATAAGTACTTTCACGTAATGATATAAATAAGTTCTTGTTTTATTCATTACAGGGCAGTCATTATTATGCACATAAAATAATTACATAAATAAGTATCAGTCATTACTTTGTAAGCCATTAAAAGAGTACTACCCATTACAAAATTTCGAAAATTTTTTGGTGGGATATGTTCAAATAAATTTTACGTATGTTTTGAGTTCATTGAAGAAAAATTAAGAATTTGGTACAATCGCACTGAAAAAAGTGCAATTTTTCTTAAAAATTAGTACAATTTGTAAATCTGATTTCCCATCCCTGACGTACATACTGTTAATTGTAAAATTGTTATGAGTGTGTGCTTGTATGTAAATATACATACATATATGTATGTGTGTAATGAATACATCTGTAAAAGCAATGTTAGTTAGCTTAGCATACATTAACATAAATACACTTTTACATTTATGATAATAAATAAAGCTGCTCTGCAATGAAAATGTACATTAAATAGCAGATCCTTAAAAATGTGCATGTGTTCTGTTTTATTTTACGATAAGACAGACATACGATTTTTTAACAAAATATATCTTTGTGTTTACACACGTTTTCAAGGTGTGTGTGTGTGTGTGTGTGTGTGTGTGTGTGTGTGTGTGTATGTGGTTGTGTGTATTAAGAGAACTTCTGGGGATTGATATTCCATTTATATTAAGCCTTTTGGTATAATTTTTATATTTGGCAAATTTTCCGTTTTCCCGTCTTTTTCGCTTGTGTTTCTTTTTTTCTTCTGCTTGCTGGCTTCTAAAGCTAATATCTCTCTAGAGAAATTCGAGATAAATTAGTTCCTCCAAGATCTTTTGTCTTTCGTATTTTAGGTCTAAGTAATGGGGTTCGAATGTCAGGATGTTTGTATGTAAACTGAGATAGTTATCAAATTTTGTGTGTGTATAAGTTTAAACGTATGTATGTATAATCTGCTCATTTATGTACTCGTATGTATGTTTTATTAAAGCTGTAGAAATTGCCATTCATGTGTAAATATGTGTGTACAAAAGCATTCATACGAATGGATCTAATGAAATTAACACATGTTAGGAAATGAAAGTTTTATTGTGTTAAATATCAAGAACATTGAAACCAAATTAATGTAGAAAAAAAGGACAAAATCAGAAATATGAAGAATACTCACTTTAAAAGTTATAAAAGGCTTTTAGTTAGCATCCCAGTAAAAAGTATTACTTGCCATTTAAAAACTTGCCAGGGTGTAGCATTTTGTTTTTAAAGCAAACAGTGTCTGCTGGCTAATGCTGTGAAATTAAAAACCTAAAACTATTTGTTGGGATGTGTGCTTACACGCTTCATTTTCGCAAGATATCATCATATCCTTTTGTTTCTAACGTTATTTTATATTAAAACTGACTGTTAGTCGTAAAATATCCCATTAATATAACATGATTGTAGGAATATTTTATTATTATGTATTTTGCTTCATTTGCTTTACTTAAATATATTTAATACGATATTGAAATCATCTTAAAAGGTCAAACATGCTTAACTACACCCACATCCTTGAACTTTAAATACGCATGTAAGCTGTAAGAGGATGGTTATGGTTAAACAAAAAATAAAAAGTCCACAACTGTGAGCAGGCCACATATTTAATATGAAATCAAATATTTAACAAATAAAAATTCTTTCAAAATTAGATAAGTTAGAAAAGATTTTCTAATACAACAATTCAGCAGCACAAAACTTATAAGTTTTCAAGTGGTGGGAGTGATAAAGTTTCATTCGTACGAAAAGAAATGCAAAAAAGGGATTTGATTACACTTATTTACATATATAGTACGAGTTTATTTAAATTTATGTCCTTTGCCTTTTTTTGTGTTAAAAGTACGCAATAAGAGAATTTTACAAAAATCTTAGCAGAAATATGCTTAGACACACACACACGCACACACACACACACTCACTCACTCACTCACTGATACAACGTTCAATTAAGAATATTAGAAGGATAATTAAGTACTTAATTTAAATAAAATAGAGGAATTGCCCTTAAGTAAGCAAATATATTAGGGCCAATCCCACGATGTCGAAAACGTTCGACTTGTCGCACACTTACATATATTCAAAATAAAAACATATTTTAATATTTTGTTGTTGTTTCAAATGTAAGAGTGCGACAAGTCGAACTTTGCCGATATCGTGGGATTGCACAGTGTGCCGTTTAGCACTTTTAGCTGGCCAAAATTAAAAACTCTCGTTCCGGAGCAGATATCGGAATTAAATTTGGTATGGATAATATCTACACCCAGAGAAAAAACAACTTAAAATTAACAAAAACCATATTGAATTAATAAGAAACATTAACGAAAGTCTCAATATACATTTCTATTATACTGAAGATTATTGAATTAATGTGACGCGTTCTTGTTTTTAAGTTGCAGCTTTTCTCTGAGCGTATATATAAATGATTTTTTGAAGGTGAAAAAATGGTCTATAAATTTTACCAGACCCACTTATATGTATTTTAATGTGCTGAATCCGAATCTGATTTTATTATGGCTCTTTAACACACAAAGTTTGGAGTAAACTGCGAAAACCCATTAAGAATCAAAACTCCGGTACATCGTTTTTGTTTTGTAGCCAAACCTCAAATAGTACGCTTCGTGGTAATGTCATACTTATTTATTTTGCCTATGTTGAAAGAAATTATTAAGGTTATTTAGTTAAAATATTAACTCTTGGATTTCTCTAATAATATTACAAAAATCTACGTATTAAACACATGCTCATGTCTGCACATTTTATTCAAAAAACAAACAAGGTTGCACTTTGTAGCACCCAATTTTTTTTTTATTTTGAAACTAGAAATTCTCTTTAATATTTTGGTAGTAGTATGAAAGCTAATCTCGGTGAAAAAATTCAGTTTTACTCCACTAAAAATTGTATATAAATGTTTTGCTTTCCTCCGTTTAGTGGATTTTTACTTCAACGAGCTTTTGGCTAAATTACTCGTATATATTAAACTACTCAAAAACTAACCAATATTATTTCAATTTTAAGAAAAAATAAAATTATAAATGATAATAAGCATACAAAAACTTTTACAACAATAATAAGATAAAAAAAATTGCTAATTTTAAAATTCAGTTTTTTTAGCTTCTCTTGATACTGAATATTTGATAACAATTATATTCATTACCACTGCTTTTCATCTTTCTCTTATGAGCATGTTTTTGTATCACCTGTACTCCTGTCTATCGCATATCAAAAAATCGACAACATCGGGGAACATTTTCTTTAGGTTTGGTCACCCAAAAAGTGCTAAAAGTCACAATGTGAATTGGCCCTTAATATGACGATAAACACAATCTATGCGACCAAACTGGAAGTAAACTCTTAATTTTTTTTTTAAACCTGTTTGTTAAGAAACAGTACGTGAAATATAAAATTAAATTTTAATGGACGTACCACCACCCATTTTTAAATGCAAGATTGTATAATTTTCAGAGTTCAGGGTGTGTGTTAAGTTTTGTAAAAATCGGTAAAGTAGAACCACGTAAAATAAAATATTAATGGGCGTGACGCCGCCCATTTTTTTAAATGGAAGATTTTGTCTATCATGGAGCTCAAAGTGTGTGTTAAGTTTCGTAAAAATCAATTAAGTAGAAGCGAATGAAATGTAATAATAAATTTTAAAAGGCGTAGCCCCGCCCATTTTCCCAACTTTTAAATTGTGTAATTACAAGAACCAAAGGTTTTTGCTAGCTTTCGCAGCAATCACATAAGTGCAATATCACAAAATCAAATAAAAAAATTGTGGGCGTGTTCCACTTTTGTACAATAGGACCATTTGGAAGCTAAACCCTCTCGGACAAAATAAATTTTATAATCCCTCCAAAATATACCGAGTTATGAAGTAACAATGTCAAAAAAAAAACAGACTAATTGGCAACCTCCTCCTTTTTTTTAAGTTGGTTAAAAAAAGTTTAATTGTACATTAGACCGTATCACAAAAAAAATGTTCTTCGTACACCAGCGAATATAAAGTATTGTTCCAAGGGTATTTCAAAAAAAAATTTTTTTTGCCGAACGTAGGGGTCGCCTTTTTAGTTTTTTCGTTATATCTTCCATATGATTATATATATATGATTACTTATTGTTAGTTCATTTTTGAAGATACAATAAATAAATATATATATATGAAAAAAAAAATATCTTCCATATTTACAGTCCGATCTTCGAGTTTGATTTAGCGATTTTTTTTTAGCGAAATTTTTTCTCTCAGGGAAGCCAATATTTTTACCGTTCTAGTACTTACCCCCCAAATCTCTTTTTCTACCACGCTAATGAGACACCCTAATGTTAAATATTTATAGCTCGTGAAAAATCATAAAACTTTTGTTTAAAAATTATTTCGATAATTACAGCACAACTATTTAAAAAATGCTTTTATAAATTCGTTGTTGCAGACCGTAGGGGTCACCTTTTTAAATTTGTCATAGCTTCAGTATTTACATTCAGATATTAAAGTAGCAAAAGTTTTATGATTTTTCGCGAGCTATAAATTTCTAACATTAGGGTGTCTCATTAGGGTGGTAGAAAGTACTAGAACGGTACACTTGAGGTCAATAGACCTGAGAGCAAATATATTGGCCTCCCTGAGACAAAAAAAAAAAAACTCGCTATATCAAACTCTAAGATCGGACTGTAAATATGGAAGATATAACGAAAAAAGGCGTCCCCTACGTTCGGCAAAATTTTTTTTTTGAAATGTCCTTGGAACATACATACTAGAGATCGACCGAAGGCGTTTTTTTTTTGGCCGAAGCCGAAGCCGAACTTCGGCTAAAATCCTAAACTTCGGCCAAAACCGAAGCCGAAGCCGAATGTTTTAAATTTTAAAAATTTTACTTGTTTTATATGAATTAAGAAAAAAGTTTGCTTTTTTGAGATCACTGAAATAGCTGTAATATCTATTGGATATACATAACAAGAAAAATAAAACTATTTTGTAATTTCTAGATTGCTTTTTCATATGATCACTCACAAGAACGTCCAAGTAAAAGAAAATAGAAAGCAACAGGGTTGTATTTCAAAGCAACCCCTTCAAAACGTTAAACACAGTAGAAACATTCGGCGAGCAACAACCAAAAATAATGTTATTTTTCAAGCTTGGAATGAAAAATATTCGGCTTCGGCTAATCGGCCGATTTTTGCCATAGGCCGAATGTTGGCCGATTACCAATTTTTGGCCGAAGGCCGAAGCCGAAGCCGATTAATCGTTCGAACTCTAATACATACATTCAAACATAAAAAAATAAAAAAAATTCAAACGAATTTTTGTAGTCTGTTTGTGTATTTTTTTATTCTTTTTACTACAAAAATTTTAACTTTATCTTATCTCAACGAATTTTAAAATTTTCGTTCCCAATTTAAGAGCAATAAAATAAGCTTCTGAAATAAATTCAAAAAAAATTATAAAAATTTCTAGAAAACTCCTCGAAAATTTAAAAACTTGCAAAACTTAAAAAAAATGTTTCCACATTTTCGTTTTAAAAATTTTGTATACTTTTAAGATGACCAACTTACACGTTTATTCAAAAATACTTGAAATTTTTCCATCAGTGAAAAAAATATTCAAGTGAAAATATTCTTTGTTGTCCACAAAAATCTTATATTAAAAATAACTTGCAATTTTGAGGGCTTAATCAAGTTTCTAAAAATAACAAAAATCTATTTTTACATTTATTCTGCCAGACAATGTTATGCTTTCAAATACAGAAAACTCATGAATAGCTTCAAATACGCAAAGAAAAATTTCGTTTTTGCCCTCAGATAATAAACTGTTCCCTCCCTTGTGGTCGTTAGAACAAAGTTTATAACATTTTTTCTTAAAGTACTTTCACTTTCTTAACAAAAGAGAAATAAATAAATCATTAACAAACTTAATAACTTCTTAAACAATATATTGTTTAAAAATAAAGTTTAAAAGTTCGTGAAAAAAATATGCCTTTTCACAGAAATTATATCTTCAACATTAACAAAATTTATTACAAACTGCACCCTGTATAATATAAAGACATAAAGAATTAAAAGTAATTTCTATTACAATTAGGAAGGACTGCGAACCATTTAATTTGGAACAGATGAAAAAAAAACTCATAAAGTTTTTTTGTTTCTCTCTAATAACCATGGAATGTTAAAGCTGGCCAGGTCCTTGTTTATATACTTTTATGTATATATACATTATTTATATATGTATGTGTATAAAAAAAGTCGCATTAATGTTTTCAGCATTTTGCCATAAAATCTACATGACGGAATGTCAGACCGAACGTACCATTGCTGAATGACAGCAGAACATGTCATTCTTGATTCATTAGTGATGCCAGTCGTATTTATATGAATTGTTTAATTTTTTACACTCATGCATTATAGTGATATGGAGAACAGATTTTTATGATCATCATAAAATACAAAACAAAAAAGATTAAAAATAAAATGCTAAAGTAGGTAGAAGCAACCAACTATTTAATGTCCATCGTAAACTAATATGAAAGAAGCACAAAGAAAAAAAATCACAGTTTGTAGTTTAACAAAAAGGACAATAAAACCTGAATAGAAACGCAATATTTATGTAGTTTTGCTGTAATTGTGTTGAAATGAAATGCGTGAAACTATTAAAAAAAAAACAACAAAGCTCTGCTGCTTTTGTTAAGTAAGTTATAACAGTTTTTTTTATTACACGAAAGGAAAAAACTGCCTGCTGGTGGCTCCTTTTTTATTTATAAAATACAACACCATTGTCATTAAAAAAAATGTAATAAAAACCTTCAAAAAAGATGAATTGACTGGTAGAATGACGAAATGTGTGACTATAAACTGACAATCCTATTTTAACTATCACCATTCAAACAGCCATCATTTTATTATTATCACTACCTCTATCACTGTTACGCACAGCAATCTTCAACCACTCCAAACATAATTCTTAGTTTACCCAGCAAGCATTTTTAGCAACGCAAATTCACAAATAAGTAAGAGATCAGCCAACGCGCCTATCACGACTCGCATCCTCTTCCTATTCCTTCGGTATTTTATAGTTTATTTCAGGGTAGGGAAAAATTCGGCTCGCGAGCACAATTTTTATTAACTCGCTCGTTTTAAAATTTGTGCTCGCGAGTTCTAATTATAAGACTCGTACTCTATTTGTGCTCGACTCGTAAGCATTAAATGACTCGCCTTAAAATTTGTACTCGCGAGTTTTATTTTAAAACTAGTAAGCACAAATTTTAAAAGAGTGCAAAACGAGTAGTTATTGCAAAAAAATTTTTTTTGTTTATTGGAGAAAGTATATGTATTTATATGCGAATTTTAAAAGCATAGTACCTACTTACAAATGCATATATAATATTTGTTCTTACTTTCATGTCATGAGGTATTTTTCAAATGTTTTAAGGCTTCTGCTTCATGAAAAGTTATGCAAATGCTTACCTGTCAGTAATAAAATATAATTTCAACATTTCGACTTTTAGCGAACAGAATTTGAGCAAACAAAATTAATAAAACTCGCGAATAATTCTTTTTAACTCGACTCGCGAGTCGAGTTTTATTTTTGACTCTTCAAATTTGAATTCTTCTCGCGAGTCCTATTTTCGATTCTCAAAAATTAAATGCGCTCGCGAGTTTTATTTTTTTTAACTCGCGAGCAGACAAGAGTAGCTCGTTTCAATACAAAAAATAAAACTCGCTCGAATTGAATTCGTTTGCGAGCGAGTTTAATTCGAGCACTCTCCGCACCCTGGTTTATTTTGAACATTTAACCGAAAAATTTATTTAACAAGATTTTTTAATAACTCACACTACAAGGACCTCCAAAAGAAATGTTTATTGTGCATGCACACTTGCATTCCAAAAATTTAGGTCGCTGTATATGTGGATATGTAGATGACAAATTTGCTCTCCTCTTTTATACATACATACATATGTATAATTATAAGTATGTATATAAAGGCTGTTTCCTGTGAGCTGGTATTCAGTTTTTATTTTTCTTGTTTTTATGACGACTTTAGGCTGTAATTTTTACGATCTTGATTTTTTACAACTTTTTCACAGTTTAACTGCGCATTAACCAAACAAAATTTCCTTTCATTTGCAACTACTGCCATCTAAACTAATACAGTATTTTAGGTCTGCCAGTAATATCAGTATAAAATCATGAAAAAAAAAATTAATAGTAAAGATATATTGTAAAGGATAACTTTTTCAGCTGGCTGTTATTCATCCATTCATTCAATGTCATTTGTTGTTATAACTAAGTATTTGACTAAATGAAGTAAAGCTTTTTTGATTTAGGGTTTCCATAGCGTAATAAAGAAAGTGGAAAACCAATGGGTTAAAATGCAATCGCTGGGAATACTTTTTCTTCGGTTTATGGCGGTTTTTAGTTTTGCACTTTTTTCGGGTCTTGGCGTTTTTTTTTTCTTTCTAGCGATTTTTCGATTCTTGACAATTTATTTTAGTTTCAGAGTTATTTTAGTTCTTTCGGTTTTTTTGTTTCAGCGATTTTTTTTTTTTGGTTTTTAGCGATTTTTGTACTTTTAGCGCATTTTCTTAGTTTAATTTTTGGGGCTTTTCGCGATTTGGCGTTTTTTAGTTGTGGAGTTTTTTTTTCGCTTTGGCGATTTTCTTATAGTTTTGGGGTCTTTTCTTAGCCTTGGTACTTTTTTGTTTGTTTTTGGGACTTTTTCGGGCCTTGGTTTTTTTTAGTTTTGGCGTTTTTTCGTTTCGGCGTTTTTTTTTTTTTTTTTGGTGTTTGACGATTTATTTTAGTTTTAGAGCTATTGTAGTTCTGGCTCGTTTTTCATTTCGGCGATTTTACCTGTTTTGGTGATTTATTTAGCTTTGGTGCCTTTTCTTAGTTTTGCCGGTTTTTAATTTTTGTGAACTTTTTCGGGTTTTTGGCAATTTTTTTTAGTGCTTGGCGATTTATTTTAGTTTTAGAGTTCTTTTTAGTTCTACCGCTTTTTCCATTTCGGCGATGTTTTCGGTATTTACCGATTTTTTTTAGTTCTGGCGCCTTTTCTTAGTTTGGCGGTATTTTCATTTTGAGGAATTTTTTCGGGTTTTGGCGATTTTTTTAGTTCTAGCGCTTTTTTCGTTTCGGCGATTTATTCGGTTTTTGGCGATTTTTTTGGTGTTTGGCGATTTATTATAGTTTCAGAGCTATTTTAGTACTGGCGCTTTTTCCATTTCGGGAATGTTTTCGGTATTTAGTGTTTGTTTTTAGTTTTGGCGCCTTTTCTTAGTTTTGGTGGTTTTTTCATTTTTAAGGCTTTTTAGGGTTTTGGCGATTTTTTTATAGTTTTGGTGCCTTTTCTTTGTTTTGGCGGTTTTTTCATTTTGGCGATTTTCTTCTTAGTTTGGCATTTTTTAGTCTGGCGCTTTTTTCAAGAGTTTGTCTCTTACAGCAAATTGTCAAAATTACATTACCCTTTAATTTGGAATTTTTTGGTTTTCAGTGTTATGCCCTTAATTTTTACACACAGATAATTTACCTAAGCTTTTTACCTACGAATTTGCCTTATAAAATTTGATTTACACGATAGATATATTTACACTAATAGATATCTATGGGTAAAAATTACGGGCATTAATTGGCGTAGTCTACATAAAAATACACTAACTTTGAAAGTTATATACATATATAGTTATATTACATCAGGATTTCAATATTTTTCGTTGCTCGCTTTGGAACACCCTTTAATTTTTAACTGCCATGTATTTGTTGCTGTAGCGGCCAAAGTTTTACATATTCTGTGAAAGTTATCGATTTGTAGCTCCTACGGTTCTCGAGAAAACAGATTGTGACAAACAGACGGACAAACGGCCCGCGCAGCGAAAATAATTAGACTCCTTTTCACCTTTGGTGTACGCGCCCGCAAAAAAAAACTAAAATTTTTGTTTGCAATACTAACATTCAATCGAAACTTTCGCTCGCATTTAGAGGAACAGCTTATGACTCATTATTTTCACATGTTCACGTTATTGTAGACTAAAGTCCTGCACAAGACCATTTATAAGACCTTTCAAGACATGACAGATTTTTCAACTGCTTTACTACAGCGCAATATTTTAAAACAAACGCTAAACAACACTGTTGGCAAGACAAACAATTCAGACAAATGTCTTACCAGTAGTGTTGTTTAGCGTTTGTTTTAGAATATTTCGCTGTAGTAAAGAAGTTGAAAAATCTCTCATGTCTTGAAAGGTCTTATAAATGGTCTTGTGCAGGACTTTAGTCTACAATAACAAGGGCAGAGGCGTATCATATTTTCGATATTACAAAAGAGTAAATTCAGAGCAATCTCTCTTCAAAAAACTAAGCATTTTGTAGGCTTTAGGAAGTATGTACTCAACATGAGAGACGAACGATAAAGAACTATCGAATATGACTCCTAAGTCGAGCCGTGTTCAAGCTAGAGCCCTCCATAATAAATACCATTGCAGTGGGTAAACATGTAAGCATTTATTCAATCGCAAACTATTAATTCGACACCAGTCATTTAGATTATTAAGCTCCCTTTGCATAGTTAGCGCATCATAAATAGAATCCAGTTTCAAATAAAATTTTAAATCATCTTCATATCAAATATAATTCAATTTAAAAAAACAGCAACAAATATCATTAATGAATAAGTTAAATAATAAAGACCCAAGCATACTACCCTGAGGTGCACCTGACGTTTGAATATAAGGTTTAGAAACATGATCTCCTATATTCACTGAGCATATTCTTTTTGATAAGTAGGACTTAAACCATGTCAAGAAATTAGAATGGACAAAAGCTTGGAGTGAGATAGCTTATTAAATGCCTTAGAAAAGTCTGCTGTATAAATTACCTACACTTGACTGACCACCATGCTCCAGAGCATCTCAAATAATATTCTCTAAAAATGATGAGATTAGCGGAAAAGAAGCCATCCTACCATCCATCCACCTCCTACTAATAAACTCACCCTCTTTGAGTCATAAGTTAAAAATAAGGTTTAGAGCCTGAGCTAGAGATGTATCAACTTTTTTTTTAATAGATGAGTGCATAGAAATGAAGCAAAACAAGAGTTAGATTTAATTCGTACGTTTATGCATTAAGAATTTGACGCAATCGCTAAATAGGGGCGTGTACATCAAAACAATACTTATTAAACCTAAAAAATAGTGGATATGGAGCAAAGTGAATGGGTAAACACTCTTATCATGAATAAAAGGCGAAAATTTTGTTCACGTGGAATATTTCCCGTGAACAAAAAATGGTGAACAAAATTAGAAAATAGTATACTGGCACAATAACAACGCAAACATTGGCGATCACAATTTTAGGGAAAGGGAACACATTTCACTTGAACTTTTATTTGCGATAAGGGTGAATATCTCAGAAATAATAATAAATTTCGTAAAATGCGTTTTTGATTCAGAAAGAGAGTATTACGAATACATATATGTGACAGCGCATAGAGAAAGGGACCTAGGGTAAAAAAATCAATTTTCACTTTTTTTTTTATGTGGACAACATCTGAGCATCGAATGAGACCGATCCCATGCCCCAAAAGTGTTCCCTCCCAGAGACATGCGCGTTTTATCAAATTGAAGTCGACGATTCTGAGGTTATGTGAAAAAATTTTCATACTAACAGAGTGATATTCACGATTTAAAAGAATTATAAATGAGTATTTATTATAATTCACAATTAATAATTTCAGAAAATAAACCTGGATTCGAAAAAACGCGAGCAAAATTGATACCAAACTCATGGAAACAGCGCTCTAGGTAGAAAACAGTAAAAACCAACTACACAAAACAAGAGGTAGGGCCGACCTACGTGCGTTTTCAAGGTTGACCAACACGTTCCTGACGTCATGAGATGTGTCGCTTTCAAATGAGACCAATACCAACACGCTCAGTGATGGTACACCAAAGATACACGTATTTAAATCTTTAAAATGGCTCTCCTGAACAAAACCGGTTTTTACCCTTAGGTCCCTTTCTAGTTTGCGCGTCACATATACATATATTCCATACCTAACTTATTTTTGTAAGAATGCTCGGTGGAGCAAAACAATTCTGGGGCGACGATATGTACTCTACTTCCGATTTGATTCATCTCAAATTTTGTCTCTTTACTTTTTTCCAATAAAAGTAACATAAATAAATAATAACAATTTATTAAGAAAATTATAAGCAACAGATGTTGTTCATGGGAATAAAAACAAATGTTTCCCAAGAATTTATTCCCTTGAGATTCACGGTAAGGGTGATTCTATCAATACGTTTCCATAGAACAGTATACAAAAATTTTAATCATAGGAACTTCAACAATTTTCTTGTGTGTAGGCGCTGAAGCCGGTATAGTTCAGTCACCAGTGACTATGCTTTCATCACTTGAACTTGAACAAAACCCATTCAGATTTCGTATTGCCCTTTCAAAAGCTAACTAATTGGCGCAGGTTCCTCTAAATTCGACAGTATTCTAAATCACTTTGAGTAAATAACCGCAGGTCCTGGGTTCGACCCCGGTATCCAGCAGTCATTAAATAACAACACCACGCATTTTTCTGATGTGCATTAGTGTCCCTTTGTAGGAAAGTTGAATTGATGAAGGCATAGTCACTGGTCACTGAACTAAACCGACTTCAGCAGATACTAATCCTAATGTAATATCACAGCGCCCTCCTTCGTTGTGTAGCAGAATCATTCGCGAAGTAAAATAACTAATAAAATGGCGGCTAAATACAGCTTTAAAAATTTAATACGCCTCAATTAACAGCAGAGGCGCTGCAACACTGCATTAATAAAATAGCAGAGTTGTAAAAGAATGAAGTTTTCCTCTATCTCTTCCTTCACCACCTGTGTTCTCTATCACTATCCCTTTCCTAAAGAAGGTAACACCTAGTAATACTCATAGTAGCAGACATTCATTGCCTGATTATTACTTCTTTTTAAAAAAAAGTTAGCGGGTACCAGTGTTGCATTTAAAGGTACTGATCTGGTCTGGAAATACAATAAGTCTAGTATTTTGCAATTTTTGGCTTTTATGAACTTGATTTGTTGCCATCTACTTGATTTCCTCAGTCATTAGCAAAATCTAATTAAAGTTTCGTTGCTTCAAAATAATGACCATAAGAATAATGTGGGATAAAAGGCGAACCTGGAAATTCTTTAGTTGAAATTTTTGCGAAAAATTGCAACCTCAACCACAACTGTTACTTTCTATTTATGCACTGAATTATATTTCCATTTCTCGAACATTCATTCATTCATTATGAGAAGCAGAAGTACAACCGCAACCGCAAACGTCAAGAATAAGATTTCTGGAAAATTGTAACACAAACACTTTTTTGCCTTTATGAGTCTTTTATGGCAACCCCTTTTGCTAAGAAGGCCTTTCCCAGTAAGAAAATGTTATGGTTTGAGGCTTTTTATGACTCAATTTTGTCGCAAGTAAAAGATTTACTTTTATCATTTTATGATTCGATTACCATAAAATATAACATTAATTTAATTTTGTTTTAAAATGTTAAATTGGCGAAATTTTGCTTCGACCAAACTTATCTGATTTTGAAGTTGTAAAGCCAACTTTAGTTTTAACAGCTTTATAGTTTAATTTTTATTTGCAGCAAAAGTTTTTTTCTTAGCCTTTTGCTAGTGCAGAGTAACATTTTTATATCTTTATTATCAGTATGTATTAGATTTAAGTTTTTAAAGTAAACTAAATATTCACGCACATATAATTTGTAAGCAGCTCTCAAAGAGATTTTCTTAACAATAATAATAAGCAGCTAAATTATCTTACAATTAAATTATACATGACTAAGTGAAGTATATGTATTTTATGACATTGTTTTATGGAAGTTAAATACACTTAAAACTCGAGCATTAACATTAAAACTACGGCCATAAAAAATTGATTAATGTCACTACTTGACAGCTGTCAGAGTCAAGCATATGTGCCGACGTTGTTGTCTTGATGAGAGAGTTAAAATTATCAGACAATTTAAAAAGTCATTATTCTTCTCCTTTAAGAAAATCTCTTAGCCAACTCTTTTTCAAGACAATACTTCTTTTCTAAATCCTTTTTGTCAACTGACAGCGCTAATGACTGACCTGTCAGTTTTGGTCTGTTAGATAAATGGTTGCAATGGCTTAAAAATGTCTATAGTATGTGCTTAAACCTTTTCAAAATCATTTTTCTTCTCTGCGGCGAAGTTGTTGTTGAACATATACATTTGGGATGGGTAATGGATATTTAATAGTTGTATGTACATATTTTATATGTATATTGCAGGTACAGAGGCGTTCATAAACGTTTGTTTCTACTCTTTTTAAACTTGTAGCGATATATGTATGTATGTACACATCATGTGTATATAATATATACATAATAATAATAATAATAATAATATTTATATTATATGAATCGTTTATTTTAAGATTGGTGCATGACATTCTACTTAAACCTCAATATGAGATTCACAGACTACTGGTTAATTAATATATAGCGGCGCACAGTGGTCTTAATGACAAGTTTATTGTGAAAAAAAAAATTGTTTTTTTTTGTTTATGAAAAATTTGCTTGGTTTTTTAATGAAAAGTCCCCACCGTACATGAAGGTCTGCAATTTTTTTTTTTTGCTATATTTGCAATGTTATCAGTGCTTTTTAATAATACTTGTATACAAATTTAGATTTTGAAAAAGTATTTTTTGAGGCTGAGTAGATTTTTTTATTTATGCTTATATACTGCATACAAAAATGATAATTATATTTTAAAATTCGTTACACATTTCTTAGAAAAAAATTTTCAAGTTAAAAAAAAAATAGAAATTACACCGTTCCTCTAATCGTTGGTAGAATTGCGACGTTGTTTCTTCGCTTCTGGAGCATCTTGATAAATAGTCCAGTAATAATCCGCTAACATTGAAACGTTCCACTTGCCTTGATATCGTTTTTCCATGTTAGCGATGTCCTGATGGAAGCGCTACCGTGTTCATCGCTGAAGGCCCCTCAGTTATCCGGAAAAAATTCCAAATGAGAATGCAAAAAGTGGTTTTTTAGGACATCTTACAATCCAGTTCTTGGTAAGATGATAACAGATTTTCAATAAATTCAGCATAGTTGTCACTCCTCTTATTTCCGAAGTGTTCATCTTTAAATAAATTTCCTATTTGGGGACCAACGAATATACCCTCTTTGATCTTAGCCTCACTTAATCTTGGTAAACTTCTGGTGAAGGTATTGAAAACCAGTTCCGTTTTTAGGGTTCCGTACACCAAAGGTGAAAAGGAACCCTATTGTTTTCGCTACGCTGTCCGTCTGTCCGTCCGTCTGTCACAGGATATTTTCTCGAGAACTATAAGAGCTACGGACCTAAAATTTGGACACAGTGTGTAGACCTTTGGACGCTACAACAACAAATACATACTTAAAGGGTGTTCCAAAACGAGCAACGAAAAATTTTAAAATCCCATGTAATATACATAC
This sequence comes from Tachina lurida, assembly GCA_944452675.1. Lineage (NCBI taxonomy): Eukaryota > Metazoa > Arthropoda > Insecta > Diptera > Tachinidae > Tachina > Tachina lurida. The sequence goes on along the minus strand of OX101754.1, from coordinate 37,676,375 downwards.
AATTGTATGTACATATATACACTTGAAATTTGTAAGGCTAATTTATTTTTATACAGACTGTAACAATTAACACTAAAATTTAAAAAAACTTTAATTAAAGGCTGTTCCATCAGTTAATGCAATTTTGACTATGTAATTTTGTTAACTTGCTGTATGTTGGAAACCGTAAGAGCTAAACTCTTCAAATTTTCAAAAACAGTAAAACTAAAAAATCAAAAAATTATAAAATCACCAAAAACAAAACAAAAAATCACCAAAACGAAAAAAAGCACCAAATTAAAAAAATTTCTAAGACTAAAATAAATCGCGAAAAACCGGAAAAATTGTCAAAATGAAAAAAAATCGCCAAAATAAAAAAAAAAACGCCAAAATAAACAAAAACCCCAAAAAACAGAAATAAATCGCGCGAGTCAAAGTCGCACTTTACTGAATTTATTGTTCATTGCTTTTACCAAATTTTTCATAATCTCTAGTTTTAAGTGCAGTGGGTGGAAGTCACACTTTTTGTCGGCCAACTAAAGGGCTATTTTGAAAATTTTTTTTACCAGGCTGAAGTGACTGACGATGAGACTACACCTTTTTTGTATAATGCTGTTTCCTATCACGACTATCCCATTCGCAAAGAAAGCAACAAAATTTCCTGTAGCCTAATTGTAGTCCAAGTAGAATAGCTATGACTTTTAAATCTCCGCAAATTTGCCATAAGTGTTCACAACATATTTTATCTGCAGCAAGAGGGTTTTCATATTATCATAAGATTCTTTCATATGCACTGCGTAACCAATAGGAATCGATGGTAACATATTTTGGTTATGTAAAAATACAGCTTTTAAACTTAATTAAGTTTATATGTAATCATCTTTACAAAAAAACTAAACTTTCAGCCATTTCAAAATATTGCATCAACTGTTTTTGTCAGGTACGCAAAGATGTTGTGACAACACCACTTTGTAAAAGGTTCCATTGTTGCAATCTCGAACCTAAAAGTTCTGCTTTATTCTTTGGCAATTCAAAGTTCCTTACAAGATCATTTAACTCAGCTTGCGTTATCCGATGTGTTTGTGATGATGTACTAGGTACCACGTATTCTGACATTGATGAAATTGATGGTGAACCGCCCGTGATTTCATCTTCGTCATCACCGATGTTAGGATGTATTTTATGACACACCCTTTCCAAAAATAACAATCACTTACGTGATTCGTCGATTCCCGCCACTGCATTGGCACTGCAAAATGAAATGATGTTTTTTTTTTGCCATTTAGACAATTTCTCAAATCTGTAGCACATGGATTGCAGCAGAAATGTGGAACCCAGCTTTTATCTTGGTGTTTGATGTCTTCGTTAAATTAGTAATAATAGGCCCTTTTTATTTTATGCGAAATACAACACCTTTCCTCACCTCACCGCAAATATAACAAAAATTTTCGGGATTATTAACACATTTTCGTTGCTATAAAATAGTATTATGCTTTTTTACTTTTAACAGTTTTATGGCTTAATTATAGAGAAAAGAGCACTAAAACGCAAAATTTTGGACATTTGGTACAAACTAATTAAGTAAATATCTCAACACTAGAAAGTTAAATGTGGGTGCTTTCCTTAAATTCGTAAGATATAAGGTATCGTGAAAACTAAGACTAATAAATGAATTTTACTTATCAATTCGTATTTTGCATGGACAGAGAAGCAGAAAGTAGTTAAAATTATTTCGGATAATTTTCCTTGAACAAGGGTGTAATTGCTTTATTTTGTATTTAAGAAGATACCAGTCGCTAATCGGGTGTGCTGTAGGGAGCTTATAAAATGAAGTGCAGACATTTTCTTTAATATTTGTTGATTTTATTTATAAACACAGAGAAAAAACTGCCTCATAGAATCAATAAGATTTTCTCTATGAAACGTTTTTAGGCTAAGGGGTATCCCAGCAGAAAGAAGCGAAGATTTGTTCCTTATTGTTTTTATCTGGTAAATCTTATTAATTTTATCAAGAAGAAAACCACATAAAATCAAGAAGAAATCTTATTACTCACAACTTTTTTTTACTCAATTTCCGTTATTTTCGACACCAAAAAAAAAAAAAAAACAATCCATAGAGAAACACTTCTTGATTCTATTAGGTTTTCTTATAAATTGAAAACTATATTGATTTTTTATTGATTTTATTGGGTTGCCTTCTTAATTTTTTTAAAAAGGTTTTCTTCTTGATTTTATTAGGTTGCCTTATTGATTTTTTCAAAAAGGGTTTCTTGATTTTAGTAGGTTCCTATCTGATTATGTCTAAAGCATCTTATTGATTTTTTTAATAAGGAAATCTTGATTTTATGTGGTGTCTTGTTATTTCGGTTTTATAAATAGACATAGAGACAATTTTTTTCATGATCTTTTTCATTTTTGTATAAGAATGTTTGCCCAATAATTTCAATGGTTATTCAGGCTGCTTGTTAGCATATTGGTTAGAGTGCTTGTCTATCAGGTAGAAGACTGCTGGTTCAATACTTGGTGAGTAAGTTAGTTAAGAATATAACATAATGTGTATGTACATATGTATGTATAAATAAATAACATCTACAATATACTAAATACATACATACATATGTATATGGTATAGAATTTGAATGAAAATACATAAGTACGGAGAATAAAGACGCAATTTTTTATTGTTATTGAAAAAATCAATAAGATAACCTAATAAAAACTAGAAGATTTCTCCTTGATTTTTAAAAAAGGTTTTCCCTATGAAATTAATAAGATTTCCTTATTAAAAAAACCATAGAGATTTCTTATTAATTTTTTTCTATTTTATGAGGTATTTAGTAGGCACTGTTTTCTCTGTGAAGGGTTATCAATTTTTCCATCTCGCAAGAAAATTTAAATACTCGTGAAATACTTCTAAAACTATGACGATGAAATTTTTAATTCATAATGCATGCTAAAGATGATCAAAACTGTGAGTTTTTAATAATGTTGCTCCTGGTGAACGTGATTTATAAATCACTGTTCTCTTAAACTGTGACTGTGATCACAGTTTAGCAGTATTTTGTTTTGTTATTTTGAGAAAAACTAATAAGAATAGTAGCAGTGAAATTAAAAAATGACTGTGATTTTAACACATTTCAGCACTTAGTATTTCAGCTTCAGTAGTTTGAAATATTAATAAGAAGAGCGACCAGAACATCAATTAGCAATCAGCTCCGTCCAAATATTGAGAATTGTAGTATAAGAGGCAGGGACACAATAAAATTGAAAATAAAAAAATGTAAGAGCTGTACATTAGGGATATAACTTTTTAACCATTTTTTAAAATATCAAAATTGGCATAGCACAGTCCGATAGGGCATAAAAAACTATAAGGGAACGTACATATATTTATTTTTTCGCTAAGGTCAAAAAAGTTCACGCACCAACCGCGATGGAGTTTTGAACATTTTTAATATTTTTTTTGTTTAAGAAAAATTAATAATTCCACAATCTGGAAAAACCAGTTAACTAAAAAGGAATCATCTAGATTCTACTTGAATGCCTGGGTGTAGTGGGCAGCCACGTAAACCATATTCAAAAACAGTTTAGTAATGCCGCGTAAAATCCAAAACATTTATTTTGGACTAAATCATTTCAGTAAAATGCCTACCAAGGAAATAGTAATTGGCAGATATAATGTTTAGAAAAACCAATTGGTGCGTGAACTTTTTTGAGAAAAATTACAAAAGATTATGATTTTCGTGGTTACTAGAACATGGTTGACCACATGGTACTATGCCAAAAAATTGGTTATACCCCTACTGTACATATTTGCCTGAAAAGGCGATTTGACACGATTCGACGATTTTTTCTTGACAATAGCTGAGAGTATAAAACAAAATGAATGCTGTAGCTTTATATACTCTAAAGTAGAGACGACACAAACACGACTCAACACGAAGTGTTCTGATTTTGTGCGTGTTGGGGTCGTTTCGTGTTGAGCCAAATTGGCACGAAAAACACGAAACAATTTTAGGTTTAAAATATGTATGAATGAACTTCTAGTAATGAAAAATTTAATATTTTTTATCGTCAAACACATAATACCAGCATATTTGTTGATATTGTATGGGCCTCTGAAGCTCAAAGTTCTGTACGTAAACCGTTAGTATCAGCGGTGGTCGCAGCTAGTATCAGCTGGAAGTGCAAAGTATTGAAAAAAAAAAATATTAAATTTTCTGATCGTATCATGTTGATGAAATTTTTCCCTTGCGTGTTTCGTACGTGTTGAGCGTCTTGCTAATCGTCTTCGTGTCGTGTCGACACGCGCCCATCTCTACTGTAAACTAAGCTTACAAGAACAATCACACCTTGTACACAGAGAAAACAGTGCCTAATAAATACCTAGAACAAAATTAATAAGAAATCTCTATGGTTTTTTTTTTCAATAAGGAAATCTTATTCTTTTAATAAGGAAAACCTTTTTGAAAAAAACAAGAAAAAATCTTCTAGTTTTTATTAGGTTATCTTATTGATTTTTTTTTCTTGTTTTTATTGGGCGACCTAATAAAAAAAAATTGTGTCTTTATTCTCTGTACTTATGTATTTTCATTTAAATTCTATACCATATACATATGTATCTATGTATGTAGTATATTGTAGATGTTATTTATTTATACATATATACATACATACATACACATTAGGTTATATTCTTAACTAACTTACTCACCAAGTATTGAACCAGCAAACTTTTGACTGATAAACAAGCACTCTAACCAATATGCTAACAAGCACACTGAATAACCATTGAAATTATTGTGCAAACATTCTTATACAAAAATTAACAAAATTGTCTCTATATCTATTTATAGATATGAAATAACAAGACACCTCATAAAATCAAGAAGAAACCCTTATTAAAAAAACCAATAAGATGCTTTACACATAATCATATAGGAACCTACTAAAATCGAGAAGAAAACCTTATTGAAAAAATCAATAAGATAGCCTAATAAAATCAAGAAGAAAACTTTTTTAAAAAAATCAATAAGGCAACCTAATAAAATCAATAAGAAATCCCTATAGTTTACAATTTATAAGAAAACCTAATAGAATCAAGAAGTTTTTCTCTATGGATTGTTTTTTTGGTGCCAAAAATAACGGAACTTGAGTAAAAAAAAGTTGTGAATAATAAGATTTCTCCTTGATTTTATGTGGTTTTCTTCTTGATAAAATTAATAATTTTTACCACATAAAAACAATACGGAATCTCTATGAAAAAATGTTCGCTTCTTTCTGCTGGGATACCCGTTAGCCTAAAAACGTTTCATAGAGAAAATCTTCTTATTAGGCAGTTTTTTCTCTGTGTTATGCTCGATAAGTGGCCACCACTTTTGTAATAAATTTCAACTATTTTTACGCGTTCTCCGGTTGCTAGACGATTCATATTCGTAAAGAGCTGTTCAAACTATTATATTTTGTATTAATACATGTAAAAAATTAGAATAATAATACGACGAATGGCAAACGATACAACAAAAATTTTACATCCCTTAAAACTTGATAATTATTTTTAAACGTTTTAAGCGGTAATAGCCGTATCCATAAAAATTTAAACCGCATTTCAAACTTTGTTTAACTTCTAGGGTAGAGTTTCTACGCGGAAAAAAAAAATCCCGTAAATTCCCGGGAATTATTTTTTTACAAACCCCGGGAAATTTTCAACGGGAATTTTCGGGAATTTAATATATACGTTTTTGGAATTTGCTTCATTTACATTGCGATGCCTTGTTTTATTACTTAAAAATACAACTCTCAAACAATGCATAATATAAGCATGAAAGCAGATGTAATAGAGGTTTCCGAGGTGACTCCAACAACTTGCAGCGTTACGAAATATTTTCAACCTAAACCGTCTTTATAGGATATACGAGTATCTATATTGGCAGACGTAGATGGAATTTCCGTCCATGCTATAACTCAAGGCATATGAATTTATTTGTTTTTGGTTTTTAAATATTTTTGTTTATTAAATGAACTTATAAAGTTGTTATGTTTTTAATTTGAATGTTGTATATTTTTTTCATAAAATTATATTTTTTTCATAAAATTATATTTTTTTATTGAGGTCATTTAATTCCATTCATATGTTTTTGAAATTCCCGGGAATTCCCGGGAATAAAACATTTTACTTTTCGATTCCCGGGAATTGGAAAATGCCGGGAAATTAGAAACCCTAGTCTAGGGTTAATAAATGCTCAAATTCAATTTATTAAATCACTTTCTAAAGGAAGTTTTTTTCGGCTCGTTTCAAATTCACATTTATAACTTTATAATGCAATCCTAAACTAAAACCGAAAACGAAAATGTTTTATTTTATTAGTTAGGGTTCCATACAGCAAATTAGTTCCATACACAAAAGAAACCCATTTGTTTTTGCTACGATGTCCATCTGGCTGTCACGGGCTGTTTTCAGTAGGAGCCCTAAGGACCTAAAATTTTCACAAATAGATATTGCCACTACAACAACAAATATATGATAGCTAAAAATTAAAGGGTGTTCTAAAACGAGCAAGGAAAAATTTTGAAATTTGTATTACATTAGTTAGGACAATTATACAGGGTGGCAGATGAATTTCACTACATTACGGAGGTGGAATAACTTTTTTTGTAATGTATGGAATTTATTTAATATTATTTTATTTGAAAGCTTACTGAATTGTGTTAAAAACAGTTTATTTAGTCTTAGAGATAATTGAATTTAAATGCCTGACATGCTCGTTGATGCAAGTGCGGCTTTTTGGCAAAGTTGTGACTGGAATTGCAGCTATTGTCGCTCGAATGGATTGGATGCAAATATTTCTGGCTTGGAATTACTCCCTATGAGATAATTTTGTTTGTTTACGTTACCGTTCAGATCCATATGAGACTCATCAGACATGAAAAGGCAATTCAGCAAGTTTTCCTCCTCTTCCATCTATTTTCTCAAGATTCTTCTGGCAAAATTCCAAGCGAATCGGCAAGTCTGCTGCATTAAGTTTATTAGGCATTTGAATTTTGTAAGAGAATAAGTTAAAATCCTTTTGCATTATTGTCTGCCTACTGACACCCATTTGAGCAGATAATCTCCTTGTTGAAACACTGCGTTTGCTTTGTATGGCAGCAGCTACGGCAGCAATAGTTTTCGCCGTTCGAACGGAAGGATTTCGATTACAAGGTCTTCCAACCACTGGCCCATGCTCTGCAAAATTATTCACTACTCTGCGAAGGATCGCCGCAAAACGATTTCATTCAATAAGAATTGAAATTACTGAACTTAAGCCTGATTAAGAAGCTATTTCTGATTAAAATTCACTACAGTTCAATTAAAATCTAAAAATGGCTCACTTAATTCATCATGGGCACGTGACAAAAATATGTTCACTTGGCGATCACTGTTCACTTGGCAATCACAGCTTCAGAATGCTGGAAATCCAAGTCAATTGTAGAAAGCAAAAACAAAGTAACATAAAAGCCACTACAATAATACTTACATGTATGTACAGATGGTGCATCGAATAAGACATATGTGCTGATGAAGAGAGTGGCTTCACAGAAAAATATCGGTACATCCCCCAGCTAATAAAGTCTAGTTTAATTTTTCTTCTCTTCTTTAGAAACTCATATTGATTAATAAAAACATTTCATTCAATAAGTATTGAAATTACTGAACTTAAGCCTAATTAAGAAATTATTTCTGATTAAAATTGTCTGCAGTTCAATTAAATTGAAAAAAATTTCTCACTTTTTTTTATTTTTAGGGAGAGTAATACATGCAATTAATAAGCCAATACATACAACATATATAGCGCTACCTTTCGGCATAAACCAGCCAAGTCCAATTTTTTGGAAAATTTATTTTGATGCAGTGCAATAGAGTAAAAAGAAATACATCGTTTGCATAAAAAGAAATACTAATATGTGTTGCCTAATTGTTGTTTTGCAGTGATATTGCACACTAAATCATAAACAGTCATAACTTAAAATAATCACTGGCTTTGTTTTTTTTATAAACCAGCTAACTAAATAAATTCTTAACAATCGCAACAATTTCTTTTGCAACACATTCCTTTTGAAGAATATAAAGTACCCTTAATGCTTCTTTTTTTGTTACATTGTTTGTCACTCCAAAGTATCTAGAATCTGTAGATTAATGAATGTTTATAATTTAGTGTGCGATATGTAAAAGCTATAAGTCCAATAATGTTAAAGAAAAACAGCTAAGAGCCTTTTTAAATATGAAAATTTCTTTTTTTTTTAAGAGAAGTAACACTCAGGCAATTAATGCCTACTACTATTACTAGGTGTTACCTTCTTTAGGAAAGGGATAGTGCTAGAGAAGACAGGTGGTGAAGGAAGAGATAGAGGAAAGCTTCATTCCTTTACAACTCTGCTTTTTGCACGTTTTTAATAATGTAGTGTTGCAGCGCCACTGATGTTAAATGAAGCATATGAATTTTTTGAAACTGTGTTTTGTAGCAATTTTATTTATTATTTTACTTCGCCGATGATTCTGCTACACAACGAAAGAGGGCGCTCTGATGTTACATTAGCATTAGTATCTGCTGAAGTCGGTATAGTTCAGTGACCAGTGACTATGCCTTCATAACTTGAACTTTCCTACAACAACTGATACAAAGGGACACTAATGCACATCAGAAAAATGCGTAGTGTTGTTATTTAATGACTGTTGGATACAGGGATTGAACCCAGCACCTTCGGTTTTGTATTCAACGTGCTAACTACTTCATTAGGAATTATGAACAAAATAGCTCCACATAAGTATTTCAATTTAGTTTACTTTATTGTATTAGTTCAGTGTTATCTGTTTGTATAAATGTCAGTTATTTGTCTTGTTGAATTTACAAATCGGTGATTGACTTCATGACTGAATGATGGTGAAATCTAGATTACTTATAACACTAGGGATAAATTGAATCACATGCCAACATCCGCGATTGACAACGGTGTTTCATAGCAACTGACGGTATGTGCTCGTGTAAGTGCTTTCATTTCTATTTAACTTCACAATATATGTATATACATAATTATCTGGGAAATTGAAGATACATGTAAAACTTACTTCAGCTTTAAGTGTAAAATGTTGTTCAGAGGGGGGAAGAGAAATAACACAAGCCAAAAAAAAAAAGGTTTTGTGGGGCTAAAATTTGTGGGCTTTTCTTAAATATTAATCAAATTTTTCTTAATCACACCAAAATCACTTAAAGAAAACTGAAATAATTGCCGCAAGCATTAAAGTAAAATCCAAAAAAAACTTATAGGTGTTCAGTCCATAAAAAAAACTAAAACAAAAATAATCAATATGAGAAACAACCGCACAAGCCAAAAAAAAAAAAGGTTTTGTGGGGCTAAAATTTGTGGGCTTTTCTTAAATATTAATCAAATTTTTCTTAATCACACCAAAATCACTTAAAGAAAACTGAAATAATTGCCGCAAGCATTAAAGTAAAATCCAAAAAAAACTTATAGGTGTTCAGTCCATAAAAAAAACTAAAACAAAAATAATCAATATGAGAAACAACCGCTAGCACAGAAAAAATGATTGCCTTAAATGTTAGAAAGGACATCTTCACCTACCCGTTGCCCACATATTATTCCGGCATTTTACTTTAAGGTTAACAGGTTAACAAATCAATAAAGAAAACACCAGACCAAAAAATAGCCAAAAATTTACTACAAAAAAAGTTCAAAACGTAAAACATCTTATGCACGAAAAAAGTACAAAAAAGCCATAATGACATCAACATTAAAACAATCTCAAAATCAGCAAATACCTGGCAAAGAGGGTAAAAATCGCCAAAATCCCAATGTGTTAAAGCATTCAACTTTCTGGAAAATATTTTCTCAAACTGAGCGATGTCTTGTTGAAATCGTTACCCTTGTTCATCAGAATCTGCTCCTAAATTTGCAGGAAAAAGTTCAGAAATGCAGGAAGTGCACTCACACCTGAGAAATGTTATACTCCATAGCCTTATAGGCTGACAGCAACTCCTGAACATGTCACCACTTTTGTTAATCAAAAAGTTCACACACACATTTTGAAATGCATGCCAAGCTCGTTTTTTTTAGATTCAGGAGTTCAACTAACGTTGAGTCTTGGAGAAGTTGTCTGACTTGGGATCTTACGAACACTACTTCTTTGACTTTAGCGACACTAAGCCGAGGAAATTTAGTTTTAAAAAATTTAAATCCATTACCTGCCTTGTCCATTGCTTTCACGAACTGCATTATCAAACCGAGTTTGATGTGAAGAAGTGGCAAATAAATATTTTCTTTTTTTTGAATCTGGATTGTAAGACCATAATTAGAGCAACAATTTTTAAGTCAGCATAAATTTTCCAATTACAATCACGATAACTTAAACACTTTATCAAGGATTTGTTTGATGTTTTCGTAGGTCTCTTTCATATCTACAGAATTTTCAACTGGGATTGATGATAACTGATTTCCATTGACCAACAGTACAACTTCGCAACAGTCTCTACTTGTCAGAGGCACAAAGTACCTTCAATTCTGTCATTAATTCATTTGAATCAGGACACAACACTTACTTTCGTCCTCCGAAATAAATAATTTCAAGGTTGACTGTCTGGTCCTCTGAGAAGAGATTTTTACTCCATTTTCTATCAGATTTCAATTTCAAATCCCTAAAGAGAGCATTCAATTCCGACTGAGTGACGAAATGACAACCTCATGGGCTAAATCAACTTGAAAATCCTTATAATCTTTGCACGTTTCATTTGATGGTCCAGGCTGCATCTCAGTGTTCGAAATATGTTGCTGGTTCTAGCTTATAGGGCTTTGGGGGACTGGTCGTAGAGCTGAAGGCATACTCGAATGTTCAATCGTGTGCTTACTTCTTTCAGAGATCCCGTTGATAGAAGTCATAAAATAGTAAAAATCCGTGAGATGAAACATGGGTACAGCAAATGATAATGATTTACGGATCCCTTTAAGCCATTCAGTCGAACTACTGTAACAAGTAGTGCAGCAAATGCTTGACTTGATCGCCAAAGTAGATTTTAGAAGCGGCTTTAAAAAGTTGGGAAGCCATAGTTCAATAGTAAAACAAATTTCTTGCTTAATTTCAATTCACAGTGAAAAATGGACAATTTAGACAAAATAAGAGCACCGAATCCTCGTGCTTAACACCGAGATATTGATTTTACGCTCGCTAAAAAATGGATTTCAGTGGACTGAAGCTAGATAAAAGTGGTAGTGATGAGATATAGAAAAATGTAACAGGTAAAATAGTTTTTTATACATTCTAAATTGAATTCAGGGCCATAAAATCATCGAAATTAGTGCAGGGGGGAACCTTAGAAAAAAGGTGGGTGATTGGGAAAAACGGAGATCATATGCGCATTTAGGAGGTCAATTTACATAAGAATCAGCTGAAACGGTGTCAGGGCTCCTTCCTTTTTTATTTTTTGCAGAACATTGTTATTTATTGTGCTCCAACAGATTTTTAACCAATCTGTTCTCGCTGTGTATTATTAAAAATCATATCAATTATATCTTTTCTTTGCTTTTTCCAAATACTTCAGAAACGGTATCTAATTCGTCAGCGAAGTTGAGGTCAATATTTGTATCACTAAATATTCGTAAAAACAGACTACATGTTGGCGTACATTTTAGAGACTACGAGCACTTGATTAATACCTGATTAACATTAAGCATTTTTTATGAAAAAACTTGCATGCACATTTTTTCATTTGTCAATAGCAGGCCCGGAGAAGCAAATCACATCTAAAGAAGTGTGAGAAATGCTTCAGAGATTCATGCTACAGCAATTTTTTATACATATATATGTATGTATATCAGTCTCTTCTAAAGCGTTGATATTAGCAAATAAAAAAAGTTGCGTGCAACAAATTTCATGAAAAAATGCCTAATTTAAACCAGGTATTAGTCATATATGTAAATTCTTAAGAAGTTACAAAATGATATTTTACATATTTATATAAAGTATTTAAAGAAATTATTCGAATATTCCATAAAAATTATTCCTTCTAAATAAAAAAAAAAAAATTTTTTAATTTATTTTTATTTATATATTCGCGTAACTATTGTTTGAATGCAAGCAACTCTATTAAACATGCACACTTCTGTTCTCGCTCCGCAAAGTATGCTATGCATGCTAACATACCCAGCGCGTGTGATTATCAAAACTATACAATTACATATTAATCATACGCGTCCGGTTTAAAGCAGTCGTTAATAATCCATATAGATATGCAATACTTTTTTTTTTTAATAAAAAACGATCGTATCGTTAATAATATTACCAATACGTATGTGTAATATATTTGCTTATGAGAGTGATGAATTGCTCATACGCGGGCGTATTCATTGTAAAGAAAAGTGAAAATATTTTAAAAATAAAAGAGTAATAAAAGAGATAAACGGCTAATATGATTACAATATAATTTCGTATAGATAGTTGTAGTGGAATAGCATTCAAGTTGTAAATTTTGCAAAGGATCGTCAGTTATACTTAGGGCACTTAAAATATATATTTGGGGCATTCAGATGCTACTCATAAATTAACACGTTTTAAAGCAATGGTGGGCACTGTCAATGTATTGGTACATATGTGTTGAGGTTGCGAGCTACCCACCAAACACAAAGCCAATCGTTTGAAAGATAATGGTGCATTATATATTTATACATAAATATGTAGACATATTTTCTATCTTGAAAAAAAAACGTTGATTAAGTAAAATTATTAATTGAAAATAAAACTTTTTCTAAACATAACGTGACCAGATGGTTTTTCCAAAAAGCGGGACATGACCGATCAAAAAGCGGGATTTCAAAATAAATATCTTTTAGAAAGCGGGATGTCGAAAACATAGTTTTCAACTAAAAAAAAATGACTTTAAATAAACAAAAACATTTATAAACAAAAATATTTTTCTATGTAAATAAAAATCAAATGACGTTTATTGGTAGGTTTTTCCCCAAAAAATTGGTCACGCCCACTTTTTTTAATTAATCGAAATTAATCGGAGAACGGCTGGAGTGATTTGTAAAATTTTTTTAATATTCGTAGTAATTAAAAAAAAATAGTATCAAGGAGTGAACAAGTGGGTGTGACACCTTGTCCATAAAAGCTGTTAAAAAGAAAAAGTCGGAATAAAATAAGAAAAGTGGAGATGTCACCACGAATATATTTTTTTTTAATTTTGGAATATCTTTGCACCTAAAGCAAATGATAATCTAACGATGTATAATGATTGTTGAACATGAGGAAGATCGTTAAAATTTTGTACGAACAAACTCTGTTCATAATGTGCATTGTCTCTGGCAATAATTTCAGAAATGGCGTGGTGCCTCTCATAAATTTTTGTTTGTCTTTAAATACAATACACCAGTGTACTGTTCCTGCTGATTAGCCCACATTGTATTAAGCGGCCCATACACTACAACAGCATGCACGAACAATCAAGCTATTGAGCAATCATGTTTGAACCACATAACATACCAGAAAGCTGGTACAATATTCACTTTTTAAAAAAATTCAATAAGGGAGGTTATACATAGTGACACAGTTTTTGCTGCAATTTTTATTGATATTTTGTTAATATTAGCAGCTATGCATAACTAAAGTGCTCAAATTCCATTTTCCATTGAAACAAATTATTTTTCAACAAATTACGATTTTTAAATGCATATTATTTGATAACTTTACTCAACTGAGCTAATTTCACCATACACAATACCAGCAAGCTGGTAGCATCAGCAAAATATCAAACTCTGTTTGACATCACTACAGCAAAACGTACAATCACACAAAATGCCCATACACGACCCAACCGCTGGCACAAACACTTGATTGCGCATGCATGCTGTTGTAGTGTATGGGCGCCTTTACTGATAGATGGTCTAGAAGGAGCAATATGCTATTAATTTTTTTATATATCTAAGGCTGCTTCCCACACATTAGCATCATTTATTTCAAGATATCTTGGATCCCAAAACAGTCGAAATTTTGACGTAAGCAGTAACACCAATAACGAGAAAAGTATTATAAAAAGGAGTCAATAATGAAGCAAAAAGAGTGTCACCTCCTAAGTACATTAAAACACAAACTTGAAATTCCGCTGATTGTGCAAATGATAGAAAATAATCGGGACTAGATCGGGGAGCTTGCCTCCACTCGAATAGAGAAAATGTTTACTTATAAACAAAGTAAATGTTTACTTGGAAACAAATGCAGTGAGAAGTTTGCAACTCTCCATGACTATTTATGATAATAATGACAATTGTATTCTACAAAATAGTGAAGATTGAATCGCAAGCGTGGCACTTCTAGTATAATTTTTTTTTTCTTTTCATCTCAAAACGTATATTCATGGACTGTATCGAAGCACACAGGTTATTGGCTAGTTAAGCATTAACGACACTTAAAAAAATATTTGTAATGAGTTTTTATAATTTATGTATTTCGTTCCCGCTTTTGGAACTCATCAGTAGACTTCAACCCAATAAATTTTTTACTTTAGCTAACAAATTTCGTATGTTTATAGTAAGACTCTTAATACCATATTGAGAATCACAATATACAAACATAATGAGTTTGAAAGCCTCAAACAAAACGAGCATATTTACTCGATTGTGCATCTATTTTGTTTACCACCACCTTGTTACCTTGGGCAACAATAAAAGTATTAAAAAGCAAAAAGAAAAATAAAATATTTATTTTCATACTCTTACATTTGAACAAATTAAACAAATATTTTTAATTATGTATGCATCATTTTATCCATTTAATTTAGAGTTGCACTTGCCTCGACTAATTTAAGTTGATTTCATATTGAAGAAAAATGCATATGACTTAGACCACTTTCATAATTCAGGGCACATTTTAAGGGGGAGTTATCCTGCAAACTTCTTTGTTAATATAACCCATCCTCTAAAAAAACAAATAAAAAATTTTTAAATCATTTAATATATAACATAATTTTTAAGTCCCACACATAACACAAATACAACGGAATTGAAATTTTTTTGTAGCCGGTTAAAAATGTATTTTTAGATCTCTGTTCCATGCGACTGACTTGTAACGTTACTAACGTCCTCGTACACATATTTTTATGGCACATATCTTCTTATTTATAGCATTTTTGATTCAACGACTAATAATAAATTTATAAACCTAACCGTTGGCAATTGTTTTGCTTAAAGAAAACATAAAGCTATTTCTGGTTTAAAATCGATATAAATTAAGCAAAAGAGTAAAAAATACATACGAAAGGAAATTTTAGAGCAGTAAAATTTTCCTTCACATGATAGATAATGGAAAATTTCAATCCTTTCAACGTTGTACACGAAACCCAAAAACCAATTGTAATTATCATAAATAATAAACATTCTATTACATTTTCCCTTTTGTTTTTCCTACAACTTATTTTGCTATTGCATGTCTTCAGCACATTTGGCTGAAAGAGTGTCTGAGCTGAGTGACAATATTTTAAGGTTTTTTATGTATTTACGTGTTAAACAATGGCAACTGGTACAATATACACAATCGTCCAAAGTATATAGAAATATTTCTACATAAATACATACATACATACATTCATTTACTCCAGTATTCTTATGTTTAATGTTACAAAAACAGTTGTTTAACCCATGCCATCACAATTAGCTGCACATACGAGGACAGATATGTTTAGTTTTTTAAAGTATTGTAACTTATCAGGAAATAAAACAATCGGGCATGTTCCGTGTTCCACGTGAAATTAAAACGTTTGTTATTGTCATAGAATTAGAATTGAATTGAAAAATGGCTTCAAACTTTTCACAACTTTAAATTAGTTTTCGTCTTAATCAATTTTTTAAAGGCGTACAATTCAACTTTTCTCACCAACTGACCATTGAATACTCTACCCTACTCGATACTTTTTCCTTGCTTGTTGCCTTCAAGTTAGGGCGAATATTACATATTTACTTAACCCATTGAGGCCCTTACAATTATATATATTTTTATGTATAGAAAAAACTTAACAGGTTACCCATAATTATGTATGTATGTATGAATGTACTATATGCATGCGATGTTATTGAGATTACTTATTTTTTAATTAAATTATAGTATTTTTAAGCAATACTAATTTCCTTCTCTTTTTTATTTCTTTTTAGGTGAGTACCAATAGCATTTCTTTGACTACTATGGAAATTTATATATCAAAATATTATATATTGCCCGAGTAAGTTAAATGTTTGTCATTTTCAAAGCTTAGGGTTTGTGCTAAAATTCGTAAGAGTATTTTAAATATAATGTTATATATAATATATAATCTACAATATAAAATATACATAATATATAATATATCATTTATAATATATGACATGTTATAATATTATTATATAAAATATAATATAACTTATATAATATATAATATAACTTATATAATATATCATATATAGTATATCATACATAATATATAATATATAACATATAATATATAATATATAATATATAATATACGATATATAATATATAATAGATAATATATAATATATAATATATAATATATAATATATAATATATAATATATAATATATAATATATAATATATAATATATAATATATAATATATAATATATAATATATAATATATAATATATAATATATAATATATAATATATAATATATAATATATAATATATAATATATAATATATAATATATAATATATAAAATATAATCTATAATATATAATATACAGGGAAACCAGAAATGTGCTCTAAAAAAAGTGTTTTATGCGGATTCAATATTCAATAAATATGCTCTTAAGAATAAAATAAATTGGTTTATATGTAAATGAAAATATATTTTTATATATTTTTAAATGAAAAGCGTGAACAATTTTACTAATTCAACTTTTTATTTCTGTGTTGAAACACTATAAGTAACATACTATAAAAGAAAAACAAACAAAAAAGAATTCAAAGTTGTGTTTTTAGAGATGTACTAAGTTTAGTACAATGGGCGCTTAGGAGTGGTATTTAGCAAAACATCCTCTTTCCATACATAGCGTTTTCAGGCACTTCTCGCACGATGTTTTAACTCGATTGGAGCATATAATACATCTAAGTTGTCCTGGCATTTTTTGGGGGTTGTGACCATTGTTTTTTCTCTCTACTCCGTCAATTTTAGATGACGATTGCCTAGTTTTATTGTCTTTTTTCTCACTCAAATACGAGCGTGCTATATGCCTACGATACGATCATCAGGGTTTTTAATGCAGTATAATCTCCGCCACCACTTTTTTCCTTTTATTGCAATTCGGTACAGACTTATAGACTGATCCATTTGATATACTCCTCCCATCCCTTTATTATAACTTTGCAAAACGTGAGGTATATCTACATCAACTTTTTGTTTTCTCGTGGAAGACCATCGTTTAACTTTACCTAATAGCTCTACAGTACCGAAATTAGTTCCAATCGTGCAAACATTACTATCTTTCCACCTAACCATTAGAATTTCATTTGTCTTATCAAAGCTATGGTCATATTCAGCTCTGGACTTTTTACGCATATCCTTTGATGAAATCAATGGACATCGTTTCGTTCTGTTTTCGCGTAAGGTTCTAGTAGCTCTGTATCAAAGGCTCTTGAGGTCTACAAGTAGGTTATAGTTGGTAAAAAAGTTATCAAAATAAATGACGTGTTCTTTTGGATTTATTGGAGCTCTTGATAGTAAGCCCTTCACAACACGAAATCCCAGAGGATCGGTGGTAGCCTCAAATGTTTTTCCGCAATAAAGATCAAATGTATAACAATAACCACCAAAGCTGGTCAGTGCCCAATTACGATATCCGTATCGCACAGGTTTACCCATTATAAATTGTTTGGCTGAATGGTGACCAAAGTACTTAACCATGGATTCATCAATCGATAAATTTTCATATAACATTCCGAATTGACAAAACTTATTTTGCAAAATATCACAAAGTGGACATATTTTGAACATCTTATCAGTAGAGCTCGTTGCTATAGAATTATCTGCAAATTGCAGGTTTCTTTTAATTTCCAGGAATCTGTTTCGTGACATGCTATGTGAAATCAATGCCACACCTAGATCTTCATCTACGCTCCAATATGATCTTTCACTGGGTAGTTTATGGTATTCGGTAAATATAAGTATGTCCAAGAATTTACGGAGTCCCTCTTTGGTAAAAATATTGTCGTGCCTATTGTTTTGTCCGGCATATATTTTGCTTTCTGATGCAATAAGCTCAAGCACTTCATCGTCAAAAAGAAGCTCAAATATTTTCAGCGGGGTCATCTCTTTTAGGATATCCGAAACATTAGCACGTCGTTCTTCAATAAATGTTTGGTCTGGAGTGGACTAAAAAACTGAATAAATAGGCTCACATTTTCTCCAAGTTGTCAATTCTGGACCAGATTCAACTCTTATTCTCTTTGGAACATTCCGTGAAGTAGATGATCGAATGTTGGGAGGGGCTCGTCATCATCGCTACTCCATTGTTCAACGGTCGAGGCATTTTTCGTAACAACTTCTATATTACACGGAACATCTCGAAGTATTTTGCTTCCATACAAGTCGTCGTCTCCACCCTCCTCTTCATCGGTGATAACAGCTGGATCACGTGGAAGAATGAACGCGTCGAAAGCATCATCATCATCACTATATTGCTTGATAATGTCATGTATTGCTTCTTCTAAGCCAAAATAGTTTTTATTGCGCGAAAAAACTCGTCGGTTTGCCATTTTCTATACTTTCAAAGTCTTTTTTTTAAAGAATTTTAATAAAAAGTATCTAATTGAAAAAAAAAAAACGAAAAAACTTCAACTGGAAAGAAAAAAAAAAGTTTCACTGCACTAATTTTCTTACCTCCAGCGACCAGTGTACTAAAGTTAGTACAGCAACACTTTTTATATGACAAGACGAACAATTTTATTTTACAAAAAATAAGCACTGACACGTCAACACCAAAAAGTAACGCTTGTACAAGACGGGGATTACCCGCACTATCATTTCATTGCTTTGATAATTTTCGCTTCATTCATATTATTGACAGATAAAAAACGTTGCCAGAGTGAAAAATCGCATGAGGAGATTTTTACATCATTTTGAAGTGGTGTACTATTTGTAGTACCGAAAGCGTTAATGGGAAGACAAAAAACAAAAAATAAACAAACAAATTAAAAAAATAACGAAGAATAACTGGGTTTGAAGTGTATGTTAAAACGAAATTACCACACACATTTTGACTAAAACAAATAATACAAATTAATTTTTATTGGATGCTCTCATAAGAATTTATCTTCAATTTCAGTGTGTAGAACGATGTTTGCTTAAAAAAAACTAAAGCTTAACAGAGAATTTTCCCATTTAACAGTAAAAGAAATTAATTTCTGAAAATCGACTTGAACGCTTAAAAGTGCTCTCCTGCAAAACAGAAAAAAATATGACTTAAGCACTTTTTCCTTTTTTCCACAGATATGCATATATATATATATATAGCGGGAAAACCTCCGTTTTGGCAAAACCGGACTCCAAACATATGTACACACATATTTTTTAATTTATTCTAATACATGACCAACTTCTGTGTATAATATTAGTCTGTGCCACCCAGCTGCACTAATGCACTAAATAGTTAGTTGTACAAAAATTGCAGTAAAAATTTCTCAACCGCCTTCTGTGTGCTTTTTACTAATGGATTACAATTCTAAATAACTTTTAAATGTTACACAGAGAAAACAGTGCCTACTAAATACCTCATAAAATAGAACAAAATTAATAAGAAATCTCAATGGTTTTTTTTTTTCAATAATTTCATAGAGAAACCCTTTTTGCAAAAATCAGGAAGAAATCTTGTAGTTTTTATGAGGTTATCTTATTGATTTTTTTTAATAAAAAAAATTTCGTCTTTATTCTCTGTACTTATGTATTTCCATTTAAATTCTATACCATATACATATGTAGTATATTGTAGGTGTTATTTATTTATACATACATTCATACACATTATGTTATATTCTTAACTTACTTACTCACCAAGTATTGAACCAGCAAACTTCTGACTGATAGACAAGAACTCTACCCAATATGCTAACAAGCAGCCTGAACAACCATTGAAATAATTGTACAAACATTATTATACAAAAATGAAAAAGATCATGAAAAAATTGTCTCGTATGTCTATTTATAGAAGCGAAATAACAAGATACCTCATAAAATCAAGAAGATTTCCTTATTAAATAAAATCAGTAAGATGCCTTACACATAATCATATAGGAACCTACTAAAATCAAGAAGAAAACCTTATTAAAAAATCAATAAGGCAACCTAATAAAATCAAGAAGAAATCCTTTTTAAAAAAATAAAGAAGGCAACCTAATAAAATCAATAAGAAATCCCTATAGTTTACAATTTATAAGAAAACCTAATAGAATCAAGAAGTTTTTCTCTATGGATTGTTTTTTTGTGTGCCAAAAATAACGGAAATTTATTAAAAAAAAGTTGTGAATAATAAGATTTCTTCTTGATTTTATGTGGTTTTCTTCTTGATAAAATTAATTAATTTACCACATAAAAACAATAAAGAATCTGTATGAAAAAATCTCCGCTTCTTTCTGCTGGGATACCCCTTAGCCTAAAAACGGTTCATAGAGAAAATCTTCTTGATTCTATGACGCAGTTTTTTCTCTGTGTATATTTTCAAAATAAATTATAGTAATAACTATGAAAAAGTTTTATAATTATGCTTTAGAAATGATTAACAATAATTCTTAATTTTATACATAATGACGATGTCGTTTAAAAGACGCCTTCTTTAAACCATTAAAAATATTTAAATCAATAGACGAATTTTACAACAAAATGAAGAAAGCAAAAATGGAAAAGAAAAGAAATTAATAATTTTACTCATAAATTCACTTGATAAATGAATTACTTGAGCTACATTAGTGGTTACCAATTAAAGTAACAACAATTGTTGAAGAAAATCATTTACATTATCTTGAAATGCATTAAATTACTTCCGACACGAAGGTGGTGGTGGTGGCAGCTAAGAAAAAAAAAAGAAAATAAAAAGTTATAGCCACAATGTTGCTGCATGTACATACGTATGTATGGACGTTCATTTCTTTCGGGCTAAATGTTGTCAAGTGAATGAATGAAACAACGAACAACGCAACGCACCGCACCGCAATTAACTGACTGGTTGACTGAATGATTTCGTAAATGAAATTATAATGCTTTTTGAAAGATTCACTAATTTATCTTAAATTATTTTTCTTCTTGTGCTTTTTCATAATTTCAACCGTTTGATGAATTGCGTGGCTGTTAAGTGAAGTTATCGAAAATTTTGTTTCATTCCCTCTTAAATTATTTTAAATTTATGAATATAACTTTTTTGTTGTTGTTGCGATTTGTTGGTTTTTGTATGTTAGCTAAACAAAAGTGTCCTCCCCCTTGTGCCATTCATGATTAAATCATAATCACCATGGTCCGTCCTTTTAAGTACGTTCACTAGGAAAACATTTTGAAATATCGAAGAATTTCTAAAAGAAAAGAGAAGAAAAGAAAAAAATCTACTGCACGAGCATTTTAAATTAAAAACCTCACCCCAGAATTTCTCAAGCGACAGCATCACTCAAATATAATTCTTATCACAGCAGCAGCAAAAAAAATAAAAAAACAACAACAACTAAAGTCAAATCAAAATTTCGTAATTTGAAGACTTTCCGCCGTAAAAATAAATTACGAAAAATATTTGTAAATATAAATAATAATCCTAAATAAAATCCACTTGTGCTACTAATTTTTCATTATAAATTAAAAATGTGGAAAGCAGAAGTGAAACCCCGGGAAAACTCAATTGTAGGCTGTAAAAAAAAGAAAACTATTTGGCCTTCGCTTAGCACGAACTTCAAATGCCCTGCACTTTGTTTTTGCTTGCTGAACTAATAAATTGTGTTTTTTAAACGATTTAAAAAGAAAACTATTGATTTCCTTTATTTTTTAATTATTTCTTTTTAACATTTCACAAGTCTTAAAGATTTCCTTTCCTAAAAAAACATTCAAAGTGATGAGATTTAATGTCACTAAAAATATACATATCAGGAGGGAGTACGAGGTTGTATCAGTAAGACACATTTAGCTTTTGGCTAATAAATTATTATTTTTTTAATGTAGTCTCCTTTGAGTCTCTATATATACTTTATCAAACGTATCTCCAATTTTTTTAGCCCTTCCAAAAAATAAGATTTGACAAGGTCATCAAAACATTCGTAGGTATTTTTGTTTGCAAGATTATTTTATTATTGCAGTCAAATCTCTTTCAGGTTAGGGAACAACCTGAAATAGCCAGTCGGGGTAATGTATGTAACCTTGCATAGCGCCGATGGAAAAGAACTTTTCTTTTTAGCCAAATTCTCATTTAATCGGGCGGCATTGGCAGAAGTAGTAAGCAGCTAGACTACAAAATCGAAGGTTTTGGTTTCGAGCCCGTTCTCCGACACCATGAATTTTTCTGACGTGTATTAGTGTCCATTTGTATCAGTTGTTGTGGGAAAGTTCAACTGATGAAGGCGTAGACACTGGTCACTGAACTATACCGGCTTCAGCGGATACTAATCATAATGTAATATCAGAGCACCCTCCTCCATCGGTATTGTGTAGCAGAATTATCGGCGAAGTAAGATAACCAATCAAATGGCTGCTAAACGCAACTTTGAAAATTTAGGACTCCTCATTGACACCAGAGGCGCTGCAAAACTACATTATTAGCAACGTGCAAACACAGAGTTGTAGAAGAATGAAGCTTTCTTCTATCTCTTCTTTCACCACTTGTCTTCTCTATCACTATCCCTTTACTAAAGAAGGTAACACCTAGTAATATATAGTAATATACCTTCGCAACTTTGAAAATTTAGGACTCCTCATTGACACCAGAGGCGCTGCAAAACTACATTATTAGCAACGTGCAAACACAGAGTTGTAGAAGAATGAAGCTTTCTTCTATCTCTTCTTTCACCACTTGTCTTCTCTATCACTATCCCTTTACTAAAGAAGGTAACACCTAGTAATATATAGTAATATACCTTCATTGTCTGAGTGTTACTTTTGTGGAAAAAAAAATAAGTTGGCATAATTTTTGGCATTGATTGTTGTACCCTTTCGAAGATTGTCCATATGAATGATACCGTATGTTTCGCAAAAAATTGCAGAAATATCTTTATTGGCCAAATAAACACCTCATCCCGATTCATCCCGAGAAACCCACTATTTTGACTGCTGTTTGGTCTGTGCCCTGCTTTGGTGCATCCACGTTTAGTGCGCGGTTAGGAATCGTCAATAATGTTGTTGAAAAACGCCGACTAGGACCATGAGTGAACCCAAATGAAACGGAACTGCTACTATTTACCACAAAGACCAAGGTACAGAACTTAAGATTTCCTCGGATGAATATTCATGAATTGTCGCTATCGGATAACGCAAAGTATCTAGGAGTTATACTGGACCAAAAATTTTCATGGAAACTGAATATTCAGCACAGGGTTACAAAGGCAACGGTTGCCTACTACTCCTGTCGTAGGATGTTTGGATCTAAATGGGACCTAAATCCCAAAATGCTTAAATGGATGTATACAGCAATTGTGCGTGCAATACTGACTTAGGGCTGTGTGGTATATTGCCCTAACACAAGTAAGAAATACGTGCTAGATCAAATTTATAGAATACAGAGTTCCGCTTCGTAGGGATAAGAAGATCTTTACTTCGGACTAAACTCTTATTTCGGTCGACCTTCATATATTGATGGTATCCTCAAGTAGTGCTGCATTTGGGTGGTGGAGATCAAGGTTGTATGGCCATGCCAGAATCCTGGACCAACTACTCCCTGCGCTAAGGAAATCTACTGATTACATGGTGCCTCATCCAGACTTTGATAAAGTGCTTAAAGTTCTGATTGCATCCAGACAGCAGTGGAAGAGAGGCACGTCAGAATATACACTGATGTATCAAGAATGGTCTGCGGTGTAGGCTCTGGAGTCTTTTCAGACGATCTTGGTATATAATGCTTCTTCAGACTCCCTAGTGAAGCCACTATATTTCAGGCTGAAATTTTGGCGGCAAGGGAAGCGGCTAGAGTTCTGATTGATAAGAAGATACAAGGGAACGTCGACAGCCAAGCACAGCTCTTCTTTCTCTAAGATCATATACCACTTCCTTTATTGTAGTTGGACGATCCAATAGTGTATTATCCAGACTGTGTGGTCAATTTGACCTCATCTGAGTTCCAGCACATATCAAATTTTTAGGCAACGAACGGGTGGACGAGCTGACCAAAGCTGGCTCTGCTATGAATGCCTCCAATGCCGAATCGGTATCCATGCCGTTTGGTACTATTAAAAACTGCATCTTTAAACATTATCTGTATAAGGCTGAATACAGATGTCGCAATATAAACACGTGCAATGCTGTTAAGAAAAGGTGGCCCTGCTACAATGATAGGGACACACTGCAATTAACAAGTAGGAACCGTACGGACATCTCGAGGCTCGTTGCAGTCATGACGCAGCACTGAACGGTCGGAAGACATGCTAGTAGGATAGGCCTGCCTTACAATGAGTTCTGCCGAAGTTGTCGAGAAGAAAGCAAAGAAGAGACAATCTTTCACTTTCTTTGCGAATATCGAACTTTGCATCTGCCGAGACACAAGGTTTTAGGCGGTTATGTACTAGACGACCTTCCACATTTATATGAGATTGGATGGAGTGGCCTTATCAGATATCTCAACTCGGAAGGTTTTGATCTAGTACCTATCATCGTATCCGTATACCTAGATGCGGATCTACACCGACGAGTGGGGTAGTCTTTCATCTGGATTCTACTTGAATGCCTGAGTGCAGAAGGCAGCAACGTAAACCAATGAACTAACCAACCATAAAGAAAGTAGGGTACATACAAAAAAAAAACATAAAACATTACTACTCAAAAGCATTCATTCGCTTACAAGAAGTAAAAAAAGCTGCACAAGCTGCCTACGTCTTTACAATTAAATTCACAAACACTAAGAAGGAAAAACCAAGCATTGTGGACACTGTGGCTGAAGAGAAGCAATTCATCATCTTCTAAAATCGTGAATCTTTGATGTTTGCTTAGTTTATATGGACACATCACATCGACTTTACGATAAAGATACAAGCAAACACAAATAGCCATCAGTGTACTAGTATTTAAACAATATACCCCAACAAAAACTTATATTATTTTTATTGTTTTTTCATACACATCTTCTTCCGGCTGCAACGACAGAGTATCATTTTTATATCTTTTTCTTGCCACCATTTCCACGTTGGTAGAGCAAAAAGAGCGTCTATATAATCATGCTAAGATTGAATATTAATGAGTTCACTTAAGTGAAAAAAGATAATTCAAAATAAACCAACAAAATTTTCTTGCAAAGGTGAAAAATTGTATTAATAAAAAAAAGCAAGAGCGAAGGCAGTAGAGTAGTATTAAACATTAGCAAAATAGTAGAATAATTCTTTATTTTGTAGAGGAATGAAGGTAACTAAACAATCTAAACTAAAATCCTTGTAAATGAACAAAATAAAATTTTCATTTTACGTGATTTTCATTTATTTCGTTATTTTTTCCTCTAATGTACAATATTGTTTGTAGCAAAAACGTTTTTTTTTTGTTTGTTTGTTGTGTCTTCATCTTTTCCATTAATGTGGAATAAATTAAAATGCTATTAAATGAGTAATCGATTTTTGACAACCTTCGCAAAATGAATTTGTGAATTTGACTGGGTGGAGCATTTTAAATTTATTTGTTTATTGGTTGTAGTTGTAACAAAATATTTAGGGAAATACGATTAGATCTTATTTTTAGGGCAGCAAAAGAAATATTTGAATACACAAAGGATTTTCGGTCATCAAAGAGGCTTTGAAATGTAAAAGGGTAGAAGAGTGGGCAAGCTCTTAGAGATTTGGATTGCTGTATTATATATTTTGTGAAGTTTTAACAAAGCATAAATAGATTAGAGTGGGAAGTTATCAAGACAAAGTTATAGCAACTATTTCATGGCTTTTCCGTTAAGGAAACACTAGATACATATCACTGCTTTATCAAACTTTACTCCAAAAAATTTGTTTTGTAGAAAATGAGTTAAAAGGTTTTAATTTAAATACAACTTAATGAATACATTAAAACATGTTCTTATCTCCAAGGTATGAGTTAACCAGCCGTTTCTCTTATATTTTCACATGATGCTGTCATGTCGCGTGAAATAACATTTTTAAAACTTAAATGCAAATTTGATTAAAATATAAAATATTGTTACGTAAAAATATTCGAACAGAGCTTATCTACAGGTTTTTATAAAGAAAAAGAACTATGTAGAAGAATTTAGGTAAATAACTAAACGTACAAAGACATGGTAGAAACAACTCTGTATTAGCAAAAACACACGGTATTGCCAACATAAAAGTCGTTACACAGCAACTCTGAAATTCAAAATAACGGCCAATCGAATTATCTACAAACACCTAGAAACAGTAATATGAATTTTTTCCAGATTGTGTTAGAAGACTGTTTGATCACTTGGCTAGCAATAGTAAACGACAACACAGATGGTAACGTGTGCATAACAGCAACATCTTTATGCAGCAATACAGCTTCTTCCGTTTGGCTTTACTAAGTGCATACATTTCATTACGCCATCTATAAGCACATAGCGAACATTCTAGAAACACTCCCTGTAATATAAAAGGTGGTACCCTGTGTGAGAGTCAGTCAGTGTGAATCAGATAATAGTAGAGTCAACATCGTTGAAAGTGAAGACAATTTGCGGAGTCTGTAGTGCTGTAAAAACAGTGAGCATCAGCAGAATAAGTCTTGTGTGTGACAAACAGCCGAGTGAGAGGTTTGATACAAGACCGGTGGGGGGGGTTATGTAATTGGAAACGAAAACTGTTCGAATTTGTATGTTATTAACATTGCAATTCGAACACATTTCCGTTCGATTCGGATTACATAATAACCCCCCAGTGCAGTCAGTTGTGTGAGACGTGTGTATACAACAGCGAGGAAGACTTAGTGGTAACCAGTTGTAGTATATTTAAGTAATCTATGTGCGTGTATTTAAGCTCTGAAATTGGATTAGTATATAAGTATATTTATTAGTAAATAAAGTGTCATTCTTAACCCTAATTAGTACACTGGGTTCATTTATTCATTTGCAAATCTTCCGAGTCTACGGAAAAGCGTTTTTAAAAACGTAACAATACATAAGATTATTATCATTCAATTTTTTCTATATAAACATTTTAAAGTTATGGAACTACTTATACAAAGTGAAAAATTGCTTGGAAATCAAGTTATTGTATATAAACAAATGCACAAATACATTGCAAAATAAAACTTTTTTATCGGCAAATCGATATCAGTCATAACGTCTATTTTTACCTCCCAGAGGTCTATTAAAATATTTTCGTTCTTTTCCGTACAAAAAATAATTTTTTTCCACAATTTTTTATTATTATTGCGGCTGCATCCATTTTTAAGTTGAAAATGTATCAATTGTTATCTATTCTTATATAACTTGGCAGCACTGAATCTAGCACAGCGAAAACAAGGTTGCATTTCATAAAATCAACTTAAAACCAATTAAAAAATGTTTTTAATTTGATTTTAATAAAATCATTTTGTATGGTAAAACAATTGGTTTAATTAAAACCATGTCAGTGTGAAAATACTATAAAGTTTTCAACTTACACACAAGTTAATGGAAAAATAAAATTTTATTTTAGTTTCAATAACTGATTAAACAAGATATTTGCATGAAATTTTTACACAATATGAAAAACGATATGAGGATTAATTCTGCATTATTAACTCAAAAATTTCATTTATTGAGTTATTACGTTCTTTGAGTAAATGGGCGATAGGTACTTATTTGAATAGAAAAAATAATATTTTTTGTTATTCAATTTTTTTTCGTATGTGTTGTGCAGTATCGTGTTTAGAAAAAATTTCCCTTGCATATTTTGTACGCGTTGGACGTTTTAATTTGACACGCGCCCATCCCTAGTATGAAGCAAAAAATAAAATTATTTTAAATATGAAAATTTTGCATTTTATTTTTGAATAATTTTTAGTTAGTGCGTGTCATATCAGTAAATTGTACAAAATAAATATCTCACCTATATAAAACTGTTTCATTGAGTTTCATTATATTTATGACATAACTAACCGCTGGAGATTATAAACACCGTGACATCTTTTTTCACTGATCCAAGGAAAGGCTTCATTAACTCATTTCTAGCGAATAAACTGCATTAAAATAATCTAAAAATGTTAATGCCTGATTAAAGGATTTTCTTGCGGTAACACAAACTTACAATTCATACATATGTACATACATACATATATGAAATAGAGTTATACGAAACTTAAAGTTAATAAATATGTTGCCCACATTGTCTCCTTGACATTTGTAAACTTGCATAAAACTTTTTGAAAGAAAATCCCTCTAAGAGATTGTGTTTTTTTTTGTTGTTGTTCACTTACTTTGAACCCTTTTCATCTCGGCTATTAACACTTAATCCTAGCAACAACTGCAACAAAAATAGTAAATAAACCCAGCAGGTTTATTATTTCATACCATGTTAAAAGTATAAATCTTAAAAAAAACATTTCTCGTGTTTCTGTTGAAGGAAAAAAAAAATGGCTAAGATTCTAAGGACACATATGCTGCGATTTAAAGGATTTAGCAGAAAGAAAGGGCTACGAGTATATTCCAGGAATTCCAAGCATATCAATATGTACATACATACATATATTTATATACACATACGCAGTACATGTGATTGTGTGCGTATCGATAAGATGAAAAATAGAAAAAAACTGGCAACGAGAGCAGCTTCTTGCCATAAGTAGGAAGCAAGTAAAGGGTTAGCTGTTTGTGGAAACAGTATGAAAAACGATGATGACCAGACATTTAATCGACCAGCAGCTACACAGGCAGGGTGAAAAAAAATGCTGATATCACATTTTGTGTTAATTTTTTTTTTCTGGAAGCTTTATGTGTCAATGATTTACTACAGTTTGATTAAGCAATGGTCACACTTGAAGGAGCTTTACTCTTTTACATGCACACATTTAAATATATAACTTTATTTTGCTGGATTTTCATCAAAGGATATAAATTGTTGTTGTTGTTGCTGGCTTTTTGTATAGACAATAATAAATCAATATGGGGAAAAAATAAACCGAATATTGACCTGCTAATAAATTATCAAACAAATAATCCATTAATTTAATACTTTTACGTTTCTTTTTTTGTTATAAAAATTGTTGCTATTTTTGTATTTTTAATGGTTAATATTTTATTTTTATTTTAGTCCCTTACCATATTGATAGTGTAGTGCACAATGGGGTAAAAGAACAATCTTTTATATTCAAAAACACTTTAATAGAAGATTTGATGCATATAAAATCTTTGTTTATATAACTTTAATATCATGTAAATAATAAAATCTTAGCAAGGAATTAAGGAATGCTATCCTACAAAAATATTGTTATACAAATATTTGTAATAGGCTTATCGTCATGCTGAAGTTATCTTTTGGTACGTGATAAAATTGAAAAAAAAGGAAGTCAAATAAGAATTTCCCTTACAATTAAGCATTATTTTAATTGCACGAATACCGAACTATATTTATTAGACATTTACCCCCATATGCAAAAAATTAACGTGTGCTTGAAGTGTACGTTTAAACAAAAACCATGCAAAAACTGGGTTTAACGTATACTTGAAGCACACGTTAATTTTTTTGCATATCCTAATACATTCCCCTTATTATAAATGGCGTCGTCGACGTCACAACAAGAAAAACTAAACTAAAACTAAAAACTATCACTTGTCTACTCTTTGTCGACAACAATTGAATACTACTAAAATGCTCCATTAATTTACAAAGCTTTAGAGATTAGTAAGAGATTGTCAATAAGAGCCAATTGTTGCCGATAAAGAGTAGACAAGTTATAATATTTACTGTTGTCTTGATGTGACGCTGACGACGGCATTCACAATAAGAGGATTAATGTTAGGATTTTTCGTTTGCTTGTTGGTTAAACATCGTCTATATGCGTTTCTTTTGTGTTTAATAAAGTCATCAGCAGACGTGAACCAAAAGATTTTTAAATAAGCTAAAAAAATGTCTATGGTCATATAAATATTTTCAATATATTATTGAGAATTAGATACACAAACATCCCAGTGGCAAAAGGTAATGAATAGTAATGGAGAAGGTATTGCACAGCATGTATAATTTTTCATTTCAGGATTTATTACTGTTAACACAAAATATGTCCTAGGAAAGTAAAATGAATTTAATACTTCCGAGGAATTACTTCTATAATTCATAACACTCGTCACAAGCAATAACTATACATTAAGGGTTTTCATGAGAATGTTCAAAAGACTCGCAAACTGTCATAAATTGTATAGAAATTTATTTACACAAAACTGTTAAGTTTTTCCAATAATTTTGATTCGTAAACTTAAGCTGTGCAATTGTGCATTTTGTTAACAACAACTGTTTGCATTTCTTTAGGTATTTTTACTACTTTTCAGCTGGGATTATATGTACATTTAAAAGTTTCAAACCAAAAACTTAAAACGTTTGGTACCTTTTTAAAATTAAAAAAAAAAAATTCTTTATTATATCTGTGGCAATAAGGAAAAAGTACTTAAGTCATATTTTACTGATTTGCTGGAGAGCAGTTTTAAGCGTTCAAGTCCATTTTCAGAAATTTATTTATTTTACAGTTAAATTGGGAAATTTTCTGTTAACCTTAATTTTTATTAAGCAAACATCGTTCTACACACTATAAGTAATACATTTAGGGCCAAACCCACGATGTCGACAACGTTCGACTTGTCGCACAAAACAAAAACAAAGTTTAGTATTTTTTTTTTTTTAAGAGAAGTAACACTCAGGCAATTAATGCCCACTCCTAATACTAGGTGTTACCTTCTTTAGGAAAGGGATAGTGAGAGAGAAGACAGGTGGTGAAAGAAGAGATAGAGGAAAGCTTCATTCTTTTACAACTCTGCTTTTCGCACGTTTTTAATAATGCAGTGTTGCAACGCCTCTCTGATTTTAAATGTGGCGTATTAATTTTTT
This sequence comes from Tachina lurida, assembly GCA_944452675.1. Classification (NCBI taxonomy): domain Eukaryota; kingdom Metazoa; phylum Arthropoda; class Insecta; order Diptera; family Tachinidae; genus Tachina; species Tachina lurida. Next base: position 37,645,164 of record OX101754.1, on the reverse strand, counting down.
GAAGCTGTGTCTTATAGCCATTTTATTGATTATTTTACTTCGCCGATGATTTTGCTACACAACGAAGGAGGGCGCTCTGATGTTACATTAGGATTAGTATCTGCTGAAGTCGGTATAGTTCAGTGACCAGTGACTATGCTTTCATCACTTGAACTTTCCTACAACAACTGACACAAAAGGACACTAATGCACATCAGAAAAATGCGTGGTGTTGTTATTTAATGACTTTCGGATACAGGGATTGAACCCAGGACCTTCGGTTTTGTAGTCAACGTGCTAACTACTTCAGCCAACGAAACCCTGTTGTTGTTTCAAATGGAAGTGTGCGACAAGTCGCACGTTGTCGATATCGTAGGTCAGGCCGTTAAGTTAAAATATACCAAAGTACATATAACCTAATTAATTTAAGCTATTATTCCAAATGAGATTTGAAGTCTAAAAAGGATTAGTTGGAAATTATAGTGCTATAACTTCCTGAAAAATCACACAAATTACTTGAGATTTTGACCAGATTACGGAGGTACCATTAACTTAAAATCAGCTTATCTAGAATTAATCATTGTTTTCCTTTTGCCACAGATATTATTATAGCATGTCTAAATGCGTTGCACTGTTGCTTAGGGAACTCTTCACTCACTAACAATTCAAAAATGCTTGCAAAACCTCAATGCTTATAGACAAATTCCCAATAAGTTATTGAGAATTACAAAACATAATCATAGTACAAAGGAACTATTTCATAAAACAACTAACAACATTATTCAGCATGTGTTGCCCTTTTACCATTGAGGCAATATTTGTCTGTCACTTAGTGTACAATTAAAAGCCAAAATAAGGAGCTGCCTAATCAAAAATTTGCAGTTTTTCTAGATTTTTGACCCCACTCTCTCCCCACCTTTTGTCTATGAGAATTGAAAGAAATATTTTCATAAGCTTCTGCAAGAACATTTACTTATATGTGACAGCGCATATAGAAAGCGACCTAAGGGTAAAAAAAATCAATTTTCACTTTTTTTTTTGATGTGGACAAATGAGACCGATCCCATGCCCCAAAAGTGTTGCCTCCCAGACATATGCGCGTTTTATGAAATTGAAGTCGACGATTCTAAGGTTATGTGAAAAAATTTTCGTACTAACAGAGTGATATTCACGATTTAAAAGAATTATAAATGAGTATTTATTATAATTCACAATTAATAATTTCAGAAAATAAACCTGGATTCGAAAAAACGCGAGCAAAATTTATATCAAACTCATGGAAACAGCGCGGAAGGTAGAAAACAGTAAAAACCAACTACACAAAACAAGAGGTAGGGACGACCTACGCGCGTTTTCAAGGTTGACCAACACGTTCCTGACGACATGAGATGTGTCGCTTTCAAATGAGACCAATACCAACACGCTCAGTGATGGTACACCAAAGATACACGTATTTAAATCTTTAAAATGGCTCTCCTGAACAAAATCGGTTTTTACCCTTAGGTCCCTTTCTAGTTTGCGCGTCACATATGTAGAGCTGGGTGCAACTCGTTTAGTTGGCCATTTTATATAGACACCTGTGACCAAATCCATTTATTTTACATTAAACTCAATTAAATAAATAACGGAAAAAATATGTAGTTTTCTACGAAATTATTAATAATTTTGTCTGTTACGTAAACATTTTATGGACTCCCTCCCTCCACTGTATCAAATCGTAACAAAACTCAACCCCCGAATATTGACGATCCAGAGTGCAGACAAATGTCAAAAATTTTTCCCAGACAATCTTTTAAGCGCAAACCATTCAGTTATTTAAATCAATTCCGTTCTTTGACAACCATGTGTCATTGATGTTTTGCCAGAAATAGAAATACTTGTAGCTGCATTCACCAATGCTATATAAATAAGTATGTCTACTTAATCCTTTAAAAGTAATTATTTAAATGTTAACGTAATGGTTTAAAGTCGTTTGAATTTCATTACTTTGTATTACATTACTCTTTGCTAGAAGATCTAAGGCCTGGTTTTAATAATCAAAGCAGTTCAATTAAATTATTAATTAAATCAATTACTTTTTGATCTGAACAATAAACTTATTTTTATTAATTTAATGTTAAAATTTAATTAAAATAAGAACTTGCTAAAGAACTTATTGCGTGTCCACATATATTAAAATACAATATGTACTAATTTTTGTTGAAGTTTTTTAATTTCTCATATATATATGTAGTGATTCTCAATAATTTTTTAAATATTTTTATATAAAGGTATGCTGTATTTTATTTATTTGTTTTTAAAAATTTGGCTAAATATATTTTATCAAGTTGGCATTAGTATAAATGAAATGCTGCATTTTTGCATAGTAGGTTCTGCTTGATTACGTAAGCCAACATTTCAATTGATTTAAAATTATATAGTTAGTTAGTGGTATGTATTATTGAGCCATTATCTTAATTGAATTCTAGTGCGAGTTTCAATTGTTCTTTTTAATTCATACACTATAATATACAATTTATTCTCTACAAATATAAAATTTCTAAACAGTCATTACCAAAATTGATTATATCTTTTTATTTTCAATAAACATTTTAATTAAATTTTTAATCAAAAACGAAATTTGTTGCATTTGATAAAACAACATATGTTCTTAATTTTGCAATTCTGATAATTCATAGCACAATTTTTATAGTAGGCAAACATTTTAGATTATTATTCATGTATTTTGGTGGTTTAAACAATTTTTTAATGTTTGATGTGTAACGAATATGGCATTATTTATCAAGTTTTTTAGAAGTCACTTCTCTGAGTTGACACGCTAAATCTATACAAAAGTATCATTTGTTTAGCTATTTAAAAATATTGCGATAGTGTCCCAATGTGCAATGTGCTTGCTTTTTGGCTTGTGTTTATTTAAACCAATGCCTGAAACTTTAATTTTACTATTACATAGCAAGTGTTTGGTTTAAGGGCAGGATATTTAATGCAATTTTGCAGAATTTTGAACTCACAAGATTAATTATTCTTTTCAATAGTTTAAATAATTTCGAAAGGGCAGAAATTTTCCCCTATCGCCCTACTGGTCCTACTTTAAAAAATGTGATTTTTTTGGACACAGATCTATCTATGTTCTAAGTTTCATTAAAATCTGTTCTAACGTTTCGGGGGGTGGCAGAAATTTTCCCCTATCGCCCTACTGGTCCTACTTGTAAAAATCTACATACCCTATGTAAATTTTTAGACACATATCTATCTATACCTTAAATTTCATTAAAATATGTTCTAAAGTTTCGGAGGGGCAGACATTTCCCCCTATCGTCCCAATGGCCCTACTTTTAAAAATGTACAGAGCATATGTGAATTTTAAGACACAGATCTCTATTTATGTTTTAAATTTCATTAATATCTGTTCTAACGTTTCGGAGGGGCAGATAGTTCTCCCCTATAGCCGTACTGGTCCTACTTTTAAAAATGTACATAGCCTATGTGAATATTTAGACAAAGATGTATCTATGTTTAAAATTTCATTAAAATCTGTTTTAACGTTTCAGAAGGGCAGACATTTCTCCCCTATCGGCCTCCTAGCCCTAGTTTCAAAAATTTACACAGCCTTTGCGACTTTATAGATGCAGATCTATCTATGTTCTAAATTTAACTAAAATCGGTTTGATTTTTTCGGATGGGCAGAAATTTCCCCCGTTTCGCCCTCCTGGTCCCATCTTTGAGAATCTAATCCATCCAGGGCGCCACATACAAAAAAATTTATTCAAAGTCGGTTTAGCCGTTTAGGAGGAGTTCAGTGACATACACATGTACAGTAGAATTATATAAATAAAGAAGATATAGTTCTAGTGAGCTGGCAAAGCAAGGTGCGGTTTGTTTTCACTGAAGAGTTCCGTGACATACACGCGTACAGTAGAATTATATAAATAAAGAAGGTATAGTTCTGGTGAGATGGCGTTTTGTTTTCAGTGAAGAACCACCTTTTTGGACTATGGGGTTCCAAGAGAATTTAAATTAGTTCACCTTTTTCAGTTCTTAAATATTAAGATATTCAAAATTATTTTTTTGATAGCCCCATTCTTCTTCTAGGTACCTTTGAAAACAGAATTCCGATATCTTTTAGTGACTCTCCTTATAAAAAGTTAGAACAAAGTATGTACCGCTCTCTCATCATCTTGTAAGCGTAAAAGACACAAGGGTGAACGCACTTGGTTACTTTTACTCAGAAGGTTATTCAGTGCAAAGTGACAATGATTTGTTCTGAATTCCACGTGACATTAAATCGCTCAGAATTGTCATAGAATTTTTGTTGTAAACACATATTTGCAACAAGAATCCTGTGGCAATTCCACACGTTTTAATTTCGCGTTGAAAAGAGAATATACCCGGTCGTTCCTGTTAATGGATGCCACTATATAAAACTGGCTGCAACAATGCTTTGCCATGCCTAAAATCAGAAGAAGCGTGGCTGTCTTTGCTCACAGATATACCAGTCGACCACTTTATGCTTCTGCAGTGAGTCAAAGCACTCTAAAAAAAACTTCGAATGGAATTCCCATGAAAGAGGGAATCTAAGAGCTGCCTGATTATCGCAAAAGGTAGCTACGAGTAATTCCCCTCCTTAAATTCCTTTGAACACACCTAGCGATCTCCTTTATTGCTGTCTAAATACGGTGGACATGCTCACAGAGATTTTTGCATTAGGCCCACATACTCGACTACCAACTATATCTTCCATTTGATATCCACCCGTGTACCAACATAAAATTCTGGAATTCATAGTAGAAACGTTTTCCTCCCACATTGCCCTAGGTGGAACTGTGACATTGAATCTACAGTCGAACCTAAGTTCATAACTTCTCTTCTCCTGTCACTAGGCATTTCTAGCAGACCTCTGATGGACATTGCGCTCAAAGTAAAACTTTTCCATATGGGGAATCTCTGCAAACTCGTAATGATTTTCTCAAAGTTCTTAAGTCCCTATTATTTTGCAATCACACCTGCAAATTAGAAGTGACAGCTATACTAGAAATCATAATGTTATGCGCCTGACTGACCGATATTTTCTGGGATGGCCAGAACTTGTTCTTAGAAATTACACTACATCTGCACTCTTAAGTCTACCGGTTCACATCGAAACCACTGCTGAACTTGTACAACTCCACTCCACAATGAACGAACTAGTTCAATTATACTATTCTCTTAAGTGAACAATGTGAACTAGTTCAGTCAAGTTGTCCTTTTTTGTTCTTTTGGTGGTTTTTGTTCCTTCGTTCGTATTTGTTCCTTAGATAGTATCTGGTCTTTAGTTCGTTTTGTTTATCTTGTTATGTGTTCCTCACCAATACATAAGCAAAACATTTTAATTAAAAGATTATAATTTCAGATTTTTCATTATTAAATTTTTAGCACAATAATCAAACCAAACAATAGAAAATGTATACTTAGTGAAACGAACAAGTGGAACTTGCAAAATGTAAAGAAATAATTTATGGTGTTGAATTGAAACCCAGATTGTGAAAAAAATTATTAGAATTCAAATAAGTGATTTAAATTGGTTTAAAACTGATTTCCGTAATCAGTTAATTTTAAGTATTTTCGTTCGAAAATATTAATTTTTATCATTTACTTCCAAAAAGTACACAGCGAATGAGACCACAAAGTACAAAATTAAAATACATTTGAACAAGTGAATACTTTTACTTTTTACAGTTAAAAGAAAATATTTGTTGTGTTGAATTAAAAACAGAATGTGAAAAAATTTTATTAGTATTATAAAAGTATTTAAAATTTATTTTCAAATGATTACAGACTTCATTCAAGCATTTTCGTTCTAAAATATTAAATTTTACTATTTACTTAAAAAAAAAATACGTAAGGAATAAGGTCAAAATAAAATGAAATTACTTTAGAATAACAATACGCGAAGAAAACGTTAAAGAGAATTTGATGACTTTGAAATCTCTGGTCTATTGTTCACTGAACAACTGAACGAAAAGAACAAACTATTTTTGTTAGTGGTTGGGAACAAAAACGAACAATCCGCAAAACGAATAACTACGCCCAACTCTAATAGGAGTAGCCCAGAAAATAATATCGTTAGAGCTATGCACGAGCATGCAGTACAATCTCAGTTCTACACAACGGGAATATCAGTCCATGGTTTTACACAAATGCTGAACTAAAACAATGATGCGCTCTATCATCTCGGCTATACAATCTGTTCTGAGTCTCTCACTCCAACTCGAGGATTTGGATTATGCTTTTTGTCACCTCTCGCACCAAATCCTCAATATGGAAGCTAAATTAGGAAACTTGGCAAGATTAGCGTGCAATGTTGGACTTGAAATAAAGGTAAAGAAAGTAAAAAATTCTCGATTTACGCGATCTGGTGGAACTGAACAATGTACTTGTAAATCAAGTTAAATCCTGTTCAGTATTGCTACAAAACCTGAAATCTTATTTTGGGACTTAAGACCATTTTTTATATCAAGAACACATAAAAATATTAACTTTTTTATAGCTATGCTATTTATTTCACGACACAAGAGCTAGGACTTGATTTTCGTAACAAAAATAATCGACACTATTATAGTTATAAATTTATGTTTGTTTTGATTTCTTTGTACTTGTTTTTGTTTGGTTTTGTTTCTTTCTTTGAAGTGAGTGAAACAAAACCTAAACCAAAAAAATAAGAAGGGTTGCTAAATTATTTTTGTATTGTTTTTGCACATCAGAACAAACCAGAGTACACAGCTGATGGGCTGTAAGCCGTCTAACAGCCGCCGACGAGTAAAAGCAATATATTAATTTAATTGTACGCCGCTAGAAAAGAAAATAGCGAGAAATAAATGAAAACGTTTTAAAATATTTGCGGCGAATTTGACATCATCATATAATATAATTTTATTGCATTGTTATTTAACACATTAAGTTTGTTTTATGTAGCTAAGCAGCATAGCTACAACAGGTTGTCCTTAGACACCTCTCTTCTTTTTTGTTTCTTATATTATTTGTAATTTTCAAAAAAGAGAGGTTTTGCGCACATTGTACAACTGATGACTGCCATTTTAATAGAAAAAACTAAATAACAATATTTTAAGTTTCTATATTCTTATGAATTGAATAGGCTAAAGTTCGTAACGCTTTTTAATTCAATTCATAAGAATATAGAAACAAATACAGTTCGAAAAATAATAATTAAGTTAATATTTTAAGTTGTATTAATTATGTAAGTACTTGTGCAAGTGATTTTTTTTACCACGCAGCTGATGATTTATGTTACATCGCTGTGCTGCATTTTGCGTAAATATTAGTATTGCCATAATTTTTTATATTAAATTCGCATGAAAAATAGCGAAGTTAAAAAACAGTTGCTGTTATTAACCCGCATAATATCGAAATTGTGTAAATAAAGTACCGCATAAATCGAGGTTTACCTGTAGCTTCTGCTGTCTAGGCATTACCGTGACAACGATTGTGGGCCTAAAAGAGACGCAAATAGTAGGCTCATTTAAACGATAAATATACAGACGAACCGAGCTTAGAATATGCAGCGCATGTGTAAAGTCAACGAATCAGCACCATCACAGAAAAGTTAAAAGTATTCATCAAGTGCCTCAGAGTCATACGAGTAAATAGGATATTCTGGCCTAAAAGCATCAGCAACATGGATCTCTGGAAGCTAACCAAAGAGGAACCCATAGTAACTATAAAAAAAATCTAAGAAATTGAGGTGTATCGTCCATACTATCAGAAAAGATTCTGAGAGTATCAAAAAAATGGCGCCAGAATGTAATCCTCAAGGCCCAAACTAAGCACAGTGAAATTGTATATGGGGACTTCCACAGGAATGTCAACTTTTTGTAGCGTGCGACACCAAGCAAATATGCTAGTTTTTTTTCAAAGAAAACTGAACTTTTTTTACTTATTTATATATTTGTGTAGTCCGTCAGCAGCTCTACGTTAGGTAAAATTTTGCGTAAAATCGAGTCACGTTGTTCAGAAAAACAAGGTTAATTGCTTGCTGTCGCACGTGACAAAAAAGTGGAATTTCTCGGAGAAATTCTCATATGTCAACATGCAAAAATAATAAAAGCAACAAACCGTGAAAAATGGAAATACAGATGCTCCTAAGAGGTCTGATGGAAAAAAAATAATTGAAAAACCTTTCCCAGGCCACTTCGAAACTTGTAGTTCAGTATTAATTTTTATGAGAGAATCTTAAATATTGCAATTGCTTTTATGTAAATATGACAGAGTGTATATAATTTTTTTCTCAAAAAAATTGAATGTTGGTTAAAATCTTGCCAATATATCCCCAGCTAGCATTTGGGTGATCATTTTTGGCAGAAATATCTTATATGATTCTCTACAGATCGCTTTTGATGATTAAAAAGTGATTTATCACTTGGGCGATTCAAAGAGGATTCACTTATGATTCATCTATATGATCAAATAATGATTTCTTGAAAATAGAGGAAACCGCAAAAAGGTGATTTAAATGATTTAATATGAAAATTGCTCAAAAATAATCAGCAAATCGTATCATAACTGATTCTTTGGTATGATTCATCTGTGGGGTAACATTTTCTCACAACGGGAGTATCATTTATGATCGAAAAATGAGCTCATATACGGTTATTTTTCCCGTCAAGCTGATTCGGAAACGATTGGATTATGATACAAAATGCTACCTGGGTCAGAGTGCATGCCAGTATATCAGAATATATATGTGTGTGTGTGTGTGTATGTGCTTGTGTAAGTATGTGTTTGCGTGTATCCCAGCTAGCATTTGGCTGATCATTTTTTGCATAAATCTCTTTTTGATTCTCCTTAGATCACTTTTGATGATTAAAAACTGATTTATCACTTAGCTGATTGAAAAAGGATTCAATTATGATTCATATATATGATCAAACAATAATTTCTTGAAAATAGAGAAACAAAATGAAAAGAAACCGCAAAAAGGGCGATTTAATGATTTAATACTACCAAAAAATTGCTCAAAAATTAATCAGCAAATCGTATCATAAATGATTCTTTGGTATGATTCATCTGTAGGGTACCTACCATTTTCTCATAACGGGAGTATCATTTATGATCGAAAAATGAGCTCATATGCGGTTGTTTTTCCCGTCAAGCTGATTCGGAAAAGATTCGATTATGATACAAAATGCTAGCTGGGATGCTGCATGTAAATGCCTGTGTGAAAATTCAAAAAGGGATGATTGCGAAATGTATCAATATCATTATTATATGGTGAAGCCTGCTGTGGTGGACAATAATTCATATGAATCATGATAAATGGTTAAAATTTTTTTGGTTTACTGGACTCAGCATTTCCGTTTATAGAAGAGAAAGGCTGTTAATATTAATAGTAAAAAAATAAAACTTAAAAGCACAACTACTGAATCTGACGTTAAGCCAAGTCAGCTGATTTTTCTTTTATTTTATTTAATACCTTTTTAATACTTTATTTCTTTGCTGTAGTGAAGGTCACTTTGCAGAGCCGCCTTCATTTTTTATGTGGCCTGTGACTAAACGTTTGTAGGTGTCTGGTAAAAAATTTCTTATATAAAACATAAAAATAAAATTAGTTTTTTAAAGTTGTCTTATGAAAACTTAAAGCTTTTTGTATTGATATCCCGGAATATTTTCTTTATTCTGCTACAAATTTATGCACAATTTTAATGCCTTTATCAATTTAACGCTTTTTGTTTAAATTTGTCGTAAATACAGCAGCAATTTTAAAAGGATTTCTTACTATACTTTTTGTTGCCATATTTATCCCTTTTTGAGCTTCCTGTGATGTTGTACGTGCTGGTTACCAACCAACGACCGCTATTAATTTCATATTTATGTTATTAACGCTCAACTTTAACCTCAGCCATTTATAAGCTCTTTTTTTTTTGCTTTTCATTATCGAACACATTCCTCTGGCAAAAACCTCTTACCTTTCTACAATTCCTTAAGCACAAACTTGCCCAGAATTTCTGTCCATTGGAGAGAAAATGAATAAAGATAACACAAGCAAACAGCAGAGGGAGAAAAAAAGAAGAAGCTTTAGCATAGCACTACTATTTAAAAACTTTACTTGTTTCAGAAATTGCAGGTAGTTTTTCATGCGGAAAAATATCTGCGAGATGTTAAAACTTTTTACAGGGATTCAACTTGTTCATGAAGAAAAAAGAAAAGGAAGATGCGTGTTTGAAGTTTAAAAGAAAAACATAAAAGCGAAGTTGAAAAGCAAACTTGAGAAAAGTTTTCTGTTACAAGAAACGACATGCTCATAATTCCAGTAAAAATATTATAAAATATTAAAGAATTCAATTAGACAGACAAAGTAACTTTTGTAGACGAACGGTCATATTGATAATTGAAATTGCAGATAATGATACACTCTAAGGAAAGTTTAAATGATTTTTAAGGAAAAATCCCTTTCAACAAAGTTTTGTTTTAAAATAATTGATTCTTTTTTTTCCAAACCACGTAGAAGCATTTACCAACTACGACTACATAAAACATTTAGTGACACTAAAGGGTTCAGCAAGCACATTTTAATTATAATTACTTTTACTAATGCAGTGGCCAAGGTGCAGTTTTTCTCACAATTAGCAGCGACTTGAATAATTTAAATTAAGTGAACATATGCGGGGCAGTGTTGACTTTTATTCACTCTTCACTCTCCACTCTCCACTTGTGAAATAAACCTTTGACATTAACAATTTTTCTAAAGATTAGATTAATAAAAGTTTGGATTTTAAGCAAAAGCGATCAAAATTCAAAGTTAGTCTCATTTTTCTAGAGCTGATACCGATTACACTATACAACAAAATGTAATAATTTTCAAAATAACAACGTTCCGCCAACTGATTTAAAAGAGCCTAAAAAGATACACGTGTATCGGCTTTTCAAAAGTTTACATTTAAGACCCCTTTAACGGCCTTTTTAAAGTTGCACCATTCTGAAGTAAAACAAGTAAGAGTGCTATATTTCGCTGTGCCGAATCTTATATACCCTTTACCAACGTACGTACATATATATAGTATACAGACACATACATACATATTTGTTTTGTGATAAAATTTATCATTTTTTTCTCTAAAGCAATTAATAGCAAGTGACCTTTCAGTATTTTTCGATTAAAAAATTTGATTAAATTATTTTATTTTCGATATTAGCAATAGTTAAATATTTTACTCTACACTCTGTGGTTAAGATATATTTTACATTCATTCTTATTTCAGTCAACATCGACGTCACGTCAATACAATACCAAAAGAATGGAGCTTATTTACTCGCTCTCGAGGTGTTCAAAAACCGTGCTGCTATTTATTAACTCTAAAATATTCTTAGTATTGCACCTCCATACCAAGTAAACTAACTTGTTTTATATTTTCCCGCATTTAATAATCATTGATGTTGCAAAACTGCTTAGTGTCTTGATTTAAAGTTCCCATTGCAAATGGTATACATCGTGGTGTTGTGTAAACGTTTAATTCCTACAGGATTTTTTTTAAATTTGTTGAGCAGAAAGGAAATGTATCAGGAAAATTAAACGGAACATGTCCTTTAATTTATCTTTAGCGATAAGTCTTAGTTTTATCTCCATTTACTAAAAATTAATAGCACAATAGCACAACCCTTTGTTTATACTTCAATTAGTTTAGATATCCATAAAAAAATTAACCATGTATAAAAAATCTTGAGTAATGATTTTCCTAAAACATGAAATCTGTTTAACAAAAATATTTTTGGTTATTTTTCTTACCCAAACTTTTTTTAAGCTCCAACCCTGTAACCATATTTCTGAGTTTCTTAATACTAATTTATTTCTTTATAAAATATAGAATTACCAAAGAAATAATTAGTTTTATGTACTAGAAAAAATTTAAGTTTTCCAGCTCTGGAGCTATGTATTTTATTTTTTTAATTTCTATGCCAAACTATTTCATTCTAAGTCATAAAGTATATAAAACTTGTAAACAAAAAGAAAAAACTAACTTGACCTAGTTACTTTTGTAGAAAAAACAATAAATTTACCAACCCTGGAATCAACCTTTTAGATTTTTCTGATTTAAGAAATTAATAAAGTGTGTTAAGTGAACAAAGAAATACAAAAAATTAATTTTATACTTTAATATTTAAAAAAATCAAAGTTTCCATCTTTGGAGCTGTAATTTGAATTTTTTAAATTTTATACGCCAAACTTTTCTTCCAGAAGCATAAAATATATTCAATTTACAAAAAGTGTAAGTTCTCCAACCGTGGAATCATAATTTAGGATTTTTCTAATTCCTTATACCAATCTAGTTCTTTAAAAAATACATAAAATATGTTAAGTGAACAAAGCAAAAACGAAAAAAGAAAAACTTTGTTTTATTTAGTTACTCTATTATCAAAAAAAGTTAAAATTTTCCATCTCTGGAGCATTTTTTCTTTCAGAAGCATAAAGTATATTTAATTAATAAAGGAAAAATTAATTATTTAGACGTATTTAATTTTACATAACACAAAAAGTGTAAGTTTTCCAACCCTGGAGTCATAATTTTGGATCTTTCTGATTATCGATACCAATCTATTTTTTTAAAAAATACATAAAATATGTTAAGTGAACGAAGCAAAAACGAAATAAGAAAAAACTTAGTTTCATTTAATTCCTTTAATATTAAAAAATTCAGTAAAGTGAGACTTTGACTCGCACACGAAGGGTTCCGCACATTCGGTTCTGAGCATTTTTTAATGTGGCTTTTTTGCTTTTTTGAAGTTTTTTTCAGATTAAAAGATTTTTTCAGTTTTGTCGCTTTTTTCTCATTTTGGCGATTTTTTTCTGTTTTTTTGGGGTTTATTTTCATTTTGAAGATTTTTTTCATTTTGGCGATTCTTTTTTCATTTTGGCGATTTTTTTTTCATTTTGGCGATTTTATTCTGGTTTTGGGGCTTTTTTTCATTTTGGAGATTTTTTCATTTTCGGCGATTTTTTTGGATTTTTGCAATTTTTTTTCTTTTTTGGGTTTTTTTTCATTTTGGGGATTTTTTTTTCATTTTGGCGATTTTTTTTGGATTTTTGCAGTTATTTTTTTTGGGTTTTTTTCTATTTTGGCGATTTTTTTTAATTTTGGCGTTTTTTTAATTTTGGCGATTTTTTTTGGGGGCTTTTTTCCATTTTGGAGCTTTTTTCATTTTGGCGTTTTTTTTCATTATGGCAATTTTTTTCAATTTTGGGTTTTTTTTTCATTTTGGCGAATTTTTTCTATTTTTGGGGCTTTTTTTCATTTTGGAGATATATTTCATTTTGGCGTTTTTTTTCATTTTGGCGATTTTTTCTTGTTTTTGGGTTTTTTTTTGCATTTTGGCGATTTTTTTTCTGTTTTTTAGGGGTTTTTTCGTTTTGGCGATTTTTTATTCATTTTAGCAATTTTTCCGGTTATTCGCGATTTATTTTAGTCTTAGACATTATTTTTGTAATTTGGTGCTTTTTTTATTTTGGCGATGTTTTTTTTGTTTCTGCCGATTTTTTTCGATTTGGCGATTTTATAATTTTTTGATTTTTTAGTTTTACCGTTTTTGAAAATTTCAAGAGTTTTGCTCTTACGGTTTCCAAGATACAGCAAGTTGTCAAAATTGCATTAACTGATGGAACACCCTTTAATTTAAATTTTTGGAAATTTTAGTGTTAATTTTTGTAGTCTGTATAAAAATACATAATATATTTCAAGTGTATATACATACGTACATACAATTGTATGTATATCACATGGGATTTTAACATTTTTCGATGCTCGTTTTGGAACACCCTTTCATTTCCAATTCTCATGTATTTGTTGTTGTAGCGGCCAAAGGTCTACATACTGTGTCCAAATTTCAGGTCTCTAACTCTTACGGTTCTCGAGAAAATACCCTGCATAGTTTTAGACATAGTTAATTTTCCATAACACAAAAAGTTAAAGTTTTCCAACCCTGGAAACGTCTTCTTATTTTTTTTATATTTTTTTAATTTAAAATTCCAATTTTAGTCGTACTGAAGTGTAAAATAAATTTGTTTATTAAAAAAAAAAATAAAAATTTGTTTTCGGTAGTTACTTTTATATGGCTCTGCAATCGTCTGCTCGATTTTGCTGAATACCAATCAATTTCAATACCAATCTAAGTTGGACCATTTCTGATACACCAGTCCAAGAACGAAGTCTCTAGCTTTTCTGGGAGCTTCGGAAAACCGATTTCACGTACACCAGACGGACGGACGGACAGACGGACATCGCTTATTCGTCTTCGCTATTCATAAGGACCCAGAATATATATATTTTTTTGGTCGCAAATTAATATTATGGAAATTACACACGGAATGACAAACCTATATATACCCTTTTCCATTTTTGGTAAAGGGTATAAAAATCTAGAAAGTCGCTTGATACTTAGATTTTTGATATATAGTGCCTTCAGGACATTTATGCAAAATATTACAAGCAACACTTTGTTGGTATACACTTACTCCACTAACTCTTCTGGACCCATTTTTTTTAAAGAAAAGAAGTGTCTTACGACACCCGGTTATAGCTATGCTGCTTGGCTATGTAAAACAAACTTAATGTGTTAAGTTACTATGCAATAAAATTATATTACATGACGATGTCAAATATCTTAAAGTGTTTCCATTTATTTCCCATTATTTTCTTTTCTAGCGGCGTACGATTAAATTAATGTATTGTTTGTGACCGGCGGCGGCTATTAGCCAGCTGTGTTCTCTAAAAACCAAACCATTTGTATCGTTTATTTTCGTACTCTGGTCTTAAGTACAAAGAAATCAAAACAAAAACAAATTTATAACTATAATAGTGCTGATTACTTTTGTTACGAAAATCACGTCCTAACTTCTGTATCGCGCCATAAATAGCATAACTATAAAAAGCAAAAAACACCTTCAAAACAGAGATGTATGTAGTTGAAATATTCTGCCATACGTCCCAGAGTACAATTGAGTCTAAAATTGAACTTTAATAGCAGAAATAAGCAAAAAATAAAAAATTATTATATAATAATGGTTCGAACTGTTTTTATGGTTGCCAACACTTTACTGCTCACACTTTAACTACATTAAAACTTAACTTATTATTAACTTAACTTAACCGTTTAAGTTTTTGGTTTGTCCCAGAAATCAATGAAAATTGTTTTGATTACGAATTTACGTGCCGATTGATTTGGTTTTCCCTTCTCAAGATTTCGATCGATTTCGTTTATTCCGAAAAGGCGGCAATTCGATAATTTTCAATTTAAACGTAGCCATGTTGTGCAACCCAAGACAAAAAACATATGTTATTAGAAGAGCAAAGCAAAGTACAAAAGGCGCAAGCAAAAGTTTTTTATTGAAGAGGCAACAATTTAAAAATGAATGTATGAAGTATCTGGAACTGCAATATTTGCATTGCTAGACATTTAGAGACGTCAACAGTCTGCCGAAAAATTGTTGCAAAGAGAACTAAGGGACTTGACATAACCATAACCATAGATAACATCTGTTCGAGCCAAACTTATGGGCAACACCTTATTTGATTATAGGTGATTCGTTATAACGCCATATCCATTACCATAGAAGCCAATTGAATTTTGGTTTAGCTATGGCTAGGGTAATAATAATAGTAATGGCATACATAATTTAAGCTTTAGATCAGTGAACCGTGCGCCATACCACAATTGCGGACAGGAAAATCACACACATTCTCATGCTCTTTGATTTAGACGTCACTGAGAAAGCGACGCACGAAGTTGTGCACGCATGTACGAATTTTTTCTGGTTAGTTGTTTAGTTTTTTTGAGCACACAGAACGAAATTAAATTTCAAATTTAATATATACACCAAAAATAAAAAATTATTATGGAAGCATGAAATATTTCGTGATTAGAAATGCTTTTGGCAATATGCAATGCTATGAAACATTTAAAAATACTAGGAAAAATAGTTTAAAAATACATTTTAATAGTTTTCACTGAGCTGTGAATAATATTAATTTGCATTTTATACACTTCATTGTTGAATGAATTATTAGATTTTTTACTTTTTACTTAATTTTTTATTAAATTGCTTACTTACAAAAAATGTTCAAACAATGAATAACCGCAGTATGTATTTTAAATAACAAAACGTTTCTTCAAGTATAGCTTTATTTTACTCTAATTTTGCTCAACAATATAAACATATTTTAGTATGCGGATCACTGCTTTAGATCATAGCTGGCGAAAGTATAAGCAGAGTGCCGAACTTTAATCGGCAATATACATACACGAATACATTTCTCTTGGTGGCCAGCACTGCTTTAGATCATTGGTGGGCGCTGTGATTGTATTGGTGCTCTGTCAATGTAATGAGGTTCCAAGCTACGCGCCTTCGTCGCTGTCGCATCGACGACTAAATGAAAAAGAGTAAGAATACGTGTAAACATACTTAACACAATTGTGCCAAGAAGCGCGCATCAACGGACTATAATGATCAAATCAGCATAGACAACAACCTGCCGTTGTGTAGCCTTGCTGTCGTAACAAGAATCATATGGGTATTCCATCCCTGACATTTTGAAGTCGATAATTTGCTGTGGTGATGCGTTTAATGCTTTATGCATAAAATGTAGTTGTTTGAAGTTCTCATGTGCTTTAATTGGAGCATATGCGAGATTTGTTGAAGGAATTTGGGTTCAAAAGTCTTACGAATACATATACCAAATTATAATGTACCATCGTTATTTAAACTATCGCTTAGCCTGAATTAAGTTAAAGAGTCAACCCAGATCAATCAGTACAGTACCTTCCTAAGATTTTTCATAAAAGATCTTTACACTAAAGCTCACAGTCAAACTTGCCCGAACCTGTCGGAAAAAAAAGATTTTACTTGGATACTTAAATTACAAAATCAATGGCAAGTTTATATACTTATATATATAAAGTTGCAAAACATTGTAAACATGAGTGTAGTGTATAACCAATTTTGCACTTCACTGTATTGAAATTTAATATACTTTACTTTGTTAGTGCAAGACAAAAGCAAACAAATTAATATTTTATTGTATTTAATATTTTTTTTATTTGTAAGCATCAACATAAATCGTGGGAAATTATTGACTACAAATTTATGTTGACTAGAATTAATTCTAGTATGTAAGCCGGCAATATATTTAATAAAAATCAAAATTAATTTGACTATCAAAACAGCTCGTTTAATTCATTCTCAACAGACTGCAGTAAAAAAGCAGTAAGCAGTAAAATTTTTTTACAGTATTTTACTGATAATGAAATTTTGTTGCACTATTTTACTGGTTACTGAAAAAATAGCAGTAACCAGTAAAAGTTTAAATACTGTAGCGTGACTCTTATTATAAGTGATTATAAGTCGAAGCAACCAGCACCAAAAATACACGCTTGCATCGATCGAGGAGCATATAGGCCTTAGAGGAAACCCCTCTTTATGAATTTTAGGCAGTCGATATATAAAATTTTACTGACTACTGCAATTGTTTCAGTAACCAGTAAAATACTGGAACAAAATTTCATTATCAGTAAAATACTGTAAAAAAAATTTCATTATCAGTAAAATACTGTAAAGAAATTTCATTTTCAGTAAAAATTTACTGGTCAGTAAAATTTTACTGAATACTGCAAATTTTTCAGTAAGCAGTAAAATTTTACTGAATACTGCAAAGTAACAGTAAATACAGTAACCAGTAAAAACGGATTTTTTTACTACAGTAATTATTTACTGCAGTATGCCCATGTCTGATTCTCTAAAAAAGGGCATTTTGATGCTCGTTGAAATACGGCAGGAGTGCTTAGTACTTAAAACACCAACACTTAAAATTATACGTAGTGTGTATGATGAGAAGCAACTGCGAAACCAATGCTCTGATTGACTATATTACAAGTACTAAGTAATTGTACTTCGGCGTTATGAAACACTACTCTTCGTTCGAGGAGAAAGCACTTGACGTTGTTGATAGCAGCAAGTCTTACGATATATTTCATATAACAAACACATTAGTGTATTATAACATGGAGTATTGCCAGTTGATTCTTGGAAAATATACTTTGTTCGAAGACAAAGCAATTGACATTTTGAAAGATGTTGGACTCTTAGACCTCAGACACTTCTTTTTCCGATTGCAAGGAATTCCATGATGATATTTAATGAAACCACAACACTACATTTGCGAAAAATTTATTTAGCTTATTTTTTGCGTGGGTTATGCTAGATATGTAAATAAAAGCATTATATACAGTACAGTGAAGTTCGCTTATAACGACCAACAACAAATTGTCAAGTATAACGAACTATTGCGGTTCCAATAATTTTACGTTCACAATTTTTATAAATAAATACACTTAAAACAAACTCCGATTATAACGAATTTTTATTTATTATCATGAGATTCGAGCAAACAAAACCAACGTTGAACAGTTAAATTTAACGGGTTTTTTTAAACAAACACAACCCGCTAAGCGATTAGCTTGTCCGCAGAATACACCCAGGGTTATGCACAGAGAAAACAGTGCCTACTAACTACCTCATAAAATATAACAAAATTAATAAGTAATCTCTATGGCTTTTTTTCAATAATGAAATCTTATTAATTTCATACAGAAAACCTTTTTGAAAATATCAAAAAGAAATCTTGTATTTTTTATGAGGTTATCTTATTGATTTTTTCAATAAAAAATGAAAAAAAAATGGCGTCTTTATTCTCTGTACTTATGTATTTTCATTTAAATTCTATACCATATACATACATTTGTATGTATGTATGTAGTATTGTATATGTTATTTATTTATACATACATGCATACACATTATGTTATATTCTTAACTAACTTACTCACCAAGCATTGAACCAGCAAACTTCTACCTGATAGACAAGCACTCTAACCAATATGCTAACAAGCAGCCTGAATAACCATTGAAATTATTGTGCAAACATTCTTATACCAGAATGAAACAAATCATGAAAAAAATTGTCTGTATGTCTATTTATAGAAACGAAATAACAAGACACCTCATAAAATCAAGAAGATTTCCTTATGAAAAAAATCAAGAAGATACTTTACACATAATCATACAGAAACCTACTAATACCAAGAAGAAAACCTTGTTGAAAAAATCAATAAGATAGCCTAATAAAATCAAGAAGAAAACCTTTTTAAAAAAATTAATAAGGCAACCTAATGAAATCAATAAGAAATCCCTATAGTTTACAATTTATAAGAAAACCTATTAGAATCAAGAAGTTTTTCTCTATGGATTGTATTTTTGGTGCCAAAAATAACGGAAATTGAGTAAAAAAAGTTGTGAATAATAAGATTTCTTCTTGATTTTATGTGGTTTTCTTCTTGATAAAATGAATAAGATTTAGCACATAAAAACAATAAGGAATCTCTATGAAAAAATATTCGCTTCTTTCTGCTGGGATACCCCTTAGAGTAAAAACGTTTCATAGAGAAAATGTTATTGATGCTATGAGGCAGTTTTTTCTCTGTGTGGCGGGAATCGAACCTCTGGACTGAGAGGGTAGCATCGCTACCACTCAGCCACAAGGGCATCCAAAGATGATTTTCAAATACCTGTCGAATGATATCTATTTTGATATAGTTCGCCGACTTTTTATTTGTTTTTTATTTGAAAAATGGCGTCTGTTGGACGCCATATTGAGTTTTGACTAATGTTATATCTTCAGTGACACTCCCAGGATTAAGACAAATCGATTGATGTACGAATTATCAAAAGTGGTGCACTCGTTCGTTTTATATATCGTCCCAAAGAAACACACTTACATACATACATACATACATACGTAGGCTGAAAAACACAATACACTTCTTTGTGTCGCGCAGTCGTGTAAAAAAGAAGATTTTTATTGAAATTTAAAATTTTTCTTAAGAAATTTATTTTAAATATATTTGCTTCTTTGATTAGCTCGTGAAAAATTACTAGTGACATGTTGAAAAACACTTCTGTAAATTAAAATTAAATAGCTCCATTATTATTATTTTTTTGTTGCATGTACATTTTTTTAATATTTTTTTTTTATTGTTATCTCACCACAAGTTTATATGAATACAAATTCAAAAAGTTTTTTTTTTAATTATCTTATTTTTAGAAACAAATTATACCAACATTTACAGACCTATTTCTTTACAATGTAATTGAATTTGAAAGAAAAAGCTAAAAAAAAAGTTTAAAAGCACATTCTTACCCAAGAAATTAAACTAAATGAAAAACAAATTAAAGAAAATAAACTCCTGCCCATAGACTCATTAACACAAAAACCACCAACACATGCAATAAAACGAAAAGCGAATATTACAAAATTAATTTAAATGCAAATGAGATTTTTTCTTCAACTTTGTCATAAGCCACAACTGTTGTCATGTAGAGTTGAGGAATTAAAAAAAAAAAACAAATTAGGACTCCTTCTTCACCTCCTAAGCGTTTTTGTCAAACTCCCTCTAGTATGAATGACTTCCCAGGTTACCTCTACCATGATGTTGTACGAGTAATAATCATAATATGGAATAATAAACAAAGTCATGTGGCAGCAAATGTCATGTAAGATCCCAATTCCCTCGATACAAGTCAAACAGTATTTGCCACACTTTTCACAT
The DNA here is from genome assembly GCA_944452675.1 of Tachina lurida. Classification (NCBI taxonomy): domain Eukaryota; kingdom Metazoa; phylum Arthropoda; class Insecta; order Diptera; family Tachinidae; genus Tachina; species Tachina lurida. The sequence goes on along the minus strand of OX101754.1, from coordinate 37,624,542 downwards.
TAATGTTAAAGTAAATTTTATAAAAACTTCAGAAGCAGACATAATTTTCTGCTCAGATAGAAAAAGTAAAGTACATATTTCCAAATGTGCACTCTCATACTGGAGTTAATAACAATTTAGAGGTAAAAATTATTTACATTAACATTCATGAGCAAATTCAAGCACTAATTTTTGGAAATGAACGAGCAGACAGACAGACAGACAGACAGAGTCAGAGTTCTACCAACAAATTTGTCTTATTGTCGTAACAAACAAAAAATATAACAAAATATTTGAAATATAACAAATTTAAAGACGTGTGGGAATTAAATTCAGTATTGTCTAACCTCTTAATGTTCTGGAAAGTAAGCAAATTGTTATATTGCAACCGCACAAAAGCTCGAGCTGCTTTTGCTTTTTTGTCTTCGCAAGTCACCTCACTTAATTATAATTACTTTTATTGTGTACTTTGCATTCTTATTCAGCACGTTGTACATATCTAAAAATAGCGTAGGTATTTTGTGATTACGAGCACTTTCGGCAATATTTTTTCTAAGGAGAAGACAACACTCAGGCAATTAATATACTTACCAACATATACATTTGTGTATGTATGCGTGTAAGCTTCCTCAGGAAAATTATAGAAGAGGGGAAAGAAAATGAAGTCAGTAGGATCGTGCAAGTAAGAAATATATGTGGTTTACCAACTATAAATGAGTCAAATAGTTATACGCCTGTACCGAAATTGCGGAAGCCCTGAATGCGACAGTAGGCATTAATTCAACAGATCTATACATAATGGCAACAGCCACAATCTGGCCGTTGAATCATAAATCTTACATTAGGTACCTCCAGAACTTAGGAAAGCATTAGATTACATGGTACCCTAAAAGCAGAATTCGATAGATATAAATGATACGAGTACTAGAGTACACGCAAAGTACTTACAGCGGTACCACGAGACGGCAGATAATTATGTTTTCGGACTGTCTCGCTCACACAGTTATCAAATCTTCTTTACTGTTTCTTTCACGTGGTGTTACTTTAACGTATGTAGCTTTATTTCATACATTGTGGTCTCATTCCCTTGTACATATATGTATGTACATAAAAACTTCTTCACAGAGAAAAAAACTGCCTCATAGAATCAAGAAGATTTTCTCTATGAAACGTTTTTACTCTAAGGGGTATGTATCCCAGCAGAAAGAAGCGAAGATTTTTTCATAGAAATTCCTTATTGTTTTTATGTGGTAAATCTTATTAATTTGATCAAGAAGAAAACCACATAAAATCAAGAAGAAATCTTATTATTCACATCTTTTTTTACTCAATTTCCGTTATTTTTGGCACCAAAAAAATAATCCATGGAGAAAAACTTCTTGATTCTATTATGTTTTCTTATAACTTTTTAACTATAGGGATTTCTTATTGATTTTATTAGGTTGCCTTATTGTATTTTTTAAAAAGGGTTTCTTCTGGATTTTATTAGGCTATCTTATTGAATTTTTCAATAAGGTTTTCTTCTTGATTTTATTAGGTTCCTATGTGATTATGTTTAAAGCATCTTATTGATTTTTTTAATAAGGAAATACTATTGATTTTATGAGATGTGCATGTTTGCACAATTATTTCAATGGTTATTCAGACGGCTTGTTAGCATATTGGTTAGAGTGCTTGTCTATCAGTCAGAAGTTTGCTGGTTCAATACTTGTCTCCTCTCAAGTAATAATATGTATGTATGGTGAGTTAGTTAATTAAGAATACAGTATAATATGTGTGTATAAATACCATATAAAATATTTCAGATTTGAGAGATGTGTCAATGGAAACTCGTATACATAGACGTATTTTCATAAGGATATTATTTTAATTTTTTACACAACCGAACTTAAGAAAAAATATTTAGAAAACAACAGTGAAATGCGTCTTGGATCTAGATAGTGTGCCCCTCTAATTTTAAGCTATTTTTAAGAAAGGAAATTCTTTTTAAATGGGTAAATATTATGTATTGAAAATATAATCTTGTAGAAGGGAGAAAAATTTGGAAAAGAAAAATTACATATCTTTCGTAATGGACATCATTTTGAGCCATTTGATATCCCAAAACAATCCAACAATGTGTAAGTATTTATAATTTGAACCGGCTAAGGTTCAACCAAGATATATTTTTTGTAAATCGACTAACAAATGGCTAAGTTACAGTCGTTGAAGTGTACAAAAAACCCATTAAAAAAGTATTCTTTTGTAACTCATAAGCAACTTATGGCCTGAGGAAAACAAAAGAATACTTTTTAATGGGTTTTTTTTTACACTTCAACGACTGTAACTTAGCCATTTGTTAGTCGATTTACAAAAAATATATCTTGGTTGAAAGATAATATTCCATCCTTTTAACCAACGAAAAGTTAAAATAAATCCGTTGGGAAACAAAGAAGTTACAACTGAAAATCTAAGAAACCCCGTTTTTCACTACATTTACCGTTATAAAATCACTTTATGAAGTGACCGAAAAAAACCAACGGTATTTTCGTCATCCATGGACTCCAGCAAAATAGAATTGGTACATTAGAATCCCTGAATATTTTTTGTGTATCACAGTGTTATTAATGAACAAATAACCAAAGTTAGTTGTAAATATTCTGACAACACATAGTTGAACGGAACAGCTAGCCGTTTTCGAAGGCGACTAAATCAGCGTTCTTCTGTGTTTTGGTCCACTGTGTGTGGTGTCAGTTGATGTAGATGTCTGCCTTATATACGAAACTTTTTTGCAAATGGAATATGTGAATTTGTTTGATTCATCGTATTTAAATTTTGCTGAAATGTGTTTTGTAATGAAGGCGCAAAAATTTGAGCACAAAAAGGCTCAAAAAAAAACATTTTAGGAATAACCTCTCCATAAAACCATAATTTTTAAAGTTTAACTTATTTTTGAAACTATTCCTTTAACAAACTAACTGCCAGTTTACAGAAACCATGTGAAAATTCTCGCTTGCTTATTTATATTGAAAGCAAAAACAAAGCACTAAAAATTTGTTTTTGTTTTCAATATGAACAGACAGCCGAGAATTTTTACATGGCTTCTATAAACTGGCAGTAATTTTCCTGAATTACAAAAATTTTTAAGTTTAATTTTGTTAAAAAATAGGTAACAAATTTATTTATCGCCATGTCGGCAAACCAAAAATCTGGACGCCAAACAAGTTGAAAAATCGTCATATCTGACCAGGGCTGGTTTCCACAATAAACTCTCAGAGCAAATAGTAACAATAATACAGTGAACATCTCGCAGTTGGTCGCTAAATTGACTCGCCACGTGGCAATCGGTAGACGTGTTAGCAGGCTAGATCCTCCCTATATGCATACATACATACGTACATATGTAATTATATTCTGTCGCAAAACTAGTAAAATTCACTAAACTGTTTGACTCCGCCTTAGAATAGCGCTTTAGTAATACACATAATATTTTATTTAACAGAATTTAACCTTCAAAGGGTCTTTGGGCAAATTTTTAACCCATTTTAGGAAAATATTTTGATTTTTTCTGCAAACTAGTGTTTAATCTATGTGATCTTTCTGACTTTTATTTAATTTTATATCTTAACAGATACGTAGAGTACGTTTGTGGATATATAAATTTGCCCAAGAAAATTGTGTGCAATATTTTTCACTAAAGGTCTTCGGGTGAAATTTTACCCGTGTTAAGGTTTGGAAGTGTTTTGTCTGATATTTCGGGTAGAATAATGAACCATAGTGAAATAGAAGTTATATTGTCTACATACTGACGAGTACCTTAGTTGCCTTGGTTTGATAGTTGGGTTGAAAAGTCATAACTAGTGTTGGTTGGTTGGTTGGTTTACGTGGCTGCTTCTTCACGCAGTCATTCAAGTAGAATCTCTATGATTCCTTTTTGAAAGACCACCTATGTTAACCTATGTTGAACTATATCTAAGTATATGGGTATTGTGATAGGTACTAGATCCAACCTGTCGCATTGAGATATCTGATAAGGTCACTCAATCCAATCTTAGATAAATCTGAAAGGTCGCTTTGCACATAACCGCCTAAAACCTTTTGTCTTGGGAGATGCAAAGCTGAACATTCGCAAAGAAAGTGAAAGATTGTCTCTTCTTTGCTTTCTTCTCGACAACTTCGACAGAACTCATTGTAAGACAGGCCTATCCTACTAGCATGTCTGCCGACCATCCAGTGCTCCATTATGACTGCAACGAGCCTCGAGATATCCGTACGGTTCGTACTTGTTAACTGTATTGAGCGCCTATCATTGTAGCAGGGCCGCATTTTCTTAGCAACCTGGCACGTGTTTATATTGCGCCAGCAGCCTTATAGAGATATTGCTTGAAGATGCCGTTTCTAATAGTACCTAACCAGTCGTTACGCAGCTCTGGGCTGAAGAACAGCTCTCGCGTTATCGTAATTATTTCTTAAGTGCTGTCAGGCTTGTGTATGTTATTTGGCATTCGAGGGTTTTTCATCTTGCTCGTACTGGTTGACTGATTAGCCACGGATGACAGTGTGGTTCATTTATTAAAAATTTCGTTTACAACTACGTTGCTACTTCCTTTGTGAAGGCAAAGGTTGTTTAAAGTCAGTCACAAAAGCATTTCTAAGAAAGCATTTATAAAATAAATAAATAAATAAATAAATAACTGAGCTATTACTAGATATATTGGCAACTACAAACATACCTGTGTTATTATATTTTTTTTTTTGTTTTACCAAAACTTCCCTCCTTTCATATATTCCGATAAAAAAAAGACTGTGAATATTCTTAGTACTTTGCATCATAAACCTGAAGTTAGTAATTGCGAAGATATAAAACCGCAAATAATATTAGATTACAATAAATCTAAAGTATATTTGCTGGATAAAGTTGTATTACGGTGTACTTGCAAAAGGAATACTAATCGATGCTCTCAAGTGGTGGTCAGTAAAATAGTAGATGGTAGATGCTTTTGTAATAGTTACATCGGCTGGAAATAAACTGTTTTGCAAAACGTTGATACTTCTTAGAAAATTTAGGATTGAAGCTTAATATGCCTTACATAAAGCACCGAAAGACGTTACCAAGAGCAGTATTTTCACGAAAGATTTCTTTAAAACTCCGTGAGGTAGTTGAGCAGCCATCAACTTTAACCAAATCCAAAGAAAAACTATGTGAACGGTGACATTGATTTATAAGTATAGGTTGAAATAAATATGAATGCGACGTCGACATCATAGTCATACCACAGTCACAAATCACCTAAGTTTGATTTCTGATTTCAGCTCACTCAACTCATGCATGTATGTTTATTTAAAAGTTTAGTCATTGCTAGACTTGGTTCGAACTCATTCAGTCGGTCGTTTTTGACACAAACCCATTTAAATTACATGGGTTTGATCATTGGTTTGTGTCAAAAACGACCGACTGAATGAGTTCGACCCAAGTCTAGTCATTGCACAGTTTGCAAGTAGTATACAATAGTAGTAAATAGGGTTGTTTTTCAATTCGTGCAAACCAAAAAAAAAAAAACAATAGAGAAACACATAACCTCATAATGAAAACTTATACTTATTGTGCATCGTCCATAGGCATTGAGTTAAGTAGACTTGTGTCCAACAGTTCTTTTTAAACTAGTTCGTTCAGTTGGACACAAGTCCGATCAAAAACATCAATGTAAATTAAATGGGTTTGAAACAACTTTTGATGCAAACGCTCTCAAACTAGCTCAAAAAGAACTGTTGGACACAAGTCTAGAGTTAAGGATTGTCGAAATCAACAACGTCATACATGTTGCTAAGTATGAGTTCGATGTGCACTTCAAACTTTCGAGTGAATATGATTCATAGACAACATTGCAATAAGTATAAGTGCGCATAAGTACAAGAAATTATAACTCATGATTCAACTCTACTCACTTTTTCACTACTCATTGCTGTTCTCTGATATGTATGTACTCAATTAACAATTGAAATTAATACCGATGTAATATTACATCTTTATGTATCATGTATTAAGTGAATTAAATCTATGAAATAATGTTTAATTTTTAATTTGGATCAAATTTTATCATTAACGTCAACAATTTTAATGACCCAATGACGTTTAAATTTCTTTTAACTTAGTAATGGCTATTGCTGAATTCGGTTGAAACTTCTAAAAATGTTTTTCTCGTCTCTTTAGTGATTATATGTGGAATTTAAAATACCAGGGCGGTTCGGAAACTTCTTAGCCTATCAATGAAAGAGAATAGTTAGTTTTTCAAAAATATTTTTATTTTTCAATATAATCTCCTGAAACTTCAATACACTTAGTCCAAGGCTTTTCTAGCAATTCTATCCCTTGATAAAAATAGTTTTCCTCAAGGTCTTCAAAATAGTGGTTTACAACTGTAATTGCATCTTCATTTGAGGTAAAACGCTTGACAGCAAGGATTTTTTTAGATTTGGGAACAGGTAAAAGTCACTGGGAGCCAAATCAGGAGAATAAGGTGGGTGGTCCAGCAACTCGTACTTTAATTCGTTGATTTTAGCCATTCTTAAAACACTCTTGTGCGCTGGTGCGTTGTCTTGATGAAAAATTATTTTTTTGTGTTGTAAGCCAGGACGTTTTTCTCGAATTTGTAAATTTAATTGATTTAAAAGGTTGCAATAGTACTCTGAATTTATTGTTTTACCCTTTTGCAGATAGTCAATCAATAAAATACCTTTGAAGTCCCAAAAAACCGTTGCCATAACCTTACCAGCCGATTGAATTGTATTTGCCTTCTTTGGGGCACTTCCTCCAGCTTCAGTCCATTGTTTGGATTGTTCTTTTGTCTCTGGAGTATAGTGGTGGATACATGTCTCATCAACAGTTATGAAACGACGCTTAAAATCCATTTTATTTCGCTTAAAACGATCCAAACAAGCTTGAGAAATGTTCATTCTTATGCGTTTTTGGTTGACTGTTAACAAATGCGGCACCCATTTTGCAGAAAGCTTTTTCATCTGTAGTTCTTCATGCAAAATTAAATGGACTCGATCATTTGAGATGCCCATGATATTAGCTATTTCACGCACTTTTATTCGTCGATCATTTAATACCATACATATCATGCACTTTGGCTACAATTTCTGTTGTTGTTGCTGTTTTTGGACGTCCACTACGTGGTTCATCTTCAATGCTTGTACGACCACGTTTAAATTCAGCAACCCAATTTTTTACTGTTGCATATGAAGGAGCACTTTCACCTAACACATTCACCATATCATTATGAATTTCTTGTCCCGATAAACCTTTTTTATGTAAATATTTAATGACACCACGCATTTCTAATTTTTCCATTGTTAAATAATAGCGGATGCGTCTTTTGTGAACACCTGTTTCTATATGAAGGAGTTGCCAGATCGAAACAAAATTTAACATGTGTTCATAGCAGAGATGGAAGTTTCCAAAACACTTAACTTTTTTCTGTTTATACCGCGTTTTGTGCTAGGCTAAGAAGTTTCCGAACCGCCCTCGTAGCTGAAAATGAAATCTGGTTAATTTAATTATTATTTTTCGAACTGTATTTGTTTCTATATTCTTATGAATTGAATAGGCTAAAGTTCGTAACGCTTTTAAAGCCAAATTACATGTGATAATTATTAATGAACAAATAACATCAAAGTTAGTTGTAAATATTCTGACAACAACACATAGTTGAACGGAACAGCCAGCCGTTTTCGAAGGCCACTAAACCTTCCTCATCAGCGTTCTTCTGTGTTTTGGTCCACTGTGTGTGGTGTCAGTTGATGTAGATGTCTGCCTTATATACGTAACTTTATTGCAAATGGAATATGTGAATTGGTTTGATTCATTGCATTTCAATTTGCTAATGTGTTTCGTAATGTATACGCAAGTTACCATCTATATATATATACCATCTTCTATATATATTACCATCTTCTATATATATTACAACAGTCTTACCATTGTCGTTTTGTTCCTTACTAACTATACACATGTTTGTTAATTTGCTTATTTTTGTTCTACTTAAGACAAACTTTTTTGGTTTGTTACTATTAAGTATATTTTTTATTTTTAATTTTTGCCACAAGCCAATGACTATTAATTAGTTAATTTAATTATTATTTTTCGAACTGTATTTGTTTCTATATTCTTATGAATTGAATAGGCTAAAGTTCGTAACGCTTTTAAAGCCAAATTACATGTGATAATTATTAATGAACAAATAACATCAAAGTTAGTTGTAAATATTCTGACAACAACACATAGTTGAACGGAACAGCCAGCCGTTTTCGAAGGCCACTAAACCTTCCTCATCAGCGTTCTTCTGTGTTTTGGTCCACTGTGTGTGGTGTCAGTTGATGTAGATGTCTGCCTTATATACGTAACTTTATTGCAAATGGAATATGTGAATTGGTTTGATTCATTGCATTTCAATTTGCTAATGTGTTTCGTAATGTATACGCAAGTTACCATCTATATATATATACCATCTTCTATATATATTACCATCTTCTATATATATTACAACAGTCTTACCATTGTCGTTTTGTTCCTTACTAACTCTGGTAACACCGTTGGCTTACATACATATATGTATATACATATGCTGGTCTTTATATCCCCAATCCATATCATACATGTTTCAAGTTTCTTATTAGTCGGTTAAATAAAATAACATGATTTACATGTTCAATTTTAATGGGTGTGGATCGCTCGCTTGTCTAAATTCCAGATTGTGTCATCTTAAAATCCCAAAGTGTTCTCCAAAAGTAGACAAAATACATTTAATATTAAATTTAAAGGGGTGTGGTCTGCCCACTTTTTTTAAATACGAGCTATCTTAAGAGCGTAAAAGGTTTGTAGAGTTTAAAGTCAGCTGGAAAAAATCAGTAAATAGCAATATTTAGTTCTAAGTTGCGTGGCTCTGCCGACTTCTGCAAACAGGAGGATATTTCACTACAAGACGCAAGGTTATGTAGTGGGTAGTACGCTTTTAATGGGTTCCAAAGTAATGACACAAAATTAAAACACAGAATTATTGATCGTAACAAATTACCAGCGAAAACAAAGGAAATTCAATTAACTTTGGTCTTAGGTTTACCTGACTATATTTTTTGTTATGTTATATTTATATTTTATTATATTGTTATATTTTTTTGTTATATACTATATGTAAGCTGAAAATAACACATACATTTTTGGGGTATTTGTAGGCAAAAATTATTACAATCTTGTAAATCTATAAATGAACTTTTTTTCTAAGGGGTGGTACCCTATACATTTTGCACTTCTCAAAACAAATATTTGGGCATTCAGTCAAATTGTAAGTAGTTTCGGCTAAGGAGTACATACACTTTTTTGTATTGTGGCTAGCAAAGCTTTCTACTAGGAAGTTTCTCAGTAATTATTTGGGTAGAAATATCAAAAATTTTAAGGCGGGGAACCGCCAACTTTTATAAAGAGTTCAAGGTGTCCTATTACATAGAAATCGAAGAACGAAAATTTCGTTAAATTAAAATGTTAGTGGCCCCTACCAGTTTTTCAAACCTTAGATTCTAGTATTCAGATGGAGATAAAAGCAATTTTGAAATTGTTGTAAAGTAATACGTATAAAACAAATTCAAAACAATAAATATATGTACAACCGAATTAAGAACCTCCTCCTTTTTTAAAGTCTGTTTAAAAGGTTTTATATTAAAAAATGTTCGTCTTTGATCATTTTGAAGAAGCAGTAAATTTGCCACATCCTTAGTTGTCAGCACTGATTGCCTTTTAAACTTTAGACACCTCTGGCTTCAACGTACATACGTACATATGTACATACATATACATACATACATCTGCCAACATCGACACACAACCCAGCAAAAAATTTGATATTACCATCCGAACTAATTTATCATATAAAGACTTATTTTTCTGATTGCCAAATTTCATTACTCGCTTACAAACCACATACATAACTTAAAATTTTAAAAAATAATGTAGAAGCGGTTAATGAGAAGAATGATTCTTTTAGTTTTAATAGATTACGTGGACATGTTGCCAAATAAACAAAGTAAGTAGTTCTCAAGAAAATCGATTATTCTAGTCTCACGCCTTGTTAAAATCATTAAGTTGGTAATACAGTAAAGAAGAGCTTCCACTTCCATGCTTAACTCCAAACTCGATTACCTTTTTTGGAATTTTTTGCTGGGAAGTTGCTAAACTCTTAGAAAATTAGAAACAACGCACATTTGTTGTTAAATCCTGTTTGTAACTAAACATTTACAAATGATTTTTTTTTTATTTTTTTTATCGAAGTAAATAAACAACAGGCGTTTTCCTTTCTCTCCAACAATTTAATTTAAATTTTAATTCCATGCGATACAAAAAATAAAATAAATAAAAGAACAATTTGCATATAATTCTTTTTTGCTCCAATTCATATAACAACATACATCCAACAGTAGGAAACGACTGAACAAGAAAAAAAAAACACAAAGCCCAAAGTGAAAAGTCGTTCTATCAACAATTGATAATTCAACAAAAAGTATGAGAGCGCAGACAATTTAATCTTATGCAATCAACTGCGTGTGATTGTTGGGCTTATGGAGTGGCATACTTCTATATTTAAGGTAAAATTGGCTTGTTTTTTTTTCATTCTTTGCTGGCGTAACTTTCTTTACAATATACATACATACATATATTTAAAAATTAAATAGGAAGTCGATTTTATGATATATAAAGTGACCAGATAACGACGACAGAAAAATAAATTTAAATAAAAATATAGTTGAATCGGTTGACCTTGCAGTACATCCCTAAAACTTCCCGTTATTTTAAAAAATAACGATAATTTTTTTAGCATTTTGTCAACAACACCTCTCCGATTTTAGTCAAGTTGGCAACAGTCGAAGTGTCTTTTTGATACTACGAGGGCGGTTCGGAAACTTCTTAGCCTATCAATGAAAGAGAATAGTTAGTTTTTCAAAAATATTTTTATTTTTCAATATATGTAATCTCCTGAAACTTCAATACACTTAGTCCAACGCTTTTCTAGCAATTCTATCCCTTGATTAAAATAGTTTTCCTCAAGATCTTCAAAATAGTGGTTTACAACTGTAATTGCATCTTCATTTGAGGTAAAACGCTTGCCAGCAAGGATTGTTTTAGATTTGGGAACAGGTAAAAGTCACTGGGAGCCAAATCAGGAGAATAAGGTGGGTGGTCAAGCAACTCGTACTTTAATTCGTTGATTTTAGCCAGTGTTAAAACACTCTTGTGCGCTGGTGCGTTGTCTTGATGAAAAATTATTTTTTTTTTGCTGTAAGCCAGGACGTTTTTCTCGAATTTGTACATTTAATTGATCCAAAAGGTTGCAATAGTACTCTGAATTTATTGTTTTACCCTTTTGCAGATAGTCAATCAATAAAATACCTTTGAAGTCCCAAAAAACCGTTGCCATAATAACCTTACCAGCCGATTGAATTGTTTTTGCCTTCTTTGGGGCACTTCCTCCACCTCAGTCCATTGTTTGGATTGTTCTTTTGTTTCTGGAGAATAGTGGTGGATCCATGTCTCATCAACAGTTATGAAACGACGCTTAAAATCCATTTTATTTCGCTTAAAACGATGCAAACAAGCTTGAGAAATGTTCATTCTTATGCGTTTTTGGTCGACTGTTAACAAATGCGGCACCCATCTTGCAGAAAGCTTTTTCATCTGTAGTTCTTCATGCAAAATTAAATGGGCTCGATGATTTGAGATGCCCATGATATTAGCTATTTCACGCACTTTTATTCGTCGATCATTTAATACCATATCATGCACTTTGGCTACAATTTCTGTTGTTGTTGCTGTTTTTGGACGTCCACTACGTGGTTCATCTTCAATGCTTGTACGACCACGTTTAAATTCAGCAACCGAATTTTTTACTGTTGCATATGAAGGAGCACTTTCACCTAACACATTCACCATATCATTATGAATTTCTTGTCCCGATAAACCTATTTTATGTAAATATTTAATGACACCACGCATTTCTAATTTTTCCATTGTTAAAAAATCGCGGATGCGTCTTTTGTGAACACCTGTTTATATATGAAGGAGTTGCCAGATCGAAACAAAATTTAACATGTGTTCATAGCAGAGATGGAAATTTCCAAAACACTTAACTTTTTTCTGTTTATACCGCGCTTTTTGTGCTAGGCTAAGAAGTTTCCGAACCGCCCTCGTACTAGCTAACTAGATTTTTAACTTGATCGGTTTGGTGGTTTACAATAAAACATTTTTGTAAAAATTTTATTTTCGAATAACCCGGAACATATCGATTTGTTACTTGACGACATTTAAGTGAGCACATCTTTCCTATGCGGCAAATTTGCTTCCGACCTTTTAACCCCTTCCTAAGCTTTGCTTCCATACATGCGCACACACACATCCACACATAACCAGGCAGCATTTTTAGGTTTCCATACACCAAAGGTAAAAGGGAACACTATTGTTTTCGCTACGCTGTCCGTATGTATGTCTGTCCGTTACAGCCTGTTTTCACGAGAACCGTAAGAGCTACGGACCTGAAATTTTGGCCGTTACAACAACAAATATATGACAGTTAAAAATTGAATGGTGTTCCAAATCCCTTGTTATATACATACAATTACAGTGCAAACTCGGTTAACGCAATACTCGGTAACCGCCACACCTCTGTATTCGTAACATCCAAATTCTTAATATTAATGACTCTATAACGCAATTTTTCAAAAACCAATACCTTTTACTTTAATTTCTTATAAATAAATTCAAAACTATATAAACCTTTGTGCGTGAAATCTTATGCTTACGTTCAAAAATCATTCTTATTCACCGCTCTTCTAGGAATGACAAGAGTTTTAAGCGGCCCATACACTACAACAGCATGCACGCGCAATCAAGCTATTGAGCAATTATGCTCGAAACACATAATATACCAGCAAGCTGGTACAAAATTCACTTTTTAAAACAATTCTAGAAGGATGGTTATAAATAGTGACATAGTTTTTGCTGCAATTTTTATTGAGATTTCGTTAATATTAAAGCTGGGATCACACGATCGGCACAATGTACCGATTTTCGTCGGCTCACTGGAATAAAGTCATAAGTTTTTTTTTTATACACACATATATTTATTTATTGTATCTTCAAATATGAACTAACAATAAGTATTCAAATCTTAAATCTAAATATAATTATTAGGCCCGACCAGCATCGGACATAAACTTAGTGATAGTAATTAATAATACATAAATTTCGTATTAAGCACAATAATTATTTTCAAGAAGTATCATTTGGGGTGCTGAGTATTAGGGCCCTTGTGTCCCTCTTTTTTAAGCGGATGTGTCCAGTAAAGTTCAAGATATTACGAGCAAGCGGATTAGGATGTGACTCGAGTTTTGTTAAATATTTACCTGCGTATTTTGCGATTTCTTCAGTCACTAGTGGCATATTTAAATCACGATGTATATTTGAATTTTTGATGTACCATGGAGCCGATGTTATTATTAAGCTGAAGCAGTGCCCCATAGCTGAATTCCGTAGCACCATATTGGCTTCAAAACCGACTTGTATATCAAAAGTTTGCAGTCTAGACTGAGTGTTGAATTTCTGCCAATCAACCAATGTATTTGAGTTAATTTAAGTTTCATTTGAATTAGTTTAGCGTCAATATGATGTTACCATGTAAGCCTTCGATCAAGGTGTATGCCAAGGTATTTGACTTGAGAATGTTGAGGAATATTTTGATTGTTGATTCGAATGGGGGAACAGGTATCTTTTTTTAGGGTAAACGTTATATGAACACACTTTTGTTCATTTACTTTAATTCTCCATAAGTTCAACCATCTTTCAAGCTGGGTAATGTGTGCTTGGAGATTGCGGGATGCCTCATCAGGGTTTTTGTGCATACTCATACAGTCATAAGTAATAAAGTAAATTTGTCTTATTTTTCAACTAATTAAAATATAATTACATAACTGCACCACACTGCATTGATAATAAAGCCATATAGACTAATTTAAGAATTAACTAAGTAATAATGAAATTTTGGTTTATTACTTATGACTTTACTGCGGTGAGCCGACGAAAATTGGTAAATTGCGCCCATCGTGTGATCCCAGCTTAACAGCTATGTATAACTAAAGTGCTGAAATTCCATTTTCTGTTGAAACAAATTATGTTACAACAAATTATGCTTTTTAAATTTATATTTACTCCTTGACAAATTTTCTCAACTAAGGTAATTTCACCATACACAATACCAGCAAGCTGGTACCAGCAGCAAAATATCAAACTCTATCACACAAAATGCCCATACACGACCAAACCGCTGGCACAAACAATTGATTGCACATGCATGCTTTTGTAGTGTATGGGCCCCTTTAGCGTGGAGCTGCTGTTTTTGAAACCAACGTATCGATGGCTTAATATAAAAAGGTCGTATCTCAATTTTTTTTCGAAATCGCGTTTTTAACGGTTTCTGGGAGACAATGTGTAATTGCATCCTACTTGAAGATCTTAGTGCGTTATAGTTAAAAATCAAGGACTTATGGCCATTCAAAAAATTATTTATGCATGTAAATGCCTTAGTTTTTCTTCAGTTTTTTGCTTCTCCTATAAAATATCAAAAATTCGAGTTCCGCCTTTTTTATATTAAGCCATCGGTATGTAGTCTAAAAATTTACTTCCTTGTGGTTATTCTAGTAATATTTAATAATATTGATTCTTTAATAAACCTTTTATTTGGTTTAAAATATGCTTTTTAGTGAAACAACAGCAACAAACTCACTTTTCGCAACAGCCAACATTTTTATTGGTTGCGTTAACCGAGTGAGCAGTGTATGTATATGTATACACATTTGTAACCTGACCAGACATCCCGCTTTAGGCGGGATTATCCCGCTTTTCTGAGGTTAATCCCGCCTTGAATTTTTATCCCGCTTTTTAGAGTTTTGAAATTTCTTACCTCTTAATATATTTTTATTAATATGTAACTGATAAAAATTTATTCCAAATATTTTTTAGTGTAGTTATTGTTTATTTTTTTGGATCTGGCAGCTCCTCAAATGAAAAAAATAAAAATACAAACGTACACACTCAAAGATCCTTTTGTTACAGTGCTTTATATGTGCAGACATTCTGCTGCTTTAGGAATTTATTACCAAGAGGGCTTATTAGGAGAATAACAACTGACATTCACCAAACTGTCAATAATAAAATAAAAAGTTCTTGCTTATTTTTTTATAAAGAGTTTGACACATTGGTGTAGTCAGTTGATGATAATATGGACTAACAAGGCCACTTGCTATCATTCGCCTTAAGTTTTTGTACATTGTTTTGTATAAAAATCGTATTTTGTTTTGTAAATGAAGTCAAAAAATCTTTAATTTTATTTATTTCACGTTACTAAATAAAAATTTTTGTTAATAAAAACTTTTGTTTATTTAAAATTGATTCTTTTGAGTTAAAAACTGTGTTTCCTAAGTACATACGAAACTTTTTATGTGCGTATTACACATCCCGCTTTCAAATAGTTGTTTATTTAAAAATCCCGCTTTTTGGCCGTATTTTCGTCAAAATCCCCCTTTTTGAACAATCGTGTCCCGCTTTTTGTAAAAAGCTTCTGGTCACGTTACACATTTGCCATGTTTTTATGCAGACTACAACGATTAACACTAAAATAAAAAAAAAACACAAATTAAAGGGCTTTCTATCAGTTAATGTAAATTTGACTATGTAATTTTGACAACTTGCTGTATCTTGGAAACCGTAAGAGGCACACTTTTGAAACTTTCAGAAATGATAAAACTAAAAAACGCCAGTAACCGAAAAAATCCCAAAAAGGCAAAAAATCCAAAATTCGTATAGTATTACATATCTAGTGTCCGTGCGGAACCCTTCGTGTACGAGTCAAAGTCGCACTTTGTTGCATTTATTGTTTTAAGAAAAAGCAATTCCCAATGGCCGTAAGTACTACATATTATGAAAAAGTAATAATGTTTTTTTATTTTTGTTAGTTTATTGGATCACACTGCATTAGTTTTTCTAACTTAAATTTTACAATTTGGCTACTAAGAAATAAATAGTCGTGAATGTATAAACTTGTTCGCTTCGCCTCTAACAAAAATAAAAAGTGCAGTTATGGCTTTAACGATACAGATACATATTTATAAACGTTTTTTCAATTCACATAGACTTAGACTATTATAGTGTGTGACCACTGATTGCATCTGACTTACCTTGTTAGGGACTTTTCTCGGCGTGTATTTCATTATTGCATTTTGCCATATAGTGTGCTAACTCCAATAGATTCATTAGTTTAATACACACCTACACCCATACATACATATCGTTAGCTAAAATGCAAAAAAGGCGTAACTAACAAAAATATAATTTTACAGCAGAAGCAAAAAACAAACAAAAAATTTAACAAATTTATAGTTACCCTTCTGTAAATGGAACTGACACAAGACTAGTCACGTGATCGTTATTTAAGTGATTGGAACCAGTTCGAGCTCTAACACTTCCTATGAAGCGGACCAGTCACTTTTACATGGGGATGGCCTAGGATGGGGTTAATTTATACTTTGTATACGCCTTTTGACTTGTCACTGAACTATCCCACAGAGGCCGATTCGGTGTAGAATAATATAAATTATTTAAAAATGTCATTCCGACACTTAACTGTAACAATGAAATAATTTTTGTTTTATTGTTGCAAATTCAATTATAATTTATTTTTGAGCAGATTTTTTTTTGCGACTCGAACTGACAACCTCGTGCATGACAGGCTTGCACACTACCCATTCGACCACAGAAGCACTCATATTTCAAAGGTATAGACACCTGTTAAGCTTGGGTTAATATTTAAGTATAGTTACGGGACTTGTTCCAGAGTGACTTGGCGGTCCATTTATATCCATTCATTGTCTTTCCCAACCAAGTGTTTCTTATATGTATATTAGGGATGTAACGAATGTTCGCATTCGCAAATAATTCGCTTACTTTTGCTATTTGCATTCGCTTTTGCATTCGCTAAAATGTATGCGAATATTTAAAGCGAATATTTATTTATTTATTTATTTATTTATTTATTTATTTACTTATTGGTTTATTTCCTGTACAACAAGAGTTAATCTTATATTTACAGTACAGAAACGGATTTTGTTAAAAAAAAAAAAATAAAAAATTAAAAGCATTTGTAATTATTACATTCGAATTAGAAGTTAATTAATAAAAATATATAAAAAATATAATTAAAAAAACAAATTTATATGTATGTATGTATATTAGAAGATTGCACATAATATAATATAAAATAATTATCTACACATTTTTATTTAAAAGAGTTAACTACAAATCTTTTGAAACTATTAGCGTTGCTGTTCATTTGCTGACATAGTGGAAGATTATTCCAAAGTCTAGCGGCATGCACATAAAACTGCCATTCGGAGACCAGGTATTGATGTCGAGGTATTATAATGTTTCGGTTTCGTGGCGATTGACAAAAACGTATATTTTCAAAAATGTATTTGGGAGTTTGAGTGTGTATTATTTTATGCAGAAAAACCAGAGTGCGGATTTTTAACAGGCTATCGAAGCTTACACCATAAAGGTTCTTAGAAACAGAGGAAACATGATCAGATCTTCTCAATCCATACACATACCGTATAATATTGTTAAATAAAACATTTAATTTTCTTCGACTAACAGAGTCGCAGTTTGCAAATAATTCACACCCATACAATAAGGAAGGAACCAAATATGTCTTGGCAAGCAAGATTCTAATTCTGATAGGTGTAAAGTATTGTGTAGACCAGAGCGCTCGTAACTTAAAATACGATTGACCAACCAGTGAGTTTACATGATCTGTCCAAGTTAAATGGTTATTAAAAACTATTCCTAAATTTTTTGCCCTCTTAACGATTTCAATTTTTTCACCATTTAAAACGATATCCCCAGAAATACAAAGATCTATAGCTTTTTTACAGATTAAAATACATTTAGATTTTTTAGGGTTCAAACAGATCCCATTTGCATTAGCCCAGATATAAATTTGATTTAATTCATGATTTAACTGTGAGATACCTGTGGCAATGTTTTCAGCTGCGATACTTAAAGTAAGTTGTATGTCATCTGCATAAAGGTGGATATTACACTTTGAAAGAATTTTTGGCAAGTCATTTGCATATATTGAAAATAAAAGTGTTAATTTGTCTGACCAAATATTATTTGCAAGAACCGATTGTGTTCGATTTGAAAGGTATGATGAAATAAGTTTAACTGATGTAGCTGAAAATCTAAAAAAGTGTTTTAATTTGTTAATTAATGTGGCATGGTCTACCATGTCAAATGCCTTGGAGTGGTCAAGAAGTACCAAGAAATTTATGTTCCCATTCTCCAAACCCTGCCGTATGTGTTCACCTACTTCAACAAGAGCCGTAACGCAGCTATGACTTTCGCGGAAACCAGATTGTTTAACAGAAAGCATGTTGTTGATATTTATATATGAAATCATTTGCTTATATAAAATTTTTTCCAGTATTTTCGAAAGAAAGCATAAGATGGCTATTGGTCTGTATTCATCATTTTCTTTCGGTAAAGGAATAATTTTTGCATGTTTCCAATTTGAAGGAAACGTAGAAGACGTAATAATATTGTTTAAAAGGTGAGTGACGTATGGGAGAATTAGAGGCATAAGTATTCTCATAAATTTAGGATGTAAGTTGTCAGTTCCCACTGCGTTTGATTTTATTAGTGAACACGTAGACATAACGTCAAATTGTGATATACATGAAAATTTAAAATAATTACCGTTTACATCATTATCTACATTTGTGGCGGATGAGGAAAAATTATAAAACAACGGATTTGCTTGGATCACAGGAGCTTTAGTGAATGTTTTATTAAGCATGTTTGCATCTACATTTATGTCTATGTTGTTCAACTGCTTGCCAATACCTATTTCGCGAATAGTATTCCAGGTTTGTCGAGAATCAACTGCAGTACTGAATCGTGTGGAATAATATTCGGTTTTAGCAAGTCTTATATGTTTATTAACGTTGTTTCTAGCAGCTGTGTATTGCAATTTTATATCGAAAGTTTTATACCTTTTCCACCTGGCATATGCCAAGTCCCTTTGATGTATAGCTTCTTTTATAGTGTCTGAAAACCATGGTTTATGTTTAGGTCGTATATTTTTATGTTTGATCGGTATTGTTAAATCAAAAAGGTATTGAATGTTGCGTTCTAAGAAATAGGCCTGCTCATCAATAGTTGGCATAAAATAGATATTACCCCAGGCAATGTTTGATGAATATTCACATAAATTATTAAAATCTAGGCTGTTAAAGTCACGGTAACTGAAACTCTGCTCAACATCATGAACGATAAAGTTATAATTTAAAAATATAAGGTCATGTTTGGAAAAACATGACGCAGATATCTGATCATATAAATTTATGTTCGCGGTACTAGACACGAAGTAAAGGTCAATGAGTGTACTAGTTGTGGATGTATGATGTGTCGGACATGTAGTATTTACGGGATAAAGTCCAAATGACAATATATTGTCAGCAAGATTCGTCTCCATTAGTATATTGGAATTAAAGTCACCAGTAATGATAATATCATCGTATTGTGAGGCAAGAGTTTCAAGTGAAGAATACAAATGCAAAAATGTTATTCTTTTATTAGGCCGATATATACAACCCACTAACAGTTTTTTCCCAAATGATAAAATTTCAATAAAGATAAACTCAATTCTCAGTTCATTTGAATTAAGCACAAGAGATGATTTGCAGCATATTTTACACGAAATAGTATTTCTTACGAATATGGCAACACCGCCACCATGGCTTCCCCTATCACATCTAAAAACTTTAAAACCATATGGACATATCAATCTATCAGGTGTTGAATCTAAAAGCCATGTTTCCGAAACACAAACTACATCAATGCCAGAGTTCTCAAAAATAAATTTAAATTCGTCAACTTTATTATTAATGCTTTGCGCATTTATATGCACAACTTTAAGACCTTTTTTATACTTAGCGAGGATCCTGACCATATTCATTGTTATGTCTTTGGAACTTCCACGCTCATTACCGTTAAATGCCATTAAGTCGAATTTTAAGAAGCGCAATGCTAATAGAAACAAAAATTGTAGTGTACATGATGCAATTAAAATTTACAATTTTTAACACTGTCGTATTGAAAACAAAAAGTGAGTATGATATTGGAGTAAAATAAAGAAAAAATATTACAGAAAATAAACAAGAGGTATTAAAAATGAATATTAAAAATATTAAAATATTGGTTCTAATCAGCCAAATTAATTGGACGAAAAAACTGTTCTAGTTGCTCTGGAAAGAGAATACTGATGGGCTCATCATTTTCACTTTTCTTAACGTAGACAATACCTCGCAGCGTGTATACTGTCTTCAAAACCATATCTTTCTTGAGACTAAGAGCCGTTTTAAAAATCCCATAGTTGTGGGGTGTGAGATTTTCATTAATGTGAAACGGAACATTACTTTGAAAACCAGCGTTTAACAATAGTAACGACAAAAATATTGGAAATATTTTCCAGTTTTTGAAAAAGAAAAGGCAGTGTTTGAATTGCGCGAAAATATTTTCTACTTAAGACTAGTTTGTTAAAACTTTTGAAAAATGGTAAGCACATCATTACTTAGTTCAAAAAATTTTAAATGCAAAAATATTAACTAATCCCTCTTTGTTGTAAACTTTTTGCGAAACAGGTGCCACTCATATTATTTCGCATGAAAACTTAAAATGTTGAAGATATATTTCATATGTTTTCCCCAAGATGAACAGAGTACTACTTCTGCAAAAATATTTAATGAACAATTCATTCCAATTTTTCTTAATATGTACTTTGGTAGCATTTTTCAGGAAATGTTGAACTTAGTATAAAGTCTTAGGGCCAAAGTACCAATGGGTTGATTGCCTAACATTTTGTAAATTTATTTTTAATTATTATCTATACTTATTTTAATATGATTTCATATATCTTTCAGTTTAACAATTTTTATTTCTAATAAATTAATAAATATTTGCTGAATTCAAGACTCAAGTAGATCTATGTATGTATACAACACAACTTCATGTTCTTAGATAAATTTATTTTCAAGTGATTTTTTTAACGTATTGTAATATTTGTATTCGCTTTCGCATTCGCTTTCGCAAAAATTAAAATTTATTATTCGTTTTCGCATTCCCATTCGCTAAACTGGTATTCGTTACATCCCTAATGTATATATACTAAACCGAAAAAAAAAATATTCGTAATACATAATACATGCCGGGGTCTTTCTTATATAGACATACTAAACAAACAAAAATATTCGTAGTACATATAATATATAATATTCGTAATAGTGCCCTATTGAACTATGGATGAACTAATCGAGAATAAAAGTAAACGAACAAAAATATGTTCAGGTAACATTTGCCCTATGAAGAAAGAGATACTGGTTTCCGACTTGTTCCTCAACATACACCTTAATCGACGGCTTCTTGGAAAGAGCACATTGACTCTAGCGAACACAAATGAAGCTTCAATTAACTCAGATACATTGGGTGATTAACTAGTAGAAATTCAATCCTCAGTCCCGCTATTAAAATTTTCAATCTCTTATTAGTTTTTTATTAAAATGTAACTGATACAAATTTAATCCAAATATTTTTTAAGTGCACTTATTGCTTAACTATCCAAATCCCTGTGTGCTTCGTAGTTCAGCTAATTTGTAGAATACAATTCTCATTATTAACATGTCATGAAGCGTTTTAAAATTATCACTGCGTTATTTTCTGTCGGAATCGGCGTAATTTCAAGTTTGCGCTTGTATAGATTTATAAGCCTTGACACGAACCTTGTGCTTTAACAGAGCTTAATTAGTGTCTTAACAGAGCTCTGTTAAGCTATAATGTATTTCTAAAGGACTTTTCCACTAAATGAGGCAACCCAGACGGAAAAAAGAAATGCTCCTATTTTATTATTGCCCATGAATCTATTTCTGGAAAGCATGAATTTGAACTAGATACTCGAATAGCCAAGTTTTCAACGAAAAGATATTTATTTTTAAATCCCAGTTTTTGATGGATCATGTCCCGTTTTCAGCTTCCAATGTAGATAAAGTCCAAAGAAAAACAAACATATATTTATATTATTTGATAGGTCCTGGACTCAGGTACAATACTAGAACGATTCCCAATAACTAGAACGAGTCTGTTGAAGCTTTTTAGCTTTTAAGATGTTTAGTAATAGTAGTAGGGAACTGCCAATCCTGCCCCAATTAAAATTTTAAAATTTTGAAATTTTAATTACCCAAATTTCAAAATTCTTGGAAATTTGTGAAATTTGATACCCTTGAGTTTTCGGCGGCACGCTTTGATGTTTTTTTGTTTACATTAGGAATTTTTTGTTTACATTAGGAGTTTTTTTTGTTTACATTAACTTTGTGTGAACGGGTGATTTTTTTTGAGGTGGCATTAATTGTGTGAACGGGTGATTTTGTTTTTTGTGGGAATACGTTAAGTGGGTTCATAGGTTGGAGGTTTTTCTTTTTGTAATGCATGTATGTATATGCCGACGGGAAAATCATGAAAATGATTTTTCCTAGTACCAAAGGGAAAATCATGAAATGATTTTTCCTAATACTAATGGGGGTAAAATAGTGAAAATTAATTTTTCCTAATGCCGACGGCAATACATGATTATTTTTCCTAATGTCTACGGTAAAACATGAATATTATTTTTTTCAAATGCCGACGGCAAAACATGATTATTATTTTTTTCAAATGCCGACGGGAAAATGATTTTTCATAATTCCGACGGGAAAAACATAAAAGTTATTTCTAATGCTAATACAGGAGTTTAAGGCTGGCCGTGATTTGGGTGGGTGGAGCTGTTGTCGTAATACATAACCGAGGGAGTTAATGGATGTGTCTGTCTGTCTGTCTGTCTGTCTGTTTTGTGAGGCTGTGATTGGTCGGGGGAGCGTGGTGTAGTAGAGGTAGATGGATTGAGTGTATGTGTGTGTGTGTATACCTGTCTGTTGGAATTTGTGTGAGGGTGTGATTGACAGGGGGCGGGGTATAGTTGTGGTAGATCGACTGCGTGTATGCAGGTGTTGTAGGAATTTAAGGCTCTGTAGGAATTTAAGGCTTATAGTGATTTGGGGTAGGTGAGGGTGTTGTTGTACGAGTAATATGTATCCATGGGAATTTGTGGATGTGTCTGTCCGGGGGAATTTAAGCGGGGCTGGGTGTGTGGTGTAGTTGAGGTTGATCGACTGCGTGTATGTATGTCTATATGTTTGTAGGAGCTTAAGGCTGATCGTGATTTAAGAGAGGTGAGGATGGATGTTGTTGTAATATGTATACGTAGGAATCTGTATGTATGTATGTCTGTGAAAATTTAAGGCTGATCATGATTTAGGGTAAGTGAGGTTGGTGTAGTAATATGTCTGTGTGTATGTACATATGTTTGTAGGAGTTTAATGCTATTAGTGATTTGAGGATAGGTGAGGGTGTTGTCGTACGAGTGATATGTATGCGTGGGAATCTGTATGCATGTTCGTAGGAGTTTAAGGCTGATCGTGATTTGTGTTGTTGTCAGTGTTGTTTGTAGGAATGACCGTGAGAATTTTTGTATGTATATCTGTAGGAATTTAAGGTTGGCCGTGTTTTGTGAGGGGTGGTGTGTTGTTGAAATAATATGAATTTTTCTTATATGAAATCTGGTATATGTGTGTGTGTGCGTATGATTTTCTCACGCTAGTAGTTATATGTACGTAGAAATAAATTGTATTCAATATCGAGATTTGGTTCTATAAAATATTTTCATATATCTGATACATATACATATACATAAGTATATTTTCATACTCAAGGTTGCTGGGTATTTTGTCATGCTTAAAATTGTCCAGCTTTAAAGTCTGCCTGCGAGAAATTTGTTTATATTACAGATTTTGTTTATTTAACTACGTCCGGCTTCTTTCGCTGAACTTCTTTTCATACGATCATGGAAATTTATAGTTTCTCTGTCCATAATAAGATCGTTTAGCTTGGGCATGTGCTCTGACTGAATGGTTTGCGTTGTTCATATATTTTTATGATGTAGATATGTAAGTGTGATTGTCAAGATCTAATAAATATTTGAGTATTGATAAGAAATTTGATATTATGTGTACATACATATCTACAAATTGATTTTATGTATGTATGTACATATGTATGTACATACAAATAAGTGTTTGCCTCCGTGTTTGAATACATTTTTTTGTTTTTGTTGTTGTTGTAAATATTCACCTGGTCTTTTATGTATAGATGTCAAATATCTTCATAGTTTTTTTTTTTTAATTGAAATTAAAAAAACGTTGTTTTAACTTTTATCTGTATTTACTTAATAGTTTGTGAGGATTTGCTGTTTTAAGTAAAACTAAATTCCTTAAGATACATACTTTAGAATAATAGTAACTATAATAGAAATATTTCCTATATTTAATTTACATTTGTTTAAAGTTGATGCAGCTTATCTTCATTCTTAGAAATATTTTGATATAAAATTTTTTCCAGCCGTAGGCTTTTTTCATCACCTTTTACATTTATTTTAGAACATCTTGCATTGCCTTTTATACATTTATAAACATTTTTAAATGAAACTGATCCAGCAGTCCAGCTTATGTAATGATAGTTTTTTGTTAGCCAGCTTGCTTCTTTTTTTTATTTTTTATTGATTATTGAGTTTTATAATGAAATCATTATATTCGTAATTGTTCAAAACAATCGCTACTTCTTTTGCGATGAAATCATTTGAATTACTTTTGAAACATTGTACGTATATAAAAATTATGTTGTTTTCCATATTACTCAATTTATAAGACTTTTCGAACTTGTCCTTTGATAGGTATATACATATGTATTCTATTATACGATCATGAATAAGAATACAGTAAGCTGATTTCTTTGCTTACTATTTCAAATTAAAATTTTATTCAATTGCCCCGCTATTGAATAAAAGGTGCTTTTATCTTAAACTCTGGTACAGGTAGAAACGCATGAGATTCTTTCATATACTACCTTTGCTGGAATCTTAGATACATATAATAACTATATAGAATTGCATTACGTTTATTTTTAAATTTTATGTTAGGATTATCATCATATGGATATGAGACTGAACTTAAATGTACTTTTAAATTAGTTAATTCATAATGAATAATCTTATTTTCTTCTTGAATAGCGAACAACAGAAAACGAAGTCGTTTTCTTACAATTTAGGTCTAACCTCTCAACTGGTCCTCTAGTATACAATATGACTTTATATGTCAACATTTCTGTCTCCTCTTTGTCAGCGTTAGAGATAATTAAATTTTAAACTTTTTATTCTTCAAATTGTGTTACTTCATACTGATAATATGTTTAAGTACATTAATAATGTACGAGTATATGTTTATTTTATGACGGGTCCCTATGGCTTTTATTTGATGTTCTAGATGAAGTGATTTTTTTTTTCTAATTTTATTAAAGTTTAGCGTATTGCGTATATATTTCTAATATATTTAAGTGAGCTTTTTGTACCTGTCAGACAGAGTGTACGTATCAGTTGATCAGTCAGTCTCTCTTTTTATTTTATTAATTTTTTCTTCTAATGTGTCACTACTATTTTTTCAGATTTTACTACTTGAAATAGAAAATATTTATATAATTTTAAGAGTATTAACATACATATAGGTAAATATATGTATGTACGTAAAAATTAGTTCATATACAAAGAAATACATCTTTAATAATCAACTATTCTAGAAAATCGATCTAAGATAACACATTTACCTCCATCATCATTTCACCGTCAGTGTTTTCATAAAGTGTTAGAAACATTGGAATATCTATGTTTAGGAGAATTTTTACTTCAAGTGTTTCTATATAAGATTTGGTGTTTGACCACGTGACGTTATTGTGGTTAACGTAGACTGCGTTGTATCGCATTCAGATGTAATCATTTCTCACTTAGAAAAGGTCCTCACCACTATCAATCATACCTGTATACAATACATTCATGAGTTGAGTTGATCTAGATACAATTGCTGTCTACAAATTAATGATTAGAAAAACCTTTCTCATCACATTCTAACAAGTTTAATATTTTGCTAGCATGCATGCTTTAGCATGCTATTCTATCAATAGTGAGGCGAGAGTCCGACATTTAGTGGTGTTTCAATTAAAAATCTATACAATTAGAATTACGAATTCACTCTTTTGAATTTTTAACAAAGTAGATACATAAGTATGTATGTATTTCATTTGCCACAAACTCTTAAAATTTCTGTACTTATAAAAGTATGATGTCAGGAATTTTTTTAAATCATACATACTTCGGCATGCTTCCAATATTTTTTCGGTAAATTTATTTCATATTCATACAGATACAGATATAAAGTAAGATCTGTTTACATTCCATTTTACAATTTATGCATGCTTCAGCATGATTCTAGTTGAAGTCGGTATTTATTTAGTAAGTTTGTTTGATACCCATTCATACACATGTACATTGTTAAAGATTGGATATCAAAGCCCAATTTTCTTAGTTTATCTAGAAATGAACAGAGTGAATATCTATTATAATAACCTCATATTCACAATTTAAAATTTTGTGTGCTAGAGCTTTCGAAATGGAAAATGTACACCTTTTACTATAAAAAATGATAATATGATGTGTTGCTGAATATTTTGAACTCTTAAGTTTTCACAATATTTCATACAGACCATCAAGTTTAGAGAATTCTAGTATATTAAGCTATTTATCTTCCCTGAGACCTAAAATTCCTAATCAATCCTTCAAAAAACCAATACAAATTAGATTTATCCTTTTTAATTTTATTTATATTTTCATTGAATTTCAACATTTTGTACCTCTTCAAATTACTGTATACTGTATTTTGCACCTTTTTCTCATTCGTTGAGTTAACTTTAATCACAAATATTTTAATTTTCCGGTTAAATGAACTTTTCTATTGTAGGCATTAAGTAAATCTTTGTGTATATCAATCCACTTATATGAACCATTATAGCTAAATTCTTAGCACATAATTCCTTTTAATGATCTATTAAATCAATCTACTATTGATGCTTTCATATTAAGTAATTTTTAATCCTCTATTTATGCATGAATTTTGCAGTGTTTATTAAAAATTCTGTACCAACATCTATATGTATTTTTTTGTTTTGATACTCATATCATTTCAAAAATATTTTCCATTGCCTTGGTTTTTTTCGAGTGCAGCTTTTATTTTCAACGATACTCACAATATAAATTTTGAGAATGTGTCAGTTACAGTCAGCAAAAAATCAATAATTTCTATTTTCTCTAGAATAGCTACCCAGTTCACCTAAATCAGCTCCATAAAAGATCATCTATTCCATTCATTACATCACTACAATAGACAAACAATTTTATAAATTTATTATGGATTACGTTTACTAAATTTCTTTTTAAGGACATTGAGTTGTTTTACAGTTTTTTGACGAGTGTTGTGATCTACTTGATACATTTTCAGATATTTATACTAAAATGTAGTTAATTTTCCAATCTATAAATTTTATCGCTCAGCTCTTCAATTTGTTTGTCAAAAGATGATTTAATTTTTAGAATGTCTTTTTCAATTTTATACCTATCTTCTATCGTTAATTTTATTTCACACTCCACTTATTAATTCATCCTTTAGTTTCTCGATTTGAGTTTCCAGAAACAATTTACTGATAACATTGTTCACCGTCAGTGAACATTGTATACATTGGTAGAAATTATATATTTTATTTAGTTTTCAAAATCAAATTTGTCATACTATTTTCACGTTTTATCAATCATTAAAGAAAATAAACCCACTTTTAAGCCCCATATTTGATCATCAACTTGTATTTTATCTTTATTCAGTTTTAGATTTCTATCACCAAATTTCCACTCATTATTGAAGTCTTTATGTGAGTCATAGTTTGTATCTAATTCATTTCATCCTTCCCAGACTAATAAGTCAATATAAGCATCTTCGATGTTGGAAGGCCGTGAGTAAAAATCATCTTCTTCTTCTTCATCGTCATAATCATTCTCAGTATTAGCATCATTAAATAAGATGGTATTATCAAATATTGTTCCTTTTGAAAGTTTCTTTAACTTGTCTCTATCTTGAGTGATGGTTTTTCAGACTTTAAACTTGTATTATTTTCAACTTCTGTCTTCATTTTACTTTGTTCTTTCTTGTGTAATCTTTCAATATTTTTAGAACTATTTATGAATTCTTTGAGAGGTTCTGTTATAGGATCAAATATATCTCTTAGTTGTTCACGTGTATCTATTTCACCAGTTTTTATACTACGAAGCTTTTTCTTCAAGACACTTCTTATCAACACCGTTTTAAAATTTTCTCATCCATGTTTAATAATAGCAAATAAGAGGTATCAGCTATTAGATCAGGTATCACCTATTAGATCAGGTATCAGCTATCAGATCAGCTTATCAGGAGCTGCTCTGGTTTTCAGATCATCTTATTAGGAGCTGGTCTGATTTTTAGATCAGCTTATCAGGAGCTGGTCTGGTTTTCAGATCAGCTTATCAGGACCTGGTCTGGTTTTCAGATCAGCTTTTCAGGACCTGATCTGGTTTTCAGATCAGCTTTTCAGGACCTGATCTGGTTTTCAGATCAGCTTATCAGGACCTGATCTGGTTTTCAGATCAGCTTTTCAGGACCTGATCTGGTTTTCAGATCAGCTTTTCAGGACCTGATCTGGTTTTCAGATCAGCTTATCAGGACCTGATCTGGTTTTCAGATCAGCTTATCAGGAGCTGGTCTGGTTTTCAGATCAGCTTATCAGGAGCTGGTCTGGTTTTCAGATCAGCTTATCAGGACCTGATCTGGTTTTAAGATCAGGTTATCAGGTATCAGATCAGGTTATCGGACAGCTGATCTGTAAAACAGATCAGGTTATCAGGAGCTGTTAAGATTGTCACATCAGATTATCTGTTTTAAATTGGGTCATCAGATTACAAGTAGCTGGACATTTATAAAATTTAGATGAATGAAGTTTAAGGCCAGATAAAATGCGAAAAACTATACTGTTATGTAGTCAAATTGTTTTCTATGACGATCATCACTTAATTCAGTATCTTTCCTTATAATCAAAATTCCATATTTTTAATTCCAACACGATTTATATTTTTCTCATATTACTTAAACATTCTAACTACATTATGATTATTTCCTATCAAATATTTGGTGATTCTAGTATAAGTTTGACATTAGTAGAATGCATCAACATTCTTATCTTACCCCATACAAAAATATGCTTCTCACACACAACATGGTTAAATATCGTATTGGTATTACTTCTAGATTTCTTAAAAGAAATAACAGATTCATTATCTGTAAATGTGTAATACCCATGACTTTCATTAATGAAATTAATTTCTACAGGTATTTATATTTAGGTTGTTAGAGAGATTTTGAGTTTAAATATGAAGATGTTTTCAAGTTTTAGTCCATTAGAACTGTCTAGCCAACCAATCATAATATTATTATTTTTTTATATATTTTTTATTTATTTTTTTTACCAATTTAACAGACCAACTATTCTTGCACGAATAAAAATTTATAGAAGGGAACTATGATTTATTTTTGAGCTAACGTTTGATGACTCATCAAAATTTCGTGCCATCCTATTTTTAGGTTGTTTTACTAACCGCTTTTGTGTAACTAAATACATTTTATAAATACTATCTCTTATTATAAAAAACTAAAATAATACAGCTATTCGATTTCAGATCAGGTCCTGATAAGCTGATCTGAAAACCAGATCAGGTCCTGAAAAGCTGATCTGAAAACCAGATCAGGTCCTGAAAAGCTGATCTGAAAACCAGACCAGGTCCTGATAAGCTGATCTGAAAACCAGACCAGCTCCTGATAAGCTGATCTGAAAACCAGACCAGGTCCTGATAAGCTGATCTGAAAACCAGACCAGCTCCTGATAAGCTGATCTAAAAATCAGACCAGCTCCTAATAAGATGATCTGAAAACCAGAGCAGCTCCTGATAAGCTGATCTGATAGCTGATACCTGATCTAATAGGTGATACCTGATCTAATAGCTGATACCTCTTATTTGCTATTATTAAACATGGATGAGAAAATTTTAAAACGGTGTTGATAAGAAGTGTCGTGAAGAAAAAGCTTCGTAGTATAAAAACTGGTGAAATAGATACACGTGAACAACTAAGAGCTATATTTGATCCTATAACAGAACCTCTCAAAGAATTCATAAATAGTTCTAAAAATATTGAAAGATTACACAAGAAAGAACAAAGTAAAATGAAGACAGAAGTTGAAAATAATACAAGTTTAAAGTCTGAAAAACCATCACTCAAGATAGAGACAAGTTAAAGAAACTTTCAAAAGGAACAATATTTGATAATACCATCTTATTTAATGATGCTAATACTGAGAATGATTATGACGATGAAGAAGAAGAAGATGATTTTTACTCACGGCCTTCCAACATCGAAGATGCTTATATTGACTTATTAGTCTGGGAAGGATGAAATGAATTAGATACAAACTATGACTCACATAAAGACTTCAATAATGAGTGGAAATTTGGTGATAGAAATCTAAAACTGAATAAAGATAAAATACAAGTTGATGATCAAATATGGGGCTTAAAAGTGGGTTTATTTTCTTTAATGATTGATAAAACGTGAAAATAGTATGACAAATTTGATTTTGAAAACTAAATAAAATATATAATTTCTACCAATGTATACAATGTTCACTGACGGTGAACAATGTTATCAGTAAATTGTTTCTGGAAACTCAAATCGAGAAACTAAAGGATGAATTAATAAGTGGAGTGTGAAATAAAATTAACGATAGAAGATAGGTATAAAATTGAAAAAGACATTCTAAAAATTAAATCATCTTTTGACAAACAAATTGAAGAGCTGAGCGATAAAATTTATAGATTGGAAAATTAACTACATTTTAGTATAAATATCTGAAAATGTATCAAGTAGATCACAACACTCGTCAAAAAACTGTAAAACAACTCAATGTCCTTAAAAAGAAATTTAGTAAACGTAATCCATAATAAATTTATAAAATTGTTTGTCTATTGTAGTGATGTAATGAATGGAATAGATGATCTTTTATGGAGCTGATTTAGGTGAACTGGGTAGCTATTCTAGAGAAAATAGAAATTATTGATTTTTTGCTGACTGTAACTGACACATTCTCAAAATTTATATTGTGAGTATCGTTGAAAATAAAAGCTGCACTCGAAAAAAACCAAGGCAATGGAAAATATTTTTGAAATGATATGAGTATCAAAACAAAAAAATACATATAGATGTTGGTACAGAATTTTTAATAAACACTGCAAAATTCATGCATAAATAGAGGATTAAAAATTACTTAATATGAAAGCATCAATAGTAGATTGATTTAATAGATCATTAAAAGGAATTATGTGCTAAGAATTTAGCTATAATGGTTCATATAAGTGGATTGATATACACAAAGATTTACTTAATGCCTACAATAGAAAAGTTCATTTAACCGGAAAATTAAAATATTTGTGATTAAAGTTAACTCAACGAATGAGAAAAAGGTGCAAAATACAGTATACAGTAATTTGAAGAGGTACAAAATGTTGAAATTCAATGAAAATATAAATAAAATTAAAAAGGATAAATCTAATTTGTATTGGTTTTTTGAAGGATTGATTAGGAATTTTAGGTCTCAGGGAAGATAAATAGCTTAATATACTAGAATTCTCTAAACTTGATGGTCTGTATGAAATATTGTGAAAACTTAAGAGTTCAAAATATTCAGCAACACATCATATTATCATTTTTTATAGTAAAAGGTGTACATTTTCCATTTCGAAAGCTCTAGCACACAAAATTTTAAATTGTGAATATGAGGTTATTATAATAGATATTCACTCTGTTCATTTCTAGATAAACTAAGAAAATTGGGCTTTGATATCCAATCTTTAACAATGTACATGTGTATGAATGGGTATCAAACAAACTTACTAAATAAATACCGACTTCAACTAGAATCATGCTGAAGCATGCATAAATTGTAAAATGGAATGTAAACAGATCTTACTTTATATCTGTATCTGTATGAATATGAAATAAATTTACCGAAAAAATATTGGAAGCATGCCGAAGTATGTATGATTTAAAAAAATTCCTGACATCATACTTTTATAAGTACAGAAATTTTAAGAGTTTGTGGCAAATGAAATACATACATACTTATGTATCTACTTTGTTAAAAATTCAAAAGAGTGAATTCGTAATTCTAATTGTATAGATTTTTAATTGAAACACCACTAAATGTCGGACTCTCGCCTCACTATTGATAGAATAGCATGCTAAAGCATGCATGCTAGCAAAATATTAAACTTGTTAGAATGTGATGAGAAAGGTTTTTCTAATCATTAATTTGTAGACAGCAATTGTATCTAGATCAACTCAACTCATGAATGTATTGTATACAGGTATGATTGATAGTGGTGAGGACCTTTTCTAAGTGAGAAATGATTACATCTGAATGCGATACAACGCAGTCTACGTTAACCACAATAACGTCACGTGGTCAAACACCAAATCTTATATAGAAACACTTGAAGTAAAAATTCTCCTAAACATAGATATTCCAATGTTTCTAACACTTTATGAAAACACTGACGGTGAAATGATGATGGAGGTAAATGTGTTATCTTAGATCGATTTTCTAGAATAGTTGATTATTAAAGATGTATTTCTTTGTATATGAACTAATTTTTACGTACATACATATATTTACCTATATGTATGTTAATACTCTTAAAATTATATAAATATTTTCTATTTCAAGTAGTAAAATCTGAAAAAATAGTAGTGACACATTAGAAGAAAAAATTAATAAAATAAAAAGAGAGACTGACTGATCAACTGATACGTACACTCTGTCTGACAGGTACAAAAAGCTCACTTAAATATATTAGAAATATATACGCAATACGCTAAACTTTAATAAAATTAGAAAAAAAAAATCACTTCATCTAGAACATCAAATAAAAGCCATAGGGACCCGTCATAAAATAAACATATACTCGTACATTATTAATGTACTTAAACATATTATCAGTATGAAGTAACACAATTTGAAGAATAAAAAGTTTAAAATTTAATTATCTCTAACGCTGACAAAGAGGAGACAGAAATGTTGACATATAAAGTCATATTGTATACTAGAGGACCAGTTGAGAGGTTAGACCTAAATTGTAAGAAAACGACTTCGTTTTCTGTTGTTCGCTATTCAAGAAGAAAATAAGATTATTCATTATGAATTAACTAATTTAAAAGTACATTTAAGTTCAGTCTCATATCCATATGATGATAATCCTAACATAAAATTTAAAAATAAACGTAATGCAATTCTATATAGTTATTATATGTATCTAAGATTCCAGCAAAGGTAGTATATGAAAGAATCTCATGCGTTTCTACCTGTACCAGAGTTTAAGATAAAAGCACCTTTTATTCAATAGCGGGGCAATTGAATAAAATTTTAATTTGAAATAGTAAGCAAAGAAATCAGCTTACTGTATTCTTATTCATGATCGTATAATAGAATACATATGTATATACCTATCAAAGGACAAGTTCGAAAAGTCTTATAAATTGAGTAATATGGAAAACAACATAATTTTTATATACGTACAATGTTTCAAAAGTAATTCAAATGATTTCATCGCAAAAGAAGTAGCGATTGTTTTGAACAATTACGAATATAATGATTTCATTATAAAACTCAATAATCAATAAAAAATAAAAAAAAGAAGCAAGCTGGCTAACAAAAAACTATCATTACATAAGCTGGACTGCTGGATCAGTTTCATTTAAAAATGTTTATAAATGTATAAAAGGCAATGCAAGATGTTCTAAAATAAATGTAAAAGGTGATGAAAAAAGCCTACGGCTGGAAAAAATTTTATATCAAAATATTTCTAAGAATGAAGATAAGCTGCATCAACTTTAAACAAATGTAAATTAAATATAGGAAATATTTCTATTATAGTTACTATTATTCTAAAGTATGTATCTTAAGGAATTTAGTTTTACTTAAAACAGCAAATCCTCACAAACTATTAAGTAAATACAGATAAAAGTTAAAACAACGTTTTTTTAATTTCAATTAAAAAAAAAAAACTATGAAGATATTTGACATCTATACATAAAAGACCAGGTGAATATTTACAACAACAACAAAAACAAAAAAATGTATTCAAACACGGAGGCAAACACTTATTTGTATGTACATACATATGTACATACATACATAAAATCAATTTGTAGATATGTATGTACACATAATATCAAATTTCTTATCAATACTCAAATATTTATTAGATCTTGACAATCACACTTACATATCTACATCATAAAAATATATGAACAACGCAAACCATTCAGTCAGAGCACATGCCCAAGCTAAACGATCTTATTATGGACAGAGAAACTATAAATTTCCATGATCGTATGAAAAGAAGTTCAGCGAAAGAAGCCGGACGTAGTTAAATAAACAAAATCTGTAATATAAACAAATTTCTCGCAGGCAGACTTTAAAGCTGGACAATTTTAAGCATGACAAAATACCCAGCAACCTTGAGTATGAAAATATACTTATGTATATGTATATGTATCAGATATATGAAAATATTTTATAGAACCAAATCTCGATATTGAATACAATTTATTTCTACGTACATATAACTACTAGCGTGAGAAAATCATACGCACACACACACATATACCAGATTTCATATAAGAAAAATTCATATTATTTCAACAACACACCACCCCTCACAAAACACGGCCAACCTTAAATTCCTACAGATATACATACAAAAATTCTCACGGTCATTCCTACAAACAACACTGACAACAACACAAATCACGATCAGCCTTAAACTCCTACGAACATGCATACAGATTCCCACGCATACATATCACTCGTACGACAACACCCTCACCTATCCTCAAATCACTAATAGCATTAAACTCCTACAAACATATGTACATACACACAGACATATTACTACACCAACCTCACTTACCCTAAATCATGATCAGCCTTAAATTTTCACAGACATACATACATACAGATTCCTACGTATACATATTACAACAACATCCATCCTCACCTCTCTTAAATCACGATCAGCCTTAAGCTCCTACAAACATATAGACATACATACACGCAGTCGATCAACCTCAACTACACCACACACCCAGCCCCGCTTAAATTCCCCCGGACAGACACATCCACAAATTCCCATGGATACATATTACTCGTACAACAACACCCTCACCTACCCCAAATCACTATAAGCCTTAAATTCCTACAGAGCCTTAAATTCCTACAACACCTGCATACACGCAGTCGATCTACCACAACTATACCCCGCCCCCTGTCAATCACACCCTCACACAAATTCCAACAGACAGGTATACACACACACACATACACTCAATCCATCTACCTCTACTACACCACGCTCCCCCGACCAATCACAGCCTCACAAAACAGACAGACAGACAGACAGACAGACACATCCATTAACTCCCTCGGTTATGTATTACGACAACAGCTCCACCCACCCAAATCACGGCCAGCCTTAAACTCCTGTATTAGCATTAGAAATAACTTTTATGTTTTTCCCGTCGGAATTATGAAAAATCATTTTCCCGTCGGCATTTGAAAAAAATAATAATCATGTTTTGCCGTCGGCATTTGAAAAAAATAATATTCATGTTTTACCGTAGACATTAGGAAAAATAATCATGTATTGCCGTCGGCATTAGGAAAAATTAATTTTCACTATTTTACCCCCATTAGTATTAGGAAAAATCATTTCATGATTTTCCCTTTGGTACTAGGAAAAATCATTTTCATGATTTTCCCGTCGGCATATACATACATGCATTACAAAAAGAAAAACCTCCAACCTATGAACCCACTTAACGTATTCCCACAAAAAACAAAATCACCCGTTCACACAATTAATGCCACCTCAAAAAAAATCACCCGTTCACACAAAGTTAATGTAAACAAAAAAAACTCCTAATGTAAACAAAAAATTCCTAATGTAAACAAAAAAACATCAAAGCGTGCCGCCGAAAACTCAAGGGTATCAAATTTCACAAATTTCCAAGAATTTTGAAATTTGGGTAATTAAAATTTCAAAATTTTAAAATTTTAATTGGGGCAGGATTGGCAGTTCCCTACTACTAGTAATTCTCAATTACTTTATGTTAGATTTTATATAATTCCAATTTTTTT
Source organism: Tachina lurida (assembly GCA_944452675.1). Lineage (NCBI taxonomy): Eukaryota > Metazoa > Arthropoda > Insecta > Diptera > Tachinidae > Tachina > Tachina lurida. Next base: position 37,588,139 of record OX101754.1, on the reverse strand, counting down.
TCAAGAATTTAGTTGGACATTTCTGATAAATTTGCATTAGCATTAACGTAATGCAGGGTATAGAAAATATTAAACAACATAGCTACCTTAATATAGAAACCACCTAAATCATTATTTTTTTTTTTTGAAATCGAGATTTTGAATTTTTTGAATTTTTCAATATATAGATACATCACGAAAATTGTGAATATGTAACCATTTACACGATATATCTTCTTTTCACCATACACTACGCCCTACTTTTTTTAACACTACCATTTTCTCATGTCCTACGACGAGTACGCTTGGTTCAATTGTCACTAAATTTTCTGCAGGTAAGTGCCCTTGTGTTTTGTTAATAAAAGCGTCATTTTTGGTCACAGATGTGTAAAATTTTGTCAAAACATGTAGTTGAAATGTATTCATAATAATCACTCAAAAACTGGATTTTGAATTTTTTGTTAGTTACGCCTTTTTGCATTTTAGCTGACGATATCTATGTATGTATATAAGTTTGAAAATGCGTATGTGAGTTGCTAATCATGCTAAAGCTAAAGCTCAAAGGAACCTCCTCTTGTATTTTAGGCTTTTGACTAGACTAACATAATTTGCAATATGGGCTCTCATTGTCATTTTCGTTTCGATTTTGTGCTTTTTCATTAAATTTTGTTTATTTTTTGTAGAAAAGTTTTAAATTGAGATTTTCGTACAAAACAATATGAAAGGCTCTGTGCGTGTGTGTGTGTGTGTGTGTGTATGTGTGTGCACATCCATATAAATATGTATGTGTTTGTATTTAAAGCCGCTACATTTTGTACTTGAAATTGTTTGTCTTATCTTCTCTTTGTGAATACTTTTTGTCAACAAAATAGAAAAAAAATTATAAATATGAAAGCGAAAAAAACTCCATTTTGAAATTATTGTACTTCCGTTTTTTTTCTATTATCATGTTTTCTGTATTTAAGTATGCGTATGTTTTTATTATTGTATTCCTCTTTTTTTTTGAGTTACTCACCCTTCAAATCGTTATGAAGTTGTGCGCTTTTATCTAAGCAAACAAAAGTGTTGATTTAACAAATACAAGCATTCATTTTTGCCACTGAATGAATATTTGTTCTGTGTGTACGAACATTAACAGCAGGATGATAATCCTGCAGATTACAAAGGACTCCTGTTTTTTATAATAGCTGGGGCTAAGTATTTAAGTACTTGCACACTCCACAAATTTATTTTTTGGGTAAAAAAGTGTGTATTTAACTCTTTAAAATGGTGATTTTAAATCTAAATAGAGAGTAAATGAACTAATTTAATGTTTTCTTTTTATGGCCGGGTTACTACATGTTGTTATGAATGAGTAATAAAGGACGGGTACAAATGTACACTGGTTTACATTTGTAAATACGTTAAAACTGATGGACGCCGAATATAGTGTGTGAGTAATGAAAATGAAAATATTGTCGTTCCACAAAATCCTTAATAAAAACTTTATTTTTCATCCATTTTTCTTCAAATTACGCTTAAAATGCTTGTAACTAAATAAACTATTTGGTAAAAAAATAAAACGTTCCACATCTTTACTATAACGGAGAAAAAAAACGAAACAAAATTTAAAAATTTTGAAAAAAACGTAAAAAATAGGCAAATTTTGAACTTTGAGGTGCCATAACTCAACCATTTCTTTTCAGCATATTGACGGAAAAGGCATTCAATTACCTTTTCAACGATATGCCATTTATCTCAATCGGACTTTTGGGTTGGGCTCCACAAGGGTTTGAGTGGGACCATACACCGAAAAACACAAAAGTACCGTTATCTAAAAAACGGTACTTAGAAAAAAAAAATTACAGCGTTTTTTCTGTTCAGAAGGTCCCAATTAACTCATCTAGGCATATGGCGTTCTTGGTATTTTTTGGCTGTAAACCAGTGTAATCATAGTGGACCTTTTTGGCCTTAAAAATCATAAATCATAATGTTTTTTTACACAAAGTTATGCAGTATTACCTATTAACTCTTCATATACCCTAATAAACTCTTTATTTTTAAGTCAGCATATGTAAACATCCTAAAAGCCAGTAAAATCCAAAGCCTGCGAGCCGGAGTTGATGCTATTTTAACATAATGTTATTTTAGTCAAAAGAAATATTTTTTTTTACTTAATTTCTTTAAGTGAAAAATTAAAAGCAAAAGGTACAAATTATGCAAAATACAAAAACCTATACTTGTGAATACACATAATACATTCCCACAATGGAACATGAAGGGCGTTAGAAATTTTGTGTATAGATGTAAATTACAACTCATTTGGGTTACGTTAGGATTGGCCTGAGTTTTAAAGCGTTTTTTTTTTGTTTGAATTGTTCTCAGGTAGAAACTGCATAAAAAGAAAATTAAATGAATACAAATAATCCTATTTTATCAAATCTTGGTCCAATTGTTAATGACAACAGTATATTAAAACATACCTTTTGTAACTACTCCGGCTTGAAGCTCGCACATATTAACATCCAAAGTTTGAGTCCATCTTACAGAACCTCGAAATTTGAAGAATTTACACAAGTAATCAAGGATTCCGGTACCGATATCGTGGCTGTTTCTGAAACATGGCTTAAACCATATATTTCTGATGGTGCTGTAAGAGTACCAGGGTATACTATCCTAAGGAATGATCGTGAGGGTATGAGGGGCGGTGGTGTGGCTTTATACGTTCGGGAGGGGATTTCGTCTAAAGTTGTTTTGAAAAAATCTGATCCGTACTCTTTTGAATGTCTTTTTATTGAACTACAGGGAGAAGGTTCAAAGGTATTAGTTGGTGTTGTTTATGCTCCTAAAGGTGTTCTTCTGGGTCTTGATGAGTTGTTGGGTGACTTGTGCTGTAGGTATTGCATTACTTGCATTCTAGGGGACTTCAATAACAATCTATTCTGTGACTTAAGATCAAACTCAGTGAAGGAATTATGTCGGTCTAGTAGTCTGTATTATATACACAACAGTCTGCCCACACATTTTAATCCTCAACATAGCAGTACTTCATTAATAGATTATTGCTTGATAAGTGACATTGCGTCTTTGCAATCATCTGGTCAATTTATCGTACCATCTCTTTCGTACCACGCTTTCATTTTTATTTGTATTAAATTTCCACATAAGGTAACTGATAAATTGATTGAATACAGAGATTATGGTGGCATCGATTGGAATTTGTATCGCAGCATCATTGAGAATTTTGATTCAGACACTATCTATCTTAGTAATAATGTAGACAGTCAAATGCAATACTTTTATCAACTACTGAATGAACTACATGAGGCTGTTCCCGTTAGGAGAATTCGGAGATCTCGAAATAGTAGTCTTTTGGACAAAGAGGATGTGAAAAGGGCTATGTCATTAAGAGACCTTTCCTTTAGGGCCTACAAGGAGGATATGTGTGAAGCTAATTGGAGAACATACTGTAGATATAGAAACCGAGTTAAGAGTGTATTGAGGAGGCATAAGACTAGGTATTGGGAAGCTCGGTTCAGGAACGTTGATAGCAAAGGATTTTGGAATATCGTGAATGGACAGATGAAGAATGATCCGAATTGCTTTGGAACTCATGATCCAGATGCTTTTAACCGTTACTTCGTCTCCTCTCAGGCATATCGTGAGAAACACATCCCAGATTTTAGTTGCATTTCTGACAATGGTTTTGGTTTCAGACGAGTCTACGATGATGAAGTATTTACTGCGCTGACTAGAACTAAATCTAACGCATTAGGTGTTGATAATATCTCTCTCAGGTTCATAAAAACTATTTATCCCTATATTAAGGAAATCCTTGTGCATATTTTCAACACGATTATCATGACTTCAAAGTATCCGATATTGTGGATGACTTCTAGAGTAGTTCCTATTAAAAAGCGAGGGACGAGTAATGGTTTACAGGATTATAGACCAATAAGTATTTTACCTTGTGTTTCAAAGATATTCGAGTCTGTCTTAAAATGCCAGATACTGGATCACTTGGCTAGTAATAAATTACTCAGCGATTGCCATTTTGGGTTTAGATCTGGCAGGAGCACCTCGCACTTATTGCTTGGCCTGACTGAAGAAATTAGGCGGAACTATAATGATGGGAAGGTTTCAACCTTGGTATCACTTGACCTGAGCAAGGCTTTCGACACCGTCGATTACGCTATTCTAATTACTAAACTCTATACTGAATTCGGGTTTGCTAGGTCTTCATGTAGACTTTTGTATTCATACTTGTCAAACCGCAGACAATATGTTGGTATTGATAGTTATAGATCATCGACTTTATTATGCTCTAGTGGGGTTCCACAAGGCTCGATATTGGGTCCACTGCTGTTTCTAACTTATATTAATGACTTTTCGAGTTTTATTAGTTCTTCCCAATGTAAGATTCTTCTTTTCGCAGATGACATAAATATTCTAATCAAGGGTGATGTTGAATTCATTGATTGTCATAAGGCAATCTTGAATTACACCTTGCAGCGCGCATCTGAGTGGGCAGTTATGAATAAACTGAAATTCAATCATGAAAAGACTAGGGCAATGTTCTTCGGTAGTCATGACCATACTCCGGCTGGAGTATCTTTTAATGGTTACATTGTGCCATTTGTCGATTCTATGAATTGCTTAGGCGTGGTGTTGGACGTTAAATTAGGCTTCGGGGATCACATATCTAACATTTCGGCTAGGGTAAATAGGGTACTGAGAACATTGTACAATTTTTCCTGTCACGTCCCGGTAGCAGCGAAAATCAAGCTTGCACATTCCCTACTAATGTCGCATATCACTTATTGCTTGGAAATATATAGTGGTTGCACGTCGTATAACATTAACAGAGTCAGAAAAATATTTAATCGAATTGTAAGGTATATTTTTAATTTGCGTATATCTCAACATGTTACTGCTCATAGTATTGAATTCTTGAAATGCTCTTTTTTTGATTTTGTTAAGATAAGGATCTTGAGTATCTTCTATCTTTTTATTAAATCAAACAATTTCTCGTCTATAACAAATTTACTTCGTTTTTCTAGATCTACTCGCAATCCCCAATTGATTTTACCGGCTATTAGAAATTCAACTTATGAGAGATCATTTTTAGTACGGGTTTGTAGACTTTATAATCTTCTACCAGTCGAACTCAGGAGTTTTGGATATTCCACTTTACGTTTTAAGAGGAAATTATATGACTTTTACGGGTAATACCTACACATTCCGGCCTGTACACACATCCTAACATAGTTACATCACAATTAATCGCTTTTTGGATTATTAATTTTATTTATGTAGTTTTTAAAATTCATAAAAAAGTTGATTATAATAAGTAATTGTATTTTTTATGAATATTACTTTATTATTATTATCATTAAACATATTAATATGTTATATGTATATATTAAACAATCTTCATTTATATTTATTCATACATACATATATACTTGTTGTTCATCGCATTATAAAAAATGTATTAATCGTATATGGCCCATTGGGCTCGATTAAATGAAATAAATGAAATGAAATGAAATGAAATTAAATCCTTATAAAAATATAAATGTGAAAATAAGGTCCTGCTGTGCCAAATCTCTAGGTACGTAGGTAGTATATGAATACATAACGGGTTATATATTCAGTAGCATCAAAACCTCCGGTCTGGCAAGTCAATCAGCTGTTAAATATCTGTGGATTTTATGAATAATATCCTTTGTTATATATTTCTCATTTCGAGTTTATGATGTCAAATTCTTGTATTTGAAATGAATTTTTACCAGAGCACGAAGCCGATGTCCAATGGTGATCGGCGGAGGTTAAGACCAAATATCGTCGGCGGCGGCTAATAGCCGGCTGTGAGCCGAAAAATTTTCGCCGTCGGCGGCTAACACAGTAATTTTGTTTTGTTGCTTACATGCAAGGACTATTGATAACGCACCTTATTAACACAAAAGTCTGAATCTGAACTAGATTCAGCATTAACTTTTTCGGCATTATTTGAAAAAAAAAAATTTTAATGTGAGTTGATTATGCCAAACGTTTCACAGATGACAAGAAAATGCTGCCAGGTACATTTCATACACGAGTGGTCGGCTGAGCCGTGCGCCGATCACAGTCGCATGCATCGGCGGCGGCACAATTTCGAGACAAAATTCGGCGGCGGCTGTTAAGTCGGCTATGCGCCGAACAGCCACGTGCTCTAATTTTTACCCCCGAACAAAAAAGGGTTGTTATAAGTTTGTAGTGTGTGCCTGTGTATATGTGTGTCTATGCGAGTCCGCGTACAGACCAAACGGGTGGACCGATTTTCATTTAATTTTTATTGTTTGACTATGTTCTTGGCTATGTTTAAAAGATATCACATCCCCGATAAATCGGGCATTTTTAAAATTTTTAATTTCTGTTTTTAACAACTTTTTGTTTGTTCTGCTGAAAAAATTCGACATACGCTGTTATATATAAAAGCACAAATATCTGTCATCTGAAGCAACATTATTTACGTGAAATCCTTGCCAGCTTTCAATGTAGATTGTTTAGTAACCGAATAACGCCTAAAAATTATTAAAACTTCCCAGCAACAATTTTTCAAGATTTTGTAATGGGTAGTACTCTTTTAATGGCTTACAAAGTAATGAGTGGTACTTATTTATATCATTACGTTAAAGTACTTATTGTAGTACTTTCCAGTTAATAATGAAGTTTATATAGAGAAAAATTTTTAACAAAACTCTATTTATTTTTATTAGCAAAAAATTATTTTTGAACAATTTTAGTTAAAAAGTAATCCACAAAATAACCCATTAAATTTTGAATAATATTAGGCAATCAGTAATCTATTAACTTTTGGATATTTGTAGGCAAAAAGTATAGGGTACCGCATACTTTTTGAAGTTCTCAAACAAAAATAATGGGTTATTCAGTCAAATTGTATATACTTACGACTGAAGAGTACATAAAATTTTTTGCATTCTAGTAAGCAAACTTTTTTGCTGGGTTACTACAAAAGTTTTAATTTAAAGTAGTGAATATAGTCATAATCGACCTACTGTGCAAGGAATTGGCTAAACTGTAAAAAAAAATATGAAGAGACTGGAAGCGTTAAAGATTTGGTCAGGCCTTTTCATCGTCGTAATGTCACATTAGTATTTAGCCTTTTAAAATTGCCACAAACACAAATTTAATAATTTAAATTTTTCTTCGCTGAAACATTGATTCCAAAACCATACATCGTACCATGCCTCACATACATATAAATTTGTATACTTTACATACTTTGATCTCTTTCTTGGAATTAGGACAGAAGCTAAAGCTCTGCAAATTGGGGGTATAGTCTTGAAAAAGTATGAAAGGAAAATTGCCAAAATATTTGCAAAAAAAACTAAAAAATGTATGCCAATAATTTACGCATGTACATACATGCAATAATACTCGTACTTAAGAAAGAAAAAAAAAAGCAGTATGGTCGTCATCAGGCTTGTCAGATTTTTCCCCACCTCTTTCGCCAAATTTATTTTTAAAATCGCCAAAAGTCGTCAGTATCAATTTTATGTAATTTTTCTTAATATATATTGTATAGTAAATTTGTTTTTTATATGAAACTTTTTTTAATATAATTTTTTATAAAATTATTGTATAAAAATTTATGAGAAAATTGCCAAAAGTTGAAATAGAATCGCAGACGGGCTTTGGTAGGACTTATTTTTGAAACTACTCTCCTTCCTACTACTAATTTTCCTGAATTACAAAAATTTTTAAGTTCGATTTTGTTAAAAAAAAAAATAGCCATAAAAATCGCCAAAAAAAATGTTAGACGCCAAACAAGTTGAAAAATCGCCACGTTTGGGGAGAAATTGCCATATGTGACAACCCTTGTTGTTAGCAGTATGTAAAGAAAATAAATTTAAAAAACAAAAACAAGAAACATATTCAAGAATAGAGTGTTGCCACACAAGTATTTTTGACCGCGTGCAGTCAAGTTAATAATTAGTATTTCTTTGGGAATTTTTACAATTTAAGAGTTAAGCATTTATTTATTATTATTTTACTTATTAAGTAAAATATTTTTTATTAAAAATATATTGTCATTGACATTCTAAATATTTTCTAAGTAATATGGAATAACTTTAACGCTCAGGTGAGACATTTTTCAAAAATTTATACCACGTTTTGATGACATTAAATAATTTCGCTGGTTTTTTTTCTAAATCATAATCATCAAAATCATATTTTTCTTTCTGTGAGATATATCTCATATTCTTTAAGAGCCTGTTCCAGCATGAAGACAACTAGTATTGAAAAAAAAAATAAAAAAAAATTAAAAAAAAAATTGTCTCCCATTATATTGTGGCACAGACCGTAAATGCTTTATGACTGCCATTCACAACATGTACGAGGGCGGTTCGGAAACTTCTTAGCCTATCAATGAAAGAGAATAGTTAGTTTTTCAAAAATATTTTAATTTTTCAATATAATCTCCTGAAACTTCAATACACTTAGTCCAACGCTTTTCTAGCAATTCTATCCCTTGATTAAAATAGTTTTCCTCAAGGTCTTCAAAATAGTGGTTTACAACTGTAATTGCATCTTCATTTGAGGTAAAACGCTTGCCAGCAAGGAATTTTTTTAGATTTGGGAACAGGTAAAAGTCACTGGGAGCCAAATCAGGAGAATAAGGTGGGTAGTCAAGCAACTCGTACTTTAATTCGTTGATTTTAGCCATTGTTAAAACACTCTTGTGCGCTGGTGCGTTGTCTTGATGAAAAATTATTTTTTTGTGTTGTAAGCCAGGACGTTTTTCTCGAATTTTTACATTTAATTGATCCAAAAGGTTGCAATAGTACTCTGAATTTATTGTTTTACCCTTTTGCAGATAGTCAATCAATAAAATACCTTTGAAGTCCCAAAAACCGTTGCCATAACCTTACCAGCCGATTGAATTGTTTTTTGCCTTCTTTGGGGCACTTCCTCCAGCTTCAGTCCATTGTCTGGATTGTTCTTTTGTTTCTGGAGTATAGTGGTGGATCCATGTCTCATCAACAGTTATGAAACGACGCTTAAAATCCATTTTATTTCGCTTAAAACGATCCAAACAAGCTTGAGAAATGTTCATTCTTATGCGTTTTTGGTCGACTGTTAACAAATGCGGCACCCATCTTGCAGAAAGCTTTTTCTGTAGTTCTTCATGCAAAATTAAATGGACTCGATCATTTGAGATGCCCATGATATTAGCTATTTCACGCACTTTTATTCGTCGATAATTTAATACCATATCATGCACTTTGGCTACAATTTCTGTTGTTGTTGCTGTTTTTGGACGTCCACTACGTGGTTCATCTTCAATGCTTGTACGACCACGTTTAAATTCAGCAACCCAATTTTTTACTGTTGCATATGAAGGAGCACTTTCACCTAACACATTCACCATATCATTATGAATTTCTTGTCCCGATAAACCTTTTTTATGTAAATATTTAATGACACCACGCATTTCTAATTTTTCCATTGTTAAAAAATCGCGGATGCGTCTTTTGTGAACACCTGTTTCTATATGAAGGAGTTGCCAGATCGAAACAAAATTTAACATGTGTTCATAGCAGAGATGGAAGTTTCCAAAACACTTAACTTTTTTCTGTTTATACCGCGCTTTTTGTGCTAGGCTAAGAAGTTTCCGAACCGCCCTCGTAATTATTTTCGACAGCTATAATATATAGCCATAATAAATACAATAGTTATGAAGATATAAATTTATTGCCAATTTTTTGTATCACTCATTTACTATGTATATACATTTGAAGTACATTATACATAACCTGACCAGACATCCCGCTTTTTAGAGGTCGATCCCGCCTCAACCTTTTATATTAGGTTAGCTTAGGTTAGTCTGGGTGGTCAAAGGACCTCGCATAGACCAAGATTGATCCTTAGCGATACCCAAAAGTGACAAGAAATCTGCAAGTATGGCGGCCTAGTTCGCGGTGCCTGTATCGAATGACTCCCACACAGATTTAGCAAACCTTAGCAGCCTACACACTTCTATTCCCGATACAAGATCAAGACTACGAAAAGTGTGATCACCAAGGCAGTCATATCTAGTGCGGTTTAGAGCCGGACAGTGGCACAGTAGATGTTCTACTGTCTGAATTACCCCGGGTTCCTTATATTTCCTGCAGGTGCCGTCAAGTATTTGTCCTATTTTGACGTCCAGCAGTGTCCAGTTAATATCCCCACTAGAAGTCCACAGTTTCTTCTGGTTAGTGATAAAAGGAATTTAGTCGATTTAGGATCATAGGAACTCCACATGATTTTAGTTTTGCAAGTTTTCGTCGCACGCCAACTTTCCTCCGCTTCTTCCTTCATTTTAGAGTCTAAGATCCATTTCACGTGCTGAATTGGTTTGGTTTTTATATCAAAAGTGTCACATTTGCGGTTCAACTTTCAGTATTTTATAGAAAACATTTCTGATTATTAACACAAATAGTTATGAAGAGTTTCAAAATTCTCACTGAATTAGTTTCCAAGATATGTTTTTCAGTAAACCTTTTCTCTACTTAGGAGGTGTCATGCTCACTTTTCCAATCCCGATTATTTTCTGTAATCGGCAGAATTAGCGTAAATTCACATTAAAAATATAAAAATAGCGATGCGATTACCAACGAATGACACTTGATTTTTATTTATTTAGATAAAATATTTTTGCTTATTTAAAAGCGCTTCTTTTGAGTTGAAAACTGTCTTAAAATCAATAAAAAAATATATTGAATTAATAAGAAACATTAACGAAATTCTAGGCATCTTGAAATTTCTTATTTCAATATGGAAAAATATTTATTTACACTATTAATTTATTAATTTTATTTACTTTTTTAAGTATCTCAGTAAACATTTTCTATTATATTCAAAATTATTGAATTAATGTGACGCGTTCTTAGTTTTAAGTTGCGCAGCTTATCCCTGAGTGTACGAGTACCTATTACGCATTTGTATGCGCATATTGCTCATACCGCTTTCAAAAATATTCTTTTTAAAATTCCTTTTTTTTTTTTACGGTATTTGCTTCAAACCCCCGCTTTTTGATTGAGCATGTCCCACTTTTTTCGAAAACAATCTGCTCACGTTAATTATACATCATTCCATAACTTCCATCTCGGGGGGTTTTCGTCTCTACATATCAGGGAATCTAAAATAATTATTTTTCAAACTTCATTTGCCATTGTCACGCACTGCTATTAATATGATATGATCAAAATCACAGCACTTCATGTTTAAATCATGTTCCTTGTCATGACGATAACATTTACAACATTAAAATAAATAAAAATAATAATAAGAATAAATACTGATATGATATGGAGTATATAAACAAAATATTTTTAATAGAATCAGCACGTCAATTAACACTTCAAAATGTTTATCAAAATAATTTTAAGTGCAGCAGTGGTAACAGGACTTCTTTTAATAACATCCGTAGCCGGCATCAAATTTAATGTTTTTCTTAGGAACGAAGGTATATATACTCCCTGCAATTTTGCAAATTTCACCTTTATAACCGACTACTGGGACATTTCCAATTTGCACTTTGAATTCTTGGATGATGGTACAACCTATATGCATGGAGAAAGTGTAGTTATAAAGGATATGGGAAAAGGAGGCAATAGATTCAAAGTAGAAATTTTCAAAAAGGTTCGCAACACTTGGACCGAAACAGTTTACAGCATAGTCCGTCCAGATTTCTGCAAAAGCTACTTTAGTCCAACTGAACCTTGGAGTACAACTATGAAAGATGTTTCCGCAGTAGACAGAGTTTGCCCATTTTACAAAGGCCAAATAATTCATTATAATCTTACAACAAGCACTGTTTTTGACCTACCTGATCCGCAACTGAGTGGTGACTATAAAGTGCAGATAACTATCTCTATGAGTGAATTAAACGAAGTCTTATGTGCAAATATACTGGCAGAAGTTTATAGAATTTAATGCAGTCAAATTGGAAAATATCAAAGTATAATAATGGATGGAAAATATATGCATAATTGAACCAAAAAAAGCAGTGAAAATGGGATAAGTAGATTTTTGAAAAGCGTGTGCAAAACGAGCAGTTTAATAAAAACATTTAAATTATTATTATATTATTATTATAAATAAAAGTGTTTTATTATTGGCAGCAAGTTTTTATAAAATATTTTGGTAAGTCTTTATAGTAAAAATATAGAAATGATTTCGTTAATTTAGTTTTTTCTTTTCGTTAGCTTTTCTTCAACATGAGTTTTTGTGATCGTGGATAATTTTTAATGTAAATTGAAAGTGAGCACGCATTCCCAAGATTTACCATTTTTTAATTTTAACAACATGTCTGGCAACGCTAATTTTATATGAATATATAAAAAGTACCAAATTAAATAAAATAGTACCAAAATGTTTTCTGCAAAACGATCTTCTTATTTTCATCAAAACATATTGGCCCTTATTGCGAACGTCGTATTACGGCTTCGGCTACGACAATTTTGTAGTAGACTAAAGAACGTTGCAACATTTTGTCTTTAATCTAATACATACAAAATCATTGTAATCGTAGTCGCAATACGATACTCGTAATTAGGCAAATTCTTTTTATTTACATCATAAATAGAGCTGATTATAAGTATTTTCACTTGAAAGTAGAGATGGGGACGTGTCGAAATTTTTCCAGCACGACACGAACACGAGTACCAAGACGCTTAACACGTACAAAACAAGCACGCGAAGAATTTTGTAAACATAATACTGCACAACAACCACGAATAATTATTGGTATGGTATCGAAAATCAGAAAATTTTATTGATTTTTTCCGCTTTTTTTTGGCGTTGGCTGAAGTAGTTAGCTCGTTGACTACAAAACCGAAGGTCCTGGGTTCAATCCCTGTATTCAGCAGTCATTAAGTAACAACACCACGCATTTTGCTGTTGTGCATTTGTATCAGTTGCTGTAGGAAAGTTCAAGTGATGAAGGCACTGAACTATACCGACTTCAGCAGATACTAGTTCTAATATAACATCAGAGCGCCCTCTTTCGTTGTGTAGCAGAATCATCGGCGAAATAAAATAATCAATCAAATGGCTACAAAACACATCTTCAAAAATTAATACGCCTCATTTAACATCAGAGGCGCTGCAACACTACATTATTAAAAACGTGCAAAAAGCAGAGTTGTAAAGGAATGAAGCTTTCCTCTATCTCTTCCTTCACGACCTGTCTTCTCTAGCACTATTCCTTTCCTAAACGAAGGTAACACCTAGTAATAGTAGTAGGCATTAATTGCCTGAGTGTTACTTCTCTTAAAAAAAAATATATATAAATATATAAAAATATAAAAAATATTATATTCTAGTGTACTTATAAAAGTCAGTAGTTTGAGATTGGCTTGAAAGTGATTCTAAAAATCGATAAAAATTTTTATGCTTAGGACATTCTCTCAATCGCCACGTAAACCTCTTTTAAGTAATGTGACATTGACTGCAGCGATAGTCCTCTGGTATAGTCCTGGTCAATTTTATGTTGGTATCTGCCTTGGCCAAATAATTTTAATCCAGCGGCTAGTTTTATAATAGTTTGAATTGCTGTGGATCTTCCGGAAACTTTTAGATCGCGTTGAAAAGCTTTTAGCAAGTACAGCAATTCGTCCTTATTGAAACGTGAATTTTTTTTATACAGCTAGCATAAAGCAATATGTATTTCAGACATATTCCGCTAAAGATTTTGTTTCTTACCTGTGGTCGTTCTACACGGTCTTTTTCCTCATCAAACAAACTATAACGATACAGAATCCATCACTATATTTTATTTTCAATTAAAATTGTTAAGACATAACTATAATATGCATAAGCTGGCTTAAGCTAATGCCAGAATTGAACGATACGCCTGTCAAATGCTTAAGCAATTCAGATGTGACTTTCAGGTGGTCACAATATACTTACATGAACTTGAGGATTTTTTAGCCATAGCTGCACATCTAGGTTTATAATTTTGCAGAAATTTTATTTCAATGCAATTCAATCTAATTAACTTTTTGGAATGTTCGTATCTGTTGAAAATTACAACAGTGAATATGCATATAAACGTATATGTGACCTGCTCCACGAAAAGGGCCTCTGCGCCGAATTTTTTTTTTTACTTTTTGAGTGATTCTTATAGGAAAAAAACGCTCTTTCAAATGCCGCAAACCGCAAGTTTCTATGTCTTTTAGTTTTTTTATAAATCACCTGTAAAGGTGAACATAATTAATGAAAAAATTTAAAAATGTGATATAAACAGATAATATATATAATATTTGAAATTTAAAAAAAGTTCAATATCAAAGGTACAAAATTATAAAAATAATTTTCATAGAGGCAACACTGCATAGTGAACATCGTACAAAGTACCAGAGATTCGAAATACATCGCCAGATGATCAGGTTGAAGAAAGAGTTGCATAACCATGCGTAAAACACAGAAAAACGAAGCGCTTTTTTAAACGCGTTTTTCTCAATAACTTCTTTTCGGCGCAGAGGTCCCTTTTCGTGGAGCAGGTCACTTATGTATATGTGTGTTTGTAAAACAATAAGTGAAAATATCCCAGGTAGCATTTTGTATCATAATCCAATCGTTTCCGAATCAGCTTGACGGGAAAAATAACCGAATATGAGCTAATTTTTCGATCATAAATGATGCTCCCGTTGTGAAAAAACGATGAATCATACCACAGAATCAGTTATGATACGATTTGCTGATTATTTTTGAGCAATTTTCATATTAAATCATTTAAATCACCTTTTTGCGGTTTCTTTGCATGATTTTCCTCTTTTTTCAAGAAATCATTATTTGATCATATAGATGAATCATAAGTGAATCCTCTTTCAATCGCCCAAGTGATAAATCACTTTTCAATCATCAAAAGCGATCTGTGGAGAATCATATAAGAGATTTCTGCTAAAAATGATCACCCAAATGCTAGCTGGGTAAAAGTTTTTCTTTATTTTTTGAGTTTAAAATTAGAAAATAATAAAAAAATATTTAAAAGCAATGAATATTTTCTGCTGCTGTTTTTTTGACTTTAAAAAATACACAAACTGCTATTTCCGTACGGAATGTGCGTTCAGTTTGGCACTTTGCTTAAGCAAATGAGATTTGACGAAACTTGACGAAAAGTTTACTTAAGTATATTATAGTGTGCCACATACGTTTTACATGTAAACTCACAGTCCCTTAAGCCAGCTTAAGCTAGGTAATGCATATTATGGTTGGATCTTTACACTTCACATTTTCTTAACTTTCCTTTATTTAAATAACATTTTTTTTTATATTTTTCGACGTTTTATTACTGTACATTTTTGTTTTTGTTTTCTATTGTAATGTCGGTGTTGCCAATTTTTCAAAACATTTTCTGAAACTAATCTCATCGCATTTAGCTTTCGCATCGCAATAGAAAGTAGCCCCCGGTACTCATAATAAACGTTTTTTAAGGTTAAAGGTATCTTAAAAATTTTTTAAACCGGGTTTCTCATACAAACAAACATTAATTTTAAAAATATCTTATTAATACTGGCGTTACTATATAAGTACATAAGTAATTGTATTGGGATTTTAAGAGCACATAAAATTTAGAGAAATGTATGAAATTTTTATTTGACTCCATGGAACGATCTATATGAGTACATGTTTAAAGATAATTTCATGTAAATGTTGACCGCGGATATGTCTGAAATGGTTCATACGCTGGCTCCAAGTTTAGCATACTGTCTCCAGCATATTTCCCGGTATCTCACGAATAAATTCTTCAAAATTGGCTTCCAGTAAGTCAACCTTTGCGGGCTTGTCTTTATAACATAGCTTACTTAACATAGCCCCACAAAAAAATAGTCTAAATGCGTTAAATTGCGCAATGTAGACGACCAATTGAACGGCCCAAAGATGAAATAAGCTGTTCACCGGACTTGCCTCTCAATTGGGAAATTATTTCATGGTATGTGATATGTGACACCGTTTTGCGGAAACCACATGTCAGCCAAGTCCAGCTCTTCTATTTTGGGCAAAAAAAAGTACTCGTAATGCCTGCCATACACTACACAAGTTCACTGCACAAGTTTGGCACTGCACAGTGCATTTGTGTAGTGTGTGGGACTTGAGCACTGAACTTGTGTAGTGTATGGCTGGCATAACAGAAGCCCAATTGCTGCGTATGGCGCCGAATCGATAATTAACGGTCATAAACAGCACTGGTGGCTACAGCTTCCATATTTTCCTCTGGCTTCACTCTACGTATGCGTGTTGTGAGGTTTAATGTCCAATAATGTTATTTTGGTGTGAAATTTTGTCACAAGATTCCAAAAATAGCCGCCTCAAAAGGTCACCCAAACTGACCATAAAATGGAAGAAGTGCACGATGCACGATTTCTTAACCGAGCGTGAATTTTGGTAATAAAATTTAATTACCTGCAAGCGTTGTTTATTTGTAAGTCAATTCATGGTTAAATTATAGACTAGATATGATCAAAATGTGCAAAAGTCATGTTAAAATCATGTTTTTAGCACGATAACAACAACTACACGACAAAAAAGTAACACCAAAATCGAGGTATATAAAGGATTCTGATTTCGAATCAGCATCATTTAAAAAGTCAAAATGCTATTTAAAGTAATTTTATACGCAACAGTGGTTAGACAATTATTTATAACATCTGTAGCTGCCTTCAAATATGACGTTTTGCTCCGAGATGAAGAAATCTTTATACCCTGCAGTACTGCAAATTTCACTTACGTAAGCGACTATTGGGACTTCTCTAATTTGCACTTTGAATTCCTACCCGATGGTTCGACTTATATGCACGGAGAGTCTGTTGTAATAAAGGATATGGGCAAGGGAAATAATCAATATGTAATAGAAGTATTTAAAAAGAAACGAAATAGCTGGGAGAACACAGTTTTCAGCATACGTCGTCCAGATTTCTGCACAAGCCTTTTTAGCCCCAGCGAATCGTGGAGTGTATTAATGAAAGATGTGCCCATAGAAGATAAGGTTTGCCCATTTTATAAAGGACAAAAAATTCATTTTAATCTTACAACAAACACGGCTTTCAATATGCCCGATCCAAAAATGAGTGGTGATCATAAAGTAGAACTAATGATCCATATAAATGAATTTAAAGAAGTCATGTGTGCAAATATCGTTGGAGAAATATATAAAACTTAATTCAGCCAAAGGTGAAAGACACATGATAATATTTAATAAATAATGGAAAAATATTAAAATAAAAAAAAAATAAATAAATAATAACAAAAATTAAAAATTTAAAAAATCCCCGAATATATCTAGATATCTTAGATATCGTCTAAACGGCTGGACCAATTTTCTTCAAACATAGTTAAGAACCTTATCGATCAAGTCACCTTTCAAACAGAAAAAACTAAATCAAAATCGGTCCAGCCGTTTGGGCTGTACGTGGACACGGACAGACACACAGATACACAGACACACTCCAACAAACTTACAAGACCCCTTTTTTTGTCGGGGGTTAAAAATAAAGAGAAAACAAAAATATATAATTAGCTCTATTCATAAATATTAATTTATTTTGATAATAAAATCCAACTATTCCAAACAGTCTGCGATAAAGCAAAGGAATAGAGTAAAAGTATTCACAGCTCTATAAAAACTATTAAGTGTCTTTTTAGACAATCTTCCTTATTGTTTTTTATATGCTTCGTAGCATAAAATGCATTCCATATTGCCAAAAGCATTTGTTATCACAAAATATTTCTTAGCTTCCATAAGTATGTATTTCTTATTTTTATTTTTATTTTTATCGGCTTCTCAGTGACAACTAAATGGAAGATCATAAGCATGTTTGTGATGTTCTTGTCCACAATTGTGGTATGGCGTGCCGTTCACTGATGTAAACATAAATAAAATAATTAAATATACGATTATTTTAATACGCAGCATAATTGTCTGTCAAGTTAAAGTTGAAACTAAATCAATTTTACTCTTTTGTGGCATTAAATTTTTTTAGACATTTACTGCCGTATTCACAAAAATTATTTTAGGTTTATTACGGCCCTATGCTCCTTGTAGGAGTTAAAAGGAACAAATATATAAAGGCTTAACATTTGTTAACGCAATAATAGTCCCAAATTATTATTTGGCTTATTCAGTACAATATTTTTTATTAAAATTACATGGAAATTGATTATTGAGGGGTTTAACTGGATCCTGTGCAAATTTTAGTTTTACCCAAAAATTTCTTAGAACAACTAGAGTTATTATGTTAAACTTTTATTCAAACAAATGAGAAGCTCAACGACTTGTTTCAACTTTATTATTTGATGAGCTTATCATTTGTTTAAATGAAACTTTATAACATAATAACTCCAGTTGTTCTAAGAAATTTTTTTTTTAATTTTTTGACAATTTTGATTTGCTGTCACTTTATCAAGTGTTTTGTGTGTGATTTCAACTAAAGTCCCGTTCAGACTATTATACAAGTATTAATACTTTCATCACATTTTACGACAACATTCGTTGCGACTGTCAAAAAATCTAACGTAAAATCTCATATTGCGTTCAGACCATCACATTTCAAATTAAATGTGTGATACAAACAGAAAACAAAACAGCTGTTCAATGAAAATGTCTGTGCTATTCATTGACTAGCGGCGGCAAAGCGGTTTCATGTAGGCGGGGATGTGCCGGCACTTGAAAAAATTGTAAATAACTGAAAAAATTTAAGAAAAGATATTACAAAAACGTTAAAAAATTACGTCAACGAAATATACTTCTATACGATTCACTGATTAAAATTTTTGACCCGATATACATATGACAAACCATTACATCAATGACGACACGCTATCGGCGGCGAAACAGCCGACTTGGAAGTTTGGTTTGTGTGAAAATGCAACCATGATCTAATGAAAAGTATTATCGTTTAGAAAATTTTCTAAAAACGAAAAAGTCTTATGGGATGTCAAAATTTTTATCGTATTATTTGCTACTTTGATGACATTTTGCGGTCAGACTATCACACTTCCACGTATTATTTGAATTTTTGACAAGTATAAATACAAAGTGTAATACTAAAAGTGTAGTAAAAATTTCCATGATAAAATTTAGAATTGTTTCATACGAAAAAAAGTGGAAAATAATGTCAAAAGTGAGCGTAACGAATATTTTCACCGTGAGATTAAGTGATAAAAACTTTAAGGATGTTACGAAGTTTGGCTTTAATTAATTATGACCACAAAAATGGGCAAAATTTCCTCTGTGTATTGCATTCTCCCTGACTTATTAAATTATTAATTTTTACGTAAAAAGTAAGGAACGTCTTTAAATTAATAGTGCTACGCTAAAGAATGAATGATTATTCCTTCATTTTACTAAGATTTTAGCAATAGACACAGAGTGAGTGGGAATCACTGCAAAAGCTGTGAAGTTCTATAGATATATTATATTATTATTGATAAAAATTTTTAAATTTTGAATGCAGGACTTACTTTTAAAAAATATACGCTTGAAAAAACTTCTCCTGTCTATAAAACGCGATGTATTCAAGAAAATTGTCCCATACATACATAATTGTTGACTCACTGCAGTTGAATTTGTTGCATGCAATTTTGTTGTTTGCCAACTGCCAAAATACATATCTAGAAAGAAAAAATTCTGTTGAAATTTTATATTCAGTAGATAAAAATATTCTGAATTTATAGTTTTAATTTAATATTTTATTGCACCAATTAAATATTTGATTGACCTAATTAACTCAGAAGCTTTATTTTATTATTATTTTACTTCGCCCGATGATTCTGGTACACAACGAAGGAGGGCGCTCTGATGTTACATTACGATTAATATCTGTTGAAGTCGGTATAGTTCAGTGGCCAGTGACTATGCCTTCATCACATGAACTTTGCTACAACAATTGATACAATGGGACACTAATGCATATCCGAAAAATACGTGGTGTTGTTTGTTACATAATGACTGTTGGACACAGGGATTGAACCCAGTACCTTCGGTTTTGTAGTCAAAATGCTAACTAGTTAAGCCACATATAAAATTGTATTCCCAAAGAAGTCCCTCAACTATTATTTATTACAACTGTGTACGCATACAATGTAAACGGTTGTCAGAACAAGTTAGAAGCATTAAAGGCACAAATCCAAAATGTCAGCGTATTGTCATTTTATCATATTGAGTACATACCGAAACAATTTTAAGAATTAACCCTCTATTTCTACAACACAGGCGGTCGATATATATGTATATGAAAAGCTGTAATTTTTTTGAGTGATTTTCATCAGAATTTTCTAGACGAGTCGCCTGCATGAGTTGTAGAAATAGGGTATAAATAATTAAAATTAATAACTATATTCTTATGAATTGAACAGCCTAATGTTCGTATAGCCTTTTAAGCCAAATTATATGTGATAATTATTAATGAACAAATAACATCAAAGTTAGTTGTAAATATTCTGACAACAACACATAGTTGAACGGAACAGCCAGCCGTTTTCGAAGGCCACTAAACCTTCCTCATCAGCGTTCTTCTGTGTTGTGGTCCACTGTGTGTGGTGTCAGTTAATGTAGATTTCTGCCTTATATACGAAACTTTTTTGCAAATGGAATACGTGAATTGTTTTGATTCATCTTGTTTCAATTTTGCTGAAAGGTGTTTTGTAATGAAAGCTCAAATCTACCATCTCTAAATTTACAACAGTCTTACCATTGTCGTTTATTCTTTACTAACTATGCAGATGTTTGTTAATTTGCTTATTTTTGTTCTACTTAAGACGTTTAAGACATTTTATTTAATTTAAATAAAATGCTGTGTGTGGTATTTGTGATGTATACAGTACACCTTTATGTTCAAATACGAATATGTTCTTATATGATTTTTTAATGTATTTGGCATTCACATTCGCTCAACAGACATTTGCTACAGCCCCAATTTTAATTACCAAAAAATCCCAATTTGTTTTAGATAAACCCCAATGAAAACCCAAATCGTAAATTTAAATTTTCATACTTTTGCGATGAACATTTCCCTAATTACGGGTCAAAACCTTAAATTTAGCAGCCCTTTGAGTGTGTCAGTCTGTCAATGAGTCAGACAGCGGGTATTTTTTTAAATGTGCACTTTTTATCCCGCCATATCTCAAAAAGCTGTCACACAGAGAAAAAACTGCCTAATAGAATCAAGAAGATTTCCTCTATGAAACGGTTTTAGGCTAAGGAGTATCCCAGCAGAAAGAAGCGAAGATTTTTTCATAAAGATCCTTATTGTTTTTATGTGGTAAATCTTATTAATTTTATCAAGAAGAAAACCACATAAAATCAAGAAGAAATCTTATTATTCACAACGTTTTTTACTCAATTTCCGTTAGGTTTGGCACCAAAAAACAATCAATAGAGGAAAATTTCTTGATTCTATTAGGTTTTCTTATAAATTGTAAACTATAGGGATTTCTTATTGATTTTATTAGGTTGCCTTATTGTATTTTTTTAATAAGGTTGTCTTCTTTATTTTATTGGGTTGCTATATGATTATGTGTAAAGCATCTTATTGATTTTTTTAATAAGGAAATCTTCTTGATTTTATGAGGTGTCTTGTTATTTCATATCTATAAATAAACATAGAGACAATTTTTGTCATGATCTTTTCCATATTTGTATAAGAATGTTTGCCCAATAATTTCAATGGTTATTCAGGGTGCTTGTTAGTATATTGGTTAGACTGCTTGTCTATCAGTCAGAAGTTTGCTGGTTCAATACTTGGTGAGTAAGTTAGTTAAGAATATAACATAATGTGTATGTATGTATGTATGTGTGTATAAATAAATAACATCTACAATATACTACATAAATACATAAGTTTATGGTATAGAATTTAAATGAAAATACATAAGTACAGAGAATAAAGACGCAATTTTTTTTTTTATTTTTTATTAGGTCGCCTAATAAAAACAAGTAGGAAACCTTATTGAAAAAATCAATAAGAAAACCTAATAAAAACTAGAAGCTTCCTTCTTGATTTTTTCAAAAAGGTTTTCCTTATTAAATTAATAAGATTTCCTTATTAAAAAAAAACCATATAGATATCTTATTAATATTGTTCTATTTTATTAGGTATTTATTAGGCACTGTTTTCTCTGTGCATTGTAGAACTTTCATAGTTCGGAATATGAGGTTACAGCCTTTTATTTTCAGTTTTATCAATTTATCACTAAAAATTATTAAAAAAAATATAAAGTTATTGCTTTTATAAGGTATGAAGAGGGAAAGTTTTCGCCTTCTTAATTTTTCCCTGGTTATTTCCAGTTGATAGCCTGCATAGAAAGCAGCTTTTACTTTTCTAAAATTAATAATGAATCATTTGACTGACATAACACTTACTGACACAAATTTGCTTGCCTTAATTTAAATCTCTGCAACTATTTAAATTTTGAAAAAAAAAATATTACTTTTTTATTTATGTAAATGCTTAGCCAACAACTTCTTTTGGCACGAGTATAAAAATTTTCAAGTACCTGCTAAATTTTAACAATAAATTTGTCAAAAGTCAAAATATTACTGTCAAAATTTTCTCTCCATTTTTTCGGCCAACAGTTAAACTTTCAAAAAAAAAAAAAAAAAAGGGAAAAGTAACAGACACAAGAAAAAATTAATACAAATAAGTATTTGAAACTGTCAAAAGTTTTCTGTGAGACAAGCCAACACTTTACACTAATGCTATAGTAAAAAAAAGAAAACTTTGGAATATTTATGGCTGCAAACTTAGTTTTTTTTTAACAAAAAAAAAAAACTAAAGCTAAGCTAAATAATAGTAATTCTGCCAAGTAACGCGCATTGTGGCATAACAAAATATATATATATGTACATATGTATGTGACGCAGTCATCCGCTTATAAATATTCCAAAATATTTAACCATATAAACCACCAATGAAGGACCTTCAACACATCTAAACTTGTTTCCTTATTCATATTTCTATTTTGCTATTTATTTTTTTTTTTGTAATTTTTCTCTTCATATTGTTGGCACTTTTACGCAAATAGATTTGAGCAATATTTTGTTCGAAATCATACAAAATTACTATTTTGCATAAAAATGCCATAGAAAATGCAAAATAAAGTAAAAAAGGAGCAACATTTACTTGGAAACTTCCCAATAACTAAAGAGAAATGAAAATACAAGCAGCCACAAGAGGCATTTATGTTGGATATTTACTTAACCAAATTTTTATGGTTGGTTGTAAAACAAAAAATTTACAAAAAATATTCATGCATAACTATGTATACATATATGTATGTATATGTAAAGCGTCAAATGCGTTACAGACTTCTTACTATGTTTCAAGTATGTCCTAGACATGTAACACACTCACACCATCATTGAGCAAAAAAAAGGCCAGCAAGGAAGAAAGGAAACAATAGTTTTTAGGTTGCATTGCTCGGTAATAAAATGAACCCTACAAAATGCCTACTTTCAAAAAAAAAACTTATGGCGTTTTCCTTTTTAAAACTAAGGGAAAACTTTTTGGGCCTCTTAATAAAAAAGACATAAATATGATATACCTTAAGTGACTTTTACACTGTGAATTGGCCCAAACTCGTAGTGTTGTAAAAAGCGATTACTTTTGAATACTCAATATTACTTGATACTTTTTCAATTGGGTGGGTACTCGATCCTACTCAATATTTCAAGGGATTTTTTAATTCAAAATTAAAAACAAAAGTTAAAAATTATTATTTATTACAGCAAATTAACCTATAATGCAAAACAAAAATTAAATAACCTCCCCCTTAAAAAAAAGCAATTCTAGTAAACTTTTAACATAAGCATTCACAATTTTTTAAATTAAACCACTAATGACAAATTTATTTGATAATAAATTTTTTTTGGGCGGGCACTTTGCTTCCCCCACCACAATTTCTATTAGTGGACCTATTCCATATGCAAAAGAAATTTTGAACATTGTTCCATAAACTTCAAAACAATTTGATAAGCATTTTTTTTGGTGGGCGCACTTAGCCTCCCTCTCCCCCTCCCAACACATAAAAAAAATTTAGTGGATATCTTCCATATGGGACGGCCAATTTGCTACCCCTTCACCCCCTTTAAAAAAAATTCTAGTAAATTTTTTTTTATTGCTTATGGAAAGCAATCACAATTTTTTAAATTAAACCACTAATGACAAATTTATTTGATAATAAATTTTTTGTGGCGGGCACTTTGTTTCCCCCACCACAATTTCCATTAGTGGACCTATTCCATATTAATTTTTTTTAATTTGGTCCAATAACGTCAAAGCAATTTGATAATCCATTTTTTTCGCGGGCACTGTTAAGGACCCTTTTCCCCCTCTGAACATTTAAAAAAAATTTGTGGATCTCTTCCATATGCAAAATCCATTTAAAAAAATTGGTCGATAAATGACGAAGTTATTTTGTAATCAATTACTGGGGCGGGCAGTTTGCTACACACCACCTTTCCAAAAAAAAATTTAGTGAACTTTTTCATATGCAAAAAAAAATTTTAAAAATTTGGTAGTTATGCTCGTAAATATTCTGCCTTATCGTGGTTGGCGTATTTCAAATACGACTACGACTGTTTGGTAATAGATAAAAGAAAAACTGTTGAAGTCTTCCTTAATCTATTAGCAAACAGTCGTAGTCGTATTTGAAATACGCCAACCACGATAAGGCAGATTATAAAATCTGCTAAACACTATGTGGAAGGAATGACATATGTAAGTCCTAATTTACACTATGCAAGTCTTATTGCTAAGCTGATAAGTTTTATAGGTGAGAGAGACGAGGGGAAAAGAAACGTTTCTGTTCCCCTTGTCTCTCTCTCCCACAAACTATTCAGCTTAGCAATAAGACTTGCATAGTGTAAATTAGGAGTAATTAAAATACATGGGCTTAAAAGTGGGCGTGGTTGAAAAAAAAGTAGCCTATAATTCATTTCAGAGTAACAGTTAAATGTTGTGAAAAGAAGATCGCTCCAGAGGTCTGGTGGTCTCTTATAAGGTACAAACAAACAAAAAACAAACGCACATTCCGTTTTACTCGCTGTTTTAACTACCTGACCTAACTAACATTTTAAAAATTTAACAGGAGAGCAGCTTTTATGATTGTTTTATACATTGATTCTCATGGCTGCGTCAGAAGTCTTTTTATTCTTATATAGGCACAAAAGTAATGACTGTAAGAGTCATGAAAATTGTAGACAATGTGTATTATGACTTATAAATTCTAGTAAAGGAATTAACTAATTTTTCAAAAAAGTGTCAGTTAGGTCGGTTAGTTAAAACAGCGACGATATATGTATATACGATAGAAATAAATAATTTTGAAAATTAGTTTTTGTACTTTAATTTTTTTTTTATCGATTTTGCTAAAATTTAAGAAATTTTTCATATCTGTTTTTCAAGAACCTGACTGACTTGCTGCTCTCAGAATCACTTTTTCCTTTCCAATTTATTTTTATAAGTGAATTTGTTTAGTTCAATGATGCATTTTGAAGTCCTTAATTCAGTTGCCATTTTCCTATCAAAATAATTCCAAACAGAACTCTTTCTGAATTTGTATTTGATACACTAACCCGCAGTTTTTAACTTAATAATTAAGTACGTAATTAGCTAATTTTTATTTAAAATTAAGTTGTAATTAAATACGATTTCATTTTTTCAGTGGTTAATTAAAGTTCTTATTAAATTACGTTGAAAGTACGGCACCACTGCAAAACTTCTAAAGAATAATAATATGTAACTTTGTATTGTATATCTTAACCCGACCACATGATGTTTTCAACCCGACCACATGATGTCATGTGTATGTTTTCAATAAACACATACACGCATAAAAACATATGGTACTTTCATAAAACTTAAATAGTATTTAATTACACAAGGTTGGGTATTTAATTATTATTTAATTATGCTCTCGAAAACACAATTTCGTATTTAATTAGAACTTAAAAATAATTACAGTTTGATTAGCCAGTCAAAAACTGGGGGTAATTCAAGGAAATTCAAAAATATATTCTTTTCAAGCTTAAACTCGCACAAAGATTTTTATAAATTTGATGTATTTTAAAGGATGACTTTCGCTTGAATACAAGAAAATGCAACCCTAGAAGTATTGAGTAATTACTTTTGTGTATTGAGTACCGAGGAAAACACTCGGTATTGGACACTCAATACTTTTACAACACTTCAGTCGGCCATCTTAGACACAAACTTTAGATCAAACCCAGGTATTTTAAATGGGTTTAGTCAAAAGTTTGTGTGTGTTCGTAAATGCATCACTGCTCTGCATCATGCGTGCAAACTTTTATTTAAAATGCAATACAAATTCACTGATAATCTGTTTTAGTAGTAATCAATGTTTGTACGCCATATTCGACATTTATTTGTGCGTTATCTACTTCAGTGAACCAGTTTAGAACATTTAAATTTCCATTTGCAGCGCAGTGATGAACTTACGAACAGACCTTTTGTTTCTTAAATTACCGACTGATCGAGTTCGACACAAGTCTATTACACAGCGAGCATATTTCAATATTCTTATATTGTAGAGAGTATTAGCGAACATCAGAATAAATAAATTTTCAAAGAGGTTAATAAAAGTTGTATTTATTAAATTTCGATTGTACTAAACGTCAGTTCTTATTTGCAATAACTCGGCCAAATTTTTGTTATAGTAAACTCGGGAAAACTTTCATACAGTTCAATAAAATCTTCCGCTTGCCAGTTGCCATCTTTTCTTTATAATTTTTTTTTTGAATAAAGATTTGTTTGAGTATTGGACGAACAAGCAATTACATAAGTTGGATTGGACTTGAATCTGGAGTTGTGTACAATAGCTCTTTTTGAACTAAATCGTTCGCGTTCGAATGGAAACCTGTTTCAAACCCATTTAATTAACAGTGACATTTTTGATCGGAGTTGTGTCCAACAGCTAATTTTAGTTCAAAAGAGCTGTTTTATACACTCTACTTAATCAAACTCGTTCAGTTGGTCATTTTAGACACAAACCTATGGTCCAACTCTGTAATTTTTCCCCTCCGAGTTATAAGATATCAAGGCCATTTTTTTCAAATTTTAAAATAGGATAGAGTATCAAGGGCTAAATCTGTATAGTAGTTTAGATGGGGATAGATATTCATCGATTTTTACCATAGTGCCTACAAAAGTTTGCACCCGTGGATTGATGTGATGCTACAACACATTTTTCTTCACTTGAAATCAATACCGAAAATGTCCATAAGCTCTGAGTAGTAATTGCTTCACACTTTTCAAGATAATCGATACGAATGACACTGAGTGCATCCCAAAAAACTGTGGCCATAACCTTGTTGGCTGATAAACCTTCTGTGGAATTCTTTGGTTCATGTTCATCAGAAAAAATCCACTGTTTTTGTTGCCCTTTAGACTCTGATTTATGATCGTTCACAGTGAAAAAAAACAGCACAAAATCTATTTCGGATTGAAGCTGAACATTCCGAAACACTCCTTTGCAATGATCACGCGGTTGCACGGTAAGCTTATTTCGAACTCATTCAGTAGCCCGTTTTTGATACAAAGCAATGATAATTTATGTGGGTTTGATCATAGGTTTGTGTCTTACCGGTTTGCATGTAATGAAATGAATCACAAGAAAATTTTATTTATGAAAAGTTTTATTAAAATTAAAGATGAAAATAAGTTAAAATATTTACATATATTATTTTTGATAGTGACACTGTGAAGAAAAATTTGCATTTGGAATCAAGGATTTGGGTGTCAGATTTTTTGCAATATTCGCACCATTTTTGGCTTTTCCATCGACCAAAACAGTAAAGTCATCGAACCGAACATCAGCAAATGGAACAACTTCTTTACAATACCTTATATGCTAGGCTGGGTTTCTTCCAAATTTTTGAGTAGATGATTTTCCTATGGACCATATATTCCTGAAGGCAACAAGTCCAGCAGCTATTGCCACATTGAAATCTGGAATCTGTAAAAGTGGTTCTGCATCAGATATACTCGTATTATCAGAAGCATTGGCCTACAATGAATTCAATAATATCATCCGTAAAAAAGTAATTAAAGAGTTGTATTGTTGTTTTGAGCCAATGGAAGTTACGAATATCCTCAAAACGTTGCCTCATTCAGTGCCATACTAGTTTCTAGAGCTCTTTAGAGGTTTTAAATAGTGCATTAACAATTGCTTACTAGACAGAGAAAATTAATACTTTTCAAATTGAGTCATACATCCACCAAAACCATCCAGGATTAGGTTGAAATGATGGTCGGATAGCTTCAACTGCTGGCAATAGAGCTTGGGATCTTTTGTGTTTAAAGAATGCTCTTGTTGTGGTTGTAGTTGATGTCAACTTCTCTTGTGTCAGATCGACTGCTGCACCTACAACGAAAGTTTAATAAGCCGATGGTATATCCATTGTGCTAAAGTTCAGAAATTTGCTGCCTTCGTATCTGTATCCGTGGCCTCAGCTACAGCCATACTCTGAATGCATTCTGCTATGTTCTGTTTTCCATTGTCTGGGAATATTTTAGCCTCGATAGTATCGAAAACATAAGTGGAATCATCAAGACTAGAATTGCTTTTAAATCCTTCATATGTGCTGTCTATAAAACTTTCTACGGGTACGCTGAGGAATTCGAGGAATTGTTCATTAGACATTTGATCCAAATTTAAATTTTTCTTAAAAGCACGTTTGGTAAGAGCCATCTTTCATACAATTGTAAAATAGAGGGATGGAAATAATACAACAATAAGCCAACAATAGTGCTGCCATATACATATCGAAGGTGAAAACATTTTTGTACACACAAACCGGCAACACCGTCTTGGCACGCTTTTTACTATTTCGTTTCAAAAACATAGTTTTTAATTTTTTTTTATAGTGCTTTCACACTGACTTGGTTTTAATAAAAGTTGGTTTTAACGTTAAAACCAACTGTTAAAACCTGGTTTTACCATACAAAGTGTTTTTGTTAAATCCAATTTAAAACCATTTCTGAATTGATTTTAATTTGGTTTTATGAAATGCAAACCTGTTTTCGCTGTGGTAAATTCAGTGCTGCCAAGTTAAAATGACCGGCAGCAGCTGATAGTGTTTATGCCAGTGAATAACAATAGATGTCGGTTGAAAGATTTTCAACCTAAAAATGGATGCAGCAGCAACAATAATTGAAAAATTATGGAAAAATAAGAGTTTTTTGGAAGGAAAACAACAAAAATATTTTCATTGGCCTCTGGAAAGTGAAAATAAACGATATGCCATATCGATCCACCGATTAAAAAAAGTTGTATTTTGCAATTTATTTGTGCATTTTTTATATACAATAACTTTATTTCCAAGCACTTCTTCACTTTGTATTACTAGTTCCATACTTTTAAAATATTTATTTACAAAATATAAAATAATTTCCATTTTAGATCGCATTGTGAACTTTCTTAATTTTTCATACAAACAATACAGTTGTTATACAGTTTGTCAAATAAGTGTTATTAAAAAGCAGAAAGAATACAACAACAAATGTACGCATTTCTGCAGGAGATTTATTTTATTTTGAGCAAAGATATTAGACAGTCTGTGATTTAAAACCTGAATTTAACAAACTTGCAGTGTGAATGCAAAATCAGCTGTTTATGGTTTTAAAGTTAAAACCAGATTTTAACTTTCAGTGTGAAAACACTATTACTTCAAAAGCATAACAAAACTCAAGTATAACATATTAACTACTTACTGTACTACTTACTTTGAAGTCGATCGCTTTGTCCTAAATTATTTTTTTGATAGTTGCGAAAAATAAACTTTCGAAATAGTTTTTGGTGCTAATTTGATTACTTTTTTGCTTGATTTTACTAGGGCTGCTAATCGGGATCGATTTTTGGAAATTCTGGGATTCGGGATTTTGTAAATCCCGATCTCAAAATTACGGGATTTTCGGGATCCACTTCAATTGTACTATTGACGATTTAATTGTTATCGACAACTAGTAGATAAGTGCCAATTTTTTTTTCGACATACACTGCAATTATGAATAAATTCCCGAAAGAAATTTCTCTTTTTTCCAATTATATTTTTTTGTTTTCCCTTTTATTTGCTACTGTTTGAAATTGTTCCCCGGGAAAAATTTCTCGTGGAATTTTATTCATAATTGCCCTCATAATATAGAATAAGAAGGAATAAATTTCTCAAACTTGTGAGTTTTTCAAATGCTATTTTCCTTCCAAAGCTCATATATTTCTTTTGGTTTTCAAAATAATTCTTTATGAAAGTAGCCGTAAGAAAGTAGTTAATTTATTTTGCTCTTGTTATTAATTTATAAGAAATTGTTCACGAATAGTCATTAAATTGTTAAAACTGCAACTATAAAATTGCATGGGACTTTAAAATATTATAAAAATTGCCGTGAAATCTACACAAATTTGTATAAAAATTGCTAAGAAATCCCGAAAAAGAAAAGAATTCTGGGAATCGGGATTTGTTAAATCCCAAAAATCCCATGATTTCGGGACTTGACATCAATACAGACAACTGATTTGAAAAATATTAGTCTGAGTACAGTTTTATTTATTTCGAAGCGAAAACATTTGTAATGTTACACTGGAGCTCAAAAATCGAAGACCGTTTTGAACGTCTCAGCTTAACGAATATCATAATACTCGTAGTTCATACAATAACTCTATAAACAAAATGTTTCTTATTTTCTTGCTTTACCATTACTAAAGTTTAATTGGATCAATTAAAATTTTGAAATTGATTATTTCGATTTTTTCAATTAAAGGTGTTAATTGGAGAAACATTTTTCTCTTGAGCAGATATTTACAAAAAACCAATACAAATGTTAATATAATTTTATTTTATTTTAAATCTTGTCCAGATTTTAGTTGAATTGTGCCAAACGGAATGCTTTTATATTTTGTATTTACGTTTTTGTAATGTAAATATTATTAATTTATATGTCAAATACTTGACTTATTTTAAATACTTTTCTTCACAAGAAATTGTAGCGCAATTTTTGAAATAATTTTTACTCGCAAACCAATTTAGGCTTAATGCCAGCAAAAATATGCATACATATGTACATATATTTTTTAATACTTACAAACTAAAACAAATGCATGCATGCACACACACACACACACACACACACACACACACACACACAGCTATTCACAGCAGGATGCATTATGTGTTAAGTAACGCAAAATGGCATTGCAGTACCTCAACTGACATGCATGCACGTTAGTTTTTTTTTTCTTTGCAGACAATTTCCGTTTCCATATATTTCTTTTCTTTTTGTAGGAAAGTTTCCCTTTGCTAGACTTTTGCATTTTATTTTTATGAGGCGTTAACTTAACCATATTTACGATTATGGGTTTCAAAACCATAAAAACTAAGTGGACCGTTAAAATGGATTATATTTCATTAAGTATAAGAAATTTTAATGGCATGCATAAGATATGCAAAAGAATGAGTAAGTGCATTGGTTTGAAGTAGCAAATTGCGAAATTGTACGCAACGAGCTTTGGCGAATATATATATAATGGGTGTTTTTTATTGAGGTATAGAACTTTAAGTTGGCATCAATTTTTTAACTGGCGGCCATTTTGTCAGCTGTCAAGTGATTAATATTTAGTTTGGTTTGCCATTTCATCATGAACAGGTTGACAAAAGAACAACGCTTGCAAATCGTGCAAATTTATTTCGAAAATAATGGTTCAGTTCGCGAAGTTTACCGCAAGCTCCGTCCATTTTATGGTCGACATAATCGTCCATCAGAGCAATTAATTCGGTTAACCATGGATCGTTTTCGCACTACGTTTACTCTATGTGATAATACGCATCCGCAGAGACGTCGAACAGTGCGTACCGAAGAAACAATTGCCTCTGTAGAGCAAAGTGTTGAAGAGGACCCGAATGAATCGATTCGCCACCGTGCACAGCAATTGGAGCTTTGTCCATCAACTTTATGGAAGGTTTTGAAGATTTTGAATGTGGATGAGTTGTGGTTCCAACAAGACGGCGCTACATGCCACACAGCGCACGTCACAATCGATTTATTGAAGGAAACATTCGATGAGCGCATAATTTCGCGGAATGGACCTGTCAATTGGCCACCAAGATCGTGTGATTTGACACCATTGGATTATTTTCTTTGGGGATATGTGAAGTCGCTCGTCTACGCCAACAAACCAGAAACGTTAGGGGACTTGGAAGCCAACATTCGTGGCGTTATTGCCAACATACGGCCCCATATGCTCGAAAAAGTGGTTGAAAATTGGACCTGTAGAATTGGCTTTATTCGAGCCAGCCGCGGCGGCCACATGCCCGAAATCATATTTAAACATTAATGGCATAAAATTATCCTTCCAATAAAGCCAAATTGATGGACATTAAAACGATTTTCTTGTGTTTTATTTCAATTCGAAGTTCTATACCTCTAAAAAAAACACCCTGTATAATATCCCAATTCACAATCTTGTGCAAATGGTCTTGCATCGTAGCATGTGCAAAAGAGCATAGTATATTGATATTCACCACTAAGAATTGTTAAGTGGTGAGTATCAATATACTATACCATTTTGCACATGCTACGATGCAAGACCATTTGCACAAGACTGTGAATTGGGCTAATGTGTTAAGCAAGTGTTATTGTAAATTTTTTTCTGCTCTTCGCGTATGTCTATTCATTTGTATAAGAAGCCGATTGATGTTCGGCTCTCTGGTGCTACTTTCTGCAGCTATGTAGTAAACTGAATGCTTTTTCGAATGCTTATGATAGACTGGATTTTCTTCCGGACGTGTGCTTAAAGCTTAAATTAGACGTGCCATAGCCATATTGCCATAGCCATAACGAAACCAAAATTCAATTGGTTTCTTTGATAACGGTTATGTTGGGAGTCACCTATAATCAAATACAATGGTGCCCATAAGTTTGGTGCAAACAGCTGTTGTCCTTAATTATGGTTACGGCACGTCTGATTGTACCTTAATTAGTGTAAATAAGAGATCGAAGTGCCCATAGGCGGCATTTTGATTGTCTCTGATAAATGTGTTTGTGTTTATTTGGTTTGCTGACAGGTGCAACCAAGGCTAACCGACACCCAGTTGATCTCGATTCAGGGAATGCTGATCAGCTGTTAATTTTTATTGAGTCAAATCAAGCAGACCCTTTGACATTAACAAAAATACATGAATTTTATCCAGAGTAGGGACGGACACTGTAAAAAAACATCGATATTTCTTTCGATGCAATGTTGCATCGATATTACATAAAATACAACGATATTTTTTATACAACGATTGACTTCTTTTTAATTTTATATTATTGTTTTTTCAAAAAATCTTAAGTTTATTTTACATCTCCCAATACTTGTTTTCAAATACTGTTTTGAAATAAAAGTTTGCACCAAGTGATTCAACACTCAATATGTTTCTTTCTTTGTGGAGTCGTAGCCTGCGCCGCTTGCGAAAATAATGTTTCAGACGGAAGCGATGTTCCCACCATTGTAAGGTATTTAAAAGTGATCTTGTAAAGTTTGGGAAACTGCGATTTATAATCTTTCCAAATATCCAATGGATAATCGTTCAGTCTTCCAACAGGAGTATTAAATATTGAAAAATTATATCAATTGGCAGCTAATTTCCAGCCGCTTATTAACAGAAAAAAATCGGAGTGGTCAAAACTATTCGGCGGCTCTGCTTAGCCGGCTCTCAGCTGATCGGTCTTAGATACGCCTTGCGTGTGGTTAGCGAGCTCTTTGTTGGGAGTAAAGATGCCAGGCTCTAGCTTATTAGCCACTTATAAAAGTCTCATTGATTAGTGTTCATGTTTTGTAAGTGTATGAGTGGCATTTACATACACACAGAAAAATTTCCACTTAAAATCTACATAAACGAGCTTAATATACCTTTTTCGGCAATGATTTTGCTTCATATGTGTTTCATGGTAATCTAACATAATTTAAAGTAATCTTCAAAATTTTTTTTTTTGCTTTTGAAATAAGTTTATTTCATGTTGATTTAACATTAACTTAGTGTTAAAATCACAGTGATGAACCATGTTTCTTCAAGTTGGAATAACATAAATTTCGATACTGAAATATGTAACACGAAGAACTATGTTGAATCAAAGTTGTTACAAGTTGAAACAACATGAATTTAACTTAATGTAGTAATTATATTTTATTAATTACTCGTATTTAGCTTACGTGTGTTTAGCACGGGCATCAGCGAAATATTTGTTTGTATATAATTGGCTTCTCCGGCCAAGAAGTGAACTCGGAACTCATCGTGGTGCAGTCGACGCGCTTTCCCCTGTAGCCACAACAACTTTAAGTATTATGTAGATACACACTGAATATATTATCACTAATTAAATTTTAATTCAACATTATTTAATTGGTCATTTAAAATTCAATTTATTTGAAAAGTGTTGGTTAAAAAAATACAAAATACTTTGACTTGTCTCCAGCATTCGAACCTGCGATCCTCCGACTACAAGACTAGTACTCTACCTACCAGCCAGCAGCAGTTTGTCGGCTGTCTACAAGCATCAAAATAAACAACAACAATACAAAAACAACTCACACACAAAAGTGTATTGAAGCTACCCTGCAGGAAAAGTCATTAGTAAAATTATACTGATTATCTATTGACGATGTCACCAGTACTACTGACAAATTATACCTCAACTAATGTTACCTACTTTTGACATTTAACACAGGCTTGTCCTACGAAATCTACCAGTAGACTTCGTCAATATTGACTAGGTAGTTCTTGTGGGACCATATGGCGAAAATGTCAGTAGTGAGATTGTACTGACTTACTATTGAAGATATTCTCACCACATTGTGAGAAATGTCCGTAGTAAAACTGTACTGATTTACTATGGACGCTGTCACCACCTGCATGAAATGTCAATAGTAAAATTATACTGATTACTTAAGTGTGGATCTGAAAGTGTGACAAATCCTTAACTGATAGCACAAAATCTTCCACAGGGTCAAAAAAGGTTCCATAATTAGCACTTTCACTGGAATTTTTTAGTTTTCTATTTTTATACAATATGTTCAATAAAACTATTTCTTTAAGCTTTAGGTCCGTAAATTTTATATATTTTTCTTATATATTTTTATTTTTGATCGATATTTCGTAAACCTTTGGTTTACTTCTTCAGGATATAGTAAATTGTATTTTGATTTTTCTGTTTTTTTTGTTTTTTCTTTTTCCTTTAAAAAATAGTTTTATTGAACATATATAAAAGGTCGAAAAATTAGATAAACAATTTTATACAATATGGATTATTTTATTTGTTTTTTGTTTGTAATTTCTTTTATATAAATGTTTTTTTAATTATTGTTCAATACACCTTTATTAACCTTTTAATATGATTTCTTAAGCTAATTTTTATAAACACTTAAATTTTGTTTGACGCCACTTTTATTTTCAACAAACCAATAACACATTAAGAAGAAGCATCGTTGTGTGTATCTGAAAAAATGTTTTCTACGCATCAAAAACAATATTAATATGTAGACGCTCCGTTGACAATGTCACCAAAATAGTTGACAACAGTGGTGACTTGGGTACACTTAACCCAACGTTTCCTTCAGGGTATTAACAAAGCAAATAAACACCAACCCACTTAAACAACGTATTGTTTCTTGTAAATTTAATATGACTTGAAATCAAAATTTTTAAATGTTGATTTTACATTGGTATTTTTTCTGTGTGTGTACTGTACACAGAAAAAAGTATTCACCAATTAATATTTTCAATTAAAAATTTAATTGATTTAATTAAATTTTTAATTGTATTTATTAATTTTAGTGGAAAAACTTAATTAATATTATCAAATTGTTAATAGGTGAAAATTTAATTAAATTTTTAATTGATATTACAAATATTTTAATTAATATTACAAAATCATTCATATTACTTTTTTGTGTGTACAATTTAGAGTGGTAGAGATTAATCTTGGACTTGTTCTAAAACTTACTTTATTCCCTTGCATGATATTAATTCCAGGTGAATGTATTTGCCGACAGAAAAAATTTAAAAATAAAACAAGGTGATGCAAATAATTGAATGGAAAAAAGCAAGGTACAACAAAAAAAAAAAGGATTTATTCAAGTGTTCATTCTAAATTATAAAGGCTTATTGACCTTCCCTCGTAACAATGAATTGCCACTTTCTAAGCACTTCTAAACAAAAACAAACACACAAAAATAGATATTAGCAAGAAAATTCCTAATGACAAAATAAAAATAAGGATTTTTCTCTTTAAATTAATTTGCGCCCTGTTGCACTTCAAGAAAGAAAGAAACGCACTAATTTATAAAAACCGTAGATTCGTGTTTGAAGTCTTAAAGGGCCAACTTAAATTTCCCCCTTGACGGCATTTCATATCTACTTTTACGTAATCCTTTTTAAACACGTCTAAAGAAAAGCAAAAAAAGGGAATATAAAATACAACAGTATTAGCAAAACCTCTTTTGTTTTGCTTTCCTTTTTTGCGCTCCGTTGACATCATTGACAATGTGACAAAACCTTTTAAGAAGTTTGTTGTTTAAGTTTTTTTTTTGTTTAGTTTTACTTTTTTGCACAAATTTCTGTTTGTTGTTGTTGTCGTTCAAAACAAAGGTCACTTTCCAATGTTTCTCATTATTATTGTTTTTGTTTTTGTGTGTTTTTTTTTTATTTTTTGTTTCATCAAAATAAACATCTTCTTTATTTGCTTGTTTAAGGCTGCTTCCGTATCCTTTATTTTATTTTATTTTATTTTCTGCAATACCTTACTTTCATCCATTAAACTTTTATTTTTTTTTTTTATATTAAGAAAAAGAAAAATGATTGATGATTATTTTTGGTACTTTAATTTTCGTTTTTATTTTTTATATTTGGTTTGTTGATAAAACGAAAGAAAACAAAATCATTCATGGAGATTACAAGTCCATTAGTAAATTCAAACAATGAGTTGCTGTAGTGGATTAGTGCAAGTGGTGGGGAAGAGTTAATGAATGATATTGAGAAATAAATTGAAAATAATTACATATATAATAAGTATGTATTTATTTTCTCAAGTTGCTTTAATATAAACATACATATGTATGTATGTTAGGAGTGAAACTTAAAAATCGGGGATTTTGAAATTTTTTTAATGTATGTATAACATTATTTAAAATATTGGCTATCATTGTCTTTGATCTTTCTTGCAACCTGTGGATATCATGATAAGAGAACTGCATATGTTTTAAGGCCAGAAACAAATCAAGTCAGTTTCAGAAACACCGTTCTACTGTATTCTAGTGAAGACGTCCACCGTCGATCGGTAAAAATAGTGGTAGAATGGGGCAAGATCTAGACTGTAACATGGGTGAGGTAAAACTTGTCTGGATGGAATACTACGGCTTCACATCTGGTTGCATATTCCATACGTTTTTCTACCAATGACCGCTTCAAAAGAATGAAATGTGTTGAGTATAGGTACTAGAGCCCTGCGTAAACATTCTTGAAATATAAATAAGTGTTGCTTTCTAAATGTATTGCCGTGGCATATGTATATGATACTAAACCAACAAGAAATGCTGTCGTATAATAGGCAAAGTGATGTAGCGAACACTTCTTGCTCGCAGCAAACACTTCAAATACCACAATAAGAAGTAGTGTCTTCACTTGGTTACAAATACTTGTAACAACTACATAATATGCGTATTTTTAAGATTTTTGAGATTTTTACCTTAGTTTTAGGGAATATCTAAAATGGTTTGTGTATTTGCTAGAATAAAAGAGCATACACACAACTTATGTGTATGTACATTAGGGTGCCGCTTAGTAAAAATTTTTGGATTTTATCTAGTCTCATGCCCCGAACTGGTGACAATAGGTAAAAAAATATGATCTGCAAGATTTCAAGTCAATTGGTGAAGATTAAATTCTGCCTCCAGCCGACTGAAATTCGGGAAAAACCTTTTGTCACAAATTAGGGGAATGGGAGTAAGGAAAAGTT
Organism: Tachina lurida; assembly: GCA_944452675.1. Classification (NCBI taxonomy): domain Eukaryota; kingdom Metazoa; phylum Arthropoda; class Insecta; order Diptera; family Tachinidae; genus Tachina; species Tachina lurida. The sequence goes on along the minus strand of OX101754.1, from coordinate 37,550,121 downwards.
GAAAAAAAAATTTCCCATATAGCTAAGGGACCCCTAATGTACATACATGCATGACGTTTGTATACGTGTCCATGTGTAGGAAAAAGCAGACATAACAAATTCTTTCTTTACGAAGTACTTGCTTCTTTACTTCTATACCTACAATAACTGAAACAAATGTCTTGCCAACAGTGTTGTTCAGTGTTTGTTTTTGAAGACTTCGCTACAGTAAAGCATTTGACAAAACGCTCATGTCTTGGAAGTTCTTTTAAATGATATTATGCAGGGCTCTAAAAGGTATATAGCGATAGTCAGATCCAATTTCGTTAGCTCATAGTAGATGAGACTCTTCTGCATCTATTAAATGCAGAGCATCCATCACCTGGAATCATCGACACAGAGTACACAGAAGTGAAGAAAGTGACAGTTAAAAAAAGATCCAATCAAGTTTTTTTTTGAATTCGTGCACGTTGACTACAAAACCGAAGGTCCTGGGTTCAATCCCTGTATCCAACAGTCATTAACTAGCAATACCACATATTTTGCTGATGTGCATTTAGTGCCCCTTTGTATCTGTTGTTGTAGGAAAGCTGAAGTGATGAAGGCATAGTCGCTGGTCACTTAACTAATCCAACTTCAGCAGATACTAATCCTAATGTAACATCAGAGCGCCCTCCTTCGTTGTGTAGCAGAATCATCGGCGAAGTAAAATAATCAATCAAATGGCTACAAAACACATCTTCAAAAATTAATACGCCTCATTTAACATCGGAGGCGCTGCAACACTACATTATTAAAAAACGTGCAAAAAGCAGAGCTGTAAAGGAATGAAGCTTTCCTCTATCTCTTCCTTCACCACCTGTCTTCTCTAGCACTATCCCTTTCCTAAACGAAGGTAACACCTAGTAATAGTAGTAGGCATTAATTACCTGAGTGTTACTTCTCTTTAAAAAAAAAATAAGATAATCATATGCAATCAAATTACATTGAATAAATGGGCTTGAAGACAACTTTGAGAGACGCAACTTATCGCTATGAAATTTTTTTGTATTATTTTTACATAAAACTGAACCGATATGGGGGGAGAGAATATAAGAAATAAAAAAATAAAAAAAGAATGGCCACTCTGATATACATATATACACGCTTAATGCTGAGGGTACGAAAAAGACTATGAGAAATTTCAAAGATCCCCTCGAATTTGCATTTCGTGCATTTTGTTTTATCCGCCATGCTCTTCAACTGCTAAAAAAAAAAACTAAAAAATCCCGCCTCTGAAGGCAAGCAGAAAAAAGCCACAGTGTAAGTTTCGTGTAATTAATGCCCCCATCATGCACGGTTTTCAACTTATAAATAGTTTGGTTGGGATTGATAAATCTATTGCTTTCCCTTAACCCCATACATATACTTCGAATCAGAATTTGAAAAAGTTTTTTTTTTAATTTATAGTTCGGTAAGTGATGAGATTTGAAAATTAAAATTTTGCATGCATTATTAGAACAATTTACTATTAGTAATCCCTTCTTAAGAATTTGTGTTCATTTAAGTATACATAAATAAAATTTTCGGAAAAGATCTTAAGCCAATGAAAGATGTGCTAAGCAATTTAAACCCTAAATAAAAGAGCACACCATTTTGTAATGAAACGTAATATTATACAAGTTTATGAATAGTATATAAATTTAATTAAAAAAACCTGTTTTCATACGAATTTTTTTTTTTTTTGGTAAATTTTTCTTTTAACAAGGATCTTTTGAGGATATTTTTCTTTTCAAATTTGGCGAGGCAAAAAGGTATTTGGCAGCCCTGAACAGGTGTATAAAAAACGAGGTCCTGTTTGATTTCATTTCCCAATCTGCATATACGCACACATACCCACACCAATATTTTAGTTAAACTTTATGTCTAACAATAAGGCAGAGAGCAAAACAACAAACTTCTTTTACTTGCATGCGAAACAGAAAATGTATAAAAGCTCGTTAAGTGTCGGAAATTGACCGGTGTCATGTTATATTTGCCTCAGCAAACTCATCCATTTACTTTCACGTTCATATTTTAATTTTCATAAAAGTTTATGCTTCTAGCTGTTGTTTGCCTCAAACAGTTGCTAAAACTTTTGCCAAAACAAAGTGTGAGAAGTTGTAGTGATTGCAACTTAATTCATCCAATTATATTAAGGTATTAAAATAATCCGTGTCAAAGCTCACAAAAATTGGATTTTGCTACTTTCTATCAGGTGTTCAGACGAAAAGAGCTTACAAACAAACCTTAAAGCTATAAAAAATAGAAAAAAACTGTTTTTTATTTGTAAAAATAAATTGTAAAACTGATAATTGCAAACTTGGAATGGGAAGTAGAGAATTTTAATCCTACCGTTGGCTGGTGTGGCATGTTTGGCAGTTAAGCTTTTTATTTCTGCTGATAAAAAACTTTGCTCTTTTGATTTTTTTTAACAGCTTTTCAAATATGTATCTTCTTTTCATTATTTGGTATTTGTTGTTAAGGAACCTTAATAAATTATAATATCTTTAAGTGGCAGAGAAAAGTTAAAAATTTGTAGAAATACTTGTTTTTAGTTTTAAAAAAAAGTTTGGGTTTCCTCAAAATAAATAACTAAAATCAATTTTCATTAATATTTGAAATCATTGGAAAAGTGTTTCCTTATTTCCTTATTTATTAAGTTGGCAGGTGTCAGATTTAGAAAAAAACCTAAGACATTTTGAAATTAAACGGCACACAAATTTTCACACATCCAAATAATAAAAAATTTATTATTATCTTATACTAGAAAATATTTTTAGGCACATCCAAAAATACTTTTGATATAATTAATATAATAAATAAGGAAATAAGGAAACACTTTTCCAATGATTTCAAATATTAATGAAAATTGATTTTAGTTATTTTAAGAGTAGTTTCTTTAAATAAGCTGCTATTTATATGTTTCACTGTCATATCTGCCATCCTTTTATATAAAAGCTTTCGTAATATTTTCCATTTACTGCCAGTTTACAGAAAACGTGTAAAAATTCTCGTCTGTCTCAAATTTGTTTTTGTTTTGATTGTAATGGACAGACGAGAATTTTTACACATCTTCTATAAATAGTTTTTAAAGCTGTCTCAAACTGGAGAAAGAAAGAAAAGAAGTATAAGTAAATCATAATACAGGGTGTTTCAATAAGTCGCCTAATTTTGAATAGTAAAATCTACTTAATTAATAAAAAATAGAACGATATGAACTTCAACAACGATTTAAAATTCTTAAAATTCACTAAAAGAAATTTAAAACCTCGCGTTCAGAATTCGCAAAACTAAAGCATTTTGGGCACCTTCTCGGCCAGAAATTGTGAAAATTGTGGATAATGTTGAGCTGTTTGAGGTTGTCGCTCGCTGAAGTAGTTAGCACGTTGACTACAAAACGGAAGATCCTGGACCCGAGTCCGATTCTGACAGTCATTAAATAACAACATCAACTGACACCACACACAGTGGACCAAACACAAAGAATGCTGATGATGAAGGTGTAGTGGCTTTCGAAAACATCTAGTTGTTCCGTTTTACTACGTATTTGTCAGAATATTTACAATTAACTTTGGTGTTATTTGTTCATTAATAGTTATCACATATTAAATTGGATTACAAAGCGATACGAACTTTAGCCTGATCAAATTATAAATATACGGGCCTGTTCTGCAAATCACGACATGCCAAATCACGGTGATTTCTAAAAATTAATAAAATCTAAATCGTTGCTTTTGTAAATTTTACGTTTTATAGCTTTGGAAGTTGGAAGAAAATATGCTATTATAAATGAAAAAAACTTAAAACGCAATAAAATCTCATTAGCAAGTCAGCTATTAATAGTTTACTTTTGAAATCACGTGATTTTCAGAACAGGGGGGATTATATTTTTTACTTTTTTGTATCATGTGCCACTAAAGTCTTTCAATACAAGAAAAAGTGCACATTTGGCAACGCTGGCTATATACCTTCTTTAAAGAGTTATCCACAGCGTTGTCAACTTTCAAATTTTAAAAAGCACTGAAATCAGGAAAAAAGCGCATAATTTAAGTAACAAAGCACTAAATTTAAAATTTTTTCATTTTATTAAAAAAAATTTATTCATAAATATTAAATCATAAAGAGTTACAACATAAAAAATTTCAGATGCTGAGTAGTTGCAAGCAACTGTCGATTCTGTACAAATGACGCAAGTATGTGACATAAAAACAAGCATAACGGTATTTTATATTCTTCAAGAAGACGGTATTGCAAAAGAAATGTTTGAGATCGTTGTAGATTTCTTCAATTAACTGGTTTATAAAAAAGAAAGGGCACTTTTATAATTTTGAGTTGTCACTCTTTATGATTTATGGCCTAATTTTGTAAAACTAAACGAATTTTTGTTTTCGTTTCTGGTTGGAGCGAGAACAAAAATATTTTAAATTTTGTAAAACGCTACGTTGTTTTCGTTTCTTGTCAAAATATTATAATTGAGAAATATATTATTCATTATAAAAAGCTGAATATAAAAATATTTTCAAAGTCAAATTTAATTAAATTATGGAATATGCACCAACGAAACAAGAAATTCTAAATCAGCGGCGTTAGTTAAGGGCCCATAAATACTTATTGGATGTTTGTGAAACTTTGAAACGTTCAATATTTCAATGCTGGAGTGAAATGTTAATGTATAAGGATATGTTTTTCATCATACACATGGATTCAGTCAAGTTCCTATCCAAAATCTCACAAGTGCAATCGACAAGGTCTCATATCATTTCTAGGCAACCTGCTTACTTCACAAAATTTTTCCCCACATAAAGAAATAAAGAGATATCCGCTATTATCTTCTGTATTGTAAAGGTAAAAATATTGCAGGTTGCATAGAAATAACATGACACCCTAACGATTATAAATTAAAACACATATGTACATATCTATGTATGTAATATTGTGATAAGTATTGTGCCAAAAAAAACTTTATAAAAAAATGTATCTCACTACTTTTGATGGCCGAAATTTTTAATAGGAACTTGGCCTTTTTCACATTTATATTTTTGTGAAGATCTAACTACTTTAGTTTTCTTTAATAAAACATTGCAAATTAAAGATTGCTAGTCTGTTATATTTCTATTAATGATCACTGCGCCAGTTTAAAACGGCAGAGTTAAATAATATAATGGGTTAAAGAGAGATACATAATAGTATAACATCACGTTATAAATTCAATGCTTTCGAATTTTTCTTGATCGTAACTCACCTAGGCCTACTCTGTTGTTAGAGTTCAAGTGCTTCATCAATTTGATGACTGTATCAGTGGTCAGTGTCAGTGAGTATGTGTTAAGAAATGCACTTTTTGCATGTCAATTTATCAGGAAACTTTCAATACACACTTTCAAACTTCGGATTAAATTTTATCATTTTACCATTGACAGGAACAAAGTAGTTATGAGGGTTTTAAAGCGAATGTATGTGTAAATATAGGCACTACGTCCATAGGCCGAGCTGGCCTGGAGCTCTATCGTGCGGGTGTAAAAAATATCATAACAAAGTACCCACGGGCGGCCTTTTGCATAAGTTTGACCTAGATACTAATTAACTCATTATTGCAGCAAAACTAATGCAATAATGTAGTTAAAACTTTTAAAACGAATACAATTTAATAAACGTTTTCATATGACATTTAAGTCGTTTGAAAACGTTTGCAATTGTTTTATAAAATATATTTATTTTACGTAAGATAGAATTTTCGTTTTCAAATGTTTTACAAAAATTTCTGTTCGAAACGTTTCGTACTGTTTTACAAAATTAGGCCATTAGTGTGAGATATGTACGTACATAAGAAATAAAGGAATCGGTTGACCTTTCATTTCGTTCCTAAACGTCAAATTAGAGGCATCCGATTCAAATTTTAATTCTATAGGAATCAGTGTAATCTAAAATCAATTTGACGAAGATTTTTGAAGTTATTATAAAAAAAATTTAATTTTTTTTTGTTAAGGAACAAACAAATCACTCGAGTTTAGTCAAGTTGGCAGTAATCGACAAGTATTTATGAGGTTAAGAGCTTACCAAATTTGGTTGTTATTAAATTATGATGTAAAAACATTATTTCGGCTGCAGCTGAACTATGTGAAAAGGCAATAAATTTTGAACGAAATAAAAAAGGTGTCAAAAGTATTGTGCAGCAAACGCAATATAAATAAATAACAAAGTTAAATATAAAAAAAGTTATTTGCAAGTTTATCAAGTTATATACAAAAATATTCATAGCAAAAAAGTAATCGAAATGAAAATATTGGATATTGGGAAAAATTTTTTAAAAATTTTGGTTATAATTAACCAAAAACGGCAGCTCTATTCACATCAAAATTTTCTCGTCTTCATTTTAACTGAATCGCTATTAGATTTTACTTCTGCCCAAAACTCGATAGTGGACTCAATACGTGTATTATGTCTACCTTGTGTGGCAAAACACTGCTTACATTAATTACGAGTATACTTAAAATGTTAAAGGGTAATATGGCGCTTATTTCTTCAACCAAGTCTTGTAAAATCTTATTAGAATATTTTTAATGGCATATTTAACTTCAGAGCTTATGTTTTTTCAAGGATAGAATACCTCGAAAAAGAAACAGATAAGGAAATTTCTCTTTGAATTTTTGGTTTAGTGCCACCGCTCGAAACAAAAAGCACCGAAAATGAATTTAAAAAAGCACTGAGCACTAACTTCAAAATTTTTCGCGTCGAAAATTTCAAAAAGCACTAAAAACGGTGCGAAAAGCACCGAGTTGACAACGCTGGTTATCCAGCTTTTCCCAATTAATTATAACACTTTCCAGCCTTCTGGCAATCCTTTTTATTCTTCGTTTTACTTTTATTAGTTTATTTATTGTATTCGCACAGAAAGCACATGTGCATATGTAAGTGAAACGGGCGTATTAAAGTGTAGCTATGTTTAAAGATAAGTTTATTTAATAAAAAGTGTATCATATTGTTACGATATGTTTAAAATTCATAAATGTGCAAAATTATTGTTTAAAACTGTTCAAAATAATACATAAAAAGTGCCGAAATATCTAAGAAAAATGGCTTGGCAAATATGTATGTATGTACATAGTATGTATGTATGTATCATGCATCACCATATGTATGTAGATAGGTAAGTACTCGCAGCGATGCCAACTTAGCTATTTTGGAGCTAGATTTAGCTCTTTTTGATTGCTTCTAACTCCAAATTTTTCCCTTTAGCTCTTTTTTTAAAAAAAGAGCTAACACAGCTCTTTTCAATTTTAAAAACGGCACGTTTAGCACTTTTCGCATCTTATAGTAAATTTTCTCGTTTTTACCCTATTGTTTCGTCTTTGAGGCATTTACATTTTTGGAAAATATGTTTTGTTGCAAATGCAGATACTTTTTTGAAACTATGTAAGATATATGTATTTAGTGTGTTCGTTTCTGAATAATTAGAAAATTTGACAAATGATTGAAATGGATTCTTACTGCCAAACATATAGGAAAGCTTGGGAATCAGATTCCTCGTTTAAAAAATGGATTAAACCAACAAAAGATCCATGTTAAGCTTTGTGCAAACGTTGCGAAATATTTTGATTTGAGTTCGGATACTCGAAAGCATAAAAAATATATGGCTCCATTTAACGATATTGTGCTATCCTAGCCAGATATATCAGAAGTTCCAACACAAACGCAAATTCCGCAAGCAAATCTTGCATTATATGCTGCAGTACATACACCGTTTTTAGCAATGGATCTTTAATTTTTTCGTACTATTATTTTTATTAATGTTAAAAAATCTTGGAAGTACAAGTTGAATAATAAATACATTCATAGATTTAAAACGGAAAAATCTCAAATTTTTAAATTTAGCTCATTTTATCTTTTTTTGACTACTCGGTTGGCTCGTTTTGCTTCTGAATTGTTGGCATCACTGAGTACTCGTATACAAAACCGAAAGAATAATTTTAATAACATTGTGGGCTGATTGCACTTGTTTGTTGTTGTTATTATTTTTAGAGCATTTCTCTTATTATTTGAGTAATGGGGATTTTAACACAACTATGTTGAATATGTTCAATTGGATTAGTAAATATAGTGGTGGGATATGAACTATGTTTTAGTACAAGGTGAAAGTGGTAGAATTAAGTGTGTGATAAGGTGTTATAAGCTTTATACGTGCCTTTTCACAATGTATGATTAAAGGATCAGTTAACCGACTGTAATGTAAAGTAACTGCAACGTAGAAAACAGCTGATCGATATTTTTGTATGAAAAGTAGGTTATGTTCCATTACATATCTATAACTATTTGCATTACTTTTCACTTAACAATATCGATCAGCTGTTTCCTACTGTTGCAGTTAATTTACGTTACGGTCGGGTAACTGAGCCTGAAGAGTTAACGTAAACTTTAACTGACAGTTCTTCATACAACAGATGCCGTTAAAGTCACTGTTAGCTTTTAATTGTACCTCGTGAAAAGGGTATAAAAGCAGTGTTTAATTTGAATTACTGATTTGCTCTTGGTTTTTATTACTTTCGCTAGTAAAAGCATTTTTATGTATGTGGTATACTTTTGTAAGTAGCAAACCATGAATCAAAGAATACAAGATTACGCATTGCGCATGTTTCTCAATTTGAGTGTGCTGGTGTGACGTCAAAATTACGTAGAAATTTAAATGTAAACAAAATCGCCCTATACCAAATACACGTGTGTGTGTGATTGTGTACATGTTTATCGGCTAATGTGACGTACATGCGCAGAAAAATATTTTTTTCAAAAGCTGAATGCGTAATCTTGTATTTTTTGATTCATGGTAGCAAACAGTCACAATTAGACTTGGGTCGAACTCGTTCACTAGTTCATTTTTGCCACAAACCAATGATCAAACCCATGTAATTTAAATGGGTTTGATCATTGGTTTGTGGCAAAAATGAACTAGTGAACGAGTTCGACAAGTCTAGTCACAATCGAAGAAGCAAAATCTCCTGCGTTTAGATGTTTTCTGCAGGTTCAGTCGACTATTTTGTGGTGTTTGTCACGTGCATGTTGTTGTTTTTGCACATCAGACAAGAAGCAAAAGCAAAAACCACTTGACTGCGGTTGCTTACAACTTCTTAAAGCAAGAGGTTAAGCTTCTCCGACTGCGACTTCCAAAGACATATAAATTGCTTCTGCTTTTACTTGCAATACTAAAAGCAAATTCAATTGTATAAAACAATAATTCAGTAAGTGTATGCCTTAAATGTTTCTGAACTTGAGAGTTTTAGCATTAATAGTGATTAAATAAATAACGCAGTAACCCTCCAATTACCTGTGCTGAAACTATTTTAGTTTGTGCTTTTAAATATTTCTGCAATGCCATTATTAAGTGATGAAATATCGTCAGCCCACTATTGGTTTGGAGCATACGCCAAAAAATCAGAATGGAGAAAAACGACAAAACAATATTTATTAAACCTTAAAATAGTTGATATGAAGCAAAATTAATGCTAAATATCTCGGAAACTATAATTAATTTCGCAAAACTTGTTTTGGATTCAGAAAGGGGATACTCAAAATATATATACCCCATACCTAACTCATTTAAAAAAAAATGGTGGGTGGGTCAAATCAATAATGGGCTGACGACATATCTTCTCGGTTTTCAAGCACAAAAATTAACTGAAAGAAAGCTTCTATCAATAGGCAGTTGCCTTAACGTTTTTTAATATAATTTAAGTACTGCAAAGCTAAAAGTTGAGGATAGTGCAGAACTTGTGATAAAGAAGTGTTCCATGTTTATGGAAAATGCTCGGATCCCCATCGTGATTATGATTATTTTTCAAACAATGGCTAAATCATTTGTCTTAGAATTCTCTGAAATATTATTTTATACAAATTGGGCTTTCTTTTAACCTCTAGAGGTCAAGCCTTACAGTTGTCTGATTCGGCTCAAATTTTTTTTAATGTAAATTGAGCTTTAATTTGGTGGATTTTTTAAAATTTAACCCTTAGGGCGTGAAAGGGGGGGGGGGGTGTCAAGCCTCGCAGTTGTCCGATTTGGCCGAAATTTTGGAATCCGCTTACTGAAATATCACTTTAATCTAATTTTAGTAAATTTTATAAAATTGCAATTTTGACCTAAGTGTGGCACGCCCGGGAGCTACCCGATTTGGCTACGTGAGTTTAAGACCTAGTACTATAATAATCCGCACAGTTTTTGTTTAAATAAAAATAAATAAAAAATTCCATACATTTCATTGCCACCCTAATATCTTATTATATATAATACAAAAGTACGTTTATTTGTTATGGGTAAACTCTTCAATGCCCCAACAGATTTTCGCCTTCCACCCCGCAAAATATTCGTAAAAGACCTGTGCGTGTTTATATATATATTCTACCCCGGTAAATGCTACGCCCCTTTCAGAAATAGTGATTCGTCCGACAGATGGCGCAATTTTTAGTTTTTTTGTGTTTTTGCACCGTAACTCAAGAACTACTGAACCGATTTTGACCAAACTTCATATACATCCTCTATAGGGTGTGAGTAGTATTTCTGTGTAGTTTGAAGTTCGTCCGACAGATGGCGCCATATATGTTTTTTTTTGTGATTTTGCACCGTACCTCAAGAACTACTGCACCGATTTAGACCAAACTTTATATACATGCTCTATGGGGCGTGAGGAGTGTTTCTGTGTAGTTTGAAGTTCGTCCGACAGATGGCGCCATATTTAGTTTTTTTTTGTGATTTTGCACCGTAACTCTAGAAGTACTGCACCGATTTTAGAACAAACTTTATATACATGCTCTATTGGGAGTGAGGAAGCGTTTCTGTGTAGTTTGAAGTTCGTCCGGCAGATGGTGCAATATTTAGTTTATTCGTGGGCAAAATCCAATTTTCATATTGTACCACCAATGCCAGATACAACACTAATTTTTGCTTAGGGCCAGCAACGCGGACCGGGGTCAGCTAGTATACATATATAACAGGATGTATGTATGTATGTAACGTATGGATTCCAAAACGGCTGGGCCGATTTTGATGAAATTTTCAGAAAATCTTCAGAATATTCAGGCGGGTGACACTGTGAAGTCTGTTCTTAGATTTGCGGTCTGCGGGCAGAGGGGCGTGGCAAAATCCAATTTTCATATTGCACCACCAATGCCATATGCATATATATATATATATATATTTATTTTTTTTGCGGGGAGGGGAGGGGTAGCGAAGAACACCGGGTTAAGCTAGTGTAAGTATAAAAATGCTCACAGGTTTTATGGGGATGATTTTATTTGCACACTTTTTAAGCATCAGTGCTAACAGAAAAGTCAATTGGTAAAACAGTGCGATATAATAACTCTCGACTGATTTTAAACATTTTTAACAAAATATTTACTAGAAATACCTATGTATGTCACTTTACAAATTACAAAATATTTGTTCATTAACGATTTTTACTTTCAAATTTTACCACAAAAAAAATTTCAGGAATAATACCAGTTACTTAAAGATTATATTTATTCTAAATTATAGTTCTAATTTTTTTAATAATGCCTTCGAACCGCCAAAGCACATTCTTCATTCAACTACATATTCACATAAGCATAGATACGGGGCTTATGCTGAATAAATACTCGTGAGTATCATGAGAATATTTATTTTGTTCAAATAAATATCCATACCCTATCATAAGCATACTCCGAATATACATAAGTATAAGTATAAGTATATTTACCAAAATTAAAAGTGAATACTTAAGCAAATTTGCTTTTAAGTACCTGTGCGAATCAGCTGTTTTCCTATTTAACCACATATGTATATTCATAGTACCTTCCAATAAAAAGCTAAAACTATTTCCAATTGTAAGTTATATTACTCATTAAATTCTGGCTGCAGTTTCTAACTTAACCAAGTTGTAAACAAAATTCGACTTTTTGACTCCAGCATCATATCCTGTACATTACAGGGTGGCTCAGTTTTTTTTTAATTTAGTGTAAAAAAGACTTGGAAAATTTAATACAAATAACTACACAATTGAACAGCGTAGCAGAAGAGTTGAATTTTATTTTCAAACCAACAATGAATGCACTGTGTTTACACATCGTGCATATCGTTGTCAATTTAATGTGCAGTGCAAGACGATTTGTTTTGCTATAGAGTTTGAATTTGACCAGATTAAACTTAAAGTATTTTTAGAATTGATAATGTTAATGAAATACAAATAAAATATGTATTGAAAAAAAGAAATATGAAGTCCCGTAAACGTGGTAACCAAATCCCGGTATTTTCGAAAATTCTGCTCTGTAAAATACCCCATATTTCAGCGATCGGAGTCCTGCTAGTGTCTTATCTAATGCATACTCATATTAGTTACTAAAAAAATCTTTATCATATTAAAATATATTTTCAATAGAGCACACACTGCTGTTCCACTTAATTAATTTTTTTTTATAAAACTTAAATATTATTTCAACTAATTTGCCAAGTTTCATTATATTCAATATACATCAATTCAAGTCTAGGTCAGTCAGGCTTATTAAATTTCAAAATAATAACTCAGCCTTAATGAGAAAAAAGCAATCAACGAACTAATATTTTTCTTAGGAAAAAAAAATGTTTTAGACTTTTTTTGTTCATTTATGCCTTCATATGCAACTGCAGTAAATGAGTCCAATGAACACATATTTTCCATTTAATACGCCTGAATTAAAACAAATAAATAGAATTTTATGGCGAACAAAATTAGCCAAATTCATTGATGCATTGCCAAATCAATTCATTTGCGATTATTTGCCGGCGCTCTTTAACAACGTCAAATTCAATGATGAAAACTAGAAAGAAAAAATTAATAATATAACCAAGTGCCAAGTCAATGAACTCTATTTAGTGCGTAGCAAACTACACGCATAAAACTAAGTGCAAATTGCTTGTCAGCTTGCCTCTATCAACGCGGCGCAAAAACTAATCAAACAGAAAAAAATATCCATTAAATGGACTAACAATAATTTAGTGTCATGCTACTTATTTAATACAAGTCATAGTTTTTATGAGCAACTTTGCACATTCATTTGGTAAGAAGTTAACCAAGAATATAGGAAAGAGCTACAAGAAATTATGAAAATGCGTTGCTATGAAATAAAGAGCACGACTCGATTAAATATTATTTGTATTAATTCCTAAAAAGACATATCGAACTAACTAACTAAGCTATGTGATGCGACATATGTAGTTTAGTCCGAGCTTAGACGGTCGAACATTTGGTAGAAAACCATCTGGCAACTTTTCATTATTATTGGATAATACCCACTTGACCAAGAATTTCGTTAATGATATCGATTTCGAACATTTATCGTGCAAAACTATCGAGAATGTCAGTCAAAAATTAATCGAAAAAAATTCACCTATCGCTCAGCTTTGTCCGAAAAAACATGCGATATCGTAGTATGTATATTGCTAGTATCGAAAGTGAGAAAATATCGAACTAATTTCGATATCGTAAAAAGGCAGCAGAAAAAGTTAAAAAGTAATTTTATTTTTTAATTTATTTATTTTAACTTACTTATTTTATCTTTCTTTTAATACCTTAACTTAAGCTGCAGGATTTGAATATGGAACATCCATTTTAAGAGACTAGCACATATCCACTAGACTATCGTGGCAAATTTTTTAACGTTCAATTCCCAGCCAACCTGAAATTCGAAAATAAACGCATGCTCGCTGTAGCAAACAATTTGCGAAATATTCTCGTTAAAAAAAGTTTAGCAACAAGAAACAATTTGTTACTCTCAACAAAAGAAGTATAACGTTTTTTGTTATTTACAAGCAATGACATCGAACTATTAATAACGTCGTTTATGATTACATAATGATATTGCTAAAGGATCGCTATTCGCGAAACATCGAAATCGAAAGATTTGCTGCCACAAACTGAGCTATGAGTGAACTCTAGCCTTACTTTCTCTTTCCGTTTACGATAGCGGTTCTCGAGTGTTTTGTCCGAGAAATGTTTACGCAACATTCGAATGCGATATTATTTATGAATGATTTGGTTAGCTGGGTTGTTGCACATATGTATGTATGTGTTCTTATATTCACCCTTATGCCAGTTGTCAACATCAACGTCACGTCAATACAATACCAAAATATGTAAGCTTGTGTACTCGCTGTAGAGAACAATTTTGTGCTATTGACAGTCTATTTCTGATCCCTAAGGTCTAGAAAATGCCATGAGCATGTCAATAGCAGTCAGTTGCTTTCGATAAAGGGTAGACAAGCACAAAGTTTTTGCTATTGTATTGACGTGACGTCGATGTTGACAAATGGAATAAGGGTGATTATTTTTTTACTTACAGTCACAGATTCTAAAAACTATCGAGAAAAGTTCGAAGTTCGAAGCTTTAGCGAACATTCGATGCTTTTTCGATTTGCGAACAAATATCGAACAGTTTTGTTTCGAAATTTCTTCGCTTTAGTGAGCATTGGCTTTTATCGAATCTCAAGTCAAATGGGTACCAACCATATATGCATATGTATGTATGTGTATTCTCTCTTCCCCACCCGTAATATGCCGGCAAACTAAATTCCCTTCAAAATATGTTCGTGTCTAAATACAGACTTGGGCACGCTTTTGCACACTCACGTGAGTGAAAACGAAATTGCTCACTAGCATGCATTGCCGATCGTGATGTATGTATGTATAACTATACTATTCGCGTAAGTTCTTGGAAAACTATTTACTAAGCCTACAATGGCGGGCTGTAGGGTGCTAAAAATTGCAAACTACCAAGTGCGTGATTTGAACAGCAAACATGTGAAAAAATATCAACGATTATTTTGTGCTGCATTTTAATTTTTATGTTTATTTTCTCATATATTTTTATATATGTATATATATTTTTTTTTACAAACTGAATGAGTTCAATAAACTTTGTACAAAAAAAAATGATATGAGCAACATAAAGTTAAAGTGGACATTTATGTGTGCAGAAATGCAGGCGTTCATAGTTGTAGTGTAGTATAAAATGTTACAGTGTGCCATGTAATTGTACGTATGACTTGGCTTTGATTTGTGTGGTTCAGGATTTTAAAGAGTAGATTTTATACGATTTTTTCATTTGAAATTTGTATGGATAAATATATTTTTAAACGAATTTCCCTTATTTCTTATACAAATTTGAAACGTTGAGAAACGAAATATTTTTTACAAAATCTGCCTATAAGTTTGCTAATACCGGTAGCACCTACTATTGCTTAAAAATATACCCCCATATAAAAAAAATAACGTATGGTTCTAGTGTACGTTAAAACCAGTTTTTGTATGGAAATTTTGTTTTAGCGTACACTTAAAGCACACGTTATTTTTTTTCTTGCATATGGGGGATAGTAATTAAAAGAATATGAATTAAATTTCATGTCATTATAAATAAATCTGTGAGCAAAGAGGAAAAGTCCTTAAGCAAATTTTGAATTAATGGCAGAGGTACTCCGGGGCCAATTTTTGTTTGTTATCGGTTAAACAATGCCTATATTCATTTCGTTTATGTTTAAGAATCTCGTCAGAAACTTCAACCAAAAGAAAGTCTTGAGAAAATCTTTGCCCAATGAGGCAACTAATTGTAAAAACGGTTTCAGAATAAAGAAAGATGTTTGCTTTTAAAATGTTTTCGTTTAATTCTTATTTATTTATTTATTAAACATACTATACAAAGTAAATTTGCATGGTATGGTGTTGCACGAATATGGGCGGAGTAACTAGACCATATGCCCAAGATGTTATTAACAGTATTTTCAAAAAAGTTCCGTGACTGACTGTACGACCTATGCCTTCACATAGGAAGTAGCAACGTAGTTGTTAAAGAAATAACACGAAAAACCGCAAGATTATACGGTTATCCGTGGTAGATCAGTCACCCAGTTCGAGCGAGACGAAAAACTCTCGTAGGCCCAATAAGAGACATAAGCCTGACCGCACTTAAGAAATAATTACGATGACGTGAAATGATGTTCTTCGACCCAGAGCTGCTTAACGACTTTTCATTTAACCTATTTTATTCTTATTTAAGTAATTACTAATAACATTTTAAGAGCTTTCCTCAGGTTTATACACACGCAGTTTTTAAGCTTTTCTCAAGAAGTTTTTTGCTGAAGTCTGCTGACAAGTTTCTTAAGCAGAACCGAAGTTCATATGAACGTTTCTCAACCGTTAATAAACAAGAAATCTTCGTATTAATGCACTGCAGAAAACTTTGTATCAAATAAATATACTTTGTTATTTTTAAATTTAGTAACCCTGCAGGAAATGGTACTGGCACAAGACTAGTCACGTGATTGGTCCCCAAGTGATAGGGATCAGTCCGAGTTCTAACACTTCCTATGAAGCGGACCAGTCACTTTTACATGAGGATGGCCTAGGAGGGGGTTAATTGATACTTTGTATACATAACGTGACCATTTTTTTTTTAACTCAAAGCGGGACACCTCAAAATAATAACGTATGGAACAAAATTTTTAATTTTTTTACATTTTCAAACATGTTTGTTGTGCTACAGGAAATTTCCCTTTTCCCATTTCCCATTTTCCTTCCGGGACACCGGGATGGTGAACCGAAAATTGGGACGGTGAACCGAAAATTGGGACTGTCCCGCCGAAATCGGGACGGATGGTCACATTATGTATACACCTTGTAACTTGTCACTGAACTATCTCATAGGGACCTAATCTTTGTAAAATAATATAAATGATTTCAAAATCTCTTAACTTTAATAATGAAAACTTATATTTTTTTTATTGTTACAAAAACAATTATATTTTATTTTTGAGTAGATATTTTTTGGTATTCGAACCGACAACCTCCGTCATGACAGGCTCGCACACTATCCACTCGACCACAGGGGCACTAATATTTTAAAAGTATAAACACTAGTTAAGCTTAAATTAATATATAAGTATAATTACGGGAATGATTTCAGAGTGGCTTGGCGGTATTATTGTAGGAAACAATTTACATTTTATTTATACAATTTCATAGGTTCTGGATCCAAACACATCGAACTAGTTCAGTGCCGTTTACTATAATACTAGACCGATTCCCAATTAAATGAACAAAATAGCAAGACGATACATCCGACAATGGTGAATATGTAACAATTTGCATGATATGTCTTTTTTCATCATACAATACCCCCTACTTTTGGTACTACCCCCAATTTTCTCAAGTCATAGGACGAGTATGTTTGGATCAACTGTCACCAAATTTTCTCCAGGGAATTTTATTATATTCTGAAAAGAGCATGAAAAATAGTTATAAATTTCTGTTGCACTTGGAACGAAAAGAGGTGTGTTAGGACACCCGGTTAGAGCTATGCTGTTTAGCTATATAAAACAAATTACACTTGTTAAATAACAGTGCAATAAAATAATTTTATTTTTACCCGATTGCTCGACGCAAAGAAGGCTATTGTGTTTATCACCATACGTGTGTTCCTTTGTGGAACTATATAATCGATTTTTCTTAATCCTGGGATATGACAGTATTAAAAATTCTATATGGCGACCAACAGACGCCATTTTGCAAATACGAAAAAATAAAAAGAAGGCGAACTATATCAAAATGGGTACCATTCGACAGGTATTTTAAAATCATCTTGAGGTTTCTCTTATGATTTTTCATTTCGAATGACCATTTAGGATATTTAACGGTTTAAAGTTGGTCGCAGTCGGGTTTTTTGATTTTTTTAAATTCTACTTGTTAAAATTATTCATTTAATATTCATAAAATGTATTTATTTTATTATTATTTATAAAACAAAATAAATTCGTCGCAAATATTGTCATGTCTGGACATTTCGCACATGTAAACGCAGACTTAGAAACTTCTTTTTTTAAGTTATTATTTGTGGATTAGGTTAGGTTAGCAGGCTGCTGATGAAGAAGTGAAAAATCTATGGGTCCAGCTCACTTGGGCCCAATACGATGATCCCTTTGAGCTACCGGTATTCTTATTAGTAAGTCATCTGGCATCTCCTTCAGAGAGAAATAAAGAAAAGGAAAAATAAAAAAGTACCAACAAAGAAATCGAAACAAAAATAAATCTATAACTGTAATAGTGTGGATTCTTTTTGCTACAAAATTCACCTGCTAGTTCCTGTGTCTGACATAAAGAGCATAGCTCTAATATCAACTTTAAGCCATATATTCTCTTGTCGCAAGACGGAGTGAGGTTAAGAAATTAAAACTTTTATTGCATGTCCTACTATGTTATTAGTTATCCAAAATTTTTCGCCCGGCCTCTAATGTGGGCATTACAGCATAAAACTTAAAAATCCCCATTTTGGAATTTTAAAATTTTTCTTTGGGAATTGTGGGATTTGTTTTATGTAGACATCTCAATTTTTTCGCTTCTCTAATAGCAAACATTTATTAAAAAATATATTATAAATAAATAATAATAAAAATCTTATACATATGGGCAATTCCACAAAATGTCACGTACGATGTCACGTACGATAACCAATCAATTAAGCTTGTATTTGAAATCAGTGCGTTTAAATTGTTTTTATCTCTTAAGAAAGATAATGCTACTTACGCTCCTCAAAAATACATAAAGAAATAAAGAAAAATTTAAATTTTCTCTGACATTCAAGCTTAATTCATTGGTCATCGTTACGATTCTGTGGAATTGCCCATATATAAATACGCCATACATTTTTTCTGTCCTGCACTTTTAAGTATCTTATCGTCCACCAATATTGGTGAAACATATAGCTCATTTACTCAAACAACAACGGTTTCCAGGTGTAAAATAAATATAATGGTATCCAGCATATTTTGGGGGTAAAAATTTAAGGATTTTAACTTAATTTGATTGAAATGAAAGGAACTTTAGTCAGATTCTTGCATAAAAATTTAAGTCGATTAGCTTAATTGTATTGATATGAATGGGATTTGCATGCGCTTGCAAAAGGCTTTAACGAAAAAATTGTGACTATTTTGAGATGTACATATATTCAAAATATACTCGAAATAATTTATAAATCTAAATGTTGCCCTTTCCTGGGATTTTGAGATTCTTCACCGTTTACTTTAAGTTTCGCATATCAAACGAAAACAATTTTCTATATTATTGCATCGTAAAGGTATTTTAAATTCG
Organism: Tachina lurida; assembly: GCA_944452675.1. Classification (NCBI taxonomy): domain Eukaryota; kingdom Metazoa; phylum Arthropoda; class Insecta; order Diptera; family Tachinidae; genus Tachina; species Tachina lurida. The sequence goes on along the minus strand of OX101754.1, from coordinate 37,530,991 downwards.
ATACTGCCGCATATAAAACTACTTGCACTTGTGTGTTCCTCTTTTTTTAGAATTCCGTACACCAAAGGTGAAAAAGGAACCCTATTGTTTTCGCTACGCTGTCCGTCTGTCCGTGTGTCCGTCTGTCCGTCCGTCCGTCTGTCCGTCACAGGGTATTTTCTCGAGAACCGTAAGAGCTACGGACCTGAAATTTGCACAGAGTGTGTAGACCCTTGGCCGCTACAACAACAAATACATGAGAGTTGGAAATTAAAGGGTGTGCCAAAACGAGCAACGAAAAATTTTAAAATCCCATGTAATATACATACAATTGTATGTATATGTACTTGAAATTTGTAAAGTTAGTGTATTTTTATACAGACTACAACAATTAACACTAAATTTTAAAAAATTTTAATTAGAGGGTGTACCATCAGTTAATGTAATTTTGACTATGTAATTTTGATAACTTGCTGTATCTTGGAAACCGTAAGAGCAAACTTCTTGAAATTTTCAAAAACGGTAAAACAAAAAAATCTCAAAATTATAAAATCGCCAAACCGAAAAAAAAAATCGCCAAAATCAAAAAAAAATCGCCAAAACGAAAAAAAAGCACCAAATTAAAAAAAATTTCTAAATCGAAAATAAATCGCGGAAAACCGGAAAAATCGCCAAAATGAAAAAATCGTCAAAATGAAAAAAAAAAATCGCCAAAATGAAAAAATCACCAAAATTAAAAAAATCGCCAAAATTAAAAAAATTACCAAAATGAAAAAAAAATCGCCAAAATGAAAAAAATCGCAAAAAAAATTACCAAAATGAAAAAAATCGCCAAAATTTAAAAAATCGCCAAAACGAGAAAAAAGCGAAAAACAATAAAAAAACTATTTCAGCTGAAAAAACGTAACAAACACTGTATTAAAAAAAATGCTCAAAGCCCAACGTACGGAACCCTTCGTGCGCGAGTCAAAGTCGCACTTTACTGAATTTATTTATTTGTTGCTCTTAACGAAATTTAAATTTCTAGCATATATAAAAACGAAAAGATTTCAATTCAAATTGTATATTTTTTTATATAATTAAAATAATTCATTACTTTCGAGCACGGGTAGTGGGCAAACTAACCCGAATAAGAGAAATAAATCAAAGTTGAAAAAAAAAATAAAAACTAAAAAACGCAAAAAAAAATCGTGCCACACGCACATTTGGCATGAAAGAAACTAAAACATCTAAAAATCGCAAGATTTTTGCTAAATCATGCAACAACCAAAAACAACTATTGAACACTCTAGGGTTCCAATGATGTCAGAAGTATATTTAAATATTAAATGTATGAACATACATAATGCATACGTACCTACTTACATATCGATACCTTAACATAGAAAAGGCCCAACTCGTTATTTTTTTGAAATCGAGTTTTATGTATATTTCGATAGAAGAACATCTAATGTATCGAAAAATGCAAAGATCTCAATTTCAAACAAATAATTAGTTAGGGCCTTTCTATATTAAGGTATCGATATGTATGTATGTACATATCTATATCAATTTAAAGTAACTAACTGTTATTGCTTATAGACGTGACAACTTTTATTTTATGTTTTTTAATGGGAGATTATAAGAAAAATAATAAATTTTTTATTTATACTCAGATGCAAAAATTCTCGTATCTGTACATACTGATGTATACTTCGATATCGAAAAAAAAATTTTAAAACCATTTGCCATAAATAAAGAAAAACTTTTATTTATGGCATATTACGGGAAATATTAAAATTTCATTTAAGTTTCGAAAGTTATTTAAAATAGTTTTTATACTGAAGTCCATTTGAACTTGCTAAATCATTTTCTTTTTGTATGTAAAGATAAAAACACTCTTAACACAGAAAAAATTTTTCTGCCATAAACACGTTTAGTTAAAAAAACAAAGAAAAATCAATTAAAAATTTTATGAAGTTAATTAAACTTTAAATTAACTTAAATTTTTAACCAAAAGTTTAATTGAATCAATTACATTTTTTATTGATTTTTGGTTTGTTTTTTCAATTAAACGTGTTTATTGTAGAATTTTTTTTCTGAGAAGTGATAGTATGGCTGAGTTTACATCTGGAATTTCTTGTGTGCCATGTGCCCTAAAAAGGGTAACCACTAATTGCTAATGAAAATCTGTTTGATTCAGGCATTTATTTATTGATTTAAACTGTTTCCAATCATGTTGGAATTTATAAAATTGTCTATTAGTTATGTATGTATGAAACTGTTTAACTTAATAAATACAAACAGTTTTTCATTAGTGGTTGTTCCCTGAACAAGGTTTTTTTGCATAAAGAAGTTAACAAATATCCATTATTATCTCCTTTTTCAGAAAGGTAAAAAGATTGTCAAGTAAGCAGATTACCTAGAAGTGAAATGATATCTGTACGATTACAAATTTATATCTGTAACAAAAAGGAAAAGTCGAGATAAGCTGATTTTAAGTAAATGGTACCTGCGTACCATTCTAATCTCATTTCGAATAAAAGCTGTAGGTTATACTTAACTTATGTAGAACGATATATGCTTGAAAAGATAAAACTGCAAAAGAAATAAATTTCTGAAAATCGACTTGTACGCTTAAAAGTTCTCTCCTGCAAAACAGTAAAATATGACTTAAGTACTTCTTCCTTATTGCTACAGATACGAGAATGCATAGCATATTTCATAGGTATTGTGCCCAAATAAGAACTTGGCTAAAATTTCTATCTCACTACTTTTGATGGCTGAAATTTTAGAAAGGAACTTGGCCTTTTACACATTTATGTTTTTGTGAGGATCTGACTACTTTATGAAAAGTTTTCTTTAATAAAACATTTTGAACTTTTCTAGTCTGCTATATTTCTGTTCATAATGACTGCGCCAGTTGAAAAGTGCAGAGTTACATAAAATAAGGGGTTAGAGTGTGGTGGGTGCACTATTGTGTCATTACAAGGACCCAAGTATATACGAAACTTTTAGAGTAGAAATAAAAATGTAGCGTAAATTGTAGTGGAAGTGACCTCGCTTACTTATCTAAAGTCTGCTTAAAGGTTTGCGTCAGTGCCGTGTGCATCCAAAGTTTCAATAGAGTAGCTTGAGTTTTAATTTTTGTGTTTTCCGATTTTTATAGTTGAAGGTTAGCCGCGAATAACGTTTTAAGTGACAAAATAATAATTTTTCAGGAGAGCCAAAAAACGTATTTTAAAGCAAGATTGTTTATTTCGTTTAAATTTTTTCAGCTTATCGAAAATAATGATAACTAGCATTAACTTTTCTTTTTATATCTCTGCTACATTTATCAATTATTTTCGACAATTTCGTTTACATGATTTTATTAGTTACTTACAAAGTTTTCCACTGGCTGAGTGATTGTAATCGTATTTTGACGGCGATAAGATGCATAATTTTGGATGGTTTGGTGTTTGAACAATGCAAGAGAGATATCTTAATGTTAATCTGTGAAAAAACTGGTTTTTAAAAATTGTCTTTTACAACGTTATTCGCGGCTGTGCTTCAGTTGATAACTTACTTAAGCCTATTTTTCTGCAAAATTTCAGATTTGTGCCGTATAATATTACGTTGACTTTTAATGTGTGTGGCCCTACCTCCCTAATTTAACAATCGGTGGTTTGTTATTTTTCCAGTTCGTAACTCACGCCTTACCTTAAATTCTTAATTTAGAGTTTAAAGTGCGTGTCCATGACTAAGGACTAAAACTTCCAGGCTTTTAGATTTTTCTTTGTGATTTCTGATTTAGTTGTATTTGTATATCGAATTTCAGCTCTCTAGTACGAATTTGAGTTTTATTTGGATAAAACATCTGGGCCACTTGCTCACTCACCTACACTTGTGTATAAAATTTCAACTCTCTAGTGCAAATTCTAGCTTTAAATTTTTTGAGTGATTTTGGCCAGTGCTTATTATTCGTGCAAAGTTTCGTTGGAAACGGATAATAATAAATACATAAATATGGGCATTTCCTCCGAAGAGTCAACCAGAATGGAAAAATAAAATGTTGATAATCATCGTGTTTTATTGTTTATAGTTATAAAATAGAACCTATATTTTTATAATAGGATAGTTTCATAGCATATCTCAGCTCTTTTACTTGAGGAAATTGGGCTGGAAATATTAAATGTGCTGAACCGAAGAACATGAAATAGGAGCCTTGAATTGTATGGGAACGCCCACTTTTTTCAACGAAAATTTATAGCCTCCCATTATCGCAACATGTATGCCAAATTTTAATAAGATCCGTTCAGTTAAACTATGCGCTTTAGATTTGTTTTTTTAATTCTGAGCTTTATGGGTGTAGCCCCTGGTTAACATATTTGGGTTTTCAAATGGTTACTCACCTCGTACTTGTACTCGTGCTCTCTAGCTATTGTGGAAGTGCTTTTTGCATCTCCATATCTCAGGAAGCTTTTGTTGCAAAACTTTCAAGCTTCGCTTATGAGGTAATTCTAACTAATTAATTCTAATTATGGCTTAAGTTTTAGGATTTGCGGTGTTTAGGACCAAAGTTATGAGGGGAGCAAAAACACTACAAATGGCTTCGTGCTGAGGAGTAAAAGTTCCCGCTAATATCACTGTTCTGCCAACTGATTCTTGTAGAGGGGACTAAAAGAAAACATATGCGTATATCGGTGTTTCAAAACTTTACACTTGAAACTCATTTAACCGTATATTTAAAGTTGCACTCTTGTGTAGTAGGTTAGGTTACGTTAAGTCCAGAACACTTGGGTCCAATACAATGATCCCTTTGTGCTACCTTTTAGTTGAAGATAATATAATGAGAGAGGGTGATAGGGAAGGAATAGTGATAGAGAAGACAGGTGGTGGAGGAAGAGATAGAGGAAAGCTTCATTATTTTACAACTCTGCTCTTTGCACGCTTTTTGGTAATGCAGTGTTGCAGCGCCTCTGATGTTAAATGAAGCATATTAATTTTTTGAAGCTGTGCTTAGTAACCATCTTATTGGTTATTTTACTTCGACGATGATTTTGCTACACAACGAAGGAGGGCTATCTGATCTTACATTAGGATTAGTATCTGATGAAGTCGCTATAGTCTTTAGCAACCAGTGCCTTATGCCTGCACTCATCATTAGAACTTTTCCCACAACAACTGATACAAAAGACATCATTGGCAAAAAGCGACTTATCTGTTTGAAGTTAATAGCTGATTATATTTTGAACATCAAAACAGTTTTGTAAATATTTCATTTTCCAAAATGTTCGAAATCTAGCTAACCGAAACGTTTCACTATCTTACGAAATCTTTCTATCTCTTGACCTCAAATTATAAGATGTTTATATACATACACATTCCCACATATAAGCACATAAAAAAATCCGAGCGAAAATCATCGTTAAAATAGTTAGAATCGATTCTCTTAACCTCAAATATCGACGGCTCCATTCTAAAACATGCTAATTCAAAAAAGCTAGTTTTGTGATAAAAGTCTTCAAAGTTTATTAATTATATCTCGGGAATGTTATGAGATAGAAACTTGTAATCACATAATAATTGCAATAGAATTTTTTTAAGTTTATTTGAACTTTATTAATTTGTTGTAGATCATAGTTAAAAGTGACTAAGAATACTTAAGATTGTCCTCTTAGTAGATTTAGCACCTATCTGGAGGTCCTTTCTCACCTACAATGGCCCTCTAAGTACATATAGCATGTTTTAGTTTGGAGAAAATTTTATATTTATTTTTTTTTAGTACTTAATTGCGAACTAAAGGCTCAGTTACCCGACTGTAATGTAAAGTAACGGCAACGTAGGAAACAGCTGATCGATATTTTTATATGAAAAATAGGTTACCATTTCCATTACTTTTCACATAACAATTTCGATCAGCTGTTTCCTGCTGTTGCAATTACTTTACATTACAGTCGGATAACTGAACCTTAAATCGTACTAAGTTTACTTGACAAATTATGCTAAGTACATTTTTGCTCATAACTTTTGATAGAATATTCCGATTACTATCAAAATTTTACAAAATCTAAGTTAATAAACGATGAATTCAGAAATGCTGTTCCCAACATAACATGCTATGTCGAGTTAGCATGTTTTGGAATGGGGCGTTGATATGATGAAAATTCGATTTTCGAAAATTTGGATAAAATCAGTAACCTTTTTTAACAGGCAGTTAAATAGTATTCGGAATTTTCAGAAGTGGGACTGTTGGACCGTTGTATTAACAAAATTTTAAAAACACGTGATCTACACTAACATTATAAATCGGAAAAGTTTGTATGTTTCCAAGATGTAATCTACGGAACTAACGGTTCGATTTGAAAATGTTTTTCCAACAGAATGAAGAACGAAACCTTCTAACGGATAGAGGGTATATAAGGTTCCACTAAAGTGCTTAGGATAAAATCCAGGGGCGCTAAATCCCCTATACTCAGAAAATATTAATTATCGTTTTAGAAGAGATCTATTAAAGCAATAGGTTCCGTACTCACAAGAAAAACAAAGCCATTTTAACGTCAGTATGGTGTTCTCCATTCACTTGGTCACCAAGAGTCAAAAGGGGGACATAGAAAGAATTATTGCCTCTCTGAAAATATCTAACCAATGCTTATGAAATTTGAATAATATGTAGATAGATCAGCGTAAATAAAACACACAGCGTAAAAAATACAAAAATTAAGACAACGTTTGCCGAGCTCAGCTGCTTTTTTATAAAACGAAAATTGCATAAATTTTTTTTCACATATTCTTACACTCATTAATGACATATGTATATGTACATCAGAGCTGGCCACCAAGACAAACACGAGGGTAATGTATTCGCGTATGTGTATTTATTTGTATAAGAAGCCGATTCATTTACGGCACTCTGGTGCTAATTTGGGCAGCTATGATATACATACATACACACATGATACATATGTGTGTATGTCCATAATATACATTAAGTTTTAGTTTATTACTTCTATGGGAATAAGTAATAGACCTTCAAATTGTATATGTATACACAGAGAAAACAGTGCCTACTAAATACCTCATAAAATAGAACAAAATTAATAAGAAATCTCTACGGATTTTTTTTTTCAATAAGAAAATCTTATTAATTTCATAGGGAAGCCCTTTTTGAAAAAATCAAGAAGAAAACTTCTAGTTTTTATTAGGTTATCTTAATGATTTTTTCAATAAAAGAAGAAAACTTCTAGTTTTTATTGGGTTATCTTATTGATTTTTTCAATAACATTTTCTTCTTGTTTTTATAAGGCGACCTCATAAAAACAATTGCGTCTTTATTCTCTGTACTTATGTATTTTTTCAATAAAATTGTCTTCTTGTTTTTATTAGGCGACCTCATAAAAAAATTGCGTCTTTATTCTCTGTACTTATGTATTTTCATTTAAATTCTATACCAAATACATATGTATGTATGTATATAGTATATTGTAGATGTAATTTATTTATACATACATACATACATACACATTATGTTATATTCTTAACTAACTTACTCACCAAGTATTGAACCAGCAAACTTCTAACTGATAGACAAGAACCCTAACCAATATGATAACAAGCAGCCTGAATAACCATTGAAATTATTGTGCAAACATTCTTATGCAAAAATTAAAAATATCATGAAAAAAATTGTCTCTATGTGTATTTATAGATATGAAATAACAAGACACCTCAAAACAATGAAGAAGATTTCCTTATTAAGAAAATCAACAAGATGCTTTACACATAATCATATAGGAACCTAATAAAATCAAGAAGAAAACCTTATTGAAAAAATCAATAAGATAGCCTAATAAAATCAAGAAGAAAACCTTTTTAAAAAAATCAATAAGGCAACCTAATAAAATCAGTAAGAAATCCCTAAAGTTTACAATTTATAAGAAAACCTAATAGAATGAAGAAGTTTTTCTCTATGGATTGTTTTTTGATGGCAAAAATAACGAAAATTGCGTAAAAAAAAGTTGTGAATAATAAGATTTCTTTTTGATTTTATGTGGTTTTCTTCTTGATAAAATTAATAAGATATACCACATAAAAACAATAAGGAGTCTCTATGAAAAAATCTTCACTTCTTTCTGCTGGGATACCCCTTGCCTAAAAACGTTTAATAGAGAAAATCTTTTTGATTCTATGAGGCAGTTTTTTCTCTGTATATAATTTTCATCTTTGACATGGAATATTACTTTATAAATTCAGGCAGAGGCAAATAACATTTGCTATACTCTGCTAGTTTAGGCATAACAAATTAAAAAAAAAATCTCAAAATATATTTTCTAATAAAAATATAATAATTTATGACTTTTTCTGATTTATTTCTTATGATGCGATAATCATTCACATTTTATGATATTTTATGATTATTGCCTAAATAACTGCGCCAGAATGCCAAACTAAATTTTATTGAAAAACTTTTAGTATTATCATAAAAAATTCTGCAGAGAAATTTTATTAATAAATTAATTTATTTTAATGCATAATTTTAGATTATTTTAACGCACAGTGGCTAACAAAAATCTATTTTAGACTTGTATCGAACTCTTTCAGTAGCTCGTTTTTGACACAAACCAGTGATCAAACCCATGTAATTTAAATGGGTTTGATCATTGGTTTGTGTCAAAAACGAGCCACTGAAAGAGTTCGATACAAGTCTAATCTATTTTTGAATGTATGATGTAGATTAAACAAAAGCTTTTGAACTATAAAAATAGTTTAAGAGAATTTCACACAAACATAATTTTATCCACTTGCAAGGCCGACAATATGACATTGCGCTGGGCAATTATAAAGCTGAAGAAAGGTGCAGCAGTATGTCGCTGTCGGAATTACTTTGCAATGTAATCAACTGACTATTTTAACATTGTGATGTCGTAGGCGGTAGTCAATTGTCTCACTCTGCACTACTTTCAGGTAACTTGAAGTTGAATTTTTTAAATCACCTGGTGGTCAGTAAATTAAAAAAATTTTTCTGGGGTTCGAAAATGTAACATCACACGTTGTATACTCAACGCGCTACCACTCGGCTAAGCTGCCATCTAAAATAACAACAGCAAAATGTTAATATCAAACTGAAATTAGTTTCAAAGTAGCTGAGAATAAATTTTTTGGCTCTCATCAAATTCGATTACGTACTCAACTTAAGAATTAATTTAAGGTTTGTTCTGGATGACTTTGCAGCTAGCTTTTAGTCAGCCTAAGAAAAGTTAACTATAAGTTAACTATTTTTGTATTCAACCACACATTTTCCGACAGGGGTGCTACACACCGCAGAGAATTGAAATATTGGGAAAATACAATACAAGTAATGAAACAACATAACAGCTGTTGCATTTAAAAGTGGTATAAGTCCATTTTTTTATGTATCGAGATATTAAAGGGTTTGTGTTTGACATAATTTAAAAATAATGTTTTTACCACTCTACATTATTTAAGTTTTATTATAAAAAATTATTCATTTTGATTATTTAGAAAAGTATTAAATTTTTTAACTACAAATGGACTTATACCAGTTTTAAAAATAACATATGATAAGAAGTAAAAACACGAGCACGTTTAAGTCTATATTTTAGTAGACATTTGCTTTACTCAGATGCATTTTTAAGGTAAAAAATAATTATCATGAAGACATTTAAATATACCACATCAGTCAAGTTTATTAAGACTTAAATTCATTTACACATACTGACTGTATGTATCCATTATCCATAAAGTAAGTGCTCATCCCTGCCTAAATTGTTTAATTCAATATTTTAAACAAACTAAGTTAAATCTATAAAATTTAAAACTGTATTTCTGCTTCACTTTAAACAAACTTTAAAATTATACACAACGCAAATGAAAATATTTCATAATCCTATCAATAAAATATAATTTTTTAACTTAACTCGATTTGTGTAGTGCAAAAAGTGAGTGCTCACTACATAGTAATATATTTAAAAAGTCTCTTGAACTGCAATCTACGAGTAGTAATTAGCACGTGATCCCTTGATCTTTGTTATCACTTGCAGTCCCCTCGGAAGGGAATCACCCAAATTTTGTGACATTTCGTATGAAATTTTTGTCAATTATTCCTGTAGAGCAAATATCAATTCACTTTTTCATGTTATTTTTCTTTCTCCAATTTTTCTATCCAAGTGATCCCACATATTCTCAATGGAATTTATTTTGGTGTATTGTAAAAACGCCTTGGTGTTCGGCGGCGTGTGCTTCTTTTCATTGTCTTCAGTAAGTATAAATTTTTCAGCTACTACCATTTTTCTGATACTGGGTTGGAGATGGGCTCTCAAAATCTCTTTAAATTTTTGTGGTCCATTATTACGTCAATTTTTTTTAATCTCCGAGTTGAGATACACTCATCCATCCCCAAAGTAACACTAACCCATTCTTTAAAGTTGGACAAAATTTTTTTCTTTAGCACCCTCCAATATAAGCAAAAATTATTTTTTATTTTATTTTAAATAATCTTTTTTTTTATTTAAACCTAATATTAAATTCACTTTGGAACGCATTAAAATTTGTAATTTTAGTTTGGGGATGGGTGAAAGTATAGTATTATTTTAAAATTTAAATAAATTTTTTATCTTATGTCCAAATCGCACTCCGTTATACCTAATTACCTCATTTTTTTAATAAGTTGACTTATACCACTTTCAAAAATAACAACTCATGTGCTGTTTCCAGAAGTCAGGCAGACGATATGAAAATATGAGTGCTTTCACAGAGAAAATAGTGCGTACTAAATACCTCATAAAATAGAAGAAAATTAATAAGAAATCTCTATGGTTTTTTTTCAATAAGGAAATCTTATTAATTTCATAGAGAAAACCTTTTTGAAAAAAATCAAGAAGAAATCTTCTAGTTTTTATTAGGTTATCTTATTGATTTTGTAAAAAAAAAATTTGTCTTTATTCTCTGTACTTATGTATTTTCATTTAAATTCTATACCATATACATATGTAAGTATGTATGTAGTATATTGTAGATGTTATTTATTTATACATACATACATACTAGAGTTCGACCGATTAATCGGCTTCGGCCTACGGCCAAAAATTGGTAATCGGCCAACATTCGGCCTATGGCAAAAATCGGCCGATTAGCCGAAGCCGAAGCCGAATATTTTTCATTCCAAGCTTGAAAAATAAAATTATGTTTGGTCGTTGCTCGCAGACAGTTTCTATTGTGTTTACCGTTTTGAAAAGGTTGCTTTGAAATACAACCCTGTTGCTTTCTATTTTCTTTTACTTGGACGTTCTTGTGAGTGATCATATGAAAAAGCAATCTAGAAATTGCAAAATAGTTTTATTTTTCTTGTTATGTATCCAATAGATATTACAGCTATTTCAGTGATCTCAAAAAAGCCAACTTTTTTTTAAATTCTTATAAAACGTAAGTATCATTTTTAAAATTTAAGACATTCGGCTTCGGCTTCGGTTTTGGCCGAAGTTTAGGATTTTAGCCGAAGTTCGGCTTCGGCTTCGGCCAAAAAAACGCCTTCGGTCGATCTCTAATACATACACATTATGTTATATTCTTAACTAACTTACTCACCAAGTATTGAACCACCAAACTTCTGACTGATAAACAAGCACTCTAACCAATATGCTAACAAGCAGCCTGAATAACCATTGAAATTATTGTGCAAACATTCTTATACAAAAATTAAAAAGATCGTGAAAAAAATTTTCTATATGTCTATTTATAGATATGAAATAACAAGACACCTCATAAAATCAAAAAGATTTCCTTATTAAAAAAATCATACTCATATAGGAACCTACCAAAATCAAGAAGAAAACCTTATTGGAAAAATCAATAAGATAGTCTAATAAAATCAAGAAGAAAACCTTTTTAAAAAAATCAAGAAGGAAACCTAATAAAATCAATAAGAAATCCCTATAGTTTACAATTTATAAGAAAACCTAATAGAATCAAGAATTTTTTCTCTATGGATTGTTTTTTTTGGTCCCAAAACTAACGGAAATTGAGTAAAAAAAGTTGTGAATAATAAGATTTCTTCTTGATTTTATGTGGTTTCCTTCTTAATAAAATTAATAAGATTTACCACATAAACACAATAAGGAATCTCTATGAAAAAATCTTCGCTTCTTTCTGCTGGGATACCCCTTAGCCTAAAAACGTTTCATAGAGAAAATCTTCTTGATTCTATGAGGCAGTTTTTTCTCTGAGTTACATATAAATTTTTTAAGGGCGGATGACTCGTCTAGAAAATTTGTATGGAAATCACTCAATAGTATGAGTGCTTTCCATATAAATTTTATACTCACGTCGTCCATCTGGGTTGTAGAAACAGGGTGTTAGACTTGGAAAAATGTATACATGTACAGTGGTTTGCATCAAAGGTTGGGCAAGTTTTGAAATACGTGAAAAGGTTTGAAAAAATATACAACTGAAGACTTTCTTGTATATTTTTTAAAAAATAAATAAAATAACGCCCTGCTTCTACAATCCAGGCGGACGACGTGAGTATAAAATTTATATGGAAAGCACTCATACTACTGAGTATTTCCATACAAAATTTCTAGACGGGTCATCCGCCTGACTTGCAGAAACTGCACATTAATTAGAATAGTTTTCCATCTTAAAAACTATGATCACAATTAATGTCGAGCAGAGATATGAGATATCAAATATTTAGCATTTTTTTACATGCCCTTTTTGATTTCCTACAGCCTGTCGCCTATTTAGAATGGACTCAACTAATTTTTTAATATAAATTGGGACTTAGTTGGCATATTTTTTTCTGCAATGCAGCTTTAAGTTGGTCTTAACTGGTGCACAACCTATTTTGCATTCGACATCCGAGTTCGTTCCATAAATGCTGGATTACATTTACATATGTATATCTGGGCCTGATGCAGTGATATTGGCACACTTAGTTGTTTAGTTAGATAGTTCCTTGGTATCAGTGAAGTGTGCTTGGTGTTGTTAGCTGTATAAAGTGTAAAATGATGAGGTATTCAGGACTTGTATGAACTTTCCTTAGCATGAGTTTTCTGAATGTTGTGATATTAGATTTTATCCATGATACCAGCTAAAACTTTTCGACCTTACCTTAGTGTTTCTAAGGGGCGCAATTCTTCATATACTACGTCAACCATTGGACAAATTAAAGTTGCTTTCGTCCATAAAAAGGACCAGTAAAATGTTCAACTGCTTATAGAAAAATCCAACATTATGTGGCCATTCAAATTGTTTTTCTTTAGCCCTCATCTTATCGTTTTGAAATCACTCTAGGTTGCAAACCACAGTTGCAAATATTGCAGATGTAGCAATTCTCATAGCTCGGTCTGAGCTTCTTTTTCACCGTCTCGCGTTATTTATTTTTTTATGCTTTTATCTTTGTTATATTGATGAATTATGTCATGAAGTGTTGACTTGTTTTTGTTAACGCTTAACGATTTCACGTTGTCACTTCCCTTCTAAAAAAATTTTAATAAATGATCAAACAGAATTGCGGCATAAACACATTTTCTATACAAAATGATACAAAAAGCAGACGAGAGATAGCATCTATTTTATTTTGACATCGTTTTTTCTTATTCTCTCAAACACGTTACCATACTTTCAAAAAATTTCATTTATTTTGTGAACAAAACTACAAAGAAAAAAATAAGCACAAAAGAAAATAAACTAAAAATTGGAGAACATTTAAAGGTAGTGCCGTCGATGTTATTATGGGCTTTGTTAATTTGACAGCGACTTTTCTTAAGTTGCGCACTTATTCTGTTTGATCATTAATGATTTTTCATTCTTCAAAGCCTACTGTATATTTCTACGCGGTTTATACAACAACTTAAAAACATTTTCAGCTGATAAAAGCAAAGATAGAACTGACTACTTAAAAATATAATTAATAAACGACGCTCAAAAAAAATGGTTAATCAAAAATATTTTCATTGTGAAACGTTTTTCCTGACTTGCAGTGTCAGTATATATTTTGGAAAATTTTGTTTAAGTCGTTATTAAAAAAAACTTTTATTGGGTATTAAATACTCGTAGAATGTTAAGGAAATGTATTCAAAATACTTTGAAAAAAAAATAAGTAATGCGGTGTATAAAATCGTTGATAAAATTTTATCGACGCCCTGGTACACTTTCTACGTGCGCCACTGTAGATTAAGTATGTATTTATTTATTATTAAATTAACTTGCAAACATAAAATTGAAATCATTAGTTAATATAGCAAAAGATTTTTAACAACATAAACCTTTGGCTTAATAGATTGAGTAAATTTTAGAGTTCTTATGTAAATCTCAATTCCCTTCAGCTAATATTATTTCCAACTGCTAGAACTTTCATTTGTTAGAATTTTAAAACCAATTTCAAATAACTTAAGTGGGTGGAACTCTGTTGCTCTCAGTCATACACAACAACGACAAAAAAAAATGCAATTTTATTTAATTTCTTCAAATATTTATTTATAAAAAGAAATAATAATATTAAATTGCATTAAATATTATGGTTTATTGTACAAAGTCAAAAGTTCGCCCCATAATAAAAATAAAAATGTTTTGAAATTGTATGACAAGGCAAAAATAAACACACATTGATTGCACATAATAAAAATCAATATATTTACAAGTACATAAAAATGTAATAAGTCATATAAAATTTGCAAATAAAATGCTAAACAGCAACAAAACTAACATCACTATTATGTGCAATACAAAAACTAAACATACCACAAAATTAAAGTATCAAATAGCAAAAGAGGGGGAGAGAGAGAGATAGAGTGGGTTAAAATGAGTGAGGAGGAGGAGAAGGGCTGAGAGTAGTACTTTAACACCCAGACCTTGAGTTCCAAATGAATGAAATGAATATTTCTTAGAAGTTCTATAGATCTCAAGCTCTCTTTGGACTGTGTCAAATCTGACACTATTGCCAGATCCAGCAGTGTGCTGGCAATTTACTGACAGTAAAAAACATTGCCAGCACAAGCTGCATGTCAGTTCACACGGTTGTCTCAAATTTGCACAAAATTTTGCAAATTATAGCCGATTTTGTAGCAATAAATTTATCTGCCAGTCAAAAAATTTTCAGTTCACATGGTTGTAATTTTCCAAAAGTTGTCACATCTGTTGTTAGCATGACTCAAAGCATTTGCCAGAAGTGTTCCATTATTAATCGTCTGTGCTCTTGGTAAATGTAAAAAGTAATAATATATATAATTATTACACAGAGAAAACAGTGCCTACTAAATACCTCATTAAATAGAACAAAATTAGTAAGAAATCTCCATGTTTTTTTTTCAATAAGGAAATCTTATTAATTTCATAGGGAAAACCTTTTTGAAAAAATCAAGAAGAAATCTTCTAGTTTTTATTAGGCTATCTTATTGATTTTTTCAATAAGGGTTTCTTCTTCTTTTTATTAGGCGACCTCATAAAAAATAAAAAAAATTGCGTCTTTATTCTCTGTACTTATATATTTTCATTTAATTTCTATACCATATACACATATACATATGTATGTATGTATGTAGTATTTTGTAGATGTTATTTATTTATACATACATACATACACATTATGTTATATTCTTAACTAAATTACTCACCAAGTATTGAACCAGCAAACTTCTGACTGATAGACAAGCACTCTTACCAATACGCTCACAAGCAGCCCGAATAACCACTGAAATTATTGTGCAAACATTCGTATCCAAAAATGAAAAATATCATAAAAATATTGTCTCTATATTTATTTATAGAAACCAAATAACAAGACACCTCATAAAATCAATAAGATTTCCTTCTTAAAAAAATCAATAAGATGCCTTACACATGCTGATATAGGAACCTACTAAAATCAAGAAGAAAACCTTTTAAAAAAATCAATAAGGCAGCCTAATAAAGAAGTTTTTCTCTATGGAAAAACTAAATAACGGAAATTGAGTAAAAAAGTTCTGATTAATAAGATTTCTTCTTGATTTTATGTGGTTTTCTTCTTGATAAAATTAATAAGATTTACCACATAAAAACAATAAGGAATCTCTATGAAAAAATCATCGCTTCTTTCTGCTGGGATACCCCTTAGCCTTAGCCTTAGCCTTGATTCTATGAGGCAGTTTTTTCTCTGTGTATGGACCATAAAGAAGCAATTGTAAAGATTTTGACTGCATATATTTTAGTATATTTTTCACTTTTTTTATTTAAAAACAGGAGTGTACAGCATTGCCAATAGAAAGAATGCACAAACTTCTTACATCTGACAGTAATAATATGTCTCACAATAAATTTGACAATGACAATAAAATGTGTTCCCAATATTGTCAAATGTCTGTTAATTTGTTGTCGGCTGATTGCATTACAAAAGACTGACAATACTTTTTCTGGCCAAGTTGTCAGACAAAAATTGATAGTTTCCGCGATTGAAATCAATTTTGAGCATTTTTACTTACAATATTGTAAGATCTGGCTGTAGAAAGCTTAAGAATATAGAAATCGGCGCTTAACTATACACAACTTGACTGATTCCTCCCATTTATATAATACACCGGAAACAGAAACCTCCTTTAGGGAATTGTTCGAGATATTCCGAAATTGTGCTGGTTGGTAATTTTTGTTAAACTGTACAAAACACAAAATATAATTAATAATAATAGTAAAATATATATTTCTATGAGTTAAATGAAATGTCTTACGATCTTCGAGGGATGGAAGTATTCACACTCTGCAAACCAAGAAATCGAAATCAAATTGCAGTTGGTTTGTTTCTAAAGTCCATAACTTTAAACAAATACAGTTTTCCTTGAACTTTGTTTTTTTTCTTTTTATCATATTTGTTGCTTCAAATTGTTACTAAACAATAGAGGAAATCACTCTTCGTTGCAAGTCGTCAGCTTTAGGATACAAATATACAATAGGGGTATTCAAATGTTGGTCACAAATTAATAGTTTTATAATAATAACACGAAAAAATATGGCAGCTGTGAGCAATCCCTCATAATTTACAACTATAATTATTGTAGTTATTTGTATTTTCGCTTTAGCATCTCTACACATTGCTTAAGCTTAAATTAGACGTGACATAACCATAACGCCATAGCCATAGCCATAACCAAACCAAAGTTCAATTGACCAGCGGCGAAAATGTCGCTTACAGAAGCGATGATTCGATGCACACATGTAAGACAGTAATGCACACCACCTCATATACGCACCTAGTATACATTTTCAAATGCATTGCCGCATTTGTGGAGTGAACGCCTTTCACTTGCACACAAAGTAAGCGAGATACTGAAGTGTTCATCCAATCAACATAAAAGCTCAGTATTGCCTAACATACATTGTAATTTGGCAGTGGGCAGTTCGAATACAATCTAGCTTACTTTATAAGCTGGTAGAAGACGTCTTGAACACTTCTTCGCACACATTGTAAGTTGGGAGCATAAATTTTATAAAATATTTTATAGTAAAATTGGATTTAAAAAACTTATAACAGGTTCTATTACATAGACATGTCAAGTTGCTGATATTTGTTTTCTATGCTTGTTCTTTGCCGATTATCGTAATTTCTTTTAGATATTCTATTTTTGGATAGGCGGAAAGCATTGCGAATATCTTGTACATAGGTTTTATCGGTGTACCTTTCGCGCACATTTGCCTCTAAAATAAATTAATTAATATTTTAAGTTTCTCTTTAATTTGGGTTAAAAAATTTACCAAATATTGCCCTATTTAAAGATTTGAATTCCTTAAAACTACGTTTTCCATTAACCGCATCATAGTTGTAATTTGTTATTATAGTATCCTTTCGACTAGGATAATGCTTTAAGTACCAGTATTTTAACTTTTCAGATAGATTAACAGTTTTCACGTTTTCATTATTTACATATTCCACGGTTTCATAATCACATTCACGATTAGAATTTTCTGACACATATTCTGCGGAATATTCAATTGAACTAACATGTTCCGTTTTCTGTTTATCATTTTCTTTTCTTTTTTTTATTAAATGCCTTATATTTCTTGCACTAAAACCTCTTTTATAATTTTTCTTAGGCATTCTTACCCTGCAAAAAACTTTGCCTACTAGAATGCAAAAAAGTGTATGTACTCCTCAGTCGTAATTACTTACAATTTGACTGAATAACCCATTATTTTTGTTTGAGCAGTTCAAAAAGTATGCGGTACCCTATACTTTTTGCCTACAAACATACAAAAGTTAATAGATTACTGATTGCCTAAAAGTAGTCAAAATTTAATGGGTTATTTTTCGCGTACAAATATGCAAAATAATATAGATTAATTTTGCTTAAACTAGATATACATATTTCCTTATTAACTAGAAAGTATGTACTACAATAAGTACTTTCACGTAGTGATATAAATAAGTTCTTATTTTATTCATTACATGACAGTCATTATTATGCAAATAAAATATTTAGATAAATAAGTACCATTCGTTACTTTGTAAGCCATTAAAAGAGTACTACCCATTACAAAATTTCGAAAATTTTTTTCTGGGTACCTTTAGCACTTTATTTTTTACAACGATATTTGACAAAAGCCGGCGAACGTTTGATTTAGAATTAAATTTAAATTTGGCATGTTTTTCATTTGTCAATTTTTATTTAAATTTTAGTCGTTTAAATAATACGATATACAAAAGAAGAGCTATAATGATTGATAATGTATTACATAATTCCTATGTAAGGCAATTAGACAATTAGAGCTGAGACGAATGATGAGTTCGTATAATCGGATAATCGGTGTTCGCATAATCGGGATTGTACTGTATTAAGTTTGTTTAATATATGTAGCTAAGTAGCATAGCTATAACCGGGTGTCCTAAGACACCTCTCTCTTCTTTTTTTATTATATTTATTTACCAAGAAAATGTAATTTGTAAAAATATTTAGTTTTTTTAACTTATTGATAAAGTTTTCAAAAAAATTTTAGTCTAATGCTGTCTGGTACGATTTCCTTTTGGTCCCCCTCAAGTAAAATGAAAATCAAAAAATACTCTTAAAAAAGTCAGAATAAAACAAAATATATAGTTATTAAAAAAAAGCAAAATAAATTTCTATAAATTTAATATTGTGCGTGTAAAATGTGCTCCATTTGTTTTCATTCCAATGCTGTTCTTTTGCCTCATATTTTTCCTTTCATTTCTCTTCACTTAATTTTTAAAAAGAAAAAATAATGAACACATAAAATTTTACGAGGCATTTATGATTTTCGTAGTTCTTGTGTAAAAGAAAAACTTGAAAATGAAACTGAATCGAATATCTAAAGCATTTTTAATAAATACTGTTTGCTGCTCCTTCCTGCTCGTATCTCGTGCGAATGAAACTAATAAAATGATATTTTATATTTTATTGAAAGTGTTTTTTTTTTGGCATTTCTCTTATTGCTTAACTGCACCCGCAGCAAAGTCGAATTCAAAAGAACCAAAAAAAAAAAAAACAACAAAGAAAATCGTATTACAATTTCATAATAAAAATGAATTTTTATATGAAAAGTTTTCAGGAAATTTATCGAAATCGTGGATGTAAAATAAATTTATGTTAATGTGTACTATTTTGCATATATGTATCTTATTTATTTATCGAATGGCAATACTCAAACTTACACACACACACACAAATACATATTATTTGCACTTTGCAGTAAATATTGCAAAGTTGAGCAACTTTTAATGGCATTGCCAAAAAAAAAAAATGGGCGAAAAGTATTTATAAAAACAACTCTTCACCAATTTACAACACAGAAATACCTGCATAACAAATAAGTTAGTATTTTGTATGAAAAGGAAAATAGATAGTTGCTCAACATGCGCTCTTTAAAAAAAGAATAATTAAAAACTATAAACTTCAAAAGTTTTTATAAAAT
Organism: Tachina lurida; assembly: GCA_944452675.1. Classification (NCBI taxonomy): domain Eukaryota; kingdom Metazoa; phylum Arthropoda; class Insecta; order Diptera; family Tachinidae; genus Tachina; species Tachina lurida. The sequence goes on along the minus strand of OX101754.1, from coordinate 37,511,140 downwards.
TCTGGTCTTATCATCAAAATATGGAAATTGTGAAGTGTTTTTAAAATTCTATTTTAGGATAACAAGCAGATAATATCAAAAAAATTATTTTTATTTTCTGATTTTTAAAATTTTTTGTTGATAAATTATATACAGTCCAATCATAAACAAAAATTCGACACGAATTTTCTTCTATTATGAATTTGTTTTTCCTTTTTTTTTACCAAATAAGAGAATAAAAAAACCCCGGGAAAAAAGTAGGTATTATGAACGCAGTTGAACTTGCTTTTTTCACCAAAAATTTTTCGCTTGCAAAAGAGAAGAGAGTTTACATAAAAACATATTTAATACTCCATTGAAACAAAATATATATACATAAACTTGTATTTTATAGTTCTTGTGTGTGGAAAAACACAAATAATGTCCAAATAAATCATTTATAAACATATTTTGACATATTTTTTAAGTTTGTGAATTGTAGTAATTTTGTTTATTCTCTCACTCAAAAAAAAAAATGTCAACAAACAAGCAAAATCGTCTGTTTGTTATTGGTTTGCGGCACAGTATATTCAAAATGCATTATGTCTGCAGCGAACCAATAGCCAACTGACGGAATAACGAGCTTCACAATGCGGTCACAAAACATACAGAAGTGTCACGAAACGGAAGTTAAGGGTATTTTTCTGTTTGTCTCGTTTTTCCTCAAATTTTGTCTTCGTTTTTGTTTTGATTCTTCTTTCTAGTGCAATAAAATTACAACGCTATACTTTTATCTTTTTTCCACGAATTTTAAAAATTCTGATTGTAAATTTTTAAACCTGTCACTTTCTTCACTTCTGTGTATTCTATGATGCGGTGATGCTACGTGTTACCCTTTTTTGTTCCCAAGGAATTTATGATTGGAGGAATGTTTTCTCAAGAAAATTATTTTCCATGAGAAATAAATTCCGAGGGAATATGCATGATTGGGCTGAATACAAAGCTTTTTTTAAAATTTAAATTGAATAAGATTGAATCAAAAACTCCGGCTGCCACCAACTATTAACCTTTAAATATCCTAAATGGTCATTCGATATGAGAAATCATAAGAGAAACCTAAAGATGATTTTAAAATACCTGTCGAATGATACCTATTTTGATATAGTTGGCCGACCTTTTTATTTTTTTCGTATTTACAAAATCGCGTTGTCGAAATTCAATATGGCGGCCAACATCCATAGTGACTCTCCCGGGGAAATCAGTCCACGCGCTCTGTATATCATTGATCTCAGTTTCATGGCACAATTGTGCAAACTAAAATCACACACATTCTTATTCTCTTCCTTTTAGTCGTCGATGAGACAGCGACGAGAACACATGCGTAGCGGGTGTATTAATTTGTTTGTAGATACAGTGGAAGAAAAGAAGTGGTATGCGAAAAATATTCTATGATCACCAATGCTTTTCGCGATATTTAATGTGTTTGATGTTGTAAAATGTTTAAGGAAAGAAATTAATATGTATTTAAGACATTTTGACATTTTTTGGAGCATTTTCACTAAACTGCACTTTCTATTTAAACTTTAAAGACCAATAACTCGGGAAATATGGCCTGCAGCAAATTTTTTTTATTAAGTTTTTTTTCTTATTTTTCACATTACTATCTGATAAGATATTTAAAAATTCTTTTTTTGAGATTTTTCATAGTTTCCTATGAAAAGTTCAGAGCCCGATAACTTGAAAAATATGGGTCGCCGCCAACTTTTATATTTATTTTTTCATCTTATTTTTTTATTTTCTATCACATAGGCTCCTTTTTATTTATTTGTAGCTACTTCAATAAACATCATTTATTCCAAATAATTATTTTTCCTGTGTACTTTCGAGAGCAACAAGGCAACGTTTCTCACACATACAACTATAGTTTTATTTTTGACATCACTGCTGTATATATACAAAGGAACACACATACATATATACATACAAGAGAACTGTATGAGTTGATTCTTTTTCGCTCTCCACTCACTTTTATAATGCTTTTATTGTGTTCTTTAACATTAATATGTACTATTGATATTGCTTGCATATCTCTCTAACAAATGATTCATTAAACACATTCACCACAGCAGGCTACACGAACACACGACTTCAATTACCGCTAGCAGCATTTGTCGCCTCGTAGCCAGCTACTTAATCATATTGGAGACGGCAGCTGCACCATCTGCACCTGATATTCAAGTACAAGTACATAGTTCAGTATTGCCGCTTTCATATATTTTACATTTATAAAAACTCTTAAAATATACTTATTTCACGCAAAAGTACAAAACTGAATCAATTTATTTTTTACATCAAGTTTTGGATATTGTTTCTGGTAAATAATATGAAATAATTGTACGATATAATTCATTCAACATTTTGAATTATAGTTGGTAACACTGCATTTGCTCATTTTAGCCAAGGAAATAGAAACTAGTTTAATTGGAGTACAACGACAAAATCGGCATAGACAACAACCTGTCGCTCTGTTACCTTGGTGTCTCCAAAAGAATCATTCTCATATAAACATGTGTATTCTATCATTGGAATTTGGTAGTCGGTAGCTTGCTGTAGTCAATGTGTTTAATGCATGACTTTCATTAACTGTTTGTTATAGTAAATAACAAATTATTACTGTTGTTTGATTGTTTTGTATAGTAATCAAATAACTCACAAAATTACATTGACTAGATGAAGTCTTAAGTTAGTAAAACATTGCGTATTAATTTATTGTTTTTCTCTTATTAAAATAATTTATAAAACAAAATGAACCAAACTATTTTATTTTATAATATTACATAAAACAACTCGTATATTTGTCAGAAGGGGTTTTAAGAAGTTTTCCAAACAATCATACTGATTCATTGCTTAAATGAATCATATGAATGAATAGAAATTGCAAGCAGTGACATGCATTTACTAACAACAGTCTCATTGATATGAATCATGCAATAGGATCTTTAATTTTTTTAATGCTAAGTGGTAGTTCAATATTCATTTTAGAAAATGAAAAATTATGCTGTTTGATTCGTAATCATGCAGATCTCTGATACATACATACATAGACTGATAAATACAATACCCTTCCTTGCGTTGCGCAGTCGGGTATAAATAGATTAGAAAAATAAAAATTATTCTTAATAAATTGCCAAAAAAAAAACATTTTTTTTCGTCAATACCAATTAACATTTTAATTGTGCTTACCAAGTTACTATACTTATAAGCATTTGGCATTTCTTTTGTAGTCATTTTGTGGTGTCATTTTCACATATGTACAATGACGTTCACATTAAGTTTTTCGATAATACAAAACTTTGTTGTGTTATTGTGATAGGAAGGTGTTGCATCCCTAAATAATGACAATGCGGCAACATCGTCTAAATTAAGAAAGTGGCGCATAGTGCCACCGTATGCTTGGAAACATAGCTGTTAAGTAATGATTAGTAATCGTAATGATTACTTTTTTTTTAAGGTGAATTAATGATTAAATTACGATTATATTCAGTTTCGTGGTATTACTAATTGATAACGATTACTACACTCAAAAAAGTTTTACATTAACTGTTTGTAGTTGTTTAAGAAGTTTACCGTAAAGTCAAACTTAAATGAAAATGCAGTTGTCCTACGAAAAAAATTATATTTTAACTTTTTATGTATGTTGCTTAAAAAACAATTACAAAATTAAAATGATTTTTCGTGCAGTCAAAATGTTCAGTTATTTTCAATTGTTAATAAATATTTCTAAAATATCTAACTTATAAATAAGTTTAATTTTTTTTAAAGAAAATAAATGATTTTTTGTTTAATTTTACATATTGTGCTAGTTAAAAAATTCACATTAAAAAATAATTGAAAAACTCTCTTGATTCAAATGAAATGTAAGCGAAAGGGTTTTTAAATAACATTTTACTTGTTTCAAATGATTTTTTATTTATTTCCCCTAATAATTTACCTACATAATATTTTGAGTGTAATAATGGAAAAGTAATCTGAATTACTTAAAATGACTAAAAATAATCAAAAAGAATTAAAAGTAATCAAAAAATAATCCGATTTCTTCTAAGGATTACTTTTGATTCTTTTTGATTATTTATTAAGAATCAAAAGTAATTTTTGAAAGTAGTGCGATTACTTTTTGATTCTTTTTGATTATTTTTAGTAATTTTAAGTAAGTCAGACTACTTTTCGATTATTAGTAATCGTAGTCAATTATTTATCAGCAATTCTTTTGAAGGCAATTATATAATCATTACAATTCTTTTTAAAATGTAATGTAATTGATTACTAATCGTAATCGAAATTTAACAGCTCTGCTTGGGAATAATAAGAAATAAATTAAGGCAATCTAAAAAATGACACAGAAATTGGTGGCAAAGACCAGTGCCTAATATTTGCTCCTTGTTCTCTTGTACTCTGCATTCTAGTTTGCGAAACCAGGCTTCAAGTTGGTTTAAAAATTTTTTGGGCATGGAGAAAGACAATTTTGACTTTCTTGTTGAACGTTTTACACCATAAGTACATCCAAAAGCAAAACACAAACTTTCGGAAAGCAGGAACAGGCATGCTTCCAGGGCTCTTGAATTTTTCTGACACGTTTCTGGGCTTGGCCACTTTCTTTCTAGTTGTCAATAATTTTGAATGATTACAGACAGAATGATAACACACTAAATAATAAATAGTTCTATTAATTTTAATTATTTATACCCTGTTTCTACAAGTCAGGGAGGCGACTCGTCTCGTGTTGTAGAAACAGGGGGTTAATACTTAAAATTTTTTCGGTATTTACTCAAAATGATAAAATGTCAACACACTGACATTTTGGATTTGTGTCTTTATTGCTGTCAACTTGTTCTGACAACCGTCTACATTGCATGCGTCAACAGTCTATAAGGTAATGACACACAACGAAAAATATCGGATATTACAAACATTGCCATTAGTACACACTATTATTTTTGCTTGTGATGCCACAAAATACCATAATGTATACTCGGCATAAGAAAAAACTTGCAATAATTAATAGATGAGCAGGACTTTTTTGGGCATACAATTTCATTTCCGCTTGAAACAAATTAAACCATACTTGAAAAAATAATAATTAAAGAGATATGCGAATACCACAAATTTAATTAAACTCTCACAGTTACTAAATTAATAACAAAATTAAGCTTCTGAATTAATTAGATCAATCAAATATTTAATTCGTGCAATAAAATATTAAATTGAAACTATAAATTAAAGAATATTTTTTCCTGCAATATATCTGTGGCAATAAGTTATAATGGCTTAAGTTAACATAAGTGGGTTTTTTATTTTATTAGATATTCTTATTATCTTCTTCAAGATCTATCACTTAACTAAATTTCAATTATAACATGTCATTATTATTAAAACTATACGTATTTATATTTTAACTTAAGTCTTCTTTGAAAATAATTCATAAGCCATACACAGAGAAAAAACTGCCTCATAGAATCAAGAAGATTTGCTCTATGAAACGTTTTTAGGCTAAGGGGTATCCCAGCAGAAAGAAGCGAAGATTTCTTTATAGAGATTCCTTATTGTTTTTATGTGGTAAATCTTATTAATTTTGTCAAGAAGAAAACCACATAAACTCAAGAATAAATCTTATTATTCACAACTTTTTTTATTACATTTCCGTTATTTTTGGCACCAAAAAACAATCCATAGAGAAACACTTCTTGATTCTATTAGGTTTTCTTATAAATTGTAAACTGTAGGGATTTCTTATTGATTTTATTAGGTTGCCTTATTGATTTTCTAAAAAGGGTTTCTTCTTGATTTTATTACGTTATCTTATTGATTTTTTTAATAAGGGTTTCTGCTGGATTTTAGTAGGTTCCTATATGAGTATGTGTAAAGCATCTTATTCATTTTTTTTAATAAGGAAATCTTGATTTTATGAGGTGTCTTGTTATTTCGTTTCTATAAATAGACATAGAGACAATTTTTTCCATGATCTTTTTCATTTTTGTATAAGAATGTTTGCACAATAATTTCAATGGTTATTCAGGCTGCTTGTTAGTATATTGGTTAGAGTGGTTTAATATCAGTCAGAAGTTTGCTGGTTCAATACTTGGTGAGTAAGTTAGTTAAGAATATAACATAATGTGTATGTATGTATGTATGTATAAATAAATAACATCTACAATAAGCTACATAGATACATACATATGGGCATTTCTCCGAAAAATTACAAATTTTTGGTCACGTTCGACCGAAAGCAAATAAACTTGTATTTCTGAACAATGTGACTAAATTTTTTCATAAAATTTTACCTAACGTAGAACTGCTGACGCCCTACACAAATGTACAAAGAAGTAAAAAAAGTTTCGTTTTCTTTGAAAAAAAAGCAAGCATATTTGCTTGTTGTCGAACGCGACAAAAAGTAGACTTTCCTGGAAAAATACCCATATGTATATGGTATAGAATTTAAATGAAAATACATAAATATTTTTTATGAGGTCGCCTATCAAAAACAAGAAGAAAACCTTATTAAAAAAATTAATAAGATAACCTTATAAAAACTAGATTTCTTCTTGATTTTTTTCAAAAAGGTTTTCCCTAGGAAATTAATAAGATTTCCTTATTGAAAACAACCATAATTTTGTTCTATTTCATGAGGTTTTTAGTAGGCACTGTTTTCTCTGTGTAACATCTTAACTCAACTTAATTTTTTTTAAAGGTAGTTACATCAATATTACAATGTTTGAGCATTAAAACTTGTATACACTTAAGTTCAATAACTAACAGTCCATTAAAATTATTCCTCATAAAATAAAACTGGTATTTAACTAAGCTTTTTAAAAAAAATATATTATTTCAGGTTTTGCGCATTTTTGAATTTAACTTAAAGCACTTATCTCGCCTTTCTATCAAAAAAATATATTTTGCCTTTCAATGTAGTAGCTTAAGTTTACTTTAGTTTTAATTTTTCTGCCAATGAATTTTTTCATAACATCTTAACTAAAAAACAACGAATATTAACTAATAAAACGTTTTCTTTTTTTATAAAATGAACAGTTTTGTTTTAAATAAATGTACATCATATTCGGTGGCTAAAAATTTCATATACAAACCAAACACAATTTATTTTAGACAAAACCCCGTAATATCTCAAAACAAGAAATTTCGATTTAAGCCATTATTATTTATTGCCACAGATAATGGGTGTTTTTTATTGAGGTATAGAACTTTAAGTTGGCATCACTTTTTTAACTGGCGGCCATTTTGTCAGCTGTCAAGTGATTAATATTTAGTTTGGTTTGCCATTTCATCATGAACAGGTTGACAAAAGAACAACGCTTGCAAATCGTGCAAACTTATTTCGAAAATAATGGTTCAGTTCGCGAAGTTTACCGCAAGCTCCGTCCATTTTATGGTCGACATAATCGTCCATCAGAGCAATTAATTCGGTTAACCATGGATCGTTTGCGCACTACGTTTACTCTATGTGATAATACGCATCCGCAGAGACGTCGAACAGTGCGCACCGAAGAAACAATTGCCGCTGTAGAGCAAAGTGTTGAAGAGGACCCGAATGAATCGATTCGACACCGTGCACAGCAATTGGAGCTTTGTCCATCAACTTTATGGAAGATTTTGAAGATTTTGAATGTGGATGAGTTGTGGTTCCAACAAGACGGCGCTACATGCCACACAGCGCACGTCACAATCGATTTATTGAAGGAAACATTCGATGAGCGCATAATTTCGCGGAATGGACCTGTCAATTGGCCACCAAGATCGTGTGATTTGACACCATTGGATTATTTTCTTTGGGGATATGTGAAGTCGCTCGTCTACGCCAACAAACCAGAAACGTTAGGGGACTTGGAAGCCAACATTCGTAACGTTATTGCCAACATACGGCTCGAAAAAGTGGTTGAAAATTGGACCTGTAGAATTGGCTTTATTCGAGCCAGCCGCGGCGGCCACATGCCCGAAATCATATTTAAACATTAATGGCATAAAATTATCCTTCCAATAAAGCCAAATTGATGGACATTAAAATGATTTTCTTGTGTTTTATTTCAATTCGAAGTTCTATACCTCTAAAAAACACCCTGTATAATACTCGTACTACTAAATATATAATTTAAAAAATTTTTCTTTCTAGATATTTTAATTGGATGCAACAAATTCAACAGCAGCGAGTCAACGATTGATTATGGATATTTAGGCAATTTTCTTGAACCAGGAGATATTTAATCAAGCGTATATTTTTTACAAGGTAAATCTTGCATCCAAAATATCAAATTTGTTATCAATAATTATATAATATATGTATATAGAACTGCACAGCCTTTGCTGTGATTCCCACTCACTCTGTGTCTATTGCCAAAATTTTATTAAAGTGAATTAATCAATATCCAAGAAACAAATTTAAACGCTGCTGTTTTTCAGGGATGGATTAGATTAACAGTTCGTCGGCTGGTTTCTGGCCTGCGGCACAGTATATTCAAAATACATTATGTCTGCAGCAATCCAGAAACCAACCGACGAGTTGTCAATTCAGTTGGAAATGCCATACTTTGTTTTCAATAAAGATGTGGCATTATTGAATATAGCGATGTGGTGACAATTCTTTAAATTTATTTAAAAAAAAACTTCAATAAGTGAATTCTGAATTTTTTAAAAATAAAAAATAAATAATATGGATTTAAAAAATAGTGACGCTCCAAAAATAAAACTAAAAAAGATCATAAGATTTTAAATCCCACGAAATAGACTTTCTTTCCAATTAATTCTAAAATCATCATACACAGACCTCTTTGTTAAACGAAATCTTTACAAGAACTCCTATTCATTAAACACACAAAAAATATTTGGACTTGTTTTTATCGCTCTTATTTTTCTCACAATTGTCCTATACAAGTTAAGGATCCATTAGTCTTTACTTTCTGTTGCTGTTCTGTACTGTGCCGTTCTGCTTCTAAGTTTTAATACTTACTTTTTCTGTAGTGATTTATCAGCTGTTTTTGACCAGAAGGGTCACAGTTTTCCACTAACGTGATGAGTTTTGCATTGGCCATTGTGATATTTGAATATAATTTTTTTGTTTTTCTGGTAAAAATAATTTTTTTCACAATTCAACTTATTCAATCACAATTTATTTTAAAATAATTTTATTTTATTTATGCTGTCACTTACATTTTCTTAACCATTTTTTGATTTTTAAAGGTTGAACCGAAACAGAAAAGAACGAAACAGAAAAACTAACGACTTGTATAAGATTTCTATAAACAAAAAAGAGTCAGCTGATTCGTAACAGAACAGAAGTAAAAACTAATTCTGCCTTTATTCTTGTGTCATAACAAGCATTCATTTTATTTATGTATGGATATATTAATTTATTAAAATTTTTAGTAAAACTGTTCTTTTTTCAATTGCGTAATATTTATTTCATATATTTATCATTTGACAGTTCTAAATACAGTTTAACTGAGCAATGCTGCTCGCTCAAACCTAGATTATTAACTATGAAGATAATCCGTATTATTTGAAAAACAAAATTGTAAGTTTAAACTACAGTTAACTGACAAGCAGAGTTTTAAAAACTAGCTCTTAATCTCACGGAGAAAAAATTCTTCATCAGTCACGCTCACTTTTGACATTATTTTCCACTTTGTTTTCATATTAAAAAATTCCAAATTCTTATCATGGAAACTTTCACAAAAAACTTGATAAAATGAAAATTGTCGAAAAATAAAAAAAAAACTATTTACTTTGTTATTCTTTTTAAATTAAAGCAAAAAAATTAGCGTTTCACTCACGCTCACGCATGACAATTTAATTAGTTTTGGTTGTTTTAAACAGGATTTGAAAAAATTGACTTTCGATTTCTTTCCCGTAGACTAAATATTTCGTTGTAGTTACCTAGAAAAAAATGGGTTAAATATTGCTACCTGAAATATTTTAAATTCGTTGGATAATTGATTGTCCTAGAGAATCATGATGGTGTTGTAACTTTATGGTTCTATTAGATTACCTTACGGTCAGTTCAATAATTATGATTTAATCGGCCTAATAAACGAATTCACCAAAATTCTGCTATAAGTGAATTGGCGATAACGTGAACGAATTTTTAACATGAGTGTTCACTTAAAGAAACGGTTTTTCGGTTCCTTACATTTCTGTGTATTTGCAACAAAACTTCAGTTCATATGCATGATCACATGTTCCGTAAAATGTTGAGAAACCTAAAAAAATCCTTTGACATCTGATAGTTTAGAATTTGTTAAAGTACTATGCACTATGGAACAAAGTATTTTCTTGTTGAAAAACAATGAAAGTATTTTGATGGCAGTTCCTAAAATTGCCCACAAAATAGGTTCGGTACAGCTTTAGCAGTGAAGGGATAAATTGAAATACATATTCAGAAAGAAACACACTGTTCTTTCGAAAACAAACCGTTCCAATGTCAATTTCGAAGCAGCGCATAGGAGTAGCAATGAAAATTCAGGAACGTCAATAAATAGACAAGCATTTAACCTTCAAAAGAGCTCTCTACGTGAAATTTATGGCTTTCAATGTGACGGTATGATTCCAAATGTCATACAGGTCATAAAACAATTCAGGAGAGATTTCCTAATCATGCACTCTCTCGAATCTATCCTATGATTTAATAAGATTAGATTAATTTTTATGGGACTATTTTGAAGTCAGATGCCTATGTCAACAACTAACAAGAGGAAATTAAAGAATATCTTGACATATATGCAGAATTTTTAAAAAACATTTCGACAATCGTGTGCATGTAACAGACAGCAAAGGCGTGAAAGCTATTTGAGGCTATCAGTGCAAAAGTGGTGTAAGCCACAATGGTTTTTTGGTTGCTGTTCTTTTCTAAAATTCGTATATCAACAGTTGGACAGTAAGCCCATTCTGGCTCCTATTGTTAATAGTACTTACCCAGCAAACATTAAGACAAGCGCTTGTATGCAAACTACTCGTTTTCAACTTAATATCAGACTATAGTAAAGCAATAATAATTGTATACTAAGAGATGAAATATTATTATAATCACTAAGTGCAAATTTTTCTGAAAAAACTAACTGCCGTATTAATAAAAGGAGAATGGGGCCGTAATAAACCTAAAATAGTTTTTATGAATACGGCAGTAAATGTCTAAAAGAAAATGTAATGCCACAAAAGAGTAAAGTTGATTTAGTTTCAACTTTAACTTGACAGACAATTATACTGCCATACACATGCGTATTAAAATATATTTATTTATTTTATTTATGTTTACCCAGTGAATCGCACGCCATACCACAATTGTGGACAAGAAAATCGCACACATGCTTATGCTCTTTCATTTAGTACACTCAAAATATTCCATGCTTAAATATACGAAATATTTTTTCGTAATTTATTTTTTGTGTGATAAACGAAAATTTTGTACATTTTACGAAAATATTTGTGGCTTGTGCAGGAAAACAGATTTTGTAATTTTACGAATTTCGTTAAGTTACAAAAATTATTTCGTACAATTATTTTCGTATATAGTACCATATCTTTCGTTTATTTTATTGAATTTAGTATAAAATAAAACATTTTTATAAAATTGGAAATTTCGTAGAATAAACAAATTTTGTTTTGTTATCATTTTGTTTGCAGTACAAAATTATTCTTAAATTTACAAAAGTTTGGTAAATTTTTTGAAAAAAAAAAATTGGAAAAACTGGTGTTTTGTTTTATTTTTTAATGTTTTCCCCATTTGTTTTCTTGTCATTGTATGCAAATATAAAAAATTTTTAAACAAATTTCAATTAAAATAAAAATTGTTGTAATAAAAAATTACTTTTTGGCTTACGATAGGAACACAACTGGGAAGAACGATAAATCTCGTCCACGGAACACCAACAACGAATAAGAAACAGATCTTATAAGTGATAATTGGTTATTGTTTGTACAAAGAAAGAGAAAATCCATCTAAATAAATCTATCGCAGAGTTCGTCAAGCAGGACGAATTTCGTTTGACAGGGGTGTTGTGATAATCTTCATATGAACAAATGTCTTTTATTTTCTATGTCGAAAGTCCGCAACGAAAAATTCGTTGTTCGTCCCAGTTGTGTTCCCAGTTTGATTCGTGAGTTTCAGTGCAAAATATGTATGTATGTGTATGTGATGTATGAGGAATACCCCAGCTAGCATTTGGGTGATCATTTTTGGCAGAAATATCTTATATGATTCTCTACAGATCGCTTTTGATGATTAAAAAGTGATTTATCACTTGGGCGATTGAAAGAGGATTCACTTATGATTCATCTATATGATCAAATAATGATTTCTTGAAAATAGAGGAACATCATGCAAACCGCAAAAATGTGATTTAAATGATTTAATATGAAAATTGCTCAAAAATAATCAGCAAATCGTATCATAACTGATTCTTTGGTATGATTCATCTGTAGGGTACCATTTTCTCACAACGGAGTATCATTTATGATCGAAAAATTAGCTCATATACGGTTATTTTTCCCGTCAAGCTGATTCGGAAACGATTGGATTATGATACAAAATGCTACCTGGGACACAGGCTGTAACAATTCCCCTCAAATTATATTTTTATTTAATTCCAAGAATTGCAGACCATTCTACAAAATTATCTTTCAAATGTAAAATATATTTTTTTGCAGATTTTTATATTCTAAAGATTTTAATTTTACACAAAATTTCGTATATAACACAAAATTGATTTTCATTATTCACGAATTTATTGTGTTTCGTAAATTTATGAAAAAAAAATCTGTAAATATACAAAACTTTGTTATTTGCAGACAAAAAGTATTTCGTAAAATAAACAAATATTATTTCCACTAGTTACGAAGCATTTCGTACCGTAAAAACAACGAATATTTTCGTAAAATGAACCACATTTTTCGTTTATTTTACCTATGAAATATTTTGAGTGTAGTCACTGAGAAAGCGATAAAAATAAAAATAAGAAATACTTATGGCAATATGGAATGCATTTTATGCCATGAAACATATAATAAATTCAGTAAGTGCGACTTTGACTCGCACACGAAGGGTTCCGTACGTTGGGCCTTGAGCATTTTTTTGATACAGTGTTTTTTTGATTATTTTTCGCTTTTTTATCGTTTTGGCGATTTTTTAAATTTTGGCGATTTTTTTCATTTTGGCGATTTTTTTCATTTTGGCGATTTTTTTTCAATTTGGCGATTTTATTTTTCATTTTGGCAATTTTTTTAATTTTGGCGATTTTTTCAGTTTGGCGATTTTTTTTAATTTGGCGATTTTTTTATTTTGGCGATTTTTCCGGTTTTCCGCGATTTATTTTCGATTTAGATTTTTTTTTTAATTTGGTGCTTTTTTTTTTGTTTTGGCGATTTTTTTTTTGATTTTGGCGATTTTTTTTCGGTTTGGCGATTTTATGATTTTGAGTTTTTTTTTGTTTTACCGTTTTTGAAAATTTCAACAAGTTTGCTCTTACGGTTTCCAAGATACAGCAAGTTATCAAAATTACATAGTCGAAATTACATTAACTGATGGTACACCCTTTAATTAAAATTTTTTAAATTTTAGTGTTAGTTGTTGTAGTCTGTATAAAAATACACTAACTTTACAAATTTCAAGTGTATATACATACAATTGTATGTATATTACATTGGATTTTAACTCTCATGTATTTGTTGTTGTAGCGGCCAAGGGTCTACACACTGTGTCCAAATTTCATGTCCGTAGCTCTTACGGTTCCCGAGAAAATACCCTGTAACGGACAGACGGACAGACGGACAGCGTAGCGAAAACAATAGGGTTCCATTTTCACCTTTGGTGTACGGAACCCTAAAAATAATAAGGAAGATAGTTTAAAAAGACATTTAATACTCGTAGTTTTCACAGAGCTGTGCATAATCTTATTCTCTCCCCTTGCTTTCTCGCAGACTGTTTATTATTTGGGTAGAATAACTTAATGGGACATGCTTTATTAATGCTTTAATAAGATATTTCTTCGATGTAGACAGCTTTTTTCTTAGACTTACATATATGGCAACACTGGTGGTGAGTGCTAATTAATTATGCTTTCTGCTCTTGCTATTGTGAATACTTCACAGTGACAGCTGATTTGACTGTACTTAGGGGAGCCTGCACAGCTGTGAATAATATTTTCCTAAATCTCATACATAGAACTAATTATTTACTGTGTCAAAATAGTTTAGCGTAGCGGCTGGAAAAAATTTGTCGTGGTATAACGAAAAATCGATCTAGACATGAGAATGATTTACAAGTAATAGTTACAAAATAATTTGGAAACGATTAAGTAGAATATCCAACCGTATATCATTATAATTCAAACGTTTGTCCTCTTTTTTTTTTTGGGTATTATATCGTTGGGTTTACAGGTTTGCCGCACGGTATATTAAATAAGTGGCAATAAGTGATTAATTTATATTTCATTGTTTTGTGGGAGAGAACTTTTAAATTTTTAAGTCGATTTGGAGAAATTAAGTTTTTGTGAATATAAAGTGAGATTTTCGGTGTCTACTTTTGTTTTTGTAGAAAACATGTTTCTGCACACCATAATAATATGTATATTTAATTTGAAATATACCAAACTATGTATAAGCTAAATTAAAATTATGTCGTTACCTTCATATAGAAAGGCCCTATTCTTATTTACCCTTATTCCAGTTGTCGAGGTGGACGTCACTTTAAGGGTGATTTTTTTTTAAATCGAGTTTTTTGTATATTTCGATAATGTATTCAAAAATATAAAAATCTCATTTTCAAAAAATAATGAGTTAGGGCCTTTCTATATTAAGGTAACGGTATGTAAGTTGGAAAAATGTAAGCAGAAAATCATTGCGCTATAACTTCCGGAAAAATAGCATAAAAGAACTGAAAATTTTTCTAGGTGTAGTTTTGAATATGAAAATTATATTAAGTCAAAATGAGCTTATCCCGACTTAAGCACTTTTTCCTTTTTGCAACAGATAAATAATACTATATATATTCAATACATATGTCAATTTTTGTAACTCTACTCTCATCAATTTTTTTTTTCGTTTAAGATCTCGTTGCAATAGCAAATGTTGCATGAAAATACTTTAAAACTTGTTTAAAAAAAAGTCTTAATAAAACTGCTGTTTGCTAGAAAGGAGATAAATTATTTTCGACTTCTTCTTTATTGTTTCTTAGTGAATTAACTAACCAACGTTAGTGCGAGCACAAGTTTCGTTAATGCTAAATGCTGAATACGTTGTTGGCAGTATGTGACGTTTCCCTTTTATTTTGTACGTGTTCTGATATTTGCAACAACCTTTTTGTTTGTACACGCCAACATTTGTTTTTTGTTGTTAAAGTTCCCCTGGCAGTTGTTTCTTTTACACTCGTATTGTATTGTAATTTATTTTTAATTTTTTTTTTGTGCTTTTGGTTTTTCTTCTAACCGTAGGCCACATTAATTGCATTTGTAAAACGTGATTTCAGCTTTTGAGGGCGTTTTTACTTTTGTTTTATATGAACTTTTTTCTACTTTTTTTTAATTCATTTCGATAAGTCTGATGTTTCGTTAACATTATTTATGGCATGAAAGTTTTTTTGTTCTCTTAAAACGAGCTGCAAACTCCAGCAATAGAGTGGAAAATATGTCAGGCATGTTAAATCTGCTTAAAATTTAAGCATCATTTAACTTGCTGATAGCTTTAATTTTAGAATTGTTCGTATGATGGCCTTAAATTTTCATCAGCTGGTCATTAAACTGAAGCAGGAAACTGCGAGGAAAACTGATAAAGTTGCCAAATTCAGTAATTAATTTAAGATTAAATTGCTTAATATAACTGCCACGTCTACGAGGATTCATAAATTATTCGATAAAAGCAGTTTAACAATCATATATGAATATCGGTGTTGCTGTTTTAGTTACAATAGGGTTTGCCGGTTTCTAAAAAAAAAACATTTAAAGTTGCAACAATTACAAATTACGTTACTGGTTATCAAAAAAAATATATAAGAGATTTAAAAGCAAAAAAATTTCTAACATCCCGTTTCTACAACCCAGGCAGGCGACTTGTCTAATACATTTTTTATGAAAATTACTCAAAAAATGGGTAATTTTCATTGAAATATTAGGCCCAATTAGCTTAAAAGGAAATAAACTTAAACCTAAACACTGGCCAAAATAACAAAGAGATTTTCATATAAATTGTATACTCAAGTCAACCGTTCGCGTTGTGGAAACAGTTACCCCATGTTTCCACAACGCGAACGGTTGACTTGAGTATAATATGTATGTATGATATTATTTTGTGTATGTAACTAATACTGCAGCAAACGTCATCTTACGCTTTATACTTAACTTTGTCTTAATCATTTTGCTTTTGAAATGCCTTTCATGGCACTTAGCAAGAGTATGCATTTTTAGTAATAAGCGGGTCTCAACTTCAGCAAATGTAATTCACTTAACTTTTCCACCCTCAATGCGAGTTTCATGTATAAAATATTGCGTACATGCTGCAAACCGACACTGTCTGTTCATTTTTTTTTTCCTCTCATATTTTTGACTCCAATAAATAAAATTATCACCTGCTTCTTTTAGATGTATAGTTTAATGTTACAAAGATACGTGTCTCCCGCATAGAAAACAAATCGAATAGTATAAATTAATTTGAAATTCGAAACACAAAACAGAGATACACGTACTACATGTATGTATATAAATATATACAGTATATCCTAAGGTGAGGGAATCAACAACTTAATGTAATTAGGTGCAAAAATAATACATAAAGAATTCTTAAAATCGTACAGGTTGTTTTGCGCCAACATTTACATTATCACAATAGTTTTGAAGTATATTATTTTTATTTTTATTTGAAAGAAACATTAAGAACCCAACGTTAGTCGTAGTGATTTTTTTTAATGATAACTAATTCCGCCCCATTTTATGTGAAACTTAAACTTTTCTCCTAAGAAACCTGTAATTAATTTCCGTATTTTTCGCATCGTAATATTTCTCACATGAAGTGTGAAATAAAAACTGTCATTGTTCCGCGATTTGTGAGAAAATGGTTTCTGTAGTTGAATCGAAAGCAAACGCCATTTATTCTCATTCCCATCCCATCACTGTTTTGTGAACAGCTGTTTCTTTTTCATATTAAAACAACAAAATAAAGTACAGCTTACGCACGTTTTTAAATGTTCTGTGAGTGCACAAGCGTGGTAACAGTACAGTACGGTACAATACGTCAACAGCAAAGTTCCAGCCTTAAGATTAAAAAAAAACGATATTGCGAATAGGAACAAAATTCCTTATAATTTACTAGTCTTTGCAAATAAAATAACAACTGGCGAAAAATTATAAGCATAAGTAATGTTTGGGATTTTTGTTATGTTATGTTGTATTATACTATATTATTACTACGTTTGTACGACTTATTTGCAAATGAAATTTTAAATTGTTGCCATATAATTGTGTTATTGCGACTTACTGACTGACGAAAACTATTCACGATTATCGCACTAGTTGCAAATAAAATGCTTGAAGTTTGCCACCAGTGTTGTCATATGCGCTTGATGAAAAACTGCCCATTTGGAGCAAAAAAACTGATTTTCAGAAAAAAAAGCTGTCGTAAAAAGTCCAACAGTAACTGAAATGTAAAAGTACCCTACACTTATCGTATTAAAGCAGTTAATATACCTTAAGCTTTTAGCTCACAGTTAACAACTTTTCAATATAACTTTGATCGAGACACGGTTTCATTATTGCTTGTTTCTCCGTAGATTTCTCCTAAAATGTTGGCTTACAATTTACAATTTTAATTGGTCGTGGAGAATCTGCGAATTCCATAAGCACGAGTACTATTTAATTTAAACATATTTAGTGTGATCATTAAGAGCCTAATCGTAAGAACACTTATCAACAAGTGATACACAGAGAAAACAGTGCCTACTAAATACCTCATAAAATAGAACAAAATTAATAAGAAATCTCTATGGTTTTTTTTTTCAATAAGGAAATCTTATTAATTTCATAGAGAAAACCTTTTTGAAAAAAAAAACAAAATCTTGTAGTTTTTATGCGGTTATCTTATTGATTTTTTCAATAAAAAAATAAAAAAAATTGCGTCTTTATTCTCTGTACTTAGTATGTTGTAGATGTTATTTATTTATACATACATGCATACATACATACACATTAGGTTATATTCTTAACTAACTTACTTACTCACCAAGTATTGAACCAGCAACCTTCTCCCTGATAGACAAGCACTCTACCCAATATGCTAACAAGCAGCCTGAATAACCATTGAAATTATTTTGCAAACATTCTTATACAATAACAAAAATTAAATTTTAAAAAACCCCCCGATATATCTAGAAAAGATGTGATATCTACTAAACGTCTGGACCGATTTTCTTCAAACACAGTTAAGAACCTTCTCGATCAATTAACCTTTCAAACAGAAAAAACTAAATCAAAATCGGTCCAGCCATTTGGGCTGTACGTGGACACGGACAGACACACAGATGCACAGATACACAGACACACAGACACACACTACAAATTTATAACACCCCTTTTTTTGGTCGGAGGTTAAAAATGAAAAAGACAATGAAAAAAATTGTCTCTATGTCTATTTATAGATATGAAATAACAACACACCTCATAAAATCAAGAAGATTTCCTTATTAAAAAAATCAATAAGATGCCTTACACATAATCATATAGAAACCTACTAAAATCAAGAAGAAAACCTTATTGAAAAAATTAATAAGATAGCCGAATAAAATCAAGAAGAAAACCTTTTTAAAAAAATCAAGAAGGCAACCTAATAAAATCAATAAGAAATCCCTATAGTTTACAATTTATAAGAAAACATAATAGAATCAAGAAGTGTTTCTCTGTGGATTGTTTTTTTGGTGCCAAAAATAACGGAAATTGTGTAAAAAAAAAGTTGTGAATAATAAGATTTCTTCTTGATTTTATGTGGTTTTTTTCTTGATAAAATTAATAAGATTTACCACATAAAAACAATAAGGAATCTCTATGAAAAAATCTTCGCTTCTTTCTGCTGGGATACCCCTTAGCCTAAAAATGTTTCATAGAGAACATCTTATTGATTCGATGAGGCAGTTTTTTCTCTATGTACCTTTTTAATATTTTTCACTCTATTTTTTTATATAAATTGCAATTGCTGAGGTACTTTATACGCTTAAATGATCAAACAGAATTGGGGCATAAAGACATTTTCCATACAAAATGACACAAAAAACTAGCCTCAGAAAGCAGTCGATAGATAGAATCTATTTTATTTTGAGAACGTTTTTTCTTATGCTCTCACATATAAATAAATATTCTCTCAAACATGTTACCATACTTTCAATAAATTTCATACATTTTGTGAACAAAACTACAAAGAAAGATAAGCACAAAAGAAAATAAAACAAAAATTAGAGAGCATTTGAAGTTACTGCCTTAGATTTTATTATGGGCTTTGTTAATTTGACAGCGATTTTTCCTGAAGTTGCGGACTTATTCTGTTTGATCATTAACACATGAATGAACTTGTGTCACTGATATCAGTGGGGAAAAATTTATTACTGCTGGTTTGAAATACATATTGACGGCTCCATTCTAAAACATGCTAAGTCAAAAAAGCCAGTTTTGAGATAAACGCCTTCAAAGTTTATTGATGATATCTCAGGAATGTTATGAGATAGAATCTTGAGACTTTTTGTAATCATATAATAATTGCAATAGAATTTTTTTTATAAATTTGTTGTAGATCATAGTTAAAAGTGACTTAAAATATTCAAGATTGTCCTATAAGTAAACTTAGCATCTATCTGGTGGTCCTTTCTCACCTACAGTGGTCATCTAAGTACATATAGCATGTTTTAGGTGGGAGAAAAATTTAAATTAATTATTTTTTTAATACGTTATTTTAAACTAAATCATGCTAAGTGCACTTAAAACATTTTAAAAGTGAGGTTTTCTAAGTTTGACAAATTATGCTAAGTACATTTTTGCTCAGAACTTTTGATAGAATGGTGCGATTACAATCAAAATTTACAGAATCTAAGTTAATAAACGATGAATTCAGAAATGCTATTCCCAGCATAACATGCTATGTCGACTTAGCATGTTTTGGAATGGAACCGTCTATATATATATATTGTAAAAATTAAAAAGTAGACAACTGTAAAAACTAAAATTTAAAAAAAATTATTTTGTAAACAAATAATGCACGTCAACAGCTCAACAGCTAAAAATCAAAAACAGATAAATCTGCACATTTGGCAACGCTGGTTGTCACGCTTACAAATGTTAACTAATAAGTCCTAGTTTACGCTATGCATTTCTTATTGCTAAGCTGATTAGTTTGTTAGAAGAGAGAGACGAGGGGGAAGAAAACTTATCTGTTCCCCTTGTCTCTCTCCTCCACAAACTAATCAGCTTAGCAATAAGACTTGCATAGTGTAAATTAGGACTAACAAACTATAAATAGAATAATATTGCATTAAAAACCTTGAAAAGAAAATAATTAAAACAAATAATAAAATGTTATTTTATACATTTACACCATTTGTTTTGTCAGCATAACTAAATTTTCTATAGATGTTTTTGTAATTTTGGTATGCCGTATAAAAAGTGAGCTATTTTTATTTGCGCGTATAAACGTAGTATATGTTAAAATACATATTATTTTTTATGTTAGTCATGTTATATTATATTTTCTTGTAATATGTTATGTAATGCTGTATTATGCTATGTCATATTAAAGATACATTTTGCGATGTTATATTACAATCGACGTTATGTAATGTTATTTTACGTTAAGTTATGCTATGCCGATATGTCACGCTATGTTATGTTAATTTTATGAAGGATGTAAGTTATGTTATGTTGTTGTTGTTATGATATGTTTTGTTATTCTTTGTTATATTCTGCCATGTTTTGCTATGTTATAATTAATTATGTTGTGCTATGTTGTAATATATTATCTTATCTTATTTCTTAGGTTATAACACATTGTGTTAGTTATATTATGTCATGCTGTATTATGCTATGTTGTGCTATATTGTGTTTTATAACATTAGTCATGTTGTGTTATGGTTTCTTGTGATAAATTCTACTACATAATGTTTTATGTTGTATTGTAAGCCACGTTATGCTATATTAATTTGTTCTATGATTTGCTGCGTTATGTTAGGATTTGTTATGAAACATGATATATATTTGTTATGTTATGTCATGCGTTATGTTAGGACTTGTTATGAAACATGATATTTTTTATGTCATGTCATGTCATGTTATATCATGCTGTGCTTTTTTTTTTTGGTGGTTATTTTTCTGGCTAAGCAAAAGTACATATGCATTTCGTTTCTACTTAAGAAACTCTTCGTTAGAAATCAATCCATAATTATATTATATTTTTGTATATTAATTTGCAATATACACTAAAGGAAAAACGTCCTGTTTTCGAACGGAATTGAGCTCTGTGACATGGCTGATTATTTTATTATAGTAAAAATATTTCGGTTTAAAAACAATAAGGATTTAAAGTTGCTGCGTCTTAATGCTTCTACATCACACAAGTTTGTTTGCAATCCATGTGTTGCAACTCTTATGATGATAGAAGTAATAATACTCGTAAAAGAAAATATCATAATGATGCTTGAGTTCCTTTGAGAAATGCACTGTCGATACATGAACATGAATCGCTCCTTTATTCATTTAAACGTAAAATTCAAACAGCATCAATCAATTGTTCGAGGAATACAAAAAGAGGATTAAATGAATGGATGTTGGATGGATGATGGTTGCTTGTTTTACACACACTAGTGAATTAAAAATATTTCTGCAGGGCTGCCAGTTTGCCTCCACACATGCATACATACACACATATATACATGTAATGGGTGTTTTTTATTGAGGTATAGAACTTTAAGTTGGCATCACTTTTTTAACTGGCGGCCATTTTGTCAGCTGTCAAGTGATTAATATTTAGTTTGGTTTGCCATTTTATCATGAACAGGTTGACAAAAGAACAACGCTTGCAAATCGTTCAAATTTATTTCGAAAATAATGGTTCAGTTCGCGAAGTTTACCGCAAGCTCCGTCCATTTTATGGTCGACATAATCGTCCATCAGAGCAATTAATTCGGTTAACCATGGATCGTTTTCGCACTACGTTTACTCTATGTGATAATACGCATCCGCAGAGACGTCGAACAGTGCGCACCGAAGAAACAATTGCCGCTGTAGAGCAAAGTGTTGAAGAGGACCCGAATGAATCGATTCGCCACCGTGCACAGCAATTGGAGCTTTGTCCATCAACTTTATGGAAGATTTTGCGCAAAGATCTTGGCTTGCGACCTTACAAGATCCAGCTTGTGCAAGAATTAAAGCCGCGAGACCATGCAATGCGTCGTGATTTTGGTGTATGGGCCGAAAATGAGATTGATCTCGATGCTGATTTTCATCGCAAAATTTTGTTCAGTGATGAGGCTCATTTTTGGTTGAATGGCTACGTCAACAAGCAAAATTGCCGCATTTGGAGTGAAGAGAATCCACGTGAGACCCTTGAGACGCCATTACATCCACAAAAACTGACTGTTTGGTGTGCTCTATGGGCTGGTGGAGTCATTGGGCCATACTTCTTCCGAAATAATGCTGGAGAGTCAGTTACCTTTAATGGAGACCGGTATAGAGCCATGATAACCGACTATTTTGTTCCCGAATTGGATGGCATGAATGTGGATGAGTTGTGGTTCCAACAAGACGGCACTACATGCCACACAGCGCACGTCACAATCGATTTATTGAAGGAAACATTCGATGAGCGCATAATTTCGCGGAATGGACCTGTCAATTGGCCACCAAGATCGTGTGATTTGACACCATTGGATTATTTTCTTTGGGGATATGTGAAGTCGCTAGTCTACGCCAACAAACCAGAAACGTTAGGGGACTTGGAAGCCAACATTCGTGCTCGAAAAAGTGGTTGAAAATTGGACCTGTAGAATTGGCTTTATTCGAGCCAGCCGCGGCGGCCACATGCCCGAAATCATATTTAAACATTAATGGCATAAAATTATCCTTCCAATAAAGCCAAATTGATGGACATTAAAACGATTTTCTTGTGTTTTATTTCAATTCGAAGTTCTATATCTCTAAAAAAACACCCTTTATATCGTTAGCTAAAATGTGAAAAGGTTCAACCAACAAAAAATATAATTTTACAGGAGAAGCAAACAACTAAAAACAAACTTTAAAAAACTAAACAAAGTTAAGTTAGTTAAGTCCCCTTGCTTTGTTTTTCAATAACAGCGTGGTTTTCGATCGCAGAAGTGTGAAATTTGGTCAAGATACGTGGTTTAATGGCATTCATAATAATCAATCAAAAACTCAATTTTGAATTTTTTGTTAGTTACGCCTTTTTGTATTTTAGCTAACGATATGTCTTTACACGCATTCTAGAGATGAACGAGAGTATTAATTTATGCTGAATTTGTAACGATGTCTGAAATTTTTTCCGTCTACTCCGTTTTACCATGAACTGTTTGTTGTGCACTGTAAATGAAAGATATTGTATAAATATGCATCGTATTATTCTGTTTATCAAATATCCTATATAATACTTTCATACTTTTGTTTTAATTAAAAGAGAAAAATATTTAATTAAGACTGCCTTCATATTTTTTTTTCATTGTGTAACATTAGTAATTCTATATTATGCCAATTAATTTTTTCTTTTATATTTGTTATGAGTAGAGATAACTGATACTCGTACTGCACAATGTATGCTTTTAATATATTTTATGTATTATATTATATGAGTTGATTAAAAACAACACAAGTGTACTCATATATCAAATTCTATAATTTATACATATGTACTTATGTTCATTAGAATTTTTGCCATTGTATTGAATAATCTCATAAAGATAAAATTTGCTAAAATTTAAGAAAAATTACACAAAATTTATTATAAAATCCTAATGGCTCATAAATTTAAAGATTTTTGCTATATATATTAATAACTTACCTTATTACTGTAAATGGATAAATTTGGCCAACAAATCTGTGGCAATATGGAAAAAGTGCTTAAGGCATATTCGAATGTTTTGCAGGAGAGCACTTTTTAGCATTGAAGTCGATTTTTAGAAATTTATTTCTTTTGCAGTTAAGTTGAGAAATTCTTTGTTACCTTATTTTTAAAGCAAACATCGTTCTATAATCTATAACTAATACATTTACGTTGAAATACTCGTATATTAAAGTATAAGCTAATTTAAGCTATTGCGCCAAATGAGATTAGAAGTCTAAAAAAGTTAAGTCGCAAGTCATAGTGCCTTAATTTCCTGAAAAATCACAAAAATTAATTGCGATTTTAACCAGTGGTGCTTTCAAGTGTGCAGATTGCGGAGGTGACGTTAACTCAAAATCAGCTTA
The DNA here is from genome assembly GCA_944452675.1 of Tachina lurida. Classification (NCBI taxonomy): domain Eukaryota; kingdom Metazoa; phylum Arthropoda; class Insecta; order Diptera; family Tachinidae; genus Tachina; species Tachina lurida. The sequence continues at coordinate 37,486,691 of OX101754.1, read as the reverse complement.
TCTCGACTTAAGCACTTTTTCCTTTTTTCCCACAGAAATTAATGTGCCTGTCAATATTGCATGAAAATACGAGTACGTATACTTTATACGAGGATAGGCTTTGAGGGTTTTGAACTACAAAACTACTATTTAATTTTAAACTAACAGGATGTAAAAGTATGTATGGAAAATGCCCTTTACTATGTTTAAATAATCATTTGATCAAGCTGCATCATTTCGTTTATGTGTAAGAGCAATTGATAGCAGAAATGAAATGAAAAAGTGACTTCAGTGTACTTATTATGCTGACTCAAACCAAGGCTAAGCTTAATAAATACTACAGGTACTCTTCACCATCAATTTCAATGGTAAACAAGTGGTTTACAAAATAATTTAAGGTTTCTACCAGTGATGGGAATTGGAAATCTTGATTTCGTGCCGAATCTGTCTCTAAATAGTGCTAAAATCACTTGAATAGTGCCAAACATGATTCTAAAGGATACATCATTTGCTAAACCAACGTCATGACTCAAAAAATGGAATTATTGAGTTAATTATGCAGAGCGAATCCTGATATTAACAGTGAAAAAAAAATTGGAAGTGATTAATCAGGAACTACTTTTTCTCTTTTTTAAAGAGAAGTAACACTCAGGCAATGAATGCCTACTAAAGGCCGTTTCACACTATAATACAAGTATTAATACTTTTGTGGAAAATGCAACTCTGACATGTTGAGTTGTTATTGTCTTTTGAAATTTTTGAAACAGAAATTGGATTAGGGATGCATTTTCGTCAAAAGTATTAATACTTGTAAACGGCCTTAACTACTGTTATTAGGTGTTACCTTCCTTAGAAGAGGGATAGTGATAGAGAAGACTGGTAGAGAAGGACGGATTTGCCTACAAGGTTCTATGTTATGCCAACATATGTGACGCCCAAAATGGAAAGGGACCTAAGGGTAAAAACCGGTTTTGTTCAGGAGAGCCATTTTAAAGATTTAAATACGTGTATCTTTGGTGTACCATCACTGAACGTGTTGGTATTGGTCTCATTTGAAAGCGACACATCTCATGACGTCAGGAACCTGTTGGTGAACCTTGAAAACGCGCGTAGGTCGTCCCTATCTCTTGTTTTGTGTAGTTGGTTTTTACTGTTTTCTACCTAGCGCGCTGTTTCCATGAGTTTGATATCAATTTTGCTCGCGTTTTTTCGAATCCAGGTTTATTTTCTGAAATTTTTAATTGTAAATTATAATAAATACTCATTTATAATTCTTGTAAATCGCGAATATCACTCTTTTAGTACGAAAAAATTTTCACAAAACCTTAGAATTGTCGACTTCAATTTCATAAAACGCGCATATCTCTGGGAGGGAACACTTTTGGGGCATGGGATCGGTATCATTCGATGCTCAGATGTTGTCCACATCAAAAAAAAAGTGAAAATTGATTTTTTTACCCTTAGGTCCCTTTCTCTATTTTTTACGTCTCCTATATCTTTCCAAAACTCAGCGTTTTGACAAATGTTACATGTATTTTGTTTTTGTAATTTACAATTTTCCCATACGAAATTTTTGAACGCTAAGCGTTGCATTTTACAAAATTAGGCCCTTAATCTTCAGATAGAGACTTCTATTCACTTTTACACATTCACATTCACAAAGGAGCAGTATTGTTTGTGTCTCCACTTAGAACATGTTCTGTTCAAACTTTGGAAACCAAGTCAAATAATAGTCCATGAAGCTGTATTTAGTTTTCCAATATGACAAAAACGAAATGAAAAAATATTATTTTATTTTTGAATTCTACAACTTTATGCTGGATAAATTCGGTTAAAATATGGTGCGAAGTTAGACATATATATATATATATGTATACGAGTATTATCAATATAGAGATCATCAATATATTTTTTGTTCAAAAAATTTCGACACAAATGGCGAAAAAAAATACTCTTAAAAATTCAATGAACATACTTATACATCTTCAGATTGCATTTCGACATTAATATCTTTTACTCGTATTATTTTAAGAACATAAATTTTATTATTGCATTTTGATTAAACATTTGATAACGTGAGGAAATATTATACGGCCTTGCGTTGTTCAAGGACTCTATATACAATAGTTTGACGATACAACCAACGTTTTGGGGAAATTTATAAAATAATAAATAAATAAGAAAAGTTTCCATGTTAATGCGAGCCATAACTGCCAAAAAGCTTAAACAACATTACCTTCGAGATTCCTTTTTTGACGAAAATCGATTAGTTACGATCGCAGATAATCCATGTTTGCCAAAAAACGAAGTTAAAAAAATATGACGCTTAATGTTTTTGGCGGTTATGGCTCGAATGAACAAAAAGTGCCAGAAGAGAAGCGAGAGTGCCACAATGCCAGCTAACATCAAATAGTGCCAGAAATGGCACAATTGTGCCACCTTTCCCACCAGTGGTTCCTACACCGCAATAATTGAAAAAAATTCACGTTATGGTGTTCGCCGATCGGAAATTGAAAGTGAGAGAGAATGATAAAAAGTACTCAAAAAAATATACATTAGTAAATAGTCTTAGTATAATCATAAGTGCATCGCATACAATTCATACGCTTACATGTTTCCTCTAAAGCTCTTATTACTATAGCCGATTCCAACTTTTTTTAAGAGCATCTCTACTCCGTTTATGCGAAAAACTAAAAAAATCTGCAACTAAAAATAAAAACGCACATTCGTGTCAATCGCATTGACTCTCTCTCTCTCATACTTTTAGTCTGAGTATGCCTTTACTCAGGCTATGGATATCTAGTCGGACAAAAAAAAATGTACGCTGATACTCGGAATATTTATTCATCACTCACCACCGTAGAATTACATTTGTGTATATAAAATGGAAAGGAAAATATGTGGATGCATGCGTTGTTTCAAAACATGCTTTATATGTGTGTGTAAATAAAATAGCCGTGTATATACTAATGTGTAATCGATTAATAGTCAGAGTATTTTTATACTCATGCGTATGATTGTAGCTCACACATTGTATAAATTTTAGTTAAAGTTGTTTGTGCTGCTTAATTTAAAAAGTGTGTATAAACACAGTTGTTAGATGTTTATAGTTATAGGTATTGAGTTTAAAATTCACGCGTTTTTTTTTTCTTATGAATGTGTTTTTTATTTCTAGCTATACGTATTCATAGTTGTTTACTCAAAGAGTACTTAAAACGATAATTTTGTCAGTCTCTGTTGGGTATGAGAAAGCTTTTCACAAGATGAGTGCCATGCAATGCCTGATAACTTCACAGGAATGTATGGAGTTGTTCAACCGCAATATGGACGAATTTTTGTATCTCGGCTTAAATCGGCGAAGGTATGCTTTTCACTCAAGTAAAGTCATGATCACATTTTTTTTGTGAAACAATAATTTAAGACTATTAGGCCAACTACTTGGTTAAATTGACTGAGAATTTGGAAAAAAAACGACCGCATTTGGCAAAAAAAAACTTTCCACCAGTACAGTGAAAGGGTGCAAACATGTATAGTTTCTGCATTATTCTTCGCACTTAGCCACGAGGGACTATTTTTTCTTCCCAAACATGAAAGAGATTTAAATCCAACGATAAAATCATCTCACAAACAAATTACCTATTTTGATGATCTTGAAAAATTTAATTTTTTGGAAGGTATCAAAAATTGACAAAGTGTATAGAACTCAAATATTATTTCATTTAAAAATTAAATGATTTTTTAGCCCAAGACCAGCGTAGTATTAAAAAAGTCATGGACTTATTGAGCAACCCTCGCATGCGAGTGCTTTTGAGCAGATTTATAGTATTTCGACCAAAGCTGCAAATCCAATCGTATCTAAAGAATTCAATTATTCAATTATTGACATACTATTTCGTGAAGTATCTCAATTTGAAACCTTTGGCAACGAACACCGTATGGAAGAGTGATGGGATTTAATATTTAAAACAGTATTCGCAAATACTGTAACAATAGTGTACTTGTATGCTTCATGCCGATGAGGTACTCCCTCGTACTTAGTTCGTGACTTCAGACTGTTGTACTTTGCGATCAGGACAATATTCCGTACATATTGGAAAAAAGTTATTTGGTTGAAAAATAAAATAAAATGACGGTTAACTTATGTGGAGTGGCTGGTGATTTGCCTGCCTGATGGATCGAAACTGGATCAACTGGTTCTTGAAATTTTGAGCTGATAAACTGTTAGTTAACCTGCAAAACTGGCACACTAGAAATGATTCACTTCTTCTAATCGTATACACAGTATCCGCAAACTCATCAGAAAACTAGGAATTGTTTGTCAACTACGTGGTTAAAGTATACACTCCGATTTAGTTCTGAATCAAGACTAATAAAAATTTTAAACAAACAATCTACATATATTTTCCAACCAATTACATAGTCTCGATTTTTAAACGAAAATGTGAGTTCAGGAGGCAGGAAATTTCAATGGAAATATTTTTAAATATCGTTCGATATCGAATGGCGTATTTGGCTCTTTCTTTAGGATACCTTTTTTTTTGAAAGAAATTCTTTTATTTTTTTTGCACTCACGTGTAGTGAGCTAGTATTATGAATAGAGATAGGATTTTCATGTAAATACATGTTTTCTGTCGTTGGTCGTAGATCAACGTAAATAACCAATAAATTTGCAAGAAAATGGCATCGATTTGTTAGTGCATATTTTTGCATATTTTATAATAAATGCATATTTTTGCATATTTCATTATAAATGTATATTTTTAATACATTTTTATTTTTTGTTTTTTCATGCTATAAATCTAATTGTGATTTCTTTATTAGTTGTAAAGTATTTAAAAGCTGCAGCTTTTACTTTACGACTGTAAGAACAAAAAAAAAAACGAGGATATTATATGATTATGATATTATTCGATATTCAAAAACACCGTAAGACTCCATCAATTCATTTCGAAAATTCAATACCGTGGCTTAGGTTAAGAATACGAATACCATTGAAAATGAAAAAAGGGCAGGGGTTATAGCCCCTTTTAATTTCTTGTGTATATAAAGTCCTTTTGCGTGTCACAGCCTTTAATGAAATATAGCCAGTGATACGAAACGGATACGTTCTATAGCAATAAGATGGGAACGTTGTTGAAGGCTGTCGGATTCTGTATTTTCATTAATAAAGTTAAAGAAATTTTAGAGTAAAAAAACTTAGGCACTGAATTGATATTTTTGCAAACAGACTATGCCTTTCTTGTTGACACTATAGCCCACTTAGAAAGGTTTGATTCTTTAACAGCTCAAGTTGAATTGATTGAAGATGCGGTAAAAAAAATTTTGTGTTCTATAAGGCAGAGTAAGTGAAGTGATTACAAATAAAATAAACATAGGAATACAATCACCCTTATTCCATTTGTCGACATCGACGTCGCTTTAACACAATACAAAAAAATTGGGGCTTGTTTACTCGCTCTCGAGAACAATTTTGTGCTAATGACAATATATTTCCGTTCCCTTAATTCTAGAAAATGTCATTAGCCTTCCAACAGGAGTCAGTATTGTTTTCGAGAACGGGTATACAAACCCCAATTTTTTAGTATTGTGTTAAAGTGACGTCGATGTCGATAAATGGAATAAGGGTGAATAAAATTGTGGAATTAAATAAATGCAACAAATTTCATTAATAGTTTATAGTTGCAACAACAAAAATTTAGAAACTGAATATTTCAGAGATGAACTGAACAGCATTTAACTGTGCACCAATAACTTCTGCTTGCAAAATTTTCATTCTTATTTCATAAAAGTTTTTTTTCAGAAAAATCGCCAAAAAAAACTTACCTTTGTCAATTTGCAAAAACATTTATTGATTTACGTACATAACTTTCGGCATAACTTTATTTTGTATTCAGTATGATTTGACAAAATGTTTATTAAGAAAGCATTGTAGCTGGGGTATTGGTTTTTTTAAGTTTTTAATGACATTCATAAAAAAATAAAATGAATTTAAAATCCATTTTTGGATAAATAAATATAAATATAACAAAAATTAAAAATTTTAAAAACTTCTGAATATATGTAGAGAAGATGTGATAACTTCTAAACGGCTGGACCGATTTTCTTGAAACATCTCGATCAAATCAGCTTTTAAACAGAAAAAAACTAAATCGAAATCGGTCCAGATACACAGATATACAGATATACAGCCACACACTACAAACTTATAACACCCCTTATTTTATTCGTCGGGGGTTAAAAATAGATTTCAAATTAATTTTAAATTTTATGAATATGGGGGTATAGGTACATAAAACATAATTTTAAATGCATGAAAATCCTATTCCTAATTATGAAGAATAATATCAAAGCCAGTGACGGTGGAAGCATCAAATTAATATGTATGCTAAATATTACACCGAAATTATTGTGTGTGATGATATATATTTCTAAAGCGGACTTTTAAGTCATAGCTAAAGATAAAAATATTTTGATTTTATAAAATGATTATTAATTAAATTTTCCATAGAAAATGTGTTTCATAAACCTCTTATTGAACAGAAATATTTTTTATGAATAAGGCAGAAATTCTTTAAAATATTGGATTTTTCTTATCACACCACACAATATGTGAAAAGATGTGTTAAACTGGTAACAGAGTCCTCCAAAGTGTAACTGACGATAGGTTGTTTATAAACTTTAATAATAAAATACATATTGAACTTGATACTCTAAAAGTCGCAACTCGAAATTTTTAAATTTCCTTGCAAGATATTCTATATGGTCATATTTTATTGGGTAAAATCTTATATACTTTTCTCTACTCTTTCCCCAAAAATATGTGATATAACCGTTTATTAAAAAAAAGATCTGTTATCTATCTGCTAAGAATTTGTAAGTTTTGAGTGACCCTTTAGAGAAACAAGTGCGATATGTATACATTAATAAAGCTTAGCACACATTATGCCATTTTGTAACATCGCCAGCAAATATGATGGCATGTTCGCAAATAAAAAAACCTAATGTGAACTGCATTGCAGTCATTTTTAAAATAACACCTAAAAATGATAACAGAAGAAATGCCAAATGTAAATAAAGTATTAGTTAAAAATTATTAAATTTTAAATTTTTTGCATCTTTACATATACATACATATGTATATTTCTCAAGTATATATAATATTTTTTTCAGAGCTCGCAAAATATGCTCAACCAAATTTCTTTGTGCTGTCTTTTCACTCAAAAGACCTAAAAAAATGAGACGGAATCACTCAGTGTCCAGCGATGCCAATTTAGCGCCTTTCGCGCTAGTTTTAGCGCGTTTTAACTATGCCATATATTTTTTCAGAGCTCGCAAAATATGCTCAACCAAATTTCTTTGTGCTGTCTTTTCACTCAAAAGACCTAAAAAAATGAGACGGAATCACTCAGTGTCCAGTGATGCCAATTTAGCGCCTTTCGCGCTAGTTTTAGCGCGTTTTAACTATGCCAAACGCGCTTTTTTTCGTCTTAGCGCGTTTAATAAAAAAAGCGCTAAATTAGCGCGCTTTGATTAAAGTCAAAAATATCATTTGAGTTCAATATCTTTTTACTTTTTTGTATAAATTTAACTAAATTTAACTTTTTGTTTAAATTCGTTAATGATTCAGATGTTGCAAATAAAATTCCCTTGACTGTGGTTAGAATTAAGAACGCATTTTAATATTGTAAATGGCAAATATTTTCAAATTTCACAGTTAAAAATATATACTCGTAGTCGTGACCCAAAAAACTTATATAACTTATTAAGCATCTATCCTTTTTTTACTTCAAAAAGCATTTGAATCGCAACACTATTCGACAAGTTATATAAGTTGTTACAAAGTTTGACAAATAAAATTAAAACCAAAACTAAGAATTTCGAATATTTGGAAGGCGAGACTGATTCTGTATTAAATGATTTTAGTTATTTAGGATATAATTTCGAAGAAAAAGAGTTACTAAAAAATTAATTGTGCTCGTATTTACTAATACATACATCGACCTTTACTTAAATTTAATTTAGCGCGTAGGAAAATAGCGCGTTTTGACTGTAAATTGTTGATAATGCTGTAACTTAGCGCGTTCTAGCGCGTTTTGAGAAGGGGTATATCGCGTTTGGGTTATAAATACCCAGTAAAAAAAGACACTCCAAAAAAGTCATGAAAATGTAGAGTTTGCGATCTGGAAGTAGTGCAAATTTCGATCCGATGTAATGATTTTTACATAGGGTTGTCATTGCAAGAAGTTCTCTTTTTCGCTGCCTGGTCACCGAATTGGAAGCGATTTTAAGAAAAATTTTCTTTTTTGTGTTCTATGATAATATTTTCATCTAGGAAAAATGGCTAATAGTTACCTATTTTAACAATTAGTTTCTTTTTATAGGAATTTAAACGCGAAACAGTAATTTAATGTAAATTTAAGCAAATAACTTTAAAATTTTAGACCAAAAATAGTTCATAAGTTTCTTAAAAAAAAAACGATTTTTTAAAAATTCTGGTGAGTAATTTCTAAAACTAGAGAGGAATTACAAGGTTTTGTATGACTAAAATAAACTTCTACTTGGTTTTCTGCTAACTATCGGCAAATTAAAAATATCGATTTTTTGGAAGCAATGAAAATGTACTTCCTTTAGAATGACTTCCAATTTTTTTTACTGGGTAGTTGGCATCGCTGTCAGTGTCTGAACAGCAACCCTCTTTTTCCTTTCAATCGTGTTCTCGCTCCCGGGTTATGAGTTGAGCGTAACACACGAATCGGTCTCTTACTGACCGCATGATACGAACAGAATCGTTCGTTGCTCAGCTACTGAGGGTCAGTAAGTGAGCAAACCAAGCAAAGTGTTTGCAAAAAAGGTCTTTATTTTTATTGTTGCGTTTGCTTTCATTCACAGGCAAAGCATTAAAGAGGAAGGGAGAAGATAGTAAGAAATAACAATAAAAATATCTGTAAATCAAACTATTTATTAACGAAGTGTAAATGTAAAACAGTGATGTCAAAAATAAAACTATAGTTGTATGTGTGAGAAACGTTGTCTCGTTGCTCTCGAAAGTACACAGGAAAAATAATTATTTGGAATAAATGATGTTTATTGAAGTAGCTAAAAATAAATAAAAAGAAGCCTATGTGATAGAAAATTAAAAAATAAGATGAAAAAATTAAATATAAAAATTGGCTGCGACCCATATTTTTCAAGTTATCGGGCTCTGAACTTTTCATAGGAAACTCTGAAAAATCTCAAAAAAAGAGTTTTTAAATAGCTTATCAGATAGTAATGTGAAAAATAAGAAAAAAACTTAATAAAAAAAATTTGCTGCAGGCCATATTTCCCGAGTTATTGGTCTTTAAAGTTTAAATAGAAAGTGCAGTTTAGTGAAAATGCTCCAAAAAAGTCAAAATGTCTTTTAAATACATATTTTTTTCTTTCCTTAAACGTTTTACATCATCAAACACATTAAATATCGCGAAAAGCATTGGTCATCATAGAATATTTTTCGCATACCACTTCTTTTCTTTCACTGTATCTATAAACAAATTAAGACACCCGCTACGCATGTGTTCTCGTCGCTGTCTCACCGACGACTAAATGGAAGAGAATAAGAATGTGTGTAATTTTAGTTTGCACAATTGTGCCATGAAACTGACATCAATGATGTCAAATAAAAGACAGATATGTGTTCAACAAAAACATGTATGGAAATGTTTACCTACCCACACTCGCAACACACATACATGCTCAAAAGACCGTTTGCCGAGATTTTACGAAATAAAGGGTCTCGAGCAGCGTTACCATATATATTTTTTAAAAAACTTCCTAAATCTGAAAAAAAAACTTTTTCCAAAACAAAAACTTTTTTTCTTCAAAAGTACCAAAATTTTAAAAGAAAACAGCTGATCGATACTGTTATGTGAAAAGTAATGAAAATGGTTAGGCTAACTGACCCTTTAGACACTGTTGCAGTAATAAGGGAGTGAGAAAATATAAGATCGTTTTATTGCATACAAACATCACTTAATATTTTCATTCAATATACTGCAAAAGTTCAATTATGGACATATTTATAAAAAAACTTGAAAAAACTTTATATTTTCCAAAAACTTGTTGGTATCTCAAAAAACTTCCAAAAAAGGGAAAACTTGACAAATGGTAACGCTGGTCTCGAGTGAACACATGAGCCGACCGATCGAACAAAAACGGTCGTTGGTTGTGCGTAGAGCAAGCCAAATAAGAACGAAGTTTGAGGGTTTTTCGGGTCAGTAGACGAGAGTTTTTTTTCTGACAACAAGCACAAGAGGGACCAATTATTGCGAGCTCTGATTTTTTTCTTCTATCCCTGTTAATGCATCCCTGATATTTCATTTACAGCCTGTTTTTCGAAAATGAAAAAGTGTATATTTTCCTTAAAATAACGAAGGTGACCGACCGACCATGTTTACGTATTTGTAGCATTGAATCGTTTTCATGTGATTGACCAAATAAATATAGTGAAGAGCGACTTTGGCTCCCAAAAGCAGCGTGACCGTTTGACCGGCTAAAGTGGCAAATTGTCACTTTTTCGACTGCCTTGCAACTTTTTGACCCCCTTTTTTTTAGGGTGAGTTACATAAAAATATATTAAAAATAAAAAGTTAAGTGTAGTTTTCTCGATTTTTTTTTTTAATTTTGCCCCTTTTTTTTGATAAATCCCCTAGTTGGTGCCACTTTTTGAAAAATGTCATCGGTCACCCTGGCCACAAGAAGTTAATCTCTCAGGGCGACTTTTTGGGATCGAGATTATGATTAGTTTATTTCTCTAATTAGCTAATCCGAAAATTAACTTAATCTTAATTAATTGAGTTTGATATTTTTGAGTGGTAGCTTAAACTTCTTATTATGTGTAGTATTACCATACTGAGGAACAAAATAGCGGCAACTTTTTCAATGCAAAAGACATACATGTTATCAAGACTTTTGATTTTTTTTTTGGGAAGAAGAAGAAACTGACATATTTTATTATTTACAAGTAAAATTTTGCGCGTGTTAAAGGAAATATATAACTAATATAAAATATATATATTTATTTATGTGTTTTTAAATTATTTTATCATATAATTTTTACAAAAAATGTATGTTGTCAATATTAATATCAGATTAAACCACCACGATTGGCCGCTTAAACTAGCAAGTAAAACCATATAATCGACTACCCAAAAATGGCAAATGAAGATTAAGGTTAATTTAATCTCTAATCTTGAACTCAAAAAGTCGCCCTCAGAATATTTTTCGTACAATTAGCGTATGAGTAATACATATTACGCCTTCTTTGCAGCAATACAGTTTAATGTTTACAAAAATTGTTGCATACTTTTTGGGTTAGTTATTTAAGACGAATGATTGATATGCAAAAACCTACAGTGGAACAGAATCAAATTTTTTTAAATTTTGAATTTAATTAAATTAAATCAGGCAAGTAGACAATCTCTCCTGTGATTTTTTTTAACATTCTGTTAGAAAAGGTTATACGGGACGCAGATGTGAATAGATCTGCCATACTATAACACAAACAACACATGGTACTCGCTTACCCCGACGATATCGACATCATTGAGCGAACATTGCCAGCAGTAATTGCCACCTTTGAAAAAGTTGAGAAAACATCTGCCAAAGTGGGTCTGGCATTAGATGGAGATAAAAGCAAGTTGATGGTAGCGATGCACAAGACGTCCAGTAGATTCGGGCAGACAGTGTAAGTTGAAAACTATAACCTTGAGATAGTCAGCGATATCTACCTCGCTACCGCCATAAACAAAACAAACAACATTAGTTTTGAAATAAAAAGAAGAACAATTTTTGGCTAATAAGTGCTACTTTGGACTAAGTAGGCAGTTAAAAAAAAAGCCATCGCTCGACAGACAAAAACCACTCTTTATAAGACACTGATGTAGTATATGATGTAGTAGTTATATGGTTCTGAAGCATGGCTACTTGCGCAAGGAGATGAGCCAGCTTTTGGAGTGTTCGAAAGGAAAATTCTTCGTAAAATATATGGACAAATCTGAGTTGATGGAGAATATCGGTGTCGCATGAACCATGAGCTGTATGAGCTTTATGCCGACATTGACATAGTTAAGCGTATTTAATTACAACGATTACGAGAGAATGAATGTGTGCTCGGCATTAGTGATGCAGAATTAATCCTCATATCATTCTTTATACTCGTACTGTGTAAAAATGTTACACAAAGATTTTGTTTTCTCAAATCTTGAGGAAAAATAAAATTATATTTTTGTTTGTGTTTGTAAAACTTTCGTTAAAAAAAACAAACAATATGGAAGTGGGTCCAATGGCAAAATATTTGCCGAGGATGGTACATCGAATGGTAAATCAATAATTGTTTGCATAACATAATCATTTCTCATATTCCATTTCATTAAAAATTCATCTTAAATAGCTGATGTTAACAAACAATATCTGCCTAAGTAGATAGACATGGCTGCTGATGCAGTGCGTGTTGGCACAGAAAAATTATGGTATTTCCTTCAGCTAAAAGTTTGCTTTAAATTTTCTTAGCTTTAGAAAATCATATTAATTATTATTTCATTCTATAAGATTGAAAATACTAAAGCTATGACTGATTAAGAAGTTATTCCTTATTAATTATTTCTTATTTAGCCTTAAGTTCAGTATTTTTCAAATCTCTTAACTCTGTGGTTTTCATGAATAACACCATATGTCCTAAATCAAATTTGTCCGGAGAGCCAAAAAATTCCTTTTTGAAAATAATTATCTTGAAAATAAAATAAAAATAAAAATATATATAAAGTTAAATATATTTTATGGAATGTATATTTAAAAAGCACTTGAAATATAACAGTCTTATTTATAAATAACAAAAATTAAAAATTTTAAAAACCCCGGCATACAGACCAAACGGCTGGACCGATTTTTTTTTCAGTATAAGCGAGATGTTATTAGATTAAGTCTGCTTTCAAACGAAAAGAAACAAAATTAAAATCGGTCTTTCGCTTTGTGAGCTAGGACGTCAAAGACACACACATTCACCAAAATACATCTAGAAAAGATGTGATATCTTCTAAACGGCTAGACCGATTTTCTTCAAATATATCTAAGAACACTCCATCAAGTCATCTTTCAAACAGAGAAAACTGAATTAAAATCGGTCCAGTCGTTTGGCCTGTACGTGGACTTCTACAGACACAGAGATACACAGACACACAATACAAACTACAAACCCTTTTTTGTTCGGGGGTTAATAATTACGAGTATTAAGGCTTAATAAAAAACAAAATTTATGAAAACTTGTTTTAAAAACCCTTTATAAATCTTTAATAATTTCTATAAATAATATAATGTAACGACACATTTTCCGCTGGTTTCTAGGATAGGCTCAGTGGCGTCGAGGGGTAGTTGTTGATAAAGATGTTGTCCATCTAAAAGAAACACGTGTGGCTCTTAATTCGTTATAAAACGTCTTCCCAGTGGTTATTTACTTCCCGTCGTTCCTATAAGGAGTATAGGGCCTCAACAAAATCTTTCCATTCGGATCTGTCCGTAGCGATGTTTTTAACTTCATTCCAGCTAGTTTGCATTTTTGACGCTTCGGTTTCAATTTGTCTTCGCCATATATGAGCTGGTCGACCACTGGATTCCACTTAATCGCTGTTCTAGTAATATATGTGACCGGCTTTCGTATGGTGTGACCAATCCATTTCCATTTTCGCCTTTGTATTTCAGTAGTTATATAGGACTGGTTCGTTTGATGTCATAGTCTATCGTTTGATATGTATTGTGGCCAAAAGATTCGTAGGATGCATGCATATCATGTTTCGCATCCGTATAATAATGTAGATCGGACATTGTAGTTGAAAATATTTAGCTTAACACGGCGAGAGAGAGTTGAAGAGTTCCATATCTTATTAAGTTGGCCATAGGCTTGAGTCGCCTTCTTTTTTCGATGGGCAATATCTGCACCCGAACCGCCTAATGTTGTGATGACAGCTCCGAGGTAGCAAAACGAATTAACCTACTACAGAGGCACATTATAAATTATAAAGTTGTTTAAATTTTCTGTGTGTATTCGCATCACTTTAGTTTTGCCAATATTAATCTAAGCAGCAGCGTTCTTAGCCAGCTCCGTAAGACGATGCAATTGCATATTCATATCGGAGTATCGGTGAGAGAGAAGACAAATGTCATCCCCATATTCAAGATCATTTAAACAATTTAGAAGTCCCCCAGCAATACTTCTACTACCTGACATAGCATGGCTCATGACAATATCCAACACAATGTTAAATATAAATGGTGACATCAAGCAACCTTGCCGAACTCCTGTGCCAACATTAATTTTTCTGCTCAGTTTGCCTTCGTGCAGAATACGGCAACTTGCACTAACATACATGCTTTCAATGAGGTGAATTATTTTTTGTGGAACAGCTTTACATTGCAGGGATTTCCAAATGACATTATGATTAAGAGTATCAAATGCTTTTTCGAAGTCAATTAATATCATATAAAGAGGAGACCGCCATTCGTCTGACTGTTCCACTATTACTCTGAGTGTATTGACATGATTTGTTTGCACAAAAGTCAGTTTGTTGCCTTCTGAGTGTTATAACATCACAGATTCTTTTGGTTATTATATGGGTGATTTTTTTGTTCACCATACTAAGCAGAGTGATACCTCGCCAGTTGCTCCGGTTAGTTTGATCGCCCTTTTTTAGTAATTTTATTATTATGCCTTATTTAAGCTCTTCAGGTACACTTTCATTTATGCAAATATCTTCAAAAATAGTTGGGCACAGGTCCCAGGATCTATTTTGAAAAGTTCCGACAATATGTTATCATTCCCTGGACTTTTGTTGATTTCGAGCGTCTTAATGGCAGATATAATATCAGATACTATCGGGTTAGAGGTGGATATGTTTTGTGTATTTATACATAAGAACTTATACTTAAGAACTATCCTTTAAAAATATAAGTGTAAATTTTAGAATTAAATAAATAAATCAAAATAAAAGAAATGGAATAGTGATATGTCAATGGGTTAGCCCTTAATGCAATATGCGCCTCCCAAGTTACTGAGCCGGCGGCCCTCACGCAATAACTACTCCCTGGCAGTAGTTGGAACGATTCCTATGCGTGTATAGGTTTCTCTAGCTACTGTTTACTACAAGATGTTTATTAAGAACGGTGATCCCTCTACTAGCTCTACTAGCTCTTATCGCATGACAAACTGAAAATGAGAAAATTGAACATAGGTTGTTATTCATGAACACCACTGAACTTTCCTTGCCTTATTTAGAAAATCGTACTAATTAATAAAACATTACTTTCTATAAAACAATAATTAAAAATGCCGGACTTTAATCTAATTAAAAATGTATTACTTGATTAAAACTTGTTAATGAATTTGAATTTTCTTGAAGAGGGAAGCAAAGTTATATTAGACTGGTTTGGCAAATGCAGCATTTCCCGTGTTATGAATACCAGTATTAAATACACACATTTTAACCAAATGGAATACGAGAAATGGTGTAGTTATATGTGACCTTCCCCGAGAAAAGGGACCTAGTGTGTCAAAATCGGGTGTGTGTCAAAATCGATAAAAATGAGAAAAACACTAAAATTTTATTTTTTAAATGCGTTTCTTTCAAAACTTCATTTGCACACAATAGGTCGCTTTTCTCGGAGAAGGTCACATATACAAAATTACTGTTTTCCCGTCTGTAAATGCATTCTTAACTATAACTACTCATTTTTAGGGTTCTGTACACCAATGGTGAAAAGGAACCCTATTGTTTTGCTACGCTGTCTGTCTGTCTGTCCGTCTGTCCGTCACATGCTATTTTCTTGATAACCTGCAATTTGGACAGAGTATGTAGAATTTTGGCCGGTACAACAACAAATACATGAGAGTTAAAAATTAAAGGGTGTTCCAAAACGCGCAAAGAAAAATGTTAAAATCCCATGTAATATACATACAATTGTACTTGAAATTTGTAAAGTTAGTGCATTTTTTTTTACAGACAACAACAATTTACACTAAAATTTAAAAAATCTAAATTAAAGGGTGTTTTATCAGTTAATGTACCTATAGTTTTGACTATGTAATTTTGACAACTTGCTGTATGTTGGAGACCCTAAGAGGCAAACTCGTGAAATTTTCAGAAATGGTAAAACTTAAAAATAGCAAAATTATAAAATCATTAAACTGAAAAAAAATCGCCTAAAGCCAAAAAAAAATTGCAAAAACAAAAAAAAGCGAAAAATTAAAAAAAAAATCTAAAACTAAAATAAATCGCTAAAAACCGGAAAAATCGCTAAAAACCGAAAAAATGGCCAAAACGAGAAAAAAAGCGCCAAACTAAAAAAATCACCAAAACCGAAAAAACGCAAAAATAACCGCCATATTAACAAAATTATAAAATCACCAAACCGAAAAAGATCGCCGAAAGCCAAAAAAAAAAATCCCAAAAACAAAAAAAAGCGCCAAATTAAAAAAATCTTAAACTAAAATAAATCGCAAAAAACCGGAAAAATCGCCAAAAACCGAAAAAATGGCCAAAACGAGAAAAAAAGCGCCAAAACTAAAAAAAATCACCAAAACCAAAAGAACGCAAAAATAAGCGCCATATTAAAAAACCAAACACAAACAAAAATTCTAAAACTATATACATATTACGAGTATATAGGCTAAAGTTCGTATAGTATTACGTATCTAGTCCAACCGTCAGTACGGAATCCTTCGTCCACCAGTCAAAGTCGTACTTTACTGAATTTATTTCTTTCCATCTTACAGTCTTGCTCAGGTTAGCACGATGTTATATGACTTTACCTGTTTTCAACCAGTCTTACTTTTCTTGTTCGATCATCACAATAATTTTCCTACTAATTCGATGTACCGTCGTCGGCTTATGCATTTCTTTTTGTTATGTTTTCTTCAAATTGCTATTAAAACACTAATGCCCATAATTGCGATTTTTAGTTAGCTTATGATTATATTGCTACTACAGTGAAACTTCGTTATAGCGAACTTCTTTATAACGTAAAACTTAATACATATAACGTATGTTTTATTAAGTCCCTTGAGAAAACCTCTTTATTGCAAAGTTTTGCATACAAAAATACACTATAGCTATAACGAACAAATTCTGAGCAAAAAAGCTTCTATATAGCAAAATATTCCTTCAAATGCCTCAATATAACGAAATCAGAATAAATAAAAAGTCCTATTATAAAAGCACCGAAGTCTAAATGTATTTACAAGCGCATTTGTAAGCCCCTATACAACGGAATACTCGTACAAAAGCCTCTATACTCGTACAAAAGCCTCTATACAACGAAGTAAGATTTAAATTATGTATAGCAAAATTATAAAGTCCAGTTATCAAAGGAACGAATTCTTAGTGTGTGTGCTGTTTAATTTTTTATTTACCGCATGAAATATAAACTTTTATTAGCATTCTCATGTTAAATAGAATTTGAATAAAGCAAACTATAGTTAGGTATAACGAAGTCTTTTCGTATTTCTTCAAATTTCGTTGTATCAAGGTTTTTCTGATTATATTTATGACGAATCAATGGCTATAACGAAGTGTTTACGGATCCCCTTGGAATTCGTTATATTGAAGTTTCACTGTAATTACATTTCATACATATGTATGTATGTATGTATATCACGGCTTATAACATATTTATTAGTTAACCCTAGACTCTAATCCTCTAATCCGTTTGCTAAAGATATTGTTTGTTTCACTTGTTGTTTATTATCTATTTTTTTTTATTTTTCTTTTTTTAATTTCAAACTAGAAACAGTAAAAGGTTTCTCTATTGTTATGGAAAATTTTATGCGATTATAATGCAAAAAATACGAATATAAATATAATGGAATTATTGTATGGTTAATTTTTATGATTGTTTTCTATATATTGTTTTTTATAATGAGTCATGATTTGCAGCAATGCGTGTGCATGACCTGAAAAATACTTGTACTGTTTCGTTTCGTTTCGTTTTGTTTTGTTTTTTATATTTTTTGTTTTGCAATCTTTTTGCTTGCTAAACATATTTCAACTGACTTGGCTCTTCCGTTGAAAAACAGAATGGTTATGAAATCTATGTACATACATATGTATGAATAAATGTACATACATACATACATACATATTTATGGTAATTTGAGTGAAAGAAAAATGTAGAAAAACTAACAATTACTAACGATATAATTTGATTAAAACCTGCAGAACAAAAAGTATGAGAAGAGAACAATAGGAGGGAAAAAACAATGTTCTAGAATAAATAAATAAAAGAAAAAGCCACTTTGGAAAAATATCGTGATTTTAAGCGAATTTCGTTTGAAACTTAATTACGGCTAAATATTTTTTCCACTCCTCATGTTTCTAATAAAAAAATATGTATGTAAGTATGTATGTTTGGCTTATTATTATTTAGCAGTTGTTTGAAATTATGTACTCCTCTTCCCTGCCCTTTCGAATCTAATTTCACTGCTCTGGCTGTTCGTATTTTGAAATCGTACAGTCGGTCGGTCAGTCGTAGTTGGTTGGTATTAAGGCGACAAGCTGTCTGTAGTGATTTTCTTCTAGTGATTCTTTTTTATTTGCTGTTGCTACTGCTGTTATTATTATTATTGCTATTATTGCTGTTAAAGACCCCATTAGCTGTTATTAAGTTCTAGCCACTCGTGTTCTGGGTACCTTTCAGTAACACACTGTTAGAAATTAAAAGCTTAAATTAAATTCAATCTAATAAAAGTAGTTTTTACTTTTATAAATGTATGGCCGCAGTTTTGTATTGGATTTCGATCAATTTTTGCGGAACATACGATTAATTTTTTTACGAAGTCTTCCGCACCTTCATGGTTAGCGTTCTGTGTGTTTGGTCCATTGCGTATGGTGTCAGTTGATGCAAATTTCAGCTTAATATACCTACTCATTTTTCAGTGCAAATCTAATATGTGAAGTATTTTGATTTGCTAAGAGATTTTTCTATCAATGAAAGTTCAATATCTTATTTACAACAGTCTTGCCATTGTTGTTTATGCTTCACTAATTATGTACATGCCTAACGTGACCATTTTTTTAGTAACTCAAAGCGGGACACATACCGGGACACCGCAATAATAACGTACGGAACAAAAATTTTTAACTATGTTCTTATGAATTGAACAGGCTAATATGTTCGTAACGCTTTTTAAGCCAAATTACATGTGATAATTATTAATGAACAAATAACATCAAAGTTAGTTGTAAATATTCTGACAACAACACATAGTTGAACGGAACAGCCAGCCGTTTTCGAAGGCCACTAAACCTTCCTCATTAGCGTTCTTCTGTGTTTTGGTCCACAGTGTGTGGTGTCAGTTGATGTAGATGTCTGCCTTATATACGAAGCTTTATTGCAAATGGAATATGTGAATTGGTTTGATTCATTGCATTTCAATTTGCTCATGGGTTTTGTAATGAAGGCTCAAAGTTACCATCTCTATATTTACAACAGTCTTACCATTGTCGTTTGTTCTTTACTAACTATGCACATGTTTGTTAATTTGCTTATTTTTGTTCTTCTTAAGACAAACTTTTTTGGTTTTATATTTTTTTATTTGATTCTTTTAAGTATACTAGGATTGTCCGGTGGTCTAAATTACACCACTTGTCACATTGACAAAGAAAGAAGAAAGTCGTATATTTTTCAAGCAAATTTAAGTCGATTTTTATAGTTTTTGATCCAAGAAATTTAAAAAAAAATTTATATATTTCGCATATCTACTCAAAAAAACCTTTTAAACCATATATGTTGCACCAATTAAAAGTGTGCGACAAAAAATGTGTGCCGTATTTATATACTTATAATAATTCTTTAATTTTTCCCACAACCACACACCTATTTATTTTAATCAGTTTATTTATTTTTGTTCAAAAATAAAACTGTTTGGTTTTGAATATGACAAAGCTCGTACACAGATAAAAATATGCCTCATAGAATCAAGAAGATTTTCTCTATGAACCGTTTTTAGGCTAAGGGGTATCCCAGCAGAAAGAAGCGACGATTTTTTCATAGATATTCCTTATTGTTTTTATGTGGTAAATCTTATTAATTTTATCAAGAAGAAAACCACATCAAATCAAGAAGAAATCTTATTATTCGCAACTTTTTTACTCAATTTATGTTATTTTTGGCACCAAAAAAACAATCCATAAAGAAAAACTTCTTGATTCTATTAGGTTTTCTTATAAATTGTAAACTATAGGGATTTCTTATTGATTTTATTAGGTTGCCTTCTTGATTTTTTTTAAAGGTTTTCTTCTTGATTTTATAAGGTTGCCTTATTGATTTTTTAAAAAGGTTTTCTTCTTGATTTTATTAGGTTCCTATATGAGTATGTGTAAAACATCTTATTGATTTTTTTAATAAGGAAATCTTCTTGAGTTTATAAAAGGTGTCTTGTTATTTCATATCCATAAACAGACATAGAGACAAATTTTTTCATAATCCTCTTAATTTTTGTATAAGAATGTTTGCACATTAATTTCAATGGTTATCCAGAAAGCTTGTTAGTATATTGGGTAGAGTGCTTGTCTATCAGGTAGAAGTTTGCTGGTTCAATACTTGGTGACTAAGTTAGTTAAGAATATAACATAATGTGTATGTATGTATGTATAAAGAAATAACATCTACAATATACTACATACATACATACATATGTATATGGTATAGAATTTAAATGAAAATACATAAGTACAGAGAATAAAAACGCAATTTTTTTTATTGAAAAAATCAAGAAGATAACCCCATAAAAACTACAAGATTTCTTCTTGATTTTTTCAAAAAGGTTTTCTCTATGAAATTAATAAGATTTCCTTATTAAAAAAAAACATTGGGATTTCTTATTAATTTTGTTCCATTTTATGAAGTATTTAGTAGGCACTGTTTTCTCTGTGTAAAACTGCTAGTGTTCTCTCTTCTTTGATACCAATATAACAAATATAATAACAAATATTTTATCTTAATGTGAAAAAATATATTTAAAAATGTGTCCTTGAGAAAGGGCACTTTAAAAAGGACAAAAGATGAAATGAAAAACCAAGTGTCTAGATTAGTGGATGTATAGTCTTATTGTATCCAACAAGAAAAAAAAATTAAATTCGTTACACAAAGTAAAATATTTTTATTCGTTGTTCATTCGAATAATTATTCTTTTGAATAAAACTTGAAATTTATTTAAAATTATTCAATTAAATAAAAATATTTATGAGATGAAAATTATTGGGATAAGATTTTGAATGCATGGCTCATTCGTGTGAGCGAAGAGAAGCTGAAATCTGTTAATTATTTTATTAAAGATGTTTGACTAAATATAATCCGTATTTTTTGTTATTTACCATAATTTTTGTTGAAAACTTGATTGTGTGAATAAAAAACGAAACTTATTTTAAACGATTTTTGTAATAAAATTTTTCTAATGATCTCAGTTTTTTTTTTAATTCATTTGTTTTTCAATTGTTTATCCTTTTGGACAAAACTTAAAATTTATTTCATGACAATAAACTTTTAAAGTGCATGACCATTATTCGAATAAAATTTCCTATACTTATGCTAGGAACACAATTGGGACGAACGATGAATTTCGTTCATGTTGGCGAATTCCTCGATAAGAATTCGCTGAGTAAATTCGTCGTATGAAGCACAATAACGACGAATTTACTCACCGAATTCTGCTCTCATAATTTATAAATTTGGTTATTGTGTATGCAAAGAGAGAGAGAAAATTGTTTTTTCGTCGTTCGTCGGCGTAAAAATAGAAATAAACCTATCTCAGAGTTCGTCACACACGACGAATTTCGTTCTACGGGGGTGTTGTGTTCATTTTCATATGCACAAATGTGTTTTAATTTTTATGACGAAAGTTCGCACCGAAATATTCGTCGTTCGTCCCAATTGTGCTTTTAGCATTACTCATTCAAGAAAACATCATTTCAAATAGAATTGAAAACTTATCGAATGAAAAATAATCGATTAAATTGATTCGAACAAAATTTCTAACAAGTCATTTATTCTATGAATCCAATAAAAGCTTCAATTAAAAACTTCTTAAAATATTCTTGCTTGATGTGTTAACAAAATTATTTTATTTAAAAAAAAAATTAATTTAAATTTCGTTGCAGCTAAGCAACACTTCAGTCGACTTCAACCACAATTCCAAAAGTTTACAAGAACTCAATGCATATAAAAAAAAACTTTCAATGGATTATTGAGAATTTCAAAACTACAATCATAGTAGGCTGAGAAACTTATTCAAAAACTCAACAAATAATGGGCCTAATTGCGAGTGTCGTATTTCGACTACGACTACGACGATTTCGAACTAGATTAAAGGCAAAATGTTACAATTCTCTTTAGTCTTCTACAAAATCGTCGTAGTCGAAGTCGTAATACGACACTCGTAATAAGGCCTCAATATTATTCACCATGTATTTTCTATTTTGTTTTGATGGTTACTTTTTAATATTATTAAAACAAAAAAATTTATTCGATTAAAATTATTCGAATAAATTCAAATATTAATCACTTATTCGTGTACTTGAAAAACCTTAAGATTTTACTTTACCGATTATTCGAAAAACCCTAAAACTGGTTTTGGTTATTCGAACAAAAAAAAATAATTCCAAGGACTTTTTATTCGATTTATCAACAACGTAAGTAAAAATCATTATCATTGCATTAAGCCATTCCGGTTTAAGGTTGGCGACATTATTATTATTGTTTTTTCTTGTCCAGACTAACGATCGCCAAACCAATATTCATTATTCATCTAAAAAACAATCCTTTTTTCAATCACGTTCTTCTCCTCAAGTTTGGTTAAATGTTGCAATCAGTAGTGAAACAACACCTCATTTCCTGAAATATGAGGGGAAAAAATAAATCTTTCTTGGTGGCTGCGTTCACTTCAGTTACGAAGAAATAATAACTTACGAAGAAATAATAACTTATTTCTATCACTTTGATCAAGCTTGACAGATGTGGGAAAATTTATCAACTTAATGCGTTTTTATTTTCTGGAAACAAGAACAAAGTTTTTTACGTGTATGAAGATAAATTTCGAAATGTATAATCCCAGACACAAACCAAATGTATTAACAGAGGAATGTTAACCTGATAACATATCTCTGTTAGATATAAAAATCAGCGATGTATATACTTCAAACGCAATTCCGACCATAATTTTCTACCCATTGAACTATAAGACCGGAACATGCATTATATCATACTTTCTTTTTTTGTGAAAAGAGGTATCCTAGGACACCCGGACACAGCTATGCTGCTTAGCTATACCAAACAAATTTCATAAGATAAATAACAATGCAATAAAACTATTTATTTAATATTTATAAAATTTATTTATTTTTATTATTATTTATAAAACAAAATATTTGCATGTGTGGACATTTCGCACATGTAAACGCTGACTTATCACTCCTGTTTTTTTAAGTTTTTATAAGTATGAATGAATGAATTAAGTTAAACGGGAAACACAGGGTACTGCGACCGCAGTAGATCTATTGTACCCCTTGCCAGATGCTAGAGCACCTCATCTAGACCTACTCTGCTGATGAATCTCAAGATTGACAGTGGGCTTAGTACGGGCAGTTTCCAAACCTTCAAAAGGTGCTTACAGAATTGGCTATATCTTCTGTGGCATAACGCTTCACAGTCCTTCAGAATATGTTCTGTAGTTTCATTGTCGTAATCACAGAATCTGCACAGGCTGTTACTCTCAATCACAAGTCTGTTGACGTGTTTTCTCAGTCTGTTATGGCCTGTGAGCATTCTTAGATTGTTTTTACTCAGGTACATGAGAGCTATGAAAAGATTTTGGTTATACATTACAATCATTAGTTTTGCATGCCTCATTCCAGGGAGATTGAGCCAGAGGTGTTCCTTATCACTTTTGATCTCCGTCGATATATCTTCCCGGATTTTGTCCAATCCAAGTGCGCAAAACTGTTTTGGTCTGACCATGGATGTAATATTCCACCTTCTGACCATGTTGCCTGCATTTTCATTTCCTACCACCCCGGCGTGTTCAGGAAGCCAGTAGAGTGTGACCTTATTCATGCTCCTTAGCTGGTTAAGCTTAATGTGGCATTCCCAAGCAAACTGAGAGGTAAACTCATATGAACTGAGTGCTTTAATGGCAGCCTGATTATCTGAGCAGATGGCTATTTTTCTCTCGGTAGCCCCTGTCAAGATTAAATTGAGATTTTCCCAAGGACTCGTGGTAGTTAGTCCTTGGTCCTACACCAGTTAAGCACCTGATGTTGCCAGTTCCAAATGAAGACCGGGTTGCTATTCCCCCCCCTTCCCTTTATTGGCTTTCTTACATATTAGTAAGTGCAAAATAATGAAAACGAAAACTTCTGTGTCTGACATCAGGAGCATAGCTATAAAACTTCGACGGAACTATAACGTTTTAGCTATGAAGCATTTTAAGTATCTTAAGAACATCTTTTGAATTCCGGGACACCGGAAAAACGCAATTTATATTTTATTTTATACCTTTTATGAAATTTGATGGTCGAACCCATAAGAAAGGTAGATCTTTCCTGAATTAAAAATTTGCCATTTGTCAAAGAATGAATTCTACGACAAGAAAGCTCCAAATAAAAATTTAATACTTAACCTCCACAAAAAAATATATTCCTGTAATCAACAACTTTAATTGAAAATAAAACCAAAAATCAATTAAAAATGTAATTGAGTTAATTAAACTTTTAATTAAAAAAAAAATTTGATTGACTTAAATACAGAAATATTGCAGGAATATTTGTTTCTGCGTCAATTAAGCTGAAACACTTCTCTCCTCTTTACAAAAGCGAATTTGCGTTCACATATAAAATGTTTTTTAACAAAATACTTTTTGGTGTTTAAGCATGAGTGGAAAATAAAAACTTAAAGCATGTGATCATATATGGTTCGCCGTACCGGTATTTGAACCAGATCTATCCGCTATTCCAGTCTACATATTTAGTTTGATTGCTCTTTACATAAATGAAATTTCTACAGTGTACGAAACAGGTGCAAAATCTAAATTATTTTTATAAATAATATGATTTGTTATTTAGCTTCTCCCTTGCCTGCCCGGCAAATTTATGGACAGTCCATTACACAAATTAGTAGTTTGAACTAAACAAACATGTTGAATAATAAATACAAGCTGCTGTCATTGTTACCTTAAATACGTATACAAGTACGAGTATGTGTGTATTTAGTTGTATTTGACAGCAGACATTGTCCATTTGCCAATAGTCATGTACTCAACTAACCAAGTGTACGTCCGAACGTCCGTTCGTCGCTCCAACTGTTGTTGTTGTTTTTTATACTTAATTGCATTTGATTAGATCATTTTCTAATCTTTCCAAGTTGTCAGTTTAAGTTCAACGAATTTGTGTGTTGTTTAGTTTTTTATAAAATAAAATATTAGCAAAAAAAAAAATCACAATTTATTATACTTAACAATTTTAAAGCAAATTAAAATTAAAAACGCTCTATTGTTGGCAGTGACGTGTGCTTCCTTTCAAATTAGCCGCCAGATGTAACATTTTTATCAATTAATAATTTCACTAGAAACTGGTGCATAATACTAATAATTATCGATAGATTATAAGTTAATACAAAGGGTGTCGCAAAAGTGATTTGTATTTTAATTTTGCTTGATAGCGCTGAAAGCGATAATAGTGAAAATATCTGTAAGAGCAAAAAGGAATGATGTTGTAGTAAAAGTGGGGTAGGTTAGGTTTGTCAGGTTGCTGAGAAGAGAAATTAAGTTTTCATCTCACTTGAATGCAAACAACAGGAGCCGTTGTATTACCTGAAATTAGGAAAGGATTAGAGCAAGTACTGATGGTGAAGTGACAAATTGGTAAAAGCGAAGAGGAGCTTAATTTAGTTTCTCGATTATACAACTCTGCTATTGTTAGCTTTGTTAAGTTTTTATAGCAGTGTTGTAGCATCTCTGGTGTTGAGTACGTGCATTAGTTATTATTTTAAGCTTTGTTGCATTTTCATTATTATTATTTCACTTCGCTGACGATTCATTACTACAAATATCGACGAAGCAAGGTGCTGCAATATGCATTAGCATATACGCTAATGCATTTCAGAAAAATCTGTGATGCTGACATCACTAGGTGTGACCAGGGATTGAAGTCACTAAGTATTTCTCCTCGCATATAGTTCGAATACCTGGGAGCGTACTCCGGCATCTTACTGAACCACATACAAGTGCATGCATTCGCTTGTAGGATTACGGAAATGTTACTCGCAAATAGTAACACTGCATCCACATATTCAATGGAGCACTAGGCGAACAATAAACATTTCTGAGAAACAACCTCCCAAAATAACTCTACTGTCACACAAACACTCCATCGCCTACGACTCGCAATAGTTCAGTCGACACCTGCATCGTCTGCAACTACAGCAGTATTCCCGGATTGGGATTGGCATATACCCTCACGGTAGCCGGCAGTCCACTGACACTACCATTTAAAATAAACAGAATCTCCTAAATAGTTAATGTATAGAATTCGGCCTTGCAACCATAGCTCCATAAATAAGACATAACATAGACAACAACCCGTGATCAGCATGTAGAATCTGAAACAGGTAGTTGCGGCACCGCAACCGCACCTGGTTTGTGCAATTTGAAGACCAATGACCAGCCCCACCACACCACAAACAATTAGCCTCTCCTTCCTGTACTACCGAAGACCGTGGTCAAAACCAATACATCTGTAGCAGCTCTGGATTGCATCCTATGTACGGACCTGGAACGGGAACCATTAAATATTGGCATCCGTTCTCCTTATCTGTTCTGCTACCGTGTCAGTTCACTCAAAAGTGATATTCACTTGCTGACCACTGCTAATACTCCATGGAGCAGTAACCAGGCATACACTCTTCCTGTATATTTCCGGAGTCATTATCTCCCGCAGGTTCAGCTCGCGAATAAGGTGTAATCTCTGCATGCACTCTCTGAAGCATAAACGTCGGCCACAGTTTTTTTGTTCACCAAAACCTCCAGCCCCACCTCCGCAAACTTCGCATTGGCTGCAATACGCTCCCTCTCTGCAACCGATGGAGTGCGAATAATGGCACCACCCGAATTTATTGGAAGCACATAATGGACACTGAACCCAAGCAGTGGCCCAGCTTCTGCACCACCTCCTTTGATTTCGAATCACATTTTCCTTTCACCACCACCGATCACGTCTCAACAGGCGCCAGGAGTGATGGATAAGCAGCCAGATGAGCTACAGGTAACGCCTTGGCTCCCTGATTTCAAGATCAGCTTCATCATCAGGACCTCATAGTCGGCTGAAATTTTCGAGACCAGCATGCAGTCCAGTCAACACCATCCGCCAACACCACTTCCATCAGTGCTCCAATAATCCGCTTGAGCTCAGCAACATATTCACCAGCAACTCCAACATCAACAGCGCTACTTCCCACCGCCTTACTCCAACATCAACAGCGCTAGTTCCCACCGCCTTTCTTCGTGCTCGGCGGCTCGTAGAGGCAGCATACACACCCTATCCATTGTATCGCTAATGGTTGCGTTCTCCTCACGCATCCTTTTGTACCCCATGTCACAGTCAACATCATCAGTAGCAACTTCAGCAAAGGTAACCGCTCCTGTAGCACCAAAAGCAGCAATTCTGGCAGTAACGACATGCAACGACAAATGTAATTTTCATCATATTTCGAGGTATCGAGGTCACGGTAGTAGGTTCAGATTAGTTTCGCGTTGATGTCCTTATAGATGTATAGCTAAATTACAAAGATTTTTGTGTTCCCTATAATTTGTTTCCGTGGGAAAATCCTCCTATTCTTAATAGCCGAGGAATAAGCAAATACGGGAGAAAGTAAAATCCGGATCAGATGTTTAATGTTTAAATTTTATTCTGTACCAATAAGATTGTGTGTTAATATAAATATCGGTTTTTGCTTAAACAAAAAATTAAATAGAACAGCATAACCATTAACAAGCATGCATTATAACTATATGCTGAGAAAGTGGAGGTAAACTTGAACCAGATGCATATGCGAATAGATTAAATTCCTAATGGCTGTATGAACAAAGGAAATTGTAAATCTTGTAGAGGTTGTTGCAGAGCTTATTTAAAAATTCCTAAGACAAGATGGAAATATAACATTTCGGTGCTTATTTAAACTTTTTGTTATAAATAAATGCTTATACCATTGTTTAAAAACATTTATTAATTGGATTTAAAAATTTTTATACTAGTTCATTTCAAAAAGTTTTGGGCAGAAAACTCGCTAAAATTTCTCCCTCTCCCTTATGTTTAGAATAACTATTTTTTTCCCAAGAAGTTTTTTTCCCCGGAAAACTTTATTTCATAATAGAAGGAATGAAAATGTAATGTAAAGGTAAAAAACTCCCGACGAATTGTTATTCATAATTAGCATGATAATCGTGTGTGTTCTGGCTTTCACATCGTTTTCACATATTTTCTTGTGAGTTAGGATGTTAAAACACATGCTACGCCTGTTTAAGTTGAAATTTAGAAAATAAAAATTAATAGTGTGTGTTCTAGCATCCGAATTTAGACGAGCACAATTTAAAAATTTACGATTTCAAAATTTTAGATTTTTTCGTTTTCGATTTTGAACAAAAAACTCGTATCCTTTTCACTTGTTAACAGTCTTGTGAAAAGAATACGAGTTTTTTGCTCAAAAGTGAAAACGAAAAAATCTAAAATTTTTAAATCGTCCATTTCCAAATTGTTTTCTTCTAAATTCGGATGGTAGAGCACACACTATTAATTTGTATTTAATAAAATTTCAACTTAAACAGTCGTATCATGTGTTTTAACATCCGAACTCACAAGAAAACATGTGAAAACGATGTGGAAGCCAGAACATACACGAATATATGGTAAAGGGTGGGCAAATTTAAGGTTAGGAAATAAATTGGCTTAAAAACACACAATTTTATTGATATCAATGTAAAGTAAAAATACAAATTTTGGACAAATTTCCGCCTTTAGTACGTTGGCAGACGTTTGCTCTTTTCAACAAAGCTTCGCTTATCTCGTTCGCGTAAACCCGATCTTTCGAATTAAAATTCATAAATTTCACAATTCAAATTCTTTGTTCAAGAGTGTACCGTTCCATGCCTAAAATTTGCCAACTTTTTACTACATAAATGTCAAAGGATGATAGCTCAATTCTTGACATTTCCAATTTACTTCCTAACCTCAAATTATCCCATGTAAACATCTCGTAACTTAAAAATGCGTCGACGGCTCGGCTTGGAAGCAAATTTGCGCATTTGGTAGATGTAGATTTCGAAAATTTTCGAATAGAAAATTTTTACTAAAGTCTGTTTAAACGATTTTTAAACTACAAAGCCGATCAAGTTGAAAATTTAATTATGTATATCTTAACCTCACAATGAGACTTAGGTTAGGTTGGGTTAGCAGGTTGCTGGTGAAAAATGAAATCTAGGGGTCCAGTTCACTTGGGTTCAATACGATGATACCTGTAAGTTACAAATGGTATAGAAGGGGATCATAGGGAAGAGAGGGGAAGATATAGATAAATAGAGTCCTATTTCCGATAACTCGGACATGCTGCTGAATGATATTCTGCCAAGGAAGCGCATACGGAGGTCCTTCAAAGCGGATCAGATGCAAAGAAGATGCCTTCCTCTTCATCCTCATCATTAAAACTGGAGCAGTAATCATTATACGGGAGACTCATACGTTTAGCTTGGGTTCCAAAAATTATGTGGCCGGTCAGTGTGGCCAAGAGATTCCTCAAGTGCTTCCTAGTGAAGTTCATGAGGTTTTTAGTTCTGTGGAGGTTTAGGCGAGGCCAATGGATTATCGATGTAACGCAGGTGAGCTCTTTGTGCCATCTGTCTTGAGCTGAATTGAGAAACGCAGCATCGAAGTCGTCTCCAGCAGGATGAGAGCGGGAGCCCACTCAGATTGTCAATATCGACTACTCTGAGTAGGGTTCCCCTCTTTGCCAGGTCATCCTCAATTATGCTACCTGAATTAGTCTTGGACAAGGAATGATGTGGAGTACACATCTGCGAGGGACTTAATAGCAAAGTGGCTGTCAGTTATGATTATATATCCGATAAAATCTTAGCCAGTGTGTTGCTCTTTTAATGGCAGATATCTCTGCCTGTAATATGCTATAATCATCCGGGAGTTTGAAGGACATTTCAGTTACGAATTCTGGAATATACACGCCCCCTCAAAGTCTTCCCCTCCTTCCCCACCGTCTTGACCCGTCCGTGAAAACCTGCATGGCTCTGTACATTGGGGGAACTCTTCTGTCAATAAAATACTAAAATTCCTATTGAAGTAGGGTTTGGGAGCACACTAGTCAATGAGTTCAGGTATTTTGTTTACTATACTTAGAATGCTAGCATGACACCATGGTCTATAGGTCCAAGCTTCAGTTGCGTTTAGTCTAACTGCAGTATGCAGAGATACCTTTCCAACGTTTAAGTCCACCGCAGGCCAACATAGCAAAGCGAAAAGTGCTTTTGTCGGCGTAGATCTAAAAGCACCTGTTATCATAAGTGCCGTTTTGCGGAGAAAACCTTCTATAAGGAACTAATTTCTCGCTGATTTTAGTGCTTTCCGTCAAATAGTAAAGGCTTAATGACCATTTCTAATATCCAACCGACTCCTTTGCGGCTCATTCCCTAAGTAGAACCGATTGTCTGCATACAGACGTAAATTGGCTATAGAGGGTTTCGCTACTCTCGCCTGAAGATTTTCTCTGAAGGAGGTGACGTCATCAAAATATAACAGATCTTTGAAGCACCCTTTATATAAATATTCGTGCATAGAAAATTGTTTCTAATAAATAATAAACGTTTTTTGCGAAAAAAAAAAATAAATATGTTCTGCTTAGACAGAACGGCGGTTGTCTTTCAACATTTAATTAATAAAATATTTAATCATTCATTAGTACAAGTTTGTTTGCCGACTGAAACAACAGCAACTGTAACATTATTTAATACAAAAGATCACAGAAACATTTTACAAAGAGAATTTGTTATGGTTGATGGCATTTAGATAATTATTTCGCTTATTACAGGTTTATTGTTTTAAGTAGAGAAAACGAAAAAATCCCACACAATTTTTAGAAATTAAACTTTTTTTTTAGCAACTGTATGAAATTGTATGCTATAATGCAGTTTTAATTATTTCTATGATCTGAGATAAGTTTTTGATTTAAACAATAATACATTTTTTTCCAATATACATATGAACTTGAGAAATTCTAATGAAACTAAAGGGTGTTTTTTATTGAGGTATAGAACTTTAAGTTGGCATCACTTTTTTAACTGGCGGCCATTTTGTCAGCTGTCAAGTGATTAATATTTAGTTTGGTTTGCCATTTCATCATGAACAGGTTGACAAAAGAACAACGCTTGCAAATCGTGCAAATTTATTTCGAAAATAATGGTTCAGTTCGCGAAGTTTACCGCAAGCTCCGTCCATTTTATGGTCGACATAATCGTCCATCAGAGCAATTAATTCGGTTAACCATGGATCGTTTTCGCACTACGTTTACTCTATGTGATAATACGCATCCGCAGAGACGTCGAACAGTGCGCACCGAAGAAACAATTGCCGCTGTAGAGCAAAGTGTTGAAGAGGACCCGAATGAATCGATTCGCCACCGTGCACAGCAATTGGAGCTTCGTCCATCAACTTTATGGAAGATTTTGAAGATTTTGAATGTGGATGAGTTGTGGTTCCAACAAGACGGCGCTACATGCCACACAGCGCACGTCACAATCGATTTATTGAAGGAAACATTCGATGAGCGCATAATTTCGCGGAATGGACCTGTCAATTGGCCACCAAGATCGTGTGATTTGACACCATTGGATTATTTTCTTTGGGGATATGTGAAGTCGCTCGTCTACGCCAACAAACCAGAAACGTTAGGGGACTTGGAAGCCAACATTCGTGGCGTTATTGCCAACATACGGCCCCATATGCTCGAAAAAGTGGTTGAAAATTGGACCTGTAGAATTGGCTTTATTCGAGCCAGCCGCGGCGGCCACATGCCCGAAATCATATTTAAACATTAATGGCATAAAATTATCCTTCCAATAAAGCCAAATTGATGGACATTAAAACGATTTTCTTGTGTTTTATTTCAATTCGAAGTTCTATACCTCTAAAAAAACACCCGTTATTAAAAATATTTTATAAAAAATAAAATAAAACAGGGTCTTGAGACATAAAGTTGGTATTATAGGCCTTTTCATGGAACAACGCGCAACTGTAATGAATGGGGTTGACTAGCCTAGTGTATGTGTGTTAGAGATCGACCGAAGGCGTTTTTTTTGGCCGAAGCCGAAGCCGAACTTCGGCTAAAATCCTAAACTTCGGCCAAAACCGAAGCCGAAGCCGAATGTTTTAAATTTTAAAAATGATACTTGTTTTATATGAATTAAGAAAAAAGTTTGCTTTTTTGAGATCACTGAAATAGCTGTAATATCTATTGGATCCATAACAAGAAAAATAAAACTATTTTTCAATTTCTAGATTGGTTTTTCATATGATCACTCACAAGAACGTCCAAGTAAAAGAAAATAGAAAGCAACAGGGTTGTATTTCAAAGCAACCCTTTCAAAACGTTCAACACAATAGAAACTGTCGGCGAGCAACGGCCAAAAATAATGTTATTTTTCAAGCTTGGAATGAAAAATATTCGGCTTCGGCTAATCGGCCGATTTTTGCCATAGGCCGAATGTTGGCCGATTACCAATTTTTGGCCGAAGGCCGAAGCCGAAGTCGATTAATCGGTCGAACTCTAATGTGTGTCCTGTCTGCAGGATGATTATGGTGACCGTGCAATCGGCGAAGCACGAAGCACTTTTATATCTGTCCATGGATATTTGGCAAAGTAGACTTAATAAATGAATAAAAACGTCAAGTCTTATGTAAAAGAAACAACTGGCATGAAACTTTCATAAGTGCAAAATTAGAGATGTTCCCAATCCTAAAATCACGCTAAAATTTAGTAGTGTGTTAAAACTACATTATGCGCCGATTTGTTATAATAAATTGTTTGGGAGGAACTCGCTAAAATTGTGCTATTTCCTCGACTTTTTATTTTTTGACTTCCTAATCACAACCTTTTTTTTTAATGTACTTGTGCTATCAAAAATTCCAAGAGTCGCAGTCGAAATTAACACAGCGAAGATCTCCAGCTGTCGACATGTTCCAACAGTTTGCGGTTTGACTGACTGCCAATTGCAGTCAAACCGAATGTCAAAATAGTTGTTGCGCCATTCTGTGTCAAAAGAACGAAAAAGAAAACAAAATGCATTTCAAGTATGTAATTGAATACGTGTACGCCTTTGTATTACTCTTTCCCCTCTCGACCATAATAGTGTTTTCACACTGACTTGGTTTTAATAAAAGTTGGTTTTAATGTTAAAACCAACTGTTAAAACCTGGTTTTACCATACAAATTGTTTTTGTTAAATCCAACTTAAAACCATTTCTGAATTAGTTTTATTTTGGTTTTATAAAATGCAACCCTGTTTTCGCTGTGGTAAATTCAGTGCTGCCAAGTTCAAATGACAGGCAGCAGCTGATAATGTTTATGCCAGTGAATAACAAGAGATGTCGCTTGAAAGA
The DNA here is from genome assembly GCA_944452675.1 of Tachina lurida. Taxonomy (NCBI): domain Eukaryota; kingdom Metazoa; phylum Arthropoda; class Insecta; order Diptera; family Tachinidae; genus Tachina; species Tachina lurida. The sequence goes on along the minus strand of OX101754.1, from coordinate 37,452,987 downwards.
GCTTCAACTTAAAAATGGATGCAGCAGCAACAATAAGTAAAACATTATAGAAAAATAAAAGTTTTTTTTTGGAAGGAAAACAACAAAAATATTTTCATTGACCTCTGGAAAGTGGAAAATAAACGATATGACACATCGATCCACCGAGATAAAAAATTTGCATTTTGTGATTTATTTGTGCATTTTGTATATACAATAACTTGATTTCCAAGCAATTGTTAATTTTTTATTACTAGGTCCATAATTTTAAAAAATTAATTTACAAAATATAAAATAATTTCCATTTTAGAGCGCATTGTAAAGTTTCTTAGTTTTTCATACAAACAAAAACAGTTGTAAGTTTGTCATATAAGTGTTTTAAAAAGCAGAAAAAAAAATACTACAACAAACATGCGCTTTTCTGCAGGAGATTTATTTTATTTTGACCAAAGTTATTAGACAGTCTGTGAGTTACAGCCTGAATTTAACAAACTTGCAGTGTGAATGCAAAATCAGCTGTTTATGGTTTTAACGTTAAAACCAGTTTTTAACCTGCAGTGTGAAAACACTAAAGTAGGACCTTTCGTACGAAAAGTTTCATTAAATAAACTGGAACTAACTTAACCACAAAAATATTGCTTCAAAAGTTGTTTTATACAATTCACTTCATTTCATTGATTTACTATTGGTTTCCTTACCTGGCGCAATTTTGCTAAATTTCCTCTAAATTTTTTCTCTGCACGACCTGAACATATCTTGAGCAATTAGCCGAAATGTGCTAAACGTTCACTGAGGGCTCACCGAAACTTTAGCAAAAGTAAAGGCTGAATTGAATTTAACAAAACACCCTCAATATTAAATTGATGTATGTAAAATACAGTCATCATTTGCACAATCTGTGATTTTATATTTCAATATCTTGTCAATATTTACCCTTTAACTGTCATCATTTGTGTAAAAGTATTAACGTAAATATGTGCATACTCCACATAGAGATATTTGTGCACGCCCATATACGCATAAGTATACTTAAGCATATGTATACATATTGGTATATAATATTTGCTCGCTGATTTTTTTTTTTATTATTTACACACACCTTGGTAAAAGTATCATTGGCATCATGTAAACGTATCTTTATAAAATTTTTAAGGGATAATACAGAAAAAGCAAATATTGTAATAATAATTAATATTGAATTTAAGGGCGGTCCCAAAACCAGCCAAACTGACGTATAGATGGCAGCAGTAGTTTGCGAAAGGTTACTTTGGTGAAAAGTGGCTACATTTCCTAGAATTTTGTTTTTAAAGCCATCATTAATAAACGACATTAGTGAATATATAAACATGGAAAAAATGGTTTAATGTTATATAATTCAATGCTTTCATTTGAAAACTACCGACCGATATTAGAGCCGAACTGGATTCTGCTCTGAGAAAGCCTGCTTTTCTTAGCTTGCGGCTACTAAAATACTGTGTAGCAGAATTTAAACCAGAACCTACGAGCTGTCAAGGTGAACATCGTAGTGGTCGACAAATTTAGTCTTACATCTGATTCAAATAACTAAAAACATGAATATTAATTAGGAATCCCTTGAGAACAGACGTCTCTGTTTCGCACTCTCTACTCCACTCAACATATTACACAAAAAAAACTGCATATGAAATTCATGACTTTACATTTTTATAATTGAATGCATTTAATTGCATTCGTTGTGGTTAAAAGAAAAAATGTGTAAAAAAAACTTCACACAAATTTACATTTTATTTTTAATTTAAATTGCACGCATGTGGTCATAAATTTGCAAAAATACAATGAAAAAAGAACTGCAGAAAAAATTAACATAATAATAAACTTATACATAAATAAAAATACAATACCAGAAAACGTTAAAAGTAATTTTTTATTGTATTTTTGTATACATTTTAATAAAAAATTTCAATGTATATTTAAATAAGTGAGAAAAAAATTCAATTAATTAATTTAAGGTTAATGATGGCAGAGATATACATATATTTATTGTATTTTTACAAATGCTGTACGATTAATAAATACATATTAAAGAGTGGCAATGAGCGGCCACTCACGAGCCCAGAAGATAATCTACTGAGTTGGTTGGAAAGAGTGTGGTCTTATTTGCACGCGATCGAAATAAATTATACAACATCAGAATTCGTTGCGCCTTTCAGACGGGGCTTAGTGTTCTAGGGTTAAGCAAATCAATGTTTTCGGAACTTTTAATGCTACCGCAAATAGATTGAAAAGCTTCTAAAGCACGATTCTACTTTCTAGTGATATTTTCTTTCCATATATAGCATTCAAACTCCTGCAAAGTCCAAATTCCATAATGAAGCTAGATTTTATTAAGTCTACTTAAGCTGTTATTTCATATTGCCACACACATAGTAATTGCAAGTTAAAATCTATGTAAACACGGTTAATTTAACCTTTTTCGGCAATGATTTTGCTTCATATGTGTTTCATGTTAATTTAACATGATTTTTAGTAATCTTCAAAGTAAATTTTTTCCTCTTGAAATAACTTTATTTCATGTTGATTTAACATTTAGGTACTGTTCGAATCAAAATGAAGAATCATGTTGAATCAAAGTTACTTCAAGTTGAAATAACGTGGAATTTGATACTAAAATAACACGAAGAACAATGTTGAATTAAAGCTAATTCAAGTTGAAACAACACGAATTTTATTTAATTTAGTAATTGTATTTTATTAATTATTTAACGCACGTGTGCTTATTATATTCACCCGTATTGCGTTTGTCGAGTCGAATATTCGTCTACGAGAATTTTGTATTTGATTAAACAGAGCTTGTACAAGTTTTCTTTATTCTATGACAAAATTCTCGTAGACGAATATGCGACTCGACATACGCAATACGGGTGATTATGGCCCTTATTATGAGCAACTTTCGATGTTCGACTGTAGTCGAAAGTACTGATCGAACGAACTTTCATTTGGTATTATGACGAGCGAATCAAAGAATGCCATTATTGTAAATATCATTCAAATTAATTTTTAAAATTTGCAGCAACTTTACCTAAAAATAAAAAAACAATCGTTTATAATAATTTTATAAAATAAAATACTTTATCGAAAGCTAAATTCTGTTCGATAGAAAATTCGTTGTTCAACGAAATTTTCGACGCTTATAATATGAATTGAACATTTCATTTTCGATGTTCGATAGCCAGCGAAGATCGAAAACCGAATGCAACTCATAATAAGGGCCTATGTAATTCATCATTTAACATTAAATTTATTTGAGAAGCTTTTTTAGGAATCGAACCTGCGATCAGTGTTGCCAATATGTTGTATCCATTTCCCGCCATATAGCCCATGTAAACCCGCTAAAAACGCTACATGAGTAAAAATAAACGCTAACAAAACTGCTGAATTTTTTATAAGCAATTTATTTATTTTTTTATGGTTGATTGAAAAAAAAAATTTAGTGAGACAAATTTTATAAAATATAAATGCATACATACATATATGTCCAAATCTCATAGTTCGCCTTTTAATCCGGATAAGCGCCAATATTTCTAAGCAAACCTCAGCCTATTCTTTACAGGTTTTATTTCCTCCAGAGGTCTCCTACTCTAACACCCTTATGCAAAAAAATTAATTTGTGCTTCATGTGTGCTTTAGTCAATATTTCTATAGAAAGCTTAGTTAAATGTACGCTTCAAACTCAAATAGTATTTAATTTGCATAAAAGGATAAAACTACGAACCAGAAAAAAGTAGAATACAACGGACCATTCCATTTTATAATATTAATATGTTTAAGCTGATTCCATAGCTGCTCAATATTTTCTACTATAGTCTTTAGGTTTGGTTGAAATATGTTATGAACTGCAAAGTTATCTATTTCTGTTAAAATTTCCTGATTTTCTAACAATCTGAAATTGAAAAATAAATTTTATAAAATAAACTATATTAACCAATTCACATTTGCTTGAAGCTATACATATGTACAATAAAATCTCCTTTAACGAACACTTCGTATAGGCGGACATCTTTTTGGGACGGACACTTTTGACAGGTCCCGGCAGCGCTCCATTTAAATGTTTAGTTCCTCTTTACCGGGCAGTCCCCTTGTACGGGCACATTTCAACGGTCCCTTCCGTGTCCGCTCAAGAGAGATTCCACTGTATTTCTGTTTCTCTAATCAAAAAAAAAAAAAAATAAATTCACAAAAAGTTATTGTTTTGCGAGATTTAGTTTGAAATTGTCTTTTCCTCACATGCACTGATCCAATCACGCAGCTTTCGGTTTGTTTTCCACTTGTCTAATGTCTTGTTTACTCACTTTTTTAAATCCGAAAAGAAAGATTAATTTGGTTTGGAACATAATTTTAGTCTAAAAATTAGATATTTCTATTTTTAACTTGTTAAAGTTTAACTATATCACCACAAAATGTAAATTTTTTTTTGTTTATATCAAAAAAACACAACAAAAAAGTACCAGGATACGTGTTTCATAGCGGCGTTAAAAATAGCTTATTTATATTCAATATATTTTTTGTAAGTTTCAGAAGAACGCTGAAAACCCGCTGATGATTTTGTTAAATAGAATTGCCGCTAATGACAAAGTACAGTTATATATAGCGGGAAAACCGCTGTTTTGGCAACACTGCCAGCGATCCTCCGACTGCAAGACTAGTACACAGCCTACCAGCCAACAGCAGTTTGTGGCTGTTTACAAACATCAAAAAAACAACAAGAATACAAAACCAAGTTGCACAACTACCCTGTCGGTAATTTGGCTAACTTTAAACTAACTTTAAGCTAACTATTACGCAACTATTACTGACTGACACTTGGATTACTTTGCAATGTAATCAACTGACTATTTTAACATTACGATGTCCTAGGCGGTAGTCAATTGTCTCACTCTGCACTACTTTCAGCTAACTTAAAGTTGACTTTTTTAAATCACTTGGTAGTCAGTAAATTAAAAAAAAATTTTGTGGTTCGAACATGTAACATCACACGTTGTGTACTCAACGCGCTACCACTCGGCTAAGCTGCCATATAAAATAATATAAAACTGAAATGAGTTTTAAAGTAGCTGAAAATAAATTTGCTGGCTCTTATCAAATCCGATTACGTACTCAACTTAATTATTAATTTTGGGTTTCTTCTGGATGACTTTGCAGCTACATAGCTTTTAGTCAGTCTAAAAAAAATGAACTATAAGTTAACTATTCTTGTAGTCAACAACACATTCTCCGACAGGGTAAGCACAACAGTGTATTGCAGCTGTGAACACTATAAATGAACACCAACATACTTCAACAACATATTATTTCTTGTAAATGAAATATAATTTGAAATCAAAATTATTGCGTGGTGACTTTACGTTGTTATTTTTTTCTGTGTGCACAGACACATGTACATATTTATAATTATTTAATACCATATTAACTCAAAACTAATAGTAATTTAATTTCACTCATAAACTCACAAAATAATTATTATATAACGATGTAATGAGCAAAGCAATCAGCAAACCTTTTGAAAACGTTTTATATAAAAAATCTATTGATTGATTGAAACAAAAACAAAATTTTGAAATTTGAACATGCCTTAATTTTCGTTAGGCTTAAAAGTTCGTAAGTCGCGGAAATAAACTTGTATGTGAATGATAGTTGATATTATTCTAACGCTACACCTCCATCATCAGTCACTGCTCCAAATGAAGTTATATTCATATACTCTAAAGTATTCACAATTGCAATTTTGGGAAAAGGGAATATATTTCCAGTGAGAAAATATTCACGATTGGAACAAAAGTATACTTTTAATTTTACTTTTCTTAATTTTCATTCTATACATTTTTAATAATTTTAAGTAAATTTTCTAAATATTAATTTTTTAATACAACTTTTAATATATATTTATTATTTTTGTAAATTAATTTTGTTTTGTATCAATTAATCCTGGCATCCTGGCATCCAGTCTTCAATTAAAACTGTTAACTGTTTCTACAGTTTTCGTAAAAGTTGAAATCCATTTGATATTTGAATGAAATCTTACATTAATTTTTTTTTCTTTTTCAAGAAGTCACATTGTATTATTTCAATTAAATCAAATTTCCTTCCCTAAAGAGAAATTTCAAATAAAAAGCTGTCAGCTTAGAGATAATTTTGAATAGACTCGAACTTAGAAAAACTGACCGTTGATTTTATTGGCATTATTTATGCAACCTGCCAGTTCTTTATCACAGTCAATTTAGCTTTTAGATAAAAAAATATGAAATTAATTATATTCAAGAACTTGTGATTTAATTATTATTTATTTCCCAATTTCTTTTTTATTTGTTCATACCGCAAGAATATTAATTTCTATAACATTTTTTTTTACATCAAAGAAATTCTTTTAAACTAACCTGTTCAATCTAAAAATGCATTTGCCTAATAAGATTTTTTTTTATTATTTTTATTTTTTATTTAAACTAAAAGTAATTGGACTTGAAAATCCAGTTGCATTTTCATATATTTGTGCTGCACTTGTTGCAGTAGCAAATGCTGCCAATAAACAAGATTTTTCCCATTAACGTAGGAGAACTTGTTCCATTTGCATAAAATGGAAACGAGGGTTGTTGTGCAGTGATGTGGTAAACCCTTGGCAACTGTTAGAACAAGTAGGTGCTCTGATATATTTGTCTAGTTGTTTCCTTGAGTGGTGAAAAATTTAAAATTACTTAAGTCCGTTTCACACTATAATACAAGTATTAATACTTTTGTGGAAAATGCAACTCTGACATGTTGAGCTGTTATTGTCTTTTGAAATTGTTGAAACAGAAATTAGATTAGAGATGCATTTTCGTCAAAAGTATTAATACTTGTATTATAGTGTGAAACGGCCTTTACAAATACTTTTAAACGATCAGAGTTTAATATCAAATTATTTTGACCCTCGTGTTTGCTGTGTTTTATGTTTATATTGATTTTAATTATACCCGATAAGTTTGATAAGTCTGCTGCAATAGTGTTAAAAGGAATCATTCCAGCAACAAAAAATTTCGTAGATCGAAGAAGCAAAACAAAAATATTTTAACGGAAACAACAATTGGGTACAAAAAATTTAAAGCAAAGAATATAACAAATTTCTTAGCTCAAAACTATTTTTATTTTCTAAACTAAACATAGTTTCGGAGTAAATTCGGTTTAATACCGTAGAATCCGAAAAATATAGTGCCTGCTGGACTACGAAAAAAAATCTCTCTACGAGAAATTAAAGGCCTTTTCCACAATAATATTTCTAAACATTAAATCTATGTGCATACATGTACAATATCGTTACCTTAATGTAGAAAGGCCCTAACTCTTTTTTTTAATTCTAGTTATTTGTGCATATTGCTAGAAGAACATCTAATGTATTGAAAAATTCTAAAATCTCGATTAAAAAAATAATGAGTTAGTGCCTTTCTGTATTGAGGTAAAGATACATATGTATGCAAACAGTATCAAAAAAAACTCATAAGTCATATTTTTACCAACTAAACTTAGTTTCGGATTAAGTCCGAAAAATCCATAAAACTCCCAAAAAAATATCTAGAGGTTGTTGTCGACTTAATAGATTATGAAATTAGCTATAAGAGATAGCATACGCATTTTTTGGTATGATGTTTTTATAGCTTATTTCTATGTATGATAGAACTACAAAGTATGCAGTATGAAAATGTTGTTAAAAACTCCTAATGAATTTTGTTTTCTCAACTTAATATAGTTTCGGAGTAAATTTCGGAGTGACTCCGAACAGTCCGAAAAACTCCGAAAAATATATAAGCTGTTAAGGGCTTAATAAAACACGAAAAAATTATAAGAATTTTTCGGAACAATAGTTTGATACATTTAAAATATGCATACATATGTGCTAAATGGATATCAGTTAATTACATTAGAAGTGAAAGAAGTTGAGTGGCGAGCGAAAAATATCAAATATTGCTCTTATCGGCACTCAACTACAAGTTGAGTTTGTTAAAAAGAGATTGTGGAAGCCATAGAAGTCTCACATGGCTCAGCTGGGTCAATTTGGAATGATCACTTGAATATGAGAAAGTTTTCTGCAAATATATGTAGGGTGCCGCTCCCTAATCCGCCCTATTCTCCGGATTTAATACCGTCTGAAAGGTAATTGACTTTAACGATTAAGTCATTTCACAAATAAACACCTATGTACAAAGTATATAGAGCTCAAAGGATACTACTTTTTTATTTTATTTTGATTCAAATTCATGTGTTAAAAAGTTATGAACTATTGTCTAACTTTTTCTCCCCTCGTATCTTTGTATAAATTTCTTGTCAGGATTATCTTCAATTGGTTGGCTGGTTTTATGATATATGAGCTTTTGTTTGAGTGCTTTTAGAGTTGCATTTCAGCTGGATGTTTGGCCTGGCAGCGCTTTTGTTTTGATTAAGTTGTCATCATTAATTATATTGACGTTCGATTAAGTTATTGTTTAATTACAAAACACAACGAGTGGGTTATTTTATTTTATTTTAAGACTTATCGTTATCAGGGAGTGCATCATCAATCAATGGAGCTTAATGTTGGTTATTGAGTGCTTCATTATTTAATAGTGATTGCAACTGATTTGCTAAAAGTGCTTAAAAGACATTTATTGAATAATAATAATAATATGCAAATTATGATTGATTAAGAGTTTATTAAATGCAGGCAAGCGTAAACTCTAAAGTACTCTCAATAGTTTTGAAGGATTTGTAATATTAGTTTGACATGTGAAATTTCTGGATAAAAAATATGGTAGTGAGGACTCGTCTATTTCTTCTTGAAGTGTTACAAATTGATTGCATTAGCTTAATGAGGCCATAAATATGTATGTATACTCTCATTTGAGATTTTGGGTTTTCGAACACAATTTTCTTGATTTTGAAAGATTGCTTTAATTTCATACATTCGAATTTTAGAAAATAAATGATTCTTTAAGATGTTGTGTTAAATTCCTCCCTTAGATGCATAAATATGTTTATGACGTTAAGTGATACTCATGTAGTATTTTTACACAACTTTGAAGAGTATGCCAGCTTATTACATTTCACAAGACACTGTTAAGGAGAACAGCAAGAATGATGGATGATTCCTTGAAATACCTGTCAGACTCCAATAAGAAAATTTACATTTAGCAATACTTTTGAAAACAATGAAAAATATCAATTACAATTAGTGAAATTGGCCTTGTTAGCACAAATCCAAATTTTATTTATTTCGTAACTGGAGACAATCATCTCTATAAGTCATCTAAGTGTTTGTTACACAGTTATTGGAGCTTAATATGCATTCCAATGATTTCCTTTTTGAACGATGTTAAATGAATTTTACTCCTATACGAGTACATGTACATATCGCTCATTTACTCAAAGAATGATGTAGAATTAATCCTTATATCATTCTTCATATTGTGTAAAAATGGCAAACAAATATCTCGAATACTCAACTCTTAAAGGGAATAAAATTTTCTTTTTACATTAAGGTGTGTGTAAATTGAAAACTTCAAACGCGCTTTCTGCCAACTTGTTTTTTTTTTGAGTTATGACGACATTAGAGCAACTCACTAAAAAAAGTTTTTGTTACCCATCTCAAAATAAATATCGGGGTTTTTAATGAGGATTACCAAAAATATTTGAGGAGTCATTGCTTGAACCGTTCGTGAGCTGGATCGTGTCTAGGAAACGTCTATTTTTGTAGTTTTTTGTTGTTGTTGATATTTTCGCATTTATTCCCAAGACAACATATTAAAATAACAAATAAATTTTAAAAACAAAAAAACCGACTACCTAAAAAATTTAAAAACAATTCCGCCCAAAAAACCGACTTCAATGCAAAGATCTGATAGAAGAGGACAAAAAGAAGTACATGAAATATAAAATTAAACTTTAATGCGCGTGCATCCGCCCATTTTTGAAATGCAAGATTTTGTGTTTTTCAGAGCTCATTGTGTGTGTTAATTTTTGTAAAAATCGGTTCAATAGAACCACATGAAATAAAATATTAAATTTTAATGGGCGTGACTCCGCCCATTTTTTCAAACGGAAGATTGTGCCAATTTTTGGGCTCAAGGTGTGTGGATAGTTTCGGAAAGTCGGTTAAGTCGAACCACGTGAATGATGTGTTTGCATGTGGGCGTGTCCTCGCCCACTTTTTTTACCATTGGACCAATGAGAAGCTATACCCTCTCCGACAATAAAGAATTTTTACAATCCGTTTAAAATTTACCGAATTATGAAGGACCAATATGTTTAAAAAAAATTTAAGTGAATACCGAATTTCGCAATTTAACTGCCAAAGAAAACAATTTCTGAAAATCGAGTTTTAAGTTTAAAAGTTCTCTACTGCAAAACAGTAAAATATGACTTTAGCACTTTTTAGGGTTCCGTACACCAAAGGTGAAAAAGGAACCCTATTGTTTTCGCTACGCTGTCCGTCTGTCCGTCTGTCCGTCCGTCCGTCTGTCCGTCACAGGGTATTTTCTCGAGAACCGTAAGAGCTATGGACCTGAAATTTGGACAGAGTGTGTAGACCCTTGGCCGCTACAACAACAAATACATGAGAGTTGGAAATTAAAGGGTGTGCCAAAACGAGCAACGAAAAATGTTAAAATCTCATGTAATATACATACAATTGTATGTATATGCTCTTGAAGTTTGTAAAGTTAGTGTATTTTTATACAGACTACAACAATTAACACTAAAATTTAAAAAATTTTAATTAGAGGGTGTACCATCAGTTAATGTAATTTTGACTATGTAATTTTGATAACTTGCTGTATCTTGGAAACCTTAAGAGCAAACTTCTTGAAATTTTCAAAAACGGTAAAACAAAAAAATCTCAAAATTATAAAATCGCCAAACCGAAAAAAAACCGCCAAAATCAAAAAAAAATCGCCAAAACGAAAAAAAGCACCAAATTAAAAAAAAAATTCTAAATCGAAAATAAATCGCGGAAAACCGGAAAAACCGCCCAAATGAAAAAATCGCCAAAATTAAAAAAAATCGCCAAAATTAAAAAAATTGCCAAAATGAAAAAAAATCGCCAAAATGAAAAAAATCGCAAAAAAAAATAACCAAAATGAAAAAAATCGCCAAAATTAAAAAAATCGCCAAACCGAAAAAAAATCGCCAAAATCAAAAAAAAATCGCCAAAACGAAAAAAAAGCACCAAATTAAAAAAAATTTCTAAATCGAAAATAAATCGCGGAAACCCGGAAAAATCGCCCAAATGAAAAAATCGCCAAAATTTAAAAAATCGCCAAAACGAGAAAAAGCGAAAAACAATAAAAAAAATTATTTCAGCTGAAAAAACGTAACAAACACTGTATTAAAAAAAATGCTCAAAGCCCAACGTACGGAACCCTTCGTGCGCGAGTGAAAGTCGCACTTTACTGAATTTATTTTTTTTTTATATTGCCACAGATATCTAAACACCATTTTGCAAATATGTTGCCTGAATTAAATTCGAAATTTTTTTTAGCAAATAAGTATATTTTACATACATTTTTTTTCAAAGTCATAATATTACTGAACAATTTTTCAGCAATCTAAACTTTTATTTATTAATATAATTAGTATTTTATATTTAAAAACTTTTCTAACGACTTTAAAAACAATTAAATGCCATTAGCAAAAAAAAAACTATTTTATCTTAAAAATAAATATTTCATGGTCATTAAACTGATAACATTAGAAATTTTATGAAATGTACTACTAAAAGTAGTAGAGTTAATAAATACGTTAAAATTGAGTTATTACGCTGTCGCAGGCAATAAGCGATGTTTTTGATTTAGTTCGGGGATTCCCAAACTGTTAAATATAGCCCGTAACCTTTCAACAATTGCTAGAAAGTACAGAGAACTCTTAAGATGGCACATAAGAGAATATAGGTGATGAAATACATGTGTACATTAGAATGGCCGTTAGTTGTATGGAGATTTTTTTTTTTGTTGATTTGTTTTATTCTCTCCTCCCAAGTCGGCTCAGTTTTATGTAAAAAAATACAAAAAATTTCACAGCGATAAGTTGCGTTTTAGGGGGTGCGTCCGCCTCTCAAAGTTGGCCGTCAATCCCTTTTTTTTAGTTTTCTTATGACTAGACTTATGCCCTAATTCAGTAAGAAGATATAGGACGTTTTTATTTGAAAATGCTTCTGAGTTCTTGTCTTTGAATTCTCTGAATTATTTTCTTCAAAAATGGTTGTTGTCTTTGATAACGAAAAATGAAAATAGTATTGCCATGTTTTTAAAATATACAAATTAAATTAAAGTATTACACAATAGTTTGAAAAATACCTGAAAAAATATGTGTTGTATATAATGTTCGGAACAAAATCATAAAGCAAATACACGAACCTTCTAGCATAGACAATAAATAATAATTGTTTTAAAGAATCACAACTGCGGGGTTTTTTCCTCCTTAGGCAAGACGATACAATCGTCTTAAATAGCAGATATTGTGCATTTAAATTCTGTTTAAGTTTACCAAACAGAACGTATGTTGTGTGCTGGTGCCCGTTTATTGAAGTTATTCACATAAGGTGACCATACGTCATCTTTTTTAGAGAACAGTCATCTATTCGCTGTCAGGTGTGTTCTCTTTTTGCCATCGGTTTTATTATCAGTCATATTTTGTTAGCGTTAATATTGAAAGAATGAATAAATATTTGATTTTATTGAACTTTTGCTTTTGAAAATATATGCTAGTACTTTTTTTTACGACATATGAAACATTCTCCAACTATCAACCAAGTCTCATATATAAACATTTTGATTTATTTTGGTTTTATATGGAGATTGGCAGTTAAAATAAACAGCTGTTTTATGGGCTTACCTGATCTAAATGTATCGTGGTAATCTTATTATGTACAAGGCGAATTCATATCAGGTGCTCTCGATTTGCAACTCTGCATATTCGCCTTGTATATTTGTTGGTGTAAAATTTCCTGCTGTCATAAAATTTCTGAACGTTTTTTTTGAATCGAGATCACCTGGTGTCAAGTCGCCTTGTCTGTGATATTGCAAACATTATTTTGTTGGGATTTTTTTATGTTTTGCTACAGCGTCAAAGGGTTTTTTCAAATTTTAAAGTTTTGTATGTACATATCGTTAGCTAAAATGCAAAAAGGCATAACTACCAAAAATTCAAAATCGAGTTTTTGATTAATCATTATGAATGCCATTAAACTACATGTCTTGACAAAATTTTGCATTTCTGATATTAAAAATTACGCTTTCATTAACAAAAAACAAGGCGACTTAACTAAAAATTTGTTTATTTTTTGTTTAAGTTTTTTGCTTCTCCTGTAAAATGATATTTTTGTTTGTTACTAATTTTTTGCATTTTAGCTAACAATATATGAATGTAATTTTTTCTGTAAAGTAAAATGTAGATATTGAATTCAAATAAATATTTTGCTCTTTCTGTTTATCTCATCTTTTTCTCTCTCAGAATCCCGTTCACCTTAATTAACATGAATATCATGGGGTCGTATTAAAAATAATTTTGTTTAATATTCGCAAATAGATAACAAATAAAACACAAATATATAAATAGAAAAATTCATTATGTTTCTCTTTTTAATTCATACATGATAAATCATGTTTTTTTTTGGAACAGCTGTTTTTTGGAAAGCTTTCCATAATAAGTGGAAACCCTGTAGTGCTGCCGTACATAAAAAAATTATATGTAAATATTTAATTATGAATATTAACTAAAACAATATTAAAATTATCTCTGACTTATTAGGCATTATTGTGCGATATGTATGGATGTATGTTGAAAAATTAGTGGGTTCGTCTTTCACACACTGTTATGAATTGTCAAACCTAGCACCGCAATTGCGAATCCAATAGAAATAAATTGTGTAATAGAAAGCATTTAAGTAAGTAATGCCAAGTACACACTATAGCATTTTGTGACATAGCAATCGTGTATTTCGGTTGCAACGTTTGTAAATCCGATATTTTTCGTTCCGCGGCATGACTTTCCATATAAAAAACATAATGGGAACAGTGTTGCAGACATTCTGAAAATGACAACACACGAAATGCCAGATATGTACTCGGCATAAGTACTCGTATGTTCTTCGTTGTTCATTAATTTCAATAAAAAATTTATGTAAGCAAATGTCGAGTAGAAAAATTTCTTAAAAAGTTTGGGAACATCTGATTTCATTTTCATTTTTGTCTTTGTTCTATATTTTTCAATGTATTGTGAATTCTGTTAAGGAGGTGGACGGACGTAAGGGAACCGCCAACAGCAGTTGACTGTGCAAAAATTTTGCTTCAGGCAGACAAGTTGGCACCGCACATCAAAGGCACAATAACGACAATGAAAACGTATACTAATTTTTCCACCATGAACACATGTGCCTGTGCATTCTTATACATTTATATACATTTTTATAAATATACTAGCATATGCATATATAAGCATGTGTATTAACTACCCAGCGGAAAAAAGAAGTAATAATGCCTTCTAGGAGGTCTTAGTACTCCTTCTTTTGAATATAAAAGGCCTGTTCGCTCTATTCCATACTCATATCCTTCTTACACTCGTTTTCATTGCCGCGTAGGCCTCACTTGCACTCTAACTTCTTGCGCTTGAGATTCTATAAAGACTTCAAATGAATGGATTTTCCCTTATAGAAGGCAATGTGGAATGTGTATCTCATATTTTATGTGAAAGAGTCTAGTCCTTCTCTAAGGCATTCTTTAGCCGTTAGATAAGGATATTATGTTAATAAAAAAATCCTAAGCAGGCCTTTAATAAGGTCTGATTTAGAGATGGGTGCGTGTCAAACTTTTCCAAAACGACAATACCCGAAACGACTATACCTTGATGTCCAACACGTACGAAGCACACACATAGGGAAAGAAACTGCCTCATAGATTCAAGAAGATTTTCTCTATTAAACGTTTTTAGGCTAAGGGGTATCCCAGCAGATAGAAGCGAATATTTTTTCATAGAGATTCCTTATTGTTTTATGTGGTAAATCTTGTTAATTTTATCAAGAAGAAAATCACATAAAATCAAGAAGAAATCTTATTATTCACAACTTTTTCTTACTCAATTTCCGTTCTTTTTAGCACCAAAAAAACAATCCATAGAAAAAAAATTCTTGATTCCATCAGATTTTCTTATAAATTGCAAACTATAGGGATTTCTTATTGATTTTATTAGGTTGCCTTGTTGATTTTTTTAAAAAGGTTTTCTTCTTGATTTTATTAGGCTATCTTATTGATTTTTTCAATAAGGTTTTCTTCTAAATTTTAATAGGTTCCTATATGACATACAGAAAATTTTTTTCATGATATTTTTCGTCTTTGTATAAGCATGTTTGCACAATTATTTCAGTTATTATTCAGACTGCTGGTTAGCATATTGGTTAGAGTGCTTGTCAATCAGTCAGAAGTTTTCTGGTTCAATACTTGTCTCCTCTCAAGTAATAATATGTATGTATGGTGAGTTAGTTAATTAAGAACACAATATAATACGATTATATAAATAAATAACATCTACATATACATACATACATAAGTATATGGTATAGAATTTAATTAAAAATACATATAAGCAAAACATAAAGAATAAAGACATAAATTTTTATTTATTATGAGGCCGCCTAATAAAAACAAGAAGAAAACCTTGTTGAAAAAATCAATAAGATAACCTAATAAAAACTACAAGATTTTTTCTTGATTTTTTCAAAAAGGTTTTCTCTATGAAATTAATAAGATTTCTCCATTGGAAAAAAACCATAGAGATTTCTTATTAATTTTGTTCTATTTTATGAGGTATTTAGTAGGCACTGTTTTCTCTGTGCATGCGAAAAACTTTCCCAACACGATACGACACAACACGCACGAAATCAAATTGAATAGCACAAATAATCCTCCTTATTGTGAATGGCGGGTTCGACGTCACATCAAGACGACAGTAAATATTGTCACTAATCTCTCAGGCTTTGTAAATTAATGGAGCATGTTAATAGTAGTCAATTCTTGTCGACAAAGAGTATACCAGTGACAATTTTTACTGTCGTCTTCATGAGCTGTCGACGACGCCATTCGCAATAAGGGGAATGTTCTTTCTGTCGCAAACACTTCACTCAGAGTCGTGCTATACTCATGTCATGAAAGAAACATGAAGTAAGAACGTCTTCTGAGCTTTCCCGCTGGGAATGTATGTATGCATGCATGGCTCAAGTACGTACGCAGATACATATGTATGTATATAATTATGTGTAGATTCATATTAAAGGTAAATAAAAACACAAGTTTCTAAAGTGGAAAAATTAAAAAAATATTTAATCTCTTGAAAGCAAATAAGCGTAACACTACTCCTGTATGTATGTATGTATATACAATAAATATATACTTATGAATGAAATATTTTTATTAATTAATGTGAGTATCTAAAGAAGAGAAGAAAAATTAAACTAGACACTATTAGCTGGGGGAAATACCGATATTTTTCTGTGCAGCCACGCACTTCATCAGCACCCATGTCTATCTACTGGGGTAGAGATTATTATTAACATCAGCTATTTAACCTGAAAATCTATGAAAGTGGAATATGAGAATTGATTGTGTATACAATTATTGATTTGCCTTTGGCAAACACATTTGTAAGTATCACTATTCATTTTTCTGTTTTTCCATTTTCTATTTAGGTTAGCACGAAGTTATATCACTCTACCAATGTATGTTTAACTATTCTTACTTATCTTTTACGATCATCACATTAATTATTTTTACTTATCGTACGTATTTCATACATATACATACCTATAAATCAGTGTTGCCAGTCTGTGTGTAATTACACACATGTAGTGCTTGTAAGTTATACTTGCATGTGCAGACCATGTATAATATATGTATGTTTTTGTAATTTAACTCTCAGTTGAATTTTTATTATAAAATTATCCAAAGTTCGAATCCATATCTACAAAGTATGTCATTGCACTGTGCGATAATAAAAAACTACTTCTAAAATGACGCAGCATATGCATGTCATACGCCCGTTGAATTATGATTTTTGGAAAATAAATAAAAACGCTTTCTAAAGCAACACTTTAAATTTTTAGGGCCAATTTCACCAACCTTATTTAAATATCAATTCATATTTAAATGTAATTTTTCCATAAAAAAATTAAAGAAAATCGACATTTAAATATGAATTGATATTTAAATACGGTTGGTGAAATTGGCCCTTAATAACTGACTATAGAATGTAAAAAGTATGAAAATATTAACAAAAATTAAATTTTGTTTTTAAAATTTCCCGGTTTTTTTTATTACTTTTGGATTAATTGGAGATAAAGCAAATACATAGTTTACTCATTAGCAAGTACAGTTCCAAAACAAACTTAATCAAAGCTAAGATAATTAAGATAAGATAAGATAATACTTCCACATGAATTTTTTTTCCAACCTTGAACATGAGTTTGAAATCCTTAGGTATTCATACGTCTTTCCAAACCCACGTAAAAATTCTAAATCGTGCTAAAGTGTCCTTAAATCACAAAGCAGTTTACTCAATCACATTAAAAGTGTGTAAAAATGTATTTTGTGTAGTATTATGCCATTAGTACAAAAATAGTGTATATTGTTTTTTAAACCCGACAGAACTGTCAAAAGAACTGCCACACTTCACTCACCTTTTGGAATTCCTGATAAGTACATTCTGGCCATTCCTCATGAATTTATTGACGCTTGAACAACGCTAGCAAATAGTCCAGATTTATTTTGAAAATCAGTCATCAATTCGCGCAGCTTAAATACCACTTTAGTTAACTAATAAAGGTGGTTTAGCCAATAAAGTTGATAAGAAACATCTTTAGTTAAACCACGAGCATTAGTTAACTATAAACTGTGAATTTGGACCTAAGCAAGCCATTCGTCAAGCTGTGAATATATAGAATTCATCCACATACTCCTTAAATCAGCTACGTCCAAGCCATATGCACAAATTGTGCAAACTTTTACAAAAGAGCTTTTGTACTTTCACACCGTCGAAAGCAGACCAGTTAATCCGAGGGCAAATCACGATTCGAAATTAAAAATATTTCCATATAAACTCTATTAAAATATTCCGTAATTTCGTTCGATAACGACTGCCGTAATTTGCCCCCAGATCGCGGCGACAACAGCGCTTGCTCTTACCTTGCAAAGAAACAAGAATGAATTTAAAAGCTTTCTAAGCTGTTTACTTCAAATAAAAATGTCAGAGTATGTGTGTTTGGACGTAGTTGCTTTATGTCCGTAATTTCTACAAGTAGATATCTATTGGTGCCTAGATATCTATCGTGTAAGTTGAATTTTATAAGGCAAACTCGTGGGTAAAAACCTTAGGTAAATTACCTTTGTGTAGAAATTACGGGCATTAAAGTTAAAGTTTAAATGATGCATTGACACCAACACGCCGAAGGAATGTGCTTACTGAGGAGAGTATCGCCACTATAAGCGAAAATAATGTAGGTGAAGATTTATCGATTCGTAGTCAGTCGAAAGAATGAATTATGGCTCTGTTCGGTCACTACGTGGACAATTTAGCATACTGATCTTGGCCTAGAAAAACTTAACATGCAGCTAGTGCAGAAATTAATACCACAATACCATTATATTGGTCGTTCTTTAGCCGATTGAGCTCTAGAGCAGTTGGCTTAACGCATTTGTTAATACGCAACATTGCCGTATGCAGTCTGAAAAAAAAACTCACAACGGGCTCTACACCGAAAGAATTTTGCTTTATAAGTCCAATGAAACAATTTCATTAAATTTTTTTCTCAATTCTAATGAAAATTTCATGAATATTGTGAAAGAATTTCATTGGAATTGCTTCGTTGGTATTCTGGTTTCGTAAGAATGTTTTACTGGATTTATGACAACAATATTTTCTAAATATTAAGAAACCCCTTTATATTTAAGTTATGTCATTCTTTTCATGAAACTATTTTATTGTTTCGATGAAGTTATAGCACTGCATTAATTACACTGTTAAATAAATTTGATGAAGTTTTCAATAAAATATTTTTGACGAAACTGGTTTCATTAATCCAACGAAGCGTGACGTTGGTTGAATTTTAATGAATTTTTCACTAGATTAATGTCGAAATTCATAGAATTTATGCCGAAAATTCTTTGAGTGTACAGACTTCATAACAGAAATGAAATACACTATCTGTTGTTTAGGAGCTTGTGGCATCCTTGGACTTTATTTCTTGAAAACTGAGGACGCAGCTGGTGTTATCATCAATGGAAATCGTTACCGAACTATGATAACATTGGAAGGCGCTATGAAATAAGGCACAAGGAAATAACGCCCGAATAAGAAAATGAAACAAAGCCCAATATTATTAATGAACTTTTATATTTATAAATTTTTAATTGGGCTTTATTTTATCTGGAGTTTGGTTGGACTTTATTAAATTTTTGTGGGCTTTATTTTTTCTTGAGCTTATTTTCATTGGGGTTTTTTAATTGTGATTTATTTCACTTATATTCGGTGTTATTTCATAAATTTCCTCTTGGACTTTATTTCATTCTTTTTTGGGGTCTTATTTTATTGGGCTTGTTGCATTTTATTATTTGCGCGTTATTTCTTTGGGACTTCTGTTATATTTCCCGATTTGACACCTTCCAGTTATTTACTAAGAGGCCAAGTGAAGTCATTAGCTTATGGTGGTAAGCCAGCAACAATTGACGCATTGGAACCCTATATGTTTGCGTTATTAGTTATATACGGCTCGCAAATGCTCGAAAAACGTGCCAAAAATTGGACGTCCATAATTCGCTAAGGCGAGATAAGCCACGTTAGCCATATGGCCGAAATCATTTCCAAATCTATATGAATTTTCGAACTCTGTACTGGCAACACTGCCATAAATGTATGATATACTAAATAGTCACATACATACATACATGCATACATATTTAAAAGTTTAAATGTGTTTATAAAAGTATTGCAAATATAGTTGCTAAGTGCTTCTTCCATCAATTTGTATGCAAATACTAGTAGTTTAGGAAATTTGATATCCCAGCAAAAAATGTACGTACATATTTGTTTGCCACAGAACAAAAGATTTTCAATAAATATGCAAATATTTATATACTACATATGGACAGATACATTCCATAAATGCCCAGCGGGAAACTCAGAAGATCTTCAGGCCTTATTAGGATTTTATTTGATTAAATTACTATGCTTATCAAACTGCTTAATAATGCCTTACATAGGGTGATTTTTTAAGAGCTTTCGGATTTTATTAAAAAAAACACATAAAATTTAGAGAAATGATTTATAACGATCTATATAATTCAATGCTTAAAGATGATTTCATGTATATGTTGACCGCGGATATGTCTCAAATGGTTCATACGCTGGGTCCAATTTTGGCATAATTTCTCCATCATATCGCCGGCATAGCCTCACAATAAATATTCTAAAGGCTTTACATCGCACGATCTAGATGTCCAATTGACCGGCCCCTAACGTGAAACAAATTGTTCACCTATCACCATTGTTTCGCGTACTGTGTGATAGTTGGCACCATCTTGCTGAAACCGCATCTAGCCAAGTTCCATTTTGACCAAAAAAAAAGTAACAGAGGCCCAGTTGCTGCGATTGGCGCCAAATCGATAATTTCCTCTGTCCGCACTCTACATTATGTTGGTGGTTTAATATTCAATTATGTAATTTTGGAGCGAAATTTAATCACAATATTCCGAATAGCCGCCTCAGAAGGTCGCCCAAACTGACCATAAAATGGAAGAAGTGCACGGATGCACTTTCTTAACCGACCATGAATTTTGCTAATCAAATTGATTAATCGATTCATGATTAAATTATAGGCGAAATGGAAGATGTTTAATAGTAGTACAAGTATGATATCCGAAAACAGCTGAGTTGCCAAACACAGTGTTGCCAAAAAGTAAGTTGCTAAAAAATCCTACTTTAGAAGGCCTCGACTCTTTCGCATAAAAAATAAGTTACACTTCGCCCTTTTCAACTGACAGCTAAGTAGAAATACATAGTTTCTTATGAAGTCTGTTACATTCAGTTTCCGTCAACGCTAAGTACAAAAATTGGTCAACTTTTCTTAACTTTTTGCGTACGTTGACTTTTTTATATTCTAATTTATGCTTTTTGTGCTTTGTGACAGCAAAAATAAAATAAAACAAAAGAAATAAATGAAATAAATAAAAAATATTTAAGTTTAAGTTTAACATTTGTTAACGCACTAATAATCCCAAATTATTGTTTTACTTAACTATTCAGTAAAATAATTTTTTTTATTAAAAATAGATTAATATTGATTATTAAGGGGTTTAGATGGGTCCTGTGCTCATTTCACTGTTGCTAATGCAGATCACCAGGGAACCTTTGTGCAAAAAATTTCTTAGAACAACTAGAGTTATTATGTTTCTACTGTAGTTGAAAATAAAAACAAAAATTACTTTAAAAATTTAATAATACATACTTGTAAATAACTGAAAATAATTTTTAGTGGAGTGATTGATTTATGCCAATGATGTCAACTTTTTTGTCTCTAAAACCACATATCTTAATTAAAAAAAAGCACTAAAAAGCATAATTTTGAGATCTAAAAAGCGTAAAAAGCACTAATAATAATGTTAATAAGGTTTCATATTTTTTAAGCTATTCTCCATTTCGGCAATAGTATCACTTTTAATAAAATATATGAGACGAAATATGTATGCTTTACACTGAAAAAGAAATGCACAAATTTCCTAAAAACACTATTCTAGTGCTTTTTCTTAGTTTGGCACTAACGCTCAAAATTTGGCGTTTTAAGTCTTCAAAAACCACTAAAAATAGTGCCAAAAGCACCAAGTTGGCATCTCTGATTTATGCTACTTCCAAATTTAATAGCAGGGTGACAAAATTAAATAAGCTTATCTACGAAAGGCTGGGCAATAACTAAATTCTCTTGAATGATATTTGCACAACTATATTTTGCTGTCGATCCCACTATTTGACGTAACAACTATTAGCCTATAAATTCATATGCTTATGAATGCCGTAAATATAACGCAGAATATAGGAAAAAAATATATTATAAATTCTAACAAAACAAATCATTCAGTGTTTTTCATCATTTCCGACCACATCCAAACAAAATATCTGTTTTGTTAAAAATCTTTTATCCCACACATCATTTTCAGTACATATTAGAAAATTCAAAAGCGGCAGGTTGAATACTTTTCGTAATGGCTATTTTTATGCTTCAATGATAAGCGCAAAGTATGTTCTTCCTCGTGTTATTAAATAGATTTATTAACTTGTTTATGAAACTAAAAATAAATCGAATTGTTTATAAGTTAAAAAAAAAAAAAAATCAACACGCGGAAACGAGTTTACACTTAAATGTCATTGGCATACAATTTAATCGGTTAAGCGTGGAATTTAGTTCAATTATTAAAAAAAAGTTATACAATTGTAAGAATTTAATATTCATTTGTCGGCATAAAATTCACATCCATAAAGTTATTAACAACATAAACTTGTCACATTTTTTTAACTTCTTGCTACTTATTTTACTGCAATTTTCGAAAAAAGAGCTTTCATCATATTTTGACGTTTTCAGGTTCTAGGAGTCGACTCGGACTGTTTTAACGATGATGTTCGAATGGATATACATACATATGTACTTGTGTAAACATCTCAGAATTTAAGAACGGATCAATAGATCGGAAGCAAATTTGCCGTATTCGAAAGATGTCGTAAGATAGTGAATCGATTGGATTCGAAAGATTTTCGAAAATAAAATTTACGAAATCTTTAAACTACTAAGCCGATATATTTCAAAACAGCCCTTAACTTTACAAAACTACGACGATATCTGGCTATTTGAGTAAAACTAGGTGATACGTTCGAGAGAACTTGACGAAAATGTTCTCGAAAAGTGTTTGTCAAGGAGATTTTAGATATTCATTGATTTTTATTGGTTTAACAGTGTATCTATTTTAATTAAATTGATAATTTTGCTTAACACTAAAAATATCCTCAATTTTCATAAAGAAATATTTGGCGATTTTTCTCTCTGAGTGTAGATCAGGCATAGCGAAGTCATCTCGACCTTTCCCACTTGCTCTCATTATCAACTATTGCGGAAAGCATTTTTTTGCAGAAGAAAAATTTTAAATTGTTCCTTTCGTTACTCTGGTATTATTAATTAAAGTATTTATTTATTTTCAATCGTATTCATATGAAAGAAAAAATTCATTGATTTACTTGTTAAATTTTATATTAAAAAGTATTTAAATAACAAAAAATTTATTGATTTACTTTTACTAAAAAGTATTTAAATAACAAAAATCGACTAATGAATTGCCTATGTTTCATGGCAAAATAGGGAGGATTGTAGAGTCTCGAGGGATATCTAGCCAAAACTTGATTCAGGAAGACCCAAACTGCTACTGGATATGAAAAGGAAGGCAATGCAAATCGTGATAGACGCGTTATCTGGTCACTGCTCTGTCAGAGCAAGAACCAGCATTTGGGAAACTGGCACTCCAGATTTCTGTAGTCTGTGTGGGGATGAAAAGGAACCAAAAACCATTGAACATATTATCTGTTACTGCCCGAAGCTGCAACGCCATAGGCTTAGATGGCTGAGCAGACGTTACCATGAGAGCATTATTGATATCGGGAAGTGTTAACTGGAGGATATCAGGGGCTTCACAATTTGAATTCAATGGCTTAATGACGGATAGTAGTGTCGCTTCTCTGTACAAATGGGAGCTAAATATTACTTTTAACAGGCAATGGAAAAGAATCGCAATGGGCCCAACTGGATCTCCGAGCGGAGGTGCGCTACAGCACCACCCTTCCTAGCCTAACCTACCCATGGTACACTTAGTCCGGATATAGCCATAACTGCAGCATTTAGCATTTGATAACAAATCAACATATATAAAATATTTGTACATGGATTTATATACTTGACAGTTAGAAAGAATCAGCATGATCGTGAACAAAAATCCTGAGTGAATTTTTCACTTTTCCCTCTTCTCCTATTATGAATTTGTTTTTTCCCCTTTTTTACCAACTGTGGAAAGAAAAAATGCCCCGGGAAAAATAAGTGTGTATTATGAATGCAGCTAAACGTGGTTTTTAACCGACTTCAATTCGTCGTTATATATTTGGTATTGTTACTTTATAAATCGCTACATTTTATACCGATTGTAAAAATCTTTTTTGTCTGAGAGGGTTACCTTCCAATTGTTCCGGTTGTAAAAAATTTCTCGACGACACGCCCATACTTTTTTTATTTGATTTTATGATATTCTACTCATTTTATTGCTGCGAAACATAGCAAACAACTTTGGTTCTTGTGATTACACAACTTTAAATTGAAAAAATGGGCGGGACTACGCCTACAAAAATTTATTATTATATTTTACGTGGTTCTACTTGACCGATTTATACACAATTTAACCTTGTGCTCTCAAATAAACACAATCATTTATTAAAAAAGTGGGCGAAACCACGCCTGAGGTCAGAAAAACACACAATCTTGTGTCTAAAAAATGGGCAGGGCTACGCCCATTATCATTTGATATTATATTTTATGAGGCTCTACTTAACCGATTTTTACGAAACTTACCACACACCTTGAGCTCTAACACAGACATAATCTACCATTTAAAAAAGTGGGCGGAAGCACGCCCATTAAATTTTAATATATTCTTGCCTGTTCTGTAAATCGAGTCGATTTAAAAACGCTCGATTTAGAAAAATTAAGTCCACTAATAGCGAATTTTTTTCAGACTTTTTTGTAGTTTTCTATTTTTTAGAGCTTGAAATATCATATCTGAAATTAATTAAGGATATATGATTTAAAACACATCAATAGGGCCATTATTTATTTTTGGAAAACGAGAAATTTACTCGGATTCGGTTTACAGAACATGGCCGATTATTTTAAGCAATTTTACTTGACCGATTTTAACAAAACTTAACACACACCCTGAGCTCTGCAAAACTTGCGTTTAAAAAAGTGGGCTGAGTCACGCCCATTAAAATTTATATTTCACGTACTTCTTCTTAACCAACAGATTTATAAATTTGTGTTTGTTTGAAGGAGCTTACTTCCAGTTTGGTCCCATAAATTTCAGATCTTTGGTTCTTTTTTGGCAGAATTATTTTCATTAAAAATCTTTCCCTTGCAAAACAGAGAGGAGCTTACATAAAAATAATAATAATCCACTAAAGCAAACTCTTTATAAATAAAATCATATTTTATAGTCTTTATATTTCGAAAAACACCAATAATAAGCAAATACAAGTTCTTGAATTTCAATAATTTTATTTATCTATGCTTGCAAAATATCAACAAGCAAAACAGCTGACTTCGAGATGCGGTGATGCCACTTATTGCTCAATTTTTGAATTTTGAATTTTTTTTCAAGAAAATTATTTTCCCTGAGAAATTAATTCCAAGGGAATATTCATGATTGTAGTAAAATTTATTTCAATGTTATAAAAGGTTCATTCAGCTGAAAAATTACCACGATTCACAGATCTGCCTGCAAAATCAAGTGAAATGTCACTCACAACCGCTTTCAACATCTTTGATTTCATTAAGGGTATTCGGGATTAGCCAGAATGGGCTTATTCCTTAGATTCATTTATTTTAAATGAAAACAGGGGGCAAATTATGGCATTCGATACGATTCGCAATTTTAAAATATTTCCATATAAACTCTATTGAAATGTTTCGTAATTTCGTTCGATAACGAGTGCCGTAATTTGCCCCCAGGTTATATACTCGTAGCAAAAACTTGCAAATAAATAATGACGTAATGTGTTTTTATAATTTACAATTGTCCTTCGCATGGCTATTTTGTAATTTTATGTTTAAATATTTATCAAAAGCACTCATATAATTTTTTGTATGTAATTTATTAACAAAGTAATAAATTTTAATGGGCAAAATAATAAAATATTAAATAAAGCAAACCTCGAAAGGCCAACTCAAATGAAAGCAAAATGAGCTAAATATGTAACAGTTTTTCCATCAACTTGTTTTTCCACAAATCAAGTGGAATCAAAGATTCATTGAGTTAAACAATTGAGTAGTAAAATTCAAATAAATCGTATGCAGGCGCCAGCCAGTGTTTCAATAATTTATAGAGACGAAAATTTCTCAAAGAAAAACCTATTAAAAAAAAGCATTTTCAATAATTAATTAAATTAAAAGTATTTATTTTTCCTGCATACGAGTATAAACAAATCCAATTCAATTCATTCAATCTCATCATTCAATAGGAAGCGGCCATTATTTATTTTGATTTGAGGAAAATTGATGTTTCTTTCTTCTTCCATTTCGTTCGTTCGTTCTTTATAATTTTTTAGTGCCAAGTAATCATTTTTAAAAACCAAACGAAAACAAGTTTGAAATTTATGTTGTTTTTTATTTACACTCATACATTTCTTTTTGCATAAATTGAGTGCCAGTAATTTTCCATGGCTTCTTCTTTTATTGTTATAATTTTTTTTATTCCACAAACACTTTGTACACAAAACAATTTTTCGTTGATGTTTTCGCATTAAAGAAATATAGAAAATATTTATTTATTTTTCTATACTGCGCCAACACCATTAATGAATGACTCAGCATATTTTAAGTTTGTTATCCCGTGTGTAACAAAATAAAATTATTTCTTAGAGCCCATAAAGTTTTTATCGCTCATTTATATGAAGAACGATGTAACTCCAAATAAAAAAAAACGCACACAGCAAACGCACTTGAAAGATATTATTTTCTCTTCTCAAACTCTCAATAGAAGATTTGCCAAATCTAAAGGGAATAAACTTTGAAAGCCGAAAATGGATGGAGATATGCAAGTCAGTGAAATTAGAAATTCATGCTTTGCTAGAAATATTAAACTATTTCTATAAAATAAATTGAGCTGGAAGTGCTAATGTTTTACTGTCCACCTTCTTTAATAGTCTGAAATTTATCATTTTTGTTTACTTTTAAATGTTTTCATTTGTTCTCCGCTAAAGGAATATTATTCCCTGCTGTAAAACAAGTAATTTAAGCGATTAAAACCAAAAACTTTAAAATTACCTCTGTTATGAGAACAATTGAGGGCCACAACACTGTACAACAAAATTAAACTTTTTCCACCACACCAGCAGATTTCTGATAGAAATTTTCATCAGGAGGCTTAAGCTCCTCCCTCTTTAGCAGGTTCTTGTGTTGAATCGGCATCGGAAACCTTGTAGCCCCTGCACATTATGTTTTCACCATTCTTATGTAAAGTTGTACGAGAAAATTTATGTGAAGCACCTTAAACATTTTAAATATTTTCAGTGTGGTTCTTTTTTGTCCCTTTCCAAAAATGGGCCAGAAAGTATCCCAGCAAAAAAATTTGACATTACCATCAGAACTACTTGCCAAATTTCATTATTAGCTTTGTTCTCAAGAATCGATTCCTTTTATCTCACGCCTTGTTAAAATCATTAAGTAGGTAATCCAGTAGGGAATAGCTTACTCAAAAATGCTTAATTCGGCAGACAATTACCTTTTTTTTTGGAAGTTTTTGTTGGAATCCTTATTCCACGTGATATTAAATCGTTCGGAATTGCCAACAACTCTATGGCAATTTTGCACGTTTTAATTTCACTTGGAATACAGAACATGCCCGATCATCTGTCAAAATGCTCTACAAAAATTATCGCCACAAGATTGTACTTATATGTATATCAAAGATATATGTATATATATATAATTTTTTAAATATATCTATTTCATGTTAAATAATCAATTAAATAATGTTGAATTAAAATTTTATTCATAATGGTATATATATGTAAGTGTGTATCTAAAAAAATATTTAAGGTTGTTGTGACTGCAGCGGTAAGTGCATTGACTACCATGCGATGATTTTCAAGTTCCAATCTTGACCGGGGAAGCCAATTATATTATGAAGTTTGAAATAACTTGGATTCAACATGATTCTTGATTTTAATTTAACAGTACGGGAATGATATAAATTTATTTTAAGAGGAAAAATTTTCTTTAAAAATTACTCTAACTGCCTGGCTCACGATGTCGACAAGAAATTTGTTTTTGTTTTCAATATAAATAAGCGAACGAAAATTTCTTGTCGACATCGTGAGCCAGGCAGTAAATCATTTTAGATTAACATGAAACATATATGAAGCAAAATCATGGCCCAAAGCGGTAAAATTAACCTTGTTTACGTAGACTTTAAGTTGAAATTTGTCTGTGTGTACAAATGGCGCTCCACACATTATTGATTTAGGGCCTGTCCTACGATGTCGACAGCGTTCGACTGGTTGTGCACACTTACATTAAAAACAA
The DNA here is from genome assembly GCA_944452675.1 of Tachina lurida. Taxonomy (NCBI): domain Eukaryota; kingdom Metazoa; phylum Arthropoda; class Insecta; order Diptera; family Tachinidae; genus Tachina; species Tachina lurida. The sequence goes on along the minus strand of OX101754.1, from coordinate 37,424,609 downwards.
AAACAAATTTTAAAATTTTGTTGCTGTTTCCAATGTAACTGTGCGACAAGTCCAACTTTTTCGGCATCGTGGGACAGGCCCTTATTTTTATAGGTAATCGCAAATCTGAGGTTTACTCCAATAAACAACTATTTTGGCGTTGGCTGAAGTAGTTAGTACGTTGACTACAAAACCTAAGGTTCTGGGTTCAATCCCTGTATCCAACAGTCATTAAATAACAACACTACGCATTTTTCTGATGTACATTAGTATCAGTTGTTGTAGGAAAGTTCAAATGATGAAGGCATAGTCAATGTAACATCAGAGCGCCCTCCTTCGTTGTGTAGCAGAATCATCGGCGAAGTAAAATAATCAATAAAATAAAATGGCTACAAAACACATCTTCAAAAAATTAATACGCCTCATTTAACATCAGAGGCGCTGCAACACTGCATTTTAAAAACGTGCAAAAAGCAGAGTTGTAAAAGAATGAATCTTTCCTCTATCTCTTCCTTCACCACCTGTCTTCTCTATCACTATACCTTTCCTAGAGAAGGTAGCACCTAGTAATAGTAGTAGGCATTAATTGCCTGAGTTTTACTTCTTAAAAAAAAAGAGCAAATCACGTCACGCAGTTTAGTTGCAGCGCCCCCAAATTTAGATACTCGATTAAATTGCCGTTAACTTCACCATGTAAAGTCAATGTTATGCCCTATTGTATTTCGTTTTGTTCCTTATAAATATATTTACCTATAAATTTCACTGCAGAATAATTATAGTCATATGTCCAAAGATTTAAGAAGTTGTATTTGAAAATCACGCACAGTTAGCCATGTTCAATTAATTTTTTTTTTTTGTTGATGAGGGGCTATGATAAGGCAAGAATGCGAAACGGTCTCCCATTCGCCAGAGCAGAATGTTACATATTGTGCTTTTCCGTTATTTGGAGAAAATGTCATTGATCAAAAGCGTATTTTTAATAAAATACATACATATAGAACATTTATCAGGAAGAGACAACACGTACTACATACTAATAAAACCATTCTTGCAATGATTGCTGACTCAATTCTTGAATTCTCAAAGCAATAACAACATTATAAATTTTATTTGTGTCAAATAATAACATTTAGCCTGCAAATAATAAATAAAACAAAATATTTACTTGGGCATGCGAAATATTTGGCAACATGTGTTACAAATCGAAACAAACAGCATTAGACATGCAAATAAATCTTATCAGCTTAAACAAGATGTTGTTGCCCATTGAGCGTGGAATTGTTTTCCTTTATTTTTATATACATATATTCTTTCAGCCACGACCTTGATTAATATGTGCGCTGTTATTGATAATAGGTATTTGTTTTTTTATGAAGCGAGAGAATTTCAAGTATTTTCGCAAACCCTTATCTAAAGATGGTTGGTTGTTTTAATTTATTGAATTAAGCTCTTTGTCTATTGTGTTTGTGACGCACTGAACAAGAAACATAGACGTAGCAAGACTATTTGGGGCATTGACTTCAAATAATGTTCTAGCATGATAGGACTTAAAAACCAAGAAACCTAAGGTGTACATGCATAAGTGTTTTTTTTTTGTTTTATATTCTTGACAGAAAACGACAACAGTAAACAACACATGACAAATTGTAATACAGAATACATAACAATGGTAACACTGTTAAAAATTAGTAATTTTGAACTCGTGTACGACCACAATTTTCCATTTCAAAAAGTGGACGTGAAGAAAAATCTTAACCTTCTGTTCCTTGTACTTAGGCTTAATCGATTTATCATAAGCCCTTTCCTACGCAACCTTACATGAATCAAAAGCACTGTTCATAGCACAATTCTGAGTTAAAAAAGTGGGCGGGTTCACAGCCGTAAAATCTTAAAATTATATTTTGCTCTAGAGTGAAAAGTGGTCATGTATACTTTATATTTGATCAACTTCGGCTAAGCAGACTTTAATCGTTTCGATTTATTTAGAAAATTGGGTGCGGTCACGCCCATTAAAACTTGCGTTAAATTTTATGTATTTCTACCCAAACCATTCTTAAGAAATTTCGCACACACTTTGGGATCATGTAATGACAAAATAACGTATTTTTCAAGCCATGCTGACCTACACCCATCAAGCTCTAAATCAGTGATTTTCAACCACTGTGCCGCGACATTTTAGGATATATAATAATGATGATATTCATACGGAAATGTGCACGAACAATCCTATGAGAGTACCCCTGGGAAAAATCTCAATAAATTTGTACGATTTTTTAAGAAGTTATAGCAAAATGACTTACGGCTTATCTTTTTTAGACTTATAATCTTATTTGAAATTAGAGATATGCGCGTGTCGTGTTCTTTTTTGTGACACGAATACGCACGACCCAACACGAAGTGTTCGTGACAAAAATCTGATTTCGTGTGTGTTTTAGCCGTTACGTGTTGAGCAAAATTATCACGGAAAACACGAAACGATTTCAGATGTAAAATATGTATGAATGAATTTCCAGTTGAGAAAAAATTTAATATTTTGTGACTCTGTCCTTTCCAAGTGACGCATTCATCACAAATACAAAGACATAGACACTGGTCACTGAACTACTCTTGCTTCGGCGGATACTAATGCAAACGTAACATCAGAAGCTCTCCTTCATCGGTATTGTGTAGCGGAATCGTCGGCGAAGTAAAATAACCAATAAAATGGCTAATAAACAATGTTTTGAAAATTTAATACGCCTCATTGACACCAGAGGCGCTGCAACACTGCATTATTAAACACGTGGAAAAAAGGAACACCACCTGTCCTCTCTTTCACTATACATTTCATAAAAAAGGTAACACCTAGTAATAGTAGTAGGCATTCATCGCCTGAGTATTACTTCTCCTAAAAATAAATAAAATAGCAAAAACTAACCTTAAAATACAAATTAAAGATATCAAATAATTCTAAAAATTCCTGCAAATAAAAATGTCTTCGCTTTGAGTTAAATTTATATATAAATAAAACTTGTATCCAGAATTCGAACCTTTGACTCTCCGACTACGAAACTAGTACACTGCCTACTAGCCAGCAGAAGTTTGTCGGCTATTTACGAACATCAAAATCAACAACAACAATACAACAACAACTCACTCAACTAAGCACAACAGTGTATGGCAGCTAGGGATGTAACCGCTACCGATTCAGATTTCGATATATCGGCGATACTTTAGATTTGCCGATGTATCGATATCGGCGATATTGTATTGTCGATACGACGATACTCCTTTAATTTTTAATTTTAATTTAAATCTATTTTGAACAAACAATTGAATTTTCAACGCTTTTTTTACATAACAACTTAGAGTAAAGTCATAAGTAGTAAGCCAAAATGGCAGTATAGCCGACTTCCTAAACGCAAGTTGCAATGCATATTTAAAATCCATACACTTCAAAATCCCGCATCATTTTTATTTTGAATGCAAACATATGTATGAGTTGCATAGCGACGTTCCTAAATGCCGATAAAATGCAAAAACTGTCTCTGCAACGCAAGGTTGCACTTAAGACATACTAATTTTTTTAATTATGCACTGTAACTTGCGTTTAGGAAGTCGGCCTATTATTTAATTAATTTTGGAATAAGTCTATATGGCTTTATAACCAATGCATTGTGGTGGAATTATGTCCTTGTAATTTGTATAGTAAAAGAATTACTCTACTTGAACAGTTTTATTAATTTTAACTTGAGTTTAATTTCAATATGTGTATCGGTATCGGCGATATTTCTTTTTGAGTATCGGTATCGGGTCGGCACTTAAACAATATATTCAGGCTTATCATAAATAAATTTTCACATGGAAATTTCCGAACGTGTGAACAATTGGTATCAAAAAACTTCGTACTATTGCAAAATATTTTGACAATTTATGAAGAAAATTATTCACAAAGATTGGTCTATTGGAAAAAGTGGAAATATGTAAGTTTTTAATTTCATGGGAATTGATGATACGAACCTAAAATCCATGTGAACAAAAAATTTTATTCGGAAATTTTCACATGTGGAATTCATGATAAGGCTGAATCAGCCTTAAAATTAAAATCAACATTTTTGCATGGTGATTTTACATCGGTATTTTTTTATGTGTGTATCAATTCTTTTGAAGATAATTTTCACAATGCGAGACATAATGACTTCTACAGTCGCGAAGCATTAAAAATGCCACCTCCAAAACTTCTTAATAAAGGCTCTACAGGACTTGTTTTTTTATTTCTTTTAAGTTTTTTTTAGGTAGTGGGGGTTGTTGATTTTTTAAATTTATTTGTTATGCCATTTTTATTTGTCTGCAGGCTTGTTTTGTTTTCGAAAAGTTCTTTCGATCTGAAAATTAAAAATTTTGATATAATTAACCTATCGTGGACGGTAACTCCTTCGCTTTGAATATTATTTTGTGCTCATGTTATTCTGCTTCAATCTAAATCAATTTTTAATGTACAGCGATAAAATAAAAATTTAAAAATTATAATTCAGCGAATAAAAAACAATCAATCAAAGCAGTATGCGAAAGTGCTGATAAAAGTTCAGCAACATCGACTTGATATTGTAAATTTTTGTTTGTTTTGTAAGAATCGCAACGTGATAATACAGATGTTTATGCCCAAAATTATGAGGTATTGGTGTGAATGACTTCAGGACTGCAAAAAACTTGGCATACAGACCGTAAAAGAAATTAATTCCTATACAAAATATTTAGTGGCCGTGTAGTCGTGTCTTGTTAATGTGATTCAACTTGAATTCTTAGTTTATATAATTCTAATACTTGACACTTATGGTAGTAGGTAAGTGTTTGTCATACGGCACTTCCCGGGAAAAAATCCCTGGAATCCCTGGAAATTACGGGATTTTAATGTTTTATAATAGAAAATTTAGTTTGTACAAAAGAAAATCCCCGAATTCCCACACATTTCCTCGGAATGAAATCCCGGGAATTTAATTTTTTATTATCGAAAATTAAGTTTGTACACTAGGGCGGGTCGATTTGTATGGAGGCAAAATAATCGCTCAAATTACAAGGAAAATCGTATTCTAGGGATCAAAATAAGAAACTTTGCCAAAGGAACCATACCTCTAAAATGTATTTTGCTGTCCCAACTTTTAATCCGAAAGGTCAAATTTTCTTGAAGGGTCAAATTTTGAAAAATCTCACTTTGACCCATTTAGAGTTCCTCAATCGAGTCAAAATGTATCACCGAACCCCACTAATCTTGGAAGCCCGGCCCACCTATGCCAGTGGCACACCCCCTGGAACCACCCCTGGGGGGTTCCTCATACATATATTTCAAAAAATGACATTTCGTAAGAAATTCGTATCAAATATGAAAACTCCGGTTTTAAACCGAATAAAAAATAGCCTATATTTGACATTGGTAATACAACTTTGCATTGATGAAAGAATCTTAAAAATCGGATTAGGGGTTTTGGCGTGAAAGCGCAGCAAGCAAACAAACGAACTCACTTTCACATTTATAAAATTAGCAAGGATTAAGGGATTCAAACGGTCGTCATAATGTCTTAAATTATTATAGGCTAGGTTACGAAGTATGGTGCTATACCTCACTGCCACTCGAAAACCCAATTAGGTACATTGTGATTCCCTTCTATTGCCCATTGAAAAAATAATATTTACCCCTCATTTGTACCCAGAAGTGACCCCATTATTCGCCATTAAGCCGATGAATTCTCATGATGAAGCCCCTGATGTCCTCTAGTTTACACTTCCCAATAACAGTAATCCTCTCATGGAAACGTCAAACTGCAAACCTATGACGTTTGCAGCTTCGGGAAGTGACAGCTAACATGTTCAATGGTTTCTGGTTCCTCTTCATCCCCGCACATTCTACAGAAATCTGAAGTGCCAGTTTCTTATATGTTAGTTGCTGCTCTGACCGAGCTATCAACCAGTCAACGCGCCATGTCCAGTAGCAGTTTGGATTTTCCTGAGTCAAGTTTTGGCACATAACCCTTGAGACTCTACAATCCTCTCTACTTCGCCATGAAGTGTTGGTCCTGGTTCCTACCCAATTAGTGACCTATCGGTAATTTCACCGATCTGTCACACATTCTCTCATCTAAAGCCGACCCTATTCTTGTCAGCTCATCGGCAATTTCATTTCCTTTAACACTGCTGTGGCCAGGAACCCAACATAGTCTGACACTATATTTATCCATAAGCAATTTCAGGGCTCTCCTATAGTCAATAACAAGTTTCGATTTGACATTGTGTCGTTTAGCGCTGCCTGGTTGTTTATGTAGAAGGTTACCTTCTCACCTTCAGCTACATTTCTGGCCACCATTTCCGTGGCCGTGAGGATCGCCAAGATCTCAACCTATAAAACGCTGCATTCATCCGGCAGTCTGAAAGAACTAGGAATATTCGTTTCCAAGACATGGATACCAGCCGCTGTGCCTTCCCCCATTTCTGATACGTCGGTAAAGATCGCACTACCCTCATATAGCTTATCGGATTTGACCCAACAGTCCCTATTCGGAATTACCAGTAAGGGTGTTATACTAAAATCAATTTCAGCGACCCAGGGGTTACGGATCCCTGATCATTAAAAATGATCTCATTTAAGATTGATGTGTGATCTGTTACTCCTGTCCTCACCAAACCTGTTTCTAGGAGTGTAAGGAGACTTCTTGTCGCCGTTCTCACCACAAAGTCCTCTATAGGAAGTAGATGAAGAAGGCAGCCTGAGGTGTGCTCCTCTGAGCACCTGTGATGCCCAGCAAGGCACACCTCTGAACCTTAGCTAGTAATCTGCTGTGACTTTCCTTCCTCAATACCTCCCACCATACCATACAACCTTAGGAAATAGCCGGTCTGACAACTGATGTGTAAATTATTTTAATATAATTTTTTTTTTAAATACTATAACACTTGAGACTACCGCTTGAATGTCACATTATTATTATTTTGTGTTGTGTCAATGCACTTGGCCTTGCATTTAGGTATAACATATCATCAGCTTAAATGGAAACCCAAGTAACTAACAAAAAAAACTAAAACTCGCATTTTAAATAAATTATTGGGTAACAGTGGCTATTCACATATGGCGCAACGCTAATAACGCTTTTTATTTAATTTTCAGTATATATTTTCTAAACCATAATAAATCCTTAACCCCCTTCCTACTAGAGCGCTACGTAATAGGTAAATATTCCCTTACTTCATCGACATACATGTATCTCCAAGGTTTCAAACTTCTATCATAACAATCATCCGCATTAAGAATGAAAATAAACAAACATTACTTCAGTCACTCGAACTATTTTCGTTTAGTTTTTTCTCTCCCCTGTAAAATTTTCCATTTCAACTAAATATATGCACCTATTATTGTTATACATATTAAGAACTGAAACTATATGTGACGCGCAAAATAGAAAGGGAGCTAAGGGTAAAAACCGGGTTTGTTAAGGAGAGCCATTTTAAAGATTTGAAAACGTGTATCTTTGGTGTACCATCAATTTCATAAAACGCGCATATCTCTGGGAGGGAACACTTTTGGGGCATGGGATCGGTCTCATTCGATGCTCAGATGTTGTCCACATCAAAAAAAAAAAAAGTGAAAATGGATTTTTTTACCCTTAGGTCCCTTTCTCTATGCGCTGTCACATATACGAGAAATTCTTTTAACTAAAGACATATGTATATGTATGTATGCAAAATTTTCTAGGAAACTTAAAATCGATTTATACCAATAGTCGCCAAAGACTTTCCAGAATTTATTTTTGTGTGTATTCCATAAGTAGTCGATTGAAAATACTATATAGTTTTGGTTCAAATAAATTTTGTAGAAGTGAACTAACGCCCCACTAACAAACAATTTCTTTGTATACTTTATCATCGTACACACATTAATTCCAGTAATTACAAACGCAAAACAAAAGAAGTATAAAAACAAAGACACATAACATTAACTTTAATGGCGGCGGCCGATATTTTATGAGTTCTTGAAATTTTGTCATAAAATATTAATGTCCATTAATGCTTGTGAAATGTGTCTGCTATTTTATAGGCTATTTTGCCATTTTATAATTAAATAAATGTTACGAGCATTTTCTTATTGTCTAAATATTTACATGAAAGTAATGTTTCATATATTTACAACGTACACAATACAAACATACAATACATACGTACATACATACATAGTATGTGTGTTGCTTTAAGTACAATTTTACCACATAATGTTTAATTGTAAAAACATTTCGCAATTAATTAATTCAATTGAGAAAATACATACTACATATTCTTCTTAACATAATATCAGAAATATATTGTAGTTGGTTACACTTATCAATAAAATTATACATACAGTGCAAACAAAAGTACAAATGTGAAAGTAAACTTCTAATAAAAAAATTTCGACCGCTAAAAATACTAAAATCAAAATAAATACCAAGTTATTGCTTAGTATAACACGCACTTGTCACAAAGCCCCGACCGATTAATCGGCTGCGGCCTGCTGCTTTTTAGGCAATCTGCTTACATATTTGTAAAAAAAATTTTCTTAATTCCTTAGACTACTTCCACAAGCAGCAATTTTAGTTGAGCAATTAGTTCCGATGAGCCTAAAAGTACGGAAAAATTTTTAAAATGAAAAAATCCAAAAATCGCTATGATTCACTATCCTACACAATCATATGACTTTTGAAAAAAAAACAACCCTGGTATGATGGAGTTTATAAAAATGACTTTTCGAACATCCCTCGTAGTTATATGAAACGCAACACTGTTGCCACCTATAAATAGACTACTGGCAAATTTTGAGTAAGTGTTGTCATTTCCTTTGTGTTTAACAGCTGTTCAAAACATACAACCTCGTGTATTTTTCTAAAAATGGAAAAAAGTGAATTTCGAGTCCTCACTAAACATTATTTTTTGCCAAAAAAAACTGCCAATCAAACCAAGGAAAAGCCCTCGATAAATACTATGGGAACTCTGGTTTACTGACTTTCGTTGTGTTCGTACAAGTACAAATGACGCTTAACGTTCTGGACGGCCAATTAAGGTCAGTACACCCGAAAATATCTAAAACATTCACGATATGGTGTTGGCCGATCGAAGAATAAAAGTGCGTGAGATTGTTGATGCCATAAGGCAATTCATATAGCAATGTGGTTTCGATTTTAAATGATCAGCTGGGTTTAAGAAAGTTGTCAGCAAGATCGCTGCCGCGTTTATGAAATTAATGTTTAACTATGATTTATATCTCGTGGCCGCCACGGCTGGCGCGTTGAAAGCGCAATATGGAACACCAATTTTCAACAACTTTTCGCAGCATTTGCAGCCGTATGTCGCCGATAACTTTTCGAATTTTGATTTCCAGGTGTTCAAATCTTAGTTGTTTATCCACGTGGATAATTGACTTACATAACCCCAAAGAAAATAATACAATGGGGTTAAATCACACCATCCTGGTGCCCAATTAATAAGGCCATTACGTGAAATTAATTTTGCATCAAAAGTTTCTTTAAGTAAATCAATTGCAGCGCCCGCTGTGTGGCATGTGCTTCCGTCTTGTTGGAACAACATATCAGCAAAATTAATGCCACGTAATTAAGGTACGAAAAAATTTCGAATCATGTTCCATACCGGTCACCATTGTCAGTAAGATTCTCATCATCGTTTTTGAAGACATATGGGCCAATGACTCGGCCAGCCCATAAAGCGCACTGAACAGTAATTTTATGCGGATGGAATGGTGTTTCGACAAAAGTTTGTGGATTCTCCTAACTCTGCTTATTTACGTACCGATTCAACCAGAAATGGCGTTTATCGGAACACCATATGACTTAGACCACTTTCATAATTAAGGGTTCATATGCCCAGATAGCAATTTGTATCACAATGGAAACTCTTACGAATCAACTTCACGGAAAAAATAACAGCATAACCGTTGATGAGAAAATGGTACCCTACAGATGAATCATACCAAAGAATACGATTTGTTGCTTAATTTTTTAGCAATTTGCTGGTAGTATGAAATCATTAAATCACCTTTTTGCGATTTCTGATCATATAGACAAATCATACGTGAATCCATTTGCAATCAGACAAGTCATAAATCAGTTTTAATCACCAAAAGTGATCTGAGGAGAATGATACAAGATAATTCTGCAAAGAATGATCACGCAAATTCTAGCTGGGTGTATGTATGTTTATGTTCTTCATACAAAGTTTGTTTAGAATCTAAGCTTTAGATACTCAAGAGCTTACTATCCCAGATAGCATTTGGTATCATAATCGAATCTTTTCCGAATCAGCTTGACGGGAAAACTAACCGCATATGAGCTAATTTTTCGATCATAAATGATACTCACGTTGTGAGAAAATGTTACCCTACAGATGAATCATACCAAAGAATCATTTATATGATTTGCTGATTAATTTTTGAGCAATTTTCTGGTAGTATTAAATCATTCAATTACCTTTTTGCGGTTTCTTTATATTTTGTTCTTCTATTTTCATGAAATCAAAATTTGATCACACAGATGATTCATAAGTGAATCCTTTTTCAATCACCCAAGTGATAAATCAGTCTTTAATCATCAAACGTGATCTGAGGAGAGTCATTTAAGAGATTTCTGCAAAATATTATCACCCAAATGCTAGCTGGGATGGTCCCCAAAAAATATTTATATATATACAAAATTTTTACATATGTATGTGTATAAGAAATACATTCCGTCAAATGTAAATGTTGCTGTTGTTACAAATTCATGTTTTAACTGCATCGTATTGTGGCAATTAACTGCTTGTTTTACTCGTTTCTAATAGTTTAGACAATTTAGCTTGAGAATCCACATAGAACTTCTAAATACTGGAAATAGTATAAAAAATAAATTTATGGAGAAAAACATAATTGAAGTAAAAAACAAACTACATTTAATTGCTTGAACCCATATAAACTTTTCGTATACTTGTAGTCATTCAAATTCATGTGTCATGTTCATGGCAATCTACAACTCTTGTTCCAACTCTCTGGAGTTTAGTTGCCTTGAATGTGTTTACAAATATGTGTAAATAAATTTATACAGATGCATACATGCATCCGTACATATGGATCACAGATCAGCAATGAGTATTAAAAAAGTGTGTAGAGTTGAATCATGACTTATAATTTCTTGTACTTATGCACACTCATACTTATTGCAATGTTGTCTATGAATCATATTCACTCGAAAGTTTGAAGTGCGCATCGAACTCATACTTAGCAACATTTATGACGTTGTTGATTTCGACTTTCCTTGACTCAATGCCTACGGACGATGAAAAATACGTATGATTCACAACGCGAACTTCGCATACGAACATTAAAGTTCTCATTCTAAGGTTTCTCTGTTACTTTTTTTCAGGAATTGAAAAACAACCCTTTTAACTACTATTGTATTGGAAACTGTGTAATTACTAAGTCCCGGTTCACACACTCCAACTTTGGTTGATCAACTCGTAATTCAGATGTAAGAAAAAAAGAAATATTTGTATTTCCATATCCGTCTTTCCTACCGCTTAATTAAGAGTTGATCAACAATAGTTGAAGTGTCTGAACCGGGACTAAACTTTTAAATAAACATACATACATGCATGAGTTAAATGAGCTGAATCAATGTGAGTAGTATAAGTATTTTCCTGAAATTAGAAATCAAACTGAGGTGATTTATGGATGTGAGTGTGGTATGACTAGGATATTGACGTCGCATTCATATTTGTTTCATGATGTTTACTCACTTACATATATTTAAAATTTTATGAGTCAGTGTGAATTGCGAAAAAATGATTCATTGGCGATCACTGATATGCATGATTGTACAACTGTAATGTATTTCACATTGAACAAACTTACATACATACAAACATATAAAACTTGTTACATCAATATTGTGCTTGTCTAGCTGCTATTTTAATATGAATGTGTACATTTAATTAATTGGTATAATAAGTGTTGAAAAAAATAAAACCTAAATAAATAAATAGACATGAAATTTTTGTTTCTGTATATAATTGGGTATAATGTAAATGTCCGTATACGTATGTATATATGTACTCGTTTGTACATATGAACTGTATGCAAACATACATGGATGGCAACGTTTGAAACGCCTGTAAGCAGATAATACATACATATGTATTTGCATGCATATGTCTCTTCGTACTTGCTTCGAAGGACCATAAATAAGCGCTACAAGATTGGGACATATATATCCACAGCAATAGCCGTCTTCTATAGAATTGGGAGGAGATTATTTAGAATAATACAAGCTAATGAAAACTATATTTTTCAAATGGAAATGGAGAAATAAGTCTATTGTATAAAAAAGTATGTGGCGAAAAGGAAAACATGTTTAAATCGCCTTACGCCAATATGAGTTGCCCTTCTTTCCATGTGTGTGAAGGTAAATTTAAATTTAACTAGCAGAGACAAAAAGCAAACAATTTTACAGAACTCATTTTGCAGTTAACAGCAGACTGTTAAGCACTTAAAAGATCTAGTAAAATAAAGGATTATGTCGGTGGAGAAATCCAGGAACAGGTACTGATACTATACCCAAAAATTAATGGAAAATATGGTCAGAGATCTGAATAATTAAATTATACTAATGGAATCTACAACAGATATATCAATAACACAGAAACTTAATTTTAAAAAAGGTGGTATTTTGGAATGAAAAGTGGTCATTGTGGGAAATAGGAGAAGAGTACATATATTCCACTATATAGAAATGGTGTTCCTGATGGCTGGTGCTTCTGATGGCTCGTTAAAGAGCAAATTAAGTGGCATATCTGTAATCATCTTGAGACTTTCGAAAAATTAATTTAAAAAAAAGTCATATTTCTGGAGAAGATTATTGGTCATTGTGGGAAATAGGAGATGAGTACATACGTGTATCCCACTATATAGAAATGGTGCTCCTAATGGCTCGTTAAAGAGAAAATTAAGTGGCATATCTGTAACCATTTTGGGACTTTCGAAAAATTAATTTTAAAAAAAATCATATTTCTGGAGAAGATTTTTGTTTATTGTTGGAAATAGGACATGAGTACATATATCCCACTATATAAAAATGGTGCTCCTAATCGCTCGTTCAAGAGCAAATTAAGTGGCATATCTATAATCTTTCCAAAATTGGTGCAGTAGTTCCGGCGTAAAAGTGGTTACAAAAAACGTGTTTTCCTATTAATTATATAGATATATGTATGAAATAACAAGAAAGCTAATATAATCAAGAAGATATTCTTATTAAAAAAAATTAAGAAGGTTATTTACACATAATCATATAGGAAGCTAATGAAAACAATAAGTATTTGGATAAATAAATAAGGCAACCTAATGAAATCCATAAGAAAAACCTTTTTAAAAAACTCAATAAGGTAGCCAAATGAAATCAATAAGAAATTCCTTTTTTACAACTCAGAAGAAAACCTAATATAATCAAAAAGTTTTTCTCTATGGATTGTTTTTTGATGCCAACAATAAAGGAAATTTATTAAAAAAACTGTGAATAACAAGTTTTCTTCTTGATTTTATGTGGTTTTCTTCTTGATAAAATTAAAAAGATTTACTACATAAAAATAATAAGGAATGTCTATGGAAAAATCTTCGCTTGTTTCTGCTGGTATACCCCTTAGCATAAAAACGTATCATAGAGAAAATATTTTGGATTCTATTAGGCAGTTTTTTGTCTGTGCATAATTAACTTTTTATAATATGATCAGTCTAAAGTTCGTTTCGCTTTGTAAGCCAAATTACAAGTGATAACTATTAATGAACCAATAACACTCAATTTAATTGTAAATATGCTGACAAACACATAGTAGAACGGAACAACGAAGTGTTTTAGATGGCCACTACACCTTCATCATCACATTCTTTGTGTTTGGTCCACTGTGTGTGGTGCCTGCTTTATACTCGTATACTCAGCCATTATTGCAAATGTTTTGATTCATCGTATTCATTTTGCTGAAAGCTTTTTTGTAATGAAAGCTCAATTTTACCATCTCTTAATTTATAAACAAATGAAGTTCGGACAATAATAATTAAAATTAACTAAAATAAAAGATTTTAATTTAACAACACAATAATTAACTTTTGTTTAATCGTTAAAAGTTAGTAAACTTCAGTACTGGTGTGACATTTTTCAAAAAATTTTAAGTACCCGGTAAACTTTTTTTTAGTTTTGAGGCTTATTTTCGTTTTGGGATTTATTTTCGGCTTATAGAGTTTTTTATTTTGGGCGATTTTTTCGTTTTAGGCGATTTTTTTAACATTGAGATTTTTACTCTTAGCGTTTTTTTTTTAATTTCAAAAGTTTACCTCTTACGGTTTCCAAGATACAGCAATGTGTCAAAAAAGAATTTGGTTTAATTTTGATTGTATTAAACTATATACCTATAATTGTCTGTTTATGTTATATAGGATTTCAACATGTTACGTTTGCCGCTTTAGAACACCCCATAATTATTAAATGTCATATAGTTTTTGTTGTAGTGGCTACATATACTTTTCACCTTTGGTGTACGGAACCCTAAAAATGACCAAACAACTATTAATTTTGAAAAGAGAATATTTCATATGTACAGAAATCTTCAAAACAAATGCAAAAAAATATTACTTTTCATCGAAATCCAATCCATGGTTATATATCACTATATATGTATATAATTGCTTTAGAAGATCATAATCGTTTAAACACGAACATTTATCGTGCAGCATTGAATACTTAGTTATGTATATGAAAACGACATGGTCCTTGACTGCATTACATGGAATCGTGATGTAAGTAGTCTCTTTCACCTACATTGGACCACGTAGTCGAATATATATGTATGTGTGTGTGTACATAGTATGTATATGAATTTTTATGTATGTATGTTTAAGGTACAAACTACCCTGTCGGAGAATGTGTTGACTACAAAAATAGTTAACTTACAGTTAGCTTTTCTTAGACTGACTAAAAGCTAGCTGCAAAATCATCCAGAACAAACCCAAAATTAATTCTTAAGTTGAGTACGTAATCGAATTTGATGAGAGCCAACAAATTTGTTCTCAGCTACTTTAAAACTTATTTCAGTTTTATATTAACATTTTGCTGTTGTTATTTTAGATGGCAGCTTGGTAGCGCGTTGAGTACACAACTTGTGATGTTACATGTATGAACCCCATAATTTTTTTTTTTAATTTACTGACTACCAAGTGATTTAAAAAAGTCAACTTTAAGTTAGCTGAAAGTAGTGCAGAGTGAGACAATTGACTACCGTCTAGGACATCGCAATGTTAAAATAGTCAGTTGATTACATTGCAAAGTAATCAAAGTGTCAGTCAGTACTAGTTGCGAAATAGTTAGCTTAAAGTTAGTTTAAAGTTAGCCAAATTTCCCATAGGGTACTTGCCATAGTTGGTTGGCTTTGTTATTAGAGACGATATCTGTAATTAAAATACATCAGAAATCTATTATTTCATGTTTTTAAGTCATTTTTATTTAATTTATTTTATTAAAACAAGCTCATCATCACACTTCCATCAGTCAGTTTGCTCTTCAAACGCACGCACACACAAACGTATTTTACGCTTTTGTGTGGAATTGAAAAATATGAAAAAAATAAATAAAACTAAAATGAAACGAAATGCGCCCTCAAGAGCTTAGCAACAAAAGTTCAAATTTTAAACAACTTGCAAGCGTAACTGCGAGTAGCAACAGAATTTGTATAACTAAAGAGCAGGGCTGGGAAATTCAGTGTCTGTTATTACAGTTTATCTGAATCTCTTGTTTTAGTTTTAAATTAAAATTTTTATTTTCTTTATTTTTCAAGCATAAAAAGTTTAAATTAAAAAATAAATATATATCTAAATACATACATTTGTAGGTATTATTTCATTAGCAAAATATAAAACCAAAAAAAATTTATTAAATTTTTAATAAAACTGAAACAAAACTAGGGATGTAACGAATACCAGTTTAGCGAATGCGAAAGCGAATAATCTATCTATATAATTAATAGGCGAACACGTTTTTTGTAATCCCTTTTACGCCGGAACTACTCTACCGATTTTGGAAAGATTTATATCATTTTTAAGGAATTTCTGCACAGATGTGCAGAATCTATATTTTATTGAAATCGGTTTAGTATTTTGGGAGCTATAAGCGTTTAAAGTTGCTACTACTACATGCAAACATAGTACACACTCATTTGTTAGTTTACACTGTGTGTGTGTGTGTGTATTTGTGTACTATTTTTCATGCTATTCCATTTTTTTTCTTATTTGTTATTGTATGAAAGCCATAAAACCAAGGTGGCCGATGACATTTTTCAAAAAGTTGCACAAAATAGGGGATTTATCAAAAAAAAGGGGCAAAACTAAAAAAAGACGTGAAAACTACACTAAATTTTTAATTTTTAATGTATTATTATATAATTCACTCCAAAAAAAGTGGGAAAAAGTGGCAAGGCAGTCGAAAAAGTGGCAATTTTCCCCTTTAGTCGGTCAAACGGTCACGCTGCATAAAACTTATAGGACGAGAGTTCAATAAATTGAATTAGGTTTAATAAAGAGATTTTGTTTCTGTTTAGAATGCGGACGATTGTGTCGTCCGTTTGGTATATCTAGTCTATATAATTAATAGGCGAACACGTTTCTTGTAATCCCTTTTACGCCGGAACTACTGCACCGATTTTGGAAAGATTTATATCATTTTAAAGGAATTTCTGCACAGATGTGCAGAATCTATATTTTATTGAAATCGGTTTAGTATTTTGGGAGCTATAAGCGTTTAAAGTTGCTACTACTACATGCAAATATAGTACACGCTCATTTGTTAGTTTACACTGTGTGTTTGTGTGTGTGTGTGTATTTGTGTACTATTTTTCATGCTATTCCATTTTTTTTCTTATCTGTTGTTGTATGAAAGCCATAAAACCAGGGTGGCCGATGACATTTTTCAAAAAGTTGCACCAAATAGGGGATTTATCAAAAAAAGGGGCAAAATTAAAAAAAGACGTGAAAACTACACTAAATTTTTTATTTTTAATGTATTATTATATAATTCACTCTAAAGAAAGGGGAAAAAAGTGGCAAGGCAGTCGAAAAAGTGGCAATTTGCCCTTTAGTCGGTCAAACGGTCACGCTGCATAAAACTTATAGGACGAGAGTTCAATAAATTGAATTAGGTTTAATAAAGAGATTTTGTTTCTGTTTAGAATGCGGACGATTCTGTCGTCCGTTTGGTATATCTAGTACATTTTAATTTCTGCGAAATAGAAAGCGAAAGCAAATACTTATAATACGTGCAAATACCTATCACATGAATATATATTTGTACATATAAAATGAAGTTGTGTTATATACATCGATGTAATACATACAGCATTTTATTTCAATTGAGTCTTAAATTGAGCAGATATTTATTAATATATTAAAAACACAAACTCTTAAAACAGAAAGATATATGAAATCACTAGCATTTACCGCGGCTCGGCATGTTTAAAAAATACATAAAACCCGGTTTTAAACTAGTTAAACAATCAAACCCGAACCACACCAAAAATGTATTTTTCGGAAAAAAATTCGTACAAAGTATTAAAAAACCGGTTCGGAACTTACTTAAAATATCCTATATTTGACGCTCACTGCACCAAAAATGTGTTTTTGGGAAATAATACATACCAAATATAAAGAAACCGTTTCGGAACCGTATGAAAAATACCATTTATTTGCCGCTTTCCATTGGTGAGGGAATTTTTAAAATCCGTTCAGCAGTTTGCGTGTGAAAGAGTAGCACACAAACAAACAAACTCACATTCACATTTATAATATACCCTATAGGAACTCAAACCCATTTGTAAGTAACTTCAAACTGGTTTTTTAATAACCACATCTGGTTGATTAAGTGACTTTTTTCCTTGTCGCCGACTCACTATTTTAACATATGCATGTCATAGGCGGTAGTCAATAATCCATTTCTGCATGACTTTTAAATTGACTACTAACTACTTATTTTTCAACCAATTTGTAGTTAGTTAATATTATAGTAAAAAAAAGATATAGGTATATTTATATTATATATATTATATATGTATATACAAAGATGTACATATATATTCATATATATCTATATAAATATATAAAAACATATATAAATATTATATATATAAATATTTATTATTATATACACACGTCGCCGTTTTAACTAACTGACCTAACTGACATTTTGTAAATTTTACAGGAGAGGAGCTTTTATGATTGTTTTCTACATGTATTCTTATGGAAACGTCTGAAATATTTTTACTGTTATAGGCTCGACAGTAATGTTTACAGTCATAAAAATTATGGACAAGGTCTATTATGACTCATAAAGTCTAATAGTGGACTTAACTCATTTTCCAAAATGATGACAGCTAGGTCAGTTAGTTAAAACAGCGACGATATGTACATACATACATCCATACATACGAACCACTCATAGCAAATATACAAATTAAGCATTGAAATTATTTTTTTTTCAACACAAACATTTGACATTTGATTTCATGACATGCTTCTTTTAATTTTTTTTATTTTCTTTTCATTTACTTATTTTGTTTTTACTTATTTCTTACGTGTGCTTCTATTCATTATGTTTGGTTGATATCTGCATGAGATTTAAACCAATTTGTAGTCACTTGTAAAATAACTAATTTATAAGTTAGTGTTTTTTCTTAACTGATTATTTTATTTACTACAGGGTAAGTAAGGATATTAAAATAAGTATAGATAATATAATTAAAAATAAATTTACAAAATCTTAGGCAATCAACCCAGTCGTACTTTGGCCCTAAAGACTGGTATTCTGTTCAAAATTTAATGTAAAATGCTGTCAAAATACTTACATATTAAAAAAAGTGGCATGAATTATTCATGTAAAAATGTTGCAGAATGATTACTCTGTTCATTTTGGGACCACATATGAAATATGTCTTCAAAGTATGGCTATATACTTGTTTTTTGGTGAGACTCGCATATAATACCTTTATATATGTAAGTCTGGTAACAAATCTGATATTACAAACTATAAAGGTATTGCAAAATTAAGCGCGACTCCGAAACTATTTGCAAAATTAAATGCTGATTTCCTCTGTCACCAGACTGCATCTTTAATGTCACCTTACCAACGTGGCTTTAGAAAGGGCTGCTCAACTACGACTAATATTCTCCATTTAACATCTTTAGTCAATACTGCTTTTACACTAAGGAAATAAACTGAACTGGTTAAGTTCATATTTAATTGGCCAGAAAGCAAACCATTCGTTTTAATAATAGTACTTCTAAGTACATATATGTTTCATCTGGCGTTCCCCAAGGCACTATTATCTTTTCTTTGTTTATAAATAATCTGCCAAACATCATACACTTTGCTTATATACTGATGTATGCTGACGATATAAAAATTTGTTAGTCCTTTAATAATTTTATCGATCACATTAATCTTCAAAGTGGTCTTGACAAATTTTTTATATGGTGCAAACTTAACATGATGGAGCTCAATTTAAAGAAATGTAAATGTATGCGTTTTTCCAGAAGTAATATAATTGCTGTTAACTACTATCTCGGGGGGCCATCAGCTGGAGTTGGTTGATTCACTTCTTGATCTTGGCATATTACTGGACCCAAAATTGTGTTTAGTTCCTCATATTACGATGACTGTGAATAAAGCTAGAAGCGTTCTTGCCTTTAAACAAAGATGGGCTAAAGAGTTTTCTGACCCTTACTTTAGGAAGTAGCTGTACGTGTCTCTAGTTAGACCTATTTTAGAATATGGATAAATCATATGGGAGCCATATTACAACAATAATAATATTCGTATTTAATCCAGGGACCGTAACTGTTATAACTTTTATCGTAAAAGTCAGAAAATAAAAGTTATTTTTTGACTTTTATTTTTTCGAGCAGAAATAAAAGTTATTTTTTGACTTTTATTTTTTTGAGCTAAAATAACAGTTATTTTTGACTTTTATTTTTTCGAGCAGAAATAAAAGTTATTTTTTGACTTTTATTTTTTTGAGCAAAAATAACAGTTATTTTTGACTTTTATTTTTTCGAGCAGAAATAAAAGTTATTTTTTGACTTTTATTTTTTCGAGTAGAAATAAAAGTTATTTTTTGACTTTTATTTTTTTGAGCAGAAATAAAAGTTATTTTGTGATAAATTCATTATATTTATTATAAATTTTGGCGCTTTTGCAATAGTGAATCGTTAAATTTACTTATTTAGAAAAGAATATTAGGAATATTAAATAATAATTTCTTTGTCAAAGGAGTTGAAAACACAAAAATAACTTTTATTTCTGCTCGAAAAAATAAAAGTCAAAAATAACTGTTATTTTTGCTCAAAAAAATAAAAGTCAAAAAATAACTTTTATTTTTGCTTGAAAAAATAAAAGTCAGATTTTTAAAAAGCATCGTATTTTCTGACAATTTGGTCCAATACTTGCAAAATGGTATACTTGGTTTCATTCTCCGACATTTCCTTGAGGTTGCTTTTTTTAATCAAAAATTCAAAAATAACAGTTATTTTCGGTCCCTGATTTAATCTGTCCAAAAACTAAATTGTTATTCTGTTTACGTGGCCTCCAGTGGAGTTTCACAACAAATTTTCCTTCTTATACCAGCAGGCTGGCTCTAATAAAACTACCTACTCTAAAAAGTCGTGCTACAATGTTAAATGTATATTTTATGATTAACCTTATTAATGGTAATATTTGCTGCGAATTAATTTAAAATTCTGTTAAATTTAATATTCCTTGCCGTAGTACTCGTCATTATAATCCTCTCGTTATCAAGCTTTGTAGATCTAATTATGGAATTACTTATCCCTTTTACGTGGTTATGCCGTCAATACAATTTTTTGTCGAAATTTGTCGAATTTTCTTTAAATTATAATATCATTAAGCACAAAATTATTGTTTTACTTAATTCATAAGTTACAACTTTTATAATTTATGTAACTAATTTTAAGTATTTTGTTATTAGTCTGTAAGGATTATATCCATTGACTAAATAAATCACTAAACCATGGCGGTATTCGATGTTTGATGCAAATAATATTGCGTAAGTGCAAATGCAAAATAGCTTAGCTTTTCTTTAGATTGTGTGTGTATTTTGTTGTTGGATTTGAAAGAAAATCTACAATATTTTGCATTTACACTTACGCAAGGCCATTTGCAGCAAGCACTGAATACCGCCAATACAAAAAAAAAACATTTTAAGTTTTCATGAGAAATAATATGAGTGGCACTTGTTTCGCATGGAACTTACAACAAACGCATGGGCGGTATTCGGTGTTTGATGCAAATTGTGTTGCGTCATTGTAAATGCAAAATATCGTAGCTTTTCTTTAAAATCCAACAACAAAATACACACACAATCAAAAGAAAAGCTATGCTATTTTGCATTTGCACTTATGCAAGACCACTTGCATAAAAAATTGTAGCAAAGTTTCAAGGACTAGTTAACTTTGCATGTCAAATTCTTTGTAGGAGGTAGTGAACGCTGCTCGACATTTTTAAGATAGTAGAAAATAGTTTGTCACAAGTCCAACATTGTCCTTCGTTTTAAAAAAACTCGAAAATATTTCCAATTTGGGTTTCATATTGATATTTATGCCAACTTATTTTTAGAAGAGTTTTCCGCTAAAATTTTAAAACTTGGTATCTTTTTCATGCCGGTTTAAAATCATTTTCGTGTTTTCAACATTTGTTGATCGTAAACTATATTTGTAAAAGAGTTATAAAATTTTTATTCGCTTCAAATATTCGCATACATTTTAACGAGTGCAAATAGCAAAAATGAGGAGCAAATAATTTGGTAATGCGAACACATTTTACATCCCTAATTATTATAAATTCTTTTGATATTGAAAGTTTTAAATTCGCCATTTTTCAATGTATTTAAAATTAAAATGAATATGAATTAAAAAGTCAAAATATTTATGCATTTACTATTTCCTCCTCCTCATCATCTAAAAATAGATGCACGTTAACATCCATGATTATTATTACTTGTTTTAACATCATACACATTTATCCATATTAAAGCCTTTTTTTTATATATTTTTTTTTCAGCTTGATCACTTTTGGCATGCAGGTATGCATTTTTATGGAAATATCTATTACAATTAAAATACAACTCTGTAGCATACACAACAATTAGATCTCGTAAACAATATTAAAAAAAATTGAGTAATGTTGTTGTGTTGTTGATGATCTCAAACAAGGTTTAAAACTGGTTTCACTTATTTGTTTGAAAAAAAAATTATATCAGCTGTTAACTTTGAAAATGAGCCAACTAGATAACAAATTCAATATATAAATACTTTTATCTTCATTTCTTCCAAAACTTCCTGCCCTTACTTTCAAAATAAAGGGATCACAGCTAGTTTTCCATGTCTCTTATTGAGAGATACAATAGAAATGATACAGAAAAATTAATATCTCAAAGAAGCTACAATTTATCTCAAAATTTAGGCTGCATTAAGCTTCACCTCCGTTTTTCCTTAAAAAAAAAATCCGTTTACTGGCTAAATGATTACTTTAGTAAGAAAACCCAGCAAAAAATTACACATTACCATTAGAACTACTTGCCATATAATGACTTACTTTTCTGATTACCAAATTTCATTACTCGCTTACAAATCACATTACCTAAAATTTAAAAAAATTATGTACAAATTGCTAAATGAGGAGAATCAGTTTTTTAGATTAAATATATTACGTGAACAAGTTGCCAAATAAAAAAAGTAAGTACTTCTCAAGAATCGATTATTTTAGTATCACGCCTTGTTAAAATCATTGAGTTGGTAATCCAGTAAGGAACAGCTTCCACCAAAAATGCTTAATTCCAAAACCGATTACCTTTTTTAAAATTTTTTGCTGGGAAGTTGCAAACCAAGTTTGGAGTGAAAAGCAATGAGAATTCACAGACTGTGGTAAATGGTTATGAGAATTTATAGGTCGATTTGAAGTATTCGGTATATCTTCGTATCAAGGAAGGAAGCTTCTGCTAGGTGAGTGTGCTACAAAAAGGAATCGCTTAAATTAATAAAATAGCCAAAACAGAATTTGACGAAATGATTCAAATAATTTCCCATACAGGAAAAATCATTAGAACCGTAAAAATTTGCCACGAACCCGAAGAAGAGGGCAAATTTGCTTAGTTAGAAAATCGCTTGAACATAAAAGTCCTTACAATGGAAACTATCGTGCGCGCTCCGGGGTTCCATAATTTAGGAAATTTTCATGGATTGAAGTCCATTATTCTGGCGGCAACGAATAATATCGAACACAGCAGCCTCCGGCAAGTGCCAAAATCGGTGTAAAATAATTTATATAAGTGGAATTTATTTGCTGGTGGTTAAGCATGTCTATATGTATTTCATTGGGACTTTGCCAAATCTGGAGTATACTTTAACCGTACATTTGAACAGTGACAAATAAAATATGTAAACGAATGACTAATATGTCAAATAATAAATATCTTAAATGTTATATAATTTAAATTATATATAAATGTTATTCCGACATTTCCTTCAAGTTTCAGTGTTATTCTGTTTCATTATGGGAAGATTCCATTGAAAGTTCAGGCTTAAATCGCATGTTGCTGTTTTTCGATCTTGATTTATTTGATAAACGAAATGAAACTTCAATTATTATATATTTATTTTAGATAACATCGTTTTTATTTTAGAATAGATCGGAAGTAGTAACACACTTTTGTATTGAATCGCTCGAAAATGCTACTACACTAGAATAAGAATACACGTTCTTAATACATATATTCACATACTAAGAAAATTACTTTCAATGTCAGCAAGTAATTCGTATCAGTTGAAAAACATTTAAAAATCCCTGTTTCCCATGCCTGCTACCGGAATGAAATAAAAACATCTGCTGTTTTTACTGCTACCCAGCAAAAAACTTTGCCTACTAGAATGCAAAAAAGTGTATGTACTCCTCAGTCGTAAGTACTTACAATTTGACTGAATAACCCATTATTTTTGTTTGAGAAGTTCAAAAAGTATGCGGTACCCTATACTTTTTGCCTACAAACATACAAAAGTTAATAGATTACTGATTGCCTAAAAGTACTCAAAATTTAATGTGTTATTTTTTGCTTACAAATATGCAAAATTTTATAGATTAAATTTTGCTTAAAGTTATTCTAAATTAATTTGCTAGTTTTTCTAATTAAAATAATTATATTAATTATATTAATTATATTATATTAATTAATAGATATATTTCCTTATTAACTGGAAAGCACTACAATAAGTACTTTCACGTAATGATATAAATAAGTTCTTATTTTATTCATTACAGGGCAGTCATTATTATGCACATAAAATAATTACATAAATAAGTATCAGTCATTACTTTGTAAGCCATTAAAAGAGTACTACCCATTACAAAATTTCGAAAATTTTTTGCTGGGTACATTCGAGCTGCATGATCTTTTGTTCTTTCGTTGGGTTAATTTGACTTGGCAACATCATTGAAAGTACAGAAACGCACGAACACACCCTTTGGACTACAAATTAAAAAAAAAATTGTGCCAATTTTTTATTGTTTTGTGTCTTAATTTTTTTAATGTAGATACAGGTAACCCTCGATTTGCGTTGTATTTCATTTAAGCGATTTCGATATAACACGGATTCATAGCAGCAACCGTTCTTTTAATTACGCATTTTTTACTCCAATTTAATAAAATACGGTTAAAAAAATTATGGCAAAACTAATTTTAGGCGAAATGCAGCACATTGTGCAAATGGTCTTGCATCGTAGCATGTGCAAAATTGTATAGTATATTCCCTGCAGGAAATGGAACTGACACGAGACTAGTCACGTGGCTGGTCCCCAAGTGGTAGGGACCAGTCCGAGTTCTAACACTTCCTATGAAGCGGACCAGTCACTTTTACATGGGGATGGCCTAGGATTGGGTTAATTGATACTTTGTATGCACCTTGTGACTTGTCATTGAACTATCTATATAAACTATTTATAAATAAAATTTCGACATTTAACTGTAACAATTAATGCTTATAAATTTTTTTATTGTTACAAATGCAATGATATTTAATTTTTTATCTGAAAATTTTTTGAGATTCGAACCGACAACCTCGTGCATGACAGGCTTGTACACTACCCACTCGACCAAAGGGCCATTCATATTTCAAAAGTATAAATATCAGTTAAGCTTAGGTTAATATTTAAGTATAGTTACGGGGATGGTTCCAGAGTCACATTGAAGGGAACAATTAACATTATATTTACACTATTTGATAGGTCCTGTATTCGACCACATTGAACATGTTCAGTGCCGTTTACTACAATACTAGATCTAGTCCGAATTAAATTGGCTCAAGATCAAGACGATACATCACGAAAATGGTCAATATGTCATCATTTAAACGATATGTCTTTTTTCACCATACACTACGCCGTACTTTTGATAACACCCACATTTTCTCCAGCTATAGGACGAGTACATTTGCATCAATTGTCACCAAATTTTCTGCAGGGTTGATACTCACCACTAAGAATTGTTAAGTGGTGAGTACCAATATACTATACCATTTGGCATATGCTACGATGCAACACCATTTGCACAAGATTGTGAATTGGGCTAATATAACTTAAAATATTTGTTTCTTTGTTTTGTTATAAAAATGGAACCAGCGCAAAAAATAATTATGTATGTAATGCAATATTATTATACGACAAAATTAAAATTTTGCATCGCCTGAAAAATGGAGAAAGGCTTACAACTTTAGCAAAATCTCTTGACTTAATTAAAATAAATAAATATCAATTTATCTTGAAACCAAGGGGCATTCAGCAGGTAATGGCGATGATATAGTTGAGTTATTATTATTTTAATTTAAACAAATTTTAAGAAAAATTACATTATGAAAAATATTGCATAAAAATTAAAAAAAAAAAAAATTTAAATCCATGTTACATGGTTTAAGTAATATGTTAAAAACCTGTGAAGGCGCATCTCAAATTTTGGGAAAGAGCACAAAAATTGGAGTGTGAAAGAGGATTAAATGGGCAAATAAAACCAAAATTAAACGTTTTCTGGCTAATCGTCGGTTGGTTTCTGGTTTGCTGCAGACTTAATGTATTTTGAATATACTGTGCCGCAAACCAGAAACCAACCGACGTAGGGGTAAAGAGTACTACTGGCACCGAACTCCCTTATGAATCCTTAAAACAGTATCAAGTGAAATAAATTGGGTCAAGTACGACTTCGACTCGCGCACGAAGGGTTCCGTACGGACACTAGATATGTAATACTATACTAACTCTACCCTATACAATATATGTAGAGGTCCATAGCAAAACGCAACAATACCACTTTTCGAGTTTTCTGATTTTTTACTTAATATCTTAAAATCGATGTAAACATTTTCATAAAACATACCATAGGTCAATAGTTTTAAAAACTCGTTATTCAGACCAAACTGAAACAATTCCGATATACATATATTCTCCTCAGTCATTCACAGTTATTCATTTATTCACAAAATTGCTCAGGTGGAATTGTTGCATTTTGTTATGAACCTACTCATATAGTTTTGGCATCTTTTTCGTTACTGGGTTTTTTCGGTTTTGAGTTTTTTTAAATATGGCGTTTTTTAGTTTTGGGTTTTTTTTCGTTTTTGGCGTTTTATTTTTATTTTGGTGCTTTTTTTTTTGGTTTTGGCGATTTTTTTGGTTTTAAGCGTTTTTTTCATTTCGGCGTTTTTTTTATATATCCAATTTTTCCACTTTTCGGCGATTTATTTCAGTTCTAGAATTTTTTGTTGTTAATTTGGCGCTGTTTTTTTTTTGGAGATTTTTTTCTGTATTTGGCCGTTTTATAATTTTGGAATTTTTTAGTTTTACAGTTTTTTAAAGTTTTAAGAGTTTTCCTCTTACCTTTACCTAGATACAGCAAGTTGTCAAAATTACAATAACTGATAAAACACCCTTTAATTTAGATTTTTTTTAAGTTATAGTGTTAATTTTTATAGTATGTACACTAACCTTACAAATTTCAAGTGTGTATATACATACAATTGTATGTATGTTACATGGGAGTTTAAAATTTTTGGTTGCTGGTTTTGGAACACCCTTTAATTTTCAACTCTCATGTACTTGATGTTGTAGCGGCCAAAGTTCTTCATACTGTGTCCCAATTTCAGGTCCGTAGCTCCACGGTTCTCGAGAAAATAGCTTGTGATGGACAGACAGACAGACAGACGGACAGTGTAGCGAAAACAATAGGGTTCCTTTTCACCTTTGGTGTGCGGAACCCTAAAAAAAACCATGATACATGGAGGTGGAAGCATGATAGTTTTGGTCAGTTTCTCTTGGTGGCATCTTCTTCCATTAGTAGAAATCGATGGTATAATGAGAAAATATTTTATTTGCATCATAAAAGAGACGGTACACGATTTTGTGGAAGATAATGGATACGCAGCGGAATAACTTGTATATCAACAAGATGGAGGTCTGAATCATACGGTCAAAATAGTTAAAAATTAGCTTTCAAATCAAACATAATTTCACACCATGCAATGTCCAGCATAAGGCCATTGATAATGTATGCACTTTCTTGAAAAAAAAACATCTTGGGCAGTATGCCAGTGCTCCAACCATATATAATCCGCCTTATTGTGAATCGCGTCGTTGCAGACAAGTCACAATTTTTACTGTCGTCTTGATGTGACGTCGGCGACGCCATTCACAATAAGTGGTAATGAATTTTGGTTCCGAGTCCAAACATTTGAATACATCTAAAGTCGTTTCGTGTTTTGCGTGTCAATTTTGCTCAACACGAAACGACGCGATCACTCACAGAATCAGGTTTTTTGTCACGAATACTTCGTGCTAAGTCGTGCATGTTCGTGTCACACAAAAAAAAATACACGACATTCGCCCACCTCTACTTGTAAGTCGCAATTAAGGTCAGTGCAGCTGACCACAAGTGTGTGTTAAAAAAAATCTATTTTTAATCAGTTTCTTTTTTAAACATTTTCATAAGTACAGCGTGTGGAAGTGGCTAAAAATCAAAATGTTTGATCTTGTGGTGTAATTCAATTATGCACACTGAAACAAATCTTCAATACATTTACACCAACAACTCAAGTCGAATAACAAAAACCACTACTTGCACTTTTTACGCTTGCTATTTGCAATCTTATTACGAGTATAATAAAATATTGTCGGCTGCCTTTCATGATTATGAAACCACAAAAATAATCTTAGAACGAGATAAGCTCGGAACATTTACAATTAATATTGTATTTATGAAAAGAAAAGTATGAAATAAATATTAAAAATATGCAAACTATAAACTCACTGATTTCCTGTGACCAAATCAATCCGTAACTTAGCAAAAAAAAAATAATAATTTTAAGAATACATTTAGCAAACATATATTGGGTTACTAAGCTAAACGTATACATTACACATATACATATGTGGCGCGCAAACTAGAAAGGGACCTAAGGCTAAAAACCGGTTTTGTTCAGGAGAGCCATTTTAAAGATTTAAATACGTGTATCTTTGGCGTACCATCACTGAGCGTGTTGAAAGCGACACATTTCATGACGTCAGGAACGTGTTGGTCAACCTTGAAAACGCGCGTAGGTCGTCCCTACCTCTTGTTTTGTGTAGTTGGATTTTACTGTTTTCTGTTGGTGGACGAATTCGAAGAAGTAGATTTACTTTATCGCTTCCCTGATGACGAGGATGATGACGATCACTTCTCAGAATTATCGGAGAGTGACTCTGAAGATGATACCGATAATATGTACCTTGATAAATCTGATCTTGATTTACGCGAAGAAAAGGTAGTTGCTCGACTGTATGGTTCAAAAAATACCTCCGTGTTGTTCAAATCAATGCAATGCAGTGATCCCTAAGAAGATGGCTGTGGATTTTCGTACGTCTTTCATGAATTTAGATAAGGAATCCCAGGTTTTAATTATTCTCGCACATCTGGCAGCTCACCGCGACGATGCAATGCTCAGGTCAAAAGTTGGTGATCGATCGCGAGCTATGAAGAAACGGTACAATCAGATATATTATTTTCGAAGTTTGCCGATATGCCGTGATATGTACTTCTTCCTGTCTACAATGGGAATTAAACGCCACAAAAATCTAATCGAACATTACGACAAAAATGGTGTTTATCCACGCGAACATGGCATGACGAATAAAATTAATCGTACAGATACTTTAACTACTTTGGAAAAAAAAAATAAATTGTTTCATTTATCTGCCGTTTTGCTGAAACTGTTGCTATCACTTTAACTGGACGTCCACCAAATCATCGTGATTATCGTTTATTGAAACTTCCAACTACTGCCCAGTAAAAAAAATTGGAAGTCATTCTAAAGGAACTACATTTTCATTGCTTCCAAAAAATCGATATTTTTAATTTGCCGATAGTTAGCAGAAAACCAAGTAGAAGTTTATTTTAGTCATACAAAACCTTATAATTGTTGCTATCACTTTAACTGGACGTCCACCAAATCATCGTGATTATCGTTTATTGAAACTTCCAACTACTGCCCAGTAAAAAAAATTGGAAGTCATTCTAAAGGAACTACATTTTCATTGCTTCCAAAAAATCGATATTTTTAATTTGCCAATAGTTAGCAGAACACCAAGTAGAAGTTTATTTTAGTCATACAAAACCTTGTAATTCCTCTCTAGTTTTAGAAATTACTCACCAGAATTTTTAAAAAATCGATTTTTTTGAAGAAACTTGTGAACTAATTTTGGTCTAAAATTTTAAAGTTATTTGCTTAAATTTACATTAAATTACTGTTTCGCGTTTAAATTCCTTTAAAAAGAAACTAATTGTTAAAATAGGTAACTATTAGCAATTTTTCCTAGATGAAAATATTATCAAAGAACACAAAAAAGGACATTTTTCTTAAAATCGCTTCCAATTCGGTGACCAGGCAACGAAAAAGAGAACTTCTTGCAATGACATCCCTATGTAAAAATCATTAGATCGGATCTAAATTTGCACTACTTCCAGATCGCAAACTCTACATTTTCATGACTTTTTTGGAGTGTCTTTTTTTACTGGGTGAAAGTAAGACTTCTGTTTACACTAGATATACCAACAGGGTCGAACCGGGTGGTAAAATCGTAAAACTTCGCACTTTCCAAACGCTGTGGAAGAAATATTATCCCTACATCGTCGCTATGAAGCCGGCATACGATTTGTGCGAATTGTGTCGAAATCTTGCAAAAGATGCTGTTAATGATCATTTGCAATCTGCCAGCACTCAGCGAGAGTACTATAGCGACTTGAGAACATTAGTCAAGCCTGATCCAAATGCCATGTATCCCGGTATTCCAGAGGAAGATTATCTAGTAATATCTATGGATTATGCTCAAAATGTTAGCTTTCCGTCGTGTCCACAGCAAATAGGAACTGCATATAGAACAGGTCGCAAAACAGCAATTTTCGGAATTACAAACGAACGTCAAAATGTTCAACACATCTTCTGTATTGACGAAAGCGATTCCATTGGAAAAGGTCCGAATTCAGTAATATCTATGCTTGATTACTACCTACCTGCATTCAACTAAAAAATTAGTGCTATTCGCTGATAACTGTGTTGCAGAAAATAAAAACAATGCGATTATACGATATTTACAACACCTTGTCGATACTTCCCGATGTGAGTCAGTTGAATTGAACTTTTTGTTAAGCGGACATACAAAGTTTTCACCTGATCGTTTATTCGGAGTTTTCAAATCAAAATATGCCCAAACTAATGTCGACTGCTTCATGAATGTAGTTGATTGTGTTAGAAAATCATCTCGTAATGGATTTAATGTTCCTGTACCTATTCGACTTTCAAACTCAAGTGAGCCTGTTGAGTGGAGAAAATGGGACGAATACTTCTCCACTAAATATAAAACTTTAATTGGAATATCATCACTTTGTATTTATTTCTCAGTCACCAGTGCAATGTAAACTGTTTGCGAATTCAGCCAGCATAAATGAAAACATACATCTGAGTAACAATACAAGTTTCGATGACAAACCAATTATAATTCCGTCACCATGGTTATCGATAAAGCGTCAATTTTACTTGTATAAAGAGATCCGGGGTTTATGTTTTGACGATTCAAAAAAAGATTCGGTTGCTTCTCTTTCTTTGGTCTCTGGAAATGGAAACGAAGAGAAAGATTCGGTGGAAGTGGACAATCCTCAAGAAGTGGAGGCAGCAGACTTTAAGAAGAAATCGAAAAAAAATAAAGGACCTATACCGAAAGTTCTAAGGAACCAATTCGCAAGAACCGTCGATTAAAATTATTTTTCTATTTTTTTTAAATTGTTCATAAGGAAAAAAATAAATAAATATATGAAAATAAATAAATTTTACCGTTAGGTCCCTTTCTATTTGCGCTTAGAATCGTCGACTTCAATTTCATAAAACGCGCATATCTCTGGGATCATAGGATCGGTCTCATTCGATGCCCAGATGTTGTCCACATCAAAAAAAGTGAAAATTGATTTTTTTTACCCTTAGGTCCCTTTCTCTCTAACTCATTATTTTTTCCAAATCGAGCTTGTTGTATACTCCGATAGAAGAACATCTAATGTATTGAAAAATGCAAAAATTTCAATTTCAAAAAAATAACACTGTGCAACAGTGCAGCTTTACCGTAGGTACAACTTTGCTAAATATTGTTAGCAAAAATTTAGTAGGGCCTTTAAAAAGTTATTCCTTAAGTTTTGCACATCACAAGAACACGAAGAAATAAATTTTTGGCATAAGATGTTAGCAAGATATGCTGGGTAGACTATTAGCTACATTATTAATATATACAGCTAAGCGCTGTCACTAAGTCTGTATTAGTTGTTGGCCAAAGACTAATGACACTAGTTTTTGAGGTTGCACTGATTTTCGAAATTTTTGGAGGCCTTATGATCCTCGCCAAACTGGGTGTAGGGTTTTACTACCCTTTAGTAGTACTATCGAGTCTATACTGTCAGGACCGTGTGTGTATTTCCAAAAGTCTCAATTTTGTTGCATAGTGTAATGAGTTAGGGCCTTCCTCTATTAAGGTAACGCTATGTACCTCTTCAAACTTATATATGCAGCGTAAATACACTTGGAATTTTATTGCTGGACTAATAAATATTAAATATAAACAAAATAGATTTTTAGCGAAATTTCAGTTTCTCACAATGGATTAGTGGTCATTGCTCCAGAATTTTGCATTTCAAATTCATTTGTTTCAAGTTCCAAATTTATTTCGGAATGGCTACTAAATTTGCTCTTTCAAGAGCCATTAGAAGCAATGTTTCTATAGAATGTAAATCTCCAGATTCCCGTAGATTCTTTCTCAAGAAATTTTGCATAAAACTCGAGTTTATTTGAAATGAGCACCTATTGATAGAAAATATATAGTATGTGGTTTAACAAAATCCTAAAATACATACATACATATCTATGTATATATGTGTTTCTTTTACTTTTCTAATAAGTTCTAATTTTACAACTTGCTTGAGACCCTTGTTTCTTTGGGCTTTTCAAAACAAACTATTTTTTAACCCTCGACGAAAAAAGGGGTGTTATAAGTTTGTAGTGTGTGTCTGTGCATCTGTGTATCTGTGTGTCTGTCCGTGTCCGTGTCCACGTACGATTTAGTATTTTCTGTTTGAAAGGTGAGTTGATCGAGAGGGTTCTTAGCTATGTTTGAAGAAAATCGGTCCAGCCACTTAGAAGATATGACATCTTTTCTAGATATATCGGGGCGTTTTACAATTTTTAATTTTTGTTATTTTTAATTTTTGTTAGTTTAGAAAATAAACAAAAGTCAATTGGAAAAATAATAAAATTAATAAAGAGATACCTTGTCCGTACATATAAACAAATATGCAAATAAAACCAAACATATATAGATACAGTGGCACAGAAAACTCAACATACCCCCAAAAAAATGCATTATATGAAAAACTTTAAATTATTTTAACAACAAAATTAATAGCGTATCATTCCTTTTAAAAAATAGAACTATGTATTTTAAGACAAATAATTTTTGAAAAAAGAAAATAATTATGAAAATTTAAAAAAAGTTCAGTTTTCAATACACAGAAAAGCATTATGTATACTCCATAGTTTATTGTTCTAGTTCATAAAAAATATTAAAATTGTAGCATTTTGTTGCACCTCATTTGATCTCTAATACGACATTTAATTGATTTTTCATGGAATATACCAATTTACCGGCGGTTTCCGCAGAAACTTTGTACCATTGTTTGAAAAGAGCATTTTTTAGGTCCTGTTGATTCTTTACCGAGGTTTTTCTTGTCCTGCAGTCCAATTCATTCCATAAATTTTCAACGGGGTTTGAGTAAGAGGACTGGGGAGAAAGTACGCTCTAGTTTTGGTACACAGGGTGACCGATGACATTTTTCAAAAAGTGGCACCAAAAGAGGATTTATCAAAAAAAAGGGGCAAAATTAAAAAAAAACGAGAAAACTACAATAAAATTTTTATTTTTAACGTATTTTTATATAATTCACTCTTAAAAAAGGGAGAAAAAAAGGGGCAAGGCAGCCAAAAAAGTGGCAAGGCAGTTGAAAAAGTGGCAATTTGCCACTTTAGTCGGTCAAACGGTCACGCTGTTGGTACATTGTACAACAGCAATTCCTTTACAATGACCGCTGTATGCTTTGGGTCGTTATCTTGTTGGAAGTATTAGCATCCTGGTAGACCCATTTTTGTTACTGACACCTTCAAATTATCCCTTAATAGGTTCAAATCATAGATGTTAAGTAATGATTACTTTTTTTTTAAGGTGAAGTAATGATTAAATTACGATTACGATTGCTAATTGATTACGATTACTAATAATGGAAAAGTAATCTCAATTACTTAAAAGTACTAAAAATAATCCAAAAGAATCAAAAGCAATCAAAAAATAATCCGATTATTTCTAAGGATTACTTTTGATTCTTTTTGATTATTTATTAAGAATCAAAAGTAATCTTTGAAAGTAGTCGGACTACTTTTTGATTACTTTTGATTCTTTTTGATTATTTTTAGTAATTTTAAGTAATTCAGATTACTTTTCGATTATTAGTAATCGTAATCAATTATTTATCAGCAATTCTTTTAAGGCAATTATATAATCATTACAATTCTTTTTAAAATGTAATCTAATTGATTACTAATCGTAATCGAAATTTAACAGCTTTATTTCAAATACACAAATCGATCCATTGTTGTATATATCATCGTCACTTTTTTAAGGTGGTGATCAGGTTTTTATATTCCAGCTCTTCATTCTTTTTGAGCCAAACTTTTTCTTTTTCATTGTATACGAATAAGTTAAATTTATTCGCAGTGTTAAACACAACGTATTTCCAAAAGTTTTCATCTTTATTTAAATGCTTTTAAGCTAATTCCATTTATCCTTATTAATATCGCTTATGAATTTTTTTCCGAGGCACTCGGCTATTATAATCTCCACTTCCCAATACGATACGACTACATATGTATGTTATTTACATATACTCCCAATGAACATCATTTCTTCTTTATTACTCTTTATTAATACTCGTACTCTTTCAGTAAATTGTCTTTAAAAAGCTTAGAAACTAAACCTTAGATTCTTAACTTTAGATTAGATTCTAAACTGACGGACAATTTTTCTTTTAGCTCTAACAATATACTCTACTAATACGTATAAACGGCACGTTTGGGACTTTTTCAACTTTTAATGAAATTTCCAGGTTTTAACGTCTTGTTTCGTGTTTGTATTCCCACGGAAGCCATTTTGGGCCGCTTCCATTTTCATTATTTATTAATGACTGTGAGCAAAGTAATAAAACTTTTATCTGTCCTAATGTACGCAGATGACTTAAGTTGTAATACATTTTTGGAGCATAAACTTCTTGAAATGGACCTGGATTCACTTTATGAGTGGTGCAACGTAAACTTAATAGAGCTTAATTTGAATAAATGTAAATTAATGAGATTTGCAAGATCTAATCAACTTACTGCAAACTATTTTCTGGGTGATCATCAGTTGGATTTGGTTGACAGTTTTCTAGACTTAAGTATTTTGCTAGATTCTGTGTTTTTTTTTTTGATAGAAATATATTTTTATTATCAATAAAACGGGTTTTATTGGAAAGAAAATTTTATGAAATTAATGTTTAAATATGATTTCTGCCATGCGGCCGCCGCGGCAGCATTTGTGGCCGTATTTCGCCGATAACTCTTCGAATGTTGACTTCCAGCTGTTCAATAGTTTGTGGTTTATCGACATAGACAAGTGACTTAACATAACACCAAAGAAAATAATCCAATGGGGTTAAATCACACGATCTTGGTCGCCAATTAATTGGGCCATTACGTGAAATTATATTTTCATCAAACGTTTCTTTGAGTAAATCAATTGTAGCGCCCGCTGTGTTGTATGCGGCCCCGTCCTGTTGGAACTACATATCAGCAAGATTAATGCCACGTACTCGTAATTGAGGTACGAAAAAATTTCGAATAATATTCCTATACCGTTAACCATTGACAGTAACATTCTGACCGACAATTCTGTTTATTTGCGTATCCATTCAACCAGAAATGGGCTTCAACGGAGTTTAACGAATAGAAAAATTATTTTGATTAAAAATTTGAAGAATTTGCACGCGTTTCTCTGGTGTAATTTCTCGTAATGAAATTTTAAAACAAACTAAACAAAAAGCAACTATCAGCTGTTAAATGGGTGCTCAAATAAAACAGTGCTGCCAACTCAAAGTTGTGACACTCTAAGAAAAACCTTTACAGACATACATTTGTGTATACAGTACAAAAAAAGTAGAAGCACGTGAAATTTAATATTAAATTTCAAGCGCAAGATTATATCATTCCAAGAGCCCAAACTATTTGCCAAATTTTGTGGAAATCACATATGATTTACTAGTAAACTTTAATTTCTTTAAATGTAAGATCGTGTCACTTTCAGAACTTAAAGAGTGTGTGAACACGCAAAGAAAAAATATGGTTGAGGTAACCATAATCAAACTGCAACATACTATGATTGAATTATATGGTTTCAGTCAAATCATATTATTGCCAATGGAAGAGCAAAGTTTAACTAATATTATTTTCTGAGTCAATAATAATATTATCTACAAAAACAATTAACTTTTTTACACCTAATCTTATTATTGTAAATAAGACAACACTATTGTTAGATGTGACTGTTGTGTGTTTGAAACAGCTGTGCGGTAAATCCTAAATAAAAATAAATTAATATTGTTGAAATGTGTGTATGTATGTATGTATGTATGTATTCTTACATATATGTGTATACACGAAATACAGACACATCTGTGTAAAGAAATATACATACATACATATGAACATATAATTTTTATTTATCTACCCTCTTGTTTATAATTTTTTTTAATTTATTTAACACCACGCGTGCACTACCGATAGCTTACAAACGAAACACTGAACTGACAGAAGATGTTTCTGAAAAAGATTTTTTTTTTAACTTAACATATTATGATTTTCGATAACATTATATTGTTATTTACATCATATTATTTTTACACATTAATACAAATTATATTGTAGTCATAAATGCATATAATAATGTAGTTATTAAATTCAAACATTAAACTGTTTATTGTAACGAAATTAATGTTTAAAATAACAATAACTAGTTTTCAACGACCACACATTTGTTTCAGAGAACATAATATTGTTTTCTCAACCATTTTACAACCATATCTTTTCTTTGCTTGAAGTTGTGCAACAATCGGTTAAAAAGAATCATGTAAAAGCGAGATTGTGTCAATACGAGAACACGAGATGTGTGCTATGTTTCGTAGAAATAAGATAAGTGAAAGTGAAGTACATAAAATTTAAAATAAATTGAAACCGTTTATAAAATTCTTGCTAAATTTTTTATTCTGATTATACGCCCTTGCCGGCAAGTTATTTTCTCATGCTTTCTTGGTGTCTCAGCCTAACACTTTTAGACTTAAAATTTAAGCAAATACGCTTCAAAATGTTTACTGGGTAATACAATTGGAAACAGCTTCATATTAAAGTCGTTAAATTACACTTGGTGTTTTTCCATTGAATATCTTGTATAAGTTTTTAGATGTTTTTGTTTTTTGTATTTCTTTCTTCTGTTATTTCTTTTTTTAAGGCCACTTTTTTATGAAACTGATCATTTTAGTTGTTACCAAGCAAAAATTTGTTACAAAGAAAAGAAATACGGAAAGACAAAAGATAAAAAAGAAATCTAGCACACTATGAGTCTTGGCAACAACCAAACATGATTGTATCTTTTATATTTTTTTTTCTGTATTATTATTTTTCGTTGGCATTACTATGTGCTCAGATGTTGTTTTCATGTTTATGGATATAACAAAC
The DNA here is from genome assembly GCA_944452675.1 of Tachina lurida. Lineage (NCBI taxonomy): Eukaryota > Metazoa > Arthropoda > Insecta > Diptera > Tachinidae > Tachina > Tachina lurida. The sequence continues at coordinate 37,387,132 of OX101754.1, read as the reverse complement.
TGAGGTCAATAGTGCTAACAATTTGTATTACTTAGTATAATTATTCGATTCTGTATAGTAGTATTATATTTGTTATGAGGGTACTCAGTTAAAAATATCGCACACTAAATCATAAAGAGTCACAATTCAAAAAATTTCAGATGCTGAGTAGTTGAAACAAAACTTGTGATACTGTACAAATGACGGAAGTATGTGACATAAAAACAAGCATAACGCTATTTTATATTCTTCAAGAAGACTGTATTGCAAAAGAAAATGTTGAGGTCTTTATAGATTTCTTCGATTAACTGGCTTATAAAAAACCAATAGCACTTTTATAATTTTGAGTTGTGACTCTTTATGATTTAGTGTGCGATATGTACCTTTATATTCAAGCACTTTCTCCGGCTGGTCAATAGTTTTATCTTGACTTGAGTTCAAAATGGATTTTGTTTTTACATATTTGAGTTCTATATATTTAAATATAAATACGCTTATAACAGGGGTGGGCAGTAAAGCTCTTGAAGGGCCGAATTGGAAATTTCATGATATTGAAAAGTATACATACTCTGGGGCTTCGTATCAATCATGGAAGAAGTCCGCGTGAAGAGCCTGAAAACAATTTTTTTTGAATAATATAAGTTCTTATGTTCATTCTACATATTTTTTCACACATGTGTACGTTAGACTGGTCCCAGAAATTGTTTTCTTTAATTGCTATATTTGCACTATCTAAACTATGAGGTTTGCTGTCGTAAACGCAATTTCTCAATTGTCTCAATTTTTTAGCTGGATCCGACGGTACCTCCTGGTGCCTGGTTGGACTTAAGGTAAGCAATACACAGTGCGGATTTTGTTTAAAAAAAAATAGAAATGATTCTGCAGTTTCTAAACGATTGTTATTAAATTTTATAAAGCATTTGAGGAGGTATCACAGAGCTTAAGCCTGGAATATGAAATGTTTGTATATCTCTAAAAAGGATGGAGCCACAAATCTCCAAAGTGGGCAACCTTGGTTTAATGAAAAATTAAAACCGATACCAAGCTGATGTTTTTAATCTGATAAAAAAAAATTGTTTGCAAATGGATTTTTTTTCTATCCACGAGCTAAAAAAAGTCCGCTACATTTTTGGGTTTTCGCTTACAGTTTAGGAAATATTCGAGGAAAAGAAATAAAATTTTTGATTTTTAACAAAATTGATCCACTGTTCTGCTAATGGAGAGGTCAAATCTTGTTTGATTTAGAAAAGAAAACTCATTAGGAAGTAAGAACAACATTAAACAAAAACATTAAAAAAAAATTTGGTATCAAAAGCACACTTAAGTCAAATTCAAATTCAAATTCAATTTCAATTAAATTTTTTAAAAAATTTGATTTTTCGCCTTATTTTTTCAGAAAGAAAATGGGTTAATTATTTCGCTAAAATAAAAAAAAATAAAAAGGTAATACTATAAGAAATATTACAAAGTAATGTTTTGCAAAAACTGTTCGTATTTGAAGAAATCAGATTGTTTCGAACTAGACCTATTTTTTTTATAAATATAAAATGTGAGGCCTTTTTGCTCAAATTCCAGAACCAAAATATTTATTATGCCACTTTAAGACAAGATAAGTTTTCAAATATTTCCAAAAATATTCACCCGTATTGCGTATGTCGAGTCGAATATTCGACTACGAGAATTTTGTATTTGATTAAACAAACTTTATTCAAGTTTTCTTTATTCTATGACAAAATTCTCGTAGACGAATATTCGACTCGACATACGCAATACGGGTGATTATCTGCGCCCTGTGAAAAATAAGAAGAATACAGAAAAAGTATTGAAAAATACCATTTTTGGGATTTTGTGAATTTTTTTGGGAATTGCCGGGAAATCAAAAGCAAATTCAATTTGTTTTTACTTTTAGTGTATTAATTGCCCACTGAACGCATTTATGACAGCAAACCTCATATTTAAAAAAAATCCCATATAAGCTGCGACCAGTCTAATGTATGTAGAGGGTGGTTAAATTTTAAGGACCGACATCGACATTTATGTATATGTCTGGGCATATATTGAGTTGCGATAATATGATTTATATTACACATAATTTGTTTTTCACCTTAGTGATTAATGACAGTGCGTTGAATACAAATTTGCCTACGTTTTGTTGTAGAGGTGAACATTTTGATTTACTGTGCACTTATAAATTAACAGCCTTATGTAAAGTGGTTAAATTTTAAAGGCCGACATCGGTCCTTTACAACCAGCTGCGAAATCTTCAAATAAAAACAGCTAAATAATACTCCTCACTGCTTAATATAAAATATCCCAGAATCTGCACTGACAGTCACTATCAGAAGCAGCTGATATTTGTTTCTATTGCCATGACATTTAGTTGGATTGAGACAATTGAATATTATTTAAAAACTGGCTTTACATGTTTATATAAAAACAGCGTAATGGTACTAAAATTTTGTGTTTCACTTTTTTGTATTTTTATATTCATACCTATTGCAGTTTTACCGCTCATGAACGAACTATTTCAATTGAACGATTCACTTCACTGAACGCTGTGAGCCGTTTAATGTACTGGCCGCTTTCAGGTCAGTACTCAGTGCTATCCTAACAAGTACAACAAGAAAAATAATTAATATCTCATGATAATATATGAAACTAACTAATTAATTTAAATTTTAAAAATTTAATATATGTGTGTATTATATTTATTACAAAGTTCCCTACAATAAGGCTATTTAATTTTTTATTTATATTTCGTTGGCCTTGTTTTGTAATGTTTGAAAATACGCATATACAAACTGTATAAATCTGTCACTGTTTATGCTCTTGTTTAGCTCTTTCTTTCCCTTGACGAAATGCACTGAGCTACTGAGCCCCGCTCACCTAGATCTACTCGTCTACCAAATTTCAGCTCTCTAGCTATAGCGAAAGTGCTTCATCAATTTGATGAGTGTGTCAGTGGCCAGTGAGTATGTCTTAAAATATGCACTTTTTGCACCTCCATATCTCAGGAAGCGTTCATTCTGAAACTTTCAAACTTGTAAGATAACATGAATTAATTAACCATAAATAGAGGTTTCAATTTCATAACTTTACGATTACCGGGAACAAAGTTATGAGGTGGGACAACGCACGACGAAACGGATTCGTTTAAATATACACACTGCGTGCATTGGTCGGAATTGTTGTATTCACAGCATGCATTTTGGTTTGTTATTGCCCGGATTTCGCGGACGTCCTTTCCAAAAATTGCATAATTATGAAATTGGCAAACCGATAAACTGGTCGGAATTCCAGTGAAGTGTTGCAAATCTCAAACACATCGGGAGGTTTTTATAGTCACACAACGTATATCTACGTGAGGTTAGGTATGCTGGTACTATACCACACCTTCACTCGGAGACCCAATTGGGTCCATTGTGATTCCATTCTGTTGCCCAAAAATTAAATTAAAGTAATAATTGCCCCCCCCCGTTTGTATCCAGAAGTGACCCTATTATCTGTCATTGAGCCACCGAATTCCCATGATGAAGCCCCTGATGTCCTCTAGTTTACACTTCTCCCGATATCAGTAATGCTTTCATGGAAACGTCTGCTCAGCAATCTAAGCCTATGACGTTGCAGCTTCGGGCAGTGACAGATAATATGTTCAATGGTTTCTGGTTTCTCTACATCCTCCCAAAAGCCTGGAGTGCCAGTTTCCCAAATGCTGGTTCTTGCTCTGACCGAGCAGTGACCTGTCAGCGCGCCTAACACGATTCGCATCGCCTCCTAGATGATGATCTAACGAGTATACTTGTTGAACCTCCAGATTGACTTGACTACGACATAATTTTGGTCATCCAATATCCTAAAAGCAGCAGCTTCGTTTGCTTATGGTGGTACTAATAGGCCAGATCTTAAGATTTTAAGATGTGACTAAATATCTTAGCCATCGTATTTTATTATTTTGAAAGAATCGGTTATATAGAATGAGATGAGTGGTCGTGTACACTTGCTATTTTCAGAATGGAGACACGCAACAGCTTTAAATTGATAAATTAACCTCTAAGAAGAAGAATACAAGCGATCTACTGGAACAAGCAAGGATTAAATTATTTGCCATAGCCATAAGCAAACTAAAATTTAATTGGTTTCTATGGTACCGGCTAGGGCGTTATGTCGAGTTACCTATAATCAAATATAGTGTTGCCCATAAGTTTGGTATGAACAGCTGATTCTATTCTTATGATTTTGGCACTTCTGGTTGTACCTTAAGTGAGCTGAAGTCAACTTTCCCTTCTCAGTAACCTGTGCCTGGAATGTGAGAACTTTTCAAGTCGGAAGAACTATTATCATCCTGGGAAACATACACTCAGGGAAAAGCTGCAACTTAAAAGTAAGAACGCGTAACATTAATTCAATAATTTTCAATATAATAGAAAATGTATATTACGATACTTAAAAATAAATAAAATTAACAAATTAATACTGTAAATTAATAATTTTCCAAATTTCAACGTGACTGGACTTTAGTTAATGTTTCTCACTAATTCAATATGGTTTTTATTGATTTTAGGCTGGTTTTTCTCTAGATGTAGGTTGGTAAGAAACAATCTGTATTTGTTGATATTTTTGTAAGTTTATTTACGTTTTTATATGAATAAGCCTGTATAAAATATGACAACCAATATAATTATTTAATTTTCCTCGATGCAAGAACTTCTCACGAGGCACTGGTAACCCAAACCATACGCATAAAATAGCGACCATTATGCTACGATTCTTTCCTCTCAATTGTGTCAGCTGATCAATAAACCAACATTTACGAAGCTATTTGGCCAAGCATTTAACACTCGTAAAAGCATGCGTAGCTCAAAAGGTCTTAGAAAATTAAATTGAAAGAATTGTGTATATTTTTGTTTACAGAACTTTGTAATTTTCCTAATGAAAGAAGACTGATGAGTTTGCCATACATTATCTAAAAACTTCAATCATTTGTTGATAATCTATCATTTTACTTTGAAAGGAATAAAGAATTATTAAGGAGTAAACATAATTTCTAAGTCAACATAAGGTTGCTATCCCACGACCATATTTAAGACCTTGTTGTATAGCCTATAGGAATATGTAATGTTTATCGACCACTCCACTGCTTAAATGCATGATAATTCTCTATATTTACATAAACATTTATTTGTAAACAGTCAACCTTTCCCCTCCCTTTAAGCATACATACTAGTGTGTCATTCAATAGAAAATGACATAAAACAGTTGATGAAAAAGACAAAAATAAAACGTTGTGTCATTTGCTCAATATCAATCAATCATTAAATATACTCAACAACTGCTTGCTAGTAGTGAATTCCCATTATATTGTTCCTTATCGCAAATTGCACCACATTGTGCATACTTTTTTTTAGGTTTCCAAAAGAAAATGCGAATTGTAATGAAGCGAATGATGTTTCAAAATGTTACCAAATTTATGCGAATATGTAGTTGCAACCCTTTTTAGAGGTGAAAAAAAAATCCACAACAAGCGTGTATAATTGTTCTGGAAACGAAATTGATGAATAGACAATGATACGACACATCATCATCATCATCAACATCAGTGTCATTGTTAGGTGAAAAAGTATGAATTTACATTCTACATTTGTTCCTTACAAATTAATCGTTTAGCTAAATACATGGTGTTGGCTGGTAGTATCATGCACAGTGGCATGGCATAGTTAATATAGCAAAAAAATTCATTTCCATAATTTTATGTAGAAATCACAGAAACAAGCCACCTTAAAAAGTCATCGGCGATGGTTTAGGAAAAAATAGTCGTGGGCGGCTCAAAGGTCGGCTTGAGCCGGCTGACATTGACAGCAGCTGGTTTTGATTTTGATAAATTTTTTAAACATAAAATTTCAAACACCTGATGACTTCCATATAATTTGTAAGATTTGCAAAAAATTTGCTACTACAAAAAACAATTATCCGTCTGCAATTTTGAACCATGGCTAGTCGCATCCATCTTCGGCGACTTGAAGTTTCGTTGAAAGTCGACGGCTGTGATCCGATCGGCTCTCTGGTAGAAATATGGATACCGCTGATGCATTAAGGAAAGGAATCAAAAATACTCATATCGAATTTAAAGCTTAAAATATATTTATCCCAGCACTTTACAGCTAAACACATCCTACTCCTAAAACACAATTAACGCTTAAACGCATTTGTAGCCTCTACATATTTAAGGCGTGTTTTTGTAAGAATGAATCTTTTTGTGGCCACATCAGCTGCTGTTATTACTTTGTCACTTTGAACTTTTGTTTTTATCACCGAGTATTCTTGTTTTGCGACACTGTGCCCCTGGTAAGAGCATGTTTGAATGAACAATGTTACTAATGATGCAAATAATTTTAACGTACAACCATAGAAAATTTGTTAAAACGCAAATATTCTTCTATGGATTCATTATACTCGCATACATACAAAAAGTGTATCAATTTAGAATCGTTCTATTAGATTCATTTAGTCTGCATTAAAAGCAAACATGCCGAAAATTATACAAAAAGAAAAAATTATGCTAAACTGACAGAAAGATGGATAGCATGCTCTTCTACAGCGTAGATAGTAACAGATACAACATGAAAGAAGTTTCAAAAACAAAGCGAAATTTGGTTTTAGGAAACTATTCAACAAACAATTATTATATACGATAAATTCGAGCGATGAGCTGGATTAATTAAAACTTAAGCTAATTGTAGCCATAAGCTTCAGATATTCTACCAGTAATACTACAACATGATAATTTGGAATTGACATCATCCCACACCATTTTCTTTTGCTCCTTCCTTTCTTTTCAAACTATGGGATTTATTTTACTTTAAATATTAATGTAACGGTACACTTATGTGTATGTTAAACCCTAAGGTATGCTCGGAAGTGTCTTTTTTATAAAATAAAATTGTTGACCGCAATCATAGTCACACATTTAGCAACAAGAAAGAGTCATTCTGTGACGCAACGCGTCGTTCCTACAAGGAACATAGGTCCTCAAAGATGTGTTTCGGTATAGGGCGTTTATGAGACGTCTGAGTTTGAGAGGTATCCTCCTGCATGCCAGCGCACTCCAATTCACATCGTCACTCAGTTTGTCAAAGGCCCTCTCGAAGTATATGAAGCATAGATACAGTGGTGATTGTTCCACAATGACACGTAGACTATTTATGTGGTCGATAGCAAACTTATTGGGTCGGAATCCAGGTTATTTCTGCCTTAAAGTTGGTGTTACCTTATCGAAAATTTCTTTTACAATTACCTGGGCTATTACCTTATTAATTACGCTTAGCAAAGTAATGCCGAACCAGTTATTAGAGTCTGCGGTATCTCCCTTTTTGAGTATGTCCATTATAGTTCCCATCATTATCCAGATGTCAACCTCCCAGAATTTCCAAATGATTGGCAGTATTATTTCAGCACTCGTATGTGGGTCGGACTTCAAGACCTCAGCAAGGATCCTTGGTGATTTGTTACCCTTAAGATTGTTAATTGAGTACCCGATCTCATCCATGGTAGGACATGCAGAATTGATGTTTGGGTCATCCACATGAAACTCACATTCGCACTCAGTCCGTATGGAGTGGTTATTCCCCGCCATCATACTACTATAGTGATCCGCCCATACTTCAGCTTGTTGCTCCGCTGTTGTTGCAAGTACACCGTTGGCACCTCTTAAGGGCATATGAGATATTGTGTGACCATTCATGAGTTTTCTTGGCGCCCTATACATATCCAGCCATTACCTTTTGTCACGATGAGCACTACGTTTCACTTGTCTGTCTAAATCATTGTAGCGTGTCTGCAGATGTATTTTAGATCCACGAGTTCGCGTTATATTAATATCACAGTTCTTGCTTCTCCGTAGATCAGTTGTACGCCAGGTTTCCTCTTAAATCCACTCCTTCCTCACACGCTCCTTGTGACCAAGAAATCTAGTGGCAGGATCCATAAATATAGAGTTTACCTTGTTCAATTCTAGTAGCTCACATTCTTGACAGGCTTCGGAATATACAGTGGTAGTTTCTCTGTCCTTCAGCATATGTACGTTGACAGGTCGCATATTGTCTCTATTGCTGGTATTACGAATAGCTGTAAGCTTGATGCTCGTTTCTGCGACAGGAAGATGGTGATCGCTTACCATGTCTGCACCCCTTCGACAGCGTACATCCAATAGAGATCCACGCCATTTACCGCTTACCGCTACGTGGTCAATTTGATTTTCAGTTCTTTGGTACGGAGATATCCAAGTTGCTTTATGGATTCTTCTGTGACTGAATAGCGACCCACATACTACCAGATTGTTTGTCTTACAGATGCCTAAGAAAATTTCGTCATTCTCCGCCTTTCGCCAAGTGCGTGAGTTCCCATTATGGATTTCAGGTTAGTGCTGCCAGAGCCAATTTGCGCATTAAAGTCTTCCATTACGTCACATAGCTTGCTCTCGCTAATTGCTTTATTGCTTTCGTGGTAGCAAGCTTCGGTTGGGGCATAACATTGCGTGCGCGAGTGTGAAACCTAGCAGATAAATGGTTTCCAAGTTATAAGTGCTCTTTTCGCTTGCCTTGCCAAAAGAAATCCAACACCACTCGAGCTGGTGAGAGCATCCGTCTTGCTTAAGTATAGCAGCGTGAGTCCATCATATGTTGTGTGCTCTCCCACACCAGGCCAACGTGTCTCGCTTATACCTAGAAACAGTAGTCCGTATCTATTAAATCCTTGACATAGTTGAGCCAGGCGAGATGGTTAAAAAAGCGTTCTTACATTCCATGATCCAAATCGTGTCCTATTCTTCATGATAAATGTCATCAACGTTAAATCAGATTGTTCATGCAAATTATTGATATTTCATTAATCAATTAGTTTCAAATAAGCAGGTGATTGACCTACTGTATCCTATTCTGATGATGGGGCTGCCATCTAAGCCAACAGACTGGCTAAGGAAGTATCACATTTATATAGCGAACGGCTTATTATAAGAACAGAAGTCCGCTTGCAGCCGCTCCAACTGGGAGAATAGACTCGCCGATGATTGACGGTTGTCAAGAACATCGCCCAGGGGCCACCACGAGGAGGTTCGTGAGTCGATTTGCAGTACAATTAATAAGGCTCACTCCGGATACACCAAATTGAACCGATCAGAAGTTTTGCCTTATCATTGCACCCCCTTGCCACATTCGGAGATAAATGAGGAGAATAGGGTGGATGGGTAAGCAATTCCTGCCACAATTCATGGATTTTTTATCGTGGAAATTGAGCATGTGTGCGCCCTTGCATTGTTCTGATCTTATTTCTTGGCCAAATACGGTGTTTTGAAATCGTCATTGAATTGGCCAATTATGTTGGCTAATATTCGTTATTGATTGGTTTACACTTTTGAAAATAGCTGTCATGACTTTATTGGCCTTTTTTGTGGCTGATTATCGAGTGAATCAGTGCTGATTTCGTTGTGAACCTGCTATTTTAACTACTGTTTAGTCTCTGGTATGCTTTGGTGGACTAATTTTTCATCCATGGTTACGAAATGCCGCAAAAACTGCTCCATATTGCGATTCAATAACGCCAGCTACTTTTGCAAAGTTTTCACACGATTGCGCTTGTGGTCGTGGTATCCACCCATCTTGTGGAGCGATTTCTCATACCAATGTGATCAATGAAAATTTAAACCACTGAGCCATGTTAGATCCCTGTGACTTCTTCAATATCTCCCAGTTTCAATATCCGATCGGCTAACACTTTATCGTGACTTTTTTTATTGTTTCTGGGGAAGAAACTTCACTTTAAAGTTTGTACATGTTACGTTTAAATTAGGCTCTAGCTACACCTTGTAAGAGGAAATATTATTTATCGTGAAATTATAAACGAAACATAAAAATTAATCTTAAAGGAAACATATATTAGGTTAGGTTAGCAGATTGCTGGTATGACTAAAAAAGGATTTCAGGTCACTTGTCTCTAATATTATCGTCCTTCGGATATCTGTGGAAGAAAACGAAAAAGAAAGCCGAGTCAGCTATAAAACAAACTGTGGCTCTTAATATTGAAACTTATATTTTTGGGTACCGTTTATGATATTTCGGATAGGAAATTGAAGGAACTTATTCCTAGAAGACGAAGAGCTGGTGCATAATATTTTAATATTCTTCCTGAATACAACTGAAGCAGTAGTCAATAAAAAGGAGACCAATGCATTTGACATGGGTTCTGAAGTTGCAATGCCGTAACCGTGGACAGACCACCTGCCCTTATCTCACTGTAGCCTTAACACCGAGTGAAGGTTGGACGCTTAGCATCTCTCCCATGCACCCCTGGAAAGCACCATGTGACTTACCAAGAACAAATAGGTTGCAATCTTTGAACATAGTTATCCCTGTACTACGAACAAGTACCTTGCTGTGGTACTTAGAGCTATATAAACCCTTGCTGCTAAAAGCGTAGCCAAAACAGCATCTGTTGTATGGCAATAGCACCTAGAATAGTGTTTGGTTGACTGCGTTACTCTAATCAGTAGCATTGATTTAACACTGGGAAGCCAATACCATTCTCCCAGAGTTTTTGGTAGCAACCACAGCCACCACATACGATTCTCCGTGATCACACGCTGCAAGTGTGGTTGCTCACACCCACATCAAAGAGAATTCCTCACCATTTACCGGCACAGCTTAGCCACTCATCAGAGCCAGACGAATACCTGAGCCGACACAATGCAATACCTACTCTACACAGCTCAACATCATCCATCAAACCCCGTGGGGTTGGACAAAATCAACCTTTTAGTAAAGGACCATGCCGACACGTTACAATCCAACTCCTAGAGCAGTTCGGCTGTCGGGATTCCGGCACCCGTGGTACCAGTTACAAGCCTCTGGTTAGACCTCGAAGTTCCACCTTGAAATGCTTCATCTCATCTTTTGAACTCAAGGTAGTTCCAGGTGACCCTGAATTTGCTCGACAACATAGCAGACCTATGTGACCGTGGAAATGAGGTTTCGGAAGTGCAACCTTGTGAAGTTTAAAATTTGCTACATAAGGAAGTTATCGCAAGCTCTTTGTACCATCTGATTTAAGCGGTCTTCATAAAATTAGCATTAATTTCAGCAAGATGAGCGTGGGAGACCGCAGAGATTTGACATAATGGTATTTCGAGGCTATGATGTAATCTAAATTGCCCATGTGAATGTGATGCCTGCATGAGTCTCCTTAGTGATGTGCGGTATTATAGGACTATATTGGATGTGGTGTACACATCGCTATTATATATCCGATGAAATTTAAGCTAATGCATTGTGGAAGCAGGAAGTATAGTTTATATCGCCGCCAACTCTTATTCCCGGTTTGGAGCAGTCTGTGTTAACATATTTGGCTCCTTGTGTTAATGAGGATATCCTCCTTAAAAGAGTATCGTAATTCTCTATTGAGTGAGGGCTTTGGCGTGCAATAGTAGATGCAATTAGGAATAGTTTTTTTTTATTAATCATGGTGTCAGCCCAATGTTGACGGTTCCATACTCAAAAGAGATATAGGAGGTGTACCTGTGTATTTTATTCAAACTAGTAGCAGGAGCTTAAGACAGTGGAGCAATTTGTGCTTTATAACTAAAGAAATTATTTAAATGCAATTTGAGACATGAGAAGATATTTTCATTTGGAAGGAATAAGAAAGTACTCGGAGTGGAGGAAACGGAAAGAAAGGAATCTATACTTCAATCACAATAACCAGCCGACTATGAGCATGTCCCACGGAGTCGAGTATGTTCAGTTTATCGCACACTTATTATTTGAAACAAAAACAAAACTTTAAAATGTGTGCGACAAGTGTGCGATAAGTCGGAACTTTGTCGACATCGTACGACAGACCCTATGTAAAATTATAAATTTTAATAAAAGTGGTAACCAAGAGAAAAACTAGAACGGGGAGAGTGGGAACCAAAATAATAAATCAGTTTTAACTAAATTAGAAACAAGATTTCGATTATTCGCAGGTTTATTTGGTTATCATAGTTATTATTTATTTTTACATAAAATATGTCTGTTTAGGAATAAGCATCCTAGTAATAACACAAATTTTTTTATTATCATTACTTTGATATTTTTGATCACTGATTAGTTGATGTCTTCAATCAATTTTGTGTGGTATTAATTAAGTATGGCATCTACTTAATAAAGTCCAACACATGATCGCTTTATACATCTTAATAACACACAGAATATTGGTAACAATGCGCTACTACTGGTGTATGACTCTAAATATTTTAGACAGGGCAGTTTCCAAAACTCAATGTTTTAGTACCTGGTGTATCGGTCTAGTATTGTAGTAAATTGCACTGAAAATTTTCGATGTTATTGAATACAGGACCTATCAAATAGTGTAAATATAATGTTAATTGCTAACTCCAATGTGACTCTGGAATCAGTCGCGTAACTATACTTAAATATTAACCTAAGCTTAACTGATATTTATACTTTTGAAATATGAGTGGACCTGTGGTCGAGTGGGTAGTGCGCAAGCCTGTCATGCACGAGAATGCCAGTTCAAATCTCTAAAAATTTTCAGATTAAAAATAAAATGTCATTACAGATAAATGTCGGAATGATCGGAATGACATATGTACATATATAAGTTTTAATATTCTACACCGAATAGGTCCCTATTATATAGTTCAGTCACAAGTCACAAGGTGCATACAAAGTATCAACTAACCCCATCCTAGGCCATCCCCATGTAAAAGTAACTGGTCCGCTTCATAGGAAGTGTTAGAACTCGGACTGGTCCCTAGCACTTGAGGACCGGTCACGTAACTAGTCTTGTGTCAGTTAGATTTCCTATAGGGCAAATTCAACTTACATGGCTGATTTTCCTAAATAAAAGAATTATACAATATTGCAATGTCATCAAGAGATTAATAGTTTGTTTTATTTGCTCTCAGAAATATTTTGGTATGGTTTCGACATCGGTTAGAAAGGTGATATTTTTAAGTAAAATACATGCATACACATGGTAAACTCTATATCATTAATTTTCATAACGACGAATAAAGGTTCTTTAGAACACAAAGTTTCAGTTTATCAGGAATACAAACTGACTTGCATCTTTTAATATCCCTTAATTACTTTTAATTTAAAACAACATGTGCTGCATGAAATCGATTATATAAAAGGATTCTTTGCCTTTAAATTTGATTTCGTAACACATAAACATTTAGCAAAGGAATATTAAGTAAAAGTCATTTAAATTCTATGTTGTGTCTGTTTCTCAAAAAAACAAAATGAAAAAGAAATAAAAGTTTCACTAAGAAAGAAAAACTCAAGGTCTTTGTTTAAATATATTCTCAAACAAGACAGACGTTGGTATTAACCAAAAAAAAAGTGTATCTAATAATTATGGAAACACATGCAATCTTGCTTTTTTTTAGTTTTTGTTTTGTTCCAAGTATTTCCCTTTAATGACATAAGATACACTTTATTCAATGATGCAACTCATCTAACCATACTGTATCTTTGAAAAGCAGAAAAAACATCTTTTTTTATTAGAACTGAAACAAAACTTTAATGTGAATAATTTATTTATTTGGAAGCAAAGTAATTTACTGTGGAATTCGAAATGAAGCAAGGACAAAAGCACAACATTTCAAGGAATTTTTAATAAAACCAGAGAACAGTTTTCACTAAACAAAAATATTTCATGGATCAAGAATGTAACAAATGGAAATTTTATAAACAAGTGAGATCAAGAGAAACCACAATGGCTCATATCACTTAATCAAAATATTGCATTTTTTTGTAGGTAATTTTCATACAAAAGTGTGTTCTAATAATACGATTGAAGGTCCTTTTCACAATGTACAATTAAAAGATAACCGGAACTTTAAAGGCACGTTTTGTATGAAGAACTTAATCATGTTAACTCAATCATACATTGTGAAAAGGGACGTGAAATCTGTGGCAAAAAGGAAAAAGTGTTTAAGTCGAGATAAGCTGAGATTTTGAGTTAATGATACCTCCGTAATTTGCACATCTGAAAGTACACCTGGACAAAATCTCAATTAATTTGTTTTATTTTTCAAGAAGTTATAGCAAAATGACTTGCGGCTTATCTTTTTTAGACTTCTAATCTCATTTGGAATGATAGCTTCCCAGCAAAAAACTTTGCCTACTAGAATGCAAAAAAGTGTATGTACTCCTCAGTCGTAAGTACATACAATTTGACTGAATAACCCATTATTTTTGTTTGAGAAGTTCAAAAAGTATGCGGTACCCTATACTTTTTGCCTACAAACATGCAAAAGTTAATATATTACTGATTGCCTAAAAGTACTCAAAATTTAATGGGTTATTTTTTGCTTACAAATATGCAACATTTTATAGATTAATTTTTCTTAAACTTATTCTAAATTAATTTGCTAGTTTTTCTAATTAAAATAATTTTCACGATCAATAAATTTTTCTCTTGATATATTTCCTTATTAACTGGCAAGCACTACAATAAGTACTTTCAATTAAGGATATAAATAAGTTCTTATTTTATTCATTACAGGGCAGTCATTATTATGCACATAAAATAATTACATAAATAAGTGTCAGTCATTACTTTGTAAGCCATTAAAAGAGTACTACCCATTACAAAATTTCGAAAATTTTTTGCTGGGTTAATTTAGTTTATACTTTGATATATTTCAACATGAATGTGTTGCTTACAGAGTGTAGAACCGTGTTTGCTTAAAAACTAAAGGTTAACACAGAATTTCCCAATTTATCTGCAAAAGAAATAAATTGCTGAAAATCGACTTGAACGCTCGAAAGTGCTCTCCTGCAAAACAATGAAAAAAAGTTTCTTTGAAAATTACAGTAAATCATGTTAGCTTAACATAAAACACATATGAAGCAAAATCATTGCCGAAAAAGGTTAAATTAAGCTTGTTTTCGCATATTTTAAGTTGAAATTTTTCTGTGTGTAATTAATGCTAATCCAGAACCGTGGACTTAGGACGATCTACATCGGGTCACAACTTTAGCAATACAACTAAGTTTGTACTCCTTACTATTCCTTTTTCCTTCTCTGCTGCAAACTCAAGATTTCACAAAGTAAAATTGTCATATAGGAAAGGGGACTTGTTGTCCGAATCCCTTCATGATGCGAGGTGTATTTCATATTTACTTTTAGCTTTTATACTTTCAGATATGCAATATGCCGAGGGAAGAGCATTAGTTTATAGATGCGTATAAATACATAAAATATTTGTAGTAAGTGTTTGGGCAAACATAACTAAATACAGTCTTAACAACGTCTCTACCCATGCATTATGTGCCAGTTAATCTACTTATTGCACTTAAATCCGGCATATTAAAAAGCCTGTTTGTTTGAGTCATTTACTTTTTATTTTGGCTGGTTTGCTTGTTTTGTCACTGCCGATTTTGTTTGTTTGTCAGTCTGTCGCCATTTGTCTGTTTGTAACTGACACCAGCGAAAATTTAGTTTTGTTTACTCCAAATATATAAAACTAAGAGTAGTTCAGGAGCAGTTCTTTAAAAGAGTGTCTTAATCATTCGATAAATTGTATAAAATACGATATCAACTTCGGTAGTTACAATAGGCTACTATTCTAGAATTTTAGTGATTGAAATGAATTGAAATGAATTGAAGCAAATAGTTGTCTTCTTTCTTCATGTTTAACTTTACTTTATGGTACAGGGTATCTCAAACAAAAGCTTATATTTGTGAAGCTTAAGTTTGGCATTCACTCTATCCCAGTAAAAAAAAGACACTCCAAAAAAGACATGAAAATGTAGAGTTTACGATCTGGAAGTAGTGCAAATTTCGATCCGATCTAATGACAACATAGGGTTGTCATTGCAAGAAATTCTCTTTTTCGATGCCTGGTCACCGAATTGGAAGCGATTTTAAGAAAAACTTCCTTTTTTGTGTTCTATGATAATATTTTCATCTAGGAAAAATGGTTAATAGTTACCTATTTTAACTGCAGCCTTAGATGTTATGTTGGACCTTAAACCAATAAAACTAACCGCTTTGAACGCGGCATGCAAGTCCGTAATCCGACTGAGAATAACAGGACAGATGTCGTACAAACCATTTGGTCACGGTAAATTGCTGGAAGACATGGAGTGTAGCTCGGACTACATCATTCCAGAAATTAACTTTCTTGAAAAACCACAGATCACTATAAGGGAAGAAGGCTATCTCGAAGGTCTTAACTATAGGAGGCATAATTTCAATTTCTTCACTGATGGTTCAAAGATGGATGAAGGGGTAGGAGCTGCGGTTTACTGCCCAGAGCTCAGTATAGAGGAATCTTATAAACTTCCTGATTACTGTAGCATATTCCAGGCGGAAATCTATGCAGCCAAAATGGCTGCAGAATTAGCTTTTACCCCTCAAACCATGAATGAGCGTGTGAATATATATATATATAGACAGTCAAGCAGCAATTAAGGCTATTTCAGCAAACTGTAACTACTCCTCGGATGTGCTCATGTGTAGGAATGCCCTAAATAGGTTATGTGCTCACAGACAAGTACATGTTTTTTGGGTACGAGAACACATGGGGATTGAGGGAAACGAAATGGCAGATACACTGGCCAAAAGGGGAATCCAATTACCTGTGGAAGAAATGGTATATGTTCGGAAACCAATTCAGCACGTGAAAGGGATCTTAGACTCTAAGATGAAGGAAGAAGCGGAGGAAAGTTGGCGTGCGACGAAAACTTGTAAAACTTCTAGATTAGGGAAGCATTTTTGTAAAAGTCGCACGATTATTCAACCTTTATTGGGCCAAAGTAGACATTGTGAGTGGGGTTTTGTCGCTATATAGCATTTGTCACGACCGGAATACCGGGTGTGCCAGCGAGAGTTTTTTAAAAATTCAGCAACTGTACAGATTTAGAATATTCTGCAATATTTGAGGTTTGCACATATTCGTAATTGTCATTAAAAAATCCACCAAAAAGTTTGAATAGACCGGCACAACATTGAAAGAAAAACATAATCGAATCGACTAAAATCATTTAGCAGTAGAATACGTGGAAAACGGTAAGCTGTCTCTTCGTAAGGAATTTATTTACCGGACAATATTTTTAAATATGCTAAAATAGTCATGATATGGTATTTTAATCAAAAACATCTTCATCACTACAAAATTCATTGGTAGCAGGAATTAAGACCATAGCATATCAGTCTAAGGCTTGATTTTGCCAGAAAATGCATCTCCAGAAAAGGTGAAGTAAATTGGACTCAACTAGAGTTGTGTCGTTCCGAAACAATCTAGTTCCATGGAACGAATCCCTAAAAAGAACGGTCCCTAAAAAGAAGCACACGGTCTTGAAGACCGTGTTTTACATTTCTTTCGATCACTTACATATTTCTGTATACTTTTTTGTATAGAGAATGATTTATTTACGTATTTATGCAGATAAGTATGTTTATGATAGATTTTATTATTTTGAAAAATTTATTGCTTGTTGCGGGCTATTATTTTTTTAACCGACTTCAAAAAAAGAAGGAGGTTAACAATTCGTCACTATTTTTTTTTAGGTATGTAGGTCCATAACTCGGTGCATTTTAGACCGATTGTAAAAATTTTTTTGTTGTCTGAGAGGGTATAGCTTCCCATTGGTCCCATTTGAAAAAAGTGGGCGGGGTCACGCCCACAATTTTTTAAATTTGATTTATTGATCTTCTACTTATTTGATTGCTGCGAAACCTAGCAAACATCTTTGGTTCTTGTAATTAGAAAATTCTTGAGTTGAAAAAATGGGCGGGGCTACGCCCATTCAAATGTATTATAACATTACACGTGGTTCTACTTAACCGATTTTTACGAAACTTAGCACGCACCTTGAGCTCTAAAATAGACAAAATTTTCTTTTAAAAAAATGGGCGGGGTTACGCCCACTAAAATTTTATATTATATTTCACAGGGTTCTATTTCACCGATTTTTACGAAACTTGGCATACACCCTAAGCTTTAATAAAGGCACAAAATTGCGTTAAAAAAAGTGGGCGGGGCACGCCTATTAAACTTTAGTATAATATTTCATGTGCTTGTATTTAACCAATATTGACGAAACTTGGCACACACCTTGAACTCTGAAAAATACACAATCTTTAAAAAAAAAAAGGGGCGTAGCCACGTCCCATAAATTTAAAACTTAATTTCACGTGCTTTTACTTTATCGATCTGTACGAAACTTGGCACACACCTTGAACTCTTAAAAATACACAATCTTGATTTAAAAAAGTAGGCGTAGCCACGCCCCATTAAATTTATTACTATATATCACGTGTTTTTACTTAATCGATTTTTACAAAACTGGACCATATTTCTAAATAAGCACTAAAAAGCTACAAATAAAACTTTTTAAAAAAAAATTAAACCGACTTCAAAAATAAGCACTAAAAAGCTACAAATAATATAGATCTAGTTAAATAAAAGATTTTTATATATGTTACCTACAGTGCCGTTTGAAGTTGGTGCCAGGAATACAATACTGGTACTAAACACATAGGAACATGACCGGTAAAAAACTGCAAGTAATTTTTATGTACATATGTATGTGCTTAGTTACCAATGTTGCTGGCACCAGCTTCAAACGGCACTGTAGGTAACATATATAAAAATCTTTTATTTAACTAGATCTATATTATTTGTAGCTTTTTAGTGCTTATTTTTGAAGTCGGTTTAATTTTTTTTTTAAAAGTTTTTTTTTACAAATATTTTACGAAAACAAAGGAATATTTATTGTTATTTTGTCAGAAAATAAAAATAAATCATAAAACATTTTTAATATTTTTGTTGATTTTCTTAGAAGTGACAGAATTATTCTCTCGTTCCTTGTTCATTCACTGTTCAAAGCCAAAAGTGGAACGATGAACGAAAGGATGACCTAGTTCCTTTAGTCTTTCAGATCAGACGGAACAATTCCACAAAAGCATCGATTTTGAACAACTTTGGCCTCTACGCAGTCGTGATTTAATCCAAATGGAATTTTTCCTGTATCCTTATCTCAAGTCTAAAGTTTACAGAAATAAGCCGACTTTTTTAAAGCTTCTTAAAAAATATATTCATCACGAAATGTCTGCCGTCCTAAATGGACGATTATAAAGGGTAATTTTTTAAGAGCTTTCGGACTTCATTTATAAAAAAAACACATACAATTTAGAGAAATGAATGATATCTTTATTTAGGTCGGTAGAACGATATATATGATTAAATGTTTTAAGATAATTTCATGTAAATGTTCACCGCGACTACGCCTGAAACGCTTCATAGTTTGGGTAGAATTTTGGCATACTCTCGCCATTATATCGGCCGCTATCTCCCGAATAAACACTTCAACATTGTCTTCTAGTAAGTTAACCGCCCTGGTCTTGTTTCTATAGACATGAGCCTTAATATTACCACCACAACTAATAGTTTAAAGGTGTTAAATCGCACGATCTAGACGGCCAATTGACCGGCCCTAAACGCGAAATAAACTGTGCACCGAACTCCTCTCTCAATTAGGCCATTGTTTCGCTTGATGTGTGTCATGTGGCACCGTCTTGCTAAAACCACATGCCAGCCAAGTCCAGCTTTTCCATTTTGGGCAAAAAAAAGTAACAGAGGCCCAATTGCTGCGAATGGCGCCGAATCGGTAATTCACATTCATCAGCAACACTGGCGGATATATCTGCGATGTCTTCCTTTGTCAGCACTCTAGGGATGCGTGTTGATGGTTTAATGTTTGATAATGTAATTTTGGTGCGAAATTTAATCACAACGTTCCGAATAGCGCCTTCTTAGGCGGCCAAACAGACCGTGAAATGGAAGAAGTGCGCGATGCACTTTCTCAAACGAGCATGCATTTTGATAATAAATTTTTCATTTTAATCATTTGTAAGTTGATTCATGGTTATATTATAGACCAAACTGACAAACAAAAAAACATTTTTACATCGATTAAAATCTAACATTTTAATTTTTTAACTTCTCGCTATAAGAATTTTCTGATTTTACTCTACTTTTCGAACATAGCTTTTTTTTTTGTCATACTTCAACGTTAGTCAATCGATTCTGACTATCCCCTGCCAATATTTTCTATCGCGGAAGTAACTCAGAAGTGACGCTAAGAAGTTGAAGCTCATCTTCTGCGATACCATTTTCTCATCGTAGAAGCGCCTTCCGTATTGAGAAGTTGTACCCCCCGGTAGTAACTTCAAGAAGTCACTTCTGCGTTACTTCAAGAAGACACTTCTGCGTTACTTGAAGAAGTCACTTCATAGTGACGAAATATATTTTTTATTATTTTATTCGCCTCTCTTTTGCATTTGATTTTTTTTTGCCTTTACAGATAATTCACAGACTTCACCACTGACCGACCACAGCAAAAAACAAAAAAATACTAATCTCGATGATGTCGAAAACTTCTTTTTTGCATTCTTTTAATTTTTTTAATTTTATTTCGCGGTAACTGCGACTTTCCCAGAAGTGCATAGTGTTGTTTTTGTTTATTATATCCATAACAACAAACTATCTTCCAAACGTCGTCTGGATGATTAAAAGACAACTGCAATGTAAATTGTTATTGCGAAATTCAAACTATCTTCCAATTAACGTCTGGAAGTGAGTAAGACGTAACGCCTTTGACGATGGACGATAAAAGAAACTTCTAAATGTTGAAAGAGTCTTTGCAAAGATTTGCATATGAGTGTATGTATTTATTTGTGTATGTATGTGTGTTTGTATACAAACATCTCACAAGTTTGCCGCATCCGATACATATTGAACTCACCCAGATGTCGTAAGATAGTGAATCTATTTGGTTCTGTAGATTTCGGATATTTTCGAACATACAATTTTCATAAAACGTGGGGAAGGTCCATATATTAAATATTTGCGTAAAATCTACACTGCTTTATGGAAGCGAAACTTGGCTGATGAAAAACAATAGAAATAGCACATAGACTCCAAAGGCATCTGTTTTAAAAACCCTTTAAAAAGCCTTAATAATTTTTATAAATAAGATTTTAACTTTATAAATAAGTGTCTACGAATGCTATCTCGAATATTTTGGCGAAATAAAATCACAAACACTGAGCTCTGAAGGTTAACAAACCAAGAACCAATAGTTTGTGAAATAACCAGAAGAAAATGGAGATTGGGAGAACAGAATTCAAGCGCACCCGTTATCCAGAAAACACTCGGCGTAGAAGAATTTTAAATGGACTTAAGAAAGTAAAAAAATCTTTTATATATATATATATACATATATATATATATATGTTCCCGTCGATCCTATAAGGAGCATAGAGCCTCAACAAATATGTTCCAACGTAATTTATTCTGAGCGAGGGATTTTATTTCGCCCCAACTTCTGTCGCCTCCAAGTCTGAGCAGGGCGACCTGCCCTTCTCTTGCCCTGTGGGTTCCAGTCGATGTCATTTCTGGTAAAGTCATTTGGAGGCCTTCGTTTCTTTAAAAAATCGTTTAATAAAATTAAATTAATTTGTATTGATTGAATTAGTTGGAATTTAATTGTAAAAGCCTTATGTTCCTAAGTGCAATAAATAAATGAAAAAGAGCTGACCAAGCTCTAAATTTAACCAGCTACTACGCTTCAAAATGAAAGTCGATTGCTTCCATTATAACTGAAATCGGGTGAGTCGTTCGAGAGATATCGTAAACGAAAAAGTTCGAAAAATGTTTTTTAATAATTTTGAAAGTATTTATCAAGTCTACGTAAGATATTCATTAACTCATTTTTCAAAACTGTATTGTATGTCGTCAATTTGACTAAAATCTTTAAAATGTTGCCAAAAATATGCGAAATTTCTTATCAACTCGATTTTCGATTCAGATTAAATTTTTTGGATTAAAAACTGGCGTTAAGTTTCAGGGATGGTCTGCAAGGTCAACTAATCGATTCATTATTTTTTCTCCAGTCTCTGGAGTTTTAAATTACAGACAGTCTGCTGTGGTTGGATTGAAAATTATACTCAAATTGATATTAAAGCCAAGCGTTTGATTATTGAATATTATGAAAATGTTTAGATTGAATGTTTGCAAATTTATGTATGTCGTCTGATTTACGCAATTGATTCCTTTCACATTCTGCCTAAAGTTAGTTTTAGCGACAACATCAAACTTCCAAAATCTTTCGCACAAACTTATATTACTTTCGTAGAGAAAAAAAAAAGAAAACCTTTGGTTTTTTGTTAATTTTTTTTTGCCAGCTTGTTAGTCTGCCTGCCTTCTGTGTAGACACAAATTTATGTATATTGTATAAACAGAGTCAGCCAGCCAGGCACGTACAATATTTAAGTGGTTGTAATATGAGAGCAATTTGCACGTAGTCTCTGCTGGATCCATCCAGCACATCCACTAACTGGAATAAGTAATTCAAATGCAAGGCAGTTTGTTAAAACATAACGAAATTGCCACTTAAAGTATGAGTTATCAGCTAATTTAAAAGTAATCACGAATATGCATGCACAACGAACGAATAAGGAAAACAACAAACATAGGAAGAGCAACAACAGCAACACTGATACAAACATACAATAAACACATGCATAAATACTGAAGCAACAAAAGAGGAAGTTAAACAAAACACTTTGCACATTATTATTTTATTATTGTTTTTGTATTTTGGTTTTGGTTTTCAGTCTTCATTATGGGATAATTTCCATTAAATATGGGAAACAGACAACAAACAAACATTCCAATTCCAACATTACAATGAGCGAGCAAGCGAAAGAATAAAATAAAAAATCAACATAAACTAGAACAAATTTTAAATACGAGTTGTTCTACAAAAAACACATACGCACTCAAACTAAAGTGTTGCTCCCAAAGTTCGAGAATAATTTGTGTTTGCATATGATTTTACCTGATTCTCTGACGTGCATTTAATGAAATTTTAATCAGCTGTTCGCGTTTTAACATAATTTTTATTGAAAAGTTATTCCTGCCACTTGAGAAGTGTGGGCAATTATTTGAAAAAATTTTAAGAATGTAAGAGTGCTAAAACGATTTGGATTGTAATGGGTTCTGTACAAATGTATGTAACAGTAGAACACCGATTATCCGGATATCCGATTATCCAGATATCCGTTTATTCGGACTCATCATTCCAAGCAAAAATTAAATTATATAAGTAGGTATTATGTAATTCATTACACAGTACAACATTTTTGAAGTTATTGATTCGGGACTCAATTCTGACAATTTCACGTGAAAGTAGGCCCATAATTAAGAACTTGTCCATCATTCGTTTTGTCTTCTTACCTGCTAAAATATTTTTTTTTGCCTAAAAACTTAATTTTTTTTTAATTTTTTATGAAATTTAAAAAAAATAAAATTTTTAGGCTAAAAAAAATTTTCCCCTTCATACATTAATTTTTAACTTCGAAAGTGTTGCACACATAGGAAAACGGTATAAGAACAGATTAGAGGAATTGTAATTCTTAATTTTTCTAAATTTGTTTCAGCTAAATCATACTAGTGGTTCTCGAGTTATGTCAAACAAAAGATCCTATACGATAGTTACTAACTTAAATCGATATTAAAAATATTTTAGCAGTTAAGAAGACAAAACGAATGATGTACAAGTTCTTCATTTTTGGCCTACTTTCACGTGAAATTGTCAGAATTGAGTCCCAAAATCATATGTTGTACTGTGTTATCTATCGTTATAGCTCGTTTTTTGTATATCATATGATTTGCTTTGAAATCGATTATCCGGATTTTCAATTATACGGAATACACCTTGTTTTATTTGATCCGTATAATCGGGATTCTACTGTATATGTATGTAACTTTTCATTCATTGCTATGAACCAAGTATTGTGTTAAAATCTTCTACTTAAACCTAATTTTCCTACAAAAAATAAAAATAAAAAATAAAGTTTCAGCCAGCAGTTGCATTAATCTAAAGATCGTTAAAATTAGTTGATGCCAAATCACTGTCAGCATTCTTTAATATTTTTAATGATATTTGATGTTTGACTTTCGATAATTTGCTTGCAGCATGAAGGGAAATAAAACCTGTCGCATTCCCATTTGTTATTTGGGTACAGTTTCCAACCAAAAAATGGTGAAACTATTCTAATAACCGAGTACTAAAATAAACTAATAATTCATTAACAAAATGCTACTTGAGTAACTATACAATACTTACTACCAAATAACACAGCGGAACTGTGGTTTTGTTGTTTGAACAACCATAATAATACAATTAATTAATTAACTAAAAATTAATAGTCATTGGCCAGTGGCAAAAATTAATAAAATATACTTAATAGTAACAAAAAATAAGCAAATTAACTAACATGTCCATAATTAATAAAGAAGAAACGAGAAAATTTAGAGATGGCAAAATTGAGCTTTCATTACAAAAAAGCTTTCTGCAAATTGTAATACGATGAATCAAAACAATTCACATATTCCATTTGAAATGATGGCTGAATATATAAAACAGAAATCTAAATCAACTGACACCACACACAGTGGAGCACCAAACACAAAAAAGAACGCTGATGATGAAGGTTTAGTGGCCTTCGAAAACAGCTAGTTGTTCCGTTCAACTATGTGTTAGTTTGTACTGAGGCCAAATTTTGAAAATTTCGCTCACGTTTCCATATTCTTGAAAAATTTTGTTGTAGTCTGTAGTTGGTGCACGCCCGTAAAGCGGATTCAAATTCTTCTGCATCGAAGTTATCGTAAAAACTGCTTTGAGCTAATCGTATTAATTTGAGCCTTCTTCGGTAACTAATCAATGTAAGTTTATGTATATTAATTTTAACCCATATAAAGGACTATAGATTACTTAGTCTCTTTTTATTTTCCCCTCGTCTCTGTCTCTCTACTACAAATTAATCAGCTTAGCAATAAGACTTGCTTAGTGTAAAGTAGGAGTTACCAAATTGTAGTTTTTTTTAATGTTGATGTTGAAGGAAGATCATTTTCTTTTTCAAATAGCTGTTTTGTATTTTTCTTCATATTGCAGTATTAACAATATAGTTTTCCTCGCCAATTAGCCCGGTAGAACTCCAGTTATTACCATACAAAATACTGATTGTAAGCTCTTAAAATATACTTTGTTTTGATTATGAATATGCGCCATTGTTTTTATTTCGATTGCTATGTTAAGTAATATATGTATTTGTATCTGTACAAAAATTCTTTGTTCTTTTTAACCAAATTCAAAAAAGGAGGAGGTTAACAATAAAGTTAAATTTATAAACTCAAATGGAGACTAAAACCCAAAATAAATTATTATTAAGAAAAAAATATACATACATCGATGCATGTACTTATTGTTGTGGAAAAGCTTCTCTTGACGAATATGTTGAACATTACAACCAAAGGAAAGGGGGACAGAATATATGTTTTATTTTCTTTGTTATCAGAAGAAAAATAATTTAATTGCGTGGTGCTTAGCTGATGGCGGATTGTCAACAACAACAAAAATTTCATCATGAAAAAAACTCTTATAAACAAAAAATGCTCACAATTTACATCCTGCTGAGAAAATAAAAAATTAAAGTCATTTAAGTTACAAGAAGCCTGTGGGCAAAAAAAAAACAATCGCTGTCTGCACAGAAATTTTTTATACCCTACAAGCAGTTCACAAACTTGACATTTTATAATTAACTTTTAATTGCAATTGTCCTTTGCATTGTCATAGAATTCTGGCGTAGAAAAAATATTAGCTGTTTGTTTTATATGTATTTTTGAATTTTTTGTTTCAGCAACTTTGGCGAAAATCCCAATTCTTTTCTGTTGGCGTTTATTTTCCTTTTAAGCGTGTCTTTTGAGCAAGGTTGGAAACCGAAAAAAATAACGGTATCAATACCGATTGATACCGGTACAATTATTTTTTAAATTTCGGTATCGGTAGCGGTATCGGTATTTTTTTTATTTCGGTATCGGTATTACCGGTACATACCGTTATCGAGTTTATAATACCGGTATACCGATATTACTGATAAATTTATTATTTCAGGCAGTGGACATTACAAAAAATCTTTTTTTATTAAATTACTTCAAAAAGGGGGTATTTTTACATTAACATACATATGTACTCGTATAAAAGCATATTAACTTATTTGTTTCTATATACATATGTATGTTTTTATACTATTATTAAAAAATAATTTATTAAAAAAGTGAAACAAGGAGACTGCAGTTTATATATGTATATATGTATACATTTTGGTTAATTAAACCAAATAGTAAAAATAAAAGTTTTGTCTATACTGATATATTACACTGTGTGACAAATTTTGATGAAATCGAAATACCTGGGACGTGTTACTATTTTTCTGCTAGGTATTGTCGAGTATAACAATACAAATTGTATTTGAAATTTTCCAGACACCTCCAAAATCTTGAGTTAAGGGTAAAAACGGGTTTTTAGTACCCGTAGACACTTATCAACCTTCAACTAAGTTAAATATCAACCGATTTTAAATTTATAAAAGGATACAGAAAGAAGAGACTAAGATTTTTTGAACCATATAGATATGTCTTGTTTCAGTAAATTTCAAATATGTCTTTTTTTCACCAAATATGATTTTTTCGGTTTTTTTCGACACTTTTCTACTTTGGACACGTTCTTAGGCAATATTTTTGTACTGGATCTATATTGTTTATAACTTTGTTTATAAAACATAATTGAATAAGAGTAATTAATTCACAGGACTGTTTTAAATATTTTGTTAGAAGACTTTTTTTTAAAACTACCTGTATGATGTATTTCGCGTTTTATTTATACGCTTTCGGGGTAAATAAACTTCCAGGATGATGAAAGTACAATTTAATAGATGTATATAAGCACAGAGTACAAAATTGGTACAACAGTGGTCGCCAAAATTTTTTCCTTCATTTTAAAAGTACTTTTCTTCACCTCAAGAGAGGAATATTTAACTTCAAATATAAAAGTTTAGAAGTTTTTTCTCTACCAACCTTATATATTACTATGAAATGTGTAAACAAGACCAACACCAAAGAAAGAAAGTTAATTGAAATATATTTTTGCAATTTTTGCACATATTACGGTTTACAGCTCAACCAAGTTGGATTGAAACTGAAACAACTTAACTTTTAAACAACTGTTTTTTTGGTATTCTGAATTAGGGATGGGCAAAAAATATCGATATATCGAAATATCGATATTTGAGAAAATAAATATCGATATATATCGCCGATATTTCAAAAACCGATATATCGATACATCGATTCTTATTTACGAGTATCGGGTTTCGATACTTTTAAGAGCTATAGCCGTTTTTTAACTACTAGTGATGCGAAGAAAAAAAAAGAGAAATTTCATAATAACAACCCAGGCGCATCTATAAGGTGACCCCACTAATGCAGGTGACTTTTATTTGTTAACTGAGCTAAAAGCCAAATTTGGATTATGTGGATATAAACCTAAAGGCAGAATTAGTTTTTATTTTATGTTCTGCTACGAATCAGCTGACTCTTTTTGGTTTATATAGATCTTATACAAGCCTTTAGTTTTTCTCTTTCATTCTGTGTTGTTTCGGTTCAACCTCTGAAAATCAAAAAACTGTTAAGTAATTGTAAGTGGCAAAATAAATAAAATAAAAACATTTCGAAATAAACTGTGATGGTGCTTTAAGAATTTAAGAAATTAAATTTTTACCAGAAGAAAATAAACACTATATTGAAACATAACAATGGACGATACAAAACTCATTACTTTAGTGGAAAACTGTAACCGTTCTGGTCAGAAAAAGCTAATTTATTAATGAAAAAGTAACTATTAAAATTTAAAAATAGAACGGCACAGCAACATAAAGTAAAGAGTAATGAAGCCTCGCTTAAACTTTTTTTGGCGGTTATGGGACGATATGTTAGTATGTGTATTTATTTTAGATTTGGAATATTTTTGAAAAAATATCGATATATCGAAATATCGATGTTTACAAAAAATATATATCGATACTGTTCAAAAATATCGATACGATATATATCGATACATTTTTTGCATTTGCCCATCCCTATTCTGAATAACAACTAATTTTAGTTGGCTTCGAAACAATGCACGAAAAACAAAGGTTCTTATCTATGCTATATGTTTTGAAACCATAGTATACATTACAAAACATTTTAAATATTTTTAGTTTTGGCCTTGCTATTTTTTCTTGAGATTCTATGTTTTATGAAAATGGCAATAATATTGGTTGACAAATGGGATTGGTTGGCGTCTGGAATAGTAAAGCAAAACCAACACAAAGGACGAAATAAAAACCAAAATACAACTGATAAAAAGCATTTGTCTCATGGTGAAAAAAAAATCAACTATCATTTATTTTTTGGCCGGAATCGGTATACCGGTACGTACCGGTATAGACGTAAACGGTAGTCTGGATACCGGTATTTTCTAACCGAAATGGATTTCTAATTTTAGCGGTATTTGAATCGGTATCGGTATTTTTACGATACCGTTTGCCAACCTTGAGTGATCTTTTCAATTTGGCGATATTTTCTGTACTTTTTAGGTTTCTATACACCAAAGGTGAAAAGGAACCCTATTATTTTCGCTACGCTGCACTTTTAGAAAATACATACCCTTTTTGTTAATTATAAACACTCACTTTATTAATTTTTTTAGTTTAAATATTTTTTGCACAAATTTGCAGCAGGCACCCAAAAACGGCGGGAAAGCTCTTGACTGCAGCTGATGCAAACACCTGTTACTTTGACACCGTCCAGCTGTGCGAATATCAAGAGCAAAAAAAAAAGGAAAAGTGGTTTTGGCCTATCGGATATATTAGTAATCGAATGCAAAGCAATATCGGCGCCAATATTCACTTTCAAAATTGAATTAATCCGAGCTAAATTGATGGTTTCGCCCAGTGTGCGCTGTCCGTCTGTCCGCCACAGGCATTTTTCTCGAGAATCGTATGAGCTATGGAACTTAAATTTTGACAGAATATGTAGAACTTTGGCTGCTACAACAACAAATACATGAGAGTTGCTCGTTCCAAAACGAGCAACGGACATTTTTTAAATCCCATCTAATATACATAGAATTATATACATATATACACTTGAAATTTGTAAAGTTAGTGTATTTTTATAGAGACTGCAACAATTAACACTAACGTCCCTTTTCACAAGGTATGATTAAGAGTTAAGTTGCACTTTAACTGCAAGTTCTTCATACAAAACTTGTCGTTAAAGTCCCTGTTAGCTCTTAATTGTATATTGTGAAAAGAGCCTTAAAAATAAGAAAAAAAGCAAAGGGTGTTCTATCAGTTAATGTAATTTTGGCTATATAAAATTGATAACTTGTAATATCTTCGAAACCGTAAAAGGCAAACTCTTAAAATTTTCAAAAACGCTCAAACTGAAAAATCTCAAAATTATAAAATCGCCGAAACCGAAAAAAATCGTCAAAAACCGAAAATAGTCGCCAAAACAAAAAAAAGGGCAAAACTAAAAATCAATCTCTAAAACTAAAATAAATCGCCAAAAACAAAAAAATTTACAAAATGAAAAAAATCGACAAAATAAAAAAAAGCCACAAACTGAAAAAATCGCCAAAATGAATAAAAGTGACAAAACTAAAAAAAATTGCTAAAACTAAAATAAATAGCCAAAAGCGAATAAAACGCCAAAAACACCAAAAACAGAAAAACTTGTTAAAACTAAAAAAAGCGCCAAAACTAAATAAATTTAGTAAAGTGCGACTTTGACTCGCGCACGAAGGGTTCCGTACGTTGGCTTTGAGCATTTTTTAATACAGCGTTTTTTAAGTTTTTGACGTTTTTCAGCTGAAATAATTTTGTCTTTGTGTTTTTTTTTCTCGTTTTGGCGATTTTATCCGGTTTTTCGCTATTTATTTTCGTTTTAGAAATTTTTTTTGATTTGGTGTTTTTTTTTTCGTTTTGGTTAACGTGGGCCCAGGTGAAGTGCTAAAACAAAAGTCTTGAGTTAATATAAAGTTATCTATCTCGTAAAGCAACGCTGAGGAAAGTAACTTGTATAAATAAGGTAAAGAAAAAACATCAAACAATTTTTTAATGAAAATCATCCGTAGATTACAGCTTAAGGTAAAACAAACTTACATACACAATTACATATATACATACATACACATATAACTATGTATTTGTATACACACCTAAGTAAATATTAGTAAAGGACAATTATTAACAGACACTGTCATGTACTGATGATGCTTTTACTTTTACTTTCATTCGGATTGGGGACAATTTAATATGAACAGAAATAAAAAGCAAACATTTTATTTATTACAAACTGGGCCTAAAGCATCATCCTCTTCAA
Source organism: Tachina lurida (assembly GCA_944452675.1). Taxonomy (NCBI): domain Eukaryota; kingdom Metazoa; phylum Arthropoda; class Insecta; order Diptera; family Tachinidae; genus Tachina; species Tachina lurida. Next base: position 37,356,810 of record OX101754.1, on the reverse strand, counting down.
ATTCAGTTTGTTACTTGAAGGTATTGTCACCATAATTAAGCTGTCTTTTCCAATCTTTAATTAGCTGCCTAGTGGCATTGCTCATGTTGTAAAAAGGGCTGATAAAGTTTCACAACAGCATGATAGGCGTGCCGACCTTTAATTGTAGTTCATGAGATATTAATTATATATTAAGGGAATAAAGAAATATGGTTTAATCAAACACTAGGATTCCATATGACCCGTGAGCTTTGACCGATTTAGGTAGTATCTTTTAATTTTTCAGTACTGGGGCCCGTTTCTCAAAAACACAAACTACAAATCTACAAGTAAAATACACACAAAACAACAAAAAATTTTTAAAAATGTTGTTTTTTGTGTGTATTTTACTTGTAGATTTGTAATTTGTATTTTTGAGAAACTTAAAAATTATTTTGGTATTGAAAGTTCAACTTTCGATTTTCACAAAAAAAAAGAGGAGGAATATTCTGACATTTATTATAAAACGTATATTGTGAACATTTTAGCTAAATCCCACAACTCTAAGCTTTACCCTATTGAGGCAAAAGTTAAAATTTTTTTATTTCACCAATTCATCAGCAGTTGATTAGAGAATTTGTCAATCTAAAACCAATTCTTGTTAAAACCGACAAATCTGCTGTTATAAATCATATCCTTAGAAAATTAATCCTTGTGTGTCATGTGGATTAAAAGGACACTTTTATTATTAAAGATATTGCAAAGTTATTTTTTTATAAATATTTTTAAGATCCTCACCAATAATAATTTTACAAATACCTTATGACTAACGTGACGAGAAGCTTTTTACAAAAAGCGGGACACGATCGTTCAAAAAGCGCGATTTTGACGAAAATACGGCCAAAAAGCGGGATTTTTAAATAAACAACTATTTGAAAGCGGGATGTGTAATACGCACATAAAAAGTTTCGTATGTACTTAGGAAAGACAGTTTTTAACTCAAAAGAATCGATTTTAAATAAACGAATTAAAATGTTTATTTTGTAACGTAAAATAAATAAAATTAAAGATTTTTTGACTTCATTTACAAAACAATGTACAAAAGCTTAAGGCGAATGATAGCAAGTGGCCTTGTTAGTCCATATTATCATCAACTGACTACACCAATGTGTCAAACTCTTTATAAAAAAATAAGCAAGAACTTTTTATTTTATTATTGACAGTTTGGTGAATGTCAGTTGTTATTCTCCTAATAAGCCCTCTTGGTAATAAATTCCTAAAGCAGCAGAATGTCTGCACATATAAAGCACTGTAACAAAAGGATCTTTGAGTGTGTACGTTTGTATTTTTATTTTTTTCATTTGAGGAGCTGCCAGATCCAAAAAAATAAACAATAACTACACTAAAAAATATTTGGAATAAATTTTTATCAGTTACATATTAATAAAAATATATTAAGAGATAAGAAATTTCAAAAGTCTAAAAAGCGGGATAAAGCGGGATAAAAATTCAAGGCGGGATCAAGCTCAGAAAAGCGGGATAATCCCGCCTAAAGCGGGATGTCTGGTCAGGTTACTTATGACCGAAAACATTAATGCTACACTTACACTTCTTCAAAATAACAGCAGAACCCAGTTGGCCACGTCTTTAAGACATCTTTGACGACGGGTAGAAGACAATGGTAAGTCGTAGAAGACATATTGAAGACAGCCCCATACAAATCGTCGACGAAATTTTCATACAAATGGCGCCGAGGTCACACAAGACGAGATGGGCGACAATGTCGCTCAGATTGTCAACACTGCTTTATTGAAGACAAAACTTATATGACACTGTCGCTCAGATTGTCCTCAACAAAGTCTTATTGAAGACAAAAAGATGGATATTGTCGCTCAGATAGTCATGAACGACGATTTCCTTTAAATTTTCGATTAGAAAACCTAATGAACAGGCGACATGTCGCACATTAATCGTCGAAGACAATGTTGTCTGTTACAATTTGGCCAACTGGGAAGAAACATTTTATTTTGTATTGAATTGCTAAATTAAAAAGAAAAAACGAATTATATTCTTACCGCCGAATTCGTAAAAGTAAATCCCAAAATCCGTAAAAGTTTGATAGAATGTAAAACAATTTTTTTTAATAAAAAAAATGTAATATAATCAAAGTAAGGCCCAATTTCACCAACCCTATTTAAATATAAATCCACTAATGAGCTGACTTTCTTAAGTTTGTTAAAACATTTTTTTTTGGATAATTCGTATCCGAAGTCATTCAATGGCACATAATTCAGCAGGAGCATGCGTGAATAAAAAAACTCAATTCGGCAGTTTTTGTATAAACATATTATATATGACGGGCGTAACCATCTCCCTTTCCTATACCACCAAGATTTTGTTGGAACATGCAGTTTGTTCTAAGAGATGCCCATATTCGATTGTAGTTGTGGAGACATTAATTGACCGGCGAAAAATGGCTTTTGGCACCACTGTGAGTCGATTGTGCCTGAAATCATATTCAAATCTAAACGGCAGGCTTCGTCTATAACGAACATAGGTTTCCATCCAAATTCCGAATCCAAAAATTTTGCTTTGCTATTTTATTCAAATTAGTAAACAAAATGGCATAGAAACTTATACGCTAATAACGAACGAATCATTATTTATTGCCTTTTATTTTTGTATATATTTCCGGTAAGTCTTTCTTAAATTTAATGAAATTAAAAAATTTACAAATATTTTTTTTTTTCAAAATAAAACACATTTTAATGCTTACATTTTACTGCTTGCTTTCAATTGTAGAAAGTAAAAACGAACTTCGTATACAAGTAGTAAAATAGTCAAAACTAACAGATTTCGTTATAACCGAAATCGACTGCCTTAAAAAATGTATGTTTCAGAGTTGGAAACTTAAACTTGATTTTGCCATATAAAAGTAACTAGATAACAGAAATTTTTTAATTGTTTGTTAAATAAACTTATTTTATATTTCAGTACGAATAAAATTTGTATTAAAATTATAAAAAATATAAAAAATTTCCAGGGTTGGGAACTTCAACATTTTTTGTTATATAAAAATAACCTACTAAAACTATCTATATATAGATTTTAAATATCTTACATAGTAGTATTAGTATTAGTTTAAGAAATCAGAAAAATTTGAAAATATGATTCCAGGGTTGGTAAACGTACAATTTTTGTGATATATAAAATTAACTAGGTTTAATCATTTTTTTATATTTTAATTTACATATATATTTTATGTTTTGGAAAGAAAAGTTGGGTATAGAGAATTAGAAAAATATAAACAACAGAGCTGGAAAATTTTAATATTTTTTGATATTAAAGTAACTAAATAAAACTAGTATTTTAATTATGTCTTTCTTTCTTTCTTCACTTAACATATTTTATATATATTTTTTAAAGAACGAGATTGGTATAAGGACCCAGAAAAATCTAAAAAGATGATTCCAGGGTTGGGAAACTTAAACTTCTTGTGAATTACAAAACTAATTAAATAAATCTAATTATTTCTTCGGTAATTAAATATATTCTATATTTTAGAAAGAAATAAATATCATTGAATATTTTTATTTACACTAAACGTTTTTTGTATAGAGAGTTAGTTTTCTTTTTTAATCCCTAAAACGGAAAACAATATCCGTCCCATAATTTATATTGAAAACAAGAAAATTTTTTTCATATTATTGTTATATTGAAACATAAATTGTGAGAATTGAAATAGAAATTTCTTTAGACACAAGATTTTAATTTTTTTTTTAACTTTTTAACCTTCGTTTTTAACTTTTGATGAAATGGAAAAATGCTGAATGAAAAAAAACATCGCTGGTAAATTCATCACTGCCTTAATTTTTAAAACTTTCGTGCCATCATTAACATTTTAACATCAAAAACATCAGCAGCAACTTCGTTAAACAATTTAAACCTTCAGTATGTTTATTTATACTTTTACCACTTTTGAATACATACATATCGTCCCCTTAAATGCAAACGGACGTAACTACACTTTTATATTTTTTGCAGGATTTTCAAAATCAATAATAATAAAGTGTTCTTGAAAATTTTCTTCGAAATTTATTTACAGTATGGACTACTTATATGTTTTTAACCATTTATTTCCTTTTTATTTATGTTAGTTACGTTCTTTGTAATAAAAAAAATAGATGCATTCGTAATTACATCCGTTTCAATTTCTTTAATAAAGTCGTCATTTTTGATCGCAGAGGTCTAAATATTTGCGTGAACATCTCGAAAACTCGATTTCGAATTTTCGCGTAGTTACGTCCGTTTGCATTTAAATTGACGATATGGCATTAGAAAAAAAAACAACACACACACATGATTTGCATAGAGTATAGTAATATTAATTAAACCTCCCGGTAAAAACAAAAATTATAATAATAAAAATGGGGAAACAAAATCAAATATCCCACAACACAACCCATTTTTTACATTCCAAACGAAACATCAAGTTTGTTTTTAACTTTTCAATTTTAATTAAAACCACAAAGTTTATGCATGCGAAAAACGGTAACAGCAAAATTAAAAAGAAAACTTAACGTCACAAACAAAACAAACAAAAAAAAAAAAAAAAAAACAATTAGAAAAATTACCACCTGAAACTAATGTTGGGGAAAAATGAAATAGAATTTAATGGTGTGTAAGTTTTAATATCCTTTCGCAACAGAAGCTAATAATGTGACACATAATTAAGCAACAAAATACGCAGTTTATACTCACACATGTACGAGGGCGCTACTAGAATTACTTGAACATTTTAATTTCCCTTACATACGTTATATACATGTAGATATCTTTGTAAGGCTGCTACATAAATAAAAATGAAACGATTCGACAATGCATTGAACGGATGAAAATTCACTACAAAAATGGTGAAAGTTTTACGGGCACAGTTCGCAAAACTAAAGCATTTTTGGTTGGTCGCGATGGATATTCTCGGCCAGCAATTGTAGCAATTGTGAAACTGGGTGCAAGCTGTTAATACAAGTTAGTGAGAATATTGATGTTGTAGGACATAGTGTTGAGGAATTCCCAGTTTTTTCTATAGGAAGACATTCTACCTTATCGTGGTTGGCGTATTTCAAATACGACTACGACTGTTTGGTAATAGATTAAAGAAAAACTGTTGAAGTCTTCTTTAATCTATTACCAAACAGTCGTAGTCGTATCTGAAATACACCAACCACGATAAGGCAGATGGATGTAGACCGTATAGGAAGACATTGATGTAGACGACGCACAGTGGCTCAGAATCATTTTTCATTGGCCGAAACTGTGGATCTTTTGAGATAATTAAGATTTTTTGTGATTCTTTTCTTTAGTGGATAGATAAAATCTTAAACTTTCATCCAGATTTATTTTCGTTAGAATTAGTACAGAGCCGTATTTCCCACCGACTTTCGAAAAAAAATAATAAAATTAAGCTAATTATTAAGCAGACAAAAATATTTTTGAAAATCTGATGGGGGAAATTCCCATCGATTTTCCGGAAAAATTGTAGGAACAATTGCAAGCAATACTTTCGAAATAAAAAATGAGATTTGAAATTCGGTTGACAAATGACAGAGTTATTCATGGGGAAGAAACACTCCCCCCCTCCTATTTGCGAAAAAAAACAAACTCCTTCAAACCAAAAAAGAATTTGGCAAATCGTTTTACAAATGACAGAGTTATGCAGGGGGGAGCCAAGTTGCCAAACAAACATTAAGGGACCACATTGCAGACAACCTTCATCAGAAAAAAAAACAAAATTTTTCAAATCAGTTCACAGAACTGTGCAGAAGGGGAGCAAATTTCCTCTCCGAGCTTAAAAAAATTTAATGGGTCGAAACTGCAGGCAAACCCTTTAAAAAAATATTGCAAATCAATTTACAAATAAGAGAGTTATACATGGGAGAACAAATTTCCCCCTCCTGCTTAAAAACCATTTCATACAAAAAAAAATGTGAAGATCGTTTTGAAAATGACAGAGTTATACGTGTACAAACATAAAAAAGTAAAAAAAAAATACTGGGGTCTAATCGACACTTTCGGTAACGAGGTTCTTCGCTATAGAACAATATAATAATATGGCTCGATATTAAACACCATAATCTCAAACTGAACAAACGTGATCGTATGTATCAGCTCGTTATCGAAAGCGACTATTAGACCCCTGGTAATTTTGTAACAAGTTTATCTAATATTTCTTTTTAATTAAAATGAAAAAAGTGTTCTACAGGCGGGACGTGGCGGGACCAAAAGTTATATAGGCTTTTCGTCCGAATGGCTTAGTTTTTTTGATCCCTTTCGATCTGTCAAAATTTATACACTATATATGGTGGTTTGAAATTTATTACATAGCACCCAACTTCAAATTGTACAGGGTCTGCACATACCATTTATTAAATACAAAAGTTTACTCAACATAACAAATAAAAAAAACCCACCCCGTTACCGATAATTGCTTTCCAGGAATCATAATTAATTTCAGTTCAAATATAAAAAAAATTGTGTTTTTAATTAATATATATTCTTTATGTAGCAGCATGCCACGCCCACTACTACGAATATATTGACGTAATTTTTATAGCTATGCTATTTATGGCGTGATGCAGGATTAGGACGTGATTTTCGTAACAAAAATAATCGACACTATTACAGTTATAGATTTATTTTTGTTCTGATTTCTTTGTACTTAAAAGCAGAGTACGAAAATAAACGAAACTAATTGTTTGATTTTGTTTTGTTTCGTGCTTTGAAGTGAGTGAAACAAAAACAATGAGAACGATTGCACAATTTGATTTTGTTTTGCTTTTGCACATGAGCACAACCCAGAGAACACAGCCGCTCGCTTTTAACCCAGCTTACAGCCGCCACCGGCTAAAATACATTAATTAGGGTGCCCCTGTGGCTGAGTGGCAGCGATGCTAGCCTCTCAGTCCAGAGGTCGTGGGTTCGATTCCCACCATAGACCCTGGGTGTTTTCCGCAGACAAGCTAATCGCTTTGCGGGTTGTGTTTAAAAAAAAAAAAAAAAAAAAAAAAAATTACAATACATACATTAATTTTATCGTACACCGCTAGAAAAGAAAAGAATGGAAAATAAATGGAAACGTTTTGAAATATTTGCAACGAATTTGACATCATCATATAATATATCTTTATTGCATTATTATTTCACGCATGAAATTTATTTTATATAACTAAACAGCATAGCTATAACCTGGGGGTTGGCTCTGTAATTCCAAACGAAAGAAAAGGCTTGCGAATTAGCATGTTTTTAAGATACAAATTCGAAAATATTTTTTTTAATTTCGAATTACAAAGTTGACACCCGGGTGTCCTAAGACACCTCTATTCTTTTTTTATTACCTTAGTTTGTCTATGTTTCCTTTCGGATGGCGTAAATATTTTTTAGAATCTATGTAAAAAAAATTAGGTTTTGGCCAATGAAAATTGATTCCGAACCAATGTGCGACGTTTATTTTCAACAAGCTGCTGCTACGTGTCACACAATTAACGGCCCATAGCCCTTTTTCGCTATAAAAGTTCTCAGACCCTGTGATTTAATACATTTAAACATTTTTCTTTGTGTCTTGCCTTAAAGATAAACCGCCTTATGCAAAAACGATTGTTAAACCTAAAGTTGGTTTAACAAACGAATTTTGTATGACAAAGCCGGTTTTAAAGCATGCTTTAACTTTAACAATCGTTTTTGCATAAGAGCAAAAGTATATGCCAATTACCCACAATCTATTCAAGGCCTCATAAATGGAATTCGAGGACATAAGTACATTTGCAGATGTGCAAATTGGTGATGAAAAATTTCATGAAAAGTATATAGTCCGTGGAACAGACATCCACCCACCAACAAACCAATGACACCTGCGCTATACTTTAAAGATTTCTGTAAGTCGGCTGCTAATTACCGGTCTCTATTTTCAACTTTTAATCCTTGGTAAGCGCCAGCGTTTGGCTGAAATTTTTTTAAGGCGTTGCTTAACAAAAATAGTTTGGGTTTACAAAATGTTTAACAAACAAATCGCCATACTAAATTACTTTTGGAAGCCTTTTTAAATAAAAATTTAGGTTAATTTATCAAAATTATTTCTTATGAATACGGCAGTTATCCTTCAAACAAATTTTACAAAAGCATTGAATTTGTTTACTTGTCGGATTGCCCTCGTCAAAAAATGTCAACAATTAACCTCAAAAAACCATTAGAAACAAAAACGCTTTATTCCTTTCATTCCTCCTTTACTCTTGTTTGTTTTTTACCGGAATTCACTTATTTATAATACCTTTCACCGCAGGTGGAAATGTTACACATGTGTGTATACTTAAGCCTGTCATTCCGTTAGTAAGTTTTGAAGTAATCCTTTGGGTTGCCGCTAAGTGGGCACTCACATATTCACGCACGTGTGTGAGATCGTTATTAAAAGAAAGTTCGTCTAATCGCTTGTCCGTGAACGCTGTAATGTTTCATAGCTCTATGTTCGGATAAGTATTTAACTCCGAAAGTTATTTTTATTTGGGAAAATACAACTGTTAAATTAAGTAATTTTGTTGTTGTTATGTTTATGTTTTAGCTATGTATGTAAACTTAGCTTTCAGAGAATTCTAGCAAAATTTGATGTCTAACATTTTTATCAATTTAAGATCGTTTTCTGCTCCACCTTTTTACAAAATTAAAAATAAATAAAAAAAGACCAGCTCGCAAAAATATCCCACAAAATATATTTGCTCGTTGGATTTGCATTGAAATGTAGAACATATTCTATATCTGAAATAGAAATGTTATATTAACGGATGTCAAGTAATAAAATAAAAAATGTGATGATTATCAGATTAACCTTTTCTCCAAATGTCACCTGCAACGCGTATATGCCCGTCAACTTAACCCCAAAATAGATACGAATAATAAAAAAGTGCGGCTGAATACAATAACTTCAACAATAAGCATAACACTTACAATAATGACAATCTCATCCACATTTATTAATATTTCGTTGCGTTGTTTTTACTTCAACGTTTTAAGTTTATTTCAGTGAATAAAACGTCAACCCCAATCATTTGTCAAATAAATAGAAAGCAAAACCAAAAGCTTTAAAGCAAATGCATTGAACGATCTCTTAATAAAAACACCCTAAAGTGCTTTAAAATTAAATATAAAGAAAGTTGTAGCAGAAATTTCAAGTGATTTTCAAATTTAAAATATATCTAGATAATCTCTAGTGATGCAAGATAAGATAGATGTAATTTAGGATAGATTTTTACAGTGGCATACACGGAAAAAATAAATTTGTAAATACCACAAATTTATTTGTTAATACAATTAAAATATTATTTCAAAAGTTACCTACAACAATTTTTGTAAATACAAACACGACATTTGTAATATAAGAAAATAAAATCAACTCAATTATCTCCAATAAAATAATTTCTGCCGTTTTTCGCTATTATTAAAAAATATTGCAAAGATACCAATCCCATATTTTTATTTATTCAAAACGTAATACTATAAGAAACATTGCAAGGGAGTTTTTTATTAAAAATTTTCGTCATTAAAAGTGTTTTTAATGTAGAACCGAAAAATTAATCATGTCACCTTAAGACATGATATGTTTTTAAATATTTCCGTAAATATCTGCGCTTCCAGAAACGCTTCGGCTTACCGAAGTAAGTGGTAAGTGCTTCGGTAAGTGCTTCAAGAAGTGCTTCAGTAAATGCTTCCAGAAGAGCTTCCGGAGGTGCTCTCAGAAGTGCTTCCGGAACTGCTTCCGGAATTGCTTCTAGAACTGATTCCAGAAGTGCTTCCAGAAGCGCTTCGGTAGTGGTTCCAGAACACTACGGTAGGTGCTTCCAGAAGCGCTTCGGTAAGTGCTTCCAGAAGCGCTTCAGTAAGTACTTCCGGAAGCGCTTCGGTAAGTGCTTCCAGAAGCGCTTTTAGAAGTGCTTTCATCGGTGCTTCCAGAAGCGCTTCGGTAAGTGCTTCCAGAAACGCTTTTGTAAGTACTTCCAGAAACGCTTTTGTAAGTGCTTCCAGAAACGCTTGTGTAAGTGCCTCCAAAAGCGCTTCGGTAAGCGCTTTCAGAGGTGCTTTCAGAAGTGCTTTTAGAAGGGTTTCCAGAAGTGTTTACAGAAGTGCTTCCAGAGGTGCTTCTAGAAGCGCTTCAGTAAGTGCTTCCAAAAGCGCTTCGGTAAATGCTTCCAAAAGCGCTTCGGTAAGTGCTTCCAGAAATGCTTCCGGAAGTCCTTCCAGAAGTGCTTCCAGAAATGATTCCGGAAGTGCTTCCAGAAATGATTCCGGAAGTGCTTCCAGAAATGATTCCGGAAGTGCTTCCAGAAATGATTCCGGAAGTGCTTCCAGAAATGATTCCGGAAGTGCTTCCAGAAATGATTCCGGAAGTTCTTCCAGAAATGATTCCGGAAGTGCTTCCAGAAGTATTTCCGAAAGTGCTTTCAGAAGTGCTTCCAGAGGTGCTTTGGTAAGTGCTGCCAGCAGCGCTTCGGTAAATTCCTCCACAATTGGTTCCAGAAATGATTCCGAAAGTGCTTTCAGAAGTAACTCCGGAAGTGCTTTAATAAGTGCATCTAGAATCGCTTCGGTAAGTGCTTCCTGAAGCGTTTAGGTTATGGAAGCTCTTACAGCCAGTAGACGCGGAAAGGTGAGGAATTATATAAACAAACATACGGACCGTATAAACAAACATACAGACAATGGAGTACATACAAAAAAACATTTGATAGTGAAAAATAAATAAAAGAAACAATACGAAATATGGCAACATGGCATGCAATGTTGATTATTGACATTACTTTAATGCTGCCACTCCAACAGAACACATATCCATGCACGCACACACAAAATCCATACCCACTCACTACATGAATTTCGTGAATTTCGAATGGGGATTACCCCCTTATTGTAATTGGCGTCGTGGCCTTCACATCAAGGCGACAGTAAAAATTGTCACTTGTCTGCTCTTTGTCGACAAGAATTGACTACTATTACACTACTATTACACATTTACAACGCTTTAGAGATTAGTAAGAGATTGTCAGTAAGATCCAATTGTTGCCAATAAAGTGTCAACACTAAAGTGACAATATTTACTATTGTCTTGATGTGACGCCGACGACGCCATTCACAATAAGAGGAAATATCACAGAGTCGTAAATAAAATCCACATCGGCTGACATACACACAAAACTGGAGTCAGTTTTGTTATGAGTATGTTTATGCATGTTTGTATGTGGGGATAAAATTAAGAGAACAAATTTTCCAAGTTTGTGTTGCCAGCTTGCAAAGTTAAACACTACAACAAAGATTATGGTTTGTTACTTGTATACGAGGAAGAAGAGTTTGGCCACAGTGGCCATTTTCCTCCTAGAACTCGAAAAATAATATTTTTTCACTAAGTCATATTTTTTCCAATTTTTCTAAATAATTTCACAAATACAATTCAGATTTACTGCAAATGCAGTTTAATATTATAATTCGTTGTCTTCATTTTCCACTAGGTTTGCTGCTCTGAGGAAGAAGGGTTTAGCCACAGTGAACGGTTTTATGATTTTTTAATTTCAGTACATGCGATATTTTTCAAAAATTAATTTAACTCGATGAATTTATCTTCACGGACATAATTTTTTTGAGATTTTCATGAAATTCTTTTGAGAATTGCTGGAAACTAAAAGGAAAATTATATATTTTTTTACTTTTTGTGTATTAATTGCATAATTTTCAACCGAAAATATTCATAAATGCGAATTTTATAGCATTCCTTTGTGTAGAACCTCTGTCTTCTCCGTAAACTCTTTACATGTTGTAAGCAAATGCAGGTAATTATTTGAAAAATACCTAAGAATATTCTCGTAATTATACTTGTACAGTAGGCTGTCCCAAAAAAAAAAACTTTTGTAGAGCTCCAGTATAATTTGAATTCTTATAGGGTCAAGTATATTTGAGGTTTTTTTCAGATTTTTCGGATGAGGTTTAGAGGTCGCACAAGTCAAATTTTTGCCAAAAGTCGAGTTTGCCGGCCGTTTTTTTGTATTTTCTTCATAACTTTAACCATAACCACGATTTTCTTTACTTTTGAGAAAACTATTTAAAATAAAAATGTCCAAGGTTTATTTTTGTGTGCAACAACTTGTAGTTTGTGGAATGAATTTGCTTTTTTAGGTAGCCTACATTACAATTTTTCGTAATTTTTCCATAAATTTTGTAAATAACGCCTTATAACTTTTAAAATTTGTATAAAAATGGAAAAAAAATAATGATTTTGCAATTTTTCGCAAATTTCTGTTATTTTTACAAAAGATGTAAGTTTTGGCTGCCATTATTTTTTTTTTCCTTAGGTGCTTAACATTTAAATTTTTTGCAAGATTTTTCGAATTTTCGTAATATTTTGCGCTTTTCCCCCAGTTAATGACTTGCCTTATAATTTTTAATAAATTTTTGTTTATTGCATGTTTCCAATATTGAAAATTTGGAAAATTTTCGCGATTGTTGTGATTTATTCCAGATTTCAGCCTTTTTTTAGAGTTTAAGCGACTTTTAATAAATTTCAAGACTTGATATCGATTTTTGCATTTATTTTTATTGCAAGTGTGAATATTTTTGCTGCAGTTATTTGCATAACTTAGTATTCATTATCCACAAAAATATTTATATCAGGGAAGCGATTTGGAGTAGAACGAATTATTGAAGGCAAGTTCGTTGATCAATGCGAAGTTCGACGTTTGCACATATTGTGTTTATATCATTGCGGAAGTTAAGCAATGAAGAATTTGGAGCAAGCGCCAAACAGTGGCGGGTACAGCAAAACAATACTTATTAAAAACTGAAATAGTAGATATGTAGCAAAATTTATGCTTAATATCTCACAAACCGTAATAAATTTCGCGAAACACGTTTTGTATTCAGAAAGGAGGTATTCAAAATATATACATACACCTAATACTCGTTTTTGTAAATGGTTGTTGAATCCTACGAAATGTAAATAATTCAACAAGGAAATTTATTTATTCTTATTTGTTTTCTATAATTTGAGTTTTATTAAGAACACAAAATTTAAGCATATTTTAGAACAAATACTATAAAAGGCAAAATTTTCAAACAAAAACTTACACTAGAGGACGTAATAAAATGAAGAAAAACATAAAAAATCTGATCAAACATCGTTCGAAAAAAACAAAACCGACTTGTTTTCATGACACCAAATGGATCTAATATTGCTTTACAAAACCGACAACAAGCAAAATCGACACCCCCGAATAAATGTTATTATTACATTAACAATTATGTTAACAATATTTTTTTTTATAAACAATGACAACACTCGAAACGAGTTTTTGCTTTTCTGCGAATAACGCTAAATTCATTTGGCTGGAATCGAACCGGCAACCTGTAGACACTAACGTACTTACCTCTCAGCTAAAGAACAAATCGTTATTAAATACGCAAATAAGGAATACACACAAAACACGTAAATTTTTTATATCAACAATGGTGATTGTTTTTAACTTTTCCAAAGTTTCAATAAAAACTTTAGTTGAAATTTTTAATAAAAAATAAATTTTTGAGTTTTTGCGCCATGCAAAACTTAACTAGATTTGTTATAGTAACTAAATAAATATTTCAATCTCCATACAATTTGACATTGAAAATCGGTGCGGAATGTAGTCTTAACCCACTATTAAATCCTGGAGTGATTAAAACTATGATAGGCCGGGTTTACATATGTGTGCCATGTGCCACACAAGCGTAAAAAAAAGCGTAACCACTTATTACTAATGAAAAACTGTTTGATTCAGAAACATATTTATTAAGTTAAACAGTTTCATACATAACTAATAGCCATTTTTATTAAATCCAACATAATTGGAAACATTTTAAATCAATCATAGAGTGATATAAAGTGGTATAGCAAAAGTAGTTAAGACCCTGATCAATTTTGCCACTTATGCTAACGGGCAAGAAATTTTTCTCATAAAGCTCTTACCCCCTAGCTTTGAACTTAATATTTAAGTACATAATTGGCTAACTTTTACTTAAATTTAAACTGTATTTAAATACGATTTAATTTTTTTCAGTGGTTAATTAAAGCTCTTATTAAATTACGTTGAAAGTACGGCAGGACTAAAAAAATTTTCCAAATACTATGGAAAGCTTTCTAAACAAAAAAGTTGGGTTATTAACATATGTATATAAAATTAAAATTGCATATGAAACCAAATGAGGATCAGAATGCATTTTTCTATTTATTTATTCCATGATATGAAATTACGAGTATATATTGTATGTGTTATATATTTATAAAAATTAAACGAAATTATGTTTAATAATACCACATTATGTTCATGTGCATGTTTTCAATAAACATACACACGCACAAAAACATATGGTACGCTTTTAAAACTTAAACCTAATTTAAATATACAAGGTTGGAAATTTAAGTATTATTTAAATATGAACTGAATAACACAATTTCGTATTTACGAGTAACTAGAACTTAAAAATAACTACAATTTGATTGCAAGTCAAAAATTGCCCTTAGCCTTATTCTGAACTTTATGGCAAATGACAAAATTATAAAAAATAAAATTTTTTATATTTTAAGCAATGTAAAAATTATCATTTGCGGGTAATTTTTCAAATACCTAGCAGATATGGAATGATTTTTCTCTACTAGCAGGGATCGCAAAATTTGCAACCAACAAAAAAACAATACTTGTTGATTTAATAAAGGGTAATTCAAAATGTTGGTACATCATAAATTTATTTTTATGAAATATTTATTGACCCACTCATGGCACCACTCACTTGGCAGTTTCAACTATTTAATTTTATTAATGAAATAAAATGTATGTAAAAGCATTAGAAAAAGCTATTAAAAGTTTTGAGCTTAAATTAAATACTTCAAACTTCGGTTACGGTTTTTTTTTTACTAAAAGATTTATTTTCTTAAAATGACAATAAATTTGCTAAATTTGAAATATTTTATTATTTTTTTATAGAGTCATATATATTTTTATTGCTTTTTTATTGTTGTTGCTTCTTTTTCAAAAATGTTCATCTTGGGAATCAATATACAAACATACACAACTTTTACAGCCATACTATAAATATGTATGTATTCTTATTTTTCTACAGCAGACAAAAAAGATTTCAAGTGTATTTGATTTCAAGCAGAAAAACTTTAAAACTAGGCTTAAATATTAAAATATTAAAAATAAAATTTAATTTAACTTTTAAATCTCTTTTTTTTAACGAAAAGTAACACTCAGGCAATGAAAACCTACTACTATTACTAAGTGTTACCTTTTCCAGGAAAGGGATAGTAATAGAAGAGACAGGTGGTGAATGAAGAGATTGAGGAAAGATTTATTATTTTATAACTCAGCTTTTTGCACGTTTTTTAATAATGCAGAGTTGCAGCGCCTCTGGTGTCAATGAGGTGTATTACAATTTTTTTTGAAGCTGTGTTGAGTGGCCATTTAATTGGTTATTTTACTAAGTCGATGATTCTGCTATACAATACCATGGAAGAAATGCGCCCTGATGTTACATTAGGATTAGTATTTGCTGAAACCGGTGTAGTTCAGTGACCAGCTGAACTTTCCTACACCAACTGATACAAATGGACAGCAAGCGCACATCACAAAAATGCGTAGTGTTGTTATTTAATGACTCTCAGAGACCGGGCTCGAACCCAGAACCTTTTGTTTTGTAGTCAGTGTGCTAACGTCTTCAGTCAACGCCATTCTGTTACAAGTCAAATCTGATTTCAAACCCATCAGGTACGACTATATATATATATATTTATATATTTTTTTATAAATAGAGAGCATAAGAAGAAAAGAAAGAAACGCCAAATAATGCTTCCACAAAATTATTAAAATTTATGTTTTTTGTCTCAGCAGTATTTTTCAATGTCCCGCTTTACATTGTGTTAGTTTTATTGCAGTAAAAATTCTTCTCTTTTTCATTGCAACACAAAACGAATTCAAAGAGCAAGTAAATATGAATTGCCCTAAATTTCTTATATCGTCGTGCGGCATTAAAAAAAGCTTACACGGTATAATTAGGGTTATGAGGACTAAAATTTAAACATTACTTATATTGAAAACAAAATCAGCATATCTCATATTACTGTTGTTTTCAATATATGTACGTTGTCGATCAGATATGTTCTGTCGACCTCGTGGGCCATCAGCCCCCTATATTTTATGCTTTTATATCTATTTTTATTTCTTTTTAATTTTTTTTTTTATTTCACAAGCGTAAAAAGAGACAAAGATTACGTTGAAACAAAATGACTTTTATGAGCATGAAATCAAGTACATTTTTCCATTGCAAACTTTTTTGTTTGTTTGTTTGTTTGTTTTGCCATCAAAAGTCTCACTTCGAAGTCATAAAAATCCCGTATGGCATTGTAACACCCTACAGAAAGTCATAAAATTATGACATAAAACGAGTGAAGCGGTTTCTGCTTTATTTATTTCTGTCAATCAGAATTATTTAAAAAAAAATACAAGGAGTGTCAAGATAGAAGTGATAAAGGAAAGCAAAAAAGTAAAGAGATAAGGGTTCTTGTTCAAGTGCTTTCTTTGGTTTTTTTTTGTGAAGCGATACAGAAGTTTTTGTTCAAAATATTGGAGCATGTTTGTGTTTTTTTTTTACTTTTATAGACACTGCAAGGAACACAACTGGGACGAACAGCGAATTGCGTCTACGGCGACGAAGTCGTTTATAGTAATTCGCTGATTTAATTCGTCGTGTGAAGCACAACAACGACGACAAAACAACAGGGGGCAAATCACGGCATTCGATACGACTCGTAATTTGAAATTATTTCCATATAAGCCCTATTGAAATATTTTTTAAATTACGAGTCGTATCGAATGCCAGCTCTAGTAATTGATAAATTTTGTTACTTTTTGTGTTTGTTCGTCGTTCGTGAGCGTAAGAAATATAAATAAATCTACCGGAGAGTTCGTCATGCACGACTAATTTCGTTCGACGGTGGTGTTGTGTTAATTTTTATATGAATAAATATCATGACGAAATATGATGACGAAAGTTCGCAATGAAAATTTCGTCGTTCGTCTCAGTTGTGTTTCTAGCATAAGACAAGAATAACCTACAAAAGCAATTGAATTAACACTAGTATACCTATCTATTGAGCGTATAAATAGGGTAAAAATTTATATCCCTGAAGGGCGGAGAAATGAGACAAAATTTGTCAAATAACTTTAATCCAAGGATCTCTAAAACAACTCACACTCTTTTCCATCTTCAGTTGGCTATTACACACTACTCGTATTAGGGTGCCCCTGTGGCTGAGTGGTAGCGATGCTAGGTGTCACAGTCCAGAGGTCGTGGGTTCGATTCTCGCCATAGACCCTGGCTGTTTTCCACAGACAAGCTAATCGCTTCGCGGGTGTTTGTTAAAATAAATATTTGGTAGTTATAATTAAAAAAATAAAAAATTTAATGTTATTAATTTTGACGAAAATGCTTTTCTGAAAACTTGTTTTTATCAGTGTTGTATTTTCCTCGAAATTAAAAAAAAAATTTGGTATTATTTCTTCAAAAAAGAATTCGAGACTTCGAAATGTCCAGAATGTCTTCGAAATGTCCAGAATTATTTTCACCACAAAAATAATTAAATTACTGAAAATACATTTCAAATTCTTTTTTCGATGAAATATCATTAAAAAAATATTTTCTTTTTAGACTTTTTGACTAAATGAAACACATTCAAAAAATAAATAAAATTATTCCTTAAAAAAATTAAATAAATCACAATAATGTAAGAGTTTTACAAATTACAAATTTAAGACTATTCACAGATATATAGGCAAATAAATCTCAATTATTTTATAGAATTTTAATTACAAATTCACACAAGTTCTTGCCGGAAAATTTTACTCAAATATACAATAATTCCTACATCGTGAACTCCACTTCCTTCATTTAAAAACTCAAAAAATTCCACCAAAAGTTGAATTTAAAATTTCAACTTTTGGTGAATTTTTTTGCCTGTGTTTGTTGTAAGAAAAATTACATTTATCCATTTTTCTAACCAAAACAACTGAAATGAATACCTTTATTATATTTCTACAAGTAAGTAGATTTAAAATTTTTTGTATTCTCGTCCACCTTCCCCCCCCCCTTACAATTAAATTTTACAATATTTTTTAACTTGGAATTTGAATATTTTCAGTATATTATTTGGGAAGCAAGGACATTTGGGAAGCATACTAGACCTTGAAATTTAAATGCCGAAGTTGTAGGTGTGATTTATCTTATATATTGTTTCTAGTTAAATATTTAACTCACTATCAGAGACCTGCGCCGTGACGGCTTAGCCGGCTCAAGCCGCGCCGCCGATGATTTTTGGCAGCCGCCGCCGCCGTTAATTTTTCGGCTAAGGATCTGCTTAAAATTAGCCGCCGATTTAAGTCAGACAATTAAAATTAGCCGCCGATTTTTTTAATTTTTTTTTTAGTTTGACTTTTTTATGCTGAATTTACTTTAAATAAGTTTTTATATGGAAAAGAAAATAAAATTAAATGTTGTAAAAAATGTTGGGACACATATAGTTCGGCTATAATGAACATTAATTAAAATTCACTCACAATTATTGTTTATTCTTTTGCTTTTGCTATATTTAATTTACGCAGCAGTTACACGAACAAGCTTTAGTTAAGTTTTAAACACATTACTGCAGCACAAAAATTTTTCTGTAAATGCTTATGTTATAAGCTATAGGACACGTTTTGTGGTATTGGACATACAGAAACATTAAATAATTAACTATCACAATTTGGTAACAATTTTGTGACAGTATGTAAGTACATATACATACATATGTATGAATGTGTTGTTATCCTATCTAAAAATATGATGATGATTTTATAATTTGATGATTTTATACCATGATGAATCAAACAAGTATTTGAAAAATACCGGGCCTGATTCACGATATCGACTGCGTTCGACTTGTCGCACACTTACATTCAAAACAAAAACAAATTCTAAAACTTTGTTGTTGTTTCCAATGTAAGTGTGCGACAACGTTCTACTTGTCGATATCGTGAACCAGGCCCACCGTCTTTGAAATTAAATTTGATATCAAAATGAATTTATCAGGCCGTGAGCTCTGATGATTATATCATAAGGCTGCTATAATATTAATAAATTGAGTCAATACGTGATGAATTTTCATCATGATATCAATTTGACATTCATCATGATATAAATTCTTCAGGTGTGGACACTATGTTATAGTGCGTTTCCATTGTGGGTAAAATATGTCGGCACTTTTTTATTATATTGTAAATGTTTTTCAGTTCGCAAATTCACAATAACTTTATAGTTTTGTTTACATTATTTTTAACTGTATATATTAAGGCAGTGATACACTGTCATACAAAGTCGTGCGATTTTTTAGATTGTGTAGGATAGTGAGTTATGGCCTTTATGCGTCTCCTACACGTTTCGACTTGCTGTACAATTTGATTAAGTTGTATAATCAATTGTTACGTTAGAGGTCTGATTGACCAACGGTTGGTCATCTGTTGAATAAAAAATCCAAAAATTTTTATTTGCATTCAACTGTCGAACAACTTTGCTATCAAATTGGTGCGTGTGATGGCGATTTTTTCTTTTGTTTGTCATTTTCATTCAAACGTTTTGTAAGGAACATTTAACTGGACCATTGCGTCGTTTGTTTCTGCTACATCAAATAATGAAGAAGATGATCCACTTAAACTTGAAGTTTTGAAATACTTTGCAATGACAGATCATGACACAGATACTTACAACTTTTGGAAAAAAAATGAAAAAGTAATTGTCTTTATGATATAGATAAATTGCACCAAATTTGCTTACAATAAAATTTTTGTATTTTAGGAGTACCCACCCACAAACGGCTAAGCTTGCTGCTTATATTCTAAGTATACCGTCTACAAGTGCATCTGCAGAAGCATTTTCTAGCGCTGGATCGCTAGTAACGGCCAAAAGGTCAAACTTGAACCCCTTAACTGTGAAGCAAGTTCTTTTTGTTCACGACAATTATGATTTAGTCAACGATATTCTCAAAAAATAAGGAGATTATATATCGGTCTTGTGTACATTGATATATGTACAATTATTTGCTTTTATTAAAAAATTTTTTTGACAAACAAAAGAAACGAAGGTTGGAATGGAACATACAAATGAGTTTGTATGCTTGCATTTATGTTTATTTCCACTTATTTTCAAGTATGTATTTGAACTCCAATTTTTTGAGTACTTATAACAATATTATATTATATTTTTAGTATAGCTATTTCGCAGTTTAATGCATTTAATACAATAAATCAGGGCCTATTTATCACGTCAATGCAATCGTCCTGATGATATTCTGTGTTTTCGTGTTTAAACTGTCAAAAGTTGTTTGCACCACATACTTTATTTCATATTTGTGTATATTTCTGACAACTTAAGCATATAGTGTTTTTTTGTATTGCTGTGTTTTTTAAGAATTGCATAGAGCTAATAAATAGAATTTCACTAAATTTCACTCCCACTCACTTTGGAATTTAAAACCACTTATACGCGCTAAATACGTAATATATTTTCTAAATCCTTTTTCAATCGTCATAGTTATTGTTATTATATGTACATATATCGTCTACTTCTAATAATAAACATTTATAATAAAACAAACCTAATTATTTAACAGTTTTTATTTATGTGATACATATTTAAATTTAATTTAGCTAGAAGCTAATCTTGATTAAAGTTTTTATTTGTTTATTTTTATTTGAGACATTATAGAGCAACCGCTTAAGCTGAATGAAAGGAATTTCAGATTTACTGAATACTGTTTTGTGTCTTTGTCTTTGTATAAACTAGCTTTGATGTCAATGTAAAAGAAAATGCTTTTCATATTTCCAAATTTTAGAAACTTCAGTACAAAAGTAACGGCCAAATTATAAACGATAATAGAACTGGGTTACTCCATTCACTCCCAATTATTTCATTTGGTGTTTCCTTTCCCTATTTATGCCATTTATCAACATATATACATATACATATTTTTAGTTAAAATTGCTAAATAATCAAAAACTAACTATACCGTAAGTAAATTTTAATATCTGGATTTAAGCCGGATTAGCCGTCTTTTTGTAAGAGCCGTGCAAAAAGCGGCTAGCCATATATGTCGGCTGACAGCCGAATTTGAGCCGCCGCCGATGATTTTCATGCCAGCCGCCGCCGCCGATGAAAATCCTTCGGCGCAGGTCTCTGCTCACTATATGCGAAGACAATTTGTTTTGCCCCATTTTACTTTTTAAAAAAAGTATTTTTTGAGGTATGTGTATCCTTTCTCTGAACTGACCAAAAATTTTACGAAGCAATAAATATGTTAAAATTAGTGTCTTTATACAATTTCATTAAGATACAATTATTTTTCTCACTGTTATGGTAATATTTTATTTCAGGATATATGGGAAGGACACGAATCCTTGGAAATTAAATGACCAAATTTTATGTGTTATTATATTTTACCAATTCAAATAAGTGTTCCCAGTTTCATTTCTTTACAATAACTCCTTCTATTTTTGGCCGCTCGTTATATGAACTCACGACACTGTGCGACGATGATATAGTGTTAGACCTAATCGTAAAAAAGAAGCGTGAAGGTTGAAGCTTGGGCTGGTGTTGTCGATTATTTCAGCAAGCCGAACTATTAACACACTTGCGTCAAATGAATTCAGGCAAATCGAGGACTTCATAGAGATATATATGCTTATAACCACCACAAAGATATCAATTATGCTTCAAAACAGTCTGCAGAAAAGCTGTAACAGTCTATTGACATAACGCTTGCTTTAGCGACATACCACCAGTACTCGTAGAGTATGATTAAACTTTGATAAAAGCAAGTGCTTTTAACTTGAAAAACTGGAAATTTAAGTCACAATTGTGAACTTTGTAATACAAAAAATATTTTTCAATTATAATTTGGCTCAACTTCTTCCTTCTCAGTGCCTGTCTATCAATATTAAGACTGATGTAATAAAATTAAGGATTTTTTTATTACTCTTTATAAATTCTTATTAATGAAAATTTTCATGGAGTTTTTTTTATCATTTCATCATGCCTTAATTTATGATTATTTTATTTGCAACAATTAAATTATCCAAGAATAACGTTTACGCGAAGATATTTTCACAAGAGGGAGATTAATGAACAAAAAGAAAATTAAAAAGAAACGTCCCGAATGATTCTGTTTGCATACTTCTTTATCTCCCTCCAGCTAACTTCATTCACTCTATTATAGTAGTAAAAACTTCTAATTTCCCATTCAAAGAAATGTGCACATTCTTTCAGACATTCAGAACAAATGTCAGTGATGAATGCATACATTACGTGTGAATAGCTTTTCCAGCTCTTTTAATGTATTTAAATCCATTTGACTGGTACAAAATATGAACATTTATAACTTTGAATGCATGAATGTGTAAGTGGGGATGTGCTCAAATGCCGCATGGCTGAAACGATAGAGATAGAGAAACGTGCTACCAGTTCACATAAATATTAAATATTATTTATTTACAAGGGAATTGCGTAGAAATGCCAGGCAGTAGTTAAATCAACCATTTTGGAATACATATTATAAAAATCTATATGAAGAAAATTATCTAAATTGTGATTATTTGTTATTTTGATGATGTAATATTCTATATTCTTTTATTTTGCGGCATTCATACTTTTATGATTATAAGTATTTTTGTATGTATGTGTGTATTTCATGTCTGTGCACAGTGGCACAGATTAGAAATTGCAAATGTAATATATAAACGATTAAAATTTTTCATTTAAAGCATAAAATAATAAAGGAGCATGTATTCAACTTTCAAAAATGCATGTCCAGTATAGGGTGGCTAAACGTGGCAATGTTTGCTCGAAGTGGAGAGAGGTAAACTATAGTCATATTGCATTTCACTAAAAAATCTCTACAAACATAATAGCGACTATATTTGCCAATATTTTTAATCAATTATTATAACTTGATGATAAAGTTCCGGATAGTTAAAGCTAAGTTAAACAAAACTAAACTCTAAAGTGACCTTTAAAATTCTTCCATTATTACAATTGTCCGATTAAATAAATAAAATAATTTTGTTTTGGTGGCAACATTTCTGTGGATACTGTCGATATTGATTGTTAGGCCCAATAATTGACTTCCCAATTAAATTTAAGTGGCACTTAAATATAGGTTCATTTTTTCAGTTTTTAATTAAGGTTCCTATTAAATTACTTTGAAAGTACGGCAGCACTATAAAATTTCCCAGCATTATGGAAGGCTTTTTAAACAACAGCTGCTTTTTATAAAAAAGCAAACTAAAATTGCATAAAAACACATTTTATGAAACAAAAAGAGCATCAGAATTAATTTTTTTTATTTATTTTTCCATGATATAAAACTATCAATTGTATATGTTATATATTTATGAAAATTAAACGAAATTCTTTTTAATACGACCGCATGATGTTCATGTACATCCCAGCGGGAACTAGAAGGAGTAAGGATGCCTTCTAGAAGGCCTCTGTATGCATTCTTTTGGATGTAGAAGGGCTGCTCGCTCCATTCCATACTCATATCTATTTTACACGCGTTGTCATTGCGGAGCAGGCCTTCTATTCTTGCTTCTTTCGCCAGAGATTCTGGAAGGCCTTCAAATTAATGGATTTTGCTTTTGCTTTGGCAAAAAACAAAACAAAACATGTTACTCCTTCTGTTTTCCCTTCTCATAGAAGGCAGTGCGGAATGTGTATAGTATCTTTTATGCAAAAGAGTCCTTTAATAAGGCCTGCACCAAGAAGGTCTTCTGAGTCTTAGCGCTGGGATGTTTTCAATAACACACACAAGCACAATAACATATGGTATGCTCGTAAAACTTAAATGTGATTTAAGTACACAAGGTTGGGCATTTAAATTTCTTTCAACTTTTTACTGAAAAAATGAGAGATGTCTATTTTTGGGCCTTAAAAATACTTAATGACAACTTGCTTTTGTTTATTTGCCAAATTGCAAACATAATAAAAAAAAAATTTGTCAATTACAGTCGAACAGTAGTCGCTCATCATGCCCACTTCCCAAAATCCCTGATATCGTTTTTCGATTTTCGCCAAATCTTGATGTAGTCGCTCTCCTTGCTCGTCGCTTGCATCACCCAAGTTTTCAGGAAAAAATTCGAGATGGGAATGCAGAAAATGTACTTTGAGATACATTCGATCTGCAATCTTGCAATAATTTTGCAACAAACTGTCGATTATCTGCTTGAAAATTTAAAACATTTTGTGACTGTAGAGGAAACGTTTAAGTATTAATTTGTTTGTTTCGATACACTGTCTGTAATAAGCATTGCATGTGCAGACTTTAATTAAAAGCCAAATTTGTAATGTTTTCTTTTTATACTTTTAGTAATGCTTTTTCTTTAGGGCAACTGTCAGCTTCGATTGATGTCTGTTAGAAATATTGTTGAAAAACAAATTGTTTTCGTATCAGATACATACATATGTCTGTACAATATACACACTTGCAGTTAGAATGTCCTTAAGCGAAAATGTTCACAATAGACTAGAATACAATTAACAAACGTAGCTAAATTGTATTTATTTATTATCATATTTTATATTATTATACTTATAATACATTTACTATATTTTACCTATTGTATTTCGTTTAATTAATTAAATAACTAATATTTTGGTTATTAAATAAAATATTAAAAAAGGACACACAAACTGACCTCATTACATTTTCTTTTTCAATTTCCATTGTCTAACTACCACGCGTTTTCTAAACTTTTGTGATAATCGGGTCTGTTCTGAAAATCACGACAAGTCAAATCTCGGTGATTTCAAAAAACTACTAAAAGCTAAATCATTACTTTTGTAAATTTCACGATTTATAGCGATGGAAGTTGGAATAAAATATTCTATTATATATGACAAAAACTTAAAATACAAAAAAAATCACTAACAAGTCAGCTTTTAACATTTTCTTTTTGAAATCACCGGAGATTTAAATCACCGTGATTTCCAGAACATGCCCGAATGACAAAAATATATACATACATATCTATGTATGTATGTATGTATGTATGTATGTATATGTATATAATTTATATTTGATTTTAAAGAGCGTAGCAACAAAAACCTTTGCCCGTTCCAGCAAAACAGAGCAGAGTCTTTGGAAGGAATCGAAACTATGACCTTTACACTCATAGCCGCCCAACTATGCTAACGGGGTACATGCAGATATAAAAAATTACTATTTCCATAAAAAAATTAAAAAAATACATACATATACATATATGTATATTTTTCATAACAATATTTTCAAAAACTAATTTTGTTTTAGTTTCGATTATGTCATAAAGTTCCTTTCACTACACTTTCATTAGTAAGGAATTGAATATGAATTAGTTATTTCCAAAAAATCTTTTTTATCACTTTTTTTAAAATAAAACGAATATAATACTTTTATCAACAAAACCGGTAAAGTTCGCTGTGGACGTGATAGAAGAAAGTCACCTGTTTGTAAGAAATTTATAATGAAAATATGGGAATTGGTTAATCTTGGCGGCCATCTCGGTAAGCTAGAAATTTTGGTAAAATTTCAGGCATCTGATACATTTTGTAAGTTTTTAAAATTCCGTGACTATCTAAAACTCGACTTGACGAAGGAAGGCTTTTGAAATGATTTAAAAAAACTTGCTTAAAAACACACTTTTTTTTAAATTAATTTTTATTTTTTTGTTATTTTATAATTTTTCTTTCAACCAATGTAGAAATATAAAAATTAATTATGAAATATAATGTTGGGCCACCTCTAGTACATTGACAGACGTTTCAGAAACTTTTTTGCAACTTCTTGCAACAGAGTTTCGCTTATCTCGTCAATGCAGCGCCGAATTTAATTTTTCAACGCGTCAGTTGTTTCTAGTTTGCTCATCTCTACCCGGTCTTTTAAATTAAAATTCAACAACTTTCACAAATAATATTCATTTTACAAGAGTATAGTGTTTCATAGTGAAAATTTCCCAACTTTTTATTAAATAAATATCAAAGTATGACAGCTCAATTCTTGGCATTTCATCATTTGACAGCCAATTCATTTCCTATCCTCTAATTTGCTCACCTTTTATCTTAAGATACTACACAGAGAAAAAACTGCCTCATAGAATCAATAAGATTTTCTCTATGAAACGATTTTAGGCTAAGGGATATTCCAGCAGAAAGAAGCGAGGATTTTTTCATAGAGATTCCTTATTGTTTTTGTGTGGTAAATCTTATAAATTTTATCAAGAAGAAAACCGCATAAAATCAAAAAGGACTCTGATTATTCACAACGTTTTTAACTCAATTTCCGTTATTTTTGGCACCAAAAAACAATCCATAGAAAAACATTTCTTAATTCTATCTGGTTTTCTTATAAATTGTAAACTATAGGGATTTCTTCTTGATTTTATTAGGTTCTTATATGTAAAGCATCTTATTGATTTTTTTAATAAGGAAATCTTCTTGATTGTATGAGGTGTTATGTCATATCTACAAAGAGACAATCTTTTTATGATCTTTTTCATTTTTTATAAGAATGTTTGCACAACAATTTCAGGCTGCTTGTTAGCATATTGGTTAGAGTACTTATCTATCAGTCAGAACTTTGCTGGTTTAATACTTGGTGAGTAAGTTAGTTAAGAATATAACATAATGTGTATGTATGTATGTATAAATAAATAACATCTACAATATACTACATACATACATACATATGTATATGGCATATAATTTAAATGAAAATACATAAGTACAGAGAATAAAAACGCAATTTTTTTTTCTATTTTTTATTGAAAAAATCAATAAGATAACCTTATAAGAACTACAAGATTTCTTCTTGATTTTTTCAAAAAGGTTTTCTCTATGAAATTAATAAGATTTCCTTATTGAAAAAAAACCATAGAGATTTCTTTTTAATTTTGTTCTATTTTATGAGGTATTTAGTAGGCACTGTTTTCTGTGTGTAACTAGTTGTGAATAAAGGAATATTTAAAAGTATATCGAGCGGTTGCAAAACTTCAATGCATTTATTTTTTTACAAACTAAAAGCTTGCTTAGCCAAACTTATGCGAGCGTCCCGCATCTGTCCCGAAAAATTTGACAGATAGACGTGTGTGTGTCAGATAGTTTTGCCCTAAAAAATAGAAAGAGATTAGAAGTCTAACATCCGTGTTTTTGTTTTTAAACTAAGTTTGATTTCTTTTTTATGATCCTAGAAAATTGTTTTCTTCTATTTTAAATTTGTTTAAAATGTAGAAATAAAATTTTGCGCCCAGTTTCTAAACAAAATAAATACATTAGTTTTCTGGCGCTGGTGCCGCAGGAAAAAAATTAATTAAATATTCTCAAACAGCGTGATAGTTATGCTGCTGAAGGAAAAATTATAACTTTTTTGGATGTTTTACCTTTTTTAATGAACTATCATGTACAATAATTGAAAAATTCAGATTTGCGTGTAACGTTTATGTGAAGTTTATGGCTCTGTGCCAGTTGACAACGCAACTGAAGTTCGTTGTCATCCCCATAATGGAACCATTTATTTTGGTAAGCATTATTAGTTATTCTTAATGGTTCAAAACGATAAGGTGATTTATTTTTTTAAGCAAACGCCACGTAGTGCTCGATCTATTCTTACTTAAACCCATAAGGTCTGATGACGGTGAGCTATTATCTTAATGCCAATCTTTAATAAATTCGAATGAACCATAAAACGCTTAAAACGTGTTAGAGTATTATCACAAGCATTATTATGGAACATTTTAACCTACTAAGACTGGTTGTTAGTTACTATACGTTACCTACATAATCGCACGACTTACGAAAAAAAATACAGCCCTGATCTAATAAATTGTTATTGTTTTTTGAAAATTTTCATAAACTCCATCATATTAGGGTTTTGCTCGTATGGAAAGTACAAGCCTTTACAGCCCATACAGTTGATAACCTTTTATGTTAAATCGTTACATAAAAATACAATTTGAATAGAAAACTTTCAACTTTAATTAAAGTATGTATTCACATATAAATACTTTCATATAAATAGTGTACCTGGTAAAAAGTTTTTCTGGTTATTTTGCCACCGGTCATATATGAACGAACCAGAAACAAAAATTTATTAATTAA
The DNA here is from genome assembly GCA_944452675.1 of Tachina lurida. Classification (NCBI taxonomy): domain Eukaryota; kingdom Metazoa; phylum Arthropoda; class Insecta; order Diptera; family Tachinidae; genus Tachina; species Tachina lurida. The sequence continues at coordinate 37,328,577 of OX101754.1, read as the reverse complement.
TTTTTGAAATATGTAAAAAAGTTCGCTGTATTTTTTTAACTTCCTCTTGTTGATGTTTATACACCCAATGAACATTGTCTATGGCAGTATAATGAAACATAAAATATTTATGTATGGATGTGTATAAGTGGCCCACTCGGCATTTTGTGAAATAAATGATATTATGATAGTTTTAGTCTCTGCTAGGCTAAAATTATTATTTGTGCTCTGGTTATTACTTGTTCTCGTGACTCGTGTTTCACATCAATTTTGCGTGTAATTATGCGTATTTTTCGTGTATTTTTGAAAACTTATTTATGACTCGCGATTTTAGTCAGCTTCGAGTCCTGTTTATATTCACTTGCGCAAAATGGAAATATTGATAACAATTTTAATAGTTTGTGTTTTTTTTTTTTTTTGTATTAGTTATTTCTAATTACAGGGCTCTCTTTTAGATGCATTCCTTTTGGGAGCTTTACTCACTCATTATCAATCTAAAGATAATAAAACTAATAATATTTTTAATATAACTCAGAAAATTTCTTTACATGTTATGACCGAGATGACACAATTGTGCGATGTCCTTTTCACAAAAAAGTATCTTTGAATACGCTTCTGTAGGCAAACTTTAGCCTAAAAATTAAAAACTTATTTTGATATTGATGATTCAAAGAAATTTATACAGAAAATAATGTTCAGGCCTGAAAGGGCTAAAACAGAGAAGAAAAATTAACTAGACTTTATTAGCTGGGGGAGATACTGATATTTTTCTGTGCAGCCACGTACTTCATCAGCAGCCATGTCTATCTGGGTAGAGATTGTTATTAACATCAGCTATTTAACATAAATTTTTAATGAAATGAATATGATAAATGACTATATTGTGTATACAATTATTGATCTACCTTTGGTAAATACATTTGTAAGTATCACTATTCCTTTTCTCTTCTTCCATTTTCTTTTTCATTTTCTATTTAGGTTAGCGCGAAGTTATATCACTCTACCTAAGTATAATTAACTATTCTTGTTATCTTTTACTATCATCACAATAATATTTTCTTTACTCATTATTAACTCCAAAAACTTGGTTTTTGAGATACATATGTATCTGTAAGGAACAATAGGTGTATGTATATGCAAACCCCCAATGTTTATTTGCGAAAAATAAAATTGCCATTAGTTGTGAAATATAATTGATTTTGCGTTTGTTATTTAGCCTACAAAGTTGCATGTCAAATAAGCGAGAAACACCCTATTAATTAGCATTTTTCTTATTTCAACCAAAATCCGGTTAAACGTAAAACGCCGGTAATTTTGTAAATAAACATTAGAGTTCGACCGATTAATCGGCTTCGGCCTTCGGCCAAAAATTGGTAATCGGCCAACATTCGGCCTACGGCAAAAATCGGCCGATTAGCCGAAACCGAATATTTTTCATTCCAAGCTTGAAAAATAACATTATTTTTGGTCGTTGCTCGCCGACAGTTTGTATTGTGTTTAACGTTTTGAAAGGGTTGCTTTGAAATACAACCCAGTTGGTTTCTATTTTCTTTTACTTGGACGTTCTTGTGAGTGATCATATGAAAAAGCAATCTAGAAATTGCAAAATAGTTTTATTTTTCTTGTTATGTATCCAATAGATATTACAGCTATTTCAGTGATCTCAAAAAAGGAAACTTTTTTCTTAATTCATATAAAACAAGTATCATTTTTAAAATTTAAAACATTCGGCTTCGGTTTTGGCCGAAGTTTAGGATTTTAGCCGAAATTCGGCTTCGACTTCGGCCAAAAAAAAACGCCTTCGGTCGATCTCTAATAAATATGTATGGCCGTTTGCCATTACGAATAATAGGAATTTTACTACGTAAGTAATTTTTTTCCGCTACGTATACTTAATATATATCTTTGTTTGCTTTGTATTGCGTATACGTCTCGAGTTCCACTTTTTTTCTTGACACGAACACGCACGACTCAAAACGTAGTATTCGGGACAGAAAATCCGATTTCAAGCGTTGTGGTGTCGTGTTGAGCAAAATTAATACGATAAAAACACGAAACGATTTTTAGGTGTAAAATGTGTATGAATGAATTTTCAGTAAAGAAAATATTTTATATTTTGTATCGTCAAACGCGCAAAAGCAGCCAATTTGTTGATATGCTACGTTTATACGGGCACTGTTTGCAAATAAAGTAAATCACTGTTTATACAGCCTAGCAAAAGTACAAAAACTTGGTTCAACTTTTATAAAAAAAAAATAGTGGAAATGTACAAAATATCAAATAATTATTGGTTTTAATTGTCATTATTTGCTTGTATCAATATTGATGTAATTATTGTTTTTTTGTTATCAAACAAACGTCAAGCATTATATTTGCGAAGAGTGCGTTAATCAGGAATTGGTTTTGTAAGTTAGCCATTTGCAAAATTCTCTAGTTGCAATATTTTTATTTGCGAATAAATCGCCCGTAGAAACGTAGTAATAGTTAAGCTAATGTTCTGAAATTAAATAAAAATAGGTATGTAATGGAGTATAATAAATCATTTTTTTGTCATTAATTAAAAAAAAGACACTCGCTCATCTCTAGATCTGGGGGTCTATTCTGTAATACAAAACGAAAGCAAATGCTTTCGAATTGTAGTGTTAATAACAGGTAATATTGTCTTAATTTGAATTTTTCTTGCAGAGATTTCACATGATATAGAATTAAATTTTGAAAAAACCCAACTGTATACTATCGTAAAAAAGAAATTATACAACTACGTAACCCTTCCCAATAAGCAATTTTGTTTGAAATAAAGTGTAAAACAAGTGCTATTCAAGTCAAACAATCAATTGACACGGGTTGAATTAGGCTTGATTTACACTTTAACTCAATAGCATTCTCCAGTGAAATGGAATTGAATTCAAATCGAACAATTCAATTGTATTACAGGTGAATTAAAGTGTATTACAGGTCAATTCAAGCCTTGAATTATACTGTAATTCAACCTTGTATTACAACTGAATTCCAGTATATTTCAATCCTCAAAAACAATGCTTTTAAAATAGAACGGAAAATGCAATCGACAAGTTTCCTTATAATAATTTTCTGCATATCTACCTTCACTATTGGTTTTACATTTTTAATCACCTTTTGTTTTTTTTAAATTCACGTTTTTATTTATCCTTGATATTTCTCACCACAATTTCAATTGTATTAAAAAATATACTACGTATTTGACAAGGTATGAACATAAATGACGTTGTTTGATTTTTTATTTCAAAATATTTTCAAACTTGAATATTACTTGAATATTACTATTGAAAAAATGCTTGAATTCCACTTTGTTTCCAGTTAAATTTCAAGTGCTCGAATTTTAATGTTTTTAGTGCTTATAGCGATAAATATTGTTTTTTATCGTTTCATAAAAAATCACTGAATCAAGATATTCATGTAAATAATACACTAAAAAAAATTAATTTTAAAAGTTTTAATATAACCATTAAATAATAATGGACGTATTCTAAAATAAAAATATTGTGTTTTAGTAAAAAAAATTTATGGAAATTTAATTTTTAATACATACATAATAAATAAAACTTAAATAAATTCAGTAAAGTGCGAGTTTGACTCGCGCCCCGAAGGGTTCCGTACGTTGGGCTTTGAGCATTTTTTTTATATGGCGTTTTTTTGCGTTTTTGACATTTTTTCAGCTAAAATTATTTCATTTTGTTTTTCGCTTTTTTCTCGTTCTGGCGATTTTTTCAGTTTTTGGCGTTTTTTTCATTTTGGCAATTTTTTTTCATTTTGGAGATTTTTTTTCATTTTGGAGATTTTTTTTAATTTTGGCAAATGTTATTAATTTTTAGGTCTGGCGATGTTATAATTTTGGGATTTTTTTGTTTCACAGTTTTTGAAAATTTCAAGAGTTTGGCTCTTACGGTTTCCAATATACAGCAAGTTGTCAAAATTACATAGTCAAAATTGTATTTACTGATGGAACACCCTTTAATTTAAATGTTTTTAAATTTTAGTGTTAATTTTTGTAGTCTGTATAAAAATACATTAACCTTAACCTCGTTTTGGAACACCCTTTAATTTTTATCTCTCATGTATTTGTTGTTGTAGCGGCCAAATGATTACATACTGTGTCCAAATTTCAGGTCCGTAGCTCTTACGGTTCTCGAGAAAATAGCCTGTGGCGGACAGCGTAGCGAAAACAATAGGGTTCCTATTCACCTTTGGTATACGGAACCCTAAAAAGTATATAAAATTTTCCATTACAAAATTTTATAAAATTTTTTTTGTATAGTAAGATATTTAAACAAAAAAAATTAATTGTTTGGATATAGGAAACATTTTCATAATCTCACCCCCATACACGCAAAGAAAAAATATGGTTGAGGTAACCATAATCAAACAGCAACATACTATGATTGAATTATATGGTTGCAGTCAAATCATATTGTCAATGGAAAAGCAAAGTTAAAATAATATTATTTTCTGAGTTAATAATAATAGTATCTACAAAAACAATTAACTTTGTTATACATAATCTTATTATTGTAAATAAGAAAACACTTTTGTTAGATGTGACTAAAATATAATTGAGACTTACCATACAATGTTCTAATATTATAATAATATTGTTAAATACTACCATAGTATTATTTTATATAATAATAATGGTGGCTATTCGGGAAAACGCGTCGAAGAAGTGAAACTTTACATTAAAGCAAAAACAAAGTTTCAAAAATTGTTTTTGTTTCCCATACAATTCTAAAATTAAGTAAACGTGAAATTTTCAACGCGTTGCTCTCTTTTTTAAAAACGGTAAATTTTGTATGATAAACAAAAACAAATTTTTAACCTTTTTTAAGTTTTGTTTTTGTTTTACATGTAAATTTCACCAAGTCGACGCGTATTCCAGAATAGCCACCAATATTTTGTTTTTGAATCATATATTTATTGGTAAATCTTTTTTTAAAACAGCTGTGGGACAAATCCGAAATAAAAATAAATTAATATTGTTGAAATAAAATGTATGTATATATACAAATGTATACTTACATATATGTGTATACACGAAAAACAGACACATCTGTATAAAGAGATATACGTACATACATATGTATATATATTATTTTTATTTATCTAACCTTTTGTTTAACTTTTTTTATTTATTTAACTAACACCACGTGTGCACTACCGATAGCTTACAACGAAAAACTGAACTGACAAAAGATGTTTCTGAAAAATATTTTTTTTTTAAACTTAACATAGTATGGTTTTGGATAACATTATATTGTTATTTACATCATATTATTTTTACACAATAATACAAATTATGTTCTAGTCATAAATTATTAATAAAACTATATTGTTAAACTCTAACCATATCGCACTTTCTATGAATATAATAATGTAATTATTAAATTCAAACATTACTCTGTTTATCGTAACGAAATTATTGTTTAAAATAACAATAATTAGTTTTCAACGACCACACATTTGTTTCAGAGAACATAATATTGTTTTCTCAACCATTTTACAACCATATCTTTTCTTTGCGTGTATGCAAAAAAAATACCTTGTGCCTGATTTGTACTTTGAAACCGGGTTTTCTATGGAAATTTTATTTTAATGCACACTTCAAGCACATGTTATTTTTTGCATAAGGGGGTTAATCATCAATATCATAAAAATATTGATTTTTTTTTTGCTCTTGATCTGGCTACTAAAGGGCTGCACAAAACCTTAAGGCAAATGTTTAAAATTCGATGAGAGCTAAAAATTAATTCAATGAATGCAAGTATGCAGTTGATTAAACACAAACTACACGTTTATCTTGCTTACTTTAAATGTTTACCAAAAGCAAAACCGAATAAAATTATTTCAACATAGGAATATTCATGGTTTGCTCAGAACAAGTGTAACAGCAGAATAATGTGAATAAGATAAAAAGAGTGCTAACACCGCAACGCTGCTTCATTTATGTAGAAAAAACGAGTATGAATTTGGCTTTGTACGTTTGTTGCATGAAATCAGGACCGTCACAAACCCAACTGCTTAATTCCCTGCAAACAGGATTGGAATACGTGGTCCAATATAGCTGAAACAGACTAGTTACATTATGCTCCCATATAATGCAGGCATGGGTCATGTCGTTTTCACACAGGCACTCAATACTGATCTATAAGTGTTCGTGTTTAAACGATTATGATCGTACTTCTTACTAGGGTAGGGAAAAATTCTGCTAGCGAGAACAATTTTAAAATGTGTGCTCACGAGTTTAAAATTAGAACTCGCGAGCACAAATTTTATAAGACTCGTACTCCTTTAAGCACAAATTTTAAAAGAGTGCAAAACGAGCATAAACGAATTCAAAACGAGTAGTTATTACAAAAAAATGTTTTTTGTTTATTCGAAAAGTATATGTATTTATATGCGAATTTGAAAAGTATAGTACTTACAAATGCATATACATATATAAAAATATATGTTCTTACTTTCATGACATAAGGTATTTTTCAAATGTTTTAAGGCTTCTGCTTCATGAAAAAGTTATGCAAATGCTTACCTATCAGTAATAAAATATAATTTCAGCATTGCGACCTATAGAAAACAGAATTTGAGCAAACAAAATTAATAAAACTCGCGAATAATTGAATTATTCTCGCGAGACCTTTTTTCGATTCTCAAAAATTAAATGCGCTCGCGAGTTTTATTTTTTTAACTCGCGAGCAGACAATAGTAGCTCTTTCCAATACAAAAAATAAAACTCGCTCGAATTGAATTCGTTTGTGAGCGAGTTTAATTCGAGCACTCTCCGCACTCTGCTTCTTAGGCACTTACAAATTGTATTCGAGTAGCCTCGAACTATTCTATATGGGGTACTTTTGAGGGTGGTAACGCAAATTTAGACCATATGGTCCAATCCTAGGATATCGCAATTTTAAATCCATCATATTTTATCCATACATTTGGATTATATTTGTACTAGTCCTGGTCCTTTATAGAGTAATCCTTACATACATGTATGGGCTAGTCGTGTTATTTGCAGGGTTGTGAAACTGTTTGTAAAGTGTGTGCCAGTGTGTGTGTGTTATTAAAACCACATACAGGAAAAAACAGAAGAACTTGATACGTTTGTTTGTACCAAAAAAAAAATGTTTTTGTTGGTGTTTAGTTGTAGGACTGGATTTGTTCTATAAAAAAGCATTTCGTTATAACGGGTCTTCCAATAGGGACTTCTGAAGTTCGGCAGCCGGTAGCCGCCATATTGCTGAAGCTACACCTGTCGAATGCTAGAGGTCTATAACTACATTTTATATGATATGTACATCAACGACATGTGGTTTAAACATGACGCTGATACATACCACATAGCTTTACCAAATTTCATCTTACGTGGAGCTGATGTGAACGGGACATTTTGGATGCGCGCCAGCCAACGAAGGCGCAGCAATTATTTTTACATACTCTGTTTGATTTAAGTTGAAGAATAGGTATGAATTTTATACTATTGTTATCTTACTCGAGACAACAATGCATCGAGATTATTAATTCGATGGTAAGCAAACGCATCGAAACAATTTTATCGATAGTAAATTTGCTGCAATATTTATATTTTTTTTGTTACAAGGTCCTTCCTTTAAAGAACTCAATAGATCTTAGCTTTTGTTTTAGTTCTTAAAAAGACGTAATAAAATCAAAGTTTGGGCCTGTTCGTAAATGCATCATGAGTACTACTGAAAAATATTATCAGCGAACTTGTATTACATTTTAAATAAAATCGTGCTCATATGATTCAGAGCAGTGATGCATTTACGAACAGACTCTTTGTGTGGCTCTAGCTTAGAATAAAATAATAGTAAGTGAAGTAATCTTATCTATATCTTCTATAATGTTTGTATTTAAATATTTGTTCTCGAGATATTTCACCACAAAATGTTTGCTGGTAAAGCGCATATTTAAATAATTTTTAATAAAGTGCTTACGAAATTTTTCAATATAAATGATTGTTTTTCGTTTTAGGTGAAAAAATAACTATAAAAGCAAGTAAACTAAAAAATAAATAAAAGCAATGGAGAAACAAAAAGAATCAAATAACAACAACTTTAACATACTTTTAACATACATACTTAAAACAAATAGATTTTTGAAGTACACGTGCACGAAGCCATCGTTTTATATTTATGTTTTATATTTTACTTTATAGTTTTTGTTGTTTTTGGAGTTATTTTCAAGTTTGTATGGTCAAAAACAATTTTTCACTAGATGCTTGATTAGCAGTGGAGTGACCACTGAACAATTAATTCTACCAGAGATTTAGATACAGAAATTGTTAAAAACGAAGTATAACAAATTTCAGTAATTGCTATATATTTACTACACTGAAAAGAAACTCGTAGGTTAATCTAACTGATATTAGTTGTCAAATTTACTGTAAATATAAATTGTTGCTGCAATCTTAAAGAATGAAAATTTTCGGGTTATTCCAATGCAAACTGTTATTTGGATTGAGATGCTGAAAGTATTTTTATATACATTTGGTTAAACTACCAAATTTATTAGAGGATTTGGCTAGAAAATACCTGAACATTAAAATACACATAGAACCTAGCTGAGGTTTTCAAAACTCAATTTATATGTATAAAGAGAGTTCACAGAGAAAACAGTGCTCTACTAAAAGAACAAAATTAATAAGAAATCTATGGTTTTTTTCAATAAGGAAATCTTATTAATTTCATAGGGAAAACCTTTTTGAAAAAATCAAGAAGAAATCTACTAGTTTTTATTAGGTTATCGTATTGATTTTTTCAATAAGGGTTTCTATTTGTTTTTATTAGGCGACCTCATAAAAAATATAAAAAAATTGCGTCTTTATTCTCTGTACTTATGTATTTTTATTTAAATTATATACCATATACATATATATGTATGTATGTAGTATATTGTAGATGTTATTTTTTTATACATACATACATACACATTATGTTATATTTTTAACTAACTTACTCACCAAGTATTGAACCAGCAAACTTCTGACTGATAGACAAGCACTCTAACCAATATGCTAACAAGCAGACTGAAATTATTGTGCAAACATTCTTATAAAAAAATTAAAAAGATCAAAAAAAAATTTTCTCTATGTCTATTTATAGATATGAAATAACAAGACACCTCTTAAAATCAAGAAGATTTGCTTATTAAAAAAAATCAATAAGATGCTTTACACATAATCATATAGGAACCTAATAAAATCAAGAAGAAAACCTTACTGAAAAAATCAATGAGATAGCCTAATAAAATCAAGAAGAAAATCTTTTTAAAAAAATCAATAAGGCAACCTAATAAAATCAATAGGAAATCCCTATAGTTTACAATTTATAAGAAAACCTAATAGAATCAAGAAGTTTTTCTGTATGGATTGTTATTTTTTTTGGTGCCAAAAATAATGGAAATTGAGTAAAAAAAGTTGTGAATAATAAGATTTCTTCTTGATTTTATGTGGTTTTCTTCTTGATAAAATTAATAACTCTATGAAAAAAATCCTCGCTTCTTTCTGCTGGGATACCACTTAGCCTAAAAACGTTTCATAGTGAAAATCTTTTTGATTCTATGGGACAGATTTTACTCTGTGTTAATATACATATTACTGAATTAGCATCATAAGTATTTTTTCTAGAGGAAAGTACGATTAAAATATTAAACAAAAAGAAAAACACCAAATCCTTTTACTTATCACTATTTAAATAACAAATTTAAATTGTTATTGTACCGCCTTGTTTGTTAAATTTTTTTATATTCATTTAAATTTAAAAAGATGTTTTTGCTGAGTGCCTTCTGTATATATATATAATTTGAACTGTGAAATTTAAATGATCTAAACTGGTTCGCTGAAGTAGATAACTCACAAATAAATGTCAAATGAACTGTACAAACATGATTACTACTAAAACATATTATCAGCGTGCTTGTATTGCATTTTAAATAAAATATTGCACATATGATGCAGATCGTGATGCGATTTACGAATCTAAATAATCGAATCCAAATAATCAGATCAAATCAAGGATCTGCCCATTAAATTTTCATCTTTTGTTCAACGTGAACTGATGATTATTTTAGGCTAATGAAACAAGGTGCATATTTTATCGAAAGGATTACTCCTGAGAAAGAAATTAATTTCTTGAGTAAAAGATATTTAAAAAAAAATGAATTCAATTTAAGCAATTTTAAAATATCAAATCTCAAGTGTGTTAAAAAACAAAGAAAATATAAACAGTGCATTAAGTTTGCTTGAGTAAAATACAAAACCCAAATCTAAATAAATAGTTCCACTTTATAATAAACAAGGCAGACCGAAATATGGTGATTTGCCTTCCTACAAATAATTGCACAACGGCCACGCTGTTGTCTGGACGGTTGCTTGGCTAACTTTGTTATTTTGGTTTAAGTTGTTGTTTTTGTTCATGTTGTTTATGCTTGTATTGTTCTGCTTGTTTTTCAACTTGTTGCCAAGGGCATAAGCAAGGATATGATGTTTTACATTTAATATATTTCAGCGTTTGCCACTACATATTTTTCTTTTGTTGTTGTCTGATTCAAAGATGGAAACGTGAGTAATTGTTTATCATAATCTTTCACGGGCAAAATAAACTAGCAAGGTGTGAAGTTGTAATTTAAGCCTTGAATCAGGAACCCACTAATTGGCCATCACAATAAAGCAAAATTGAAAATAAAAATCAACTAAAGGATCGGTTTGGAAAATATATTTATTTATTTTCATTCCATTTGATCGTTTTTAAATTTAGACTTTTGCCCCGCCATTTTCTTTTGATCGCAATTCAAGAAAAGTCGTACAGTTGGGCTTAGTATGCTTTGTAGTAGACTTTTTTTTGTATTTCAGCGGCTCCTATTTCTTAGTTATTCAGCCGATACAGAATTGCCGTAAGCAAACCATTTTCTAATTGTATAAACGTAAGAGAAATTAGAGCGAATTGGCAACACCTCATGTACCCAATACTCGAAAAATGCGAAAAAGAGGAACATGTAAACGAAGAAGAGTTAATTTGTATCATGAATTTTTAATTCGTGCTACAAAGACCATCATTTTTTGAAATTTTACTTAAAATTTCCTAATGCCGGCCATACACTACACAAGTTCAGTGCTCAAGTCTGGCACTGCGTGAACTAAACTTGTGACACACACTATACAAGTAAACTGTGCATTTTTTATTTTAATTCGCCATAATGCTGGTGATTCATTGTATAATTCTGGGAACTCTGTCCAGAATATTTGTTCTGCGCTCATTTCTTGCTGTGAACTCTTAAAAAATCACTACACAACTGAGCGTTTGCAACATACACTACACAAGTTCACTGTACAGTTTTTAAACTTGAGCAAATATCAAAATCATTTTAATATTTACTCAGTTTACTGTGTACATACACTATACAAATGCACTGTACAGTGCCAGACTTGTGCAATGAACTTGTGTATTAGTCTAGTGTAGTGTATGGCCGCCATAACAGTATTTTTGCACCCACATGGTTTTAATAAAAGTGTGTTTTAACGTTAAAACGAACTTAAAATGTGGTTCTACCGTGCAAAATTATTTTGTTAAAATCAACTTAAACCCTTTTTCGAATTGGTTTTAATTGGGTTTTATGAAATACAACCTTGTTTGTGCTTTATTAAATTTAGTGCTGCCAAGTTGAAATGACCGGAAGCAGCTGATAATGTTTATGTCAGTAAATAATAACAAATACCGATTGAAAGATTTTCAACTTAAAAATAGATGCAGACGCAACAATAATAAAAAAATTGCGAAGAAAAATAATCTTTTGGACGGAAAATAACGAAAATATTTTCATTGACATCTTGGAAGTGAAAATCGACGATATAACTGACATCCATCTGCCGATGAAAAAGGTTTAGGTGTTAATGTATTTGGCATTTTTTTATATATAATATTTTTAAATCCAAGCACTTCTTCACTCTGTATAAGTACTTCCATAATTTTAAAATGTTAATTTACAATACGAGTGTATAAAATTTTAGAGCACATTGCACAATTTCTAAATTTTTCATACAAACAATAACAGTTGTTGTGTCAAATAACTGTCATAAAAATCATGAAAAATTACACTAATACCTAATTTACATTAAGCATTTTCTTTCATGAAATTAATTGCATGAAAATTTTTCATTTGCCAGTAGGAGGCCTGGAGGAGCAAATCATACACAGAGAAAAAACTGCCTCATAGAATCAAGCAGATTTTCTCTATGAAACTTTTTTAGGCTAAGGTGTATATCCCAGCAGAAAGAAGCGAAGATTTTTTCATAGAGATTCCTTATTGCTTTTATGTGGTAAATATTATTAATTTTATCAAGAAGCAAACCACATAAAATCAAGAAGAAATCTTATTATTCACAACTTTTTTACTCAATTTCCGTTCTTTTTGGCACCAAAAAAACAATCCATACAGAAAAACTTCTTGATTCTATTAGGTTTTCTTATAAATTGTAAACTATAAAAATTTCTTCTTGATTTTATTGGGTTGCCTTATTGATTTTTTTAAAAAAGATTTTTTTCTTGATTTTAGTATGCTATCTTATTAAGTTTTTCAATAGGGATTTCTTCTTGATTTTATTAGGTTCCTATATGTAAAGCATCTTATTGATTTTTTTAATAAGAAAATCTTCTTGATTTTATGAGGTGTTTTGTTATGTCATATCTATAAAAAAACAATTTTTTATGATCTTTTTCATTTTTTTTATAAGAATGTTTGCACAACAATTTCAGGCTGCTTGTTAGCATATTGGTTAGAGTGCTTGTCTATCAGTCAGAAGTATGCTGGTTCAATACTTGGTGAGTAAGTTAGTTAAGAATATAACATAATGTGGATGTATGTATGTATAAATAAATAACATCTGCAATATAGTACATACATACATACTTATGTATATGGTATAGAATTTAAATGAAAATACATAAGCACAGAGAATAAAAACGCATTTTTTTATTTTTTGTGAGGTCGCCTAATAAAAACAAGAAGAAACCCCTATTGAAAAAATCTATAAGATAACCTAATAAAAACTAGAAGATTTCTTCTTGATTTTTTCAAAAAGGTTTTCCCTATGAAATTAGTAAGATTTCCTTATTGAAAAAAATCCATAGAGATTTCTTATTAATTTTGTTGTATTTTATGAGGTATTGAGTAGGCACTGTTTTCTCTGTGTATCAAAAAAGTTGCCACAAATACATCAAATTTTCATTCTAGGCCCTTTTTTATACAAAATTCTCTTCCATAGAGCTGCAATTAGCAAATAGAAAAAGTTTCGTGCAATAAAATTCATGCTTAATGTAAATTAGGTTTAACTAACACAGGTTTTACTAAATAAATAAATAAATTTATTAGAGAACCTGTGGTTTAAAGCCTGAATTTATCAAACTTGCAGGGTGAACGCAAAATCAGCTGTTTGTGGCTTTAAAGTTAAAGCCAGGAGTCGAATCGTGACATCCGTGAACGTATAACACCATTTTCGGGTTATGACTGAAATCCCACTCAGCTTATACGATTGACGTATGTATCACTTGACTTGTTTTCGCACGATTGTTGATACGACAACGGATGTGAAGGTTTGATTTTAACTTTAGGTGTGAAAACAATATTAGGTAATTTTTATTTTTTTATTTCATTTTACTTTTTAGAAAAGTAAAGGATGTTATGATATTTGGCGATTGGGAATTGTTTCACATACGATCTAAAGTCTTTTCCATTATTATTTGCATCCCCATCTCCTACAATTTTTGAAATGTTGCCAAAAATATATATTTTACGTCTGTGACTTAAGGTGTGGACTGTTCGTGTCTTTAGATTCTAAAGTTAAGAAGCATTAAAGAAGGCATAAGGAGGCAATTGGATTCTTTGTTGTGTCCATTTTGTTTCAAAAACAAATGGTGTATTAAATCCAATTAAAATAATAAAAAAGGTTTTTGATGTTCAACGTATTATCTTAAAGAGATCTCTGTTAAACACGCTGGTTTGTGTCTACAATTAAACATTCTGAAACTTATCTTCACTTCCATGCTTTATAAGAAATTTCAAATTTTTCAATGATTTTCTAACAAAGAAATTAATATTGTGAAATATCACTCATCTGGTTCCGCTCACGCTTAGTTTTTAGAATTACTGCTGTACAGTGTACGCAAATCCGTGTGCTCATCTCTAGCAGTTATTTTGTTTAATGTAAATAGATTTTTATATTTATTTATTTTTATTATCAAAGCACTGCAGTGCAATTGTATAGTTGGTGCAGGGTGCATTTATTTAATGGTTAATGTCGTAATAATTCAATTGATAGTGAAAACTAACTTGTTTTTCTTATCATGAATTGAATACGATAGATATTTATCTTGATTCCATGATTATCTGTTGTATCGCAAAAACTGTCCAGTGGTACTCCCTCCTTGACGTCTTTAAAAAACGCATAAGTTTGCAACATTTTTAAGACTGTATTTACTTCTAACGAATATTGTACAATTTATAAAATTTATTGAAAGCATATTTAAAATATATGGCTGATTGCAAATCATAGCATCTTAATCAAAAAAAATATAGTTATTGCTTTATATAAATGCTACAGGATAGATCACTAAAACGTGAGAAAAAAGAAGAGAAACATCTTAGGACACTCGGTTAGAGCTTAGCTATATATATATATATATATATATACATATATATATATATATATATATATATATATATATATGTACTATATATGTGACGCGCAAAATAGAAAGGAACCTAAGGGTAAAACCCGGTTTTGTTCAGGAGAGCCATTTTAAAGATTTAAATACGTGTATCTTTGGTGTACCATCACTGAGCGTCTCATTGGTCTCATTTGAAAGCGGCACATCTCATGACGTCACGAACGTGTTGGTCAACCTTGAAAACGCGCGTAGGTCGTCCCTACCTCTTGTTTTGTGTAGTTGATTTTTACTGTTTTTTACCTAGCGCGCTGTTTCCATGAGTTTGATATCAATTTTGCTCGCGTTTTTTCGAATCCAGATTTATTTTCTGAAATTATTAATTGTGAATTATTATAAATACTCATTTATAATTCTTTTAAATCGTGAATATCACTCTGTTAGTACGAAAATTTTTTCACATAACCTTAGAATCGTCGACTTCAATTTCATAAAACGCGCATATCTCTGGGAGGGAACACTTTTGGGGCATGGGATCGGTCTCATTCGATGCTCAGATGTTGTCCACATCAAAAAAAAAAAAAAGTGAAAATTGATTTTTTTACCCTTAGGTCCCTTTCTTTATATATAAAACAAACTTAAACAAAATAACAATGCAATAAAATTATATTATATGATGATGTCAAATTCTACGCAAATTTTTCAAAAAGTTTCCATTTATTTCCCTCAATGTATTGCTTGTGCTCATGTGCAAAAACCGTACAAAATTAAATTGAGCAATCGTTCCCATTGTTTTTGTTTTTGTTTCACTCACTTCATAAAACGAAACAAAACAAAATCAAACATTTTGTTTCGTTTATTTTCGTACTCTGCTTTTAAGACAAAGAAATCAAAACAAAAACAAATTTATAGCTGTAATAGTGTCGATAGTGTCACGTCGTGGCATAAAGAGCATAGCTCTAAAATTGTTTCATATTTGTGGCTTCATATGGATACGAAACGATCTTCCAGTAGACAAAGAATTATCTTTCATACTTTATAAGGAACATAGTGCTTCTACGCTCGTGTTTCATTCTTATCTATCTGCAGCAAATTTTTTTTCAATCCATGATTTGTTGTTCTTTGATGTGTCGATTTCCATATGTCACCGACTGCCCTGTGGGTTCGATTCTTTGGCTATGTCCGTTGTAGCAGATATCCAATTCGCCTCCATTTTGGTCTCTTCGTTTCGATTTCAACTGATATCGGCGCTTGGATAGTTTCTTGTCTGTTGTTATTTATTATATTCGACTAGAAATTGCATACTTGTAATATCCAGGACTCGCAACCGTACAAAGCAAACGATTTTACGCAACTATTCAATATCTTAAGTTACGCAATGAGATCTGATTCGATTCCCAAATGTTTCTTTATTCACCGGATCTCTCACATCCTTTTAAGAACAACAATTTGCTGTTATGATACAACCCAAATAACAGAAATGTTAGACGGCTTCACTATGATGTTGGTTCAATATAAAGGGTTGCACTTAGATACTAGAGCAATGCACAGAATACTGGAGCCATGTTCATGAATAATCTACTTTCAGTAATTTTTTATTTTGTCTGTAGGATGTTTAATAAGCTGAACATACATGGACATGCTCATGGTGATTAATTTCAATGCTCGTGCAACGTTCTATTAGATACATCGATTTATAGTTATAGTTGATCTTCCAAACGTTAAATTATGTTGAATATAAGTGGAGATAGTAAACAACCTTACTGTACTCCCACGTTTACGCTTATGGAGCAACGGGCTAAGCTCTCACGCATGATGCGACATTTGGCCTTATCTTATAATTTTGTTTATTTGTTTATTAAAGAGAAGTAACAATAAGGCAATGAATGCCTACAACTATTATTAGGTGTTACCTTCTTTGCGAAAGGGATAGTGACAAAGAAGGCACGTGGTGAAGAAAGAGGAATGCTCAACTCTGCTTTTTAGGACGTTTTTAATAATGCAGTATTGCAGCGCCTGTCGTGTCAATGAGGCGTATTAAATTTTTCGAAACTATTAAGCGCAGCCATTTTATTGGTTATTTTACTTCGCCTATGATTCTGCTACACAATAACGATGAAGGAGGGCGCTCTGATGTTACATTAGGGTTAGTATCCGCTGAAGACGGTGTAGTTCAGTGACCAGTGACTTCATCACTTGAACTTTCCTACAATAACTGATACAAAGGGGCACTAATACAAATCAGGAAAATGTGTGCTGTTGTTATTTTAATGACTGTCGGAGACGCGGCTCAAACCCAGGACCTTCGGTTTCGTAGTCAACATGTTAACTACTACAGCCAACTCAACCCTCAATGCCTCTTATAATGATTTAGTGAGATCTATGATCTCGTTTGGGATGTCCTTAAACGGTAAATCGTTCCATATCGGCAAGGGGTGTTAAATGCTTTCGAAAAATCAATAAATACAAGGCACAGTGGCGATATGCACTCTATACTCAAACTATTGATATGGTCTAGACCGTCGACTTGACTTGTTTGGTCTGAATCATTACGGATATCTTTCTGTTGTTCATTATATTATATTCTCAGCAGTAATATTCCCTTCCAATTCTTACATTCGGTTAGGTCGCTTGCGCTAGGAATTTGTATTGTTAGTTCTTTTAGAACATCCCAGTAAAAAAAATTGGAAGTCATTCCAAAGGAACTACATTTTCATTGCTTCCAAAAAATTGATATTTTTAATTTGCCGATAGTTAGCAGAAAACCAAGTAGAAGTTTATTTTAGTCATACAAAAACCTTGTAATTCCTACATAGTCTTAAAAAATACTCGCCAGAATTTAAAAAAAATCGATTTTTTTAAAGAAATCTATCAACTAATTTTGGTCTTAAATTTAAAAGTTATTTACTTAAATTTAAATGAAAACACTGTTTCGGGCTTAAATTCGTATAAAAAGAAACGAATTGTTAAAACAGGTAACTATTTGCCATTTTTCCTGGGTGAAAATATTGTCATAGATCACAAAAAAGGAAATTTTTCTTAAAATCACTTCCAATTCGGTGACCAGGCATCGAAAAAGAGAACTTCTTGCAATGACAACCCTATGTAAAAATCATTAGATCGGATCGAAATTTGCACTACTTCCAGATCGCAAACTCTACATTTTCATGACTTTTTTGGAGTGTCTTTTTTTACTGGGATCGTGCAGTTGGTTGGTCCTCCAAAAACAATTTGTGATGTTATCTAGTAGTTGAGCTCTTGTGTTTGAATTATATTTAAATAATTCAGCTAATATACTATCAATACCTATGGCTTTATTGTGTTTTAAGTGGTTAATGTGGTTCTTAATTTCATTCAGGCTTGGAATATCGAGTGAGATAACACTTTTCTCTATGTGTTGGTGTCATTGAGATCCGAACTCGGTTGAAGGTGTGTTAGCTTCTAGTATTTGGGAATTGTCATCTATCTATATATCGAGTTACAAGTTCGCTTTATTTATTTTTATTTATCGCGCCAGGCACTGCGTTTACTTTCTTTATTTTTGCAGGTGTATTTGTTGTGTGTTCTTCTAGCGTTTTAGATCTTTTCTTGATTGAGCTTAAGTTTGCAAAATTGTCTTTCCTCTATTAAGTTTTGCGTGTCTTCGGATATCCAAGACTTGCCATTTGAACGGTGTCCTCTTTTAAGGCGTTAATAAATGTGCTACGAAGTGCGGGCCAGTCGACACTACTTGTGCTACATTATATCAGTCTTTTTCTGCAGCGCTTCTGTGCGCACTCGTCAATCCATTTCTATACTTTATTGTTTTTAAGTACTTCACTTCGAATTTTCTCTGAAGCTGGACTTTCAGTCGAATTGTACTAACAATGAAATGATGACGCTATTGCAGTCAGCACCTCCCATGTTTTTGACTTATAATGAGCAGTTGCATCATGTCCTGCTGATTGTGAACTGGTCTAACTGTTCTTTGATCGGGATAAAGCCATGCCCAGAAGGACACTGCGTTCAACAATACGTGCAAATAAAAAAAATATTTCTACGGTCGTGATCGCTATTTGTCGATGATAACCAACATCTTTTTTACCAGAATTTAATGATATAAACACCAACAATTGGATATTCTGCACAAGCGATTTTAGGGTAGAGTTATCTCATTTCGGATTCATCACACCCAGTTGGGTCGCATAGATATTTGCATGCTACGAGTATTATATTCCATAAATAATGGCATCGATAATCCTTCAAAATGAAGAAAGATAATATCTCACACACAGTTTGCCTTAATCAAATTTGAGTATAGGAAGCGACTCTTTTTAAAGAGGAGCTATACAATTCAAAATTTACCTCCAAGATTATCGTAAATTTGTGTTTAATTAAATTTGTTGATTTCACTTGCAATGACTTATGTTGATCTTTTAAGGCATAATAACCCCTAATTCATTACTCTGGTCATAACGTTTCAAACCTTTTAAGCTCGCAGGCACCTTTGATATGCATAAAGGCCTTATTTCGTAAAGCGCAACGTTAACCCTTGACAAGTTTTATATGGAAAAAATTTAAATTCGAAAAATAAAATATGTAAAATTTGTTAACCATTTACGTAACTTCCCTGCAGGAAATGGAACTGACACAAGACTAGCCACGTGACCGATCCCCAAGTGATAGGGACCAGTCCGAGTTCTAACACTTCCTATGAAGTGGACCAGTCACTTTTCCATGGGGATGGCCTAGGATGGGGTTAATTGATACTTTGTATGCACCTTGTGACTTATCACTTAACTATTTTATGGGGACCTATTCGGTGTAAAATATAAATTATATATAAATGTCATTCCGACAACAACGCGAACTTGAACTTTTTTTTTATTATTTTTACTTTTCAGTAAAAAAAAAATTTATATTCAAACTATCAACCTACGGCATGGCAGGCTTGCACACTACCTACCCGATCATAGGGGCACTCATATTTCAGAAGTATAAATACGTACCAGTTAAGCTTAGGTTAATATCTAAGTATAGTTACGGGACTTGTTCCAGAGTGACTTGGCAGTCTATTTATATTGATTCATTGTTTAACCTTCACAGTGAACAGATGTCTCAGCTAAGTCTTTCTTATATAGATATGTACATATATACTCAACCAAAAAAAATATTCGTAATACATAATTTATGCCCCAGCGAAGTGTTTCTTATATAGACATACTCAACCAAAAAAAAATATTCGTAGTACATATAATATATAATATTCGTAGTAGTATCCTATTGAACTATGGATGAAGTTATGGAAGTGAACGAACAAAAGTGTGTTCAGGTAACATTTACCCTATGAAGAGAGATAGATAGAGAGAGAGAGAGAGAGAGTTGTTCCTCAACATTCGCCAGTGGAATACCTTAGTATACACCTTGATCGGCGGCTTACTTTAAATTTGCCTACCTATATATTAACATACATAACATACATATATATTAACATTTTCTCATGTTCGAAACTGCTTTTTCATATTTATTTTTAAATCCCGCTTTTTGAGGATATATTCTTCAAAATCCCGCTTTTTGCCACATCTGGCAATGCTTCAGCTTCCAATGTAGAGAAAATCCAACGAAAAAAACATATCTTTATACTGTTTGAAAAGGTCCTGGACTCAGCCACATCAAACATGTTCAGAGCTGTTTACTACAATACTAGAACGAGTCCCAATTCAAGAAAAAGGTGAATATGTATGTAACCATTTACACGATATCTCCTCTTTTCACCATACACTACTCACTACTTTTGTTAACACTCTCATTTTCTCAAGTCATAGGATGAGTACGCTTGGTTCAATTGTCACCGAACTTTCTGCAGGGTTCTTACAAAATAAGGCACTAACCATGTAGTGCCATATTTTACTTAAAAATATAAAGCTTCATCCCTGCAAATTGGTGCAAGAGTTAAAGATGCTGGTCAGAAGACTGAGCACTTTTTAACGTTTATGATCACTTTTGCCATGAGTTCGTGAAAATGGCCCTGGAAAATTATCGTTCAGAGGATGTGACATAGATTTAACCATTGTGGACAACCGGACTTCCTTAGCACTTTGAATAATAAACTTAAAAGCGAAATATCAGCCATCAGTTAGTCTACCTGCAGAGCCGTCATAAGAAATCAAAGACCTCGATTGAATTATTGCCGTAAACGGAACGTTTTACCTTGAGACGTTATCATTTCTAAGAAATAATTTCGCAATTTGAGTGCTATTAGAAAAAGTAATTTACATTGTTTCGATAAAGGGTTTCCTAATTTTTAGATTGATCCACTAAATATAAAATCTCTTTTGAGACATCCTATTTAAGAAAATACAAAGTAAAGCTTTGACCGCTTTTTTGGTCTCTGATTTAATTTTTATTCCTTAACAAAATGGATAATATATCCACATTGAGAGTAGCAGGTTCTAGGAGAATAACCAAAGCGAAAACAACTCGAATGTAATCGCAAAATGTTCCATCAAGTCTCAGTAAAAAAAGACACTCCAAAAAAGTCATGAAAATGTAGAGTTTGCGATCTGGAAGTAGTGCAAATTTCGATCCGATCTAATGATTTTTACATAGGGTTGTCATTGCAAGAAGTTCTCTTTTTCGATGCCTTGACACCGAATTGGAAGCGATTTTAAGAAAAATGTACTTTTTTGTGTTCTTTGATAATATTTTCATCTAGGAAAAATGGTTAATAGTTACCTATTTTAACAATTAGTTTCTTTTTATAGGAAATTAAACGCGAAACAATATTTTCGTGTAAATTTAAGCAAATAACTTCAAAATTTTAGACCAAAATTAGTTCATAAGTTTCTTAAAAAAAATCGATTTTTTTAAAATTCTGGTGAGTAATTTCTAAAACTATAAAGGAATTACAAGGTTTTGTATGAGTAAAATAAACTTATACTTGATTTTCTGCTAACTATCGGCAAATTAAAAATATCGATTTTTTGGAAGCAATGAAAATGTAGTTCCTTTAGAATGACTTCCAATTTTTTTTTACTGGGGTTGTGTACAACTTAATTTGGAATACTCTATGCGTTTCTGTTATTCCATTAATTATTTGTTTCGATTGATGACAAATGGTCAATAGATTTGATTTAACTTTGAGCAAGTCACTGTATCCATCTGAGGTTTTTGTTGATAAGCTTATCCCTACACCTGTATCACAGAATCAATAAGATTTTCTCTATGAAACGTTTTTAGGCTAAGGGGTATCCCAGCAGAAAGAAGCGAATATTTCTTCATAGAGATTCCTTATTGTTTTTATGTGGAAAATCTTATTAATTTTATCAAGAAGAAAACCACATAAAATCAAGAAGAAATCTCATTATTCACAACTTTTTTTACTCAATTTCCGTTATTTTTGGCACCAAAAATACAATCCATAGAGAAAAACTTCTTGATTCTAATAGGTTTTCTTATAAATTGTAAACTATAGGGATTTCTTATTGATTTTATTAGGTTGACTTAATAATGTTTTTAAAAAGGTTTTCTTCTTAATTTTATTAGGCTATTTTATTGATTTTTTCAATAAGGTTTTCTTCTTGATTTTAGTAGGTTCCTATATGATTATTTGTAAAGCATCTTATTGATTTTTTTAATAAGTTAATCTTCTTGATTTTATGAAGTGTCTTGTTCTTTCGTTTGTATAAAAAGACATAGAGACAATCTTTTTCATGATCTTTTTAATTTTTGTATAAGAATGTTTGCACAATATTTTCAATGGTTATTCAGGCTGCTTGTTAGCATATTGGTTAGAGTGCTTGTCTATCAGGTAGAAGTTTGCTGGTTCAATACTTGGTGAGTAAGTTAGTTAAGAATATAACATAATGTGCATGTATGTATGTATAAATAAATAACATCTACAATATCCCTGTAGTAAATAAAATAATCAGTTAAGAAAAAACACTAACTTATAAATTAATTATTTTGCAAGTGACTACAAATTGGTTTAAATCTCATGCAGATATCAACCAAACATATTGAATAAGAAGAACACGTAAGAAATAAATAAAAGCAAAATAAGTAAATGAAAAGAAAATAAAAAAATCAAAAGAAGCATGCCATGAAATCAAATGCCAAATGTTTGTGTTGAAAAAAAAAACTAAATAATTACAATACTTAAAATGTATAATATTATCTATGAGCGGTTCGTATGTATGGATATATGTATGTAAATGGTTGAAAAATAAGTAGTTAGTAGTCAATTTAAAAGTCATGCAGAGATGGCCAATTGAATACCGCCTATGACATGCCTATGTTAAAATAGTGAGTCGGCTACAAGGAAAAAAGTCACTTAATCAACCAGTTGTGGTTATTAAAAAACCAGTTTGAAGTTACTTACAAATGGGTTTGAGTTCCTATAGGGATACTACATGCATACAAACATATGAATATGGTATAGAATTTAAATGAAAATACATAAGTACAGAGAATAAACACGGAACTCTTTTTTTATTTTTTATTGAAAAAATCAATAAGATAACCTCATAAAAACTACAAGATTTCTTCTTGATTTTTTCAAAAAGGTTTGCTCTATGAAATTAATAAGATTTCCTTATTGAAAAAAACCATAGAGATTTCTTATTAATTTTGTTCTATTTTATGAGGTATTTAGTAGGCACTGTTTTCTGTGTGTAATAAGTTTTGGAAGGTGCTTTTGGTCTCCAACTTTTGCAATATGGCTTCTTCCTTTGGACATGCGTCTTTTATCCACAAACCAGGAAGATGAAGACGAAAATAGGTCTGCTCTTGTCATTATGCCTTTTTTTTAGCAGAAATACATGTTTATGCTTGCTATACCCTGATTCTATGTTTCTTTAACAAGATACATGTTTCAGGGTCTAGCCTGACTAAAGCAAGGATAAAATTTAAAGAAAAGGACAACAATTTGTTAATAAAAGTAGTGGCCATTATTTAAGTTTAGCGATAAAATTCCTCATAACCAATTTCAACTTTAGCGAAAGTGAAAGTTAAAGTTTGCCCTTCTTTATAAGGCAAATTAAGTATAGAAAACTAATTTCATTTCTTTCTAATTTTTTTAAATAAAACCTTTACAAATTATCTGCTTACTGCAGAATTAATGAATACTTAAATTTTCCACTGCCGAAATCGTTGCAAATTATTTAACACACACTCATGTCTAAGCATTTTCGAAACAAATTTTCTCATTTATTTAGGCCAATTGTCGGACTTCAAGCAAAAATATCACAGTTCACTTAAATTAATGGCTTTTTTCCCCTCTATATACTTTTAGCAATTGAGTGATTTCAATCAACTAACTGTTTGTATGCATTTGGAAAGCACTGCACGATGAAGATAGATGGCATAAATATCTAATGTTAAACAGCCAATAAAAGAATAATATTTGAAATTTGTTGCTGCTTAAATAGCGCAACACAATAATCGTAAATTCTCAATCATAAAGCAAATGCAATGAATGCCCAACTGTATCTCTGTGAATAAGCAACAAGAGAAGAAGAAAAAACAAAACAACACTGTCACTAATTGCACTGGTATCATTTGCAACTTGCAAGTCTTGAACTCACCGCAAACATTTTGAATACTCATACTCCTCATATCTGTAAGTTGCTGTTTGTTGTTTGCCTCTTAGCAACAGTAACATAATACATAACATTTCATAGACAAGAAACTTTCTAAACATTTACGTACTCGTATGAAGGCATTGTATCTATGGGGTATTGTAACACAAGTTGGTTTGTTTTTCATTTGATTTTACAAAGAAAATCCAATCTATTCACAAGCATTTGTACGCATACATGAATTGATAGATGCAAACAAATAAACATTCACATTTGTATAAAATAATCTTGTTGTTGCCAAGTCATAAATCTGTGAGGAGGTATTGTTAGTAAAATGAAAATGTGTATATCTTTTTTTTACAAACAACAGCCAACAACTGCATCATACATCGTTTGGCAAATAATAAACAACAAACTACAGCAGCACCATTTTCATCATCATCATCATAAAGGAAGCCATTGAATAAAGTCGTCCAACAAATCACATTCATACAGCGGTGGTCACATATTTAGTGACAGCAGGTAATTCTTGTACATTTTTCCGTTACATGATCCAATATAAATATTTTTTTTAGCATTTTATGTGTGCGAGTACATATCAAACAAGCCAAAGTGCTATAAAAATGTATTTTAAGCAAAATTTTTTCACCAAAATAAGAATCACAGTGCACAGAAAAAACTATGATTTGATATTTTTTAACAAACATACATATTTTCGAAAATGAAAATATTTCCGAAAATATAAAGCAATTACGTTTAAACTCAATTTCGAATAGCTTTTGTTATATAAAACTTAAATGGAAGTGCTTGTGGTAACTTGTAACTTGTAAACAGTATACACAGCTGTCATTAATATGAATTTGACATATCGGCTGGCATTATCGGCTTGCCAGTATTGCCAACCTGAAGTTGGTAATACTGCCAACTTCGTATATAAGACTGACACCATAAACAGTGGACAAAACACAGAAGAACGCTGATGATGAAGGTTTAGTGGCTTCGAAAACGGCTAGCTGTTCCGTTCAACTATGTGTTGTCAGAATATTTACAACTAACTTTGATGTTATTTGTTCATTAATAATTATCACATGTAATTTGGCTTAAAAGCGATACGAACCTTAGCCCGTTCAAATTATAAATATAGAAACAAATGGAGTTCGAATAATAATTAAAATTAACGCAGTATATTTTGTTTATCGAATCAAGGATTTAAGAAAGTGTCGAATTTTTTCACTAAGAACTTTAAGAAGGGTACTCGATTTTGTCATGTAAAAAAACGATGATCCGTAAGCAAAATCATCGGATGTTTATTTATATACTATATATATACCTGCAGGATCAGTTTCTTTTCATGCAATTTTCCATCGCCAATTGGCACATTTGCTGCTAAACGTCCTCGATAACGTCACTTATTCCATGTTTGAGGTATTGCTTCGATTGTGTGCTATTGGCATATACCTTACTTTTAACATATGTCGGTCCAAAGAAAAAGATCTGGGTGGCCCATTGTGATTACCCCTTCGAGAAATCACGTGGTCAGGAAACTTTCCACGCATAAGAGCGATGTTGCTGGTATATATTCACACACATATTTATATATATATATATATGTGACCTGCTCCACGAAAAGGGACCTCTGCGCCGAAAAGAAGTTATTGAGAAGTTATACTAGTCTCGATTAATATAAATTTTAATATTTATTAAATATTTATTGAAGTTTGTTTTGAGATTTATTTAATATTTCGAAGTAAAAATGCACATGACCACTTTCATAATAAAGGGCACATATGTATATTTACTTGCAAATACGAGTATTATTGTTATCATAGCATTCTTAATCGGCAGTTTCTACATATCTGACGCGAAAACTAGAAAGGGACCTAAGGGTAAAAACCGGTTTTGTTCAGGAGAGCCATTTTAAAGATTTAAATACGTGTATCTTTGGTGTACCATCAATGAGCGAGTTGGTATTGGTCTCATTTGAAAGCGACACTTCTCATGACGTCAGGAACGTGTTGGTCAACCTTGAAAACGTGCGTAGGTCGTCCCTACCTCTTGTTTTGTGTAGTTGGATTTTAATGTTTTCTACCTAGCGCGCTGTTTCCATGAGTTTGATATCAATTTTGCTCGCGTTTTTTCGAATACAGGTTTATTTTCTGAAATTATTAATTGTGAATTATAATAAATACTAATTTATAATTCTTTTAAATCGTGAATATCACTCTGTTAGTACGAAAATTTTTTCACATAACCTTAGAATCGTCGACTTCAATTTCATAAAACGCGCATATCTCTGGGAGGGAACACTTTTGGGGCATGGGATCGGTCTCATTCGATGCTCAGATGTTGTCCACATCAAAAAAAAAATATTTTTTAATTTATTTTTTTCCCTTAGGTCCCTTTCGCTATGCGCTGTCACATATACATATGTTTTGTAAAATGTTTCTTCTAGTGACAAAACACAGGTATAGAATCTATAGATTTTTCAACAAAAAACAAAAAATAATATAACACCTTCTGTGACACTATACAAACCATTTTATTTTAACGGCCCTTCTAACAATGAACAATTAAAAGCTAACAGGGACTTTAACGGCAATTCTTAACCATATATTGTGAAAAGAGACATAAGTAACTTCGAAAGCATTTATTATCATATACATAAAATATTTAGTTTTATTTAATTTTTTTACACAAAATTTGCTTGTTTCCCACAATTTGTCGCTATAAAGCTGACCATCACTGTACCATGCAGCGTACGTTTACCAACATTATGGACAACTTCATTTTGATCAAAGTAAATGGGAAAATCTTCTAAATAATATACATATCCTCGAACAAAATCCATTTAAACGTCGAGGTAATTTTGAAGAAATATCCTAAAGCAAGTTTCTACTAAATGTTTTTAATACAATGGCAGAAGTTGAGAAAAGCCTTCAGGAAAAGTTATGCCTTAACCTTCAAACCTTTCGCTCTGACTTCATCCCAATTTTTAAAAATTAAGCGATGTTTTGGTGTTATAGGAATCTACGCTGAATACGAGTAATTACAAAATCATTATACACTGACCTCTTTATTAGACGCTATCTTTGCAAGAACTCCAATTCATTATACACATAAAAATTATTTGGATGCATTTTTATTTCTCTTATTTTTCTCACAATTTTCCTATCCAAGTTATTCTGGTTTTATAATTACTAAAATCTTAGTCGTCATAACAAGCATCCATTTTATTTATATATA
Source organism: Tachina lurida (assembly GCA_944452675.1). Taxonomy (NCBI): domain Eukaryota; kingdom Metazoa; phylum Arthropoda; class Insecta; order Diptera; family Tachinidae; genus Tachina; species Tachina lurida. The sequence continues at coordinate 37,301,093 of OX101754.1, read as the reverse complement.
AATATATTTATTTATTAAACTTTTTACTAAAACTGTTTTTTTTTTTTCAATTGCGTAATATTTATTTTATTAATTTATCATTTGACAGTTCTAACTGCAGTTTAAGTGAGCTCGGTTAAACCTAGATTATTAACTAGATCATCTTTATTTTAAAAACAAAATTTTGAGTTTAAACTACAGTTAACTGACAAGTAGAGTTTATCTTTAAGTTAAAAACTAGCTCTCAATTTACATATGGATATAAATATGTATGTACGCGTATGTATTTAATGAATTGGCTTTAAAATCTCATAATTCAGTTTAGAGTCTGAACACAATGTAACGATAATTTATTGCGGTGCGGTTTTTCATACGATTTTGAAGTAAAAAACCGCAGTGCGGAACGGTATAAAATTAAAATCTATTTTATTTTCTCTGCGGACTTTCATATTCTCTCAATTTTTGACTCTACTTCTCTTTCTGATGTTGCCATAGTTTTTGAATAATTGGTGGTGTTCACAACATTATTGTGAACAAAAAATGATTTTGAAGTTCAAAAACTTTTGTCATAAAATACAAAAGTTTAAAAAATATACCAAATATATCTGCCGATGTATAAAATGTTAATCGTTTTTAGTTTTTAGTTACTGCCATTACAGTTCCCAGCGTTTCTATAAGGAGCATAGGGACTCCATTACAAAATATTAAACAAAGAGTAAATTTTTTTGAAAATTTTATAAAAATTTATCCACAAAAAATTAATAAAAATTTAAACAAACAATGACAAGTATTGCCGTAGCCGTCTTCCGTTGTATTATGTTTATTTTTCTCTCCCGCAACGAGAAATCGCACCGCACCGCAAACATTGTGTTTAGACTCTTACGATTATGTTTTACCTCAAAAATTATGAGAACTTTTTAGATTGCCTCTCAAAATCACACATTTGCTGCACATGGTTATTGATGGTAGTGAAATAATGATGACTATAAAGTAGATGCATATGATGAAAATATAAACGTATGGTACATACGTACGTAACGAAACAATATGATACTTTTTGGCTTGACAACAGTGACACAAAATTTGACCGTGGCAAAAAAGCATCCCTTTATTATCAGGCACACTAAAAACAAGCAACACTTTCAAATGAAATGGAGTCATGTGCCGTTGCATACGAAACATTAGCGTCAACACCATGTCTCGTATGACAACCACACATGAATGTCAAAAAAATTAAATAAATAAATAAAATGAAACCTAAATAAAACTACAGACTGCAAACACGCATACATGCATACATACATACATACCAATGATCGGCAATGAGTCGTTTTTCCATTATTCATACTGACTCATAAAATTTTAAATATAAGTGAGTAGACATCATTTAAAGTCAACTACTCTGATCTACTCATACTCACGGTGACATTGATTTATAAGTATAAGTTGAAATAAATATGAATGTGACGTCGACATCATAGTCATACCACACTCATACTCATAAATCACCTCAGTTTGATTTCTAATTTCAGGAAAGTACTTATACTACTCACATTGATTCAGCTCACTCAACTCATGCATGTATGTTTATTTAAAAGTTTAGTCATTAAACAGTTTGCAAGTAATATACAATAGTATTAAATAGAGTTATTTTTCAATTCCTGCAAAAAAAAAACAAGCAAAACCAACAGAGAAACACATAACCTCATAATGAGAACTTTAATGTTCGTATGCGATGTTCGCATTGTGAATCATACTTATTTTGCATCGTCCATTGGCATTGATTTGAGGAGAGTCGAAATCGACAACGTCATAAGTGTTGCTAAGTATGAGTTGGATGTGCACTTCAAACTTTCGAGTGAATATGATTCAAAGGCAACATTTCAATAAGTATGAGTGCGCATAAGTATAAGAAATTAGAAGTTGTGACTCGACTCTACTCACTTTTTCACTATTCATTGCTTTCCACTGATACATACTATATACACATATTTGTGTGCTAATGAAACAAAACAAGAAAAAGGCTACTTTATGAAGCAAATAATTTTTATGACTGACTGATGGCACTGTCGCGTCCATTGTTGCTGCCAAAAAATGTGTGAAACTTTTAAGTTTTGCGAAAAGCATCAGCGAATTGCGTGCGTGAATTAAAACAACAACAATGGAACACAACATACATTATACAATGCAAACCAAAGGTGCAAATGATGCTTCAACACTAAAGTGTTGTATTCAATTAATTTTAGCACATACTGCAACACAAAATCATAGAAACGCAATTAAAAGGTAATTTGCAATGGACAAGTACGTAAGTGCATTATTACAGGGTGTGGCCCTAAAATTGTTATGTTTCAACAAAAAGAGTATTTGTTTTGTTGAAATCTAGATGTATATATAAATGTTATTGTGCTACACAGAAAGAAAATTCTTTATTGAGGCAATGCATTCTTGTATTGGATCAATGAAATTTGTTGTCAAATGAAAGTGAACTAATGAGAAAGCTCTTCGTTGGTTGAGTGAAAAATAGTTCATTGTTCTTACGCACTTCATAGATTAATCGTGACATGAATGTTGTGGAAGTGTTTGAATAATGAAATGGAACAACTTATTATACTTACAAAAATATTTCTTTAATTAATACCTTTAACAAATATTCAATTAAAATTTGAATTGTCAATTATACGCGTCAAACCTTAATTACAATTGACGCTTTCTGAATTAAAATTGACCTTTTCTGAGTTACAAATAAAAACGGTGTGGTAATTAGTAATTTTGCTTAACAAATATAGTGAACGGAAGCAAAGGAAGAAATTTTCACAAAATATAAAAAAGTATGAACTGCATTCAGCTTTAGACTTTTTTTTGCTACTAGCCACGGTAAAAGGCGGGCTGTGGATGGAATGGGCTCAACTGTGGGAATAAAATTATGGGCAACGGTTAAAGTTCAAGAATGAATGTATTGTGAAAACACTGCTAGACTATTTCAAATATCCAATACATAGAATTTTTTTTGCAAAGAGAAGTAACATAAAGGCAATGAATGCCTACTAATATTAAAGCTGAATTAGACGTGACATAGCCATAACGCCATAGCCATAACCAAACCAAAATTCAATTGATTTCTGTGTTGAGAGTGAGAGTGAGAGAGATTCGCCATAACTCCACACCATAGAAACCAATTGAATTTTGGTTTGGTTATGGCTAAGGCGTTATGGCTATGTCACGTCTAATTTAAGCTTTACTGGGTGTTAGCTTCTTTATGAAAGGGATAGTGACAGAGATAGAGTTTCATTCTTTTACAACTCTGATTTTTGCACGTGCTTTTTTTATAATGCAGTGTTGCAGCGTCTCTGGTGTTAAATGAGGCGTATTAAATTTTTTTTAAGCTGCCATTTTACTGGTTATTTTACTTCGATGATCATTCTGCTACACAACAAAGGAGGGCGCTCTGATGTCACATTTGGATTAGTATCTGCTGAAGTCGGTATAATTCAGTGACTAGTAACTATGCCTTCAGCCCTTGTAACTTTCCTACAACAACTAATACAAAGGGACACGAATAAACATCACAAAAATGCGTGGTGTTGTTATTTTTAATGACTATTGGATACCGGGCTCTAACCCAGGACCTTCTGTTATGTAGTCAACGTGTTAACTACTTCAGCCAACGTCACCCTCAAGGTTGAATAATATTCGAGTTTTTTTTACACATCGAAAGACGACGGAATTAGTGCAGAAGGTGGGAAGATGTCAAAACAATAACTAAGATTAAAAAAAAGCAGATGACGAGTATTTTCTGCGGATTTATCTCAATTAAATAAAATTACTCTACAACATAATCGCCTGGAGAATTTTGCTGTTTGTGATCGTGTTAATAGAGAATAAGTTAATTTATTAGTTTACCTTTATATTGATTATATGACTTAAGTCAATACAAAGTTTAGTCCTTAAGAGTCTGAACACAATGTAACGATAATTTATTGCGGTGCGGTTTTTCATAAAATTTTGAAGTAAAAAACCGCAGTGCGGAACGGTATAAAATTAAAATCTATTTTCTGCGGACTTTCATATTCTCTAAATTTTTGACTCTATTTCTCTTTCTGATGTTGCCATAGTTTTTGAATAATTGGCGGTGTTCACAACATTATTGTGAACAAAAAAATGATTTTGAAGTTCAAAAACTTTTGCCATAAAATACAAAAGTTCAAAAAATATATCAAATATACATATCTGCCGATGTATAAAATGTTAATCGTTTTTTGTTTTTAGTTACTGCCATTACATTTCTCATCGTTTCTATAAGGAACGTAGGGCCTCCATTACAAAATATTAAACAAAGAGTAAATTTTTTAGAAAATTTTATAAAAATGTATCCACAAAAAAATTAATAAAAATTTAAACAAACAATGTCAAGTATTGCCGTAGCCGTCTTCCGTTGTATTATGTTTATTTTTCTCTCCCGCAACGAAAAATCGCACCGCACCGCAAACACTGTGCTTAGACTCTCAAACTTTTTTAGCTTTCATGCTATAGCACACTCGTCACATATAGAGGTCATACCCGTCACATTTACGAACAAGTTTTTTTAAGAAAAATGTTTTCCAAATAAATAAGTATTGAGTATACAGCAAAATGTTTGTGTTTGCTATGGAAGATTTTTAGTATACATTCTATCCTACTGCGGAATATATTGTAAGTGATAATAAAAAAGACTAAAATTGGTAATGACACCCGTCACAGCCTTCTGATGGCCACTCTGACTGATCATATTAAATCTTCTTTCGATTAAAATCCTTGGAAACCAAACTTTAATTTTTCAATTCAATAGTTTCTATATTTTTGCATTTAAACAAAAAATGTTACTAAAATTGTCACACCTGTCACAATAGAATTATCCAAATATAAGTAAATACTGGCATCATCGTTGTTTGAAGTTTAAAGACTTCCTTAAGATCATTTAAATAATGGAAAATTTTATGAATTGTTGCAAAATTTCATAAACCGTCAGCAAAACTATTAAAACCAAAACCAAAACTATTAAAAACAAAATATAATAGAAAATAATAGACTTGTGTCCAACAGTTCTTTTTGAACTAGTTCGTTCAGTTGGACACAAGTCCGGTCAAAAACATCAATGTAAATTAAATGGGTTTGAAACAACTTTTGATTCAAACGCTCTCAAACTAGTTCAAAAAGAACTATTGGACACAAGTCTAGAAAATAAACAAAAAGAATGTGTTACAGCTAAATACAAAGAAGATATTCGACAACGTATGTATGTGTGAAATCATTACATAGTATAAAACAAAGTCGCTTTTTCTGTCCCTATATCCCCATGTATGCTCAAATCTTTAAAACTACGCAACGGATTTTGATACTTTTTTTTTAATGTTCGTACACGCACAACTCGGTCATTTTTAAACCGATTTTCGAAATTCTTTTTTTGTTTGAAAGGGTTTGCCTGCAATTAGGTCCGATAATTTTTTTTTTAAATCTGCAGGAAAATTTTCCTCCCCTATTCCATAACTCTGCTATTTGTGAACCGATTTTCAAAATTCTTTTTTGGTTTGAAAGAATTTTGCTTAAAGTTACAACAAATTTGATTGGGATATTTTGAGCCAACCCTCCCCCCACCAAAAAAAAAGTTTATTGATGATGACATAACTTCTCTATTTATGGACTGATTTTTAAAATTCTTTTCTTTTTGTTTCAATATCATTTTCATAATTGCGTCCGTTTTGTAATCTTTTGGATTGATTCTTAGTATTGGAGTCAGTTTTTTTTTTGCCAGAATTATTTTGTCATTTACTTTTTACGACAAATAATGGCTGATTTTCGAAGCGATTTTAACCAGTAAATCATTAATCCTTATCTAATTAAATACCTTAATTAAATACATTGTTGATTTCATATAGAATGTTACTGCATATTGTAAAAGGCACAGCTAAGCTTTAAAAAAAGGTGAGATCTATCGGAATAATTGCGTTAGCAGTTGCGTCATCCGGCATTGCCGCTACGCTTTTGGAAGGAGGCCGAACCGCCCACTCTACATTCAACTCCCGCTGAAAATTGCCACCGATGACAATAACAGCGTCTGTAGTATTTCTAAGCAGAGCAATACAGGAAAATTGATGCGTGACTGCTCATTAATAGTCTGGGACGAAGCTACCATGTCAAACAACACGTCTGTGGAAGCACTGGATAGGACATTGCGCGATTTGCGCAACAAAAATTCACCTCTGGGTGGATGTACAATTCTGTTCTCAGGAGATTTCCGTCAAATTCTACCAGTTGTGACTCGACGAACACGTGCTGACGAAGTAAATGCTTTCTTAAAAAGATCCAACCTTTCGCGACATGTCAATAAATTAGAGCTTAAAACTAATATGAGGGTTTCGTCATCTTCGCGTGAGAACAGGCTACTTCCAGAGATGCTGCTAAAAGTTGGCTACGGAGAGTTCACACAAAGTGAGGAAAGGATTTACCTAGAAAACCTCTGTGTTTTGATAGACAACATCCAAGAGTTAGTCAACAATGTCTATCTTGACATTGATAACATAAGTTATAAGACAATATCTTGGTTTAAAGAATGAGCGATTCTGTCACCAACAAACGAACAAGTACATAAGGTAAATAAATTGATTATTTCAAAGATTGGTGCGCCGTCGAAAATATACTACTCGGTTAATACTGTTCTCGATTTGGAAGAAGCTGTTCATTTTCCTACAGAATTTCTAAACTCTTTGAACCCGTCTGGACTCCCTCCTCATAAAATGGTGTTGAAAGTAGGTTGTCCTGTTATTTTATTAAGAAACCTGAATCCACCTAAGCTTTGCAATGGCACGCCTTTGCTGGTAAAATCACTGAAAACTTTCATAATAGAGTGCTCAATACTCACAGGATGTGTTACCGGAGAAGATGTATTGATTTCTCGAATCGCTCTGATACCATCGGACTTACCCTTCCAAATTAAACGTTTACACTTTTCGGTAAATACATCTTTTGCAATGACCATTAATAAATCGCAGGTTTAAACCTTCAACGTTGCAGGCTTAGATTTTAGCGTTGACTGCTTTTCACATGGCCAACTGTATGTCGCTCTTTCAAGAGTAGCCTCTAGAGAAAACATGTTTGTATTGTCCAATGACAAGAAAGCTGTTAACGTTGTAATATGTTAATTGTTGTAAAAATAAAATAAATAGGTAAAAACGTAAAAAGTAAATGAGTAAAAATGTAGTGTATGAATTTAGATATTCCAAAGATAGCAGGAAATCTTCATGGTTTGGGGAAAGAAGAATTGATTTACCCTAAATTTAATGCGTGCGGGCCACGGGCAGTAATGAATAAATCAAAACTACGGGATCGATTTTAATTATTTTTTCATTGAATGACATAGGCTATATATTTTATACCCGTGCGAAGCCGGAGCGGGCCGCTAGTGTGTTATAAAATGTTTCATAAAATAACAATACTAATTAAGTTTACAATGAATCAGCTGTTGTTTAACTATTTGTTAACCAATGACATTTGGCGGTTTAACTAATGGTAAACAAAGCGCTATGAATCAAATATTATTGGTTAAACTATTGCTATTAGTTAACTAAGGACTAGGAATTTAAGCCTAAATGGAACCGTTTCGTTGGCTGAACAAATGATTTTTCTTTCCGTGCCATTGGGTTTCGATAACTCCGAAATCATTATGATAACTATGGGGGCATATTTTATTTGTAATAATGACATGTGGTTTCAAGTCCAGATTGCGGATCTATTAAGTACATTTAAATAATAAAAAATTTGCATTTCATGTGAAATCCTTAAATATTCACTAATAATTCTTATCAATTCTTATTATGTAAAAAAAGGATTGGGTTATTGTACTCCACATCTGTTATAATTTTTAGAAAATGCTGTCAAGAATCAGGCTACAATGTATAGCGCTTTCTAATGAGAACATAAAAAACAACGAGAGACATTGTTTGCGGTTATTTTGCTAAAGGAGGCCGCTGTTTGGTATGAAGTTGCTGCCTATTGAAGTTTTCATTGTATTTTCTATAAAATCTTATACTTGAGGGTTGATAAAACTCGCCATGCTTTCTAAAGGAGTAACGCTACCTCATCGGTAAATAATATATCCATACATTCGAAACTACATTAGTGCGTACTTATGTGCATACTAGTGATGCACGAATATTCGCATTCGTATTCGAATTCGAATTGTCGAGTATTCGACCATTTTTAGATATTCGTATCCGTATTCGTATTCGCCAAATTCATAAATCCTAAACGAAATTAAATAAATGGCTAAAAATATTAGTTTGTATAAATACATGAAATTTTTTATAGAAATTTGTGCTTTGTATCATTTTCAAATATTATTTAATGACGATCATTAAAATTTTGGGTAGTTTTTTATTAACTTTAAAGTACGCCAACAGGAGTATGAAGTCCTTTTTCATAACCATTTTTTTTATATTTCATATTGCAGGCGTAAATAGAACTCAAATTCACTGTCTATAATTTTCACATGCAATATTCGTATTCGTGTTCGTATTCGCGAATATCGTTTCAAATATTCGTATTCGTATTCGCGAATATCAAAAATTCGCATTCGTTACATCACTAGTGCATACAAACATATTTAAAAAAATAAAAAATAAAAGAGAAAAACATTGAAATAAAATCATAATTATTTTTCACTGTTGTGATTTTTTTCTCTCTCTCTGTTTGTGCAATTTTCCAACAATAAATAAAAATTAAATATTATTTATTGCTATTTTGCTCAGTCAATCATGTATAAATGTGTGTTCGAGTAACTATTCAACTGGGTTTTCTATGCATTTCCGCTTTTCTTTATTATACGAATACATACACACACACGTGCATGCACACATACATATGTATATGTATACATACATATGTATCTATGTATGTGCTTAGGTAGTTTGTGTGTGGTGTTGTGTGCTTGCTTGGGTTCAATGGGGAAAAGTGTTGAAACTAAGGCGAAGATTAATTTCATTTTCCATAACAATAATAATCGTTTTTATTTTATTTAATATTTTGTTAATAACATGCATCAACAGACAATACATACAGATCTTGTGTACCGTTTAAATGGGGTGTTACTTTTATTAATAAATCAATTTTATTCGTTTTTTATTTAATATAATTTCTCTCAAGCAGTGCTGCAGCTCACTCATGAGAAATGTATAGTTTCCTTATGCTGCTATTACGATTTTGTAAATTGATTTATTTATTTCGAAGGAATCATTAAAATGAAAGAAAATACAAACTTGTTATTAAGTGAATGCAATTTATGGAGAGATGGTGACAACCCTTTTTTTGTATGGCTTATGAAAAATTTTCACATTAAATTATGCATAAATCAGATGGGAAATATTATAAATTACTGCTTATTAAATGAGTTTAAAGTGGAGGAAAAGTTCAAGTTTATTAAAGTATTTGGCTGTGATTAATTTTAATTAGAGTTTAGTGCTGCTTTGCCCCACAGATGTATAAACTTACATCTTCTAGAATGGTAATCTGGGGGCAAATTACGGCATTCGATACGAATCGAAATTTTAAAATACATATTTCTATATAAACTCTATTGAAATATTTCGTCATTTCGTTCGATAACGATTGCCGTAATTTGCCCCCTGATTGTAAAATGAGTAGAATACATTCATTACTAATAAATTCATCATTCTTGTACACTGAGCCAAAAAAGTACATAAAAACAATGAAAAAGTACATTGTTTCAATGAATTTTTGTCTTAATTTTGATACATTGAATCAATGAAGTAACGTTCATTAAAAATTTAAAGTTTTTAAAATCAATGTATAAGTTCATTGGCACAATGAAACTGTTCATTATATCAATGAACTGATACATTGTTTCAATAAACTTTTACATTGATTTTAATGAACCTGTACGTTGACCCAATGAACCCATACATTTATGCAATGAACTCTTACATTGATGCTAATGCACCTCTACGTTCACCGTTTCAATGAACTTTTACATTAAACATAGCATTACATAATTATTAAAAATATTTATGAGTTGTAAAAGGTTTATAAAACAAGTTTAGAACAGAATTAAGGCAGACATAAAATTCCGAAATTGCTCACAAGCTGGGGGGTAGTTTAAATTAATAGTAAGTAAACACATTTAAAACAACTATCCAAATTAGACAAACACAACATTCCTTGTTGAATGACAGCTGTAAACTAGTTATCTTTATGCTTCTCTTTTCTTTGCTATTTTATTTTTATTTAATTCTCGTTGGGAAACAATGTATGACTACATTGAGGTAATGGAAAAGTTCACTGAATCAATATACTCATTCTTTATATTTTTGTGTACTCTTCATTTGTTTTGCTTTTACACACTTTTTTTACCTATGTAAAAATATGAATGTACTGGTACGTTCAGTCAAGGAACAGGTTCATTAAAATTTTTGATATTTGTCTTTAAGGAATGATTTCAACGTATCGTTCATACGCTGATTTTTCTTTTGTGATTTTCAAAAATATTATCGTTTGTGAATTCTCAAATAGTTTTTGAAAGTCTGTGCATAAGATAAGAGGTTTGTGACTATTCAAAATGTGTGATTGAAGTCTACTGATGATTTGTTACAACAACAATGAAATGCATATAGACAACGCTGAACCACCAGCAAATAAATTTCAAATTAAAATACGTACATTAGAGTTCATATTGAATTTCAATGAATATTTTTATTGAAACAATGTATGATTGATTACATTGAATCAACGTATTTTTAGAAAAATATTAATGAATCTTCGTCAATGAACTTCATTCATTGCATTTATGAATAATAGTTCTTTCAGTGCAAAGGTCAACCTGGAGTAAACTCCGAATAAAACGTGTGGTCACTACATCTGCTTAGAAGAACTAAGCTTACGCCTTTCAAATGTAAAAGTTGTTCAAGAATAATAAGCTTAGCCAAGAGATGCATAATTTTTTCTTATCCCAACACTACATTTAATATATGAGGGTGTCGCAGAACAAAACGTGCTTTTTTCATACTATTAGAAAATGTTTTTTGAATTATTTGCATTAATTTGGCTAAGTTCTGTTGGAAACAATCTTATTTGCATAATAATTCTTCCCTTCTCATAAAAAATTTGGTCTTTGAAAAATGTATGTAGAACAAAACGTGCGTTTTTTCTTCTATTTTTAACAAAACGTAGTTTTTTTTTATAACAATTTACTTTTGTTGGTTTCATTTTAACTAGAGATGGGAAAATGTGTTTTTCTTGAATAACGCATAATTATCGCATAAGCGAACGTGTGTGATCATGGGACAAAAAAAAACACTCACGCTCACATCTCTAATTATAGCAGTAATTTTCGCGGAATGTGTCATTTCATGTAAATATATTTTTTTGCTTGATTAATGGTAGACTAAAGGCTTAGTTACCCGACGGCAATGCAAAGTAAAAGTAACGTAGGAAACAGCTGATCGATATTTTTATATGAAAAGTAGGTTACGTTACATTACATCTCCATAACCATTTTCATTACTTTTCACATAACAATATCTATCAGATGTTTCCTACTGATCCAGTTACTTTACATTACAGTCGGGTAACTGAGCCTTTAGTCGATTCATATCGTGTTACTTTTGAAGTTATTGTGTGGTTTAAATCTGGATGTTTGTTAGTAAAAACGTGGGGCTACCAGCGAACTTGTCAGCTGTTATGGTAGAATTAGTCGATTCGTACCGTGCTACTTTCGCTTAATTCTGAATGTTAAGACTCACTTACCCGAATGTAATGTAATGTAACTGCAACGTAGGAAACAGCTGATCGATATTTTTATATGAAAAGTAGGTTATGTTACATTACATCTCTATTTTCATTACTTTTTACATAACAATATCGATCAGCTGTTTCCTACTGTTGCAGTTACATTCCATTACAGTCGGCTAACTGAGCCTTTAGTTAGTAAGAACGTGAGGCTGTGAGCGAACGTTTCAGCTGTTTTTGTATTTCTCTTTGCTTTATATATGTGTGTGTACAAATGTATGTAAGAGAGAAATTTACGTAATAATTTGATGTAGATTTCTACCTCACATACGTTACGATACATATTAAATAATTAGCAACATTTTTGATTTGTGTTACAGCTTTTTTTTTTGTCAGCTGATCCGTCAACTCACGATACGAATCGACTAATTCTACCATAACATTTCTTACTATTATTATTTTTCGTTTTTGATTTTCAAATGAAAAACTTGAATCTTATTTGCATTACCAGATAATGTATTTGAAAGTTATTAAATATAACATAGAGCCTAAAAATATAGTTTAAAGATGGAAGAAATACAAAAGATGGTTTGCAATTTAAATACTGGAACACGAAAGAAGCATATGGAACAATAAGAAGCAAAAGCGATAAATATATCGAATTATTATTAAAGATTTCGTTTTAAATGTGTAAATATATTTCGACTATACGATATTTCTATATCGAAAATACTCATACCAAAACGACCTTTTTATATTTTAGATTAAACAAAACGTACTTTTTTTTTATTTTAACAAAACGTGCCATTTGCATATTAAAAGTACTTTAATTTCGTAAATCGTTAACATTTATTGTTGCGACTTATTGTGGTTTGATGCATTTTATAATAGGAAGGATGTTCTGATATATTCTGGATTCATGCTATAAAATAATCGGGTGAAAAAATAAGCTTTGATTTTGCAACATTTTGAAATATGTAATAAAAAAAGGAACGTTTTGTTCTGCTACTCCCCAATATACATTTGTATATAATAAACGAGATGAAATACAAAATTGGTCTTGACTGCGGTAACCCCACTTGATTATGTGTTTGCAAAATCTTAATAAAATTTAAAATTTACTAGGTATTGATCAAATAAAAGTACGCAAACTGTTATATTAAACTTTGACACGTGCGACCACGCTCTTTTTCCTAAATGGTAGTTTCTGTTATTGCAAAATGTGTACCATTTTGGTGGAGTACTTTGGGCGAAAGTAAATAATATATTGTGTTGTATTTAAATAGGCGTGCACTTACCTCTTTTCTACGGCATCGTTGTATCACTGCAGGAATCCAATGTGATCAATGGTTCACAGGAAGCGTTAGTACAATTAAAATAGTGTAATATATAAACTCAAATGAGAGATGGAACGCCTACTTTTATTACAGCGATATTGTGTTATTACATGCGTGTTCAAAATTGAAGTACCATATACAAGTTAACGTTTTAAGAAAAAAATTGTGTTATATGAAAAATAATTCTAACGACGAATTAATATTTTGTTTCGAATAAAAATGAAGTATTTGCCATTGTGCAGTGAATTCATGTTCACAATAGAAGCGTTTATGCCACAAGGTTGTTAGAGCTATGCTATTTATTGCGTGATATAGAAGCTAGGACGTGATTTACGTAACAAAAATAATCGACTCTATTACAGTTATAATTTTATTTTTGTTTTGATATATTTGTTCTTAAAAGCAGAGTACGAAAACAAACCAAACTAATTGTTTGATTTTATTTTGTTTCGTTCTTTGAAATGACTGAAACAAAAACAATAATAAAAACAATGAGAACGATTGCTCAATTTATATTTGTTTTATTTTTGCACATAAGCACAAACCAGAGAACACAGCCCATTGGCTGTAAGCCGGCTAACATCTGCCACCGGCCACAATCTATACATTAATTTAATCGTATGCTAATAATGGGAAATAAATGGAAACGTTTTGAAATATTTGCGGCGAACTTGATGATATCATATAATATAATTTTATTGCTTTGTTACTTCAAATTTGTTTTATATAACTAAACAGCATAGCTATAACCGGATGTCTCAAGACACTTCTATTCTTTTTAGTTTGTTTTTTTGGAAAAGTGCATCTTTTATAAAATTAGCTTGCAAAGTATATGTTTTTTTTAACCATATTTTAAAGAAGCAATCAAGAGATGGGTCAATAACGCCGACTTTTTTAATAAACGCAGAGATTTTGAATAACAAATTTTTGCATTTTTCAACGTTTCTCTCCTTTCAGTTCTACACACTTTCTCCTACGTGTCTCCAATCGTGACTTGTTGAGGTTATAAAGATAGATATTTGTAAAATGTTTTTTGCCAAGCCATCTATTTAGATAAGAAACAAGAAATATCACTAGTGGCTAAGTCTGTGGAATAGGCCAAACGAGGGAGAAATTCGTAGCCCAATTATTGGATTTTCGCCATGGCCTTGCAATTTTGCTGGTAGAAAACAACTTTTTTCTTGCTCAAATGCCGTTGTTCTTTTATTTACCTAATAAATTTGTTAATGATTGTTTCACCCTTTTGAAGGTAGTCAATGTGGATTATACCGCGTGTATCCCAAAAATAGTATCCATGACCTTGGTATTTTGTTTTTTGGCGCGGATTCATCGATTCACTGCGATAAACCCTTTCTTATTTTGACTGCTGTTCGGTCTCTTAGTTTATAGTGGTGGAGTCACGTTTCACTCACGGTAACGAAAATGTACGAAAACTCGGTCATATTGTGGCTGGACAAAGCCAAACACTATTGTTCCGTTACAAAGTGGGGAACTTGAAAAAAATGGAAATACTTCTGCTGTTTCAAACGGGCCCTCCGATTATCATAAAATTGCATACAGCATTTGAAAAGGTATCACAAAGCTTAAGTATTGTACTATATTTTTTTAAAGGGTGCGAAGCCACAAGGCCCAAAGTGGGCCTCCTCGGTTTAATGAAAAATTCAAACCAATGCCAAGCTGATGTTTTTGATCTGATGAAAAAAATTTTTGCAAGCATATTTTTCTATTCAAGAGCTAAAACACAGTATCCTGCATGTACAGTTTAGCAAATATTTCAGAAAAAAAAAGTAAAAATTTTAACCTTTTTTCCGAACTTGGTCCACTGTTCTGCTAATGGATGAGTTAAACTTTTGTCCGATTTTAAAAAGGAAACTTATTGATTAAAAACAAAATTTTCAATATTAAAAATTTTATACAAAAAGCACAATTTAGTCAACTTCAATAAAAATTTTGAAAAAAGTCGATGTTCGGTTTTTTTTTGTAGAAAAAAAGTGTTTAATTACTTGTATGTATTTTGCCATTAGATTTTTTTTTAAATACCAACCCCATTTTTATAGTTATTTAAAAGGTAATACTATAAGAAATATTACAAAAAAATTGTTTGCTCAAAATTTTCGTTACTGAAGGAACCAGACCGTTTGGAAAAAGCACTGTTTTTGTTATAAATATCAAATGTAATGCCGTTTTTCTCAAATTCTAGAGCTAGTACCAAAAAATTTATCATGCCAAATATATTCACAAAAATATTATTTTAGCCCGGCGAAAAATAAGAAGAATACAGCAAAAGTACTGAAATAAGTCCAATTTTTGCGATTTTTCGAAATTTCTTTGGGAGTGGGCGGGAAGTCTGTTCATGATGCGATTAGACTAAAGTTCATATAGCTGTGTAACTCACATCACATTTCATAACATTTAAGGAACAAATTGCATTAAAGTAAATTGTAAATTATTATGACAACCACTAGCAGAACGGAACAACATGCTCTCACAGGCCGCCACACCTTCATCAACAGCGTTCGGAGCAACATGATATTTTCGAAGGTCTCTATCCACTCCATTCTGTTAGTATAGTCAAGTTCTGGTAGAACACAGATACAAAAAATATATATTAACGTTCTTATAATCTTCTACCTTTTTTTGAAGTCGACTTTTAATAATTACTAGTGTTCGCCCAGTGGTTGAAAATCAACCATTAACGCACGAAGGTGGAGAACAGAATGAAAATATTTAAAGTTTGTTGAATTTCAAACACAATTTAAAAACTATATTCAAATATACATATGTATAGACTCCAAGGTAAACCACTCTCTTAAACCACTTTCTTAACTACTAAATACGAATTTAAAATTTCATTTATCGGCATAAATAAGAATAGATTTTAAGCAAACTATTTAAAAAAAGTTGTTCACTTTTTGAACTAAATGTAATTAGATATTTGCTCCTAGTGTTTTCACTTCTTATTCATTATTATTGCCCAAAACAAAAATATTCGTTTATTTTTTCATTGAACGCTTTTCTCTAAAGTTTTAGACTCCCCATTAAAACGTTTGTTACAAAAAAAATTTCTATTCCCTATTCTTTGAGAAAGACCCCATATGTATGTACGAATATGCTAGCCTAATAATATAAACATTCCATCATATTCCAACATTCCATCATATTCCAACATTCCAGTATGTTCAGTAATTTAAAGCACAGAAAAATAATGAAAACAATGAACAAAAACAAAACGCACACAAAATAAACCAAAAATAAAAAACTTACTTTGTGCTGTAGGTGAATTTAACTTTAATCAAAGTTATTAATAATTAAAAAAATATATTATTTTTAAGCATCTCAAGAAAAATAATACAGTACCACTCGTTATTTAAATATCCAAATTTTATTAGTTTCAGCAATAATCGTTTAAGTACATAGAAAGATGGAAATAAGAATATAATGAACAAATAAAATACGTTTTTCCTTCTGAGTGTTTATGGAGTTGCCAAACCAAATTGTTATAATTTTTTTTTAGCAAATTAAGAGAGAAAGAGAAATCATGGCTTTATGATTGGCTAATATTCTTAACTGTTTTTAACTATCTTAGACACAAAAATGTAGAAGAAAAAATACATTCTGCACTGCTCCTATTGTCAATTTATTTAACAAAAAAAAAATCAAGCGAATACGTTGAGTTTAAGTCAGTTAAAATGGTTCTTAACTTTTTTCACTTGCCTATTTATATATAGATTATTATTACTTATTAGTAAAAAATTAAAAAAAAAAATTAAATTTAAACGCACGAAAAAATTTACTGCATGTCCCACGATGTCACCAGAAATCGTTCAATCGACAACTTGTATTACAAACAACAATAGCATTTGTTGTTGTTTTCAATATAAGTATTCGATCGAACGAATTCTGGTGGCATAGTGGAACAGACCGTAAGTTTTGGTAAATTCTGCGAACTGATCAAACATTATTTGTCAAATGCGACAAAGACGCAGACGCGGGATACACAGAAAAAATAATTCCCAAAAAATTTTCAAACATACGTTTGTTTGAACTAAAGTTTGGTTTCAGTGAATAGTTTGTTCCAATTTTGTTTTAAGTAAAAAAAAAAACTGTACAGATTGAAAAATTGTAAGTCATACAAATAATATAAAGTAACACTTGTAACCAAATTGTTTAGAGAAGACTTCTGTTCCAATATAGAAATTGCATAATGTACAGAACATTTATTTGTTTTATTTGCTTTTTAATTTCTGTAAAAAAAAACTGTTCACTCTGACACACAGAGAAAACAGTGCCTACTAAATACCTCATATAATAGAACAAAATTAATAAGAAATCTTTTTTTATTAGGTTATCTTAATGATTTTTTCCATAAGGTTTTCTTCTTGTTTTTATTAGAGACCTCATAACAAAAAAAAAAATTGCGTCTTTATTCTCTGTACTTATGTATTTTACATATACATATTATGTATGTATGTATTATATGTCTGCACAGATGTAACTGTTTGCACCAGTTTTACGTTTGTTGGTTCTGGTATGTACAGGTACGTATGTTATTCAGCATTTCTGTTACTAGTCATAACTTATCGGTGCAAGCAAATCTTCTTTGCTCTCTCTTTCATAAACTCGACTTGGTTCAAGAAAAACAATCGATTCTAAAACATGACTAGTAACAGAAACTCTGAATAACATGCAGTATCTGTACATACCAGAACCAACACACGTAAAACTGGTGCAAACAGTTATATCTGTGCAGACCTATAGTATATACGTAGTATATTGTAGATGTTATTTATTTATACATACATACATACACATTATGTTATATTCTTATCTAACTTACTCACCAAGTATTGAACTAACAAATTTCTGACTGATAGACAAACACTCTAACCAATATGCTAACAAGCAGCCTGAATAACAGTTGAAATTATTGTACAAACATTTTTATACAAAAATGAAAAAGATCATGAAAAAATTGTCTCTATGTCTATTTATGGATATGAAATAACAAGACACCTCATAAAATCAAGAAGATTTCCTTATCAAAAAAATCAATAAGATGCTTTGCACATAATCATATAGGAACCTTCTAAAATCAAGAAGAAAACCTTTTTAAAAAAATCAAGAAGGCAACCTAATAAAATCAATAAGAAATCCCTATAGTTTACAATTTGTAAGAAAACCTATTATAATCAAGAAGTTTTTCTCTATGGATTGTTTTTTTTGGTGCCAAAAATAACGGAAATTGAGTACAAAAAGTTGTGAGTAATAAGATTTCTTCTTGATTTTATGTGGTTTTCTTCTTGATAAAATTAATAAGATTTACCACATAAAAACAATAAGGAATCTCTATAAAAAATTTTCGCTTCTTTCTGCTGAGATACCCCTTAGCCTAATTACGTTTCATAGAGAAAATCTTCTTGATTCTATGAAGCAGTTTTTTCTCTGTGCAACTTGTATGTTTTTTTTTTTTAAATTATTTAATATTTTTGCATCTGAACTTACAAATTTCTATTCAGGACCTGAATTGAACAAAATAATATTTGATTCAGAGAATTTTGTATTTGAATCGGAAAAAGGGGTTTTTCTATGTAACATCAAGTTTCTTATAAATTATCGATAACATGTCGACGTACACATGACGCTTTGGAAAGGCTGGCTATTTGCGACAGTTGCTATAACATGAGCAAGTTGTGTATAAGATTGTAAAGTGTGTGGGGTCGTCGTATGAAGTTGTGTATCGGTTATACGAAAGATTAAAAAGATTTGATTTTTTGGCAAGTTGTATAGACAGGTTGTAAAATTTAGGAGTTTGTTGTACAACTTCATTTCATTTTGTTCTTATTTTCGTTGTGGGCATATGAAAAACATCGCGCTCGAATTCAAATTTGCGTATAAAATGGAGAATTCAACAGAAATAAGTGATTTTATATAATTGTATAAGGGTTTGCGCGGAAGAATTGCTTTTGTATATGCATCGGAACTTTTGACAAAAAGTCATTGAATACTTCGTCTGACACCCACGTGTATTTTTATAGTCCATTGGCTCACTTTCTTTTAATATTTCCAACAGTTTGTTATTAGAATATGTTTTTTTTTATATAAGTCCCTCCCTTAACCAAATTCTTCTTTTCTGTCCTTTTTTACGTTCTTCTTCGTATTTTGTACACGTTGTTGTAAAGTTTGTGGGCAAAACACACAACTTGTTAATCCAACGTGTTGTACCAACGTGCGCAAGGTGTATGGCTTGCATAAATGATCAAACAGAATTGCGGCATAAAGACATTTTCCATACAAATTGACACAAAAAATTAGCACCAGAAAGCAGTCGATAGATAGAATTTATTTTATTTTGACAACGTTTTTTCTTATTCTCTCATATATAAATACTTATTCTCTCAAGAATGATACCATACTTTCAATAAATTTCATACATTTTGTGAACAAAACTACAAAGAAAAATAAGCACAAAAGAAAATAAAACTAAAATTATAAAGCATTTAAAGTTACTGCCGTAGATTTTATTATGGGCTTTGTTAATTTGACAACGATTTTTCCTGAAGTTGCGGACATATTCTGTTTGATCATTAAGACTTACAAATAAAGAAAAATTTACACACATTTATAAAAAAAAACGTTTAATTCTTACAGAAAAAAAATTTAGTGTTGATAAATTTAGTGAAAAAAAATGGAAATTAAATAAAAGAAATCTGATCTCTTTTTAATTTAATTATTTGTTTAATAAAAAGATTTTAAAAAGCAAGACTTTAAATAAAAAATCTAGAGAAAAACTATAAGACAACAGCCCAAATTTAATTAAATTTAATAGAAAAACATATTTTTTTATGGTACTGGTTTATGTAGCACATGTATCTAGATGAAATCTGTGTAGATACATAAAATCATTAGATGCATGTCAATTTAAAAAAAAAGAATAATTTATGGTCAATAGTGGTGCTGGTTGCCATGGATGTGGTGCAAGAACATACATACATATCAGTAAATCAACACTTGTAAGAATTGCAGCGCCGCAGCATTAGAAAATACATAATAGATTTAGATCAGACAAACAAGTGAAGAAAAACATATTCGTTTCGCATTTTCTTAATTCGTTTATTTAATTCCCATAATGTTAGTGTAGGCTGGCTGGCTGTTGGCAACTCGCTTAAATGCACTCGCACACATACACACACACACAAACACACACACACCAATCACACATTCATGTTAGTTCACTTGTGATACTACCAAAAAAAAAAAGAAAAAGATTTAACATAGTAATCAATTAAAGCTGTCATTTCCGTTTGTCATGCTACTAACCAGAAGAAGAAGAAGAAGAAGGATTGAAAAAAGACAAACAGACATCCCAACAAATAACTGTGCAAGTAAGTGCATGCATTCGTGTTTGTTGGCTGAATGGCTGACTGGCTGGGTGCTTGGAGTGTTTTTTTTTTATACATATATTTTTTAGTATGCCAATGTGTTGTTTGCTGCAAGTTGCATGTAGGCAATCTACAAATATTAATACATACGAAATTATTGTTTGAAACATGTTCATAATAATTTACACTTTGATATTAATCTCCGTTTTTCGTTTAAATATAATTTATTTGTAGTTAATCTTTTGGACTTACGTTGTCTCTATAAAACGAATTTGTTAGTAAAATAAAAACACTAAACATTTTGCAGAAAGCAGAAACAAATCTTGCAACAACAAATAAACTATAAAAAAAAGTTGCATGTTTTAAACTTTTCATGCATTTGTTTTTTAGTTGCATTTTGTTGTTGGCATCACTTGGACATATTTTTGCATTTCGTGTTTTTCACTTTATCTGCTCGAATAACAGGCATATTGTTTTTTTTTTTTTTTTTTTGTTTTAAGTTTTTGCAATTCTGTTTTTTGTCTTTTTTTTAGGGTTCCGTACACCAAAGGTGAAAAAGGAACCCTATTGTTTTCGCTACGCTGTCCGTCTGTCCGTCTGTCCGTCTGGCCGTCTGTCCGTCTGTCCGTCTGTCCGTCTGGCCGTCTGTCCGTCTGTCCGTCACAGGGTATTTTCTCGAGAACCGTAAGAGCTACGGACCTGAAATTTGGACAGAGTGTGTAGACCCTTGGCCGCTACAACAACAAATACATGAGAGTTGGAAATTAAAGGGTGTGCCAAAACGAGCAACGAAAAATTTTAAAATCCCATGTAATATACATACAATTGTATGTATGTATGTATATTACATGGGACCCTTGGCCGCTACAACAACAAATACATTAGAGTTGGAAATTAAAGGGTGTGCCAAAACGAGCAACGAAAAATGTTAAAATCCCATGTAATATACATACAATTGTATGTATGTATATTACATGGGACCCTTGGCCACTACAACAACAAATACATGAGAGTTGGAAATTAAAGGGTGTGCCAAAACGAGCAACGAAAAATTTTAAAATCCCATGTAATATACATACAATTGTATGTGTGTATGTATATTACATGGGACCCTTGGCCGCTACAACAACAAATACATGAGAGTTGGAAATTAAAGGGTGTGCCAAAACGAGCAACAAAAATTTTAAAATCCCATGTAATATACATACAATTGTATGTATGTATGTATATTACATGGGACCCTTGGCCGCTACAACAACAAATACATGAGAGTTGGAAATTAAAGGGTGTGCCAAAACGAGCAACGAAAAATTTTAAAATCCCATCTAATATACATACAATCGTATGTATATTACATGGGATCCTTGGCCGCTACAACAACAAATACATGAGAGTTGGAAATTAAAGGGTGTGCCAAAACGAGCAACGAAAAACCGTAAGAGCAAACTTCCTGAAATTTTCAAAAACGGTGAAACAAAAAAATCTCAAAATTATAAAATCGCCAAACCGAAAAAAAATCGCCAAAATCAAAAAAAAAAATCGCAAAAACGAAAAAAAGCACCAAATTAAAAAAAAATTTCTAAATCGAAAATAAATCGCAAAAAACCGAAAAAATCGCAAAAATTAAAAAATCGCCAAAATGAAAAAAAAAATCGCCAAAATTAAAAAATCGCCAAAATGAAAAAAAAATTCGCCAAAATTAAAAAAATCGCCAAAATAAAAAAAAATCGTCAAAATAAAAAAATCGCCAAAATGAAAAAAATCGCTAAAATTAAAAAAAAATCGCCAAAATTAAAAAAATCGCCAAAACGAAAAAAAAGCGAAAAATAATAAAAAAAAATTATTTCAGCTGAAAAAACGGAAAAAACATTATTAAAAAATGCTCAAAGCCCAACGTACGGAACCCTTCGTGCGCGAGTCAAAGTCGCACTTTACTGAATGTATTATTTTTTAATATAAATAGTTTAACAACAACTATTTATTTTTGTGTAGCCCCCTTTAAAAATAAATGAAAAGTTAACCGGGCTTATGTCATCGTTGTTTCAATTCATTTTGTGTTTTTGTTGTTGTTGTTGTTGCTGTTGGTTTTTGCTCTGTTCTTTCGGTCTGACAATCGTAATTCATTTGGTAATAAATCATAGACACAAACTTAAATGGAATATATGCCATGATTTATGTTTTAACAAGTTATACAAATTTATAAAAAAAAATTAAACAGAAAATTTAAAACATGGTAGAAAGTTTGCTATTTATATGTATTGGCAAATTTTTTAAGAATTTTGCTGGGTTTTTCTTCAAAGCTAAAGCTGAATATAGCCTTTCACATACTCAGATCAAGCCAAATTGGCATGAAAAATGCGGTCTTAAACCAATCATAGAATACTTGATTTAAAATTATGAGAGCCAAATTTAATGATTTTGGTTCTCTCTCTCTCTCTCTCTCTACCTTTTACGAAGAATAAAAAAAAAAGATATCACCCATCGAGCTTTCAAAATTAAATGAAATATAACTTAAGCTGTCGAAAAAAGTGAAATAATTGGGTATATACCATGACTTCAGATGAAGGAATATGTGGCAGTGGCATGACACTCAGTAATTGGGTAGAGAGCAGGACTAGCAGTTCATGGCAAAGTATTAAGGATTGTTGAGTATCGAGTGCTATGTGGCCAAAGCTTGACTCAGGAACATCCAAACTGCCACTGGACACGGATAAGAAGGCGATTCGAATCGTGATAGGCGCGTTAACTGACCACTACTCGATCAGAGCAAGAACCAGCACTAGGGAAACTGGCAATCCAGATTTTTACACAATGTGCGGGGATGAAGAGGAATCAGAAACAATTGAACATAATATCGGTCACTGCCCGAAGCTGCAACGTCATAGGCTTAGATGGCTTAGTAGACGATTCCATGAGAGCATTTTGGCAGTGCAAACTAGATGAAATCAGGGACTTCATAATGTGAATTCAGTGGCTTAATGACGCATAAAAAAGGGTAAAAAAGGGGTGGTAAATATTACTTTTAATGGGCAATAGAAGGGAACCACAATGTACCCAATTGGGTCTCCTAGTGGAGGTACATTTTAGCACCAGCCTTCGTAATATAACGTAGGTTAGGTTAATTCCAAGCGAACATACCACCTTAATATCCAAACTAGGGCAAACAAAGCAGCCGTTACTTTATATAAACATTGGTTAAAACTCCAAGCTCATACTGATGTATGGTGCAATAAGAAGCTACCTGTGGAGCGTTGCTAGAAAGAATCCTTCGCACTAGGGATGGGCAAATGAAAAAAATGTATCGATATATATCGTACCGATATTTTTGAATAGTATCGATATATATTTTTTGTAAACATCGATATTTCGATATATCGATATTTTTTGCCAAATGTTGCCAAAATATTCCAAATCTAAAATAAATACACATACCAACATATCGTGCCATAACCGCCAAAAAAAGTTTAAGCAAGGCTTCATTAGTCTTTACTTTATGTTGCTGTGCCGTTCTATTTTTAAATTTTAATAGTTACTTTTTCTTTAATAAATTAGCTTTTTCTGACCAGAACGGTTACAGTTTTCCACTAAAGTGTCGAGTTTTGTATCGTCCATTCTTATGTTTCAATATAGTGTTTATGTTCTTCTGGTAAAAATTTAATTTTTTTAAATTCTTAAAGCACAATCACAGTTTATTTCGAAATGTTTTTATTTTATTTATTTTGCCACTTACAATTACTTAACAGTTTTTTGATTTTCAGAGGTTGAACCGAAACAAAACAGAATGAAAGAAAAAAACTAAAGGCTTGTATAAGATCTATATAAACCA
Source organism: Tachina lurida (assembly GCA_944452675.1). Classification (NCBI taxonomy): domain Eukaryota; kingdom Metazoa; phylum Arthropoda; class Insecta; order Diptera; family Tachinidae; genus Tachina; species Tachina lurida. The sequence continues at coordinate 37,276,797 of OX101754.1, read as the reverse complement.
AAAAGAGTCAGCTGATTCGTAACAGAACATAAAATAAAAACTAATTCTGCCTTTAGGCTTATATCCACACAATACAAATTTGGCATTTAGCTCAGTTAACAAATAAAAGTCACCTGCATTAGTGGGGTCATCTTATAGATGCGCCTGGGCTGTTATTATGAAATTTCTCTTTTTTTTCTTCGCATCACTAGTATTGATGCCAATATCGTAGTTAAAAAACGGCTATAGCTCTTGAAAGTATCGAAACCCGATACTCGTAAATAAGAATCGATGTATCGATATATCGGTTTTTGAAATATCGGCGATATATATCGATATTTATTTTTTAAAATATCGATATTTCGATATATCGATATTTTTTGCCCATCCCTACTTCGCACTTCTGCCTTGATGATGACTCATCACTGCGGCTCCAAACACCAAACCTTCTCAGGCTCTTTCCCCAATAATACCAGCTGACCTTGTGGTCAAACAAATGGCAATTAATTCAGCTTTACCAATACAGGCAACCTATGTACAGTAATATGTGGCCATTCTCAAAAAATTCTTGTTCCCGGATCCTTGTAGCAGACCTTCTTTGAAGTCTAGGATATATGTATAATGTATTTTATTTGGTTCAACATTTGATTATGAAGGTTCATACATATATCTGTGGCAATAAGGAAAAAATTTTTAAGTCATATTTTACTGTTTTGCAGGAGAGCACTTTTAAGCATTCAAGTCGATCTTCAGAAATTTATTTCTTTTGCAGTTAAATTGGGAAATTCTCTGTTAACCTTTATTTTTTTAAGCAAACGTCGTTCTTCACACTATAAGTAGTACATTTAATTTGAAATATACTAAAGTATAACCTAAATTAAGCTATTATTCCAAATGAGGTTAGAAGTCTAAAAAAGATAAGTCGTAGGTCATGGTGCTATAACTTCCTGAAAAAATCACACAAATTAATTGGGATTTTGACCAGGGGTACTTTCAAATATGCAGATTACGTAGGTACCATTAACTCAAAATCAGCTTATCTCGACTTAAGCACTTTTTCCTTTTTAAAATAAAATATACAAAAACTAAAAAATGTAAGCAAAGAAATCGAAACAAAAATAAATTTGTAACTGTACGAGTAATAGTGTCCGACATAAAGAGCATAGCTCTAAAAACATAAAACAAGTATGTGGAATTAATGGTTCTGCATGTTTGATGCGGACCGCATTTGGGAACCGTTGCTATCAAATATACAAGGAAGATATTAGTATGTGTAACGATAGCAAATCCACGATCAAATATTTATTAAGTTTATAACATTAATTTTTCCCCAAGAATGCCGGATGTCCCTTAATGGGATGGCGATATTTTTAACCTAGAGTTAATCTGGCTACCAGACCATGGTGCTGCATGTGGAAACAATGCAGCATATGGGCTAGCCAAAGATGAGGCTCGACTTTCCTTTAATGCTTTAATGCTTTAAAAAATTGCAAATTAAAAATAGACCAGCGGCTCTTTACGAGTGTAATTACGCTGACCAGTGCCTCGTTTCTGTAAGGAATGTGAGAACTTTTCGAGTCGAAAAAATACTTATCATCCTGTGAAACACAGGCTGAGTAAGAAGAAAACTGTATTTGTTGACATTTTTTGTAAGTTTATATAAGTTTTTATGTGAGTAACCCTGTGTAAAATAGGACAACCAATATAATTATTTAATTTTTCTCGATGCGAGAACTTCTCATAAGTTACAGAAATGGGTTACAGATGGTCAAACGCGATTAGTTGCTCTATCTCAAACTAACTTGTCAATATTTCAATCCCACTTGGTCCGTCATCATGGAAAGAAACCAGAGAGACCAACTTTGTATACCAGTGTCACTACAACAAGACACTGACTCTGTTATTGCTCCGCTTTTGCTGATAAGAGCTGCTAAAGTCGGTTTTCCATTTTTACAGGACCTTGCTAAGATATCGGAATTTGGAATTGGAAAAATAAAGACATTGGTAAAAAAATCAGGTGTCTAATCATCGCTTTCGATAACGAGCTGATTCGGTCATGTTTTTAAGTTTGAGATTATGGCATTCGCTATGGAATAATGTAATAATATGGTTCGATATCGAATGCCATAATCTCAAACTGAAAATATGTGATCGAAACAGCTCGTTATAGAAAGCGACGATTAGACCCCAGATTGGTTTAATACGGAGTAAGTGGGATGATGAAATAAAATTTTTCTTCCTTCTCATCCTCCGTGGCAGCAAAATAGGACCCATCAGGCGCCAAGTGAGCCATTTTCTCATAAAACTGAAACATTCACAAATCAAATCATTTATCACCAAGTTATCAATTCTGCATTTCTTTAAGAATTTTTAAGCAACCATAGAATGAAATTTCGGCAATAGAACTTTGAATATTGCAGATTACTTTGAAAGAGAATGGAATGGTTTACGAGTATTAATGATAGAACTTACGCAAGGGTTAACCGTCAAACGAACTACCAATTTGCGCTCACTTTTTGACATATGTATGTACTCACTATACTTTAGAAAATCATTAATAATATACATATCACACTTAAGATTAGACTTTTATCCAACAGTTCTTTGTGAACTTGTTGGTTGATATTCGAATCAAACCCATTTAGTAGATTATTTTAGTTCAAAAGCTCTGTTGGAGAAAATGACATGTATTGCGTGTATTTAACAAAATTTTTAGTATGTGGAATAAACTCTATAACTCTATAACCATGGCATTAGTAGGTGCCATGGCCTGAGTGTTCTATTTAAAAATAACTATTTATCAATATTCACATAATTTTTTTTATTACCCATTATATATTCGCTGCATAAACTTTTTAATATGAAACGAAAACAAATTAATTCAATTTAGTATAATGCAAACTAAAACTAATAAAAATAGAATTATCATATTAAATTTATTTAGTCTTAAAATTAATTATTAGTTACACGCGCTTGAAGAAATAGAATAAATAAACAAAAACCAGTTAAGTCTCTTAAATTTGTGCCAGAAAGTGCATAAACTTAATGTGAAGCTTAAAGTAGGTCCGAAGCTGACCCCCCGGTTGATTAACACGGAAGTCGTTAACCAGTCATAAACACCTTTAATTATACGGTTTTATGATAAACTTCTGTAACTTCTGTTCTCTGTCAGACACAAATACATATCTTGCCTTCACTCGATAAGAGCTGAGAATGATTTCGTGTACTAAAAGAATTAATTTACTTATAATTGTCAATAGAAAATATAAAAACTGTATTTTATGTGGGTTTTAGAAAAATTAATTTTATTACTTTTGCATTTACGAGTAATAGGAATCTAAAATAGTTAAGTAATAAAAAAACAAGAAATCTTTATTACAGTAATAATCAGGGAAACCGCAAATATGCAATTGCATGTTTTTTCTTGTGCGACGTATTCATGCGGGGACAATATATTTATCCGTTTCAGGACTTTTTATTAATTTTGGCATCGATTTGTTAGTGCATATTTTTGCATATTTTGCCCTTTAAAGCATATTTTTGCATATTTTCCCTTTAAAGCATGTTTTTGCATTTATCACTCTAACACGCATATTTTTTTGCATATTTTATAATTTTTAGAGCATAATTTACGCTTTTAGGGCATATTTTGAAATTAAATAAATAAAATAAAATAAATAAAAATTTTTATTTCAATTTGCTTACAAGCTCAAGTATTGCACAAAATTTTTATTTTAATTTTTCGTCATCTAAGTCTCATTTTTAATGTTCCATGTAGTGTATAAATATTCGTAGTTATTACGGACGTTAGTTTCAATAAAAAATTCGGTTTTTCTATTTGTGGCGGACTCTACCCCAAGTAGACGTTGAAGGAACATTGTCAATATATAAATGTTTATTTAGATGTGGAAAATCTATATTGACCTAGATTGTTGTTTATTGCAATAAATATTATACATACACATCTTGTCTTATTTATCAAAAATATAGTTCCAAAGTTTTAATTCTGATATCGTGATCTCTTTTGAACTTGAAGTTAAATTTTTACGAGATTATCAAAAAAATTATAATTTGTATTATTTGATTTGGTCAAAATATGTATGTATGGCAATTTTGTTTCAATTTCTTTGTTAATTTTCTATTGTTTGCTTTTTTGCTTATTTTATATGCAAATGTTGTTGAATTTTTTAATTAAAAATATATTTTCATTTTAAATAAACCAATTTATTTTATTTTAAGAGCATATTTTTGAGTTTTTTGTGCAATTTTCAATTTTTTAGTGCATATTGAATGCGCATAAAACACTTTTTTTAGAGCATATTTCTGGTTTCCCTGGTAATAATTAATTAAATCCAAAAGCTGATACAAAAGCCAAGAAGACACACAAATAAATGTTCATAGCATTTGGAGCGAGTCTCTTCTTCAACTGCTGTTACAAATTTGCAACCAAAAGGGATCTGACAAACCACCTGGTTACTAAAAGAAGGGTAAATTAAATTGAATTTAAATAGTACATTTAACTTAACATAAAAAGTCAATAAGTATTTAGAAAAAAAATTGCTTAATACCTAAATACTTGCTCTTAAATATATATTATACTTAAGGAGTTGATATATATTGGGCCTTATTACATATTATCGTATTCGACTTCGACTACGACGATTTTGTAGAAGACTAAGGAAGCAAAATTATTTTTAATCTAGTAAGAAATCGTCGTAATCGTAGTCGAAATACGACAGTCGTAATTAGGCCCATTATTTCCTGTTTTGTAGGATTTAAATTTTATTGAAATTCTGTGGATTGGTTGTTGGCTACAATAGAATGAATCTAACCAAAAATTGGATTGGTTGTTGGCTACAATAGAATGAATCTAACCAAAAATCGGACGGCCCGTTTTGAAACTGCAGAATTATTTCCATTTTTTTTAACAAAAATCCCCTACATGTATTGGGTACTTTAGGCCCCACCAAACACCAAAAGGCACCGTCGCACAGTGATTCGTTCCCATATAAAAAGTGGGCAAAATTAGAGGAGTTATCCTAGAGTTATGAAATTTGGTACACAGTTTTATATTGGCTCTGGCTAGAATGAAGCACCACAGAAAAGCGTTAGTATAAAATTCGCTTTTCGCAGTTGTCACTTAATTTGGGCGACTTTTCTTTTTTGATAATAATTAAACAAGTCTCGACAACAAAGAAAATCAAAAAACCAAAAAAATTAAAATATAAATTTTGCGATTTTTTTGGCTTAAATGTTCGCTCTGACTCTGAAAAAGTAACACAGAAAAACCTGAGTTTAAAAATACACTTTTTCGGTTGATTTGCTACTACTTAAACGTAAATAAATGAAGGAAATAAAAAAAAATTATGACAAATTTGTTTCCCTTTTTTTCACCTCCAAAATCGCTCAGTTTATGGAAAAGCATCACCGAAACACGTAAATTTTAAAAAGTTCGTATGTATATTCTCCAAAACAGCTTCGATATGCTTCAAATGATATTTTTCTTATCGATGCCAATATAAAACTGTATGCCAAATTTCATAACTCTAGGATAACTCCTCTAATTTTGTCCACTTTCGATTCACTGTGCGTCGGATCGAGCTAAAAAATTACGACGACTGAATTTATGACAGCAAACCTTATATTTTAGACAGCGCATATATTTAAGAATAAAATAAAAATCCCATACAAGCTGCGACCAGTCTAATAAAGGGTGTTTTTTATAGAGTGACACAAGTTCAAATCATATATGATTATAATAAAACAAGGAAATATATTTTTGTTATCAATGAAACGGGCGTCTAATCATCGCTTTCGATAACGAGCTGATTCGATCACGTTTTTTCAGTGTGAGATTATGCCCTTCGATATCGAACCATATTATTACATTGTTCGCTAGCGAGTGCCATAATTTCAAACTAAAAAAACGTCATCGAACCAGCTCATAATCGAAAGCAACGATTAGATCGCATGCTTTATTGGAAAGAACATTTTATGCAATTAATGTTCAAATATGTTTTCTGCCATGCGGCCGCTACGGCTGACGCGTAGAATGCGCAATCTAGGACACCCATTTTCGACAACTTTTCGCCGATAAATCTTCGAATGTTGATTTCCAGTTTAATTGCTTGTGACTTAACATAACGCCAAAGAAAATAATCCAATGGGGTTAAATCACGCGATCTTGGTGGCCAATTAATTGGGCCATTACGTGAAATTATTTTTTCATCAAAAGTTTCTTTGAGTAAATCAATTGTAGCGCCCGCTGTGTGGCATGTGGCTCCGTCCTGTTGGAACAACATATTAGCAAGATTAATGCCACGTAATTGAGGTAGGAAAAAATTTCGAATCATGTTCCTATTCCGTTCACCATTGACAGTAACATTCTGAACATCATAATTTTTGAAGAAATATGAGCCAATGACTCGCCAGCCCATAAAACGCACCAAACAGTAATTTTCTGTGGATGTAATGGTGGTTCGTCAAAAGCTTGTGGATTCTTGCGACTCAAAATGCGACAATTCTGCTTATTTACGTACCCGTTCAACCAGAAATGGGCTTCATCGGAAAATAAAATTTTTAAATTTGTTTAAATTTTCAAAATTTCAGCAATTTGTACGCGTTACTCTGGTCTAAGTGAATTCATAATGAAATTTCAAAGCAAACTAAACAAAAAGCAACTATCAGCTGTTTAATGGATGCTGAAATAAAGCAGTGATGCCAACTCAAAATTGTGATACTCTAAAAACAGATGCTTTATATATATTATATATAATTGTTGTGTGTGTTTATTAGTAATGCACAATTTAAGAGCTGCGGACCTGAAGTTTTCAAAACAGGTTTGGGTCAATACGCGGTAGGTTTTTTTCATATTTTTGACCCAACAAGTGACAAGTGATTGAGGTTAAGACAATGTTTGCTTTGCTGGGATATAAATAAAACTGAATCTTTTTACACTAATTTTTAATAAATATTTACACATATGTTCTACATATCTGCATGGTCATGTAATATTTGAGTTTAGTTTTTAAACAGCTGTTTTTAAGACTATATGGACAAACTTGCACAAAGAAAAAGTCTGGCATCTTTCGTAAAAGAAAAGAAAAATAATATTGCACTCTCCAAATGTTAAATACTGGCACACAGCTACACTGAAAAAATTGTCGGCAAAAATTCTATGAATTTCGACATTAATCTAATGAAAAATTTATTAAAATTCAACCAACGTCACGCTTCGTTGGATTAATGAAACCAGTTTCGTCAAAATTATTTTATTGAAAACTTCATCAAATTTATTTAACAGTGTAATTAATGCAGTGCTATAATTTCATTGAAAATAAAATAATTTCATGAAAAGAATGAATCAACTTAAATATAAAGGGGTTTCTTAATAATTAGAAAATATTGTTGTCATAAATCCAATAAAATATTCTTACAAACCAGAATATCAACGAAGCAATTCCAATGAAATTCTTTCACAATATTCATGAAATTTTCAGTGGATTTGTGAAATTATCATTAGATTTGTGAAAACATTTTCATGAAATTGTTTCATTGGACTTATGAAGCAAAATTCCGGTGTAGAACAAATATAAATATCATTTTTATAAGCTGAAGTAATTAAAAATTTTATAAGTAAGAAAGGGAGGGAGTACAAGAGTCAACTCTTTGTTTTATTCAAAGTAATTTTATTATTAATTTTATTTATTAGTAAAATAAAAATACCGAAAAATTATTTTAGCCAAAAACAATTCAATATTTTTTTCCTACGTAGAACACATCAGCACTAGCCGGAACCTTTTCAATTCAAAATTTTATTTATATTCAATAGCATTTTTTTATTGCTGTATATGTGAAGAGATTTAATATACTTTTACATTTCAGCACAGCGCGAAAATAAAATAAATTAACATAACAAATGCAGACTAAATCTATGTAAATGAAATAGAATGCAAAATGAAACAATCACTTAAATCCTTATACAAAAATATATAAAAAAGGCAAACCCATAGACAACATGTGTGAAGTTAGTATGCTTCTTAAAACGATATATAACACGAGCAATATAGACAATAAAATATTGGTAAATGGCGCCACTAGACATTAACAATTTTCCATAAAATTAACACATTAATGTGTGTGTATGTATTTTTATGGCAGTACGAACTACATTTAGGCAAAATAGTTTTAACGGTTTCATATTTCGTAAATAGCTAACGAGTTTATTAACTTTCTAAACGCAAAGAACTTTCCAAAAACAAGTTCGCTTTCTGAAAAACGGACTTGATTCGTGTTAAAACAAAGTTTTAAGAGGAAAAATTAAGGCGCTCGATATCTTAATAAATTGTTAACTAATGAAATACAGTTTATATGGAAATATTTTCAAGTTTTGGTAGGTACAGAAGCCGTAATTGGCTCCCCAGTGAAAAGAGTTATATTCTACCTGAAACAAAGTTTGAATAAAGTTAAGATTTTATTTCATACACTTATTTTCTAATTCAATTACACAGCACAACAAAATTGATTTTTTTTGTGTTTTTTAAATAAAAATTGGTGCGGTAACACTGGCGTTTTACCTTCATGCTAAACTTATATCAGAGCAGGAGTCTAGTATATAAATTCTGCCCTTCCGATACGTACAAACAGATTTTAATTAAATTTAGAACATAGATGTATCTGCATCTAAAATTTAAAAAAAGGTCTGAACATTTTTGTAAGTAGGATCAGGAGGGCGACAGGGGGCATTTCTGCCTCCGAAAAAATCAAACCGATATTAATGAACAAAGATAAATCTTCATTTAATAGTTCACATAGTCTATTTACATTTTCAAAACTAGGATCAGGATGAAACTGATTTTAATGAAATTCAGAACATACACAGAAAAAACTGATTCATAGAATCAAAAAGATTTTCTCTTTGAAACGTTTTTAGGGTATTCCAGCAGAAAGAAGCGAAGATTTTTTCATAGAGATTCCTTATGGTTTTTATGTGGTAAATCTTATTAATTTTATCAAGAAGAAAACTACATAAAATCAAGAAGAAATCTTATTATTTACAACTTTTTTTATTCAATTTCCGTTATTTTTGGCACCAAAAAAACAATCCATAGAGAAAAACTTTTTGATTCTATTAAGTTTTCTTATAAATTGTAAACTATAGGGATTTCTTAGTGATTATATTAGGTTGCCTTATTGATTTTTTTAAAAAGGTTTTCTTCTTGTTTTTATTAGGCTATCTTATTGATTTTTTCAATAAGGTTCTCTTCTTGATTTTATTAGGTTATATAATTATGTGTAAAGCATCTTATTGATTATTTTAAGAAGGAAATCTTCTTGATATTATGAGGTGTCTTGTTATTTCATATCTATAAATTAGGGATGTAACGAATACCAGTTTAGCGAATGCGAATGCGAAAACAAATAATACATTTTAATTTTTGCGAAAGCGAATGCGATAGCGAATGCAAATATTACAATACGTTAAAAAAATCACATGAAAATAAATTTGTCTAAGAACATGAAGTTGTGTTTTATACATATGTAGATCCACTTGAGTCTTGAATTCAGAAAATATTTATTCAAAATTGTTAAACTGAAAGATATATGAAATCATATTAAAATAAGTATAGATAATAATTAAAAATAAATTTACAAAATGTTAGGCAATCAATACATTCGTACTTTGGCCTTAAGACCTTGTACTAAGTTCAAAATTTCCTGTAAAATGCTACCAAAATACATATTAAGAAAAATTAATGAATTGTTCATGAAAAAATTTTGCAGAAGTAGTGGTCTGTTCATCTTGGGAAAAACATATGAAATATATGTATCTTCAACATTTTAAGTTTTCATGCGAAATAATATGAGTGGCATTTGTTTCGCAAAAATTTTACAACAAAGAAGGATTAGTTAATATTTTTGCATTTAAAATTTTTTGTACGAAGTAATGATGTGCTTACCATTTTTCAAAAGTTTTAACAGATTAGTGTGTATGTATGTATGTTTAAATAAATAACATCTACAATATACTACATACATAAATACATATGTATATGGTATAGAATTTAAATGAAAATACATAAGTACAGAGAATAAAGACACAATTTTTTTTATTGAAAAAATCAAATCAAATCATATAAACTACAAGATTTCTTCTTGATTTTTTCAAAAAGGTTTTCTCTATGAAATTAATAAGATTTCCTTATTGAAAAAAAAACCATAGAGATTTCGTATTAATTTTGTTCAATTTTATGAGGTATTTAGTAGGCACTGTTTTCTCTGTGTCACAAAATGACCAAAGACATTTTATAACCTAGGTCTAGGATTAATTAAGGGGACAATTTCTGAGTCTCAACTCGATTTTGGTGAAATTTAAAATATAGTTACCCCTTCGTTTAGAAGGAGACATACTCTATGTACCTTCCCAAAAGCATGGCAAGCAAAGGGGTAGGGGATGAGTACTGCTCCTTCGAAACTTTGAAATCGATTTTAGTGAAATGTAAGGCATATATATATGTTTATATATACATGTATCCCTTCATTTAGAAGAAGACAAAGTCTACGTAACTAATGTACCTAATTTCAAATCGATGTAAATGTAATTGAAAGGGTGATGAGGGTAAATTTTAAAGACGCTGGCGGTAACGAAGCACACCGGGTGAAGCTGGTAATAAATAAAGAAATAATCAGAATAAAATAAATCACAGAATTAAACTAAAACTATATCACAAAACTTTTGCATTCGGTTAAGTTACTAACGAAATGATCATTGCTTTTGCAGCAACGAGTTTGCAATGTTTTCTAAAGGTCCTGTCACACTTAGCAAATATTTGCCGAAAAATTGTGACCTTCAATTAATTCCAATGTTTTGTTTTGAATATGTGTTCGCATTTATTAAAAATAATATAAAAATAGCATTTTGATGCATAATTTTTTTTTTATTTTGTGATATAACATCCAAGTTAAATCACACTAAGGCTGGTCCAAAGAATTGGTTACGTTTTTCTGGACAAATATTTGACAAGTGTGACTGTACCTTAAGATTCACGTCAATTGAGGCTTTTGAAAAATCTATAGAAATAATCATTTGTATATATAGAACAATGACTAAACCAAATGAACAAAGTTAAAAATCTAATAAAACTGTTTGAAAATATTAAACAAGTTAACAACACCATGATTATAATCAGAAATTTATTTGCTGGTTTATCGTTTTCCAAAAAGAGTTCAAAACAAGATAAAAAATGTTGGATTAAGTGATATTTCTCGGCGCACACCCACTTTTAACAGGCTTTCAGAATAATATTTTTATTTGTATACAAATTAATGCAAGCAACTTTCCATCCATCATACTCGTACATAAATTTTCGCCTTCAGTAATGTCATAATTCATTCTTAATCAGTTATTGTATTGCTACTTTATTGCGCTAATTGTTACGACATGATTAAACTTGTTATAAAGGGTGTTTTTTATTGAGGTATAGAACTTTAAGTTGGCATCACTTTTTTAACTGGCGGCCATTTTGTCAGCTGTCAAGTGATTAATATTTAGTTTGGTTTGCCATTTCATCATGAACAGGTTGACAAAAGAACAACGCTTGCAAATCGTGCAAATTTATTTCGAAAATAATGGTTCAGTTCGCGAAGTTTACCGCAAGCTCCGTCCATTTTATGGTCGACATAATCGTCCATCAGAGCAATTAATTCGGTTAACCATGGATCGTTTTCGCACTACGTTTACTCTATGTGATAATACGCATCCGCAGAGACGTCGAACAGTGCGCACCGAAGAAACAATTGCCGCTGTAGAGCAAAATGTTGAAGAGGACCCGAATGAATCGATTCGCCACCGTGCACAGCAATTGGAGCTTTGTCCATCAACTTTATGGAAGATTTTGAAGATTTTGAATGTGGATGAGTTGTGGTTCCAACAAGACGGCGCTACATGCCACACAGCGCACGTCACAATCGATTTATTGAAGGAAACATTCGATGAGCGCATAATTTCGCGGAATGGACCTGTCAATTGGCCACCAAGATTGTGTGATTTGACACCATTGGATTATTTTCTTTGGGGATATGTGAAGTCGCTCGTCTACGCCAACAAACCAGAAACGTTAGGGGACTTGGAAGCCAACATTCGTGGCGTTATTGCCAACATACGGCCCCATATGCTCGAAAAAGTGGTTGAAAATTGGACCTGTAGAATTGGCTTTATTCGAGCCAGCCGCGGCGGCCACATGCCCAAAATCATATTTAAACATTAATGGCATAAAATTATCCTTCCAATAAAGCCAAATTGATGGACATTAAAACGATTTTCTTGTGTTTTATTTCAATTCGAAGTTCTATACCTCTAAAAAAACACCCTTTATAATTTTTTTTTTCAGCCAAGCTGTACATTCATATTCAATCCAATTTATTACTTGGCACCGCCTGACACAATAACATTTGCATTTTGTTTTAATTCTTCTCATCAGTCTATTGTTTTAATTTAAAAAAGTGTTTAAAATTTATTGGCTTGTTTTTAAAGCAAACTGTGTCCGGCTGTTTCGAAACTAAAGGGCCCTTCATCTTTAAAAATGTGAACTAAGATATATTGCTTTAACAAAACTTTTTTTTTCCTAAACGATGTTATTATAAGCTGTATTTTTGTTGTTAGTTAAGCTTAACTTAATTCATTTTACAATTCATCAGTAGGCTTCATACAAAAATATTCTTGAAAAAACAAAAGCATTTTATATACTTATACAAAAACTTGCAAAACATTATTGAGAATTACTAAATGTATAAATTTTAGCAAGCTAGTTAGAAATTTTTTATAAAAATTTAAAATCACAACAGATACGTTTATTTATTTAAAATAAATTTCGAACAAATAAATAAAGTTCAGTATTATTAACATTAACTGCCTTATTCATAAAAAATAATTCTGTGCAATAACAGATTTATGAAACAAATTTTCTATGGAAATTTGATTAATAATCCTGAATTATGAATTAGGTCCTTTATATTTAGCTGTGATTTAAAAGTCCTCCTTAGAAATATATACCCTACGAAATGCATATAAACAATGCTTAACCAAAAAAAAAAACATAAATTTTAAATAAAATAAAGGCTAAGGGCCGTATCAAAAAAAAAAATTATTTGAGCTTGAAGTGTACGTTAAAACAAATACTCCACATACAAATTTTGACAAAAGAACACTTGAAGTTCAAATTAATTTTTTTTGCATACGGCCCTTAGTCTTTATTTTATTTAAACTTTTTGCTTTGTTTTTTGGTTAAGCATTGTCTATATGCATTTCGTTCACGCTTTTGGAACTTATCAGTGGACTTCGACCCAAAAAATTTTGAGTTCAGCTAACAAACAAATAGTAAGACTCTTAATACCTTATTGAGGTGGTGGAAAATCAAGTAGATGCAAAACCGAATAAAGATGTTTGTTTTGTAAACATCTTCGGTTGAGGCTTTTAAATTTATTATGTTTGTATATTGTGATTCTCAATTATGTATTAAGAGTCTTAATAAACATACGAAGTTTTTTTTAGCTTAACTCAAAATGTTTTGGATGGAAGTCTACTGATGAGATCCATAAGCGGGAAAGAAATGCATATTGACAATGCTTAAGCAAAAAAAACAAGCAAATAAAAATTATTATGTTTTGCATATATATATTTAGTTATAAGAATTTTGGAAGTTTTGTTCAAATAGTTTTTTTAAATGAAATTTCTATTGCGTTAAAAAACTTTTTTTTAATTTTAGCCACATTACTTAGGGTTGGATAGGGGCAAAAAGGGTAAAATCGGTATCAGTGGCGTTGGCTGAAGTAGTTACCACGTTGACTACAAAACCGCAAACGTGTTCTTATAGCTCTAAAAATTTACATATTTTGAAATTTTTTTTTTTTTTTTTTTTTCATATACATCTTTATTTATTGTATCTTCAAAAATGAACTAACAATAAGTAATCAAATCTTAAATCTAAATATAATTATTAGGCCCGACCAATATCGGACATAAGCTTAGTGATAGTTATAAATAATACATAAGTAGTGATAATCAAAAAGAAGTATTTTTAAGCAGTCCCATCTGGAGTGTTGGGTATAAGAGCCCTTGTGTCCCTCTTTTTTAGGCGGATGTGTCCAGTAAAGCTCAAAATATTACGGGCAAGCGGATTAGGATGTGACTCGAGTTTAGTTAAATATTTGCCTGCGTATTTTGCAATTTCTTCACTCACTAGTGGCATATTTAAATCACGATGAATATTTGAGTTTTTAACGTACCATGGAGCAGATGTTATCAAACGTAAAATTTTGTTTTGCCTTCGTTGGATTCTCTCGACATTTGAAGCTGAAGCAGTGCCCCACAGCTGAATTCCATAGCACCATATTGGCTTCAAAAGCGACTTGTATATCAAGAGTTTGCAGTATAGGCTGAGTGTTGAATTTCTGCCAATTAACCAATATATTTGAGTCAATTTAAGTTTCATTTGGGTTAACTTAGAGTCAATATGATATTTCCATGTAAGCCTTCGATCAAGGTGTATGCCAAGTAGAGATGCTAATCGCGACAGGTTTTTTGAAATCCCGGGCTTCGGGATTTAGTGATGGAGTCTCGAAATCCCGAATCGGGATCCCGGGATTTTCGGGACTTACAAAATCCCGAAAAAATTATGCCCAAATGTGCGTCTTTATAGTAATTATAATATTTTAATTTAACAATTATTTTTTTTTGCATATTTTAAGGTTACTTATATAACTCAGACATTTAATTGCAAATTTTAATTGAAAAGTGCGATGTATGTAAACATTTTTCCTAGAAAAGAAAACGCCATATATCTGTGGCAATAAATAATAATAGCTTAAGTCGAAATGTCTTGTTTCGAGATATTAAAGGTATTGTCTAAATTGTGTTTAGTTTTTATATAAAATTTTTAGCCACCGAAAAAGATGAACATTTACTTGGAACAAAACTGTTAATTTTATAAAAAAAGAAAACATTTTATTAGTTTATTTATATTCGTTGCTTTTTAGTTAAGATGTTATGAAAAAATCCATTGGCAGAAAAATAAAAACTAAAGTGCACTTAAGCTATTATATTGAAATGCAAAATAATTTGTTTTGATAGTAAGTCGCTTTATTTCTTTATTATTCTTCATTTTCCATGAAGACTTAAGCTAAAATATAAATGCGTATAGTTTTAATATTAATGACATTTTAAAATTGAATTTAGCTGAGTGATAGATCTTGAAGAAGAGAATAAGAATATGTAATAAAATGAAAAAGCACTTATGTCAACTTAATCCGTTATTATTTATTGCCACAGATATTTACCATTTAATATTATCTACGAAAATATTTGTTCAAAGCAAATTTTTTATTTTAACAAGGAGTTTCTAATAATTTTTAATATAGAAGATGACCGCCAAAAACATTATTTATGCTAAAAATCTGGATTCAGATAATCCCGAAAATCCCGGGCTTTAAAATTAAAAAATCCCGGGCTCCGGGATTTGCATAGTCCCGAAAAGCCCGGGATTTCCGGGCTCGGGATTTCCCGTTTAGCATCTCTAATGCCAAGGTATTTGACTTGAGAATGTTGAGGAATATTTTGATTGTTGATTCGAATGGGGGAACAGGTATCTTTTCTTAGGGTAAACGTTATATGAACACACTTTTGTTCATTGACTCTAATTCTCCATAAGTTCAACCATATTTCAAGCTGGGTAATGTGTGCTTGGAGATTGCGGGATGCCTCATCACGATTTTTGTGAATACTCAAACAGGCTGTATCATCGGCAAATGTAGAAGTGTGGATGTTATTGCTCACAGGCATATCACAAGTATATATTAGATACAAGACTGGCCCCAGAATACTACCCTGTGGCACACCAGAAGATATAGATTCGGGTACACTCATGAAGTCTCCTTCCACAACAGTAAACTTTCTATCGAGAATATAACTTTCCAAAAGCTTTTGTATATTTATTGGTAGGTATGTCTTCAATTTTAAAACTAGGCCTTTGTGCCATACTTTGTCAAATGCCTGAGAAACATCAATAAAAAGGGCAGAACAATACTTCTTTTCTTCAAAAGTCCTCCTTATAATTTGAACCAATCTATGCGTTTGCTCAATAGTGCTATGCTGACTTCTAAAGCCAAATTGATGGTCCGGGATGCACCCAGTATCAGCTAAAATTGTGGACAATTTAGTCATGAGCAGCTTTTCGAAAAGCTTTGAAATTGTTGAAAGTAAGCTTATAGGCCTATATGACTCAGCCTTGGTAAGATCTTTGCCTGGCTTTGGAATCATTTTAATCTTGGCAAGTTTCCAGTTATGTGGAAAATACTGCATTCGTAAAATGGCATTAAAAATAAATAGCAAAATTCTTATTGCAATATGAGGCAAGTTCATCAGCATCTTGTTACTAATGCCATCAATACCTGGAGCTTTCTTAGGGTCGAGTTCAGCAACTATTTTTTGTAGTTCATGCATCTTAAACCTTAAGGGACGAGGGGGTAGAGAGACTACACTCGGTAAATCGGCAGCACCCGTACATGAATTGGGAGTGAATACAGATTTTAAATGCTCAGAAAATAAGTTACCTTTCTCACTATCGCTTCTTGCCCAGCCTCCAGTCGAAGTACGCAATGGTGATTTGAGATCAACGGGTCTTTTAAGATTTCTAGTAGCGCGCCATAAAGAGTAATTAGATGTTGACGTTACATCAAGACCTTCTAAGTACTTTTCCAGTAATGCAGTCTTTTCCGACGATAGCAGCTCTTTGAGTCGTTTAGTACATTCTTTAAGTCTGATTTTATTTAGGGGTGATCGGTGTTGTTGCCATTCTCTTCTAGCTCTCCTTTTTTCACATACGAGACGTTCAATATCCGTAGAATAAATTCTATTAAAGCCAGTCTGCGGATAGGAAGTAGTGGCATGTTCAGCAGCCTGTTTAATATATTCGGTAAGATTGGCAATATTAAATTCAATATCATCAGGTGATCTTAGCTGAATGTTTTCTACGCAGTGACTACTAATATATTTTTTGAATCCTAGCCAGTTGACCCTATTAATCGTTTTCGCATATGAGTTAGTTAAATCACTCCTTAGTGGGTTGAAAATTGTAACTATTGTGGGAGAGTGATCGGAGGACAGATCTACAGAGCCCTCTACGTGAATTAAGTCCCTATGGATATTTTTCGTGACGCCAAAATCTATAACATCTGGAATTTTTCTTACGTCAGTAGGCCAGTAAGTAGGCTCCCCACTCGAAATGACATCTAAGCCCATTTTTGAAATTGTATTAAACAACGCTCTACCTCTAGGTGTAACAAGACGCGAGCCCCAGTACGTATGTTTTGCATTGTAGTCACCAGCTGCCACGAAACAAGATCCAAGCGATTTGTAGAACTTCTCATACTGATCTTCGGTAACTGAAAATCTGGGAGGTGAGTAAATTGATGATATCACGAAATTCGAACAAAAATTTTCTACGAAAATATTCGTAGCTTGCATATATTCTTCACTAACGTTCTCAAGGATATAGTGCTTGAGTCTTGACTTAATTAGAATTGCTGATCCACCGCATGCTCTCCCTCTCGGGTCCTTTGAATCATATAGAGTGTAACCATTTATCTTAAAGCAGCTTCTCGAAGTCAAGTGAGTCTCAGAGACCATCATTATATCAATATTTTTTTCCGTGAGGAAGTGCTCAAGTTCATTTTTATGTTGGCGAATGCCGTTTGCGTTCCAGAAACATAATTTTAACGTGTTCATGGTTTGTTGACTAATGCTTGAAGCAGAGTATTCTGCATTCTCAGCATTTCTTGCATCATGCTAGTCATATTTGCTGTAAAGTTGTTTATAGTTAGCACCAGATTCTCAATAGTAGCTTCAAGACGACTAAAGTTAAAGCTAGAGTTTGCATTCGTTGAATTACTTGGCGGTGGAACATTTTGTGTGGGAATAGAACTAGTCTTAGCAGCATCGGCATACGATACACGTGAAGTTACTAGTTGGCTAGTTTGAGGAAGAGTGGCGGAGTAAGCATTTGCTGATTGAACTGGAGCTAATTTAGATTTTTGACCCATAGCCTGTTTAACGAAAGAATATACACGGCATCCTCTGTAATTAGCGGTGTGATTTTCTCCACAATTACTGCATTTTTTTTCAGCTTGTACTTTTGGCTTGGTACAGTTAGCAGTACCATGCAATTCACCGCAGATAACACAAACTGTAGGTAATTTGCAGTAGGTTTTTGTGTGGCCATATTCTTGGCAATTATGGCACTGTACGGGACCTGAACGCTTACGTGGCTCTTCAACTGTGATTTTTCGGTGTAAAAGGTATTTTAGACTATAAATTGGGTGCGTCTCATTTTTTTTTAACTGTATATCATTCGGCTCCAGTTCAACACGAAATAGAGGCTGGGGAATCTTCTCTCTATTGATTATATTGGTAACATTTTTTACCTTAAATCCTTGTTCGATAAGTGCACATTTTACTTCTTCAGGCTCAACATATGAATCTATGCCCTTTAATACTATTTGTAGGCCTTTAGCACTCTTAAGTTGATATGTATAAAAATTTGTTTTATTTTTTTCAAACTCACTAACAATTTTTCGGAAATCTTTTTCATCATATATTTGGATTTTAGTTTCATCAATATTACCTCGTTTAATTGGAATGATGTGAAAAGTATTTTCACCAATGGTCGACAGTAGATTTTTTAGAAGCGCGTTTGAATTTTTTTCTCTCAGATAAATAGGTGGTGGCTTAAAAGACTTTTGCGATGATGCAGCGGGCTTGTCGTTTTTGTCTTGCAATAATGAAAAACGATTTTGACGATTGATAGAAGATGTGCTGTTATCCCTAGACATCTTTGGGGCGGATCCAATTTTAGTAGAATTTGGGCTTCGCCCGCGCTTTAAAATGGTTATATATCTGTCCATTCCTACTTGTACCTTTGGTTTTGTACTACTGTTGTCTTCAGTAACAACTTGTTTAATTGTTGACCACGAGTCGGAAGCGGATGATATCGCTGAGTTAAATGTAGAAGTACTAGGCAATAATGTCAGCGATTCACTAGTTGGCATTGGACAAAGCGAAGTTGATCGCTGACGAAACTGTGGTTTTGCCGTTAGTAAAAGTCTATTATCAGATTTTTTATTTTTATTAAGAGCTTCAGAACTCACAGCAAGTCTATTATCAGATTTTTTATTTTTATTGTTATCATTATGAGCATCAAAACTCACAGTAAAATAGGCATTTCTGCCGTTAGAACTCACTTCACTATTTTTTTCCTCTGGGGTACTCATAAAGAGTATTCCTCAAGGGTATGTTTGTATGTGTTTTTGTTTACGGTTTTTTTTTTTGTTTTTGTTATTTCAATATGTAAAAATATTATCAAAGCAAAAAAATGCTTATTTATCAAAGTTAATATGTACTACGAATATTTTTTGTATGCTTTTTTTTTGTTTAGTTTGTATATAAGAAAAATTCCGCTATTACGTCTGTTCACTATGAAGGTACAACGAGAACTCCTTATTTTTTATTTTGAAATAAGTATAAAAAATTAAATTGGTCAACTTTTTCTAAGCATTAATTATTATCACTTTTATTACGTATAAAACCGAATCTGAACTAGTTTATCGAAATGCTTGAACTACTGTCACCTTTCTTACTTAGACTTTGACTTACCAATGGGCAGAAATGTGTAGCAAATTAGGCAAGATTGCATTAAATCGCTTTAAGTCAAAATAAATTTTTTTTTATTTGAAATTTGGTACGTTTTCACTTATTTAAAGTGCAGCAGTGTTCTCTTAGCTTAAGCCTGTTTAGCACTCTCATTTAAGAAATTACAGTAGTTTCCCCTTCATTGCTTCACACGCTAAGTTAATAAAAAATACCATGCAACTCTATAAGTGAACCAATTAAAAGAGTAACGCATAAATACTTTCTTAACCCGGTACATTTCTGCAGAAATCATATGTTTTGAAAAAAATCAATTAAGAGGAAATTACCGTATGTGTTAAGTATTAGTTTCTGAAAGATCGATTAGGCGGATATTACATGATGTGTTTCTTAATTCTTAGAACTTCTCTCCTTAAAAATAATAATTTCTTTTCCTGCTCTTTGAAAAGAGCAAAAAGTATTGTCCGTACTTTCGGAAAAGAAAAATATCTCTGAATAAAATTTATTATTCGGTGACATTTGAAAACAAATCATAAATTTGCATGTCTAAGACAAACTTCAAACTTTTGTTTAACTTCCGGTAAAATTTTGGTTTACTGACCTATTTCTTCTTTGCAAGATTTTGACTGCCAGATGCGATTTATAAATTTTGTAAATCATCACCTTGGCTTCTAGAAAGAAATAATTTTTTCCTTAAAACTAACGACATCAAGAGTTCTCATTAAATTTTTACTTGCCCATATAGTTATACGGATTCTTACGATTAAATCGAATCACTTTGCTACAAGCTTATAGAAGATTTGCATAAAAAGTTACACTGTAAACGCAATATTGTGTGACTGCATGTATTATGTTCAATCTTAGAAATTTTCAAACGGAATGACAAGCCTGTGCTGAAAGTTCAAACACGCCTGCTTATAAATCTCTTGTCAGAGATAGAAAAAAGCAAACGAATAAATAAGAAAACACATTTTTGGCTATTTATCAACTTGCCTATTTTAGATTTGAATATTTTGCATCTTGATGGTGTTTTCTTCTTTTTTAAGGTGTCTGTGCTTACAGATGGAGACTCTACTCCTTATTAGTATAAGTTTGGTTTTGTGTCTTTTATTTATCTATTGTTATGTTATTTGGCATGTGTTTTGAAAACAATAAAACTGTTTAAGAAACTGACAAATCTATAAATCTTTATTCGCCATTAAATATTCAAAGTGGCATTCGCCAAAAACAGCCTTGATACGAAGAAACCGGCAGAAAAAATTTGTCTAGAGATAAATTATTTAGAACAAGTGAGAAAGTAGAAAACAAACAAAGTCTTCAATATGATGACATACAACAATGCAAATTTTTTTGATTTGGCTAGAAAATAAAAATTTGTTAGAGTTTCATTTAAAAGCGGTTTATTTGTTTGTTGTTTTTTAGTAAAATGCTAATTAAACCAAATAAATATTCATTAATATGTATTCATAAAATCTATTTACATTAATAATATTTAATTTGAGCTTTGTTTAATTTATTAACGAACTACAGAGAAACTTTCGAATCGAAAACTCACTAACAGAGAAATAATCCGCCTTAAAAAGTCGGATACAATAAATAAATATATGTGTGTATAAAAAAAAAAGTCGGTGGCGGCTTAGGACAAAATAGTCGGCAGCGGCTCATAAGCCGGCTGACGTTGATAGCCGTTTTTATAAGTTTTCTAAACACATTTCTATAAACGAATTAAAACACCTGATGTCTTCCATATAATTTGTGAGATTTAGTACAAATTTTCAAGTACAAAAAGCAATTAGCCGGCTGCCATTTTGAGCCGAGGCTAGCCGCATGCATCGGCGGCTAGCCGATCGATTTGTTTCTCTGCTCACTAAATTGGTGTTCGAAGTCACACGTATACAATCAAACGTTTTTAAGTTCCCTATCGGAAATTTGGCTAACTAACTAAACTCACTTTAAGCTATCTATTTCGCAACTAGTACTGACTGACACTTGGATTACTTTGTAAAGTAATCAACTGACTATTTTATCATTGCGATGTCCTAGGCGGTAGTCAATTGTCTCACTCTGCACTACTTTCAGCTAACTTAAAGTTGACTTTTTTAAATCACTTGGTAGCCAGTAAATTAAAAAAATTTTCTGGGGTTCGAACATGTAACATCACAAGTTAAGTACTCAACGCGCTACCACTCGGCCAAGCTGTCATCAAAAATAACGACAGCAAAATGTTAATATAAAATTGATATGAGTTTTAAAGTAGCTGAGAATAAATTTTTTGGCTCTCAAAAAGTCACTGACTTATTGATCCGCCCTCGTGTTTGATTGCTGCAAAACCTAACAAACAGTTTTAGTTCTTGTAATTACACAATTTTAAGGCTAAAAAAATGGGCGGGCTACGCCCATTAAAATATGTTATTATATTTCACGTGGTTCTGCTTAAACGATTTTCACGAAACTTACCACATACACGTACCTTGAGCTCTAAAATAGACACAATCTTCCATTAAAAAAATGGGGGGAGTAACGCTCATTAAAATTTAATATTTTACTTTGAGTGGTTCTGCTTTATCGATTTTTACAAAACTTTGCACCAGTGTTACCAAAATATATATTTAAAATTACACCTCGTAGGAGCCAAAATTACCCGATTTCAAAGGAATTACACCCAATATTAAAATAAATAGTTGACATATTTCAAAAAACTTGTTTAAGGTCTACTTATGATTTGGTATCAGCCCCAGTGAAATGCAACTCAAATTTTCTCAAAATGAGTTTCCGATGGCAAAAAGCTCTACTATATAATGTGCATCTGTAATATAAATTTCGAATCAAAAAAATTATTTTTTCTTGTTTTGTATAAATTTTTTATGTGTTTTAACGTCCAAACTCACAAGAAAACATGTGAAAACGATATGAAAGCCGGAACACAAACGATTTATTCGGCCATGTCACAGAGTTCAATTCCGTTCGGAAACGGAATTCAATACACCCCATTTTTGTAGCATATGGCATCTAAAAAAGAAAACTTAAATGCGGAAATTTCTCAGGGGTGTCCAGACTGTTGGAAACGCTGTTTTGCTGGGGTATTCTCCGGTTAGGGCTTGACATCTTGAGGTGGATTGAATTCCGTTTCCGAACGGAATTGAACTCTGTGACATGCCCGATTATATAAAATAAACGAATTTCAAATTACCCGTAAATTACACCTGAGAGCAATTACCCACGCGCTACACATGCACATAAAAATTACACCTGATTCGGGTAATTACCCGCGATTCGGCAACACTGCTTTGCACACACCCTGAGCTCTGAAAATCACATAATCTTGCATTTTAAAAAATGGACGGAGGCACGCCCATTAAAATGTAGTTTTATATTTCATCTACATCTTCTTAACCAACAGATTTTCAAAAATTTTGTTGTTTGAAAGATTTTATTTCTAGTTTGGTCCAATAATTTTTTTTCGAAAATGTTCTATCAGATGTTTGCATTGAAATGGGTTTTTGTTAGCAGACTTAGCTTATATACGGAAAAGATCTCTCTGATTTAAAATTAAATTTTAAATTTTGTTATATTTAAGTGTATATAGCTTTCATACTGCAAACAATGAACCTATCTAGAAAATTTCTATGAAAAGCACAAAATTTTGGAGTGATTTATTTTTATACATATTTTCTAGATAGATTGACAGTTTGTAATGTAAAAACTAATGCCTTGATTTTATGCATGGCAGCCGAACTGTAGTTGCGCAACAAACTGACAACTAACAGCTGTTAATTTTTTTTTACCAACTAGCATTAATCGGCCCTGTTCTGTAAAACGATCGAAGATTTTGATGACTCTAGAGCAGCTATACGACAACCATTCTTTTACTATTACAGCGGAATGCTTATGTCTGTTGATCTGGTACGCCCAATTTTTCTGTACTCAGCTTCAGATTATTTTTTTCAATTGCTAAATTTTTAAATTTACACATATTTCCCTCCACAAAACGTAAATTTCCAATGCCGGCCGCAAAACGCGCTCCTCATACCGTACGTGACTACGACCAAGTTTTATACGATATCCTAAGCAAGTACTTTAGGGTCCAAAATGTTTAGTTTTGACTCATCTACAAACAAAATATTTTGCGGAAATGAAAATTTTTTTAACAAACAGTTGTGAGGGAACTCCATTCTTAGTTTTTCTATTATCGGTGCTCACAAAAGGTTTTTTTTAAAGAGAAGTAACACTCAGGCAATTAATGCCTACTACTATTACTAGGTGTTACCTTCTCTAGGAAAGGTATAGTAATACAGAAGACAGGTGGTGAAGGAAGAGATAGAGGAAAGATTCATTCTTTTACAACTCTGCTTTTTGCACGTTTTTAATAATGCCGTGTTGCAGCGCCCCTCTGATGTTAAATGGTGCGTATTAATTTTTTCAAGCTGTGTTTTGTAGCTATTTTATTGATTATTTTACTTCGTCGATGATTCTGCTACACAACGAAAGAGGGCACTCTGATGTTACATTAGGATTAGTATCTGCTGAAGCCGGTATAGTTCAGTGACCAGTGTCTATCCCTTCATCACTTGAACTTTCCTACAACAACTGATACAAAGGGACACTAATGCACATCAGAAAAATGCGTGGTGTTGTTATTTAATAACTGTTGGATACAGGGATTGAACCCAGGACCTTCGGTTTTGTAGTCAATATGCTAACGCCACCCTAAGAAATAATTTGCTTTTGTTTTTGAGTGAGACTTTTTGGGTGGACAATTTTTACTGTGATATAAAAAAATTACATATTTTCTTTAACCTATTTTAGTTTGGGTGTAGTTGTACATAAGTCGGTTTTATATGCCAGTTTTTGATACTAACTATACCTGCTTTTAATTAATAAATGTTAAGAAGTATTAATCCGAAATTTTCAATATCACACAAGATATATTAAAAAATTATGGTGGACCAATTTCACTGTGATTCACTGTATCTTATATTTTGGAGCTTTGCTTATATTGTTGTCAGTTGCCAATCTGTCATAACTCGATAACTTTTTAGCAACTGGAGAAAGTTGACATATGTACATAATGTTTATTTTCAGTTGCGTTGCCATTTGACACGTTAATAAGTCCCAGCTAAGCAAAACATTCGTAAATAATATCGCATTCGAATGTTGCGTAAACATTTCGCGGACAAAACACTCGAGAACGACTATCGTAAACGGAAAGAGAAAGTGCTGCTAGAGCTCACTCGTCGCTAAGTTTGTGGCAGCAAACTCGTTCTCGAATCAATAGCAAACCTTTAGCAATATCATTAGCAATCGATTTCGTTGCTTCTAAATAGCAAAAAACCTTTTCCTCGTTTGTTGTACATGCAAAAAAAAAAATAATAAAAAATTGAGAGAAACAAATTTTTTCTTGTTGCTAAACTTTTTTTTACGAGAATGTTTCGAGAATTATTGGCTATAGCGAACATTCGTTTATTTTCGAAACTCAGGTTGGCCGGGGTGCGTCATAACGTAATGTAATGTGCTCCGTATTCTGTGCGTAATTTGAAATGTTTTTATTACATGAAAATGATAATAAATTTTTTGTATTTTTAATTGGTAACACTTTATGTGCCGACTCCATAAACCAAATAAAGTCTTCAATTAAAATAGTGCTTCAAGTAAATTAGCCCTGCTATAAATTTCAACAAAAATCAAACCGTCAGTATTTAAAAAAATACTTTAATTATTTTGAACGTTTTCGTTGAATTTTAAGCATTTGAACAGCAATAAAATCTCGAAAGTGTTTCCCCACTGTGAAACGTTTCCACATGGCGATGAAACCATTGAGTTCTACACTATTTGAGGTTGATTTTTTTTTTTTTTTTGTTAAGTCAAAATGCGTTTCAATCTCATATAATCGTAAATTAGTTCGCTTAAGTGGTGATTTGCTGGCAACCATAAAGTTCTGGCAATTAACAATTTTCCTTGAGAGTTGTAAATGAAGAAACATTTTTTTTATAAACTGCCTGCCTACCCGTAACAAAGTAATTCTAATCCAAATTTTAAGCAAATTTTAAGTAATCAAATCTATTACTTTATAACTATAGTAAAAACTTAGTTCAAAAACCCATTTGTTTTTGGTCTGTGCTCACTTATAGTATTTTAATGGTCCTTAACCCTTTTACTGCCGTATAATTAAGTAAAAGTTTGTTGTTAGATTTGTCAATAAACTGAATTTATGTTTGTTAGCAAACGTAGTAAACCGCACGCATATTTTTTGTGCGATTATTATTATTATTTTTTCTTTTTGAAACCACAATTTGCTAAAGTAAACACAAACTAAAATTATGTAGATATTTTTGCTTTAATCTTTTGGAAATTCCTGCGTACCGAAAATACTTATAAAAAAAAACTCAATCTACCTGAAGTTATTTAACAATATGTCCCCACCACACTCACCTTATATAATTGAGTGTACGGCTTTAAGGATACGAACGTAGAAATTACAAATAAAGAAAATACCGCAATATATATATATATATGTATATAAAACAGGATGTGTGTATGTATGTATGTAACGTATGGACTCCAAAACGGCTGGGCCGATTTTTATAAAATGTTCAGGGAATCTTCAGAATATTCAGGCGGGTGACACTGTGAAGTCTGATTTTTGTGGTCTATGGGCGGAGGGGCGTGGCAAAATCCAATTTTCATATTGCACCACCAATGCCATATACATACATACATATATATATAATTATTTATTTATTTTTTTTTTTTTGCTTTTTGTGGCGGGGAGTGTAGCGAAGCACACCGGGTTAAGCTAGTGTATTATAAAATAAAAAAAAATACAGTCCTTCATATGAAAATATGCTTTTGGATACCACAAGTGTAATTTAGAAAGATATTTCGCATTAAAGCATTTAGAGTTTCTATAGCAAAGCGAGTAGATATTTTTGGCAAGACGAAACAAAAAGTACCATTCTATTTTGCCACGTGAAAAACGTGATGGGAATTTTGAAACCTTAAATAAAATTTACACTATATTTCCAGCAAAATGAAAGAACAACAAAACAAATACACAACGGGTGGAAATCTAATGAAAAAAAAACTAAATAAATCCAAATATATGAAACAAAACGCAATACAATTTTAACGAAATGCCAAACCAAGTGTGGCATAGACATTTAGCGGAAAGGAGGCAGCATAGAAGAGAGTAAGGAAGCAATCCAAACATGAAATGGTGACATGAAATGGAAATTGTTAAACACATGTGTTTTATGTTTCTGATGTGGTATGTGACAGTGCTACAAATCAAATTAAGCACATTAGATTTGTCTTAAATTCCTCACATACACACAGTGAAAATGAAAGAAAACCGCAAACAAAATATTTATTTCTAGTAAATTGAGGAAAATATGTAAGTGCCGGTCGGTATGGGAGTTTGTATGTTCGAAATCTATGAGTAAGAACTCTCCTACGGCACAAAGGTGTTACAAATATCTTGCAGTGACATTTTGTAGTTATTGTTGGGTTCTTAAAAGCAAATTTACACCGGAGTTGTAAAAGCACAAAGAACCAAGGAAAGAGTGAACGACTTTAACAGATACTCAGCAAGTTTTCAAACTTAAGAAAGACATATGTGGGATCATTAGGGTGGCACTTAGAGCAGCTTGTAGCTGCTTCAAAAATTAAACGGTGTAAATTCTTACCTTTATTATAGAGTATTTCATTAAGCGCTTCCTATCCTTAAATTTAAATAAAACAAAGTGTTCACTAATTAACGCCCATTCAAAATGTCCAGTTCAAATAACCTCCATGACAGACTATCAAAAGAAGTTACTTATCACTCGTGACCGTAAAATAGTCAATGCACGTAGAACGTTACCTGAACAGAATATCCATTTTTATATAACAACTAGCTGACCCCGCAAACGTTGTTTTGCCACATAAATTATTTCTAGGAAATTTATAGGTTAGAAAATAATAACTTACCCCCCAAATAACGTGTGCCTGAAATATACGTAAAACAAAATTTCCATACTAAACCCTGTTTTAACGTACACTTGAAGTACACATTATTATTTTTTCCATATGGGGTTACTCATTGTAAGTGTGTGAGAATTAGAGATCGACCGAAGGCGTTTTTTTTGGCCGAAGCCGAAGCCGAACTTCGGCTAAAATCCTAAACTTCGGCCAAAACCGAAGCCGAAGCCGAATGTTTTAAATTTTAAAAATGATACTTGTTTTATATGAATTAAGAAAAAAGTTTGCTTTTTTGAGATCACTGAAATAGCTGTTGGATACATAACAAGAAAAATAAAACTATTTTACAATTTCTAGATTGCTTTTTCATATGATCACTCACAAGAACGTCCAAGTAAAAGAAAATAGAAAGCAACAGGGTTGTATTTCAAAGCAACCCTTTCAAAACGTTAAACACAATAGAAACTGTCGGCGAGCAACGACCAAAAATAATGTTATTTTTCAAGCTTGGAATGAAAAATATTCGGCTTCGCCTAATCGGCCGATTTTTGCCATAGGCCGAATGTTGGCCGATTACCAATTTTTGGACGATGGCCGAAGCCGAAGCCGATTAATCGGTCGAACTCTAGTGAGAATGTGGTATATAAGTGTTGTATGCCGGGAGTGCTGTGAATGATGACGGAATGTATTGTAACTTAATATATCCCCAATGGCAACACTATATTACTAAGTACTAAATACTGGTTATTTATGTTTCAACATCATTATAATGATATACATACATATTATATTCTTTTCCTTTTTACTTACTTACCTTTTTTTCTTTGAATATTGAACAACTGAATTATATAATAAAGATATAAATTGAAGTAGGATTTAAATCCACGTGTCTTGACTTTAAAAGTATCACAATAAATTGGCGACGAGGAGGTAGAAAACCAAAAGGGAAAAAAAATTATCGAAATGGACAGCGCACAACTCAAGGCATTTATGGAGGTTCAGCAAAAAATCCTAGAGACAATGAACAACAGCGCAAGTAGTAGCGGGGCAAGTCCAATAACAATTAGGGCTAATACAGCGTTAGTGCCAAATTTTGAAGTACTGGACACAACAAAAGAAACATTCCGAAACTATAAATTGAGGTTTGAAAATTATACTAAAATGAAAGGCATACACGCCAACACACAGTACTGTGCAAGTTTACTGCTTAATTCCATTGGATCAAAGAACTTTGCTATTGTTACAGCATTAGCAGCACCCAAGAACCCAAACGATCTCACATATGAAGATCTAGTGCAACTTCTCCAACAACATTTATCTCCGCAACAAAACGTCTTAGTGGCTCAACATCAATTCCTGACAAAATATCAGGAAAATTCTTCAATTGCAGAATACGTTGCAAAATTAAGGGAGGACATAGGTGACTGCGAGTTTTATTGCGAATGCAAGAAATCAGTGGCACACATATTTTTACGTGCACAGTTCATTCGTGGCATTAAAGAGAATGCCATACGTGAACAATTATTGCAAAACAAATTATGCGATTTTTCTGAAATCGTCACGAAGGCTCTTGCGCTAGAGGCAGCAAAGAGTGATTCAAAACAACTGGCACATAAAACTGGCCAATCGATGTCGGCAGAAATCAACAAAATTTCTGGAGGGAAAAAAGTTCAACCTAACCGTAAGTCAAGCAAAAACAAATCAAAGAATGATAAAGTCAACGTGGATTTTAAATCATTGGGTCTGGACGGCCTGTGTTTAAGATGTGGCAAAAACAACCACTACGCTAAAGATTGTCTTAGTAATAAACACAACCTGAAATGTTCCGAATGTGGGAAAACCGGTCATGTGGTTAAAGTCTGCCTAAAGGCACGAATGAAAAAAGGTAACGCAAGTCAAGAATCTACTAATAAAATTCAAGAAACACACCATTATGGGGTCTTAAATGTGGTTGATATACATCAAAACAGCTCTGGAAATTCAGACAAAATTTTTAAAACAATAAATATTGAAGGCACCCCAATCAAATTTGAAGTTGATACAGGATCAAAATATACATTTTTACCACGCGGCCAGTATAACAAACTTAACCTAAAAATTCCTCTTCTTACAACAACAATGACTTTTAAGTCATACACATCAGACACGTTTAAAACTGATGGAAAAATTAAAGTAAATGCGCAATATAACGGGTTGTCGGTAACAGATGAGATCTACATTGTTCCTGACAACTTCACAGCTATCCTTGGTCGTGACTGGTGTCGGAAATTAAAACTCAAACTCAATTTAGATGAACATTATTCCATTAATCAAGTAAGTGACGTTGAAGTACTCAATACAATTAGTAACGAATTTAAGGAAATTTTCCAACAAAAAATTGGCTGTGTTAAGCAATATAAAGTATCGATTAAATTGCGCGAAAACGTTCAACCAATTTTCAATAAAGAACGCGAAATACCGTATGCGTTAATCGATAAAGTAAACAATGAACTTGATCAGCTAGAAAGAGCTAATATAATCACAAAAACCAAAACTAGTGATTGGGGTTCCCCCTTAGTTGTCATACCAAAACCGGATGGGGGGCTACGCTTGTGTGTTGACTACAAGGTGGGCGTAAACGAACGTATTGTGGACGCTCATGGGCCAATACGCAAAATTCAAGATATTTTCCATTGTTTACGTGACTCGAAATACTTTTGCAGGCTAGATCTCTACAAAGCTTATTTACATATACCCGTCGATGAGGATTCGAGTAAAATCCAAACGATTTCGACGCACAAGGGCACGTATAAAGTAAATAGATTGTCCTTTGGCATCAAAACAGCCCCTTCTGAATTTAATAGAATCTTAAATCTAATTTTACAAGATGTTCCAAAAACTGAAGCATATTTTGATGACATCATCATACATGGGGAAACAAAATCAGAATGTAGGGAAAACCTAGTAAAATGTTTAGAACAGTTATCAACCCACGATTTACATCTAAACAAAGGAAAGTGTAGTTTCTTCCAAGAAGAAATCGAGTTTTTGGGACACAGAATCAGGTACAATTCAATTTTGAAATCAGAAAGTAAGATAGCAGCCGTAACAAAACTCCCAAGGCCGAAGTCGATCGATGATGTGAGGCGATTTCTAGGAATGATCACTTACTATTCACGTTTTATCCCAAATTGTTCAACAATCACAGCACCGTTACGCAATCTTACTAAAAAGAATTCTATATTTAATTGGAATGCTCCGTTCGAAAATGCTTTCAAAAATATTAAAAAAGAAATAATTAGCGATCGTGTTCTTGTGCCTTTTGATCCTAAACATCCACTACAATTGGCTTGTGACGCTAGCCCCACCGGTGTTGCGGGAGTGTTATCCCATGTTATAGATGGACAAGAACGTCCAATTTCCTTCGCATCTAGGACGCTTACAGACGCCGAAAAAAATTACTCCCAAATTGATCGTGAGGCCTTAGCGATCGTGTTTTCAGTAGACCATTTCTACCAATACTTGTTTGGAAACCCATTTACACTCATCACTGATAACCAACCCCTAGTTCGAATTTTTCATCAGAATGCAAAGTTACCACGAATGACCTTCTCACGTCTACAGAGATATGCAGCCTTCCTCTCGGGATTCGAGTACAAAGTAATGTACAAAAAGGGCATCGAAAACGTTAATGCCGACTGTTTATCACGTGCTCCTATCAAATCACCAAAATTAACAGACAGCGCTATCAATGAAGAAGTAAACAAACTCTGTGAAGCGTCAATACAACAGATTTCAACATTAAATCTAGATTTCAAGACTCTTCAGTTGGAAACGGCAAAAGATCCTCGACTATCAACGATGATGCAAAATCTGCAAAGTAATCAAGTAGAAGACACCTTGTTCACGATCAACAAGGGGATCGTCTTTAGAGGACTACGTGTAGTAATTCCTTCTACCTTGCAACAATTGGTATTAGAAGAACTACACCAAACCCATATCGGGATATCAAAAATGAAACAGCTAGCTCGTCGTTACGTATATTGGTCATCTATTGACAAAGACATAGAGCGGGTGGTAAAACAATGTTTGTCTTGCGGTCATGTTAAATCAAGCCCACCAAAGGCCAGGCTACATTCATGGGAGGAACCAGAATATAATTGGCAGAGGCTTCATATCGATTATGCAGGTATGTTTCAAGGGCATTATTATCTAGTCGTAATGGATGCTAAATCCAAGTGGGCCGAAGTTGGCGTAACACCATCGGCACCTAACTCTAGCTCAACTATAGAAATGTTACTTGACTTATTTGCGAGACATGGGTACCCAGACGTTATCGTATCCGACAATGCCACTATATTCACCAGCAACGAGTTTCAGTCATTCTGCAGTCATCGAGGCATTTTTCAGAAGTTTATTGCGCCGGGTCATCCAGCCACTAACGGCTTAGCCGAACGTAATATTCAAACGTTAAAACGTCGACTTGAGACAATGTCAAATGATAACCGACCTGTACGAGAAAAAATAAGGGAGATACTTTTCCGCTACCGAGCCACGCCCCTCATAAAACAGTATCTTAACCGTCAAATACGTATCCAATTGGATGCGCTAAAACCTCCGAACATTCAACATAACACCGTAGACTTTTGCAAAACGCGTCAGTTAAGCGAGGGTGACAGAGTACAAGCTCGATACTACACAAATAATAAAAAATTGTGGAAGTTAGGTACAATCATCAAGAAATTGGGTCATTTACATTACCTAGTCAAATTGGATACAGGCTACGTTTTAAAACGTCATATTAATCAACTTCAATCAACCATGATACAGCAGACAGCAAGTTCACAACAGAAAGAACCTATAATAGAGTACCAAGAACATATAACTCCTGGACCAAATCTTCAAGATCTTGTACAGATTTCTACCAACTCTACTACGGATGATTTAGCAAGTGAGAGTACGATTGACACGGTTGCAGATCGGCAACCAGTGCAACCCCCTAATGAAAGAACCGTTCGTCCTCGTCGACGTCCCGCTTATTTGGATGACTACGTGATTGATGGCGAGGCTGGCCTATAAGCGAGGGAGAACTATTGTAACTTAATATATCCCCAATGGCAACACTATATTACTAAGTACTAAATACTGGTTATTTATGTTTCAACATCATTATAATGATATACATACATATTATATTCTTTTCCTTTTTACTTACTTACCTTTTTTTCTTTGCATATTGAACAACTGAATTATATAATAAAGATATAAATTGAAGTAGGATTTAAATCCACGTGTCTTGACTTTAAAAGTATCACAATACCAAACATTAATTATTTTAAATTTATTATAATTTATATTTACATATATTAATTGTTTTTAAATTAACTCAAACCAAATTTGAAAACTCTTGCTATTTTAGCTTTCAAGATATAAGATAATCATTGATTACTTTGTATGGGGGAAGGCCCTACTCCCGGTCCTATTCTACTTATATCTTGAATTACTTCGCACTTCGCTCTCAACAGAGTACATACCAATTTTCAAAATATAAGATGATTTTTAATTACTTTGCATGGGGGAAGGCCCTTCTTCGCGTCCTATTCTACCAATATTTTAAATTACTTCACACCTTGCTCATAAAAAGTTCCTAACAAAATCTGAATACTCTGACTCCTATAGCTTTCAAGATAAAAGTTATTTCGTTCGCATGGGCGTGGCACAGCACATTTAAGGGTATGAAAAATAGATTAGGACCTATTCTCAGACCTACAGAATACACATGCAAAATTTCATAAAAATCGGTCAAGCCGTTTCAGAGGACTTCAATTACAAATGCCGTGACACGAGAATTTTATATACAGGGTGGCCCAAATGAGACCTAGTGATGCGTATTGTAATCGTTGTTGGGGGTTTTGCGGTAGAAGCTGTTGCACAATTTGAACTTTGTATGGATACGTCTTAAGATCCAACTTTAAAATTAAATTGGGTATACCCAATTGGCCGGAACGGCGACGAGTTGAGACATATGGATCATTTGCAACACTCTGCTGTACAGCTTCCACGTTGTCTACAGTACGAATATTTCGATTAGCACCTCTTCCTGGACGGTCGGCAACTGAACCCAGTTCCTCAAAACGGCCAACTAAACTTGTAATCATGGAGGATGTGGGCGCTGATCTTACGTTAAAAAAAAACAGCGATAATTTCACTGCGTCAGAACAATTGATCGTTGAGAAGAATAATAAAAATCGATAATTTTAATGCGTTGTTGTGGACAGTACGTATTCATTTTAAATTTCCAAGAGTTCAGTTATAATCTGCAAAAAGAAAAAATAAATTATGTTTAAAAATAAAAAAGTTATTTGTGTTTCACATCAGCTGGTCTTATTTGGGCAGTAGTAGGGAACTGGGGATTCGGGCGCCGATTAAAATTGTGAAATTTGGGTAATTAAAATTTGAAATTTGAGAATTTCAGTACAAAATTTTAAAATTTGGGTAATTAAAATTTTAAAATTTTAAAATTCTTGGAAATTTGTGAAATTTGATACCCTACGAGGGTGGATCAATAAGTCCGTCCAACTTTTTGTTTACATAAGGAATTTTTTGTTTACATAAGGGGTTTTGTTTGTTTAATACATACGAGGGTGGCTCAATAAGTCCGGGTTTTTTATGACCGTGGGAATTTGTATGTGTGTATGTTTGTGAGGTGGATTAAGGGGTTTCATATGAATAAGATTTCATAAGTAGATATATATGCCGACGGGAAAATCATGAGATGATTTTTCCTAGTACCAACGGGAAAATCATGCAATGATTTTTCCTAATACTAATGGGGGTGAAATAGTGAAAATTTATTTTTCTTAGTGCCTACGGCAATACATGATTTTCCTAATGCCTACGGCAATATATGAATATTTTTCCTAATGCCTACGGCAATATATGAATATTTTTCCTAATGCCTACGGCAATATATGTTTATTTTTCCTAATGCCTACGGCAATATATGAATATTTTTTTCAAATGCCGACGGCAAAACATGATTGTTATTTTTTCCAAATGCCGACGGCAAAACATGATTATTATTTTTTTTCAAATGCCGACGGCAAAACATAATTATTATTTTCTAATACCAAAGGGAAAATTGCCAGTGTTGCCAGACTGTAAAAATTTCTTATCGTAATAATATATCAGTAATATCAGAGAAAATATTTATTTATGTGTTCACATGTATGTGAACACCCATACTTGTGTTCACATGTATGTGAACACCCATACTTGTGTTCACATGTATGTGAACACCCATACTTGTGTGTGGGGGGTCCAGCTTGATAGTCGCGGGTAATTTAATATTTTGTGTATTTGTTTAAGAAATATGTATGTATGTATGTATGTATGTATGTATGTGTATGTATGTATGTGTATGTATGTATGTATGTGTATGTATGTATGTATGTATATGTATGTGTGCATGTATGAATGTGTGATCGTGGGTACTTGTGCGTGGAATATTTTGTAGAATACATATATATTTTGCAAGGTAGTCATTTTCTTTGTCTACGATTATTTTAAAGCAGCAAACTAAGTACAGTCAGCAGCAGAGAAACAAAAAGTAAAATTTATGAATGCTGCAAGGATAATGCTTCTAATTTTAGTATAAATACGCCAACATTTCTAACCAACACATCAGTACGTTATTGTATTTACAAGAAGTATCATCAGCAATTGTGTTAAAGTGAAATAATAATAAAATAATTAAAAATGAGTTCATCAGGTTATCAGTGTAATACATGTAATAAGGTATACAAATACCAAAAGTCCTTTTTGAAGACATTAAGTTGTTTTTAGAGATTTTTTGGAGAGTGTTGTGATCTAGTTGAAGCACTTTCAGCTATTGATACAAACATGTAATTTTCTAATCTATAAATTTTCTCATTAAGCTGTTCAATTTGTTCTTCAAAGGATGTTTTAATTTTTAGAATATCTTTTTCAATTTTATAATTTTCTTCTATATCTAATTTTGTTTCGCGATGTAGATCCTCAATTTGCATTTGAATATTTTCTTGAATTATAGTACTGTCTCTCTTAAAGTATGCTAATAATTTCTCTTCTAGTTTTTCGATTTGAGTTTGCAGAAACAATTTATTGATAACATCGTTTTCCTCCACAGCTTTTGCAACATTTTTGATCCTTTTGTTTTGGACATCAATGTTGTTGTTCGTATCCACAAAGAACCCCAGCAGTTTAGGTGCATTTTTCAAAGAAACTATGTTGCTAGTATCGTTTAAATAATGTCCAAATTTATCAACAGACATGCTTTATATACTTTATTAAACTTAATGTATTATATTAGCTTCACGTAGTTCTTCAATAATTGATATAATCTCGTTATTGTGATTATTATGACCTGCAGCTTGTGATGCAGTAGTCGAAGTCGATCTACTAGCTCATTTGGATCATCCCAGTATATATAGTTGGGCTTATGGATGTTAAATTCCATCATTCCATCACCTAAGTAGCTACCTTTTGGCTTAGATCCTGTTGATTCGGGTAAATTATCCTGGTTTTTCTCGTCAATAAATTTCTTAATAATATGTTTATATTTATATCCTCTAGTACCCTTAATTTGACCATCAGGTTTATAGTCTCTTCTATATGCATTAGTAGTAATTAAAATCTTTTTATAGATTTCGAGTTCAAATTTATCATAATTTTTTGGTATTTTATAAAACATTAGAGAAAATAGTCCAGGTGTTAGAGCCCATATTTGGCCACCAACTTGTATTTTATGTTCACTAAGTGTAAGTTTACTATCACCAAATTTCCATTCATTATTGAAATCTTTATGTGGACCATAGTTTGTATCTAATTAATTTCTTCCTTCCAAGACTGATAAATCAGTATAAGTATCTTCTGTATTGGAAGTTTGTGAGTAAAAATCATCTTCATCATCATCATCATCATTTTTAGTATTAGTTTCGTTAAATAAGGTGGTATTATCAAATATTGTTCCTTCTGCTAGTTTCTTTGGTGTACTTGTCTCTATCTTGAGTGATGGTTTTTCAGACTTTAAACTTGTATTATTTTCAAATTCTGTCTTCATTTTATTTTCTTCTTTAATTTTTTTAGAACTATTTATGAATTCTTTGAGTGGTTCTGTTATAGGTTTAAATGTATCTCTTAGTTGTTCACGTGTATCTATTTCACCAGTTTTTATACTACGAAGCTTTTTCTTCAAGACATTTCTTGTCAACACCAACTGTTTTAAAAT
This sequence comes from Tachina lurida, assembly GCA_944452675.1. NCBI lineage: Eukaryota > Metazoa > Arthropoda > Insecta > Diptera > Tachinidae > Tachina > Tachina lurida. The sequence continues at coordinate 37,239,919 of OX101754.1, read as the reverse complement.
TTTCTCATCCATGTTTAATAAATAAAAGGTATCAGCTTTTAGATCAGGTATCAGCTATTAGATCAGCTATCAGCTATCAGATCAGCTTATTAGGAGCTGGTCTGGTTTTCAGATCAGGTTATCAGTACCTGATCTGGTTTTCAGATCAGCTTTTCAGGACCTGGTCTGGTTTTCAGATCAGCTTTTCAGGACCTGGTCTGGTTTTCAGATCAGCTTTTTAGGACCTGGTCTGGTTTTCAGATCAGCTTTTTAGGACCTGGTCTGGTTTTCAGATCAGCTTTTCAGGACCTGGTCTGGTTTTCAGATCAGCTTTTTAGGACCTGGTCTGGTTTTCAGATCAGCTTTTTAGGACCTGGTCTGGTTTTCAGATCAGCTTTTCAGGACCTGGTCTGGTTTTCAGATCAGCTTTTCAGGACCTGGTCTGGTTTTCAGATCAGCTTTTTAGGACCTGGTCTGGTTTTCAGATCAGCTTTTCAGGACCTGGTCTGGTTTTCAGATCAGCTTTTCAGGACCTGGTCTGGTTTTCAGATCAGCTTTTCAGGACCTGGTCTGGTTTTCAGATCAGGTTATCAGGTATCAAATCAGGTTATTAGGTAGCTGGTCTGGTTTTCAGATCAGCTTATCAGGTACCAGATGAGGTTATAGCAAATAGATGTATCAAGCTTAAAGTTAGATTAATAACTAAAGTAAATGTTTATGAAGAGTAGTTTATATAGTTATGAAATAGTCAAATTGTTTCCGGTAGCGTCCATCATTTAATTCATTATCTTTGCTAATCACCAAAAATCCATATTTATTCTTCCAACACTCTCGACAAATTTCATGAAACTTTTCATAACTCATATCGCCACCAACATGATCTCTATAAACATGCTTCATATTTGTCTCATCTTGTTTAAACATTATAATAACATTGGCATTGTCTCTTATTAAATGCTTGGGAATTCTAGTATAAGTTTGACACAAGTAGAATGAATCGACATCCCTATGTCGCCCCATACAAAAATATGTACGTATATTATTCTGCTTTTCACATGCAACATCATCAAATATCATAATTGAATTAGTTTTAGCTTCGTCAGGTGGAATAACTGATTCATTATCTGTATATGTATAATATCCCATTCCTTTAATTGGTGAAATTAGTTTCTTCAGGTATTCATATTTGGGTTGATATAGAGATTTTGAGTATAAATAGATGTTTTCAAACTTGAGTCCATTAGGACTTTCTAGTAAGCCAATCATAACATTAGTCTTTCCACAATTGGATGGTCCAACTATTAGAGCACGAATAAAATTTGGTAAGAGGGGGCTATGCTTTATTTTTGAAGTGATGTTGACTGAATCGTCAATATTACGAACTAAAATATTTTTATGTTGTTTCACTAACTGCATTTTTGTAACTGAATACATTTTATAAATGTTACCTCTTATTATAGAAAAAATTAGATAATATGGTTATACGATATCAGAAAACGTTTAGTCATAAAAACACCTTCGTTGGAGGAGGTATAGTAGATAAAATAATAAACTCTCTACCTGTTGAGCTTCATCTTCCGGGGTATCAGTACTGTGGACCTGGAACAAAACTACAAAAACGTTTAAATCGAGGTGACAAAGGTATTAACTTATTGGACTCTGCTTGTAAAAATCACGATATTGCGTATTCAAAAAATAAGGATTTAAGTACTAGACATAAAGCTGATAAAATACTTGAAAATTCAGCTTGGAATCGAGTTTTAGCAAAAGACAGTAGTCTTGCAGAAAAATCATTTGCATATATGGTTACTAACGCAATGAAAACCAAAACTAAATTTGGTATGGGTGTGGAGAAAAAGAAAAATGTTAAAAAGAACAAGCCAAATGATAAAAAACTGTTTAGAACATCAATTAGAGCTGCAACAAAAATACTAAAGAAGGAAAAACCATTAGATATTAACTCAGCTATTAAAATTGCACGAAAAACTATTAAAAAATCATTAAAAGGAAGAAAGTCTCAAATTGTAGTTCCACGTGTAATACGTGTTCCAAAAATCGGTGGTTTTTTACCTCTAATACCGATTTTAACTGCTCTGGGTGCAATTGGTAGTCTAACAACTGGAGGTGCTGCCATAGCTAAAGCTGTAAATGCAACAAAGAATGCAAAAAATCAACTGGATGAAGCAACTAGACATAATAAAGCGATGGAATCTATAGCAGTGGGAAAAGGACTTTACTTAAAACCATATAAAAAAGGTTATGGTTTAGTTCACAAAGAGGAATCAAAAAACTCTTAAAGATGCTGCCCAACAGACCACTATCTGATGTGGACCTAAACCGTTTCTCTATAAAAATTCCATATTTTAGAGGAGTTTTCATGTTGAATACTCTACCAAAACGAACAAAGAAAATTGAATGTGGAATAATCAACTTAGATGTATCAACAGGACCTGGTACACATTGGGTAGCATACTATAAAAACAGCAATGAAAAAGAATATTTCGACAGCTTTGGAAACTTACAACCTCCTTGGGAAGTAGTCAAATATCTTGGTGCAAATATAAAATACAACTATAATCAGCATCAGAATTTCAATACATTTACCTGTGGACATTTATGTCTTAAATTTCTTTATGAAATAACTGAAAATATTAAATAAAACACAAAAATTTATATTTTACAAAACTCTTTAATGTCTTTTTATTCATAATTTAAAATACATAATTAATATATTATTGCCAAACAGGAAATTGGGAATTTTGAATTAGAAATTCACTCAAGTAGTAGGGAAATGGGGATGCTGCGGCAATTAAACTTTTGAAATTTTAAAATTTTAATTACCCAAATTTTAAAATTCTTGGAAATTTGTGAAATTTGATACCCTTGAGTTTTCGGCGGCACGCTTTGATGTTTTTTTGTTTACATAAGGAATTTTTTGTTTACATTAGGAGTTTTTTTTTTTGTTTACATTAACCCTTGTGGGAACGGGTGATTTTTTTTTGGGGGTTACATTAATTGTGTGAACGGGTGATTTTGTTTTTTGTGGGAATACGTTAAGTGGGTTCATAGGTTGGAGGTTTTTCTTTTTGTAATGTATGTATGTATATGACGACGGGAAAATCATGAATATGATTTTTCCTAGTACCAACGGGAAAATCATGAATATGATTTTTCCTATTACTAATGGGGGTGAAATAGTGAAAATTATTTTTTCCTAATGCCGACGGCAATGCATGAATATTTTTCCTAATGCCGACGGCAAAACATGATTATTATTTTTTTCAAATGCCGACGGGAAAATGATTTTTCATAATTCCGACGGGAATTATTATTGCTAATGCTAATATAGGAGTTGAAGACAGGCCGTGATTTGGGTGGGTGGAGTTGTTGTTGTAATATATAACCGAGGGAGTTTATGGATGTGTCTGTCTGTCTGTCTGTTGTGCGAGGCTGTGATTAGCCGGGGGAGCGTGGTGTAGTTGAGGTAGATAGATTCGGTGTATGTGTGTATACCTGTCTGTTGGAATTTGTGTGAGGGTATGATTGACAGGGGGCGGGGTGTAGTTGAGGTAGATCGACTGCGTGTATGCAGGTGTTGCAAGTCTGTAGGAATTTAAGGCTTATAGTGATTTGGGGTAGGTGAGGATGTTGTTGTACGAGTAGTATGTATCCATGGGAATTTGTGGATGTGTCTGTCCGGAGGAATTTAAGCGAGGCTGTTATTGGGAGTGGGTGTGGTGTAGTTGAGGTTGATCAACTGCGTGTATGTATGTCTATATGTTTGTAGGAGCTTAAGGCTGATCGTGATTTGGGAGAGGTGAGGGTGTTGTTGTAATATGTATACGTAGGAATCTGTATGTATGTATGTCTGTAAAAAATTAAGGCTGATCATGATTTAGGGTAGGTGAGGTTGGTGTAGTAATATGTCTGTGTGTATGTACATATGTTTGTAGAAGTTTAATGCTATTAGTGATTTGAGGATAGGCGAGGGTGTTGTCGTACGAGTGATATGTACCCGTGGGAATCTGTATGCATGTTCGTAGGAGTTTAAGGCTGATCGTGATTTGTGTTGTTGTCAGTGTTGTTTGTAGGAATGACCGTGAGAATTTTTGTATGCATATCTGTAGGAATTTGAGGTTGGCCGTGTTTTGTGAGGGGTGGTGTGTTGTTGAAATAATTTGAATTTTTCTTAGATGAAATCTGGTATATATGTGTGTGTGTGTGTGTGCGTGTGTGTGCGTATGATTTTCTCACGCTAGTAGTTTTATGTACGTAGAAATAAATTGTATTCAATATCGAGATTTGGTTCTATAAAATATTTTCATATATCTGATACATATACATACATAAGTATATTTTCATACTCAAGGTTGCTGGGTATTTTGTCATGCTTAAAATTGTGTATATTTTCATACTCAAGGTTGCTGGGTATTTTGTCATGCTTAAAATTGTCCAGCTTTAAAGTCTGCCTACGAGAAATTTGTTTATATTACAGATTTTGTTTATTTAACTACGTCCGGCTTCTTTCCCTGAACTTCTTTTCATACGATCATGGGAATTTATAGTTTCTCTGTCCATAATAAGGTCGTTTAGCTTGGGCATGTGCTCTGACTGAATGGTTTGCGTTATTCATATATTTTTATGATGTAGATATGTAAGTGTGATTGTCAAGATCTAATAAATATTTGAGTATTGATAAGAAATTTGATATTATGTGTACATACATATCTACAAATTGATTTTATGTATGCATGTACATATGTATGTACATACAAATAAGTGTTTGCCTCCGTGTTTGAATACATTTTTTTTGTTTTTGTTGTTGTTCTAAATATTCGCCTGGTCTTTTATATATAGATGTCAAATATCTTCATAGTTTTTTTTTTTTATTTGAAATTAAAAAACGTTGATTTAATTTTTATCTGTATTTACTTCAAAGTTTGTGAGGATTTGCTGTTTTAAGTAAAACTAAATTTCTTAAGATACATACTTTAGAATAATAGTAACTATAATAGAAATATTTCCTATATTTAATTTACATTTGTTTAAAGTTGATGCAGCTTATCTTCATTCTTAGAAATATTTTGATACAAAATTTTTTCCAGCCGTAGGCTTTTTTCATCACCTTTTACATTTATTTTAGAATATCTTGCATTGCCTTTTATACATTTATAAACATTTTTAAATGAAACTGATCCAGCAGTCCAGCTTATGTAATGATAGTTTTTTGTTAGCCAGCTTGCTTCTTTTTTTTATTTTTTATTGATTATTGAGTTTTATAATGAAATTATTATATTCGTAATTGTTGAAAACAATCGCTACTTCTTTTGCGATGAAATCATTTGAATTACTTTTGAAACCTTGTACGTATATAAAAATTATGTTGTTTTCCATATTACTCAATTTATAAGACTTTTCGAATTTGACCTTTGATAGGTATATATATTCTAGTATATGATCATGAATAAGAATACAGTAAGCTGATTTCTTTGCTTACTATTTCAAATTAAAATTTTATTCAATTAGCCTGATATTGAATAAAAGGAGCTTTTTTATCTTAAACTCTGGTACAGGTAGAAACGCATGAGATTCTTTCATATACTACCTTTGCTGGAATCTTAGATACATGTAATAACTATATAGAATTGCATTACGTTTATTTTTAAATTTTATGTTAGGATTATCATCATATGGATATGAGACTGAACTTAAATGTACTTTTAAATTAGTTAATTCATAATGAATAATCTTATTTTCTTCTTGAATAGCGAACAACAGAAAACGAAGTCGTTTTCTTACAATTTAGGTCTAACCTCTCAACTGGTCCTCTAGTATACAATATGACTTTATATGTCAACATTTCTGACTCCTCTTTGTCAGCGTTAGGGATAATTAATTTTAAACTTTTTATTCTTCAAATTGTGTTACTTCATACTGATAATATGTTTAAGTACATTAATAATGTACGAGTATATGTTTATTTTATGACGGGTCCCTATAGCTTTTATTTTATGTTCTAGATGAAGTGTTTTTTTTTCTAATTTTATTAAAGTTTAGCGTATTGCGTATATATTTCTAATATATTTAAGTGAGCTTTTTGTACCTGTCAGACAGAGTGTACGTATCAGTTGATCAGTCAGTCTCTCTTTTTATTTTATTAATTTTTTCTTCTAATGTGTCACTACTATTTTTTCAGATTTTACTACTTGAAATAGAAAATATTTATATAATTTTAAAAGTATTAATATATACATACATATAGGTAAATATATGTATGTACGTAAAAATTAGTTCATATACAAAGAAATACATCTTTAATAATCAACTATTCTAGAAAATCGATCTAAAATAACACATTTACCTCCATCATCATTTCACCGTCAGTGTTTTCATAGTGTTAGAAACATTGGAATATCTATGTTTAGGAGAATTTTTACTTCAAGTGTTTCTATATAAGATTTGGTGTTTGACCCCTTGACGTTATTGTGGTTAACGTAGGCTGCGTTGTATCGCATTCAGATGTAATAATTTCTCACTTAGAAAAGGTCCTCATTACCATCAATCATACCTGTATATAATACATTCATGAGTTGAGTTGATTTAGATACAATTGCTGTCTACAAATTAATGATTAGAAAAAAGCTTTCTCATCACATTCTAACAGGTTTTAATATTTTGCTAGCATGCATGCTTTAGCATGCTATTCTATCAATAGTGAGGCGAGAGTCCGACATATAGTGGTGTTTCAATTAAAAATCTATACAATTAGAATTACGAATTCACTCTTTTGAATTTTTGACAAAGTAGATACATATGTATGTATGTATTTCACTTGCCACAAACTCTTAAAATTTCTGTACTTATAAAAATATGATGTCAGGAATTTTTTTAAATCATACATGCTTCGGCATGCTTCCAATATTTTTCTCGGTAAATTTATTTCATACTCATACAGATACAGATATAAAGTAAGATCTGTTTACATTCCATTTTACAATTTATGCATGCTTCAGCATGATTCTAGTTGAAGTCTGTATTTATTTAGTAAGTTTGTTTGATACCCATTCATACACATGTACATTGTTAAAGATTGGATATCAAAATCCAATTTTCTTAGTTTATCTAGAAATGAACAAAGTGAATATCTTTTATAATAACCATATTCACACTTTAAAATTTTGTGTGCTAGAGCTTTCGAAATGGAAAATGTACACCTTTTACTACAAAAATTGATAATATGATGTGTTGCTGAATATTTTGAACTCTTAAGTTTTCACAATATTTCATACAGACCATCAAGTTTGGAGAATTGTAGTATATTAAGCTATTTATCTTCCCTGAGACCTAACATTCCTAATCAATCCTTCAAAAAACCAATACAAACTAGATTTTTCCTTTTTAATTTTATTTATATTTTCATTGAATTTCAACATTTTGTACCTCTTCAAATTACTGTATACTGTATTTTGCACCTTTTTCTCATTCGTTGAGTTAACTTTAATCGCAAATATTTCAATGATGAGATGAACTTTTCTATTGTAGGCATTAAGTAAATCTTTGTGTATATCAATCCACTTATATGAACCATTATACCTAAATTCTTAACACATAATTCCTTTTAATGATCTATTAATTTATTCTACTATTGATGCTTTCATATTATGAAATTTTTAATCCTCTGTTTATGCATGCATTTTGCAGTGTTTATTAAAAATTCTTTACCAACATCTATATGTATTTTTTTGTTTTGATACTCATATCATTTCAAAAATATTTTCCATTGCCTTGGTTTTTTTTTTCGAGTGCAGCTTTTATTTTCAACGATACTCACAATATAAATTTTGAGAATGTGTCAGTTACAGTCAGCAAAAAATCAATAATTTCTATTTTCTCTAGAATAGCTACCCAGTTCACCTAAATCAGCTCCATAAAAGATCATCTATTCCATTCATTACATCACTACAATACACAAAAAATTTTATAAATTTATTATGGATTACGTTTACTAAATTTCTTTTTAAGGACATTGAGTTGTTTTACAGTTTTTTGGCGAGTGTTGTGATCTACTTGATACATTTTCAGCTATTTATACTAAAATGTAGTTAATTTTCCAATCTATAAATTTTATCGCTCAGCTGTTCAATTTGTTTGTCAAAAGATGATTTAATTTTTAGAATGTCTTTTTCAATTTTATACCTATCTTCTATCGTTAATTTTATTTCGCACTCCACTCCATTAATTTGCATTTGAATATATCCTTGAATTATATTAATGCCTTAAGCTTTATTATTAATTCATCCTTTAGTTTCTAGATTTGAGTTTCCAGAAACAATTTACTGATAACATTATTCTCCGTCAGTGAATGATGATGATTCTCTATGTATGCATTGGTAGAAATTATATATTTTATTTAGTTTTCAAAATCAAACTTGTCATAGTATTTTCACGTTTTATCAATCACTAAAGAAAATAAACCCACTTTTAAACTCCATATTTGACCATCAACTTGTATTTTATCTTTATTCAGTTTTAGATTTCTATCACCAAATTCCCATTCATTATTGAAATCTTTAGGTGAGTCATAGTTTGTATCTAATTCATTTCTTCCTTTCAAGACTAATAAGTTAATATAAGTATCTTCGGTGTTGGAAAGCTGTGGGTAAAAATCATCTTCTTCATCATCATAATCATTCACAGTATTAGCATCATTAAATAAGATGGTATTATCAAATATTGTTCCTTTTGAAAGTTTCTTTAACTTCTTTCTATCTTGACTGATGGTTTCTGAGGCTTTAATACTTATACTATTTTCAGATTCTATATTGTTTTTACTTTGTTCTTTCTTGTGTATTCTTTCAATATTTTTAGAACTATTCATGAATTCTTTGAGAGGTTCTGTTTTAGGATCAAATATACATATCTCTTAGTTGTTCACGTGTATCTATTTCACCAGTTTTTATACTACGAAGCTTTTTCTTCAAGACGCTTCTTATCAACACCAACTGTTTAAAATTTTCTCATACATGTTTAATAATAGCAAATAAGAGGTATCAGCTATTAGATCAGGTACCACCTATTAGATCAGCTATCAGCTATCAGATCAGCTTATCAGGAGCTGGTCTGGTTTTCAGATCAGCTTATCAGGAGCTGGTCTGGTTTTCAGATCAGCTTATCAGGAGCTGGTCTGGTTTTCAGATCAGCTTATCAGGACCTGATCTGGTTTTCAGATCAGCTTATCAGGACCTGATCTGGTTTTCAGATCAGCTTATCAGGAGCTGGTCTGGTTTTCAGATCAGCTTATCAGGACCTGATCTGGTTTTCAGATCAGCTTATCAGGAGCTGGTCTGGTTTTCAGATCAGCTTATCAGGACCTGATCTGGTTTTCAGATCAGCTTATCAGGACCTGATCTGGGTTTCAGATCAGCTTATCAGGAGCTGGTCTGGTTTTACGATCAGCTTATCAGGAGCTGGTCTAGTTTTCAGATCAGGTTATCAGGTATCAAATCAGATTATCTGTTTCAGATTGGGTTATCAGTTTACAAGTAGCTGAACACTTATAACATCTAGATGAAGGAAGTTTAAGGTCAGATAAAATGTGAAAAACTATACTGTTATGTAGTCAAGTTATTTTCTAAGACGATCGTCACTTAATTCAGTATCTTTGCTTATAATCAAAATTCCATATTTTTAATACCAACAAGATTTATATTTTTCTCACATTACTTAAACATTCTAACTACATTATGATTATTTCCTATCAAATGTATGGTGATTCTGGTATAAATTTGACATTAGTAGAATGCATCAACATTCTTATCTTACCCCATACAAAAATATGCTTCTCACAACATGGTTAAATATCATATTGGTATTACTTCTAGCTTTCTTAAAAGAAATAACAGATTCATTATCTCTAAATGTGTAATACCTATGACTTTCATTAATGAAATTAATTTCTACAGCAATTCATATTTAGATTGTCTTTGAGTATAAATATGAAGATGATTTCAAGTTTTACTCCATCAAAACTTTCTAGCCAGCCAATCATAACATTATTATTATTTTTTTATTTATTTTTTTTTTCGCAATTTGACAGACCAACTATTCTTGCACGAATAGAAATTGATAGAAGGGAACTATGATTTATTTTTGAGCTATCGTTTGATGACTCATCAAAATTTCGTATCATCCTATATTTAGGTTGTTTTACTAACCGCTTTTGTGTAACTAAATACATTTTATAAATATTATCTCTTATTATACAAAAAGTAAAATAATACAGCTTTTCGATTTCAGAAAATATTTTCTAAAATCGTGTAGCTGCATTATTTTATTTTTTTATAATAACAGATAATGCTGCATACTCACAATCAAAACAACATAAAAATATTATTTGTTTTGAGTATGAGTATGCGTCAATATTTATGAAATGCATTTAGTTACAAAAAATGTGGTTAGTAAAACAAAGTATATTTTAACAGTTTAAAATCAGTATTTTGTACGACAATACTGGTTTTAAACTCTTAAAATATACTTTGTTTTGACTATGAGTAGGAACCATTATCTCTTATTATAGGAAAAATAAAATAATATAGCCATATGATATCAGAAAATATTTTCCGATATCGTATAGCTACATTATTTTATTTTTTCTATAATAAGAGATAATATTTATGAAATACATTTCATAAATATTGGTACATACTCATAGTCAAAACAACCTAAAAATAGGATGGTACGAAATATTGATGAATCATCAAAATTTCATACCAAGGTATATTTATGTTGTTTTACTAACCGCATTTTGTAACTAAATGCATTTTATAAATATTATATATTACTATAGAAAAAATAGTATGGTCATATGATAACAGAAAACATAATTTCTGATATCATATAATCATACTATTTTTTCTATAATAAGAGATAATGAGCCATACTCATACTCAAAACAAAGGATATTTTGAGTATGAGTATGCTTCAATATTTATGAAATGCATTTAGTTACAAAATGAGGTTAGTAAAACAAAGTATATTTTAAGAGTTTAAAACCACCATTTTTATGGTAATACTGGTTTTAAACACTTAAAGCATACTTTGTTTTGACTATGTGCATGCACTAATATTTAGGAAAGGGATTTCATAAATATTGACCCATACTCATAGTCAAAACAACATAAAAATACCTTGGTATGAAATTTTGATGAGTCATCAAACGATAGCTCAAAAATAAATCATAGTTCCCTTCTATCAATTTCTATTCGTGCAAGAATAGTTGGTCTGTCAAATTGCGAAAAAAAAAATAAATAAAAAAATAATAATAATGTTATGATTGGCTGGCTAGAAAGTTTTGATGGAGTAAAACTTGAAATCATCTTCATATTTATACTCAAAGACAATCTAAATATGAATTGCTGTAGAAATTAATTTCATTAATGAAAGTCATAGGTATTACACATTTAGAGATAATGAATCTGTTATTTCTTTTAAGAAAGCTAGAAGTAATACCAATATGATATTTAACCATGTTGTGAGAAGCATATTTTTGTATGGGGTAAGATAAGAATGTTGATGCATTCTACTAATGTCAAATTTATACCAGAATCACCATACATTTGATAGGAAATAATCATAATGTAGTTAGAATGTTTAAGTAATGTGAGAAAAATATAAATCTTGTTGGTATTAAAAATATGGAATTTTGATTATAAGCAAAGATACTGAATTAAGTGACGATCGTCTTAGAAAATAACTTGACTACATAACAGTATAGTTTTTCACATTTTATCTGACCTTAAACTTCCTTCATCTAGATGTTATAAGTGTTCAGCTACTTGTAAACTGATAACCCAATCTGAAACAGATAATCTGATTTGATACCTGATAACCTGATCTGAAAACTAGACCAGCTCCTGATAAGCTGATCGTAAAACCAGACCAGCTCCTGATAAGCTGATCTGAAACCCAGATCAGGTCCTGATAAGCTGATCTGAAAACCAGATCAGGTCCTGATAAGCTGATCTGAAAACCAGACCAGCTCCTGATAAGCTGATCTGAAAACCAGATCAGGTCCTGATAAGCTGATCTGAAAACCAGACCAGCTCCTGATAAGCTGATCTGAAAACCAGATCAGGTCCTGATAAGCTGATCTGAAAACCAGATCAGGTCCTGATAAGCTGATCTGAAAACCAGACCAGCTCCTGATAAGCTGATCTGAAAACCAGACCAGCTCCTGATAAGCTGATCTGATAGCTGATAGCTGATCTAATAGGTGGTACCTGATCTAATAGCTGATACCTCTTATTTGCTATTATTAAACATGTATGAGAAAATTTTAAACAGTTGGTGTTGATAAGAAGCGTCTTGAAGAAAAAGCTTCGTAGTATAAAAACTGGTGAAATAGATACACGTGAACAACTAAGAGATATGTATATTTGATCCTAAAACAGAACCTCTCAAAGAATTCATGAATAGTTCTAAAAATATTGAAAGAATACACAAGAAAGAACAAAGTAAAAACAATATAGAATCTGAAAATAGTATAAGTATTAAAGCCTCAGAAACCATCAGTCAAGATAGAAAGAAGTTAAAGAAACTTTCAAAAGGAACAATATTTGATAATACCATCTTATTTAATGATGCTAATACTGTGAATGATTATGATGATGAAGAAGATGATTTTTACCCACAGCTTTCCAACACCGAAGATACTTATATTAACTTATTAGTCTTGAAAGGAAGAAATGAATTAGATACAAACTATGACTCACCTAAAGATTTCAATAATGAATGGGAATTTGGTGATAGAAATCTAAAACTGAATAAAGATAAAATACAAGTTGATGGTCAAATATGGAGTTTAAAAGTGGGTTTATTTTCTTTAGTGATTGATAAAACGTGAAAATACTATGACAAGTTTGATTTTGAAAACTAAATAAAATATATAATTTCTACCAATGCATACATAGAGAATCATCATCATTCACTGACGGAGAATAATGTTATCAGTAAATTGTTTCTGGAAACTCAAATCTAGAAACTAAAGGATGAATTAATAATAAAGCTTAAGGCATTAATATAATTCAAGGATATATTCAAATGCAAATTAATGGAGTGGAGTGCGAAATAAAATTAACGATAGAAGATAGGTATAAAATTGAAAAAGACATTCTAAAAATTAAATCATCTTTTGACAAACAAATTGAACAGCTGAGCGATAAAATTTATAGATTGGAAAATTAACTACATTTTAGTATAAATAGCTGAAAATGTATCAAGTAGATCACAACACTCGCCAAAAAACTGTAAAACAACTCAATGTCCTTAAAAAGAAATTTAGTAAACGTAATCCATAATAAATTTATAAAATTTTTTGTGTATTGTAGTGATGTAATGAATGGAATAGATGATCTTTTATGGAGCTGATTTAGGTGAACTGGGTAGCTATTCTAGAGAAAATAGAAATTATTGATTTTTTGCTGACTGTAACTGACACATTCTCAAAATTTATATTGTGAGTATCGTTGAAAATAAAAGCTGCACTCGAAAAAAAAAAACCAAGGCAATGGAAAATATTTTTGAAATGATATGAGTATCAAAACAAAAAAATACATATAGATGTTGGTAAAGAATTTTTAATAAACACTGCAAAATGCATGCATAAACAGAGGATTAAAAATTTCATAATATGAAAGCATCAATAGTAGAATAAATTAATAGATCATTAAAAGGAATTATGTGTTAAGAATTTAGGTATAATGGTTCATATAAGTGGATTGATATACACAAAGATTTACTTAATGCCTACAATAGAAAAGTTCATCTCATCATTGAAATATTTGCGATTAAAGTTAACTCAACGAATGAGAAAAAGGTGCAAAATACAGTATACAGTAATTTGAAGAGGTACAAAATGTTGAAATTCAATGAAAATATAAATAAAATTAAAAAGGAAAAATCTAGTTTGTATTGGTTTTTTGAAGGATTGATTAGGAATGTTAGGTCTCAGGGAAGATAAATAGCTTAATATACTACAATTCTCCAAACTTGATGGTCTGTATGAAATATTGTGAAAACTTAAGAGTTCAAAATATTCAGCAACACATCATATTATCAATTTTTGTAGTAAAAGGTGTACATTTTCCATTTCGAAAGCTCTAGCACACAAAATTTTAAAGTGTGAATATGGTTATTATAAAAGATATTCACTTTGTTCATTTCTAGATAAACTAAGAAAATTGGATTTTGATATCCAATCTTTAACAATGTACATGTGTATGAATGGGTATCAAACAAACTTACTAAATAAATACAGACTTCAACTAGAATCATGCTGAAGCATGCATAAATTGTAAAATGGAATGTAAACAGATCTTACTTTATATCTGTATCTGTATGAGTATGAAATAAATTTACCGAGAAAAATATTGGAAGCATGCCGAAGCATGTATGATTTAAAAAAATTCCTGACATCATATTTTTATAAGTACAGAAATTTTAAGAGTTTGTGGCAAGTGAAATACATACATACATATGTATCTACTTTGTCAAAAATTCAAAAGAGTGAATTCGTAATTCTAATTGTATAGATTTTTAATTGAAACACCACTATATGTCGGACTCTCGCCTCACTATTGATAGAATAGCATGCTAAAGCATGCATGCTAGCAAAATATTAAAACCTGTTAGAATGTGATGAGAAAGCTTTTTTCTAATCATTAATTTGTAGACAGCAATTGTATCTAAATCAACTCAACTCATGAATGTATTATATACAGGTATGATTGATGGTAATGAGGACCTTTTCTAAGTGAGAAATTATTACATCTGAATGCGATACAACGCAGCCTACGTTAACCACAATAACGTCAAGGGGTCAAACACCAAATCTTATATAGAAACACTTGAAGTAAAAATTCTCCTAAACATAGATATTCCAATGTTTCTAACACTTTATGAAAACACTGACGGTGAAATGATGATGGAGGTAAATGTGTTATTTTAGATCGATTTTCTAGAATAGTTGATTATTAAAGATGTATTTCTTTGTATATGAACTAATTTTTACGTACATACATATATTTACCTATATGTATGTATATATTAATACTTTTAAAATTATATAAATATTTTCTATTTCAAGTAGTAAAATCTGAAAAAATAGTAGTGACACATTAGAAGAAAAAATTAATAAAATAAAAAGAGAGACTGACTGATCAACTGATACGTACACTCTGTCTGACAGGTACAAAAAGCTCACTTAAATATATTAGAAATATATACGCAATACGCTAAACTTTAATAAAATTAGAAAAAAAAAAACACTTCATCTAGAACATCAAATAAAAGCTATAGGGACCCGTCATAAAATAAACATATACTCGTACATTATTAATGTACTTAAACATATTATCAGTATGAAGTAACACAATTTGAAGAATAAAAAGTTTAAAATTAATTATCCCTAACGCTGACAAAGAGGAGTCAGAAATGTTGACATATAAAGTCATATTGTATACTAGAGGCCCAGTTGAGAGGTTAGACCTAAATTGTAAGAAAACGACTTCGTTTTCTGTTGTTCGCTATTCAAGAAGAAAATAAGATTATTCATTATGAATTAACTAATTTAAAAGTACATTTAAGTTCAGTCTCATATCCATATGATGATAATCCTAACATAAAATTTAAAAATAAACGTAATGCAATTCTATATAGTTATTACATGTATCTAAGATTCCAGCAAAGGTAGTATATGAAAGAATCTCATGCGTTTCTACCTGTACCAGAGTTTAAGATAAAAAAGCTCCTTTTATTCAATATCAGGCTAATTGAATAAAATTTTAATTTGAAATAGTAAGCAAAGAAATCAGCTTACTGTATTCTTATTCATGATCATATACTAGAATATATATACCTATCAAAGGTCAAATTCGAAAAGTCTTATAAATTGAGTAATATGGAAAACAACATAATTTTTATATACGTACAAGGTTTCAAAAGTAATTCAAATGATTTCATCGCAAAAGAAGTAGCGATTGTTTTCAACAATTACGAATATAATAATTTCATTATAAAACTCAATAATCAATAAAAAATAAAAAAAAGAAGCAAGCTGGCTAACAAAAAACTATCATTACATAAGCTGGACTGCTGGATCAGTTTCATTTAAAAATGTTTATAAATGTATAAAAGGCAATGCAAGATATTCTAAAATAAATGTAAAAGGTGATGAAAAAAGCCTACGGCTGGAAAAAATTTTGTATCAAAATATTTCTAAGAATGAAGATAAGCTGCATCAACTTTAAACAAATGTAAATTAAATATAGGAAATATTTCTATTATAGTTACTATTATTCTAAAGTATGTATCTTAAGGAATTTAGTTTTACTTAAAACAGCAAATCCTCACAAACTTTGAAGTAAATACAGATAAAAATTAAATCAACGTTTTTTAATTTCAAATAAAAAAAAAACTATGAAGATATTTGACATCTATATATAAAAGACCAGGCGAATATTTAGAACAACAACAAAAACAAAAAAAATGTATTCAAACACGGAGGCAAACACTTATTTGTATGTACATACATATGTACATACATACATAAAATCAATTTGTAGATATGTATGTACACATAATATCAAATTTCTTATCAATACTCAAATATTTATTAGATCTTGACAATCACACTTACATATCTACATCATAAAAATATATGAATAACGCAAACCATTCAGTCAGAGCACATGCCCAAGCTAAACGACCTTATTATGGACAGAGAAACTATAAATTCCCATGATCGTATGAAAAGAAGTTCAGGGAAAGAAGCCGGACGTAGTTAAATAAACAAAATCTGTAATATAAACAAATTTCTCGTAGGCAGACTTTAAAGCTGGACAATTTTAAGCATGACAAAATACCCAGCAACCTTGAGTATGAAAATATACACAATTTTAAGCATGACAAAATACCCAGCAACCTTGAGTATGAAAATATACTTATGTATGTATATGTATCAGATATATGAAAATATTTTATAGAACCAAATCTCGATATTGAATACAATTTATTTCTACGTACATAAAACTACTAGCGTGAGAAAATCATACGCACACACACGCACACACACACACACACATATATACCAGATTTCATCTAAGAAAAATTCAAATTATTTCAACAACACACCACCCCTCACAAAACACGGCCAACCTCAAATTCCTACAGATATGCATACAAAAATTCTCACGGTCATTCCTACAAACAACACTGACAACAACACAAATCACGATCAGCCTTAAACTCCTACGAACATGCATACAGATTCCCACGGGTACATATCACTCGTACGACAACACCCTCGCCTATCCTCAAATCACTAATAGCATTAAACTTCTACAAACATATGTACATACACACAGACATATTACTACACCAACCTCACCTACCCTAAATCATGATCAGCCTTAATTTTTTACAGACATACATACATACAGATTCCTACGTATACATATTACAACAACACCCTCACCTCTCCCAAATCACGATCAGCCTTAAGCTCCTACAAACATATAGACATACATACACGCAGTTGATCAACCTCAACTACACCACACCCACTCCCAATAACAGCCTCGCTTAAATTCCTCCGGACAGACACATCCACAAATTCCCATGGATACATACTACTCGTACAACAACATCCTCACCTACCCCAAATCACTATAAGCCTTAAATTCCTACAGACTTGCAACACCTGCATACACGCAGTCGATCTACCTCAACTACACCCCGCCCCCTGTCAATCATACCCTCACACAAATTCCAACAGACAGGTATACACACATACACCGAATCTATCTACCTCAACTACACCACGCTCCCCCGGCTAATCACAGCCTCGCACAACAGACAGACAGACAGACACATCCATAAACTCCCTCGGTTATATATTACAACAACAACTCCACCCACCCAAATCACGGCCTGTCTTCAACTCCTATATTAGCATTAGCAATAATAATTCCCGTCGGAATTATGAAAAATCATTTTCCCGTCGGCATTTGAAAAAAATAATAATCATGTTTTGCCGTCGGCATTAGGAAAAATATTCATGCATTGCCGTCGGCATTAGGAAAAAATAATTTTCACTATTTCACCCCCATTAGTAATAGGAAAAATCATATTCATGATTTTCCCGTTGGTACTAGGAAAAATCATATTCATGATTTTCCCGTCGTCATATACATACATACATTACAAAAAGAAAAACCTCCAACCTATGAACCCACTTAACGTATTCCCACAAAAAACAAAATCACCCGTTCACACAATTAATGTAACCCCCAAAAAAAATCACCCGTTCCCACAAGGGTTAATGTAAACAAAAAAAAAAAAACTCCTAATGTAAACAAAAAATTCCTTATGTAAACAAAAAAACATCAAAGCGTGCCGCCGAAAACTCAAGGGTATCAAATTTCACAAATTTCCAAGAATTTTAAAATTTGGGTAATTAAAATTTTAAAATTTCAAAAGTTTAATTGCCGCAGCATCCCCATTTCCCTACTACTCACTCAGCTCCCTCTCGACAATTAGGTTTTCTTCACCTTCTCTACTTAGGCAATATGATCCGCTTGAGAGATCTTTGATATCGTCATCAGTTAAAATATTATATCGTTTGGGCAGGAACATTATGTGTTTATTCATTTCAACTTTTAGGGTTGGTCCATATTTAGTTGTTACACGTAACACATTTCTAATAGTATATTTCGTTGAAGAATCAAGCTCCTTTACGTGTATTAAAGTTTTGTTATTTAGAGCATTAAATTTTGCAATTAGATTTGTTGTGGAGTCCATTTTTTATTTTTTATTTAGATACTTCTTGTCACTCTGAATGTTTAACTGGAAATGATCTTAAAAGTAGCGATTATGACTTCTAAAAGGCTAATCGAAAATAATTGTGGTGAAATAGTGAATAAGTGGGGGGATAGTGATAGACAGAAAGAGATAGTTATAGAGAGAAAACGGTTAGAGAGAGAGAGATAGAGTAGTAAAAAAGAAATATGGAATAGAGAGAAAAGGGTTAGAGAGAGATAGAGTGCTAAAAAAGAAATATGGGGTAGAGATGATAGTATAGATATTTTAAAAATTTACAGAACAAATTAGTCTTAAAGGAACCTTCCAACATTCATCATCATTCATTCATCAGCAAATAAAATGAGCCAAATTAGACGTACTCTTAATCAATTTATAACAGATTTTGAAAGCTTCAGGCTTTTTGATCATTGGGAGATGATAAGATGTTTCCAAAATATGCTGGATGAGAATGAAGAATATGGTGTCATGGAAGATGAAGACAACACTGAAGGACACTTCCCCAGGTGTCCTTGGTATCATCCTGAGTGTGAGGAGGGACCTGATACTTGCAGATGTACCATATATTTTTTAAGAAAAAATATACTAGAACATCTAATAATTGGATATTACGAAATGTTTCCATCATTATAAATAAATTAAATAAAAATGAAATTGAATTGTATAAATAATAAAATAAAAACGAAATTAAATTGTATAAATAATAAAATAAAATAAAATTGAATTATAAAAATATTCCTTGATTTGTATTATTTTTTTCTAAAGGAAAACTAGGAATCATCTGTTCGAATATAAAATAACAGAAACTTGTATGTAGCAAAAAATATGAGGATTTATCCGATTATCTAAATTATTTCTCTTTATGAAAATATCTAATTGAATTTCATAATATTGTGAAATTCAATTTCTCTTGTGCAGAACCTCTCAAAGAAAACAAGACTGTGCATGTTTAAGTAACCTGAAAACAAGACTGTGCATGTTTAAGCGACATGAAAACAAGAATTTGCAAATAAGCAAAAACAAAAATTTTTGATCCAACGAAGTAAAGCCAATAAAGAAATAAAAAAACCATTCACATTTTCCATTCTTTTTTCAATAGTTTATTTACAATAACTTTTCTTAATAAATAGGATTTAAATACAATAATATTTCTTAGACTTTTTTTACATTCATTTTAACAACAATACAATAATTTTTTTAATAAATAAGATTTTATATACATCAATTTTTCTGATTAAATAGGATATAAATACAATATTTTTTCTTATTAACTAAGATATTATATACAACAATTTTTCTTAATAAATAGGATTTTATATACAATATTTTTTCTTAACTAATTAACTAAGATTTTCTTGCATTTTAGCAATCTCATCTAGCAACATGTCAAGTTCGTATTCAGGGTTAGTTTCCTTAATACGAAAATGATACCATGCATAAGTGTTTATATTATTTGATCTAATTTTTCTCTTATCATCTCCATAGCTTAATACTACCTTATTTAATTCGCTAGTATATAATTGATGTAACTTAGATTTAAATGTTAACATACTATCATATACATTAATCTTATTAAATAGGCAATTCTTATATGTAGCTAAACTATATTTATCTAATATGGCTCTCTTTACCCCCTTCGATCTTTTAATATCATCTTGGTTTTCTACGCTAAATGAATACATTTTTGAGCGCAGCCCAACAAACTCTGTCATTATCTTACCGCAATTTTCATCCTTCATCATACCAATTACTTTTTTATTTACTATGGGGAAATTATAAATATTGTCTGTAGGATAGTCCGATGTGTCAAATTGTTCATGTATGTCATTTTTTATGTCAGCGTAAAAGTCGTCAGTCTTTATTGAATATATAAAAGAGTCAGTATCCATATAGTTTAATGAGAGGTTTGTTTTAAACTTAGGTTGCATGTACCCGTAATGGAAATTATACATTTTCCATTTGGACAGCTCGAGTACACAAAATCCTAAGTAAATTGGTTTATTGTAGCAGGTTTTGACTCTAGTCATTTCGATTGCTACAAGATCTTCAGAAAATATAGATAAACTATGAAAATTTGGTTTTGATATCCAATCTTGGGCACCTAAATGATTGCAATTCGTCCTCTCCCAATTATTAACAATTTTAACATCTCTCCTCTTATCCACATTTTCCATGGTTTTACCATACACTGCATTATTAAGTAGTTTGAAAAAGTTTTTTTCAAAAGCATTTTTAGCAGTGGCTCTATGTCTGGTATTTAGGTCAATATAGCCTTTTAACCATGGAGATTGTTTAAATGCTAGAATACGATGAGTTTTCTTTAAAACTAAGCCATATTCTAAGCACTGTTTGAGAACTCTAAAGTGTATCACATATGATTGCTTTGTAGAGAAATCGGTTATCAACTTGCTATACTTCGCTTGCATAGGTTTCTTATTTTCAGCGCAAAAAGGAAGATCATTATGCAAGTCGTGTAAATGAGAGGGATAATCCAACGTAACCTCATAAATATAACCGTCTGTTCCATTATCAGCTATGCTGTTTGGATCCAGATTCAACTCGTCTTGTGATAACCATCTGAACCCACCATGAGGAAGATATTCCGACATCGCCCATCCATACAAATTGTTAGCGTCTAAATAGACGAGAAATTCTGAGGGCTTTTCTTTGTCGAAATCTTGCAAATATTTATTATTTGCTTTCGAATATCTTTGACTACACTGTACTATCCCCCCACGTATACCTTTTTTCATAAAATTGTACATGTCTATGTCTGTCAATAATTCTAATTCAATTTTTGTATATTTGAGCATTGCATCCCAGGAAAGGCCAGGTGCTGTATAATACTGGCAAGGATCGAGCTCATAAATACCTTTACAAACTTTTCTAAAGTTCTCGAAAATATCTGTCAGTAAGAGGACGTCTGTTTTTAAGTAAAGTTCCATGTAATCTTTCATTGTTTCACAACCAAAAGTATTCCATACCTCTACAGCATGTGAGTATTCCTCTAAAGAACACTCTTTATTATTCAACTTATTAAAAAAATCACTGCGTGAAGGCAGCTGGCATTCATCTAATTTTTCGAATGAATTTAGGTACTCATATGGGAAAATACCTTTTTTCTTAATAAGCTGAAATTCTTTTTCTGATTGAAATAAGGACCTTATAGTGCTGAAATCATTATCCGACAAATTGCAGGCTAATGATTCCAAACTCTCAGCCATAAAGCGTATAGTATCAAGAAATCTTATTTCAAGCTTATGGCCATCACTCATTTCTGTGAATTGGGAGAGGGATATATAAAGTTCCTTATTGAGAGGGAGTACTTTCAGTTGCAATGAAATTTCACCTAATTCTTTAATGAAAAGATGTGAGTCATAATTTGAATAATTGTGGAAGTAAACTGGTATAAATTTGGGAATTTGGTAATTTAAATTACATTTATTGTGGGCTGCGCCTCTAAATTTGCCACTAATGTGGCAGTGATCTCTAACACGATCTTTGCCTAAAAATTTTTGGCAAATATGGCAATTCACCGCACTATAAAAATTATAAGTATCTGAAGGGGATAAAGTATCCATTTGTCTATTGTTAACTAAATAGTTATTATATATATCTTCACAATCCTTAATTAAATATTCTACAAATTTTTTGGAGGCATCTTCCCCCGTATATATTCTAAGCTTATCTAAATTATTACTATGGAGACACTTAATAAAATAACTAAAGGCACAAGGTGTGTGCTTTTTTATTAAATTTGTTTTACTACTTACACTATTACTTATATCCTCTAATACGCATTCGAAGTCCGCGTAAACAACAAACGGGACATCCATTTTTCGTTGATGTCCCTTAAAACTAAGAATGGCATCCTCACCTGATGGCATAGTTGTGACTATCTTCCCACATTCCTCCTTATGTGTACTCATGATGGTGTCCGTATGAGTATATTGGAGACAGCTATTGCAGATGTGTAACTTAGTTCTGTGTTTTGTAGTCTGATTTGTCAAAAGTCTGTAAATAATAAAAAGTAAAATAAAAGTTTATAAGTAAAATGTATCTATTATAAAATATATAAAACAAGTATATGTATCATTAAATTAAAGTGTAGTATAATTTTTTAACTTACCTTGATATGTTCTTTATCAAAATGTAGTGATGAACTTCACCATTTTCCAAAAGCAACAAGTTTACATGGCTAATTTTTTCGTCCTTGGTGACATAATAAGGACCAATAATCTGATTGGCCCCCTCATCATAGCCGAATACATTAACACTTATTGCTGGATTGTTCACCTCAAACTCTTTTATTTTGTTTAATCCTAATGGGAAGCTTAAATTTTTGAAATTTAACGCTACACCATTTCGCGTAACAATCGTCTCTGCACCAATGTCTTGAATATTATAAGAACTGCAACGTTCTTGATTGTATTGGGTAATATCCATGGCAGCAATCATACACCACTTGAAACAATAGTCATCATCATTTTGTATATTGATGCAAGCAAATTTTCTTGCTAATTTTTGAGGTGTGGATATCCAGGTCGATCCTTTAACGAGTGAAGATTTGTTGATGTTGATTTCTGCTCGGACTATGCGTGACAAAGTCCAACCAGAATCTCGCTCTTCAAATTCGGACATTTTGGTTGAAATCTCCGCAACCTGCTTACGGAATAATTCTTGAATGCTATCTGCCCTCGTCAGCAAACTCATTTTGGCTACATGTGATATTATGCACAACTCCAATTCTTCTCCAACAATTTTTATATACTCCGCCACAATACTCACATGAAATTTAATTATTGAATGCTTACTTAAATTCACTTGAAGTCGCTCCATAAAAACATTTTTATTTTCTTCAACAAATTCTTCCAACAGAAGTTGGTCTTTTTTGTTTAAAATTGCATAAGTGGCAATATGGTTTTTGAATGCTTTAGATATTTTATAATATCGCACATTCGCTTCTACTTCATCTGTTCTAGCATGCGAAGTATTTATTGGAGTTGGCAGAGTTTTTTCTCTTCTTTCTTCTACTTCTCCATCACTTTCCGGTAAGCTTATGTCCATAGCATCGTCGAATAAATTACCTCCAAGGATACCCACACCCTGTTGTTGAGCTTGTTGTTGTTGTTGTTGAGCTTGATTTTGATGATCTTGTTGCTGATGCTGGTACTCTTGTTGATGATAATTAAGAGGCTGCCATTGCATCACATTGGGATTATAATTGTATCCCAAAAACTGATTATTCCATGGCATACCGTATTGTTGAAAATTTAATGGTAACTGATATTGAGGATACTGAAGAGAAGGATATTGTTGATGAATGAATGATGATGATGAATTTTGATGATTTTGAAAAGATGTCTGCGGTAGCTCTTGATTTATGCCCCGGCTTACGACCACTTGATTCTGTACACTATGGTTTTTAACATGCTCCAAAAAGGACTTTTGGTATTTGTATACCTTATTACATGTATTACACTGATAACCTGATGAACTCATTTTTAATTATTTTATTATTATTTCACTTTAACACAATTGCTGATGATACTTCTTGTAAATACAATAACGTACTGATGTGTTGGTTAGAAATGTTGGCGTATTTATACTAAAATTAGAAGCATTATCCTTGCAGCATTCATAAATTTTACTTTTTGTTTCTCTGCTGCTGACTGTACTTAGTTTGCTGCTTTAAAATAATCGTAGACAAAGAAAATGACTACCTTGCAAAATATATATGTATTCTACAAAATATTCCACGCACAAGTACCCACGATCACACATTCATACATGCACACATACATATACATACATACATACATACACATACATACATACATACACATACATACATACACATACATACATACATACATACATACATACATATTTCTTAAACAAATACACAAAATATTAAATTACCCGCGACTATCAAGCTGGACCCCCCACACACAAGTATGGGTGTTCACATACATGTGAACACAAGTATGGGTGTTCACATACATGTGAACACAAGTATGGGTGTTCACATACATGTGAACACATAAATAAATATTTTCTCTGATATTACTGATATATTATTACGATAAGAAATTTTTACAGTCTGGCAACACTGGCAATTTTCCCTTTGGTATTAGAAAATAATAATTATGTTTTGCCGTCGGCATTTGAAAAAAAAATAATAATCATGTTTTGCCGTCGGCATTTGGAAAAAATAACAATCATGTTTTGCCGTCGGCATTTGAAAAAAATATTCATATATTGCCGTAGGCATTAGGAAAAATAAACATATATTGCCGTAGGCATTAGGAAAAATATTCATATATTGCCGTAGGCATTAGGAAAAATATTCATATATTGCCGTAGGCATTAGGAAAATCATGTATTGCCGTAGGCACTAAGAAAAATAAATTTTCACTATTTCACCCCCATTAGTATTAGGAAAAATCATTGCATGATTTTCCCGTTGGTACTAGGAAAAATCATCTCATGATTTTCCCGTCGGCATATATATCTACTTATGAAATCTTATTCATATGAAACCCCTTAATCCACCTCACAAACATACACACATACAAATTCCCACGGTCATAAAAAACCCGGACTTATTGAGCCACCCTCGTATGTATTAAACAAACAAAACCCCTTATGTAAACAAAAAATTCCTTATGTAAACAAAAAGTTGGACGGACTTATTGATCCACCCTCGTAGGGTATCAAATTTCACAAATTTCCAAGAATTTTAAAATTTTAATTACCCAAATTTTAAAATTTTGTACTGAAATTCTCAAATTTCAAATTTTAATTACCCAAATTTCACAATTTTAATCGGCGCCCGAATCCCCAGTTCCCTACTACTTTGGGCCACCCTCTATATATAGATTTTATCATTTGCACTTGTTGTTCAACTGCCGTATTCATCTACGGTGTTTTGACAAAACTGACTGAATAAATGACACCCAATTTGACCGATGTGGCTTCAACAATATGGCCGCAATCAACTTTCAAATTTCGGAAGCCTATATTGGTAGATACCATAGAAAAATATTTGTTTATGACTTTTATTTTATTATATAATCCTATAACCCATATGGTTGCACGTAAAATTCTGTCGATGAAAACATTTTCATCGTTTTATCTTAAGGAAAAATTGTAAAGGGAAATTATGGTAAAGGTCTTGTGAAAAAATCACTTTAACACGGCATTCGTTGAGTCCCTGAAAGCCTTCCACACTAACTTTTAGAGTACTTTAGGTTAGGTTGGAAAGAGGAGCTATTATGTTGTATGATCTCATGTAAATTAACAAGCGAACCTCACCTTTATAGGAACTCAGTATCGTTCACGTAGTGCTACAAACTTTTCCAGTCAATACCTCGAAGGTGGGTAATGTCCGGTAAGTCATCCTCAAAATAATGGGATCTCGGCTGGGCAATGGCAAAGAAAGTGCTCCATTGTCATCATTTCCTCCATGCGTGCCCTGCATTCAGTGTCATTCATAGCTCCCATCCGGTACAAATGTCCTCATAGATTAGAGTGCCCCGTTAAAATACCGGTGGGGTCTTGATTATTTAGTTTCAACAGTTCCCTTGGTTAGATTACCCACAACTCCATCATCTCCTGTGTGACATTTTCACTAAATTTTATAACGCAATCTTTCCTGTCTTGAAAGGCTCTAATTAATATTAAAATTGGTTGGTTGGTTTACGTGGCTGCCCACTACACGCAGGCATTCAAGTAGAATCTAGATGATTCCTTTTTGAAAGGACCACTACACTCATCACTGTCAACCTATGTAGAACCGTATCTAAGTATTCTGATACGGTGATTGTTACTAGATCCAACCCGTCTCGTTGAGATATCTGATAAGGTCATTCAACCCAATCTCAGATAGATCTGAAAGATCATCTAGTACATGATTGCCTAAAAATTTGTGTCTCGAGAGATGCAAAGCTGGGCATTCGCAAAGAAAGTGAAAGATTATTTCTTCTTTGCTTACTTCTCGACAACTTCGGCAGAACTCATTATAGGACAGACCTATCCTACTTGCATGTCTGCGACCGTCCAGTGCCCCGTCATGACTGCAACGAGTCTCGAGATGTCCCTGCGGTTTCTATTTGTTAATTGTATTGAGCGCCTATCGCCACATTTTCTTAGCAACCTTGCACGTGACTATATTGCACCATCTACTTGCAGCCTTATAATAGTGCTTGAAAATAACGCTTCTAATGGCACCAAAAGGAATGGCTACCGATTCGGCATTGGAAGCATTCATAGCAGAGCCAGCTCGTCCGCTCTAAAAAATTGCTATGTGCGGGAACCCAGATGAGGGTGAGGTAAGTCTGACCACCCAGTCTAGATAGCAAACTCTTGCACTGCCCGACTAGAATAGACGAGGTGATATGTGATCTTAGGGATAGTAGTGCTGCCTGGCTGTCGACAGAGATACCAACTTTACCCTGTACCTGCCTATCAATCAGCATTCTAGCGCTTCTCTATCTGCCAAAATTTCAGCCTGAAAAAAAGTTGCTTCGTTAGGGAGACGAAAGGAGCATTCTGTACCAAGATCACCTGAAAATACTCCAGAGCCGACACCGCAGATCATTCTTGATCCATCATTGACGTCATATTATATTAGAGTGACTCTCTGTAACGTTCTGAACTTTTTCGCCAGTTCATTTGCACGTTCACTTCCGATTAGTGGGCCGGCACCCATACCAGGCGAATGTTGCCATGTACTGCGTGATCGTTTATTATATTTTTGCAATCTAAAAAGGTTCTAGAGTTTTACTCTTTCGCTCGTGGTTGTCCTAATTGCCGACGTGCTGTCAGTAAATATATTGACCTCTGTGGGCTTAGTATTCACACTGATCCATTTTTAAACCTCCGATCTCGCACGAACCTCCGCATAGAAGGTTGTATTATGGTCAGGCAAGTGGCAGTAAATCTCGGTCTCTGTTTCTTCTATGAAGAAACCTAGGCCCATTTTTCCTCTAAATTCGATCCATCTGTGTAGCAGCAAACGTGTGTTTGTCCTAGGGTTGGATTAACCTGGACATAGTAAAAATGCAGACCTTAATCCGAACTGAAGAGCGTTAAGCCCTATAAATTTTCAGGAGCCAATAGAGTTATAACGGCAGAATCAAAACAGCTATTTAATCTCCTAGGTCCTACGCTAATGAAGACTAATACCACTTGTGTTCCACTAAGTCATATTGTTAGTAAGTAGAGAAAAGGGAAAGCGGTATTCATAACGAAGGCTGGTAAAAGCTCTCATACATACCGATGGATTTTAGAGCGATAAGTCGATCATCATTTCTTCTGAAAACCTTAGTAAGGATAGTAGATCACACATTAGGATGCATAAAGAAAGAAAGAAAAACTTTGACCAAATCGGCTCTACATGAAGTGGTTAACGTAATAGAGTAATAAATTTCCATTAGTAAATACACCTTGAAGCCTTCTTCGACATTGAGGAGAATTTGAACATACTTTCTTCAGTTGTGGTAATACTCGGGGGTCACTGCAGGAATATGCAAGTGGATTTAAAATCTGGTACTTTAAGAAAACCTTCTTCTAGGAACACCGGTTTTGTAAGCTGATGGCCTCTCTTATCTATCCTAATAAAACGGAATTAGCCCTCTACTCGAGGAAGTCTATCATAAGATAAAAGTTTCCAACACTAGAAAATATCTTGGTGTCATTCTGGACTCTCAGTCTAGTAGAGAAGTTTAAGAAAGCAACAATTGCAATTTATATCTGCAAGAAAGCAACTTCGAAAAGTTGGGGTCACACTCCAAAAATCTAGGCGACCACAGTACGTCCAATTCTTATGTATGGGGTGATTGTGTAGCCTGCGCTGGAGAAGAAGACGTATCTTTATTTTTTTAACAAGCTTCAAGACTTGCCTTACTGTATCTGAAAAGAGCTTTTCACCCTACACTAGTGGGTGTATTGGAAAGTAATATCTGCAACTCGTTCGTCTTCGTGGCATTTCTCTGTTGAGCGGAAAGGGCACCAAAACTGAGCTCGCCTCCGTAGTTGGTCGTGTAGCTTATGGTTGGAGAAGTGCTCTACAGAACCTGGATGCCATGCAGAAGGAGATGTGCTGAATTTTATACGGATGGATCAAAAACGTTACGGAGTTTACTCGGGGGCATTAGGTCTTCGTATTGCAAAGCTACTGCCGTATCACTCCAGTGCTTACTAGATAGGAATCCTTGCTACCATGCAAGTTACGGATTGGTTGAGAGTGAATGTCACTTCAACAACAATAATTAATATATGTATACACTGAAGAAAAATATCCGCTTCTAAGACTAACAGCTCTCGATTGCTAAAGAATATTGTAGAGAAGTTTATTATTAGGATCATCTCGATTCCGATAGCGGCTTTCAGCGAGCTGATGAATTGGGACAACCTTTCAGCTTTTATTGAATATGGAATGTGTAGGTTTACATGTTCTTTTGTGCAAACTCAGACTTAGGCGCAAGACTGAGGAAGAGACAAATATAGGTGGGCCGCAAGAAATTAAATAAGACAAATACAGCTTCTTTGATTATAAGAAATAGGAAACAAATCTCGGTTTTATTGTCTGTATTGACTGGACAGAAAACTTAAGGGTTAAATGCAATGACTTTTACTGCAGTTACCAAAATATTAACGAATAAAAAATGCAGAACATTTAAACGAATTCACTTAAGCAGAGTCTCCCTTGTATCAAAGTGAATCAGGAGGTATAAGTAAGTACGGGATTCCGAGTGCCACCCACCTTTAGTTAGATTTATTACTCTTTGGACTTCTTCGTATGTTTCCAGCTGAATTTTAGCATTCAAATGCATATATGAGTTAGTGCATTCATTATTTGGAGTATTTTTTTGCAACTATGGAAATTTTACTTTTCATGAAAAATAAGTAACTTGAAATATGTTAAATTTAATTAATCATAAAATTATGTGGAAGCAAAGTCAAAGACAATTAATATAATGATAGAATTAAACAACTCAGTGATTGAAATGCTGATAAAAATAAACTAAAAATTGTGTTAAATAAATTAAGCTGGTTAAGAGCACATCGTACTTAATATCAGTTAAGGGCACTTCAAAGATTCAAAAGATTTATAATCAAATTGTTAAAAAGCCTTGCAAACTTTGTATATTAATATTATTAATCCTTCGTAAATTTGATTGAAAATTAATGTCAGTTTATAGAAGACTAGTAAAAATTCTCGCCTGTCTATTTATATTGAAAACAAAATTAAAGCACTCAAATTTGTTTTAGTTTTCATTATAAATAGACACACTCGCAGACACACCAGAGTCTTTAGTGGGAAATGAACCCATGACATCCGCACTGATAAAATCGCACACTACCCACACTAGACTACGGGGGCAACCAAGTGAATTAATTAAATTAAATTTAGATACTGTATGAGAAACAACGATTGTCCTAACGGTTCTGTAAATCGAGTCGAGACA
The DNA here is from genome assembly GCA_944452675.1 of Tachina lurida. Taxonomy (NCBI): domain Eukaryota; kingdom Metazoa; phylum Arthropoda; class Insecta; order Diptera; family Tachinidae; genus Tachina; species Tachina lurida. The sequence goes on along the minus strand of OX101754.1, from coordinate 37,209,593 downwards.
AATTAAATCCACTAATAGCGAATTGTTTTTAATACTTTTTTGTAGTATTTTGCTCGTATTTTTTAAAGATTGAAATATCATATCTGAAATTAATTTAGTATGTATGATTTAAATATTTTTGGAAAACGAGAAATTTACTCGGATTCGGTTTAGTGCTAATAATATTAATAATTAAACGCATAAATATATAAATACGAGTACTAACGTTGATATATAACCTGTTTGTAAAACTTCATTATTTCAATTAACTGCATATAAAGTACTATTAGCTATTCAATTCTAATTTTTTTAATGTCTTATGTATACGCTACTACCCTAGAAACTATTTTTCTCTGTAGCACAGCGCCACCCTAATGACGATATTACATACATATATGTATGTAAATACATATACAATATCGTTATTTCGTTACACTGTGGGCTAATAAAAAAATATAAAAAAATAAAATTTTTTTCTATATTCTTATGAATTGAATAGGCTAAAGTTCGTAACGCTTTTTAAGCCAAATTACATGTGATAATTATTAATGAACAAATAACATCAAAGTTAGTTGTAAATATTCTGACAACAACACATAGTTGAACGGAACAGCCAGCCGTTTTCGAAGGCCACTAAACCTTCCTCATCAGCGTTCTTCTGTGTTTTGGTCCACTGTGTGTGGTGTCAGTTGATGTAGATGTCTGCCTTATATACGTAACTTTATTGCAAATGGAATATGTGAATTGGTTTGATTCATTGCATTTCAATTTGCTCATGGGTTTTGTAATGAAGGCTCAAAGTTACCATCTCTAAATTTGCAACAGTCTTACCATTGTCGTTTGTTCTTCACTAATTATGCACATGTTAGTTAATTTGCTTATTTTTGTTCTACTTAAGACAAACTTTTTTGGTTTGTTACTATTAAGTATATTTTTATTTTTAATTTTGCCACAGGCCAATGACTATTAATTAGTTAATTTAATTATTATTTTTCGAACTGTATTTGTTTCTATATTCTTATGAATTGAATAGGCTAAAGTTCGTAACGCTTTTTAAGCCAAATTACATGTGATAATTATTAATGAACAAATAACATCTAAGTTAGTTGTAAATATAAAAATTTTTTACTTACTTAAAGCTTATTACATTAAATAGCTTTTAAATATTTAATTTTTGTGCAATTACAATGAAAATACCTTTAACAACTGTAACTTATTTTTAGAATAATACAATTAAGGATACTGTAAGAATTTCATGTCAATTGGTTTAAGGACATACATTTTCAAAAACTCTAATTTTACGCACGCACTTTGCCGTGCACCAAATATATCATGTACATATGTATATAAATTCCACTTTAGTGGGTCTAATTTTTATTAAAATATATCCTCATATAACTTCAAAAAGGGCGCAAATTACAAAATGTTCAAAATCGTCGTTTTAACTGATAATGATTTAATGAAAGAAAATCCATCTGCCCACAACATTTTTATCCGAGTATGCTTAAAAATGTCGAATTTATTAACGAAGTTCAAAATACTACTGAGAACCATATACTATACTTTATAACAAGGTTGGAAACCGAAAAAAATAACGGTATCGGTATTGATACCGGTACAATTATTTTTTAAATTTCGGTATCGGTAGCGGTATCGGTATTTTTTTTATTTCGGTATCGGTATTACCGGTACATGCCGTTATCGAGTTTATAATACCGGTATACCGATATTACTGATAAATTTATTATTTCAGGCAGTGGACATAACAAAAAATCTTTTTTTTATTAAATTACTTCAAAAAGGGAGTATTTTTATAAACTTATTTGTTTCTATATATGGTTTATACTATTATTAAAAAATAATTTATTAAAAAAGTGAAACAAGGAGACTGCAGTTTATATATGTATATAAAGTATACATTTTGGTTAATTAAACAAAATAGTAAAAATAAAAGTTTTGTCTATACTGATATATTACACTGTGTGACAAATTTTGATGAAATCGAAATACCTGGGACGTGTTACTATTTTTCTGCTAGGTATTGTCGAGTATAGCAATACAAATTGTATTTGAAATTTTCCAGACACCTCCAAAATCTTGAGTTACGGGTAAAAACCGGTTTTTCGTACCCGTACACACTTATCAACCTCCAACTAAGTTAAATATCAACCGATTTTAAATTTATGAACGGATACAGAAAGAAGAGACTAAGACCTTTTGAACCATATAGATATATCTTGTTTCAGTAAATTTCAAATATGTCTTTATTTTTTCACCAAATATGATTTTTTCTGTTTTTTTTGACACTTTTCTACTTTGGCTCTTTCTTAGACAATATTTTTGTACTGGACCTATATTGTTTATAACTTTGTTTATAAAACATAATTGAATAAGAGTAATTCACAGGACTGTTTTAAATATTCTGTTAGAAGACTTTTTGTTAAAAAACTTCCTGTATGATGTATTTCGCGTTCTATTTATACGCTTTCGGTGTATTTAAGCTTCCAGGATGATGAAAGTACAATTTAATAGATGTATACATATAAACACAGAGTACAAAATTGGTACAACAGTGGTCGCCAAAATTTTTTCCTTCATTTTAAAAGTACTTTTCTTCACCTCAAGAGAGGAATATTTAACTTCAAATATAATTGCAATTTTTGCACATATTACGGTTTACAGCTCAACTAAGTTAGATTGAAACTGAAACAACTTAACTTTTAAACAACTGTTTTTTTGGTATTCTGAATAACAACTAATTTTAGTTGACTTCGCAACAATGTACGAAACACAAAGGTTCTTATTTATGCTATATGTTCTGAAACCATAGTATCCATTACAAAACATTTTAAATATATTTAGTTTTGGCCTTGCTATTTTTCCTTGAGATTCTATGTTTTATGAACATGGCAATAATATTGGTTGACAAATGGGATTGGTTGGCGTCTGGTATAGTAAAGCAAAACGAACACAATGGTCGAAATAAAAACCAAAATACAACTGATAAAAAGCAGTTGTCTCATGGTGAAAAAAGTTGTAATACATAATAAAAATTTGACAACTACAACTGAACTATCATTTATTTTTTGGCCGGTACGTACCGGTATAGACGTAAACGGTAGTCTGGATACCGGTATTTGCTAACCGAAATGGATTTCGGTATCGGTAACGATACCGGTATCCAATTTTAACAGTATTTGAATCGGTATCGGTATTTTTACGATACCGTTTGCCAACCTTGCTTTATAATGTAAAACAATTAAAAATATTAAATGAAACTTACACATTTTATTAAATTTATATTACGATATGAAACTCTAATTAAATTAAAAAATAATTAGCTTAATAAAAGTTGAAAATTGCTGTACGAATAATTAATTTAAAAGTAATTATATATGTACTGAGTTTCAGACAATTTTATTATGAAAATAATACGAGTAGCAGGTTGACTACAAAAGCAAATTTTGACTGAGATTGTGGGCAAGACATCAACATTTCTAATGGGCATTGTATTAACTGGGGGCAAATTACGGCATTCGATACGTTTCGAAATTTTAAAATATTTCCATATAAACTTTATTGAAATATTTCCTAATTTCGTTCGATAACGAGTGCCGTAATTTGCTCCCTGATGTTGTACTTTTTACATGGCGAAGGCTTAAAGGCTCAGTTAGCTAACTGCAATGGTAGGAAGCATCTGCTTGATATAACCATATTCATTACTTTTCACATAACAATCTCGAGCAGCCGTCTCCTACTGTTACAGTTGCATTCCATTACAGTCGGCTAACTCAGCCTTAATACTGGTTACTGAACAGTAGCCGGCAACAGTTAATAATGAATTAAGTTTAAGACTGGGTCATTACGAAAGGCCAAGGTGTATGCGAAGTAAAATTGCATGAAACAAAGTGAAAAAATCTAATGGGCGTATTCCAGCTCACATTTATTTGGCACGGGTGCAAATAGAAGCTCCAACATCTGAGACAAAAAATAATAATTTTTAAAATCCAAGTTATGACAAAAATACAGATAAAAATATGCAGACGAGTTGATAACAGTAGTAGGGAACTGTTCATCCTGCGGCAATTAAACTTTTGAAATTTTAAAATTTTAATTACCCAAATTTTAAAATTCTTGGAAATTTGTGAAATTTGATACCCTTGAGTTTTCGGCGGCACGCTTTGATGTTTTTTTGTTTACATAAGGAATTTTTTGTTTACATTAGGAGTTTTTTTGTTTACATTAACTTTGTGTGAACGGGTGATTTTTTTTGAGGTGGCATTAATTGTGTGAACGGGTGATTTTGTTTTTTGTGGGAATACGTTAAGTGGGTTCATAGGTTGGAGGTTTTTCTTTTTGTAATGTATGTATGTATATGCCGACGGGAAAATCATGAAAATGATTTTTCCTAGTACCAAAGGGAAAATCATGAAATGATTTTTCCTAATACTAATGGGGGTGAAATAGTGAAAATTAATTTTTCCTAATGCCGACGGCAATACATGATTATTTTTCCTAATGTCTACGGTAAAACATGAATATTATTTTTTTCAAATGCCGACGGCAAAACATGATTATTATTTTTTTCAAATGCCGACGGGAAAATGATTTTTCATAATTCCGACGGGAAAAACATAAAAGTTATTTCTAATGCTAATACAGGAGTTTAAGGCTGGCCGTGATTTGGGTGGGTGGAGCTGTTGTCGTAATACATAACCGAGGGAGTTTATGGATGTGTCTGTCTGTCTGTGTGTCTGTTTTGCGAGGCTGTGATTGGTCGGGGGAGCGTGGTGTAGTAGAGGTAGATGGATTGAGTGTATGTGTGTGTGTATACCTGTCTGTTGGAATTTGTGTGAGGGTGTGATTGACAGGGGGCGGGGTATAGTTGAGGTAGATCGACTGCGTGTATGCAGGTGTTGCAAGTCTGTAGAAACTTAAGTCTTATAGTGATTTGGGGTATGTGAGGGTGTTGTTGTACGAGTAACAGTATCCATGGGAATTTGTGGATGTGTCTGTCTGGGGGAATTTCAGCGAGGCTGTTATTGGGAGGGGGTGCGGTGTAGTTGAGGTTGATCGACTGCGTGTATGTATGTCTATATGCTTGTAGGTGCTTAAGGCTGACCGTGATTTAAGAGAGGTGAGGATGTTGTTGTAATATGTATACGTTGGAATCTGTATGTATGTATGTCTGTGAAAATTTAAGGCTGATCATGATTTAGGGTAGGTGAGGTGGGTGTAGTAAAATGTCTGTGTGTATGTACATATGTTTGTAGAAGTTTAATAATATTAGTGATTTGAGGATAGGTGAGGGTGTTGTCGTACGAGTGATATGTATGCGTGGGAATCTGTATGCATGTTCGTAGGAGTTTAAGGCTGATCGTGATTTGTGTTGTTGTCAGTGTTGTTTGTAGGAATGACCGTGAGAATTTTTTTATGTATATCTATAGGAATTTAAGGTTGGCCGTGTTTTGTGAGGGGTGGTGTGTTGTTGAAATAATTTGAATTTTTCTTAGATGAAATCTGGTATATGTGCGTGTGTGTGCGTATGATTTTCTCACGCTAGTTGTTTTATGTACGTAGAAATAAATTGTATTCAATATCGAGATTTGGTTCTATAAAATATTTTCATTTATCTGATACATATACATAAGTATATTTTCATACTCAAGGTTGCTGGGTATTTTGTCATGCTTAAAATTGTCCAGCTTTAAAGTCTGCCTGCGAGAAATTTGTTTATATTACAGATTTTGTTTATTTAACTACGTCCGGCTTCTTTCGCTGAACTTCTTTTCATACGATCATGGAAATTTATAGTTTCTCTGTCCATAATAAGGTCGTTTAGAGTGGGCATGTGCTCTGACTGAATGGTTTGCGTTGTTCATATATTTTTATGATGTAGATATGTAAGTGTGATTGTCAAGATCTAATAAATATTTGAGTATTGATAAGAAATTTGATATTATGTGTACATACATATCTACAAATTGATTTTATGTATGTATGTACATATGTATGTACATACAAATAAGTGTTTGCCTCCGTGTTTGAATACATTTTTTTGTTTTTGTTGTTGTTGTAAATATTCGCCTGGTCTTTTATGTATAGATGTCAAATATCTTCATAGTTTTTTTTTTTTTTTTTTTTTTTTTTTATTTGAAATTAAAAAAACGTTGTCTTAACTTTTATCTGTGTTTACTTAAAAGTTTGTGAGGATTTTCTGTTTTAAGTAAAACTGAATTCCTTAAGATACATACTTTATAGTAAAAGTAACTATAATAGAAATATTTCCTTTATTTAATTTACATTTGTTTAAAGTTGATGCAACCTAATAGTCATTCTTAGAAATATTTTGATATAAAATTTTTTCCAGCCGTAGGCTTTTTTCATCACCTTTTACATTTATTTTAGAACATCTTGCATTGCCTTTTATACATTTATAAACATTTTTAAATGAAACTGATCCAGCAGTCCAGCTTATGTAATGATAGTTTTTTGTTAGCCAGCTTGCTTCTTTTTTTTATTTTTTATTGATTATTGAGTTTTATAATGAAATCATTATATTCGTAATTGTTGAAAACAATCGCTACTTCTTTTGCGATGAAATCATTTGAATTACTTTTGAAACATTGTACGTATATAAAAATTATGTTGTTTTCCATATTACTCAATTTATAAGACTTTTCGAACTTGTCCTTTGATGGGTATATACATATGTATTCTATTATACGATCATGAATAAGAATACAGTAAGCTGATTTCTTTGCTTACTATTTCAAATTAAAATTTTATTCAATTGCCCCGCTATTGAATAAAAGGAGCTTTTATCTTAAACTCTGGTACAGGTAGAAACGCATGAGATTCTTTCATATACTACCTTTGCTGGAATCTTAGATACATATAATAACTATATAGAATTGCATTACGTTTATTTTTAAATTTTATGTTAGGATTATCATCATATGGATATGAGACTGAACTTAAATGTACTTTTAAATTAGTTAATTCATAATGAATAATCTTATTTTCTTCTTGAATAGCGAACAACAGAAAACGAAGTCGTTTTCTTACAATTTAGGTCTAACCTCTCAACTGGTCCTCTAGTATACAATATGACTTTATATGTCAACATTTCTGTCTCCTCTTTGTCAGCGTTAGGGATAATTAAATTTTAAACTTTTTATTCTTCAAATTGTGTTACTTCATACTGATAATATGTTTAAGTACATTAGTAATGTACGAGTATATGTTTATTTTATGACGGGTCCCTATGGCTTTTATTTGATGTTCTAGATGAAGTGATTTTTTTTTTCTAATTTTATTAAAGTTTAGCGTATTGCGTATATATTTCTAATATATTTAAGTGAGCTTCTTGTACCTGTCAGACAGAGTGTACGTATCAGTTGATCAGTCAGTCTCTCTTTTTATTTTATTAATTTTTTCTTCTAATGTGTCACTACTATTTTTTCAGATTTTACTACTTGAAATAGAAAATATTTATATAATTTTAAGAGTATTAATATATACATACATATAGGTAAATATATGTATGTACGTAAAAATTAGTTCATATACAAAGAAATACATCTTTAATAATCAACTATTCTAGAAAATCGATCTAAGATAACACATTTACCTCCATCATCATTTCACCGTCAGTGTTTTCATAAAGTTTTAGAAACATTGGAATATCTATGTTTAGGAGAATTTTTACTTCAAGTGTTTCTATATAAGATTTGGTGTTTGACCCCTTGACGTTATTGTGGTTAACGTAGGCTGCGTTGTATCACATTCAGATCTAATAATTTCTCACTTAGAAAAGGTTCTCATTACCATCAATCATACCTGTATATAATACATTCATGAGTTGAGTTGATCTAGATACAATTGCTGTCTACAAATTAATGATTAGAAAAAGCTTTCTCATCACATTCTAACAGGTTTAATATTTTGCTAGCATGCATGCTTTAGCATGCTATTCTATCAATAGTGAGGCGAGAGTCCGACATTTAGTGGTGTTTCAATTAAAAATCTATACAATTAGAATTACGAATTCACTCTTTTGAATTTTTAACAAAGTAGATACATATGTATGTATGTATTTCATTTGCCGCAAACTCTTAAAATTTGTGTATAAAAAGTATGATGTCAGGAATTTTTTTAAATCATACATGCCTCGGCATGCTTCCAATATTTTTCTCGGTAAATTTATTTCATACTCATACAGATACAGATATAAAGTAAGATCTGTTTACATTCCATTTTACAATTTATGCATGCTTCAGCATGATTCTAGTTGAAGTCTGTATTTATTTAGTAAGTTTGTTTGATACCCATTCATACACATGTACATTGTTAAAGATTGGATATCAAAATCCAATTTTCTTAGTTTATCTAGAAATGAACAAAGTGAATATCTTTTATAATAACCATATTCACACTTTAAAATTTTGTGTGCTAGAGCTTTCGAAATGGAAAATGTACACCTTTTACTACAAAAAGTGATAATATGATGTGTTGCTGAATATTTTGAACTCTTAAGTTTTCACAATATTTCATACAGACCATCAAGTTTAGAGAATTCTAGTATATTAAGCTATTTATCTTCCCTGAGACCTAAAATTCCTAATCAATCCTTCAAAAAACCAATACAAATTAGATTTATCCTTTTTAATTTTATTTATATTTTCATTGAATTTCAACATTTTGTACCTCTTCAAATTACTGTATACTGTATTTTGCACCTTTTTCTCATTCGTTGAGTTAACTTTAATCGCAAATATTTTAATGATGTGGTGAACTTTTCTATTGTAGGCATTAAGTAAATCTTTGTGTATATCAATCCACTTATATGAACCATTATAGCTAAATTCTTAACACATAATTCCTTTTAATGATCTATTAATTTATTCTACTATTGATGCTTTCATATTATGAAATTTTTAATCCTCTGTTTATACATGAATTTTGCAGTGTTTATTAAAAATTCTTTACCAACATCTATATGTATTTTTTTGTTTTGATACTCATATCATTTCAAAAATATTTTCCATTGCCTTGGTTTTTTTCGAGTGCAGCTTTTATTTTCAATGATACTCACAATATAAATTTTGAGAATGTGTCAGTTACAGTCAGCAAAAAATCAATAATTTCTATTTTCTCTAGAATAGCTACCCAGTTCACCTAAATCAGCTCCATAAAAGATCATCTATTCCATTCATTACATCACTACAATAGACAAACAATTTTATAAATTTATTATGGATTACGTTTACTAAATTTCTTTTTAAGGACATTGAGTTGTTTTACAGTTTTTTGGCGAGTGTTGTGATCTACTTGATAAATTTTCAGATATTTATACTAAAATGTAGTTAATTTTCCAATCTATAAATTTTATCGCTCAGCTCTTCAATTTATTTGTCAAAAGATGATTTAATTTTTAGAATGTCTTTTTCAATTTTATACCTATCTTCTATCGTTAATTTTATTTCACACTCCACTTATTAATTCATCCTTTAGTTTCTCGATTTGAGTTTCCAGAAACAATTTACTGATAACATTGTTCACCGTCAGTGAACATTGTATACATTGGTAGAAATTATATATTTTATTTAGTTTTCAAAATCAAATTTGTCATACTATTTTCACGTTTTATCAATCATTAAAGAAAATAAACCCACTTTTAAGCCCCATATTTGATCATCAACTTGTATTTTATCTTTATTCAGTTTTAGATTTCTATCACCAAATTTCCACTCATTATTGAAGTCTTTATGTGAGTCATAGTTTGTATGTAATTCATTTCATCCTTCCCAGACTAATAAGTCAATATAAGCATCTTCGATGTTGGAAGGCCGTGAGTAAAAATCATCTTCTTCTTCTTCATCGTCATAATCATTCTCAGTATTAGCATCATTAAATAAGATGGTATTATCAAATATTGTTCCTTTTGAAAGTTTCTTTAACTTGTCTCTATCTTGAGTGATGGTTTTTCAGACTTTAAACTTGTATTATTTTCAACTTCTGTCTTCATTTTACTTTGTTCTTTCTTGTGTAATCTTTCAATATTTTTAGAACTATTTATGAATTCTTTGAGAGGTTCTGTTATAGGATCAAATATATCTCTTAGTTGTTCACGTGTATCTATTTCACCAGTTTTTATACTACGAAGCTTTTTCTTCAAGACACTTCTTATCAACACCGTTTTAAAATTTTCTCATCCATGTTTAATAATAGCAAATAAGAGGTATCAGCTATTAGATCAGCTATCACCTATTAGATCAGGTATCAGCTATCAGATCAGCTTATCAGGAGCTGCTCTGGTTTTCAGATCATCTTATTAGGAGCTGGTCTGATTTTTAGATCAGCTTATCAGGAGCTGGTCTGGTTTTCAGATCAGCTTATCAGGACCTGATCTGGTTTTCAGATCAGCTTTTCAGGACCTGGTCTGGTTTTCAGATCAGCTTTTCAGGACCTGATCTGGTTTTCAGATCAGCTTTTCAGGACCTGATCTGGTTTTCAGATCAGCTTTTCAGGACCTGGTCTGGTTTTCAGATCAGCTTTTCAGGACCTGATCTGGTTTTCAGATCAGCTTATCAGGAGCTGGTCTGGTTTTCAGATCAGCTTATCAGGAGCTGGTCTGGTTTTCAGATCAGCTTATCAGGACCTGATCTGGTTTTAAGATCAGGTTATCAGGTATCAGATCAGGTTATCGGACAGCTGATCTGTAAAATAGATCAGGTTATCAGGAGCTGTTAAGATTGTCACATCAGATTATCTGTTTTAAATTGGGTCATCAGATTACAAGTAGCTGGACATTTATAAAATTTAGATGAATGAAATTTAAGGCCAGATAAAATGCGAAAAACTATACTGTTATGTAGTCAAATTGTTTTCTATGACGATCATCACTTAATTCAGTATCTTTCCTTATAATCAAAATTGCATATTTTTAATTCCAACACGATTTATATTATTCTCATATTACTTAAACATTCTAACTACATTATGATTATTTCCTATCAAATATTTGGTGATTCTAGTATAAGTTTGACATTAGTAGAATGCATCAACATTCTTATCTTACCCCATACAAAAATATGCTTCTCACACACAACATGGTTAAATATCGTATTGGTATTACTTCTAGATTTCTTAAAAGAAATAACAGTTTCATTATCTGTAAATGTGTAATACCCATGACTTTCATTAATGAAATTAATTTCTACAGGTATTTATATTTAGGTTGTTAGAGAGATTTTGAGTTTAAATATGAAGATGTTTTCAAGTTTTAGTCCTTTAGAACTGTCTAGCCAACCAATCATAATATTATTATTTTTTTATTTATTTTTTATTTATTTTTTTTTACCAATTTAACAGACCAACTATTGTTGCACGAATAAAAATTGATAGAAGGGATCTATGATTTATTTTTGAGCTAACGTTTGATGACTCATCAAAATTTCATACCAAGGTATTTTTATGTTGTTTTGACTATGAGTATGGATCAATATTTATGAAATACCTTTCTTAAATATTGGTGCATGCACATAGTCAAAACAAAGTATGCTTTAAGTGTTTAAAACCAGTATTACCATAAAAATGGTGGTTTTAAACTCTTAAAATATACTTTGTTTTACTAACCCCATTTTGTAACTAAATACATTTCATAAATATTGAAGCATACTCAGAGTCAAAATATCCTTTGTTTTGAGTATGAGTATGGCTCAGAGTCAAAATATCCTTTGTTTTGAGTATGAGTATGGCTCATTATCTCTTATTATAGAAAAAAAAATAGTATGATTATTTCTATAGTAATAGATAATATTTATAAAATGTATTTAGTTACAAAATGTGGTTAGTAAAACAACATAAATATACCTTGGTATGAAATTTTGGTGATTCATCAATATTTCGTACCATCCTATTTTTAGGTTGTTTTGACTATAAGTATGTACCAATATTTATGAAATGTATTTCATAAATATTATCACTTATTATAGAAAAAATAAAATAATATAGCTATATGATATCAGAAAATATTTTCGGGTATCATATAGCTATATTATTTTATTTTTCCTATAATAAGAGATAATGGTACCTACGCATAGTCAAAACAAAGTATATTTTAAGAGCTTAAAACCAGTATTGTCATACAAAATACTGATTTTAAACTGTTAAAATATACTTTGTTTTACTAACCACATTTTTTGTAACTAAATGCATTTCATAAATATTAACGCATACTCATACTCAAAACAAATGATATTTTTATGTTGTTTTGATTGTGAGTATGGAGCATTATCTGTTATTATAAAAAATAAAATAATGCAGCCACACGATTTTAGAAAATATTTTCTGAAATCGAATAGCTGTATTATTTTATTTTTTATAATAAGAGATAATATTTATAAAATGTATTTAGTTACACAAAAGCGGTTAGTAAAACAACCTAAATATAGGATGGCACGAAATTTTGATGAGTCATCAAACGTTAGCTCAAAAATAAATCATAGATCCCTTCTATCAATTTTTATTCGTGCAACAATAGTTGGTCTGTTAAATTGGTAAAAAAAAATAAATAAAAAATAAATAAAAAAATAATAATATTATGATTGGTTGGCTAGACAGTTCTAAAGGACTAAAACTTGAAAACATCTTCATATTTAAACTCAAAATCTCTCTAACAACCTAAATATAAATACCTGTAGAAATTAATTTCATTAATGAAAGTCATGGGTATTACACATTTACAGATAATGAAACTGTTATTTCTTTTAAGAAATCTAGAAGTAATACCAATACGATATTTAACCATGTTGTGTGTGAGAAGCATATTTTTGTATGGGGTAAGATAAGAATGTTGATGCATTCTACTAATGTCAAACTTATACTAGAATCACCAAATATTTGATAGGAAATAATCATAATGTAGTTAGAATGTTTAAGTAATATGAGAAAAATATAAATCGTGTTGGAATTAAAAATATGCAATTTTGATTATAAGGAAAGATACTGAATTAAGTGATGATCGTCATAGAAAACAATTTGACTACATAACAGTATAGTTTTTCGCATTTTATCTGGCCTTAAATTTCATTCATCTAAATTTTATAAATGTCCAGCTACTTGTAATCTGATGACCCAATTTAAAACAGATAATCTGATGTGACAATCTTAACAGCTCCTGATAACCTGATCTATTTTACAGATCAGCTGTCCGATAACCTGATCTGATACCTGATAACCTGATCTTAAAACCAGATCAGGTCCTGATAAGCTGATCTGAAAACCAGACCAGCTCCTGATAAGCTGATCTGAAAACCAGACCAGCTCCTGATAAGCTGATCTGAAAACCAGATCAGGTCCTGAAAAGCTGATCTGAAAACCAGACCAGGTCCTGAAAAGCTGATCTGAAAACCAGATCAGGTCCTGAAAAGCTGATCTGAAAACCAGATCAGGTCCTGAAAAGCTGATCTGAAAACCAGACCAGGTCCTGAAAAGCTGATCTGAAAACCAGATCAGGTCCTGATAAGCTGATCTGAAAACCAGACCAGCTCCTGATAAGCTGATCTAAAAATCAGACCAGCTCCTAATAAGATGATCTGAAAACCAGAGCAGCTCCTGATAAGCTGATCTGATAGCTGATACCTGATCTAATAGGTGATAGCTGATCTAATAGCTGATACCTCTTATTTGCTATTATTAAACATGGATGAGAAAATTTTAAAACGGTGTTGATAAGAAGTGTCTTGAAGAAAAAGCTTCGTAGTATAAAAACTGGTGAAATAGATACACGTGAACAACTAAGAGATATATTTGATCCTATAACAGAACCTCTCAAAGAATTCATAAATAGTTCTAAAAATATTGAAAGATTACACAAGAAAGAACAAAGTAAAATGAAGACAGAAGTTGAAAATAATACAAGTTTAAAGTCTGAAAAACCATCACTCAAGATAGAGACAAGTTAAAGAAACTTTCAAAAGGAACAATATTTGATAATACCATCTTATTTAATGATGCTAATACTGAGAATGATTATGACGATGAAGAAGAAGAAGATGATTTTTACTCACGGCCTTCCAACATCGAAGATGCTTATATTGACTTATTAGTCTGGGAAGGATGAAATGAATTACATACAAACTATGACTCACATAAAGACTTCAATAATGAGTGGAAATTTGGTGATAGAAATCTAAAACTGAATAAAGATAAAATACAAGTTGATGATCAAATATGGGGCTTAAAAGTGGGTTTATTTTCTTTAATGATTGATAAAACGTGAAAATAGTATGACAAATTTGATTTTGAAAACTAAATAAAATATATAATTTCTACCAATGTATACAATGTTCACTGACGGTGAACAATGTTATCAGTAAATTGTTTCTGGAAACTCAAATCGAGAAACTAAAGGATGAATTAATAAGTGGAGTGTGAAATAAAATTAACGATAGAAGATAGGTATAAAATTGAAAAAGACATTCTAAAAATTAAATCATCTTTTGACAAACAAATTGAAGAGCTGAGCGATAAAATTTATAGATTGGAAAATTAACTACATTTTAGTATAAATATCTGAAAATTTATCAAGTAGATCACAACACTCGCCAAAAAACTGTAAAACAACTCAATGTCCTTAAAAAGAAATTTAGTAAACGTAATCCATAATAAATTTATAAAATTGTTTGTCTATTGTAGTGATGTAATGAATGGAATAGATGATCTTTTATGGAGCTGATTTAGGTGAACTGGGTAGCTATTCTAGAGAAAATAGAAATTATTGATTTTTTGCTGACTGTAACTGACACATTCTCAAAATTTATATTGTGAGTATCATTGAAAATAAAAGCTGCACTCGAAAAAAACCAAGGCAATGGAAAATATTTTTGAAATGATATGAGTATCAAAACAAAAAAATACATATAGATGTTGGTAAAGAATTTTTAATAAACACTGCAAAATTCATGTATAAACAGAGGATTAAAAATTTCATAATATGAAAGCATCAATAGTAGAATAAATTAATAGATCATTAAAAGGAATTATGTGTTAAGAATTTAGCTATAATGGTTCATATAAGTGGATTGATATACACAAAGATTTACTTAATGCCTACAATAGAAAAGTTCACCACATCATTAAAATATTTGCGATTAAAGTTAACTCAACGAATGAGAAAAAGGTGCAAAATACAGTATACAGTAATTTGAAGAGGTACAAAATGTTGAAATTCAATGAAAATATAAATAAAATTAAAAAGGATAAATCTAATTTGTATTGGTTTTTTGAAGGATTGATTAGGAATTTTAGGTCTCAGGGAAGATAAATAGCTTAATATACTAGAATTCTCTAAACTTGATGGTCTGTATGAAATATTGTGAAAACTTAAGAGTTCAAAATATTCAGCAACACATCATATTATCACTTTTTGTAGTAAAAGGTGTACATTTTCCATTTCGAAAGCTCTAGCACACAAAATTTTAAAGTGTGAATATGGTTATTATAAAAGATATTCACTTTGTTCATTTCTAGATAAACTAAGAAAATTGGATTTTGATATCCAATCTTTAACAATGTACATGTGTATGAATGGGTATCAAACAAACTTACTAAATAAATACAGACTTCAACTAGAATCATGCTGAAGCATGCATAAATTGTAAAATGGAATGTAAACAGATCTTACTTTATATCTGTATCTGTATGAGTATGAAATAAATTTACCGAGAAAAATATTGGAAGCATTCCGAGGCATGTATGATTTAAAAAAATTCCTGACATCATACTTTTATAAGTACAGAAATTTTAAGAGTTTGCGGCAAATGAAATACATACATACATATGTATCTACTTTGTTAAAAATTCAAAAGAGTGAATTCGTAATTCTAATTGTATAGATTTTTAATTGAAACACCACTAAATGTCGGACTCTCGCCTCACTATTGATAGAATAGCATGCTAAAGCATGCATGCTAGCAAAATATTAAACCTGTTAGAATGTGATGAGAAAGCTTTTTCTAATCATTAATTTGTAGACAGCAATTGTATCTAGATCAACTCAACTCATGAATGTATTATATACAGGTATGATTGATGGTAATGAGAACCTTTTCTAAGTGAGAAATTATTAGATCTGAATGTGATACAACGCAGCCTACGTTAACCACAATAACGTCAAGGGGTCAAACACCAAATCTTATATAGAAACACTTGAAGTAAAAATTCTCCTAAACATAGATATTCCAATGTTTCTAAAACTTTATGAAAACACTGACGGTGAAATGATGATGGAGGTAAATGTGTTATCTTAGATCGATTTTCTAGAATAGTTGATTATTAAAGATGTATTTCTTTGTATATGAACTAATTTTTACGTACATACATATATTTACCTATATGTATGTATATATTAATACTCTTAAAATTATATAAATATTTTCTATTTCAAGTAGTAAAATCTGAAAAAATAGTAGTGACACATTAGAAGAAAAAATTAATAAAATAAAAAGAGAGACTGACTGATCAACTGATACGTACACTCTGTCTGACAGGTACAAGAAGCTCACTTAAATATATTAGAAATATATACGCAATACGCTAAACTTTAATAAAATTAGAAAAAAAAAATCACTTCATCTAGAACATCAAATAAAAGCCATAGGGACCCGTCATAAAATAAACATATACTCGTACATTACTAATGTACTTAAACATATTATCAGTATGAAGTAACACAATTTGAAGAATAAAAAGTTTAAAATTTAATTATCCCTAACGCTGACAAAGAGGAGACAGAAATGTTGACATATAAAGTCATATTGTATACTAGAGGACCAGTTGAGAGGTTAGACCTAAATTGTAAGAAAACGACTTCGTTTTCTGTTGTTCGCTATTCAAGAAGAAAATAAGATTATTCATTATGAATTAACTAATTTAAAAGTACATTTAAGTTCAGTCTCATATCCATATGATGATAATCCTAACATAAAATTTAAAAATAAACGTAATGCAATTCTATATAGTTATTATATGTATCTAAGATTCCAGCAAAGGTAGTATATGAAAGAATCTCATGCGTTTCTACCTGTACCAGAGTTTAAGATAAAAGCTCCTTTTATTCAATAGCGGGGCAATTGAATAAAATTTTAATTTGAAATAGTAAGCAAAGAAATCAGCTTACTGTATTCTTATTCATGATCGTATAATAGAATACATATGTATATACCCATCAAAGGACAAGTTCGAAAAGTCTTATAAATTGAGTAATATGGAAAACAACATAATTTTTATATACGTACAATGTTTCAAAAGTAATTCAAATGATTTCATCGCAAAAGAAGTAGCGATTGTTTTCAACAATTACGAATATAATGATTTCATTATAAAACTCAATAATCAATAAAAAATAAAAAAAAGAAGCAAGCTGGCTAACAAAAAACTATCATTACATAAGCTGGACTGCTGGATCAGTTTCATTTAAAAATGTTTATAAATGTATAAAAGGCAATGCAAGATGTTCTAAAATAAATGTAAAAGGTGATGAAAAAAGCCTACGGCTGGAAAAAATTTTATATCAAAATATTTCTAAGAATGACTATTAGGTTGCATCAACTTTAAACAAATGTAAATTAAATAAAGGAAATATTTCTATTATAGTTACTTTTACTATAAAGTATGTATCTTAAGGAATTCAGTTTTACTTAAAACAGAAAATCCTCACAAACTTTTAAGTAAACACAGATAAAAGTTAAGACAACGTTTTTTTAATTTCAAATAAAAAAAAAAAAAAAAAAAAAAAAAAAACTATGAAGATATTTGACATCTATACATAAAAGACCAGGCGAATATTTACAACAACAACAAAAACAAAAAAATGTATTCAAACACGGAGGCAAACACTTATTTGTATGTACATACATATGTACATACATACATAAAATCAATTTGTAGATATGTATGTACACATAATATCAAATTTCTTATCAATACTCAAATATTTATTAGATCTTGACAATCACACTTACATATCTACATCATAAAAATATATGAACAACGCAAACCATTCAGTCAGAGCACATGCCCAAGCTAAACGACCTTATTATGGACAGAGAAACTATAAATTTCCATGATCGTATGAAAAGAAGTTCAGCGAAAGAAGCCGGACGTAGTTAAATAAACAAAATCTGTAATATAAACAAATTTCTCGCAGGCAGACTTTAAAGCTGGACAATTTTAAGCATGACAAAATACCCAGCAACCTTGAGTATGAAAATATACTTATGTATATGTATCAGATAAATGAAAATATTTTATAGAACCAAATCTCGATATTGAATACAATTTATTTCTACGTACATAAAACAACTAGCGTGAGAAAATCATACGCACACACACGCACATATACCAGATTTCATCTAAGAAAAATTCAAATTATTTCAACAACACACCACCCCTCACAAAACACGGCCAACCTTAAATTCCTATAGATATACATAAAAAAATTCTCACGGTCATTCCTACAAACAACACTGACAACAACACAAATCACGATCAGCCTTAAACTCCTACGAACATGCATACAGATTCCCACGCATACATATCACTCGTACGACAACACCCTCACCTATCCTCAAATCACTAATATTATTAAACTTCTACAAACATATGTACATACACACAGACATTTTACTACACCCACCTCACCTACCCTAAATCATGATCAGCCTTAAATTTTCACAGACATACATACATACAGATTCCAACGTATACATATTACAACAACATCCTCACCTCTCTTAAATCACGGTCAGCCTTAAGCACCTACAAGCATATAGACATACATACACGCAGTCGATCAACCTCAACTACACCGCACCCCCTCCCAATAACAGCCTCGCTGAAATTCCCCCAGACAGACACATCCACAAATTCCCATGGATACTGTTACTCGTACAACAACACCCTCACATACCCCAAATCACTATAAGACTTAAGTTTCTACAGACTTGCAACACCTGCATACACGCAGTCGATCTACCTCAACTATACCCCGCCCCCTGTCAATCACACCCTCACACAAATTCCAACAGACAGGTATACACACACACATACACTCAATCCATCTACCTCTACTACACCACGCTCCCCCGACCAATCACAGCCTCGCAAAACAGACACACAGACAGACAGACACATCCATAAACTCCCTCGGTTATGTATTACGACAACAGCTCCACCCACCCAAATCACGGCCAGCCTTAAACTCCTGTATTAGCATTAGAAATAACTTTTATGTTTTTCCCGTCGGAATTATGAAAAATCATTTTCCCGTCGGCATTTGAAAAAAATAATAATCATGTTTTGCCGTCGGCATTTGAAAAAAATAATATTCATGTTTTACCGTAGACATTAGGAAAAATAATCATGTATTGCCGTCGGCATTAGGAAAAATTAATTTTCACTATTTCACCCCCATTAGTATTAGGAAAAATCATTTCATGATTTTCCCTTTGGTACTAGGAAAAATCATTTTCATGATTTTCCCGTCGGCATATACATACATACATTACAAAAAGAAAAACCTCCAACCTATGAACCCACTTAACGTATTCCCACAAAAAACAAAATCACCCGTTCACACAATTAATGCCACCTCAAAAAAAATCACCCGTTCACACAAAGTTAATGTAAACAAAAAAACTCCTAATGTAAACAAAAAATTCCTTATGTAAACAAAAAAACATCAAAGCGTGCCGCCGAAAACTCAAGGGTATCAAATTTCACAAATTTCCAAGAATTTTAAAATTTGGGTAATTAAAATTTTAAAATTTCAAAAGTTTAATTGCCGCAGGATGAACAGTTCCCTACTACTGATAACTCCTCCTTTTTTCAAGTCGGTTAAAACTTAGTCATGCCCTAATGGAAATGCACATATTTTACAGTTATGAAACTGGATTGTATACTCGTACCATTATAAAGCTTATAACACCTTATAACACTTAATTCTACAACTTTCACCTTGTACTAAAACATAGTTAGTACCTATCCCACTACTTTATGTACTAAACCAATTGAACATAATCCACAAAGTTATGTCAAAATCCCCCATCGCTCACTCATCAATAAGAGAAATAGTCTAATAATAATAGCAGCAAACAAGTGCAATCAGCTCACAATGTTATTAAAATGATTCTTTCGGTTTTATATGCATACTTACCTGCATATACTATAATATGGTGATAAATTATACATACATACGATGTACATAATTATACGCGCGTTTCACATACATGTGCTTTGTGTGCGAACAGAATAAGCAAAGAAATAAACGTAAAGAGAGCAATGAAAAGGATTGCCAGAAGGTGAAGAATCCATTGACAAGGCTGCAAAGTGTTATAATTATTGTGGAACTCCGGGTAACAATATAAATTAGGTATTAGAGTTCGACCGATTAATCGGCTTCGGCCTTCGGCCAAAAATTGGTAATCGGCCAACATTCGGCCTACGGCAAAAATCGGCCGATTAGCCGAAGCCGAATATTTTTCATTCCAAGCTTGAAAAATAACATTATTTTTGGTCGTTGCTCGCCGACAGTTTGTATTGTGTTTAACGTTTTGAAAGGGTTGCTTTGAAATACAACCCTGTTGCTTTATATTTTCTTTTACTTGGACGTTCTTGTGAGTGATCAAATGAAAAAGCAATCTAGAAATTGCAAAATAGTTTTATTTTTCTTGTTATGTATCCAATAGATATTACAGCTATTTCAGTGATCTCAAAAAAGCAAACTTTTTTCTTAATTCATATAAAACAAGTATCATTTTTAAAATTTAAAACATTCGGCTTCGGCTTCGGTTTTGGCCGAAGTTTAGGATTTTAGCCGAAGTTCGGCTTCGGCTTCGGCCAAAAAAAAAAACGCCTTCGGTCGATCTCTATTAGGTATGTAGTATGCAGTGATGCCAATTTAACAATTTTCTAGCTAAATTTAGCCATTTTTCATCCCATTTAGCCGGAAGAAAAGTGAGTTTAGCTATTTTTTTTAGCTATTTTTCCAAACACGAAAGGAACATTTATTTACTACCAAAAAACACAACAGAATAATATGTTATGGTTTTTGTTTTGTTGCAGCAACTTTTTATTTTTGTGTGAAAAATATAAAGAGAGGAATACGAAATGTATGTATGTATTTCTATTTCAATACTCTCGCAAATATTCAAGATTTGCTGCAACAAAAATTGCAAGTCTAAAAGAGCTTATCTGAAAGAGATGGCTAAATTGGCAAAAATAAGATTTGCTACTCCGTTCTTATAATCGTTGCATTGTTGTTATAAGCTGTCGAATCTAGTTGGTGGTTTATGATATCAATCAAACAAGGATCATTTTCGTTTTACACGAGTGAAAATAAAATATAGTTTAAAGTTTAAATGAAAGTTTAAAAAACAGAAAATTAACAAAGAATAAAAAAAAATTTGCAAGGCGTGGATTAGTAACCAAAAAAATTTAAAGTATAAATGAATAGAAGGCGCAGTATTTTGTTTATTTCTTGATTACCTGAAGAAAAGTAATTTTATTTATTAATTCAATTTATTTATTTAAAAAAGTTCCCGATTTGCTTTAAAAAAAATAATATATGAAATACCTTCTTGTTTTTGCTTATTTGAAAGATATGGACTCCAGCGAACAGTAGCGGATTTAGGTATTTTGCCGCCCTAGGCACTTTTTGATATGATGCCCTTTTAACTCAATATAAGTAATCGAAATCGTGGAAATACAAATTAGTTTAGTTATCTTAAGTACATACATATGTATGTATGTATTTATATTGATTTAAAATCCAAAAGGCCGTAACTTCCAAAAATTCAAAGTTGACTTTTTGATTGATAATGGTGTAAATAACAAAAATACATCATTACTTAAAAGTTACGTTAAAAAATAACGATTTTATTAACTGAATTCAAAAGACGACAACTACATTGCCGACAAATGTGTAAGCCAAAACAGTGCCTGGCCTGTTCGCAGTGGCGGATTTACGGTTGATGTCGCCCTAGACCCCGTGAGATATGCCGCCCTTTTTGGTTTAGGAAGAAAAGCTTTTTAAAATTAAATATGCAATTTATACATTTTTAAATTATACTGTGCAACAGTATAAATAAAATCCGCACGGTCCTGATAGTATAGGTTCGAGAATATTACCAAAGGGAAGTAAACCCCTATACTCAATTTTGCGATTTTGGTTACCAATTAATTTTTATGAACCTCCAAAGATTTCGAAAATCAGACTGCCCTCAAAAAATTTTGTCATCAGTTTTTGACCAACATTTAATTCAGACTTAGTGATAGCGCTTTACTATACATGGAAATAGTGTAGCTAAGAGTAAACTTAATAAATCTCATTAACATTTTACTTCGAAAAAATGATTTCTTCATGCACTTTTTTTTGCAAAACAAAAGTAAAGTAAACAAATTTTTTTCATTTCTTTTAAATTAACTAACTGGAACTCCTAATTTTTTTGCTAACAATATTTGGCAATTTAATGTGAACGTGTCTAGGCACCTTAATAGGTCATACAGACCACTTTTTAACTCAAAAGTTTTTATTTTTCTCAATTTTTCGACGCTAATTTTTTTTTCGAAAATCATGTAATATACATACATTTCTCTGTTGAGTTTCAGTAACACTTTTTACAAAATGAAAATTCAACATCCAAATTTATTTAAAGGAGCAGTCAGTCAAACCGACAACTGTTCGAACATGTCGACTGCTGAAATTGTCTTGTCTATAATTTTTCGTTTCATGCGTTCGCTTTGACTGCGACGGCTTACATTTTCAGAAGCAGCAGTTTTTAAACGCTGCTCGTCTATACCTCCTAATTGGAGTACGGTTTGGTTTCGTAAATAAGCATCTAAAATAAAATTACCCGAACTGTCGTTAAATCTCAGCTATGCACAATGCTTTAGAATAATAATTCACAAAAATGATCAGTTTCAAACTATTTAAAATGTTAATTCTTAAGCTATGTACAGACGGTTGTCAGATCTTACAATATTGCCAGTAAAATGTGCTCAAAATTTCTTACAACCGTGTGAACTGGCAATTTTTGTCAGACGTCGTTGCCAGAAAAATCATTGTCAGTCCAATGCAAGACTAGCAGCTGACAACAAATTGTCAGACATCTTACAATCGTGTGAACACATTGTAAAATTATTGCCAGCTATTTGTCAGACATTTTAATATTGTCAGATGCGCGAAGTTCGTGCATCTGACAATGGCGTCATTGTAAGAGAATTATTTCTATGGGCAAACACTGTACACGCTTGATTTTAAAGAAAATATATTTAATAAAATATATGCAGCCAAAATCATTGCAGTTGCTTCTTTATGGTCCATAATAATTAATATTTTCACTTTTTACATTTAACACCACCACAAACGATTGATATTTAACAATTTCTAACAAGCGCTTTGAGTCTGGCAACGCATAATAATGTCTGGCAATTTTTGCATATGACAACCGTGTGAACTTACAATTTTTTTGCTGACGATTTTGTCAGCTGATTTTATTGTCATACAATCATCTAGCAATAAATTGTAAGATTTCCTGACAAATTTGATACAACTGTGTGAACTGTCAATCTGCCATACACTTGCAATTTTTGATTGTCAGTACAATGTCAGCACATTGCCAGATCTAACAATATTGTAAGATCTGACAACCGTGTGTAGCTTTAGAGTTCTTAAAATTTTGCCGCCCCTAAAACCCTGCTGCCCTAGGCCCGGACCACACGGGCATATACGTAAGTGCAGCATTGCCTGTTCGGATATGCATAACTGCTCTACATAGTACGAGCTAACTTTAATTTAAATGTAATAAAAGCTCACTGATAATCATTTTATAGTAGTACAATGTATAGTTTGTTAATAAAGGTAAATTAAAAATTTTATTTCATCATAAAATTACGGAATTCATTCACAAGTATTAAACTTGTTTTTAATTTTTCTTCTAAGAAGTACTTTAAACAAATTAAAAACAAATAAGGCAATTAATTTTATGCGATTATCACTTATTCTCGCCGCATAATATGCTTTTTGGCAGCAAGAAAGTACTTGCTATACTTTTTGTCATTTTACGTTTTTTATATGGCCAAAGCTTATAATTGCTTCTTTCTTGTTCTATAATTTTATATTAATTCGTAATGTAAGAATTTTATATTTTCATTAAGTTGTGGGTAAATTGAAAACTTTATAATCATTTTCTGACAATTTTTTTTAGAGCTATGCTCTTTTTGTCAGACACAGGAGCTAGGAAGTGATTTTCTTAACAAAAATAATCGTCACTATTACAGTTATTAATTTATTTTTGTTTACATTTTTTGTTTTCGTTTTCTTTATTTATCTCTGTTTGTAAAGAAGGAAATGCCAGACGACTTACTAATAAAAACTTGAAAAAAAACGTGGGTGCTAGGTCCGCGTTCATATATGCGTGCGAAATGTCCAAACATTTTATAAATAATAATAATGTAAATAAATTTTATAAATATTAAATAAATAATTTTATTATTACATTATTATTTAACACATGGCAAAAACGGCTTTAAGGCATGCTTTAACTTTAACAATCGTTTTTGCATAAGAGCATTACTTTATAGTGTTACCCGGCTTTTCCCAATTAATTATAACATTTTCCAGCCTTGTCAATGATTAACCATCATATGGTAACCCTTTTCATTGCTCTTCTTACTTTTATTAGTCAATTTAGTTTAATCGCACAGAAAGAACATATAAGTGAATCGCGCATTTTAAAATTAGTTATGTATGTTTAAAAAAGAAGTTTCTATCATAAAAAGTGCATGATATTGTTAATAGGTTTTTAAAGTTCATAAATGTGTAAAATTATTGTTGAAAACTGTTCAAAATAATACAGAAAAAGTGCCGAAATATGTATCTAAGAAAAATAGCATGGCAAATATGTATGTACATCGTGTGTATGTATGTATCATGTATCACCAGATGTTTGTAGGTAAGTAAGTAAGAACGAAATAATTATTTTAATAACATTGTGGGCTGATTGCACTTGTTTGCTGTTGTTATTATTCTTAGAGTATTTCTCTCATTATTTGAAGAATGGTGGATTTTAGCATAACTGTGTTGATTATGGTCAATTGGGTTAGTAAATAAAATGGTGGGATAGCTACTATGTTTTAGTACAAGGTGAAAGTGGTAGAATTAAGTGTTATAACTTGATAAGGTTTTATAAGCATTATAATGGTATCGAAACAGGGGGCAAATTACGGCACACGTTATCAAACGAAATTACGATATATTTCAATAGAGTTTATATGGAAATATTTTAAAATTTCGAATCGTATCGAATGCCGTAATTTCTCGCCAGTTTTTAAAAAACAGTCGAAGTAGCAAAAGTATTAAATTTTTACTTTTCGCTGCTTTGACTTTTTCCAACTGTTTAATATGCAAACAGAAAATGCTTTATGAACAATTGTTGCGCAACAGTCGACGGTTTCAAGAGTTTGAATTTGATTTGCTGTTGCTTTTGGTTACTTTCTAGTAAAAGCATAATCACTCTGTATGTTTTTGTAAGTAGCAAACAGTCACGCTCGAATTAGCCAAATTTCTTGCTTTTAGAAATTTTCTGCAGGTTTAGTCAACTATTTTTGGTGCTTGTCACGTTTATGTTGTTGTTTTTGCACGTAAAGTAAAAACAAAAACCATTTGGCTGTGGTTGCTTACAACTTCTATAAAGCAAGAGGTATACGAGTAGATTCTTCGACTGCGACTGTTTGCGATTTGCAAAAGTATATAGACTGCTTCTGCTTTTACTTGCGATACTAATCAAAAGCATAAGAAAATCAAAACTAGCATTGTATCGAACGCTTTCATAAGCTTATTTTTGACACAAACCGATGATCAAACCCGTGTAATTTGAATTAGACCAGACATACACTGCACAAGTTCACTGCTCAAGTCTGGAACTGTGTAAACTAAGCTTGTGACACACACTATACAAGTAAACTGTGCAGTTTTTATTTTAATGCACCATAATGCAGGCGATTCTTTGTATAATTCCAGGAAATCTGTCTGCGATCATTTCTCGTTTTGAACTCTTAAAAAATCACGACACAACTGAGTGTTTACAACATAAACTACACAAGTTTATGTGTAGTTGCCACAGTGCAAGCAAGCGACTTGTCTAGAAAAAATATATGAAAAGCACTCAAATTTTTGAGTGATTCCTATACAAATTTTCTAGACAAGTCGCTTGCTTGCATTGTGGAAACTACACATTAATGTACAGTTTTACAAACTTGAGCAAATATCAAAATCGTTTTGATATTTACTCAGTTCACTGCCAAACCAAACTTTTCAACTCGTTGGCTGTTGAAAGTGTATTTTTCAAAAGCAAAAGCAGAAGCATCATCAAGGGAATTAAAATACACACACAATATAAAAAAAAAAGTATATCAATTTTATAACTATAAAATACATACATATACATATGTACATATGTATACATATGTATGTATGTATATGCATGCAAATTATTTAAAGTCCATAAAAGGTTTCCTTTTGCAAATAGGAGAAGATTTAATCCTATTAGTAAAACAGTGGGCCAAGATTGATAAAAAATTTTCAATTTTAATTTTTTTTCGAATATTTCCTAAACTGTAAGCAAAAGTCCATAAATGTAATAGACTGCATTAAAATTTAAAATTTAGGCTCTGTAACAATTCGTATGCTGACGTAATAATCGGACATCCCATTTAGAAACTGCTGAATTATTTGCATTATGTTAAAACAAAAAACATGCATTTGAATGAAACCCTTGACCATGGTAATCTTTCAATTTTATTTGATTCTCAAATAGGTAACTATTTTGTGTAGCTTAAGTAGTGAAGTGCGCAAATAATGAGCTTAGTTAGACGGACTTAACACACGCAAAATTTACTTTTGCAAAGGCCTTTTGTAGGACATAAGGGAAAAGAAAATTCGAGTTCTCTTGCCGTCTCTCTACAAACTCAAGACTTTGCAAAGTAAACTTTGCATGTAGAAAAGCCGTCTTAATTATTAAAATTCCAAATCAAAAGAAAAATGTTCACTGCCTTGAGTTAATTTGTATAAAAATGTTTGACCAAGATTTGCGTAATGAAATCACAATGGACCCAAATTGCTCTCCGAGTGGAGGAGCGTTTTTAGCACCACCCTTCCTGACCTACGTAAAATAATTTAAGTTCAAACTCTAGTGTAATTTACGCCAGTCAACGTCATATTTCAACGAATCGAAACATTGGTAACAATGAGTAGTTAAAATAAAATCGAATGTTTACACTTCGACACTATGCTGGTATGGTAATAACCAACGAAACATTCCGACAAATAGCACTAAAACTTAAAGAAAACTAAGTCGAACTAAAACTTTGCTTTGGCGTATAACTTGCCAATGTAATGTTGCTAATTGAAGTAATTGAATAAAGTCTGGATTTTCCTCCGATTTTTCACGGAAACGAATGGCATATTCAAGCCGTTGCTTGAAGTCCATCGTCTTCAATTCTTGCACAAGTTGAACTTTATATGTGAACAAGTATAATGTACTCAAAATTCTCTGCAGCGACCGCCAAGTTTTGTGGAACTCCTCCACTGTTGCCAACTTTTTTCCAACAAATATCGCTAAAGTAGACATGAAAATAGCTAGAAAATAGCTAAACTTCAAAAATATTTGAAAACTTAGCGATAAATAGCTAAAAAACAATTTTATTTCTAGGATGTTTCAGAAATTTTACGGCAACTTCTTGACTTCTTTCATATTTCCAAAATTTCCCTAGACATTTTATAAAATATCATATAAGAGCAATATAAAAGGCTTGTTTTATTAAAAATATATACATCGAGCCTGCCCAAATTAACACCAGAGTGCCGAACAACAATCGACTTCTTATACAAATGAATACACACACATACGCGAATTCATTACTCTCGGTGGCCAGCTCTGATATACATACAAAATTATACGCGGTATTATTGTTAACTAAAAATTTTAAGCGAATCTTAAACATTAATATTTTCGTAGGTCGAATTGGTACATAATTTGCTAAGTACTTTGCTTCAAATAAAGCAGGCTTCTGTTATTATAGAGTAAAAATAGCACTCACAAGCCTGCTGATTTTTGTATGACCAGTTCACTGTTTGGAATACTACATTTTTGCTCACAAAAGCCCTGTTTTGAATTGTTGTGGCGCTAATCAATCACCTTTTTCCCATAGCTTGCTTCATATACGTTCACTATTTCTACACAAGCTCACATTTTAAAGTGAATTATGATGCACAAAAAATCGCTAGATTTGCCGCTAATAGCTAAAGCATATTTTTTCCCGCAAAATGTACTTAAAAATCGCTAGATTTGATGCTGCACGCTCTCCCGTACACGTCCAATATTTTGACCAGTGTGCACTGTAGGTGTTTTTCCGGCATCAGGAAGGGTTCTTACAGACCCATGTTGACGAAAATGTCCAATCAAATGGTTTATTGCTGACGCTGTGGGTGCAATGAGCACATTAAAATGGCGATGATATGCACTCTGTGTCAAAACAATAGACTGTTGGTCTGGAAAAAAATTTCAATTATTTTTGTATGTGGTTCGATCGTGTAATGATTTATTATTAATTCCCCAAGTCTTCTTCACAAAATGCTGAAAAAAACAAAGAAAGAATAATAATTAAAAAAGTTATAAAGAGTTCAAACCATATACAGGGTTTTTTTTTTTAGAGATATAGAACTTCGAATTGAAATAAAACACATGAAAATCGTTTTAATGTCCATCAATTTGGCTTTATTGGAAGGATAATTTTATGCCATTAATGTTTAAATATGATTTCGGGCATGTGGCCGCCGTGGCTGGCTCGAATAAAGCCAATTCTACAGGTCCAATTTTCAACCACTTTTTCGAGCATATGGGGCCGTATGTTGGCAATAACGCCACGAATGTTGGCTTCCAAGTCCCCTAACGTTTCTGGTTTGTTGGCGTAGACGAGCGACTTCACATATCCCCAAAGAAAATAATCCAATGGTGTCAAATCACACGATCTTGGTGGCCAATTGACAGGTCCATTCCGCGAAATTATGCGCTCATCGAATGTTTCCTTCAATAAATCGATTGTGACGTGCGCTGTGTGGCATGTAGCGCCGTCTTGTTGGAACCACAACTCATCCACATTCATGCCATCCAATTCGGGAACAAAATAGTCGGTTATCATGGCTCTATACCGGTCTCCATTAACGGTAACTGACTCTCCAGCATTATTTCGGAAGAAGTATGGCCCAATGACTCCACCAGCCCATAGAGCACACCAAACAGTCAGTTTTTGTGGATGTAATGGCGTCTCAAGGGTCTCACGTGGATTTTCTTCACTCCAAATGCGGCAATTTTGCTTGTTGACGTAGCCATTCAACCAAAAATGAGCCTCATCACTGAACAAAATTTTGCGATGAAAATCAGCATCGAGATCAATCTCATTTTCGGCCCATACACCAAAATCACGACGCATTGCATGGTCTCGCGGCTTTAATTCTTGCACAAGCTGGATCTTGTAAGGTCGCAAGCCAAGATCTTTGCGTAAAATCTTCCATAAAGTTGATGGACAAAGCTCCAATTGCTGTGCACGGTGGCGAATCGATTCATTCGGGTCCTCTTCAACACTTTGCTCTACAGCGGCAATTGTTTCTTCGGTGCGCACTGTTCGACGTCTCTGCGGATGCGTATTATCACATAGAGTAAACGTAGTGCGAAAACGATCCATGGTTAACCGAATTAATTGCTCTGATGGACGATTATGTCGACCATAAAATGGACGGAGCTTGCGGTAAACTTCGCGAACTGAACCATTATTTTCGAAATAAATTTGCACGATTTGCAAGCGTTGTTCTTTTGTCAACCTGTTCATGATGAAATGGCAAACCAAACTAAATATTAATCACTTGACAGCTGACAAAATGGCCGCCAGTTAAAAAAGTGATGCCAACTTAAAGTTCTATACCTCAATAAAAAACACCCATTAGCTCATTTTGCGCCACCCTGTACATTAGTTTTCAATTTGTTTACGTCAGTTATCAAGAAGCAAAAACTATGACTTTTCATACAAACTGATCGCGCTACTGCGGACATGCTGGTATGCTGGGTCCTTCCTATAATATATTCCATAGCTGCCAAGATCAGGATAAGAAGAGACAGTTTTTAACCTCCTCTACAAGTGCCCAGCATTGCACACTACGAGATACAAATTTCTGGCGGTGTGGATTTAATAAGATTTATCACTCGACACCTTTTTCGTAGGTTAGGATTTGGACGACTAAAGTGGTATCTATCAAAATGGAATTCCATTGATTGCTTCTAGATAGAAAGTGGCCACATATACCAGCCAATCAAATCTGGTATTGCATACAGTAGTTTACGGTTAATCAACCTCCCGTTAATTGATTTACTTTAATTTCAAAAAGCATGCAATTTGGTTAGTGAAACAATTACCAAACTATTACACAAATTACTTACCTGCTGGCATAAAAAACCTGCATGCATTTAAAAAAATCCATTAAGCGGAAATTACTGTATCAAACACTTATGATACACCAACATATGTGAGTGAATACATGCTTTTAATTAGGAATTACTGTAAATGAGTTAATGTAATGCCAGCGAACTTTAATGTGGAAATGCCCATATAAATGTTAGTAAAAAATGAGAAAAACTTTTATGCCCCTATCACTTCTATAAGTTTTATAAAATTGTGCCAAACAATTAAATTACGTTGTATGTATTAAATAAATTTTGATGTTTTTAATGATGACGCATAAAAATGTTGTTGATGATGATGACGTTTATGATGATAACTATTTTTTTCTCTCTTTGTTATGATGATTCTAATGTTGATGTACTCAAATCATATTTGAAGTATAAAACATCACGCACTTTTTGACCAGGAAATTCATATCACGGCTACAAATAAAAATTGACTACTCTTACATTAATATCTGTTACGCTAACACACATACATACATATGTAATCCTATTATTAAATATTACATACATACATGTGCAATATTAATAAAATTATATGATATTTATTTAAAACGTAATAGGCCATTGCTGTTCTAGCCAACTTTTATTCCGCCGAGTCATATCAGATTATTTTATTCGGCAATATATGAAGCGTCTAAAATTGCTGGAAAAAATCAGGTCAGTAAGAATCTAATAAAAAGAAATAAAAAAAAATCAAATAATATGGAATTAAGTAAATTAAATAAAGAATATTGAATGAAGCGTGTGTAAGATTCGCCCCCACCCTTTATTTACAGAACTATCACATGTTTTGTCAGTAAATTTTTATATGAGAAAAAAATAAAATAATATAAAAAAACAAGTTTAAAAATAAATAAACCATAATAATATTATCAGCGCGTGTATTGTACAAAATGCTTATGTTAGACTTAATTTTAATTAGAAAGACCTTTATATCGGGTGTTTATTTTTTGCAGTCGAAAATATTTATGTTTTTCTTGGCAAATCAGGTGAGATATAACATATTTTTCCATTGTATACACTGCTAGAAAACTCATCGTTCGATTGATGACTCTGACCTGTCATCAAAGTTTTGCAACAATATTATGGCAAATGTAATCAATAACACCAAAACTGGCATTAATCTATGCTATGACATCCACGAAATCATTGCCAAGTACACACTATGGCGTTTTGTGACATCGCAAGCATAAATAAAAGTGTGCACTAGTTACAACTTTGTCATTTTCCATATTTTTCGTTATGTAACATTACCTCGCAAACTGCTTACGCATCTGATGTACACAGTGTGAGAATAAGTTAGCAGCATTACAGACACAAAAATAAAATGTCAGCGTGCTGACATTTGTATAAATACCCTGTCAGAAATTTGGCTAACTTTAAACTAACTTTAAGCTAACTATTTCGCAACTAGTACTGATTGACACTTGGATTACTTTGCAATGTAATCAACTGAATATTTCAACATTGCGAGGTCCTAGGCGGTAGTCAATTGTCTCACTCTGCACTACTTTCAGCTAACTTAAAGTTGAATTTTTTAAATCACCTGGTAATCAGTAAATTAAAAAAAATTTTCTGGGGTTCGAACATGTAACATCACACGTTGTGTACTCAACGCGTTACCACTCGGCTAAGCTGCCATCTAAAATAACAACAGCAAAATGTTAATATAAAACTGAAATGAGTTTTAAAGTAGCTACGAATAAATTTGTTGGCTCTCATCAAATTCGATTACGTACTCAACTTAAGAATTAATTTTGGGTTTCTTCTGCATGACTTTGCAGTTAGCTTTTAATCAGTCTAAGAAAAGCTAACTATAAGTTAACTATTTTTGAAGGCAACCACACATTCTCCGACAGGGTATTATTTAGCAAACAATAGAAAAAACCAAGTCTCACCATTGCTAAAACAAATAAATGTCATTATATAAAAATCAGTTCTTGAAATGACAACAAAATTGTCTGTTATCGAATAACTTGATAGAAACGGCACTGCTTATATTTAAAAATGGCAACACAAGAAATGCCAGAAATTCCATCGTGTGATATTGCATATTGCGGAGCTTATGCAACTGATAATGGTGTCATTGTCAGAAAATTATATCTATGGGGAACACAGCACACGATTGATTTTAAAAGAAGAAGGAAAGTGCAAAAATATAATAAAATATTTGCAGGCAAATTACGAGGGCGGTTCGGAAACTTCTTAGCCTAGCACACAAAGCGCGGTATAAACAGAAAAAAGTTAAGTATTTTGGAAACTTCCATCTCTGCTATGAACACATGTTAAGTTTTGTTTCGATCTGGCAACTCCTTCATATAGAAACAGGTGTTCACAAAAGACGCATCCGCGATTTTTTAACAATGGAAAAATTAGAAATGCGTGGTGTCATTAAATATTTACATAAAAAAGGTTTATCGGGACAAGAAATTCATAATGATATGGTGAATGTGTTAGGTGAAAGTTCTCCTTCATATGCAACAGTAAAAAATTGGGTTGCTGAATTTAAACGTGGTCGTACAAGCATTGAAGATGAACCACCTAGTGGACGTCCAAAAACAGCAACAACAACAGAAATTGTAGCCAAAGTGCATGATATGGTATTAAATGATCGACGAATAAAAGTGCGTGAAATAGCTAATATCATGGGCATCTCAAATGATCGAGTCCATTTAATTTTGCATGAAGAACTACAGATGAAAAAGCTTTCTGCAAGATGGGTGCCGAATTTGTTAACAGTCGACCAAAAACGCATAAGAATGAACATTTCTCAAGCTTGTTTGGATCGTTTTAAGCGAAATAAAATGGATTTTAAGCGTCGTTTCATAACTGTTGATGAGACATGGATCCACCACTATACTCCAGAGACAAAAGAACAATCCAGACAATGGACTGAAGCTGGAGGAAGTGCCCCAAAGAAGGCAAATACAATTCAATCGGCTGGTAAGGTTATGGCAACGGTTTTTTGGGACTTCAAAGGTATTTTATTGATTGACTATCTGCAAAAGGGTAAAACAATAAATTTGGAGTACTATTGCAACCTTTTGGATCAATTAAATGTACAAATTCGAGAAAAACGTCCTGGCTTACAATACAAAAAAATAATTTTTCATCAAGACAACGCACTAGCGCACAAGAGTGTTTTAAGTACGAGTTGCTTGGCCACCCACCTTATTCTCCTGATTTGGATCCCAGTGACTTTTACCTGTTCCCAAATCTAAAAAAATTCCTTGCTGGCAAGCGTTTTACCTCAAATGAAGATGCAATTACAGTTGTAAACCACTATTTTGAAGACCTTGAAGAAAACTATTTTAATCAAGGGATTGAATTGCTAGAAAAGCGTTGGACTAAGTGTATTGAAGTTTCAGGAGATTATATTGAAAAATAAAAATATTTTTGAAAAACTAACTATTCTCTTTCATTGATAGGCTAAGAAGTTTCCGAACCGCCCTCGTAATGGCAATTGCTTTTTTATGGGCCATAATAGTTTATGTTTCTATTTTCTACAAACAATTGATATTTAACAATTTCTAACAAATGCTTTGAGTCCGGCAACGCATAACAACAGATCAGACAATTTTTGCATGTGAACTGACAGTTTCTCGAGTGATGATTTTGTCAAATAAATTTATTCTCATACAGCCGTCTGGCAATAAATTGTAAGATTTTCTGACAAATGTGATACAACTGTCTAAACAATGACAATCTCCTTAGAGCTGAGAAGTTTTGATTGCCAGTACGTAGTCAGATCTAACAATATTGTAAGATCTTACCATAGTCTGTACATAGCTATAGATATTCGCAAATTGTATTTTAATACAAACCAAACTGTTTCCATCACAATTTCTATCCATATTTTATTATTAAAAGACGAATTTATATTTTTGTTTATTTATCTGTGTTGCTATGGCAAAACTTCTAGCAAACTTCTACAAGACTTTCTAAAACGGAGGACAATATATCATAAACAAACGTAAAATGCACGTAAGCTAACAGAAATATGGCAGCGCGTCGTCTCATATTACACATCTCATTTGACATCAATATAAAATTTATGCGAACGAGACGGCAAAGTTCGAGAAATAGAGTCAAGATAAAAAAGGTGTTTACTGTAAAGGTTTAAAACACATGCTTAAGATTTAGTTTACTAACAATGATTTTCCATTGAAATGGGCAGTAGTTCTCATTTAGTATGTGTAGAATATTTGATTAGAATACAAAGTTTTTAGCATTTTCAAAAAATGTTCATGTGAGCTGACATAAGTACCAACAAAATATAGAATACCTTACAACGAATTAAGAATAATTGCCTATTTAACGATATCGAAGGAAAACTTTCGATTTACAATTCATATTGAAAACAAAAACAAGTTTTCATACTTTATTATTGTTGTCAATATAAATTTTCAGTCGAAAGTTGTCTTTCAATATCGTGAAGCGGACTGTAAATATAATTATTATTTTTCGAACTTTGTTTGCTTTTATACTATGTATGTATGACTCGATTTGGCAACGCTCTGTAAGCCAAATTGCGTCTGATAACTTTTAAGGAACAAATATCACCAAAGTTAATTGTAAACAGTCTGACAAACACTAGCAGAACGTAACAACATGTTGTTTCCTAAGGTCACCACACCTTCACTGTGTGTTGTCAGTTGATGCAAATTTCAGCTTTATATACTAATTTTTTTTATTGTAAATGCAGTATATATGCGAACTATTTCGATTCATCTTATCGCAATTGGCTGAAACATGAAAATTAGTAAAGAACAAACAACAATGGCAAGACTGTTGTATATTAAAAATAACAGCCATCTAATGGTTAATTGTATACATGTACATATCGCACACTAAATCATAGAGTCACAATTCAAAACAATTGCAGCAGTGTCAAAAAAAAAACTGTTGATACTGTACAAATGACGCAAGTGTGTAACATAAGAACAGCCACAACGGCAAATAAAATATTGCTTAAGAAGGCTGTACTGCAAACTAAATTTTTGCTGCCATTAGAAATTTACGGCACTATGTATAAGCAAAAATTGGCATGAAGTTAGCAAAAGTGACGAAATTGAATTAGGTATTAACGAGTTCCTCCATACAATTAGACATTAGAAATGGTTGCATTACCTAATTTTAACCTACCTCTACTCCCTAGCATAATTTTTAATGTGAAGTTTCATGGCAAAACTCTTTAGGATCATGTTCAATTTTGCCACTTATGCTAACTTCATGCCAAATTTTGCTTATACATAGGGCCGTTATTCAGTTAAAGGGTTAATGAAAACCCAAGATCATTTAAATTTTTTTTTGAGTTGTGACTGCTTATGATTTATTATGCGATATCTATGTGTGACTTGTAACGGGTTTAAGAAAAAATTTAAAAATTTAAAACAAAATTAACAAAATATTATTAAAACAAAAATAAACTATTGCACAAATATTCTAGTCACGCTCTTTCTTGTGATGAAAAGAAAATAATAATTATAAAAACTTGCGTATATAACATTAAAGGTGCGTATATTTATTAAGAGTAGGGCTTTAGCTTTTTCTCCAAATACCATGCTTAATATCGCCAAAAAGCCCCAATGTCTTTTTATTTAAATGTGACACATATTAGAGTCAATTATATACACTGTCAGCTGGGCCTGTCAAATCGTTCGAAAACTACAGTAAATTATAAAGCCGGTTTTAAAGAATAATGAATTTTGTATGGCAAAGCCGGTTTTACGATTGCTTTAACTTTAATAATTGTTTTTGCATAACAGGATACGTGATTTTGGCATAAATACTATATTATCATTTTCCCTAGCATTTGATATAAAGTTTAAAAATATTATACCCAATGTGTATGTACAGTCGGCCAATTAATATTTTTAGTAGATAGATTCTATCTGATAGAACCAAATTTTTATTGCCTATTATCGCGAGATCTGACAACCTTGTTTACGACTCTTTCACCTTAAAAACGAAGCCACCCATGTTTGCTGCGTCAATGACCAAAACATTTATGACGGTACATTTATTTTTTATCTTTTCGTTCTTTCGTAGGCATTGTTTTTCCATTTTTTTTATCAGTTCATAGCTTTGAGGAGGGTCATTTTTACAGTGCTATTCATAATCTATTTGTTTGTATTAATATTAGGGTATTCTATTAATCTGGTGTATGTTGTAATCGATTAAGGTTAATTTTCGATTAATCGGTTAACCGATTAAATACAATTTTTATAGATTTATTAATTTCAATAAGTAAAAATACTTAAATTATTCATTACTTTAAGTTTTTATTAATAAAAAAACGAAAACATAGCAAAAATAACAATTTTCGAACTAAACCAGAGGAGGAACAAATTTTTATATGTACATATATATACATTAGAGTGGCCGTTAATTTTTTTTCTGGTTTCTTATATTCTCTCCCCCCCCCCCCCAAAAAATGGGTTCAGTTTTATGTAAAAAAAATTCATAGCTATAAATTGTGTTTTTTGGGGGTGCGTCCCACAGTGCGGTGATCAGAGGGAATAAATCAAAAATTTTTAGATTACAAAAGCTAACAAATTATATATCAAATGATAGATAAGACTTTCATTAAGAAGAATCCAAATTTTCACTGCAATATAAGAAGTTTTGAATAAGCTACAGCCTTTTAAAGTTCAAACTTTTTATGGGTGTTTTTGTGAACTTTTCGATTTTGCGCATCATACAAAGAAATTAATGCTTCTAGCACATTATTTGCACTATTCAAGTAATTTTTTTTTCTTTTAAAAACATAATAAAGAAAAATTGTTGACAAATAAATGGAAATTATTTATAAAAAAAAATATGTTAATATGATCAAAAAATTATGAAAAAACATGAAAAATGTTTTGTTTTGACCGTCAAGAAAAAAAATTCCAAATATGTCCAGTTTCATTTAAACATTTTATTTTTGTATGATTTGTTATCTTTTAGAATCTTATTTTACTTCATCCGACTTTTTCCGATTCTTCGAGATATCGCGTTTTGAAAAATGTTCTAAAATGATATTTTGCAAGATATTTTTTTAAAATATAGATTAAAACACGCATATTGTTATAAAATAAGCTAACTTTATTTGTTTTGGTTTTCTATTATTTAATTTTGTTAACTTAGTTAAAAAGAAAACTTCAACAATACAAATATTTTTTTTAAACACATTTTTACATAAACATTTTGATAGAAAAAGTGCATAAAAATTATATGTATATCTTAAAAAAAAAAAGATATTGACAAAAGGTTTTTAATATTAAAAATTTAAAGCTTCCTTCTTGCAAAACCAATTTTTCTTTTGTTTTCTTCTCTGGTTTTAATACTTTAAAATTAAACTTAAAACGAGAAATATTCATTTAGTTTTAATTTTGACTCTTATTTTAAGCGCAAATAATTGAGTTACGTATAATCCACTTTGATTTTTGAAATCAGTGACCCAGATATTATAATCATGCAAAATTGCATAACAATCGGACGACTCCTTGTTTTTATTCCTCACTTTTGTATGGGCTCACCGCACTGTGCGTCCGCCCCTCAAAGTTGGTGTTCAAGCCCATTTTTCAATGTAATTTGAATATGATATATGGCGATATTTTAGTTTTTCTAGTCAACAACATTAATTTCAAAGAAAGTTTTTTGCTAAAATTAATATTTTAGAAAATAATGAAGAAAATAAGCAACAAAATAATAAAAATTATATATATATATAAATTATATTTATATGGAAATTATTTATATTAAGCAGGTACAATAAGAGCTTATATATATTAAATTATTTCATACATACACATATAGTGCAAAGAAATCTGAACAAAAAAAACCAACAAAAAATTACCTTGAATAAATGGGCTTGTGGGCCAACTTTAAGGGGTGGACGCACCCCCTAAAACACAATTTATAGCTATGAATTTTTTTTTGGAATTTTTTTGAAATAAAATTGAACCGATTTGTGGGGAGAGAATATAAGAAATCAAAAAAAAAAAATTTCCATACAATTAATGGTCACTCTAATATATATACCCATGGCTCATTTACGCAATCAACGTCATAACTCAAAAAATTCAATTTTTTTACTCAACTCTTGAAAGCAAAATAAATTTTTCTCTTTCCATTAGGTTGTGTGTAAATTTAAAACTTTTAAAAGTCTTTTCCTGGCAAACTATTTGTTTGAGTTAAGGTACGGTCACACTTGACAAACATTTGCCCAAAAAAAGCGTAACCAGAAATCTTTTGCTTCCAACACGTGTTTATTAAGTTAATTAGTTTCGTATTTAACAAACAGGCAAAGTTAAGGAATACAATATTATTGGAAACTATTGAATTTAATAAACAAGCGTCTGAATCAACAGATTTCTCATTAGTATTTGCTGGTTACGCTTTTTTGGGGCAAATGTTTGTCAAGTGTAACCGTACCTTTATGACATTGTTTGAGTAAATGAGCAACATGTATTAATAATAGAAAAAAATAAATACTTAACCCCATATTCATAAAATTTAAATTGAATTTGAAATGTATTTTATTTCAAATTTTTCATACAAAATTTTGCTAAAATGGATTTCAAACTCATTTGAATTTTTTATGAATATGGGGGTTAAGGCTGAGTTTACATCTGTCATTTCCATGTGCCCAAAATAACGTAACCACTAATTACCAATGAAAAAGTGTTTGATTCAGACAAGTATTTATTAAGTTAAACAGTTTCATACACAACTAATAGACAATTTTATAGAATCCAACAGGGTTGAAAACTGCTTAAATCAATATCTGATATCAATATCAATGTCGGAATCAAACAGTTTTTCATTAGTAATTAGTGGTTACGCTTTTTCGGGCACATGACACACAGATGTAAACCCGGCCTAAGTTGGATCGTTTTTTTTTTAGATTGTTTAATATATTGAAGAGATCGTCTTAGGTTTTAAACGAATTGCTTTTTTTAGTTTTACTAAAAGCTTACATAGAACACTTGCCAAACATATTCACACTTGTCGGGAATAAAAGGCGAACATTTTGTTTACTTGAAATATTTCCCGTGAACAAAATTAGAAAATAGTATAGTGACACAACAACAACGCAAACATTGGCGATCACAATTTTAGGGAAAGGGAACATATTTCACGTGAAGGGTGATTATGTACTTCTTTTTTTGTATGAAAACCTGTGACATACCTTTTGTATGTGAGAAGGAACTATTATTTTTTTCATAAAAACATATATTGAAATACTACGATGAACATTAAATTTTGTTTAAACGGTTAATCGGTTACTCGGCCGGTTTAATCGTTAATCGAACATGGGTTAACCGCTTAACGATTGAATACCCTAATTAATATGTAAAAATTTTTGAAAAACGTAACAAAATTTCAGATAAATATGTATATACATGCATACATTTATACAAATGTGTTTGTGTAGATTTAAATGAACAACAACAACATACACGAAATTTGTAGATACTAGTTTACCATAATATTTGAGTAACATATAGAAACTGAAACAATTTATGCTAATGGCGTGCAACAAATGCGTGCTTTGGCAAAAATCCAAAATAATAAACAGCACACACAGCACGAGAGCATAAAAACCCAAAAGAAGAAAATCTAACAAACCAAATTGAAATAAATAAAAATAAAAAATAACCACTAACAATTTATAATAATGTTGCAATTGATATTCATACATAGAATTATACGAAAATTTAAAAAAAGAAAATCATGCATGCATCTTTATGCATTCAAATGTCATCGTCACTGTATTTAAAATTATTTTTGCACAATATGTATGTATGTGCTGTTTGAAAATTTGAAAAGATTGTACATAAAATTTATTTCGAAAATGTATAATAAAGTGTAACATCAAACCATTCATGCCAATTAAATTCGTATTTGTTGAATTTCGAAGTAATTTTTGCTGCACTTGTTCAAAGATAGCGATATCAATGCATTGGAGGAGCATCAGTATGAAATATTAAAAATCTCTAATTAAAATTCATAATTGTCATGTGCTTAATAATAATAGGCTTTCTATGTATCTACATTTTTGAAATTAAATAGAAAATATATGCAAACTTAAAACTGACATGGGACTAACAAAACTAGTGTAACCTTTTTATCACAAAGCGAAAATAATTGTGTATTCAACTGATTTCAAAAATTCTTCATTATTATCCAGCAGAGCAATGCAAAATGTAGAGTAAATATTTTGCAAACACGTATAGAAAAATTAAAATGTTTTTAACATATCAGCACTTTTATTTCATTTAATTCTAACGCTTTTCGTTGGCCGGGAATTTAGTGGTTTTTGCATACTGTTTTGATTGGCACTGTTTTCAAACATTTGAGCACACGGAACGAAATTAAAGTTCAAATTTTATAAATTTGTACAGCAAAAAAAATATTATGGAAGCTAAGAAATATTTTGTGATAAAAAAAACGCTTTTGGCAATATTCAATGCATTTTATGTATTTTATTTTTTTCTGTGTACTCTCACGAATCTTACAGATCTCGCGTTAGTTGATTGTGTGGTTGATGTGGCTGCCTGCTAATCACAGGCAATCAAGT
Source organism: Tachina lurida (assembly GCA_944452675.1). NCBI lineage: Eukaryota > Metazoa > Arthropoda > Insecta > Diptera > Tachinidae > Tachina > Tachina lurida. Next base: position 37,168,460 of record OX101754.1, on the reverse strand, counting down.
AGGATCGTGAGATTCCGTTATGATGAAGTTGATTGTACACTGAACCACTGGAGTCAAACTTAGCCCTCTTGGTAGGGCGATTATGGCCAACATTAAGCAACGTTGCCCATACAGAATAAACATTTTAGTAAAATCATTTTATTATTACACAGAGAAAACAGTTCCAACTAAATACCTCATAAAATACAACAAAATTAATAAATGTTCTAATAAAATAGAACAAAATTAAATCTCTATGGTTTTTTTTCAATAAGGAAATCTTATTAATTTCATAGGGAAAACCTTTTTGAAAAAATCAAGAAGAAATATTCTAGTTTTTATTAGGTTATGTTATTGATTTTTTCAATAAGGTTTTCTTCTTGATTCTATTAGGCGACCTCATAAAAAATAAAAAATAAATTGCGTCTTTATTCTCTTTACTTATGTATTATATATATATATATATATACATATGTATGTGTGTATGTAGTATATTGTAGATGTTATTTATTTATACATATATACATACACATTATATTATATTCTTAACTAATTTACTCACCAAGTATTGAACCAGCAAACTTCTGACTGATAGACAAGCACTCTTACTAATATGCTAACAAGCAAACATTCTTATACAAAAATGAAAAAAAATCATGAAAAAATTGTCTCTATGTCTATATGAAATAACAAGACACGTCATAAAATCAAGAAGATTTCCTTATTAAAAAATCAATAAGATGCTTTACACATAATCATAAAAGAACCTAATAAAATCAAGAAGAAAACCTTTTTAAAAAAATCAATAAGGCAACCTAATAAAATCAATAAGAAATCCCTATAGTTTACAATTTATAAGAAAACCTAATAGAATCAAGAAGTTTTTCTCTATGGATTGTTTTTTTGGTGCCAAAAATAACGGGAATTGAGTAAAAAAGTTGTGAATAATAAGATTTCTTCTTGATTTTATGTGGTTTTCTTTTTGATAAAATTAATAAGATTTACCACATAAAAACAATAAGGAATTCTATGAAAAAATCTTCACTTCTTTCTGCTGGGATACCCCTTAGCCTAAAAACGTTGCATAGAGAAAATCTTTTTGATTCTATGAAGCAGTTTTTTCTCTGTGCTGTCTTCAAACATTTGTTAACACAATTCTTGTAATCTAGCCGGTACTATTGTCAACAACTTGAGTCTAGTACCAAAAAAACCAATCGAATTGCCTAGTTGAAGAGTCGTAGACAGCATTCATATATCTTATCTGTACTACCTCGTCATCCGCTAAGAGTGAATCACCTAATTTTCTCCCCCTACATATCAATCTATTTCTCTCTTCTTTTTTATAAGATTCTACAATCTAGATTCTAGATCACTGCTGGCCAACGGGTGTAATGTATTTGTGTATGTGTATTCATTTGTCTAATAAGACGATTGAAGTTCGGCACTCTGATGCCAGCTATGATCTAGAGCAGGGCCCCACAAACACATACTATCATACTTTATGCTTCTTCTAGTTGATTGTTTTTGAGTAGTAATTTATCTCCTCTCTTTGCACTAAAACACATTTTTGTGTGCTTTTCTCACCAATTTGGTAAGGAGTGTACTTGAAAAACATTCCATTATCGAATGTACGGCAACGTGTTGCAAGTACAGCGGCAATCATAAATGATGTTTTTCCTTTTAAAAAACGGGGAGGTAATTTTTGAATTTCGGATTCTTGATAATCTTCAATAAATTTTTTACAAAACGGTTTTTCTAGTTCTAAAACTAGTTCTTTCTTTCACTATTAAAAAAATTTTACAATACTCGTCATGACAAAGGGTATTATTTGGTGTGTAACCAAACATTCAGTAATTGTCGGATAAAGCAAGCATACTCCTATTCTACACTAAACATTTCTTTCAGTGTTGGCTAGTAAGAAGAGACTACACATACGAACGATTAAACAAGATTAAGAGATTTGCTCTCTTCATTGTTGTAACAACCGCACGCGTGCGCAGCGTGACCGTTTGACCGACTAAAGTGGCAAATTGACACTTTTTCGATATATCGATTCCAATTTTCCACTTTTTCGACTTCCTTGCCACTTTTTTTCATACTTTTTTAGGGTGAATTGTAAAAAAATACATTTTTGATAAATCTCCTATTTGGTGCCACTTTTTAAAAAATGTCATCGGTCAACCTGCGCGTGCTCCAAATTAAATTTATTCTCAGCGCTGTGAAAACTATTAAAATGCCTTTTTAAACTATCTTCCCTATTATTTTTAAATGTTTCATATCATAAAATGCATTGAATATTGCCAAAATCTTTTTTTATCACAAAATATTTCGTAGCTTCCATAATTATTATTTTATTTATTTTTTGCTATACAAATTTATAAAATTTTAACTGTAATTTCGTTCCGTGTGCTCAAATAAACTAAGCAAAAAAACACGGAAAAATACATATATGCGTGCACAACTTCATACGTTTTTTTTTCTCAGTGACGACTAAATGAAAGAGCATAAGGATGTATGTATATGATTTTCTTGTCCACAATTGTGGAATGGCTTGCGGGTTACTGTTCTAGAGCAGCCAAGGGCACAAATAGAGAATTGAAAAAAGAGTGTAAATAAGTGTTTTTATACCTAGAGAAATTTATGGATTTGTTATATGTCGGTTAAGATAAGACCGGTAAATATTATTTAATACCAAATTACAAATAACGCTCAGCTTCATCAGACGGATTTAAAAAGAACAGAAAAAAGATTTTTCCACTTTATATCCCACATAATTACTTAAAAATTTTTAAAACAAGCTGAAAATAAAAAATAAGCATAAGCATGTATTTTGCCAGTGTACAAAGATAAAATTAAAATAAATAAGAAAATTAAATTATCCACAACCATTTTGCTCCAATGAAGTCTATCTACTAAGCTATTGAATCAAATTTTAAGTTTTTCTCTCCTTTCCAAGGAGAGCGAGCGCCTTAGTGCTAATGTAATTTGACACCACTACTATGAAAAGTGTCTTCACTTTTGACATAATGACACTTTGAATTATTATTAAGTCAAGCATTACATAACCTGATCATATGCGGCAATGACGAATATAGTGTCATCAGTGGATTGATATATTAACATCAGGAAAATAAACAACTATATCAAGGTATTTACAAAAGGTCATCAATGCGATGTCTGACTTTGGCAATATGAAGACTACTTGTCCATAATATTATAAAAATTTTATGAAAGATTTTTATCAACAAACCACTATCATTATGGCATATAAATTGAGTGCCAATAAATGTTTTCTCATATAAATAAAAGTAAATATACTCTTTCCTTAAGCGCTTCCAATATTTAAAATTGAAATAAAACAAAGTGTTTGCGAATATCATTGAAATTTATTATTTCTTTGAAAGGCCTTCGATAACATTGTGTTAATAGCTTACATCGTTGGTGTCCTATCACCCAATTCTGCAGAATTGTATCTTGATGTCATCAATTGTTTCATATTGATGTCATGACATTCATATATGTACATTAGATGGGTCAATTCTTTTCTCGACCGAGCGGTTGTCAAAATCGTAATCTACATCAAATTCTAAGAAGGCTTGCCCAAGAAACCATGGGTCGGTCTAAAATCAAAATCGGGCTTCCCATTTTTAACGAGAAACTTTTGTTTTCGTTTATGAAAATTTTTTTTTAATTTGCCTAAATTGTATTGAATATTAAATACTTAAAGAAAAACTTCTCGTTAAAAATGGGAAGCTCGATTTTGATTTTAGACCCATGGTTCCTTGGGCAAACCTTCTTAGAACTCATCGTATATTACGATTTTGATGCGCTTGATCGTGAATTTTTTTTAGTCCATACAAATTGACCCACTCTAATGTACATGACTACACTAGACCGACTCACTGGAAAAAAAACTTTTTCTTACACCTCTCTTTTTAATGGTGACTCCCAAAAGATTTGAGAAGTCTAGCGATGACCGTTCGTTAGCTAAAAAATTTATATTTTTGAAGTTTTTTGCATATTTTGGTATTTTGTCTCAAGACAACATATTAAAGAAAGTACGTCATCAGAACGATTTTTTAACCCGCTTCCAATGGTGCATTGAACTTTACCATTTGTACCATAATACCATAATGTATAATTATTACATTAAGTTTTAAAAGTTTTTCTGTTTATCCGTCAAGAGATGTAAAGAAATTGTGCAAAATACTTCAAATATTTATATACATACTCATATATGTATGTGACGCGCAAAATAGAAAGGGACCTAAGGGTAAAAACCGGTTTTGTTCTGGAGAGCTATTTTAAAGATTTAAATACGTGTATCTTTGGTGTACCATCACTGAGCGTGTTGGTATTGGTCTCATTTGAAAGCGACACATCTCATGACGTCAGGAACCTGTTGGTGAACCTTGAAAACGCGCGTAGGTCGTCCCTACCTCTTGTTTTGTGTAGTTGGTTTTTACTGTTTTCTACCTAGCGCGCTGTTTGCATGAGTTTGATATGAATTTTGCTCGCGTTTTTTCGAATCCAGGTTTATTTTCTGAAATTATTAATTGTGAATTATAATAAATACTCATTTATAATTCTTTTAAATCGTGAATATCACTCTGTTAGTACGAAAATTTTTTCACATAACCTTAGAATCGTCGACTTCAATTTCATAAAACGCGCATATCTCTGGGAGGGAACACTTTTGGGGCATGGGATCGGTCTCATTCGATGCTCAGATGTTGTCCACATCAAAAAAAAAAAGTGAAAATTGATTTTTTTTACCCTTAGGTCCCTTTCTCTATGCGCTGTCACATATATATATATATTTTTTTTTTGTCATACCGCTCTATTTTCCAAAAAAAAAAAGAATTACATGAAATAAATTTTCTGCGATTTCATAAATTTTTTTTATTCAAAAGGGCAACCGAACGAACACATACTTTTCGTTTGCAAAGGATCCACTGAGTAGTTCATTTGAGAAAACAAAAGAAGATAGTACTTGGGTGGTTGGTAGTGACTCTCGTATTTAACATAAATGCATATAATTTTTTGTTAAAGTTTTTCTTGCAACAACTCATGAAAACATTGAGCATACTAACTTAAAATATTTATTCATTCATGCAATATACCGTCAGTAAAATAATTAAAAAAAAATTAGACGCACGAAACACTGAGCCTTTCATATATAGGAAATTAGAAGAATATTGTTCACTAACACGCACTTGATTAGTAATTATTGTTAAATTATAAATAAAAATGTATGTGTAAGTTGAAAGAAAATGCCACAGAATACAAATAACAAAAATGTATAAAGGGTGACCAGAAATTCTAGCATAAAATATTTTATGGAGAAAATTTCCTTCACCAAAAAAATTATTTCTCCAATCCAACACATTTAATTGAAGAAAAAAATCAAAAATCAATTAAACCTTTAATAAAGTCAATTAAACTTTTTAATTAACTAAACTTTCAAACAAAAGTTTAATTGACTCAATTAAATTTATATTAAATTAAATTAAGGATTTCAAAGCAACAGTTTAATTTTCAATTAAATCTTTCATTGATGGAATTATTGCACTATTTAGGGCTCGAGACTTATTGAACTAGATTTGTGACCTTAAAGAACTTCATTTAATTAAATTCTAACAGCAACGATGATCAGTTAGCTAAAACTAAATTCTTTTACTTCAAATACTAGAGCCTTAGGGCTAATAAATCAGTGCAAGTTGATCTTTGGATTAAAATGTGTTTAAACTAGCAAACCTATAAATCAATATAGTATTTAAACCATCTGTAAACGCATAAAATTGGGCGTTTAAACTGGCAATGCGGACAATATGGTTTTGTTACTTACAGACCATATGTTTTGCATTAAAAGAGCACTCAACTTTTTTCCAAGCCTCTACTTTTTCTTCAGATCTTGTCTGTTTTCTTACACTCTATTATTCATTTATACTATTTTACTTCGCCAAGCATAAATATAACTCCTTTCTGAGTAAAATTTGGTGACCCTTAATTAAAATTTTTTAACTTTTTTGCCTTTTCGATAGTGCAAAGAATTGATAGTCTGCTGCAAAACAGCTGTCTTTTGACATTTATTCTAGTGCTGCCACAATATTATTTTTAAACTACACATACGGTATGGTTCATTGATTTACTCCTGTTGGGTTTAAACTACATATAAATTTGAGTTTAGTTTAGCTAAACCAGCGTTTAAACTTTGACTGAATTATTAGCCCTTAGTTGGTATATTTAAAAAATTCTGGCTAATTTTATAGTTCACTCGAGCTGATGGGCTTCACACATATTCTTACGGTCTTGAATTGAGTCAACAATAAGACAGCCATGAGTTTACATGCTAAAGGCTGTAATTCACTATCCTACAAAATCATGCGACTTTTGAGAAAATGCATCCCTGGTATGAAGGAGTTTACGAAAATTTTCAAAAGGCAATAACAATTCATCAAATCAGGGTTGTAATTTTTCGTAAAGCTATGTACAGACGGTTGTCAGATCTTACAATATTGCCAGTAAAATGTGCTCAAAATTTCTTACAACCGTGTGAACTAGCAATTTTTGTCAGACGTCGTTGCCAGAAAAATCATTGTCAGTCCATTGCAAGACTAGCAGCTGACAACAAATTGTCAGACATCTTACAATCGTGTGAACACATTGTAAAATTATTGCCAGCTATTTGTCAGACATTTTAATATTGTCAGATGCGCGAAGTTCGTGCATCTGACAATGGCGTCATTGTAAGAGAATTATTTCTATGGGCAACACTGTACACGCTTGATTTTAAAGAAAATATATTTAATAAAATATATGCAGCCAAAATCATTGCAGTTGCTTCTTAATGGTCCATAATAATTAATATTTTCACTTTTTACATTTAACACCACCACAAACGATTGATATTTAACAATTTCTAACAAGCGCTTTGAGTCTGGCAACGCATAATAATGTCTGGCAATTTTTGCATATGACAACCGTGTGAACTTACAATTTTTTTTCTGACGATTTTGTCAGCTGATTTTATTGTCATACAATCATCTAGCAATAAATTGTAAGATTTCCTGACAAATTTGATACAACCGTGTGAACTGTCAATCTGCCATACACTTGCAATTTTTGATTGTCAGTACAATGTCAGCACATTGCCAGATCTAACAATATTGTAAGATCTGACAACCGTGTGTACATAGCTTAAGTCGTACGATTGTGTTTGATAGTGAGTTCCAGCTTTAAGCAGATGATTTGATCTTTTTTTTGTACGTGCACTGAAAGAAATTAGGGAAGACATTTAGATAATACATTCGACTAAAGAAAGCGCTCTTGGTAATGTTCGATGCATTTTATGTAATAAAATATTAAAAAAAAAATATATACAAATAATGCTTTTCATGCTAATATCGACATATTTAATGATGGTATGAGAGAATAGTCCTTCGTGACTTAACTATTGAAACTCAGCCAACATTTTCAGGTCATTGTGATAATTGTATTTAAAAAACTTTTCAACTTTGAGCTGGAGTATCCGTCCATGTTTTTTTCTATAATTGCCATAAACAAAGACAATAGTATATATAATATATATTGAAGCCTGTGAAGTGTTTCACGGGCACTTCCGAACAACTTGCCTGTTACGTTTCCACAAAAGTTTACCGAGAAAATATTTTGATCGTTGTCTTCACAGAATTGAAGCAGGCAGAGATCATTAGTGTCAGTGATTTTACTTAAGTAAAATTAAAGATTTTTTCAGGCAATAATTTTAAATTAATGTTAGAATTGAACCTGCAAATTTTTCAATATTTTTGATGCCAATTCTACCAAAAAGAAAAAGGGTTTGCACTTACTCACGACATTTAATATTTATGGCCTGTTTCACAATAACGAAATAAAACTTTCGACTTACAATTTATATTGAAAACAAAAACAATATTTTATTGTTGTTTTCAATATAAATTTTCAGTCCAAAGTTTTCTTCGTTATTGTGAAACAGGCCATTAATGGCCGCATCCAAAAAAAAATTATTTGAGCTTGAAGTATACTTTAAAAGAAATTTCCATACAAATTTTGACAAAAGAACACTTGAAGTTTAAATTATTTCTTATTATTGTTCTTTATTTATTTCATAAATTTCTTTTAATAATTGTTTATCAACAGCAACCGTCCTTCAATACTGTCAAAAACTTATTTTAATTTAGTAAATTGAAGAGTTTTATAAGCACAAATGAAATGCATATAGACATTGCTTAAACAACAGAACAAAGAAAAATTGTTAATACATTGAAAGACTCAATGTCAAATAAATATATGTCTGTAAAGGGTGTTTTTTTAGAGGTATAGAACTTCGAATTGAAATAAAACACAAGAAAATCGTTTTAATGTCCATCAATTTGGCTTTATTGGAAGGATAATTTTATGCCATTAATGTTTAAATATGATTTCGGGCATGTGGCCGCCGCGGCTGGCTCGAATAAAGCCAATTCTACAGGTCCAATTTTCAACCACTTTTTCGAGCATATGGGGCCGTATGTTGGCAATAACGCCACGAATGTTGGCTTCCAAGTCCCCTAACGTTTCTGGTTTGTTGGCGTAGACGAGCGACTTCACATATCCCCAAAGAAAATAATCCAATGGTGTCAAATCACACGATCTTGGTGGCCAATTGACAGGTCCATTCCGCGAAATTATGCGCTCATCGAATGTTTCCTTCAATAAATCGATTGTGACGTGCGCTGTGTGGCATGTAGCGCCGTCTTGTTGGAACCACAACTCATCCACATTCAAAATCTTCCATAAAGTTGATGGACAAAGCTCCAATTGCTGTGCACGGTGGCGAATCGATTCATTCGGGTCCTCTTCAACACTTTGCTCTACAGCGGCAATTGTTTCTTCGGTGCGCACTGTTCGACGTCTCTGCGGATGCGTATTATCACATAGAGTAAACGTAGTGCGAAAACGATCCATGGTTAACCGAATTAATTGCTCTGATGGACGATTATGTCGACCATAAAATGGACGGAGCTTGCGGTAAACTTCGCGAACTGAACCATTATTTTCGAAATAAATTTGCACGATTTGCCAGCGTTGTTCTTTTGTCAACCTGTTCATGATGAAATGGCAAACCAAACTAAATATTAATCACTTGACAGCTGACAAAATGGCCGCCAGTTAAAAAAGTGATGCCAACTTAAAGTTCTATACCTCAATAAAAAACACCCTTTACATATTTCAGTATTTTTATTAAACCAAATTAAATTTAATAATCAAAGTTATTTTTAGAAAACAATTGAAAACTTTTTTAAACATTAAATAAATGTAAAGCATTAAATAAATATTAAATGAACGCTTAAAAAGCGTCCATCAATCAATACTAATATAGTTCTAGAATTAAGAAATAGTTTACCACTTGCTTGATTTATGATTTCAATTAAAGTGTTAAGCCAAACATTTTCGGCTGAAGCGATGTACTTTTTTGTGTTATTTTCGTGATCTTATTTAATTGCAGAGAAGATTTAAAAATCGTGGTTTTATTTGATTTAGTATACAAAAGTGAGTGATATTCGCGATAAATACCAAAGCAATCACGGGACGTATTGAAACAAAGGAAGACATTTCATTGAATTCAAGATATATTTATGCGATTCCGGTTAGCTTAGGTTATTTTAACATGGCTGGGTGGCCAGAAAGACTTCGCATATAACGGAATTGATCCTTAGCAATATCTCAGATGGCAGGAACCCTATAGTTCGTAATGAGCGTTACGAATGACTCCTACCTAGATTTAGTAAACCTTAGCAGTCTACACAGTCCCACTCTCGATACAATTGCAAGACTTCGGAAATTTTGAGCAGCAATACAATTACATATTGTGCGGCTTAGATTTGGTCAATTGCACAGTAGATCTTCTACTGTTTCCATTACGCAAGCCTTCTTACATTTCCTGCAGGCACCTTTAAGTATTTGTTCTATTTAGTTAGCATGCGAAGCAGTGCCCCACTTAAAGTGGTAAAAGGAATTTAGACAGTTTGGGATCATAGGAGCTTCCCATGTTTTTAAAAGCTTTGCAAGATTTCGTTTCATGCCAACTTTTCCCGCTTCATCTTCCATTATAGAGTCTATGACCACTCTAAGATGTTGAGTTGGCATTCGAACTCTCAGCTTGAACACACTTTTGGGCATTCTATAGGCAATTTCCTTATCTTCTGTATTTAACCCCTCTTTGATAGTGATGTGTAGTATACCCTAGAAGTTTGGTAATGGAATGCTTTAATCGTACAGTGACATCCGGCCTGTTTCTCTGAGGCAAAGAATGAATTTACATGCACTTTTCCAATTTTCCAATTTTTTTTTATGAAGAAATTAACTTATCAATTCTTTAGCTAAAGATGCTCGAAATTGAATACACTTCTTTTACTATTTGATCAACTGCTTCCATTCTTTTATAGTAGTGATGAAGCATTATTTAGCTTAAAAGCTTGTCCAGCTACCCGAATACCGATGTTAGGTAAAAAAAATCCATTTGACTGCTGAAATGCTATTAGAAATCAAGTAACTGATGTCTTTTCATAACTTTATCGCGCATACTATTCTTCGGTATATACTTTTTAGTACTTTGGCACGCCATTATGTCATGGTGCTAGATAACACTGTACAACAGCCAAAATAGCCTTTAGATAAAAGTATGCGGACTATATGGATTTCGATGCGTTAAATTCAAATCTGCTGTCAGTTTTTCTCTATCACATAGAGATTTTTTTTATGGGCGTGGCTAATTTTGGCCCCTAAATTAGTCGGCCATACTAATATATTTTACTATAACTCGAAAACCGCTATTTCGATTTTAATAGATAATAAACCAAAAGACGCGCCACAAAATTTTGTCAAAAAAAATTAATAATCATTTTTTACCTATCTTTTATGGTTTCGGAGTTATTCAGAATTTAAAACAGAAAAAAGTTTTTTTTATGCAAAAATCGCGTAATTTTTTTACATGAAAATTGCAATAAAAAAATCATAAACTCAAAAATTTCATATTTTTTACATTTTTCTTAAAACCACATATCCTAGGAATAAAACAAGCTATAAAACGTGAAAATCCAGCAATTAATCTTGATTTTATTCACAATTTAATGTTCTGTTACCTGCCCGCAATGCCCTTTCAATAGCATTACCAAATGTCAGTGATTGGAAATGAGATTTGCATTTCGGTATCAAAAACTAATTTTTTTTAGTACTTTTTGATCCCGAGAGTACCAAAAATTATAATATTTCTTATTTAAATTTTATTAACAAAAAATTATAAGAAATTCATTTACAAAAAAAAGGAACACATAGGTACAAATATACAAATAGGTGTAGCCTGGATTAGACTTAATACTGTTGGAACATAAAGCTTGCCCCCGTATTCCATAGCTCTCTAAAGCTAAAGCTAAATTCGACCGCTAAAATGCTGAACAAATAGAAAATTTTAAATTTTTGGCGATGACATAAAGCAATAAAATTTCGCCGAATTACATTTTTAAGCCATTACCTGATTTATCAATACCCGTTTGAAAATTGCATTCGTAGCCGAAAATTAGATTTAGCTTTAGCGAGTTACAGAATACGATGGCTGTTGATTTGTATTTTGTTTTCATGAAATTTTGGTAAGAGAAAATCCTTTCGACATTTACAGCGGAGTGAGGCATGGATAAAATTCCGTAAGCTACTCTCGATATATCAGGAAACATGTATTCATCTAATGCGTTTTTATATAAGGGAGTGCTCTATATTGGTTGTTAATATTTCAAATTATTTTTCTTTTCTTTTTTTTTCTTTTCCCTGGGAACATTTTAATTAAAAGTGGTATAATGATATTGGTTTAACAGATAAAATACTTTCAGGGGGAAACTTACTAAACCAACCTAACATTTTATTGTCAAAGTCCACTTTTGCCTTTAGAACTTAATATAAACTTTTTAAAATTTTCTTTAAACTGATTTAAAACAGTTGTTTCAATAGATCAACTTCTGTGCCACATAAAATATCATTGAATGAAGTATGGGTTTCGTTGATATTTAATTGAGGTTACACTTTTCTAAAAGATCTTTACTAATAAAGATTCGTTCTATTTGTCGAAAAAACAATTTAATTCTTGGCAAAATATATGCATGCGCGGGTCTTCTGACTGCATTTCTAAGTTGCCCGTGGGAGTATCAAATTTCTTAGGGGAGTACTACGGTACTTTTTCATGTTAAATAGTATCAAAAAAAGTACGATCGTACCAACTTTCCCATCACTGCCAGATGTAAATGTGACTGCATTTAATGCATTACACACATTTTTCCATTTTTAGGTACCTGTTTTAAATTGTGAATAAAATCAAGATTTATTGCTGGATTTTCACGTTTTATAGCTTGTTTTATTCCTAGGATATGTGGTTTTAAGAAAAATGTAAAAAATATGAAACTTTTGAGCTTCTGATTTTTTTATTGCAATTTTCATTTGAAAAAATTACGCGATTTTTGCATAAAAAAAACTTTTTTCTCTTTTAAATTCTGAATAACTCCGAAACCATAAAAGATAGGTAAAAAATGATTAATAATTTTTTTTAACAAAATTTTGTGGCGCGTCTTTTGGTTTATTATCTATTAAAATCGAAATAGCGGTTTTCGAGTTATAGTAAAATATATTAGTATGGCCGACTAATTTAGGGGCCATAATTAGCCACGCCCATAAAAAAAAATCTCTGCGTGATAGAGAAAAACTGACAGCAGATTTGAATTTAAAGCATCGAAATCCATATAGTCCGTGTAATTTTATCTAAAGGACAGCCAAAAAATGTTATTTTGTTGTACAGTGTAATCTGCATTGAGTTCTGGCTTGCAATTCCAACGTACTAATTCGACGTGATTACACAGAGAAAAAACTGCCTCATAGAACCAAGAAGATTTTCTCTATGAACCGTTTTTAGGCTAAGGGGTATCCCAGCAGAAAGAAGCGGAGATTTTTTCATACAGATTCTTTATTGTTTTTATGTGGTAAATTAATTAATTTGCACTCTTATTAAACTTGTATACTGTTTTCATTAAATTTTTAATATGTGAATGTAAAATAATAACTACAGTCGTACTTTAGCCGCGTTTGATGTTAGTTTAAAAAATCGCTCAAAGACTAGAATTTAAATTTTAATTTAAAGGTTCCAATTGTAGATGCCAACATAATTTCCAAATATAAATTGATTAGTGTATACAGCTTTTCCCTTATATTTTTGATAGATAAATGCTGACTCCAAATTGTGATTGACTCTATATCCCTAGCACCCCTTTTTATCCCGTAGGAGATAAATAACATTTTTTCATTCATTCGTAGCCTCATAAGGAATAAGTTCGACCAGATAGGGACATGCAATTAACAAAATTTTGTTGCCCCAAAATTCTTCCTTAAAACACTGTTTGACACACTCGCACCTGCTCTCTCTGTTACTGGGACAAACATAATGGTTGGTTAAATTTTAAGGGCCGATGTTGATTTTGAATAAAAACACAAATTATTGAGGAAATTATTGTCATTTCTTTTTATTGTGATAATATGGTATGGTTCAATTATGTATGGAATAAAATATCCGCGAAATCGGCGGCACACCTCTATCCGATGGTTAAAATTTTCGATGATGCTGAGCCATAATTGAGGTTCTATGCCTTTAATGTGCCGAATTATCGCATCTTTTAGCTCTTGAATTGTTGCTGGCTTATCAATGTACACCTTTTCTTTCAAATAACCCCAAAGAAACGGTGTCAAATCACATGATCTTGGCGGCCAATTGACATCGCCACCACGTGAGATAACACGGCCATTGAATTTGTCGCGCAAAAGAGCCATTGTTTCGTTAGCTGTGTAGCAAGTGGCACCGTCCTGTTGAAACCACATATCGTCCACATCCATATCTTCCAATTCGGGCCATAAAAAGTTCGTTAGCATCTCACGATAGGGAACACCATTTACAGTAACTGCCTGACCGGCCTCATTTTGGAAAAAATACGGACCGATGATGCCGCCAGCCCATAAACCGCACCAAAGAGTCCCTTTTTGTGGGTGCATTAGTTTTTCGACAATCACTCTTGAATTATCATTCGCCCAAATGCGGCAATTCTGCTTATTGACGAATCCATTGAGCTGAAAATGTGCTTCATCACTGAAGATGATTTTCTTCGAAAATTTATCATCTACTGTTGCCATTTCTTGCCACCATTCTGACCATTGACGACGATTAGAATGGTCCAGAGGCTTTAGTTCTTGAGTCAATTGCAATGCAATTCTTAATGCATAATGTTCATCAACGAGGAGCGTGAGAGGTGCAATTGTTGAGCACGACGACGAGTTGAGGTTGACGGCTCGTCAGCCACACTATCGCGAACAGCAGCAATATTTTCTGCAGTACGAGCTGTACGAGCATGCACTGGTGTTTTCACATCTCTTACAGACCCGGATTGCTCAAATTTTTGCACGATTTTTTCAATTGTACGCACATCACGAAGTGCACCATATGCATTTTGATTTGAACGCCCATTTTCCTAATAAGCCTGAATAACTTTAACGCGTTGCTCGATTGTGTATCTTTTCATGGTTCAAATTGAGAAATGTCAAATCAAAAGCAGAAGAAAATTTGACGTTTAGGTGTGCTTCTCATTCAATATCGGCCCTTAAAATTTAAACTATGTGTTTATACACTTATGAAACTTACGATGGAGAACTTCCATTGCTTTTAAACTACTTAAAAATCTTGAAAATACGATATGTTACACACCCACTTAATATATTATTTTTTCTTAATTTTAAATTTTTCCTAAATTTTGCAACACCCTTTAAGTATTTTCTAACTCCAGCGTAGAGCTGGAATACATTTCAGTTGAATTAAAAGTGGTTAGAAAAAAAGAGTGAATATTTATTATTTATAAAACTGTTAAAAATCACGCGTTTAAAAGCAATTTATTATAGTTGTATGTCAGGAGTACAAGAAATGTATACTTTTAACCCGGAATAATGTCAAAATAGTTGGAAATTCTAGTTAATAATTTATTTTACAATAACAATTGGCTACAAAATGTTTATGAAAGAGTTAAGATAAATAGCAGAATACATTTGAAATAAATTTTATGTATAACAATTTTCCACACGCTACTTCTTTAATATTTCATTTAAACAATCCCAAACTAAATTAAAAATCGAAAATTTGTAGTATTTGTGACCTCAGGCTAATTGCAACTTGCGTCATCGTTAACCATACTAAATGTGAACATATTTTTGTTTCAACTCCAAATGTTAAGCAAGCTATAATAGCTTGGCTTACAAAGCAATACGAACTTTAGCCCGTTGAAATAATAAATATAGAAACAAATGAAGTTCGAATAATAATTAAAATTAACGAAAATATATTTAATATATAATTCATTTACGTACCTAATTATTTTAATTTATTATGATATTCGTTAATCCAAACATGTAAGGCATAGTTGCTGTTTAATAGGGCAGACAAATGAATTCCCATATTAAGTCTAATTAAAAAGGGATTATTTAAGGCAAAGCATTGTTTCAATAAAGAAATTCGAAGACTGAAAATGTGAAAGTCCACGTTGGGCAGTATGCAGCCTAATGTAGGTAGAAATGTCGCTGGTGATTTACTTTAGGTTTCCAAAAGAGGGTTCTACGGGCTGCCTTTTAAGGCAATGACTATAATCAAACGAGGAATAAGCCGCGTTCATACAGTGTTCAGATATTAAGAGCATAGTAATTAGTGAGCAGGTTAAAACTACTTTTACGAAGTTTCAATTCGTAATATGGACGAAAAAAATTAACATCGATGGAAATGACATGGATACCTCAAATATTATCCAAGAAGTAGTGTTCTTCGACACTAACAGGACCATTAGCTAACCGTTTCAGGTTGTTAATATTAAGTCAGTTTCTAAAAATGGCGAGATTTATAACCCTGAAAATTGCCACCCATTTGGAATATGTTCTGTACTCTCCAAAGTAAGGTATGCCTAAATTTGATCTAGTAAGATATTTATAGCTAAGAAAAAACTGGCATGAGGTTATGCTAACTTCTTATACATAAGGCAGTTAGAGTCCAACAGCTGACTTAGCTATCGCTAGTATTGTTTTAGCGGGGGTTACTCTACGGTATTAAATTCACATTTCGGCCAGAGTAAGATGAGGACTCTAGATATCTTCAAAGCTTTTGATAGAGTATGGCCTAGTGCCCTTTATAGCACTGCTTCTGCATAGCTTTTCTCGACTTTAATCGAGTTTTCTTACAGCTTCAGTATAAGACTTTTTATAGAAGGGATCTTGTCTACTATATTTCTTACTTTTCTACATGAACCTCTATGTGCCACTTCCAAATATATCTGTTTTTTCACTTATATCAACAGCATTTGCTATTTCTTCTTATTCTGCAATAAAGCAAGCCTACCTGATGTTCAGTTTGAAATACGAATTATTATAAAACATCTTAATACAGGAATTGCATTAATCTTGCGGTGGAATAGGGTCGATTTCAACGCCTGCAAGACACACATAGATGGTTACTGCGAACATTAGGGAGTTAAAGCTCTTAATGTTCTTGATTTGGAAATTCAATGTGATGCTCATTTAAAAAAAAACATAAAAGTGCCTCCAGCTTTGAAACGGTGTAAGAGATACATATTTAGCTCCATCCGATATCTTTACTATTTATAAGTCCTATATCCTACCGAAAATTAAATACAGGTCCCTTACATGGGATGGTGCTTAAAATTAAATTTTTGTGACGCGGTCATACGCACAGAAGAGGGTAAATAATCCTGTCGGTGAAGGTAGGGTATCTAGCACCATTAACTCATTAAGGCATCGACATGGGTACATTTTGCTACTCCAAATGAAATAAGTGAGGGTGGCGTTGGCTGAAGTAGTAAGCACGTTGACTACATAACAGAAGGTCCTGGGTTAGAGCCCGGTATCCAACAGTCATTAAATAACAACACCACACATTTTTCTGATGTGTATTCGTGTTCATTTGTATCAGTTGTTGCAGGAAAGTTCATGTGATGAAGGCATAGCCACTGGTCACTGAACTATACCGACTTCAGCAGATACTAATCCTAATGTAAGATCATCGTCGAAGTAAAATAACCAATAAATTCGCTACTAAATACATATTAAAAAAAAATAAAATTTAATACGCCTTATTTGACACCAGGGGCGCTGCAACACTGCATTGTAAAAAAATTAAGATTTCTTCTTTCTCGTCCTTCACCTGCCTTCTCTATCACTATTCCTTTCCTAAACAAGGTAACACCTATTAGTAGGCATTCATTGCCTGAGTGTTACTTCTCTTTATAAAAAATAAATACAAAATAAATTAAATTATGACACGCTTTCGAATTCCGGATATTTTCATTACTGCTATAATATTAAGAGCTCATCTATTTGTGGTCGATTTTTCACTCAATCATATTACGTATTGCAGAAAGAGTTCGTTTTTTATCCTCAAGGTTCGTATGTGGGAAAAACTTTCTGTACAGGTCTTCTCTGTTAACCTCGATGTAGAAAGATTTAATCTAAATATGCACAAATCAAATACTACTCCCTACATTCTCCTGAAATCCAGAGTTCCTGAGTATAAAATCTAATAAAGAAATGCTGGAACGGCAGCGCATCTTTCGTATTAATATACAATTCTGACAGCCTCAGACTTCGGCAATTACGAGTAGGAAGTCGTTGTGGTTGATAAAGACCACATATAACCAAATAACAGATTATAATACATATTTTAACCAGAGGCAGTGTTCCCACTGTTATGTGTTATAAAATTCCACTTAGATGTGCACAAAGCAACTGCACCATAATCTCTAAATGTATATAAGAGCAACCATAATAGATAGCAATTGGCTCTACTTGGAGAATTAACCCCAAAGGAGTCGGTTGGATACTAGAGATGGTCATAAAACCTACCTATTTTATGGGGTCTCGGTCTGGTGGAAAGCACTAGAATCAGCGGGAAACCAGACCCGTATAGAAGGTATTCTACGCAAAGCGGCACTTATGATAACAGGTGCCCTTAGATCCACGTCGACAAAGGCACTCTTCGCTATGCTTTGTTGGCTTCCTGTGGACTTAATTAGCCGTTAGGCTGAACGCAATAGGCGTATGGAACTATAGACCATGGGGTCACGCTAGCATCCTAAATACAGCAAACAATATACCTAAACCTGTTGACTACTGCACTCCCAAACCCTACTTCAATAGGAATTTCAATATCTCTTTGACAGAAGGGTTCTCCCCAGTGGACAGAGCCGTGCAGGTTTTCACGGACGGCTCTATACGGAGGGTAAGAGTTGGAGGGGGTATATATTCCAGATTTTGGAATTGAAATATCCTTCAGGCTCCCGGACGAATGTAGCATATTACAGGCAGAAATATCCGCCATAAAAAGAGCAACACACTGGTTGAGTTATTATCGGATACACAATAGTAATATCCACATAATAACGGACAGCCAACCCGCGATCAAAACCATTGCATCATTACTTGTCCAAGAATGCCGCACAGTCCTGGATGAACTGGCGCAGCACTCAACCATCACACTATACTGGGTGCGTGGACACGGAACTAATTCAGGCAATATAGTTGCGGATGAACTAGCAAAAAGAGGAACCCTACTCGGGGAAGTCGATATTGACAATCTCTGTGGGCTCCCTCTGTCGTCTTGCTGGAGACGCTTCAATACTGCCTTTCTTAATTTAGCTCAGGAAAGATGGTGCAATGAGCCTACCTGCGTTATATCGAGAACCCTTTGGCCTCGTCTAGATACTAAAAGAACCAGAAACCTCATTAGCTTTACCAAAAAGCATCTGAGGAATCTCCTGGCCACACTTACAGGCCACTGCACTTTCGGAACCCACGCTAAACGTATGGGTCTCCCGTATAATGACTACTGTTACAGCTGCAATGATGAGGAAGAGGAGGAAAGCATTTCGCATCTTCTCTGCTTCTGTCCTGCTTTGGAGGATCTCCGTCTGCACTTCCTTGGCAGAATATCCTTCAATAGCTTGTCCAAGTTATCGGAAATAGGACTTAGAAACCTAAGTCTATACATTAGGAGCAGCGGCTGGTATGGCCGCTAGCCTTCACGGCATGTGTATGTACTAGACCATCTCCTTGTCCCACTTCTTCACTTCTTCTCTACTCTACTCTCTCTTATTGTACAAAAACTCTCCATCTATATCCTCTCCACCTATATTCTCCCTATACTTCCGGTCTCCCCCCCTATTCTTATACTTTCAACTTACAGGCAGCACAAAGGGATCATCGTATTGGACCCAAGTGAGCTAGACTCCTATATTTTCATTCTTCACTAGCAGCCTGCTAACCTAACCATAATAGGAACTAACTTCGGAATTATCCTTTACACGGACATATAAAGAAATTGGAAACCTCTCGACTAGCGAACTTCACAACATTAGTCGTAATGTAATTTCGCTTGCCGAACCATAATACATTCTATCAGACTTATATCACGAATATCACGGAAGATATTAAATCACATAGGAGGAAATTGACAACAGACTACCAATCCGTATCTTTACGCCTAATGTAAAAGTTATCGAAATCTTAAGAAATTATAAAATTCAATCTGGAAGCTTTCTTCGATGCTAAAAAGAGATAAACTCATGCAGAATTGTGAAGATATCGTTTCCATCAATACATCGGTAAGGCGGATAAGTTCGCAAAGTTGGAGTAATTATTGAATGACATCACACTAGAAAACGCCAGACCTTTTCCAAAATTCAAAAACGAACTAATACACGGGTCTATAAGCAACACATTAGAGATTAGCAGAACTTTACTGTTCGTAGAGTGACCGCGAATTCTCTGGGCAAACCCAAATAGTGAAAAGATAAAAGATATTCTAAGTTGGATGTTTTTGATGACATAACTCATAGAATTGCCAGATATATTAGGAAACTCCAGAGCGTTACTGGTGCCACTGTGCAGTATTTAGTCAAATCACAATATGGAACATCTTAGGGATTCAGATTGGAGAAATTTAACAAATATCTTGAAGAAACTAATGGATTGGACCTATATTGATTACCCATGTTTTCAACGTAACATAACCTAATCTAAGTCGTTGTAGATAATTGCTTCTTGCAATTGCTTATGAAGCTGAACTTTTTTTTGTACTTAAGCACAGAACAATCCTTACACCAATTAGAGACGCAGAAGTTGAAGTCAACAGCAATTGTTTAGAGTTTTGAACATTCAATAAGTTCCAAATAATGATGAGATACAGGCGTATATGAAAGTATCAACAGCCTTTGCTATCGCCGTGTATATTTTAATTACTGTATTATATTTGTTAAATAAATAGTTTTCAAAATTGGTTGCCATTATCGAGTATTAACTGTAAACTTATATCAGTGTTGTTAGTCTAGCATTTCGAGGATAAATTTAAAAATAAGTTTTTATTTTTTTTATTATTATTATCCTTTTTTTGGTGATTTACCACATCTAGACTATAATAAAATAGAGTTATAATATTAATAATCAAGGGTGGTTAGGCATTTTTTTATACATATAAATTATACTTAGTATTACAAAAACATACAACACTGTCGCATAAATAATTGATTTTTATTAAGAATTTGATTTACTTGCTGATTTCTGTACTCCTTTTTTTAAGGATTTTTTCAACTTCCTTTTTAATCATTTGGTCTCGGCAATGCCGATCTCATAATACTTTTCTTAGTAATTCTGGCAAATATGCCAAGAGTCGAAAATAAATTTGTTTAAGAAAAAAATTTATTTGATTATCCCATTTTCTGTGGCTAAATAACATTCGGCACGGCTGATTAAATTACTTGCAACCACTAAACCGAAGTACATATTAACAATATTTTTGTGGCATAACGAGTCAGTATTAGATTGTCTATTTTATGAAGGCATTAGGTTTTGATAAGAAATGTGACTCTTATCTGGCATATCAAAACACTTCCGTATTTATTATTCTGGTTTTTTTTAGATTAAAGAAAAAAAAAATACAGATTCCTTTACAGAACATTTATTTTGGGCATTTCTGCTTAGTTCATATTCGTATGTGAAAATTGACCCCTTAATACAAAAAGAAAAATAAAATATAAAAACTAACAAACAGAAATTTATAAAAAAAAGTACAAAACATGACAATGTAGACAGTTTACACAAAAATAAAGGCAAATAATGTAGATACAACATATTCATGCAACCTACCAGTCAGTAATTCATATACATACTCACCTACATATGTACATGGTATCAGTTGTCGAGATGCCACAAAAAGAGAAACGCAATAATCATGTTAAAATGAAACAAAGTTTCACTTAGGCCGTCAAAAAGAAAAAATTAAAAATCAATGACATGCTGCAGTGGAGAATTTCAAATACCCTGCAGTGAAAGCTGTATTTTAACATAAAATTTAAATAGATGCGTTATTAAGTCCACCACATTCTAAATTGTCAATTTAGTTTGTCATATCTTATGTACGTCGTCTCTTTTGGCTTTATAGCACCTTTTCTTTCGACTTTCCTAGATTTCTAGACTTAAAGGCATTACAAAGGTTAACCCAACAAAATAAAAAACATGTTGATTATTGAGTTCTTGTTTCAACTATGATCCTCCCTCATAACTTTGTTCCCGGCAATCGTAAAAATATAAACTTCAAACCATAATTAGAATAAATTCATATAGAAAATTTTTCAAAAAGTAGTCAGATCCTCACAAAAACATAAATGTGAAATAACGCCAAGTTCATGTCCAAAATTTCGGACATTGAAAGTAGTGCACAGAGAAAACAGTGCCTACTAAATACCTCATAAAATAGAACAAAATTAATAAGAAATCTCTATGGTTTTTTTCAATAAGGAAATCTTATTAATTTCATAGGGAAACCATTTTTGAAAAAATAAAGAAGAAATCTTCTAGTTCTTATTAGGTTATCTTATTGATTTTTTCAATAAGGTTTTCTTCTTGTTTTTATTAGGCGACCTCATAAAAAATAAAAAAAAATTGTGCCTTTATTCTCTGTACTTATGTATTTTCATTTAAATTCTATACGATATACATACATATGTATGTAGTATATTGTAGATGTTATTTATTTATACATACATACATACACATTATGTTATATTCTTAACTAACTTACTCCCAAAGTATTGAACCAGCAAACTTCTGCCTGATAGACAAGCACTCTAACCAATATGCTAACAAGCAGTCTGAATAACCATTGAAATTATTGTGCAAACATTCTTATACAAAAATGAAAAAGATCATGAACGAAATTGTTTCTATATCTATTTACAGATATATAATAACAATACACCTCATAAAATCAAGATTTCCTTATAAAAAAAATCAATAAGAGATGCTTTACACATAATCATATAGGAACCTATTAAAAGCAAGAAAAAAACCTTTTTAAAAAATCAATAAGGCAACCTAATAAAATCAATAAGAAATAGTTTACAATTTATAAGAAAACCTAATAGAATCAAGAAGTTTTTCTCTATGGATTGTTTTTTTGGTGCCAAAAATAACGGAAATTGAGTCAAAAAAGTTGTGAATAATAAGATTTCTTCTTGATTTGATGTGGTTTTCTTTTTGATAAAATAAATAAGATTTACCACATAAAAACAATAAGGAATCTCTATGAAAAAATCTTCGCTTCTTTCTGCTGGGATACCCTTAGCCTAAAAATGTTTCATAGAGAAAATCTTCTGGATTCTCTGAGGCTGTTTTTTCTCTGTGTGAGATAAATATTTTGACCAAGTTCTTCTCTGGCACAATACCTATCACTATAATCTGCCATGAATTATATTAATTTGTAATCTTCAGGGTGTCATATCATTTCTAATTTGGCAATAGTTTTATGCTAACTTGGCAATAGTTTTATCCTTATAATACAGAAGATAATAACGGATATCTACTTCTTGATATGGGGAAACATGTCTGGTCTGTCACATGTGCATTAGTGACGATTTTTTATCGGTTGTTATAAGAAAAGTCCAAGTGACGAAGGCATAGATACTGGGTTAAAGTCGTCACATCCGTGAACGTATCGACAATCGTAGGAAAACAAATTGAGTGATACGTCAATCATATAAGCTGAATATGATTTCAGTACGTTCACGTATGTCATAATTCGAAAATGGTGTTTTTACGTGACGACTTGAACGCTCACGGATGTGACGATTCGACCCCTGGTCACTGAACTATACCAGCTTCAGCGGATGCTAATCCTAATGTAACATCAGAGCGCCCTCTTTCGTCGTTATTGCGCAGCAGAATAATCACCGAAGTAAAATAACCAATACAATGGCTACTAAGCACATTTTCATAATTTATTGCGCCTCATTGACACCAGAGGCGCTGCAACACTGCATTATTCAAAAAAAAAAAGGACACGGAAAAAAGCATAGTTGTAAAAAAATTAAGCTTTCCTCTATCTCTTCCTTCGCCTTCTCTATTACTTTCACTTCTCTATCAACCTGTCTCTTTATATCTTCGCTTCAACTCACATGTAGCGCAAAAAGATCATTGTATTCGACCAGGGAAGCCCAAAAATGTCTTGCAACTGTATTGGTGAGAAAATTTGAAGTACAGTGTTGCGAAAAAGTAATCACAAGGGGTTTCATTAAAATTTAATCACAAGAAATTGTTTTGGTTGTAAAAAATTCAGTTCAACAGAATTCGATATTTGTTGACTTGATAAAATTAGAAAATTTTCAGTTTATTTTGCTGTTTTAAAATTAATAGGAAAGTCAACCAAGTATTAAAAATTTATTCAACACTGAATACAAAATGAAAATTTTAGTGTCCCACTTTGAGTGTTGTCGGCTTCGCTTTAAGCACTTAAAATATGAAATGTCTAGTTTTATATTGTTTTCATTAAATTTTTGTTTTAGTTTAACTTTATATATCTTTAATCAAATAAAAAATATTAAATGGAAGTTTACAAATTTAACCAAGTCCTTTATTTTAGGTTCCAAACATGGCAACATTAGAATTTTTTTTGTGTCCCTCTTCATGTGTGAGTAGCTGTGTATTATCTCAATAATAACTGAATAGTATTTCGTTTATGCATTACAAGGAAGTCTTTATTAAAAATATAAAATAATTAGATAAATAAGTACCCCTCATTACTTTGTACGCCATTACAAAATCTCGACAAATTTTGTTCTGCTTTATAAATATGTCTTCAACTATTTGATTGCAAGAAAACACAAAATCTTTGATAAACCTTAATTGTATTGTATGGATTAGTAGGGTGTTTGCAAAAGAATTGTAACACGGTTTCATGTTAAAGCACGATACATTGACTCATACACTATTGTAACAGTAAACGACAAAGTCTGCGATGTACACCAATTAACACACAAAAAAAAAATTATGTGCACAAGCCCATAAAAACTAATAAGTTGACTAACAATAGTTTAAACACAGACACACACTAAAGGTGGGACCTTTGAATATTGAATTACCCTCGATGCCTTGGACACATATCTTAGTCTCAGCTGTAGGGCTCCAAAGACAACACGCAATTAAATTATCAACTAAAGTAATCTTATAAACTACACAAATAATTGGCCAAAAATGTTGGTCAAAGAAATGTGTCATTTCATCGAATTTGTGTGATATATCATTTTTAAATTTTAGGGTATTTTTAACCCCCGACCAAAAATAGGGGTGTTATAAGTTTGTAGTGTGTGTCTGTGTATCTGTGTATCTGTGTGTCTGTCCGTGTCCACGTACAGCCCAAACGCCTGGACCGATTTTGATTTAGTATTTTTTTTTTTGTTTGAAAGGTGACTTGATCGAGAAGGTTCTTAACTATGTTTGAAGAAAATCGGTCGAGACGCTTAGAAGATATCACATATTTTCTAGATACATCGGGGGTTTTTAAAATTTTTAATTTTTGTTATTTAAATTTATTTAAATTTTAGGTAAATTTTATAAATAAAATGTTGAATTTTAAGAAAACCATAAATCACCAAATATATATTTTTTTGGTGATGTTTCTTTCGGGTAATCACGCAGAACATTAGATGCTTATGTATTTTACAAAATTTTTTGGCAAGTGTACACTGTTTTATTGGCTCTTTACATGGGGCCGGTTCAATAAATTTTTTTTGGATATTTCTTATTTTTTTTTTTGGAAAAACTGGGGGATTTTTTTAACACAACACACCCCGCGAAGCGATTAGCTTGCCTGCGGAAAACACTCAGGCTCTATGGCGGGAATCGAACCCACGACCTCTGGACTGAGAGGCTAGCATCGCTACCACTCAGCCACAGGGGCACTCGACATCTCTTATATCTTGAAAGCTGTTGTCAGCAGTATCCAATGCTTGTAAAGTTTCTGAATTCAGTAAAAATAAAGCTTCACCGTTTTCCATTGTTATGAAGAAAGCGCAATAATGTAGCAAGTGCATATTTGTGTAGTTTGTTCCAAGAGTGCAAAGAAAAGCTAAGTTTTAATTATTATTATTCGAACTTTACTTTGTTTATACGTTTATGATTTGATTAGGCTAAAGTTCGTATCACTCTGTAAGCCAAATTATATGTGATAATTATTAATCAATAAATAATAAAAATGTTAATTGTAAATATTCTGACAAACACTAGCAGAACGGAACAACTAGCTGTTTTCGAAGGTAGATAAGCGTTCTTTGTGTTTGGTTCACTGTGTGTGGTGTATGTAGATGTATACTTCTGATTTATATACTCAGCTTTTCAGTGCAAATGGAATATGTGAATTGTTTTGTTTCGTGGTATTACAATTTGCTGAAAGCTTTTTTTTATAATGAATATAAAGAAAATCAAATCATAAATATAGGAACAAAATAAAGTTCGAGCAATAATAATTAAACTTAACTAAAATTAATAGCTATGGGCTTGTGGCAAAAATTAAATAAATATACTTAATAGTAACAAACGAAAAAAGTTTGTCTCAAGTAGAACAAAAATAAGAAAAATTAACTAACTAACATGTGCATAATAAGTAAAAAAACACACGACAATGGCAAGACTGTAGTAAATTTAGAGATTATAAAATTGAAAAAGTTCATTATTGCAAGCAAAATTTTTTTGGATAAAACTTTTTATGGTCAATAAAAATTGTTGGTGATGTTCCCTTTTTATAATCAAATGCAAATAATACCCAAACGATGATATTACTATAAAATAACAAAAATTAAAAATTTTAAAAACCCCCGATATATCTAGAAAAAATGTGACATCTTCTAAGCGGCTGGACCGATTTTCTCCAAACATGGTTAAGAACCATCTCGATCAAGTCACCTTTCAAACAGAGAAAACTAAATCAAAATCGGTCCAGCCGTTTGGGCTGTACATGGGCACGGACAGACACACAGATACACAGACACACACTACAAACTTATAAAACCCCTTTTTTTTTTGGGAGGAGGTTAAAAAGTGTATTAAACAAAAAGACCAATTCAGGAATAAGAAGGTATAAAAGAAGGGAGAAAACTAGCAAAATTAATAAAGAATGCCAGCTGAATATTGTGGTGCTATTGCAAAAAATTTTATTCAATATACGAAAAAGATTTATGGCCTATTTCCCACCTGCGAAAGAAAACGTTCGACTTAAATTTATATTGAAAACAAAAACAAATTTTCATATTTTATTGTTGTTTTTAATATAAATTTTAAGTCAAACGTTTTCTTTCGCAGGTAGGAAATAGGCCATTATATAATTCAGAATAAAATATATACTTAACTTCGTGTTTCCGGAATAGGCAATTCATTCGAAAGGAGAAACTTAAAATCGAGAATTTATCGCTCTTGTTCCTCTAAAGAACAAAAAACTGTTGTTTTAATATACATACTCTTACATAACAAAAAAGGGGTTATAACTGTATTTTTTTTGCGAACACGGAGAGAAAATTAAAGATTTATACAGTGGGTAGATATGACCACTGTATATCGTTTGCTTGCACAAAGTGCAAATCTTTAAATGTTGATTTGATCCCCGTTTGGAGGAACAATTGCGATATGTTGCAAGACTACATATCGCAGGAAATATTCCAGCAAAAAATTACACATTACCATCAGAACTACTTGCCATATAATGACTTACTTTTTTGATTACCAAATTTCATTACTCGCTTACAAACCACATTAGCTAAAATATAAAAAAATTATGTACAAGTTGCTAAATGAAGAGAATATTTTTTTTAGATTAAATAGATTACGTAAACAAGTTGCCAAATAAAAAAACTAAATGCTTCTCAAGAATCGATTATTTTAGTCTCACGCCTTGTTAAAATCATTAAGTTGGTAATCCAGTACGGAACAGCTTGCACCAAAAATACTTAATTCCAAACCCGATTACCTTTTTTGAAATTTTTTGCTGGGATGTTATGTCAAATTCTTTCACAAATTCCATGGCGCATATTCATAGTCAAAACAAAGTGTACCTTAAAAATTTAGAACTGTTATTGCCATACAAAATACCAGTTTTAAACTTTTAAAGTATACTTTATTTCAACTATGAATATGCGCCCATGCCCTTGGGGCTTATTTTTTAAACTCTAAAGATTTAGTTTTCCCAAGTGAAGGTTTGTTTTGGTGTACTGTTGAAGGATTTTTAACAACAGCTTACTCATTCAAAAATTTAGCTCTACTTGTGGCATAAGAATAGATGGCACTACTACAATTTGTTTTCTTAAAATTTACTCAATTACAAAGATTTTCGTACAGGTGTACAGATACGTACGTCTAAATAATATCTGTTTTAAGCCATGTAGTAGATAAAATCTTTTAAAAGAATGTCTAAATATTTTGGTATGTTAATTTTCTTATTTTTTCCTTCTTTCTCTGCAATCGTTTTTTGTCGTTTTGTTTTGTGGAATATTTAATACCAGTATACTACTCGTATTTAATCTAAAGCTTAAAGTAACAAAAGAATTCCGAAACAAACAAACACAAAAAAAAGTGAAATGTGTATGAAACCATGCAACATTGTTTCCGTTTCCATGTCAGTTTTTAATTCTTCATACTACAAACTCAACCCCTTTATTTTTTTGGTTAGAACTGTTATTAACATGTTCGCATATCCGCTTTATTATTTTCGGTTTTTTATTTATTTTGTTGTTGTTATTTTTTTTACGTATTTTTGTTACGCATTGTAGAGTTTTGGCATTTGGTTTTAATACACATTTCTTTTAAACGTGGCCTTTTGTTATTTCGTTGTAAATATTTATACATCTCTAAAAAAATACCTGGTATTTTCGCTACAACCCAGTAAACAAATTATGTATAATTATTTAATATAAAGAAAAATTCCTAAACACATAAAAAAAGTTCCCATAGTGCAGTTGGGTATTAGAAAAAATATAATTTGCCTTATAGCCTGGTACCCTGTTCGAATATGCGAAAATTGTTGAGCAACATTGATTTTTCCTTGCGAAAAATTCGACATGTACCACAAAAAAGTACTGCTCATGTTGTGGCGCAGCTGAAAAAAAAAATTATGTCAGAAACATTTTTGAAACATTTATGTATATCAAAGTTATGTATATCAATATTATTTACATCAATGTTTTACAATGGCTACAGTGACTGCAAAGCAGTCACTCGGTCTTCAAGAGGCCGAGTTCAATCTCTGGCTAGACTCTATGGGTTACATAGAGTACGATGTGGAGGATTTAGTTCTCCCATGATTAGTTTTTGTTTAATAACTTCGAAAATAATTTGTTTCTCTCGTTTTCCATTTAGTTAGTCGACTTTTATTTTAAATGCTATACAAAAATTTATTAGTCGCATTCTTCTATTGGTATATTTTGTAATTATAAGGGACATTTTTTTTGTGGGGTCCGAGTTACCCCACGTCGTACTTTACGTTACAGAGTTTCTTTAGGAAAAAAAATTATACCAGTGACAGACTGAAGATCATTTGAATAATATAAGTGACAGCAAGAAGGATCCTTGTGGTACAGAGACAGACTGTGACAGTGACAACTCTAGTCTTATACCTGATATTAATACGACTGAGTGCAGCGAAACGGAAGATGATGCTCGAAGAACAAGCAGAATATATCCTTTTGGATATGCATAGTGGCGAAGAAGATCTTGTTTTTCCTTTGAATGCAAAATATTCTGCTGCCAAGTCTGGTCGAGTTTGGTTTGGAACGCAACTCGAGGAGTAACTTATTACATGAGTACTGTAACCGAAATTGTTCATATATCAACTCATCTTATAACAACAATGATGACAAAGTAAAATTGACTTCCTTGGTTTGTGTTCCTTATTTTACTTATTAATCATACAAAGCGAAAAATTACAATACAAATCATCAGTAATATCACTGATGAACTCAGCTCCAAGTAGTTCAATTTCTGGTTAATCATCAATGAATTTAACACATGGTTGTCATAGGACGGATCACCAAATAACTGAATGATATACATATGCTTAAAAGGTTGTGTAAAACAATTTTTGATATAAACAACAGCCTTAGAATATTAAATTCAGTACCTGCAGTGATTGTTATGCAATAAAAGTGGTAAATATTTGGAACTAGTTCCGATTTTTTTTTTGCTGGGTAACTATAAGTTTATTTTCTATAAAAACATTAAAGTTTTGTTTTATTATTAAAAATAAATGCAGCAAATTTAATTAAATAATCATTTTTACTTTACTAACATTCATTGTTATGCCAGCTTATAAGCAAACTAAAACCGTTTTTGTGTTGGGGCACCTCAGTGACCCCACTCCGTACCTGACTCCGTATTCTAGAGGTTAATGTCAAGATCATATAATTTTCTGATATGCATTAGTATCTATGTTAATGCATTTTACACATTGCGACCTCTTTTTCCGATTTTTGTAGCAATGAATCGTCGACGAAGTAAAGTAAAATAAAATGGCTGGATATCTTCAACTTAACCCCACAGGCGCTGCAAGGATTTTGTAAAAAGGAAAATCGCACAATAGCAGAGTTGTAAAACGACAATAGCTTAACAATTTCATACTTCAACATCTGTTATCTTTTCACTATCCGTTTTCCAAAAGAAAAAAGTATCTGCCAAGATGATAATTTAATATAATTTTTAGAGTGCGACTAAAATTCCACCGCAATTTTCAGGTTTGTTAGCATCTTTTGTCCCAGTTCACACTAGTCAAATCTTATTGCTAAGCTTATCACTTTTTCTTCTTTGAACTTTCATTGTGTAAACTAAGATTTTAGGCATTGGCTTAAAATTAGCAATCTAGAAACTCATAAACATAATAATAGCAGATAATGGCTACTGTAGCGCCCAAAAGCACTGATTTGAGGCCAGTATTGAAATTCCACCCAATTTAGGAGATAATGCATGCTTAGGTACGAACAAGAAATTTCGGTTTATATGAATATCTAGGTTAGGTTAGGTTAGCAGGCTGCTGATAAGAAAGGGTGAAATTTAGAGTCCAGCTCACTTGGGTCCAGTGCAATGATCACTTTGTGCTACCTGTTAGTTGAAGAGAAGATAGTGAGAGAGGGTGATAGGGAAGGAATAGTGATAGAGAAGACAGGTGCTGAAGGAAGAGATAGAGGAAAGCTTCATTCTTTTACAACTCTGCTCCATGCACGCTCTTTTTTATTATGCAGTGATAGCTTGTCTCAAGAGAATGACAAAAGTTTATATCTGAGAGATGTAAAAAGATTTTGTGTAGGTTTCAACCTAATCTAGGCTAACCGAACTTAAGCTTAGGTAAGTCAACAGTGCAAACCCATCATCACTTACCCGAGCCTAATCTTATTCAAACTATATTAACCGAACCTAACCCAACATAAATTAAGTTAGATTAACCTATAAAAACGTAACCTAATCTCACCCTATTAAAGATTATTTAACCTAACCTTACATCACGTAAGCTTAGTTTAGCTTATAATTTTTTTTTAATGACTCGGTCTCGTAAATACCATTCAACAGGCAATTGTCAGTTTACTCCTGTCTTAATTTGAACCAGCTGCATCAATTAGTTTGTGTTTGGCAGCCGTTAATAGCAGACTACCGCTCGTTTTAAGAAGAAAATGGAAGAAATTATTTTTTGCGAAACAAAATTATCACTCAAACCAAGGCTAAGCTTGATAAATACTATGGGGATATTCACGATCAACTTCAATGGTAAAAAAGTGGTTTACTGAATTTCGTTGTGGCCGCATAAGCCCAACGCGCTGGATGCCCAGTTGAGGTCTCTGCATCCAAATCAATTTAAAAAAATTCACGATATGACTTTAGCCGATCGGATATTGAAAGTGGGAGATATTGTGAAGACGTGACCATCTCACATGTCTCAGTGTTTTCAATTGAATGATCACTTGGGTATGAGAAAGCTTTCTACAATCGTTCACAAACGCATGTACAGTTTCCAAGGCATTAATCCATGAATTCGGCTACGAATTTCTCACCCGCTCTATTCTCCACATTTAGCCCAAATTACTATTTCTTGTTTCTAAAATTGAAGAAATGGCTCTGCGGAAAGAGTTTTGACTCCAACTACGAATCATCCCACAAACCGATGCCTACTTTGATGACCTCCACAAATCATATTTTTCGGAAGGAATAAACAAATCGGAGAAGGTTAGGTTAGGTTAGGTAGGGTGACAGCCCGAAACCCGGGCTCACTTAGACCGTTTTGGTCCATTTTCATACCACGGAGACTCTTATGCAGAGTTCCCACCGTCGAACCAACCAGTGCTCCATATAAAGCTATTAATACGTTGCAGTTCAACACTAGCAACGTCAGAAAGTTCCCTCAACTCAAGAGGACCCCTTGTGGCAAGTCCAGGACAGTGACAAAGAAAGTGTTCTAAACGTTCATCTTCATCGATATCCTGGCAGCTACGGAAAAAATCGTTTGGTTCAATCTTTAACCTTTAAAACTTTACCGGTTCGCACGGAGACTAGAATCGAGATTTGTTTCCTATTCTTCAAAATTAAAGAAGCCGTATTTTTCCTATTTAGATGAGTCCATAACTGCCTTGTGATTACGCAATAATTTCTTGTGACCCAACTTTTACTTGTTTCATCCTCTGTCCTGCGTCTAAGTCTGAGAGAGTATGGGTAAACCCACACATGCCAATTCCGGTGAAACCTGTAAGGTTGTCCCAGTTCTAGTAAGCTCATCAGCCCTAGATTCTCCTGAAATCCTCTTTAACCCGGAACCCAGGTGATCCTAATATCAAATTGCTCTGCCATCTCATTTAAGGCCGTTTCACACTAATACAAGTATTAATACTTTTGACGAAAATGCATCCCTAATCTAATTTCTGTTTCAAAAATGTCAAAAGACAATAACAACTCAAGATGTCAGAGTTGCATTTTCCACAAAAGTATTAATACTTGTATTATAGTGTGAAACGGCCTTTAGAGATGATCGGAAGTCGAGGGCTGTTGTTGTTCTTAGAAGCGGGGATTCGAGGGCCGTAATAGCTGCTCATCAAATAATCAAAGTCGTTGAAGTGACATTCACTTTCAACCAATCCGCAACATCTTTTACAGCAGGGATATACGGAAGTCGCTTTGCAATACGAAGACCTAAAGCCCCCGAAAATACTCCATAACCCACATCTTCTTGTGTTTTGGAGCCGTCCGTATAAAAGTGAACACTTTTTCTTCCACCTGGAGTTCCATTCATCCACAATTCTGTGGATGGTATCCAGGTTTTAAAAAGACGTTCGTGTAGTAGAGCATTGGAGGTTTGGTCAATCCTCCATCCCCCAGCATCATCGAGTATTCTACAGTGGCCGGTTACATTTCCGTTCCAAAGAGAGGTACAACGAAGACGGATTGCCGAGGTCGTTGCGCTCTCCTTCCCTACTAGGTTCAATGGTATTAGGTGAAGGAAATTCCTCTGTGCATCAGTAGTGCGAAGAGCACTGGTTATATACAAGGATGCAAGTCCTTGCACCTTGTGTAAGATATATACATAAGTCTTTTTCTCCAGGTACGGCCACCACACGATGATTCCATACATGAGAAGAGGACGTACTGTTACAGTATAGATCCAATGAACAATTTTTGGGGTAAGACCCCAATTTTTCCCAATGGATTTTTTCATAGATAGAGTGAATTTGTTGCTTTTGTCGCTCTCTCTAGAATATAAGTTTTGAAACTCAGCTTTGAACAGTAACACCGAAATATATTGTAGTGTTGGACACTTTTATCTCCGTATTATTGGGAGTGATAGTTTGGAAAACAGGCATCTTATACTCCCTGAAGAAGAGGATTAGTTCCTGGAGAAACGTTGGGCTAAATGTATAGAACTCAAAGGAGGAGACAATGTTGAAAAGAAAAATTACTTTTTGTATAAAAAACAGTGATTTTCAAAAAGTCACTGAGTAGTGACCAAAATCTTTCACTTGTGTGAATCTGTCATACTCTTTCGGAAAGACTGAGTGAAATAATTCTTTCCTTATCCTAATTTACACTAAGCAAGTCTTATTGCTTAGCTGATTAGTTTGTGGGAGAGAGAGAGACAAGGGGACCATAAACGTTTCTTTCCCCCTCGTCTGTCTCCCCTAAAAAACTAACCAGCTTAGCAATAAGACTTGCTGGGTGTAAATTAGGACTTTCACTTCATCTTTCAGAATGTCACACACTTTTCTCTTTTTGGAAATATTGCTATATGCTTTAATTGTTAGTTTGAAGACGTAAAGATTTTCATATTAATTTTAAATTCAATTTAATTTAAATTTCTTTTTAATATTAGAGTAGTTTCGAAAATATTGAATTTAAGCTGATTTGTAAAATAGCAATTCGTATTTTTAGCCCCCGACGAAAAAAGGGGTGTTATAAGTTTGTAGTGTGTGTCTGCTCGAGTCCACGTACAGACCAAACGGCTGGACCGATTTTGGTTTACATTTTTCCGTTTGAAAGGTGACTTAATCGAGAGGGTCCTTAGCTAGAAAAACGGCCCAGCCGTTTCGAAGATATTACATCTTCTCTTGATATATTCGGGGTTTTTTAACATTTTTAATTTTTATTATTATTTAAAAAATAGGTAAAGAAATATGTAAAAAAACATTATAGAGAGTATAGAGTTTGACATTTATATATAATTTTTATCAGCTCAAAAACCGACCAAAATATAAAAGTAGACTGAAAAATGAAACCGAAAGATAAAAAAAAATAAAGACACAATTTAACAATATTTAATTTTTTCACTTGAAAGAATCGTGTAGTTGAAGTAATTCATTCAAGAATGAAACATTCGTTCGTTATTTATAGAGACTTTCTGGAGCCCCAATTTATAGTGCCGCCATTTTACTTCCACCAACTGCTCGTTGGGTAATTCCAAATTTATCTGCCATTTTTTCCTTCAGCTTTTACGCCTTATTTTTGTTCATATTTTTTTCCAGTTTTTTACTGCCATTTTCAGTTGCTTGATTATAGTGTGTATTTAATGTTTAATATTTATGTATGTGAATTTTTTTTGTTTGTTAATTAGTTGTGTATTTTTCCTAATGAACACATGTATGAAATTAAAATTTATATACTAGAAATGTAACCGCCAGTTAACCAGTTAACCAGTTACATACATGGTTTGTTTTTATGAGAAAATAATATAGAACATTTTTCTTGATAGACGATTTTCTTTTATATATTGTTACAGTTTATATATATCGTATAACTTGCACGCATTTCAACGGAAACAAGAATTTCTAATTTTAATTCAAAATATCAAGTGTTAATTCTACTAAAAATCTGCGATTAGTGAAAAATTTTTTAATTTAAGTGGAAATATTTTTCCAAAAACCTAGTTATCTTAGACAAGAGTGAATACGAGTAAAAAGGTTTTAAATTATTGCAAATAACTTCCCAATGTCTATACTAAATATATTATATACTACATATGTATATTACTAAACAAATGTCAAAGGATGACACATAAATTATTGACACTACATCATTTGACAGCCAATATATTTCCTAAAAACGAATTTTGTCCACCCTTTATTTTAGTCCATATAAGAATAACCCAACAACAGTATTTTATAGTGCATGCAAAACGGACCTTGTCCGTTACTACGACTACTTAAGAGTATAGTGGATGACCTCCTTGGAAAGTGACCTGAGTTATCCAGCTGTTTTGTGTGCAATTCCAAGACACTGCAACTTCATTGTGAGACTTCCTTAAGTCTTAGATCTCTGGTAAAATATCTGGGACACGTGCAACAAAATTAGTATAAATTGCGCACCTTCTATTCTTGCGGAACGATAAGAAATATGACATGTTTCGCATGAAAAGAAAAAACAGTATAAGTTTTGTCAATAACTTACAACTTACACAGTTTGTTTTACTCCATTTCTACCATTTACAATATGCCCTTATTGGTATGGCCTGGGCTTTATGAAGCAAATTTTCATATGCTAATAAAATAGTTGTAATTGGCTTTATTATTGCTAATTGATACCTATCAGATTTTTTTTATAACTATGTATGTATGTATAAGATTTTTCTATGCATGCACGTGCGTGATATGCGTGAAAAGAAATTGTCTCTCTGTCAGGGTGCGTGATCTCAAAGTAAAACAGTGGCATGTTTACCAAGGCCATCATGCATTTAACTATAAAATCAATAATCATAAATCTTATTAATGACTTGAATCATCAAAGTTTAAGTTTGAATATAAAAAGAAAACAGATAAAAAGAAAGTTTTCCAATGTGATTAGAAAGAAGCTGCTGCTGGTAAGCGATAACTGCACGCACATTTACCTACAGCAATAATTTGCAAAATAAATACTTTTTTCCACTCATAACTGACATTTATGTTACCAATTTATTTATTTGATAAATATCACTCACACATTCATAAACAGAAAGAAAATACATACAAAGTTATAGAAAAATACAAATAAGGCAAACAAATGCGTTAGAAGGAAATTTCATAAATGATATAAAAGCAGATAAAAACTATTTATTTACTAAGAAGAAAACTTCCATAAGAATAAATATATACATACACACATACATACATACATACATACATACATACATACATACATACATACATACATACATACATACATACATACATACATACACACATATGTATTTCGAAGATACATATGTACATATGTACTCAAGATCATGGTCAAGCTTTCCTCTACCCATGTTTGTGCGTGCGTGTGTGTGTTTGTGTGTGTGTGTGTGTGTGCGTGTATGTGTGTATGTATACTGGTCTTAAATGGTTCATATTTTAGATATTTTGTGTTATTGATTGTAATAAATAATTTTAGATTATATTCCTTTTTGTTCAAGTTTATTTTTTGTTATGGTTTTAAGCAGAATTTCAGTTGGGTTATTTTTTCGTATGGCACCCACTTTGTTTCATTCTTAATGGCGGCATTGTCCTCTAAATGTCTTTATATCGGCCTCTGCTTGTTCATGTTGGATTATATGTGTGTGTGTGTGCTTTGTTGATGTAACGGCACAAATTGACTATAACGAGACATATAATCACCAACGGATTTAAAGATTATTACTAGAATCAATTTTAATACATTTTTATTAGTTTCAGATAGTAAATTGTTTATTGGAAACAAACACATACATATACACCCATAAATATTTGTGCACAGAGATATGAATGTATTGTATTTTAATATGTACTCGTGTAACTGATTGGATGGTATTAATTTCGTCTTACTTACATATACATAAAATGGTTTAAACTTGGCACAGTGCAGCTGAGAGAATAAAATCTATGGCAATAAGTAAAAAGTGCTTAAGTCATATTTACTGTGTTATACATATATATTTATATATATGTATATATTTAATCCATTTATTCCTAGGAGGAACATAGGGTCGTTATTTCTTTCCGTTTCATTAATCATTTAGTAAAATTCGGAAGTACGCGTGATTAGTCCATAACATCCTAGACTGGTACTGGAGCTGCCAGTTGTAGCCACCAGTCTGGCCTTTAGAAATATAATTCTGAGATCGGCGGACTTCGAAGCAAAGGTTATTGAAGCTGGTCTCTTGCCTAGATCCCGGGACGTCTAGTGGGTAGGAGACCAGCCAGATAAGTCGCCTAATGTTTTGGATTGCTGTTAGCTTCAGATGCTCTCCATTGACCTTACCGGCAAGAGAGGCCCTGCCAGTAGCAAAGCTACCGCTGGCATCGCTCTATGGATCATTGCACCTACTAAGCTTTCAGAGGGACTAACTGTTTTGCTGGATTTGCTGTCGATTTTCAGAAATTTATTTCTTTTACAGTTCACTTGGGAAATTCTCTGTTAAACCTTTTTTTTTTTAAGCAAAAATCGTTCTACACACTGCAAATAATGCATTCAAGTTAAAATATATCAAAGTATA
Source organism: Tachina lurida (assembly GCA_944452675.1). Classification (NCBI taxonomy): domain Eukaryota; kingdom Metazoa; phylum Arthropoda; class Insecta; order Diptera; family Tachinidae; genus Tachina; species Tachina lurida. The sequence goes on along the minus strand of OX101754.1, from coordinate 37,131,085 downwards.
ACCTAAATTAAGCTATTATTCCAAATGAGATGAAAGTCTAAAAAAAGATAAGTCACAAGTCATACCCAGTAAAAAAAGACACTCCAAAAAAGTCATGAAAATGTAGAGTTTGCGATCTGGAAGTAGTGCAAATTTCGATCCGATCTAATGATTTTTACATAGGGTTGTCATTGAAAGAAGTTCTCTTTTTCGATGCCTGGTCACCGAATTGGAAGCGATTTTAAGAAAAATTTCCTTTTTTGTGTTCTATGATAATATTTTCAGCTAGAAAAAATGGTTAATAGTTACCTATTTTAATAATTAGTTTCCTTTTATAGGAATTGAAACGCGAAACAGTATTTTCATGTAAATTTAAGCAAATAACTTCAAAATTTTAGACCAAATTTGGTTCATAAGTTTCTTCAAAAAAATCGATTTTTTAAAAATTCTGGTGAGTCATTTCTAAAACTAGAGAGGAATTACAAGGTTTTGTATGACTGAAATAAACTTCTACTTGGTTTTCTGCTAACTATCGGCAAATTAAAAATATCGATTTTTTGGAAGCAATGAAAATGTACTTCCTTTAGAATGACTTCCAATTTTTTTTACTGGGTAGTGCTATAATTTCCTAAAAAATCACACAAATTTAGTAAGATTTTGACCAGGGGTACTTTCGAGTATGCAGATTACGTAGGCTGCATTTACTAAAAATCAGCTTATCTCGACTTAAGCACTTTTTCCTTTTTGCCACAGAAATATCTACATATATTTAATATACATATAAATATGTAAATATATGTACATACATACATATATGCTGTGTCAGTCACAGGATCAGGTCACATCTACTAATACACCATATGAAAACTTTAATTTTATGGTCTTCTAGGATGACCCACCTTGCAAATAAGGTAACCCCATAAGGCAGAGTTCTTTCGCTACTTTTGTCGAATCTGACGCTAAATCCTGCACTACTAGAACCGCGTGGGTGCAAAGTTGTTGGTTCTGGTAATGATGTGACAATAGCTGTCAGAGCAAAGTGTCTCTATTTTGTAAAGAGCACCCTTAAGGAATGTCTTATATATCACCGGTTAACAGATTCGACGATTTATCGTATGACGATTTTGGGTGCCAAAAATACCACTTTGACGACTGGACGATTTTCGCCTTCAATTTGACGATTTTAAATAATTATAAATTCACACCATTTTTCAGAACTAAATATAAAACAATTTTATACTTGAGCTAGAACTTGGCAGCTTTTGCTGGAATATGCAATAAAAATAAAGAGTAAAAGACAATCAATCTTAATATTTGTATTAATAATTTTGGAACTAAATGTTTTTTAAACACGTTATTGTACATAATTTATCAACTGCAACAACAGGTATACAAAATTTATATATTCAAATACAAAAACTACTCGAAAGTAATGAGTAATTTTTAAAAACAGATTTACTTGAGTGTGATAATTTTAATACGTTGAAGAAATTTACTGGGGCATATATGGCAGGGATATATTTTCGAATACTAAACTTAATCAAACTTTTTAATAAGATTTGACTTCGAAGATGAACTCAAAGCTTTAAGCTTAATTGATCCGTACAATATTAGTATATAAAATAAAATTATTTTCTACGGTATTCTAAGAGTTTTCTAACTTTGTTAAAAAATGTTAAAGATATTAAATTGAACCAGAATTCACACAATTAAAGTCATTAAAATTCACTAATATGTATTATTGATTTTTACGATATTTCGCTCGAAATTTGACGAATTGAACCATATTTCATCTAGCAACTATGTATATATCTATAAAAATGGGCTGAGTAGCGAAAGTTTTTCATTAATTCCAACAAATCGACATTAATTCTCTTTCGCAGAAAGTGTAAGATACCATCACCCTTAACACAACGAAGATAAGAGTGTCTAGCTCTGCAAAATATGTCGTTGTCATTCTGAACTCCATTTTGTTTTTAGAGAAAAACACGTATCTCTATATGCTACACAAGTTACTTACTCTTCGCACTAATTCCATCGAGGCATGGTCCTTCACCTATATTGTATTTTTTAGGATACGAGATATCAATTTTAACTGCAGTCCAGCTTCATTGCATATCCCTGTGAAGCGGAAAGTATATACTCTTGCTCAAAATAATGGATCTCTAAGATTAGGGATGGGAGGGTGACCATTAAGACGTCTGCATAGCTACCAGTACGTAAAAGAAGAGGTAGGTTAGGTTAGATTAGGTAAGCAGGCTGGTGGTAAGAATGAGTGAGATTGAGAGCTCAGCTCACTTGGGTCCAGCACATTGATCCCTTTGTACTACCTGTGAGTTAAAGAGATGATAGTGAGAGAGGGTGATTGGGAACGGATAGTGACAGAGAAGACATATGGCGAAAGAAGAGATAGATGAAAGCTCCATTCTTTTACAACTCTGCTTTTTTTCTCGCTTTTTTTAATAATGAAGTGTTTGTTGCAGCGCCTCTGGTGTCAGATGAGGCGTGTTAAATTGTGAAGCTGTGTTTAGTAGCCATTTTATTGGTTATTTTATTTCGCCGATGATTCTTCTGCACAATACCGACGAAGGAGGGCGCTCTGATGTTACATTAGGATTAGCATCCGCTGAAGCTGTAATTTTAGTCACCAGTGCCTCATGCCTGCATCACTAGAACTTTTCCCACAACAACTGTTACAAAGGACACCAATGACAAGAGAAAAGGTATTGATGGTTACAAATTTTAAACTGATTGTGGATTGCGGAGTATACTCAAGTGCATGAAATTCACGTTTTGAGAAGTGAAAACTGATGTGCTTAACTTGCAGAAATTGTTTGATGGTGCAGGTTACTTTCAAGATTGTCATTAACTTATACACTAATATTGGAAACGCGATTACATCCTTAAAATCGCCACTTAAGAGAAACACAACAACCCTAGGCTGAGGATCACCTCTGAATGAATTGCCAAAGCAATTGAATAATATAATAGTCTGCGTTCCAGGGCACAGAGGCATACTGGAAAATACAGAAACCATAACCTTGCTTGCGTGGTATAGATCAAAAGCATTACAATAGATCAAAAGGTTTAAAAGAGACCGATATTATAACTGGCATCTCCACATAATCTTTTTAAAACCTAATCTAATATCTTATTATTTTCCGTCCTAGTAATAAATGTTCTAATAGTATTTCAATTGTTTCTGTATTACTATTCTGTCCATGTCTGCCTTGAACCCAAAATATATTTATTAGAAAGCATCTTCCTGCTAACGACTAATATACGAGATAATATCCGACTTTTGGACCTCTGGCAGTCTTAATGACGAATTGAAAGAAGGCATGATTATTAACATACCAAAGAAGGGCAATTTGACGGAATGTAAGAATTGGAGAGGCATAACGTTACTCAGTATAATCACTAAAGTTATCGCCAATATTTTACATAAACGATTATCGGATGATCTGAACCGCGAAATCCGAAGAGAACAAGCAGGATTCCGGCCTACAAAATCTTGCGTTGACCACATCAACATCCTTCGGATAATAATAGAGCAATCAGTGGAATGGAGATCCCTACTCTAGTTAATCTTCATCGATTTTGAAAAAGACTTCGATACCCTTCAACATTATGCGATCTGGAACTGTCTAAGATGTAAAAGGATCCCTGAAAAACTCATATCTTTGATCCAGGGCATGTATAATAATGCAAAATGCCGCGTTCTTCACGGAAGTACAGTCAGCAGCCCAATCAACGTCAACATAGGTGTTAGACAGCGCTGTATTCTCTCCCCTCTGTTATTTAATGTAGTTCTTGGTAATATACTGGCAAGGGCTACAACAGCACCTATGGGCATCAGTTGGGGCATCAGTTGGGGCTTCTGCAGAAGGGTGGAAGACTTGAACTATGCCGATGATATCTGCTTGCTTTCTCACCGATTCGAGGATATGGAGGCCAAACTTAAAGCCCTAGAAAGTGAGGCATTAAGATGCGGCCTGAATATCAATACTGCAAAAACAAAAGTAATGCGAATCAATACCGCCAGCACTCAGCAATTCCTCCTAAATAACCATCAGCTGGAAAACGTTGACGCTTTTTGCTACCTGGGCAGTATAATATCGACAACCGGTAGTTCAAAAGCATATGTGTCGAACAGAATAAATAAGGCCAGGCATTATATGGCAGTGAAAGCTGGAACACAAACATTTATAAACCGTTGGCTGCGCAGAATTCTAAAAATTTTCTGGCCAAACATTATCAGCAACCACCGACTATGGGCTGAGACTGGTCAGTCGCCAATAGAAAAATAAATTCAAAACCGTAAATGGAGGTGGATCGGACCCGCGTTGCGCAGACCCCAGGATGGCGTTACGAAAAGTGCCATAGAATGGAATCCTCAAGGCAGCCGAAGAAGGGGAAGACCTAGTCATACCTGGAGGAGGCAGTAGAAATTGAAGCGGGCAGAACAAACAAATCGTGGAACGAAGTCAAGATCATAGCAACTAACAGGCAGAACTGGAATGAATTCGTCGAGACCCTATGCTCCTTATAGGAATAACAGCAACTAATATGTATATATGTATACATATATATATCTTCCTGCTCTACTTTATCTTAAGATCTTTGTGTTGCGCGAAAACGCCACAATCGTCCTCCAGACCACAGTGTTTCAATTGATTATAGTGAATAATGCCAATAATCTTTTTTTATGTGTATGAAATAGATTTTCTTTGGCAATGCTAAGTCTTGATAAATGATATTGACACGTGTTTATGATACGCACACATACCTAAATGCTGCTGTGTAGTGTTTGCAATAGAATCGTAAGAATTTCCAGTTTATTTGATACATTTTTCATTGTTGCACGTAAAAATGCTTCATACAGCAACTTCAACTCAATCGAATGGTGTGACAATAAAAAAAATTCCCTAATGTCTTGGAATTTAAATCATTTTGCGTTTATACTTAGTTATGTAATATACTGAAATTAATATTGATACTTTTTATTATTATTTTATTGATTTGTATTTGTAATTAATCATTTATTATTGTTGTTGTTACAACTGAATGTAATGGAATGGAATAGAATTGAAACTAATGGAGTACAAAGAGATAAAAAAGCAAAATTTATGTAAGAAAATCTATTGCGTGGTAATAATAAGCATTACTTTTATTACATTCTATTAATTTTATGACAAATGGAATCCTTATTTCTGCTAAACTAAAAAAAAAAATCCATCAGTTGAGGTCGGAGATATCCAAAGGGCTTTCGCGAAGGCTAGAGATATCTTAGCAATAAAGGAAGTGGTACAAAACTAAACACATGACTGGTTCTCAAATTTTAACATTTCGAACATTTGAAGCGGACCAAACACTTGAACTTGACAAAGACCTGCGAGACGGACAACTTATAATTGCTAAACAACAAGAAAAATATACCATTTCGATTATATATCTGTATAATGGACTAATTTCTTATACTCTTAGTAATATGAAAGGAAATCTTTTGCAGATTTATTTTACGTTGAAATCATGGCTCTGACTGACATGATAATATATTTTATTTCTTCTTATTTCTAATTTCCTACAGAATGCACCTTTAGGCAGTTCTGTAAAAATGGATGTAAAGCCGATTTAGGCGCATTTAAAGCACTTCTGTACATTATAATTGAAAGGTTAGGAGCGTCATAAACAGGCACTTAAAAAAAGAAATGCTAAATGAAATTAACAAACATTTTCTCCTCAAGAAATATATTTTATAAATTTTTAGTCAACATTTATTTTACTTCATATTTATTTGAAGGGCACGTTCGATTCGTTTCAACCGAATATTTTCAAGCATCTTTATTATTTAGTATAAGACGATTATACTTAATACTTTTTTTTATGCCATTATTGGAGAAATGTATTTAATTTTTAGTACTTATGTTTTTTTCCCAGCCCAACTGAAAGCTACAAAACATTGTAGATAACATAAATACAATTTTTGTTCTTAATATCTTTAAGTACTTAGGTTAGTTTTTTTTAACATCGATTTATCTACTTATAACTTTTTGTTAAGTAAAAAAAAAACACTCAAAGGCCAATAGCACCCACCACCAGCAGCTTTAGTTTGAGGACTTGGGCAGAACAACAAAGTGTAGCGAAACGATATTTCATTTTGCATGATTACACATAAAAGACTTAAGAAAAAGCTTTTTATGAATTTAGACAAACAGTTTGTCATGTACACCTGTTGCTGGATTTATACAGATCAGAAAGATTATCTGGTCCAATCAAAGAAGTTTTCGTTCTTTGTATATTACTAAGGGATGTTCACTGACAGTACAGAACTCTTAACCATGGGAAAATCCTTATCCAATTGAATGAAAAAATATATAAGGTTGTGGTGTGTTTGTGCTTTCTAGCAGTCCCATGCTTGAAAGCCCTCTTAGGTATCTTATCTGGCAGATATAATATCCCAACAAAAAGTTTCAAGAAAGGTCATCGGGTTTGGAATTAATCATTTTTGCTGGAAACTCTTCCCTACTGAATTACCAATTTAATGATTTTAACTTGATATTTAACGTGAGACTTAAGAAGTACTTACTTTTTTATATGGTAACATGTTCACTTAATCTATATAATCTAAAAGTATAATTTTCCTCATTTATCTACTTGTACATAATTTTTTTTTTTAATTTTATATAATGTGATTTGTAAGCGAGTAATGATATTTGGCAATCAGAAAAATAAGTCATTATATGGCAAGTAATTCTAATGGTAATGTGTAATTTTTTATTGGGATATAATCTATTCGAAGTAATGTAATAGAATTCATCTACAGCACCTGCAGTAAATAGAATATGAACTAATTAAATCTAAAAAATAATATAAAGTCAAATAAATAGTATAGAGAAAAGTCCTAGAAACTGTCTAAAATATAACTTTTATATACAGAGTATCTGGTAGCAGATTTATATTTTCAAACTTAAAAAACGTAATAATTTACACAAAGTTTTATTAAGAGCATTGAACGATAGAGTGGAAATGCGAATTTAATTTTTTAAAGAGTTAAACACACTGTTCAAAACGGAGCCTTGTGTTCGGCGCCACACGCTGCAGTAATCTTGGTTCAATTGGGCTGATTTCTCGACGAATATTTTCCTTTAAATCCACTAGAGATTGGGAATTGTCATTATAAAGCCTCTCTTTGAGGTGCAGTCGCCCCATCCTGTGTGTGAAGAGTACGATGGCTGAGCTCGTAGGTTTGGCAAAAATAATTCCGTAATCATGCGTCGATAGTTTTCACCGTTGACATTCGTCGCCTGGCCTCGAGAGTTTTCGAAAAAAAAAATGGTCCAATTATCTCATGCGTGATTAAGGCACACCAAACAGTTACCCTGGGGCAATGTAATGGTTTTTGATATTTCAATCGAGGGTTGGGGGTTCTTGGAGACCAGTAACGGCTTGTTGACGTGGCCGTTTAAGTGAAAATAAGCCTCGTTGCTCCAAAAAAAATGGTATTTACATCTCGAAAACGCTTCAACATCGTTTCACAAAAATTTTTGAGTAAATCAAAGACACTTTCTTTCAGTTCTTGAGCGATTTGAATTTTAATAGGATGGAACTTCAGATCCTTTTTTAAAATTTCATGAATAATCGCCCTTGGAAGTCCCAGTGAGTTTGTTCTTTTCCGTATTAAAAGTCGCGGATTTTCACCTAAACTGCTTTCAACCAGTTCAATGTTTTCGGTAGTCCCTGAAGATCGACTGGACCCTGGCCGTGGGACATAAATAGCCGAAGCAGTTGCGCGGAATCTCTGCACCCACGAACAAAGTTAATTTACACTCGGTCCATCACGTACATATTCGCCGAATACCGAACTTTGAACAAAATTGTCGACGAGCAATTACTTAAGAATCATTACTCTTAAAAAATATATCCATAGCGAACGCGCGATATTCAATCGACCACTGCGACATCGTGACTAACAAATCCCCACAATCGATAATTCAAATGGCGCCACCCTCCTCCGCGCGGTCTATTGCTTTTTGAAATAATCGTATTTAAAAACATAAATTTACCACCAGACACTCTGTATTTCACAGCCAGTATAGTGGACTTTGATCATAGAATAGGCATGTTTTTGCTCGCCAAAAATATAGTCAGATCCTATTGATGAAGTGTGGAATACACATCGCGTTCATTCTTGTCAAAGCATTCCATTTCATACATTCTTAGTGTTCTACGTTTCTCGGTATATTTATAGTCTTCTTCATCACGATAGCTTTTACAGAAGTCGTTGTACAGATTCTGCTAACAAACATACCCATATGATAGCCTGATGCCTTTAGATTCCTTCTAAGATGACGCACCATCTGAGATTGAGTATTGGTCGTCAAGTTGAAGGTTGAATAAATAACACTTTTGATCACTCTAAAGAGTTGCTGGAGTCCTTGAGAGTTGCAGCACTTCAATAGAATACCGGCCAGCTGATCGGTGTGTCCAATCGGTAGTCGATCCATCTTTCGCTAGCCTTAGATTAGCTTTATACAATTATATCGCACAAGTCTCATTAAGCGACATCTGCCACTAAAACCAAAATTGCTGCTGTCTATTTATAAAGCTGATAAAGATTTGATCGTTGAATATTATACAGTTCCCTGACCAAATTACTGCCACTTATAATGGCAATGAATGCCATTAACAATGGCAAACAATATCAGCCAAATGAACTTTACGGCTACGCTTACAGAATCACATTCTTTTCATAAAATTGTCCATTACCAATTCGCACATTTGCGATATGTTCATGAATTCCATCTTTGAGATCTTGAATCCCTTTCGGGCCACTCAGGTAGGCTCAAACAAAAATTCTAAGAGTATTAAATCACACGATCTCGCTGCTAAGTTGTGAGCTCATCTTCGAGAAATAACAGAGTCAGGAAACATTTTACTCAAAAGAGCGATGCTGTTGGTATATGTGTGGCACGTAGCGCCATCTTTTTGAAGAAGAAAAACCTCGTCCGCATCAATATCTTCGGATTCCGGCTATAGAAAATAATTAATCATCGTTTAATGGCGCAATCCATTCACTGTAAAAGTTGCTTTAGCCTAAATTTCGAAAACATAAGGTTCCGTGACTGCGTCAACAAAAACAGCACTATAATGTCACACGATGAAAATTGAATAATTTTTCAATAATAATTCGTGAAAACAATAGGGTCCTTTCGACATTTGTTGTACGGAACCCTAAAAATGGATAAAACAGAAAATGAATATCTGTACTTATAAATGCATTTTAGCGATAGTGAATCCTTAAAAGAAGAGAGCTGTCTTATGACACCCAGTTATAGCTATGCTGCTTAGCTATATAAAACAAACTTAATGTGTTAAATAACAATACAATAAAAATATATTTTATGATGATGTCAAATTTAAAACTTTTGCATTTATTTCCCATTATTTTCTTTTCTAGCGGCGCACAATTAAATTAGTGTATAGTTTGTGGCCGGTGGCGGCTGTTCGGCGGCTTATAGCCAATCGGCTGTGTTCTTTGGTTTGTGCTCATGTGCAAACGCAATACAAAAACAAATTGAGCAATCATTCCCTTCGTTTTTGTTTCACTCACTTCAAAGAACGAAACAAAATAAAATCAAACAATTTGTTTCGCTTATTTTCGTACTCTGGTTTTGAGTACAAAGAAATCAAAACAAAAATGAATTTATAACTGTAGTAGTGTCGATTATTTTTGTTACGAAAATTACGTCCTAGCTCCTGGGTCGTGACATAAATAGCATAGCTATAATAATGGGATATATAATAAAATCATTTATAATCCATTTCGTTTAAAATTCAGTTTAAATAGCTGATGTTAACAATGCGTGCTGGCACCGAAAAATTTACAAAATTACATTCATTAATAGAGATATTTCATTCTATAAGAATTAAAAATGCTAAATTTGATCCTGATCAACAAATTATACTTAATTAAAACTAAATAAAATTAAATTTTTATTAATGGTGCAGACTTTTTAGTTGTCATCTACGAGTATCACGTGTAACTATGTTAAAATGGCAGAATATTGAAAATGAAACGTTCATTGGAATATCCCTTAGTTGAAATGCCTAATTTATAAGCATAATGGATAGTATTCTTAAAAGTATGTTTAAGTGTTAATGTAAATAATTTTTTAATTATTCTATTGTTTTTAACTGCTTTACATTGGTCAGTTTAATCCATTTTGCTACTTGGTGCAATGTTAATCGTTGAAAGTGGTTAAACTTTTAACTTTAACTTTAACTCTTCTGTGTAGAAATATTCAGAATTTAATAATGAAGTACTGTGGAACGAAATTAGTGTCGTCCGTCCTGTGTGAACTCGTACATTTTACTTGCGTATATTTTATTCTTACATCATTAATCACATTCTTTTCTTGTCATATTTTGGGCACATTATAAAAAAAAATGTGGTGAAAAGTTAAACTAATTTCGAATACATAATTTTTTCCATTTCTTGTTATTTGCTTCAATTGAAATTTATCAAATTTAAAAATAACAAATACTTTTTGAAATTCTTAGAATACTTACATACATACATAAGTATCTGAGAAATTTTTTCTGTAACATTTTAACTATGTGCATAGATATATGTACGTATGTATGTATGTATGTCTGTATGAAAGTATGTATATTGAAACCATTTTCCATTAGGAAATTGTTTATATACATATATATTTTTTCTTATTCAAAAAACAATTTCTAGGAATCATTCAAAATGGCTGTTATCCCAGATGTACCATTTCACTTTAATTTACTCATACCACTTAGTATTTAGCCCACTTGTGTTTTGTGTGTGTGTGTGTATGCGATGTTTAACAAGCATGTTTGTGACATGTATTTCACATATAAAATTTGTACTTGTCGTGTAATCCCTCAGAAACTTTCGATGTGTAAAACACCCACACACAAACCTGTGTATATACATATGTACTTACGTTCGTCTGTACGTTTGCATGTTAATATTTATTATAGAATGTTTGGCTATAAGAACATGTTATATTTTCATCAGTCATAGGAGCTGTATATGGCAGTACAAAAATTTGTGATTGGCAGGTGAAACGGTATCTTAAAGAATTTATTTTTGGTGTATTACAAACTTCCCACCTAGCATTTTGTATGATAATCGAATATTTTCCGAATCAGCTTGACGGGAAAAATAATCGCATATGAGCTCATTCTTCGATCATAAATGATACTCCCGTTGTGAGAAAATGGTACCCTACAGATGAATCATACCAAGGAATCATTTACGATACGATTTGCTGATTAATTTTTGAGTAATTTTCTGGTAGTATTAAATCATTAAATCACCTTTTTGCGGTTTCTTTGCATTTTGTTCCTCTATTTTCAAGAAATTTGATCATACAGATGAATCATAAGTGAATCATCATGAATTTAGTGCCTATTAAATACCTCATAAAATAGAACAAAATTGATAAAAAATCGCTATGGGTTTTTTTCAATAAGGAAATCTTATTAATTTCATAGAGAAAACCTTATTGAAAAAATCAAGAAGAAATCTTGTCGTTTTTATGAGACTATCTTATTGATTTTTTCAATAAGGTTTTCTTCTTGTTTTTATGAGGCGACCTCATAAAAAAATATGTCTTTATTCTTTGTGCCTTGCTTATATGTATTTTCATTTAAATTCATATACTTATGTATGTATATATTATATGTAGATGTTATTTATTTATACATATATATTATATTGTATTTTTAATTAACTAACTCACCATACATACATATTATTACTTGAGAGGAGAAAAGTATTGAACCAGCAAACTTCTGACTGATAGACAAGCACTCTAACCAATATGCTAACAAGCAGTTTGAATAACCATTGAAATAATTGTGAAAACGTGCTTATACAAAAACGAAAAATATCATGAAAAAAGTGTCTGTATGTCTATTTATAGATAAGAAGACTCCTCATAAAATCAAGAAGATTTCCTTATTAAAAAAATCAATAAGATGCTTTACACATATAGGAACCTAATAAAATCCAGAAGAAAACCTTTTAAAAAAAAATCAATAAGGCAACCTAATAAAATCAATAAGAAATCCCTATAGTTTACAATTTATAAGAAAACCTAATAGAATCAAGAAGTTTTTCTCTATGGATTGTTTTTTCGATGTCACAAAAAAGGAAATTGATTAAAAAAGTTGTAAATAATAAGATTTCTTCTTGATTTTATGTGGTTTTCTTCTTAATAAAATTAATAAGATTTATCACATAAAAACAATAAAGGAATCTATATGAAAAAATCTTCGCTTCTTTCTGCTGGGATACCCCTTAGCCTAAAAACGTTTCATAGAGAAAATCTTCTTGATTCTATGAGGCACTTTTTTCTCTGTGTATAAGTATTTACTCATATAAAATAAAAGCAACCAAATATATTAAACGTTGATGTACATACATACATTCATATGTACATACATACATATGTACATATGTCATTTAAAAAGTCTTTAAGAGTGGATGGCATGCCCTTGTATTATTATTGCCATTATGAAGACAGGCGAACGTAGAGGGGCACTACGTCATTTTCCTTGGAAGTATTTTGTAAAATAATAAAAATTTGAATTATTCTGGTTAAAATCCACTCAACAGATTCACTCTTAAGCTGAAAAATATCAATTACATAAGTTTTTATAATTAAGGAGTTATTATATTATTATATTTATGATTATATCTAATTCAGTAATGAAATAGTTTCATTCTATGTATATGTGGCCGCCAAAATTAACTTCATAAATACAATGAATAATTTTTCTTTCATGCAATGAAGGGCTTCATAAGCTGAGTTTCAATGAAAAAATTAATTGATACAACGAAGAATTGCATTGTCTGAATGAAGAATTTCATTGTCTGAATGAAGGCTTTCCTTTCAGTGTACACGAGTTTTTGGTGCCATCCATATATTCACAAAGATGCAAATGTTGGTCGCCGCTCACAATAATTTTCGATGACAAGTCGCAAAAAAATTTAAACAATTAATATGTGTTATTGGGGAAAATAGCGATTCATGTCCTGATGATGTTAATTATATTTCGGTTTACTCCACAAATGTCAAAGCGGTATTGCAATTTATTTCCATTTACAAAACTTATAGCCTCTCCTATAGAGTGATTAATTTTACGCCACTCTGTGCTTTCTAAGAACCCACTTTGCTTGGATTAACTTAGCTAATATCTCATTCAAAGACATCAAAATTGTTCTGTAAATGACATTTGAGTTGCTTTCGCAAAACGTTTAATGTGGAGAAGTTCACTTAAATTGATATTTCAAAGAAACTCTAGTTGCAATATGATATTTTTCCCTAATCTTTTTGATTTGATATTCAATTATTTGAATAAATCCTATATATACATTTTGCTTTCAATAAAATTAGGAAATATTTAAAATGTTTAAATAATGAAAAATTAGTTTATTTCAATTCAATTTCTTTGTTGCAAACTACCGGTGCAGATATTGCAGATGTAGCAAGTCTAGCAGATACATATGGTGTATTCTGCAATATCACAAAAACAAAATATGTGGCCCGGTCTGTGAAAAGGTGGCTTATGACCAGGGAAACCGCAAATATGCAATTGCATGTTTTTTCTTGTGCGACGTATTCATGCGGGGAAGAGATATTTATCCGTTTCAGAACTTTTTATTAATTTTGGCATCGATTTGTTAGTGCATATTTTTGCATATTTTGCCCTTTAAAGCATATTTTTGCATATTTTACCCTTTAAAGCATGTTTTTGCATTTATCACTCTAACACGCATATTTTTTAGCATATTTTCTAATTTTTAGAGCATAATTTAAGCTTTTAGGGCATATTTTGAAATTAAATAAATAAAATAAAACAAAATAAAATAAAATAAAATAAAATAAATAAAAATTTTTATTTTAATTTGCTTACAAGGCTTAAGTGTTACACAAAATTTTTATTTTTCGCCATCTACGTCTCATTTAAAATGTTCCATGTAGTGTATAAATTTTTCTTATATACTCGTATTACGCAGTTATTACGGACGTTAGTTTCAATAAAAATTCGGTTTTTCTATTTGTGACGGACTCTACCCCGAGTAGACGTTGAAGGAACATTGTCAATATATAAAAGTTTATTTAGATGTGGCATGCAACGATTTTATTTGAAAATCCATATTGACCTAGATAGTTGATTATTGCAATAAATATTGTACATACAAATCTTGTCTTATATATCGAAAATATAGTTCCAAAGTTTTAATTCTGATATCGTGATCTCTTTTGAACTTAAAGTTAAATTTTTACGAGATTATCAAAAAAAAAAAATAATTTGTATTATTTGCTTTAGTCAAAATATGTATGGCAATTTTGTTTCAATACGGCAGTTATTCTTTGTTAATTTTTTATTGTTTGATTTTTTGCTTATTTTATATGCAAATGGTGTTGAATTTTTTAATTAAAAATATATTTTCATTTAAAATAAACCAATTTATTTTATTTTAAGAGCATATTTTTTCAGTTTTTTGTGCATATTTTCAAGTTTTTAGTGCATATTGAATGCGCATAAAACACTTTTTTTAGAGCATATTTCTGGTTTCCCTGCTTATGACTCAAAAACAAAATTTCTAGAAATCAGCTGTTAAAGATAAACAATGCATTTCGTCAGTTTCTCGGTAGTTGTTCTCCTTCGTTCTGTTTCTGTTGGTCTTTTCCGTTATAAACTAGTGAAGTTTTGAAGAAAAAAACTGTGTACAGTTGTTGTTGTTAAAATGTCATTTATTTCCAATTTCTCCCTTTCCTTTTCATTTGTGCTCTTCTTTCTCTACATTTTTAGTACACTTCTAAGCAAGTTAGGACTTTCTGCTTTTCACCATGTTAAAGAGCGTCTCAAAAACTACCCGAACCAAAAAAAAAGTAAAAAATAATTGTTTGAGTCATGGACCGGGTCACATATTTGAAATCTAAATTTCTTACCCTTATACATACATACGTATATACTAAAATATGGCTCATTTATTCAAACAATGTGTAAAAATTGCGTGTAAATATTTTGTTTACTCAACTCTTGAGAGAAAAATAAAAATTGTTTCCATTTAGTTGTGTGTAAATTTTACTGTTGCAAAAAAAAATTAATTGGTGTTTTTTGGGGATTGTTACAATTTAAGTTTTACATTTATTAATGAACTAATTTCAATGTATGTTTATAAAAATTTAAATTTGTTATTGAAGGGTTAGCTGGATTCTATGCACATTTTACTGTTGCGAATGCAGATCATCAGGCAACATTTACCAAAAAGTTTCTTAGAACAACTAGAGTTATTATGTTAAAGTTTCATTTAAACAAATGAGAAGTTCAACAAATATCAAAGTTAGTCAAGTTGAGTCAAGAAATCAATCATCAATGGCGGTATTCAATGTATGATGCAAATTTTCGTGCGTTAGTGCAAATGCTTTTCCTTGGATTGTGTGTGTATTTTGTTGGATTTTAAAGAAAACCTACGATATTTTGCATTTGCACTAAGGCACAAAAATTTGCATCAAACATCGAATACCGCCAATGTGTTTTTTATTTTTTTACTTTAACAATTTTTCAGCTCGAATTGTAGTTGTAAGAAGTGCTACCCCTTTTACACACGGAAAGTTTACTTTGCAAAGTCTTAATTCAGCTGGAAGAGAGACAGAGGAAGGAATAAAGGACAAAAAAGTGTCATTTCAAAAAATATATCCAAACAAGGATATGGCAATATCAAATTATAAGTTTTAAAATTATTGTTGGCCCACTTGAGGCTAAATCGTATAAATTTTGACAGATGCATTAATGGAAACTTTCATACATAGAAGTATTTTCAAAGCGATATTAATTTAGTTTTATATTTAACAGAACTAAATAAAATATTTTTATAAAACAGCAGTTATTTAGGAACACGATAGTTGGCTCATTCAATATATTTTAATAACTAATAAAGTATTATAGTTAGTTTTATTATTATTGTTCGAACTTCATTTGTTTCTATATTTGTGATTTAATTAGGCTAAAGTTCGTATCGCTTTGTAATAATTATTGATGAACAAATAACACCAAAGTTAATTGTAAATATTCTGACAAACACTCAGTAGAACGGAACAACTAGCAGTTTTCGAAGGCCACTACTAATGTTAATTGACTGAGACAAAAGCATACCTAAAAATGTTAGAAAATACCCAGAGACTGGCAGAACTCTGCATCAATGGAGCTCTACAAAGTACAGCTACTGCAGCTTTAGATGTTATATTTGACCTTAAACCAATAAAACTAACCGCTCCCTAATCCGACTGAGGATAACAGGACAGATGTCGTACAAACATTTGGTCACGGTAATTTGCTGGAAGACATGGAGTATAGCTCGGTCTACATCATTCCAGAATTTAACATCTTTGCCAAACCACAGATCACTATAAGGAAAGAAGGTTATCTCGAAGGTCTTAACTATAGTGGTTATAGTTTCAATTTCTTCACTGATGGCTCAAAGATGGATGAAGGGGTAGGAGCAGCGGTTTACTGCCCCGGAGCTCAGTATAGAGGAATCTTATAAACTTCCTGATTTTTGTAGTATCTTCCAGGCGGAAATCTTTGCAGCCAAAATGGCTGCAGAATTAGCTTTCACTCCTCAAACCATGAATGCGCATGTGAATATATATATAGACAGTCAAGCAGCAATTCCTCGGTTGTGCTCATGTGTAGGAATGCCCTAAATAGGTTATGTGCTGGCAGACAAGTACATGTTTTTTGGGTTCGAGGACACATAGGGATTGAGGGAAGTGAAATGGCAGATAAACTGGTCAAAAGGGGAATCCAATTAACGGTGGAAGAAACGATATATGTCCGGAAACTAATCCAACACCTGAAATGGATCTTAGACTCCAAGATGAAGGAATAAGCGGAGGAAAGTTGGCTTGCGACGAAAACTTGCAAAACTTCTAAAATCATGTGGAGCTCTTAAGATCCTTAATCGACTAAATTCCTTTTATCACTGACCAGAAGCAACTGGTGACTTCTAGTGGGGGTATTAACTGGACACTGCTGGACGGCTTCGTATGCCGTCAAAATAGGACAAATACTTGACGGTACCTGCAGGAAATGTAAGGAACCCGGGGTAATCGAGACAGTAGAACATCTAGTGTGCCACTGTCCGGCTCTAAGCCGCGCTAGATATGAAAGTCTTAGTGGTCTCACTTTTCGTAGTCTTGATCTATTATCGGGAATGGAAATGTGTAGGCTACTTGACATCAATACTAAAGTTAATTGTATAAGAAGTTTGTTTTACTTGTTTTTACTCGTAAGGTGGGTACGATAATTGAATTGATTTTTTGTTTCAAATTAGTTATTACAAACATATATTTTTAGCCATTTATTTAAATTTCCTTTAGGACTAACGCATTTATTTATTTAAGTTTTTTGGAAAAATAATCATATTCATATTTGCCAAAAAGAGTATATTAAAACGGCCGAATAGTCGGGAATTCGCATACGAATATGAGTATTCGTGCATCACGATTATGTGCAAATGTATGTATTTTAGTTTCCTCTGCCGGAATTAGTTTGTGAAATACTTTTCAGCTTAACTTGCGTTATTTCTTTACGTTCATGTATATGTTCATATTTAAAACTTCTAACATACGTGTATAATTATCTATACGTGTATTTATTTGTGGCTAAATTTTAATTAGTTATATTAACGACAATAGACGTGGATATTATAACTCCATAATTAAAGAAATTTTAACAGCTGTTTTAAGTTTAGTGTTTTCTTTTAATGCGGGTTCTTAATTAAACACCATGATTAATGATTTATATCAGACGCCATTTAAAAGTACTAAATAATTGCTCTTTTGGTATTTTAATTTCTAAGACGGCTCTTTCCCCTTTTCCTCAACTCAAGACTTGGCAAGGCCAACCTTTGCGTGAGGAAAAACCGTTTCAGTTAAACAACTTTTTCCTTAAATTTTTAACGCTTCTACTTTTGAGTTAAAATTTTTAAATTGTTATTCATTTAATACCAAAAACGAAAAAAAATTTCGAAATAGGTAAAAGTAAATGATGGAGTTAATTATTAAAGACATAATTGAAATATGTTAAAGTTGTATGGTTGTAATTTCAAATAATTTTCCTTAATCCGACATAATAGTGGTTAGTAAGACACCTGAAAGCCGAATAAGTTCGTAATGACATTTAAAGTTGTAGGTAATTGCCCTTCTTTATATTACTACAATAAATAAAATATTATTTTGTAATTAAAAAACAATTCAAATAATTTTGTATTTAATTTTAATAACTTTTAATGTAACGGACATGTTTTCATATTAGTTCTGCTCTTGCACTAGTACTGGCAAAATATTTTTTAGAATGTTCCGAGTAGAGATGGACACGTGTTGTGTATTAAAGTCCTGCACAAGACCGTTTATAAGAACTTTCAAGACATGAGAGATTTTTCAAATGTTTTACTACAGCGAAATATTCTAAAACAAACGCTAAACAACACTGTTGGCAAGACATTTGTTTCAGTTGTTTGTCTTACCAACAGTGTTGTTTACAGTTTGTTTTAGAATATTTCGCTGTAGTAAATCATTTGAAAAATCTGTCGTCTCGAAAGGTCTTATAAATGGTGTTGTGCAGGACATTATTGTGTGTGTGTTTTTTTTGTATTAAAAATACACGCGACTCAACACGAAGTGTTCGTGACAGAAAATCGTGACAGATTTCGTGCGTGGTGCCGTATTGAGCAAAATTGGCACGATAAAACACGAAATGATTTTAAGTATATAATCACCCTTATCGGGAATAAAAGGCGAACATTTTGCCCACGTGACATACATATATCCCGTGAGCAAAAAATGATGAACAAAATTAATAAATAGTGTACTGACACAACAACAACGCAAATATTGGCGATCACAATTTTAGTGAAGAGGAACACTTTTCACGTGAACTTTGATTCACGATAAGGGTGAATATGTTTGCATGAATTTCCAGTAAAGAAAAATGGAATATGTTGTATCGTCAAACATGCAACACCAGCAAATTTGTTGTTGTTGCTAAAATGTCTGATATTAAACAAAAACTTGCAGCTAAATAAATATAAAAAAATAATTTTCTGCTAGTGATTTCGTGCGTTTTGTGTTGAGTCGTGTTGGGCATCTTGGTATTCATGTTCGGTTACTGAATATCAAGTATTTGCTAAATTTTTTGCCTACTCAGTACTCAGTACTTAGTCGATATTTTCAAAGTTGTATTTTTAAAGAAAAATTACATTGAAAGAAAAACACTTCGTAAAGGGAATGAAGCCATTGCGTTGAACCCATTTCATTAATATAACGACAAAGTTCATTAATAAAATTAAACATTATATTATATTGATGCAAATTTCATTAATGGAATGAAGCCTTTCTAATTCTTAATATTTTACATTTCGTAGTATTACTAATGTTACGAAATAGATTTCATTCGGGTAATGAAAAACTTAAATACATGTTTTTATGAAGAATTCATACAAGAAATTATTTTAAATTGATTTGGTGACATAAAAGAAGATCAAAGAATCACACCACAATTGTAATTAATCGATAGTTGTGGAAATTATAGTTCCATTGAAACTTTAATGAAATATTTTCATAACTACAATGAAGAAAACTTCCTGCTGCTGGCTAGAAGGCAGTGTGCTAGCCTCGAATCCTGGAGACATGTCAAAATATTTATTTTTAAATATAACTTTTCAAATAAATTTTAAATTAAATAATGTTGAATTAATATTTTATTAATGATGGTATATATATACTGTGTATCAAAATAATATTTAAGGTTGCAGCGGTAAGCACGTTAGCTACCACACGATGAGATCCAAGTTCAAATATTGGCTGAAAAAGATAATTATATCATTACATCATTAAAACAATGATAATGCGATATCAGCAAAAACTTATATGTTATGTGTCAGTAATGAAATACTCTCATGAAATACATGTAAAATGTTATAAATTCAATGAAATAGTTCGTTAAAAAAAGTAAAACTAATGTTTTCATTGTATGAACTAAAAAGTTTCATTGCAATGATTACACTCTTCATTTAAAATATGAAAATGTATGTATACGTAGTAAAAAACATATCGTTACATGAATGAAAATATTACGTTGTATATATGTGTATTTCAGCTCATGAAACAATTTTCGTTATGCGAATGAAGCGTTGCATTGGTTGAAAAATAATGACAAAATCATATATATAATGTAAAAATTCAATGCATTTATGAAGGTTTTTCTCTTAGTGTACAACTCTGTCTATATACATATGTCCTAATATACACTATGCAAGTCTTATTGTAAAGCTAATTAACTAATTAAAAAAATAATCAGCTTAGCAATAAAACTTGCATAGTGTAAATTAGGACTTTACAACACTCTCGAAAAACCAAGGTACGGTGTGTGCGTTATCTAGAAAATTGGTCTAATAGTAAAAAAAATTAATACTTAAAAAAATAAATTGCAATATTTATGTACATACACAGCAAAAAACCTGCCTCATAGAATCAATAAGATTTTCTCTATGAAACGTTTTTAGGCTAAGGGTATCCCAGCAGAAAGAAGCGAAGATTTTTTCATAGAGATTCCTTATTGTTTTTATGTGGTAAATCTTATTAATTTTATCAAGAAGAAAACCACATCAAATCAAGAAGAAATCTTATTATTTACAACTTTTTTGACTCAATTTCCGTTATTTTTGACATCGAAAAAACAATCCATAGAGAAAAACTTCTTGATTATATTAGGTTTTCTTATAAATTGTAAACTATAGGGATTTCTTATTGATTTTATTACATTGTCTTAATGATTTTTTTAAAAGGGGTTTCTTCCTGATGTTATTAGGTTCCTATATGTAAAGCATCTTATTGATTTTTTTAATAATAACCTAATGTGTATGTATTAGGGTTTGGGAAACGGGAATTCCCGGGCGGGAAATCCCGGGAAATGTCTGTCTAATATTCCCGTGAAATTTTTGAGATTTTCCCGGGAAAACGGGAAATTAAAAGTGCATGTTATTTCATAAATATATAGAATTTATAATCCAATTTTACTTTAATATAAAAACTTATTATTTTTTTATATATTACAAAAGTTCGTTTGAATGATTGTATGACTAAATTTATACGAACGTTGACACGTTTTTCATTGTCTGTTTAAACACTTACATATACCTTGTTCGAAGGAAATTTCTTAATCTTAAAATTTAAATTGAGTTTTTGTTTTAAATGTAACTGTAAGAAAGAAAGAATTCTTTCGACTCCGATAAACAAGAAGTAAAATGTCCATGTTTTTTTAATATAAAATAAAAATGTGAGCTATTCAAATCTAGTCTGAAATTTCATAAAAATTCCATTAAATTGAGGTCATACCATATCTCCTAAAAAAAGTGGAATAAATTGTATAAGTATCAATGATTGCAATGATATAATCGTTTCCTAAAGTAAATAATTCGATGCTAAGCGAACTTGAAGTGATTTTTCGCCGAATTAGTGAACAAATTTTGAAAAGTGTAGTGAAAATTTTAAGCTGTAAGAACTCTGAGTTGAGAAACTTAAATTGATTACAAGTAGACGCTATTATGGAAACCCTGCAGAAAATATTTTAGGAGAAATAAAATGAAAGACACTTAGACATACTGTGGCTCAGGGTATTCAAAATTCAGCGCAGCGCAGTATGGTACTGTAAACTGCTTGTACTTAACGATAAGAAACCGCCTGGAACTTTTTCAAAAAGAATGAGAAACAAGCAAGGCAAATGCTTATTAAAATGAAGGTAGGTCTTATTAGAAAATTGTCTACTAATTGTGGTAACAGTCGTCAATTGGTTTTTATATGATCTTTTGCTGTGTAATAACTTTATTCCATTTGCTTAAATTCAATTGAAAATTCTTAAAAAATTTGTCTTACAACTGCTTTTTTATTAACTTTTATTTCAAAAGAATGCTTACATTAATAAAACAATCGAAATTTCACCAACTTTCATTTAATAAATGTATTTAATTTAGAAAATTAGCTTTTCCCGGGAATCCCGGGAATTCCCGGGAACTTGGTTTTTTAATTCCCGTTTCCCGGGAAGTGCAAAAGTCCGGGAAATCCCAAACCCTAGTATGTATGTATGTATGTATAAATAAATAACATCTACAATATACTACATATATACATACATACATATGTATATGGTATAGAATTTAAATGAAAATACATAAGTACAGAGAATAAAGACGCAATTTTTTTTTATTGAAAAAATCAATAAGATAACCTCATAAAAACTACAAGATTTCTTCTTGATATTTTCAAAAAGGTTTTCTCTATGAAATTAATAAGATTCCCTTATTGAAAAAAAACCATAGAGATTTCTTATTAATTTTGTTCTATTTTATGAGGTATTTAGTAGGCACTGTTTTCTGTGTGTATATATATTGTTGGAAAGAAAATATATTTTTTTTGTCTAGGAAAATATTTGTTTCCATTTAATAAGAAATTACTCTGTACGCTTTTCCTTTTAACGCAAAAACGGCTAAATGGATATGAATAAAATTTGATGGACTCATATCATACGGCCCCAATTAAAATACAACAACGTACTTTGAGGGGGAATAACTGGTAAAAGTTTTACTTATTGTACTTTTACTGTTTTTGATAAACTGTTGTACAAATACGTTTTAAAGGATTTTAGTTTGTGGATGCGAATGAACAAAGTCGCGGGAAAACGCTACATTAAATACTAATTTATGCAAAAAAAAAATAAAAATAACGTGTGCTTAAAGCGTACGTTAAACCGTGTTTTCTATGGAAATTTTGTTTTAATGTACACTTCAATCGTACGTTATTTTTTTTTCTTTGCAAAAGGGTTAATCTTAAATTTAAAATTCTGCAATTCGTTATTTCACTTAAATTATATATTAAGTGTTAAGGAAAACTGAAGTATATTTGCTTCAATCATGCCATCAAAATCATTGCTTGTATTTTATTTGTTTAACACTTCACTTATTATTCACTGCACATGAATTTAAAACTACAACACAAATTCACACTTACGTACATATATACATTTTTCTTATTTGAGTGGAAGTGATACGAGTATTTGTACACTTTTTATGTTCAAAATTACTCCTTTTTTTCTACATAACTGAACGCCAAAAACACAAAAAATACTTGAAAATCGATTATTTGTTGACCACTCGAAAATTAAAAGTATCTGCTGTTTAATGTGTTCCTTGTTTCAGTATTTGTGTATCTGTTAGAGTGTTTTTTCATATTATTTTTAGCTAAGTCTAGACGTTAAATTAAAAATCGCCTGAAGTTTAAATTTAGTAATCCTTTAGGTTTTTTCAATGGCGAGTGTTGTATGATGTAGCATGAAATTATTATTGGATATATAGAAGGGAAATTGTTAGACATTTTTCGGTGTTATCTTGGCAGGTTAAATAATAATTATTAAAAAAAAGTCCTTAAGTAGTTCTAAAAGAGAGAATTTCTGGATTTAGAGGGTGATGGCGCTGATTAAACTTTTTTTCTGGATGTAGAGGATGTAATGATGGCACTGATTGAATTTAAGTTCAATACAGATCCCGAGTGCTGAATTCTAGGAATTGTCAGGAGTTTTCAGTGCATTCTGCTCATAAAAACGAGTATAATGTAAAAAAACTTGATTTTTGAAATTAAGGATACCTGAAGGGTATGTAGTACCTTGCACCGATGAAGTTACAATATGAAGGGGAAAATAGCTGATTTATTTTAAGTATAACTATCTGTTTTTATTGCAACTTGAATATAAAAAAGCGTAAATGGAATGTTGTCTTTTAATTACACTAATTTATATGAAATTTATGACTGATCTTGGGAATCACAATGGACCCAATTGGGTATCAGATTGGAGGCAGAGACCTGCGCCGTGACGGCTTAGCCGGCTCCAGCCGCGCCGCCGATGATTTTTGGCAGCCGCCGCCGCCGTTAATTTTTCGGCTAAGGATCGGCTTAAAATTAGCCGCCGATTTAAGTCAGACGATTAAAATTAGCCGCCGATTTTTTAAATTTTTTTTTAGTTTGACTTTTTTATGCTGAATTTACTTTAAATAAGTTTTTATATGGAAAAGAAAATAAAATTAAATGTAAAAAATGTTGGGACACATATAGTTCGGCTATAATGAACATTGATTAAAATTCACTCACAATTTTTGTTTATTCTTTTGCTTTTGCTACATTTAATTTACGCAGCAGTTACACGAACAAGCTTTAGTTTAGTTTTACACACAATACTGCAGCACAAAAAATTTTCTGTAAATGCTTATGTTATAAGCTATAGGACACGTTTTGTGGTATTGGACTTACAGAAACATTAAATAATTAACCATCACTATTTGGTAACAATTTTGTGACAGTATGTAAGTACATACACATACATACATATCTATGAATGTGTTGTTATCCTATTTAAAAATATGATGATGATTTTATAATTTGATGATTTTATATCATGATGAATCAAACAAGTATTTGAAAAATACCGGGCCTGATTCACGATACGGAAATATTTCCTCACCCGCATAATAAATATACAATATCTCAAAACATATGTAATACCTTACGAACTTTTAAACTTGATAAAAAATAAATTGTTGTGATAAGTGATGGTGCAAGCAATATAATTGCGGCTATGAATCTTGTTAACATGAAAAGACTTGGTTGTTGCAGTCATAGCTTGGACAGACTAATTGTGCATGATATTTTACAAAACAGAGAATTCGGTGTCTTCCATGGTTTTGTAAATAAATTAAAACGTATTTTTAAATGTCTAAACTACAATACAGAAATTGTATTGAAAATTCAAAGTGCTTTTGAGGATGATATTGTATTCCGTACACTAAACGAAGTTACGGAGCTGTACAATGTAATAGAGACTGAGGAGCAGTTTAAACTTTATGATGATCAGCACGATGATATTGATTGTGATTTGGCAAAGAAATCTATGGGAACCCTAAAAAACGCGAATGACACCAGGTGGAACACTTTGTTTTAAATGTTTCGCAGTTTTTCCACTAATGAAAAAGTCGTAAACATTGCATTGGTTGAAATTGGAAAGACAGAGCTTGCCCTTAATAAGATGGAGAAGTTATTATTGGCCGAATTTTTAAAGTTCTTAGAAATTTTTGAAAATGCGACAAAACACCTTCAAGGAAGAAAATATCCAACTATTAGCTGCAATATTGTTTTTCATGAACATATTTTAGACTGCCAAACAGAAAATTATAAAACTGCAAGTTTTGAAGAAAGCATAAATATACATAACTATTCAATGATTGCTTTTGTAAAAAGATTAAAAATATGCAAAATTCATGTTGTTGCTGCCTTGCTAGACCCCATACAAAAAAATTGGCAAAGAATAGATAAGTGGCTTAAAAAATTCCCGCCAAACATAAGTTTGATTTGTACGAAGAGTTAAAAGATGATGACCCCGATGGAGGAATAACGCGAACGGAAATTATTCTTAAGGAAATACAAGAAATGTATGACAACGGTGACGTTTTAAATATGCCAACATCCTCATATATGGCGAAACGACAAGTAATAAGCTTAAATATAAATTGCTACAATAAATTTTAACGATAAACTTTTTTCAGAAACAAGACAAAAATACATTTAACTGGACCATTGCATCGTTTGTTTCTGCTACATCAAATAATGAAGAAGATGATCCACTTAAACTTGAAGTTTTGAAATACTTTGCAATGACAGATCATGACGCAGACACTTACAACTTTTGGAAAAATATGAAAAAGTAATTGTCTTTATGATCTAGATAAATTGCACCAAATTTGCTTACAATAAAATTTTTGTATTTTAGGAGTACCCACAAACGGCTAAGCTTGCTGCTTATATTCTAAGTATACCGTCTACAAGTGCATCTGCAGAAGAAGCCTTTTCTAGCGCTGGATCGCTAGTAACGGCCAAAAGGTCAAATTTGAACCCCTTAACTGGGGAGCAAGTTCTTTTTGTTCACGACAATTATGATTTAGTCAACGATATTCTCAAAAAATAAGGAGATTATATATCGGTCTTGTGTACATTGATATATGTACAATTATTTGCTTATATTCAAAATTTTTTTGACAAACAAAATAAAAGAAGGTTGGAATGGAACACACAAATGAGTTTGTATGTTTGCATTTATGTTTATTTCCACTTATTTTCAAGTATGTATTTGAACTCCAATTTTTTTGATGCTTATAACATTATATTATATTTTTAGTATAGATATTTCGCAGTTTAATGCATTTAATACAATAAATCAGGGCCTATTTATCACGTCAATGCAATCGTCCTGATGATATTCTGTGTTTTCGTGTTTAAACTGTCAAAAGTTGTTTGCACCACATACTTTAAATCATGTTTGTGTATATTTCTGACAACTTAAGCATAAAGTTGTTTTTGTATTGCTGTGTTTTTTAAGAATTGCATAGACCTAATAAATAGAATTTCACTAAATTTCACCCCCACTCACTTTGGAATTTAAAACCACTTATACGCGCTAAATATGTAATATATTTTCTAAATCCTTTTTCAATCGTCATAGTTATTGTTTTATATGTACATATGTATATCGTCTACTTCTAATAATAAACATTTATAATAAAACAAACCTAATTATTTAACAGTTTTTATTTATGTGATACATATTTAAATTTAATTGAGCTAGAAACTAATCTTGATTAAAGTTTTTATTTATTTTTATTTGAGACAGTATAGAGCAACCGCTTAAGCTGAATGAAAGGAATTTCATATTTAATACTGTTTTGTGTCTTTGTCTTTGTATAAACTAGCTTTGATGTCAATGTAAAAGAAAATGCTTTTCATATTTCCAAATTTTAGAGACTTTAGTACAAAAGTAACGGCCAAATTATAAACGATAATAGAACTGGGTTACTCCATTCACTCCCAATTATTTCATTTGGTGTTTCCTTTCCCTATTTATGCATATATACATATTTTTAGTTAAAATTGCTAAATAATCAAAAACTAACTATACCGTAAGTAAATTTTAATATCTGGATTTAAGCCGGCTTAGCCGTCTTTTTGTAAGAGCCGTGCAAAAAGCGGCTAGCCGATATATTTGTCGGCTGACAGCCGAATTTGAGCCGCCGCCGATGATTTTCATGCCAGCCGCCGCCGATGAAAATCCTTCGGCGCAGGTCTCTGATTGGAGGTGCGTTTTTGTCACCACCCTTCCTAACCTATCACTGGTCACCAGTGATGAATTTTGGATAAGCTGATAGTTTTGGGTTGCAGCTTTAATTCGAAATTTAGCAAAAATTTGATTTTTAGGATAGAGGATATTTTATTTCTAGGTATGTCCTTGTAGCGATAAATCTACGAGTACATTTTCAGAAATAGAAAAATAAATGAAGTTTTAATTAAGCTGCATCATGATCTTAATTGCGTATTATTTCTGCATATTAAAATAAAGGATATATGGAAGATTTGTATGTCCCTGCTCTGATTGAAATTATATTTCTGATAGAACTTAACTGCGAAATGCTGAGAACTTTTCATGACATCCTTTTAAAGGACATATTAATTTTAGGTATCTCCTCGCTTTATCTTTAATCTTTAACAGTTTTCACTGCATTATAATGAAAATTGCTGTTTAAATTTTTTAAATTAAAGGATATGTGGGAAGTTGAGACATCCTTACGCCTGATTGAATCGATTTCTTGTTGCAGAGTCTAGGTGCAAAATTTTGCAAAAAGTTATAGATTTTCGATGCATTCTTTTAAAAATAAGTCCAAAATTTGCTCTGTTTTTAATAAAAGATGTATGGATGAAATGCATATCCTGGCATCGGTAAGGTTGCTATGCTATACTCTAGAGTGCGTAACTACCTTATTCTAGAAATAATTGTTACTTTTAGAAGCATGCTAATGTAAATGAGACTTGTTTTTAATAAACGCGATACGTGTGATATAATTTGGGTTTATACTATAAACTTTATAGATTGAAATTGAGTTCTTTGGTGGTCCTTGCAATATTGTGTCAGAAATAATTACTTTTTCGCGTTGAATCTATCTATGTCGGAGACAAGCATGTCCTTGCACCCATGGAAAAAAAATTCCATTTAATCCTTAGTTTATAATACTCGCTCTTGTTCGACTTTTAGTCTACATTCTGATAATAATTGTAAATAAAATTCAATTTTTAAAATTTCTCTAAGTCTGTGCGCCTTTAATTTATTTACTTCTGCTTCCATGAAATGTTAATAAGATAAATTTTAGGGATACATTAAACTACTATGAAATTGTTTCGGATGTATGCATTAAGCTTTTTTTTTCTGTATAATAAGCAACTGTCATTATGTGTGTATGTGAAATAAAAAATTATTGTCAAATAGAAAAAGCAGTAAAAGAAAGGAAACAAAAATGATTCGAAAGCATTAAAAACTATAAAAAAAATAAAACGATAGTCGTAAAAATAAAATAAATAATTGTGAAGAGAGAATATATGTACGTACATACATATAAAAATATTTATTAATGCCACCAATAGGAAATCACATATTTTTCATGACATAAATACTTCTTCAAAGAGCGTAATAATAAATTCCATACGTATAATTTATGTGTATTTGTGCAAATAAGTGTTCTTCAGCACAAAAAGGCATTAATCAATTGTGTGAATGTGTGATATTGAAAAGCATTAAATTTATTTTAACATTATATTGTATATATTTTAGCTATTAAAACAGAATCACTCATAAAATTTCTTAAGTTGTACCTTATTATTGAAGGAATTATTATTTGCAGAACTATTAAAAAAATAACCGCCTATCAAAACAATTCTCTAAATATATTTAAAAAGCTCAAGCATGCTAGTACGATGGCGTTTACAGATTTATTTTAACCACTGTCTATGTTTATATATAGTAGCACAGTGTTCAATTATTCAAAACTCACAACTTATTGTTAAGTCTCTGTCTCTAATAAACTTCAGTGCATTTAAAGAGATGTTGACATGCTATTGTGTAATCTTTTCTTCCTGACGACCAAGTCCTATTGATCACTGTATACGTGAAATATGTATCGGATGCTCTTTAGCTGCATAAGAACTATCGATGTCGGTAGTTATGCTTTGTCAGCGGAAAATTTCAAAATGTGTTGACATTTCAGTTCAGTAAGATTTGTCAAGTCATCTTGAATCTTTTAACGCCAGAACAACGCTACCAAATTGTCGAAATTTAATTTATAGAACACTTCGTCCATTTTACGATCAACATAATCCCAGCAAATTGTGCAGGACAAAGAAATATGCTCAAAGTATTGAGAAATACAAAGGACCTAGCGTTATGGTGAATGGTGAGCGTTATCGTACCAGCGGTGAAAAATCAGACTCGTGGCCGCTAAAGAAATAAACCTCAAATCATATTTAAAAATTAAATGTCATGAAATTATTTACCATATCATTTCAAAAAAAATTTTTTTTTTTATTATTATTTTAAGTTCTTTTGCAATTAAAATCCTATATATTTGTCATCTGTCAAAAGCAACGAGTAAGATTGCCCCATTTAGTTTTGTGTCTGCCCATGACCACATATTGCTCGAAAAGAAGACAATAAAACTGAATCGATTTGTAGTTGCATATTTTGCGGGTAATGCCATATTTTTACATATTTTGGCAATAAATGCATATTTTTTCCAGTTGCAACCATTTTTAATGCTTATTTAAAAAACTCAAAAAAATTAAAAAAAAAATTTATAACAAATTCCTTAAAGAAAATTTACCTTATATTCAAACTATAATTTGTTATTACAATTTCACTACTGCAAGGACAAGTACTACAACTAAAGTACTTTGAAAAAGTAGAACTTTACAATGTAAAAGGAGAAAAACAAAAAATTTAACCCTTTATGGCGGAACATCGCGAAAGCAATTTTATTCTAAAAATTTTGAGAGCTCTTAGCACAAGTAAAAGTTTTGTTCTAGGATTTTGTTTTTTTTTTTAATTTTTTTTTTATTGGAGTGAAAAAGTTTAAAGAACTAAGAGGAAAGAAGGTGAGATATCTTGGCAGTAAAAGTTCCAAATTAGAAATAATCTCACTAATAGTATCCTAGCAATTGATTTTTATGAGGATTGAATGTTTTGTTTGATATCTGCAATATGGCGTCATAAAGGGTTAAATATTCCTTTTAAGAAAAAAATTGTTGAAGTCGATTGAAATAAGTGTCCCAGACACTTTAATCAGGTTCAAATAATTTAACAAGTTGTAATTAAGAAAATTAAAAAAGGTCGACGGTCCTAACTGGTCATTCGAAATGAAAAATCATTGGAGAAACCTAAAGATGATTTTAAAATACTTTTCGAATGATACCTCCCACAGGGGGATCTATAGTAGATCACGGGGGCCCCAGCTGTTTTAATGTGGCTTTTTCCGTTGGCGTACCTTTGGTAAATTACGCATAGAACTTGTGTCTTTCTACCCAATCTCTGGCAACAGAACAACGGATGTTCACCTATTTATAAAAGGAAACAGGTCTGTTATGTTAATCAGGTGCAGCGTCACCTGGAAATTCCCTGAGTTCGAAAGACGATAGAGGTGAAGCCTTTCGTGCTGGAACTTCGAGGTATCACCAGATGGGTCGATTTCGTTCTACCCCACGGAATTAAAGGGATGATGTTAAGCAGTGTGGAGTAGGCACTGGATTATTGGCGGCATAGGCATGCTTCCAGCTCTGATGAGTGGTTGAGCTGTGCCAGCAATAGTGAGGTATTTTCTTAGAGACCTCGCTGTGAATGTAAGCAACTACACTCGCGGCGTGAGAATTTGGAGAATCGTACGTGGTGGCTGTTGGTTGCCATCGAAATCGCTGGGAGAACAGTCTTGGTTTTCTAATGTTAGACCAATGATACAGACTATTCTAAGTAATGCTTCCATACAACTGTACTAGTACTGTTTTGACAAAATCATTACGGGAAAGAGTTTAGATAGCTCTTAGTACCTCAGCAAGGTACTTGAAATACTGAAAAAAGTCAAGGCAAAAAAAAAAAAATTTGTTATGAGAGATACAAAAACTCATTTAAGGACATTATTTCTTGAAAATTTTGAGCTTAGCTCAAAGCGCTTTATCCCATAAAAGTTACAAGCCTCAGAATTTTTTTAGAGTCCCATGTGGTCAACTTAGGCCCACTGTAACTCCTGTCCAGCTTAAGCCAGAAGGCTGCCAAGACATGTGTTATTAAGCTCTAGTCCTCCTCTATGGATATTCATATAAATCCAATCAGCAGTTCAGAAGTTCCAGATTTATTACCATTTATTTTGCAAAAGTCCCCACTGTGCACTGCAATACATTCTACATTGTAAAATTAGCCATAAAATTATTTAAAATTTTTAGTCATAAAAAAACAATAGAAAATGAATTTAATTGTGGTGAAGTGCAGAAGATACTAACATTCACGCTTTTGACACAATAATAATGGCAATAAATGAAAGATAGAATAAAAAATATGACAACAATATATTGAAGTGGAGAAAAAAAATGCAATCTTAACAATTTAATGGACCTAATTTCGAAGACCAGCTGTTTTTGCACTTAAATTTATTAACTATAGTAAAATATTGTTCCATACACATGAGGTACAAAAATGTATTGCAAGACTTTATTGCGCTTCTCTCTTCAAGATAATAATTTTTTGGAAAATAAACATGTGCAAGATTATCAAACAATTTTTTAATGTGAAAAGTATGAGAGCCCTAATGTTGCTAAAAAAAATCAGTGACGTCGACGACGTCACATCAAGTCTAGTTTAGAAAGAAGTATCTTCTTTAGAAACTCGCAATAATTAATAAAAATATTTCATTCAATAAGAATTGAAATGACTGAACTTAAGCCTGATTAAGAAATAATTTCTGATTAAAGTTTAAATTAGACGTGACATAGCCATAACCAAACCAAAATTCAATTGGTTTCTATGGTGAGAGTTATGGCGTTATGGCAAGTCTCTCTCACTCTCACCATAGAAACCAATTGAATTTTGGTTTGGTTATGGCTATGGCGTTATGGCTATGTCACGTCTAATTTAAGCTTAAGGGGGATTATCTTATGTCATACTTGACCAAAAAGTCAACACATATAATCGCAAACAATGTAAAATAAAAAATTAATTAATTCACTCCTGCCTGCTTGCCTGCCTTTACTTACGAAACATTTTAATAATTGTACTAACTATTCCACGTCCTGGGTTGGGGCAGGCAAAATGGCATTTAATGCACGTGAGATATAAAACATTTTCCAAAAATGAGAAACCGTCTCTTTGGGTTTCGGATCTCTAGACGAAAGCCTTATTTTTTATTTAAAAGTTCAAAGTAATAAAATGGCTTTTTATATTAAACTGGCAACCACGGCTACCCAGGTGCCGAGCGCTTTTAATTCTATTTCATTCATGCAACACGAATGTTTAGAAAGTCATAAAAGCACAGTTACAAAAGTAAGCAAATATTTGAAAAATACGAGTTCATGGCAAGCCACAAACACATAAAATCATATTAAAATATTCACTCAGTGCATGTGCCCCTCAATGATTTATTACGCTATGAATGATATGTACTTGTTGTTGTTTGTGTGTCCTCCTCCTTGAATAAATATTGAACTTGAAGTTAGTGTAATATAAAAAGAAAACATAAAAATAATATAAAAATCAGGGCAATAAAATAGAAATAGAAATTCTTAAGCTCTGATAGTGGTAACTTGATAAGAGAGCACAGTGATGTGAAAAAGAAAGCGCTAATAGCAACAGCAAAACAACATAAAAAGCAAACAAGCGAACGTAGTAAACTCGAAATTTAGATAAAAAGAATTACATAATACATAATAAAGCTGTTTGTGGAAAACTAGGAAAAGCTATGACAGATACTTTAATGCAACTCAGTACCAAAAGCTCATCAAATATCTATGTAAATTAGATAGCTACACAAAATTAGTGAAAATTGTGTTTATTTCCAATGATTTGAATTGCCCACTTCCGAAGGTTTTGCTCTTTTGATAATTTTATATTGGTTCAAAAGAATTGTTAAAGATCTTAAAACAATGTACATATATTATAGTGATTCCCTTGACTTAGAACATATAAAGTAATCTTTAATGCTTTTATGTACTTCAACATTAAGTATTTGCGAATGCTACAGATATTAAATTTTGAACAAAATAGAAAATGAAAGGTGGGGACGCGTGATGCCGTGACATAAAAAAGGGATTAATTTTTATATATACATATATATAGATTTGCTACAACCTTTTCTAATTCTGCAAATGCATTTAAATAAAATGTCGTTAAAGCTCATGGAATTGGCTTTTATTTATTTATTTATTTTAAAATTTTAATGACGGAATTAAACTTGTTCGCCACCCACTTCAGGTTATAGGAATATTAATGTACATGCGATAAATTGATTGCAATTTTAATGGCTCTTGTGTAACCTGTTACAATTTGTATTTCAATTTACTCAATGTAGAAGGGCAAAAAAAAAACGATTTTTACAATTTTTATTTTATTGCAGCAACGTTGTCTATAAACAGCGCCTCATGCGCTGAATTTTAAAATTCAAATCAATATAAAATTATTCTGACTTTATTTATTTCACAGTTTTCTACTTGCTTTCTTTTTCCGCAAGAAAAAAAAAACATGTCCTGTTTGTTTTCCTCTCCAAAAGTGCCAATAAATTTCAATGTAATTTCCGAAAAATGTTAAAAAGAGATTTCAACTTTTACAATAACATTAATGTTTGTATTAATGTGTGCGTGAAGGGCGTATTAGCAACTACAAAAACTAATAAAAGCAGTTTCAAAATTAGTGATGAGCGCAAGAGTTTCATTTAGCCGACATTATTGCAGGCAGCATTACTTACACACACCAAACTTTGTCTTGTGTGAACCCAGCTAGCATTTTGTATCATAATCGAATCTTTTCCGAATCAGCTTGACGGGAAAAATAACCGCATATAAGCTAATTTTTCGATCATAAATGATACTCCCGTTGTGAGAAAATAGTACCCTACAGATGAATCATTTATGATACGATTTGCTGATTAATTTTTGAGCAATTTTTTGGTAGTATTTGGTAGTTTCTTTTCATTTTGTTTCTCTATTTTCAAGAAATCATTGTTTGATCATATAGATGAATCATAAGTGAATCCCT
Organism: Tachina lurida; assembly: GCA_944452675.1. NCBI lineage: Eukaryota > Metazoa > Arthropoda > Insecta > Diptera > Tachinidae > Tachina > Tachina lurida. Next base: position 37,096,843 of record OX101754.1, on the reverse strand, counting down.
TTTCAATCAGCTAACTGATAAATCAGTTTTTAATCATCAAAACTGATCTCAGGAGAATCAAAAAGAGATTTATGAAAAAAATAATCAGCCAAATGCTAGCTGGGAACTTAAAAATGTATCTTGGGTGTATAAGAAATCTGGAGCAGCTGATACGGCCATTGTTAGTCTCCATTTCATGTTTTTGCCATATTTTTCTTTATTTCTTAAATAATGCCATACAACGTTAGCACTTTTGTTGATTTTTATAGAAATTTCCCGGTCGGATAGACTTTGATCATCATATGGCATCAATTGCTCAGCTATTTTGTAGTTAAAATTTACGCAAATGACCATACAACCACTTTTTTTTATCACTGCACCTATTCAAATTATAAAAAGAAGCCCAGATTAAGTCTAACCGAACTTTTTCGACTATTCTTTGTATACACTATTTTTCTCAACTGTTAAAGCCTTTAATAAAAAGTACAACACAATCCTTTCCATTAATTATCTTGAGCACAGTGACCTCAAATAGATTGGTAGAACACTGCACCTATTCATGTGAAGTGAAGTGTACTTTTAGTTAAATTCAATTAAAACAACATAAAGTTTTTTAAAAATTATTATGAAAATGTTTGCAATTTCCAATACAAGTTACTCGATTTTGCGACTTACTGATTGGAAAAGATATTTGTTTCGCTAAATGCGCTAAAATTTGTAAACAATTAATCCGATGCTGGTTCTTAATTGAAAATATTTCAACATTGAATGATATTTTAGAAAAAGCATATACCAAGGCGAATTCATGTACCAGGTGGTGCCAAGTTAACAGCTGCTTGTTTTGGCTTGTCAAATTTCATTGTAATAAAATTTTTAGGAAGTTTAATTTATCAATTTTCATTGCAATAAAGTATTAGGCAGATTTTGTTGTTGCAGGCTTGACATTAGAATGGGTAAATTTTTTTCTCGCTCAAGCGAGTTGCTTATGGTTTAAAATGTTGGCGACACTAATATTTATGTATGTATGCATATTAGAGTGGGTCAATTTGTATGGATTAAAAAGAATTCACCAAGTGGTTGTCAAAATCGTAATCTACGTCAAATTCTAAGAAGGTTTTCCCAAGAAACCATGGGCCTAAAATCATAGTCGAGCTTCCCATTTTTAACGAGAAACTTTTCTTTTCGTATTTTATATACATAAGTATTTTTTTTTAATTTACTAAAATTTTATTGAGTCTTCTAAGAAACTTGACAAAAGTGATTATCAGCCTGTTTTTGGAAAATGAATAACAGCCTGTTTTTCGAAAATGAATTAGTGTAAACTTTCGTTAAAATAATGAATGAAATCATGTTTACGTTTTGGTAACATTTATTAATTTTCATGTGAGTGACAACAAAAGAGCTTTCAGTTTTGCACACTCATAAAATTTCTTATGTTAAATTAATTAATAAGTCGGTCTACATATGTTTTTCTTGTAAGTTACAAAAAAAAATTATATTAACGAGAAAATATGAATGAATTTTTCTATAATCGGATTGAGTTAACTTTCGCAAGAACAAATCTCGACTTCTGTAATTTTTGTGTCTAAAATCAACACCAAATTCAGTATACACAAATAATTTTTGTTTCATTTTCCATAATTTAACTGTCAAACAAATCACAAAAAATTTTAGTATTGAGTCAAAATAATATAAGTTCTAATAAAGAACGGAATATACGAAATACAACCCAGCAAAAAAATTGGAAGTCATTCTAAAGGAACTACATTTTCATTGCTTCCAAAAAATCGATATTTTTAATTTGCCGATAGTTAGCAGAAAATCAAGTATAAGTTTATTTTACTCATACAAAACCTTGTAATTCCTTTATAGTTTTAGAAATTACTCACCAGATTTTTTTTGAAGAAACTTATGAACTAATTTTGGTCTAAAATTTTGAAGTTATTTGCTTAAATTTACACGAAAATACTGTTTCGCGTTTAAATTCCCAGTAAAAAAAATTGGAAGTCATTCTAAAGGAAGTACATTTTCATTGCTTCCAAAAAATCGATATTTTTAATTTGCCGATAGTTAGCAGAAAACCAAGTAGAAGTTTATTTTAGTCATACAAAACCTTGTAATTCCTGTCTAGTTTTAGAAATTACTCACCAGAATTTTTAAAACATCGTTTTTTTTTTAAGAAACATGAACTATTTTTGGTCTAAAATTTTAAAGTTATTTGCTTAAATTTACATTAAATTACTGTTTCGCGTTTAAATTCCTATAAAAAGAAACTAATTGTTAAAATAGGTAACTAATAACCATTTTTCCTAGATGAAAATATTATCATAGAACCCAAAAAAGGACATTTTTCTTAAAATCGCTTCCAATTCGGTGACCAGGCAGCGAAAAAGAGAACTTCTTGCAATGACAACCCTATGTAAAAATCATTACATCGGATCGAAATTTGCACTACTTCCAGATCGCAAACTCTACATTTTCATGACTTTTTTGGAGTGTCTTTTTTTACTGGGTTCCTATAAAAAGAAACTAATTGTTAAAATAGGTAACTATTTATTCATTTTTCCTAGATGAAAATATTATCATAGAACACAAAAAAGTAAATTTTTCTTAAAATCGCTTCCAATTCGGTGACCAGGCAGCGAAAAAGAGAACTTCTTGCAATGACAACCCCATGTAAAAATCATTAGATCGGATCGAAATTTGCACTACTTCCAGATCGCAAACTCTACATTTTCATGACTTTTTTGGAGTGTCTTTTTTTACTGGGAATGAAAATCGGTATAAATGTGTAAATGGTTTTCTAATTGAATGATGCTAAAATCAATTTAAAAAAAAATGCTTGCGCCCTTGTTCATAAAATTTAAAATGAATTTGAAATGAATTTTATTTAAATTTTTTCATCGAATTTTTTTAATAGATTTTATTTTTTTATTCCTTCACTGTAATAATTTTTTGAGTTGTGTATTTTTGGTTATAAGTAAAAAGCTCTTTTTATGCCAAAGCAAAAGCTTTAGAAAATGTTTTATAAAAATCAAATTTTAAACGTTATCGTTTATAAATGAAATATATAAACGAAAGGGCTTATGGTTCGGGTTGTTCGATACGAAATTTCATGAGCTTTCGGAAGCTGTTTAGATAACTAAAAAAATTGCTTTTTAGAAAAGGTGATTTTTTAAAAAGAACTTCTCGGAAACGAGAATAGAAATTTGTGCTATGCATTTTGGAAAAAAATAATTTAGAAAGTACTTTTTGAAAATAAACTTGTTTTTAGCAAAAGGTTTCCTCTAACCAGTTCGTTAAAGCGAACTGCATCTCTCCGTTTGCAAACTCTGACGATGTCATATAAATTTCTGGAAGATTCTCAATTGCCTTGCATTGGTTGTCTTATTTTAAAATTCAATAATGGTTGTAATAACCCTACGCACTGTGTACCATTTTCATGAATAAGAGAAAACGAGTAAAGATGCATGTTATTTTCTTTCACTTACATATTTATCGAAAGCTAATTTAAAATTTCAAGTATCAGCGAATGATATCGATTAGTAATTTTTAAGTTCTATAAATTTATAAACTTTGTGCAAAAAATCAGTGCTCAAATATTGTAACCTGAAGGAAATCTTCTTGATTTTATGAGGTGTCTTGTTATTTCGTTTCTATAAATAGACATACAGACACTTTTTTTCATGATCTTTTTAATTTTTGTATAAGAATGTTTGCACAATAATTTCAATGGTTATTCAGGCTGCTTGTCAGCATATTGGTTAGAGTGCTTGTCTATCAGGTAGAAGTTTGCTGGTTCAATACATGGTGAGTAAGTTAGTTAAGAATATAACATAATGTGTATGTATAAATAAATAACATCTACAATATACTACATATATACATACATACATACATACATATGTATATGGTATAGAATTTAAATGAAAATACATAAGTACAGAGAATAAAAACGCAATTTTTTTTATTGAAAATTTCAATAAGATAACCTCATAAAAAGTACAAGATTTCTTCTTAATTTTTTCAAAAAGGTTTTCTCTATGAAATTAATAAGATTTCCTTATTGAAAAAAAAAACCATAGAGATTTCTTATTAATTTTGTTCTATGTTATGAGGTTTTTAGTAGGCACTGTTTTCTCTGTGTAAGTTTTGAAAAAACATCCAATTGTAATATACATATATACAATTCGCATTTGAATTCAATAAAAAAGTGTATTCCAAATTAGAAAAGAAAATTTAAATACTTGTACATATACACATATTTCCTACATTAAAATATTTTAAACTTATGCACAGTGCCACGGGAGGCAAAAAGCATATCAGCGAATTAAAATTGATAGTAAAATTTAATGTTAACTCGTATTACATATTGGCATGTTCCACTCGAAAATTTCATTGAATTTTATTAATTCATTTTCTTTGTTCGTTTATACTCTCTTAGTCATGCATACTAAAACTTATACATATACATTAAAATATATACATTTATTCATTAGGACAATAGCCAGCGTTGCCAATTTAGTTATTTATTTTTTCAGAATGCTTATATATTTACGCCAGAGAAGATTCACGAATGGTTAGTCAGGTTGCCGCAATGCAAAGTATTCATTGAAGGATAATTAAGCGCCAAATCGCTATAAATGACTCTTGTCACTCCCAGCTTAATTACTTATTAAGTGTGAAGAATATATGTCTACATGCAGCAAAAGACTATATTCGATATCGATCGAAATTTTAAAATATTTCCATACAAATTCAATTTGCAATATCTTGAAATTTCGTTCAATATCGTCTGCAGTAATTTGCACTTAGAACACTAATGAGTATCTAAATCACTCGCAACTTTTCGAGCCTGCCCTCCTCAGTCGCCTAAAATAAAGAACATTAATACTTGTTGTGCGTTTTTGTGAATGCTGTTCTCGAAATACAAATTAATTATTCTCACAATCATTAACTGTTGTCCTATGCATGTATCCGGTCTTGCCCAGGTCCTCCGTTATCATAAAATAAAATTCAGTAAAGTGCGACTGTGAATCGCTTACAAAGGGTTCCGTACGGACACCACATATAAATATATGTAATAGTATACGAACTTTAGCCCATATAATCAAATATCTTACGTGATGTAGACATTAAAAAAAAATAAGTACACGGTAAACTTTTTTTAGTTTTTTGTGTTTTTTCTTATTTTTCCCTCTTTTTTCGCATTTTTTTGACATTTTTTCGATTTGTGGCTTTTTTTTAATTTTGGCGATTATTTTTAGGATTTTGAAAATTTATTTGAATACTAGAAATTTTTTTAATATGGCGCTTTTTCTGTTTTTGCGATTTTTTCTAGGTAGTGATATTTTAATTCTGGAATTTTTTATTTTTAGCGTTTTGGAAAACTTAAAGAGTTTTGCACTTACGGTTTCCAAGATAAACCTAGTTGTCAAAGCAACTTTAACTGATAGAATACCCTTTAGTTTAAATTTTAGTGTAAATTAGTGTTAGTTTGTAGCGGCTAAAGTTCTATATATTCTGTCAAATCTTCAGGTTCCTAGCTCTTACGATTCTCGAAAAAACAACCTGTGATAGACAGACGGGCAGATGGACAGCGTAGCGAAAACAATAAGGGTCCTTTTAATTTTTGGTGTATGTAGCTTAGTATCCAAATGCCCGATACAAATATCAAAATCTTTGTAGACTTAACTGCATATTCCAGTATTTATTTCCCAAACAGCAAGCCTCAGGCAAAGTAATGCTTCGACTAATAAGGTTCAGTTGAAATTACGTTCCTTTCAAACTAATGTTGTTCCAGGTTGTTATGTATTTTAACAATTGTTCTAATTTTGTGAGCTAACAAAGGATCTTATTTGAAGCTTTGTTGCCGAGAACACTAAAACTAAAATTAAGCATTCATTACAGAAAAAAATTTAAAAAATTGCTCAATTCTTAAGCCTCATTGTACTGTTCAAATAGTTGTATTTGAAAAGATAAACTTTTTCAAAACAAAAATAAGTTATTTGTAAAATGTTTTTCCTCTCAGAAATTTTATTTGAAATTGTCTTTTCAAATACAACTTTAAATCATACAACAGGGCTTGTGAACATTTTTGAGATGAGATGCCTTTTCTTACTCATCATAATAATTTTAATAAAATTCGTTGTAAGGCACTTTCATCCTTTAAGTGTACTCTTCTCTAGGTGCTCAGCGTTCAATTATGACCACCGTAAGGTTCAAGAACTGAAATCTGAGTATACTTCGTGCAACTTGCTTAAAAAGTTTCCATAACCTCAAAATTAGGCGGTACTCCCTACAGTTATTGATATCATCAACAAATTATGTGGAGATTTGATAAGCGCTTTAAATTTTTAAATTAAGTAAATTACTGCACATATCGCGCTATACTAACTTATTGCTTGACTGATTTTACAGAATTATAATTTTGGCTTGAATAACGCTGTAGTAAGAAATGTGAACCCAAGTTGGATTAATACTGCAATCAAATCTCTTAAATCTATTAGATCGGTTGGGAAATATTTATAAGACATTCTCGGGAAGATTCTCACCTGATGTCCATTATAATAACTGGATCGGAAATAGTCTCCGAGTCCATATTGACAGCGTCTAAAATGGTGACTTGACCGTAGTTGCTATTCGTTTAAGCTTTTGGAGCGCTGCAATATTCTCTGCCATTTGTTTTGCCAAAATTTCTATTGGTAGTCAGTTATACGGCAGGAGTATATCTATGATCTTATTTATGATCATGCCAGTTCTCAAAATACTTTCCTACTTGCTTTGTCTGTTTTTTTAATATGTATTTAAGAGTCTTTAGTTACTTTACTAATTTTTATTCCTGGTAACACTGACTATAAATGTGCGTATTTACATTTATCGCTGTGAGTGTTAAGAATTGCCCAATTGACCAAATCATCGTTTACGAAATTTTCATAGTTTGTTACGAAATTTTGATAGTTTGTTACGAAATTTTGTTTCAATGGAAATTGGAACTCATCTGCGACAAGCTCCGAAGGAATTTATCCCCTCCTGTTTCTGTCAATTTGCAATAATGCGTGCGAACTAAGACTTTAAACAACTAATTACAAAATAAAAAACTTTTGGAGTTCTGGTAATGAGACCATTTAGAATAGGACTGCGATTGAATTTTGTTTATACAGCAAAGTTCGCACCTTCCCCATGGTTCGACAAAAAATATCAATGTGTTCCTAGATTTTCTAATCCAACATCCTTTGAAAGTAATTCCATTTGTTCAAGACGTTTCTTACAACTTGAAAGATCTTGTTCATCTGTGGATATTACGGTTGGGATTATTCTGAGCCATCATCGGGGCGCCCGAATTCCAAAAAGAGTTACTTTTTCAAAGGACTGGCTATAAATTATGTCTGAATAAATAAATGTCATCCCTATTAAACCCCAGTAACTGTGTGCCACCATCGCTTCCTTTTACGGACGATACCGTACACAGTAGAAAATTGTTGAATTTCCTGCGACAAATATTTGTATGGAAATGTATTGATTAAATAACAAAGTGTTTTAATTTCTTGTGCCAAAGATTTTTCCCATATTTGATAAAAAAATTTTTTTAGAAAATATTTTTATATTTCCTTAATGATTTTTAAAAAATTTTACTTTCAAGAAACATTATATTGGAATGAAATAGAGGTTTAGTTGAATTTAATATTATTTTCGAACATTTTTGTTGTTAAATATAAACTTTTTTCAATGCAGGTACTTCCTAAGGGATCAGCCTGATCAACTCTGCTAAAACGCTTGTTGTAGTCCTTATGCAAGCCACACACCTTACGACCGTTGGTACAATACGTTGGATTGCCAAGTTCTGTGTTTTGCGCACAAACTATACAACAACGTGTACAACATTAGCGTACAACTTCATTTCTTAATTTTTCTTTTGAGTAAACATGACATCGGGTACCATGTCGAGTATTGTAGTGGAATATTTTTTGGTGGAAAAAATAAGAAGAAGAATGTAAAAAAGGACAAAAAAAAAAGAATTTTATTAAAGGAGTGGTTTATATAAAAAGAAATGTATGCTAACAATAAAGTTTTGAAAATATTAAAAGAAAGTGAGAACAAAAATTACACGTGTATGTTAGACGAAGTATTTAATCACCTTTATCAAAGATTCCGATGCACCACAACAAAAATACGAACAAAATGAAATGAAGTTGTACAACCAACTCCTAAATTTTACAACCTGTCTATACAACTTGCCAAAAATCAAATCTTTTTAATCTTTCGTACAACCGAGACACAACTTCATCCGACGACCCCACACACTTTACAATCTCATATACAACCTGCTCATGTTGTACCAACGGTCGCAAGGTCTGTGGCTTGCTTTAGCCGTACTATTCGTATGTGGAATAAACTACCTGCGGAAGTGTTTTCTGTCACTTTCAACATGGGAAAGTTTAAATCGAATGTCTGCAGACAGTACTCCCTCTATCCTCCTCTCCATAACTTATTTTCCTAGTTCTAGCACAATGCATTGCATGAGCAGGTGTTATCATCTGAGTGCTGGTCGTACTTAAGAAAAAATCGTTGGCCAGTTTATATCATACAGTTTCATAAAAGTTTGATGCCAAAAATATTGGTTTGAAGAAGTCTATGCCGGTATATTGCAGTTAGACTTGTGTCCAACAGTTCTTTTTGAACTAGTTCGTTCAGTTGGACACAAGTCCGATCAAAAACATCAATGTAAATTAAATGGGCTTGAAACAACTTTTGATTCAAACGCACTCAAACTAGTTCAAAAAGAACTGTTTGACACAAGTCTAATTGCAGTTTAGACTTCCAATCAGCTAGAGTTGTATCCAACAGCTCTTCAAAACTAGTTCATTATGTTTGACCCAAAATATCAATGTATGTATGTATATTAAATGGGTTTGAAACAACTTTTGATTTGAACGCTCTCAAACTAGTTCAAATAGAGCTGTTGGACACAACTCTACAAAGTAATAGAGCTGGATCCAACTCGTTAATTCGTTCATATTAGACACAAACCTATGATCAAACTTATAAATGGGTTAGGTTAGCAACTAGACTTGTGTCAAACAGTTCTTTTTGAACTAGTTTGAGAGCGTTTGAATCAAAAGTTGTTTCAAGCCCATTTAATTTACATTGATGTTTTTGATCGGACTTGTGTCCAACTGAACGAACTAGTTCAAAAAGAACTGTTGGACACAAGTCTATTAGGAACCTAGTCTCTTTATATCTGGTATGTTTTCGAGATGGAAGATTTGTCTTCTAATTTAACTAGACTTGTGTCCAACAGTTCTTTTTGAACTAGTTCGTTCAGTTGGACACAAGTTCGGTCAAAAACATCAATGTAAATTAAATGGGTTTGAAACAACTTGGGATTCAAACGCTCTCAAACTAGTTCAAAAAGAACTGTTGGACACAAGTCTAAATTTAACTAAATGCTGGACAGTGACACAAGTTGTGTTCGAGAGTTGCATCATCTTTCTGGCAAGCTTTACATGTTATATCATCAACAAGCCAGGTGACTTTTTTAATTCGGTAGGCAAATAATGAAAAGGATAACTAGTGATAAGGATAATATTTTGTATTTGCTTAGTACATTATGCTTGTACAATAAAGGTCAACTTAGCAGTCCCGCCCATTGTATATTACAGGAGTTGGCTTAGATAATGTTTTAGCTTGTACATATGTCTTGAAGACGTAACCAACTGGGTTATTTCATTTGCCGTACAATCTTCTTAACAAATAATATATGAGCTTAAAATACTATTATTTGATGCATTAAATGCTACTTTAATGCTCATTAAAGCATCGTTTATATGCCGAAAAGTACAAATTTATTTTAATTTTATTTTAATTTTGTTTGTTTTTTTTCTTCTTTATTTTTTGTATGTATCCTATGCAATACTTAAAATTTGTTGTTCCCTCTTTACATATTCACAGATTTAACTGAACTTAAGTGAAATGTAAAATTCCTTAAAAAGAACGGATCAACAAATTTACATAATTAAATTAAAATTTGTTCCAAAAACAATTGAATAAGAAATGCAGTGAACATTTTTAAATGGAACTTTTTTAAAAACTACAAATTGTAGCGTTTTATTACGTTACACGCTATTAATTTGTATGATAATGTTATTATTTGTTTGTGTTGTTATTTTTTTGTAATATACGCTCTGAAGGCGTATAGAGAGCAATATGGGCCTGGCCCTAAGGCATCCTTATAATCCTACCTTATGCTGTCTTTATATCGTATAAATGATATACATAATAAATTTTTATTTTTATAGTTTTGTGTAATTTTCCGAAATTGAAAATTAAAAAGCAACAGAATTTGCTTTCAAACGACCATTTTCGATTCTTGTAACTGTCACATAATTACATTGAAAATGCTGTAAAATAATCTGTCAATAAGAGCGTAGCACTCTTGTACTTTGGAATAATAAGATACTGTTTACATTATGTAAAAGGAAATTAAGTTTTATTAGAAAAAGTAATGTTAGTTGAATAATTATATTTATTAAAATGAGATACTCAATTTTACCTCAGTTCCTCTGTAACAAATCTAGTACATGTACTCGTATAATTTTAATTAAAAGTTTAATTTTACTATCGAACATATTGTAGATGCAACTGCCTGATGTGGAAATATATCTGAAACTGATATCAGCCCAGTTAACCAAAATTTCCTCAGGCATTCAAGAGAACCCACCAAATCACCTGTGTGTGATGCTAAAAAAAATTCTTAAATTTATAATACTACAGATTATAGCAAATTTTTACTTCAATAAATATGTGCTTTAAGTGATCCGGATACTTACGTACACTGCTCGCCACTTGAAATAGCACACCCTCGGTGATTTAAAAAAAAATATTCTCTTTTCTCAAAAAACTAATTCCACAGAGAAAAAACTACCGCATAGAATCAACAAGATTTTCTCTGAAACGTTTTTAGGCTAAGGGGTATCCCAGCAGAAAGAAGAGAAGATTTTTTCATAGAGATTCCTTATTGTTTTTATGTGGTAAATCTTATTAATTTTATCAAGAAGAAAACCACATAAAATCATGAAGAAATCTTATTATTCACAACTTTTTTTTACCCAATTTCCGTTATTTTTTGCACCAAAAAAACAATCCATAGAGATAAACTTCTTGATTCTATTAGGTTTTCTTATAAATTGTAAACTATAGGGATTTCTTATTGATTTTATTAGGTTGCCTTATTGATTTTTTCAATAAGGTTTTCTTCTTAATTTTAATAGGTTCCTATATGGTTATGTGTAAAGCATCTTATTGATTTTTTTAATAAGGAAATTTCTTTATTTTATGAGGTGTCTTGTTATTTCATATCTATAAATAGACATAGAGACAATTTTTTTCATGATCTTTTTCATTTTTGTATAAGAATGTTTGGACAATAATTTCAACGGTTATTCAGGCTGCTTGTTAGCATATTGGTTAGAGTGCTTGTCTATCAGAAGTTTGCTGGTACAATACTTGGTGACTAAGTTAGTTAAAAATATAACATAATGTGTATGTATGTATGTATAAATAAATAACATCTACAATATACTACATACATACATACATATGATATGGTATAGAATTTAAATGAAAATATATAAGTACATAGAATAAATACGCAATTTTATATTTTATGAGGTCGTCTAATAAAAACAAGAAGAAAACCTTATTGAAAAAATCAATAAGATAACCTAATAAAAACTAGAAGATTTCTTTTTGATTTTTTTAAAAAGTGTTTCCCTATGAAATTAATAAGATTTCCTTATTGAAGAAAAACCATAGAGATTTCTTATTAATTTTGTTCTATTTTATGAGGTATTTAGTAGGCACTGTTTTCTCTGTGTATGTATGTGTTTTTCTGGTTTATTTATCTCTTCTTTGATGAGAAATAATTACTTTAAAAAAATTTATATTATATAATTTTTTGGTATTTTGGTTTGTTGCTTCCCTATCGGAAATTTGGCTAACTTTAAACTAACTTTAAGCTAATTATTTCGCAACTAGTGCTGACTGACACTTGGATTACTTTGCAATGTAATCAACTGACTATTTTAACATTGCGATGTCCTAGGCGGTAGTCAATTGTCTCACTCTGCACTACTTTGAGCTAACTTAAAGTATACTTTTTTAAATCACTTGGTAGTCAGTAAATTAAAAAAATTTTTCTGGAGCTCGAACATGTAACATCACACGTTGTGTACTCAACGTGCTACCACTCGGCTAAGGTGCCATCTAAAATAACGACAGCAAAATGTTAATATAAAACTGAAATTAGTTTTAAAGTAGCTGAGAATAAATTTGTTGGCTCTCATCAAATTCGATTACATACTCAACTTAAGAGTTAATTTTGTTGGGTTTCTTCTGGATGACATTGCAGCTAGCTTTTAGTAAGTTTAAGAAAAGCTAATTATAAGTTAACTATTTTTGTAGTCAACCACACATTCTCTTGAATAGAACATGCCACTTGAATAGAACATGTCATTAAAACTTAAGTTATCACTCAGTATTTGTGCAAGCGACATCATTTAAGTAACCAAGTGCGTTAATATTATTTTTTTTATAAAAATTAATATGGGCCTATATGTTGCAAAAATATCAAAAAATAGTAAAGGAAGCTGGAAGGTGTTAACACCATTTTTGTTCAATGACTCCACATATGGAAAAAAAAACACGAAGTGCCGTACAGATAGTGTGTTATCTTATGCAGACAAGCGACATATCGTCGGTTCATAATATAATTGTCGTATGTGGATTCCGATAGTTTCGAGCAAATTGAGTTTGAAGTTTGAAAATTGCATAAGCAAATGCCACATACGACAAACTCAACACTCCATATCTCGAAAACCATATGAGGCATCAATAAACTGATGACGCCAAATGAAAGATCAGGTCGGAAAACCTAAGGAATCGATCTTAACTCAAAACCGCAAAAAATCCACATACGACATTTAAATTATCAACCGACGATATTTCGAGAGAAACTTCCAATTCACATGACTCAATAGCAAAAATAAGACAAAAAACAGGAATGAAAGCAAGTTTAACCACTATATATATATATATATATATATATATATATATATATATATATATATATATATGCGGCGCGTTCCCAGCAAAAAATGGTGCTTCGCTGGAAGCAACTATATAAGTGCTCTTTTGGTAGGCAAGCGCTTACCCGATGCATGATATTTATATGGGATTCCTCGCGTAGAAGCTCTGCCACGTCGATCTAAAATGTGATTCTTTCGTGCCTGCCGGAGTGACCTGAATTCAGCAAAAATATTCGACTACCTGGAAGCATGTCTTTATCAGAAGTCGATCCCAGGATTTCCGTATGTTAGGGTAGGGTAGTGTACCCACTGAACTACCGAAGCACATATTTATGTTTGTACACAATTCAATTAAAAAATAAAAAATCAAAACTCGAAGTAAAAATTTCATTCGCATCCAAATTTGTATACAGGTAAGCGAGAGAGGATAATCTATAAAAAACTTTGGAGTATAAATTTCGTCATTCTCTTACGTTATTGCTTCCTCGTAAGGAAGAGGGGATGAAATGTTTTTTTTTTGCTGGGCTATTTAAAAAACTGAGTACATAAACAGATTGAAAATACAGAAAAAAAACAAGAAACGCAGAGAAAAACGTGCTCACATGACCTGCACCACTGAGTGGCATCGTGAAGTTTTCTCAGATGAGAAAAAATACAATTTGGAAAATCCTGATGCTTACAGTTATTACTTTCACGATCTTCGAAAGGAACCACATCATATGTATCGCCTACATAGCCGGGCAGGAGGATTCATGGTATGCAGAGCGATTTCATATTACGGCACTTGTGACCTTCATTTTTTTTAACTACATCCTATATTGGAGTTCTAAAAACGGCTTTCCCGACTTTAAAAAATATCTTTGAACCCCTAACTTGGATATTTCAGCAGGGTAAAGATCCTATCCACACTGCCCAGGTTGCAAAAAGCTATATGTGACGCGCAAAATGGAAAGGACCGGTTTTGTTCAGGAGAGCCATTTTAAAGATTTAAATACGTGTATCTTTGGTGTACCATCACTGAGCGTGTTGGTATTGGTCTCATTCAAAAGCGACACATCTCATGACGTCAGGAACGTGTTGGTCAACCTTGAAAACGCGCGTAGGTCGTCCCTACCTCTTGTTTTGTGTAGTTGGTTTTTACTGTTTTCTACCTAGCGCGCTATTTCCATGAGTTTGATATCAATTTTGCTCGCGTTTTTACGAATCCAGGTTTATTTTCTGAAATTATTAATTGTGAATTATAATAAATACTCATTTATAATTTTTTTAAATCTTGAATATCACTCTGTTAGTACGAAAATTTTTTCACATAACCTTAGTATCGTCCACTTCAATTTCATAAAAAGCGCATATCTCTGGCAGGGAACACTTTGGGGCATGGGATCGGTCTCATTCGATGCTCAGATGTTGTCCACATCCAAAAAAAAAAGTGAAAATTGATTTTTTTTTACCCTTAGGTCCCTTTCTCTATGCGTTGTCACATATAGTTAAATGAACAAAACATTGATGTTTTAAATTGGCCCACGTATTCCCCTGATCTAAACATAATCGAATAGGATGGTTATCCAGAAAAGTTTATGAGGTTGGTAACCGGTACGAGCTTATTCAAGCCATGCAACTTGTGTGGTACTCAATTCAACTCGAGAGTACATAGCCAAATTTTACGATTCAATATCAATCGTGTCAACAATGTCAATGTGATAAAAAAAATAAATGCCAAATTTGTACTCAGCTTTAATTCAATTCCCATCACTTTATTTTCCTAAAGGCTTTCGAAAAAGCCGTGTGGGTATACTTCATATAAAAATTTCAATAGATTACAAAAATTAAAAATTTTAAAAACCGCCGAATACATATAGAAAAGATGTGATATCTTCTAAACTACAAACTCAGAATAGCCCTTGTTTTGTCGGGGCTTAAAAATTATTGAGACTGAAAATGATGATAACTCAGATAGAATGGTATAATAATTGTTTTCATAAAATACCAAACTCGGTTAATTCCATGGCCAGGCTATATAATTTCAATGAGCGTCCAGGCCTGCAGAATCTGAAATACTAACATTTTCGGACCGAGAAAAATATTTTGGTGCTCTCTTGAAGCTCAAACTTTCTTTATGGAACTGTTGAACATGCAAAATTATATCTCAACTTCTCTCGACTTCAGCTGGTCTAGTAGCCAATTTTCATAGTTTTGGCTGAATGCTCTTGCTTTCAAATGTTTTGAAATTGCTGCTGGAATGCTTCTGAATGATTTTGCACAACTTTTTGAAGAGGACAATAATCTTCATCATTCCATTCGAATGAATCTTTGGCTGACAAAAATACCGCATATGTAGTCGATGGAGCATTTTGAGGATAAGTTTCGCTGAGCAATTGATATGGGTTTTTAAAATTGAAGAAGTAAAGCAAAACTTTCCGCAAATCATATTTTGTGGGTACAAAATTCTATATTTTCGAAGCAAAAAATTCTAGTACATATTTACACTATTTCGTTCAATGACTAAGTGCGACTAAATGACTAATTTTTACTTTCCAAAATGCTGAGTTGAAAACTCAGCTAGTGCAAAGGGGCAGCTTAAGTATTTTTAATTAAAAAAAAATTCTACTAAATTTAATGAATTATTTATTATTTTCAAATCGCTATAAATAGTTCATATTAAGTTTATTTCAGCATTTTGTGTTCATTAATCACTTGTGTTTTGCTTAAATAAAGACAACTATGCCAATAAATTATTTTCTATTCGCAATCTATTATTATCAAAACAATTTACATATTAGAAACGTTTTGGCTATATTTTGCAATCAATTTGTGTGGAATTGAAAACAAAATCCGATAACTCTGGTTGCGTTCGATCCGCCTTTAAATATAATTAAGTATATGTTTTTTTATAAACTAGGAGTTACAAAAAAAAAACTAATTCTACCCATTGAAATTTGAATGGGAAATTATTCCGTTTAAGCATTTTTTTTGAGATGCTGGCTGTTGTTGTTTCGTTCTTAAATAAATTATTTGTTTAATTTATATAATTTAGCATAATTAATAATGCGGAAAATATTATAAAAAGTAAGAGAAATCAAAGAAACCCATAAATTGGCAAAGTCACAAAATCTCCCAATGGTGAGAAAACAATACCCGTTTTGATGTTGACTGTCTGTTGATTAGTTGTTTTCTAAAGATGTTAACATCGCACAGTAGAGCTGAACGTAAACTAAGTCCGCACAGAAACTTAAATGTGAAAGTTTCGGCCGCTAAAAAGGCAGAAATTAAAATAATCACCAAATTTTTGGCTTATGTGACCATCAGATTTATTAATAACTACTTGCTTGAAAAAAAAAATATATCGATTATGGGCAGGAGTTTGTTTTTGTTTTATGTATATGTTTGCTATTGGTTTCACTGTGCAATGTGAAGATTAACTAAAGGATTGTAAAGTTGATCATTTAAAATTATGTTGCTCTTTTTTTTTGTATCCAATATACCAACATATTCGTTTTCAATACCTTTCATTAATTTATTGATATTTTATTGTAATTTTATGTATTTATGTATAGATACTGTGAGAGAAATAAAAATATTGCCTCGACCGTGCTTAGAATTAAAATGAGTTGCATAGTTTTATTTAACAGATTTTTGCTAAAATAAAAGTGTGGAAGCTTAAACGTGATATATATTTTTGCTTTCATGAATATTAATTTATAGAATCGTTTAAATGTACAAATATTTCTTCATTACAAGCCATTTAAAACAGTTGTAGTTTTCAATGATTCCCACAGTTTTGTGAAAATATAAATCGATGTTAGAATTCACACATGCACAGATATTTATCAATAGTTTTTGTTATAAATCAGATAAATAATAAATTTTTTTTTTGAATTTCTCTATTAAAATCTGTTTAGTTACAATAGACTCTCATGAATTGCATCACTTTGTTTCTCGGACGATTCTAATTTTCATAATGTTCTAATTTGTGGAAGTTTTTGTCTTCCCATGAAATGATAAGAAAATAATTTAATTGGCTACTTTAACATAAAATTATTTTTATTAATATATTTTGCATACCGTTGATATAAAAGAATATTTTTGTGGTAAATTTTGCTATTACCGTTCGACGTTTTTTTAAAGATAAATTCAATAAATTTTGTTTGTCTCTTTGTCTTGTATAAGTTCGACATAACGAATCATTACAAATATTCCAAAGTTGAGATACAGTGAAACCTCTCACAACGGACACCTCTTGTCAGTGGCTATACTAGCCACTATTCCTAATATAAAGGCTTAAGACTTTGAGCTCAATTTCCGATAACTGGGATAAGCTGCCGAAGGATATTCTGCCAAGGAGGCGCAGACGAAGATCACCCAGAACGGGACAAAGACACAGGAGATGCAGGATACTTTCCTCCTCTTCCTCGTCATTGCAACTGCAGCAGTAGCCATTATACGGGAGACCCCTACGTTTACCTCGTGGCCACGAGGTACCTCAAGTGCTTCTTATTGAAGTTCATGAGATTTTTCGGTTTATGGGAGCTTAGGCGAGGCCAGAAAGTTCTCGCTATTGCACAGGTGGGCTCATTGCGCCAACTGTGTTGAACTAATTCCAGAAAGTTAACATCGAAGCGTCTCCAGCAGGAAACCACAGAGATTGTCAATATTGACTTGCCCCCCTCCCCCCCCCCCCACCATTGGTCAGGTCATCCGCAACTATGTTTCCTGAAATAGTCCCGTGTCCACGCACCCAGTTTAATCGGATATTTGAGTGCTGCGCAAGTCCATCTAGGACTTGGCAACATTCTTGGACAAGAAAGGATATAGTGTATACACCTATGTGGAACTTAATAGGAGATATGCTGTCAGTTATAATGTGGATATTTCTATTTAAAATCCGATAGAGTCTTAGCCAGTGTGTCGCTCTTTTAATGGCAGATAACTCTGCCTGTAATATACTTCATTCGTCTGGGAGTCTGCAGGATATTTCAATTCCGTATTCCGGAATATAAATGCCCCCACCAACTCTCCCCCTCCTTTTTTGAACCGTCCGTGAAGACCTGTACGGCTCTGTTCAGTGGGGAAAACCCTTCTGTCAATGAAATTTAAAAATTCATATTAAAGTACGGTTTCGGAGTGCAGTAGTCAATAAGATCCGGTATGTTATCCACTATATCTAAAATGATTACATGTCCCCAAAATCGGTGGTTTCATGCTCCTATTGCGTTTATTCTGACGGCAGTATGTAGAGATAGCTTTCTAGTGGTTAAGTCCACTGAAAGCCAACCCAACATAACGAAGAGCGCTTTTGTTGGCGTTGATCTTAGAGCACCTGTTATCATAAGTGCCATTTTGTGGAGAATTCCCTCTATACGGGACTAATTACTCGCTGAGTCGAGTGCTTTCCACCTAACCGAAATTCCAGAAAATAATATAGGTTTTATAACCATCTTTAGTATGCAACCGACTCCCTTAGGATTTATTCACCAAATAGAGCCGATTGCGTAGATTGCCGTTATGGCTTTCACTACTCTTGCCTGAAGATTTTCCCTACAGAAAAGCTTGCTAGCGAGGACAACACCCAGATATTTGGCATTATCCGACAGGGTTAGTGTAATACCATTTAGCTTTGAGTGGCTGAAGTAGGGAACTTTGTATCTCCTGGAAAATAGTACTAGTTCCGTTTTGCTTGGGTTGACATTGGGGCCGCTCCTTGAGCACCAAGCACTAACCTCGTTTAGTGCAGTTTCTAGTCTCTGTGATATACGAGTAGTATCCAGTTTGAATCCTAATATTGTAATCGCTACATCATCTGTGTATGCAACTGTTTTAATATCATGGATTCCAATTTTTTTTTAGCAGATTATTATCCGTCACATTCCATAAGACAGGCGATTGTCTTGTGATGGTAGCTGTTCCTATGGTGGAAGTGATGATTCTGCGTAGTAGCAAATTTTCAATGATCTGATAAATCTATCGGTCAACCCCCAGCTCTCTGAGAGACTGACTGATTGCCGTCGGATCAATATTATTAAAGGAACGTTCAATGCCACCATTGTATAATGCTTATGCTCGAGTGACTTCTCTATGCATCCTACAAGCGAATGTAAGGCGGTGTTGAATTTTTAAATTCATCCAGTCCCAAAATTTCGGTGAGATGAAGCGTTTATGGCAGGTATTAAGGTAACACAACGCAAATTAATCTTCAATATTATATACTTCACCAGCATTCCTCTCTTCACTATCACATTACCAAAGGTAGGGATGGGCAAATGATAAAACTGTATCGATATATATCGTATCGATATTTTTGAACAGTATCGATATATATTTTTTGAAAACATCGATATTTCGATATATCGATATTTTTTACCTACAAATGCTGCCAAAATATTCTAAATCTAAAATAAATACACATACTAACATATCGTGCCATAACCGCCAAAAAAAGTTTAAGCAATATAAATTTTGAACAACTATTGAGACCTTATGAGTTTTAAGGGTTTTCAGAAAAGATTTCCATAAAAAATTTTGCTGATTAAGCCTTTAGAAAGCCTTAATAATTTGTATAAATAATGATGTTAATCATTGATTATTGAATGCCCGTGTTTAACACTTCAAAGTTCATCATTGCGGAATACGAGAAATATCCACTTTGCATCCAAACAATAATATTTAAAGAAATAGCGAACAACTAACTTAAAACTTAATGAACTCCATGAGTGGAGAAAACCCAAATTGATATTGGTATCGAAAAAGGAAATAAGTTTATCGATACATCTGTATGTTTAATTTTTATTATAGGACAATTTCTGAAAAACTGCATTCATTTCGAATGCACAATTAGTCACTTTAACAAATTTAATACAAAGGAATTACGTATTTTAAGTTATACGTAACCTACTGTAGCTCCTTAACGCTTCCTTAGTCTTTACTTTATATTGCTTCTCTGTGCTGTGCCGTTCTATTTCTAAATTTTAATAGATACTTTTTCTGTAATAAATTAGCTTTTTCTGACCAGAATGGTCACAGTTTTCCACAAATGTTTATTTTTTATTTTTTTAATGCTTGTAATTTTTTATTGTATCTTCAAATATGAACTAACAATAAGTATTCAAATCATAAATCTAAATATAATTATTAGGGCCGACCAGTTTCGGACATAAACTTAGTGGTAGTAATTAATAATACATAAATTTCGTATTAAGCTCAATGTACATTTGATGAGGCATTTTCTTCCGCTGAATTCGAAAATCAAGGTTAAAAACTAACGGCTTGTATAAGATTTCTATAAACAAAAAAGAGTTAGCTGATTCGTAACAGAACAGAAAGTAAAAATTAATTCTGTCTTCAGGCTTATACCTACACAAACCAAATTTGGCATTTAGCTTAGTTAACAAATAAGTCACCTAGCTTAGTGGGGTCACCTTATAGATGAATTATTAAATTTCTCTTTTTTTTTTTCTTCGTAACACTAGCAGTGATGCCAATATCATACAGTTAAAAACCTTCTAAAATATGTAGAGCTCTGAAAAATATCGAAACCCGATACTCGTAAATCAGAATCGATGTATCGATGTATCGGTTTTTGAAATATCGACGATATATATCGATATTTATTTTCGCAAATATCGATATTTCGATATATCGATATTTTTTGCCCATCCCTAACCAAAGGAGTATAACATGCATATATACAGAGTGTTCCAATAAGTCGTTTTATTTGAAAAAAAAGCCCGCCATTCCAACAATTGCCGCAAAAACTAAATAATTTTGGGGCTGTCGTAAACCATCTTCTCGGCGAGCAATTATAAAACTTGTGGAATAAGCTAGTGCATAAAGGCGAAGGTTTGAAGGCTTTCCAAGATCAGGTAACATATGAAATCACCCCTATGGACCATCAACATCGTCGTGTCTATGCTGACTCGGTCTTTAGAAAGCATCAAACTGATCCAAAATTTAATCGAAAAAGTCCATTTCCTATACAAGTAATGATACCACCACTCTTTTGCGTGAAAAGTTTCCTGACCGTGAGACTTCTCGATGCGGCGACCACAATTGGTCACCGATATCCCGTGACTTAACGCTTTTAGCCTTTTTCCTCTGCGCTACGTAAAATACATCAAAAATAGAATTTGTAAAGTTCTCAAGGAGATACAGCGGCAAATGTGTACACTGACGATGAAAAATTTTATGAAAAAATTATGGCCCTGCAAGAGCAACCTTAACGGCCATTTGGCGGATATTGTCTTTCCACCTTACAATTAATTAAACATCGAACGATTTCGCTTAAAAATGCTAGTTTTTTCTTACATATCAAAATTAAATTTCTTATTGGAAGACCCTTTATGTATACTAATTTGGCTTGTAGTGTTGTGTTAAATTTCCAATAATAAACATATCTATTTTGCATAATTTGAATTAAAGCAAAAATACCAACAAAAACTTGGATGCTTTGGGCCAATGGAAACCCTGGCATGTATAATTCGGATATAATGGGGCATGCTCAGAATGCTGTTGAGCTACTGTCCATATAATTTAACACTGGAACTTATCCAAGGGCTAGATTTGCCTTCAATATATGACCGGACCGATCGTAAGCTACGCAAAACCGTCACTGCGAAAGAGCATTGTAGGATATCTCGAGTTGTGAACGATCCTCTGACATCTCAAAAGGTACACACAAACTTACGTTTTATGATTAGAAGCGGGTGTGATAGCCAGCCATGTCAAATCCCTAAGCGACCTATATTCTCACTAAACATGTAATGTTTTAAAAATTTCAGACATTGTTAAGATTAAATTTACTGATCCACAGTTAATCTTTTAGTTATCTCAGTTTCATTCCTGGGACCACATATTTTTTTTAAATAAAAAATCGTATGGGCCGACAAAACAGTCAAAGCCATCAAAGAAGAGTAAAATTTTAATAATATTTCTTGCTCGAACATAAGCAAAAAGTTCGTTAGTCCTAATTTACACTATGCAAGTATTATTGCTAAGCTGATTTGTTTTCTGGGTTTGAGATAGAGAGAGAGATAGAGAAGAAAAGAAACGTTTTTGTTCCCCTCGTGTCTCTCTCCGAAAAACTAATCAGCTCAGCAATAAGACTTGCATAGTGTAAATTAGGACGCACTAAAGAAAATATTAATAAAAATATAGAAGTTTTTAAATGTCAACATGTTTAAACTTTAAAAGTACTTAAAAATGCATTAAAAACCATTTGCCCATAGCGACGCATGGTAATTTTACCCTGCATCTTTCTGTTGCTTAAAAGCCGCCTCTATCAGCTCATTTGATTTTCTTTTATATCCTTCGAGCCATTTTTAGCTTTAATATTACGAGTATTTCCTGTTTTTTATTTGCACATTTTATGGATTCTTTGTATCTTTTATCTGTATTCATTACACGCCTTTTTTCATTTTATAGTGTGAAGATTAAATAATGTTCTTAAGTTTTTATTGCGATCCTTTGATGTGCTGTTGTTTTGCACTTTTTTGTTTAAGTTTATGGCCGATGTTATTTTTTCGTTCATGTTGCATGCTGTCACAGACGTTTCCTTATTGTATTTTGTACATATGTTGAAACTTACATCTATATATGCATACTTAAGAGTGTATGTATGTGAGTCTGCATGTCTCACAATGTGCATGGATGCAGAAATTTGCTGTTGAATACATCAATTCAAGAGTTATCAATGCCGTTATACGGAGTTCGACGGGATATCAAGATAGATTGAGATATTACTTACAACTGAATGATAATACTTCTTGCCAGCGTTGCCAGAATTAGTGATTTATTTTATTTGATGACTTTTTAATCCAAATATAATGTGGTAATATGTAATATAAATAAGTTCATACAAACATATTCAAGCATTGTTTTATGGCTGTCTCAGAATAATTTAGATCAGGGAATGTAAAATTACAGAAACATAACATACCTGCTCGATTAAATCTACAGAATCGGAGTTTTTTTTTTATTGAAATCAAACCTAGTTGCCGGCCTGACCTGACGTATAGATGGCAGCTGTACTTTGTTAAAAAAAAGTTTCTTGAAATGTGGCAACTTTATAAAACACGAGTTTTAAGTTTCACTGCGCCTCCTGATTTAGTATATTGTTGGAGCCTTTAAAAATAAACGATCTCTGTAAATATGTAAACATGGAGAAACATTTACAACGTTATGCACTTCAATACTTTCATTTACAAGGTCTCAGTGCAACCAATATTAAAACCTAGCTAAATTCTACTTTAAAGCAATGTTTTTATCTTCGCTTACCGCTACAAAATATTGGTTGGCCGAGTTTATAAGAGGCCGTACAAGCTGCCAAGACGAACACCGTAGTGATCGATGTATTGAGTTGTTCACGCCAGAAACGGTTAAAAAAATGCAGAAAATGGTAAGGAATGATTGTCGTCTGAAGTTTTGTGAGCTACTGAAATCACAAGCATTTAAAAAGTGCTATACATCGCCTCCTCGCCGAAAATGTGCAGATGAGAAAGCTGTTCTATTATTGTTGTTGCATTCGCTCACAATAGAACAAAAAAAAAGCTTCGTGAAGATGCTTCAATATAGTATTTGGCGAGTTTCACCACCATAAAGACGAGTTTTTGCGCCAAGTCGTAGCGATGCATGAGACATGAGTCCACCGCTTCATACTTCAGAGGAAAAAGCAAAGCAGTGAACGGAAATAGTAGAATCGTATCCAAAGAAAGCGAAGCCAGTTCGATCTGCAAGCAAAGTCATAGCTTGTGTTTCTTGGGATGCGAATGAGATCGGTTTTATTGATTAGATTTAAAAGGGAAACGCAATCAACAGTGATTATTCTGCTAACTTTTTGCAACGTTTAAGTGATGAAATTTGGGGAAAAAATGAAATATTTGGCGAAAAAAAGTGTTGCTTCATCACGACTATGCATCAGTTCACACATTTACTATTGCGATGAACAAATTCGATTAATTAAAGTTCGAACTTCTTCATCCTGCAGCTCCTCATATTATTTTCTACTTCCAAAGTTGAAAAAATACGAGTAGCTCAGTGGCAAACAATCAAGAGGTGGAGTCTACGATTGATGGTTCTTTTAAGAAACTAGACTCTTCTTACAATGAACAGAGAATAGTGTATTGAGCCAAAAGGACATAATGTTGATAAATGAATCAGATCTTTCTCAAATTTTTTGTGTTTTCTTTGTTAACCAGGTCGGTTAGTTTGGGACTGCCCTAATATTTTGTGCTACTCGTAGTTTCTTTATTTTAAATTAATTTTTACGTGAAAAGTAATTTTTTATGCCGGATTCTAGAGAAAGTTCTAATGATGAAGAAAACAAAAAGCAACTTAAGCTTCAAGGAAAGTTTAAGGGGCAAAGGTCAGATATTTTTAAATTACTGGAATAATAAGCACGTGAACCCAACAGTTTGCTAAGCATTTGTAAGTATTGCGAAAAAGCGGGAAGGCGTTAATATTATTGTTCATACGATCCACAGTCATTTCCAATGTATTCAAGTTAGCATCAAAATTACGATTCTGGGCAGTATGCTTTTGAAATTTTTTTTTGTATGATTTGTGCTTGTTTTGGGTGTATATGAGAAAAACTCCGCAAAGACGTCTATTCACAATGAAGGTTCAATGAGCACTAACAACTGACTGTGTAAAAACTTCATAAACTTGCAAGATTTTCGACTCCTTCTTCGAAATTTTCGTTGACAATAAGTTTATACTAGAACTGAGCACAAGCTATGGAAAAGTACACAGTATTGTATTTTTTTCGAAAGCGAGTACTGTTTGCAGTGGTGGTCGTAATTGAGTGTGAAGCAAAAATAGAGAACAAGGAGACAAAAAACACATAAAACCATTGTACAGCAGTTGAATAGGCAGTTGTGTCTAGTGTACAATATTTTTATTGTACACTTCATAGTGCACCATACTTGATTTAACAAACTCAAAATTTCGTAATATATTAAGTTATAACAAAACTTTTTACAGTTATATCCATTGTGAAAGTTATTATTTTTATTTTATATTTCATTTATTTTATTTTTTACTCTTAAATTAATAATAAATGCGAACTAATACGCTCAAATAATAGACGTTGTTTGTTTTTTTCTTTTACACATACACATATTTTTACACTTGTATGCTCATTTTACAATTGTCATTCGGTGTACACTAGTGAAATATGCTTCGACACTACAATAACTAATGCCCTCGCTTGGCAGATAAACAAATGCTGTTACATGCTTTTGATAAAATTGAATACCAGTTTCAGTGTTCTCATAAAATCAAGAGCACTAAAAAGACAGAACAATTCAGTACTGTACATCATGATGACTAAGCTCTAGTATATACTACTTACAAGTAAATACTTACATGTTTAAATGCAAGGTAAACCAAAGTAAGGTGCGACTTTGACTCGCACAAGAAGGGTTCCGTACGTACAGTACATACATATGTAATACTATAAGAACTTAGGCCTATACAATAGAATATCTTACCTGATGAAGACCTTTTTTTAATTTTAAGAACAGGGTAAACTTTTTCCCGGTTTTTGACGATTTTTTTAGGTTTTTGCTATTTTTACAATTAGTTTTGGCGCTTTTTTCGTCTGGGGATTTTTTCGGTTTTTGGCGCTTTTTTAGTTATGGCGTTTTTTTTAATTTCGGTAATATTTTCGGTTTTGGCGATTTAATTTAGTCTTAGATTCTTTTCGGCTTGGCGATTTTTTAGTTTTGAAATTTTTTATATCATTTTTATTTTGAATACTAATTTTAGTTTGTTACTAATGGTACTCTTTCCAGTTTCGCCATTAATACTTCAAACTAGGGATGGGCAAATGAAAAAAATTTATCGATATATATCGTATCGATATTTTTAAACAGTATCGATATATATTTTTTGAAAACATTGATATTTCGATATATCGATATTTTTCATTTCGAATGCACAATTAGTCACTTTAAGAAATTTAATACAAAAGAACTATTTATGTTAAGTTATATGTAACCTACTGTAGCTCCTTAAGACTTCATTAGCCTTTACTTTTTGTTCCTGCTCTGTGCTGTGCCGTTCTGTTTCTAAATTTTAATAGTTACTTTTCACAGTTTTCCACTAAAGTGATGAGTTTTGCATCGTCCATTGATATCAGAGTTTTTCTTTTCCCGGACCTTTTCATTTCCCGGGAAAGCGGGAACGACTTTTCAGTTTCCCGGGAATTCCCGCCCGGTGCAAAACAATACAAAATATTTTTTTATTTGATTTTAATTTATTTATTTCAACAAAAAACAAATTATAATTCATGATATCGATTAAATAATAACGTTTTATAAACACATGTCAAAAAAGTAGTACAATTTCAGTTCCTGGCCGTAATTGTTGTAAAGTTTTAGCTATAGTCTTACCATCGCATTCATAAAGTGAATAACGACACTCATCGGGGAATGTGTACAAAACTAAAGTTGCCCGCAAAAATTTCCCATGATTTCATTCCCGGAAAATGTGCGCGATCCCGGGAAATCCCGTATGAAAAACACTAACTGTTATGTTTCAATATAGTTTTATGTTTTCCTGGTAAAAATTTAATTTTTTTTAATTCGAAATGTTATTATTTTATTCATACTGACGCTTACAATTAGCTAACAGTTTTTTATTTTCACAGGTTGAACCGAAACAGAAAAGAATGAAAGAGAAAAACTAACGAATTGTATATGATTTCTATAAACCAAAAAGAGTCAGCTGATTCGTAACAGAACAGAAAGTAAAAACAAATTCTGCATTTAGGCTTATACCCACACAATCCAAAAAGTCACCTGCACTAGTTGGGTCACCTTATAAATTCGCCTCTTATTATCAAATTTCTCTTTTTTGCTTCGCATCACTAATAGTGATGTCAATGTCGTACAGTTAAAAAACGGCTATAGCTCTTAAAAGTATCGAAACCCGATACTCGTAAATAAGAATCGATGTATCGATATGTCGGTTTTTGAAATATCGGCGATATATATCGATATTTATTTTCTCAAATATCGATATTTCGATATATCGATATTTTTTGCCCATCCCTACTTCAAACTATTTGCCACTAATTATTTTTTTCCATCGCAAATATTTTTTTTTTAACATTTTTGTTTAAGTCGTTGCCAAAGATTGTGTCGGCAAAAACAGAGTCACTTTAACACGACTCCGGTTAAAAGTCTGAATCGAAAATACCAAGTGTCCCACATCAGTAATCGATATCTGTCAATAGTTACTGCAATAATACGCATATTGAGTCGCGTTTCTCCGCAAATTTCCTTAAGTGTGAAATATGAAATATTAGCCCGTTAACGTTGCACTTGTTTTTCATTCGAGTCATAAAAAAATATTTTATCATAAAAAACAGTTACTTAAAAAGTTTGCTTACCACAAAACTTTAATTCATATTTCAGCCAATAACATAAAACTAGATAGTATTGTTAAATAATCGTTTAAAAAAAAAAGAATCAAATTTAAAGCTTAGTTAATTTTCATTATTTTATGTTTAAATAATTTTCTACTTAACTTTTTTTTTTGTATTTTTTAAACATGTTACTTCATTGTTCGAGTTGTAGACTGTTTCCTGTTGATTTTTGTTGTTATTTTTTTTTTTTGCCCCAAAACAAAAGTGTTACACGTGAATTACATTTATGGCTTCCCAAAATTTTTGAAAAACAAAAAAGTCTTATTAAAAGATTAATTAATTAAAAACAAGCTTTTATGTTGTAAATCATGTTTACATGTTATTAATTGTTTTTGTATTTTTAAACAGACATTTGATGTTTTTTTTTCTGGTCGGCTCTAAATGTTGGTGTAGCTGAGACTACTTTTATTTAGAGTTAGCAAAATCTAAAATTAATCCAGGGTTACTAAAATCCAGTTGGGAAATGAAAATTCCACCACTGGAATAATCTTACTCTAGACATACTTGTCAGTCATAGTAAACGGATTGTAATTAAATTATAATAAACATTTATGTAAAGTATAAAAAAAATTATGAATTTAATAAATGGGCTTATTTACTACATTGTAATACATACATATAAAAAGGGCGAGGCAAATTTGAATACTATTACAGCGGGAACTTTTAACATGCAGCTAATTAATCTTAAAGTCTCTGACCTTTGCATTGAATTAATCTAAGCATAAAAACCCAGTGATACCTTTATATTAGCAAAGCTATTCTTACATTTCCACATCAATCACAATTTATTTAAATTGGATGAATGTGCCCTTCAACAAATAATATCAAAGACATATTTTAATTGTATTCGTTTTTTTAAAAGTTTTTTTAAAAGTTGAAATCCGGAAGAACGCACATATTTAAGACTAACACCAGAATTGGTGAGAGCGGTGAAGTGCCTATTTCGGCCATTAAGGGCCAATTTTAAGGTTCGAGATTAAACTTTAGTTTCTTTATCTAATTAGCTAAGCCGAAAATTAACTTAATCTCACATTAATTGACTTTGATATTTTTGAGTGGTAGTTTAAACTTCGTTTTGTTTGTGGTACTACCAAACTGCGGAACAAAATAGTGGCCACGTTTTTCGTGTAAAAGTCGTAATGTTATTAACGCACTTTGATATTTTTTAGAAGAAAAAGAAACTGCGTAATTTTATGTTTTACAAATATTGAGCATGTTAAAGGCAATATATCAATAATATTAAATATATATATTCATTTATGTGTTTTTTAATTATTTTATCATATAATTTTTTTTTAAGTTATATCTTTCACAAGTGTTAATGCAAGATTAAAACACCTATATGGTTTAATATAATCGACTACACATAAACCACAAATAAAGATTAAGATTAACCTTTAATCTTAAACTCTAAAAGGGACCCTAAATGCTCTGAGATCAAAATTTCGACCAAGTTCTTATTTGGTACAATATCTTTGCAATTTTTACTCCTCCATATTTCCGGAAGCTTTCGTTGTAAAACTTTCAAATTGGGATAAAATGAGGTCGTCTTAAGACGAATGACGAATTGACTACAAATTATACTAACTAAAAGCTAACTACAATGTCATCCAGCATTCACCCAAAATTATTTCTTATGTTTAGTACATAATTGGATTTGGTGAGAGCCAACAAATTTAATCTCACCTACTTTTGAAACTCATTTCAATATAATATTAACATTTTTCTGTTATTATTTTGGATGGTACCTTACCTGGGTGGTAGCGCGTTGACTATACAAGGTGTAATGATACATAGTTCGAATTCTAGCAAAAATGTGCTGTAAAGTTACTGACTACCAGGTGACTTAAATAAAATCAACTTTAAGTTAGTGGAAAAGTAGTGCATACGAGGGCGGTTCGGAAACTTCTTAGCCTAGCACAATAAGCGCGGTATAAACAGAAAAAGTTAAGTGTTTTGGAAACTTCCATCTCTGCTATGAACACATGTTAAATTTTGTTTCGATCTGGCAACTCCTTCATATAGAAACAGGTGTTCACAAAAGACGCATCCGCGATTTTTTAACAATGGAAAAATTAGAAATGCGTGGTGTCATTAAATATTTACATAAAAAAGGTTTATCGGGACAAGAAATTCATAATGATATGGTGAATGTGTTAGGTGAAAGTGCTCCTTCATATGCAACAATAAAAAATTGGGTTGCTGAATTTAAACGTGGTCGTACAAGCATTGAAGATGAACCACGTAGTGGACGTCCAAAAACAGCAACAACAACAGAAATTGTAGCCAAAGTGCATGATATGGTATTAAATGATCGACGAATAAAAGTGCGTGAAATAGCTAATATCATGGGCATCTCAAATGATCGAGTCCATTTAATTTTGCATGAAGAACTACAGATGAAAAAGCTTTCTGCAAGATGGGTGCCGCATTTGTTAACAGTCGACCAAAAACTCATAAGAATGAACATTTCTCAAGCTTGTTTGGATCGTTTTAAGCGAAATAAAATGGATTTTAAGCGTCGTTTCATAACTGTTGATGAGACATGGATCCACCACTATACTCCAGAGACAAAAGAACAATCCAAACAATGGACTGAAGCTGGAGGAAGTGCCCCAAAGAAGGCAAAAACAATTCAATCCGCTGGTATTGACTATCTGCAAAAGGGCAAAACAATAAATTCAGAGTACTATTGCAATCTTTTGGATCAATTAAATGTACAAATTCGAGAAAAACGTCCTGGCTTACAACACAAAAAAATAACTTTTCATCAAGACAACGCACCAGCGCACAAGAGTGTTTTAACAATGGCTAAAATCAACGAATTAAAGTACAAGTTGCTTGACCACCCACCTTATTCTCCTGATTTGGCTCCCAGTGACTTTTACCTGTTCCCAAATCTAAAAAAATTCCTTGCTGGCAAGCGTTTTACCTCAAATGAAGATGCAATTACAGTTGTAAACCACTATTTTGAAGACCTTGAGGAAAACTATTTTAATCAAGGGAAAGAATTGCTAGAAAAGCGTTGGACTAAGTGTATTGAAGTTTCAGGAGATTATATTGAAAAATAGAAATATTTTTGAAAGACTAACTATTCTCTTTCACTGATAGACTAAGAAGTTTCCGAACCGCCCTCATAGTGAGACAATTGACTACCGCCTAGGACATCGCAATGTGTAAATAGTTAATTGTTTGCAATGGGAAGTAATCCAAGTGTCAGCACTCGTTGTAAAATAGTTAGCTTAAAGTTAGTTTAAAGTTCCAACAAGGTATACACATTGCGTTCAGAGGCTGGAATTTGGCCTGGCGAACTGCTGTGCACTTAGTTGGTAAATATCAGCTTTCATTGGAAACATTTTTTCAATAAAATATGATACGATTAATCAAAACAATTCACGTATTTCATTTACATTGCCGAATTTTTGTATGGTGCTGAAGTTTGCATTGAATGATACCAAACAATGTTGAATAAACACTTGAATGACTAAGATGGAGATTACGCGGTCTTAAAAAACAACATGTTGTTTTCCCGTTCTGTTAATTTTTGTCAGAATAATAACTCTTGTTTGTTATTTAATTTCGTACATAATTTTTTAGCTGTAAATAACACTGCCTTACACACACACACAAATAATATTATTTTGCCAATTGATACTTGTATAGGGCCCTACAAAAAGATATACGTTATCGGTGTTTTAAAAGCTTACACCTGATTCTCATTTTACGGCCTATTTAAAGTTGCACCCTGGTGTAGTAAAAAAATTTTTTTAAAATTGTATGATATTGACGTTTTTAGTATATAGTGTCTTCAGAATATTACAAGCAACATTTTGTTAGTACACATTAACCCTCAGACTACCGGAAATTGGTATTTTTTTGTAAAAAAAAGGAAAAATTACCTTCAAAACAGGGAGGTCATGTGTAGTTGAAATATTCTTTAAAAATATTTTTCTTGAAATCCTACTAAAAGTTACCGAACACACTTAAGATGCAAATGTAACTTTAATACCAGAAATTATCAGAAATAAATAAATTATTATATAATTGTTTGAAAAAAAAAGTATATATATGCATATATATTGTATGAGTACCCTGTCGGAAACTAAGTTAACTTTAAACTAAATTTAAGCTAACCTTTTCGCAACTAGTGTTGACTTACACATGGATTACTTTCCAATGGAAACAACTTAGGCCGGGTTTACATCGGCTTTACAAGCGAAAAAAAAGCGTAACCACCAATTACTAATGAAAAACTGTTTGATTCAGACATGTATTTGTTAAGTTAAATAGTTCCATACATAACTAATAAACAATTTTATAGAATCCAACATGATTGGAAACTGTTTAAATCAATAAATACATGTCTGAATCAAACAGTTTTTCATTAGTAATTAGTTGGTTACGCTTTTTTGGGCAAATGACACACAAGAAATGCCAGATGTAAACTCAGCCTTACAATTTTAACATTGCAATGCACTACTTTTCAACTAACTTAAAGTTAATTTTATTTAAGTCACCGGGTAGTCAGTAAATTTAAAAATTTTTTGCTGGGATTCGAACTATGTATCATCACTCATTGTATAGTCAACGCGCTACCACCCAGCTAAGTTGCCTTCTAATATAATAACAGAAAATTTTAATATAAAATTGAAATTAGTTTCAAAGTACGTGAGAGTAAATTTATTGGCTCTCACCAAATTCGATTCGATTCGTACTAAACCTAAGAATTAATTTGGGGCTCGTTCTGTGTGACATTGTGGTTAGCTTTTAGTGAGTCTAAGAAAATTTCACTATAAGTTGATTAATTTTGTAGTCAACCACACATTCTCCGACGGGGTATGTATTACAAATTCTCTAACACAATTTAACTTTTACTTGCATTATTAAAAACTAGTATCAGGAAGAGGAAAAAAAGTAAAGGCTTTAACATTGTGAGAACAAAGGAAAATATTTGTGCCAGGAGTCGGTATGAAAAAAATGAAAAAGCTATTGTAAATAAGTTTTGTAATCTGACAGTTGTTCGTTGTACTCACACATATGTACACTTGAAATAATTTTTGGTTACATTATTGAAAAAATTATTCTATTGTATTAAAAGTTGATAAAAAAATTTTTATGTAAATTGTATATGTACTCGTATATTTATATTAGGGTGGCAATGTATTGTATGGAAGTTTTTATTTTTTTTATTTAAACAAAACTCTAGAACTCACGTAGTGAAAATCTTAGCCAAATCGGGTAGCTCCCTGGCGGCCCACATTTAGGTCAAAATTGCAATTTTATAAAATTTACCAAAATAAGACTCAGACAACTGCGAGGCTTGACCTTTAGGGGTAACATTTAAAATTTTAAAAAATCTACCAAAATTAAGCTCAATTTGCATAAAACAATATTTCAGTGGGCGTGTGCCAAAATTTGGGCCGAATCAGACAACTGTAAGGCCTTACCGCTACATCTTCAAAAAAAAAAAAAAAATTCAAAGCTCATTGCCACCCTAATGTACATACATACTTATTTTTAATGAATAAAGCCTTTATTATAAAATTACCCTCTTGTGTACGTATTTGTAACACAGCCTGGCCAATAATATAGGCTGTCAGTTTGGAAGCCAAAAGGTTAGTGAAGCTTACAATGTTCGCTTCACGGGAAGTTTGTGTTTTTATATGAAATAAAAACTGGAAGAATTTTAATTAAGATGTCCAAAGATTCTTTTATCTTTATGATCTGTTTCACCATATAGCTTTCTTGCACCATTTTATTAAATATTTAACATAAAATTTTTAAGCCTTTGTTGATGTTTCTATTACACAAGTGGATTGTTGCTCTAAGATTTTGAAATAACTTAATATATGTACATCTTCAAAGCGACTTGACCCGTCTACAATATAAATAGAAACAGCTTTAACTAACAGTCCTTGCAGGAGGGTAAATACAATTTTTGTAATGTGCATGTCCATATGTATGAATGTATGTATGTAAATGCATTGTACATATATATTAGGGATGTAACGATACGCCGTTTTGCCGATTCGATACCGATACTCAAATCAAAACAGAAGAAACAATTTAATTTTTCTGTTTTGACGTTATGTTCTTTCTGCTTTTAATATGTTATTTCTCTTATTTGTTATGCAAAAAAAAAGCGTTGAAAATTTAATGTTTGTTCAAAATAGCTCTAAAAAAATTTAAAAAGTATCGTCGTATCGACCGTAAAATATCGCTGATATCGATATATCGATAAATCAGAAGTATCGCCGATATATCGGAATCGGTATCGGTTACATCCCTAATATATATTTTCTTATATGTACATATGTACATATGTATATGTGTACTTTTTTAAGTATAAATGTCTATATTGTATGTGATAAGGAAGGCATGGTAAACGAAGAAGGAACAAAATACTCGTAACAAATAAAATCAGCTTAATTATGCTTCGACACGCAGTAAAAGGGATGCTTGTGCTTTAAGGAGCAAATTTCAGCCTCAGCTTCCTTTTGTTTCAAAAATTTACACACATAATTAAAAAAATATATATAAATTAAGTCGGCACCAGAGACGTTAAGTATATGGGCCTTATGTATGTATAAGAAAAAAGTGGCATGAAGTTAACATAAGTAGCAAAATTTAACATGATCTTAAAGAGTTTTGCCATCAAACTTCAATATTTTATTTTTCGTTGTTCTACTTTACCGATTTTTATGAAACTTACCACAAAACTTGAGCTCTAAAATAGACGCATCCCCCATTTAAAAAAAATGGTCGGAGTCACGCCCATTAAAATTTAATATTTTACTTTGAGTGGTTCTATTTTATCGATTTTTACAAAACTTAGCACACACCCTAAGGCCTGAAAAACAAACAATCTGGCATTTAAAAAAATGGGCAGGGGCACGCCCATTAAAATATAATTTTATATTTCATTTACTTCTTCTCATCTTCTTCTATCAGATCTTTGCATTGAAGGTGGTTTTTTTTTTGGCAGAAAGAATCATTTAATAGAAACTCAGTAGTTTTGTGCTCTTAATGTAAGAAAATTCGTGAATAAATTTTGATAAAGAAAATATTCTATTTTCCATCCCTGTTCTGAGAAATAAATGTGTGTTAAGGATTGCTTATGTGTGCGTGTATGTGTGTGTATGGACAATGTGAAGCTTACAAGCAGCAACACTTACATTCATTCATACATACATACATACATAAATATGTACGTCCTGCCTTCCGCTAGTGCACTTTATAATAGCATGAATTATTTATACATCAGTAATTATTTAATTTCATAATATTCCTTTTCTTTTTTTTATGTGAAAACATATAATTAATTTCTTCATTATGAATTATTTCTCAAACAGCCAGTAGAATAAAAAACTCATTAGGAAAATTCAAGAGGCAAGAAAAAAAATATTTATGTATAAAAAAAACTGTTTTTGCACCGAAAATGTGAAAAAAAATTATAAAGAAAAAAAAGCTTTGAAAGAAAAACTAAAGCTAACAACTTTCATGTTTATTTAACACAAAAGCGTTGCATTGAAAGTAAAGCGTAAGTTTTTTTTTCTCTTCTTTTGGTTTGTCTGTTTGTATATCTGTCTGTCTTTATATTTGCCTGTCTCTTTGCCAGTCTTTCAGTCAAACCATTCATCATTTAACCAACAAATCAGCCAACTTATTTAGTCAGTCATTATTTTAGCCAACAGCAGTAGCAGTTTCCTTCTTATGGTGTATATTATTTATTAGATACTCAGAGTTTAGCGGAATTAATTCATTAAATTTGAATTGGGTTAAATTATTAAAATGGTTATTTTTTAAACTAAATGTCAAGGTTTTTTAAGTGGGTTTCGTTGTACTGGTATATGGAAACGTAGTTATAATATCGTTTTTTTAATTTAATTTTTTAATTTTTTAATTTTTTTGTTAATACTTCATTTCATTTAAATTCCCAAAGTATTGGCTTTGGAAATAGCTGCCAAGCCGTAATGATTTCATTGCTTTTTTTAAAAAACCAAGAAGTATATTATGTACTCAAGAAAAGAGTTAAGGACTTATTTAGTTTTATTAGTTTTCTTTTCAATCACTCCCGTTGTTTAATAAATTATCTCAATTTAATTAAGTCATTGATTGATTTAATATTTATTCTTAATTGGGAATATGCTATGCTATGCTTAATTTTTATGCAGAACTATTTTCCGGGAGTTGTTTCTTTATTTATTGATTTCCTATTTTAAAACAATCGCAAGTTTTTAGGTAAAAAAAACTGGAAAAGCTGATACCGAAAATTCGAAACTCTTTCCCACCTTTTACTTCTCTCGCCCTCTGTTTAGAATAGAAGAATTTAACCTTCGGAAAAAATTAATTCCCTTGGAATTACAGTGTAGGTCAAATAGTAGCGCACTTTCGCTTACACGAATTTCCAATAGAGTGAAAAGCAATTTTTTGGCATTGGTAATGCGCAACGGCATTTTTTGAAAGAATATCCTTGATTTAAATATTTTTTCCTTTTTTTTCTTGTTTGTTCTGCTGTATTTAGTAACTAAATACAAATGTTTTAGTTGCTATGAAATTTAATAGTGATAGCAAGTGTATTATGTCGCGTGTTTTACATTTGATACATACAAAATGTTTAAAGTAAAAGAAGTCAAAAAGAAGCAAATTTAGTTAGAAAATACAGTAAAACTTCATTATAACGAACTTATTTATACCGAAAAACTTAATGTAACGTATGTTTTATTAAATCCCTTGAGAAAACCTTTTTATTGCAAAGTTTTTCATACAAAAATGCACTATGGCTATAACGAACAAATTTTGAGCAAAAAAGCCTCTATATAGCGAAGTATTCGTTATATCGAATTTTCACTGTAAGTTGAAAATTATAGTTAGAAGAATGTGAAATTGGAAAGATCTTTGTACATACGAAATTTGTAGCAAGTATGGGTTATCTAAGGCAACCATTTGCACTATAAGAAAATAGAAGTAGCAGCTTCTTAACACTTATTGATATGACCTGAATTTTAATATTTTTTAATTTATTTTTGTTTTCTTTTAAATAAAAAAAATTGTTAAATTAAACTATCTATATATGTTTTATTTTATATAAGATGAGGAAAAAACTTTGGTCCAATATTACGAATTTTCCAACGTTACAAAAAGGCCTGACATTATATAATTCGTGCTATTGGACGTCTACTGTATTTCCATTCATTCAAGCACTGCTGACCTTTGGCCGGGTGAAGGAGCCTTCTGCTTTAAAATTTGTTTTGCGAAATGTGTTTTTCCAAGAAAATTAACTAAATGCCTTGTTTTGTAAAATTAAATCAAAGTTTTACTACACTAAATTTGTCTACACTTAAGCTGAATTCACCAATTGTTTCCGCATAAAATATTTGTTAGAAAAAAATTTTTTACTTAGACTTTTTTCCCACACAATTCACCCATTACGAGCAATTTGTCCATATTAAATAAGTGTGTAAATGAGGCGTATGAATTTGGCAAGGTGGCAGCACAGCGGTAAATCATTACAATACACCTATCCCTCGATTAACACGATAGATACGTTCCTGAGAAAATCGTGTAACACTGCATTTTACAGTGTAAATTTGGCATTCGTCATCAAATCTTTTTAACAACAATTTAAATTCATTATAGTAGATAAATATATCCATGGCTTGTAAAGAGTCCACAGCTTTATGTTTGTGCGATGATTTGACCCATTTACAGTACTGAACATTAACGTTTTTTAAACAAAAATTGCTTATGAGTATGATTACGTAGTTAAAACCTCGAAATATCGGAGACATGGCGGTTTGCGTGCAGCATCTTATGAATGTTTCTTTTTCAGTTTATGTATGTAAGTAGTTACGCTGCAGCTCCACTTAGTAACTGTAAATTCTGTACGTTTTTAGTTGTTTCGTTATGTACATATATACTTATGTATGAATTTTCTTTTCGTTTCGTTTTTTCTTTATTTTTTCGTTTTAAGTTTCTTCAGTTTGATGTTGTCGTTATTGTACAATTCATACGTTTAGCAATAATTACAGCGACAATGGCGTTGAACAACACGCCTTTAATTGCTTCCTTGTGTTACAATTTTGCCTTTGAGCTGTCTTTTAATCACAGTCATTATCGAACGCGTACTCATTCTTCCAGTCTCCCATTCCAGTTTTCTGTTTCCTTTCTTACACTCATCTTAACAAAAATTATATCATTTCGTTTTCTTTCTTTTTTGCATTCTACTAACAATTTCGCTGCTGATTATAAAGGAACTAAAACTTCTTTGGGATTTTCAGTTGCCAGTCAGGGTTTGGATTGTGTGTTCAAATTTTTTACACTATTTACATCAATTAATGTCAGGGTAAGGCCCGATGGCAGAAATAATTCTACTGTAGCTAAATACTCGTATGATATCATCGCTTAAATTTTTTTATGTCTACTGTTTTGTAGAAATCTAACAGGGTGGTAAAGCTTTTTGCTATCTGTTGAGACCCTTCGATCCTAAAAGGACCTCCGATGGCGATGTTATTTATTTCTGTTCAACTTTTTCTTGTCTTTGCGGCCTCCTTGTCGGCCTGTCTTTTCCATGTGTGGGCAGGACGCCCTCTTCTGCGAGTGTCCTGCGCGTTCCATTCAATTGAAGTATGGCTTATATCATTATAGGGCTTACGTGCTGTATGGCCGATTCAGTTCCATTTTCACCTTCTGCTTTCTCGTTCGCTAGGTATTTGGTGTGTTCGCGTCCATGGTATATTGCTTGATATTGTGTTTGGCCGAAATATCTTAGAATTCTCCGTCAGCACCGGTTTTATAAATCCCTGTTAAACGTTCAGATCACGTTTTACTGCGTTCCAGGTCTGGCACCTTTACGAAATTACTGACTTGACGTTTGAGTTGAATATCCTGATTTTTGTGTTATGGGATAATGATTGCGGGTCGTCCGAACGCTTACTTTGCAAATTTTATGCGATTTTATTGAGACCACAAGAAGCGTATTATTTTAGGCGCTAAAAACATTTTCATAACAGTGACAAGGATATAGGAAATAAAGTTATTGGTCGCGTTCATCAGCTACCTATTGCCAACATGCTGTTTTAAGCGTGAACAGCTGATCGAATAAGGTTATGCTGCTTATACTATAATGCAACGTTGCTATTTTAGCTGGTGGCCGCAAATATTTTTTAAATTTTACATTACAAATGCCATAAGGTTACGAAATAGAGAAATACAATTAAATTACTACCCTCTAGTCAGCCTAGAACCACATGTCTCTATGTCAACACTCTTTTCTCTAGCGACAACTGCACTAGTTAAAATGTCGACAACTTTCCTTTTGTGCGCGAGTACAGATACGTTAGAGACAACAGTTCTAGCGTATTTCTTCTATTTTCGTAGTTTGTTTTTATTTTTTATTATGCTATGCAATAATGTTAAAAACTTAGTCCAATCGTTATAAAATTATAGACGAAGGTCACTCAAATAGCGGCGGCGATTACATTGGCTGGGGTACACCTAGTCAGTAGTACTAATGACAACGTCTATAGTAAATCACTACAATTTTACTATTGACATCGAGCGAGAAAATATCAATATTGTAGACTAGAGCAACTAAAATTTACTAGTTAATCGTTGGTGCCAATGTCTCCATGTTGTCCCAAAAGAACTAATTAGTCAGTAGTGCTACAGTCTAGTGGTGGATTTTCAATGACAAGCTCATGTTAAATATCAATAGATGATTACATTGGCTGGGGTACGCCTGGTCAGTACTACTACTGACAATGTCACTACTAAATCACTACAATTTTACTATTCGCATTTTCTGCAAGGTAGTTACATTATATATATGTGTGCATGTATATGTATTATGCGGTATATCAGATATTTAGTTCACTATTACATTTTTAAGATCTTTTGAGCACGCGGCTTAGCGTTAAAATATAAATACTTTAGTTGCCTATTTTATTGCAGTGTTTTGCAAACACAGAATATCTATTTTGTGATGCGCATTTTAAAATAAAAATGGAAGTTTCCTGGGCTGCTGATTTTATTGCAAATTCTGTTTTTTCGATACTTTTTAACTAAACTAATTAATTTAGCTAATTTAAACTATTTCTTTTCTATCTCGTTTATTCTTTTTCAATTGCTTACATTCATCAGATGTTCATTTAGCACTACATAACAGAGAATTAGAAAATTAGCCTTAGTGGCTAGTGTTTCTACCCTCTTAGTATTGTTATTGTACTAATTATATTATCAATATTAAGAAATAAATACAAAAGTATCGTTTTAAGTACTCTTTGATTGTTGGCCGTCAAACAGGTATGAATGCGTATAGTTAAAAATAACAAAAGCAAAATGCATACACAGGCATTAATTTTAAACCGAATACTTTTAACTATAAACATCCAACAATTATGATTATACACATTTTTTAAATAACGCAGCACAAACGACAGCAACTAAAATATATGAGCTCAATCACAACACGAATATAAAAATATTCTGATTATTAAAGCGACTACACATGCGTACTTACAGGGGTATTTTATTTACACACACACATATATTTGGCATGTTTTGAAACAGCCACACATACACTCACACATTTGCCATTCCATTTTATGTACACAAGTGATTGTATAAGGTGGCGCATGATGAATAAATATCCCGAGTATCTCTGTATTCTTGTTTTTGACTGATTAAACATCCATAGCCTGTGAAAGTCAGAGAGAGAGAGAGAGATACTCAATTAGTTTGATACACATGTGCATTTTTATTTGTATTTTGGAATCGGTTTTAGTCATGGTTCCTTCAGAGGAAATACATATGTGAGCGTACACATTTTTCCCTACAATTAGGATTATGCGCAGTAGCTATAATTATGACTATTTATGTTGTTTTTAATACTCATTGTAATTCTCCGGTAAATATATCCATCAAATCGTTTCTTAGATGTAAAAGTTGGGTCCAACGGTTGCCAACAGCTTCACAACGATTCATCTCAAGAACTTCAGACGTTTTATGAACGCGCCCATTAACTCAACCTAACATTAATGTAACTTTGAATAAATAAAGATATTCTGATTTGTATGACTAAAATGGGGCATCATCACTAGAATATTTTTAAAAAATCTTGAGATAAAAAGTACGTGTTCATATAAAAGTAGTATATGATTAAAAAGTCTTATGAACTTTTTGCCTGAGGTAAAATATTTATACCCTCAGAAATTCATTCCTGCATTTGAACACAGACTATTCAACCAAATATTTAAAGTAATAATTATGAATAAAATGACATAAACATTAGACAGGTTCTAATCATTTCTAATCCATATTTCCAAACTCTGTTTATACAACACAAACTAAAATATAAAATATTGTGGGTATTAGCATGCATTCATTCTGCATTAAGAAAAATAAGAAAAGAAATTATATAAAGTTCTTTACGGTTTTATATTTTCATACAGCAATATTCATATAAATATAGTTTCCCAGCAAACAAGCGGGAGCGATTTGATGTTGAAATGTTATATTTATCTTAAAACTCAAAAATTCATATATTAATATTTAAATTATTATTTTTAAATTTGTTTTATTATTATTGTTCGAACTTCATATGTTTCTATATTTATGACTACAAAGTCATACGAACCTTAGCCTAATCAAATCATAAATGTAGAAACAAATGAAGTTCGAACAATAATAATAAAACTAACTATAAATAAACTATCATCAATCAAAATCAAATAAAATAATTAGTCGGCATATCTTCGCCCACTTTTTTTACAATGGCACCCTCTCAGGTAAACAAATAATTTTTACAATCGGTGTAAAATATACAAACAAAAACAGACGAATTGATAAGCTACTCCTTTTTTGAAGTCAGTTAAAAAAGAAGTAAGAATACTATATTCGGCTGTGCCGAATCTTATATACCCTTCACCAACGATTTTGTTCAGCAGAAAGGAATGGCTTCAGGGAAATAAAATGGAACATGCCCTTAATTTATTTTATAGCTTTGACTGCTCTTTAAGCCCCCCGTAGTCGACATGTTTTTTGCGTCTGACTTGTCAAATTTCCCATTGTAAACCATGTACATGTCGTGTGGTACCTTTAAAACTTTGCTTCTGTAAAAGTCAGACGTTCTATTTTCTTCTGACAAAGCTTCTGACATCAGCTGTTTTTGTTATGCAAAATGTGTCGTCAAAAATCTATGCCGTGAGGAAACATTTAGCGGCGTTCCGCTATTGACGGAAGCATTAGCCGGCTGAAGTTGATATATTACAACACCTATATATTTATGTTTTTTTAAACTATTAAATAACAATCATGTACATGCAATAAAATTGCGTTGCATTTTTATATCCTAACATGATTCTTCGAATTTAAAGAAAAATTCTTTAAAATGACTGAACTTTTTACGGCGTAAAGAAAAACTTTTGTGCCGGCAATACTCCATTTTGAAACGGAGGCCGACATAGGTTTGTGCAAAAGCTGTGCGAAATATTTACAAAGTTAATAGAAAAGACAGACTATAATTTCATTTATTTATTTTTAAGAAATGGAGAAAGATTTAATAAAGATACGTTTTTAATATTACCTGTACATATGTATATGAAATATACATTCTGTATTCATTTTAAAACCACTTTTCACACAATATTTAATAAAACTGGAGCACAGATCAGCTGTTGGAAACAAACACAGACAATGTCAGACGTATTTGTACATGCACGTTTGTGACCAAATATTATAAACCGTCTGTAAAACAACAATTTTGACAGACATGCATCTGAGTTGAAAAGTTGAAATGTCCGACGTAAAAAACATGTCGTGTACGACCTGCTTTAGCGATTAATTAATTTTTTATCTCCATTTACCAAACATTAATAAGAACTCGTTGCAAGGCATCAACTAAAGGTATCAGCTTGAGTAAAGATCTTCTTAAAACATGAAATATGTTTAACTAAAAAAAAAATAATATATCTGGTTTTTTTTACCCAATTTTTTTTTCAATTTCCAACCCTGAAACATAATTTTGATTCTTTTGGTTTTAATACTAATTTATTTCTTTCTAAAATATAGA
Source organism: Tachina lurida (assembly GCA_944452675.1). Classification (NCBI taxonomy): domain Eukaryota; kingdom Metazoa; phylum Arthropoda; class Insecta; order Diptera; family Tachinidae; genus Tachina; species Tachina lurida. The sequence goes on along the minus strand of OX101754.1, from coordinate 37,054,290 downwards.
ATATATTTAATAACCAAAAAAATAACTAGTCTTATTTAATTAGTCTTATATATCACAAAAAGTGTTCGTTCCCCAACCCTGGAATCACCTTTTAGATTTTTCTGGTTCCTTATACCAATCTTGTTCTTTAAAAAAATATATAAAATATGTTAAGCGAACAAAGAAAATAAGGTATTAAGAAAAAAATTAGTTTTATTTAGTTACTTTAACATACAAAAAAAAAATCAAAATTTCCAGCTCTGGAGTTTTTATTTTTCTAATTGTCTATAACAAACTTTTCTTTTCAAAACATAATATAACTATATTGAATTTATAAAGAAGAAGAAAAAAATTAATTAGACCTAGTTAATTTTATATATCACAAAAAGTATAAGTTTCCCAACCCTGGAATCATGCTTTTAGATTTTTCAGATATCTTACACCAATATTTTTCTTTTATGAATTGAAGATATGTTTGATTTATAGAGAAAAAGGTAAAATTAGTTTTAGTAAGTTATTTTTATATAACAAAACAAGTTAAAGTTTTCCAACCCTGGAAACGTCTTTTTAATTTTTTTTTTTAATTTTTTATACCAATTTTATTTGTACCGAAACATAAGATAAGTCTATTTAACAAAAAAAACATAAAAATTTGTTTTAGCTGGTTACTTTTAAAGGGTGTTTTTTTAGAGGTATAGAACTTCGAATTGAAATAAAACACAAGAAAATCGTTTTAATGTCCATCAATTTGGCTTTATTGGAAGGATAATTTTATGCCATTAATGTTTAAATATGATTTCGGGCATGTGGCCGCCGCGGCTGGCTCGAATAAAGCCAATTCTACAGGTCCAATTTTCAACCACTTTTTCGAGCATATGGGGCCGTATGTTGGCAATAACGCCACGAATGTTGGCTTCCAAGTCCCCTAACGTTTCTGGTTTGTTGGCGTAGACGAGCGACTTCACATATCCCCAAAGAAAATAATCTAATGGTGTCAAATCACACGATCTTGGTGGCCAATTGACAGGTCCATTCCGCGAAATTATGCGCTCATCGAATGTTTCCTTCAATAAATCGATTGTGACGTGCGCTGTGTGGCATGTAGCGCCGTCTTGTTGGAACCACAACTCATCCACATTCAAAATCTTCAAAATCTTCCATAAAGTTGATGGACAAAGCTCCAATTGCTGTGCACGGTGGCGAATCGATTCATTCGGGTCCTCTTCAACACTTTGCTCTACAGCGGCAATTGTTTCTTCGGTGCGCACTGTTCGACGTCTCTGCGGATGCGTATTATCACATAGAGTAAACGTAGTGCGAAAACGATCCATGGTTAACCGAATTAATTGCTCTGATGGACGATTATGTCGACCATAAAATGGACGAAGCTTGCGGTAAACTTCGCGAACTGAACCATTATTTTCGAAATAAATTTGCACGATTTGCAACCTGTTCATGATGAAATGGCAAACCAAACTAAATATTAATCACTTGACAGCTGACAAAATGGCCGCCAGTTAAAAAAGTGATGCCAACTTAAAGTTCTATACCTCAATAAAAAAACACCCTTTATATAGCAAAATCAAGTTTAAGCTTTCCAGCTCTGAAACCTGATTTTCAATACCATTCTATTTTGGACCATTTTCGGTCACAGACCGAAGTCTCTAACTTTTCTGGGAGCTTCGGAAAACCGATTTCACGTACACCAGACGGACGGACATCGCTTATTCGTCTTCCCTATGCATAAGGATTCAGAATTTATATATTTTATGGGTCGCATATGATTATTATGGAAATTACACACGGAATGACAAACCTTTCACCATTTTTGGTAAAGGGTGTAATAAATGGTGTACTAAAAACATAAATTGAAGTGGTAGTGTGCATATTTACATGCACAAAACTTATGACAATCATAAACATAAAGTTTTATCTGGTTATATACTAAATAACGTTTTATATATTGAGCCCATGGCTGTATTTGAAAGAATTATTATGATGAAAATCGAAATTTGCACCATTAAATGTTACGAGTATCACATCTTATGCATAACGAAAAACTGACATGAAGTAACAGCATGAGTGGCAAAATTTTACCTGGTCTTAATGAGTTTTGCAGTACAATTTTTTATTTGGCTGCATGCATGAGGCCGAATGTTTGTTGGGTGTACGCCAACCATTAACTTGCTAACATACAAACATACCAGCTCCCATCCCAACCATGCAAAGATACTTTATAAGCCAAGTAAGTATAAATAAAAAGTAAAAGAAAAAATAAAGAAATTTTCTTTCGAAATTGCCTTCAAAAGTGATTAAGCACATGTCAGTTGCAGGGTTTTATATATTATTATGTGTGGATTTCAACACACGAGTGATTAAGATAAAAATGAAAAGATTGTGTAATGCATACATGTCAGTAAAGTATAATTTTTTCTTTTTTATTTCTTTGCAGATCACATATTCATATAAGAAAATGTTTAAAATAATAAACGTTCTTAAATACATGCTTACTTAAGTCTAATCGTGAGTTTCTTTGAAAGTGTCCCACTTTGTAAGGTTGGCAAGTTGGACTTGCAATGTACTGCCAGCCGAAATGTCTTCTGAAATGATACTCTGCAAAATTCAAAAGAAATATTAATTAGCAGCTAGATGGCTTTAAGATTTATGGCATGAACAAATTACTTTTTGGTTTATTGCTTTGGAAGTGGAGCGTTTTTTTTTTTTTATTAAAATTACAAAAAGGCGACAAAGTGGTGGACTCTGCAAACTTAGAAATCAGTGCAGTTGAGCTTTTAAGCTCATCTTGGGAACAGAAGCTTAATTATGATTTAAAAGATGACGAGATATATAGACAAACCAGTTTCATCAGCCACAGCTGTTATGTGAACGCGATTATATGTGACTAGCATCGAACCATAACTGAAATAATAAGGTAAGAAAAGCTTAGATAATTTATTCCTTTAATAAGAAATATTTGACAAGTTAAACTACTGAGCAAACCCTTTGATACCACAGTAACTAGTTAAAATGCTAATAAACTACACTTTAGTCTATTAATATCTTAGTAATTAAGAAATCTAGTGTATTTCACAAAGCTTAGCAGATATCAGCATCAGCATCAAAACAAAACTCTTAATGTTTGCCCAGCGGAAAATATATATTTGATAAACTTTCTTATGATTCATATTTCAATGAAAAAAAAATATCAAAAGACCGCTCTTGAACTACTTAACATAGGGTTGAGATATTGCCGTGATTGTAGGCACCAATTGAAACAATTATTCAGCACATATACTACACTGAAATAATTTTCGGCATAAATTCTATGAATTTCGACATTAATCTAATGAAAAATTCATTAAAATTCAACCAACGTCACGTTTCGTTGGATTAATGAAACCAGTTGCGTCAAAATTATTTTATTGAAAACTTCATCAAATTTATTTAACAGTGTAATTAATGCAGTGCTATAACTTCATCGAAAAAATAAAATAATTTCATGAAAAGAATGAAATAACTTAAATATAAAGTGGTTTCTTAATAATTAGAAAATATTGTTGTCATAAATCCAATAAAATATTCTTACGAAACCAGAATACCAACGAAATACTTCCAATGAAATTCTTTCACAATATTCATGAAATTTTCATTAGATTTGTGAAAAAATTTTAATGAAATTGTTTCATTGGACTTATGAAGCAAAACTCTTTCGATGCAGTAAAAGCTTTCAAAATAACTAACTTTAAACTTTAAAGAAATACGTGAATTGTTTTCACTCATCGTGTCACAATTTGTTGAAAGTTTTTTTTATTTCGGGTCTTTAAGTTCGAAGTTTGTTGTATTTAAACTTTAAAACTTTTAAGTTTTAAACACAAAAAAAGTATTTTCGCATTAAAGCTTTTGCGTTGTATCTCAGTTTGGCAGTATATTTTTTGGACTCTTTATGAAGGGTGCACAAATACTTATATATAATCTATATTTTTAAAATAATTTTCAAATTATTATGGAAGTTTTGATTCAGCATAATTGTGTTCAAAAGTGGAAAAGACGGAGAAGCGGAAAATCCCTTAAATACGAGGGCTACTATTTATATTTCGGGATATGTCAATAGCCTAATGTCAATAGCTAAAATCTGACAACTACATAATAAAGTTTGAAATTTTTTAGCATAAATGTACTCACAACGTTTTGATGTACAAGTGCTATTTGTTTTGTTTACAGTGAGTTCAGGAAATCAGTTTGGCAAAAAAATTTATGATTTTTTTTACAACTTTTGACGTGGATTATATCAACAGAAATGTGACGATGTAACCATCAAATATTAATGAGAAATCTTTTGATTCAGACGCGTGTTTATTAAGTTCAATAGTTTCCAATAATATTGTATTCTTTATCTTTGCCTATTTGTTAAATACGAAACTAATTAACTTAATAAACACGTGTTTGAAGCAAAAGATTTCCCATTAGTATTTGCTGGTTACGCTTTTTTGGGCAAATGTTTGTCGAATGTGACCGTACCTTATAGGGAATTTACATAAGCACAAAATCTAGCATATTTTGATTAAAATCTTTTATGAAAATCTATACCGTTTACACTAACTTTTTTTTTTTGACATTTATTAAGAAAACAAAATCCATCAACTGATTTGTTTTCAAAACTACAACCAAACAACTGCATTGCAGCCAATTCACGCACTTTTTTAAACAGACCGTAGCTAATTCACTCACCTTTTGTTGTACAGAGTAGTAAGGAATAAATAAAAACATTAGATTTTTATTAGATTTCCTAGAAATCTACTGAAAAATTAGATTTGGTTTTGTATGGGAAATCTTGAAAAAAGCAGCTTGATTTAGCTAGAGATCTCGAAAGCACTAGATTTCGAGACAGTGTAAATGGATTATTAAGAAAGTAAAAGATAAAGTGACGCTTCAGTATTGTGCCAACTGTATAACGAGTGTTATCAATATCTTAAAAGTTGTTTCGCAATTTTTGTTCAGCTTACTGATGTTAATTTGAAGTAATTTTTATAAAAATGTATATTTCTGACAGTTTTGATGATGATAATTTAAAAAGACTAGACTCGGTTTATGGCGATGATGAGATCGATATGACGTTATCTGAAAATAATGTTTTTCTCATTTTTTATCGGTTTTCCCAGGTTCGTTTTGTACATTTTTATGGGATAAATAAACTTTTATCAAAAATCTAACTCATTTCATCTTATTCTACACCCTTTCAGGTACCAGAATCCACTCTTAAGTCCGAACCCGTTTTTTGACACACTAGGTGCCTTTTCTCGGAGAAGGTCACAAAAGTTGTTGTTCACAAAATGCACAATTGCACAGCTTAAGTTTACGAATCAAAATTATTGGGCAAACTTAACAGGTTTGTGATAAACAGGGAAACCACAAATATGCTCTAAAAAAAGTGTTTTATGCGCATTCAATATGCACTAAAAACTTGTAAATATGCGCTTAAAAGTCAAAAAATATGCTCTTAAAAATAGAATAAATTGGTTTATTTGTAAATGAAAATATATTTTTTAATCAAAAATTCAACAACATTTGCATATAAAATAAGAAAAAATAAATAACCAAAAAACGGAAACATAATTAACAAAGAATAACTGCGTTTGAAGTGCAGGTTAAAACAAAATTACTATAAAAACGTTTACTAAAACAAATTAATTTTTATTGGATGCATAAGAATTTAACTTTAATTTCAAAGGATCACGATATCAGAATTAAGGCTTTGGAACTGTATTTTGGATAAATAAGACATGATTTTAATTTATAATTTTTACTGAAATAAATAACAAAATATTGACCTAGAATTTCAAATGAAAATCTTTTCTGTCCCGTCTTAATGAACTTTCATACATTTACAATGTTCCTTCAAGGTCTTTTCGGGGAAGAGTAAATCACACACAGCTAAATCACACATAGCTAAATTTGTATTGCAACTAACGTCCGTAAAACTGCGTTATATATTAAAAAAAAATTATACACTACATGAAACATTGGAACAGAGATTTAGATGGAGAAAATTAAAAATAATTTGTAAGCATATTAACCCAGATAGCACAGGAAAAAAATTTTCTTTAAAACTTGAATTTTTATTTCGAAAATGAAATTTTAATGCGTTGTTAAAAAAAAAAAATTCACAAATTTTATGAAAAAAATTTCATAATTTTTTTTTCGGAATGGAGAGTTTTTTTTAAAGGATGGTGGTGCCAAGCGGGTTGAAATAAAATAAATTCTATACAGTATGAAAATATGCCCTAAAAACGTAAATTATGCTCTAAAAATTCGAAAATATGCTAAAAATATGCGTGGAAAACTGATATATGCATAAACATGCTTTAAAGGATAAAATATGCAAAAATATGCACTAACAAATCGATGCCAAAATTCATTAAAAGTTCTGAAACGGATAAATATCTTGTCCCCGCATTAATACGTGATACAAGAAAAAACATGCAATTGCATATTTGCGGTTTCCCTGGTGATAAATTTCTATAAAATTTTTGACATTTTATTTACGAGAGTTTAAAAATGCACAATTGCACAGTTTGCGAGGCTTTTGAATATTCTCATGAAAACCCTTAATGTTTTCAGTTTAAAATTTGTATAAAAAATAACAAAAATTTTTTTGAAAAAAATCCTTTCTAAAAGTTTCAAATAACGAAAATTCGTTTCAAAAAATATTTTTTCCATTCCAATCTCAAAACGAAAAAATCGTGTGAATTTTGCGAAATTAACTGCAAAAGAAACAATAATATCGGAAAATAGATTTGAAACTTTAAATATGACTTTAGCACTTTTTTCCTTATGGCCACATAATTGTTTACAACATAATTCTTCAGTAGCTAAAAAAGGTTTTTTCCTTCATGCTATTTAAGAAACTGGTTCTGTTTTGTGGACATCCACAAAAGAGTATGTATTTCCATAATAAAGATATTAACATCCAAAAATAGCAGCAATAATTTTACTTTATTCACTGTAGAACTACAAACTTTGGGGGGGTTTAAAATAAATTCTGCTTCCAGTTTCTTCTAAAAATGTAATGTTCATATACATATGTACATATGTATATTGTGCGATATGCTGATTATATTGGACCGTATGTATAATGAATGGCTTTATTTAATTCTTCTTCTAATATTAGCTTTGACCATAATATGTGCATATTAAATTACATTATAATTATATGTTAAAATATGGCCATAAATTGAGACAGAATTTTAAATGTTAATGCTGTTAATGATAAAGTTGTTTTGTGTATTTGAATAAATATTTATAATACCTGGATAAAAGTGTTAAGAAGCTAAAAACTTTCCCTTATTTCAACCTCAATTCCCCCACACACTCTAAACAACCCCTTAAGCATTTAATATGTATGTATGTGTTTACATATGTATGTGTACTACCAAAGCTACCGTGTCTGTCTAATATTCTCAAATAAAATTTTTATTTTTAGTTTTTTTTGTGTCCCCATTACCATAGAAATTCTAATGATTTTCCATAGAAATTCTAATAATTTTCTATGGTATGGTTAAGGCAATTTAAATTATTTCATGCGTAACAAATAATTTCATTTAAAACTAAAGTAGTGTGAACGAACAAGTATGTACGAAAATGCCTGAATGTTTATTTGTTTCGCAGAAGTTTTGTCAGCCTCTCGGTTTGGCAGTTTTGCTTTCAGGCATGTCTTAGAAAAGTGACTACGTGTTTTTGTATGTGCACAAATTTTATAAAATTATATTGCTAAACTAAATTAAAACTATTTACAAATACAAGATCACACTTGTAAAATTTATACTTACTACGCTTAAGTAAGTAATACAACAAGATTGTATGTACATGTAAGTGTTTGTACGTACATGTACAAATAGAATACTTTAGTTTTGCTTGCAAAATAGTTAGAAATTCTATATATACACGTATGTATTTATTTATTAACTACCCAGCAGTTAAAAGTATATGATTTCATTCCCATTCCAAACATCATTTAGTTAAATAGCACTAAAATCCTAATGCCTTTTTGGCAGAAATATTCTTAATAAAACTAAAATGTTTACTGTTCATTCTGAAAGTCCTTTAACTGATAATTCTCTTTGATACTGCTGAGCATTTTTCATTCAAACTTACAAATGCCATGTCATTTATTGAACGAACTTTAAAGGATACCAGAGTTTTCTGATAGAATCTTTCCCAGCTGGAATTTAATTTGACTTAATTATAGTGATAATTACAGTTTAAAATTATTTTTATACCTTTGAAAGTTTGAGGTAACTAACAGCTGTATAATTCATAGTTTAGATGACAAAGTTCTGCTTATAGAATACATAACTTTGTTGGCAAGAGATGAAAAAGCATACATATAACAACATTTCTTCGTATGAATGCAAATATAAATTTAAGGAACTAAATGAAAAAAAGCTGCTAGAAAAGTTACATCATCTAAGATGGACTTAATGTACCTAACTTTCCAGCAGAAAACAAAGACAGAAACTCATACTGAAATACTGCGAAAAACAGATTGCTTGTAAGCTCAGTTAATCTCTGATTTTGTATACTCGAGATCAGCTATCTTTAAGAGTATGTATTACAGCCGCAGTAGACATAAGTGCAATTTTCAATTTAGGGATATATAGGAGTTTAAAATTTGTCTAATGATGTTATGTGCAACAATTAAGGAACAAATCCCAAGTGGTGTTACATATTTTCCAAGGAAAGCTTAAAAAGCATTCTTAATTATTTGTTATGCTGTAGATACTCAACATGATTTAGTCAGCGCTGGTCAAAATCCAATGCCATATCGAACTAGAGTTGATAGCTCCCGAATGGTGAGAAGTCCAGTTTGAGAACATAATTAATTAATTCGTTGTTCATTAGATAGACCACAATCAAAAGTTGAATTATGTACCGAAACTTATCTTTGACAAATACCCCAATAAGTAGTTAAAACGATTATGTCAACGGGTTATTTTTGTAGTTTGCGAAAATTTTGGTTCGGCTACAAAGGTTTAGAGTACGATCACCGACAAAATTTATTAAATAACAACACCATGTATTTTCTGATGTGCCCTAGCGTCCCTTTGTCTCAGTTGTTGTAGGAAAGTTTAAGTAATGAAGGAAGCCATAACACATAGACTTCAGCGTATACTTATCCTAATGTAACACCCGAGAGCCCTCCTTTGTCGACACTGTGTTGGAGAATCATCGGCGAAATAAAATAACCAAATACTTAGCACAGCTTAAAAAATTGAATGCGTCTCACTGATTGCAGGGCCGCTGAAACGCTGTCTCAAAAATAAAAAACGTGCAAAAAGCAGAGTTGTAAAATATTAAAGCTTTCGTCTATCTCTTCCTTCACCGTCTGTCTTCTGTATCACTATCCCTTTCCTCGAAAAGGTATCATGTAGCAGTAGTAGTACGCATTCATTGCCTGAGTTTTAGGTTAGGTTAGGTTAGGTTAAGTTGAAAGGGGACTACGCCTATGCTATTATAGCATATTGTGCGCTCTTGATAATAAATATTGGGGAGATACTCAATAAAAAACCATGAAAAGCTATTAAATTTAATCATTCTAGGAAACTAGTCTCCTCAATATACTTTCTTAGGTTTTTCTAGTGTGAACCTCTAAGATGTTCTATATCTGGGATATTTTCCAGATAGAAGATTTGTCTTCTAATTTGCCTGAGTGTTACTTCTCTTAAAAAAGAAATAGAAAAAAACATGGGAGCAAGTTTTATATCACTGGGGTCCACAAACAGGTCCTTTTACGCTGTATATACATAAATATGCTTGTAACTTTTGACTGATTCCAATATGACAATTTTATCAGGAAGAACATCCTCTACTTCTCTAGAACTTTTTTGCTCAAACCGCCATTCGTTGATTAAAATCAGTAAAAAAAATTAACTTTGCGGTTGCAAATTCTGGAAAATCCAACCTTTCGGTCCAGTTGTTTTTGCGAAACAGAGATATAAATAAAAAATATTTTATTGAAAAAACATAAAATTTAATAGTGCTTTGCATTGTTAGTTTATTCATAGTCTTTGAATTATCCTGGGATATAGCATCCCATAGGATTCTTGGAGCTTTCGTCCCAACCGAGTTTTCGGTGCAAATGGGACAATTTGTCCCACTTGTAATAAAATTATGCACAAATTCTATAATTTTTTCTGGAAATAAAACGAGTGGGACATATAAGCCCAGTGAAAATCCCGAGTGGGACAATATATATATTGCAATGAACAAATTTAAAAATTTTTTATTCCAACACGGCTAAATTAACTCCTTTTATTTCATATACACTACAACTTCTCATCAACTAACACAAATATCTCACAAAAAAAACACTCGAAATTGGTTACCTGTATTTGTTTCATACTTTTAAACTCTAAAGTAGGACTGGGACATTCTAAAATACAATTTATTTTTCTTTAGACAGTACATAGGACTTTTCAAACTTTCCCTGGGACGCATTGTCCCAATAGGACCGAAAGGGTCAAGTCCCCTTTTTATACCTAGGCTGGCAGAATATGCCTAGTGCTATATATTGATCTGTGATCTGAATAATCAACTTTATCCTTTGAATAGTAATGGGTGTTTTTTATTGAGGTATAGAACTTTAAGTTGGCATCACTTTTTTAACTGGCGGCCATTTTGTCAGCTGTCAAGTGATTAATATTTAGTTTGGTTTGCCATTTCATCATGAACAGGTTGACAAAAGAACAACGCTTGCAAATCGTGCAAATTTATTTCGAAAATAATGGTTCAGTTCGCGAAGTTTACCGCAAGCTTCGTCCATTTTATGGTCGACATAATCGTCCATCAGAGCAATTAATTCGGTTAACCATGGATCGTTTTCGCACTACGTTTACTCTATGTGATAATACGCATCCGCAGAGACGTCGAACAGTGCGCACCGAAGAAACAATTGCCGCTGTAGAGCAAAGTGTTGAAGAGGACCCGAATGAATCGATTCGCCACCGTGCACAGCAATTGGAGCTTTGTCCATCAACTTTATGGAAGATTTTGAAGATTTTGAATGTGGACGAGTTGTGGTTCCAACAAGACGGCGCTACATGCCACACAGCGCACGTCACAATCGATTTATTGAAGGAAACATTCGATGAGCGCATAATTTCGCGGAATGGACCTGTCAATTGGCCACCAAGATCGTGTGATTTGACACCATTGGATTATTTTCTTTGGGGATATGTGAAGTCGCTCGTCTACGCCAACAAACCAGAAACGTTAGGGGACTTGGAAGGCAACATTCGTGGCGTTATTGCCAACATACGGCCCCATATGCTCGAAAAAGTGGTTGAAAATTGGACCTGTAGAATTGGCTTTATTCGAGCCAGCCGCGGCGGCCACATGCCCGAAATCATATTTAAACATTAATGGCATAAAATTATCCTTCCAATAAAGCCAAATTGATGGACATTAAAACGATTTTCTTGTGTTTTATTTCAATTCGAAGTTCTATACCTCTAAAAAAACACCCTGTATATTCTAATAATATTGCAAGTCTCTCCAGAGTTCAAAAGTGCATGATTTTCCCCGTGAGGAAGAGGCAGTGACAAAGACGGTGCTCAACAGTTTTATCATTCTTTATGCATACCTGTATCTGGTTTTAATATAACCATCGTTATACAAAGCTGATCCGTTGGAATTACTTTCAGTATAGTAGACCATCCAAGATCTATTTGGTTTATGTCAATCTGTAGGTTGAGAAAGTTGTCTCACTTGACCATTTAGTCTGCACAAAACTAAGAAGCTCTTGCTAAGAGATTAGAAGTACTTCAGCGGTACAATGAATACATCGGCTTGTCATTTTGAAAACCGAGTTTCACTTTTGGCAAGACCATCTGTAATGTTATTGCATTATGAGGTCAATTATGAATAAAATTCCGCGAGAAATTTTTCCCGAAGAGCATTTCCAACTAATTGGAAAAGGGAGACATTTTATTCATGATTGCTCTGTATGTTTCTTATTCTCTTACCCAGACCAGCTGTAGATTATTTTATCTCGCAAACCAAATTCGATGTTTTTGCACCCGATTGAGATTTAACTCTACATTTTTGCATATCTTCTACATGATTGTCTAGCTTGAAGCGAACCTCTAACTGTTTTTCAAGGCACGTATTATAATCCACATCGAGTACCTCCAAAAGGTAAAATGATGAATGGCGAATATCAAGACAACTTATTGGATCGATTTAATGAGGATTTAAAAAAAACAAAAGCATTTGGCCAAGAAAAAAATTCTTTTCCACCAGGCCCATGCAGAAGTGCATACATGTGCAGTTTCTATGGCAAAAATCCATAAATTGGGCTACGATTTCCTCCCTTAACAGTATTGTTCTCCGGATGTACTCCTTGCTTCCAAAAGTGAAGAATTGGCTCGGCAGAAACAGATTTGACTCCAATGATGAAATCATATCATAAGCAAATACTTATTTGGATGACCTCGAAGCATAAACAAATTACAGAAACAATGTCCAAATTGTATGAAGCTCGAAGGAGACTACCTAAATAAATAACATAATTTGCTTATTCAAAAACTTTTTGTTTGATTCAAGAAGTCACGGGCCTATTGAACTGCCCTCTTAACTTTAACTTTAAGATATCTAACCAAATATTTTACCTTAATTCAAATCAAATGCCACGCCTTGCATCTCAATGTACTGGGAAACTTCTATTATTTTCTGCTAGAGTATCTTAGATCGCATTTAGCTTTTTAGAATTTTATGTATCTTATTGTGGTATCCCACAGTTGAAAACGAGAATTACTTTGTTAAACTATGTTGTAAATTTAACTCTTATTAAAATTCCCAAAAAATTGCTTATTAAAGCTCTCTAACGAAAGGGTAGTGCTTTTCTGTGTTCCTACATATAAAGAATAATTCTTCATCTGGCGACATTGCATATCCTTTTACATTCAGACATGTGTATGTATATTTTTTTATGTGCATATGAATGTATGTAGTCGATATATATATTCGTACGTTTGTACGGTTCTTTGATATATACTCGCATAAGTTTTCGTGCGTGTGCTTTTTTCTATTTGAAGGGTGGGACCGACTTTGATTTATTGTTTTCCTTTTATTTAAGAAAAAGGATTTACTTGTAAAATTTTTGCAAAGTTAAGCAATTATAAATTAAGAATTTATTTCGAAAATTCAAATGGAAAGTTATTAAGTTAATGACATTTTAGAAGAAAATGAAAATTTGCTGAATTTCATCCATTCATTTATTTATATACATATTCATAAATATTTGTAAAAGTAGTTTTTGTTATTCGGACTTTTGATTTATTGTGTTAAAGAACAAAAGAATTTTTCTCTCTATTTAAGTTTCAATAATAATAATAATAATAATAATAATAGTCATCATATGTAAATGTATGTACGCATATATGTGCAATGTAATTTACTTCAATTATGTATTGAAAGGAAAAGTATTTGATAATAATCAATGGTTAAATACGTTCGTGTGCATATAAAAGTATGTTGGCTTTATTAAGACAAAGTCTTTTCGTAGGAAATTATTTATTTGTTATTCAATTATATTGAATATAATCAAATTAATTTATAACAAATTAAATATAATTTGTAACCAAATTAATTAAAGTCTAGTTTATATGTATGTACTCGTCTATTGACTTTCAATAAACTATCCCAAATATAAAATATTCATGTGATTCCACAAGCATTGTGAATAGTTTGGGTTTTTCGACTTAAAAGTGGATAATATCTTATAAGTGGGTTTTTTTTTGTTTATTTATGCTAAACTTGTTATTAAAATGAAATTTAAAATTAAAATTTTATATTAAAAATTTAAAAGTAACTAAAATTTTTATAGAAATCAAGGAGCAATTTCTTAATCGGGCTAAGTTCTGTATTTTCATTCTTATTGTAGAGTGAACTATTTTATTATCTTAACGTGCTTTTCTAAAGCATGTTAAAAAAAATTCAGTAAAGTGCGACTTTGACTCGCGCACGAAGGGTTCCGTATGTTGGGCTTTGATCATTTTTTAATACAGCGTTTTTTAAGTTTTTGAAGTTTTTTCAGCTGAAATAATTTTGTTTTTGTTTATTTTTCGCTTTTTTCTCGTTTTGGCAATTTTTTTAATTTTGGCGATTTTTTTCATTTTGGTGATTTTTTTTAATTTTGGTGATTTTTTTCATTTTGGCGATTTTTTTCATTTTGGCGATTTTTTTATTTTGGCGACTTATTTTCGTTTTAGAATTTTTTTTTTTTTGATTTGGTGCTTTTTTTCGTTTCGGCGATTTTTTTCGGTTTGGCGATTTTATAATTTTGGAATTTTTTTGTTTAAACGTTTTTGAAAATTTCAAGAAGTTTGTTCTTACGGTTTCTAAGATACAGCAAGTTATCAAAATTACATAGTCAAAATTACATTAACTGATGGTACACCCTTTAATTAAAATATTTAAATTTTAGTGTTAATTGTTGTAGTCTGTATGAAAATACACTAACGTTACAAAATTCAAGTGTATACACATACATACAATTGTATATATGTATATTATATGGGATTTTAAAATTTTTCGTTGCTCGTTTTGGAACACCCTTTAATTTCCAACTCCCATGTATTTGTTGTTGTAGCGGCCAAAGGTATACGTACTGTGTCCAAATTTCAGGCCCTAGCTCTTATGGTTCTCGAGAAAATACCCTGTGACAGGTTTAGCTGGAGGAAATGCCGCCTTTTTTTGAGCCACCACGCACTTCATCAGCACCCATGTCTATCTACTTGGAAAGACAGTGATTGTTATTTAACACACACACAGTCGTTTCTTAGCCAGAAAAAGTGGTAACAAATATATATCTTCTAAAATATTGGTTCAAACGCAAAATAATGTGAACTTAAAAGGTAGAAGAGAACATAAGATTTTTAAGAACGTATTTTTTCTACACAATGTTATATCGTCGGTTGGTTTCTGGTTTGCTGCAAGACATAATGTATTTTGAATATACTGTGCCGCAAACCAGAAACCAACCGACGATATCATGATATGGAGTGTAGCGTGTCAAAGTTGTTTATCTATGGTTATGGAAATTTCATAACTCGGTTTTAAAAGTAAATAAGAAATTAAAAAATTTTTAAAATACTTACACCCCATATTCATAAAAAGATAAAATAAATTTAAAATCCATTTTAGGAAAATTTTGTATGAAAAATTTGAAATAAAATACATTTCAAATTCATTTTAAATTTTATGAATATGAAGGTTAATATATTGTAGTTTTAAAATTTTAAAGATATTTGCATTTCAGTTAATAGCGTACCACGAAATCAAGTAATTTTTAATGAAATCAGAAGCGTTCATACTGGTACTAAATGACATTTAAATTAATTTCGTAAATATTTAATTCGTTGCGGCATTTATTGAAGCATTATTTTTAGGCTTTTTTTTTAAACCTTTAAATAAGTTTGTCACACAACAATAATTTTCAATATAATGGTTTTAATCAGAAATAATTTCTTAATCAGGCTTGAGTTCAGTAATTTCAATTCTTATTGAATGAAATATTTTTATTAATTAATGTGAGTATCTAAAGAAGAGAAGAAAAATTAAACTAGACTTTATAGCTGGGGGGAATAAGTAAAAATAATTAATGTGATGATCGTAAAAGATAAGTAAGAATAGTTAAACATACATAGGTAGAGTGATATAACTTCGTGCTAACCTAAATAGAAAATGGAAAAACAGAAAATGAATAGTGATACTTACAAATGTGTTTGCCAAAGGCAAATCAATAATTGTATACACAATCAATTCTCATATTCCATTTCATTTTCTGTGCGTGGCTGCACAGAAAAATATCGGTATTTCCCCCAGCTATAAAGTCTAGTTTAATTTTTCTTCTCTTCTTTAGATACTCACATTAATTAATAAAAATATTTCATTCAATAAGAATTGAAATTACTGAACTCAAGCCTGATTAAGAAATTATTTCTGATTAAAAATTCACTACAGTTCAATTAATTCTAAAAATGTCTCATATAATGGTTTTATTAATCTTTTTATTTTTACTATTGAATTAAAATAAAAAACAAACAATTTGTAATTAAATTATTGAATAAAATTTTTTTGCAGTTCCTCGTGGTTGGGAATATCTTATCAAACAAATTATTAATATTTTTTTAGTAACAAAATTAATTTTGTTTTCTACCAGCTTTTACCTATCGGTGGAAAAACTTTCAAAATCGGTTTACAGGTTTGATATCCATCATGGTATAAAATACAAGGTGTTTCCGTTTTCTCTTCGTTTTGTAAAATAAGGATTCTTGATGTTTGCTTTTTGAGAAAAATAAAAGGAACTATCTCACATAATGAAAAATTTAAAACAAACATAGAAATTTTTTACAAAAAGGATAATTTTTTTTAAATAAACTTTTTGAAATGACAAATGTATGCGTGTGTATCTGTATATGGTTGCTGATGACTTGAAAAATTCTGAAAATCCGAAATTAGTTAATTTTTAAGAACGTTAATATTTTTGAAACTAATTGCCGTGTAAATATGCTGATTAGATAAAAATCTGTGCTTAAAAGTAATATGTACCTAAAGTACATATATGCATGTATGTATAGTTATCTATGTATGCAGATGTCTGACTACCAGTAATGCCAATATAGCGCTTTTCTAAATTTAAATTTATCATCCCATTTAGCCAGAGGAAAAGCTAGTTTAGCTCTTAGCCCTTTTGTAGCTACTTCTATTTTAATCTAAATTTTTTTTTTGCAATTTTCCATATATGAAATTTTTTGCGATTTTTCATAAAAACTTTCAACTACGAGTATCAAGAAAGGAACACCAA
This sequence comes from Tachina lurida, assembly GCA_944452675.1. Taxonomy (NCBI): domain Eukaryota; kingdom Metazoa; phylum Arthropoda; class Insecta; order Diptera; family Tachinidae; genus Tachina; species Tachina lurida. The sequence goes on along the minus strand of OX101754.1, from coordinate 37,037,447 downwards.
AAAAAAAATACAACAGAGTAATACACATATTATTATTTTTATATTATTATCAATAGCATTATATACAAAAATGGCGTTTAACAAAGTATTGAATTAAAAAATATCAGGCAGTCGTAGCAACAATACGACTCTGAAGTTTCTCCAGTGGACTGGCGGAAAAGGCCAGATCGTTACGGGTAGTAACCCTAACTAATACAAGGCCTTTTAAGAGAATATTGAGTATCAAATTCGGTGAAGATGGCCCAAAAGGTACGATGGAATAGTGATACTTTTGGTAATCTAACCAAGGTTCTATGGGGAGACCCATACGAAGACAAAACAAGGGGGGCTGTTGAAACTGAACAATCCCGAGCTAGGAAAGTTGATCGGCATCTTAACGGCGCACTGTAATTTGCGAGGGCATTTGTACCGGATTAGAGCCAGGCATGACAACGAATGCAGGCTATGACTGAATAACATCGAGACAATGGATCACTTCCTCTGGCCCAGGAGAGATCCCATTATTTTGGCGATGACACCCTATCGGACATTACCCATCTTACAGGCATTGACTGTAAAAGTTTGATGGAATATGTAAACGATATTGAGTTCCCATAGAGGTGGGGTTCGTTTTTAATTCACATGCTCCTCTTTTCAACCTAACCTAACCTGCTTGTTTTTGCTTAATACTCATGATTTTGTATTCGATGTGGCTTAACCATTATTGATGAAAAAATTCTGGCATCACTTGCCGTAATGCTTATTCTTGTTAAATTTGTAATGCCAAGAAAAAATTAGAGATTAGAAGTAAAGTAAACAATAAGACAATAAAGTAAAATAGCCTGAAATATGTTCGTATTGACAAAATTGGTGCCCCATATACCCTATTTGGATATAAGTACGTATGAGTAATACTGATGAAGAATGATTTATTACTCATACGTACTCATATGCAAAAGGGTTTGCCAGAAAACGAGTTTAAAGTTTTAAATTTTCACACAACTTAATGGAAAAAGAAAATTTTAATTGTCTCTCAAGAGTTGTAATTTTTACACAATAAAAATAACGATATGAAAATTTATTCTGCATCATTAACTTGAAAATTCAATCATTTTAGTTATGACGTTCTTTGAGTAAATGAACGATATCTCTGTTTTTTTTAATAGCAATGGCATTTTGTTTCGTTGTTTTAGATAAAAGTAATTTGTAAGTGAATTTGCAAGTGAAGTAATTGTGAAAAGTAATAATAAGGAATTTGAAATATTTTGTTTTGCCGTAACTAATATAATAATGGTATGAATAAATGTTACTGTTATATTTCTTAAATAATAAGATAAAAAACTCGGTTTTTTTTAAGGCAATGAATGCCTACTACTGTTGCTAGATGTTACCTTCTTTAGGAAAGGGATAGTGATAGAGAAGACAGGTGGTTAAGGAAGATATAGAGGAAAGCTTTTTTCTACACTCAGGAAAAATCTGCTACTTAAAATAAGAACGCGTCACATTAATTAAAAGTTAATAAAATTAATAAATTACTACTGGAAATTAATATTTTTCGTTAATGTTTCTTATTAATTGAATACGGTTTTTATTGATTTTTAGCTGTTTTTTCTTTGGGTTCCAACTTCTATTAGAATTTTAAATGAGAATTTATTGCACTAACGCTCTAGTTGTTGTGCCGTCCTCATCTGTACGATTGTAGCTGGTTAATGTTTTCAAAAATTGCTGCATTTTTTGTTGCTTAAAATCTATTTATCTCACTTACAGCCTGTTTATGTCCATTACACAAAGATAATTATATTATATATAATACGAAAATACGTTTATTTGTTTTGGGTGAACTCTTCAATGCCCCAACAAATTTTCGCCTTCCACCCCGCAAAATATTCGTAAAAGACCTGTGCGTGTTTATATATATATTCTACCCCGGTAAATGCTACGCCCCTTTCAGAAATAGTGATTCGTCCGACAGATGGCGCAATTTTTAGTTTTTTTGTGTTTTTGCACCGTAACTTAAGAACTACTGAACCGATTTTGACAAAACTTCATATACATGCTCTTTAGCGCGTGAGTAGTGTTTCTGTGTAGTTTGAAGTTCGTCCGACAGATGGCACCATATTTAGTTTTTTTTTGTGATTTTGCACCGTAACTCAAGAACTACTGAACCGATTTTGACAAAACTTCATATACATGCTCTATAGCGCGTGAGTAGTGTTTCTGTGTAGTTTGAAGTTCGTCCGACAGATGGCGCCATATTTAATTTTTTTTTTGTGATTTTGCACCGTAACTCAAGAACTACTGCACCGATTTAGACCAAACTTTATATACACGCTCTATGGGGAGTGAGGAGCGTTTCTGTGTAGTTTGAAGTTCGTCCGGCAGATGGCGCAATATTTAGTTTATTCGTGGGCAAAATCCAATTTTCATATTGTATGAAATGCCATATACAACACTAATGTTTGCTTAGGGCCAGCAACACGGACCGGGGTCAGCTAGTATTATATATAATAATAGACCACAGAATAAGAAAATGTAAGCTCTTGCAACTTGCGTTTTGCTGAAATTTGCATCAACTGACACCACACTCGGTGGATCAATTAAGAACGCTGATAATGAAGGCGTGGCTGCCTTCGAATACAGCATGTTGTTCCATTCTGCCAGTGTTTGTCAGAATATTTACAATAAACTTTGGTGTTATTTGCTCCATAAAAAATTATCACAGGAAGGGCTTATTGCAATAACGTTATAAACTACCCGAATTGAAAAGCTGGGTTTATGTGTTTTTCGGGCTTTTCTGTTCGTGTTAGTTCGGGTGGCGATCTTTTTTGTTGCGGTGATTTGTTCGGCTTTTGCGACTCTTTTTAGTTTGTTTTTGCGACCTTTATACTTTTGTTAATTTTTTGTATTGGAGCGATTTATTTATTATTTTCTGATATTTTCTTTTTTATTTTAGCGATTTTTTCGTTTCCGCATTTTTTTAATATTGGGTCTTATAACTTTGGGAATTTATTTATACTAGTGACTATGACAATGTCTACATATGGACCCTAAAGAACTACCTAGTCAATAGTAGCAAGATCAGTAGCTGCTTTTCAATGACACGCATGCACATGTTAAATGTCTATAGCAAAAAGCATTGTCTCGGGTTCGTCAGTAGTACTTGTGACAAAGTCGCTATTGAATCAGTACTTTTTCAACAAACAAGAGAAATACAAATACACTTAAATAACAAATTCTCTCAGCCGGACTCTGGTATACCATATTTTTACAAAATTGTTATCAGAATTTACAAAATTATTTTGTATTCATACAAAATATTTACTGGTTTAACGAATGTGATTACTGAAAATGAAATTTTGTTTTTTCTGTGTATGCAAAACGGATCAGCTGATTCGGAAAGTATCTGCTTACGTAAGAGTGTTTTTGACTTTACTTGAAAACTTAAGTTATTTAATTTTTCTCAAGCAAAAATAAGAAGTGTGTCAGCGGGTCAACTAGCAATTAGGTTCCTAGTAAAAAGAGCTTCCAAGGAAGTCAATAAGATCCTGAATTTGTGATACGGAAATAGTACAACTTTCTATCATTTCTAATGCTTTTTATATGGAGTTGTCATTGGAAAAAGTTCTTCATTTTTGGAAACATATTAAGTGATTGGGATGTCATATTTATGATGTTAATCAAGTTTAATCAGATTTTTAGCATGTTTTTTGTTTCTTTTCCTAAATTTTTTTTCATACCTAATCTTCATTATAAATTTTTTCATGAAATTTCAGGAATTTTGTTGCCCGAAACTTTTTCTAGTTGCTGATTGCAGCGCTATAAAAGAGAGTGATATATTAAAAATGACTTAGCATGAATCTCTCAAGTATTTTTGGCAACTTTTTTGATCTGTGTTGCTTCTCCAGGCCTCCTATATACAAATGTAAAATATTTCATGCAACATATGGGCATTTCTCCGAGAAATTCCACTTTTTTGTCGCATGCGACAGCAAGCAATTAACCTTGTATTTCTGAACAACGTGACTCGATAACGCAGGGCTGCTGACGGCCTACACTAATATATAAAGAAGTAAAAAAAAATTTCGTTTTCTTTGAAAAAAGAAGCATATTTGCTTGGTGTCGCACGCTACAAAAAGTTGACATTCCTTTGGAAATGCCCATATTTCATGAAAAAAAATGCTTAATGTAACATACAAGGGCGGTTCGGAAACTTCTTAGCCTATCAATGAAAGAGAATAGTTAGTTTTTCGAAAATATTTCTATTTTTCAATATAATCTCCTGAAACTTCAATACACTTAGTCCAACGCTTTTCTAGCAATTCTGTCCCTTGATTAAAATAGTTTTCCTCAAGGTCTTCCAAATAGTGGTTTACAACTGTAATTGCATCTTCATTTGAGGTAAAACGCTTGCCAGCAAGGAATTTTTTTAGATTTGGGAACAGGTAAAAGACACTGGGAGCCAAATCAGGAGAATAAGGTGGGTGGTCAAGCAACTCGTACTTTAATTCGTTGATTTTAGCCATTTTTAAAACACTTGTGCGCTGGTGCGTTGTCTTGATGAAAAATTATTTTTTTGTGTTGTAAGCCAGGACGTTTTTCTCGAATTTGTACATTTAATTGATCCAAAAGGTTGCAATAGTACTCTGAATTTATTGTTTTACCCTTTTGCAGATAGTCAATCAATAAAATACCTTTGAAGTCCCAAAAAACCGTTGCCATAACCTTACCAGCCGATTGAATTGTTTTTGCCTTCTTTGGGGCACTTCCTCCAGCTTCAGTCCATTGTTTGGATTGTTCTTTTGTCTCTGGAGTATAGTGGTGGATCCATGTCTCATCAACAGCTATGAAACGACGCTTAAAATCCATTTAATTTCGCTTAAAACGATCCAAACAAGCTTGAGAAATGTTCATTCTTATGAGTTTTTGGTCGACTGTTAACAAATGCGGCACCCATCTTGCAGAAAGCTTTTTCATCTGTAGTTCTTCATGCAAAATTAAATGGACTCGATCATTTGAGATGCTATTTCACGCACTTTTATTCGTCGATCATTTAATACCATATGCACTTTGGCTACAATTTCTGTTGTTGTTGCTGTTTTTGGATCACGTTTAAATTCAGCAACCCAATTTTTTACTGTTGCATATGAAGGAGCACTTTCACCTAACACATTCACCATATCATTATGAATTTCTTGTCCCGATAAACCTATTTTATGTAAATATTTAATGACACCACGCATTTCTAATTTTTCCATGGTTAAAAAATCGCGGATGCGTCTTTTGTGAACACCTGTTTCTATATGAAGGATTTACCAGATCGAAACAAAATTTAACATGTGTTCATAGCAGAGATGGAAGTCTCCAAAACACTTAACTTTTTTCTGTTTATACCGCGCTTTTTGTGCTAGGCTAAGAAGTTTCCGAACCGCCCTTAAATCAATATAATTTTTGTAAATAAAAATTAAATACTTCATGAAATGGATTTCATTTGCCAAAAAAAAAGCAAGATATATCGTAGTTATTTGCGCGAAAACTGCTAATGAGTTCCAAATTTTGCTTAACTTCTTAATTAATTATTTGGATGTTGTTAATAATCGATTCCTGAAAAGTCAAAAATATACACTTATTGATACTTTGGAAGTAGAGAAAACGTAGCTCCTGAATAATTACTTCCGATTTTTTTTCAATTGGATAGTTACGACTTCCAAACTGTGCCCAGTTTCTTTAACGAATATGATAAAATCGGTCAAGCCGTTTGATTTGTACGTCGGGAGTTTTTGTTATTGGAATTTTTATTTAAGTTTTGATATGAACAACCATGTGTTTAAACAGGCCAAAGATTATGATTATTTAATTTGTCTTGATGCGAACGAAAACTTCTCATAATTTACAGAAACGAGGCGTTGGTTTATTTTTGTTTTGTGGTAGACAAAAGCACTAAAATTTCTAGAAGCAAAAACATTTATTATCGAATAAACAACAATTGCTCATAAAAACAAAATCGACGAATACTAACGCATAGATCATCCAACGAGTAAATAACGATATCAATAAAAATTCAGCAAAATCTAACAGAAGATAGAAAAATTTTTTACTTTAACGTACAGAGCCTTAGAAAAGAAAAACACATTTTACAACAGCTTATGCTATTCTTAAAGTTAAGGAAGGGGGGTGTCGATGATTTTGCACAGCAGAGAGACTGGTTTTTCCTTTTTATTTATTTATTTTCAGCTTTCGCTTAACAAAATCAATTTTTCTTGTACAAAATTCACACATAACAACCCCCCCCCTCCCATTACAAGTCCTTGGAAATTGAGCAGACAAATCATCCCTTTTAAACATGTGTGTGTGTGTGTGTGTGTGTGTGTGTGTGTGTGTGTGTGTGTGTGTGTGTGTGTGTGTGTATCTATGTAATTTTGTATAATCTATGTACTCGTAGAATGTACGTACGTGCAGCAATTCAAAACCCTATACCAACCGGCATCCATTAAATAAAAACACCGTAAGAGATTTATTGTTTTGTTTAAAAGAAAAAAAATTTCTTCAAAAATCTTTGAAATCCGTTGAGACAACAACAACAACAGATGACATTGAAATTTGAGTACTTTTTATTTCATTTTTATTTATACTTTATATATATTTTTGTTTTTTGTTATTTTTTTTTTTTTTTTTGTAATTTCATATGGTACCTACATTTACAATTTACACACATTCATAGTTAATTAATTGTTTAATAGTTACAACGAAAAACGAAACCTATGAAGAATAATAATCAATCAATGAGGAAAACTTAACGTGGGTGGCTGTAAGTACATTTTCAGGGCACATACTTCTGTGGCATGTATTTTTTTTTATATTAAAGTTTAATAATTAAACTGTTTTCTGTGTGGTTTGAAATAAAAGAATGTTTTTTTTTTATTAATTTTTTTGTATATTTTTTCTGTGCTGGTATAATTTTTTGTTTGCTTTTTGTTTTATTATTATGAGTTGTTGTAATTTAATAAATAATACATACATATTACACATACATAGAGATAATAAATTTGTTTGTTTTTTTTTTGTAGTTTAATATATGTTTTGTTTTTTTTTATTATTAATAATAAATTAATTAATTGAAATTTTTATTTTGAAATCCTATTAAATACTAATTAATACACACTTAAAGATTTAAAGATCATTGATTTGTTTTTATTAAAATATTTTATATGTTTATTTTTTATGTTTTATTTTTATTTTTTATTTTTGCTTAAAAAGATTTTGTATTTGATTTGTTGTTTGTTTTAAATTTTTTTTCTTTTTAGAGTTGGGGTTAAATTTAAAGGATTCAAGTTTAAAGTTAATGCTGAATCTTTTAAATAAAACATGTTTATATTTTCTTTAGTTTGTACAACTCTAATTAGTTGAAAGGAGTTTGTGATTGCTGTGAAATGTCTTAGATTAGTTTAAATTTTTTTCTGAATATGTAATTCATATTTTCTTAAGGGTTATTGAGAATAATAAATGGTGTAATTTATAGTTTGTTAATTGTTTTGTTTGTTTTTTTTTTAAATATTAGTTTTTGGTAAGACTACATGAACATTTAGATGAGAAAAAAATTTTAAAATGCCACTAATAGTAATTATTATATTTAATCAATATCGCAGTTAAAAAAAAAATTTTGTAGTTTTTTGTTTGTTTAATTTTTCATAACGAATATTTAGTTTGGAAAAAATTTATGTTTTTAAAATTTTCTTTTTATTGTTAAGTGTATCTAATCATTCACAATTATTGAGGAGTTTGCATTTATTTGATTTGTTTTGCTTTTTGCAAAAAAAAATTAATTTTTCTTAAGTCATTTACAAAAAAAATTTTATATGTATGTATAAAAGGAAAGGGCTATTTATTAATTTTTTTTAGTATTTAATAATAATAGGCTTTTGGGTAGAGGGGTTGGCGGGGTGAGGAATTATTTGTTTTTAGGTTTAGTTCATTATTTAAAAAAAAAGCTAGTGCTAACTATGTAACAGCTACAACTACTACTTAATCAGTATCACATTTTAATGAGTTATAGTAGATGGCAAACTCCTAGAGACTTAAATGTTGTTGTTAAATGTATCTTTTTGCTGAGAGTACATTTTTCATTGCCAGAAAAGTTCTGGAGTTGTAATGCAAACATCTGACCATATTTTTCACAATTTACGTTCCTTTCGAAATCAAAACACAAACGAATAAAACTTAAAAACTATTCTTTTAAAAAAATCTTACACTTCTAATATGGTGGTGAATTCACAATGATAGAGATGAGATGAGACGTTTTTAGTTTTTGTTTGTTTGTTTGTTTTTTGTTTTTTTCATATTTTTTATTTTGATGCTTGAGATACTTTTTGTTTTCCCTTATACATATAAGTAAAAATATAGTATCTATGTACATATATACTAATACTAATACATACATGTAATTGGGTAAATATACATACAGTTTAATTTAGCTTACAAAGCTTAAACATTTTTTTTTAACCATATATAGTACAAACGTAAGTATACATACATACATATGTATGTATGTATATATGTATGTATGTGTATAAAAAGAAAATGAAGCAAAATGTTTGTTGGTTTCTAATATTACACTTAGTATTAACATGATAATAATGATGATAATGAGCGGATTATGAGTTTTCTTTTTTTTTTTTTTTGTTGTTGTATGCCATAAGGTGGGGTTGTTCGAATTTAAACAAAAGATTAATATTATTATTTTTAGCAGCCATTGTAGGCGAGGTAGCTGTAAGACAAACTAACTGGTTTCATTGGGAGAATATAGTTTGTGTTTGGTTAAGCTGAATTCGGGACTTATTGTTATGCTGCGCGATAGGTTTTTCATGAATTGTGGCAGCAAAGACGCCCAGCCGCGCTTATCCTGACGCAATGTGAGATAAAGTTCGAATGTTGAGACCATTTCGTTGTCGACTTTGAGGGTGCCGATGCGTCGGGAATTCTGGGGCTCTTCTTCGAATTCGATGTATAGTGTGCAGCCACGTATACCGCACGGTTCACGTTCCGAGACACGTATAATTTCAGACGCTATGCGTGTGGTGAGATCACAGGGTATGGAGACTTCGGTGCAGGTTAAATTGCGGGATTTCGCTGCACGCAATTCATCGAGCAAACGGCTGGCCAAATCGTTAATAGCCGCTAATTCGATTTTATCACAGTATAAGAGTTCATCATCAGCCAATAAATTTGCACTGTTGTTATTATTATTAACACTGGTTGTTGTTGTTATTGTTTGTGTGGTTGTTGCTGTTGTTGTTTCGCCTGCCGCTGTAATATTGACATCTGTTTTTGTAGAACTACTACTACGCCGCGTTGTCTGCAATGATGTGGACCAATCTAAAATGTAACACAAAAAATAAAACGATGTAATCATAATTAGTAAATTGTTTTTGCTTTTGTGTTTGCCTTAGCAAACTAAAATATACAATAACATTTAAAATTTAATATTGACATCAGCAATGAATGCCCTTCATTTAAACGCTCTGCTCGGCAACATATTTTTTAGTCTTGACATTCCAAAGAAATAATTTTAGTATAACTATAGTCAGCTAAAATTCAAATTACTATACATATTAGATTGTATGAAAAATTAAAAAATATTGAAATTTAATAAAAAAATATATATATATATAAATTTCTACAAAACTTATTAACAAATTTTTATAGAAAAATTTTCTTGCAAAAAAAAATATTTCTGTTTTATAAGAGTTTTATTAAGCAAATTTTCTATGGATTTTATAAAACCAAAATATTTTTTATGAATTAGGCCCTTAATAATTTTTATAAAAAAGGCTGTTAATTTTTAATTGTAATTTTTTTTTTAATTTTAATCATTTTAGCTGACTTTATAGCTAGAAGATAATTATTTCTTTTTGTATAGCTATAGGTTGCTTAATATTCTAATCACAAATATATATGCTATATTGTTGTCTGTATGTCTAGCGTTTCATGCATATGTGTGTGTCTGTATGTATGTATGTATGTATGTATGTATGTAAGTTTAAGGTAAAATTTCATCAGATTAACCAGCAAGCAATAAACAAAACGTGAGAATGTTATTTGTTATTGTAGATACCTATTATTTTAAAATATAATTTTGAATAAATTAAATAAATGCTGATGAAATTTTTACTACTTTAAAAACAAGTTACAGCAGATCTGTTGCTTTGTTTTTAATTTTTTATATACTCGCACATATGTGGCTGTTTTTTTTTTATTTTTTTTAACAAAAAAAAATATTTGCTTAAATAGACATTTAAATGCAAATGAATTCAAAATTGGCTTAATTTCATAGTTTGATATACTTAGGATAAAATTCAAAATCTTTTGTTAACTAATGAAATTGATAAAAAAAAAATGTTAGTTAAACCACGGGCGCTACATAACTATAGACTGTGAATTTGGACCTTAGAGAACAAACCAAAAAATAGATCGAAGACAATTGGCAAAAAATTTAGCAAATTAGAAATATTTAAAATATAAGAATAAATTATTACACTTGTTTGTTTTTTTTTTTTGCTGTGATCACATTTAGTTAATTAAATATGCATTTCATTGGTTTTTGAAATTGAATTATAATAAGTCTTGTGTGAGTAATCAAGCGAAACTTTGTATGCGAAAGTAAATTAAATTGGACTTTTGAAAATACCAGCATATTTAGGTACATACATATATATGTTTATTTCATTCAATGAAATTTTAAATTAAAACATTTAAACGATTCAGTGAGTCATTTGGGGGGCAAAAGTGATTAACTAAAACACTTTTGCAAATGAAATTTACTTTTTATTTTATTTTTTTTTTTAAATATCGCTTATGTTTTATTCAAAATTCAGCAAGCACTATGTGGCAGTAGGTTATCCTTTTGTTTCGTCTTAATTTATTCTTTAACTTTATATTAGAGTATTTCTTTTTAATTAAAAATTTTCACGTAAAACTATATGTTTTATAGTGCCCTTATTAATATTCGTCTATGGCACTTAAGGCAGTTAGTTCCACATAATAATACTTTTAACGCAAATTATGTCCTGCTTTTGCATTTTTATGTCAATAACATGGAAACTCGAAAATATTTTCGTTTGTTTCGAATTATAGAGTATACCCGTGGATCTAATTGTGGTTTGAAAAGTTTTTGCAATTCAACTATGGCGATCTGGTGCAATCACAACGAAACTCAGTAAAATAATTTTTAATTATTGAAATTTATTTGTATTAGTCAAGTCCTTCTTCGGTTTCGCTGATGATATTTTTACGTAAAAAATAAAGGCTGCCAAAGGAAAACTTACAGGAGCTCTGTTTCCGCAAAATTCGACTGTCTGATAATAATAATAACCTGAAAAGCAACTTGTGTACGGAATTATCAAACTACCCTCGCACAGTATAATAATATTTTTTAAGTTCTTGGTAAAAAAAAATATGAATATCTAGTGAAACTATTAAACGCAAAATTTGTTGCTAAGCGAAAAAGAAAAATAGATGAAAGAGGTAATAAAAGAATCTGAAATACTGTGGATATCGCTTTTGTTGCTAAGCGAAAAAAAAAATAGGCGAAAGAGGTAACAAAAGAATCTGAAATACTGTGGATAACGGTTATAACGAACAAACTTAACTGTAAAAAAAAAACTTTTGCATTAATATTTCCTACAAACGAGACCATGGGCTCATAATTAGATCTATGGGAATATGTTATTATTATTTCACACAAACCAGTGTCCTTATAACGAAGTCCGCTTATTTTTTGAACGGCATGGATATTTATATGCTTAGAACGAACACAAAAATAATCAGTTATTGCCTGAGGTTTTTGTTTGAAATAGCTGTTTACTTCTTAAGTTAAAATAAATGCCTTTAAATTTTTTTTTAATTTTTAATCTTTCAAAGCATGCTTTACAAAGATCTTAATTTGACATATTTTTGTAAGAAATTTTTAGGTATTAAAATATATTTTATTACATATAGAAACTTATTTGGCAAGGGCCTTCAACTGTTTTTTGTTAATAAGCAAATATTAAAAAATAGTTGGATTTATTTCATGATTATTAAAAATCTTTTGATTTAATTACTTGTAGAGATTATTATCTTCCCTAGAAACTGATAAATATGTACATATGTAAATGAAACGTATAAATAATTTAAATTAAACCGGTTCATTCTAGTTTTTCGTTAAATTTTATTGTAATCACACTTAGGCTCTTATCTCGTGTGAAAATCAAACTAATCTTTTTAATTTTGAATTTCTTTCCTCATAATTTATCGTAAAGTGAACTTAATATAAAAAAAATAATTATTATTCTGAAAATAATTTGAACCTAAATTTTACTCTTGACGTTTTTTCTTATATAGGGAATAAGGCATGTATTCGGATTAAAGTATTGAAAAATGCTTGAACTTTTTTACTATAATCTTGGACTAAATATTTTAAATAGATTTGGAAGATTGATAAATTTTAAACTTATAGTAATAAAAATTTTAAAAATGGTAAAATTTATATTCTTTATCCAGATTTGTCGAAACTTTGAACTATAATTTCAAAATTTCCATATAAAAATTAATTATAGGTACGAGTACATATTTACCCCCTTATTCATAAATAAATAAAATGAATTTGAAATCGATTTTAGGAAAATTTTTTATGAAAATTTTTTAATAAAATATATTTTAAATTCATTTTAAACTTTATGAATATTGGGGGTTACTATTTAGCTACTTAATTCTTCAGAAAATGGATAAGATGAATTATGTACAATATTTGTTTCGTTTAATAAATTTTAGTAATTTTAGCAGCTTTTTAACTTGAAATTTTTCAAGAATTCAATATTAACAACATTTAGAATTGAAGGTTTGCCTCAAATAACATTGTAAGCGATAAAATATTAATTTTTCAGAAGAGCAAAAGGCAAGATAATTTTTTTTAGGGACTGATTTTGTAAAATGCAACGCTAAGCGTTGACAAATTTTGTTTTATTTTGTTTTTGTAATTTAAATCTTTTCCATATAAAATTTGTCAACGCTTGGCGTTGCGTTTTACAAAATAAGGCCCTTAATTTTTTTAGCTTATCAAAAATAATGATAATTAACATTAACTTCTTTTCTGTGCCTCTGCTACATCATTTCAATATCAATTACTTTCGACAGTACCGTAGCGTTCGTAACATTTTGTATTTCGCCGGCGATAAGATGCATAATTTTGGGTGGTTTGATTTTTGAACAATGCAATATGTGAAAAAAACCGGTGTCGAAAAAAACTATTCGGGGCTTTGTCTCAATTGGTGTCGTCGCTCACAGAATCAACATGAAAATTGTCTAACAATGTATCAAAATAATTAAATCTTTAATTGTATACAATACTCGTGTTTGGTTGAAGTTCAAAAACAAATTAATTGCATATTCAATTATTTTCGTAAATTAAATTAAATTTCTGTTGCTTTTTATTTATATGTGTTTAATGAAATAAACCCTGCCTGAATATTTGAATAATCTTGTTTTTTCAGTTTCTCTCAATCACAAAAATATTTTTTTTTATAAAAGTCTTGAGAAAAATATTTCATTTGAAAACTTTTTATAAACTTTCATAAGATTCTTAAATTTTAGGCAATTAGCACGTGCAGTGCGGCCTTAAATATTTCTCCTTTTTTTTTTTTTTGTAAATGTTAAACAAATTTATAAATTTTCATTGTTCACAAAAATAGCTTATTTTATAAAAATGTTGAAAAAATATTTCCTTTCAAAACTTTTTATAAATATCAAACAAAAATTTAGTATTTTTTAAGATTCTTGGATTTTAGGCAATCAACACGTGTGAAAAATGTTGAAAAAATAATTTCATTTGAAAAGTTTTTATAAATTTAAAGACATATTTTGTACTTTCGTATGAATGTTTGCTTTTAGGCAATTAGCACGTGCGGCCTTAAATATTTCTTGTTTTTTTTTTTTGTAAATTTTAAACAAATTATTATAATACATTTTCTTTGCAAAAAATATTTTGATTCATAAAAATAAAATTTATAATTAAAACTATTTTTCTTTTAAATACGAATTGTACAAACGGCACGTGGTTTAAGGCCTTGAAATTGAAACAAACAATTTTTAATTTCACTTTATTGCATATTTTTCAATAAAAATTATTATAATGAAGAATTTTGAATAAAAATTCTCAAATATCTTTATATATGATACTGAAAAGATTTTAGAAAGTTTAATGAAATTTTTTTCTACAAGAATTCAGCAAAAAATGTTATTCAATTAATAAATTTAAATATTTTCAAGAAAACTAATTTGTACTTAAAAAAAAATTCAGAATATTTTTTATCTAATTTTACGACCTTTTTTATATGTTCTCAATTAAACAATTTTTTTCAAGCCTTTGGCTAAGTTTATATTTTTAATTTTTAGTTCGATATTTCGTTAACCCTCAGTTAACTTCTTTAGGATATTTCTTATATTTTTGTTTTAATATTTTTTTAAGAATTCTTCTTAACAAAAATTCATAAAATATAAGCAACTGTCAGAAATTTGAAAAAAAAAATATCAACCACTTAAACAAAGTTTAATTTATTAAAAATTTATGCATATGAATGATAACCAAGTCTTGAAACAAGATTGTTTTTTTAAGTCAAAAATGCTTATTAAAAATTAGATTTTTATAAAAACATTTAAAAATACTAAATATACTGAAAAATATGAATTCTTTTGCATTTGTCCTTAAATGGTAGATGTGGAGCAATAATTTGGAGAAATTACTATGCCATTGTTAATACGAGAAATTTTTCCTACAAAAAAAATTCATGAAATATTTGATAGTGATTAAAAGGCAAATTTTGTAAATAGAAACGTTTTTTTCGTTTTGAAATTTGTATGGAAAAAATATTTTTTGAAACGAATTTTCGTTATTTTTCATACAAATTTGAAACGTTTAGAAACGAAAGTTTTTACAAAATCTGCCTATAAGATAAATTCACCTCAAGATAACGTTAAAAACTTCAAGTAATCATAAACCTAGTTTAATTATTTCTAAAGTAGAAAAAAACTTTATTGGATGAATGTGTGTTTTATTAAGAAGTAATGCGAGAGATTCTTCATTCCCGGCATAGCTTATAAAGGCTCATGTTTGCTAATTTCTATGGATGTGCACAAATTTCGTCATTAATGTGGAGGAGATTGAACAAATTTTAAAATAGTTTGATTAAAAATTCTCTTTCATTATTTTTAATAAACGCTTAATGTAATGTTTGGCAAACTTGCAATCTTTTGCTTTGGCTTCACTTAAGAAATTATTTAATAAAAATAAATAAGCTGTGGCAGGCTTATTTATAAAACCTATTAAGGCTTAATAAGAAAAATTTTACAAGAAACTTTGTTTTAAAAACCCTTTATAAAGCCTTATTAATTTTTATAAATAAGGCTGTTAGTTAAAAAATAGTTAAATCTAAGATCTATTTAATCAATTAACTTTTTTTCTGTTATGTGTAATGGTTCAGAAAAATATTTTTAATCTTTAAGGGCAAAAGAGTTTTGTGGTTAAAACAAGGCCATTTGGAATTGTGGAAAGTTTCCATTCGTTAAACAAAATTCATACAAAATACTTGTTCTAAATGTTGTTGTCAAAACTACCTATTTGTTGAATAAGTTTTCAAATATTTCTTAAAGAAACAGCTGGGTAAACAAAATTTTAATCGAAATAACCAAATTTTAATCCTAATAGTCATTCGTCAAGTCTAAGCAAAATTTCATCATCTTTTTTTTTATTTCATTGAGACTAAAAGAAAATATGCTGATGTATTCATTAAACCAAGACCTTTATACATATACATAATATTTAATATTAATCATAAACACTTTATTATTATTTCGTTAAAGCCGCAAACACTTTCTTTCAATGTGCAACACAAAAATTTCTTAAATATAAAAAATTAAGACTTACCTTTTGTTTTTGTTGTATTACTTATAATACTAAAACGTTCAGGATATTGATTTTGCACAGATAATATTTCCATTTCTTCTGGATTAATTTTGCTTTAGTATCAAAATAAAAATTTTAAAAAGTTTTTCTTTTGGCTTTTCTATAGTTTTTGTTTTGTTTTATTTTTTTTTTATAAAAAAAATTAAATGCACGTTTTTTACTTGTTTTAAAATTTTGTTAAAAAAAATATATTTTCTTAACAAAGAAATCACAGTTTCCTTTTGCAAAGCAAATTTAATTTTCTTTTTTAAATTTGCAATGACACTTTTGCTTTATACTCTCCGGCATAAGTTTAGTCACGTACGCTTTCTGATATTCGTCTACAAATGTAGTTGTTGTATTATTTTATATATTAAATATACATTTATATGTTTAAAATCACAATCTTGTTTTGCTTTAAAATTATTATCACCGCAAAAATTTTGTTTTATTAGAAAATTTAAAAAATTTTCTTTGCTATTATTTAATTATTATGTGAATATCAGCAGTGTTTTAAAGTAACTGAACTAAACAGCTGGGTGTCAGGGTTTTTATAGTTCCACCGAGAGTGATTATTTTGAGTATTTAAAAAATATGGGAGCATACATTCGAAATATACTCATGGAAAGAGAGCGCAAGAGCAAAAATAGAGAGCTAAGATAACATATGTTTTATTCTTTTTGAACACAGCTGAGTGTGCAGAAATGAGACATGTTGTGTGATTTAATTTTTTCTTTTCAATAAATAAATTAAAGATAAAAGAATATTTATTTATGTATTTAAAAAATTGAAAGAAGAAAAGTTTAATTAAAATTAAAAATTTGTTTGTTGATTATTAGATATCATCATTTACAATATAAATTTTACATTGTATACATATGTGTGTATTTATATACATACATGCATATGTATGTATGTATATGTATATTTCTCTTTTATTAAAATTTTTTCTTTTTCTACTAAAAAATCTTTTATTTTTATTTTAGCCTTTTATCTCATTTAATAAAATCACTCATACTTTGTGTTAATTTTTTGTCAGTGTTGCCGGAAACTCTACTCATTCGGGTGCAAAAAGAAATTCCCTGAAATAATACAAAATGTACAGAATTGTGTAAAAATAAATTTAATGATTCTTATTACACCAGCAGAACTGTATTTTTCTCCAATTGCTTCATATACATACATACGCATACATATCTTATTATATATAATACAAAAACACGTTTATTTGTTATGGGTGAACTCTTCAATGCCCCACCAGATTTTCGCCTTCCACCCCACAAAATATTTGTAAAAGACCGGTGCGTGTTTTTATATATATTCTACCCCGGAAAATGCTACGCCCCTTTCAGAAATAGTGATTCGACCGACAGATGGCGCAATTTTTAGTTTTTTTGTGTTTTTGCACCGTAACTCAAGAACTACTGAACCGATTTTGACCAAACTTCATTTACATGCTCTATAGGGCGTGAGTAGTGTTTCTGTGTAGTTTGATGTTCGTCCGACAGATGGCGCCATATTTAGTTTTTTTTTTGTGTTTTTGCATCGTAACTTTATATACATGCTCTATGGGGCGTGAGGAGTGTTTCTGTGTAGTTTAAAGTTCGTCCGACAAATGGCGCCATATTTATTTTTTTTGGTGATTTTGCACCGTAACTCAAGAACTACTGCATCGATTTAGACAAAACTTTATATACATGCTCTATGGGGCGTGAGGAGCGTTTCTGTGTAGTTTGAAGTTCGTCCGGCAGATGGCGCAATATTTAGTTTATTCGTGGGCAAAATCCAATTTTCATATTGTGCCACCAATGCCATATACAACACTAATGTTTGCTTAGGGCCAGCAACGCGGACCGGGGTCAGCTAGTATTTTCTAATATGGTAACATGCAATAATAGCTTAAGTCAAAAAACAAAATTTCGCACAAATCTTTTTTATTTCTGAAAACAATTAAGATAGAGTTTCGTTTCGTAGTAAGCACAAGAATTTTGTATTTAAGAACTTATCGCAAATTCTACAGAAATATTATGCAGTGAAACTTCGATATAACGAATTCCAAGGGGATCTGTAAATACTTCGTTATAGCCATCGATTCGCTATAAATATAATCAGAAAAACCTTGATACAACGAAATTTGAAGAAATACGAAAAAAATTCGTTATAACTATAGTTTTCTTTATTCAAGGTCTATTTATCATAAGAATGCTAATAAAAGTTTATATTTCATGAGGTAAATAAAAAATGAAACAGCACACTAGAGTTCGACCGATTAATCGGCTTCGGCTTCGGCCTTCGGCCAAAAATTGGTAATCGGCCAACATTCGGCCTACGGCAAAAATCGGACGATTAGCCGAAGCCGAATATTTTTCATTCCAAGCTTGAAAAATAAAATTATTTTTGGTCGTTGCTCGCCGACAGTTTGTATTGTGTTTAACGTTTTGAAAGGGTTGCTTTGAAATACAACCCTGTTGCCTTCTATTTTCTTTTACTTGGACGTTCTTGTGAGTGATCATATAAAAAAGCAATCTAGAAATTGCAAAATAGTTTTATTTTTCTTGTTATGTATCCAATAGATATTACAGCTATTTCAGTGATCTCAAAAAAGCAAACTTTTTTCTTAATTCATATAAAACGTAAGTATCATTTATAAAATTTAAAACATTCGGCTTCGGCTTCGGTTTTGGCCGAAGTTTAGGATTTTAGCCGAAGTTCGGCTTCGGCTTCGGCCAAAAAAAACGCTTTCGGTCGATCTCTACAGCACACACACCAAGAATTCGTTCCTTTGATAACTGGACTTTATCAATTTGCTATACATAATTTTATTCTTACTTCGTTATATAGAGGCTTTTGTGCGAGTAATTCGTTGTATAGAGGCTTTTGTACGAGTACTTCGTTGTATAGAGGCTTTACAAATGTGCTTGTAAATACATTTAGACTTCGGTGCTTTCATAACGGGACTTTGCCATTTAGGAGTTATTCTAATTTCGTTATATTGAGGCATTTGAAGCAATATTTCGCTATATAGAGGCTTTTTTGCTCAGAATTTGTACGTTATAGCTATAGTGTATTTTTGTATGAAAAACTTTGCAATAAAGAGGTTTTCTCAAGGGACTTAATAAAACATACGTTATATTAAGTTTTTCGTTATAAAGAAGTTCGTTATAACGAAGTTTCACTGTAGTTGATATATTTTGGTGTTTATTGCAAATATGATGAGACGTTCATGAACTAAATTTAAAGCATTTTAAACAAAAGTTGGTTAGAGATATATGAAGTTATATAAGTAGAATACTGTTGCATACCACAACGCAGACGGGCGACTTGAGTTATGAATAACACTTTGATTTGCTTGATTTTCATACAAATCTTCTAGACGCGTCGAACGTCAGGAGTGCAGAAACCGGTGATTAGTCGTAGTAGACGATTGTTTGCAGAACTAGTTTGTACCCTGTGTTCTTTTAGGAATCAGCTGTTTTGTCTCTTTTCAATTGAAAATCAGTAAGTGCATTTTGTTTATCCTTTCTTATTCTATTGTGTTGAAAGAAGTAGTAAACTGAATTATTATTGCTTACTAATATCACAAAAATCGTGCATATTCATGTATCAAAAATGTTTGCCCTAGTTTTTCAAATACTTGTAGCGATAATTACACAAAAACCGGCAACACGGGTTTTGCTGTCTTTGTGAGTAAAGTGTTGCTCTCGGTTTCCCTAAATGTTGACTTTTATGCTCTTTTATTTTTGTAAAAACTTGAAAAACATGATGAAAATGAGTGAGTTTTCTATATGAATGTGTTTTATTGTGTGTGTGTGTGTGTGTGTGTGTGTGTGTGTGTGTGTGTGTGTGCGTGTGTGTGTATATGTGTGTTGCAATTTTATTATAAAAAATATTAAATAAAAAGTAAAATAAAAATACAGATATAAATCCAACTGTGTGGTGTACGTGACTTTTTATTTATTTTAAAGTCGGTCGGTCGACCGTTCAGTTGGTTGGTTAGTTGCTACATACATATGTATGTATGTATATACATATGTATGTACGTATATTTGTTTGTATTAGCTGGCCCAAGTTCTAGTCTTTTAGTATGTTGCACGAACAACATTGTGTACATATGCACGTACATATGTACATACATCCATATGTATGTATGTATGAATTTATATGTGAGTTTGAGCGTAATTTTAACGTTTACGTTCACTCATGCATTGTGAAAACTGTCATTAGAAGTACCCGCTTTTCCTCCTTCTCTTCCACCCACACCTTGCATCAATTTAATATTTTTTTTTCTATCACAAGTGTTATGTTATTTTCTAATGCACACACAAACACACACTCATGCATACACACATACAAAAAAAATGTATGTATGTATGTATGTATGTATGTATGTATGTATCTTTTATAGGCCCATTTAACCATCTATTGGTCTTTCGCTCGCAAACTAAATAAGTAACAAACTGTTTGCCGGGCCTTGTGTCTATTTGTCTCTCTGTCTGGCTGTCGAATTCACATTTTACACGCATATGAAAATTTTCGAAGAGCTGTCAGTTTATGTTTGTTGGTTTGTCTATTACAGCCGGTTTTTTTCTTTTTCTCTAATACTCTTTTCTTTATCTTACTTCTTTCAATTCCATATGTTTATACACATACTCATGTACCTGCATACATATTTACATTGTACATACTTACATATTTACATAGTTTCTTTTTCTCTTTTTTTGGGTTTTTTTTTATTTGTTTATTATTATATTTTTACTTTAGTTTTTTTTTTACTTTAATATGTAAATTTTCTTCAATTCTTCAAAAAAATATATATTTTTTTAAATTGCCAGTGTATATAAATAATGCCGAGTGCACACTATGGCATTTTGTGACATCGCAATAGTGTACATTGGTGGCAAAGTTTGTCATTTCCAATATTTTTAGTTGTATGGCATTACATTTCATATAAAAAAACATAATGGGAATCGTGTTGCACACATTTTGAAAATGACGACACAAGAAATGATAGATGTTTACTGGGCATAAGTTGCTGTTGTAAGTAGAGATGTGCAAATGTCGTGATTTGATCGTGTCACGCGTGAATCACGTGATCAAATTTGTAATTAATCACGCGTGAGTGCGTGAGCATGACTTAAAAAAATTAATCGTGCGTGAGCTATTTTTAAGAATCACGCTCTCACGAAATATCATTCCTGCATAGCTACATCTGTAACTGTATTGAATCTTTTGAAATAAATTATTTTATAATAATGAATATGTATATTTTAATTCGAAATTTATTTGCTGGTGGCTCGGCGTTGTCTGTATGCATTTCATTGTTGCTTTAACAGATCGTCAGTAGACTTCAACCACAAATTTTGAACAGTCACAAACCTCTTATCTTATGCACAGACTTTCAAAAACTATTTGAGAATTCACAAATAATACATATTTTTGAAAATCACAAAAGCAAAATAAGCGTAGCAGGCTCATAAACTTATGATGCCCGCTGTAAAAAGTAATGCGTGAAAACCTTTTTTAAATCCATTAAAAAATGTGTTTTGTTATTCGTTAAATGCCACCTGTTATCAGCATTAACTACACTTACATGGAAAAATATATCGTAGGTATAATTACGAGAAATATTTTTTATTGCGAAATGTTTACATGTCGAGCCTTTTTTTCGATTTTGTCGTAAGCGACATGTTATCGAAAATATATTTTTTTTATTGAAATTAATATTTTATTGGTCTAACCCTAGTTTAGAATTATCAAAATTCCAAAATTGTTGATGACTTTTAAAATACGGGCTGTAAAATTTTATCGCAAGCTACAATTTACGTACAAAAACACATCTGAATATTAAAAAAAAACCTTCTCCTAAAAAATTTAATCTTTGTCGCTTACGATAAAATTGAAAATAAGGCTCGATATACTTATTGTATTTGTTTCATATAAATCCAATTAGTAGTTCAGAAGTTCCAGATTATTATTATTATTATTTTGTGAAAGTCCCCACTGTGCAATGTAAATTGTAAATATACACGTGCATACATATGTATGTACAAACATACATACATATGTATGTGTAAGAACCTATTTTTCAACCCAAAAAACATACCAATTGAATTATATAGTTTTTCGTGAGCGTGCGTGATCGTGATAAGTTGTAAACCACTCGTGCGTGATTAAGAATATTTTATTCGTGAGCGTGCGCGATCGTAAAAATTTGCAATATCAGTCGTGCGAGAAACTGCGTGAGTAAAATATTTTTCTGCGTTAGCGTGCTTGTCGTGAGTCAAAAAAAAAGTCACGTGCACATCTCTAGTTGTAAGTACTTACATACACACACATAACCATACATACATACATACATACATATTTATGTATAGATACGAGAAGTGTGTGTGAGAGTGTGTGTGTATTTTGTCTTTATCGCTGGTTTCATTTAAAAAAAAAATCTCATTATTTCCTTTTAAGTTGTTTATTTTAAATTGTTGTTTATTTTACTTGATATTTATTTAAAAAGTCATAATTTAAAACAATTTGATTTTTATTTTTGCATGTCTATTTGCTGGCATTGTAAATTCTTGTCCAAGATGATTTTGTATTTATCTGTAGGTAAATAATGTGTACAAACCTACATATACTAAAATTTGTTCTAATAAAAAAAAGTGTACTTAACAAATGAATACTTAGGCCCAAATTCACAGTCATTAGTTAACTAATAGCAATAGTTTAACCAATAATATCTGATTCACAGCTCTTTGTTTACCATTAGTTAAACCGCCAAATGTCATTGGCTAACAAATAGTTAGAGAACAGCTGAGTCGTTGTAAACTTTATTAATATTGTTGTTTTGCGAAAAAATTTTATGCACATTTCACACATACATACGTTGTCAAGAATCTTCTTTGTATTTAGTTGTAACACATTCTTTTTATTTTATTTTCTACTATATTTTGGTTTTTCCGAGCCAATTTCAGCACTAATTCAATATCTTGCATGGTAAAGTTAGACGAGCGAACACTGTTTTATCCATTTTTAAGAAATAATATAGCAAATGTAAACAAAAAACATATGATATAGTAGAGCTGCCAATAGTGAAACTTAATTGTTTGATAGGGTTACCATTCTTTGCTCATATTAAGAACTTTGGTTAAACAATGCACTGTGATTATGAAGTATTAGTTAAACAATAGTTATCATTTTAATTACTAATAATTAACTAATGACTGTAAATTTGGCCCTTAATGTCATGTCTGATGGCAGCTTTATCACGTATAATTGTTTTCACTACGCTGTCCGTCTGTCCGTCCGTCTGTCTCAAACAAAGACAAATATATGACAGTTAAAAGTTAAAGGGTGTAATAAAGCCAGCAACGAAATATTTAGAAATCCTAATGTAATACATATACATATATATTTACACTAAATTATATATAATCGCGGAATATTAAGGCTAGTGTATATGAAAAATGTGGTTCTCAAGAAAAAAAAGTTTGGCGACCACTATTGTAAAAATTTTGCACTATGTGTTGATCTGTGTTTTTTAAATTGTACTTTAATCATCCTGTAAGCTTAAATACACAGTATAAATAGAATGCGAAATACGTCAAGCCGGTAGTTTTTAGGGTTCCGTACATCAAAGGTAAAAGGAACGCTACGCTGTCCGTCTGTCCGTCCATCTGTCACAGGGTATTTTCTCGAGAACCATAAGAGCTACGGATCTGAAATTTTGACACAGTTTGTAGAACTTTGGCCGCAACAACAACAAGTATATGAGAGTTAAAAATTAAAGGGTGTTCCAAAACGATCAACAAAATATGTTAAAATCCCATGGAATATAATGGGTGTTTTTTAACTGGCGGCCATTTTGTCAGCTGTCAAGTGATTAATATTTAGTTTGGTTTGCCATTTCATCATGAACAGGTTGACAAAAGAACAACGCTTGCAAATTGTGCAAATTTATTTCGAAAATAATGGTTCAGTTCGCGAAGTTTACCGCAAGCTCCGTCCATTTTATGGTCGACATAATCGTCCATCAGAGCAATTAATTCGGTTAACCATGGATCGTTTTCGCACTACGTTTACTCTATGTGATAATACACATCCGCAGAGACGTCGAACAGTGCGCACCGAAGAAACAATTGCCGCTGTAGAGCAAAGTGTTGAAGAGGACCCGAATGAATCGATTCGCCACCGTGCACAGCAATTGGAGCTGATAACCGACTATTTTGTTCCCGAATTGGATGGCATGAATGTGGATGAGTTGTGGTTCCAACAAGACGGCGCTACATGCCACACAGCGCACGTCACAATCGATTTATTGAAGGAAACATTCGATGAGCGCATAATTTCGCGGAATGGACCTGTCAATTGGCCACCAAGATCGTGTGATTTGACACCATTGGATTATTTTCTTTGGGGATATGTGAAGTCGCTCGTCTACGCCAACAAACCAGAAACGTTAGGGGACTTGGAAGCCAACATTCGTGGCGTTATTGCCAACATACGGCCCCATATGCTCGAAAAAGTGGTTGAAAATTGGACCTGTAGAATTGGCTTTATTCGAGCCAGCCGCGGCGGCCACATGCCCGAAATCATATTTAAACATTAATGGCATAAAATTATCCTTCCAATAAAGCCAAATTGATGGACATTAAAACGATTTTCTTGTGTTTTATTTCAATTCGAAGTTCTATACCTCTAAAAAAACACCCGTTACATACATTTGTATGTATATACACTTGAAATTTTTATACAGACTACAACAATTAACACTAAAATTTATAAAAATTTAAATTAAAGGGTGATCCATCAGTTAATACAATTTTGACTATGCAATTTTGACAACTTGCTGTATCTTGGAAACCGTAAGAGCAAAACTCTTGAAATTTTCAAAAACTGTCAAACTAACCCTTTCAGTGGTTTTGTCGAATATATTCGACATTACATTGCACTATATTTCTACTCCCTTTTACTGTATAAAAATGTACAGTTAAATACATATTTTTTGTTTTATATGAAAAAGAGACGCTTTGGCTATTTTAAATTGTTATTATAGTAGGCATTGACTTTCTTTTCTTATTGCTGAACGCATTTTCGTCCACTAGTCAAGAAATTTGTAAAACGGTTAAATTTAGGAAGCAAAAAATATTAATTTGGGTGATTGCGCGATAATATAAAAAATTGTAAGTATTGATACATGCGTAAATAAGTGTTTACTTGAAAAAAATATTGTAAAAATAAATTGTGGGTTCTTTTGTGAACTTTTTTCGGTTGTCGAATATAATCGACATTTACCTTAAGAGGGTGTATTTTTTTTATTAGTAAACACTACAAAATAGTGTTTTATTTAGAAATTGGACATAATCTGTTCTTCGATAATTATTTTCCTTCATACCAATTATTTGAAATCTTAAAACAAAACAAAATCAATGCTGCTGGAACAATAAGAATAAACAGATTTGCCAATCCACGACTACCGAGTGAAAAAGAAATGAAACAAAAAGGACGAGGATCATCTGCTGAATGTGTAAGTGCCGATGGAAATGTTATTATCACTCGCTGGTATGATAATAAGACTGTAAACCTAGGCTCAAATTTCGTTGGAATCGGCAAAGAAGATAAAGCCAAGCGTTGGGATAAGAATAAAAACGATTTTGTAGTCATTGATCGTCCTGAAGTTGTTCGAATGTACAACGAAAGTATGGGGGGAGTAGATCTGTTAGATCAAATGATACAATATTATAGAATAAATATTCGCACCATCAAGTGGACACTACGAGTCATAATGCACTTTGTTGATTTGGCTTTAACTGCTGCATGGATGGAATATCGTCGAGACTGCATCGCAAAAGCTGTCCCCAAAAAAAAAATCCTGGATTCTATGAATTTTCGGATACAGGTTTCCCGAACTCTTGTCGCCGCTCAACAAGAATATGTACCGCCAACAAATATGCCACGACAGCGAGGACGGCCATCAAAAGAAAGTTGCAAAAAGAATACCACAACAGCTTCGACTTCAAACTTGGAAAGTCTCGACAGCTCAGATGGAACCGATTCTATCCCATCACCACCTCAAAAAAGAAAAAAAGTATTCCAAAAAATGCCACCGCAAGAGGTCCGCCATGACGAGAGGCTCCACATACCAATTTTCGTGCAACTTAAAAGCGCTGGTCGGTGCAAAGCGCACGGTTGTAATAAAAGCTCATTTATTATATGCAAAAAATGCAATGTTTTTCTATGCGTGAAAAGAAATTCAAACTGTTTCAAGACTTTTCATGAAAGCAAAGTTAATAAAACATAAAAGCTTTTGGTTATAACTAGTTTTATTGTATCTTTTCAATTTAGGTAAGTAGTAAAAAATCAATTTTTCTTTTATTTTGGTACAAAAAAAAAGCGGATATACGTAACAACAATAGGTTACTTTGAGTGTCAATGTCGGATATATTCGACATTCCCTAAAAGCCAGGGGAGCTACCTGAGACGAAAAAAAATATTTTTCCTGGCTTCAGCGCCATCATATTACCTTTCATACAGATTTTCAGATTTTTATCTCGCCATAAATTATTTTTGACCCTGAAAGGGCTAAAAAATCAAAAAATTATAAAATCGCCAAACCGACAAAAATCGCCAAAAACAAATAAAAAAATCGCCAAAACGAAAAAGAGCACCAAATTAAAAAAAATTTCTAAGACTAAAATAAATCGCAAAAACCAGGAAAAAATCGCCAAAATGAAAAAAACCCCAAAAACAAAAAAATCGCCAAAATAAAAAAATCGCCAAAATGAAAAAAAACCCCAAAAACAAAAAAATCGCCAAAATAAAAAAATCGCCAAAATGAAAAAAGCCCCAAAAATATAAAAAATCGCCAAAATGAAAAGAAACCCCAAAAACAAAAAAAAAATCACCAAAACGAGAAAAAAGCAACAAAACTAAAAAAAATCATTTAAACTGAAAAAAAAACTTCAAAAAAGCCACATTAAAAAAATGCTCAAAGCCGAATGTACGGAACCCTTCGTGTGCGATTCAAAGGCGCACTTTACTGAATTTATTTAACAACTTATAAGGCTTTTTTAACACAAACTTTCGAATTACTCTTAGCTCCGTAAGTAGATATCTATTGGTGCCTAGATATCTATCGTGTAAGTTGAATTTTATAAGGCAAAATCGTGGGTAAAAACCTTAGGTAAATTACTTGTGTGTAGAAATTACGGGCATTAATCAATTATTTTGTATAAATAAAGTCATACACAAACAGTATTCAAAGTGGAAAACTGACAAAAAAAAAACTGAAATAATTTTATTTGGTGAAATAATCGGCTCTGTTGTCCAAATCATGACATGTCAAATCATGGTGATTTCAAAAAATTAATAAAAGCTAGATCATTGATTTTGCAAATTTCATGATTTAAAACGATGGCAGTTGGAATAAAATATTCTGTTATACATGAAAAATAAACTTAAAATGCAATAAGAACCCGCTAACAAATCAGCTATTAACAGTTTGTTTTTGAAATCACCGTGATTTTCAGGACAGGCCCGAATTTATCTGAAATTTTTCTGAAACCAAATATAGGTATATGGCTCGAAAGGTCTTAGTCTCTTATTTCTAAATCCGTATAAAAATTTAAAATCGGTGGATATTTAAATTAGTTAGCTAGTTAATTAATAAGTGCGGCTCGAAAAACTGGTTTTTTTACCCGTAACCCAAGATTTTTGGGCTGTTCGGAAAATTTCATATACAGGTTGTTTTTATACTTGACATATTTCGATTTCATTAATTTTTGTCACACAGTATTATTGAAGATACTTTAAATTCTCGTCTGTTTATTTATATTGCAAACAATATGAAATGAGAAAAATTTGCTTTTGCTTGCAATTTAAATAGGTAAACGAGAATTTTGGATTGTATTTAGCAAACAGACAGGAAATGCACCCATAGGCCATGCAATGTTACTTTAACTATCACTTTTATTGTTGTCACTTTGCTCCACACCATTCAATAAATTGCACAATATTAAAAAATATACATATATACAAACATGTGTCGCAAAATTTTTTTTTACAATATACATATGTAAAAGTTTCAGAAATTTTAAAATTGATTTTTCGTGATACATTATTGATACATACAAAGTCCTAAACAAATTAAATAGTTTTCAATTAAGTAATTTAAAAAATAGAAAAGTAATGTAAAGTGATGTACCTGTAAATAACTATTGTGCAATGTTGTCAATATATTACAAAATATTTCTTGTTGTGCAATATAAATCAAAAGACTTTTAATTTTATTAAATTTATTGTGCCATATACCAATATAATATAAACACAGACAAGTTTATTGTACAATCTCAATTATTGCATAATAATAATGCAAATGTGTGGGTACTTTAAAACTTAAAATAACTTTCGGTAAAAGCAATTCTATATCCTTCCTTGCTATATTTTTCACTCACTCTCCCATAAACTGAAGTGCGTAACACAAGACTAAAGGTCGAGGCACATAGAATCCCTCGTACGTTATACGAGTACGTTGCTTTTTACAACTGACAGCTAAGTTGAAATATAGAAAATTTTATGTACGAAAATTTTCGAAATCTGTGCAAGCGAATATATTAACTATCTTACGACACCTAAGTGAGGTCAAAGTCTTTCGAATGCGGTAAATTTGTTTCCGATCCGTTGATCCATTCTTATGTTATGAAATATTTACATACATATACACACATAGATACATATATGTATATATAAATTGGGATAAAATCTGTAAAAAGAATTGAAAATATCAAACTGACAGAACTGAAATAGTTAGAATAAGTAAAATTACCCCCTGTTTCTACAACCCTGACGGACGAGAGATTTTTATACAAATTTTCTAGACGAGTCGTCTGCCTGACTTGTAGAAACTAATATTTAATTCATGAATTAATAATTCATAATAGTTAAAATTAATAGAAAAAATTATAATAAAAAAACTAAAATTACTACGTCGAAACAGTATTAATGATCTAAGATTTTAAACCAAGACGTTTTTTTTTAATTTATACTCGTATTTCCTTCTAAGGTTTCTGGGGCATAATATAAGCAGCTTTTTTAGAAAAGAAATATTGGAGCCCTGCCAACCAGAGATTTCGTTTAAATGTTTAGTGTTAAATTTTTATTTTCTAGCATTCTGATTTCCCAAATTAATATTTTACATTTCAGCAAAATTAATGAGATTTCAAATGCATATAAACTGATTAAGGAGGCGTCAAATATCCCTCCCCATGTCATATCCCTCAATTGAATAGTAAGATATTCCACCTCCCAGAGTTTTGCCGCCATCTGGTCAAAGAGTGTAGTGACTATAAAAATGTTAAAATTAAGAATTACTTTGCTTAGTGAACTGAATTGTGAAGGAAAATAAATGCAACCAAATTCTAAACAATTTTTAAAAAATGTCTGTGTCTGCTAAGGAATCCATATTGTAATTATGTAAATATTTAACTTTTTTCCCATCGGACTCAAGTTGATTTTTCATTTCTCTTTAACAATGCAAAGAAATCTAAATTAGTGCGATAATTGTACAATATATTGGAACGAATGTTAATTTAGACCACCAGCAAAGGAGAAGAATATTGTATGTCGCCACTAGCATATCCCAGTTGGCCCAATCGTCGCAGACAATCTGATTGAAAGTGTCATACGTTTTGTCTTCAATAACACTTTGTTGAGGATAATTTGAGCGAAAGTAACATAAGTTTTTTCTTCAATAAAGCAGTGTTGACGAACAATCTGAGTGACATTGTCGCTCATCTCATCCCAGCAAAAAATGACACATTACCATCAGAACTGCTTGCCATGTAATGACTTACTTTTTTGATTACCAAATTTCATTACTCGCTTACAAATCACATTAGCTAAAATATAAAAAAATTATGTACAAGTTGCTAAATGAGGAGAATATTTTTTTTAAATTAAATAGATCACGTGAACAAATTGCCAAATAAAAAAAGTAAGTACTTCTCAAGACTCGATTATTTTAGTGTCACGCCTTGTTAAAATCATTAAGTTGGTAATCCAGTAAGGAACAGCTTCCACCAAAAATGCTTAATTCCAAACCCGATTACCTTTTTTGAAATTTTTTGCTGGGATCTTGTGTGACCTCGCCGCCATTTGTATGAAAATTTCGTCGACGATTTGTATGGAGCTGTCTTCAATATGTCTTCTACGACTTACTATTGTCTTGTACCCGTCGTCAAAGATGTGTTAAAGACGTAGCCAACTGGGATACATACGTACACGCATACATACATATCGAATATTTAGGGGTTAATCCATTGATAGATATGCATATGTAAAGCGTGTTTTTTTAGAGGTATAGAACTTCGAATTGAAATAAAACACAAGAAAATCGTTTTAATGTCCATCAATTTGGCTTTATTGGAAGGATAATTTTATGCCATTAATGTTTAAATATGATTTCGGGCATGTGGCCGCCGCGGCTGGCTCGAATAAAGCCAATTCTACAGGTCCAATTTTCAACCACTTTTTCGAGCATATGGGGCCGTATGTTGGCAATAACGCCACGAATGTTGGCTTCCAAGTCCCCTAACGTTTCTGGTTTGTTGGCGTAGACGAGCGACTTCACATATCCCCAAAGAAAATAATCCAATGGTGTCAAATCACACGATCTTGGTGGCCAATTGACAGGTCCATTCCGCGAAATTATGCGCTCATCGAATGTTTCCTTCAATAAATCGATTGTGACGTGCGCTGTGTGGCATGTAGCGCCGTCTTGTTGGAACCACAACTCATCCACATTCAAAATCTTCCATAAAGTTGATGGACAAAGCTCCAATTGCTGTGCACGGTGGCGAATCGATTCATTCGGGTCCTCTTCAACACTTTGCTCTACAGCGGCAATTGTTTCTTCGGTGCGCACTGTTCGACGTCTCTGCGGATGCGTATTATTACATAGAGTAAACGTAGTGCGAAAACGATTCATGGTTAACCGAATTAATTGCTCTGATGGACGATTATGTCGACCATAAAATGGACGGAGCTTGCGGTAAACTTCGCGAACTGAACCATTATTTTCGAAATAAATTTGCACGATTTGCAAGCGTTGTTCTTTTGTCAAACTGTTCATGATGAAATGGCAAACCAAACTAAATATTAATCACTTGACAGCTGACAAAATGGCCGCCAGTTAAAAAAGTGATGCCAACTTAAAGTTCTATACCTCAATAAAAAACACCCTTTACATACATATAAATGCATATGCACGCCTGGATAATAGCTTTGTTTTACTGTAGAATCTAAAGTTTAGATTAATTAAAGGACTTTTTATTTATTTATTTTTATTTTTTTTTTTTTTTTTGCTTCCTATTTAAATATTTTTTATTATTTTTGAATTTGTATAGGGAATTCATCAAAGTCTAAAATTTAATTATGTCAACAATTTAATGAAATACAATAACTAAATACGGAAAAGCTCTAATTCCTTCTTAAAATCAAGTTTTTTTTTATTTATTTCGATTATTCCGTAATACATTATCCATATGAAAAAAATTAACCTATAACAATAATTAAAAATTTAAAAAACCCCCGACGTAGTTGACGCTGATACAGACAGAAGAGAGTTCTTAGCTTCCTATGACTTAACCCATTTTTGTTCAAACATACCTCAGTAATGATATTATCGATTCATCAATAAGAAAATGTATGATAAATTCCAAACGGCTGGATCGCGTGCCTTCAACTATAGACAAGAAAATATTAGATCAAGTCACCTTTCAAACAAAAAAACCAAATTAAAATAAATCTGGCCGTTTGGGCGCTACAGCGTCAAAGACACAATCGAATATATTCAGAAAAGATGTGATATCTTCTAAGAGGCTGGACCAGTTTTCTTCAAAATAAAAAAACTAAATCAAAATCAGGTTAGCCAATTGGTCTGTACGTTGACTCGTACAAACACACAATTCCACAGACACACAGACACACCCTACAAACTTATAACCCCCTTTTTTGGTGGGCTGGTAAAAATAAAATAAAAAATATTTATAATCAGAAATAATTTCTTAATCAGGCTTGAGTTCAGTAATTTCAATTCTTATTGAATGAAATATTTTTATTAATTAATGTGAGTATCTAAAGAAGAGAAGAAAAATTAAACTAGACTTTATTAGCTGGGGGAAATACCGATATTTTTCTGTGCAGCCACGCACTTCATCAGCACCCATGCCTATCTACTGGGGTAGAGATTATTATTAACATCAGCTATTTAACTTAAATTTCTATGAAATGGAATATGAGAATTGATTGTGTATACAATTATTGATTTACCTTTGGCAAACACATTTGTAAGTATCACTTTTCATTTTCTGTTTTTCCATTTTCTATTTAGGTTAGCACGAAGTTATATCACTCTACATATGTATGTTTAACTATTCTTGCTTATCTTTTACGATCATCACATTAATTATTTTTACTTATTCGATGCACCATCGGTACATACATATAAGTATTATTGTAGTGGCTTTATGTTACTCTTCTTTAGATACTCACATTAATTAATAAAAATATTTCATTCAATAAGAATTGAAATTACTGAACTCAAGCCTGATTAAGAAATTATTTCTGATTATAAAATTCATTACAGTTCAATTAAATCTAAAAATGTCTCATATAAAAAATATTAAAAATTTAAGTGGTTAAAAAGAATAAAAATCCGGGCATCTACTCTTTAATTCGAAACAAGAGAAAACGTTTTCGAACTTGTATTTCAATAACATGCAAATTCGAAAGCATCCTCTTCCTTTTCGAATGAGACAGTACACAACCGGTTTTGGTAGAAGAGTCCTAATTGGCTGCCAAGCAGTGATGCCAGTTTAGCCATTTTTTCCCCATTTCGCCAGAAGGAAAATGAATTTAGCTATTAGACGTATTTTTAACTACTTTTACTTGAATCTAGTTATTTTTTTTTTAGAAAGTTTGCAATACATGAAATTTTTTTTTGTTGCGATTTTTCACAAAAAGTTTTAACCCGCAACAAAGGAGCTACCACAAAATACAACTCAGTTATAGCCAATTTTGCAGGAAAAACAAAATACTGTGAACGGTTTCTATACAAAGCTTAAGAAATTAGCCTAATATACTAAGTTCCTTCGACATATAGAGCTTCAAATTATAATAAATATTTTAGGAAGTCGAACGGCATTCAAATGTCATATGTTATAAAAAGTGGATTTAGCAGGTTTACACTCTAAGCCGACGATATGTTATTGTTTTGTTGAAATTGTTATACAGCATAACGAAATATACTTTTTGCGTTGTTTAAATAAAAATAGCCGATCCTCATGTATTTTCATCTGCTGATTATAATCTAATCATTAGTTTTTCTCCATCATTTCTAGTTTTAAAAATATAGTGACATTTAGTTTTTGCATCATTTATACCACTTCTTGTGGTGGCCCTCCAAACATTACAATACTTTCAGGATTATTTATTTATGTAAAATTTTCTTTTATTTGTTTATTTATTATATCAGGATACCTTACTGTTATTGTAAGGATGTTAAAAATCGTGTGTTTTTAGTTTAATCCTTAAATATTTTTTATTATAATTTTTTTTAACCTTACATATGTATCTATATATTTTTGTCCGCTGGTTACGAAAATAGCTTTAATATTTTTCTAGTCCCTCTAGTTTCAGAGATATTGTGCGCTATTTGATATATATAATTACAATTTTTCTTTTCTCAAGCCATACAGAAAAATTTTGTTTTTTTTGTTACATTTGTCAATTTATTTGTAGTTATTACATGTGCATACATATATTTGAAATTTGCTGGTTTTACAAAATAAATATTTTAATACATAATAAAAAATAAAAATTTTAAAAACCCCCGAATTATCTAGAAAATATGTGATATCTTCTAAACGGCTGGACGGATTTTCTTCAAACATGGTTAAGAACCATATGCACCAAAAATTTTTCCCGCTTTCCCGGGAAATGAAAAAGTCTGGGAAAAGAAAAACTCTAGCCGTATACCAAAGGTGAAAAGAAACCCTACGCAGTCCGTCTGTCCGTCACAGGCTATTTTCTCGAGAACCGTAAGAGCTACGGAACTGAAATGTAGACAAAGTATGTATAACTTCGGCCGATACAACAAGGACTACATGAGAGATTAAAAATTAGAGGGTGTTCCAAAACGATCAACGAAAAATGTTAAAAACTCATGTAATATACATACATACAATTGTATGTATATACACTTGAAATTTGTTAAGTTAGTATATTTTTATACAGACTACAACAATTAACACTAAAGTTAAAAAAAAAATATATTAAAAGGTTTTCTATCAGTTAATGTAATTAACTGCTATATCTTGGAAATAGTAAGAGCGAAACTCTTGAAATTTTCAAAAAAAAAGAAAAAAAGCGCCAAATTAAATAAAATTTTTAAAACTAAAATAAAACCGCAAAAATGAAAAAAATCGTCACAATGAAAAATAAACGCCAAAGTGAAAAAAACGCCAAAACCCGAAAAAATCGCCAAAACGAGAAAAAAGCGCCAAAACTAAAAAAAAGTAAAAAATGTCATATTAAAAAAACTCTCAAAACCGAAAAAAATCCCAAAAACGAAAAATATGCCAAAACTATATACATACATATTACATAGGCTGATTTTCGTATAGTATTATATATCTAGTGCCTGTACGGAACCCTTCGTGCGCAAGTCAAAGTCGCACTTTACTAAATATATAATTAAATTTAGTAATGATACGCTTATATTTACTCAAAAAAATTATAATTTTATCTTTTACAAATGAAATGTTAATCAATCAAAATTCGTTAATATTTAACATAAATGCCATCGCCATTCATTAATATTTGTATGTACATATGTATGTAAATGCTAAAATTTTCTTTTCAATATCTTATTAAACCATTTTGCTCGTTTTACATTTTCAAAATATCAACCAGTCATTTGCAAATAAAATGAACGTACAACAATTTTTTTTTTTAATTTCATCAGATTTTTTAAATTATTTTCTTATATTCCAACGTAGACAGAGTGACACTTGCTACCGTTAAGGTTACATCATCCATCTATTCCATCATTAATATTCCTTTTAATTTATGTTTTCTTTTCTTATTTTTGTAAGACATATAGGTATGTATGTGTGTATGTAATATATGCATATACATATTCACTATACATGTGTATGTATTTATGTATTTGAGTTCGAATATGTGTAAGTAAATTTTTATTTCGCCTTTATCATATTTATCTATTTATAAAGTACAGAAAAGTAACAAGAAAGCTTACATACACACAGCGATAAGTTTGTACATGTACTTATGTATATACATAAATGTATATACACATATACTTATGTACGTGTTTATCATGTTTCCACCAGTTTCATTTTACTATCCATTTGGTTTCTTAAACATATTTCACTAAATTATGAGGCCGGGCTTACATCTGAGTACCATGTGCCCAAAAAAGCGTAACCACTAATTACGAATGAAGAACTGTTTTGACTCAGACCAGAGAACAGCAATGAGTAGTGAAAAAGTGAGTAGAGTTGAATCATGACTTATAATTTCTTGTCCTTATGCGCACTCATACTTATTGCAATGTTGCCTATGCAACATATTCACACGAAAGTTTGAAGTGCGCATCGAACTCATACTTAGCAACATTTATGCCATTGTTGATTTCGACTCGTCCTTAACTCAATGCCTATGGATGATGCAAAATAAGTGTGATTTACAATGCGAACTTCGCATACCAAAATTAAAGTTCTCATTATGAGGTTATATGTTTCATCTGTTGCTTTTTTTTTTGTTTTTTTTTTTTTTGTTTGCAGGAATTGAAAAACTACTAGACTTGTGTCCAACAGTTCTTTTTGAACTAGTTCGTTCAGTTGGACACAAGTTCGATCAAAAACATCAATGTAAATTAAATGGGTTTGAAACAACTTTTGATTCAAACTAGTTCAAAAAGAAATGTTGGACACAAGACTAAAAACTACCCTATATACTACTATTGTATATTAATTGCAAACTGTTTAATGACTAAACTTTTAAATAAACAGACATGCATGAGTTGAGTGAGCTGAATCAATGTGAGTAGTATAAGTATTTTCCTGAAATTAGAAATCAAACTGAGGTGATTTATGATTGTGAATGTGGTATGAATATGATGTCAAAGTCGCAATCATATTTATTCCAACCTATACTTATAAATCAATGTCGTCGTGAATAGGAGTTGTTGAGTTTAAATCAATGATCATAAAAAGGTCGTCGTGGGCACTTTGTTGTGTTCTTTTTTACACGTACATTCGTACAAGCATGCAATTTACTCTCTTTTACCATATATATGTATGTGTTTGCTTATCATTGGTTTAAATGATGTCTACTCACTTATATTTAAAATTTCATAAGTCAGTATGAATAGCGAAAAAACGATTCATTGCCGATCACTGAAGCAGACATGTAGTTATTGATTTGAACGGTTTCCAATCATATTGCATTCTATAAAATTTTCTATTAACTAGTTATGTAGATATGTATGAAACTTTTTAACTTAATAAACACGTGTCTGAAAAAAAAGTGAACAAAATTGGTACATGGCACGCTTGAAATACCAGACTATGACTTATTGAGTTCCTCAGATACAAGCCAATAATTAGAGAGCACCCTTTCTCCCGAGGAGACCCTTTAAACGTTTTTAAAAATTGCTGGAAGCTTTTTAATTGTCCCTGCGTATTTTTTGAAACAAACGCCTTCGAGTTTTAGCAAAGGAAACTTGCGGTGTCCTGTCTTAAGGACCTGTATTCCTTTTTTAAGGGCAGTGTATGGTTCAAGCACTGCCTCGAGCTGCAGAAACTTAGCACGACCTTAAGCGGATTCTTCCAAACTCATTTCCTTTATCTAAGCTTCCCTCTTTGTTTTCGTGTATTGCTCTCTTCTTCCTGCAGGGAATCCTAAATACTTTTCTTTCTTCCTCGGCAACCTGTTAAGCTAACGTAATAAAAGCCTAGTTTAAAGGCCGTCAATATTAATGTCTTTCGATAAAAATTTTATACCCTTTACTTAATACCTACTTACTTTATCTCGGGAGTAGCAATAACAAAATTTTAGGACTAATTTGAACCCTTAAAAAACAGATCTCGTCTTTTTACCAGAAGGAAAGTTACGGAATGGAGAACACCAAAATTAGATGGTATATCACTCTCGCCCAAAATACGCATGTAAAAAGATGCTGGGAAAGACATGGGGACTTTCGCCTAATCTTACATATTGGACCTACACAGCGGTAGCTAGACCAATTCTACTCTACGGAATACTTGTATGGTGGAGGGCGACTGAGACGAAAGCATACCTAAAAAAGTTAGAAAACACCCAGAGACTGGCAGAACTCTGCATCACTTGAGCTCTGAAAAGTACACCTACTGCAGCTTTAGATGTTATTATGGACCTTAAACCAATAAAACTAACCGCTCTGAACGCGGCATGCAAGTCCGTAATCCGACTGAGGATAACAGGACAGATGTCGTACAAACCATTTGGTCACGGTAAATTGCTGGAAAACATGGAAGGGAAGAAGGTTATCTCGAAGGTCTTATCTATAGTGGTTATAGTTTCAATTTCTTCACTGATGGCTCAAAGATGGATGAAGGTGTGAAAGCTACGGTTTACTGCCCGGAGCTCAGTATAGAGGAATCTGGAAAATGGAAAATGGAAAAAGGAAAATGGCTGCAGAATTAGCTTTCACCCCTCAAACCATGAATGCGCATGTGAATATATATATAGACAGTCAACCAGCAATTAAGGCTATTTCAGCAGACTGTAATTACTTCTCGGTTGTGCATATGTGTAGGAATGCCCTAAATAGGTTATGTGCTGGCAGACAAGTACATGTTTTTTGGGTACGAGAACACATAGGGATTGAGGAAAACGAAATGGCAGATACACTGGCCAAAAGGGGAATCCAATTACCTGTGGAAAAAATGGTATATGTTCGGAAACAACACCTGAAATGGATCTTAGACTCTAAGATGAAGGAAGAACCGGAGGAAAGTTGGCGTGCGACGAAAACTTGCAAAACTTCTAAAATCATGTGGAGTTCCTATGATCCTAAATCGACCAAATTCCTTTTATCATTAACCAGAAGCAACTGTAGCCTTCTAGTGGGGGTATTAACCGGACACTGCTGAACGGCTTCGTATGCCGTCAAAATAGGACAAATACTTGACGGTACCTGCAGGAAATGTAAGGAACCCGGGGTAATTGAGACAGGACAACACCTACTGTGCCACTGTCCGGCTCTAAACCGCACCAGATATGATTGTCTTGGTGATCACACTTTTTGTAGGCTTGCTCTTGTATCGGGAATAGAAATGTGTAGGCTGCTAAAGTTTGTTAAATCTGTGTGGGAGTCATTCGATACAGGCACCGCGAACTTGGCCGCCATACTTACAGGTTTCTTGTCATATTCTGGTATCGCTAAGGATCAATCTTGGTCTATGCGAGGTCCCTGACCACCCAGACTAAC
The DNA here is from genome assembly GCA_944452675.1 of Tachina lurida. NCBI lineage: Eukaryota > Metazoa > Arthropoda > Insecta > Diptera > Tachinidae > Tachina > Tachina lurida. Next base: position 36,998,952 of record OX101754.1, on the reverse strand, counting down.
ATAACCTACCCTAGGACTAACGCAAATTAATGGATTACTTTTTGCCTAGAAATACTAAAATTGACTGACAAAAATTACTCAGTTAAACACGTCTTTGGATCAGAGGAACTAAAAAATATTTCAAGGCTATTTGGGGCGCTAAATTGAAATATGCACTCCGTTTTTACCCGACTGCGCGACGCAAAGAAGGGTATTGTGTTTATCAGCCCATGTATGTATTTATGTATGTGTGTTCCTTTGCGGCTCTATTTAAACTGAAGGCGTGAACCGATTTTGATGATTACTACATCAGTCGATTTGTCTTAATCCTGGGAGTGTCACTAAAGATATGATAGTATTCATAACTCAACATGGCGGCCAACAGACGCCATTTTGCAAATACGAAAAAAAAAATAAAAAGTCGCCGACCCATATCAAAATAAGTATCATTCGATAGGTATTTTAAAATCATCTTTAGGTTTCTCTCATGATTTTTCATTTCGAATTACCATTTAGGATATTTAACGGTTCAAAGTTGGGCGCTGTCGGGTTTTTGATTTTTTTTAATTACTGCTTGTTTTAGATCTGTTTCACTTATTACAGTCCAACAGTAGTCGCTCATCATGCCCTCGTTCCGAAATCCTTGAAAGCGTCTTTCGTTTTTCGCCAAATCTCTTTGCTCGCCCATATCACTCATTTACTCAAAGAACGCCATATCTCAAAAAATACAGCTTTTTAGTTAATGATGCAGAATTAATCCTCATATCTTTCTTCATGTTGTGTAAAAATTTCATACAACTTTTGAAAGCAAGATAAAATTTTCTTTTTGCATCAATTTGTGTTAAAATTAAAAACTTTGAAATCGTTTTCTGGCAAAATAGTTTTTTTGAGTTATCACATAATTTTAGTAAATAAACCTAAAGTTTACAGATTAAATCGAGATGAGAATGATAAAAATTTATTATGAGAGACATTTCAGCTTAAATCTTTCGATAATTTTGCAACAAACTACCGCGAAAGTTGTGAACAACATCTTGAAATTATGCCCGTGCTGCTTCTTCATTGAGCGTTAAACATTTTATAAAATTTGCGCCCATGCCAACAGCTGATTGTCGTTATGACAGTGCAGTGCTGCCAAAATGTGAGAAGTCCAAAACTGGAGCCCATCTTCAAAAACGAAACGCGAATTTACCGCAACAGTCAGTCAAACCGAAAACTGTATGAACATGACGACAGCTCAAGCTCTTCGTTGTGTTAACTTCAACTGCGACTGTTTGTATTTCAGTAACAGAAGTATGAGCAACAGGTTGTGATTGGGCAGTTAAAAAAATAAAAAGGTGGAAGAAATTGCACAATTTTACGACTTTTGCTATTTCGACTGCATCTTTTTTAACACAGATTGTGTCTATGCATCTGTGGTTAAAAGCTGTAACAGTATAAAAGGACTTAAGACAAAATCGAGTTATATATATGTATACAAAGCTTCATATTTCCGTGAAATCGCCATGTCTCCAACGAAGTTAATTTTAATTAAAAAGATATAAACAAAACAACAATGATGTAAGTCTTAAAAATAGACTAAAAAAAATTTTGAATAAGCGCAGCATTACACGGGAATGATTTTTCAATTTCTCTGCACGGGACTTCCCTGCAAAATAAGAAATTTTCTTTCTATTTTTCCATTGTCCATTTTTTACATATTTTTTAATTTTATGGTTTTTGGTTTTTTCCTTCCAATTTTATGAGTTTTTCCAATTGACGAATAAGGCCACTAGAACTTCACAGAAGTACTTAAAAAAATCTGCGGTGACTACAAACTAAATTTTCCATAATAAAATATAAAAAAAAAATCTCGGGAATTACAGCACAAATTTCGTGGGATTTCTTTGCCCGAAATGTACGTGATCCCGAGGATTTTTTCCTGGGAAAGTCTTTAAGAAATTATTTTAATTTGCGCTTTTTGATTTTTTCGAAAAGACGTTCATATGTATGTTAAAAGTGGTTTTTCTCGAAACTATGTTTTTAGACTTACGCTGTTATCGCTAGTGGCGCCAGATTTATTAAATTTGCTTTAAATTCAAATTTACCATTATAACAAATTTAAAATTACGCCAATACGTATAAATACACGTGCAAAGAAGTTTCTATATACTTACAGTACAGTTTGTCAGTTAAACATCAACCCAGTGAAAAATAAATTGGAAGTAATTATTTGGGAACTACTTTTTTTCTACACTACAAAGAATCAATAAGTGTGTAATTTAGACTTTTCAGGAAGTGATTATCAACGACAGATAATTAATTAAAAAGTTATTTATTTTTTTTTAAGGCAAACCATATCAACGCTACGAAGTTTTCAATAATCACGTCGACTGCTTTTTAAAGTTCTGTAATACCATAAGTTGTGCTGAGTTTTTTCTAACTCTGTAAAGTAAAAATTAAAAATTAGTTACTTTGAAGTTCAAAGTTTGAACTTATTAAAAAGAACATAAAAAAGTCAAGAAAATTACTTCGAGTTCACTGAGTATGTATCAAAACTTCGTCCAATGGCAACTCTATGTAAAAATCAATTAGAAATGATTTGCAGATTTGCATTACTTCCGCATCCTTCTTGGAAGCTCTTTTTTTTGTGGAAAGTAGAATTGCAACTGAACTATTTTTGTACACATTCGTTTATTACTCATATTCGGCTCTTCCATGGAGTACTCACATCAGTGTTGAGATTCGGCTATTCTTAAATTATACAATGAAAATGGTAAAATGGTACCAAATTAACATCAATTGTACCAAAAGGTAGCCAACTGCTAAATAAGCATACACAGTAAAAGAATTCATAACAATTTTTCATTTATTAAAAACAAAAACATAAAGAAATCAACTTATACATCTATGTAAGTTAGGGCGGGTCGATTTAAAAATCGTACAAGATGTCAAGACTTTTGATCCGAAGGGTCAAATTTTCTTGAAGGGTCAAATTTTGAAAAATCTCACTTTGACCCATTTAGAGTTCCTCAATCGAGTCAAAATGTATCACCGAACCCCACTAATTTTGGAAGGCCAACCCACCTATGCCAGTGGCACACCCCCTGGAACCACTTCTGGGGGGTTCCCCATACAAATATTTCAAAAAATCACAAATGTTTGTATGGGGATCCCCCCATAGGTGGTTCCGGGGGGTATGCCACTGGCATTGGTGGGTCGGCCCTCCAAAATTAGTGGGGGTTGGTCATAAATTTTGACTCGATTGAGGAACTCTAAATGGGTCAAAGTGAGATTTTTCAAAATTTGACCCTTCAAGAAAATTTGACTTTTCGGATCAAAAGTCGGGACATCAAAATACATTTTAGAGGTATGGTTTCTTCGGCAAAGTTTCTTATTTTGATCCCTAGAATACGATTTTCCTTGTAATTTGAGCGATTTTTTTGCCTCCATACAAAATCGACCCGCCCAATGTAAGGGCTACCAAACCAAATGCAATTACCAATGTTGCAAATTTTGGTACTTATGATCAGTGTTGGGCAACCGTGTTATTATTGTATGGCAACGTAAAATTTTTTTTAAATTGTACCACGGTAATATAAAGTGTACCACTGTACCAATGCATATGCAGTTGTACCAAATTTGGTACAATTGTACCACAAATCCCAACAGTGACTCACATATCTGAATACAAAATAAAAATACCTGTTTCGTTGCAAGTGCTGCTACAATTGTTAACAAATAGAACAAGGGATGATTTGTGTTAAACTTATAATTTCATCATGCTTTCTTCGTGTAAAGACACTTACCTGGAAAACTGTACACTAATTTAAGGGAACACACATATCTGCATATATTTAGAATGTAAATTTTACATACTTATCAATGTTTTAATACTAAAGGTGCTGCGTAAATGCCATACTAATCTGTTTGTTGGTGGGCTTGATATAAATTTTAAATTATTTTAAATAAACAAAAAAAATTCTACAAAGTCCCAAAAAAAATGCAGAAGGTTGACCTTTAAGTAGAATTCGTGTTTGTCCAAACACGTGCTTTTAACAAATTTTTTTCTTTTTACACTTATTTGCAGGCAGGTACATTGGCCTTCATGAATATTTACACACCCAGTTGGCCAAATCGTCACAGACGACATTGTGTTCGACGATTAATGTACGACAAGTCGCCTGTTCATTAGGTTTTATAATCGAAAATTTAAAGGAAATCGTCGTTCATGACTATCTGAGCGACAATATCCATCGTTTTGTCTTCAATAAAACTTTGTTGAGGACAATCTGAGTGACACTATCCATCGTTTTGTTTTCAATAAAGCCGTGTTGACGACAATCTGGGCGACAGTCAATTTCATACGTTTTGTCTTCAATAAGACTTTGTTGAGGACAACCTGAGCGACAGTGTCATATAAGTTTTGTCTTCAATAACACAGTGTTGACGACATTCTGAGCGACATTGTCGCCCATCTCGTCTTGTGTGACCTCGGCACCATTTGTATGAAAATTTCGTCGACGATTTGTATGGGGCTGTCTTCAATATGTCTTCTACGGCTTACCATTGTCTTGTACCCGTCGTCAAAGATGTCTTAAAGACGTGGCCAACTGCGCATGTATGAATGGACATACATATGTATGTATGTATGTAACTATGCGTGTATGTTGTATTGACGTGGTTGTAAAAATTAACGTGCTGTAAAATTTTAAGACAATGGATTTTTTAGTTTTGCAATTCTTTAAATTTAAATTTAAAAAATTTCGAAATTTCTTATTGATTGAGCTTTACAACTTCTGTTTTAATTTTAATTTAATAAGTTCTTCAGCTGGATCACTTAACAAATGCTTCTGTTCTTTACCAACTTGTAAAAACGTCCAAATTCAATTTTAATTTTTCAAAAGCAATTTAATTCCTTGTTAAACACATTTACGATTAAAATTATTTGGATTGTAGTGTATGTATGTATTTTGCTGCCATTTTCCATATTTTATCTGCACAAATAGGACTCCGATAATGAAAACTTGTCATATATATTTTCTCCCCTTTACAGAGATCCTATTGTAAAGCTTTGTTGTAAATTTGTTTTGTTTTTCAAATGCATTTACCGACTGACTGAGGATGGCGTTGGCTGAAGTAGTTAGCACGTTGACTACAAAACCTAAGGTCCTGGGTTCAAACCCTGTGTCCGACAGTCATTAAAAAAATAACAGCACTCATTTTTCTGCTGTACATTAGTATCCTTTGTATCAGTTGTTGTGGGAAAAGTGCTAGTGATGCAGACATAAGGCACTGGTCATTAAAAACTACACCGGCTTCAGCGGATGCTAGTCCTAATGTGACATCAGAGCCCCTTGCTACGCAATAGCAGAATTATCGGCGAAGTAAAATAACCAATAAAATGGCTACTAAACACAGCTGCGCCTCATTCACCACCAGAGGCGCTGCAACACAGCAACGAAGCGTGCAAAAAAAGCAGAGTTGTAAAAGAGTGAAGCTTTCCTATATCTCTTCCTTCACCACCTGTCTTCTCTATCACTATACCTTTTGAGTGTTACTTCTCTTTCAAAAAAGAAAAACAATACTTAATTTTTGCTATAGTAAAACAATTTATGTGGGAATGAAATCCTAATCAAGTCTTTCAAAGACACTGCTATAGCCTTACACATATGTCTTTTTAATATTTTTGATACAACGGCCCTTGCGTTTTAAGAGTCCTAGGATCTACATTTATATTGCTACACAGAGAAAAAGACTGCCTCATAGAATCAAGACAATTTTCTCTATGAACCGTTTTTAGGCTAAGAGGTATGCCAGCAGAAAAAAGCGAATATTTTTTCATAGAGATTCCTTATTGTTTTTATGTGCTAAATCTTATTCATTTTATCAAGAAGAAAACCACATAAAATCAAGAAGAAATCTTATTATTCACAACTTTTTATACTCAATTTCCGTTATTTTTGGCACTAAAAAACAATCCATATAGAAAAACTTCTTGATTCTATTAGGTTTTCATATAAATTGTAAACTATAGGGATTTCTTATTGATTTTATTAGGTTGCCTTATTAATTTTCCCAATAAGGTTTTCTTCTTGATTTTAGTAGGTTCCTATATGATTATGTGTAAAAGATGCTTTGATTTTTTTAACAAGGAAATCTTCTTGATTTTACTACGTTTCTTGTTATTTCATATCTATAAATAGACATAGAAAAATTTTTTTTATGATCTTTTTCATTTTTGTATAAGAATGTTTGGACAATAATTTCAACAGTTATTCAGGCTGCTTGTTAGCATATTGGTTAGAGTGCTTGTCTATCAGTCAGAAGTTTGCTGGTACAATAATTGGTGAGTAAGTTAGTTAAGAATATAACATAATGTGTATTTATGTATGTATAAATAAATAACATCTACATATGTATATGGTATAGAATTTAAATGAAAATACATAAGTACAGAGAATAAAGACGGAATTTTTTTTATTTTTTTATTGAAAAAATCAATAAGATAACCGCATAAAAACTACAAGATTTCTTCTTGTTTTTTTTCAAGAAGGTTTTCTCTATGAAATTAATAAGATTTCCTTATTGAAAAAAAACCATAGAGATTTCTTATTAATTTTGTTCTATTTTATGAGGTATTTAGTAGGCACTGTTTTCTCTGTGTATTCGTTCCACTTTAAAAGCATTGACGGTATTCGGTGTTTGATGCAAATGGTCTTGCGTAAGTCTAAATGAAAGATAACGTAGCTTTTCTTGGGATTCCGTGTGTATTTGCTTGTTAGATTTTAAAAATTTATGTGCCAGGTGCTTAATAGATATGTCTATGGCATTGCAAACCTAAGTCATTGTAATTTAGTGAAGACGTTTGTGCTGGAGATAAAATCATGTACATGAATGGTTTTTTGTTATGGTTCGATAGCAGTTCTGAGTAGATTGAAGTACAAAACGCTCTATTTCTACCGTACTTCAGTTTTATTTGAGCTTTCAGATAAATATTTATATAAGTACATTGTTATGGTTAAAATTTTGTGGTTGCCTCATCATTTAACTTAAGTCAACTTTATTTTATGCATTTTAAATATGTACATATGTACATACCAATTTCCAATCAAATTAATTTGTTTATAAATTACTGATTTAATTTACATAATGTATAGAAACAACCTTCCCCAAACCGTTTTGATTTGTTATACATACATAGCTATATAAATTTGTTTGAATATTAATTGTATGATAATTATTTGAAAATTATTTTTATAAGTAAATATTTACATGTGTATTCAAATTACAATTGTAAAAATGTACTTGTTGCCATTGCCATTAAAAATATTTCTTTCCATAAATATGTACATAGTTACGAGTACACATATTTTCAATTGTTTCTAATAATATTTCGAAATTGTAAAATAACAACAAAACAATTAAGAAAACTAAAGCAATCGACCTTCTGCCAGGCACTTAGACTAAAAGGGTCTCTTACGCTTTTAGTACCGTCTAAAATTAGAAATTTTTAATTTTTTGTTTGTTTGTTCTTTTTAAATATAATGTTTCGTAAGGCAGTAAAATTACATTATCTTCGTTTTTCGTTTTGCTACGTTTGTTGTTTGTGTTGTTTTAGCAAAAAATAAATATTTAATGGTTTTTATTACACTTATTACATTTTGCGCTTAATTACTATCTTATCAAATGTTGATACAATAAAAGCAAAAGCAAAAGCAAAGCCAAGAACAACAAATTAAAATTGCTTATCTTTCTCTAGTTAATTTAATTTAATAAGCAATAAAACAGAGAACAGACATGCATACCTACATAGATCTAAATGTTTCATTCACACAGAGAAAACAGTACCTACTAAATACCTCATAAAATAGAGCAAAATTAGTAAGAAATCTCTATGGTTTTTTTTTCAATAAGGAAACCTTGTTAATTTCATAGAGAAAACCTTTTTGAAAAAATCAAGAAGAAATCTTGTAGTTTTTATAAGGTTATCTTATTGATTTTTTCAATAAAAAAATAAAAAAAAAATGCGTCTCTATTTTCTGTACTTATGTATTTTCATTTAAATTCTATACCATATACATATGTTGTAGATGTTATTTAGTTATACATACATACATACATACATACATACATATTATATTGAACCAGCAAACTTCTACCTGATAGACAAGCACTCTAACCAATATGCTAACAAGCAGCCTGAATAACCATTGAAATTATTGTGCAAACATTCTTATACAAAAATGAAAAAGATCATGAAAAAAAATTTCTCTATGTCTATTTATAGATATGAAATAACAAGACACCTCATAAAATCAAGAAGATTTCCTTATTAAAAAAATCAATAATCATATAGGAACCTACTAAAATCAAGAAGAAAGCCTTTTAAAAAAAATCAAGAAGATAACCTAATAAGATCAATAAGACATCCCTATAGCTTGCAATTTATAAGAAAACCTAATAGAATCAAGAAGTTTTTCTCTATGGATTGGTTTTTTGGTGCCAAAAATAATGGAAATTGTGTAAAAAAAAGTTTGTGAATAATAAGATTTCTTCTTTTGATTTTATGTGGTTTTCTTCTTGATAAAATTAATAAGATTTACCACATAAAAACAATAAGGAATCTCTATGAAAAAATCTTCGCTTCTTTCCGCTGGGATGCACCTTAGCCTAAAAACGATTCATAGAGAAAATCTTCTTGATTCTATGAAGCAGTTTTTTCTCTGTGCAGTTGCTACATTTGTAAGTATCTATACAAATGTAGTTACATACATGTTATAAATAAAATATGTATATATATCGTGCCATAACCGCCAAAAAAAAGCTTAAGCGACATACGTTTTGAACCTAATTTTTTTGTCCAAATCGAGTATTTGCGGTCGTAAATAATCGATTTTCATTAAAAAAAAAAACAAAGTCCAAGAAATGCCTTGGCTAAGCTTTTTGGCAGTTATGTCACCATATATTTCGATATTACGTCCTTATGCATAATGACAAACTGGCATGAAGTTGCATATACCCGTTTTAGACATGGAAATTTGACTTTGCAAAGTCTTTTGTATTTGTTGTTGTAGCGGCCAAAGGTCTACACACTGTGTCCAAATTTCAGGCCCGTGGCTCTTACGGTTCTCGAGAAAATACCCTGTGACAGACGGACGTACAGACGGACAGCGGAGCGAAAACAATAGAGTTTCTTTTCACCTTTGGTGTACCAAACCCTAAAAATGAATAATAACACTCTTTAGAAGTAAAGCAAAGATGAATACAAAGATTATACTCGTACATTGGCAAATTTCATAACATCTCATGATCCATTTTTTCATGAATTTATTCGATATCCGTGTTGCAAATGTTTTCCAGCAAAATAAAAACAAAAATCGATAAAACATAAAACAAACATATCACACGTTGCCCATATAAAAAGTGTAATCATATTGCTCAAAACCAAACTTTTCTGGTATAGTGAAGCGTACAGACATAATATTGGGCCCAACTGAAATGCAGCCTTCTCTCCCCATTTGTTTCAACTTAAGTCGTATGTCCAAATGGTTGGATATGCCACTTCAATGGATGTAATCTGTATAGGACATGTTTATGAATTCATTGAAAATATCGTTTGACGTCTTGTATGTATGTATGTATGAATATTTAGCTGCTTTGTGACTGTATCATGTTGTTCATGTGATTGCCGCTGTACATTTAGCTTTTTAGACAAAATAATAAAATGAAATTAGCACAGTTTAGAAGACATCATATCAATTGAGCTTTTACAACACACAATCAAACAAATAATAGCAACAACAATGACAATTTAAGATAGATATGGGGGTACATATGAATGTATTTAGATACTTATGTATGAATGTGTATATTAAATTACTTTGTATGCTTGTAAGTTTGTAAAAAGGAATGTCCAATAAAATACTGTAATAACAAAAAGAAGAAACAAATTAAAAGTATGGACAGGCATTTAGTTGTATGCTCATATGTATTAATGCAATCGCACATATAAAAGTCAAGTTTCATAACCCAACAAACACAAAACCCTACAATTCACGAGGTGTCGAAAAGAGTAGCATACACACAGAAAAAATAGATTTAATCATCAAACTACTTGAATCAATCCAAACGTTATTGAATTTTGCAAGTATCAGTCACCAAAATTAAATAAAAATTTATGAAAGCCGCTTTGTCCGATTCCAATGGAATTCTTATTTGTAACCAAAAACATAATTTCAATTAAAGTGCTCAATTGAATCAATGAAAAAAAATTAATCCCAATGAAATTGAAAACTAATTAATGAGTTAAAAAAAAAATTTTTTTTTAATTTTTTAAAATCAATTGTAACCAATTATTAAAATTTGCACCTGTAAACAAATTAATAATATAGAGTAAGATCTTACGCACAATCATAAGTGTAATCCAAAACGGATTGGGTCAATATTGATTGCCCCTTTTCTATTCAACCTAGCCTAACCTAAGCTCATTTAATTAGCACCATACGTTTGTCGCAATGCACCAATTTTACACAATTTTCATTGTGCTGAATTGTTGCACAATAAATAAATTGTCCCAATCAAATACGCTGATTGCCCCATTTTATAAAAATTACCGGAAGTACACCAATCTGACCCACTTTTTATTGTGCTGAATTGGTGCACAATAATAAAATTGTCCCAATCAAATACGTTATAGTCACATGAATGCCCCATTTTATAAAAACTTTATTGCCGCAGATTGACGAAGAATGAATTTGTGGCAATAGTTGACGCAGCCCAGTCATACGATTGTTCTAACTTGCGGCAACACAAACAAACAGCTGTTTTAATATCTTTCACTTTTTTTGCTCTACGTGCAAATGGTTTTCTATTAAAAAGAAATAATTTTTCTTCTGCTTTTATTTTGTACGTGCAAATGGTTTATTCGTTTAAAAGAAATAAAACTGCATCTGCAGTTAAATTAAATATACAAAGCAGAGACACTTTTCGCTCTTTTAAACGAATAAAAACTATATATACATGGGTTAAGATTGGCTCACAGTTCCATGTCAACGTTTCAAATAAGTTATAATTACATATAAAGTAAGTTTAAGTTTCAGTACTTATGAAAACACTTGGAACACACGAAAAAGTAAATTCATTTAAGAAATTGTCGCGTATTGGCTACTTTGATTGCCGCTCGAGAACACAATAAATATTGGTGCATTTTTAACATTTTTTTTAGGTTATTGTTGCCTATCAACCATACACACGATTGCCGCACCAGAGTTGCATTTGATTGGTGCAAATCAGCACAATATTGTTCTCGATTGTCGTGTGAGGCAATAAATTGTGAAATCACACGATTGGAATATAAAAGCGACCAATAATTGGTGTATTGCGACAATCGTGTGATCTTACCTTTAGATTGGCGAAGAATGAATTTGTGGCAATAATTGCCACATCGCAGTCATACGATTGTTCCACAAACAATAACACAAACAAACAGCTGTTGTGGTGGTTTTTAGTTTGTTTTATTTTAAGTGAAAGAAAGCAACAATTTTGTTTTCTCTGTTTAATTTGTAGGTGGAAACACTTTATTCGTTACAAATAAAGAAAACTGTTGCTGCGACTAAGCTTATAGGTCCAAGATTGGTTCACAGCTCCAACGCTTTAAATAAGTTATAATTACATTTAAAGTATGTATATTAAGTTTAAATTTACGGTCCTTACGAAAACAACTCGAGCACACGAAAAATTAAATTATTTTAAGGAATTGGCGCCCGAAAACACAATGAATATTAATAAATTTTTAACATTTTTATTGGGGCATGGTGGCCTATCAACCGGTCACACGATTGCCGCACCAAAGTTGCATTTGATTGAGGTAAATCACTACAGTGTTGTTTTCGATTCTCATATGGAGCAAAAAATTGTGAAAGTCCACGATTAGCCTATAAAATAGATAAAAAAAAGAAAGTGTGATCCTACTTTTACACTTGAATTTATACCATATTAAAAATTTTATTCAATAATTGAAAATATTGCTTGGTGAATGTTTTTTTTTTCAATCAAAAATTGCCAGTACAATATAGTTTGCCAGTTCACACGGTTGTATCAAAATTTGTTGTTATGCGTTGCCAGACTAAAAGCACTTGTTAGAAATTGTTAAATATCAATCATTTGTGGTTGTGTTAAATGTCAAAAGGGAAAATATAAATTATTATGGACCATAAACAAGCAATTGCAATGATTTTCTCTGCATATATTTTCTTATATAGTTTTTCTTTAAAATCAAGCGTGTGCTGTGTTGCCCATAGCAAGTCGACGCGTATACCAGAATAGACAACAATGTAACCTGTTTCACTCTTATTCATATACTCACAGTGTGTGCTTCCCATTAGTTGGCATCTCTACTCTATGTACTCTATATATTATATACATATTAGATCCTTTAGTTCCAATAAGGAGCATAGTGTCCCAACCACGGTTAGAGTAATCACTTGCATCAATACTCTTGATATTCTGACCAAAAGTACGGAGTAGTGTATGGTGAAAAAAGACATACCTTGTAAATAGTTACATATTCGCCGTTTTCCTGACGTATCGTCTTAATCTTGAGTCAATTTAACTGGCGCTTGGTCTAGTATTGTGGAAAATGGCACTGAAAATGTTCGATGTGATTGAATGCAGGACCTATCAAATAGTGTAAATATAATGTTAATTGTTCCCTCCAATGTGACTCTGGAACCAGTTCCGTAACTATACTTAAATATTAACCTAAACTGAACTGGTATTTATACGTTTGAAATATGAGTGGTCCTGTTGTCGAGTGGGTAGTGTGCAAGCCTGTCAGGAGGTTGTCGGTTCGAATCTCAAAATAATTTCTGATTAAAAATATAATGTCATTGCACTTGTAACAATAAAAAAATGTATAAGTGTTCATTTTTACAGTTACATAAATGTAGGAATGACATTTTTATATAATTTGTATTATTCTACACCGAATAGGTCCCCATGGGATAGTTCAGTGACAAGTCACAAGTTGCATGCAAAGTGTCAAATAACCCCATCTTAGGCCACCTCCATGTAAAAGTGACTGGTCCGCTTCATAGGAAGTGTTAGAACTCGAACAGGTCCATATTACTTGGGGACCAATCACATGAGTAGTCTTGTGTCAGTTGAATTTCCTGCAGGGTTTCAGTTGTCATATAACTTGGAAGAATAAATCAGAATAAATTATAACGTCGAACAAACCACAAAAACAACAGTTTGAAAACTTAATTTAAAAAATGTAAAAATTTACAGCTGTTTATATTTACACAGAGTTGCCAACTAGCACAAATTTTTGGCATATAAGTCGTCACAGTGTTTGTGAATTTTTTTTTAAAGCGAAAATTGAACATTTGAAATTTTGCCGCTAAAACTGAAATTGGACACATACTGCCCTGTTGAGAAACGTGACGTTCATACAATAACAATTATCAAGGAAAAAAAGGACTTTCAATAAAAGTGCATTCAAATTTTTTGATCAAATATGCAAAAATCTTTATCACAGAATAAAAAATTTTTTAAAGATACTATTTTTTTAAGTTATACCCCAATATACATGTATATTTTTATATCAACACATTTTGAAATAGTTTTTTAATCTCCTCCTAATTTCAAGTTAGGAGGTTATATCGCACTACACCAAAAAAGTTTGTTCAGTAGAACAAAAAACTAGCAAATTAACTAAAATGTATATAATTAGTAAAGAACCAACGACAATGGCAAGACTGTTGTACATTTAGAGATGGTAAAATTGAGCTTTCATTACAAAAAAAGTTTTCAGCAAATTCTAATACGATGAATCAAAACAATGCACATATTCAATTTGCAATGGTGGCTGCGTACAGAAAACAGTGGACCAAACAAAAAGAACGCTGATGATGAAGGTGTAGTGGCCTTCGAACACAGCTGTTGTTCCGTTCTACTGAGTATTTGTCAGAATATTTACCATTAACTTTGGTGTTATTTCTTCATTAATAATTATCACCAAATTATATGGTTTATAAAGCGATACGAACTGTAGCCTAATCAAATCATAAATATAGAAACAAATGAAGTTCGAACAATAATAACAAAACTAACGTATAATTTTATTAAATATTTTTGTTTGCTGGGATGCTGTTGAATTAAATTTTGTATGTATTTATGGGTATTCTCATTGAAATTGTTGAATAGACAGATAAGTGTTTGCTAAAATATCAGCAGTAGCAGCCAATACGTTATACACAGCTGTAACATATGTGTACCATATGTGGCAAGTAAGGGGGCCTTTATTTAAACATCCATACTTGTTGTAAATACATATTCCTCATCTATACATTTCATATATGTACAATTTAACAAAACATCATACTGAATTGTGTACATTTAGTGTATTCGATTAAATGAAGTGTATTAAGTTTAGTTTTTTTTCTGCTCTTTCTCTATTTTTTTCTTTTGCCATCGTATCTGGTGGTTTGGTCTAATAGTTTTAATACCACAATGTGTTCATAGAACTAAAATAATAAAAAAAAATCTTAGAATGATATTAAACAGATGGTGTTTATTTTCTGATACTGGAAAAGTTTTCGTTTGTTTAAAAAATTATTTCAATAGAAACTTCCTCAATTACAGCTTTAGTTAAATACATACTCAAGTATAAAAATATGAGTACATATAAAAATAAGTTTAAGTAAATATGCCAAAGAACTGTTTGTTTAAAGTTAAGTTTGTACGCACTATGAATAATTCACAAAATATGCCAAAGAACTGTTTGTTTAAAGTTAAGTTTGTACGCACTATGAATAATTCACAAAAAAAAAATATGCGCAATAAAATATGAACTGATTAAAAACTTTTGTCGACAAATTTATGATCACGTTCTAAGATATACAGCAAAATTCTTTTAAAATGGCACCTTGTTTTGTCACAAACCTTGATTATCTCATCTGAGACCTTTGAAAAAAAATAGAACATGACGTAAACAAAATTAAAATTAAGAACTTGATAGTTTAAAAAAAAACCTATGAGATTTATGATAACCTACGATGGAGGGTCAATAAAGGCGCTACTTTTTAAATGGAGTTTTTGCACCAAAAATCATTTAATTTTTGAACATTGTCCATACACTTTGTCCAAATAAAATTAGTCGAGGTAATCAAAATAGCTATTTTTGTGAAATGGTTTCATCTTGGCCTAAGTACACAGAATACTAGGGATGAGGGGCAAATTGAGGTTGGCGTTAGCTGAAGTAGTTAGCACGTTGAGTACAAACCCGAAGTTCTTGGGTTCGAGCCCGGTTTCCGACAGTCATTATAAAGGGTGTTTTTTATTGAGGTATAGAACTTTAAGTTGGCATCACTTTTTTAACTGGCAGCCATTTTGTCAGCTGTCAAGTGATTAATATTTAGTTTGGTTTGCCATTTCATCATGAACAGGTTGACAAAAGAACAACGCTTGCAAATCGTGCAAATTTATTTCGAAAATAATGGTTCAGTTCGCGAAGTTTACCGCAAGCTCCGTCCATTTTATGGTCGACATAATCGTCCATCAGAGCAATTAATTCGGTTAACCATGGATTGTTTTCGCACTACGTTTACTCTATGTGATAATACGCATCCGCAGAGACGTCGAACAGTGCGCACCGAAGAAACAATTGCCGCTGTAGAGCAAAGTGTTGAAGAGGAGCCGAATGAATCGATTCGCCACCGTGCACAGCAATTGGAGCTTTGTCCATCAACTTTATGGAAGATTTTGAATGTGGATGAGTTGTGGTTCCAACAAGACGGCGCTACATGCCACACAGCGCACGTCACAATCGATTTATTGAAGGAAACATTCGATGAGCGCATAATTTCGCGGAATGGACCTGTCAATTGGCCACCAAGATCGTGTGATTTGACACCATTGGATTATTTTCTTTGGGGATATGTGAAGTCGCTCGTCTACGCCAACAAACCAGAAACGTTAGGGGACTTGGAAGCCAACATTCGTGGCGTTATTGCCAACATACGGCCCCATATGCTCGAAAAAGTGGTTGAAAATTGGACCTGTAGAATTGGCTTTATTCGAGCCAGCCGCGGCGGCCACATGCCCGAAATCATATTTAAACATTAATGGCATAAAATTATCCTTCCAATAAAGTCAAATTGATGGACATTAAAACGATTTTCTTGTGTTTTATTTCAATTCGAAGTTCTATACCTCTAAAAAAACACCCTTTATAACAATACTTATGTGCATTAGATTCCCTTCGTATCGGTATTGTGTACTGTCGGTATTGTGTAGCAGAATCATCGGCGAAGTAAAATAACTAATAAAATGGTTACTATTCACAGCTTCGAAAAATTTAATACACCTCATTGACACTAGAGGCGCTGCAACACTGCATTATAAAAAACGTGCAAAAAAGCAGAGTTGTAAAAGAATGAAGCTTTCCTTTATCTCTTCCTTCACCACCTGTCTTCACTATAATTTTGCAAAAGAAGGTAACACCTAGTAATGGTAGTACACATTCATTGCCTGAGAGTTACTTCTCTTTAAAAAAAAACTTCAGCATGAATCACGGACTTTTTCCATTGAAACTGCACACTCCCTTGCAATAACTTGGTAGAACTTGGAAAGAGCTTTTCTCTTGACCACATACGGTAAATTTATAATTCAAATCTGCACTAAATCGACCGAATTAGTTGGTATAATACTCGCTATTGATTGTTTTACCTTTTTGAATGCAAGTCTATGTGGAGTATACCACGTGCATCCCGAAAAACGGTCGCCATGACTTTGTTGCCCGAAAAGCCCACCTTGGCACCGGTTCACTTCGTGTTGTGGTGAATCCACGTATTTTTGAGGATGTTGCTGTTGAACAACACCAAACACTCCTGCGAAGTTTTCACTTGGTTGGTAAAAGCAATTTTAGGCTCTAAACGAAGCAAATTTATTGTCAGTTATTATCATAATATGTATGTACATTAGGGCGGGTCGATTTAAAAATCGCTCAAATTACAAGGAAAATCGTATTCTAGGTATCAAAATAAGAAACTTTGCCGAAGGAACCATACCTCTAAAATGTATTTTGATGTCACGCCTTTTGATCCGAAAGGTCAAATTTTCTTTAAGGGTCAAATTTTGAAAAATCTCAATTTGACCCATTTAGAGTTCCTCAATCGAGTCAAAATGTATGACCGACCCCCACTAATTTTGGAGTGCCGACCCACTTATGGAAAAGGGACACCCGCTGGAACCACCCCTGGTTGTTCCCTATATAAATATTTCAAAAAATCACAAAGGGTTGTATGGTGAACCCCCCAGGGGTGGTTCCAGGGAGTGTGACACTGGCATAGGTGGGTTGGCCTTCCAAAGTTAGTGGGTGTCGGTAATACATTTTGACCCGATTGAGGAACTTTAAATGGGTCAAAGTGAGATTTTAAAAAATTTTATCCTTCGGATCAAAAGTCGGGACATCAAAATCCATTTTAGAGGTATGGTTCCTTCGGCAAAGTTTCTTATTTTGATCCCTAGAATACGATTTTCTTGTAATTTGATCGATTTTTTTGCCTCCATACAAATCGACCCGCCCTAATATACATATTTAATAATAAACTAAGAACATATATCAGAAATGTATCTATATAAATAGTAATCAGCTATACATGCAGCTTTTGCTGCAAGAGAAGTAATGTGAAAAACACTTGCCTTATGAATACTTGGTTGTTTTATTTATGCACAATTCAAAAGATACTACAGTCGGTTCTTGATAATTTAAAACTCGTTAATTTTAATCTCTCGATAAATTGAAATGTTTCCCAGGTTCCGTGAAAAACATTAAATAAATTTAAAAGATTTATTTAATTTGGTCCCGTCGGTAATTTGAAATTATTTGAATTGCACCTTGATCGCCGACACGCTTTGATTTGACTTTTAATCTGCTCTATTTTTGCATTGTATTTTCATCTTGCTCGCCGGAGTTGCACAGTAACTTGACCCGAAATCTTGGCGAAACATGTTTTTTTGCAATAACAATAATAATGATTTTGTAAATGAAGTTGTTCGTTGAAGCAAAAGGTACAAACTTTTTTTTTTAAATGTATCATTACAGTGGCACAAGACCCACGGAAAATTTCGGAATTTTCTAAGCAAGCACATTAAGTTGATTAAGTAGACTAAACAAATATTTTACAGAGTTAAATAATAATTTTTCTATCTGCCACTCTAACCCTTCCTCTTCTGTTCGACATTTATAATAAATAATAATAAAACTGATTGAAGATGTTTGATCGTTTTATTTTTTACAAAGAACACTAGTAATTTTCCCTAAAATTATTTTCTTTTTCATTCAAGCAGTTCTCCATGTCGTCGCAAAGCAAATGAGATTTTTTTCGTCCATCGGAGTTTTAGACGATCAAATAATAATTTTTTTTTGTTTCTCATCCATTACTGACGATAAAATGCGTACGTGTAACCAAAAAAAACATGACTGCACGCACACCACTATGTGATTGATGGTTTTCTTTGATCGTCTCCTGGGCAATTTAAACAAATTAAGTTAAGTTCAAAAATAAGAATTTTAAAATCCAAATGCAAATATTTTTCAAATCATGAGACACAGATGAAATACTGCCAAAATATATTTAGGAATTTGAGCTAATTTTAATTATTATTCGAACTTCAATTGTTTCTATATTTATGATTTGATCAGGCTAAAGTTCGTATCGCTTTGTAAGCCAAATTATTATTATATGATAATTATTAATGAACAAATAACACCAAAATATTTTGACAAACACGGAGTTGAACGGAACAACTAGCTGTTTTCGAAGGCCACTAAACCTTCATTATCAGCGTTCTTTTGTGTTTGCTCCACTGTGTGTGGTGCATTTGATGTAGATTTCTCATCCATTATTAGGCATGTTTTTCACTTGTAAATATTTCTAGCTTAGGATTATTTATATAACCCGACTTGATATCTTGTATCTGAGCTGGTTTTACAACAGAGTGATCATAAAATACAGACTTATTAGCAAATTAGCTACAACTCGCTTAGAATGATTTGTTTTTTTTTAAGAATTTTATAAAATCAACCTGCAACGAATGCAATCAAGAGTTGCTTGTCTTGAATTTTTTCCTAAATAGCATGTTTTTTTTTCATATAACAAAAAAAATTTAATGAATTTCATTTAAAAGGTGTCAATACAATTTTCTGCTCTTTTAGGTTGTATACTTTAGTTTTTGTTTTTCTTCTATTTGTTGGCTTTATGTGGCGCTTGAAGATAAAAACAAGACGCCAAGTTGTTGATTTAAGCTTTAAAAACTTTTAATTAAAAAACCATATAAAAATAACATGTTCAAAACAGAATAAAATGAAAATAAAAACATTTTTATAATTTTTTATCGACGCTGGGTATTGGTGAATCAATGAATTTTAAAATTTATTTCAAAATTGCAAACGTGTCTAACCACACGTTTGTTTAAAAACAAACAAAAACCAAAAAGAGGCTTTTAAAAAGCAGGCATAAACTATAAAAATTTTTTTTTTATTTTTAATTTTTTATTACGAGTATAATTAAAACAAAAAAAAAACAGTTTGAGTTTTAATGAACAAAGTTAATATAAAAAAAAATTTGCATTTGGAACAGCTCGCAACAGGGTGTGCATAAGTTTGCATTTCGTTAGCAATCCACATGATATTATTTATCCACCACTTGACCAATTTTTATTGTGCTCCAAGCTGCCATTTACAATTTTAAGACAATCAGCGATATGGATCAATCAGAATAATTGTTTCAGATAAGAAGAAAAAATTGTTACAAATTCTAATTTTTTTCTATTCGATTTTAAATCTTAAATTTTGAGGTTTTCAAGCTAGACATAGTATATATGTATTTGTTAACTTGACATGCTTTCAACCATGTTGCCGAAATAGCTGTAAAATCAAAAGAGGACTACAACAATGTTTCGATAGAATAGTGATACTGTCGGTAATCTAACCAAGGTTCTATGGGGCGACCCGGACGACGACAAAACAAGGGGGCCATTAAAACTAAATAAGACCGAGCTTGAAAACTCAAGCGGCATTTTAACATGGTGCACTCGAATTGACGGGAGCATTTGTGCCGGATTGGAGCCGCGGATGACAATTAATGCAGGGCATGCATGGAGGACATCGAGCCAGTGGTGCACTTCCTTTGTCATTGTCCCGGGGGTCTACTCTGTAATTCGAAACGAAAGAAAATGCTTTCGAATTTACATGTTAAAAGTATACAAATTCGAAAACATTTTCTTTCGTTTCGAATTACAGAGTAGACCCCCAGCTTTCGTCCAGCCGAGGTGCCGTTATTTTGGGAGATTAGCACACAACCCATTTTGGCTAATGTGTATGTTAACGGGAATGAGGGCAATGGCTCATTTCTTCAACATAACATAACAACAATGTTTTCTGCCTTAAGCTTAAATTAGACGTGACATAGCCATAATGCCATACGCAGAGAAAACAGTGCCTAATAAATACCTCATAAAATAGAACGAAATTAATAAGATATTTCTATGGGTTTTTTCAATAAGGAAATCTTATTAATTTAATAAGGAAAATCTTTTTGAAAAAATCAAGAAGAAATCTTGTCCTTTTTATTAGGCTATCTTGTTGATTTTTTCAATAAGGTTTTCTTCTTGTTTTTATTAGGCGACCTAATAAAATAAAGTGTGTCTTTATTCTCTGTACTTATGTATTTTCATTTATATTCTATACCATATGCATATGTATGTATGTACATATGTATGTAGTATATTGTAGATATTATTTATTTATACATACATACACAATGGCGCGTAGTCATAGTCAAAACAAAGTACACTTTAAGAAGTTAAAACAAGTATTACCATACAAAATACTGGTTATATATATACTGGTTATGTTATATTCTTAACTAACTTATTCACCAAGAATTATACCAGCAAACTTCTGACTGATAGACAAGCATTTTAACCAATATGCTAACAAGCAGCCTGAATAACCATTGAAATTATTTTCCAAACGTTCTTATACAAAAATGAAAAAGATCATGAAAAAATTGTCCGTAAGACAAGACACCTCATAAAATCAAGAAGATTTCCTTATTAAAAAAAAATCAATAAGATGCTTTACACATAATCATATAGGAACCTAATAAAGTCAAGAAGAAAACCTTATTGAAAAAATCAATTAGATAGCCTAATAAAATCAAGAAGAAAACCTTTTTAAAGAAATCAATAACGTAACCTAATAAAATCAATAAGAAATCCCTACAGTTTACAATTTATAAGAAAACCTAATAGAAGCAAGAAGTTTTTCTCTATGGGTTGTTTTTTGGTGCCAAAAATACCGGAAATTGAGTAAAAAAAGTTGTGAATAATAAGATTTCTTCTTGATTTTATGTGGTTTTCTTGTTGATAAAATTAATAAGAGTTACCACATAAAAACAATAATGAAAAAATAATCGCTTCTTTCTGCTAGGATACCCCTTAGCCTAAAAACGTTTGATACAGAAAATCTTCTTGATTCGATTAGGCAGTTTTTACTCTGTGTAAAAATATGAATAAAAAACTTATTAATATCTGCATTCGTGAAAGCGGGAAAAGGCTAAGAAATCAAATTGTTTCTATATGAAGCTTAAATTAGACGTGACAGCCATAATGCCATAGCCATAACCAAACCAAAATTCAATTGGTTTCTATGGTGAGAGTTATGGCGACTCACGTATAATCAAACACAGTGTTGCCCATTAGTTTGGTTCGAACGGCTGTTTTCTATGGCTATGGTTATGTCACGTCTGATTGAGCCTTTATTGCAAAAAAATAAAAACTTGATTATAAAAATAAATTAATAAATCGCACTCAACTTCACAATGGAAAAAAATTTAAATGGGATCCTCCCTAATGATCAACGATAGCAGGTAACTATATTGTAAAAATGTAGGTAACTATGTTGCAATTTAAAAAATTGAGGGTGGGTGATATATTTGGGTTTGTGGGCGGGCACCCATCGAAAAGTTAGAACAATGCAAGCAAACTTTCTACAAAATTTTATTTTTGAATGGGAGCATCTCTAAGGAGTGATGAGAGAAAATGTTGGGGATAAAAAATCAATGGGGGCACGAAACATATTTAACCCCTCTAGGGTTAACTCCGAAGCAACTATGGAACATTTTATGTTTTATGGATTCGTTATGGATTCTATGAGCGCCCATTTACAATACCTCACAAAATAAGAGGTGGTTATATATCGAAATCGAAAATTCGCTCACTATGTCACCACAGCCAATGTGCATTCATCATTCTTTAATTAATTTAATTGTTGACGTCATTTGTGATAACGTACACATTCGCAATTAGGGTGAATATTTCATCTAAAATTATACGAGTATATGAAATAAAAAATTTTAAATTTGTTTTTTCCAGAGATAAATAATTTTGCGAGAAGGTCAAAGCACTTTAATGTCATAAAGATATAAAATCCAAAAAGAAATCAACAATAATCTAGTTAAAAAAACATATATTTTCTGCAGAATTATATGAATTTTTGTTATATTGGTATTAGGGCTCGCAGATTTTCATAATCGCGACTACGTTTGAAAAACATGCGATTAATGGCAATTAAGCGATAATCGCGATTAAGCAAGAAAATATTACTACTCGTATCATAAATTTTGTTAAAACAGTTGAAGCCTTTTTTTATTTGATTTCTTATTTTTAACGATTAAATTATATAATTTTTTTAATATTTACTATAATTTTTGTAATGCGAGGTCCCAAGATAAAACAAACTATCGTTTTATAATATTGATATATGATATTGTAAGCGCTTTGCAGACGGTAAAACTTGTCTTACATGGGATTTCAGACTATAAGCAGTTTAATTTGATTGCAATATGTTTTGAACCTATTTTATATCTAAACTTTAAGTTTAACATTTTTAAACTTGAGTTAAACTTAATCTGTATGAAAATTTAAGCACTTTAAATGAATCTTATATTAGAAAAAAGTTTATTGGCGAAGGCTTTTGACATAAAAATCTTTGATCAAAAAAGAGTAAAAGTTTTAATGTTATCGAGCGATTAATGGCTTCGATTACGATTACGATTAAAAGGTGCGAAGGAATATTTATGGAATTTGTGCTACGAAACATTATTATGGAATAATTATCATCGTTCATCTTCGAAATTTGTCGTTAAATGCTTTTTCTCTCTAACGGATCAATTGTGTTTGTTGCAATTCTCGTTTAGTCTCTTCGCACGCTCTTGGCAACTTCCAATAAATAAAGAAATGTTAATTCCAACAAATGCAGAGTATCATTTTGGTGTCATAAACATTTCCTAATGGTCCGGTCTGTACTGATGATTTTCTTGATGATGTTCTTTATACTGATGAGATGTTTACATAAAAAAATTTTTTTTTCTAAAAACTATTTGCCTGATTTCTAATCCGACTTTTTGCAAGGAAATGCCTGTGTTAAAATAATGGAAATAATGAGAATTAGCACTACTGTGCAACATAATTATAGGATTTTATTGGCTTATTTAAGTAATCCTTCCTGCATTGCTGGTTGTGGCCGACTTCCAAAATGTATCAATACAAAGTTTGAATACAGTTACGCTGTTCATAAACAGATACAAAGTTGCAAAATCGATGCATTTGTTTGCTTCCTTTCTAATACTCGCCGACAATGTGCGTCTTATCCGCGTTGCATTATGCAACATTGTATTCTGTTCGAAGAAAAAAGCAGCCTATTTAACCATAAATGTAAATAAATTTCCATTTTTGCTCCCATACATCTTTCTTCCAGTAAATAAAGACATAAATAATTTTCTAATAAAATTTTTTTCTACAAAATTTTGTTAGACTCTGTTATGATGATGCCTTGTTTGTAGTGCTAACTTAGTAACTAACTGCGTATACTGTGTCGTAAATCAATCTAGCCGCACCTGAAATTCCATAATGACTTAAAGTCTGCCTCAAATCGAGCTTAACAAGACGAGCTGCTCAAATATTTATGGCGTTTGTGTACACTAAAGTTTTATTTGTTTTTGATTTTAAATTTATTTATTTATTTTAAATCTTTATTTTTATTACTATTTTTTTTTTGCAAATAAATACGATTTGATTTAAGAGAATTCAACAAACAACAGCAAACAACAAGAAGTGCTGATGAAACAAGTAATATGTATGTACATAAGTATGTAGTTTTTATATTTAAGTAAAAATAATAAAGTCTGGCGGTGAAGTAGTGGGAACAAGTGAACAATAATACCAATTGATATTCACGCTTCTATGTGATTAAAAATAAAAACAAGTTAATAGTTTCTACATATCGTTACCTCAACATAAACAGGCCACAACTCATTATAATATTTGAAATCGATACTTTTGCATTTTGCCATACGTTGCATGTTTTTCTATCGAAATATGCCAAAAACTCGATTTCAGAAGAATAAGGAGTAAGGGCATTTCTATATTAAGGTAACCTTATCCGAGAAAAGGGACCTAGTGTGTGAAAATTAAGTTTTGAGAAAAACGCACTTAAAAAATAAAATTTTAATGTTTTACTCATTTTTATCGATTTTGACACACACGCGTTTCTTGACACACTAAGTCCCTTTTCTCGGAAAAGGTCACATATATGTATATGTATACATAATACAAATATTTTTGTTGTTGCATTTATTATTATTTTATTCCCATTATGCAACACACCATCTGTATTTTTTAAACTACTAGATCTACTAATGCACTGTGGTCCTAATTCGAAGCTTTGATTGATAAAATTCAAAAAAAAAAAAATAAAACGATTTTAAAGTCTTACAAACTGTTATATTAATGAATTACTCGGAATAAGCCTACACAAAAAACATTTCTCCAATCAACACCTCTAAGGCTTCTGTAGTTTTTAGCTTTAGTTTTTAGTTTTTTTCGGTAGATTTTGCAATTACTTTACTTTTTCATCTGATTCCTGCTGGCAACATGTAGAAATTTTAACTATTACACATAGCTGCTCTCTTCCAAAAGAAATTATGCTACAACTTCAATAGAATATAATTTGCATAAATGTCTGTATAGAAAAACCAATATGTCTGCTGAAAGTATGTGCCTTCCTACAGGCATAAATAGCTAAAATCCAAAAGAACTGCAAACTTGCTTAGTTTGAACCGGATATAAATTGGGATATCTGTTTTGCAACCGACAGCAAAGCTGCTATCAGCTCTCTTGCAGGTGCTTCATATTACATCAAATCTTGTGCGTGAATGTCGAAAATCTGATTCCAACGTCATCATAAATTGGGTGTGAGAACATGGGAATTTTACAAGAAATTTGGTGGCTGTCGACCTGCAAAGGGAGCGAACAATGCTTCAGGATGTGAAGAGCGATACTTTTAATTACAAACTGCTCTCATCCTGCTGGAAACGTATGTATTTATATATGTAAGTGAACATCCTGTTTTATAGCGATAACCCTCTTCTTCCCACTCTGAGTGAAGTCCTACAGTCGCCGTTGGGAGAGCTATCCTCCTGGACCGGCCACAAAGGGCTGGAAGTTAAATCTGAGAAAACTGAGCTAGTCCTCTTTACCAGAAGATACAAAGTAGATATCCTTATACTGCCTGGGATGGGGCGGTTAGAGCTGACTAGCAGAGGGAGCGAAATACTTGGGTGCTTTCCAAGATAACAAGCTTTATTGAAAAAGAAACACTCAAGAAAGGCTAAAGAGAGGGCTCAATGCCTACTAAAAATGCAGGAACTCCATAGGAAGGAACTGGGGTCTGCAACAGAAGCTGGTAAACTGGATTTGCATTGTCAGGCCGGTTAATTACTATGGTTGTGTGGTATGGTGGGAGGCATTGAGGAAGGAAAGTCATAAAAAATTAATTGCCAAGGTGTAGAGGTGTGCCTTGCGGTGCATAACAGGTGCTCAGAGAGGCACACCTCAGGCTGCCTTGTACGTAATTCTTTAAATTCTTCTTATAGAGGACTTTGTGGTGAGAACGCTGACTAGAAGTCTCCTTAGGCTCGTTGAAGCGGGTTTAGTGAGGACAGGAGTAACAGGTCACACATCAATCTTAAATGTGAGTAGTTTTGAGAAACGGGACCCTGGTGTCTACATTTTGGGAACCAATATTCGTAGTTCTTTGAGAGTGCCGAGCTGAGATCTGGGCGATTATGAGGGCCATGCAACTAGTGGCCAGAAATGTAGCTACATCGACAGCCAGGAAGTGCTAAAAGCCTAAAAAGGACATAATGTCAAATCGAAACTTGTTAGTGACTTGTTTATGGACAAATATAGTGTCAGACTATGTTGGGTTTTTTGCCACACAGCAGTGTTGAGGATAATGAAATAGCCGATGAACTGGTAGGAATAGGGTTGGCGTTAGATGAGTGAATGTGTGACAGATCGGTGAAAGTTCCGATATGTCATTACTACAGGGAACTCAGTAGTTAGATGGAGAGCAGGGCCAACCGTTCATAGCGAAGTAGGAAAGATTGTAGAGTATCGATGGCTATGTGGCCAAAACTTGACTCAAGAAGATCCAAAATGCTGCTGGTTGTGAATAGAAAGGCGATACGAGTCGTGATAGGCACAATCACTTTTCACTGATCCTTTAGAGCAAGGACCAGCATTTGGGAAACTGGCATTCCAGATTTCTGTAGGATGTACGTGGATGAAGAGGAACCAAAAACGATTGAACATACATGTTTCCATGAGAACATTGTGATATCGGTATGTGTAAACTGGCGGATATTAGGTTCTTCATCATGGGAATCCAGTGGCTTATTAGCGGATAATAACGGCACTTCTGGGTGTTAAATGGGGTTAAATATTATTATTAACGGGCGTAAATTGAAGGGAATGGATGCAGCTGGGTCGCCAAGTAGAGGATTGTTATGGAACCACCCTTCCTAACATAACCTAACCTAAGGAGAACCCTCAGGCCTCGCATCGGTATCGGGAAACAACTTCTCAAGTTTTACGAACATGAATGTGAAACCTCTTGGCTATGATCACGGAGCGATGCGGATCCTATACACTTTATAATTCCAGTTGCCTAAGTGAAGAGGACGAGAAGAAACTAAACCAACTTCTGTTCTTCGGACCTGTTCTTATTAAAAGCAAAAAGTTGTCTACATCGCTGACTGCATATATAACGAGCTGGGAAGGAACTTACATACTTCGAAGCAGAGCACCCCTAAACTATCATTTACCGACCCGATTCGGGACTTCTACACTGAAAAAAATATTTCGTGTATTTAAGTCAATTAAAATTTTGTTTTAGAATTTAATTAATTACAAAGTTTAATTGACTCAGTTACACCTTTAATTGATTTTTGGTTTCATTTTTAATTAAAGTTGTTGATTTCAGAAATATATTTTTTTTGTAGTTGTCTTTACTGAGTCAAATATGCTAATGCAAACGTGTGTCTTAAATTCGTTGATAATTTTCAGGATACTTTTTATGTTAAATATATTTTCCGCTCGATTTAACTTTATAACCACCGTAAAGTGTTGTGAACATTAAAAATAATTCTTTTCGTTTACCATTTGTTATCTAAAACAATAATTCTACAACACTTACACTCGTATACAAGTACTTATTTTATATAATTTATTTATATTTATTGTTCGAAATAACCAATAAAAAAATAGTCAAAATGAATCAAAAGAAGGCAGCAGCGAATAAATAATCTGTAATTTATTTGTACGGCTCTGTCGCACAGTGCTTTGTCCTCATATAGTTTATTTTTTTTAAGAGAACTAACGCTAAGGCAATTAATTTATATTACTATTACTAGGAGTTGCCTTCTTCAAGAATGGGATAGTGATAGAGAAGACAGGTGGTGAAGGAAGAGGAAAGCTTCATTCTTTTACAACTCTGCGTTTTGCACGTTTTGCTAATAATATAGAGTTTTCACACCTCTGGTGTCAGATGAGGCATGTTAAATTTTTTGAAGCTATGCTTAGTAGCAATTTTATTAGTTATTTTACTTCGCCGATGATTCTGTTACATAATACTAACGAAGGAGGGCGCTCTGATTTTACCTTAGGATTAGTATCTGCTGAAGTCGGTATAGTTCACTGACCAGTGTGTATCACTTGAACTTTCCTACAACACCTGATACTAAGGAACACTAATGCACATCACAAAATTGCATGTTGTTGTTATTTAATGACTGTCGGATACCGGCCTCGAACCGAGGACCTTCAGTTTTGTAGTCAATGTGCCAACTACTTCACCCAACGTCACCCTCGTAAACCGGCATGTTGCATGGGTTTTTTTGCATTGTAGCACAGCAGGCCATAAAACATATTGATGATTTAAAATGAAAGATACTTGATAGAAGAAAATAATAAGTACACGACATATAAAATTAAATTTTAATGGGCGTGCCTCCGCTAATTTTTTAAATGCAAGATTGTGTGTTTTTAGAGCTCAGGATGAGTGTTAAGTTTCATAAGAATCGGTTAAGGAGAACTGCGTGAAATATTATAATAAATTTTAATGGGCGTAACAACGCCCATTTTTTCAACTTTCAAATTGTCTAATTACAAGAAGCAAAGGTGTTTTATAGGCTTCGCAGCAATCAAATAAGTAGAATATCATAAAATTTAATAAAAAAAAAAAATTGTGTGCGTGTCCCCGCCCAATTTTTTTTGCAATGGGACCAATGGGAAGATATACCCTCTCAGACAAAAAAGAATTTTTACAATCGGTCTAAAATGTACCGAGTTATGAAGTAGCACCCCAAACAAAAATAGAGACGAATTGTAAACCTCCTCCTTTTTTTTGAAGTCGATTAATTACAAAATTTAAATTTTCTTGCAGAGAATCTTAGTTTTTCGTTTTTTCTAATCTTTAAACCTTCTAGCGAAGTAGAAGACATTAAATACTAAAAATCTCCTGTGTTTTATTTATATCCCACTAATATATCAATGTGAAAGTTTGGAAGTTTTAGATATTAAGATGTTTGGATGTTTGTTACCTTATAACGAAAGAACCGCTGAAGGGTTTTCAATATAAAACGATACATGAACGTAATTTATACTGGATTGACCCATAGGGTACTTTTCATTGCGAAAATTTTACGGTTTAACCCATTATATGATTTGAAAATTATGATAATTTCAATCTGGGATATACGAGGTCGGATCAATAACTCCCTGACTTTTTGAATGAAACACAGTTTTTTTGCAAAATAAAAAAATGTATGCATGGACTATTTGAAATGAGATTTAGATGGCGAAAAATAAAAGTGGAAGCTTTGACCAACACATAAGCTTGTAAGCATATTAAAATAAATAAAAAATCTATAAAGCATCAAAATATGCCCTAAAAGCATTAATTATGCTCTAAAAATTAGGAAATATGCTCAAAAAATTTATGCGTGTTGATGTATGCAAAAACATGCTTTAAAGGGTAAAATATGCAAAAATATGCACTAACAAATCGATGAAAAAATTCATAAAAAGTTCTGAAACGGATAAATATATTGTCCCCGTCTAACGAAAAAACATGCAATTGCATATTTTCGGTTTGCCTGGTCATAAACAATACTTCTGAGTATCAAAACAAGTTATTAAAAAATGAAGTTTTGCCAACTTTTTTTTTAAGAAAACAGGTAAAAGTCGTTTTTCTGTTCAACAGTTTTAGATCAAACATTTTTTTACTGTTTGATCGTTAACATGCTTGTACTCTGTAAGCCTTGCGAATAGTTATATTTATCACATAAAAATTCTAAGCACTTTGATTATTTCCAGTTTTGCCTGTGAGGCAAAGCACTGTGCATACTTCATAATTCAAATTGTGAATTTGCTTTAGTTTGCATAAAAATTTTCTATTCATTTGTGCTAATCAATGTGAACAGTGTTTGTTTGTTTGCTTGTCCGCTCGTCTTGCTGTCTGTCCAAATGTCAGTCAAATGAACCTGTTTTTTCTATTTAGATTTTGTTATTCAATATTGTTTTCAATATGTAGATAAAAACGCACAGTGAGCTTCATTTACAGTGGTGAATGTTCAAGTGCAGTACACATCAATCAATATCTGTATTATATAGTTTCACTCTTTACATACTAATGAATTTTTATTATTATTTTGTTGTTTTTTTTTTATAATTTTAGTTAAATTGGCTGTTTGTTGCCATTTTGTTTTTGTTATTTCAGCTATTTTGCATACGGTTATCAATTACATACTGATTGTATTATAATAATTTATATTTCTCTTCAGATTTGTATGCAAATATGCGTAGTTTCATTGCTAAATTTCAATTAGCATAAATATTTTTTTTAATGTAATTTTAGAATGGCATAATTGTGTTTAAATTATTTAATGATTATTTTGTAAATACATATGCAGTATTTTTTTTACATAATTTAAATTTGTAGGCTAAGAGTTTATGCAGTTTGATTTTAAGCAATGATAACATGATAATAATTTTGAACAGCTCGATAAAAGCACTTCAACTCGAGCTAAGTTATACGAGTATACTATTGTTCGCAAAAAATCTCCGTATACAGCTTAAGGAGTTATTACATGACATTTTTTAACATCTGACTTGTCAGATGTAACTCTATATGTCTGTCAAAACTTTTATCTAACTGAAAATTTTTAATATTAGCTCACACACGTATGTATGTATATACATACATGCTCAGTTACTTCTAATATAGTTCCTTCTTCTTAACTTTACAACTTTCTAATAAAAACACCTTCTCTCAGGTGATTTTTTAGAGGAAAATAGATACTTGACAAATCAGGTCCTGGATTCAGTAACTTTCATTATGATCATCCTATCGGTATAATAAATATAACGATTTATCGATTTTGCTATCCAGTAACATATCACTGTGATACACAAAAAATATTCAGGGATTCTAATGTACCAATTCTATTTTGTTGGAGTCCATGGATGGCGAAAATACCGTTGGTTTTTCTAGGTCACTTCATAACTTATAACGGTAAATGTAGTGAAAAACGGGGTTGCTTAGATTTTCAGTTTTAAACAGTTGTAACTTCTTTGTTTCCCAACGGATTTCTTTTAGCTTTTCGTTGGTTAAATGGATGGAATACTATCTTTCAACCAAGATATATTTTTTGTAAATCGACTAACAAATGGCTAAATTACAGTCGTTAAAGTGTACAAAAACCTCATTAAAAAAGTATTATTTTGTTTTCCTCAGGCCATAAGTTTCTTATGAGTTACAAAAGTGTACTTTTTAATGGGTTTTTTGTACACTTCAACGACTGCAATTTAGCCATTGGTTAGTCGATTTACAAAAAATATATCTTGGTTGATAAATAATATTCGATCCAACGGTATTTTCGCCATCCATGGACTCCAACAAAATAGAACTGGTACATTAGAATCCCTGAATATTTGTTTTTCTCAACTTTTGTATCACAGTGTATTTAAATAGTTAATGTATTAAAAATAAAATCACAAAACAAGCTCAAATTAATTTAGCTTTTTGTGTTCATTTTCTAGCTTTTTATTTGGATACCTAAAGGGGCCCATACACTACAACAGCATGCATGCGCAATCAAGTGTTTGTGCCAGCGGTTGGGTCGTGTATGGGCATTTTGTGTGATTGTACGTTTTGCTGTAGTGATGTCAAATAGAGTTTGAAATTTTGCTGATGGTACCAGCTGCTTGTATTGTGTATGGTGAAATTAGCTCAGTTGAGTAAAGTTATCAAGAAGTAAATATGCATTTAAAAATCGTAATTTGTTGAAAAATAATTTGTTTCAATGGAAAATGGAATTTGAGCACTTTAGTTATGCATAGCTGCTAATATTAACAAAATATCAATAAAAATTGCAGCAAAAACTGTGTCACTATTTATAACCTCCCTTCTTGAATTTTTTTAAAAAGTGAATATTGTACCAGCTTGCTGGTATGTTATGTGGTTCGAAGATGATTGCTTAATGCTTTATTGCGCGTGCATGCTGTTGTAGTGTATGGGACGCTTAACTTGTCCCAGCGTGAATTAATATTCTCTCATCTCCGGTGAAGCACTGCGCATAATTGACATAGAATTTCTGATTAAGCCATATTACGTATACGCATAATGTTAAACACAAATATTTATTAAGCCCTGTTCAACAACGTTCCGTTCAGTGTTGCCAGTTTTTTTTTCTAGAGCTTATCCCCAAATTTTTGCTTTGTCATCCCCAAAAATCTCCAAATTGTGTTTTTTTGAAGCAAATTTTTTCTTTTGTAAATAAAAAATAAAAATAAATTTATTTTATTTAAAAAATAATGACAAAAATATGTAACATATTTATTCAATAAAATTCATTTATATCAATAGCTATTTTTACATTCATATTATTTAATTTTATTTAATTAATTAAGGAAACAATTACACATAGTTTAATATACGTTGGCGTTTTAACACGTCTAAAAACTTCAAAAATAAGATAAATCTTCACATATGGTAACACTGGTTCTCGAGTAAGTAGACTTAGGCAATGAGAGTAAAAATATCTCTCAAAATAGTTCTCAGTAATAATAATTATAATCGCTTATAAATATTTAATAAACATATTTTTTTTTTTTTTTTTTTTGATATTTTATAGTTTTTTCCGCAAGGCCACTTTTGCGCTTAAATGTAAACTTTCCCATTTTAATTATAAATTCTGTTTAGTTTGAACTAAAATCAAAGTAGAAATATAAAATGATATTCGACTTTATTTTGATTCGATACAGGCAGCGATAAGTGACATTTACCCACTTCTTCGCCATAGTTTGTTATTATTGTTCCTCCCTAATTTCGAAGCCCTTCAATAAACGCCGGCTATCTTGCCCATACTTTCTATGTACGGATGCAAAATATACGAGTAATTAAATTTTATCGGCTGCTGTCCTTATTGGGATTAATTATAAAAAAATAATTTCTCTAGGCATAATTTTTTTATCTTTTATCTTATTTTTTTAGTTCAAAATAAATATTTACTGAAATAATGTAAAAAATAAACCACATAGAAAAATCTCAGCATTTTTTGGTATTACTAATAAATTTTTTATCTCTCTTTTATTCTAGCTTTTAAATATAAATTCTAGAAAGATTATAATTTTCATTGCGATTTTTTTTTTATTCCTATGTACTTGTGTTTTACTTTTAGTTTATTAATAACAAAAAAAGTAATTAAAACATATATTGACTTTTCGAATATTTTAGAAAATTTATTATACGAGTATAAATAGGTTCGACAGTTAAGCCGATTTAATTGAAATATCAATAGTGATAAAAATATTTTAATGAAATTTTATTTGCAAAGTCAATATTTAGTTTATGTCTAGAAATAATGTAAACATGTTTTCTTAAAAGACCTTGGTTATTTTTGAGCTATATGATTTTTTATTAAAGTAAAAATATTAAGTTTAATGTGGTAAATGGCTGCAAAAAAATACTAGAAAAAAATTACAAGGTTTGAGTTTTTCGTCGGCTTCGAAGCTTGCGTATTATAATGGAAATTAAATAGTGAAAAAGAGGAAATAGTTAGCTTATAAGTTTTGCTGTTTTGGAAACAGTGTGCTGCATGTGAAGTCTCAGTAGTAATAAACATATAACATTTCTTAAAATTTCAAACGCTTACTGACAAGTGAAACTTTTTATATGAACTACTCGTATAAAACTTTTAAAATATGTATTACACATTTTTTTTATCGGTAACACCTTGAGCGTCGACCTCTGCATATCGCCTAAACATTTCGCCAAAAGCCTTTCAACGGCATACATATATGCCAGCCAAAAAAACAACATTGTATGCAATTCTAAACCTTTTTACTTAACTCAATAAAATCTTATGAATACTGATGTAAATAAATATCATAAAATTTCAATTCAATTTCTAAAAATTTTTATTAAATTTAAAAAAGTTATATGGGCGGGGGAGCTCATAATATTTAATTTGCTCTTGAAAGATAATATCGTTAAAATGTTTTTTCTATGCTGCCTGCTTTGCAACTAAAAAAATTCGAAGATATGTTTCTATGTGAAATGAAAAATTTATAAATTATAACTGTGGCTAAAAAGAAAAAGTGCTTTAGTCGAGATAAGCTGATTTTATGTTAACGGTACCTCCGTTATCTGCATATTTGAAAGTACCCCTGGTCAAAATCTCAATTAATTTGTGTGAATTTTCAGGAAGTTATAGCACTATGACTTGCGACTTATCTTATCCAATCTCATTTGGAATAACAGCTTAATTTAGCTTATACTCTTGAATTTTTCAACTTATGTGTATTACTTATAATGTATAGAAGGATTTTTGCTTAAAAAAAATAAAGGTTAACAGAGAATTTCCCAACTTAACTGTAAAAGAAATACATTTTTAAAAATCGACTTGAACGCTTAAAATTGCTCAGTAAAATATGACTTAAGCACTTTTTCCTTATTGCCACAGATATTTACTTACAGTGTAAAAAAAAATCAACGCATAAGCAAATCTCATATGCATTGAAAACAAATATTGTTTCTTCTGTTTCTCTTGATTATACTTGTTCGATGCGTTTACAAAAAAATAAAATAAAATTATAAAAGAAATCTAATCATTTATTTTCCCAGTAACAATTGCTAACAAATAAATACACCAACGACAAACAAGCATATTGAACTAAAAATAATCTAATCGCGTGAGGGGTGTGATACTCAACGACCATAAAAATATAAAAAAAAATAAAAAAAAGAAACACTACAACAATAAATTAAAATCATTTACAACAGCCTAAAAAGACAAGCCAAGAGCCAATATAAATTGAATGTACTTCAAAAACACATACGATTTAATGCACGCGAGTATCTGTATGGGTGCTGTAACGAGGGCATTCCAAAAATTACTTTCATACAACAAAAGCAAGTGTTATAACAGTTTTATATGGTTGCAAAAGCTTGTACCTACGTCGATCCTAGAGCAAGAAGTTTAAATTTTTGGGTAAATACATGGTCACTAATAATGTCGTTAAGCTTATAATTGATAAGGTCCGTATTCGGCGAACATTTCTTGTAAAATTAAGTGAGAGTTAGGCCAGCGTTAATCCTAATAAAACAGAACTAGTCCTTTTATCCAAGAAGTATAAGATACCTGCTTTCCAACTTATCACTCTTAATAATACGGAGATAAAAGTGTCCAACACTGCAAAATATCTCGGTGTTATTCCTGATTCAAAGCTGAGTCTCACAACTAATATTCTAGAGAGAGTGAAAAAAGCAACAATTTCACTCTCGAGTATGCTCTGTATTCCACATGAAATTAAAAAGTGTGGAATTGCCATAGAATTGTTGTTGGAAATATGTATTTATGACAACAATTCTATGGCAAGTCTACACCTTTTAATTTCAAGTAGAATACAGAACACACCCGTATATCTTTGTAAAAAAAATTCATTGGAAAAAATTGGGGTATTACCCCATAAATCATTGGATCTATACTGCAATAGTACGTCCAATCCACATATATGGCATCATCGTGTAGTGGCCGGCCTTGGAGAAAAATACGTATGTATATATCTTACACAAGGTGCAAAGACTTGCATCCTTGTATATAACCAGTGCTCTTCGCACTACTCCTAAGGATGCATTGGGGAGGCTCCTTCACCTACTACCATTGCACTAGTAGGGAAGGAAATGGCAACGACCTCTGCCATCCGCCTTTGTTGTACATCTCTATGGAACGGAAATGGAACCGGCCACTGTAGAATACTCGATAATGAAGCTTGGACATGGAGGATTGACCAAACCTCCCCTGCTGTACTACACGGACATCTTTATAAAATCTGGATACCATCCACAGAATTGTGGACGAATGAAACTCCAGGTAAAAGAAAAAGTGTTGATTTTTATACGGACGGCTGCAAAGCACAGGAAGGTGTGGGCTATGTAGTCTTTTTTGGGGCTTTAGGTCTCCGTATTGCAAAGCGACTTTCGTATCACTGCAGTGTCTTCCAGGCAGAGATCCTTGCTAGAAAAGAAGTTGCGGATTGGTTTAAAGTGAATGTCACTTCAACTTCTTTGATTACCATATACACCGATAGTCGATCAGCTATTATGGCCCTCGAATATCCGCTCCTAAGAACAACAACAGTCCTCGACTGCCGATCATATCTAAATGAGATGGCAGATCAGTTTGAACCTTACAAGTTTCACAGGATTTGAAATATGTGGGTTTACCCCTACTCTCTTGCAAACTCAGACTTAGGCGCAAGACAGAGGATCAAACAAATATAAGGTGACTCACAAGAAATGATTACGTGATCACAATGCACTTATGGACTCATCTAAATAGGAGAAATATGGCTTCTTTAATTTTGAAGAATAGGAAACAAATCTAGATTCTAGTGTCCGTGCTAACCGGACACGGTCTCATGGGTAGACATGGACAAAGTTTAAAAGTTGAACACAATGATTTTTGCCGCAGCTGCCAGGATATCTATTTCTATGTCACTGTCCTGGACTTGCAAGAAAGAGAATGGCCACAATGGGCGCTCTTGAGTTCGGGGAACTTTCTGACGTTGCTAGTGTTGAACTACAACGTATTAGTAGCTTTATATTGATCTCTGGTTGGTTCGAGGGTGGGGATACCGTATAAGCAGAGTCTCTGTGGTATCACAATGGACCAAAACGGACTAAGTGAATCCGGGTTTCTGATTGCCTAACCTAGGTCGGAAACTTTGCAAAAGAGATAGAGGAAAGCTTAATTATTTTACAATTTTACCTATTTTCCAATTTTTTTTTAAAGAGAAGTAACACTCAGGCAATTAATGCCTACTACTATTGCTGGGTGTTACCTTCTTTAGGAAAGGGATAGCGACAGGTGGTGAAGGAAGAGATAGAGGAAAGCTTCATTCTTTTACAACTCTGATTTTGCACGTTTTTAATAATGCAGTGTTGCAGCGCCTCTGATGTTAAATGAGGCGTATTAATTTTTTGAAGCTGTATTTTTTAGCCATTTTATTGATTATTTGACTTCGCCGATGATTCTGTTACACAACGAAGGAGGGCTATCTGATGTTACATTAGGATTAGTATCTGCTGAAGTCGGTATAGTTCAGTGACCAGTGACTATGCCTTCATCACTTGAGCTTTCCTACAACAACTGAAATAAAGGGACACTAATGCATATCAGAAAAATGCGTGGTGTTGCTATTTAATGACTGTTGGATACAGGGATTGAACCCAGGACCTTCGGTGTTGT
Source organism: Tachina lurida (assembly GCA_944452675.1). Lineage (NCBI taxonomy): Eukaryota > Metazoa > Arthropoda > Insecta > Diptera > Tachinidae > Tachina > Tachina lurida. Next base: position 36,961,771 of record OX101754.1, on the reverse strand, counting down.
AGTTAATGTCCTAACTACTTCAGCAAACTCCAAGCTCAATCAAAAAAGTTTTTAATAAGGCAGTGTTGCAGCGCCTCTGGTGTCAATGAGGCGTATTAAATTTTCGAAGCTGCGTTTAGTAACCATTTTATTTGTTATTTTACTTCTCCGATGATTTTTCTACACAATACCGACGAATGAGGGCGCTCTGATGTTACATTAACATAGGTATCCATTGGAGTATACGGTGTAGATCAGTGACCAGTGACTATGCCTTCATCACTTGAACTTGCCTACAACAACGGATACAAAGGGACACTAATGCACAACAGAAAAGTTAGTGGTGTTGTTATTTAATGAATGTTAGAACCATGCTCGAACCCAGACCCATCGGTTTTGTAGTCAACGTGCTAACTACTTCAGACTTGCCACACATCTGGTTTTGAAACCACAAGCTCGATAACCCTGTATCAGACTGATGTGATATATTCAAATGTTTCAGTTAAAAATTTGCAAATTTTATATTGAATTGGCATGGGAAAGATTGCAATTCTGTTGTGCTCAAAACGATAAACATTTCTTTAGAGCATTTTAGCCTCTAGACCAATGTCGGGCGTTTCTTTGCACAATTCACACGTATTCTTACCCTCTTTAATTTAGTCGTCGATGAGACAGCGACGAATGCTCATCAGGCGGATGCTTACATATTTTTTTATATTTTTTTCAAGAATATTTGTCCAGCAAACATACGTGTTTCATTTCAAATTGATGATGATATGCGAAAAATATTTTGTTATAAATAATGCATTTGGTAACATACAATGCCTTTTATGTTATCAAAGCTTTAAGGAATAAAAGTAATATGTCATTAAAAGACATTATGATGCTTTTCATAGTAATGTGAATAAGTTTAATGGTAAGGAAAGGGAAGCCTTTTAAATAAAAATAAAAACATTTATTTTGAAAAAAAAAGAATGGATGCTATCAGCGGACGATACCAAACTAAAGTTTGAAAAATGCATAATTTTATTTGGTAAATTTTTACCTTTGTGCTCCACCAAGCAACAATTCTTTTATTTATTTTTTTTCTTGCCCTATCTTTTTTAATTTTTTTATTTCACTGTTTCACTGTTTTAGAAAAAGTTTTATTTTCAATTAATAATTTTACTTAATCAACGTTTTTTTAAGATAGAAAATATGTCTATTTATGTATAAATATATAATGCACCATTGTCTTTCAAACGCTTGGCTTTGTGTTTGGTGGGTAGCTCGCAACCTCAACACATAAAAAATTTACCAATACATTAACAGTGCCCACCATTGCTCTAGACTTCTCTCGTAATGGGTCTTATCCGTCCCCCTTCTGAATGTTCTACAAAAATGCTTTCCACAACATGCTACCATAAGTCCCGGTTCACACACATCAACTTTTCTGTATCCACTTTTAATTCAGCTGGTAGAAAAAAAGAGATTTATATATTCTCATCCGCCTTTCGTACAGCTGAATTAAGAGTTGATCAACACACGTTGACGTGTGTGAATCGGGACTAAGTCTTTGATCACGTCAAAGCTTTAAAGTCAACTTAAACATCAGAATAAATTGCATAAAATTCCTTGAAAAATCTTAGGCAAGATATTAATTATAAGCTGTAACATGATGCATTAAACACATTTACGACACCAGGCTACACGAACACATTACTTCAAATGCCACTAGAATTTTAGAGACGGCAGCAACACCATCTGCACATGATATTCAACTACAAATACATATTTTAGTATTGCCATTTTCATATATTTTGCATATAAAAATTAATAACTCTTTTAAAATGTACAAAAATGTATCAATTTATTTAATTTAATTATTATTTTTCGAACTGTATTTGTTTCTATATTCTTATGAATTGAACAGGCTAATGTTCGTGTCGCTTTTTAAGCCAAATTACATGTGATAATTATTAATGAACAAATAACATCAAAGTTAGTTGTAAATATTCTGACAACAACACATAGTTGAACGGAACAGCTAGCCGTTTTCGAAGGCCACTAAACCTTCCCCATCAGCGTTCTTCTGTGTTTGGTCCACTGTGTGTGGTGTCAGTTGATGTAGATTTCTGCCTTATATACGAAACTTTATTGCAAATAGAATATGTGAATTGGTTTGATTCATCGTATTTCAATTTGCTAATGTGTTTGTAATGAAGGCTCAAAGTTACGTTTGTATGATTTTATTATTTACATTAATTTTCGGATATTGGTTCTGGCAAATAATATAATTTAATTGAACGATATCATTCACTCAACATTTTGTATTAAACTGGCAACACTGAATTTGCTCATCGAAGCCAAAGAAATAGAAATTAGTTCAATTTAAACCTGTCGCCCTGTTGCCTTGCTGTCTTCAAAAGAATCATTCTCATATAAACATGTGTAATCTATCCTTGACATTTGGTAGTCGGTAGCTTGCTGTGGTAAATGTGTTTAATGTATGACAATAGAAGGTTACCCAAAACATATGCTACATTCGATTTTAAAAGAACTTTTCGAACAGCTGCTTCTCCATGGTTATATGTACAAACGAAATGCACTTGTGCATATTGTTCTTATGAAAAAAAAAACAAGAATAAATAAATAAATGAAAAACAAAAAAAAGCAACAAATATCAAGCAAACAACAACGTTGACAAGCACAACAACACCATACAACAAATACACATAATCAATCATTGCCCTAGATTAGTGCAGAACACTGACTCTGAAAAATAATGAAAACCACACTGAAGCAAAAGACATGAAAAAAACTCGTGATGATGATGATTTTCGTAATAATCATTCTGAATGTTTACGCTAGAGAACTTCAACAACAGCAACAATAACAAAAAGAGAAATCATTAGAAAATGAATTATAAAAAATTAACAAAAAATAACAATTTCATTATTGTCTGCCAATGACAGGCTGGCAAACCCACCAATTGGCCACCATCTATCCATCCATCCATCCATCCATCCATCCAACCAACCATCCATCTACACAATAAGTTGTTTAGTCTCTCAGCCAGAGTGTTCCTAACACCCTCAGTCTGGCGGCCTGTCAGCTTGTCTGCGTTTTACTCTACTGTCGCTTAAATAAGAAAGAAAAGCAAAATATAATTTTATCTATGAAAATTTGTAAAAAAAAACAACAACAATATGTTCAAGCTAAATGGGAAAATAGAGAAAAAATATTTTGTTTAAAATGTGTGAATAATGGAAAGACCACCACTGAGACAAATAAATTTATAAAATTTATTAAAACTAATGAAAAGAAATAATAAAATTATTAAACATGTAAAATATGTACATAAATGCATGAAAACAGATGCTGAAGGGAGTGTCAAAAATTTAAAAATTTTCGCTCAACAGAAAGTTTAGAATTTTTTAATAAACATTCACATGTACATATATATAATAGAGTTATTTTTTTTCAAATTTGTTTTAGAAGGAATTTATATGTACATATGTAAATGTAAATATGTTGTTGCTGTTGTTGGAAATACATACATATGTACATATATATAAGGTTATAAATGTGTACAAACATACATATCGCACTTGAATCAACAAGAGGGTATTAACTCAAAATTTTCAGTAGAGACGAAAAACTGTTTTAAGATAATTTGAAAATCCGAATACATCATAACTCGTTGGATCTAGTAACGATCACCGCATTAGAATACGCAGATACGGTTCTACATAGCTTGATACCGGTGAGTGTAGTGGTCCTTTCAAAAAGGAATCATCTAGATTCTACTTGAATGCCTGCGTAAACCAACATCATAACGCGTGTTTTTTTTGAGTGTCAGAACTTTGTGTTGGCATCACTGCTTTATTTATGTATCCATTTAACAGCTGATAGTTGCTTTTGTTTAGTTTGCTTTGAAATTTCATTATCAATCGACTTATAACCAGAGCGAATGGGCTGAAGCACAAATTGATATTGATTTTGAATTTCCATTCAAAATTTTACTTTCCGATGAAGCCCATTTCTGGTTGAATAGGTACGCAAATAAGCAGAATTGTCGCATTTGGAGTGAGGGGAATCCACAAGCTTTTGTCGAAACACCATTAAATCCACAAAAAATTAGTGTTTGGTTCGCTTAATGGGCTGGCGGAGTCATTGGAGTCAAGGGTGCTACAATTGATTTACTCAAAGAATGTTTTGACGAAAAAATTATTTCACGTAATGGCCTAATTAATTGGCCAATAAGATCGTGTGATTTAACCCTATTGTATTATTTTCTTTAGGGTTATGTAAAGTCACTTGTCTACGTCGAAAACCACAAACAATTGAACACCTGGAAATCAACAATCGAAGAGTTATCTGTGAAATACGGCCGCAAATGCTGCGAAAAGTTGTTGAAAATTGGTGCTCCTTCTACTCTACAGTCGTGGCTTTAGTGGCCTTCGAAAACGGCTAGTTGTTCCGTTCAACTATGAAGTTCGAACAATAATAATTAAAATTAACAAAAATTTTATTTTATTTGTTGGTTCGAATATTCCAAAAAAAATTCAATATTACACTGTTCTGCAAAAAATAAAAAAGGAAGGAGCGCCCTGACACTGTTTCATCTAATTCTTATGTAAATTGACCTCCTAAGTTCGAATATGATCTCCGTTCTTCCCCATCACCCACCATTTTCGATGGTTCACTCCGCACTAATTTCGATAATTTTATGGCCCTGAATACAGTTTAGAATGTATAAAAAATTATTTTAGCTGTTAAATTTGTCTACAGCTCTGCACTACCACTTTTATCTAGCTTCAGTCCACTGAAATCCATTTCTAGCGAGCGTAAAATCAATATCTCGGTGTTGTGCACGAGGATTCGGTGCCCTTTGTCTAAATTGAGTAAAACGGGTGTCATTTTTTCACTATGAACTGAAATTAAGCAAGACATTTATTTTACTATTGAACTATGCCTTCCCAGCTTCTTAAAACTGCTTATAAAATCTACTTTGGCCGTTAAGGTAAGCATTGGGCTCCCAAAAATTTGCTAGTAGTGCTACTTGTTACAGTAGCTCGACTGAATGGCTTAAAGGGATCCGTAAATCATTATCATTTGCTGTGCCCATGTGTCATCTCAAGGATTGTTACTATTGTATGACTTCTATCAACGGGATCTCTGGAAGAAGTAAGCACACTATTGAACGTTCCTCACAACGAATCTTTGCCAATTCCAGTCCCCCAAAGACCTATAAGCTAGAACCAGAAACAGATTTCGAAGACTGAGATTCAGCCCGGACCATCAAATGAAACGAACAAAGATTATGAAGATTTCCAAGTTGATTAGCCCATCGACAACCCCATCTCGTCACTCAGTCGGAATTGAATGCTCTCTTTAGGGATTTGAGTAAATCTCATTTGTTTCGGTTCCGATTTCAGCAGTGGAATCGACTAGAAAATGGAGTAAAAATCTCTCAGTGGACCAGACAGTCAACCTTGAAATTATTTATTTCGCAGGACGAAGGTTAGTGTTCTGTCCTGATTCAAATTAATTAATCACAGAACTGACTCTGACAAGTAGAGACTTATATTAAAAAAAAAATATTAGATTGAATAAATGGGCTTGAGGGCCAACTTTGAGGGGCAGACAACACCCCCTAAAACACAACTTATCGCTATGAAATTTTTTTGTAATTTTTTTTACATAAAACTGAACCGATTTGGGGGAGAGTACATAAACGCACAGAAATAGCACTTCAAATATGATTTCAAATGTTGGAAACATTTTTTTTAAATACTAAACTACCAAAAAGTAGTTCTTTCTCAACCGAGAACCCAAAATTATTTAACGATCAAGCGATTACACTTCAAATATTTCTAACGAAGGGCTACCGACTTTAAAGAAACTTTCATTGTTTGGTTAAAATGTCTTACTTGTTCAAAAAATATATATGTCTTTTGAACTCCTGTTTAAAGCTATGTATTATATTATATTGGTGCTTTTATGCAACTCCATCGATATATTAAATATTTATTTCTTAATAATTCTACGGCTTAAAATACCATACCACGACCCTCACAGACAGTGTTATTTATAAGATAAGCTGGACATCAAACATCAGTTATTTCCCTTTTTGGAATGGTTTTTGATAAATACCATCTGTCAAGCAATGTAAAAGCGCAAAAATGTACATAAAAAGTAGGACTTTCCCGGACGCTAATTTTTTCCGAGGACGGAGATCCCGAAAAGAGTTTACGTGAAAAAGAGGACGGATAACCGTAAATAAGTCAAGACCATCTATAATGAATAATGACGAAATAATGCTGTTATTTTCCACAGTAAGGCAGCGTAAAAATAAAATTTTCCATAACAAAGCTGACATTCTTAGTATTTTATGTATGTATGTATGTTTCATGGCCATTTATGTTTTCGCTGTAAATAAATACATACATATGTACATATGTATAATATAATATGTATGTATGTGTGTCGTTAGTTTTGTTGTCAGGTATAAATTTTTAAAGCATTAATTTTAATAAATATTTCAACATTTTAAGTATAATGTTCATTTAAATTTTTGTTATAATATGATAAGGGTTGGATATTAAAAACAAATAGTTTGGAAGATCAGATAATAATTAATATAAAAAAATCCTTTACCCACATTGTGTAATTTCATTTTCGAGTTGTTGTGAAATTGTATGTTTAGTTAACAGCTGCCTAAAAATTATATTAAAAGAACAACAAACTGTGACACTTCCAATAAAATAAATTTCTTAATGTCGGTCTTAATTAAGACACCGGACGACAATATTTAAAAAAAAATAGTAGGTATAAATAAAACAGAAGAGTTGAATTGAAAATCTGGAAAATATAATGTAACACCTTTTTGCTTACAGCAATTAATTTAATTGACACAAGCCGTCTAATAATGCTGACATTTTCCAAGTCTTTTATCTATTTTTTTTTCATTTTGTTGGTGCAAACGAGAACTAACGATAGACAGCTGATTTTAAAGTTAAATTTAAACAATCAAAATATGACATCATTAAGCAGACACAAGAACTGTTAAAAGACACAGAAGTAGAAGTAAGGTGTAGGGCCATTATCAAGAAAACGATAATAACAATGGGAAATACGTATATTTTTACACAATGGCGCAGCCACTCTTAACTGTCCTTCTTAGTAACTCTCTGCATTAACGAACAAACCCTCAATAATGCAATTTCCGGTTTTTGTGGAAGGTATTACAAACCAGTGATGGGAAATGAGATTTGCATTTCGGTATCAAAAACAAATTTTTTTAGTACTTTTTTGATCCCAAGAGTACCAAAAATTTTAATATTTCTTATTTAAATTTTATTAACAAAAAATTATAAGAAATTCATTTACAAAAAAAGGAACACATAGGTACAAATATACAAATAGGTGTAGCCTGGATTAGACTTAATACTGTTCGAACATAAAGCTTGCCCCCGTATTCCATAGCTCGCTAAAGCTAAAGCTAAATTCGACCGCTAAAATGCTGAACAAATAGAAAATTTTAAATATTTGGCGATAACATAAAGCAATAAAATTTCGGCGAATTACATTTTTAAGCCATTACCTGATTTATCAATACCCGTTTAAAAATTGCATTCGTAGCCGAATATCGACAAATTGATTTTATGGATTCTTAGCGATAGAGATTTAGCTTTAGCGAGTTACAGAATACGATGGCTGTTGATTTATATTTTGTTTTCATGAAATTTTGGTAAGAGAAAATCCTTTCGACATTTACAGAGGAGTGAGGCATGGATAAAATTCCGTAAGCTACTCTCGATATATCAGGAAACATGTATTCATCTAATGCGTTTTTATATAAGGGAGTGCTCTATATTGGTTGTTAATATTTCAAATTATTTTTCTTTTCTTTTTTTTTCTTTTCCCTGGGAACATTTTAATTAAAAGTGGTATAATGATATTGGTTTAACAAATAAAATACTTTCAGGGGGAAACTTACTAAACCAAACTAAAATTTTATTGTCAAAGTCCACTTTTGCCCTTAGAACTTAATATAAACTTTTTAAAATTTTCTTTAAACTGATTTAAAACAGTTGTTTCAATAGATCAACTTCTGTGCCACATAAAATATCATTGAATGAAATATGGTTTTCGTTGATATTTAATTGTGGTTACTCTTTTCTAAAAGATCTTTACTAATAAAGCTTCGTTCTATTTGTCGAAAAAACAATTTAATTCTTGGCAAAATATATGCATGCGCGAGTCTTCTGACTGCATTTCTAAGTTGCCCGTGAGAGTATCAAATTTCTTAGGGGAGTACTACGGTACTTTTTCATGTCAAATAGTATCAAAAAAAGTACGATCGTACCAACTTTCCCATCACTGTTACAAACACAGCAAAAAAAAGAGGAAGGGAGAGAGAGAGAGAGCAAGCATTAACTTCCAGAAATTTTTAGCAAATTCTTTACTAATCCTTTGAGCACTATTATTAGCATTAATAGCATGTGTTTCAGAAATTTACAATTCTGTTGTTGTCACTTGTTTTGGGAATTTTTAGAACAAAACACCCGAACGCTAAAGAAAAAAAAAACAGCTGAAAATACTTCAGTAAACAGCAAATGAGTTTAAATTCTTTCGTTAGCTCTTACCAATTCATTAAATTTCTTTTAGTTATTTTTCATTCCATTCATTTAAGGGTTGAAGCAAAATATGAATGAGAAGGTATTACAAACACAGCAAAAAAAAGAGGAAGGGAGAGAGAGAGAGAGCAAGCATTAACTTCCAGAAATTTTTAGCAAATTCTTTACTAATCCTTTGAGCGCTATTATTAGCATTAATAGCATGTGTTTCAGAAATTTACAATTCTGTTGTTGTCACTTGTTTTGGGAATTTTTAGAACAAAACACCCGAACGCTAAAGAAAAAAAAACAGCTGAAAATACTTCAGTAAACAGCAAATGAGTTTAAATTCTTTCGTTAGCTCTTACCAATTCATTCAATTTCTTTTAGTTATTTTCCATTCCATTCATTTAAGGGTTGAAGCAAAATATGAATGAGACCATCAAATGCAAAATTTGCATTAATATTGTTGATGGAGATGCCCTTAGCAACAGAAAAGTACAACTGAGCAAAGATCACATCAGTTTGATAAAGGCATGAAAATATGTATGTATGTATATATGCATGTGCTCTCTTACCCGAAACAATAAAGTCCCATCGTCCTTTGGCACATAAAACTAAGTGAATAAGGATGGTCATATGATCCTTTTGTTTCATATTTTATTTTTTTATTTAGCTTGCTATTGTTAAAGAATTTACTGCGGATTGTTGTTTTGTTGCATGGTATGTGTGTCAAAAGTTTTATAGGTTACCATGCCGCATATATAATTACAAAAATACACGTTCAAACTTAAAACAAGTAGGTATGTATGTATGCATGTGCATATGTCGAAATACGACGACATACATACATACATACGGGTAAAAGCGTATTCCGGCTTTGAAGAGAACGTATGTTTTCAAGGCCACGCCGTGAAGGACAATTATACTGCAGCTGATAGTATTTTTTATTGTTGTTGTTCCCTTGTTTGTTTGCTTGTTGTTTTTTTCTTTTCATTTTCATTTCTCGGAACAAAGGGTCTACTTAATTTTATGCAAAGTTATTAAGGGTTGGACAGCGGCTAGCGCCTTTTACATACTGTAACAATGACACATATTTGATATTCTCAATTAATTTTTTTTAACAAAGTGAGTTCTAGAAGTGAACGAAGCATAGCGTGACTATTGGTCGTACGATGTATTGATATTCTACGGTGTAAAATTTTAAGAGCCAAACACGAGCGAGTGTTGGATATTAATTAAGTTTAGCATGTTGATATATTTAGCAAACAAAATGTTTTGCAGATAGTAGGCGATATTAATTTCAGATCCTTAGACTCTAGAGATGAAATTTAAGCTTTTCATGCATTCCCAGTGAATTGGGGTTTATTTTTGCACGTTCGTGTTAAGATTCGCCATTGGAAGACGATAATTTCTATGTTAACATGAATGTTTATGTTTTTACATGGTATGTAATTTACAACTGCTGGTAACCAGTCTCAAAATACGAGGGAGGTTCAATAAGTCCGCGACTTTTCGAACTTTCCTCGTAGTTATATGAAATGCAACACTGTTGCCATCAAGTACCAGCTGTTAATAGACTACTGTCACGTTTAACAGCTGTTCAAAACATACATCCTCGTGTATTTTTCTAAAAATGGAAAAAATTGAATTTCGAGTGCTCATTAAACATTATTTTTTGCGAAAAAAAAAACCGTCAATGAAACCAAAGAAAAGCTCGATCAATACTTGGGGGACTCTGCTCCATCGATTTCAATGGTAAACAAGTGGTTTACTGACTTCGGTTCCGGTCGCACAAGTATCAAAAAAAAGGGGCAAAATTAAAAAAAAACGATAAAACTACACTAAACTTTTTATTTTTAATGTATTTTCATATAACTAACCCAAAAAAAAGGGCGACAAAAATTGGCAAGGCAGTCGAAAAAGTGGCGATTTGCCACTTTAGTCGGGCAAACGGTCACGCTGGATATGGGCCATACCACAGTCATGTTACATATACATATGTCCCGTTACCCCACCAAGCAATTAAGCTTGTAATTTAAAGCCCTGCTGTTCGACTTTTTGCTATCTTTTGCTAATGGTAGAGCTAACTACGTTCTACACCAACAGGCCAAAAATAATACAAAATAAAAGTTTTTCTTCGAAAAACAAGTTAAGTCACAAAAAAAAACAATGTGAGTCCGATCACAGGGGAGATATGTTAACATCTAGTAATGAAAAAATTTTTTAAGTTGGAAGTACTTTAGCTTTTAGTATATTTTTTTTTTAAATTAATCAATTAAAAGTATCAAAACTTTCAATATTGTAAATACATAGGAATTTGCTGGTTTTTGTTTGTTTTATTTAACTTATTTGGTTAGTAAATGGGCACACTGCAGTATATATGTATATATATATATGTATTGCAGTAAATTTACTGATTACTGAAAAAATACAGTAAATTTTTACTGATAATGAAATTTAATTTGCATTACCAGTAAAATCGTAGGGCCGTATTCATAGCTTTTTTGTTCTTGTTGTTGTGTACGCATTGCAATTAAAATAAATTCAGTAAAGCGTGACTTTAACTCACGCACGAAGGGTTCCGTACATTCGGTTTTGAGCATTTATTTTATAGTGGCTTTTTTGACGTTTTTTTTTCACTTTAAACGATTTTTTTCAGTTCTGTCGCTTTTTTTCGTTTTGGAGTTTTTTTTCTGTTTTTTTTTGAGTTGTTTTTCATTTTCGCGATTTTTTTCATTTTGGCGATTTTTTTCATTTTGGCGATTTTTTTCTGCTTTTGGGGCTTTTTTTTAATTTTTTAATTGTGGCGATTTTTTTCATTTTGGTGATTTTTCCGGTTTTTGAGATTTATTTTAGTCCTAGAAATTTTGTTTAATTTGTTGTTTTTTTGGCGATTTTTTTCGGTTTGGCGATTTTATAATTTTTTGATTTTTTAGTTTTACCGTTTTTGAAAATTTCAAGAGTTTTGCTCTTACAGTTTCCAAGATACAGCAAGTTGTCAAAATTACATAGCCAAAATTGCATTTACTGATAGAACACCCTTTAATTTATTTTTTTTTTAATTTAATTGTATAAAAATACACTAACTTTACAAATTTCAAGTGTCTGTATATTACATGGGATTTTAACATTTTTCGTTGCTCGTTTTGGAACACCCTTTAATTTTTAATTCTCATGTTTTTGTTGTTGTAGCGGCTAAATGTCTTCACACTGTGTGCAAATTTCAGGTCCGTAGCTCTTACGGTTCTCGAGAAAATACCGTGACAGACGGACGGACAGACGGACAGACGGACAGCGTATTGAAAACAATAGGATTCCTTTTCACCTTTATCAAGTTAAATAAAACAAACAAAAACCAGCAAATTCCTGTGTATTTACATGGTCCCCTTTGTCTAGTTCCAGAACTACATATTAAGCCGATAAAATAAAAAATGTACTGGTTAAAAAATTATTTTTACCGAAATTTTAGTAGTACTGCAAAGTGCCCATCTATGGTAAATGCCTTTACTTTTACTTTTTAATTCTTAATTAATGCTGTTCATCGATTAGTTGTTGCTGTTCTTGTTGTTTTGTACGCATTGCAATTAAAATAAAGCAATTATCAAGTTAAATAAAACAAACAAAAACGAGCAAATTCCTAAGTATGTATTTACAATATTTTAAATAAGTTTGTGTTGCTCCTTTCAAACACTAATACACTCATACATCACAGATGACAATCTTACTCAAAATTTGTGATTGTATTGTGAAAAAGATTTTTACCCCCTAGCGTATAGATCTTTACAAATCAAAAAACGTAACGCGACAAAAGGAGGACTTTTCTGTGAAAATGTCCATAGTAAATTTAAAAGCCTCAAACCCTACATCTATAGCTCTTAAATTTAGTTGGCAGCTCGATGTATGTAGCGTATAAGCTGTTGCTAAATCGTTGTTATACATAAGTCAGTATACATATGTATAAAAGAAGAATAGAGATGTATAAAACGAATTTCTTGTGTTAAATAACAATGCAGTAAACTTATATTATACGTTTTTAGTTATTTCTTATTATATATACATACATATTTTCTTTTCTAGCTGAGTACGATTAAATTAACTTATTGTTTGAGTTCATGTGCAAAAACAATACAAAAAAAAAATTGAGCAATCGCTCTCTGCTTTTAAGTACAAAGCAGTCAAAAAGAAAATAAAGTAATAATTGTAATAGTGCCAATTATTTTTGTTACGGAAATCTCGTCCTAGCTCCTGTGTCGTGGCATAAAGAGCATAGCTCTAAGAACACGCAGTGTTCAGTTTTGCGATTAGGAATTTTTATTATACATAAGTATGTATGTATGTTTGGACAATAAACCGTTATGCTAAGTGGTTGCACAGAAGTATAAACAAACATCTTTGCTAAGATACTGGAATCAGCACTGCAAAATTTAGCTCGTTTGAAGAACAACGTGCACGAAACTCTATTGATATATTGAACATTAACCTGAAGGTGGCGCAAATCACAAGAAAGATTAAAAGCACAGTGAAGTGTAAGTAATTCGGTTACGGAAGTATAAAAAATCCCAAACAATAGTAAATAAATAATAATATATGTATACCGCTACCTTAATATAGAAAGGCCCTAACTCATTATTTTTTTGAAATCGAGAATTTTTTATTTTTTGATAAATTAAATGTTCTTCTATCGATTTCAGAAAAATAATGAGTTAGGGCCTTTCTATATAAAGGCAACGATATATATAGGTATAATAATAAATAAATTACTTTCTTTGAATTTGGGACTTTCTTTTGTTGGTGTTTGTGAAATAAATTATATATTATATATAGTTATATTTCGATATTAAAAATGTTGTTAGAACTTTTCGTTTATTACGTTTTTCTAAATGAATTTTTTTTTTTTTTTGAATTTTCTACTTTCACATAACTTAACAAATATATTTGCAATTAAGAACTACCACACTTAATAGCATTAAGAAATGTTTTTTGTTTCTGTAATTCAGACGCTTAAGGGAAGTCAAAAAATATTTTTTCCTTAAGAACCCCGTTATCGCATTTTAACGCAAACGATAATTTATTTTAATCCATTGTTAAATTATTCGTGTATACAATTCCATAAAGTTGGCCCTACGAAAAGGACAGTGCACAAGGGCAAAGCAAAATAAAAAATAAGCAAACGTTGCGTAAAACTCAAATTCTCAAATCTTATTGATGAAAAAAGGACAATGAGAAAAAAAGTTGGCAGTTGCCTGTCATTTGGGCTTCAAATAGAAGAATCAATAAACAGAGATAATTCCTTTCTTCTTTTGTTTTTCTCTATTGCTTTATATACAATAGAATCTACTTAAGCAATATTGTACACAAATAAACTAAAAATGATAAAGCAAAAGTAAGTATATACATACATATATGTATTATATCGTCGGCTTAGAGCAGTGTCCCGCAAAATAAAATATGTATGTAGTGGTGAGAAAAATGAGAGTAAAATATATTTACACTTGAAGAAAACATTTATATAATTTAAGATACATGCTGTGGTTATTCATTGTTTGAATATTTTTTGTAAATAAGCAATTTAATAAAAACTTAAGTAAAAAGTAAAAAATAATAATTCATTCAACAATGTAGTCTACAAATTCCAAATTAAACTTATTCGCAGCGCTGTGAAAGCTATTAAAATGCTTTTTTAAACTATCTTCCCAATTATTTTCAAGTTTTTCATAGCATAAAATGCATTGCATATTGCTAAAAGCATTTTTATCACAAAATGTTTCTTAGCTTACATAATTATTTTTTTGCTGTAGAAATTTATTCAATTTGAACTTAAATTTCGTTCCGTGTGCTCAAAAAAACTAAACAAAAAACCAGAAAAAAATTAATACATGCGTGCACAACTTCATTCGTCGCTTGCTCAGTGACGACTAAATGAAAGAGCATAAGCATGTATGTGATTTTCATCTGCACAATTGTGCTATGGCTTGCGGGTTACTGGCTTAGAGTGTAAACTTGCCAACTCACTTCCAACAAATTTTGCAGGAGAGAAAAAATAGTGTTAATGGTTTCTATACAAAGCTAAAGAAATTATACAGAGAATACAGTGCCCACTAAATACCTCATAAAATAGAACAAAATTAATAAGAAATCTCTATGTTTTTTTTTTCAATAAGGAAATCTTATTAATTTCATAGAGAAAACTTTTTTGAAAAAATCAAGAAGAAATCTTCTTTATTTTATTAGGTTATCTTATTGATTTTTTCAATAAGGTTTTCTTCTTGTTTTTATTAGGCGACCTCATAAAAAATAAAAAAAATTACGTCTTTATGCTCTGTACTTATGTATTTTCATTTAAATTCTATTCCATATACATATGTATGTATGTATGTATGTATGTAGTATATTGTTATTTACTTATACATACATACATACGCATTATGTTGTATTCTTAACTAACTTACTCACCAAGTATTGAACCAGCAAGCTTCTGACTTATAGACAAGCAATCTAACCAATATGCTAACAAGCAGCCTGAATAACCATTGAAATTATTGTGCAAACATTCTTATACAAAAATGAAAAAGATCATAAAAAAATTGTCTGTATGTCTATTTATAGAAACGAAATAACAAGACACCTCATAAAATCAAGAAGATTTCCTTATTAAAAAAATCAATAAGATACCTTACACATAATCATATAGGAACCTACTAAAATCAAGAAGAAAACCTTATTGAAAAAATCAATAAGATAGCTTAATAAAATCAAGATTAAAACCTATTTCAACAAATTAATAAGGCAACCTAATAAAATCAATAAGAAATCCCTATAGTTTACAATTTATAAGAAAACATAATAGAATCAAGAAGTTTTTCTCTATGGATTGTTTTTTTGGTGCCAAAAATAACGGAAATTGAGTAAAAAAAGTTGTAATAAGAATTCTTCTTGATTTTATGTGGTTTTCTCCTTGATAAAATTAATAAGATTTACCACATAAAAACAATAAGGAATCTCAATGAAAAAATCTTCGCTTCTTTTTGCTGGAATAAAACGTTTCATAGAGCAAATCTTATTAATTCTATGAGGCAGTTTTTTCTCTGTATAGCCTAATATATTAAGTTTCTTCGAAATATAGAGCTTTAAATTAAACTAAATATTTTAGGAAGTCGTTGATTTCTTTCTCTTTCGAACGGCATTAAAATATCATATTTTATAAAAAGTGGATTTAGCAGGTTTACACTCTAAGCAGACGATATGTACTTATAATAAGAGAGATACCCTGCCAAATATTATATGCAACGTGTGATACGCACATGGACATATTCCTATTTATACTCGTACAATTTATATACATACATGCATACAGGCGAATCTCGGTATAACGAACGATATAATGTCAGGCCTATTGGTTATACCGAAAAATTTGTTGTATCGCAAAGTGTATTGTAGACATAATACAATAAAAAGCATGGCAGCAATTTGTTTTTGAATAAGCTACGAAATGCAAACTAACGATAAGACACTTTTTTGCATTTGAATTATTTAACTATTGTTTGCCGTTCATTATACAGAATACACATTTAACAAAACATTCGCTATATAAGGCAATAAATATTAGAAATATGTTGCTGGCCGAGTTTTATTTTTGTGATATTTTTTTTATTATTCATTATATCCAGTATAAGATTAATAAATTATTCGCTATAGAAGTTTTTATAGCGTACCTCACTTATGGCAATGCACTGTTAAAGAAAACGTTCGTTAATATCGTATTTTCGATAAAGCGAGATTCGTTATACCGGGATTTGCCTGTAACTGTATTTATGTATGCGTATGTAGGCAAAAAAGACTAGCTAGTAATGATTACATAACACGGGAATGCTATCAGGTGGGTGGTTTTTTTTTTTTTTTCAAATCGATTGCACATTGTGAGGGGTTAAGTTTTATTATTTCATTTGAAAAACGTGCCAGTTATTATAACAGTTCTAATGATTATGATCTTATGTACATATTTATGTATGTACAAACGTTTGATAAATTTTGTTTCCATCATACCGACTGACAGCTGTGAATTCATACTGTACGTTTAATATAAAAAATTAATTTTAATCAGAAATCATTTTTTAATCAGGCTTAAGTTCGGTATTTTCAATTCTAATTGAATGCAATAAAATTGTGCAATTTTTCGTATTGTACAATAATATCGCCAATGTGTATGTCATTTTCGAAGGTGGCACAATATATTGGCAAATATCCAAAGACTTTTTATTTATACCCTTTACCAAAAATGGAAAAGGGTATATATAGGTTTGTCATTCCGTGTGTAATTTCCATAATTTTAATTTGCGACCAAAAAAATATATATATTCTGGGTCCTTATGAATAGCGATGACGAATAAGCGATGTCCGTCTGTCCGTCCGTTCGTCCGTCCGTCCGTCCGTCCGTCTGTCCGTCCGTCCGGTGTACGTGAAATCGGTTTTCCGAAGCTCCCAGAAAAGCTAGAGACTTCGTTCTTGGACTGATGTATCAGAAATGGTCCAACTTAGATTGGTATTGAAATTCAGCAAAATCGGGCAGACGATTGCAGAGCTGGAAAACGTAAACTATATTTTGCCATATAAAAGTAACTACCGAAAACAAATTTTTATTTTTTTTAATAAATAAATTTATTTTACACTTCAGTACGACTAAAATTGGTATTTTAAATAAAAAAAAATATAAAAAAAAATTAAAAAGACGTTTCCAGGGTTGGAAAACTTTAACTTTTTGTGTTATGTAAAATTAACTATGTCTAAAACTATATTAGTATTTTCTCGAGAACCGTAAGAGCTACAGACCTGAAATTTGGACACAGTGTGTAGACTTTTGGCCGCTACAACAACAAATACATGAGAATTGGAAATTAAAGGGTGTTCCAAAACGAGCAACGAAAAATTCTAAAATCCCATGTAATATACATACAATTATATGTATATACACTTGAAATTTGTAAGGTTAGTGTATTTTTATACAGACTACAAAAATTAACACTAAAATTTCAAAAAATTTAAATTAAAGGGTGTTCCATCAGTTAATGCAATTTTGACTA
Source organism: Tachina lurida (assembly GCA_944452675.1). Taxonomy (NCBI): domain Eukaryota; kingdom Metazoa; phylum Arthropoda; class Insecta; order Diptera; family Tachinidae; genus Tachina; species Tachina lurida. The sequence goes on along the minus strand of OX101754.1, from coordinate 36,944,109 downwards.
TGCAATTTTGACAACTTGCTGTATCTTGGAAACCGTAAAAGCAAAACTCTTGAAATTTTCAAAAACGGTAAAACTAAAAAATCAAGGAATTATAAAATCGCCAAACGGAAAAAAATCGCGAAAAACAAAAAAATCGCCAAAACGAAAAATACCCCAAAAAAACATGAAAAAATCGCCAAAATTAAAAAAAAACCCAAAACAGGAAAAAAACGACAAAATGAAAAAAAATCGCCAAGATGAAAAAACCCCAAAAAAGAGAAAAAAATCGCCTAAATAAAAAAAACCCCAAAGCAGGAAAAAACGCCATAATGAAAAAAAACCCAAAAACAGAAAAAAATCGCCATATTAAAAAAAATTTCTAGGACTAAAATAAATCGCGAAAAACCGGAAAAATTGCTTAAATAAAAAAAATCCCAAAAATGAAAGAAAATCGCCAAAATGAAAAAAAATCGCCAAAATGAAAAAAATCGCCAAAATGAAAAAAATCGCCAAAACGAAAAAAACCCAAAAAACAGAAAAAAGTCGCCAAAATGAAAAAAAAGAAAAAAAACTCCTAAATAGAAAAAACCCAAAAACAGAAAAAAATCGCAAAAATGAAAAAAAAATCGTCAAAATGAGAAAAATCTACAAAATGAAGAAAATCCCAATAACAGAAAAAAATCACCAAAATAAAAAAAACCTCCAAAAACAGAAAAAAATCGCCAAAACGAGAAAAAAGCGACAAAACTGAAAAAATCGTTTAAACTGAAAAAAAACTTCAAAAAAGCCGTGCGCGATTCAAAGTCGCACTTTACTGAAGTTTTTAATATTAAAGGAATTAAATGAAACTAATAAGCAGATTTTGTAAAAAATTTTGTTTCTAAACGTTTCAAATTTGTATGAAAAATAACGAAAATTCTTTTCAAAAAATATTTTTTCCATACAAATTTCAAAACGAAAAAATCGTTTGAATTTTCAAAATCTGACCTTAAGTTTTTCCTTATTTCGTTTTTGCTTTTTTCACTTAACATATTTTATGTATTTTTTAAAGAACTAGATTGGTATCAATAATCAAAAAAATCCAAAATTATGACTCCAGGGTTGGAAAACTCACACTTTTTGTGTTATGTAAAATTAAATAGGTCTAACAATTTTTTTCTTTTTCTTTATAAATTGAATATATTTTATGCTTCTGAAAGAAAATTACAGCTCCAAAGATGGAAACTTTAAAAAAATGATAAATTTTTTCACAAAACAAATATGTATGTATGTGTCTGTAACTATATATATGTACGTACGTTGGTAAAGGGTATATAAGATTCGGCACAGCCGAATATAGCACTCTTACTTGTTTTTATTGTACAATCAAGAAAATTGTGCAACATTTTTCACTGCCTGTTCTGTAAGACGAATCCAAGCAAATTTCTCGTTTTTAAAACGAGAAAAAAGTTTTATTGTTCTCTAACCGAATTCTCATAGCTTTAATCGTTTTGAAATCGAGTAAATATCCTTGGTCGAAATTAAATCGAATGTGGTATTATTCCAATAAATCATCAGTGATGAAACATCAAAAAACAATTAGCATTAACAATTTGAGGTCTTTAAAACCAAATTATAATCAAATTATATGCAGTTTCATACATTTAAATGTACAAAATTGGTTTTAAAAAGACTCCAACGTTTGTTTCCAGGTTTACTCCAAGAATGAAGAAAAATTATTTGTATGAATAAAAATACTTTTTCTATCAACTATTTAGATCCGGGCATTTTAAGTGCTTATTTTTTATTTAAAATATGATTTCTTTTATTAACAACTGACTTTGACGTTCAAATATTTGATTCAACTTAATTTCGAATGTCACCAAATCGAGCAATTTGTAGAACATCAAATAAACATTTACTCGTAGTTGAAAATTTTTCGTTTTGAAAAACGATTCGGTTTGCAGAACAGAACCGATTTTCTTTGAAAATATTGTGCCATTTTATTGCATAGTATAGGTCAAAACGATAATAATATGTACAACAACATATGCAATAATATTGTATAATGGAGGGGCCGCTTTAAGTTAATTTAATAAGCGATAGATGTACACATGTATAGAGAGCCTACCAATTTTGAAACCAATTTATATGACTATGGGTCACGTTCAACATACGACAGACTGGCGAAAGCGTTTCAGTATAATATTACAGATATTATCTCCCATATTCACAAAAATTAAAATGAATTTGAAATGCATTTTATTTAAAAATTTTCATACACAATTTTCCTAAAATGGATTTCAAATTCATTTTATTTTTTTATGAATATGGGGGTATAAATTTAAATTTCTTTAAATATTTTAATTCAAAACTTTTTAAAATCCAATTTCAGGAATTAAAATGAGATGTGGAATCACACTTAAGAAGAACAACCTTTTTCGTTCGTTTTCATAAACTGCATAAACCGTAGCAGTTAGTGATATTTCCTGTAATGTGATGCTAATCGACTTCTACATGGAAATGCCCATATATGCATATCTACATATATTCTCACAAAGCCATCTCCTAACTCCAACTGCAATTAAACTATCAAGTGAATGGAATATGTGTGTTAACAGGTAAGAGCGTGTACACACTTTAAATGCATTTATTTTGTAATCTTACTTTGGTGAGGCTCAGATAGAAGGCTGGGAATGTAACTTAAACCGTAATAAATTTTATGATTAGGAATTATTTTTAACATTCATTTAACTTAAGGGTAAAATAATGCATCATAAGATGGGGGGTGGAAATTTGTTCATGTATTGCAATGAATGATATTTCATTACAAAAAATAGGGTGCTCAATAGGAATTTACTATTAATTTCTGGGAATTTGCTTTTCAAGCAATTCGTTTTAGTAATAAAATAAAGTTTTTGTTGTCAACAGAATAACACAAATTTAAACGACATGTGGCATCATTAGGCATCATCTGCCACATCGCTGATGAAGCGTTCATTTGGTTATAACTACTCTTTTCAGACCAAATCGTTTCGGGAAATTCAACCACCTAAAAAAATTAAAAAACAGGGGGTTTATTATGAAATCCGAATCGAACGGAATTGTGTCCGAATTGCAATGTTAATAACATACAAATTCGAACAGTTTTCGTTTCGAATCGAATTACATAATAACCCCGCAGCAACAATTTTTTACCAGAGTCGTGTAGGGCATTTGATTGGATACAGCCAATATTTCTTTCGCTCAAAAATTACGCATTTTTTTTTAATTAAATAAAGTCTTACAAGGAAAATCGTATTTTAGGGATCAAAATAAGAAACTTTGCCGAAGGAACCATACCTCCAAAATGTATTTTGATGTCCCGACTCTTGATCAGAAGGGTCAAATTTTGAAAAATCTCACTTTGATCCATTTAGAGTTCCTCAATCGAGTCAAATGTATGACCGACCCCCATTAATATTGGCGGGCCGACCCACCTATGCCAGTGGCACACCCCCTGGAACCACCCCTGTGGGGTTCCCCATACAAACATTTAAAAAAATCACTATTTTGGCACTTTAAAAGAAAAAATATTTTATATGTACATATATATTTATTCCTTTTAACTCCTACAAGGAGCATAGGGCCGTAAAAAAAGGCTTAATGGATAATTATGATAATAATTTGCCCATTCATTTATCTAATGAAATATTCTTCGTTTAAAAGAATGTGTGTTTTGTTAATAAGGAATAATAATAATTATATAATTATTATTTAATATTTAATTAAATTAGAATAAATTTTAATCAGGAATAATTTTTTAATCGGGCTAAAGTTTACTATTTTCAGTTCTAATTATACGAGTAGAATCAAATATTTTTAGTAAGTGTATTTGTTTAACAACAAAAATATTTTATTCTATAATAAGAAATTAAAATACTGATCTTGAGCTCAATTAAGAAATTATTCCTGATTAAAATTCTCAACAACTGTTTCGGAGTTTTTGCAGTTTTCTCCAGAATTTTTTGGTTGAAGTCCAGGTCGAGTTTACATCTGTGTGTCATGTGCGCAAAAAAGTGTAACCACTAATTATTAATGAAAAACTGTTTGGTTCAGACATCTATTTATTAATTTAAACCGTTTCCAGTCATGTTGGATTCTACAAAATTGTCTATTAGTCTATTAATATACTTATATATAAAACAGGATGTGTGTATGTATGTAACGTATGGACTCCAAAACGGCTGGGCCGATTTTGATGAAATTTTCATTGAATCTCCAGAATATTCAGGCGGGTGACACTGTGAAGTCTTGTTTTTAATTTTCGGTCTGCAAGCGGAAGGGCGTGGCAAAATCCAATTTTCATATTGCACCAGCAATGCCATATATATATATATAGGGGGAGGGGTAGCGAAGCACACCGGGTTAAGCTAGTTATGTATAAAAATGTTTTAACTTAATAAATACATGTCTGAATCAAACAGTTTTTCATTAGTAATTAGTGGTTACGCTTTTTTGGGCACTTGGCACACAAGATGTAAACTCGGCCTTATGTCAACGAAGCTAACGACAGTCATAAATTATTTTTTATTAACTTATTAGACACACAATTCCATATAAAACATAGTAAAAACTATCTTATTTTATAACTGCATTTTAGTTGGTAATTTATTGCATAAACAGAATGAAATATTACACTGTGTAACAAAAATGAATGATGTCAAAATACCTGAGTTGTGTTAAAATTGTACTTGAAATTTTCTAAACACCCCCAAAATCTTGAGTTACGGGTAAAAAAAAGGGTTTTCGCACCAGTATGTACTTCTTCAACCTCTAATTAAGCTATATTAAATTTATAAATGGATTTAGAAAGAAGAAACTGGACTTTTCGAACAATATATATTCAGTAAATTTCAGACATATATGGAACTAACTGATTGAACACCCTTTTGATTTTGATTTTTATAAATTCAGTGGTAAGTGTGGTAGTCAGCATAAAAATACACTAACTTTGAAAATTTCAAGTGTCTATATATAATAAAATCCTGCACAAGACCATTTATAAGACCTTTCAAGACATGAGAGATTTTTCAACTGCTTTACTACAGCGAAATATTCTAAAACAAACGCTAACAACACTGTTGGCAAGGCATTTGTTTCAATTGTTTGTCTTGCCAACAGTGTTGTTTAACGTTTGTTTTAAAATATTGCGCTGTAGTAAAGCAGTTGAAAAATCTCTCATGTCTTGAAAGGTCTTATATATGGTCTTGTTCAGGAGTCTAATATATAACTGCGTGTATATTGCATTAGGATTTCAACATGTTTCGTTGCTCGCTTTAAAACACCATACATACTTGTTGTTGTTTAACGGCCAAAGCTTACATATTTCAAGTCCGTATATCCTACGATTTTAGAGAATACGGTCTGTGACAGACTTACAGGCGGACATGTAATGAAAATAATATAGTTCCTTTTCACCTTAGCTGAGAAGAACCCAAAAAAGTGCTTAAGTCGAGATAAGCTAATTTTGAGTTTATGGCACCTGTGTAATATTCATTTAAAAAATACCTCTGGGCATAATTTTAATTATTTTGTGCGATTTTTCAAGAAATTAAAGCGCAATTATTATGTTAAGTTTAGGTTAGGTTAAACCGGGATTGATCCTTAGCGATACCAGCAGATGAGGAGGGAGCCTGTAAGTCTATCAGCCTAGTCCGTGGTGCCTGTATCTAATGACTTCCACACAGATTTAACAAACCTTATCAGTCTACACAGGTCCACCTCGATAAAAGTTCAAGGCTCTGAAAGGTATGAACACCAAGACACTTATATCTAGTGCGTCTTAGAGCTGGATAGTGGCATAGTAGATGTTCTATTGTTTCAATTACCCGGTTTCCTTACATATCCTGTAGGTACCGTCAAGCATTCGTCCTATTTTGACAGCATACGAAGCCGTCCAGCTGTCTCCAGTTAATACCCCCACTAGTTTGCAGTTGCTTCTAGTTAATGATAAAAGGAATTTAGTCAATTTGGGATCATAGGAGGTCCACAAGATCTTAGGAGTTGTGCAAGTTTTTATCACATGCCAACATTTCTCCGCTTCTTGCCTCATCTTAGAATCTATGATATCTTTAAGGTGTTGAATTGTTTTTCGGACATATGCCGTTTCCTCAGCCGGTAATTGAATACCCCTTTTAGCCAGTGTATGGGCCATTTCATTTACCTTAATTTGTCCATTTGTCCCCGGACCCAGAATATACTATGTACTGAAACCAGCATTCCTACACATGAGCACAACCGAGTGAGTAGTTGCAGTCAGCTGAAATTGATTGCTTTAATAGCTGTCTATAGCGCAATATTTAATTAGCTGCTTATCTTTTCTCGGATTATAATTATAATTATGGAATACAAGCTTAATTTAGCTAATAAGTTGGTATATTTAAAATTGAATATATTAGTTATCGTGTGTAGTGTAGTGTGTTCTTCTAAATAAAATAAAAGTTAATACTGGGTTTCTTGATTTAACTTTAAAAGAAATAAATTTTGAACATAAAATTTTAAGTTTAAAAGTGCTCTCCGAAAACACAATAACAATAATAATTACAACAGAATTAAAACCGGCTAAAAATCACCACAATGTTAAATAAATAATGTGCACGAAACTTTGTATTTTTTCCATAAATGAGAAAAAAAAACTGAAAATAAATTCAAATCTTTAATTGGAGTTCATGAGCTGAATGATGATAAATTTCGGGCCCAAGATATAAAACAAAGCTGTTAAATTTATATTTGTAAAATTAAACTGGCAACGCTGGTAGCAACAATTGAACTCAAAAGGCATCACCTTGCCAACATAAAATTTTGCAATTTAAGAAAAAATGGAAGTGGGCAGGAAGTGTACATAAATAAATATGAAGAAAAAACTAAACAAAATGCGTTTAATTAAATCTTTGTTTACCTGTGCAATTAAAATCTATTTAATTAGCAGCACCATTTTAAGGGACATCTTAACACTTGGTCTAAAAATACAACATATTACAGGTGTAATAATTAAAATCTGCCATCTGTGACATTTGAAATGATTTCTTATTCTTTCCTCTCGATAAAGTATCAAGTTTAGCAAAACAACTCACACTTAAAAATTCCAAGGTCTAGAGCATTATTATCCATTAAATTAAAAATCATATAAAAAGAGCATCACTTTAATAAACAGCTGATTTCAAAGAAAATTAAAAAGCAGTTGAGCACAGTCCGTTTTTAGAAGAGCGTAAGATTTTAATTGGATTTTAAGGCACAGCCTATTAAAATTTATTTTTATAACGTGCATTAAAGTAAAAGTAACGGCACATGTTGCCCAGCGTTTACTTGTTAAACTTTATCTCCTACCAGATATGAAAACTAACTATGTGCATAAATGTACCTTGAAAGAATGTTACAAAATTAAATTAACAACAAAATGCTGAAAGAAGAGACATCAGCAAAATTATAAGAAAAAAAGTACAAAAAATATAAAAAGGCGGAACTAAAAACCCAATTTAATTTAATCTTGTTTTCTTCTGTCATTTTCCTGTTTTAAATGGTTTGCTCATCTTATGGTTTTTTTTCTTGCATTTATTTTTTGCTTCACTTAAATTTAAAGTAAAAAGTTTTAGCTTAAATTTACAATTACGTGCAGACAAATGTCACAGAAATACAAAATATTAGAGCTAACAAGACCAGCTAAACAAGCGACATTTAAACTAAAAACAAAAACGTACACACAGAAAAAAATACCAATGTAAAATCAACATGCAAAAAGATTGATTCAACTTCATTCAAATCACATTAAATTTACAAGAAATAATATGTTGTTTGCGTGTGTTGGTGTTTATTTTCTTTGTTCATAGCTGCAATACATTTTTGTGCTTGTTGTTTAGGTTGTTTTTGGATTGTTGTTGTTTTTTGATGTTTGTAAACAACCGAGAAACTGCTGCTGGCTGGTAGGTAGTGTACTAGTCTTGCAGTCGGAGGATCGCAGGTTCGACTCCTGGAGTTAAGTCGAATTATTTTTTTTTTAACTAAAACTTTTCAAGTGAAAGCATATGTTTTTTTTTCAAATAAAACTAGAACTTTTCAAATAAATTGTATGTTAAATGATCAATGGAATAGTGTTAAATCAAAGTTTAATTCAAGATGGTACTTATTAGTGTGTATCTTAAGAATATCTAAAGTTGCTGTGGCTGCAGAAGCAAGCATGTTGACTACCATGCGATGAGTTCCGAGTTAAAATCTTGTCCGGCGAAGCCAATTTATATACAAAAAATTTTCTGATGTAAGTTAAATAATTAATAAAATACAATTACTACATTAGATTAAATTTATGTTCTTCCAAATTGAAATAACTTTGATTCAACATGATTCTTCATTTTGATTTTAACAGTACATAAATGTTAAATTAACGTGAAATAAAGTTATTTCAAAAGGAAACATTTTCCTTGACAATTGCTATTAGTTGTTCCGTTCAACTATGTGTTGTTAGTCAGAACTTTGGTCTTATTTGTTCATTAATAATTATCACATGTAATTTGGCTTTCAAAGCTATACGCACTTTAGCCTACTCAAATCATAAATATACTATAAATCATGTTAGATTAACATGAAACACATATGAAGCAAAATCATTGCCGAAAAAGATTAGATTAACCTTGTTTTTTATTTTTTTTTTTTATTTTTTTTTAAAGAGAAGTAACACTCAGGCAATTAATGCCTACTGCTAATACTAGGTGTTACCTTCTTTAGGAAATGGATAGTGAGAGAGAATACAGGTGGTGGAAGAAGAGATAGAGGAAAGCTTCATTCTTTTACAACTCTGCTTTTTCGCACGTTTTTAATAATGCAGTGTTGCAGCGCCTCTCTGATGTTAAATGGGGCTTATTAATTTTTTTTTTTGAAGCTGTATCTTGTAGCCATTTTATTAATTATTTTACTTCGCCGATGATTTTGCTACACAACGAAGGAGGGCGCTCTGATGTTACATTAGGATTAGTATCTGCTGAAGTCGGTATAGTTCAGTGACCAGTGACTATGCCTTCATCACTTGAACTTTCCTACAACAACTGATACAAAGGAACACTAATGCACATCAGAAAAATGCGTACTAACTACTTCAGCCAACGCCACCCTTAACCTTGTTTAAGTTGATTTTAAGTTGAAATTTTTCTATGTGTATTGATGAATGAATGTACTAACTCACAAGTAACGTTGCAGTAGTTATTACAAGAACAGCCAACTAAGATAAATATTCGTTCCTTTTAAGGTTTGTTCTCTAACTAAAAAAGGGCAACAAATAGCAAAAAACAAAAAAACAAAAAAAAAGTTACCAATTCGAAAACACAAGCAGATAAAAACCTAAAAGACTTCAAAGTGACAATGTAACATTAAACCACAATTGCAAAGGAAAAGAAAAAATCGTTCAAAGTCGTACTTAAGGCTGAATATTGGCTTAAAAAAATTAAATTGGACAATGCAAGAATACAACAAGCTTTTCAGTAGTTACGAATCTTTAAAAAAAAATTTTTATATAGTAGCGGATATGATGTATTACTTTCGCTGATATGACGTTTTTCATTCCATGAAATAATGAAAATTTTTTCCATCAAAATATTTTGTACATAAATCAATTTTGACGCAAATTTAAGGCATATTTTACATATCAAATATTGGCATTTAAATGAAAACATAAACAATTTACAATTTCATACTTCCTGCATGCATAGTGTGTGTGTTGGTGGCTTATTCAAGGACCAAACCAGCCAGCAGCTGGCTCTCTCGTGGGTCCATCACATAAGTTTAGTCCCTTAATACTTCAAATACAATGATGTAACAAATTGTGTAGGAAATCGAATGCAACTGCTCTCATAAAGTGACGGGCATAAAAATTGTATTGTGAAAGATAAATGCGTTTAAATCTACTTACAAGCGACAGTTGAACAAAAAAATAAATAAAAAATTAAAACTAGAAGATAAAAAGGGAAGAAACTAACAAAGAACTAAATAGTACTCGATACGATATGGAACGACATTAAGCAACAATGTTAAGAGAAATAGAAAGAAGGGCTCTAACCAACCAACCAACAAACCATTCAGTTATCCAACCAACCGAACAAGCAAATAAAATAAGACTGAAAGAACATATTTATGTAAAAAGAAAAAAAAATGTAACACAAGTTGTTAAGAGGGCTAGAAAAAGAAATCCTTAAAAAATAAATTTGCATTTTTTTACCATCTTTTTAGCATATTTTTGCTTGTTACTATTTTTTTTTTTTTTTTTTTTTTGAAGAAAAAAAAACAACTTGAAAGGAAAAAAAATAAATGAAACAAGACAAGTCAAAACGGACGGTTGTTTGGTTGGAGTCGAACAGGGAAATGCTCGTAAGTGTGTTGTAAATAAGTGAATAATATATACAATATATAAGTATATATATACATACAATTCTGCAAGTGACTTGTTACCAAAAGTGATGTTTCTGAATGTGTCTGTCTCCTACAGTGTTTGCATTTTGTTCTTCTTATTTGATTTTTTCCCTACTTGAATGTCATTTAGTTTTATTAAAATAAAACTAAAAACAACTACATCGACATTAAATTCAAATACACCAAAAAAAATTACAACTTGCAGAAACAAGAGCAACAACACAGTCAGCATCTCCAGTGATAAGCTACGAGTATCATTCCAGTTGTTAAAAAGAATGAGTTCGCTTTGCAAGAGTTTGTGAGAAAATGTGATTTGTCAAATGCTTAGAGAGGATAGCGAAGGGCAAACATTTCTTTTTACCCGACTGCGCGACGCAAAGATGGGTATGGTGTAGAGTTCGACCGATTAATCGGCTTCGGCCTTCGGCCAAAAATTGGTAATCGGCCAACATTCGGCCTATGGCAAAAATCGGCCGATTAGCCGAAGCCGAATATTTTTCTTTCCAAGCTTGAAAAATAACATTATTTTTGGTCGTTGCTCGCCGACAGTTTCTATTGTGTTTAACGTTTTGAAAGGGTTGCTTTGAAATACAACCCTGTTGCCTTCTATTTTCTTTTACTTGGACGTTCTTGTGAGTGATCATATGAAAAAGCAATCTAGAAATTGCAAAATAGTTTTATTTTTTTTTGTTATGTATCCAATAGATATTACAGCTATTTCAGTGATCTCAAAAAAGCAAACTTTTTTCTTAATTCATATAAAACAAGTATCATTTTTAAAATTTAAAACATTCGGCTTCGGCTTCGATTTTGGCCGAAGTTTAGGATTTTAGCCGAAGTTCGGCTTCGGCTTCGGCCAAAAAAAAACGCCTTCGGTCGATCTCTAGTATGGTGTTTATCAGCCTATGTATGTGTGTATGTAAGGATGTATATGTATATCGTTACCTTAACATAGAAAGTCCCTAACACATTATTTTTTTGAAATCGAGTTTTTTGTATATTTCGATAGAAGAACATCTAATGTATCGAAAAAAAATGCAAAAATTTCGATTTCAAAAAATAATGATCTAAACTAACGACTCAATTCTTTCAACTATTCCTGAGAAAACTAACAATATTAAAATAATTTTATAATATTGAGAAGGTTGCAACCTGCTGCTACACTTCAGTTCATTTTATTCAATTTTTTCTTCCATTTTGGTATCATTTGATACCTTTAATTTGAATATTAGAGTGTGCTGAGTACGAAAAAAACAACTCTGTTATAAAATTTGTTGAATTTTTAATAATCATAAGGCCTGGGGAAACTAACAATAAAATATGGAAAACTAAAGTCGTTAGTTGCTGCAAAGTAACTATAGTATACATTTAGTTGTTTGTACCTATAAAGCCGCCCTGAGGCGTGTTGCTGTTGTGCGGTGTATGGCTGTATAGGATTTACAGGTAATGCTGGAATACATATGAACAATATTTTAAGTCTACTTAATGCAAATATGTATGCGTATATACACACCCAACTCGTACCTTTTAAAACCAAATACGAGTATATAGTGTAAAAATATATGTAGGTGAACATAATCCTTATACCCACTCAAAACTGCAAGCTGTTTTAATACGAGTGTGAGCAGAATTAAAGAATAAAATTAATGAAAAAAAAAAGACTGGGAAAATATAAAAAGAAAAACTGTTCCAAAAAAAAATTGTATTTTATTTTATATATTTTTTTTTTTTGCATAATACTCCTCGTACTTTGTAGGGATAATACTAAAAGCCTCTTATCACGAGCATGCAACAGGATTTTTATTTCCATAATATTTATTTAGAAATCATACAAATTGTATACGAGTTTTATTTTTCATATTTCCTTTGCTTAAGTATGTGAATTTATCTTTTCAGCATAAAATGAAAACTTATACTTGAATTTAAATCAAAATAGTTATTAAATATTGTGCATTAAAACCCAAAATTGGTGCCAATAATAGAGGGATTTATCATAAATTAGAAAATTTTTTGGAAATAAAAATGTATACAATCAAAAAAGTATAAACGACTTAGTTATTCTTTATACTTACTATGAAAAGGTATGTTTTAGTGATTGTCTACAGAAGTAACTACAAAATATCAGCACATATTGTTTGATTAGAGATAAATTAAATTTAAAAAATATAAACATATATTTTATAGCAATATCTCATAGTAACGAAGTTATATTTATGCAGCATTACTTTCTATGGTAATTTTCTCACAACTATTCATGAGTGTAAGTGTCTATCTGAGATTTCACAGAGTCACTTAGTCAAATTTCGGTATATCCGATTTTGCCTAAAATTTATTAATAAATTAAATATTTGTTTCCATTCTACTCAAAACGATTTTTTTTTATAGTGAATGTGAAAAATAAAACAAAATTTTTAAAGCTTAATAGTACGTTTCCACTATGAGCAAATGAAGCTGATTTGAAGAAATCATGTCGAAGTGTTCCCATTATGTGCTGTAAATATTTTTCTGTTCGAATTTTCGAAGCCAGTTTGACATTCGAGTTGTTTATTTTTATAACATAAAAGAAACAAAGCTTTTGTTTAATAATAATTTAGAAGAAAGTTACCTTGCATTAATTATAAATTACACTTTTCCTTTTTATCAACAAATAAAATCAGCCAATTTTATCCGTGCTTAAATGTCACTTTTTCGGATTTGTAACTCACCAATAATGGAATGCACTGACTAGTTCTACTTAATTTGCAGCAAAACAAGTCATTTGAGATAATTTGCTCATATGAAAAATGTATGGGAAATCAATTCACAAATTACTTAATTTGGTCAAATCAAATGTTTTGGCCTAAATCACGTACTATATATAAACTATAGTACTATAGTCTTTATTAAGAATATATCGAAATTGATTATTAAGGGGCTTAGCTAGATCCTATGCGCATTTCACTATTTCTAATGCAGATCATCAGGGAAGGGAACCTTCTGTTTTTTTTTCAATTTATTTTCTTTACATACTTCTTACAACTCCTATTCGAGCTGAAGAAGGTCCGCCAATGTAGCAATGGTAAAGTATGGAAATATAAAACATGTTGATTAGTGAGTTCTTGTTTCAACTTTGATATTAGTTGAACTTGTCATTTGATTAACTGGAAGTTTAACAAAAATAAGAATTTTTTCGGTAGAGGCTCCCTGATGATCTGCATTAGTAACAGTGAAATGCGCAACAGGATCCAGCTAACCTCTCAATATACATATGTATATATTTAATCCTTTAAGGCCTAGGAGGAGCATATGGTCGAGAGCTAGTCTTGAAGTTTCTGATAGAGTACGAATGTGCCAGATTCCAAGTCGTTTACGTGTTTTCATGCCTATAGTTGTCATCGTAGAATTCCGTTGTGTATTATTTCCATAATCTCCATTGAACTTACCGGCAAGGGAGCCCCTGCCAGTAGCAAAGTAATAAGTATTAAGTGCTCTCACCACGACAAGGTGGCAATCCCCAAGGGTGCAAGACCCCTCAATAACACTGTGATACACAAAAAATATTCAGGGATTCTAATGTACCGATTCTATTTTGCTGGAGTCCATGGATGACGAAAATACCGTTGGTTTTTTTCGGTCACTTCATAAAGTGATTTTATAACGGTAAATGTAGTGAAAAACGGGGTTTCTTAAATTTTCAGTTGTAACTTCATTGTTTCCCATCGGATTTCTTTTAACTTTCTTTTATCTTTCAACCAATATATATTTTTTGTAAATCGACTAACAAATGGCTAAGTTACAGTCGTTGAAGTGTAAAAAAAACCCATTAAAAAGTATTCTTTTGTTTTCCTCAGGCCATAATTTGCTTATGAGTTACAAAAGAATACTTTTTTAATGGGTTTTTTGTACACTTCAACGACTGTAACTTAGCCATTTGTTAGTCGATTTACAAAAATATATCTTGGTTGAAAGATAATATTCCATCCTTTTAACCAACGAAAAGTTAAAAGAAATCCGTTGGGAAACAAAGAAGTTACAACTGTTTAAAACTGAAAATCTAAGAAACTCCGTTTTTCACTACATTTACCGTTATAAAATCACTTTATGAAGTGACCGAAAAAAACCAACGGTATTTTCGTCATCCATGGACTCCAACAAAATAGAATTGGTACATTAGAATCCCTGAATATTTTTTTTCTCAACTTTTGTATCACAGTGTAATTATTATATTATTATATTATTATTAATATATTATTATAATTAATTTCAATGTATTTTTAATAAAAAATATTTTACTAAATAAGTAAAATAATAATTTGGAATTATTAGTGCGTTAACAAATGTTAAACTCAAATTGTAAAAATTTCCAAAAATAAAACACTAATGATTTTTTGTATTAAGAAAATACCGAAGGATAAGCATATAAACGGTGCTTAACCAACAAAACAAGCAAAAAGTCGGAATTTTTTATTCACTTGCGCTCCTGATAAACTGTTTTCAGTTGAAGGACTTCGGATACGAATTATCCATAAATAAATTTTTTAGCATAACAAAGTTAGCTAAAATCACACATGTTATTTTATAAATCACTATTAAAAACAATCAAAAGTGACACACACGTGACTAATGCGTGAGCCATTTGACTCATTTGTTCAATCTTTACAATAAAAATAAAACCTCTGCTTAATGGAGCCCAATTAATAACTTTATGTTCACTTAAACTGAGAAAAATCCCTAAAATGTTTGCACTTCCGACATAAATATTAAAAACAAAAGCACTTCTACAAATAATTTGGTAACAAATTTGAGCAAAAAAATTGAATAAATACCTGAAGAACTTGATGGTCTCTGGGTTTTTCACAATTACTTGAGATAAACAGAATATAATTACGCAAAGTTTTTAGATTTTTTCTGCTTATTTTTTTAATTTTTTCTCACAATTTTCAATTTTAACACGTCATTAAAAAAGCAACGTTGCCTATTTGACATTTCTTTTTTGCCTAGTGATGTGGAATTTTGTGTTAACTTTAAGCGAAAGTACTCGCTTTTTTCACGGTACTTGAACTTTTTTTTAACTAATCCCTGAAATTACCGCCTTTGGGCCCTATATATGTGGGTGGAAGTAAAAGAGTAAAATCTCACGTTCAAACATTTAGTTTTTTTAATTCTTCATTGGAATTAAATGGTGAGCAAAGCACAGCTGCGTACTATCCTAAAAGAGGGATTGCAGTATGACATTATCGTTACTGCAAACGAATGAATATATCGACAAATAATATGATTTTCGGTTCACAGAAAGTTGCTGAATACAGTTACTGATTACATTGCAACTTATTAAAAAACTATTATCCATTACTTAAAGTTCTCGCTTGTAATAAAATAAATATATCTTGTTTTGTTTTAGCATATTAAATCAACTGCAGCAACATTAAAAAACTATGTACATGGTTTTTGTATTTTTAGTCTTATTGTCCAATGTAGAATTGACAACACTCACAAACTAAGTTCTCACTTGAATCATAAAGTTTGTATGCAGCAAACCTGTGCAATCGTATTTGTTTAAAAATTGCTCAAGTGGCATTTCTTTGAAGAAAAAAACTTCAAAATTATAAATTATTAAGCCAAAAATCTTTCAACAGCTTTAAGTGTTTTTGCAGGATCAAAGGCTCTTGGGATTATGTTTGTCTGCCCACATAAATATAATTTTTGCTAGCGCATTACTTTTTGCGTTCAATCAGTCCTACACCGTCGATAAGAAATACAAAAAAAAAACATCTATATAAAGGAAAAAACCTGAAAATTATGTATTTATGTTTCTAATAAATTTATAAAAAAGACTAAATGGCTCGTAAAATTATAAAAACTTTACATTATTTATGTACATATACAAATGAAAGCATTAAAAATTTGTTTCCATTAGACTTCATTTGAATATTAAATGTTGGGTGAATTTGGGTGAATTTCAGTTTAAATAAAATGAAAAATATTATGATCCTTTGTGCCTTTGCAAACCTAAAATTCTATATTTTTGTGCTCTTCGTTGTGTTAAAACTAAGTTGGCTGGCTTTAATGCCAAAATTAAAATTTCCTATATCCAATATAAAATATTGACAATAAGTAACATTGAAGTACTTCCTCTAAGCAATATTATTTTTCCATTAAAAGTTATTCTTTACGAATTCTATCTAAAAAAAAGAGCACGTTGATAAATACATGCACACAAATACTTAGATATAGAATAAAACATATACATATAACCAAAAACGCACACAAATGCAACGAATACAGTGTCTTACAAAACAATTTGCAAGCTGCCAATATGAAGGCAATTTATATGAAATCGTTATCGATAACATTTTTGAAGCTTCACTTTTTGAAAGGAAAATCAATATTTATAGCTGATCCTTTTTATTTAAAAGATTGTACTAAATTCCTTGCATTCACACCTTTTCCCGTTTAACCACATTCTTACACAGAGAAAACAGTGCCTACTAAATACCTCATAAAATAGAACAAAATTAATAAGAAATCTCTATGGTTTTTTTTCAATAAGGAAATCTTATTAATTTCATAGAGAAAACGTTTTTGAAAAAATCAAGAAGAAATCTTGTAGTTTTTATGAGGTTATCTCATTGATCTTTTCAATAAATAAAAAAATTGCGTCTTTATTCTCTGTATTTATGTATTTTCATTTAAATTCTATACCATATACATACATATGTATGTATGTATGTAGTATATTGTACTCGTAGATGTTATTTATTTATACATACATACATACATACATTATGTTATATTCTTAACTAACCTACTCACCAAGTATTGAACCAGCAAACTTCTACCTGATAGAAAAGCACTCTACCCAATATGCTAACAAGCATCCTGGATAACCATTGAAATTATTGTGCAAACATTCTTATACAAAAATAAAAAAGATCATGAAAAAATTTGTCTCTATGTCTATTTATAGAAATGAAATAACAAGACACCTCATAAAATCAAGAAGATTTCCTTATTAAAAAAATCAATAAGATGCTTTACACATAATCATATAGGAACCTACTAAAATCAAGAAGAAAACATTATTGAAAAAATCAATAAGATAGCCTAATAAAATCAATAAGAAATCCCTATAGTTTAAAATTTATGAGAAAACCTAATAGAATCAAGAAGTTTTTCTTTATGGATTGTTTTATTGGTGTCAAAAATAACGGAAATTCAGTAAAAAAAAGTTGTGAATAATAAGATTTCTTCTTGATTTTAAGTGGTTTTCTTCTTGATAAAATTAATAAGATTTACCACATAAAAACAGTAAGGAATCTCTATGAAAAAAATCTTCGCTCCTTTATGCTGGGATAGCCCTTAGCCTAAAAACGTTTCATAGAGAAAATCTTCTTGATTCTATGAGGCAGTTTTTTCTCTGTGTACTGCTGTAGAAATATACTGGTGATTCAAGAATAGTAAAAGATGTAACAGAGGCTCTTAGTTGGAAGAAACCTGAGGCCGTAGTGTCTGACCAGCAATTTCAAAATTTCTTGTACCATGTAAGCCGGTAGTTTCCTGGCACAGATCTTTCGCACTACGAATAAAAATGATTATGGTATCTATTATTCCAGCTTTTCAGGGTACTTAGTTTCCACCAACAGTATTAAAATGCATAATTTGTCGGTAAGCTTCGTTGTTACATCAGCCGAAAGACTTTTGACTGTGTTAATCTTAGAGCGGATCAAGTCCTCAGCAAGAGGTATACATATATTTATATATGTATATATAAGGCCCATTCTAGAACATCCGACCCTGCATAAAAAAAGCATTTTGATATCAATGAACCTATACAATAGTACTGGCTTTTCTTTCGAGTACAGCAATTATACTCTAACCCAATGGACTTAAAACCTCTTTTATCAATCTACCAACCCTAAATTATTCATTCAGTTACTGGCGTCTTTAAAAACAACATCCATTTAAATGTTTCCCAATGACCTTCAGAATTGCCAGTTTTATTTTATAATACTAACTTATTTGATGTGGACCTTCTGATTAGAAGGTTTATAATTTCTTTAAAAAATCTTAAAAACCTTTTAATTTTCCTTTTTTTTGAAAACAATGTATTGAATAACAAAAATTGAAAATTTTAAAAACCCCCGATATATCTAGAAAAGATGTGACATCTTCTAAACGGCTGGACCGATTTTCTTTAAACATGGTTAAAAACCATCTCGATCAAGTCACCTTTCAAACAGAGAAAACTAAATCAAAATCGGTCCAGCCGTTTGGGCTGTACGTGGACACGGACAGACACACAGATACACAGACACATACTACAAACTTATAACACCCCTTTTTTGGTCGGGGGTTAAAAAAAGAACTCAACTAGAAACACTGTTTAAGAAAAATAATTTCTTTCACTAAAACTTCACAGAGAATAGGAGTCCTGTAGAAAATGGAACTGACGCAAGACTAGTAGTCACTTGACCGGTCCCCAAGTGATATGGACTAATCCGAGTTCTAAAACTTCCTATGAAGCGGACCAGTCACTTTTGCGTTGCGATGATCTGGGACGGTTGGGGTTAATTGATACTTTTTATGCATTTTGTGACTTTTCACTGAACTATCTTACAGGGACCTATTCTGTGTGGAATGACTACCGACTCGACTAAAGGATCACTCATATATCAAAAGTATAAATACCATTTAAGCTTAGGTCAATATCTAACTATAGTTACAGGACTAGGTCCAAAGGGACTTTACTTTCTCATTGGAGGGAAAAACTAACACTATTTGTATAATAATTGATAGGTCCTGGATTCAACTACATGAAACTTGTACAAAACTAAAGAAATTCGTTTAAACTGAAAAATACTTCAAAGAAGCAAAAAAGCCTCATTAAAAACATGCTCAAAATCGAATGTACGCGAGTCAAAGTAGCACTTTACTGAATTTATTTAGTTTTTATATGAATAAAATAGGACAACCAATATATGTAATTATTTAATTTTTCTCAATGCGACAGCTTCTCACAAGTTACAGAAACGGGGCACAGTGTAAGGAGATTAATTAAAAACAACAAATAATTTTTTTTTCATTTTAATAAATAGAAGTAACAGAAAATTTAATATAACAAACAATGTTGTTAATTAAAAATATTAATAAAAAAAACATATAATTTTCTTTGTGTTATAAATACAATTCTAGCAGTCTTTTTAATTACACTTTTTTAATTATTGTTGGTAATTTCAGTGGTAATTTTAGCCGAAATAATTTTAATTTAAACTTTTTACCTGACACTGTATACGGTGGTATGTATGCAATGAAACATCTCTAGATTATTCACTTCAAAAGAAAAAGAAAATCAACGGAAATAAAATCAATTAAGTACAGGAAGAGGGAACATTAAACTTCAACGAGATGTAAATAAATTTTTAAAAACCAGGAGTACGTAAGAAAACATTCACATTTTCTTAGAAAATCTTTGATACATAAAAGCAACGCCAGAGTGGGTGTTATTTGTTTGAGTATTTAGAATATATTTTTTTTTTGGGTGGTGGTATATGAAACGCAGTTAAAAGCTATTGAAGTCCTTTTATTACAACAAATCAATAAATTTTGAATGTTATTTGAAAAACAATTTTTTTTTTGGCAAACGAACAGAAACAATCAAAAACAAAGAAAATTAAAAACCCCATAAAAAAGATAAAACAATGCGCATAAACGCGTTTAAGCGTTCATTGATTGACAATGTAATATAATGGCAATAAATATATGTTTCTATGTATGTATGTATGTGCGACAGGGTGTCCCGAAATTCGCATAAAATGATAGCACTTAATTGAGATAAACAAAAGAGGACTATCGGCCAGAAAAACTCCATGGATTTCTATTGTTGAACAGTCTATAACCATTATAATTTGTTCCGGGAAGAAAGTTATCATATCAGGATGTTACCATAACCAAAGCGTGCCAATCGTGATCCCTTTTTCTAAGCGGAGATAGCTCCTTTTTGTGCCAAAACTTCACTTTGTATTAATATATTCAATCAGTATAATCACCCCTCTTTAATTGGTGCCTAGATATCTATCGTGCAAGTTGAATTTTATAAGGCAAACTCGTGGGTAAAAACCTTAGGGAAATTACCTGTGTGTAGAAATTACGGGCATAACAAGTGGAATTTTTGTTTCCATGAAATTTTTATTCCCCTCGAAGGGAAAAATTCCATCGTGAATTTCCCGTGAATTTTTTCTTCCGCTATTAGTCCCAGTGAATGAAAAAAGGAAAGAAGATTTGTAAAGTTTGAAAATTAATCGCAAATTAAACAAATTGAAGTTTAAAATAAAATGATTTAAGTATAAAATTTACTGCATGTGAACCAAAAAAGTTCATATTTTATAAAAAAAAAATGTGTTGCAGGCAAGGAACATATTGAAATTACGCTATGTTTTAATTTCGTTCGGCTGCATAAATAAAGTGAACAAAACACAGCGAAAAGTTAAAAAATTCCCCCTTAAAAATATTATCCATGATAAGGGAATTTAAAAAGAAGAAAAATTATTCACGATTGAAATTTCGGGGAAAAGGGGGATAAGATGTTCACGATAGGGGTGATTATAAATAAAGCATTTTGAGATGGCTGGTTTATTTGCTTATGAAACCTAAAGCAAGCCACAGACCTTGCGACCGTTGGTACAACATGAGAAGGTTGTATATGAGATTGTAAACTGTGTGGGGTCGTCGGATGAAGTTGTGTCTCGGTTGTACGAAAGATTAAAAAGATTTGATTTTTTGGCAAGTTGTATAGACAGGTTGTAAAATTTAGGAGTTGGTTGTACAACTTCATTTCATTTTGTTCGTATTTTTGTTGTGGTCATATAAAAAACGTTGCGCTCGAATTCAAACTTGCTTTGGTGAATGCATCGGAACCTTTGATAAAGGTAATTAAATACTTCGTCTAACATCCACGTGTAATTTTTGTTCTCACTTTCTTTTAGTATTTTCAAAAGTTTGTTGTTAGCATACATTTCGTTTTATGTAAACCACTCCTTTAATAAAATTCTTTTTTTCTGCCCCTTTTTTACATTCTTCTTCTTATTTTTTCACCAAAAAATATTCCACTACAATACGCGACATGGTACCCGATGTCATGTTTACTAAAAAAAAAAATTAAGAAATGAAGTTGTACGCTAATGTTGTACACGTTGTTGTATAGTTTGTGCGCAAAACACACAACTTGGTAATCCAACGTGTTGTACCAACCGTCGCAAGGTGTGTGGGTTGCATAACGCCCCCACAATTCGCCTGTCTACACTACTTCATTTCAGCATATCAACTATATGGCGTCGTACGCTATAAAATTCTAACATTTAGTAAAACTCTCTTCGAAAAGAGTACAAAGCTGTACAGATATCCTATTACTCACATAATCTTGTTCAAGGCATATCAAGCAGGTGCATGCATTAGAGAGATTACTCATCATCAGCTGATGTTTTGTTTACACGTTTACAACGAACAATTTATTTGACAATTATTTTTTTGCCTTGCTTGGTGCTTACAAAGTTTTTTTTTGATAATTTCTTCTGTATTTAATGTTCCTTGATCGTGTTCGATTTACTGTAATATTCTAATAAAATCTTCCTTGAAATTTTGGGACACCTCTTTTAGACATTAAACGCTTTCTGCCTTTAAATTTTAATAAATTAAAGTAAGGGTGTGAGATTTTATCAACACTTAGACCGCTGGGGTTTGTAGCTCGTATAGGCTTGCGCTGTTCTGTTGAAACCGCATGTCATTTGTGTCCATGTCATCCAATTTGGTACTCATCGACCTATAGCGCTCGCTGTTGACGGTCATGGCTTGGCCAACATCCGGAAGGACGCTCTTGGAGATGTATCATCCCAAATTTTACATTTTGTTTGTTAACGAACACATTCATTTAAAAATGGGCCCACTTGTTAACATAATTCAAGCTTCGCCGCTTATAACGGTTGCAAGTGACAAAATAATAATTTTTCAGACAAGTAAAAAAGTGTGTTTTAAAGGTAAGATTCTTTTTTTGTTAATTTTTTTAAGATAATCAAATACAATGAATGATAATCAACAATTACTTTAAAAAATTTCACTCATACCATTTAGTTAATTTCTTACAAGGTTCTTCTTGTAGTTGTTTTTTGACGGCTATAATGTGCATAATTTCGTATGATTTGATGTTTGAACAATACAAGAGAGTAATGTTAATGGTGACACTAGTTTACACCGAAAATGTACACTTGATGAGAGGTGATTTTCCTTATGTATTTTCTTCCGCTGAATTCGAAAATCAAGGTTACATTTTTTTATGGACCAATTTTTAAGATATTGTAATTTTTTAATTTTTTCGAACTTTTTTCACTTGACCCATCATATCTCGAGCTAGAAATGTCCTTCCTATGCATGCTACCACTTAATTGTGAATAAATTCAGAATTAATGGAATGATTTTAAATAAATTTGGCTCGTTTTATTTATAACATACGAAGGTATCACAATTAATAATAAAATATAAAACTTTCTGCAGGTTAATTAGTCTTTTAAGAAACGATTTATTTTCTAAATTTGTTTGAAAAAGTGTATTTTTTTGTATAAAACTTTCTGAATATCTCTGAAACTATAAGAAATGTTAAAAAAGTTCATGAAGACGTAACATAAAGGTCAATTTTTTTCCTAGCCTTCTGTGTAATTTTTTATTGAATCGAAGAACTGGTTCTCGATTTAATGTAAATTATGTGATACAGGATCCTGTTTTTTGTTTATAACGAAAAATCTCGAGATACAGAGTCAATTCAAAAAAACTAATTTAAAGGGATTGATACACAGTACTTAGTATATACAAATTGACTACGAAACCTTTGACCTTACATAATAAATTTCATTTTGTTGACCTGCGTTATTTATTTTTATGTATTTTTACTTTGTTATTATTTGAATTTATTCACTCCATTGCTTATAACTTTGTAATTGTTCGATCTATTTTTTTTTTTGGTATTAGATCTTACGTAAAAGTATTGCCTTTACGTACATGAACAGAAACCAGACGTTTTTTGTAACGATTTGTACTTTTCTGTCAGCATATAATCACTGTAAAATATGATTTTTTTTGATTATTTTGAACCGCTTTACTAATTAAAGATTTGATTATACATATTTATTTGTCATCTCAATACCTTTCATTTGAATACCAAGAACGACCCAATCGGAAATTTCTAGCTTGAGATATGATGGGTCAAGTGAAAAAGGTCGAAAAAATTCAAAAATTACAATATCTCAAAAACTTGTCCATAACAAAAAAAATTTAACCTTGATTTTCGAATTCAGCAGAAAAAAATACATAAGGAAATTTATGTATATCTCATCAAATGTACATGAAAAAAATTTAGTTTTGTAAACTAGTGTAATCAGTGAGAAACAAGTTTTGCTAAATTCGCCTTTTACAAGGCGTGGCTATGCTTCATTTGTTGTATAAAAATTATGCTCTGGCCGATAGTATTCACTGGAGCTGTTCTAAGCTCCAGTGAATACATCTGAAAATACAATTTTCATCAATTTTCGAAAAAAAAAAATTTACGACCCAAAAGTTATGGAACCAAACTGCGGACAAATCCTTTCAAACAAAGCAAACACTTTGCAAATCGATTTACAAATGAAAGATTTATGCATGGGGGGAAAATTTTTCCCCTTCGACTTAAAAATAAAAAATATGAAAAGAAACTGCAGGCAAACCCTTTCAGATAAAAAAATAAATCCTTCGATTTTCTAAATAAACTTAAGGGCCCAAACTAAACGCAAACTCTTAAAAAAAAATCAAATCGGCTCACAAATAACAGAGTTATGCATGGGGGGGGGGCGGGGAAAGAAAATTTCCCGATCCGATTTTGAAAAAAAAATTTGAAACAAAATTGCAGACAAAAAAAAATATTTTGAAAATCGGTTTTTTCATTAAAATAAAAAAAATTGTTCTACGAGGCGAGTACAATAGTATACAAAGACTTAAAGAAGAGACTTTCGTATTTCTTTGGATGGTTTCGTTTTTTTAACCCTTTCGATCGTGAAAAGTTATACACCACTTAACTTAAAAATTTTACGAAAATATGGGGGCTTAAAATGTATTACATTGGGCCCTAACTACAAATTGTACAGGGATATAATCGTCGCTTTCGATAACTAGCTGATTCGATCTCGTTTTTTCAGTTTGAGATTGTGGAATTCGATATCAAACCATATCATAACATTGTTCAATAGCGAATGCCACAATCTCAAATTGAAAACAAAACGTGAGCGAATCAGCTCGTTATCGAAAGTGGCGATTATAACCCAGCGCTTGCACATATCATTTATTAAAAACAAGTGTTTACTCAACATATAACAGTTTTCGAGGAATCATAATTTATTTCAGATCAATTATGACACATTTTTTTTACTAACATAAATTCTGCGAATATGTTGACCTAATTTTTTGGCTACCTCAGTTTTGATATGTTTCCTTTCTGATGGCGTAAAAATTTTAAGAGTCTATTTTAACAAAAAATGTAATTTTGGCCAATGAAAATTGATTCTGAAACACCGTGCGACGTAAAATTAGCCAAGTTGTGTTCTGCAGAATCCACAGTTCTTGTGAGCGATGCGAAATCGGCTGCATCATATTATATTTCATACTCTCACAGAGAGCAGCGATGTTTTTGGCAGATCTTTCGCTTCGTCAGTGTTACGCTGTTGGTTAATTGTTTACTCAGACAATGAACTCAGGGGTCTAATCGTCACTTTCGATAACGAGCCAATTGGATCACGTTTTTCAGTTTGAGATTATGGCAGTCGCTATCGAACAATGTAATAATACGGTTCGATATCGAATGCCATAATCTCAAACTGATAAAACGTGATCCAATCAGCTCGTTATCGAAAGCGACGATTAGACCCAGATTTATCCACCAGACTATGAATGGAAATCCCGGTAGGACAATTATGGCATTCATAAAATGAGTCAAGCAATTTCATCATTTGCGCATACTGTTGAAAGCTACATCCGTCCATGGAGATTTGCAAAGCACACTGAATAAATGACATCTAATTCGAGAGACGCGACCGCAACTGTCAAAGTTCGCAATTCTCTATTAGAAAACCCGTTTTTTTTTGTATCATTAAATGACCAAATTTCTTATCGCATAACTCACACTTAAAGGCTCTATAATAAAATTTTATTAAATTTCTTTAAAAACAACTTCAAACTTTTGCACATTTTTTTCGAATTTGAGCACAAAAAACTTTTCGAATTAACCATGATATATTTTGATACACATGACATAATTATGTTTGCAACTAATACACTAAAAGAAAAAAATTATAACAACTTAGTGCAATAAATTTAACTTGTTTTTTCCACCATTTAATTTTTAATAGATTTCATGTACATTGAATGTGAACTGATTTTGTGTAAATTAAGTTAAATGTGCCATTAATTCAAATAACGACTTTCGAACAAACTTATGAAAAAGATTATTGACAAAATCCCATATGAAATATTATGTTACAGTTATTATACATACACACATAACAAATATAACTCACACTAGTGAAAGAAACAAGTATCCATGTATGCAGCTCTACTATACGTGTGTGTGTGTTTGTATCTAGATACGAGTATGTAAAAATAATTGTTTTTGTTATCGGGAAAACTAAAAGGCTTTCACGGTGATAAAATATCATTTGTGGAAAAAGTTTTAATATTTTGGAAAGAAGTTTCAAAATTTATTTTAACTGCTGTGAAATTTAGAAAACAACTAAATTCCTAAAACACAGTAAACATTTGCATCTGGGGGTTTTTCCAATTTAGAAAAAGTTGCTAACTGGTTCTATATAGTATATGCTTAACCGGAATTTTTTTTTATTCATAAAATTGTTTTTTGTTTCGTTATCATTGCTTTTTTCTTCTTTTTGTTTCACTCACTTCAAAGAACGAAACAAAACAATAGCAAACAATTTGTTTCTTTTATTTTCGTACTCTGCTTTTAAGTACTCGTACATACAAAGAAATCAAAACAAAATTAAATGTATAAGTGTAATAGTGTCGATTATTTTTGTTACGAAAATGACGTCCTAACTCCCGTATCGCGCAATAAATAGCATAGCTATAAAAAAAATATAATACCAAAGGTCGAATAAAAAGTATTACCAAAAAAATACAAAAAAAAAACCTTTAGCTTCAACAAAATTTCAATAAAAACTTTGACCAAAGCAGATTTAACACACGGCGATTGAGGACAAAAGAGTAATTCAATTACCGACTGAGGAAACGGTATTTGTCAGATAACCAATTCAAAACATTGAAGGGATCATAGACTTTACGATGAGAGAAGAAGCGGAGAAATATTGGCATGCGAAGAAAACTTGTAAAATATCTAAAATCAGGTGGAGCTTCTATGATCCCAAATCGACTAAATTCAGTTTATCATTAACTAGAAGCAACTGTAAACTTCTAGTCGGTGTAATAACTGGATACTGCTGGACGGCTTTGTATGCTGTCAAAATAGGACGAACAATTGACGTTACCTGTAGGAAATATAAGGAAACAGGGGTAATTGAAACAATAGAACATCTACTATGCCACTGTCCAGCTCTAAGCCGCACTAAATATAAACTGTTTTGATGTTCACACCTTCCAGAGCCTTGAACTTTTATCGAAAGGGGAACTGTGTAGACTGCTAAGGTTTGTTAAATCTGTGTGATAGTCATTAGATACAGGCACCACGAACTAGGCTGTCATACTTACAGGTTCCCTTTTCATCTGCTGGTATCGCTAAGGATCAATGCCGGTCTATGCGAGGGCTTTGACCACCCAGATTAACCTAACCTAACCTAACAATCAAAATAAAATACGGCCGTTACTGAAGGATTTTAAAATTAATTTAACACAAGAACGCACGCATATTCATATATATATATATATATATAGGTATATTTGCTGATTGGGTCCTTGAAATATATTAAACTGATCCGGAAATACATCGAAAAATCATTTTGTGTGACGAGGCTTATATACACCGGTGGCTAACTTAACAAAGAGAATTGTTGCATATGAGACTGAAAAAGCCCATAAATTAGAAATGGTAAATGAGCATACAGCCGAAAAATTGCGAATTTTTTCATAGAGATTCCTTATTAATTTTATGTGGTAAATCTTATTAATTTTATAAAGAAGAAACCCACATAAAATCAAGAAGAAATCTTATTATTCACAACTTTTTTTTACTCAATTTCCGTTATTTCTGGCACCAAAAAAATAATCCATAGAGAAAAACTTCTTGATTATATTAGGTTTTCTTATAAATTGTAAGCTATAGGAATTTCTTATTGATTTTATTAGGTTACCTTATTGATTTTTTCAATAAGGTTTTCTTCTTGATTTTATTAGGTTCCTATATGATTATGTGTAAAGCATCTTATTGATTTTTTTAATAAGGGAATCTTCTTGATTGTATGAGGTATCTTGTTATTTCATATCTATAAATAGACATAGAGACAATTTTGTTCATGATCTTTTTAATTTTTGTATAAGAATGTTTGCAAAATAATTTCAATGGTTATTCAGGCTGCTTGCTAGCATATTGGTTATAGTGCTTGTATATCAGTCAGAAGTTTGCTGGTTCAATACTTGGTGAGTAAGTTAGTTAAGAATATAACATAATGTGTATGTATGTATAAATAAATAAATAAATAACATCTACAATATACTACATACATACATACATACATATGTATATGGTATAGAATTTAAGTGAAAATACGTAAGTAGAGAGAATAAAGACACAATTGTTTTTTTATTTATTATTATTTCGCCTAATAAAAACAAGAAGACAACCTTATTGAAAAAATCAATAAGATAACTTAATAAAAACTAGAAGATTTCTTCTTGATTTTTTCAAAAAGGATTTCCTTATTAAATTAATAAGATTTCGTTATTGAATAAAATCATAGAGATATATTATTAAATTTGTTCTATTTTATGAGGTATTTATTAGGCACTGTTTTCTCTGTGCACTTGGGTCCAATACAATGATACCTTTGTGATACCTGTGACTTTAAGAGAATATAGTTAGAGATGGTGATAGGGAAGGGATAGTGTTAGAGAATTCAGGTCGTGAAGGAAGAGATATAGGAAAGCTTCATTTTTTTACAACTTTGCTTTTTAATAATGCAGTGTTGCAGCGCCTTCTGGTGTCAAATGAGGCGTATTAAATTTTGAAGCTTATGTTGTGTAGACATTTGATTAGTTATTTTGCTTAGCCGATGATTCTGCTACACAAGGAAGGAGGGCGCTCTGATGTTACATTAGAAATAGTAGTATCTGCTGAAGTCGGTATAGTTCAGTGACCATTGCCTTAGGCCTGAATCACTAGAACTTTTCCAACAACAACTGATACAAAGAACACTAATGCACATCAAAAAATTGCGGGGTTTTGTTATTTAATGACTGTCGGAGACCGGCCTTGAACCCAGGACCTTCGGTTTTTTAGTCAACGCGCTAACTACTTTAGCTAACGCCAGCCTCTAAATGTGCGAATCGGTAATAGAAAATTTCATGTTAAGAATATGGCACTGCAAGCGTAGCCATCGCTGCCTTTTGGCTGGTATTGTTTTCAGTTATAAATGCCATATCCTTTCCTTTACAATCAAACAAACCTCAAAACTGAAGCACTTATTGGAAGACCATTTATAGAGAAAATATGGTTTACTAAGCGCTAGTGATGTTGGGCCTCCCACTATTAATTAAATGTGTCTCCCAAAAACTAGAACTGTGCCATAAGTCTATAATTTCCACTACACTGAAAGAATTTTCGGCATAGATTCTATGAATTTCGACATTAATCTAATGAAAAATTCATTAAAATTAAACCAACGTCAGCTTCGTTGGATTAATGAAACCAGTTTTGTTAAATTTTTTTATTGAAAACTTCATCAAATTTATTTAACAGTGTAATTAATGCAGTGCTATAACTACATCGAAACAATAAAATAACTTCATGAAAAGAATGAAATAACTTAAATATAAAGGGGTTTCTTAATAACTAATAAGAAACCAGAATACCAATTGTTTCATTGGAGTTATGAAGGAAAATTCTTTCGGTGTACCTACATTTGAAAAACCTATACGTGTTAATCATCATGATTGTTGATTTTATCTTTTTACACTTAAAAGAAAATCAACTATCATTGTAAAAATCAGAAAAATCTTTCATTGGTAATTTTAATTTATGTGAGGAGTGTGCGTGAATTTGTATTTTTTTTTTTTGTTTTTGTCTTCTCCCCAACAATTAAAATGGTCTTTCTCGCCTGTTGTTGTTACCTATGACTTTTTATTTTTTTGATACTCTTGTACCTATCTATTCTTTTAAAAGGTTTCTTTCTTATTTTCGTTTTGTTTGTTTGGTTTTTCTATTTCCTCCTTCAATTTGAGATTTTTTTTTGTTAATTTATTTCTTTTTTTATATATATTTTTGCATTGTCATGTTGTTTTGACCACAAAGTTCTGTTTAATATCAAGAGTTGAAAATAATTGGCCACAATTTTTCACTTAGAATGTTTCTTTTGGTAACCTTTTCTTTTTTTTTTTTCATTTCTTTACAGCTTAGTTTATTAGATGGTTGAATTGGATTGTGACTGTTTTTTTTTGTTTTATGAAGAGTTCAACTCCAATTGTAATAAGTTTCCTTTTGTGAGATTTCCAAGAGTTTTTTCGAACCATACAATTAGGGTTTGTTTTTCCTCACTTTGAATTATTAATCGTCTAGACTTGGTAGAGTCAAACGTGGAATATCAAAACAATTTCGAAGATACACAACAAAATAATGGAAACTAAATTACAGTAGAAATAAATGGAAACATTTGATTATGAAAAATTAGTGGCGTTGATTTAAACAAATTTCTTTATAATTACTATTACATCTACTTCATCTTTAGGTAGAATTCCGTACGAAATGTGACTTAAAGACATTTAAAAACATCCAGCATATCTCTGCATTCAAAAAAAAACAACTTCAAGTAGGGAAAATTTAATGAATTTTTGTCTACTTATGTCAGGAATATTTTGTTTTAATATCTTTCATCGTTTTATGTTGATGAGGGTAATTAAGCGTAACATTTAAAAAGGAAATATATATTTTAATTTTTTTTTTTAATTTCCTTTTTAATTAGATTAATATTAGATGTGGCATCATGACTAGCGTTGCACTCGCCATCTTCATCAGCGTGTGGTTTAGAAATCATATATTTGCAATTCCAATAAATAATATCATACTTTCTCCGTATGGATAGGTCGTAACAATAAAGTTGAGCCTGCAGATTTGGAACCATTTACATATGAGCTACATTCAAACAGATCACAGGGAAAATTCAGTACAAGCACTCACTCATGAAAAATAGTTATTTTTTTTTAATACGATACGCACTTTTTCACTCATAGAAAAGGATGAGTCAATTCGGCTTGGTTAATGAAATTAATTAAAACCAAAATTCTTATCTAGCCTTGCCGATTCACTTATTTTTCTTTGGCCCGACTTAAGAACTTATTCTATTCCGAAAATTTTTAGGCGTCCGATCCTTAGAATTCAAAACTATCTATTAAAAACTTTTAAATTTTTCACATTTAAAAATTTATATCTACGTAGCACTTTTCAAATCAGCGTCTTTTGACTACGTTCCTAATACTATTATGTATTCTAATACTAGGCGTAGTCAAGCCCAATATTTTGTTGTTGTTTTTGTAATAAGGCTGCTGCTTTTTATATGGTTATTTGCAGTATATTCTTTAACGACGGATGTGATGGTAAATATTAATCAGAATTGACTTTTTTTAACTACTTTTTTCAAATGCGCTCTAGTAATTTATCTTTTTTAGTTTCTATCTTCCTATATCGTCGTCCTTCATACTCAGTTGCATTTTGGCGGATATTTTTATGGCCAGATCCGAATTAGCTATACCCTGGGAGTAAATATGACCATACTTCCATACTTGTATATATTTTTATTTCAAAGAAAATATTTTGCGATTTTTGAGAAAAACTTTTGAGCAATATTTTCAAGATATTTTTCCATATGTGACGCGCAAAATAAAAAGGGACCTAAGGGTAAAAACCGGGTTTGTTCAGGAGAGCCATTTTAAAGATTTAAATACGTGTATCTTTGGTGTACCATTACTGAACGTGTTGGTATTGGTCTCATTTGAAAGCGACACATCTGATGACGTCAGGAACGCACAGTGGTTCCTTTTTGGGGTTTGCGTAGCTAAAATCTGTAACTTTTGATCTATAAAACATTTTTGAGTTTTGTAAAAAACCGATTGCAGACAAGAAATCAAGGATTACTACGACATATCAGCATTGAAAATCGCACAGTGGGGTATATTGTAAAAAATTTCCAAAGTTGATTTCTTTTCGATTTCCAAGAAAACAAAAATTTAAATTTTTTTGTTTTTATGTTTTGATGGAATTGTTCATAATGCGCAAACAAAATTTAATTTTTTTCGTCTTGCAAATATTAGCCTTTTTGAGATTAAAGTTTAAAAACTATTTTTTTTTTATTTTTACTTCCAAGTAATACTTGTTTTATTTTTTACATAAAAAATAAAAATTACCTATAACAGATTTATAAATTTATTAGCATTATAATTCAACAAATTTCGTTTATTTATCATTTTTTACTTCAACATTTTAATCTTCCGAGTCGTCTGTAACACTATGCAAATATTCCGAATTTTCTAAGAGCTTTATAGAATATCTCGAGAATTTTTTAGAGTGAAATCGTCGTGTTTCCTTGTAGCATTTCTTGATTCCTGTGCATCCTCTGAAAGAACCCCAATAGGAATCATCCCAAAATATTTTATAATCTCCTTTCCATGAGTAAGAAGTTTATAATATTCTTATTGCAGAATCACTTTTATTGTTATTTATGTAAGAAAAAATTAAATCTTTATTTTTACACTTAAATTCTTCCATTATTAGTAACTCTTGTTACACCAATATTTCAAGTTATACGACTTACAAGAAACGTTTCATACAGATAAACTGTCACTGTCACACATTGTCACGAAACAACAACCACATTGGCGCTGTAATATTCTCTGACATACTCTCATTTTGACTAACAGCAAAAACTGAACAAAATAACTCGCTTTAAGTGCATTCGCACCTAAAACATAAGGAACAATTGATAAGACTGCTGATTCAAGAGGTTGCGGGTTCGAATCCCACCAAAGGCATTTTTTTAAATATTATTTACACATTAATTCTTTATGATAATATTTGACATTTAAACCAAAAAATAAAAACAAATTTTGTTTAATTTTATTGGAAAAACTTAAAAAAATTCATATTCCAAAAGGTATAGTAGTTAAAGTATTTTGTAAATATTTTGCAGGCTAGCAGGTATTAGCAGCTAAAATTTTTAGGACGAATAAGTAAAACATATAGCAATATACCTGTGCTAATATCTAAGTGGAGGGGAGTGGCGGCGAAATTGTAGGTCCACCTTAAAATATAATTCTTAAAATTTAAATATAGATCGAAAAATTGGTTGACATTTTTTTTTATTAAACCACATTGATAAAAAATTAACACAGTTTTATTTGCAATAAAATCACCTTTTTAAAAGTATATAATATGTAAGTATGGCTGTTATACTTTTAAAGTTATAGGTCTTCAAATCTTTAGTTGTTATATGTCAACTTTTTTGATTACACATATATAGCTACTTTACGCAAGGATATTTCCTAAAGAAAAATAAAATCTATTGACGAACGTAGTAAAATATGTAAATTTGGACATTTTTTTTATTGAAAAAACAGAAAAAACATTACGTCTCAAACACTTAAAATTTTGAATTTATCTACGCTCTTACACTAGCAGGAACCATTGTGGAACGTGTTGGTTAACCTTGAAAACGCGCGTAGGTCGTCCCTACCTCTTGTTTTGTGTAGTTGGTTTTTACTGTTTTCTACCTAGCGCGCTGTTTCCATGAGTTTGATATCAATTTAGCTCGCGTTTTTTCGAATCCAGGTTTATTTTCTGAAATTATTAATTGTGAATTATAATAAATACTCATTTATAATTCTTTTAAATCGCGAATATCACTGTTAGTACCTAAATTTTTTCACATAACCTTAGAATCGTCGACTTCAATTTCATAAAACGCGCATATCTCTGGGAGGGAACACTTTTGGGGCATGGGATCGGTCTCATTCGATGCTCAGATGTCCACATCAAAAAAAAAGTGAACATTTATTTTTTTTACCCTTAGGTCCCTTTCTCTATGCGCTGTCACATATGTTACGTAATGAACAATTTGTAATTGAAGATCATGTACACAGAAAAAAATTTTAAAATTGAAGAAAAAATCAATTAAAAATTTTATTGAGTCAATTAAACTTTTAATTAAATTAAAATTTTAAACAAAACTTTAATTGAATCAATTACATTTTTAATTGATTTTTGTTTTTTTTTTTTTTTAATTAAACGTGCTTCTCGCTGAAAATTTTTTTTTCTGTGTACGCTCGCGGATCTCAGAGATCTCGAGTTAGTTGATTGTATGGTTGATGTGGCTGCCTGTTAATCACAGGCAATCAAGTAGGATCGTGAGATTTATGATGAAGTTGATTTTATACTGAACCATTGGAGTCAAACTTAGCCCACTTGGTAGGGCGATTATGGCCAACATTAAGCAACTTTGCCCATACAGAATAGATATTTTGGTAAAATCATTTTATTATTACACAGAGAAAACAGTTCCTACTTAATACCTCATAAAATAGAACAAAATAATAAGAAATCTCTATGGTTTTTTTTTCAATAAGGAAATCTTATTAATTTCATTGAATTGAAAAAAATCAATAAGGCAACCTAAAAAAACAAGAAGAAACCCTTTTTAAAAAAATCAAGAAGGCAACCTAACAAAATCAATAAGAAACCCCTATAGTTTACAATTTATAAGAAAACCTAATAGAATCAAGAAGTTTTTCTCTATGGAATATTTTTTTTGGTGCCAAAAATAACGGAAATTGAGTAAAAAAAAATTTTGAATAATAAGATTTCTTCTTGATTTTATGTGGGTTTCTTCTTGATAAAATTAATAAGATTTACCACATAAAAACAATAAGGAATCTCTATGAAAAAATCTTCTCTTCTTTCTGATACCCCTTAGCCTAAAAACGGTTCATAGAGAAAATCTTCTTGATTCTATGAGCAGTTTTTTTCTCTGTTTACGCGTGTTGTGTAATTCTAAGTATGTATGTCGCTCCAGACTGAATAAATGACAACTTATTCGGCAAATTTATCTTTAGCCAGCAAAAAATAAAAAGAGTACTTCCAAACGAAACACCTTTAAATTACTTCAAAAGTATCTAATGCATATTTTTAGATGGTAAAGAAGTTATTTTTAACCACATATCAAACGGAATTTTAATTCTCTACTTTGGTTTCAACAGATTCATTGCTTTTCTGGCTCAAGCCAAATACAAGTGTTTTCTTTTATTACATTTAAGGCTTTTCAAATCAAAATATTTTTATTTTTAAAAATAACAATGGAAAAACCTTTTTCTTTTCAACTCATATACAAGTGATTTTAGTCACTGAATAAAAATCACTTTTTAACTATGGCTGTATTCTTAAATGCATCACTGCTCTGCATCATACATGCAAACTTTTATTTAAAATGCAATACAAGTTCGCTGATAATCTGTTTTAGTAGTAATCAACTTTGTACACAATATTTGACATTTATTTGTGAGTTATATACCTCAATGAAATAGTTTAGAACATTTAAATTTCCATTTGCAGCGCAGTGATGCATTTACGAACATACCCAATTTTTGTGAAGTGAATTATTTTCACACTCAAACATGATTTTTATTGAGTTAAAAAAAAATCCAAAAGCAAACCACTTCCTTCCAATGACACGTCAATGTAAAATTCATTGGGTTTTTACCTAAATTTCAAGTAGTTTGATTCAGTAGATGTGGTGATTTTTCTACTTCTTTTTCCTCACTTTTTTATTGCTGGGTAACAATAAGGCCGGTATCAACAGTCAAAGTTCAGAAGTCCCTATTGGAAGAACCATTAACAGGGACAAATTAGTTAAATTGGATCGACGCACCTCATGAGGCGGAAATATATAACTTACACCTAGACTCATAAATAAATGTGTGCTTCGATGTAGGCAATAATATCGGATTGAGCGGCGGTTTTCAGTGAGATTGCAATATATGTTAAAGACTAGCTGGCCAAAGTTACACCAAAGTGGCTAATTAAGCTCTAAAATTAATTTTTGTTTAGCTGAGGCTGCACTGGAAAATAATCACCCTTATTCCAGTTGTCGACATCGACGTCACTTTAACACAATACCAAAAAATTGGGACTTATTTACTTGCTTTCGAAAACAATTTTGTACTACTTACAATATATTTCCGTTCCATAATGTCTAGAAGATAGCATATACCTACCAAGAATAGTCAGTTGTTTTCGACAACGGGTACACAAGCCCTAATTTTTTGTTAATGTGCTAAAGTGACGTCGATGTCGACAACTGGAATAAGGGTGAATATTGTTATATAAAACATAATATGAGTAAAAAGCCTTAGATTTGAAACAAAATCAAATAAAAATAAATAATAAATTACACTTAATTATTTAAATTATCTTTAGGCCCAATAATTGACCTCTCAATTATATGTCATTTATCTTTAAAATCCACTTAAGTATTGAATTAAGTTTTTCAGTACAAAGTTGAGAGACATTTAAATGCCCAACCTTGTGGACTTAAATCACACTTATGTTTTACGAGCATACCATATGTTATTGTGCTTGTGTGTGTTTATTGAAAACATGTACATGAACATCATGTGGTCGTATTAAAAAGAATTTCGTTTAATTTTCATAAATATATAACACATACACTATATACTTTCAAATCATGAAATATGTAAATAGAAAAATGCATTCTGATGCTCTTTTCGTTTCATAAAATGTGTTTTTATGCAATTTTAGTTTTCTTCATTTTGATAACCTAACTTTTTTATTTATAATAAACAGCTGTTGTTTAAAAAGCCTTCCATAATACTGGGAAATTTTGTAGTGCTACCGTACTTTCAACGTAATTTAATAAGAACTTTTAATTAACCACTGAAAAAATGAAGCTACATTTAAGTGCCACCTAAACTTAAGTGGCAATTAGCTAAATGGCATATAATTGGGAGGTCAATTATTGGGCCTTACTCAAGTATTTCAATAGTTAAATATGTTAAATAAATATTCTTTTGCACTAATATACATACATATGCATGATTTAGTATAGAAAAATATTTTTTTTCTTCAGGTATTACAAAACTCAAGCTCAACCCGTAACATGTAATTTGGTGGTGGCTGTCATGCATTTTAGATTGCTTTAATTTTCAGGTAAAAATTTGGTTAAAAATGTATGCTTCCAAAAAAAAAGAAGCAATATGATATTTTTTTACCCGATTAATATTTTCCTATTAAGACACACATGCATATAAACATGCATATACCAATTCCTAGTTTTCATATTCTAAGTAGAGCAAACCAGTTCATGTTAATTGGGCTAATCTCTCTTATTTTACCTTTGAACAAACATACTCGTACTTTTCGTATTATAGTATACTAACAAATTTCCATATAAATTGTAGTTTAGGACTTCACAAGAAAACCAGCTTAAATTATGCCAGTTGTAACAGAAACATTTAAAATAAAATCTTGAATTAAATGAAAACAAATACTGCATTTTTTATTTATAAGAGTTTTATAGCTATGCTATTTATTGCGCGATACTTAAGTTATGACGTGACTTTCGTAACAAAACTAATCGACACTATTACAGTTATAAATTTATTTTTGTTTTGATTTCTTTGTATTTAAATGCAGAGTACGAAAATAAACGAAACAAATTGTTTGATTTTGTTTTGTTTCATTCTTTGAAGCGAGTGGAACAGAAACAAAATAAAAACAATGAGAACGATTGCTCAATTTGTTTTGTTTTGTTTTTGCACATGAGCACAAACCAGAGAGCAGAGCCGATCGGTGGAAACCGCCACCACCCACAAACAATACATTAATTTACGCCACTAAAAAAGAAAATAATGGGAAATAAATGGAAACGTTTTGAAATATTTGCAGAGAATTTGGTATCATCGTATAATATAATATTATTGCATTGTTATTTGACACATTAATTTTGTTTTATATAGCTAAGCAGCATAGCTATAGCCGGGTGTCCTAGGACCCCTCTCTTCTTTTTCTTTCGTACAAAATTGCTTTATAAACCCTTTATAAAGCAACATTATTTTTTATGAAATGGAGTACTTAAATTAATCAATTAATATTAAAAAAATTAGTACTGAAAATGTTCCATTGAATGTTCGATAGTGCTACCAAACTGTAATAAGTCCATGTACTCAGTTTGTCTAGTTTGGTGACTATTTTGTTTTTTCATAGGTCTCCAAATATTCTAAAAATCAGTGGGCTTCCAAAATAAGGTGTCATCAGTTTTTGTCCAACAGCTAATTCCGACTTGATGATTTCCTTTGAGTATATATGGCAATATTGTAGCTAGGAGTCCAGGTATCAAAATCAAAATACAGTTTTTACCCTCTATTATTAACCCCTGGAAGTACACATACAGAAAAATTATTTTTAAACAGGATTCGTAAACTTTTGGAATGTTTCACACAAACATTTTCTTATTTTTGTTTGGAATAATTTTAAAGTTTTATTACACGAATTGTTATTTTTGTTTTGGGTTATATTTATTTTAAATAATTATGAAAAATTAAAAAAAAAATTGTGCATATTATTTTATTTTTGGTACTTTTTTCGTATGTAAATACATATTTTACATTTCAAGTACATTTGTTAATCAGTTTTTAGTTGCATAAAAGTCCAAGCCCTGGTCATGAGTAACAAAAGAAAAAACTTTTTTGTACAATCGCATGCAAGATCTTTCCAAATTATTTCAGATGATATTTGTACAGTATTACCAGTAAACCTGCACATATTTGCTTGATGAAAAAAAAATTCATTTCCGTAATACCCTGAATCACTAAATTTCATAAATAAATAAGTAAGGTAAATTTTACAAATGGATGTACATACGTATTTCCTTTGTTTAAATGAGCATTTTTATTATTCAAGACATCCTCTTAATAACCTTTTTTTTTAAGTAATTCGTTCATATGTTACTTTTTTTAGTTGAAAACATTTAATTCCACGGATGAACCAACTAACCAAGCAACCAAAGATGAAATAAATCCTGTAACAAAAAGGAAAAGCTTCCTGTTCAAATAAGCTCTTTATGTTTGATTATACTTACACACACATATATATGTACATATTTACATATGGGTCTCTGTATCCCAGCTAGCATTTGGGTGATAATTTTTGAAGTAATCTCTTATATGATTCTCCTCAGACCACTTTTGATGATTAAAGACTAATTTATCACTTGGGCGATTGAAAAAGGATTCACTTATGATTTATATGTAAAGGGTGTTTTTTTAGAGGTATAGAACTTCGAATTGAAATAAAACACAAGAAAATCGTTTTAATGTCCATCAATTTGGCTTTATTGGAAGGATAATTTTATGGCATTAATGTTTAAATATGATTTCGGGCATGTGGCCGCCGCGGCTGGCTCGAATAAAGCCAATTCTACAGGTCCAATTTTCAATCACTTTTTCGAGCATATGGGGCCGTATGTTGGCAATAACGCCACGAATGTTGGCTTCCAAGTCCCCTAACGTTTCTGGTTTGTTGGCGTAGACGAGCGACTTCACATATCCCCAAAGAAAATAATCCAATGGTGTCAAATCACACGATCTTGGTGGCCAATTGACAGGTCCATTCCGCGAAATTATGCGCTCATCGAATGTTTCCTTCAATAAATCGATTGTGACGTGCGCTGTGTGGCATGTAGCGCCGTCTTGTTGGAACCACAACTCATCCACATTCAAAATCTTCAAAATCTTCCATAAAGTTGATGGACAAAGCTCCAATTGCTGTGCACGGTGGCGAATCGATTCATTCGGGTCCTCTTCAACGCTTTGCTCTACAGCGGCAATTGTTTCTTCGGTGCGCACTGTTCGACGTCTCTGCGGATGCGTATTATCACATAGAGTAAACGTAGTGCGAAAACGATCCATGGTTAACCGAATTAATTGCTCTGATGGACGATTATGTCGACCATAAAATGGACGGAGCTTGCGGTAAACTTCGCGAACTGAACATTATTTTCGAAATAAGTTTGCACGATTTGCAAGCGTTGTTCTTTTGTCAACCTGTTCATGATGAAATGGCAAACCAAACTAAATATTAATCACTTGACAGCTGACAAAATGGCCGCCAGTTAAAAAAGTGATGCCAACTTAAAGTTCTATACCTCAATAAAAAACACCCTTTATATAATATCCCAGCAAAAAAGTTTACTTACTAGAATGCAAAAAAGTGTATGTACTATTCAGTCATAAGTATATACAATTTGACTGAATAACCCATTATTTTTGTTTGCGAAGTACATTTTGCCTACAAATATCCAAAAGTTAATAGATTACTGATTGCCTAAAATTATTCAAAATTTAATGGGTTATTTTGTGGATTACTTTTTGCCTAAAATTTTTCAAAAATAATTTTTTGCTAATAAAAATAAATAGAATAAGTACCACTCATTACTTTGTAAGCCATTAAAAGAGTACTACCCATTACAAAATCTAGAGGAACAAAATGCAAGGAAACCGCAAAAAGGTGATTTAGTCATTTAATACTACCAGAAAATTGCTCAAAAATGAATCAGCAAATCGTATCATAAATGATTCTTTGGTATGATTCATCTATAGGGTACCATTTTTTCACAACAAGAGTATCATATATGATCGAAAAATTAGCTTATATGCGGTTATTTTTCCCGTCAAGCTGATTCGGAAAAGATTCGATTATGATAAAAAAAAAATGTTAGCTGGGATCCCAGGTAGCATTTTGTATCATAATCCAATCGTTTCCGAATCAGCTTGACGGGAAAAATAACCGTATATGAGCTCATTTTTCGATCATAAATGATACTCCCGTTGTGAGAAAATGGTACCCTACTAATGAATCATACCAAAGAATCAGTTATGATACGATTTGCTGATTATTTTTGTGCAATTTTCATATTAAATCATTTAAATCACCTTTTTGCGGTTTGCATGATGTTCCTCTATTTTCAAGAAATCATTATTTGATCATATAGATGAATCATAAGTGAATCCTCTTTCAATCGCCCAAGTGATAAATCACTTTTTAATCATCAAAAGCGATCTATAGAGAATCATATAAGATATTTCTGCCAAAAATGATCACCCAAATGCTAGCTGGGATACACTGTATATGTGTAGTCTTTAATGTATTGGGCTTAAGTATGTATATATTAGAGCGCACCACCTTACAGGCAAAAACAAAAAATAAAGTGTTATTACAAGACAACTCGAAAAAAAATTTTAAAAATTTTTTTGCCGAACGTAGGGGTTGCCGTTTTAAAGTTTTTGTTATAACTTCGGCATTTACTGTTGAATCTTAAAGTATGATATATAGATGTTTTTAGCTCGAGGCAACCAATGTTTTGCGCTATGGACCATTGACCTCAAGTATCTGTCCTAGTGTTGACCCAGCAGATCTCAATTCGTACAATCCTAATGTACAGCCTTAATTTCAGAAAATTTTAAGCTCTCAAAAAACAGCTTCAAACTTATATGTTTTAAATTTAATAAAAAAAATGTATTTTTTGGCTGAACGTAGGGGTCGCCTTTTAAAATTTTAAATTTTGAGATATTTTTAGATTTAATTGAATTGTAGGTAGTGAATTTAAATCAGAAATAATTTCTTAATCGGGCTTAAATTCAGTCATTTCAGTTCTTATTGAATGAAATATTTTTATTAATTAATGTGAGTTTCTAAAGAAATGAAGAAAAATTAAACTAGAATTTATTAGCTGGGGGAAATACTAAAATTTTTCTGTGCAGCCACGCACTTTATCATCACCCATGTCTATCTACTGCGGTAGAAATTGTTAATAACATCAGCTATTTAACGCAAATTTTCAATGAAATGGAATATGAGAAATGATTATTGTATATACAATTACTGATTTACCTTTGGTAAATAGATTTCTAAGTATCACGATTAATTTTTTATTTTTTCATTATCTATTTAGGTTAGCACGAAGTTATATCACTCTACCTAAGTATTTAAAATTTGTCTTTCTTTTTCTTTAATTTCTGATTAAAATTTTAAATTTGTTTGCATTGTTTTTATTTTTTAAATTTAGTTTTTTTAATATAAATGAATGAAAATTGAAAGCTTAAAAGGTTTTTTAACACAAATCCATTACTTTGCACATTAATATTATAGTATGTATAAGTGGACAAGAGGGTTTTGCATCCAAGATCGAGAAGAGTTATAAAATAAACAATATGCGAAGTTTAAAATTTATAGATTCAAAAATTAATTTAAAATTAATTTCAGAAGTAAAACCTTATCCGATTTGACAACTCTCTTCCTGTTGCACTTTTCTAAACAATCGTGTTGAAAAATCAGTTCAATCATAATTCAATAACAAGTATTTATACAAAAAATCAAAAAAACCGACTGCGACCAACTTTGAATCTTTAAATATCCTAAATGGTAATTCGAAATTCAAAATCATAAGAGAAACCTAAAGATGATTTTAAAATATCTGTTGAATGATACTTATTTTGATATAGTTCGCCGACTTTTTACTTTTTTCGTATTTACAAAATGGCGTCTATTGGCCGCCATATTGAAGCTTGACAACTGACTTAGGACACTCCTGGGATTAAGACAAACCGATTGACGTAAGAATCATCAACATCAGTGCCCCCGTTCAGACTATATAGTGCCGCAAAGGAACACGCATACATACATACACACATACATACATAGATACATACACAAATACACATACATGCACACATACATTCATACATACAGGTTATAAGAGATTCGTAGGAGAATCAGTAGATTTTAAATCAAAATCAGGAAAAGAGGGATATAAACTATTAGCAAGCAGTATTCGCTGAATCACCACACCCCGAAGTAATACTTAGTAGTGGTCCCGGGGGGGAAATGGTTGCAAGAGGGGCCAACCAGGGTAGGTTTCAGCACGTAGGCGCATTGGCAAGCCAAAAAGTAAGTGAATCGTAAGTGCTGTGAATCGTGCATATTGGCCAGCTCGTGCTGCCAATATCTTTTGAAGATTTCTTAGCCTTAGCTCGTATGGTTTAAAAAAAAACATACATACATATACAGACTGATAAACACAATGGCCTTCTCTGCGTTGCGCAGTCGGGTAAAAAGGTTAAGAAGTTTTGCTCTAAAACAGGGTATTAGTATTCAAATATTTATATATAAATGTTATACAGTATGTATATTATACATGTACATATATGCACATTTACATAAATACATGTGTATATGTATGTATGTATGTATGCATGTATATATTATATACCTTAACACGCCCGACAACTAATAATAAATTATTTTAATCCCCTG
Source organism: Tachina lurida (assembly GCA_944452675.1). Lineage (NCBI taxonomy): Eukaryota > Metazoa > Arthropoda > Insecta > Diptera > Tachinidae > Tachina > Tachina lurida. Next base: position 36,901,118 of record OX101754.1, on the reverse strand, counting down.
TTTTCCATATCAATAATGACATTAAGTGCAAATATGCTCAACTTCAGAGCTTACTTAGGTTTTTGGTTATTCTTATTTTTATTTTTTTTTAGCCCACTTCTTCACCTGCTAGCCTGTAGGTAGTGTGGCACCAAAAGGCTCAACTTGAGATTTATGACGAATTTTTTTTATGAAAAATAAAATAAATCTCTAGAATATTTATGTGCGAGAACACCAACCGAATATATTAATCATATTAAATAAACTATGTATGTACATACTCGCATATAGTTATATATTAAGTTACATTATGTTTCATTTCAATAATAAAATAATAGACCAAAAACCAATAATTCATACATACATGCACCATATATAGTATACATAGACAGTGTATGGTGAAATATACTTTTTTCTATGAAATATGTACATACGTACATAATATCACTGGTTATATATAATATAAATATGTCCTCTTGTACCGCGTGCATTGTCGAAAAATGACCACCATAACTTTATTGGTTGACAAACTCACATTGGCTTTCTTAGGGGTCGATGCACTGCAATAAATCCTCAATTTTGTCTGCTGTTTGATCTTTAATGTGCTGCGGTGCATCCACGAAATGACGCAAACACTTGTTCATATTGCGCCTGAACAACGCTAAACACTTCTGAGAAGTTGTCACACGATTTCGTTTTTGGTCGATTGTGAGCAAAGGCGGCACATATCTTGCGGAAAGCTTTCTCGTACCCAAGTGATCATTCAAAATTGAAACCACAGCCATATGAGAGGCTTATGGCTTCTACAATATCTCTCACTTTGAACCTCCACTCGACCAACACACCATATCTTGCCTCGAATATGAAGATTACGTAGGTACCATTAACACAAAATCAGCTTATCTCGACTTAAGCACTTTTTCCTTTTTGCCACAGAAATAATGAGCTATGAAAAATTATAAATAGATATAAAATAGAAATAAGTTTATATTATTTTATAAAAAAATTTTATCGAACTGTAAACTGAGCTTCGATATATTTATAACTTTGTAGAACTCTGAAGTAAATTCCTAATAATACTGTAAATAACAAAAATCAAAAATTTTAAAAACCCCCGAATTATCTAGAAAAGATGTGACATCTGCTAAACGGCTAGACCGATATTCTTCAATTATGGTTAAGAACCATCTCGATCACGTCACCTTTCCAACAGAGAAAACTAAATCAAAATCTGTCCAGCCGTTTGGGCTGTATACACACATATACACAGACACACACTACAAACTTATAACACACCTCTTTTTTTTTTGTTGTTGTTTGGGATTACTCCATGCCCCTAAGTGTTGTTAGGATAGGAGGATTATTTGGCTGATCTTAGGATATAACGCCACCAATCACACCTGTTTTTGGTCGTGGGTTAAAAATAGGGGAACTTAAAAATGATTAAAACATAAATTCCCAATGGAGGTTATTGTATTTGCTCTTAATTCAATATTATTTTCCATTTATTTAAGTAATAAATATAAATTTTCTTTGGGAAAGTAAAAAGATAACTAAATAATTTCGCAGAATATGTCAGTAAATTTGTACGTTAAACCCTTTATTTTTTCAATTTCTTAAACAAAAATAAAAAAATTTTATCTTATATTATTGTCAAATATGAAAAATTATTTTTGAAATAAACCTTTGAGCAGAAATACAAAAAAAAACTTTGTTAAAATTCATTTACAGTTCTGTATTTAAATCTGGAAACGTGACTGTCTTCAATATGAATTTGTTTAAAAAAAAGTAGATATGTATGTACTCGTAAAATGGCTAGAATAATGGAATTATGTTGCCTTGAAATTTTCGGTTTGTTAAAGAGTATATTTAGATTTGATTAGAAAAATATTTTAAATAACTTTTTACTTATAAAAGTTTATGGTTTACGTGGCCGCCCGCAACACGCAGGCATTCAAGTAGAATCTAGATGATTTTTTTTCTCACAACAAAAGTTGATAACAATTTAAATAATCCTAAATACTTTATTACCTCTTTCAAAGAATTGCAAATAAATTCAGGACAATTGAATTACGGGTATAATGGAAAGTGTTTTAGAAGCAGCAGAATTGAAAATACATTAAATAAAGGGTCTTCCAATAGAAGGTTTCATTTTGATATGTAAAAACCGAGTATAACACAACAAGCACGAATGAATTGAATTAATTAATTAAGTCAAACGGGAAACACAGGACACTGCCCCTGCCAGGTGCTGAGCACCTCATCTAGACCTACTCTCCTCATGAATCTCTGGATGGCCAGTGGGTCTAGAGTTGGCAGTTCCCAATCCCTCCCATAGGTGCTTGGTCACTTGGCTATATCTTCTGTGGCATAACGCTTCACAGCCCTTCAGAATATGCTATGGAGTTTCATCTTCGTAATCAAAGAATCTCTACAGGCTGTTACTCTCAATGCCAAGTCTGTTGAGGTGTTTTCCTAGTCTAAAATGACCTGTGAGGAAGCCTGTGAGCTTTCTTAGATTGTTTTTACTCAGGGAGATGAAAGCTATGAAACAATTTTGGTTATACGTTCCAATCATTAGCTTTGCATGCCTAAATCCAGGGAGATTGAGCCAGAGGTGTTCCCCATCACTCTTGATCTCCGTCGATATATCTTACAGGATTTTGTCCAATCCGAAATCCAATTGATTTGCAAATTCAAATAAATATTCAAAGGTGTTTTGTAAAACGCGCGTTTTCAAATCGTGCGATTTTGTTTTAGTTTTAGTGCATTCGAAGATAAGTCCGCATAAAATATATTAAACATTAAAACCAATTAGAAAGCTGCAATAAGTCACCTTTTTTAATTGAGCTCTTTCCTGGAAACTGCGAGATCCCAAAACGCGCGATTTACAGAACAACTCTGATTATATTTTTGTTCAGACCTTTACGTTTAAGAGACCCATACGTTATCAACAAATTTGCATGTTTGACGATACAAAATATTAAATTTTGTTCTTTAGTGGAAATTCATGCATACAGTATGCAAAGTTAATATACGTACACCCTCAACTCTTGTAATTAAATAAATAACTGTAATATTTTTATTTTTCTTGTACGAATTTATAAAAAGAGGCTCTATTTAACAAGTCAAATAATCAAAATGACATTTCGATCAATAAATTTATAGAAAATAGCGTAATTTACCATATATCCTCAAGGAACAAAGTTTACATTCGTACGATAAAAAAAATTTTAATAAATATATTTTTATTTAAACGTTTTATTAACAACCTCTTTTAACAATATGTTGCAAGAAATTTTGTAATTTAAGCTATTTAATTTACTACAAAGCATTGGGGTTTCTTTTTGTTGATGGTGTACGAATACGAACTTTGCATAATGTACATATTTTGCAGCTAAGATCGTTTGCTCAACACGGAACGACCCGGTCATGCACGAAATTAGATTTTCTGTCACCAACACTTCGTGTTGAGTCGTACGTGTTCGTGTCACGAAAAACACGACAGGCGCTCATATCTAATTCAGAAGCGCAATTTGATTGTAAAGAAGAGGGTAAGCTTCACTTAAAAGGGCCATATACTTAAAATGAAATTTTCCATTATCAATTCTCACATTTGCCGCTGTATGTGTTCGATAACTTCACGAATTTTATCTTTGAGGTCATCAATCGATTGTGGGCCATTCGTATAGACCTTATCTTTCAGGTAGTCCCAGAGAAAATTTTTTAAGGTGTTAAATCACAAGTTCGGTGGGCCATTGTGATCGGAAGTTTTTCAATTAAAAGAGCGATAGTTTCGTTACTGATGCTGTACATAGCGCGGTATTGTTGAAAATAGAGTTTATCCATGATAAATGGCCGAACCTGGGTTTTCCTCAACACTATGGGCTACAACAGCAATATTCTCAGTTCTATTAGAGTGAAGTACACGAATTCGATTCTTCACATCATTAACTTGTTCCACTAGTTTTACAGTCGCAGGCCGAGAAGCTGCTTCACAATGACCCAAAAATATTTTAGTTTTGCGAACTGTGAATACCAATATGTTGTTTAAGCGTATATCGTTCCATTTTATTAACGGCTTATATTTCACTTGTCATAGGCGGGCTTTCCGAAATGAAACGTCTTACTGGAACACCCTGTACATTTTCAATTAATTTGTTATATTTCACAGTACATTAAGGTTGTTCTCTGCTTTAAAATCACGTCCAACCATGTTGAATTTATTATTGAAGAATATTTTCTTTTGTGCTGCCATTTGAAGGGCAGGTATTTGGTTTTACACCTAATGATTATGAAATTACCCAAAAGAAAAAATAACAATACAAAAAAGGCAAGGTTTGTTGTCAGTGCACAGTGGGACTAATGGCATATTCAAATAAAAATTCATTCAATTATTTTTGCCCAATTCATATCAAGGTAAATCCTTGACAATGGCTCAGAAGTTGGTAACATAAAAATTATGAAATACAATTTCTTAAAAAAAAGTTAAACCCCTAGGGATTTTGGATTTTATGAACATTAAAAATTCTTCCCAGCTTTAGAAGCGGACAAATAATTATACTCCTTTGGCATTCTCAGGTACGTACAACAGATTTTTGTGTAAAATTTTTAATATAAAAAGATTAATTTTGCAAACTGTTCGCCCCACCATGCCCAGTGCATATGTTTTACTTACAGAGAGAGGCGTGGGAATGTTTAATTTCGTTCCTTTTTTTATTTTTCTCTAACCAAACAATGCCTGCCTATTTTGAACAATCAATAACATAAATCCTTAAAATATCAAAGCAACAAAAGGGACGATTATTAATGGAAAAACTTCAAACAGTAGTTGACTACAAGTAGAGATTAAACGTCAAAGAAATTTTTTTTATGATTATTTGTAAAGAATTTTCTCTTCGTTTATGAATGGAATTTTAGGATTTTTGTCTGGTAAACTAGAGTAGATTTTCAGTTTGCTTCCTGACAAACGGTAAGACCCTTAAAACTTTTATTTTACCTTTTCTGCACAAGTGTGTTTGAAATGTATTAAGTAAGGTTTTCCATTATTAAATTGATTATGTTTATGTTCGAATTTGGCACAAAGTAAATGCGATTGTTTAGATGAGAAATCTATGAATGCACGTGCAAACATGCTGAGTTAATCTTTCACAATCAGACATAAAATACTTAAGAAAATCGTAGGGATTGTTTGTCTCTATTGTTTAAAAACACATCATAAATATTCTAATTTATTAAAGAAATATGTATGTATACAAACATACATATGTATTATGGAGAAAATCCTTTACGAGTACAAAATGAAAATATTCTTAAAAAGAATTTTTAGCGCTTAACCGCTGGATATTGTGTTCTGCAAGTGTATTATTTATCCATACCATTATTGGGAGCGTAATGCGATATATAAGAACTTAATGAAACCATATATATGTATATACCCAGTAAAAAAAAATTGGAAGTCATTCTAAAGGAACTACATTTTCATTGCTTCCAAAAAATCGATATTTTTAATTTGCCGATAGTTAGTAGAAAACCTAGTAGAATTTTATTTTAGTCATACAAAACCTTGTAATTCCTCTATAGTTTTAGAAACTACTCACCAGAATTTTTAAAAAATCGATTTTTTTGAAGAAACTTTTGAACTAATTTTGGTCTAAAATTTAAAAGTTATTTGCTTAAATTTACATGAAAATACTGTTTCGCGCTTAAATTCCTATAAAAAGAAACTAATTGTTAAAATAGGTAACTATTAACCATTTTTCCTAGATGAAAATATTAACATAGAAAACAAAAAAGGAAATTTTTCGTAAAATCGCTTCCAATTCGGTGACCAGGCATCGAAAAAGAGAACTTCTTGCAATGACAACCCTATGTAAAAATCATTAGATCGGATCGAAATTTGCACTACTTCCAGATCGCAAACTCTACATTTTCATGACTTTTTTGGAGTGTCTTTTTTTACTGGGTATATATATATATATATATATATGTATATTGTTAAGAAAATCACAGTGATTCTCCAATAGAATAATCATCCGATCAGTGATCAGTGCTGTCGCACCAACGCTCTCAGTGATAATTGATTGATGCCCATTATTTCTGCCCATAGATATGTATGTATCTATTAGTGTACAGATATCCATCGTGTAAGTTAAATTTTATAAAGCAAACTCATAGGTAAAAACTTTAGATATATTATCTGTATGTAGACATTACGGGCATATGCATCCGATTTTTTTCAAATAATCTCGATCATGGTCAGCAGCTTGGTCAGACACAGACAGACACTCAAATCCACAGACATACACTACAAACTTATAACGCCCCTTTTTTTTGGCTTAGTAAGGATTCTGTGTTTCTATACTAATAACGGGTGGGCAAATTTGAGGTTAGGAAGTAAATAGGCTGTCAAATGATGAAATGTCAAGAATTGAGCTGTAATTCTTTGACATTGATTTAGTAAAAAGTTGAAACATTAAAAGTTGAACATTTACTATCAAAATGGTAAAAATTTCATTTCGCATTTTTCAACAACATCATCTTTAGGCCAATTTTCAATTAGGCGTTTATGTTAAAAAAAAACATTGGCCCATATGGGGCTCACAAAATCCACAAAAAGTCCTCGATAAACCATTACATCCAAAGAAAGTGAACGTATGGTGCGGTTTGTGGTCAGGCGGCATCATCGGCCCGTCTTTTTTTTCGAAAATGAGCAAGGAAACGCCGTCACTGTGAATTCTCTGCGCTACCAAACCATGATAACCAATTTTTTGTGGCCACAATTGGCTAATGTTGCCATCAGTGACCTTTGGTTTCAGCAAGAGGGCGCCACAAGCCGCACAGCAGGCCAAACAATTTAGTTATTGCATGAGAAATTTCCCGGCCGCGTAATTTCTCGATTTGGCAACGTCAATTAATTGCCTCGTTCTTGTGATTTAACGCCGCTGCATTATTTTCTCTAGGGCCATTTCAAAGACAGGATTTAAGTGAACAAACCACAAGCAAGTGAAGCTCTGAAAAATTAAATTTGGCTTTGTTGCTAAATGGGGTTAAAAATTTTGTGAAAAGAGTGGACGTGCTAGAGGTGTACATTGGCCCGCCGACATCATCTTTCATTATTAATTCTCATATTTCTACTTTACATTGGTATCAATAAAACTGAATTTGTCAAAAAAAAAAGTGTGTTTTAAGCCAATTTACTTCCTAACCTTAAATCTCCCCACCCGATATTATGGAGTGGTAATGTTTGTAATAGGTACAATTGCAACAGGCAGTATGATCTAATTTCTAAAGTCCTCTTAGCAATATGTAGAATGGAACCTCTCAACGGACATAGGAATTTATTCTCCCGCTAAAGTACTTAGGATAGCGTTGCGAGTCGTTAAGTACCCCGCACACAGAAACTATTTATTATATCTATTAGAGCAAGAGTTTTTGGGGATTTGCACTTCAAAGAATCCTATGAACGGGCGTGTGCTGTTCGTGCTCAAACCCGTCATTCTGACCGAATGAAAAAAGTAACTTTGCTTGTTTGTTACGCTTTATCGGCTAAAGAGTGAACCAATTTTGATGAAAACCCAACACAAAGATATATTTGCGTGTCCAAAAAAATACACAGACTGTAAATTTCTTAAGTAGGACAAATTAGAGGCGTGGGGTAATGTCTTCCCTCCGAAACTATCGAACAGATTTGGATAAAATTTAAAACATAAATAGAACTTCATCTAAAAGAACATATAAACTAAAAATTTTTTAGGTAGGACCAATAGGGGCAGGGGGTAATATCTGCCCTCCGAAACTATCAAACATATTTTTATAAAATCTTAAATATAACTAGATCTTCATCTAAAAGAACATATTAACTAAAAATTTTTAAGTAGGACCAATAGGGGCAGGGGTTAATATCTGCCCTCCGAAACTATCATACTGATTTTGATAAAAAAAAAATTTTTAACATAAATAGATCTGCACCTAAGAGAACACATAAACTATAAATTTTACAAGTAGCACCAAAAGGGGACGGGGGTAATAATATCTTCCCTGCGAAAATTTTAAAACAGAGTTTGATAAAATTTTAAACATAAATAGATCTGCAACTAAAAGAACATATAGATTATACATTGTTTTAAGTAGGACCAATAGAGGGCAGGGGGTAATATCTGCTTTCTGAAAAGATCAAACCGATTTTGCTAAAATTTAAAACATAAATAGATCCGCATCTGCAGGGTAATATCTGCCCTCCGAAATTATCTAAGCGATTTATCTGAAATTTGAAATTTACTTGCTGGTGGTTCAGCGTTGTCTATATGCATTTCATTGTTGCTGTAACAAATCATCAGTAGACTTCAACCACACATTTTGAATAGTCACAAACCTCTTATCTTATGTAGAGACTTTCAAAAACTATTTGAGAACTCACAAACAATAATATTTTTGAAAATAAAAAAGAAAAATAAGTGTAGTAGGCTTAGAAACTTATACAAAACCCAGCAAATAATTTATATGCGATATGAATCTATTTGATTTTTCTACACCACCAGCAAATAAATTTCAAATTAATATAAACTTCTGACAATATGTAGAATAAGAAATTTCTTAAATGTTAGATTTTTCTGAAACTTAAAACATAGATTGATACGAGTTAAAAGAAGGCACCGGATTTATATTTTAAGTCCACACATTATTTCCAGTTTTGACGATTCTTTGCCATTTTTTGACGATTTTTTCAATATGGCAGTTTTTGCCATAAATAATTATTTTTATGTTTTCAAGCGTCTGTGAAACGATTTAGAAGAACACTTGAACTTGGAAAAATTTGACAGTGGTAAAGAATCCTATGTGCGCAAATACCACTCCAATATTTTTAAACACAGTAAATAGAATAGTTTGTATTTTTTACTTTAAGTTTTATATACAGTTGGTCACAAATTTATTCCGAATGGGCAAAGCCACTGGTAAAAATAGTTAATACCAGGGAAACCAGAAATATGCTCTGAAATAAAGAATTCTATAAAGTATCAATATAAAACTTAAAAGCGTCAAATATGATCTAAAACATCAAAAAATATGCTATAAAATATGCGTGTAAGACGGAAATATGCAGAAACATGTTTTAAACGGCAAAATATGCAAAAAAAAATACAGATGGCAAAATTCTGACTCCGATAAATACTCGTATCTCATCTCCGCATTAATACTTCACACCAGAGGAAACATTAAATTGCATATTTGCGGTTTCCCTGGTTATTACTATATTCAGACCATTTTAAAGCTGTAATTTTTACCCGACTTCAATCAAAGCAATTAATAATTCGTATGATTTTTTTTGGGTGTTACATGAAGTAACTCGCTACATTTTATACCGATTGTAAAAAAGTGAGCGCACAATTTTTTTAATTTAATTTTATGATATTCTGCTTATTTAATTGATGCGATGATTGTAATTACACAATTTGAAAGTTGGAGAAATGGGCGAGGTTACGCCCATTAAAATTTATTATAATAGTTCAAGCAGTTCTACTTAACCGATTTTTACGAAACTTACCACACACCTTGATGCCTAAAAAATATACAATCCTCAATTTAAAAAAATGGGTGGAGTCAAGCCCATTAAAATTTAATATTTTTTTAAGTGGTTCTACTTAACTGATTTTTACAAGACTTAAGACGCACCCTGAGTTCTGAAAAACACACAATCTTGCATTTAAAAAATGGGGGGAGACACGCCCACTAAAATTTAATTTTATATTTCACGTACTTCTTTTAATCTTCTGCTATCAGATCTTTTCATTGAAGTCGTTTTTTTTGGCAGAAAAAATTATTCTTATATTAAGTTTGGTTAGGTTGAATTTGCAGCTGCCTTTTGCGGATCTGTTGCATCCGGTAAAAGGTCTCGGTCTAATTCCAAATTATAAAGACTGTATAAATTATAATCCCTACTACAGGTAACTGTTGTCTGTGAGTATTTTTTGACCAAGATTTTAGGCCTAAACCAAGATATCGACAAGGTTCTACTTGTAGCACACTTACATTTGAAACAACAACAAAATATTAAAATTTGTTTTTGTTTTGAATGCAAGTGTGCGACAAGTCGAACCTTGTCGATATCGTGGGTTTGGCCCCTTATTTCTTCCAATCTGGAAAATCTTCTCTTCGTCTTGACAACAAACAGATTTCGCAATAAACTTTTTTTTTCATTAATAATATTAAAGATTTTTCCAACAAAACTTTTAATTGAGCTGACTAACGATTTCATTAATTGCATGTCTAATTCCCTTTCCCTTTTTTTATTTACATTCTTTTGGGCCTGAGCAAATATCCGCCATGAAAATTTATTTTTATTTGTTTTCATGACAAAAACTTTTCCCAAATGAATAATGGGAAAATACAGTGATGAATCGATATTAAAAGTTACATGTCAGTCAATTATTTGTTACAAAAAAAAAATATATACATATTTAGGCGACAAACACACACTATTTACACAAATTTATTTTCTATTAGACATAAATTACACAGTTTTATTTTTCAAATAGTTTGGAAAAACCCCACTTCCTTTGTAGACAAACAAAATGCATAGCATTTGGATGATGTAATTATTCAATTTTCACTGCCCACCGAAATTTTTGCGTTACATAATAAACATCTTGGCTGAGCAAAGTGTATCTTTTTTTTTGGCATTTCAATTACGATTGAGGGAAAAATTTGAAAGCACCCCGAATTTTTGAGTATGAAATGCACTGTTAACAAATTCTGACTGTTACATGTGATAGTAACAATTTTTTTGTAATAAACATGGTTGGCACATGACTAGTTTTATAGAAAAGATGGTTGGCTGTGTGAAGGCACAATTTTCTTATAGAAATAATGGTTGACTATGTGATGGCAAACTCTTTTTACAAAAATTATATTTGACTATATGATGACAAAATCGTTTTGTTTATAATTATAATTATAGATTATCTTATAGCACACTTTGCTTCCCAGCAAACACATTTCAAGATTTTGTAATGACTTACAAAGTAATGAGTAAGACTTACAAAGTAATGAGTAAGACTTATTCAGCTAATTGAATACAAGAAGCACTTTATATATCATTATGTGAAAGTACTTATGGTAGTAATTTTTAGTTCTCTATGAAATATTTATAGACAAACATTTATTGATTGTGAAAATGTTGAAAACAAAGGAGACTCGCTTTTTAATTTTTAATAAATTACACACAGAAAAAATAAATAAAATTTAAAATCACAATGCAAAAAATTTTTATTGGAAATCATATTAAATTTAATAGAAATAATGTGTGATTTAAGTGCGTTGGGGCTAGGGTTTGGGATTTCCCGGACTTTTGCACTTTCCGGGAAACGGGAATTAAAAAATCAAGTTCCCGGGAATTCCCGGGATTCCCGGGAAAAGCTAATTTTCTAAATTAAATACATTTATTAAATGAAAGTTGGTGAAATTTCGATTGTTTTATTAATGTAAGCATTCTTTTGAAAAAGCAGTTCTAAGACAAATTTTTAAGAATTTTCAATTGAATTTAAGCAAATGGAATAAAGTTATTACACAGCAAAAGATCATATAAAAACCAATTGACGACTGTTACCACAATTAGTAGACAATTTTCTAATAAGACATACCTTCATTTTAATAAGAATTTGCCTTGCTTGTTTCTCATTCTTTTTGAAAAAGTTCCAAGCGGTTTCTTATCGTTAAGTACAAGCAGGTTACAGTACCATACTGCCCTGCGCCGAATTTTGAATACCCTGAGCCACAGTATGTCTAAGTGTCTTTCATTGTATTTTTCCTAAAATATTTTCTGCAGGGTTTCCATAATAGCGTCTACTTGTAATCAATTTAAGTTTCGTCAACTCAGAGTTCTTACAGCTTAAAATTTTCACTACACTTTTCAAAATTTGTTCACTAATTCGGCGAAAAATCACTTCAAGTTCGCTTAGCATCGAATTATTTACTTTAGGAAATGATTATGTCACTGCAATCATTGATACTTATACAATTTATTCCACTTTTTATAGGAGATATGGTATGACCTCAATTTAATGGAATTTTTATGAAATTTCAGACTAGATTTGAATAGCTCACATTTTTATTTTATATTAAAAAACATGGATATTTTACTTCTTGTTTATCGGAGTCGAAAGAATTCCTTCTTTCTTACAGTTACATTTAAAAAAAAAACTCAATTTAAATTTTAAGATTAAAAAATTTCCTTCGAACAAGGTATATGTGTAAGTGTTTAAACAGACAATGAAAAACGTGTCAACGTTCGTGTAAATTTAGTCATAAAATCATTCAAACGAACTTTTGTAATATATAAAAAAAATAATAAGTTTTTATATTAAAGTAAAATTGGATTATAAATTCTATATATTTATGAAATAACATGCACTTTTAATTTCCCGTTTTCCCGGGAAAATCTCAAAAATTTCCCGGGAATATTAGACAGACATTTCCCGGGATTTCCCGCCCGGGAATTCCCGTTTCCCAAACCCTAGTTGGGGCCTATTTACTTTGATGTTTCTGTGTTCGCGAAAATTTCCTGCAGAGGGTCGCAGGTTCGAATCTTGAAGCAAGCCAAAGAAGCTTCGCAGTTTGAGTTATTTTACTATATCTTTAATTCCAAATCAATTTTATGTTAAATGATCATTTAAATCATATTGCAGCGGTGAGTTCGAGTTAAAATCTTAGCCCATAAAGCCAGCTATATATACAATACCTAATTTTCCTGATGCCTGTGCTAATACACACCATCACGAAAAACTAAATAATTAATAAAACTAAATGACTTCATAAAAATACATGCATGTTGTTTCAACTTGAAATAACTTTGATTCAACATGATTCTTTGTGTTGTTTTAATATCAAATTCACGTTCTTTGAAATTAAAATTACTTTGATTCAACATTTTGACTAATAGTACTGCAATGTTAAATCGACATAAAAAAAAGTTGTTTTAAAATGAAAAATTTTCTATGAAGTTTACTGTAAATCATCTTTAATCAACATGAAACACATTTAAAGCAAAACTATTGCCGAAATATATGAAATTAACCTTGTTTTCGTAAAATTTTAATGCAAAATTTTTCTATGTATGGCTTAGATATTACGTTTACCGGAATATTATTTAAAAAAAACTAAGTATCTGTAAGCAAAAATAATTCATTAATTTTTCGATATTTGCAAAAAAATTTGATACATTCTTATTATCATACAGAATGCAGATATATAAATTTGTAAGGGGTATCCTACATTTGTTCAACTTCTTATTCCACTATCGGCACAATGTGCCGATTTTCGTGGGCTCACTGAAATAAAGTTATAAGTACTAAGCTAAATTGGCCGTATTTTAACACTGATTGAAATATAAGGACATAATCGGCCCATACTGCATTGGTAATGGAGCCATATAGACTAATTACGGAATTAATTGAGAAATAAGGCAATTTTGGTTTATTACTGACGACTTTATTGCAGTGAGCCGACGAAAATCGTTACATTGTGCCGATAATGGGATCCTTTGATATTTTACCAAAATATATTTTACAAAAAAATTCCACAACTGGTGATGTATCGTAAATCTTACACCAATAAAAAAAAAACAATACTGAGTGAATAAAATCACAAATAGTAAAAATATTAAGTCACCCGGTTTATTGAATGAGCGAGAAAATTTGTTAATTAAAACTCTAATTCAAATAAGTATTTACTGAACAGTTTCAATAAAACTCGTATTAGAAAACAATTAATTAATCTAGAATTATACAGATGCTAAATATGTCAAATTGGGTGGTATTAATTCAGTCTGACTTGCCAAATCACCACCAAAAAACATGCTTTAGATAAAATCGTTTTATAAAAATGGGTGTTCTGCTCTAGCCTAAAACGCAAGATCTGCTTCAAACATGAGAGCTGTCCTTGGGTCTATGCAGGAGAGTCCAAGGAAGTCGATTTGACGTCACTTACAAGAACTCTTCCTTTAGCAGAACATAACTTGACGAATTTTGCTTTAGACCAGTGTCGGGCAGATTTTTGAAATCCTATGCACGCGTGTATAGGAAGCACATATGAGACATATGAGAGTGTATTGTGTCTGCCTCACACTGCTTTAGACCCAGAAACTGAAGGCAGATGATAATGACGGGCATTTGCTGAATGGGATTTTTATAGACACATTTTTTTATAGACAATTTTTATAGACAAATTATCTTCAGCAATGAGGGCGATTTCTGGATGAAATAAACAAAGTTGTCGAGAACGATGTTGGTCAGGCCATCAAAGCTAAAGGATAGTGCTATAGGTCGATGACTAAATTATGATGTGGACAGCAAAGAAATGTGGTTTCAACAGGATGGCGTTACCTGCCAAACTGCTCATGCTACATTGGACATTCTACATTAAGGGTCTGATCATCTCACACGGACGTGATGGCCTCCGGGGTCGTGCAACTTGACATTATTTGGCATTTCTGAGAGGTTTTCTGAAGTCCCTCGTCTAAGCGACGTGACCACAGACCACAACAACCAACAAAAGCAATAAAATCACATTTTTTTTCAGCAAACGCTAGAAGCGATTAGTTTGCATGCGGAAAACACTCAGTGTCTATGGCAGGAATCGAACCCACGACCTCTGTACTGCCACGATAGCACTGCTACCACTCAGCTACAGGGGCACAGGTGTGATTTGTGCGACAGTGCCAAGGAAATTTGCAGATTGCAGCGAAGCCGCATGGACATTTTCACGATCCCAGTGAACCATTTTGTCTCTACTTCCAAAGTGTATTTTTGGCATAAGAAATCTTGAAAAAAATAAAATATTTTGATATCTCCATTGTTCTTCGACTTGAAAAATCTATCAGTGTGGTATTTCTAAGACTGATGGCAAAAAAATCTGCAGTATCTCACACTTTGTTAAATTAAATCATAAGTTAAGGAATTTGATAAACTACAGTTTATAGAACTACAAACGAGGGCTACTATTTATATTTCGGGAACTGGCAACGCTAATGTCAGTAGCTAAAATCTGGCAACACCATAATAAAGTCTGACATTTTTTTTAGCATAAACGTACTCACAAAATTTTAAAGTACAAGTGCTATTTGTTTTGCTTACAGTGAGATCAGACAACCAATTTGACAAAAAAAAATGGAAATTTCAAGAGAAGGTTTTCTTTGGATTATTTTTCACAATTTTCGACGTGGATTATAAGAAGAATATATCGATGAACTCAGTTCTTTGTATGACGATAAAGCACCATCAAAAACCACAACATATCGCTGGTATAGTGAATTCAATCGTGGTCGTAGTTCCGTCGCCGACAAATCCCGTGAAGGTCGTCCAAAATCCTTTGTTGTACCACAAAACATCGATGCAGTGCATGAACTTATAATGCAAGATAGTCATGTGACGCATTGTGAGATAGAGGCATCCTTGCATCATCGGATATCCCATATTATGTGCGTAATTTTTTAAGTTATGGAAATATAACCGTATACGGACACCACTATGTGATAAAAGACCAAAAAAAAAAGCACGTGTCTCCCAGTTCTGCCCCAAGTCGTGCACCTTTTTTTATGGGCCCCCAAATATCGGTGTCATTTTTGCATTTTCTCAGGCTCATATCATGCAAATCGTTCGGAATTTTGATTTACTTTCTGAGGTAAAGTTGTAGCTCTTGTCATAAAGAATAAAAATTGTAAGCATATAAACTCAACAAAGCTTCATCTTCATGATCAAAATCGCAAAAAATTTTAATTTTTTAGGTCCATAGGTAGCAAACCTTTCAAAATTTAAGGAAACCATCAACTACAAAAATGTACCTAACATCTCAATAAAGAACTTTTTACAACATATGAACTTCCTAGGAGTGATTCTTAACACCGTTTAGGTAGCGCTTAGGTAGTCGGAAAAGTGAAAAATTTCCAAACAAATTAAATTAAAAAATTTTCAGAAAATTTTTCAAAAAAAGGCTCGCGTCAAGTGGTGTAAGGAAATAATTAAAAAGTTCAACCGTGGTACTTCAAAAGACTTGTATAAAATAGTAGATTCATGACGTATCATGGATATATGCTTATGAGTCGGGAACGAAACAGCAATCGACCGTGTGGGTATCCCAACACGAGCTAAATCCAACAAAAGTTGTTCGTGGAAGAAGCACAGCGAAGAGCAAATGGTCGCCTGTTTCTTCGACCGAATGGGTCATGTGGGCACTGTTTCGCTTGAGCAACGTAGAACTGTCAATTCTGAGTGGTACACGAGCATTTGTTTGCCGGAAGTCTTCGAAGAAATTTGTAAAACTTCATCATGACAATGCGAGTTCTCACACATCTCGTCAAACAAGTGAATTTTTGAGCAGTACAGTTCTGACTTGTCACCCACCCAGTGACTGCTTCTTGTTCCCGCATATCAAAGGTAAACTCCATTACCAACGATTTACGAGCGCCGAAGAAGCAGTTGAAGCATTCAAAAACCATGTTTTGGAGGTGTTTCAAGAGAAATTAAAAAACTGCTCTGACAAATGGTTTGAACGAATGTAAATGTGTGTTGATCATCAAGGGGAATATTTCGAAAAGCAATAAAGTCATTTTTAACCCCCAACCAAAAAAAGGGGCGTTATAAGTTTGTAGTGTGTGTCTGTGTATATGTGTGTCTGTCCGTGTCCACGTACATCCCAAACGGCTGGACCGATTTTGATTTAGTTTTCTCTGTTTGAAAAGTGACTTGACTGACTTAACCGTGTTTGAAGAAAATCGGTCCAGCCGTTTAGAAGATGTCACATCTTTTCTAGATATATCGGGGTTTTTTAAAATTTTTAATTTTTGTTATTTTATCATTTAAAAATCTTTGTTAGTATTTGCTATTCCCGAAATATAAATAGTACTCGTAGAACTTGTATATAAAAAGAAAGAAATTTTAAATACATACTTATTTGAAATAATACTGACCTCCAGCTATGTACGAGTATTTATATATTGTTGTTGCGTGTTAACCAAAAATTTTCACAAATTCAACATCTTACATTTATTTTATTATTGCAAATAAACTTTAGTTTAATTCAACATTTTTATTTAGCCTTTAAGTTGATACATTGGCATTGCTAGAAGCTTACCTTTAAATTTACATACATTTATATTTCAGAACGATTCATAATTTATACATTAATTTGCAAGTATAACATGTTACATTGTTATACATACTTCACATGTACTATTTCTAGGAAAAATGTTGCCCATTCCACAATTAATGTAAATCATTCTTTGATACAAGAACGATTAAATTTTTTTAACCAATGTTGCCAGTCAAGCAAACACAAAGCTCCTAAATTGTATAACATATTTATGACAAAATAAAATAAATAAACGTTGATGCACAATACAGAGACAGTTCTGGGTCAAAGTTCATACTATAAAATATTTTTTTTACAAAGTCTGAGGCCGAAGAGAGAAAAATGGGATGAGCTATACAATTTGATGTACATGGGTATTGTACTTGATTACTAAAAATGCCATAGTGCGAACTAGACTTCCCGCAGTTAAGGCCAATTTCACCAACCTTATTTAAATATCAATTCATATTTATATGTCGATTTTCATTAATTTTTGTATGGAAAAATTACATTTAAATATGAATTGATATTTAAATAAGTTGGTGAAATTGGCCCTTAGAGTCTCTAACATCACACGCCATGTGCATATGGGCATTTCTCCGAGAAATTCCACTTTTTTGTCGCGTGCGACAGTGAGCAATTAACCTTGTATTTCTGAACAACGTGAGTCGAGTTTTCTTAAAATTCTACCTAACGTAGAGCTTTTTACGGCCTACACAAATACATATATAAAGAAGTAAAAAAAGTTTGGTTTTCTTTGAAAAAACAAGCATATTTGCTTGGTGTCGCACGCTACAAAAAGTTGACATTCCTGTAGAAATGCCCATATGTAGTATTAGCTCATATCAAATGTTTAAATTACATTATGATTTCCATAACAAATAATAAGATTTATTTCAGCTTTTATCTAAAGACTTTAAGCAGTATCTTACATTTTGATTTACATAAATCCATCCTCGTGTATATGTGTAATAAAGAGCTAAAACCATAGCTACGCATTTATGTGTGTATATTTAATACCAAAAATTTTACTTAAACATTTCCTTATATAATTACAATTAATCCGTTTTTATATCATTAAAATAATTCTTCGTAAAAATATTATTATTTAGAGAAAAAAAAACTTTCTCCTTTTAAGGGTACTTAAAAAGAAACCAGCAACACTGCCACCGACGCGACGTGTCGTCTCTTACCTGTTTTATGTAGATATTCCCAAGGTGTTTTGGCGATAAGTGAACATTTTGGAATACTTAGGAGTTTGCGTGGATGTTATTACTATTTAACACAAACGGAATTCGTGATTATTTTAATTAGAAATAAAAATAAGAATTATGAGGATATTTCTGTACATTAAGTACATAAATTACATAAACTTGCCTCAGTTCTACAATTTTATTAAACTCCCAAAAGCTTTGCCAAATTGAAAAGCAAACAATGTTTCACTTATACTACAGCAAAAAAAATAAATTCAGTAAAGTGCGACTTTTACTCGCGCACGAAGGGTTCCGTACGTTAGGCCTTGAGCATTTTTTTAATACAGTGTTTTTTTACGTTTTTTCAGCTGAAATAATTTTTTTTTGATTATTTTTCGCTTTTTTCTCGTTTTGGCGATTTTTTTAATTTTGGCGATTTTTTTTTTAATTTTGGCGATTTATTTTAATTTTGGCGATTTTTTTTATTTTGGCGATTTTTTTTTAATTTTTGCGATTTTTTCATTTTGGCGATTTTTTTCATTTTGGCGATTTTTTTCATTTTGGCGATTTTTTTTCGGCTTGGCGATTTTATAATTTTGAGATTTTTTTGTTTTACCGTTTTTGAAAATTTCAAGAGTTTTGCTCTTACGGTTTCCAAGAAACAGCAAGTTATCAAAATTACATAGTCGAAATTACATTAACTGATGGTACACCCTTTAATAAAAATTTTTTAAATTTTAGTGTTAATTGTTGTAGTCTGTATAAAAATACACTAACTTTACAAAATTCAAGTGTATATAAATACATACAATTGTATGTATATTACATGGGATTTTAACATTTTTCGTTGCTCGTTTTGGCACACTCTTTAATTTCCAACTCTCATATATTTGTTGTTGTAGCGGCCAAGGGTCTACACACTGTATCCAAATTTCAGGTCCGTAGCTCTTACGGTTCTCGAGAAAATACTCTGTGACGGACAGACGGACAGACGGACAGTGTAGCGAAAACAATAGGGTTTCTTTTCACCTTTGGTGTACGAAACCCTAAAAAACACAATTTGTAAAATATTCGTGTAGAGGCTCAGCAACCCAACAAACAAAAAGAATAAAGTTTGAGTTAATAAGGGCCATTTTCCCAACTTGCGTTTAGTTAAAAGTAGGATATTGTCTGTCGATAAATATTTTTGCATTGTTAAAACTTCAATATTTTATTATTTATTATTATCAATAATAATAATTGTTAACAATATACGCAGTCTCAATTAAAATTTTATTATTAAAAAAATATTAGTGAGTCATTTTTTATACACATCAGTTTTTCTTTAATAAAGTCACTTCAATTACAGTGTGTGACAAAAATGAAAGAAGTCGAAATACCTGGGATATGTTATACTATTTTTCTGGTAGGTATTATCGAGAATAACAATAATCTGTTTTGAAAATTTTCCATCAAAATGTAACTTATTTGAATATCCACCGTTTTAAATTAATAATTGAAGAACTTGCTTGTACTTTGTACTTTCATCGTCCAGAAAGCTTATATACACAGAAATTTTCTTTGAAAAAGGTATTAATAAAATAATAAATATTTAATGCATTATTTAACACAAACCCGCGTTTTACACGTAATTAATTATATTTTAAAAATAAAGTAATAAATGGTATGGTTTCTGCAAAAAAAAAATACTGTGTAACAACGAATTCAAAGTAGACAAATTATAAAAAAAAAACCAAAAATATATAGTTGGTGAAAAATAAACACAAATTAACTGAAATAAAATATATGTATATCGTTTAAAAGGTCTAAGTCTTGTCTTTCTTAATACGTTTGTAAATTAAAAATCGGTTGATATTTAACTTAGTTACATGTTGATGAGTGCATAAAAACCCCGTTTTTATACCGTGATTTTGGAAGTGTTTGGAATAGTTTATCAATATCTCAGCAATTTTTTAGTCACACAGTGTTATCTCTTAAATAGAGTACACACTACAGAATATGAGTCACAATTTTGCTTAAATTTTGGCCTTATCGATAGTGTGAACACAAATTTCGTCAATCAAATGCAAATGGAATATGTGAATTGTTTTTAATTCGTCGTATTACAAGTTGCTGAAAGCTTTTTTGCAATAAAAGCTCAATTTTACCATCCCTAATTTAGCAACAGTATTGCCATTGTCGTTTGTTCTTTATGCACATGTTAATTTATTTGCTTATTTTTGTTCTAATTAAGACAAAATTTTTTTGGTTTGTTACTATTATTTAATTTTTTTCCACAAGCCCATAGTTATTAGGCTATGTTAGGTTAATGTGGGTGGTCAAGAACCTTGCATAAACCAAGATTGATGCTTAGCGATACCAGCAAATGACAAGAAACCTGTAAGTATGGCAGCCTGGTTCGTGGTGCCTGTGCCGAATGACTCCCACACTGATGTAACAAACCTTAGTAATCTACACAGTTCTATTCATACAAGTTCAAGACTCCGAAAAGTGTGATCACCCAGACAGTAATATCTAGTGCGGCTTAGAGCCGGACAGTGGCACAATAGGTATTCTACCGCCTCCATTAACTCAAGTATTTTTCCTATTTTGACGGCATACGAAGCCGGCCAGCAGTGCCCAGTTAATACCCCCACTAGAAGTCTACAGTTGCTTCTGGTTAATGATAAAAGGATTTTAGTAGATTTAGAACAGTGGTGGGCGCTGCGAATGTATTGGTAAATTGTATATGTGTTAAGGTTGCGAGCTACCCACCAAACACAAAGCCAAGCGTTTGAAAGACGATGGTGCATTATGTATTTATACATTAATAGACATATTTTTATCTTGAGAAAAACGTCGATTAAGTTAAATTAATTAATTGAAAATAAAATGGAGAAAAATCGGCAAATAAAAATATGCGGTTAGAAGGAGGGTAAGAATACGTGTGGATGCTCTCAGCACAATTGTGCAAAGAAAGTGTCCGTCGCACGCCAACTTTTCCGCTTACCATTTGCTCTACCGGTAATTGGATTCCTCTATTGGCCAGTGTATCGGCCATTTCGTTTCCCTCAATCCCCACGTGTCCTCGGACCCAATATATACATATGTACTTGTCTGCCAGCACATAACATATTTAGGGGCCCATATTATTATTATTGTTCGAACTTCATTTGTTTCTATATCTATTATATTTAGCACAATCAAATCATAAACAACATATATATTTCTATAATTTTTATAAATAATTATATAAACTTAATTATATCGATTTAATTTGCCAAAATCAGGGTGACCGATGACATAACTATTAATTAAGGATTTTTGGTGGAAGGTCTTCCCTACTTGATTACCAACTTAATTATTTTAACAAGGCTGACACTAAAATAATCGATTCTTGTGAAGTACCTAATTTGTTTATTTGACAACATGTTCAGGTAATCTAATAAAACTAAAAGAATCATTCATCTCATTAATATAGTTTAATATATATATTTTTTTAAATTTTATGCAATGTGATTTGTAAGCGAGTCATGGAATTTGGCAATTAAAAATAGTAAGTCATTCCCCTTATTGTGAATGGCGTAGACGACGTCACATCCAGACGACAGTAAATATTGTCACTTTTCTACACTTTATTGGCAACAATTGGATCTTACTGACAATCTCTTAGTAATCTCTAAGGCTTTGTAAAAGAATGGAACATGTCAATAGTACCCAGTAAAAAAAATTGGAAGTCATTCTAGAGGAAGTACATTTTCATTGCTTCCAAAAAATCAATATTTTTAATTTGCCGATAGTTAGCAGAAAACCAAGTAGAAGTTTACTTTAGTCATACAAAACCTTGTAATTCCTCTATAGTTTTAGAAATTACTCACCAGAATTTCAAAAAAATCGATTTTTTTTCACGAAACTTATGAACTAATTTTGGTCTAAAATTTTGAAGTTATTTGCTTAAACTTACATGAAAATACTGTTTCGCGTTTAAGTTCCTATAAAAAGAAAGTAATCTTTAAAATAGGTATCTCTTAACCATTTTTCCTAGATGAAAATATTATCATAGAACACAAAAAAGGACATTTTTCTTAAAATCGCTTCCAATTCGGTGACCAGGCAGCGAAAAAGAGAACTTCTTGCAATGACAACCCTATGTAAAAATCATTAGATCGGATCGAAATTTGCACTACTTCCAGATCGCAAACTCTACATTTTCATGACTTTTTTGGAGTATCTTTTTTTACTGGGTAGTGATTTGTTGTCGACAAAGAGTGAACAAGTAACAATGTTTACTGTCGTCTTGATGTGACGTCGACGACGCCATTCACAATAAGGGGTATTATATGGCAAGTAGTTCTGATGGTAATGTTTAATTTTTTGCTGGGGCAAGTTGTAATAATGGCCCTAAATAAACAATAAACAATGTTTCAATAAAGGACTTACTTGTATTTTTAATCGATCCACTAAACATAAATTTGCCTTTGAGATACAAAAAATTATTGTAATCATTCTGACAAGCACTGACAGAACGGAACAACATGGTGTTTTCAAAGCTGAGTTCTTTTACTCCGTGACGGCGGATCGCATATATTAGTTGGTGGCGGTGGCTGAAATCTCGCCTTCATAGCTAAATTTTTAATTCGACAAATGCGAGCATAAAAATTGATACATAGCGACCCTATGTTAAAATAAATTTAATAAACCGTGTGCCCTTTTTTATGGTTGGCAATAAAAAATTAAAAATAAAACATAAAAATCTGTAAGAATTTGGTTCTTATTATTATCTCACTACTTTTCGAGGCCGAATTTTTTCAATACAAACTTTGGACTTATTTTTACATTTACATTTTGAGGAAATTATTATTGCTACTGTTATGAATTTTAATTGAAATGTTTAGTTTAAGAAACCCAGTCATAAATGTCACTAACTTTGAATTATCAGTAAATGTAGTCCGAAGTAAACTGACATAAGTTTCTTTATGCAAAATAGCTATTATTTTTTTTTTGATCGTTTATGAACAGGGCTGTGATACTTTAACATGTATGGTTTTTCTCAAGCTTTCAAACTGGTTTTGACACTTGTCTTCTTCTTGAAAGCCAGAGGGCGAGTATGTAAGATTTTCATTTATGGCCAGCAGCAAAACGAATCAAGTTAACTTAGCATACTTTTGCTTAGTACTGGCGAAATAAGGATAGAAACAGCAAATAATAAAAAACTAGATATACCAAACGGACGACACAATCGTCCGCATTCTAAACAGAAACAAAATCTCTTTATTAAACCTAATTCAATTTATTGAACTCTCGTCCTATAAGTTTTATGCAGCGTGACCGTTTGACCGACTAAAGTGGCAAATTGCCACTTTTTCGACTGCCTTGCCACTTTTTTCCCCTTTTTTAGAGTGAATTATATAATAATACATTAAAAATAAAAAATTGAGTGTAGTTTTCACGTCTTTTTTAATTTTGCCCCTTTGTTTTATAATCCCCTATTTGGTGCAACTTTTTGAAAAATGTCATCGGCCACCCTGGTTTATGGCTTTCATACAATAACAAATAAGAAAAAAATGGAATAGCATGAAAAATAGTACACAAATACACACACACACACACAGTGTAAACTAACAAATGAGTGTGTACTATGTTTGCATGTAGTAGTAGCAACTTTAAACGCTTATAGCTCCCAAAATACTAAACCGATTGCAATAAAATATAGATTCTGCACATCTGTGCAGAAATTCCTTTAAAATGATTTAAATCTTTCCAAAATCGGTGCAGTAGTTCCGGCGTAAAAGGGATTACAAAAAACGTGTTCGCCTATTAATTATATAGAAGATAATAACAAGTGCACTTTTCCTAAAAACAGGGCCAGTTCCAATTAAATATTGTCACCGCACAAATATTTATGCATGTGGCATGTACATATTTATATTTGCGTTTGTAATTGTCGTAAATTTTACGAAACATGAATAAGACCCATAAACACTATTGCTCTTTATAAAATGAAATTTATTTTTTCACTATTGTTCGTTTTAAGCAGGACTGCTTTACTAATTTATACGTATAATAAACATAGAATTAATTTATAATTGTAAGAGAGAGCATTTGCTGTAATTAAGATAGCTAAAGGCACTTTAATAACTCCAATCGACAGCCCAGTTAATTTGGCTGCAATAAATTCTTAACAGAATATAGATATATAAATTATTTTTTTTTAGTCTAAAGCAGCAAATAAAGTTTATTATTAGCAAAGGCGAAGTAATTTAAATTAATTTTACCACATACATAAGTAAATTTTTCATATTTCTCTTTTAGATAAATATATGAAAAAAAATTATTTGGTAATATAATTGCTTTTGACTATATCCCTCTTATAGATAGAATCCGAAATTATTGCAAAACATGTTGCTTATAAATAAAATAAGTATTAAAACAGCATAATTATGACAATCATGTTATGGTTGCAGTAAACAATGTATGGTAATAGCAACCATAATATAGGTTCTCATTTATTATCTTAAAAAATTAAATCTTTAAATCAAATTCTTTAGTCGGAAAATATCCCATAGGTCACCCTAAATTGCACTAGAGCAAAAACAAACAAAAATATTTATCTTTGGTGCAAAAAAGGAAAAAGTGCTTAAGTCGAGATAAGCTGATTTTGACTTAATGAAACCCCTGTTATCTTCATATTCAAATGTATCCTTGAGAAAACTTTAACTTATTTCGTACAAAGGTCACACAGCACGGACTATAAGGTCGCTGAAAATAATTCAATAAGCTATATGAGGATACTTCGATCTTTACGGATTTAAAATGGGGGAAGGCACAGGGACTGGTGTCTATATTTTGGGAAAAAACATACATTCCAGACTGCCGAATGAATGCAGCGTTTTCCAAGCTGATATCTTGGCGATTCTCAGGGCCATGGAACTAGTGACCAGGAATGTAGCTGAAGGTGAGAAGGTTAGCTTCTACGTCGATTGCCAGGAAGCGCTTAAAGCTTTGAAGGAACACAAAGTAAAATCGAAACTTGTTAGTGACTGTAGGAAAGCTCTCAACAAGCTTATGGATAAATATAGTGTCAGACTATGTTGGGTTCCTGGCCACAGCAGTGTTGAGGGAAATGAAATTGCCGATGAGCTGGCAAGAATAGAGTCGGCGTTAGATAAGGGAATGTGTGATATATCGGGTGAAATTACCGATAGGTCACTACTATAGGGAACTCAGTAATCGGGTAAAAAGTAGGACCAACAGTTCATAGAGAAGTAGGGAGGATTGTAGAGTCTCGAGGGCTATGTGGCCAAAACTTGATCCAGGAAGATCCAAACTGCTACTGGACATGAATAGGGAGGTGATGCGAATCGTGATAGGCGCGTTGACTGGTCACTTCTCGGTCAGAGCAAGAACCATCATTTGGTAAACCAGCACTCCAGATATCTGTAGAATGTGCGGGGATAGAGAAACCAGAAACCATAGAACATATTATTTGTCACTGCCTGAAGCTACAACGTCATAGGTTTAGATGCCTGATATCGGGAAATATAAACTAGAGGACATCAGGGGCTCCATCATGGGAATCCAGTGCTTAGTGACGGATAATAGGGTCATTTCTGAGTAGATATGAGGAATAAATATTAATTTTAATAGTCAATAGAATGGAATCACAATGGAGCCAATTGAGTCTACGAGTGGAGGTGCCGTATAGCACTATCCTGTCTAACCTAACCTATAGCGCAATGACTTGGCAGTTATAGTGAATACTATAGTGAAAATATTTCACTAGAAAAAGTGCGATGAATTGTGAACACGCAAATTGGTGAACACTCCAGAGTGTTCACTTGGAGACATTTGAGCCCATACTTATTTCAGACTCGTTCCTGGAAATCATCGTTGCAGCGCCTCTGGTGTTAATTAGGCTCATTACTTTAAACTATGTAGTCACTTTATTAGTTTATTACTACAGATATCATGGAAGGAGGGCACTGAGACATGCATATCCGACAATTCTATGAATTTGATATTAGTGACTTTGGCCAGGGATCGAAATGAGGCTCTCGAAGACCATCGCTGTCAACGCACTAACGATTTCACACAAAGCAGAACCCTAATTCTTAAATAAAAATTCGTTTTTTAACTTATTCAACTCTGTAGTTAATGTTATTTTTGCAAATAATGAAGTAAAAGTATAATATAATAAATGCTAGTTTTAATATATTCAGTTCCATTTACAGAATTTTAAGAAATTTAAGTAAAATTTTAAAATCATGTTCATATTTTTTTTTCATCACTCAGCAGTAAAAACGAGATCATTGTATGAAAGCTTTATGACCAACAATTTTCCCAACATAAACAGGGATTTTTAAATTTTTGGTTGTTATTGCTTTTAAAAAATTTTGTGCGCTACGAGTATTTAAATAATAGTGCATACACGTCCATACCTTGGTGGTCTACAATTAGCTAAAATGCGTTTTTCTAACAAATAAATTTCATACAAAGTTTAGTAACAAAAATACAAATGTGTATAATTTTTTATTTTATAAAAATTTATTACTCAAAATACGAGGGCGGTTCGAAAACTTCTTAGCCTATCAATGAAAGAGAATAGTTAGTTTTTCAAAAATATTTTTATTTCTCAACATAATCTCCTGAAACTTCAATACACTTAGTCCAACGCTTTTCTAGCAATTCTATCCCATGATTAAAATAGTTTTCCTCAAGGTCTTCAAAATAGTGATTTACAACTGTAATTGCATCTTCATTTGAGGTAAAACGCTTGCCAGCAAGGAATTTTTTTAGATTTGGGAACAGGTAAAAGTCACTGGGAGCCAAATCAGGAGAATAAGGTGGGTGGTCAAGCAACTCGTACTTTAATTCGTTGATTTTAGCCATTGTTAAAACACTCTTGTGCGCTGGTGCGTTGTCTTGATGAAAAATTATTTTTTTGTGTTGTAAGCCAGGACGTTTTTCTCGAATTTGTACATTTAATTGATCCAAAAGGTTGCAATAGTACTCTGAATTTATTGTTTTACCCTTTTGCAGATAGTCAATCAATAAAATATCTTTGAAGTCCCAAAAAACCGTTGCCATAACCTTACCAGCCGATTGAATTGTTTTTGCCTTCTTTGGGGCACTTCCTCCAGCTTCAGTCCATTGTTTGGATTGTTCTTTTGTCTCTGTAGTATAGTGGTGGATCCATGTCTCATCAACAGTTATGAAACGACGCTTAAAATCCATTTTATTTCGCTTAAAACGATCCAAACAAGCTTGAGAAATGTTCATTCTTATGCGTTTTTGGTCGACTGTTAACAAATGCGGCACCCATCTTGCAGAAAGCTTTTTCATCTGTAGTTCTTCATGCAAAATTAAATGGACTCGATCATTTGAGATGCCCATGATATTAGCTATTTCACGCACTTTTATTCGTCGATCATTTAATACCATATCATGGCACTTTGGCTACAATTTCTGTTGTTGTTGCTGTTTTTGAACGTCCACTACGTGGTTCATCTTCAATGCTTGTACGACCACGTTTAAGTTCAGCAACTCAATTTTTTACTGTTGCATATGAAGGAGCACTTTAACCTAACACATTAACCATATCATTATGAATTTCTTGTCCCGATAAACCTTTTTTATGTAAATATTTAATGACACCACGCATTTCTAATTTTTCCATTGTTAAAAAATCGCGGATGCGTCTTTTGTGAACACCTGTTTCTAAATGAAGGAGTTGCCAGATCGAAACAAAATTTAACATGTGTTCATAGCAGAGATGGAAGTTTCCAAAACACTTAACTTTTTTCTGTTTATACCGCGCTTTTTGTGCTAGGCTAAGAAGTTTCCGAACCGCCCTCGTAAAGTTAAGCATACTGGCAAACGTATTACTTATGCGTGTATAAGAAGTCGTTATTTATATATTTAATAAATGCAGTAAAAAAAGTGCTAATAATTATAGTGTACGACAATGATGGGCTATTATTTTGTGAAACTTGGAACAGCGAAATAATAAAGTACAACATTTGAAATGGAGCAACTTCTCCTAACGTATTTTAAGCACGTGAACCGTTTTCCACATTAAATGAGTTGCACAAGAAAATAAAATATTTTTTTCTTAAAATCTATAAACTATTCTACTTGGGTTTTGTGGAAAGCCACAATATATAATTGTGGCACTTGGGGCTGTAATTAATCTAATTTTAGTTTTGGAAGAAACAAAAAAGAAACAGAAAATAAAATAAACTTTGTTTTGAAATACGAAAAAGAAGAAATTAAAGGAAAATTAATAGAATATATTTGTATATATAATAATGGTAAAACTTTTCATAATTATAGTGCCGCCCTATTATTTAAAATTTCTGAAAGCATGAAACATTTTAATTTAGAAATACATACTTCAGAAACCAAAATAAGGGCAATTTTACCAGAAATTTAATATCTTAAGGAATTGCTAGGTTTTATCCTTTTAAAATGTGTATTTAAAGGTATTCAACTGCATAATTAGTTAGTTTTATACACTCAAACTTCTCTTTTCCGCATTTCCCCACCCAATGAGCATGTATGTGTCTAGTTATTATGATTTCATTTCAAACAGAAAACTTCTTATGTTTCTATTTCAATGTATTTGGATGTCCTTTTATGGAATATTTCTGTACCATGAAAAACTTTTGCGGATGGAAATTTGACTTTCATGCATTTTTCTCTCCATGTCGAGCCACAACCGCTAAAAAAAATCTTAAGCGACGCATATTTTGGACTTAGTTTTTTTAACGAAAATGTATTACGAGTATTTACGATAGTAAAATATCAAAAAATGCAATTTGAAAATTATGTCGCTTCAGCTTTTTTTTTGGCGGTTGCGGAACGATATAATGAATTATTTCACTTCGGAAGAAAAAAATTCAATAATTCTGCAGTTTCCAATTGTTCTAATTATTTTAAAAATAAAAATAAAAGCTGTTACTAAGGTTACTGAGGTTAAATTGGTGAAGTTAATGAAAAATTTAAACCTACATAAGACAAACTGATGTTTTTGGTTTGATAAGAACGAGTTTATGCAAATAGATTTTCTTTCAAACTCTGCTCCGCATAAGGTCCCTTTCACAAGTAGTGGTAAAATTTTGTCATTAATAGCAAGCTAACGTAAAATTTTAATTGTATTAATGAAGAATAATTTGTTGAGTTTCATGAATATTATGAAATATCTTGCATATAATGAAAACTTTCAATAAACTAATAAAAAATTTAATTCTTGTGACGGTGATATAATTAAACCTTCAAGTTTTACAAAAACTTTTCTTATAACCAGGGACAAGGACTTCATGCATTTAAAAAAGGTATTTTAGGCGCCTAAAATATGACATCAAAACCGCAAAATATGCACTAAAAACAATAAAATATGCACATATTTTAATAAGTGTTTATTCAATTTACATACAACTAAATAAAGATAAAAAGAGGTGCGTCCACAATCCTATTACTTAAACATTTTTTTCTTTATTATTAACTTCAAACAGGCATTTTTCGAGATATGTTTATATTGCAGTAAGGGAGCGATGCGTAAATAGAAAAAGAAAAGTATTGTTATTTATTAATTTTCATTTAAAAATTTTATATTTTTATTGAAAAGGGCCTTGTAACAACAGTGGATGTAATCGGCTCAAATTTAAATGATTTTTTTTACAGCTATGCTATTTATTTCACGGTGCAGGAGCTAGGACGTGATTTTCGTAACAAAAATAATCGACACTATTACAATTATAAATTTATTTTTCTTTTGATTTCTTTGTACGAAAATAAACGAAACAAATTGTTTGATTTTGCTTTGTTTCGTTCTTTGAAGTGAGTGAAAGAAAAATGAAAACAATGAGAATGATTGTTCAATTTGTTTTTGTATTGTGTTTGCACATGAGCACAAACCAGAGATCACAGCCGATGGGCTGTAAGTCGGCTAACAGCCGCCGCCGGCCACAAACAATACATTAATTTAATCGTACGCCTCTAGAAAAGAAAATAATGGGAAATAAATGGAAACGTTTTGAAATATTTGCAGCGAATTTGACGTCATCATATAATATCATTTGAACCATTAAATTTGTTTTAAATAGCTAAGCAGCATATCCATAACCGGGTGTCCTAAGACACCTCTCTGCTTTTTTTATATAATGTTATATATTTATTTAACTCAACCTTACAATGAATTGGATACTAGCTATTAGATCTATTTTTTTAAATCGGTTATCTTTTTTAAAAACAATATCAAGTTTCCGCAGAATTGTTTCACTCAGACAATTTCCTCTTCAAATTGTCAAAATGACATTTCTGCGACAATGCAATGCAAGCAAGGCACATTAAATACACGTACACGCATTAGATGCAACTCTGTGCTTCTCACATAGTTTTCCAAAGTACTCAGATAAAAAACTGCCTCATAGAATCAAGAAGATTTTCTCTATGAAACGTTTTTAGGCTAAGGGATATCCCAGCAAAAAGGAGCGAAGATTTTTTCATAGAGATTCCTTATTCTTTTTATGTGGTAAATCTTATTAATTTTATCAAGAAGAAAACCACATAAAATCAAGAAGAAATCTTATTATTCACAACTTTTTTTTTACTCAATTTCCGTTATTTTTGGCACCAAAAAAACAATCCATAGAGAAAAACTTCTTGATTCTATTATATGATTATGTGTAAATCAGCTTATTGATTTTTTTAATAAGGAAATCTTCTTGATTTTATGAGGTGTCTTCTTATTTGGTTTCTATAAATAGACATACAGCAATTTTTTTCATGATCTTTTTCATTTTTGTATAAGAATGTTTGCACAATAATTTCAATGGTTATTCATGCTGCTTGTTAGCATATTGGTTAGAGTGCTTGTCTATCAGTCAGAAGTTTGCTGGTTCAATATTTGGTGAGTAAGTTAGTAAAGAATATAACATAATAGCCCAATTCACAACAATCTTGTGCAAATGGTCTTGCATCGTAGCATGTGCAAAATTGTATAGTATATTGATACTCACCACTAAGAATTGTTAAGTGGTGAGTATCAATATATTAACCATTTTGCAAATGCTACGATGCAAGACCATTTGCACAAGTTTGTGAATTGGGCTAATATGTTTGTAGGTATATATAAATAAATAACATCTACAATATACTACATACATACATACATATGTATATGGTATAGAATTTAAATGAAAATACATAAGTACACAGAATAAAGACGCAATTTTTTTTTTTTTTTTTATGAGGTCGCTTAATAAAAACAAAAAGAAAAATTTATTGAAAAAATCAATAAGATAACCTAATATAAACTAGAAGATTTCTTCTTGATTTTTTTAAAAAGGTTTTCCCTATGAAATTAATAAGATTTCCTTATTAAAAAAAAAACATAGAGATTTCTTAGTAATTTTGTTCTATTTTTTGAGGTATTTAGTAGGCACTGTTTTCTCTTTGAATATTTTTTAAATTTGAATTTTTAACAAAATATGACACAAAAAAATGCATTTATACCAAATATGAGACAAAAATATGCTATGACCAAAATATGAAAAAATATGCATTTTTAGCAAAATATGCACTAACAAATCGGTGCCATTTTTACATAAATTCGTTGTTTCGTAAAGATTTTTCTTTCGTTTTGCATTATCAGGGTTAAGGGAAAAAACATGTATTTGCATGAAACTCCTGTTCCTGGCGATAACATTGAATATTTTTATAATTTTGTGATGAACTTACCAAGGAGGTTATCAATAACAATACAACGAAAACTTGAGCGAGAAAATTTTTAAATACGCACATACATAACTAACAAAAATATAATTATACAGGAGAAACAAAAAAATAAACAAAAAACTGAACAAACGTGCAGTTAAGTTCCCTTGTTATTTGTTAATAAAAGCGTCATTTTTGATCGCAGAAGTGTAATATTTTGTCAAGACATATAGTTTAATGGCATTCATAATAATCAATCAAAAACTCGATTTTGAATTTTTTGTTAGTTACGCCTTTTTGAATTTTAGCTGACGATACGTATTTGTATATGTATATTTTGAAATTGGTATTTAATTTTAATTAATTTAATTTTAAGGTCTAGAGTCTAGACACAAATTTTCCTGATTATAATGTATAATGTGGAGATTACTACATAATTTGGTATAGAATGAAACCACAACTGATTTGTACTCCTTTTTAAATGGAGAAAAATTTTAAACTTGCCGCAGGATAAAATAAGTATTATTTTGCTAGAAAAGCATTTAAATCAAAATAACTAAATATAAATTCAATAGATTTGCATATAAAACTAAAAAAAATCTCTTAATTTATGTATAAATGTGCATACATACATACATGTTTTATCCATTTAAAACACTGTCAACTCTTATAATCTCTTTATTAGTTAATAAAAGTTGTTGTTTTTTATCAACCTTTTTCTAGAAGAACTTACATAAAGACCCAAAGGGGTTTAATAAGTTTTTGCTGATGCTACAAACAACATGTGATGGCGTTCTTATTTCTATTTCATTTAAGAAAGTTTGTGTTCTACTTTCCTTGCTCTAAGAGATCCTTTCTATACGATAAACTAAATGTATCATTCAATTTAACTTATTTTATTTTATTTTATTGCTGCTAGTGTTACTACTGTTTTTGATGTTTTTATTTTTTTTCTTTATTTTGCTATTTCTATGTAAATAAGATTTAACTGGAAACAAGAAAATAATGACCAAGAAAATATGTAAAATTCTTTATACTCGTACATACTTTCAAAACGCCTTAAGCAGAGGAATAAGAATAAATAAAATGAATAAACTGCACTTTGTTTGGCCATAAAGAATCTCATGTATGCTTCACCAATATCTCGAAGCTGATTTTACACGGACGGTCTGTATTTTACAGCTGACATGTCAAAATTTCCCATTGCAAAATACATATGTACGAGTATGTACTCGTATGTACGTAAATATATGTCGTGTGAAAGCATTAAAACTATACATCTGTAAACCAGGCCAGTATGTGGATTCAGTAACTTTTATTACAATAATCGCATCGCTATAATAAATATAACGAAAAGTTGTCGAAAAGCTATTCAGTAACATAATTTAACGATGTTCGCTGTCGGTTAAAGTAAAAAAGTAAGAAAAGCAAGCCAAATTCATTTATTTTTTCTTTAATTCTTCTTCGTGCTTCTCGCTTATTTTGAATTTTGTATGCAAGGATGTCATATGATATACAATTAAACGGCGAGTAAAACACAGAGTACAGTATTGTAAATAATAAATTATAGAATCACATTATCGTTACCGCAAACAAATAAATAATAAATTCAGTAAAGTGCGGCTTTGACTCGCGCACGAAGGGTTCCATACGTTGGGCTTTGAGCATTTTTTAAGTGTTTTTTTACGTTTTTTCAGCTGAAATAATTTTTTTTTTACTATTTTTCGCTTTTTTCTCGTTTTGGCGATTTTTTAAATTTTGGCGATTTTTTCA
Organism: Tachina lurida; assembly: GCA_944452675.1. Taxonomy (NCBI): domain Eukaryota; kingdom Metazoa; phylum Arthropoda; class Insecta; order Diptera; family Tachinidae; genus Tachina; species Tachina lurida. Next base: position 36,867,357 of record OX101754.1, on the reverse strand, counting down.
TTTTGGCGATTTTTTTCATTTTGGCGATTTTTTTATTTTGGCGATTTTTCCGGTTTTCCGCGATTTATTTTCGATTTAGAAATTTTTTTTAATTTCGTGCTTTTTTTCGTTTTGGCGATTTTTTTTTTATTTTGGCGATTTTTTTTCGGTTTGGCGATTTATAATTTTGGATTTTTTTTGTTTTACCGGTTTTGAAAATTTCAAGAAGTTTGCTCTTACGGTTTCCAAGTAACTTGCTGTATAGTTATCAAAATTACATAGTCAAAATTACATTAACTGATGGTACACCCTCTAATTAAACTTTTTTAAATTTTAGTGTTAATTGTTGTAGTCTGTATAAAAATACACTAACTTTACAAATTTCAAGTGCATATACATACAATTGTATGTATATTACATGGGATTTTAACATTTTTCGTTGCTCGTTTTGGCACACCCTTTAATTTCCAACTCTCATGTATTTGTTGTTGTAGCGGCCAAGGGTCTACACACTGTGTCCAAATTTCAGGTCCGTAGCTCTTACGGTTCTCGAGAAAATACCCTGTGACGGACAGACGGACGGACGGACAGACGGACAGCGTAGCGAAAACAATAGGGTTCCATTTTCACCTTTGGTGTACGGAACCCTAAATATGATATCAATAAGTATTAACATTTTTTTGGTTCGCAAAAATTTACTGAATTCAGATACAGATGACAAAATTTCAATATTTTGAGCTGTCAAAGTATCTGACATCAGCTGTTTTGGTATAATATAATACATATATTAAACATGTGACAATCATACCTAAATGTATATGAGTCGTATAGTCATATTTAAAGTGCAGGCCGTATGAAGTAGCTTAGCTTAAGTAATTTATGTTTTCTTTAAAGTTATTTTATTAAATATGTTTGAAGTTTTCTTTCTTAATGAATGTCCGAACTTAACAAAAATTTGGCACATCCGAAAAAAAATTTTTTTAATTCTGTACTTCTATTCAAAAAATATAGAATTTCAATGTTGTGTTTCACTACACCGCACTACAAAAAGTCATCCACAAGTTTTAAAGGCCGCATTACGTCATACATTAAACTTCGCATTTTTCTACCGACAGCTAAGTTTAACTACAGGATTTCTTATAAGTTCTGGCAAAGTACAAAAGCTGGATAAGTCTTAACTTTTAGCGTACGTTGAGTAGTTTTTGACAGTTATTAGTTGTTTTTTTTTTTGTATGATTGACTAAGGTTTTTGTGCAAACAGCTGATTGATAGCAACAAAACTGCAAATACGTAATCTTGTTCATTTAATTTTTGATCACAACCACTCTTTACAAGAACTTATTCACTAGAAACAATATTACTAAGAAATTACTGGACCGCTCATCTCTAGCGGCGTGCGGAGATCATCTAAGCCCCCAAATCTATAATTGTTGTAATTACCTTGCAGTTAAAAATTAATTTTATCTATTCATATTTTCTAGGTAATAGTTCCTTTTTGGTGTGACAGCTCGACCAATTCTGGATCCAAATCGTCCTCGGCTTCATCGTCGTCATTTATATCAATATCAGGCTCACCACTGCACCACCTTTTGATTTTATCGGATTTTATATACAGAGCAAAACTTACGGCTTGTTATCTTCAGACCAGGTATGTCCTCAATTAAATATCTGTCATTACCTAGTACCTTTGTAACTGTATACGGAGCACGATATTTAGGCTCCAGTTTACGTGAATCACCAGATGACTCAGGCTCATTTTCAATAAGAACTAAATCACCCTCATTATACACTGTAGGTCGTGTGTGTTTATTATCGAAACACTGTTTCCACCTTTCCCTTTCTCGTCGGCTAACGCACGCTTTTCGTCGATGGTTATTTTACATTCAGATTTACTATTTTGTATTAAATCAATAGGATTATAGTTAAAAATCAGTTCATTCGGACAAAAACCAGTAGTTGAATTCTTTTGTGAATTAGTGGACCACTTTAGAGTATGTGTTGATTTGTCCCAATCTTTCGTTTCTTTAATAGTTGTACGGAGGTAATTTAAAATACTTTGCTTGACACGTTCAACCTGGACACTGAGCGTGTCCACATTTACTCTTTACGAATGGTCCTAAGTGATCAATATGTATGAGACGGAACGGAAGAGCACTGCACAGAAAAAAATATCATCGAAATGCAACCAACAAAACAAATTGTTAATATATAATTTAAAAATTAACAATCATCATTGTTGATATAACAAATTTAAATTTTTGTAATCAATTAAATTACTCAACAAAATTATTTGTTAAATTATATCATAACGGAATGCTCACATGCAGAAGAAACAAGAAATCATGTTTTGTGTGTATTCATTGTTTGCGTATCTAATAAAGTGTTGCTCTTTAGCTGAGAGGTTAGTAAGTCAGCTTGTTACTCCTGATGTTGCCGGTTCAACTCCGCTCAAAGACATTTAGTGTTTTTCGCAGACAAGCAAAAATCGTTTCGGGGGTTGTGATTGTGTATAGTATAAAAAAAAATTGTTAATATAACAATTATGATAATAAACATTTGTTCGGAAATTCAACAATTCGCATTGTTAATATAACTATAACTTTAATTGAAATAACTTTAAAATCCAATAAAAATAAATGTTGAAAAAATAAATAAATTTCAACAAACTATTTGTTGATATATTTAATTGAAAATATTTTTCAGATTTTCCGATAATTGTATTTACAAATTACCTCACGTTTTCCTCCTTTAACTTTGTTGTAGCAACACTCTGTGCACGCAGAAATATATTCCTGCAAATACTTTCTAATCCGGGGAAACCAAAACGATTTTCCGACTCTTTCAATGGTTTTCTCAAGGTCATAATTTTACCCACATCGTCATGGCAATGTTTGGCAATACGCCACCGTGTTGCTTTAGGTATTACCAGCCTCAAACCATTCTGTGTTTTACGGTAAAGTCGTTGATTTTGTAAACTAAAGTCTATATTTATCTGACGATACTGATCAGATTTTATATCACCACGTAGAATTTTTACTAAATTACTCAAATTTTCATCGGTTAGTTGCATAGAAAAAATCCAGTCATCACTTCCAACATTTATATTGATAATGCACCTAGCAACCCTTGGTAGTAGCTCCTTACTAGCTTTAGTCCTGGTAATAGCTGCACAATCAGTCACCACGTGAAATGGTTTACCCAGTAGGTAAATTGGAAACCTGTCTAATGTTTCAACTACGGCCAATACTTCCCACTCGTAGCTAGGATATTTAGCCCCGGTATCAGAGCTATGTCGACTGAAATAGAACACGGGATGCCACTTACCATTTTTATTAGACTGTAACAGTACACCTGCCAGTGCTAAGCTACTGGCATCGGTATGTACCTCGTGTTCTGCTGCCATATCATAAGCGTCCAATACCGGCTCGTTACAAAGAGTTTTGATTAATTTGTTAAATCATTGTTCCTGTGGTTCATCCCAATGGAAATGTTTCTCTTCACTTTTACGCAGCAAATTGGTGAGCGGTCTGGCTATAATTGTATAATTTTCTACGAACTTCCGGAACCAGTTAGACCAAGAAATCGTCGAACCTCGGTTATAATTTTCGTTGTTTTATAACTACGAATGGCACTTATATTTTCTTTTCCTGGTGTTATACCATTTATCGAAACGTTGTGGCCCAAATATGTGATGTGCTCTGCCAAGATGTTGCACTAATCCATTCTCAAAGTAAGACCACATTCCGCCCAAATTTTTAGAAATCTGTCTAAACGTTCAATACCTTCATCCCCAGTTCTACTAGGTATTATAACGTCGTCCAAATAGATCAAAACCTCACCTGGCATCATTCTTTCAGCAATACGATTCATCATACCTTGAAATACAGCTGGAGCATTAACGAGTCCAAAAGGCATTCGATTATATTCGTATGACCCTCAGATGTAACGAACGCTGTGAATTTTTTTGAATCCTCCTCAATTTCAATTTGATGGTAACCCATGCGTAAATCGAGCATCTTAAAATAACGATTTCCCGATAATCGTGCGAATTGCTCCTCTAATATCGGCATTGGGTAAGGAAGCTTCGTAGCAGGGAAGGAAAATTACTTCTAGGATTTTGTACCAACTATGTAAACAAAATGTACTTTTTGGACCATAACGGTACCATTTTTTGTGATATTTATTAATAAGAACAGAAACGTAAAAAATGTGTAAAAATTCAGAAGTAAACAATAATAAACAGAAACTTAACAAAAATGTGTATAAAAATTCAGTATGAAAAAAGTATTACATTCATAAGGGTACATTCGTAGATTAGACTTGTTAGAGATCGGTTATTTTACAAATTTTGATTATTAACAGGCCTTTTATTTTCATGCACTATAAAATCTAAGATATGCGCATAAAAAATGCGCGATAAAACCTAAAGCACACTATTGAAGTAAAGGAGCGATATGTAGTTAACAATAATAAATATAACCCATTTAAATTACATGGGTTTGATCATTGGTTTGTGGCAAAAATGAACTAGTGAACGAGTTCGACCCAAGTCTACTTAGCAAATGGAATTCTATACGCCTTAACACATATCGGATGAGGTGTTGTGACTTGAATCTCCATTTTCAACAAGTTGCATTTGCCTAATTCCTTGACATTTTCGGCAAAACAAGCTTTTCGGTCCATAAGTAATGATTGCAGTTGTTTATCGTTGTCATGCGTTGTAGGCTCCTTCGTGTTTACAACACTTACATTTTGGATCCAACAATCGTTTTCTTCTATTATAGTCCGTTTACATTTTTGACAAAGTACATCGCGGCCCAAATAAACATTTTAGGACAACAACTTACTCTACGTCTTCACTAGCCATCGACTTAGACATGTCATGAGCATGACGCCGGCAGAGCAACTGCGAAAAAATCATATTTCTTTCTTTTGCTAATGGTTGCGGACTGGCGAACATTGTTGCTCAGACATATGTAGGTTCGGGAATCCATGTGAGAGCATGGACGAAATATGGACATGACCGGTCTCCATTATTCATTTGCGATGTCCGGCATGATGCCCATACCAAGTTCATGGCTAGTGGAGACCGCTAGTTAATAAAATTTAAATAAAAAATATTATAATTTTTGGTACTCTCGGGATCAAAAAAGTACAAAAAGAAGTTTGTATATTTTGCAGAGATATGAAACTGAAATACATAATTGTGGGTACGTTCGTAAATGCTGCAAATTTATGCATCAATGCGGCAGTTCTGCCAGGTTTTACTGCGTATGCGTGATTATCTGCTGCACATGCTTTGCAACTGCTCAACTTCTGTGCTCAGTTGACATTTTTGAACAAACTGCAAACAATTTTAAAATTGGCAAGTGATTTTATTTAAGAAAGTAGTGACAATTTTCTTTTAAATTATAGTAAGCAAAAAATTTAAATGAAAATCAAAGCGACAATTTCTTATGAGAACAGCATTGGCCTTAAAAAGAATACAACTAAAATAAAAAAATTCCTTTGAAATAATAAAAAACTACCAAGATTATGTGTTTCAAAGTTATTTTCGAGTTTATCAATCTCCTTTGTTGGTAAGATTCGAAACATGTAATTTAAACATCAAAATACATAGATATATTCAACTTATTGTTCCACTGCAAACTCTTGCATATTAAAATAATTTACTGCGCTATTTGCACATATTTGCGGCAGGTATGCATTAAAAATGCTTTAAAAAACGTTTGACTCTAAACAGTGCTGCCAAGTTATGCATTTTTGAACGTTAGATGTTCGTGATGCTGCAGACGTGCACTGGAAATGCTTTTACGAACGTACCCTGTATACCATTATAATGATTATAACAGTTTATAACACTCGTAATCCCACCACGTTCACCAAGTACTAAACCATAGTATCCACCACTTTATGTACTACCACAATTGAACATAATCACCACTGTTATGGTCAAATCCACCATTACTCAAATAATAAGAGCACTGCACTAAAAAATTAAGAACAACAGTGCAAGCGACACCACAATGTTAAAATTATGTGTTCGGTTCAGTGTGCACACTTCTACCGATATTCGGTAGATTCTACCGAATATGTTTGTGAATTTAACGATCTACCAATTCTACCGAACAAGGCCTGAAATCTACCGAATATTGAACGAACATTTTGATTAACAATGATGCTACAAGATCAAGTTGATCACACATACGGAAAATTAATCACACGTATGTTCTAAAATGTGGAAAGCTTTCCGTTGAGAAGCGAATATGTTTAACGAATTGTTATTTAGTAATTTAAGTCGATATATGTGTAAATTGGATATTTTGCCACATAGCAGTGCGGCCACACAGCGCTCATTTTCTGCCATGAAAATCATTAAAACAGAACATAGAATTGTGCCTTGGGGTTGAAATATTTATTCCTCCCAATGATTTAATAATTTTTGCACAAAAGTTTAAATTCATAAATGGATCTTACATATAATCTTTGTAGTAGCAAATGTTTGTCAAATAAAAGTTATTTTAGTAGCTTTATAAAACCTATGTACAAAAACTGAATTCCTGTTATTTATGTATATTATTTTATGTATGCATTGCATATCTATATAAAGTGTAAAGGCAAATAACTGGGGATGACACTTTTTTTATTGGAAATGCTTCATTGTTTATGGTAGTTTAATTTCCAATCACATGTGAAGTTTTAAATGCGCTTTTGGAACCTGTTTAGTTTGATACTCCTTGCACTTACTCTTTATATATAAGTACATACATATATTTTGTTATTTTTTATGTTTCTTTGAATTGCTATTTTTTATGTTTCTTTGAATAAAAAATATTTTCTACCGAATTTCATTAAAATCTACCGATTTTTTTTTGTTGATTCTACCGAATTAAAAAAAATTTAAGTGTGCACACTGGTTCGGTTTTAAAATTTACATATGTATGTACATAAGGAGATACATGTAAACTTACATACATACTACCTATTTATCAGCCATTTTTCTTATATATTTGCGCACTTTTTCGGTATTATTTGCATTACTTTTAAACAATATTCCAAAGAGGATTCTCTGTGAACTAATAAATGTAAAAAGAGCATAGAAAAGGGTTACCAACAGCCGGGGAATCATTGATAAAACTCGAAACTTTGGTACATAATTAATTGGGAAAAGTAGGGTAACAAAACCATACTAGTCCCTTTAACTAGGGTTGTTATCGCGTAATACCTATATAAAAAAAGGACAGCAGAGGCAAAAACCCGGACATTTGCTTAAAAAAGTATGACTTAAAAATAAAACGAAATTGATTTTTCCAATTATATTACTACCAATAAAATCTTAAGTACATATGGATGGTGTTTGCGTAAAGTGTCAATCTCCATACTTGTATACTTATGTACATTAATCTGTACCTACACATTTGAAAATATTTGAGTACATGCGTACAAAAATAGCACTTCAAGTATAATTTAAAATGTTGAAAAAAATTTGTTAACTTATAGTTTTGTCGTTTATACTTATCAAAAAAGTTTCTAGCACAAGAACTCATTAAAAAGTAGTTCTTTATTAACAGAGAATTAAAAATTATTTAAAGTTCATCCGATTACATGTCATTGTTTGATTGAAATGTTTTATTTGTAAAAAGTAGGACTTTTTCGGAAGCTAATTTTTTCCGCGGACACAGATCCCAAAAAAAAAGGACAGAGGACGGATAGCAATACTACTTTAACTGCTTTTTACAGAAGAGGCAAATAACTGAACTACCTATGCCGGCCATACACTACACAAGTTCAGTGTTCAAGTCTGACAATGATTAAACTAAGCTTTTGACACACACTATACAAGTAAACTGTGCAGTTTTTATTTTAATGCGGTAATTTTTTATATAATTCTAGGAATTCTGTCCTGAATACTTTTTTACACTCATTTCTTGTTTTGAACTCTTAAAAAATCACGACACAACTGAGCGTTTGCTACATACACTACACAAGTTCACTGTACAGGTTTGCAAACTTGAGCAAATATCAAAATCGTTTTGATATTTACTCAGTTCACTGCGTAAATAGCACAGTAAATAGTAGTTTATGGCTGGCTTGCTAGTCTCCATTATTATTCCCTATAGGTATCATAACGCATATGTGTGCAAATTTTTGAACATCTAATATTAAAAATGACCAAGTTATTACCAGCTTTTGTACCTAGAAGACCGTTATGCACTAAAAAAAAGAGAAAAATAAATAATAAAAAATTACGATAAAAGTTTAATTTTGTTACATAGTGCAATTTAAACAAACATTAAGTAATTCATTTTGCTTAAACCAGTAAAAGAAACGGTAACTGTTATTATTTAATGTATATAATATTCATATGTATAAAGAAATTGTTATTTGTTCATACTAATTAGTACTGCCGATAGGTTATTTGGTTTCACATTTTTACAATTCCAAATAACCCAAGTGACATAACATAAGCTGTGCTTAGAAAAACAAAATTTTTTCAACCGATATATATTTCTGGTTTCATTTTAATCAAAATATGTAATTTTCGTTTCAATATTGCAAATAGTTCCAATTTTATAACGTTTTTTCCCTCTCCTGTAAACTTTTGAAAACTGCAGATAGGTTATTTCGTCTTTAAGGTGACGATATGTATGTATGACCCTTTGACGCGACAATTGCACAGTGCTCCTGGGAAAATTCATTCACGGTTTTTGTTTTGTTTTCCCTCTTTGAATTCTCAAAATTGATGCATGCTTTTTAATGTGCCAACAAGTTTTCCCCATTTATCCCGGTATTTTAATTCCTAAAATTAACGTAATCTTGGCACACGTATTCGCTGCTCTGGCAACCACAAAGAACATCAGCTGACTACTAAAGTGGTGAAAAAATCATCATCACGAAGAATGTAAAAGAAAACTAAAAAAGAAGTGTCCAGAAAAAATATGGAAATATGGAAAAAGTGTCTTACAGTTTGTTAACAAAAAAACTGCACCATTAATGAGGTATGTAACTACTTATTAATATCCATGCCGAATTTAACACATCAATTCAAGTTCTGAAGCACATTTTACTTAGTGAAACTACTCTAAATAAAAAAATTGGCCTATATCGGGCTTAGCTCTTCCTCTTAAACATTTTTAGAAGCTATCTCGTTTGATAAGTATGTAAAAAACAATGGAGAAAAATGTAAATAAAAAGATTGGCGCTGACCCATCCGAGCTATGGGCCTTTTAAGTTTTCATATAAAACTATGGGCATTGCATTTCTGAATGTAACGGGTCAGTACTGAAATTAATTAAGAGCTGTGCATATAATTTTTGAAACATCGTCGTTTTGAAAAACCATGTTGGATAAAATCCTTAAGCAAGGCCGGCTATATAACATCTTTAGTAATCCGCGCCGTTTCGAAAAATACCATGGTGGTGATCAAAATTCAGCAACTTCTTAAATATCATCTCAAAATTTTTTCAATTAAATCAACATTGAGTGCATTCGATGGAAAATAGGTATACCAAATATAGCTTGGAACAAATCTAGTTTAGGGACACCTCCCCAAAATTAAAAAAAAAGTATCCCATCCTATAGTAAATTGAAAAATAATAAAAAAAAATTAAATAAAAATATTGGCGGCGAGGCTTAGTTTCCGAGTTATGGGCCTCTGAAATTCTAGTACAATATTTTGATTATACGGTGTTTTTCAACGAATATGACCAATATTGGTATTTCAAAAATTAAAAAAAAAATTGCTATCCTATAATGCAAAGTTTTCATGCCTAATAGCTTATTTCTGCGCTGCCGGCCTTTGGCCGGGCTTAAGGATTTTTACCACCATGGTGTTTCCCGAGACGGCGTAGCCTAGTAATGATTTTCTGCCTTGCAAATTTTTCTTGCCAATAATGTGTTTCTGCACTGCAGGCCTTCAGCCGGGCTTAACGATTTTCTCCACCATGGTGTTTCCAGAGACTGCGCAGCCTAGTAATGATTTTCTGGATTGCAAAGTTTTCTTGCTTAATAACATTTTTCTGTATTGCCGGCCTTCGGCCGGGCTTAAGGATTTTCTCCACCATGGTGTTTCCCGAGACGGCGCAGCCTAGTAATGATTTTCTGGATTGCAAAGTTTTCTTGCTTAATAACATTTTTCTGCATTGCCGGCCTTCGGCCGGGCTTAAGGATTTTCTCCACCATGGTGTTTCCCGAGACGGCGCAGTCTAGTAATGATTTTCTGCCTTGCAAAGTTTTCTTGCTTAATAAGGTCTTCCTGCACTGCCAGCTTTGGGCGGGCTTAACGATTTTCTCCACCATGGTGTTTCCCGAGACGGCTCAGCCTAGTAATGATTTTCTGGATTGCAAAGTTTTTTTTTTTAATTTTCTGTAGGATAGCATACCTTTTTTAATTTTGGAAATACCAATATTGGTCATATTCGTTGAAAAACTCCGTATAATCACAATATTGTACTAGAATTTCAGAGGCCTATAACTCGGAAACTAAGCCTCGCCGCCAATATTTTTATTTAATTTTTTTTTCTTATTTTTCAATTTACTATAGGATAGGATACTTTTTTTTTCATTTTTGGGAGGTGTCCCTAAACTAGATTTAAGCCTATAGCTTAAGCAAAATAAGTATTTTTCAAACTTCGTTTTGTTTTATGTAAACCGAAACCGGAAAACTGGTTATTTCCAATAGTAAATATTTGATTTTGGTCAAGCATTCAAGTTTGAAAATTGTGCCGCTTGAACTTTATTGGCCCATAACTCGGAAACGTAAGGGTCGCTGCCAATTTTTCATTTAATTTTTTGTTCTTATGCTTCATTTTCTTTCGGATGGGATATAAACCCGATTTGATAAGACATAGAAAATTGAAAACACAGATGAATAGAAATTTTCGGAAGCGCATATTTACGAAGTTACGGACTCACAAAGTTATGTAGTTTTTATTTGGTATTTCTTGGTAAATTTTTGATTCACAATAAAATCAGTAATATTTTGATTTTTTAAACTGAAGGCTTATTTTGATGTTATGCTTGTTATGCGGAAATTAAGTTCGAAGTTTAAAATTCACTGAAGATACGAAAGTATTTTCTTTTCTCAATAACTGAATGTGCAACCCTTTTATGTGAAATTTTCTTACAAGATATAATTCAAAGGTTTTACCTGCATTATTAACTTAAAAGAGAATTTTTTGAGATACGATCTATGTTGCAATAAAGTAGCGATATGTCTGCCCATGACGTTGTTATTTACAGCATTCTTATAATTATTTTTGTGACTGACTATGAACGACGTATTCATTCCACAAAACAACCGCAAAACTGCACCAAAAACTACTACATAGGTATTTTGCACAAATCAGTCAACCAGTGCGAGCGAGAAGAAAAACTCTCGAAGGACAAATAACACATTCAAGCCTCACCGCACTTAAGAAATAATTACATACAATGACTCGAAAGATGTTATTCAACCCCTAGCTTCTTTACGATTCGAGAAGCAAAATGTGTTTTCAATTCAAAGAAAGGTTTCGCTCAGGCTTGTTAGTTAAGTATATTAAATTATTTCAGTAGAAATGAAAATTTTATACTATTTTATGTGATTTTAATGATTTTCTTAAGTATGTATTTTCTACACCATGTTCTATCCCGGCCCTGCTTACTAAAAATTATCTGCACAGCCGGCCTAGTCGGATGCAAAGATTTTCTCCTCTATGGTGTTTCCTGACACAAAATGCTAGTTTTTTTTACTAGTTAGTTAACCTTAGTTTAAACGGCGTTTAACCGCCCATGCTGTTTTTCAGTGATGGATTAACAGCTGTCAATTTAGCTAGAAATGCCATACCTACTTTGTTTTCAATATACAAATGTACAACCAAAAAATACCTCCTGTATCGAATCAACCCAATGCTTTGCAGGACCAATCATCTTCTGCTGTACCGCAAAAATTACGCTTTGATCATCCCAACAATAAGCATTTTTTTAAATCTCCACACGTTGCACAAATTGTAATAGGTTTATTATTTCTCTAACATTCGCAAAAGGATGAGCAGGATTAAAATCGTTTTGAGGTCCAGGTTGTTTAGAAGCACCTTGTGGTATTGTGTTAACATAACTATTAGTTACAATTGGTTGCTGAACAAAGGTTGACGTTAGCGTTTGTTGTCCTTGTGCGTTTGCTGGTATCTCTTGATTGTAATTTCTATAATAAAATGCATTTGCTTGTGTGCCCATAGGAACGTTTGTTATAGGAATATTGTTGTGTGCAGAAATATTTTGAGATGATATCATTGGTGTTGTAACAGAACATGGGTTAGATATCAAATTCCGATTTCTAATACATTCGACATTTCGTTCGCCATATACGGGTCGTGAAGATGCAAATGTTACGTGGATTCACTTGTGGCGTGTTTGATAATGGCGATGTTGATGTAGCTGGTGTATAACCGTTGAACGAAACGCTATTTGTGTGCGGGCCAGAATCATTTGGCAAAAGCGAAGACGTAATATCTGGAACAAAACTTGCTGGTTCGTTACCATTAGCGTGAGCTTGCATATTCGACACAAGCTCTTCCAATTGTAAAACTTTTTCAGCAAGATCAACCGCCTGAGTGTCCATACGTGCCTCAGCGTTGTTTGCTTCAAGTCTTTCAATTAGTACAGCCTTTTTCCCAGAGGCTGAAAACACTTTTTCTTTGCATTTCGATTGCAGTTGTTTGACAGTTAAGCTATATAAATTTTCCATTATGCTGTTTAGGTATATTGATCCCACTTCTGAATATTGTCAAATAATGTCTTTAATAAAAATTTTATATATATTCGTAAACGTTTTTATTTCAATACTAAATAATAATTCAATTTTAAAAAATTCAAAACGATAATAATCATTCTAAAAAAAATGTTCTCCTCAAAAGGCGTAGTAGGAAAGCATGCTCCTTTTTATTTTTATTTTATATATAAAGTAGTAATAAGTAGAGTTAATTTTCTAGGTAATAGTTGCTTTTTGGTGCGACATATGTATGTGTAAATAAAATAGTCCTGTATATACGCAGTGTAGCCGATTAATAGACACAGTATTTTTATACTTATGCGTATGATTGTAACTCACACAGTCTATACATTTTAGTTATACTTTTTTGTGCTGCGTTATTTAAAAAAAAAATGTATAAACATAGTTTTTGGATATTTATAGTTATACGTATTCGGTTTAAAATTGATGCGTGTGTTTGCATATGAGCGTTTTTTTATTTTTAGCACTACGCATTTATAGTTGTTTGACGGCCAATACTCAAAGAGTACTTAAAACGATACTTTTTTCATTCGCTGGTACATACATATGTACATATTGTTACGTTTTTATTCTCCGTTAAAAACGCTTTTCCGTAGATTCGTAGATTTGCAATAAATAAAAGACCCCAGTGTACTAATTAGGGTTAAGAATGATACAATCTTTATTTACTAATAAATACCACTTATACTAATCCAATTCAAGAGCTTAAATACAAACACATAGGTTACTTCAATATTCACAACTGGTTACCACTATGCCTTCATCGCTGTTGTATACGTACGTCTTAGACCACTGGCTGCGCTAGTGTTGACACAATTCTGCTTTCTCTGTTGCTCGTCACTCGCAAGACTCACTCTGCCGACACTTCCAGTTGATATACTAATAACAACTCTATGGCAGACTCTCGCAGTTGATACACTAATCAGGACTCGCTGACTTCACTTACACGTCTATCAGCTTCGCTGCTCCCTTACTCTTCACTCAAGGGACTCCACAATAAACTCAAATCACGACAGACTCTAACTGTCACTATAGACTGTACTATAGTCTCTTCAATTTCCAACTCACGTATTGTAAAGCACAGACTCAAATATCAACTCACTGTTGTATCACAAATCACGGACTGCGCACAACTTAATTGTCAACTCACTTGATTAACAACAGACTTCTTATTAGCAACTGAGCTTCTTCGCAACTGACTTATTCCCAACTAACTTTTGATCGCGACTGAACTCTTAATCACAACTGAACTGCTGTTGGATGCGTCAACCCCTTTTTATACTTCGCACAACAACCACTAGAATTTTCATGCAAAGTCTAGACCTAATCATCATTATCTTCAATGTTGTTTATAAAGCGCGTAATTAAGTTCTTGTGGTAACTATGTACATACGTGTGTATATGCATACATCATTAAGTGGTTGTTTACTTTTATTTCTGCCTTTAGTTGGAATTATCAGGCATGTACGTATGTATGCATGTAGCTATGTCTATCTTCACAACAAGCAGAAGCTTGTAGTTGTTGTTGGTTGTTTACGTTTAATCACGTATGTATGTACTAGGCATGCGTATATAGTTATTTGTTATAGTGCTTGCATGTATGTATGTACGTGTGTACGTTTACTTCTTCTGGATGTTTCTTTGTTATTATTCCAGATACTTCTTTAATTGCCCTGTAGGAATATTTTCGCACTATTAACCCTGTTGGAATTTATTTGCATAATGATGCATTAATCTTGTCGACGGCCATTTCCGTAACACTGCCGCCCACTTAAGCCTATTCGTCCCGAATAGGCACATCATCGCCTTTCTTTTTCTTCGTTTTCTATACGCCTTGTAGTTACGTTGGAGACGACTACCTCTTCCAGATTTGTTGGCTTTAGTTCTGGCTCTGCCTCGGCTTTCAACTGGGACTTGTATTAGTATGCGCTGGAGATTAGTTCTTCGATATTTGCGGCCCTTGGTGGCACTGACTCTGCTTAGCATTTTCTCTACTGCTTGCCTTGCCGTATGCTGGAGCTGAAACCTTCCTTGACACTTGCCACCCTTGGTACTGAATCTGCTTCGTATTTCCTCTACAGCTTGCCTTGGTTTACGCTTTAGGTGACAACTTCTTCCACATTTGTGGTATTTGGCTCTGACTCTATTTTGTCTCTCAACTAGAGCTTGCCTTGCCATTCTCTGGAGATGACTACTCCTTTCCCATTTGTGGCCTTTGGCTCCGACTCTACCTTGTCCCTTGACTAGAGCTTGCCTTACCATTCCACATTTATGGCCCTTGGCTCCGACTCTACCTTGTCCCTCGATTAGAGTTCGCCTTACCACACGCTTGAGATTCTGTACAGAAGTTGTCTTCTTCTTCCTTACTGCTTTTCTGCTGCGTACTTCGTATACTGGAGCAGTTTCTTTACCTTGAACAAATGAGACCATTTCACACATAGCTAGTTCCACTGTGTCACAGACCTCATGTCCATCTTCTAAGTCACGAGCTTCTTTTACTTCGCTGGAAACTTCAGGCTCACGACCAACTTGTTGCCACTGACCACTGTTGACCTCATCTTCTGTCTTCAGTTTTTCGTCAGCGTGTTCCTTTGTGCCAGAAATGTCTGGGTTGACACTGTTTCCCAAGTCAGAAATCTCTTCGTCTGATTTACTAACTTGCATTTCTACACCATGTGCCCTTTTGCTTATGGACTCAGACATTTTTACAAATCTCGCATCCATTTTATCAAACCAAGTTTTCATTTTCTCACTGTTCGCTTTGATTTCGCTCATCATGGCAGCAAACATTGCGCTGATATCTGTACTGTTTGCTACTGTACGAGTACATACCTCAATTTCATCGAACTCATAACTCTCTATGTCGATGTTGCGCCGCTGAAACTCTTGCAGTAGTCTCTCCTGTAGTTGTACTTTGTTACCAGTTGTTGACAGATTCCGCTTACTCAACTCTTCTTTGAGTTGCTCCACATTAAGCTCTTGATATCTCATTTTCCTCAAAACCAATTGCTTCTACGTTTAACCTTTTCAAACGTATGTGGTTTTATTCACGTTTAACCTTTTCAAACGTGTGAGGTTCTCCTTTCCGTATCACTCTTACTTTACGTTTAACCTTTTTTTTTTTAAACGTGCCGCTTTTATTTGCAAATCCCACTTCTGACACCAAATGTTACGTTTTTATTCTCCGTTAAAAACGCTTTTCCGTAGATTCGTAGATTTGCAATAAATAAAAGACCCCAGTGTACTAATTAGGGTTAAGAATGATACAATCTTTATTTACTAATAAATACCACTTATACTAATCCAATTCAAGAGCTTAAATACAAACACATAGGTTACTTCAATATTCACAACTGGTTACCACTATGCCTTCATCGCTGTTGTATACGTACGTCTTAGACCACTGGCTGCGCTAGTGTTGACACAATTCTGCTTTCTCTGTTGCTCGTCACTCGCAAGACTCACTCTGCCGACACTTCCAGTTGATATACTAATAACAACTCTATGGCAGACTCTCGCAGTTGATACACTAATCAGGACTCGCTGACTTCACTTACACGTCTATCAGCTTCGCTGCTCCCTTACTCTTCACTCAAGGGACTCCACAATAAACTCAAATCACGACAGACTCTAACTGTCACTATAGACTGTACTATAGTCTCTTCAATTTCCAACTCACGTATTGTAAAGCACAGACTCAAATATCAACTCACTGTTGTATCACAAATCACGGACTGCGCACAACTTAATTGTCAACTCACTTGATTAACAACAGACTTCTTATTAGCAACTGAGCTTCTTCGCAACTGACTTATTCCCAACTAACTTTTGATCGCGACTGAACTCTTAATCACAACTGAACTGCTGTTGGATGCGTCAACCCCTTTTTATACTTCGCACAACAACCACTAGAATTTTCATGCAAAGTCTAGACCTAATCATCATTATCTTCAATGTTGTTTATAAAGCGCGTAATTAAGTTCTTGTGGTAACTATGTACATACGTGTGTATATGCATACATCATTAAGTGGTTGTTTACTTTTATTTCTGCCTTTAGTTGGAATTATCAGGCATGTACGTATGTATGCATGTAGCTATGTCTATCTTCACAACAAGCAGAAGCTTGTAGTTGTTGTTGGTTGTTTACGTTTAATCACGTATGTATGTACTAGGCATGCGTATATAGTTATTTGTTATAGTGCTTGCATGTATGTATGTACGTGTGTACGTTTACTTCTTCTGGATGTTTCTTTGTTATTATTCCAGATACTTCTTTAATTGCCCTGTAGGAATATTTTCGCACTATTAACCCTGTTGGAATTTATTTGCATAATGATGCATTAATCTTGTCGACGGCCATTTCCGTAACAATATATTTATTTTAAGACTACATACACACTTACATACAAAAGCCGTTTTTTATTCTATTGAATTTTGGAAAATCCATTTTTTACATATTTAAAAATTATGAAAAATTAGAATTACGTTATTGTTCATAGATACAAATATTTACTATTTTTAAAAGTAAATGTGCAAATACATATTACAATTTTTTCTTTCAAAAATGCAACTCTTTTGAAAATTATGCCTACAGGAAATCACATTCACTGAGACTTATTTTACTAGTTTTGTTTAGCTTTTACTAGTATCTTATTCTGCTGAAAATAATTTTAATTGAAGCTGTATTTCTTACATTTGATTGGATGATTTTGTATATTCCCTAGACGATAGTCGGTTTCCTTTCCTGTTGCTTGCTGCGAGAAAAGAAAAAAGAAACTCCAATACCTGTGTTGCAGTTTAAATTGTGTGTAATTTTGCTGCAAAAAGGTTTTCATATAGCTTTTGTTCTTGTACCATAATTTTCCAGTTTATGTTTTAAAGTTTCTTTTATTTCATTACTTTTTGACTGGTTAGAAATTCATTCTTATAAATCAATAAAAACCATAAATCAAGATTTTCTAGGTTGTTATTATTTCTACTCTTTTTCATATATATATATATTCAAAGAAAAAACTAGCATCTATAAAAATTATGTACACAAATATAATGGAAAATCCCAAATGCGAACTACAAAATAGTGTAAGAAGAAAAAAAAAAAAAGAAAATCCAAGTAAAAATCTCTTATGCATGACTCTCTACATGATTTATGAACGCATTTCCTTATTTGTATATATTTCTTTATCTTTTATTTTAATTTTTTTATTTTTATTTGAAATAAATATTTTTCTCTCTTTTGCCATAAAATTATGCACATAATAAAACATTTCTTTATATGGCTAAACATGAAGATACTAAATTTAAGATTTATATGATTGTATATTTAATATTTATCAACACAAACTTCAAAAGAATTTTACATAAAAATAATTTGCCAAAAAATAAACAACTTAGACAAAAAGTTGCATATATTATTTGCTTGCTGATGAAACAGTCTACATACAGTGTCCCAGGTAGAGGTGGCCATAAAATCGGTTAGAAATAATAATACATATGAAAAACTATAGAACTGTCTGACTTTATCTGCCACGTCTTCACTGCATTAGCTTTCCAGCAAAAGAATTAAGTAAGTCATACTAGTTTGTAAAATATGTAAATCATTCACTGCGGGTATTCATCCGGTTTTTTAAATTAGATTAGTTTGAAAACAGGGAAAATGGATAACATTTAGCCATAGTCCGGCGTTTTGTGCGCTCTACCCGATCATGCGGGATATCCCCAATATAACTTTATAACCGGAAAATGCTATTCGATAAACCGCTTAGGCCCCTTTTAGATTAAGCAACTTTAATTGCGCAAGTATAATTTTCATTTTTATTTATTTTCTTTTGAACTTGCTTTTATGTTCACATTCAGCAACTTTGTTGCGCAAGTTTAATTTTCTTATGTTCGAATTTTCTGAATTTGTTGACGTTTTGTTTCATTTCTGTATTCATTGTAATTGTGAAAGCGATTTGAAATTTGGTGTATACAATGAAAGTTGAAGAAAAAAATAATTTAGTTTAAGATATACTTGACTATACATAATTGTCAAGTACAAGTACAGAATTGCCAAGTACAAGCAAGTCTGTACTCAAATCTTGGCAATCCTTTCACCTTCAAACCGACCTTTCCTCTCACACCCACAAACACAAGACTTGCGCAAGTACAGTTGCCTAATCTGAAAGGGGCCTTACGAAAAGAAACCAGTGTGTTCAACGTATTCATTTAGGTCTCTTAAAATCGGAGTCCCCACAACATTATATTCCATACTGTTTTATGGGACAATAATACAGATAGTGATTCGCCCTGCTCCTCGCATGCTCTGCATGTAATTTCCTCTATCATTGTCATGAGAGCTAGATGAAACGTCATCTCCGTGTAGGCTCTTATTATTCCAATCCACATCCTGAGTGTTGGTTTGTTTAATCTAAGAATTCCTATCGACTTTTCTTGATTCGGATTATCCCATAGGACTTCGGTTACTCTTCCCACAGTGGCATTTTGCCAAACTTCGATGTTGGGTCTTAAAAGGACTGACGTTCTGTAGTGTGATATTATTCATGCTCCCTTTATGTTTCCTGTTATAACTTGATGTTGTGATATCCGTATTAGCTGTACAACTCAACAGTGAGGCGTATGAGTTCGGGCGTGTTCGTAAATGAATCACTACGCTGCAAAAGGAAATTTAAATGACCGAAAGTGCTACACTGAAGTAGCCAAAGCACAAATAAATTTTAAATATCGGGTACAATGGGTACTACTAGAAAATATTATACGCGAACTTGTATTGCATTTTAAATTAAAGTTTGCTATTTTGATGTTTTTTACGAACAGGCCTTTTATCTAATTTTTACATTGAATGACGTTTTAACATTAATTTTCTTCTACACTAAGGCTTTGACAACAGCTTTACTATCCCTGAAAACGCAGGCTGGCACCCTGTTATCAATTTCCTTCAACCATTTAATGCTTTCCGTAACGTCCATAATCTCAGTACGAAAAACTGTGTTATGTTAAGGCAGACGAAATAATTTTTTGACGTTTCGACTCCTATCATAGAGCACATTTTCCGCTCGGTCTGTATAAATATCGGTTCCTGAACTATTTGCGGCTTCGTTTATTGCATCCCACACCGGTAGTAGTGGAGTATAGCTGCAATACTATCGATTGTATTGGGCACACTCATAGGTTAGTAAGGATGGTGCTATACCGCACCACCACTCGGAGACCCAATTGGGTCCATTGTGAGTAGGCACACTCATAAGACATAGCTGTTTGTTTCACAGTTGTGAAACTGTTGGCCCCAACAGTTGGGTCTTAGAAACGGCTTGATGGACATAATTAAATTTTATATCTTTACTTCGTTTCTTTATCGCATTTGTATTGTAAAATTGAACAAATATTTGCTCCCGCCACCTAACAAAGTGGCGTTGCATTATAGTATAAAAGGCATAGCTGTATTATATCAGCTGTTCAGGCTGAGCATAACATGTTGACTATAGGTAGCGAAAAAATTTTATGATGGAAAAAGGTATAGCAATTACTCAACTGTTGGGTGGAGCGGAAATGCTCAACTATGCGTAAGACAAAAAACTCAACGGTTGCGCAACAGATATGTCTTATGAATTCGCCCATTGATAGTTTTGTTTTAGATGAAATATCGATATTTTTCCCAGAAAAACAAGTAATTAAAAGAGTAAAAGTATCCGACGCGTTGCTACGGCAGCTTTGAAGCAAATTATTCACAGATTCTTTACGCCTTCTGCATATTGTTACATTAATATAGATACGACCTAAAGCTGAAGGTCCATACCATCCGTTCAATGCGTAGTTGCGTTTTATGCATGTGTCAAAAAGTAGAATCAAGGTAATTATATGTGGCAAGTTACAGAACAAAACGCAAAGAACGTATAGACGCATAGGACTGATAAAGTAGGTTTACATTGTACTTTTGTATGGTGAATTTAAATTTTTTCTCTTTTTGCATTAAAACAACAAAAATACTTCCGCATAAGACGTATTGCATGTAACTTGAATTTAGAATCGGAGAAAACGTACAAATTTGCATATAACGCATATGCAAAGAACGGATGGTATGGACCTTCAGCTTAACTCATTATTTTTATTGTGTTTGATACCGTACAATTATTTCATACTATTTACCAGAAGCAATATCCAAAAATTGATGTAAATAATAAATTGATTCATTATTGTACTTTTATGTGAAATAAGTACATTTTAAAAGAGTAATTAATTTTTATAAATGCAAAATATGTATATGAAAGTGGCAATACTGAACTATGTATTTATACTTGAATATCAGCTGTAGATGATGCTGCTGCCGTCTCCAAAATAATTAAGTAGCTGGCTACGAGGCGACAAATGCTGCTAGCGGCATTTGAAGTCGTGTGTTCGTGTAGCCTGCTGTGGTGAATGTGTTTAATGCATCAGCCTGGCAAGAGCCATATCTGCTATACCAGCCACTGCTCCTTGACTCGTAAAGGTTCAATAATAATACAAAGAAGCTTTGCCACATATGTACGAGAGAAAATGCAAGTGCATGTTACTTGTTTTTTTTTTTTTTTTGACAGTTCTCATCACACAACCAGGGTTGTCAGATTTTTTCCGACGTATTTCAACAAACTGATTTAAAAAATCGCCAAAAGTCGTCAAAATCAGTTTTGTTTAGTTTTTCTTAATATATATTTAATAATAAATTTGTTTTTATTTAACATTTCTTTTTATATAAATTTTTATGAAATACTCGTATGAAAATTTTGCACAAAATCGCCTAAAAGAGAAATAAAATCGCCAAAAATTATTTTTTGTAAACTTTTCTCATCCACATTCAAAACACATTATTTACTATAATTAATAAAAAAAATCATCAAAATCAAATGGTTTTATATTCTTAAAGAATATAAATAAAATTTTGAAGTTCAATTTTGTTAAAAAAATAGTCTTAAAAATTGCCAACAAATTTATTTATCGCCATGTCACCAAATCAAAAATTTGGACCCCAAAAAAGTTGAAAAATCGACAGGTTTGGCGAGAAATGGCCATGTCTGACAGCCCTGAACACAACAACAATAAAAGGACATTTTCTGTTATATGTTGTAATTTTTTTTAAGATTTGTTGGTACCTTTATTATTGTGCCATGTTACTCACCATTAACATCTCTGATCAAAGAAGATGGTTTAAGGCAGGCCAAAGCTTTGATCCAGCCATTTACATATAATGGCATTCTGAACCTCAACAGGAATAATTTACGGCTTGTTACTATTTTTTTTCCGGTCACTTTGGACTAAATTATCCTCTGTGGAAAAGTAACGAAGTTCGTTCACCTTTGTGTCGTTTATGCTTGGAAGATGACGAGACGACGACACACATTCTTTGTGAGTGTATCGTATTATGTGACAGTACAAGGCGTGTTTTTCATTCTGAGTTCAGATGATATTAGGCGTGCTTCTCCAATATCTGTACTGACTTTCATAAGGAGAGTCATACATATATTGATTTAATTTAATTCACAGATATATGGTACAAATTTCAAAAAGGAATCATTTAGATTCTACTTGAAACCAGTGTATTGCAATTGTACAAAAGATCCATCCGGTGTCGCAGTGCCGGTCCTTGGACCAGATCTTCCCCCTATTCTATCTATCTCTATTTACTCACCTTTAGAGGTGAAATATGTATGTGGCATCCACGCATCCCTGTGCTTACTTTAATAAACAGATATGGCAGCCATTATGGAGTCCACCTGCCAAGATGTCATAAAAAAGTTTAGTACTCGACGCGAGGAATGAATTGTATATTTAAATAACACTGCACAACAAAATAGAGGTTTTTTATGATGTTTAAATAAAAATGGTCCATTCTTAAGTATTTTTATCTCCTGATTACGATGGCGTCATTAGTTATACCACTTTTTGTAGTATTCCCTTAATATTTCACGATTGCTACTCCAAACTTAAAAATACTTTCTGGATTATTAATCTACACAAAAATCTCTTTCATATTGATAGAGTCACATTGATGAATATATATACATACACAGAAAAAAGTATTCACCAATTAATATTTTCAATTAAAAATTTAAATGATTCAATTAAATTTTTAATTGTATTTATTAATTTGAGTGGAAAAATGTAATTAATATTATCAAATTGTTTATAGGTGAAAATTTAATTAATTTTTTAATTGATATTACAAATTTTTTAATTAATATTATAAAATCATTCATATTACTTTTTTGTGTGTATGTATCAGGATATCTTACTGTTATTGTAAGGATGTTAAAAATCGTGTGTTTTTAGTTAAGTCCTTAAAAAAAATTTTATTACAATTTTTTTAACCTATGTATTTTTGTTTGCTGATTAGGAAAATAGGTTTATTACTTTTCTAGACCCTCTAGTTTTTTAGATATTGTGCTTTACATAAAAAAATCGTTTTTTATATTACATTTGTCCACTTATAAGTCATTAATGCAATTATTAATTAATTTATTATGGTATAATTTTCGTGTAGTTAATATATCGTATATTTTAAATATGCAGCTTTTACGAAGTAAATATACGAGGGCGGTTCGGAAACTTCTTAGCCTAGCACAACAGAAAAAAAGGTAAGTGTTTTGGAAACTTCCATCTCTGCTATGCACACATGTTAAATTTTGTTTCGATCTGGCAGCTCCTTCATATAGAAACAGGTGTTCACAAAAGACGCATCTGCGATTTTTTAACAATGGAAAAATTAGAAATGCGTGGTGTCATTAAATATTTACATAAAAAAGGTTTATCGGGACAAGAAATTCATAATGATATGGTAAATGTGTTAGGTGAAAGTGCTCCTTCATATGCAACAGTAAAAAATTGGGTTGCTGAATTTAAACGTTGTCGTACAAGCATTGAAGATGAACCACGTAGTGGACGTCCAGCAACAACAACAGAAATTGTAGCCAAAGTGCATGATATGGTATTAAATGATCGACGAATAAAAGTGCGTGAAATAGCTAATATCATGGGCATCTCAAATGATCGATGAAAAATCTTTCTGCAAGATGGGTGCCGCATTTGTTAACAGTCGACCAAAAACGTATAAGAATGAACATTTCTCAAGCTTGTTTGGATCGTTTTAAGCGAAATAAAATGGATTTTAAGCGTCGTTTCATAGCTGTTGATGAGACATAGATCCACCACTATACTCCAGAGACAAAAGAACAATCCAAACAATGGACTGAAGCTGGAGGAAGTGCCCCAAGGAAGGCAAAAACAATTCAATCGGCCGGTAAGGTTATGGCAACGGTTTTTTGGGACTTCAACGGTATTTTATTGATTGACTATCTGCAAAAGGGTAAAACAATAAATTCAGAGTACTATTGCAACCTTTTGGATCAATTAAATGTACAAATTCGAGAAAAACGTCTTGGCTTACAACACAAAAAAATAATTTTTCATCAAGACAACGCACCAGCGCACAAGAGTGTTTTAACAATGGCTAAAATCAACGAATTAAAGTACAAGTTGCTTGACCACCCACCTTATTCTCCTGATTTGGCTCCCAGTGACTTTTACCTGTTCCCAAATCTAAAAAAATTCCTTGCTGGCAAGCGTTTTACCTCAAATGAAGATGCAATTACAGTTGTAAACCACCATTTTGAAGACCTTGAGGAAAACTATTGCTAGAAAAGCGTTGGACTAAGTGTATTGAAGTTTCAGGAGATTATATTGAAAATTAAAAATATTTTTGAAAAACTAACTATTCTCTTTCATTGATAGGCTAAGAAGTTTCCGAACCGCCTTCGTATGTATATAAATATAATTTTTTACTTAGTACTTTAATTACAACCTTTTTTTTTGAGACACTCTGCACTTATGTATATCAAATACTTGCCGGTAGATTGCACTGATGCTATATATACAGCAGCAAAAGAAATATTTATGATTGAATTTTGCCCGAAGTAGATCACATATGTATGTAAGTACATACCTAAGCAAAAAGTCCTTTAGCCAACATATTAAGATAGTCATTCTAGGAGTGAATTCTAGGGATTTACTACTTTACAGTGAATGTAATGGGTTTGAATATCTCCATAATTACATTTCTACGACCACAGTTGCGCTAGTATCATGACTTTGCTAGTCAGGTAGACTTAATCTTGTAACAGTCACTATGCATTAAATGAAAATTTATACATATAAATTTATTATTAGATTTCCATGAAAGATGGCCGAATGAATACTCGTTTTAAAATTGATGGTTGTATAAAATATGCAACATCTGTTGTCCATTTTTTTCAATATCATCTTTATTCTTTTACCTTTCTCAAACTTATTACTTAACTTTCATTTCATTGCCATTTCGCTATAATACAATTTGCTTGTTTAAAGAAAATAGGTATAAATGGTAAGAAATCTGACGTGATTAGATGATGAA
The DNA here is from genome assembly GCA_944452675.1 of Tachina lurida. NCBI lineage: Eukaryota > Metazoa > Arthropoda > Insecta > Diptera > Tachinidae > Tachina > Tachina lurida. The sequence goes on along the minus strand of OX101754.1, from coordinate 36,842,190 downwards.
TAAACAATGTTATAATTTGATTTATAAACCTCTTTTGCTTATTATTCATTATTATAATATAAAGAAAAAAGAATCCTCAGACAAAACAAATGCTCATCTGGAAGTAGAAGAAAGGTTTAATTTTTAATGCTTTTCCTTCATTTATCTCCTTCTTTTTAACATGTCTGCACAGTAACTGTTAGAAAGTTTAGCTATGTATGTACGCCTTAGTTTGTTGAAATACAAATCAATTCCGGACCTTGTAAGACCTGTATATTCCGTTTAATTTTTCATAAACTTCTAAATCCATTTAAGTTTCTGTTTTCGTTGTTGTTTTTCCATTTTGTACCATTCGAAATACAATTAACCCTTATAAACCCTAAACTTAAGTGCACACACTCGTACATACATGCATCACACATTTAATATTGAATTTCTTGCTCTTGGAAAATCCATTTGCAAAAAAAAAATATGTACATATAAAGCAAAAGAAGCAGCGATGCCAATTTATCGCTTTTCGCGTTAGTTTTAGCGCGTTTAATAAAAAAAAACGCTAAATTAGCGCGTTTTGATCCAAGTAAAAAATATCATTTCAGTTCAATATCTTTTTACTTTTTTGTATAAATTTAACATTTGTCTTATATCCAAAATTTATATATTTTTTTTTTTAATTCGTTAATGATTCAGATGTTGTAAATAAAATTTCCTTGACTGTGGTTAGAATTAAAAATGCATTTTAATATTGTAAATGGCAAATATTTTAAAATTTCACAATTAAAAATATGTACTCGTACTCGTGACCCAAAAAATTTATATAACTTATTAAGCATCTATTCTTTTTGTACTTCAAAAAGCATTTGAATCGCAACACTATTCGACAATTTATATAAGTTGTTACAAAGTTTGACAACAAAAATTAAAACAAAAACTAAGAATTTCGAATATTTGGAAGGCGAGTCTGATTCCGTATTAAATGATTTTAGTTATTTCAGATATAATTTCGAAGAAGCAATGATGCAAAATTTGAAAGAGTTACAAAAAAAAAAGTAATTGTATTTACTAATACATACACCGACTTTTATTAAAATTTAATTTAGCGCGTAGAAAAATAGCGCGTTTTGACTATAAATAGTTGATAATGCTGTAACTTGGCGCGTTCTAGCGCGTTTTGAGAAGGGGAATAGCGCGTTTGGGTTATAAATAGTTGGCATCGCTGAAAAGAAGCAGAAACGTATTAACAGCCACTTCCGATATTTATACTCAAGCTGGGGAAGTGCGTAACAAAATGGAAGTATGATGGATTTGTTTAATGTGTTTGTAAGGCTGTCAGTGTTTCTGCGAGTATGTGTGAACACTTTAACGTATTGATTGATGGTTTTATGCTCGTCTTCATTTTTTTTCCTTTTCTTAATAAATGAGCTTATAAGCATTGCGGCCTTGTTGTACGGCTTGTTGGTAAATAATACCCAATTGAAAAGTTATGCTTCCTGCTTTGCTATTACCTAGTCAGTTTGAAATAAATTTTCAACTTACACTAAAAACAAGGGTTCAATGAAGCTCAAGAATCCTACGTACTGAAACTGAGATAAAAAACTCAGCAAAAAAAAAATTAACAGCGAGCTGTAGCAATGTTTTTAATATATTTCTCATCTTTGAAGGCCGCTAACTCTACAAAGTGGGTTAGAATAGTCTGTTGTAGGGATGGGCAAAAAAGATCGATATATCGAAATATCGATATATATCGTCGATATTTCAAAAACCGATATATCGATACATCGATTCTTATTTACGAGTATCGCCTTTCGATACTTTTAAGAGCTATAGCCGTTTTTTAACTGTACGCTATTGATGCGAAAAAAAAGAGAAATTTCATAATAACAGCCCAGGTGACCCAACTAAGCCAGGTGACTTTTTGGATTGTGTGGGTATAAGCCTAAAGGCAGAATTCGCTTTTACTTTTTGTTCTGTTACGAATCAGCTGACTCTTGTTGGTTTATATAGATCTTATACAAGCCGTTAGTTTTTCTCTTTCATTCTGTTCTACAACAACAAAAGACGTTTTAATAATTATAATAACGACAAAAAATAACGGTAATGGAAAATCCTCTTGGGATTCTTCCAGCTGTAACGAGAAACGTTATAATAATAAACTTTATATAGAAACGTTTCGTATAACTTAACATACGTAGTTCCTTTGTATTACATTTCTTAAAGTGACTAATTGTGCATTCGAAATGAATGCAGTTTTTCAGAAATTATCTTATAATACAAATTAAAAATACAGATGTATGGATACATTTATTTCCTTTTTCGATACCAATATCAATTTGGGTTTTCTCCACTCATGGAGTTCATTAAGTTTCGCGATTTCTTTGAATATTACTGTTTGGATGCAAATTGGATATTTCTCGTATCCCGGAATTATGAACTTTGAAGTGTTAAGCACGGGCATTCATTAATCAATAAATTACATCCTTATTTATAAAAATTACTAAGGCTTTCTAAAGGCTTAATCAGTAAAATTTTTTATGGAAATCTTTTTTAAAAATCCTTAAAAACCCATAAGTTCTCAATAGTTGTTCAAAATTGATATCGCTTAAACTTTTGTTGGCGGTTATGGCACTATATGTTAGTATGTGTATTTATTTCAGATTTTGAATATTTTGGCAACATTTGTAGGCAAAAATATCGATATATCGAAATATCGATGTTTTCAAAAATATATATCGATACTGCTCAAAAATATCGATACGATATATATCGATACATTTTATTAATTTGCCCATCCCTAGTCTGTTGTCTCGGATCAATGCAGAGAAGCTATGTCCGGGTATTTTTGAATATTTTTGCTAACAACCATTAAAATTAGTAAAATTGAAGATTTTTCAAATAAGATGTGACTATAAATACTACTGGACATCAGTGTACATTTTATACATACTTGAAATACTTGTGCAAAGTGGTAGGCAATATGTCCTAAGAATATGATTTAACAAAATTTCGACCTGTATTGTAAGCATATATTTTGAACTTTTCATTGTTAAGTTCATGGCCACTTGATACAACAACAAGCAGCACGTTTTTATGACATTTACATCTCTATGAAGCAAGGCGATGTAAATATGTACCTAGCATCAGTCACTACCACCTACCACGGAATTTCAATAGCTAGTCAGAGACAGCCAAACAAAAAGGTAAGAAAGTACTAATAAGCTGCGATGCCAACTCTCATCAGAGGGTGGCGTTGGCTGAAGTAGTTAGCACGTTGACTACAAAACCGAAGGTCCTGGGTTCAAACCCTGTCTCCAACAGTCATTAAAATAACAACACCTCGCATTTTTTTATGTACATTAGTGTCCTTTGTATCAGTTGTTGTGGGAAAAGTTCCAGTGATGCAGGCATAAGGCACTGGTCACTAAAACTACACCGGTTTCAGCGGATTCTAATCCTAATATAACATCAGAGCGCCCTCCTTCGTCGGTATTGTGTAGCAGAATCATCGGCGAAGTAAAATAACAATAAAATGGCTGGTAAATACAGCTTGAAAATTTAATATGCCTCATTCACCACCAGAGGCGCTGCAACACTACAAATAAGCGTTCCAAAAATAGCAGAGTTGTAAAAGAATGAATCTTTCCTCTAAATCTTCCTTCACCACCTGTCTTCTCTATCACTATCCCTTCATCCCTATCACCCTCTCTCACTATCTTCTCTTCACCACATAGGAATCATTGTATTGTACCCAAGTGAGCTAGACTCTAAATTTCACCCTTCCTTACCAGCAGCCTGTTAACCTAACCTAACTCTCATCATAGTGCATGGGGAAGTACAATGGTATGGGCAAAGCCCTCATTACTTTTTTTTTAATACTAACGACCTGATTACAATTAAAACCGGCAGGGGGAAGTATCAGATGTATGTACGAGGAACTTTGCAGACGTTATCAAAGTTTGGAAGGTTTTTGATGATCATTCTGTTTCTGATCAACGTTGTATCATATTTAAACTGGCTCGGTCGCTAAACCTAATTAGTTTCAGAAACAAGACACAAACCGACTGGGATAGGTTAGGCAATATGTGAATATGACTACTAAGGCTCTGGTTAAATCTTTCGAAGACGGTTGTTCTCTTCGGGCAAGGAAATCTGCCTGTGGAAAGCCCTGGATGACAAGAGAAATTCGCTCCCTGTTCTGTTGGAATTCTGTTGTAATGCAAAAATTTAATTAGGATGGCGAAACGCAACTCCTGGAAGTTTTTATGCGAATAGGTTGATAGTGTGAACGCAGTCTCGAAGATAAAAAAGCTTATTTCCACATCCGAACCGAAAGACTGGTTGACAATGTGACCAAAAGCTTCTCTCCTTTCAAGGCAAACGGGCCAGATGGCATTTTTCCTGCTCTTCTTCAGAAAGAGGCAAACACCTGTTAGAATTTTTAATGACTGCCTAAAAAAAGCTGATAGGGGGAAAGGGTAGTTGTTATACCTAAAACTGGCAAAGCGAGTTATGCTACTCCAAAGGCTTACAGACCAATAAGTCTTACTTCTTTCCTGCTCAAGACCATGGAACGGATAGTGGATGACGTGATTAAGTGCAGGATATTAGATGATAGTCTGATGCTTAGAGAACATGCGTATATGTATCAAAGGAAGGTCAGTATAAACGGCTCATCATAGGGCAGTTAACTACATCAAAAGAACTTTTAATGACAAGTCGTATACGCTTGACATTTGTATTGACATTGAAGGCGCTTTCAAGAATCTGAGTACCGACACTCTTATCCAACAGTTTCAAGTTGACCAATCAATAACAGATGCAAGAGGGTGCATTATTTCCTCTTTGAGTAACCACTACACACAGTCTGTCAAGGGACCTGACCAACGAAGGTTATGAACCTGTCTGCTATGCGAACGATGTCACGATAATTCTCAGGATCAAGGACCTTAATTAACTTTACAAGGAAGCGGAAAAACTCTCAATATTGCGCTAAACTAGGTTCAGTCGAGAGGACTGAACATAAACCCAGAAAAATCTGGCATAGGTCTTTTCATCCCAGCATAAAGTTTATCCAATTAGTTATGGATTGGTCAGCTTGAAACTGTATTAAGGATTGTATAAGAGTCTCGGTACTTACATTGTTAAAAGCACCTTCAATGTCTATACCAACGCCAGGTATATACAACTTGTCATGGAAAGCCTTTTCGATGTAGTGAACTACTCTGTGAAGAGCCGTTTCCACTGACTTTCCTGCTCTTAATAATCTCGTCCACTTTCCGTTCCATGATCTTGAGTGGGAAAGAAGTAAGACTTATTGGTTTGTAAACCTTTGCTGTTGCATAACTCGCCTTTCCATGCTTAGGTATAAAAGCTACCCTTGCCTCCTGCCAGCTTCTTGGAGTAAAGAAGTTTGTACTTGGTACGTAATTGAAATTACCACCTGAAATGGAGTTACAACTCAAGTTTAGGCACATGGAATCTTCTTGGAGCTGAACTTACCAGGAGAGCCTCCTGAAATCCGTTGCTACATAACATGTATACAATCGCCCATCATCGAACATCACATCACGATAATATGAAGCATTGATTCATAGTGGAAAACGAAAGACTGATGTATGCATACTCAAGAGTAAGCACGGTCTAAGGACCGAGAAACTTTTACGACAATATTTAAATATATTCGCTCGGCTTATTGGTCAAATCAGATCTGAAAATTACTGTTCACAGAATAACCTCTTTTGGCCTCTTGAGAAATCTTGGTTTTCGTCAAATAAATAAGTCAGCAGAAATTCTATTTTCTATATAACAGAGTACAGAAAAGGTATTGGGTGCTCTGTTAGGACTGTACGACGGATCTTGTCACCATTAAGGAATGTGTTGATGCAACAGTCAGCGGTTTGAGCTTTGATGTGATACAAAACTTTTCGTACAGTCAACTTTACTGTGTCTTCAAGACTATAAATAACTACAGTGTATTCGTGTTGCTTTGCACTAGCACATTGTCTAAATACTCGTATCTTTTGAAGCATTATTTTCCAATTTTTAAAGTTCTTTCTTATAGGCTATGTTAAGTGAGTTAAGATTAGCCTGAAACCAACCAGAGCTTAATATTAAGCTATTAACAAGTTGCAGTTAAACCCCGGCAACGTCATAAAGTTCCCTACACTTAATAACGCCTATGGTGGTCATTCTTTTTCTTGGTAACTCAAAGCAATGACAAGGAAAATATTTTACATTTGCTTCCTAATCGATATCTTGGCAAGTGCGGCGAAAGTCATTGTATATTCGCATGCCTATGAGAAAATGTCCTTTCAAAGCGGACAGCAAAAGGGAGATTTGTTTCCCATTTCTTGACATTAAGGAAATCTTAACTGACTGGTAATCTAGCAGTCATTTCTTGTGGTTTATCTTCTATTAGTTTCATATTCAGTCTTGTGCGTCATTCCATATCCAGTGGTATCTGTAAGGTCTTTAGCCCTTAGCTCTATGCACCGGAATCCAGGTGGTAATAATATTAAACTGTTATGTCATCACGTTTGGAGATTACTGATATTCGTGGGCTGTGTTTCTTCATAGAAGTAGGATTCTAGGGTAGTGATAGCAACTTCCTTCATAACAAGGGTCTCTGTCAGGTAGACACTGCAGAGATGCGGAAGTCGTTTTGAAATACGATGACATAATATCCCTAAGTAAACTTCGTAACCCAAACCTGCTTAAGCTTTGAAGAGATCCGTATAAGATTTAACACGCCTTACTTTACTTGGACAACCATTCATCCATGACTTTGGGGATGGCATCTGACTCCTACAAAAATGTTCAGGCAGCAGATCGGCGGAGGTTTAGTTAGTTCTCTATTTCGAAAGTTCAGCCTCCACTATTCTACATGGGTCAATCCTGTTTCCGCTCCGAAGAGAAATGCAATGAAGACGAGAAAGCAGAAAAATTTCTTGCACACCCAAATAAAATTGCCTTTATTTTAGCCCGTGTTCTATAATTAATGCCTGAATCTCCCGATTGTTCTGTTTGGCATGATCAGTGCACGCAACTTATTCTTTGGCAAATTGAATTGCTTATGAGTAATGTCTACTTACTTCATCATAGTGAGGACGATTTTCTCGTTTGAGTTTTGTATGACAGAGTACCAACAGTGGGGCATCATGCACCTTTCCAGAGATGTATGTATGTATATACTTCAATGACAAAGCAAAGCCGTCTGTTTGAAATGAACTATATTATCTTAAATAAGTTCGTGTAACGAATCACCAGTGTAATGCACACATTTGCTATATAAGTATTTCTCAATTGAACTACCTAACATTGATGAAAATTGTAGTCTAATGTTAAACATCATTTTTACGGGTTTTCTTTCTTATAAATACATTAATTTTTTTTTTCTTCTTCTAAGTAATGTAAAATTTTTGGATTGTGGCACTAGGAAAGGAATGTTTTCTTTTGTTATCTTTAGCTTAATCAATCAAATTTTATTTATATAAAAGAACTGAATTTAATGAATTAAATACTTTTTTTCCAAAACTAGAGTAGTAGGAGTGTCTACACGTGGTACACATACAACAAAATATATTCTTCTAATTGATGTTATTGATGGGCATTTCACAAAAATTCCATGTGAAATTCATAAGATGCTTGTTATCTTTGTGTACTTATAGAAATACTTTTAATAGGGTTAATGATTTGAAAAATAACCTTAACGAACAAATGAAAAGTTCGAAAAAAAAATTTAATACATTAATAATAATACGATTCAATAAATAGAAAATAGAAAATAAAACAAGTAAGAGTGCTATATTCGGCTGTGCCGAATCTTATATACCCTTTACCAACGTACGTACATATATATAGTATACAGACACGTACATACATATTTGTTTTGTGAAAAAATTTATCATTTTTTTAAAGTTTCCATCTTTGGAGCTATAATTTTCATTTTTCAAATTTCATACACCAAACTTTTCTTTCAGAAGCATAAAATATATTCAATTTATAAAGAAAAAAAAAACAAAAAGTGTAAGTTTTCCAACCCTGGAGTCATAATTTTGGATTTTTCTGATTATTGTTACCAATCTAGTTCTTTAAAAAATGCATAAAATATGTTAAGTGAAAAAAGCAAGAACGAAATAAGCAAAAACTTAGTTTCATTTAATTCCTTTAATACTAAAAAATCAGTTAAGTGCGACTTTGAATCGCGCACGAAAGGAAGGTTTTTTGCTTTTTTTGAAGTTTTTTTCAGTTAAAACGATTTTTTCAGTTTTGTCGCTTTTTTCTCGTTTTGGCGATTTTGTCTGTTTTTGGAGGTTTTTTTCATTTTGGCGATTTTTTTCTGTTGTTGGGATTTTCTTCATTTTGGAGATTTTTCTCATTTTGACGATTTTTTCTGTTTTTTTTGGGTTTTTTTCGCGATTTTTTTTTGGCGATTTTTTTGTTTTTTTTCGTTTTGGTGATTTTTTTCATTTTGGCGATTTTTTTTTTCATTTTGGCAATTTTTTTCTTTTTTTTCTGTTTTTTTTCGTTTTGGTGATTTTTTTCATTTTGGCGATTTTTTTTTCATTTTGGCGATTTTTTTTCATTTTAGCGATTTTTTTTCTTTTTTTGGCGATTGTTTTTCTTTTTTTGGCGATTTTTTTTCATTTTGGCGATTTTTTTCTGTTTTTTAGGTTTTTTTTTTCGTTTTAGCGATATTTTTCATTTTGGCGATTTTTTTTTCATTTTAGCATTTTTTTCGTTTTTTTGCGATTTATTTTAGTCTTAGAAATTTTCTTTTAATTTAGTGCTTTTTTCATTTTGGCGGTTTTTTTCTGTTTTTTTGGGTTTATTTTCGTTTTGGTAATTTTTTTCATTTTGGCGATTTTTTTTATCATTTTGGCGATTTTTTTCTGTTTTTAGGTTTTTTTTTTCGTTTTGGTGATTTTTTTCATTTTGGCGATTTTTTTTTCGTTTTAGCGATATTTTTCATTTTGGCGATTTTTTATATCATTTTAGCAATTTTTCAATTTTTTTGCGATTTATTTTAGTCTTAGAATTTTTTTTTTAATTTGGTGCTTTTTCTTCGTTTTGGCGATTTTTTTTCTGTTATTTAGGTTGTTTTCTTTTTTTGGCGATTTTTTGCATTTCGGCGATTTTTTTCTGTTTTTTAGGGTTTTTTTCGTTTTGGCGATTTTTTTTCATTTTGACGATTTTTTTCTGTTTTTTAGGGTTTTTTTCTGTTTTTTAGGGTTTTTTTCGTTTTGGTGATTTTTTTCATTTTGGCGATTTTTTTTTCATTTTGGCGATTTTTTTCTGTTTTTTTTTCGTTTTGGCGATTTTTTTTTCATTTTAGCATTTTTCCGTTTTTTTGCGATTTATTTTAGTTTTATAATTTTTTTTTTAATTTGGTGCTTTTTTTCGTTTTGGCGATTTTTTCTTGTTTTTGGCGATTTTTTTCGGTTTGGCGATTTTATAATTTTTTATTTTTTCAGTTTTACCGTTTTTGAAAATTTTAAGAGTTTTGCTCTTACGGTTTCCAAGATACAGCAAATTGTCAAAATTACATAGTCAAAATTGCATTAACTGATGGAACACCTTTTAATTTAAATTTTTTTAAATTTTTGTGTTAATTTTTGTAGTCTGTATAAAAATACACTAACCTTACAAATTTCAAGTGTATATACATACAATTGTATATATACTACATGGGATTTTAAAATTTTTCGTTGCTCGTTTTGGAACACCCTTTAATTTCCAATTATCATGTATTTGTTGTTGTAGCGGCCAAAGGTCTACATACTGTGTCCAAATTTCAGGTCTGTAGCTCTTACGGTTCTCGAGAAAATACTAATATAGTTTTAGACATAGTTAATTTTACATAACACAAAAAGTTAAAGTTTTCCAACCCTGGAAACGTCTTTTTAATTTTTTTGTATTTTTTTAATTTAAAATTCCAATTTTAGTCGTACTGAAGTGTAAAATATGTACATTTATTAAAAAAAAATAAAAATTTCTTTTCGGGAGTTACTTTTATATGGCAAAATGAAGTTTAAGTTTTCCAGCTCTGCAATCGTCTGCCCGATTTTGCTGAATTTCAATACCAATCTATTTTGGAAAATTTCTGACACACCAGTCCAAGAACGAAGTCTCTAGCTCTTCTGGGAGCTTCGGAAAACCGATTTCACGTACAGACAGACGGACAGACGGACAGACGGACAGACGGACAGACGGACAGACGGACAGACGGACATCGCTTATTCGTCTTCCCTATGCATAAGGATCCAGAATATATATATTATATGGGTCGCTTATTGATATTATAGAAATTACAAACGGAATGACAAACCTATATATACCCTTTTACCATTTTTGTTGGTAAAGGGTATAAAAACTGTATAGACATGAATCGTTAAAGCTGAGCGAACGCTTATGGCAAAAAAAAAATATTCAAGTGAAAAATTTTTAGAAAAAACAAACATTTATTTATGAAAACTTCAAAGCACAAATATGTAAATACAGATGCTTTTTAAGAAAATTACATTTAATTGAGTCTGAATTAATTTGATTTATTTATTGCACGATTATATCTTTCTTCGCTTTATTCTCTTAAAACCATATAATTATACTCTTACTTTGTTTCATAATGGCAAAAGTAAAATATTGTAATTCCATCTAAATAATTGTAATTGAGCATTGTATTCCTTGAATTTTGCAAAACCAAAATATGACTCTATTTAAGGCAGGCAGTACGACGTTACGATAGTTTCGTTGTGTTATTGTCTACACTGTATGCAACACAATCTTACAGATACATACATGTGTATAGCAACCAGCAAACATGTTATTTTCGATTGCATGCAATTTGAATGCAATTATCAGTTTAACAAAGTGTGCACAAAGCAACAATTGTTATATCCATCATTCAACATTTATACTATTGGGTGTAAAGAAAAGTTTTTGTACCAAGAAATTAATATTTCTGAAAATGAGCTCAAAAATTATACCCTGGATGCCGGAATATATCTCAGATTAAATGATTTGTCATATTCATTATAACAAGACTTTCAAGAAACATTTATTCTGTAAAGGGTGGCGTTGGCTGAAGTTAGCACTGGATTCGAGGCCAGTCTCCGACAATCATTAAATAACAACATCACACATTTTCTGCTGTGTATTAGTGTCCCTTTGTATCAATTGTTATGGGAAAAGTTTTAGTGATGCAGGCATAAGGTACTGGTCACTAAAATTACACCGGCTTCAGCGGATACTAATCCTAATTTAACATCAGAGGGGCCTCCTTCGTTGGTATTGTGTAGAAGAAACATCGGCGAAGTAAAATAAGCAATAAGACGGCTACTAAGCACAGCTTTGAAAATTTAATACGCCTCATTTGTAAAAGAATGAAATTTTCCTCTATCTCTTCCTTCACCAGCTGTGTTCTCTATCACCATCCCTTCCCTATCACCCTGTCCCACTATTTTCTGCTAACCTATCCTAACCTAACCTAACCTACTATGTAAAAAGGAATAATCATTCTCTATTAGGGATGACAAAATCTGAACAAAAACGTATTTGGGCACAACAACGAATACATTCCTTGAGGCCCTAAGTTTTTCAATTTTAGCGAAGCTACGAATTGGTTTTCAGGCAAAGAGTGCTTTCATTAAGATTTTCATATACTTAAAATTAAATAATATAAAAGTGTGTGAGATATTGTAGAAGTTTTTTTTTTTTGTTAGTTTTAAGATGACATTATGCATTTTACCACAAATCGCAAAATGCGCAATGTGGTATGAGCTATGTGGCATGAAGCGCTGTTTTCAAAAGGCAAAGATTCAGTACAAATGTAATACGTGAATTCTTTTGATTTTTCGTACCACAATTTGTTGAAATATTTTTTCCAATTAAAGCTCAAATTTATCATCCCCAATTTACTACAAACAATCTTTGCCATTGTTATTTATTCTTTATTAATCATGCTTATTTATGCCTCTTAAATTAACTTTTTTTGTGCTCGAGACAAAGTTCTTGGGCTTTTTACTTTAAAAAAGCGTTCTGCGAATTGTGATACGATGAATCAAAATAATTCTCGTATTCCATTTGCAATGAAATTTTTTTGTATAAGACTGCAGTTTGACACAACACACACCCGGTAACCAAACACATGCTGGCTGATGATTCAGATGTAGCGACCTTCGACAACAACATGAGCTTCCATTCTATAGACCAGCGGTTCTCAAATGGGGGTCCGTATGAAAATTCCAAGGGGTCCGCGAAGAGCTAAACAAATATTGTTATGATTCCTCAAAAGTTAATATTAATAAGATTTAGTAATATGGCTTTTGTATAATAAATGTAAAACGTATATTTCGCATTGCGGTAGGCCGTGCTACTATTAAAATTTCTGAAGGGGTCCCCGAAGAAAAAGCTTGTGAGAACCTCTGCTATAGACATTTGTGAAAATGATTACAACTGTCTGTGGTGTATTTTCTTCCTTAAAAATTATCATATGGACTACGGACATAATTTTTATTTGTCCCTAATATGTGCCGCATAATTTGTAGACTTCGCTCGACTACAATGTTGCAAAATTACTAAGATGTAGAAATTATTTATAAGATAAACTCCTAAATTAGCTTAACAAAGAAAAAAAACTGTACAACACACAATGATTGCGTTAATTGCCAATAAGAAGAACGACTTTCCATAAAATCAAGACGAAATAGTAGACTGTAGAGAAAGATTCTGCTTAAATGACACACATTTAGTGTGCAACTTAACAAAGGAATACGTATTGTGTTAAAAGGTATTAATACAAAATGAAATACTGTGAAAAGTTGTAATTGCATGCTTAACAAAAAATTAAAATTGTCTGTGGTGAATTGAATAGTTACGAGTTGATGAAAAGTAACAAGTTATTTGAAGTTGAACACCTTCTGAAGCATGTGCCTATTTCCCCTGGCACTTTTTCTTTTTATTATAGTTTACACACACAGAAACAAATACCAATATTAAATCAAAATGCAAAAATTTTGATTACAAACCACTGTTGTGCTCTGTTATGTGACTTGTTATTGTTTGTTTTGATGTTCGTGCTGTGTAAATAGCCGATGAATCTCGCATTACCAGCGCAAACTTCCTGGTGCAGGCTTGAAGGCAGTGTAGTAGTCTTGTGTTCGGAGGGTCGCAGGTTCAAATCCTGCAGACCAGCCAAAGTAGCTTCGCACTTGGTGTTTTTTTTTATAGACATATCTTTTATATGTAACTCTAATTTAAAATACATCTTATGTTAAATGATCAATTAACTCCTGTTGAATTAAAATTTAATTCAAGAGTATTTAAGGTAGTTGCGGCTGCAGCGGTAAACACCACGTGATAATTTCGAGTTCAAATCCTTGGCCGGGGAAGCCAATTATACACACTAATTTTTTTTTGATGGCTGTGGCAATATACCCAAACGTAAGTTAAATAATTAATAAAATAAAGTGACTGCACTACAAATTAATGCCCCTATTAGGGATTACAACTAAACTAAGTTTAGTTGAAACTGAAACAACTTAACTGTTTGTTTGTTTTGTTTTGGTATTCTAAATTCACAACTAATTTTAATTGTCTTCGAAACAATGGTCGAAAAGGAGAGGTTCTTATCTATGCTATGTTTTTTGAAACCATAGTAGTTTTGGCCTTATATTTTTTTTTTAGATTTCATGTTTTATCAACATGGCAACAATATTGGTTGACAAATGGAATTGGCTAGCGTCTGGAATAATGAAGCAAAACTCCTACAACACTCGAAATAAAAACCAAAATACAACAGATAAAAATCAGTTGTCTCTCTTTCTTAGTTGTAAATTATAATGTTGTTTCAACTTGAAATATCTTTTATTCAACTTGGTGTATTGTGTTATTCAGTATCAAATTAACGTTGTTTGAACTTGAAATAATTTTTATTCGACATGATTCTTCATTTTAATTTAACAGTACTGGAATGTTAAATCAATATGAAATAAAGTTATTTCAAAAGGAAAAGTGTTCTTTGAAGATTACTGTAAATCGGAGAACAGCAATGAGTAGTGCAAAAGTGAGTAGAGTTGAATCATGACTTACACGCTCATACTTATTGCAATGTTTTCTATGAATCATATTTACTACTATTGTATACTACTTGCAAACTGTTAAATAAGCATACATGCATGAGTTGCGTGAGCTGAATCAATGTGAGTAGTATAATTATTTTCCTGAAATTAGAAATCAAACTGAGGTGATTTATAAGTGTGAGTGTGGTATGACTATGATGTCGACGTCGCGTTCATATTTATGATGCCTACTCACTTATATTTAAAGTTTCATGAGTCAGTATGAATAGCGAAAAAACGATTCATTGCCGATCTTTGCTGTAAATCATGTTGAATTAACATATATAAGGCAAAATCGTAATTTTTCTGTGTGTATCGAATTTGGATGATCACTAATTTTTGTTGAAACTTTGTTGCAACCACGTTTGCGTATTTGCTTTTAAGAATGATAGAAAAGAGGAGTGTGACTTTTAACATTTACGTATTAAGACCTGAATCATGAATATACTTTCTCCGTACTTACAACATACACAGGAAAAACTGTGTATCTAGTAGTTACATTACGTATTTAGTTTCAGTAAATATTGCGGACACACACAACCAGAAATATATAATTATATACATTTAAAAAAAAAATAAGTTTCTATGATAACTATTGCTAATAAAAATATTTTTAATTTTAGTTGACTTAAAATTATTTCAAATGGAAAATATTTTACCAAAATAAAACCGCCCCCCAGTAATAAAAAAAATATATACTTATGTATATGAAAATTTACATACATTTTTAACACGAGCAGAATGTAAATTTTTAATTTAAATATTTTGTAATGAATTGAGTGGAAGTGAGATTGAATGTATTATTTTTTTTTACATTTCCGTTTTGGTGGCGATTATAAGGACTGAATTTAAAAATATTGCGCATTACCATAAAAACTAATAAATTAACCAAAACCATCATACATTAGTGTTAGTAGTTTTTTAATAAAACTCCAAATATATTATTATTAATTTTAAGTGTTATTGTTATTGTTTATTACATGCTCAAATATATGTAAATATTATGCTAATTTTTGTTAACTTTACAATGTAAAAGAATTTTTAATTATTTTTTTTAGAAATAACAAATAAGTAACGCGTTGAAATGATAAGGTAGTTTTTATTTTGTTTTATGTTTCACTACTGGGAGACGTCATAACCCTACGTCTTCACTAGGCATCGACTTGGACATGACATGAACAGAGCAACTGCGAAAAAATCATCAACTTATTTGTTGTGGTGAATACGTGAGATGTCCATGTTCAGGCATATCAAAGTATTTTGCGCTAGTGCAATAAAGATGAAATATTTACCAATTTTGTTCTGTCTCTTTTCTTTCTATTGCAAATGGTTGCAGACTGAGAATCTCATGGCGAACATTGTTGCTCAGACATATGTTCGGGCATCCATGTCAGAGCATGGACAAAAGTTGGACATGAGCGGTCTCCATTAGCCATTTGCGAAGTCCGACATGATGCCCATACCAAGTTCATGGCTAATGGAGACCGCTAGTAAGCTACAGATTCAAACTAATCATAGGCTCACTAAAATTTAGCACATTACAAGTCGGGAAGTAAGTATCTTGGCAAAATAAGAGAAGATTTAAAGCAAAAATTTTTATTTTTAGGGCTTCATAGGGTTGGCCGAAAATAATACGAGTAAAATTTAAAATTGAAAGGCTTCAACTCAACCAATTCTGTTGAAACTTTGCATTCGACTTGAAATTCTGTAATATAATGATTCTGCACTTAAAAAATGTAGGAATCGGTTGACCTTACAGGCCATACCTGAAACTCACCGCTAAGCTACAGAGTTCGAGCAACTTTGAGTCCTTAGGTTCACTTTTTAAGTCTATAAAAATCTGTGAATTTCTAAAATCGATTTGATGAAGACTTGTGGGAGTTATTATAAAAAAAATCTTTTCGAAAGTTTTTAAACAAGTGACCCGATTTTTACTATTGCCCTTTTGAAGTTAAAAGCTGATTAGATTTTGAACTTGATCGTCTTGGTAGTTTAAAAGTTGTATAAAGCATTTTTGTTAATATTTTATTTCTGGAGATTTACAGTTATATGACATCTAAGTGAGTCCAATATCTTTCGAGTGTCGCAAATTTGCTTCCGATCAGTTGACCCATTCTTTAGTTATGAAATGTTTACATACACACACAAGCACGGACAGTTCAACTTTCATTTAACCGAGTTGTTAATCGGTTACGGATGCTATGTAGCATACCTTTTCAAGTATGGACACGACAGCGGAGATGTGTGCCCAGAAAGTGTAGATGTATATAAGGGAAACCGCGGAGCATGTCTTCTATGATTGCCCGCGATACGACACCCAAAGAAGCTCCCTGGAAAGAGCCATCTGATCGCAGATCACACCCGACAGCCTTATTGGCCCGATGCTACCATCAAGTGAGACATGAATTTATGTGTGTGTCTTCGCAAAAGAAGTCTTAATGCAGCAGAGAATATCAGAAAGCAGCAGTTGCAGAATCACGAGCCCTGAAGTAATGCTTAGCAGTGATCCCGGGAGACAAATGGTTGGAAGAAGAACGAACGAGAATAGGGTTTAGCACGTAGCTACATTGGCAAGCCAACGAGTGAGCCATGCTGCGAATAGTGCTTATTGGCCATTTCGGTCGGCCTGCCAATATCATCTGAAGATTTCCTAGCCTTAGCTCGTATAGCTAAAAAAAATTAAAAAAAAATTAAAAAGAGAGATGTCTTAGCACACTCGGTTAGAGCTATGCTGCTTAGCTATATACATATATATTTTTTTACTCCTGCAAGGAGCATAGGGCCAAGCTATATAAAAAAATTAATGTTTTAAATAGCAAAGCAATAAAATTAAAATATATGATGATGTCAAATTCGCTGCAAATATTTCAAAACGTTTCCATTTAGTTCCCATTATTTTATTTTCTAGCTGCGCACAATTAAATTAATGTATTGTTTGTGCTCATGTGCAAAAACAAATTAAGCAATCGTTCTCATTGTTTTTATCCGACTGTGCAACGCAAAGAAGTGTATTGTGTTTATCAGCCTATGTATGTATGTATGTATATAGTATGTATATATGTATACATATATATATATATATGTATGTGTGCTCCTTGCGGCACTATATAAACCGAACGCGTCGACCGATTGTGATGATTCTTGCGTCAATCGATTTGTATTAATCCCTGCAGTATCACTAAAGATATGTCAGTTGTCAAAAATTAATATGGCGGCCAACAGACGCCATTTTGTAAATATCAAAAAAATAAAAAGTCGTCGAATTATATCAAAGTGGGTATCATTCGACAGGTATTTTATTTTCTCTTATGATTTTTAGTTTGGAATTACCATTTAGGATATTTAGCGGTTCAAAGTTGGTCGCATCGGGTTTTTTTGATTTTTTTTTGTATAAATACTTGTTTTATTTTTTTTTTTAATTACAACTTGTTGTTTTGTTTTTGTTTCACTAACTTCAAAGAACGGCACAAAACGAAATTTATAACTGTAATATAATAGATTATTTTTGCTATGTCTGGCATAAGGAGCATAGCTCTAAAAAACACAATGAAAGCTTGACTTTCAAAAATTGGGGAAAAATCTATAACTTATAAAATTTTAATCTTCCGTTGCACTCTGCCGATTTTTGCGCAACTTTCGACATAACTTGTAATTTCACAATCATGGATCCTGTAATATTTTCTTTCATTTACTTCTACCCGGCCGAATCCCACGAAGCTCTGCACACATTTTTAGCTACGGTAGTGAATGTAGCCATAGCAAAAAGGAGTGAGAAAGGGAGATATAGCAACACAAGTGTCAAAATAAAGCCAATACTCCTTTCGAAAAAATTTGTCCCTCGAAAATTACTGAGACCTAGTTCTTGTTTGGTACAATCCCATAATTCCCTATAAAATTATTTCTTTAACTTTCTTACTTGACAAATTATGCAGTATGAGGAGAAGACTAAGGTGCAAATTCACAGTCTATAATTAACTAATGCTCGTGGTTTAACTAACGATTTTTCTTAACAATTTCATTGGCTAAACCACCTTCATTTGAGCCTAAATTCCAAAAGTTCTTTCCCACAGTGCGCTTCCATTTTATGATTTTCCAACTAAAACTTAGACCTGAATTAAATTTGATTTTTGAAATTTGAAAATATGCCTAAAGTAACTGCCTGTTTCACGATGTCGACAAGAAATTTTCGTTCGCTTATTTATATTGAAAACAAGAACCAATTTTTTTATTTTGTTTTTGTTTTCAATATAAATAAGCGAACGAAAATTTCTTGTCGACATCGTGAAACAGGCAGTAAGTTTCCATTTTGCTACATTTTTAATTTAAATTTCTGTATTCTTATTTTCCTTTTTTTTATTTACATGACGACAACGGATATAATTAATCTTAATTATTTCACCAAAATTAGACCTATGATATGAAGAAAAAACAAAATAACTAAATGAATAACAACTATTTTTTTTACAAAATAGAATATTTAAATTTGTTGCCATTTGCTTTTTTTGGCTAATGAATTTATTATTAGTATAAAACTTAGAGATTCAATGTAAATAACACAATATTTTTCATTGTTTGAAATATTTATAACAAAACAATACTATTAATTAAGCTCTGAATATTTTCCCTATCGCTTTCGTGTTACGAGTATTAATTAAAAGTTTTGAAAATTTTATATTTACATAAAAGATTTAATCAAAACAAGTTTTCTTTTTTGGTTGGAGAGATGTTATTTGGCAATATCTTTCCTCATGGCAGCACATTTGACAGTTATCATTAATTATCGAGTTGGTTTAATTTGCTAAGTCATTTATTTTGAGAAGTCTGGTTCAATTCAAAAAAAGCACCGGAGAAGTTCAACAGCATTTGTTAGCCGTCATGAGATGCACAATGGCGTTATTTTAATTTAAAAAAAAACCAAAAATTCGCTTACTACAAATGATAATAAAATTGGCATTACTTGGCAATAATTTTGCCAAATTGCATTCAAAGATTAACTTTTATGCAAAAGCGTCGCTTTAAAATCCAATCTGATATTTTACAAAAAAAAAATTCTACAACTAAGGGTGTTTTGTATAGAGTGTCACAACTTTGAGTTGGCATCACTGCTTTATTTGAGCACCCATTTGACAGCTGATAGTTGCTTTTGTTTAGTTTGCTTTGAAATTTCATTATAAATCGATTTACACCAGAGCATTTCTGGTTGAATGGGTACGTAAATAAGCAGAATTGTCGCATTTGGATTGAGACGAATCCACAAGCTATTGTCGAATCACCATTACATCCACAGAAAAATACTGTTTGGCACGCTTTATGGCATGGCGGAGTCATTGGCCCATATGTTGTTGAAAATTGGTGTTCCAGATTACGCCTTCTACGCGCAAGCCATAGCGGCCCCATAACAGAAATCATATTTAAACATTAATTTCATAACATTTTCTTTCCAAAAAAACCGTTCCATTGATATTAAAAATATATTTCGTTGTTTTATTATAATCTAAACTTGTGTCACTCTATAAAAAACCCCCTTTATGTATTATATAGGCTAAGGTTCGTATATTATTCCATATGTATTGCCTGTACGAAATCCTTCGTGTGCGAGTAAAAGTCTCATTTTACCGAATTTATTCTTAAAAGTTTTCTTGAGTGTATTAAATATGAGACGGATGTGACTTATTGTGAAAAAATTTCCCTTTTTTAATGCCACCAGCCGGAATTTTAATTCTTTTGCTTACTGAAGACATCAGAGATTCTGAAGAAACTTTTTTGAAGAGCTGCTTAATAACAGCAATTCTTTTTGATGGACCACAAAAAGGGGTACGTTTAATTTTAATGACTGCGTTCTTTAATGAACAGTGACTTAACCTTCATAGGGTCTTTAAAATTGATGACGCTAACGCTCTTCGGGTCAGAATTGACCCTTAATAAAATTTAACTTTATTTTGGTTTTATAAGAGTTTATATAGTTATAGCTAGATCCAGTATATATATGTGAGATGTATTTTTTAACATTTATTATTTTATTTATAAAATGTATGTCACATACATAGTTAGTTCAAGTAGTATATGTACATGGGATGTGATATAAAATGATTTAATACTAATGGTTACATTCGCTGCATAAAGTTATTGTTTCACAGTGCAGTTTTCATACAATTTTTTTGCAAGTTATACATACAAGTGGTGTTTTATTATCTGTTTTTAGGGCATAGCTGGCATCGACTTCTTTTAGTTGCATTTTTAACTGGTTCTTTAGGTTTGGTTGAAGTTGACGGCTGCTCAGCTACATAACGCAGCTTTTGTGCAATTTCTCTAGAAAATGGGGCTCTGGGTAAAGTTTTTCGGCACTTTATATAAGGCATAGTAAGTTGTAATCCAAAATTTTCTAAAAAGTGTCGACGTTTGGCAAAACAATTTTCTTTCCAGCCATAGTTGGCCGCTGTAAACATCACAAAAGCATTATAAGCTGAAATATCTATCATGTTACTGAACACCACTTGAGGCCACCGATTAGTCTTTCTCTTACAAGTAAAACATGACACAACTTTATCCAGCAAATCTACCCTTCCTTTACATTTATTGTAATCTAATATTATCTGCGGTTTTTTGTCTTCACGATTACTGACTTCTGGGCTGTGATGCAAAGTGCTGAGAAGCTTCACAGACTTATTTTTTTTTAGGAATATATGAGAGGAGAGTTGTATCCTTTGTAAAAAGAAATAATGATGAAATTCAGTCTTATTTTTACGTATAGTTTCCACTAAAGTGATTTTTTTTCTAGCAATTTTAGTCCCAATCGATAAGACGTAAAAAAATTATCTGCAGTCACATTATGACCTTTCAGACCAACTGTCAAATCGAGAACTACACGCATGCCTTGGTTTTTTTCAGGCATAGACCCTTGTTCTTTGCCTGTGTATGGTTGTATATTCCAGGCATAACCTGTAGCAGAGTCGCAAAGCACCCAAAATTTTAAACCATATTTAGCTGATTTCGATGGTATATATTGGATTATAAAGTTTGGGCAATATTTCAACCCATGCATTCCATAATTCACGTATCGGTGCAAATTTATCTAAAATTCGTCGTTCACTTCGAGTGTCTTTATTGTCAAATCGTATCACTCTTGAAATAAGTTTGAATCTTTTCAATGGCATGATTGCTCTAAAAATTGGTCTACCCTTTTCCGAATCCCACAAACTTTCCGTACTTTCATGGTTTGACCTATACACTCCAGCCAACAAAAGTGTACCAATAAATGCGAACATTTCGGTATCATCAGTACTGGTCCAATCATCACCAAAAACACGTTTACCTTCATTATTTGTATGTCTCAAAATAATGTGCATCAGAGGAGGTGGGAAAAATAATTGGAAGCTAGAAAACTCTTCCTTTGTAATTCTTGAACATGAATAACGAGTCAAGCCTGGAGTCATACTGATAATGTTCTCTGCTTGGAGTCTTCCAGTTCTATTTATAAACGGTTCCTTGAAATATCTTATTTCGCCATTTTTCGATGTCATCGCCGGAGTAGACTCAATGTCACCATCACTTCCACTAGAACTTTCAGATAAGTGAACATATTCCAAGTTATCTTCAGTTTCTGAACAAGTTTCTTCCTCATCTGATAATGTATTCAGCATAACTTCTATTTCATTCATTTTTGTATAAGTATTAGCTGCCACAATAGTTCAACGTTTAGTTCTTTCCGTTTTAGTACTACGAATGCTACTAATTTTGTTATCAGCAAACAAGAATAGTATAGCTCTTCACCGTTTTCCTATTTGCAAAAAATATTCCTGGGGACTCCCCGTTTTTAAAATGCATACAAATGTAGGCATCACCAAGTTTGAGAAGAGGAAAAGAGATAAATATATGTAGTGGTACCAAGGCTCAAAACACAACTAAATTTGGCGTTACCATATTTTATCAGAAATTATGTCGTAAACTGATATGCCATGCATAACAAAAAAACATGAGTTTTTTACTCATGGCCAAATTTGACCCGAAGACCTTAAGTGTAAAAAATTTCATAGATGGTTTTTTTGCAATTTTATATTTCCGAAAACCTAATTTAGCTTTTCAGATTTAATATTAAATAAAAGTCGTAAAATATTAAAAACGTTTAATTACTAATTTTAGTAAAAAATTCTTGTTTTCTCATAAAATGGGTCAAAATTGACCCGAAGACCCTATGAAGGTTAAACTTACCAATTTTAGATGTATTCGAAAAACTCACTTCCAACGATTCTTTATACATCATAATTTTATTCTTCTTTTGCTATCCGAGATTTAATATTGAGTAGTGCTCTTTAAATGGCTTACATTGCAATGAGTGGTGCTTATTTATCTAATTATTTTATGTGTGTAATAATGACTGTCCCATAATGAATAAAATATCATTAAAAAAAAGTATTTATTGTAATAATTTCAAACTATTAATAAAAATATATGTATATAGGCAAAAATTTATTGGTCGTGCAAATAAGCTTCGAAGACAAAGAAGATTTGTATTTTTTTTTCGCCTGACTATATTTTTTTTTTTTAATTTATGTAGTTGTGCCGTTCTCCTAGTGTTTGTCAGAATGTTTACAATTAACTTTAGTGTTAATTGTTCCTTAAAACTTATCACAAGTAATTTGGCTTACTGAGCTATACGAACTTTAGCCTAATCTAATCATAAATATAAGTGTTTTTGGGGTTCCGTACACCATACTTTTCGCTACGAAGTCCGTCTGTCCGTCGAGAACCGTAAGAGCTACGGACCTGAAATTTTCAAGAAATATGTACAACTTTGGCCGCAGCTACAACAACAAGAAATATATAACAGTTAGAAATGAAAGTGTGTTCCAAAACGAGCAACGAAAAATGTTAAAATCCCATTTAATATATGTACATACATACAATTATAATGGGTGTTTTTTATTGAGGTATAGAACTTTAAGTTGGCATCACTTTTTTAACTGTCGGCCATTTTGTCAGCTGTCAAGTGATTAATATTTAGTTTGGTTTGCCATTTCATCATGAACAGGTTGACAAAAGAACAACGCTTGCAAATCGTGCAAACTTATTTCGAAAATAATGGTTCAGTTCGCGAAGTTTACCGCAAGCTCCGTCCATTTTATGGTCGACATAATCGTCCATCAGAGCAATTAATTCGGTTAACCATGGATCGTTTTCGCACTACGTTTACTCTATGTGATAATACGCATCCGCAGAGACGTCGAACAGTGCGCACCGAAGAAACAATTGCCGCTGTAGAGCAAAGTGTTGAAGAGGACCCGAATGAATCGATTCGCCACCGTGCACAGCAATTGGAGCTTTGTCCATCAACTTTATGGAAGATTTTGAAGATTTTGAATGTGGATGAGTTGTGGTTCCAACAAGACGGCGCTACATGCCACACAGCGCACGTCACAATCGATTTATTGAAGGAAACATTCGATGAGCGCATAATTTCGCGGAATGGACCTGTCAATTGGCCACCAAGATCGTGTGATTTGACACCATTGGATTATTTTCTTTGGGGATATGTGAAGTCGCTCGTCTACGCCAACAAACCAGAAACGTTAGGGGACTTGGAAGCCAACATTCGTGGCGTTATTGCCAACATACGGCCCCATATGCTCGAAAAAGTGATTGAAAATTGGACCTGTAGAATTGGCTTTATTCGAGCCAGCCGCGGCGGCCACATGCCCGAAATCATATTTAAACATTAATGGCATAAAATTATCCTTCCAATAAAGCCAAATTGATGGACATTAAAACGATTTTCTTGTGTTTTATTTCAATTCGAAGTTCTATACCTCTAAAAAAACACCCTTTATAATATACTTAAACATCTTTGTTATGTTATGCTTTTTAACAAATCCCAAAAAAAGGTAAAATTTTTATAATTTTGTTTCAAAATTTAGTTATTTTTAAAAAAATAATAATAATTTAATACTTTTAAGCAAACAGCAATCTATTAACTCTTGGATATGTGTACGCAAAAGGTAATTCAATAATTTTTGAATATTTGTAGGCAAAAAGTGTTCTAATTTTTGGGTATTTGCAAAAATTAATCCTAGAGCTGCACTTTTTTTTTTGTAAGGGTTACTCTATACGGTTTAAACATCTCAAATTGTAAGTATAAACTTATGACTGGCATTCTAGTAAGCAAAGTTGTTTGGTGGTTAAATACAGTTCATATTTTTAAGTTTTTTCCTTCAAAACCGTTTTCAATTTTTGACATCCATTGAATGCATAGGCACTATAGAGTTGATGTGACGGGTGTGACTAAATATTTTCCGTAAATAATTACTTGAATAATAAAAAATGGGTTGACAAACTTTTTTTATATCATTAGCGCTTACTTTTGTATTGCTGAAAAATATTAATTATTTGTTATGCACAGTAGCAACTAGTTTTCTGGTGACGGGTGTGACCGAAAATGTTATTATTTCAATTAATCCGCAAAACTTTCATTGTAAGACACACAAACTCGAAATTTCAAGACAAACAAAACAAACAAGAGTATCGCGTATTCAGGGATAACAGTTTTTATGGAAGAAGCGAAAGGCATTACGAGTAAAATAAAACGTCAAATAGAGAACAAACATACAAAGATCGAGAGCAGTCTTCAATATATCGTTGGTCATATGCAGAAAGACCCTAACTCAAATAATTGTAACTTTACAGGAGAAGGTAAAAATATAACAGAAACACTACAACTGCTTGTAAAAGTGTTCTTTTTACACTATTGCAATAAATTTTTGTGACGAGGTGTATTAAATGTGTTGGAATCAGTGAAAAACTCAATTTCGTAAAAAAATACTTTTTACTTAAGACTTTCGATATGCTGATTTCAAAGCATTTCTAAGTTGATATACAGCCAGACAAATTTTTTTTTTATTTTAATTTGTCCATAATTGCCATTCTCTTGTGGGCATCAGTTGAACGATTTTCATTAAAAATAAGTAAATTATTTTTTTCTGTGTATGATCGCTTCACGTTGAATTGCCCAACTATTATGCGAATTATTTGGTCATGGAATTTCATAGAATTTTGTATTCGTGACTTCTAATTGTCATAGTAAGGAAATATAAGCCAATTTTTGTAAAATCAAAGATATTTCTCTACAGAATTCAAACAAAAATCGGTACCAGATTTTAAATTGATAATTTCATATTTTTTGTGACCAAAGATGTTTATAATCAAATTATATTTTATTGTTTCTAAATATCAAACTTATTTTTTCTTGTGAGGTTAAAATTAAAATGGCCAAAGTAGGGCTAAATCCATAATATATTTTGGACACATATTTATAAATGTATGACATAAAATAAAATTGTCCACTGTCTTTTCCTTGACGGTAGGGTTCATGCAGTCTATTCGGTGCATTATATTCTTAAAAAATATTTTTTATTTTCAAAATTTTTATACCTAATCGAAATAAGCTGAAGAATTGATTTAATTATTGGAACGCTGAAGAGCGAAAAAAAACTTTTTTTTAACAATGGGTTAAAATACAATTAATTAAATGAAACGTTCAAAACTTGTTCGACTATGATGGAGTGTGAAATAAATTATACAAAATTACTCAAATAATATTTCATGTTGTTGAATTTTTATAAATATTTTCTATTAAATCAAACAGAAGCGAAACCCAACTTTTTGTGTAAACTTGTTGTCATTATTTTTTTTAACAACTATTTATTTGTTTTTATGGATTCACGAAAACAATAGCCTAACTTGGCAACAATTTCACAAAATCTTACTAATTTTAGTTGGCGTAACGCTAACTAAGATAAAATTAAAAACTTGCTCAAATTAACATAAAATACATATTAATTTGACATATACATAAATAAAATTGTTGTTGAAAAAAATTAAATAAACAAAATTTCCGGCAAATCACTTACATACATAAAATTATAAGTTCTGATATTCAATTACCGAATGATCAGAAACTTAATAAAAATCTTAATAAAAAAAATTAAATTTTTAAACACAAGGTAGGAGCACATGAAATTTTTAAAATATTGCGGTGAAAGCACTTTCCGAATGTCGCTGCCTTGTGATCGCTAATGTGAAAAAAATCAAATATTTTTAAATGAAGGATATAAAGCAAGCAGGCATACATATAAATGCATGATAATAATGAAATTTGTGCAGAACGTTTAAACCCCCTGTTTCCACAACCTAGACGGTCCACATATGTAAGTAGAAAAATTATATAAAAATCACTAATATTTTTTTTGTGATTTTCATACACACTTTCTAGACGATTCGACTTGTGGAAATTGGGTGTAAATATTCATTTTTTAAAATAAAGGATATATGGGAGGTAGGCATGTCCATGCAGGGACTGCCATGAAATTTACCAGAGAACTTATTTGTTTAATTCTGCAAGTATTTAGAAAATTTCAGTGCCTACTGACTATAATTATAGTTGAAATTCGTATTTTGAAATAGAAAATATATGGCTGATGGCAATATCCTTTCAGTATTGGTAATAAAATTTACCAAGAGAGCTAAACGATATCAATTTATTAATATTTTTACCATTTGATGGGTTTTGACTACAATTGTAGCTGATATTCTTTACTTTTTGCTAACGAATATGCATATGAAAAGTGGGCATGTCTTTGCTCTAATTGTAATTAATTCTGCCAGAGACCTTACTTACAAGATGTTGTTTCTTTTTTATTTCAATTCAAACTGAAATTCTATATTTGCCCACACAAAAATATATAAAAGGTGTGATGACGGGGCTTAGGTATTTAATTTAAAAAATAGTTTGCTGATTAAGTTCTGTAAGTGATTGAAGGATTACATTGCCTACTTATTATAACTGTGGCTGAAATTCTATTTCCAAAATAAGCGATATCTGTGAGGGAAGAATGTCCTTTCCGTGGTTGTGAGGTCGTTTGCCACAGACCTTTATTATTAAATTTTGTAAATATTTTTAAAATTTCATTGCATTCTTAGCATCATCTTAACTGAAATTCTATGTTCAAAATTAAAATATATGGGCGTGATTATGCACTGATGTTCCTAAGAGTTCGAAGAGAACTTAGTTAAGAATGTGATTGTGAAATTAAATTTTAGAATTTATAACCCTTGACACAAACCTTGTGCCTTAACAGAGCTCTGTTAAGCTATAAAAGTTCGACTAATGCCTCTCCAAAGGACTTTTCCATTAAATGATGCAACCGAGGCGGAAAAAATTAATGCAAATTTATAGACAAGGTATTCCTTTATAATTGCCCATGAATCTATTTCTGAAAAACATGAATTTGAACCAAATATCGTCAAGTTTTAAACTTTGCATTTTCTGAGAATTACGCACTTTTTTTGGGAAGGAGGCGATGCGAGCGGACAAAGGTGGTCACTTAATATGGACCACATTGTACTCTAAAAACTGGAGGTTCGAGTTTTCATGAGATTTAAATTTTCCCAACTATATTAACATTTTCCAAGATGTGATCAAACTATTTTTAGGAAGGAGGTGATGCGGGCGCACAAAAGTGGTCACCTTCTATGGACCACATTGTACTTTAAGAACGTACATACGCAGAATTTCTTTTAGTTCGAGTTTTCAGCAGATTTTCAAAAAACTTTAAATTTGCCCAACTATATTAATATTTTCCAAGATGTGATCAAATTTTTTTAGGAAGGAGGCGATGCGGGCGCCCAAAACTGGTCACCTTCTATGGACCACATTGTACTTTAAGAACGTGCATACTCAGAATTTCTTTTAGTTCGAGTTTTCAGCAGGTTTTCAAAAAACTTTAAATTTGCCCAACTATATTAACATTTTCCAAACAAAATTCTTTTTAGCTCCGCCCACGAAAATCAGAAATTTTCTAGTTTCGCGTACTTCATCAGTACGCTTATCACAGAAGCTACCAGCTATATACTTGTACGATTTATCATACGATTTGAAGTAACGTCTATATCACGCATAAATTTAAATTTAAATGCTTTTTAACCGACTGTCTTTTTAACCCAGGAGGTTATCAATTCGTCTGTATTATTATTATTTTCTGGGTTATGTTACTTCATAACTTGGTACATTTTAGACCGATTTATAAAAACTCTTTCCTTTTTTCGGAGAGGGTATAGTTTCCATTTGGTCCCATTGTAAAAAAGTGGGCGCCGACACACCCAGTAATTATTTTATTTGATTTTATGATATTTCACCTATTCGATTGCTACGAAACTTACCCAACACATTGGGCTCTTGCAACGACACAATCTCGAAGTTTTAAAAATAGGCGGAGTCACGCCCAATAAAACTTAACATTTTATTTCACATGCTTCTATTTGGCCACTTTGTACGAAACTTAGCACACGCCTTAAGCTAACGAAACACACGATCTTGCATTAAAAAAGTGGGCAGGGCCACGCTTATTAAATTTTAATATTTTATTTTACGCACTTGTACTTAACCAATTCTTGCCAAACTTGGCACATACCTTGAGCTCTTAAAAAGACATAATATTGCATTAAAAAACTGGGCGGAATTATGCCCATTTAAATTTACGGCCTGTCCCACGATGTCACCAGAAATCGTTCGATCGACAACTTGTATTGCAAACAACAACAAATTTTCTAATGTTATTGTTGTTTGCAAAACAAGTTATCAATCGAACGATTTCTGGTGACATCGTGGGACAGGCCGTTAGACTTTAGAATGGAATAATTTTGTGCTTAAAAAATTGGGCGTGGACATGCTTTTTAAAGATTTATATTATATTCACGTGCTTCTGCCGGAACCTTTCTTATGAAGCTTTTCACACACCTTGGGCTCTAAAAGTAACGCGATGTTGAATTTAGAAAAGTGGACAGACGCTAATATTTTCCAATTTGAGCGTGACTACGCTCCTAAAAATATAAATTTGGCGCTAACAACTTCAAAATAAAACTTAAAAACATTAAATCTGCTTCAAAAATAAGCACTAAAATGTTAAAAATAATTTAGATTCAGTTAAATAATATATTTTTATATAACTATGCTATCTATAATGAAACTCAAAGTCGGTGACAACAACAAGGATAACTAAACGCATATAAATATAAGTAAATATAGAATTTGCTAACCTGATTGGCACCGACTTTGAATATCATTATAGATACTCGTAACAAATATAAAATTATTTTATTTAAATGAATCTATATTATTTTTAACTTTTTAGTGCATATTGCTGAAGTCGGTTTAATTTTTTTTTTATTTTATTTCTGTAAACAAAGAAATCTATTTGAAATATGTTTTTGTTTTTCTTTAATATATTTTTGCAACTGGCTGAAACGAAATACATATATAACAATTGCATACGTATGTATCTATGTATGTGTGTATGTATGTGCATATATATATATATATAATGTATGTATGTGTATGTTTTTGTGTAGATATGAAAAATAATATAATTTTTCTAAACCATCCATTGACATGAATCAGTAAATGAAGAAAAATATCATTGAGAAACTTTTATTTACATTCATACCAGTGATCGGCAATGAATCGACAATGAGTAGACATCATTTAAACTCAACTTCTCTGCTTTATAATTATATGTGGCAATAAATATGAATGCGACGTCGACGTCATAGTCATACTGCACTCACACTCATAAATCACCTTAGTTTGATTTCTACTTTCAGGAAAATACTTATACTACTCACATTGATTCAGCTCACTCAACTCATGCATGTATATTTATTTAAAAGTTTAGTCATTAAACAGCTTACAAGTATTATACAATAATAGTAAATAAAATAAAAAAGCAACAGAGAAACACATAACCTCATAATGAGAACTTTAATGTTCGTATGCGAAGTTCGCATTGTGACTCACACTTATTTTGCATCATTCATAGGCATTGAGTTAAGGAGAGTCGAAGTCAACAACGTCATAAATGTTGCTAAGTATGAGTTCGATGATAAGTTCAAACTTTCGAGTGAATATGATTCATAGACAACATTGCAATAAGTATGAGTGCTCATAAGTACAAGAAATTATAAGTCATGATTCAACTCTACTCACTTTTTCACTACTCATTGCTGTTCCCTGATTCATACATTACACAGTCAATCATACAAATGACTGCATTTGCCTGTATGTGTGCGTGTGTCTGTGTATGTATGTGTACTATCTGTTTATCAAATGCACGATTTCTATTTTTCAAAAAGATAAGTTAAACATAAAAAAATTTATTTGTTTACCGAAGCCAAACTTTGTAGATAAGAACTTAAAAATCGGCAAGAAGTAAAAAAAAAATAAAAATAAGCTGGGAAGCAGTAATAAAATTATACAAATTGGGTATATGATAGTCTTGGAAGGTAAATATTTTTTTTTAAACAAAAAAAGTTAATGAAATAGCATACTTGAATTTCTAACAGCTATTATCTTTATTTCTAGAAAAAGAAAAACAATAAACCTAAAATTTTAACTTGAAATTATATTTTTAGGCCTTCAACTTGTTTATTATTTGACTTGGCAACCAGAGATAAGCAATTTTTTGTTATACTCGTACATATCGAAATCATAAAATTAAGTTACATAAATACATTTGTATAAGTACAGCGAATGTTATACACTCTACTATTTTCAAGCCAAGGGCAGAATCAACTGAATGACACTTTCGTTGAATTTTAATTAATTTTTAATCTTTTTCAAACTTTAAAAATTAGAGAAGAGAGATTTATTTTTAATTATTTTTGAAATTACTTCCGCATTTAATCTGATTATTTTAATAGATACGAGTATGTTTTGATATTTAGAATCGTGAATAAATGGTAGACAACATTTAGAAGTACGAGTACTCATTGCTGTGAGGTGATAAAAATTTAATTTTTAAGTGAATTCAGCAAATAGCTTCAGCAAAATGAACAACATTTTTCGTTTCAATTCATCTAAAAATTGCATCAATTAACATTTAAAGGATAAGATAATGTTAGATGTCAAAAAGTGTTATCCGGATTTCTACAGACGACCTTAAAATATATCGATGGCTTAATATAAAAAGGGCGTATGTCAATTTTTTTCGTTTGTAACGTTTTCTGGGAGACAACGTATAATTGCATCGTCCTTGAAGATCTTAGTACGTTACAATTCAAAATCAAGGACTTATGGCCATTTAAAAAATTATTACGTTAAAACAAAATTTCCATACAAAAACCTGTTTTAACGGAGATTAACTTTTAGGTCTCGATCAGGCTATACATAGACCACATTCATAACGAAGATCTATGACAAGCCACATACAGAATCTATATTATTACATAAAATGTTCGTTCTTCACTCGATGACGCCGAAGTCAAACTGAGGTATGACATGCAATCGCTATCCAAACTCAAAAGACATATCGAAATAGCATTTCATAGCATGAAGACATTGAGAAGAAATAAACAAGTACTTATGGTGCAAGAGCAGATACAACCACTTAAGTACAATCACTTCCATTTTCTCAGCGAATGCATTGTTTATGTTCAGAAAATATTGGGTGCGTTTCTCTAGCCTACCTACTGGATTTCAGAAAAGGCGAAAGGGGAGTATGACTTGAATTTAGTGACACAGGGCTTGCATCTTCTATTTAAAAATAATGTGTATATATAACAAATTTAAAAAGTAATATCCTTATAAGAGAATGACAAAATTCTCGTTTTAAGTACTCTTTGAGTATTTGCCGTCAAACAACTACGAATGCGAATTTGCAGCTAAAAAACGTGCTCACGTGCAAACACACGCATTAATTTTAAACAGAATGCGCATAACTATAAGCATCCAACAACAATGTTGTCACACATTTTGTAAATTTCGCAGCACAAACAACTACAACTAAAATATATAGACTGTGTGAGCCACAATCACACGCATGAGTATAAAAATACTCTGACAATTAATCGGCTACACATGCGTACATACAGGGCTATTTTTTTAAACACAACATACAGCATTTTTTCAAACAGCCAGACAGATGCCCACTTATTTTTCATTCCATTTATATACACAAATGACTGTATATCTCGAGTATCATGAGTATTTTTTTTGTCCGATTAAATATCCATATTCTGAGTACAAACATACTCTGGAAGAGGGAGATAGGGAGAGAGAGTTAATGCGTTTGATACGCGTGTGATTTTCTATTTTTAGTTGTAGCGTATTTTAGTTTTTCGCATAAATGAAGTAGAGATACTCTCGTATGTTCGAATCGGTTATAGTAATAGTAAGCATACGAATTGTTTACGCTACAGTTATGATCATACTATTTACTTGTTTATATTTTTTTCTTTGAGTGCTCATTGGAATTCTCTTATCCTTATTTCCTTGGCGGATGGCAGCGCCGTTCTAATATTCGTATTCATATTCGAATCCCCGAATATTCAAATATTGGAAATACTTTTTTCAAAAACAGAAATTAATAAATGCACTAAATCCTAAAGGGAAAGCGAAACAACTTTTCGTGAAAATAATAGTTAAAAAGTCAACAAATAAATAAGAATTAAAGAAACAAGACCTTCACAACAATCGCAGGCTTAGTACTGTCAGTAGTGAAACTGAGTTTTGATGGATTTTTTTCTGCTCACATTGCTTTTCATTTCTGCTCCAAAAACTAAATATCTCGAAATAAATTTTATTTCTGCTGGAAAAAATAAAAATCATAAAATAACAATAATTTCTGCTTGAAAATAATAATAATCAGAAACTAACTATTATTTCTGTTTAAAAAATGAAAAATTTCGAGTTTAGAAAAATCTAGTTCAGAACAACTAAAATTGTGTGATAGGCTACGTTGTCCAATATTTCCTCATACTTGCTGTTTTCTTAAATTCAGAAATAATTATTATTTTTGCTCCTTACTATCTGCGTATTTGATAAGGCATTTAAACCTACAAGAAATCTAGCAGATTCCAAATAAAATCTTTATCTAAATATACATATGTGAGAGGGAAAGTCGAAAGGGACTTTTGGTTCGAGAAAATCGATTTTTACTATTTTTGGTAATTGTTATAGTTAACTACAGCTTTCTAACTGCATTAGTTTTGTCATAAATTATTTTCAAAATACACTTTTGACAAAAAAAAAATGGTAAAAAGAATCCGATGTGACAAACTTTTCTGCAATTGACATTGGATGCGCCTTTTTCGGTTTTCAAAATCGAATAGTTAACTGATTCGTAATCAGCGAACCTGAAAACCCCGTATAACGAGTTTCAAGACATAAAAGCGTTCAGGCTAGGGTTTGGGATTTCCCGGACTTTTGCACTTCCCGGGAAACGGGAATTAACAAATCTAGTTCCCGGGAATCCCCGGGATTCCCGGGAAAAGCTAATTTTCTAAATTAAATACATTTATTAAACGAAAGTTGGTGAAATTTCGATTGTTTTATTAATGTAAGCATTTTTTTGAAATAAAAGTTAATGAAAAAGCAGTTCTAAGACAAATTTTCAAGAATTTTTAATTGAATTTAAGCAAATGGAATAAAGTTATTACACAGCAAAAGATCATATAAAAACCAATTGACGACTGTTACCACAATTAGTAGACAATTTTCTAATAAGACCTACCTTCATTTTAATAAGAATTTGCCTTGCTTGTTTCTCATTCTTTTTGAAAAACTTCCAGGCGGTTTCTTATCGTTAAGTACAAGCAGGTTACAGTACCATACTGCGCTGCGCCGAATTTTGAATACCCTGAGCCACAGTATGTCTAAGTGTCCTTAATTTTTCATTTTATTTCTCCTAAAATATTTTCTTCAGGGTTTCCATAATAGCGTCTACTTGTAATAAATTTAAGTTTTGTCAACTCAGAGTTCTTACAGCTTAAAATTTTCACTACACTTTTCAAAATTTTTCACTAATTCGGCGAAAAATCACTTCAAGTTCGCTTAGCATCGAATTATTTACTTTAGGAAATGATTATGTCACTGCAATCATTGATACTTATACAATTTATTCCACTTTTTATAGGAGATATGGTATGACCTCAATTTAATGGAATTTTTATGAAATTTCAGACTAGATTTGAATAGCTCACATTTTTATTTTATATTAAAAATGTATGGACATTTTACTGCTTGTTTATCGGCGTCGAAAGAATTCTTTCTTTCTTACAGTTACATTTAAAACAAAAACTCAATTTAAATTTTAAGATTAAAAAATTTCCTTCGAACAAGGTATATGTAAGTGTTTAAACAGACGATGAAAAACGTGTCAACGCTCGTGTAAACTCAAACGAACTTTTGTAATATATATAAAAAAATAATGTAATATATAATAAAATAATAAGTTTTTATATTAAAGTAAAATTGGATTATAAATTCTATATATTTATGAAATAACATGCACTTTAAATTTCCCGTTTTCCCGGGAAAATGTCAAAAATTTCCCGGGAATATTAGACAGACATTTCCCGGGAATTCCCGTTTCCCAAACCCTAGTTCAGGCGCATCAAAATCAACTTGTTAACTTCAAAGTAATTTTCCTCCAAAACTTACTTTCTGAGCATAGGTCCTTTTAATTTTCCATATCACATATGTGTACGGTTTACATAGTTTTTTTTTTTTGATTTATCAAGATTTCGCATCAAAAACAAAAACCATTGACTTAACATTTTCCTAAACTACTCTACTTAAAATCTAGTAGAACTTAGTGATGCAAGTATGGTTTTTTTCAAATTTGTTCTAAAAAAACCTCCGTACATAAAAAGATGTGTGAATCGACTTAATTACAATTGCTTGATTGTAGTTTCGGAGAATTTTCAATTAATGGGTTTTGTGTTGGATAAAAAATCTTGATAAATGTCAAAAATAAAACTTGCTGTAAACGTAATAGACTTTCATAAAGATTTTAGTTGAAATCTGCTTGATTTTGTGCAGGTGTAAATACCCTATAACTGAAAATGATTCTAAACTACAACCAAACAAGTGCGATTTAGCAAATTCGCACACCTTTTTAAGTACCTCAGTTTATTTTCTAGTACAATTTTGAAAAATGCTATAGTTGGTTGCATCACTAAATTCTATGTACTAGATTTAAAGTAGGTTTCGACAAAATCTAGCAAAAGATTTTGCTAATATGAAAATGTATATATAAATAACTATTTTTCAATATTAAAATATAATTAAATAAAAATTAAAAACATATGTACCTTAAAATTGCAGGAGCATACATGCTCATTTCGCTGTTGTTTTATAAAGACGTTTTCTAGAGTTCATTTCTGGAAAAAAAATAAAAAAGGAACATTTGACGTACGGTATAGGAATCTGTTTGATTTATTATAGAAAGTTGTGTTGTGTTTCGTTTTCAAATTAATTTTAAAATATTAACGGCCTGGCTCACGATGTCGACAAGAAATTTTCTTTTCGAAAACAAAAAGAAAATAAGAAAATTTGTTTTTGTTTTCAATATAAATAAGCGAAAGAAAATTTCTTGTCGACATCGTGAGCCAGGCAGTAAGTTTAACGTACAAAAACAGGAGTATAAAGTTATTTTTTTAGGGTTCAGCATACCCTTTTGTTTTCTCTACTCTGTCCGTCTGTCCGTCACAGTCTGTTTTCTCGCGAACCGTAGGACCTACGGACCTGATTTTTTTATTATTTTTTACAGAATATGTAGAAGTTTTGCCAGTTAAAGGGTATTCCAAAACGATAAACGAAAAATGTAAAAAAAACGCTAGTTATATACATACAATTATATATAGACAAATCAAAATTAAAGGGTATTCTATCAGTTAATGTAATTTTGATTATGTATTTTGACAACTTGCTGTATCTTGTAAACCGTAAGGGGCAAACTCTTGAAATTTTCAATAAAGCTAAAACTAAAAAATCCCAAAATTAAAAAATCGCCAAACCGAAAAAAATCGTTTAAACCGAAAGAAATTATAAAACTAAAATAAATCGCCAACTGGAAAAATCGCCAAAATGAAAAAAACGTCAAAACTAAAAAACGCCAAAAACCGAAAAAAAATCCCAAAAGCGAAAAGAGAGCCAAAAATAAGAAAAAACGGCAAAATTAGAAAAATCGCCAAAAACCGTAAAAAGTTTAGTATTAAGTTTACCATTACATATGTAGTGTCGATACGGAATTCTTCCTGTTCGTGTCAAATTCGCACTTAACTGAATTTATATTTAGATTTATCATATTTCATATTGCAGTTGTATGTATATAGACTTTGTATTATAGATCCCTAAATAAGTGATTTTAAGTTTCACATATAATATTAGTATTCGCAAATAGGGATGAAACGATACCACTAAGGTATCGATACTTTTACTTGTTACGGTATCGGTTCAAAAGAATCGATATCTATTCAGTATCGGTTCAAAAGAATCGATACCTTTTCAGTATCGAATAGAAAGTATCGATACTTACTTGATCAGTCAAGTTCTTTATATGATTTCAAATAGTGAAAACAAAAGTTAATACAAGTACTTACTTTGAAATACTTTCATCGGCAGGAGTAACTAGGAAAAAAGAGTAAGGATGCCTTCTAAAGACCTTTGCATTCCTTCTTTTGGATTTACGAGGCGTGATCGCTCCATTCCATGCTCATATATTTTTTACAGGCGACGTTTTCACATTAATATATATAAACTAAATATAAATTTACATTTCATGAGAGCAAATCAATTTTTGTTGAACTGTCTTCATTTTCAACAATGTTGCGGCCAATAAAAAATGAGTATTTTTTTTACCGATACCTACTCGGTACTTGATAGTAAAGTATCGATATCAAAAGTACTTGGTTTCTAAGAAAAAGTATCGATTACTTACTTGTATTTACTCGTATCGTTTCATCCCTATTCCCAAACATTGTTTCAGATATTCGTATTCGTATTTGTGAATATCAAAAATTGATATTGAGCACACCAAGAGTTGATGAAGAAAATAATTTTTCGACAGCAATTGTTTTTGTTCATAAGTAAGTTAATGTAACTTTAAACAAAAATTTGGTTTTATTAAAAAGATTTTTCTGTGAAGCTTTACAACATTAGAATTCGAGTATGGTTTTGGTAATTGAGAATTAGTATGAGAGGATTTCTCATGTGAAGTGATTTTGAGATGCCTATAGGCATGCCTGGACAAATTTCTTTAAGTGTGATTACTGATTAGCTGTTTATTAATTAATAATAATGCTCGTATTAGCATAATATTCACCCTATACCTTCCCGAAATGTGCTGTAGGGTGCATATGAACATAAATTCTTACAATATATTTTCGAATTTGTTTTTCTAATGTACATATGATCACGTGGAAGCAAAATGTATTCTTGTTACGATAAGATTTATGTAAATTTATTATTATTTTTGTAATAAAACCTTAGTAAGCAAAAAAAATTATTCCTAAAATTTAAATTAATAACATATAATATACATATTTTCTTTTTTAATTTATGTTCATAGATATTTTTCTTTTGTGGTTTGAAATACAAAACTCAAAACGGAATTAACCCATTTGTTACCGACAAAAAATTTTTTATACATAAAATAAAAGAAAAATTTAATACAACACACAAAGATATAAAAAAAAAAATTCAGAAAAAAATATTGTCCGTAAGAAATTGACGAATTTTGCTTTAAGCCGTCCTTGCATGTTTATTCTGCATGGAAAAATGTTGGTGTTGACTTCTGTAGGGAAAGTAGTTTGTATACAAAAAAAATTAATTATTATTGTGTCAACTGATAATTGAAAAATATGTCGTTACCTTAATATAGAAAGGCCCTGAGTCAATATTTTTTGGAAATCGAGATTTTTGCATTTTTCAAAATACATATACTACAAAAAAACTCGATTTACGAAAAATTATGAGTTGGGGCCTTTCTATATTAAGGTAACGATACATAAAGTGGCAGTAAGTTAATTAGTAACGTGAAATTTTTTTTTTTGTAACTCAAACCGGGACACCGCAAAATGGCGGATGCTCATATTATTAATAAGCTAAATGTAAAAATTTCAGTGACCAAATAATTCTATGAAGATGAATTTTAGTTCCAGCTCACGGAAAAAATTCTCCAATTATTATATATATAATTTACATACAGTATATTACGTACACACATGCTTTAAGTGGTTGCGAAAAAGAAATTATTTGCTGCTCACTGTTGAAATTATTATAAATGAGGGATTGGCACTACAGAACATATTTTCACTTTCATTCTCATCAGCTTCCAGCTAAGAAAAACATAAAGTTTCTTCTTGCTGATCACTCCAAAAAATTTTTTTTTGTATTTTTATGATAATATAATAAAATACTGCAATTTATTGTGTCTTAACTTAAAACGAATGCAGTGGAAATTTTCAATTAACTTTGTTATTATATTTCAAAAGTGTTTCTAATTTGTAAAGATTTTTGAAAGCAGAAATAATTTGCATCATAATCAAAATTCAAGTAATCAATGTCCATCAAAAGCATAAAAAGTCTATTAATTATATTTCTGTTTTCTTAAATTTGGTCATCATCATCATTTTCCACTTCAAGTTTTACAAGAACTGTGTTTTTTTTTTTTTTTTTGTTTTTTGTTTTAATAGAGCATAAATTTAATGTTTTGCATTGCTTTGAAATATTCGTAGAAAGCAATATGAACTTATTTTTTTAAGACATGTTTTTATGTACAATTTTATTTTTGTGTGGTTTTTTACCAAAAGGTTTGCCAAACATTGCTGGCCTCTTGCGTTTTTATCGTACATCTTTATTTTTTATTTATTTTTTTCTTGAAAAGGCAACAAAATACAGGTATGTTGTCTGTCTTTAAGATTAAGTTTAAAAACATGATATTTGTGGTGCTACTGTCGAGCTACATGGCCTCTTAATGTTGTTGACGTTGATTTGGGTTGCACAGTGTGTGCTAAAAGTATTCTGTGTGTCATTGGTGCAACGAACATAAGAACTTTTCAAGTCGAAAAAATATTTGTGGCTTTGCTCTTATTTCATGAAACGAACTAGTCTAGTCTAGTCTAGTAGCTCCCAAGTCTTTAAAAATAATAAACCTTGCGCATATTTAATTTTTATGAGTTTCTCGTACTCACCGAAAAAACTTCTAACAATTTGGCTAAAGTAGTTAACACGTTGACTACAAACCCGAAGGTCCTGGGTTCGAGCCCGGTATCACTAAATTTGCATCACTTGTTGTAGGAAGGCATAGTCACGGGTCACTGAACTATACCGTCTTCAGCAGTCAGTAGCAGAATCATCGGCAAAGTAAAATACCCAATTAAAAATACCTTTAAAAAATTAATACGCCTCATTTAATTAACACCAGAGGCGCTGCAACACTGCATTAGCAAAAAAAGTGCAAAAAGCGGATTTGTAAAAAAAACAGAATGAAGCTTTCCTCTATCTCTTTCTTCACCACCTGTCTTCTCTCCCACTATCCGGTTCCTAAAGAAGTTGAGTGACACTTAGTGAGTGACACCAGGCATTCATTGCCTGAGTGTTACTTCTCTTGAAAAAAAAAACAACTAATGAATTTACTTTGATTTTGTTTTACCGCAAGTTTTCTTCTTGCTGCAGTCAGCTGTTCTTGACAGCAAAGTTTTCAAACAAAATGTAAAATTTTTAATTTTATTTCTACTTGATATACAAAACAGCTCCTGAATGAAAATAACAAACATTTCAATGTATATGAAGACAACTCATGTAAAGAATAAACAATCATAAAAACTAATTGAGAATTACTAAATAACCAAAAATAACAACACAGGCTACTCAAGCGTTTTTTTGCGAGATTATCAGACCATTGGGGTTTGTTATAGCGTGCACTGCTCTTGACTTCTTTGTCCACTTGTGACTTCTTCTTTGGTTTTCCTGTAGTAGTCGCCTTTCAGTTCGGGTTCTAGTTTTATTAATTTTGCTCAGTCTATGGACGTCAAATTTCCTTTATTCTGTCACCTGCTTTTTTTACAGCAGCAACTTTGAGTCTTATAGTTAAAATGTTCACTATAACAATCTGCTTTAGACGTCAAGATGACACTTTCTCCAGCACCGAGTTTAATTATACCGCACCGCGTTCGATAGTCAAAGCTTCGTCCGTTAGCAAAACAATACATACTGTGTTGGTGAGCTTCAAGTTTTGGTACAAGTACCTATATATGTCACGTCACTTAAAAACAAATTAATATAACTCCAAAAATAAGAGAGAAAAAATATGTATAAATTTCTTCAATATATAATCAGTCTAATATCTTTTCATATCTTTTCTTTTTAAATTTAATTCTTTGTTAAACTTTTAAAACGCACTGTGTTATTTAAGTACATATACATATTTACGTGTGTATGTATGCATTATATGTGCTATTATGTTTGCTGGTAACTATATAAATACCCCAGTTGGCCAACTTGTTAGAGAGGACATTTTCATCAATGACTACTTATAGAAATTTTGATATTTCGTCGACATAGAATAGTTTTGATTCACCGAACATGCTTAAAAAAAATAGTTAGGTATGGAATATATATATTTTGAATGCCCTCTTTTTGAATCAAAATTTATCATGGTTTCTGAGATATTAAACATTCATTTCGCTCCATATCCACTATTTTTAGGTTTAATAAGTATTGTTTTACTGTACACGTCACTTTTTGACGATTGTGTCAAATTATTCATACAAAAACGTTTGAAGTAAAGTTAACTCTTGTTTTGCTTCATTTCTATAAGAAATAAATAATAAAAAAAGAAGGTGCCGTAGAAAAATTCAACTGCGAATGTTAAGCAAAAAATATCATCTTTCAGACGCAACCGCCGATTACATGTTTTAATATAAACTTCTTAAGTCCTAATTTACACTAAGCAAGTCTGATTGCTAAGCTGATTAGTTTGTTGTAGAGAGAGACGAGGGGAACATAAACGTTTCTTTTCCCCTCGCCTCTCTCCTAAAAAACTAATCAGCTTAGCAATAAGACTTGTTGAGTGTAATTTAGGACTAAGCACTAAAATAAAATAAAAGAAACCTTAATTATTAATGTTTGAGTATAACAGAAATCATTTAATTTCATTCTTTATATGAAATAAACTTCAATTACTTGTTTTTCTTGTGTAAGTGTTTAAGCGGACCGATAGTTAAAAATATTATGGCGACGCACAGTGTCGTGAGTTCATAGAACGAGCGGCCAAAAATAGAAGGACTTATCGAAAAGAAATGAAAATTGGCACATATGTTTTAATTGGTAAAATATAATCACACATAAAATTTGGCCATTTAATTTCCAAGGATTCGTGTCCTTCCCATATATCCTGAAATAAAAAATTATCATAACAGTGAGAAAAATAATTGTAACTTAATGAAATTGTGTAAAGACACTCATTTTAACAAATTTCGTTAAATTCAGAGAAAGAATACGCATACCTCAAAAAATTTCATTTTTAAAAAAAGTAAAAAGCATCAAAACAAATTGTCTTCACTTATAGTGAGTTAAATGTTTAACTAGAGACAATATATAATATAAATCACATCTACAATTTGGTCATTTAAATTTCAAGGACTAGTATCCTTCCCAAATGTCCTGGAACTAAATAATATACTTAAAATATGCAAATTCTAACTTAAAAAATATTGTAAAATTAAATTGTAAGGGAGAGAAAGGCGGACAAGAGTACAACAAATTTTAAATGTACTTACTTGTAGAAATATAATGTGAAAGTATGAAAAATATATTTTTTTATATTTTTTTCTATAGACCACTTAACTCGTACTTTTTCACTCACTGATGGCTTTCTTTAAATTTACATTAAAAGTAACGGCACA
Organism: Tachina lurida; assembly: GCA_944452675.1. Taxonomy (NCBI): domain Eukaryota; kingdom Metazoa; phylum Arthropoda; class Insecta; order Diptera; family Tachinidae; genus Tachina; species Tachina lurida. The sequence continues at coordinate 36,800,368 of OX101754.1, read as the reverse complement.
TCGCATATGAGTTACAGAATATAGAAAAAATGTATTGTAGCCGTATTATAACTATATCCCCTTTATGTTTTATTGGAAGTTGTAGTGCAATATCTAAAATAATTTTTAATTAACCTATTAAAGTTTGCATGTGTCTGTACCATATTTTCATATACATAGTTGCATACTGGCCAAAAACTGTTGACTTTGAATCATCAAAACTATTTAAAAAGTGTACCTTTTTTAAAAAATTCTTTTTTATTTTACTTAATTAGAATATTGCACATGCAACAGAGTAATTTGTTCGTTTTAATTCAAAACAAATTTTTTCATTTTTGGCCGCCTTCGCGACAGTGTGCGACTGCTTCTTGGTCGGCTTATATCTCTGGACAGCAAGAAAAAAAAATCAGTCAATCCACAAAGCTGAGGATTTTCGAAAGAAATACTAATCGTATATGGCCATTTAGCGGCCTTTTTTCGAAAATTTCCGCCATGAGCTGTTTGATCTGTCGCCAACAGCTCCTCCACGCTTTAACATTGTCGTGGATCCGTCTTGCGAGATGTCTGAAAGACATGGCCAACTGGTACAATATATTTGTACTTGTGTGCATAAACATTTCAAGTTACTTGTTTTTATGAACAGTTTTTTTTCTGTAATAAATTTTTTGTTTACTAGGTTTTGTTATGGGTGCAGCCATAATCTTGATCTCCAACACAACATGATCATGCCAAACCAAAGTAAATAACTAAAACAAAAAACAAAAAAACAATACTTATATTTTTGTGAAAAAGAAATAAAAGTCTTAACCAACAACTGCCAGTATATGCTGTAGGAAAGTTAATTTTTTTTTAAATAAATTGTAACCACTCTACTTTAGGTAAAGTTGTACAATGAAATAATTTAAAAATCAAATGGAAATAGAACTGCAGCTTCTAAACAGACAGTTCAGAAACTATTTTAATACATGAAAACAAAGCAAAATGTATATTAGAGAAATCTATCTGAGTGAAATATAGTTCTTACTAGCAAATAATCGTTAACAGAAATCATAGCATTAATTATCTATTTAATTGTTTAAAATCCGCCGGTCTGGCAATGCTGTCAGCTGTTTAATAAATATAATCAGAAGTTGCACTTATTTAGTGAAAGGTTTGTTGCTTCAAACTTTGCCACTTTTCGAGCATTACGGGGTAGTTACGAGTATGGTCGTCAAAATCCATCTACTGTGCAAGGAATTTGCAAGATTATAGAGAAATTCGAAGAGACTTGAAACGTTACAGATGTGTTCAAGCCTGCGCATAATCACAGTAAGCGCACTGCTGAAAATATCGCTTTTGTTAGTGAAAGTTTAGAAGAAACGTTATCGTCGATTCAAAGAGAGAGCTATGACCGCAATAGAAGATTATGAATTGTATGATAAGCGGTTTCAACAAAACGGTGCCACGATTCACTCAACACGACAGATTTTCGCTTTATTGCATGAGAACTGTTCAGAACGCGTAACTTCACAACTAAGCGGCCAACATCATGCGATTTGGCGCCGGGAATACGCCAAACAGCACGTCTAAGCGGCCATGAAGCATTTAAAAACCAACAGTCGTCAATTTTTCTGCTCAAATTGGTAGAAAACTACCTCAAAATGAAAAGGACTTTTGCAATCAATCATATTTCAAAAGTATAAAGACCAGTTAAGCTTAGGTTATTATCTAACTATAGTTACGGGATTGGTTCCTGAGTGACTTGGCGGTCTCTTTGGAGGGAACAATTAACATTATATTTTTACTATTTGACAGGTCCTCGATCCAACCACATCGAACTTGTTCAGTGCCGTTTATTACAATACTAGACCGAGTTCCAATTAAATTGACAACAGAGTAAGATAATAAATCACGACAGATGTGTTTCAGATTAACGTGAGCACCTGCCTTTACGGCCTTATCTCACGGTGGTCTAAACACCGGGTGTAGGTAAGACGCTAATCATCGCCCCCATGCGCACTCTACAAGGCACATAGGTTGAAATCTTTGAATATAGTGATCCCTGTATGTATGTTCAAGTGCCTTGGTGAGGTACTTTGAGCTATCTAAACTTTTTGCCGTAATGACTTTGTCAAAACAGTACTAGTTATCTTGTATGGCAACAGCACCTAGAATAGTTTCTGGCTGACCGCGTCACGCCAATCACTAGATTGATTTAACAATGGGAAGCCAAAACTATTCTCCCAGCGTTTTTGGTAGCAACCACAGCCACCACGTACGGTTCTAACTGCTTACGCCCACAGCGAAGTCTCCAAGAGAGTTCCTCACCATTGCCGGCACAGCTCAACCACTCATCAGAGATGCACGCATGCTGTGTCGCCATCAATCCAGTGCCTACTCCACACAGCTCAACATCATCCCTTTAACGCCGTGGGATAGGATGAACACGACCCTTCTGCAAAGTATCCTGACGACCGCTACATACACCCAAACTCCTAGAGCAGCTCGGCTGTCGGGCAACCTGCACCCGTAGAACCAGAAGTAGCCTCTGGTGAGACCTCGAAGTTCCACCACAAGAGCTTCACCTCTATCGTCTTTTGAACTCAAGGGCAGTTCCAGGTGACGCTGCACCTGGTTGACAACAACAGACCTGTTTTCCTTTTATAAATATGTGCACATTCTTTGGTCTGTTGCCAGAGATTGGGTAGTAACACATAAGTTCTATGGGTAATGTACGGTACGTCATCGGAAAAAGCCACAGCTGGGGACCCCGGAATTGCCACACCCGTAATCAGAAATAGATCCCCCTGGTGGGAATAAATCACGACAATGGTGAATATGTAACCATTTAAAGGATATGTCTCGTTATTTTATCATACACTAATTCCCCCACTTGCCGCCAAATTTTCTGCTGAGTAGCAGATTGGACTAAGCTCCGTAATTTCTACAAGTAGATATCTATTGGTGCCTAGATATCTATCGTGTAAGTTGAATTTTATAAGGCAAACTCGTGGGTAAAAACCTTAGGTAAATAACCTGTTTGTAGAAATTACGGGCATTAATAGGGCTAGTGCCTGCTTAACTTTGCAACTCAGGTTTTAGGAAATCCTACAACTCTCTGCGTTTATGTAAACGTTAATTTTTGTTTTCTAAAGTACATAATGCTTTCATTTCAAAAAAAAAAAATGTTAACCTAAATATATTAAATTTAAAATAAAACATGCAAAGATCTGAAAAATAATATTCATTGATGTGATTTTGCTTAAGAAAAAAACTTTTGGAATTTCTTTAAAATTGATACGAGTACAACGATGAAAGTTTCACAAAATTTCGATCACGAAACATAATGCAGGAGACGAATTTCGTGTCTTGCTACTGTATATGAAAAATAGAAGAACAAAAAATGCTGTGAATAATCTCAAAATGATTTTAAAATTAATAAGGACTGAACAAAATATGCAAAACTATAATGCAAGTGTTAATCATGTTAAACAAACTGAAATCTTTAGAATACGCAATAATTTTCGCCTGTTGCAAACGTCATGACGAATCCAATAACGCGATCCTTTGCACAGAACTCCCAACAAAAGCAGAAAAGAAACTCTTCTTCGTCTGCCATTTGAAACCATGTTGAAAGGTTCAACGTATGTACATATATTTGTCTGTCTTTACCCAGAATTAGCATCTATAATGTCATGCTTCTTACGGATTCATGCCAAAGTTTATCATTGGTGTTACTCTTTTATTATTGTTGTGGAATATCATTTTATATACATAAATACATACATACATATAGATTTTTTTTTCTTAATTTTTCTTAAAGGAACTTCTAAAAAATAAAAGTATTGGTTTTATATTTTTTGTTTGTTTTGTAGGAAGATAAGGTTCTACTTATTCATATACTGAGTTTACATTATGGAATTTTGTGACATTGCAATTGTGTGTACTAGTGGCATTGTTTGTCATTTCCCATATTTTTCGTTGTGCGGCATTGCTTTTGCAAACCAAAAACATAATGTGCACGGAAATGCACACATTTTAAAATGGCACAACAAAATGACAAGAAAAGAAATGCCAAATGTGTACTCAGCAATACTCTGTTTACATTTTCTTTAAAGTTTAAAAAGTGTTGTTGTACTTATGTGACCAAGTGTGTGTGTGTGTTGCCAATGTTTTTATGATAAATTTCTACTTATGTAAGTTGTAAATCTCTTCAGATTTTTCAATAGTTATACTGATGTACGTACAATGATCACTAAGTAGCGAGCCATAAACGCTAAAAAAGCTTAAGTGACATATATTTTGGACTTCGATGTTTTTGACGAAAATCGACTATTTACAATCGCAAATAATAGATTTTGGTCAAAAAATTATTCGAAAATTATGTCGCTTAAGCTTTTTCGGCGGTTATTGCACGATATGCATCCATTCGGGGTCATATCGCTCCTTTTTGCAACAAGATCATAACTCAAGGAGCAAATTTTGCAGAAATTATGCTTAAAGTTTTTAATTCACATTCAACTGCATGAATATTTACAAAACTTCCTTTTCTCAAGACACGACTACACAAGTTATTTGTATGAACTTTCTACACATAATAAAACGGGGCATGTCGTATTATTGTAAAAAACGAATTTGTTGAGTTATGACTGTGTTACAATAAATGAGCAATATACCAATTTAAAAAGTACTGAGTATAATTGAAGACAGCAAAACACCCAAACAATGAATAGTGCATATGTACTTACATATCGTTACCTTAACATAGAAAGGCCCTAACTCATTCTTTTTTTGAAATCGAGATTTTTTAAATTTTTCAATAAATTAGATGTTCGTTCCTCTATCGAAATATACAAATAACTGAATGTCAAAAAAATAATGAGTTAGGGCCTTTCTATATTAAGGTAACGATATTTATGTATGTATATAATATGTATGCATTTATGTTTGTTTTCGTGTAGGTTCAGAGTTTAATTGTCTCGTGCTGGTTTCAATTGTCTTGTATTGGCGTAGTACAAGTTCATATACCCTTCACCATAAGTGGATGATAGTCGGTTTTATACATGCATTTGTCAGTTTGTTATGACTTCAATGTCGCTTAGAAACACTGCGATTTTCAAAGATGGTATACCTATATGCACTTGTAAATATGTGTACATACTTTGTGATTAACTAAAAGACGGATTTACCCATGGGCATTAGATACTCGTAACAAATTGACCCATGTAATGTGTCACTCTATTACTTATATAAGTGCGCCAGCCTTGTTTAAACTCGTAAAGAAAAATATAGTGAACTTGACCAAAACTCACAATCGCTTCCTGCATTATTTTTTATTTCTTTTTTAATATAAAAAGTAAAAGTACGTTGAGTGTGTGTGCAGACTACTCAAACACACTACTTCAAATGCTGCTGGTTTCATTAGTGGCCTTGTAGCTACATAATTATTTTGGAGATGCATCATCAACACCTGATATTGAAGAATAAATACATACATATATGTATGTATCAGTGGTGCCGCCTTCAAATATTTCTCATTTATAAAAATAAAATTACTCTTTTAAAATGTGCTTATATCATTTGAAAGTATAAAAATTAATCAATTTATTTCTTTACATCAATTTAAGGATGCTTATTTTTTTATATAATATGAAATAATTGTAGGATATCATTCATTCAGCATTTTGTATTATATTGGAAATAGTATATAAAGCTGAAATTTTCATCAACTGACACCACCACACCAGAATGACCAAACCAAAGAACGCTGTTGGTGAAAGTGTAGCGGCCTTCGAAACCAGCATGTTATGTTTATTTATTTAGTTCATAAATACTTTACAAAGTAAATATTGTAAAGTATTTGTTGCACAAAAAGGGCGGATTAACTAGACCATATGCCCATGAAATTATTAACAGTATTCTTAGAAATGTTTTCGTGATCGATTATACACTACCTACGCTTTCACATAGGACGTAGCAACGTGGTTGTCAACGAAATTCTACAAAAGAACCGCAAGACTACGGTTATCCGTGACAAATCACTCAACCAGTGCGAGCGAGATGAAAAGCCAAACAACACACACAATTCTGACCGCACTTAAGAAATAATTACAATAACGCAAGAGCAGTTCTTCAGCCCAGAGCTGCTTAACGGCTGAAAACAGCATGTTGTTCGATTATGCTAGTGTTTGTCACAATATTTACAATTATCTTTAACGTTACTTGCTCCTTGAAAATTATCACTTGTAATTTGGCGTACAAAGCTATACGAATTTTAGCGTAATCAAATCGAACAATAATAATAAATCTAACTAGAAAATAGTTTAGTTTGTCTACAACGACAAAAGCAGCAGAGACAACAACCTGCTTGACTTGCTTTCGTCAAAATAATCATTCTCAAATAGACATATTGCAGTCGTTAAATAAGTTTAAACATACTGGTAAATTTTTAAAAATGCATTAAAATTGGGTGGACAAAAGTTTAAAAAGTTTATGGTACTTTATAATGAAATTAAATTTCGTAAGGCAATAAAGAAAATATAAAGTTTTAGTACTTTAGTTAACCCACCGTAACTCGCTGTGATAGATTTTGAACGACGCGGTTATTGGCAGATCCAAACCCGTGATTACAGAAGGACTTTTTTCTGACCAAGTCTGCGGAATGAACGAACAGTGTGACCAAATTTTAAAATAACATTAAGCTAAATCACGTTTGAAAAAATTTTAAAATAAGCTAAAAAGTTACATACAAAATTTTTTCTACTTTTTTGATCACTTTTCAATAGTTTCTTATTGCTAAAAATAACGTTAAATATATGCATACATACAAAAAAATATATTTTTATTATATGAAATAAAAAATTTTTAAATTAAGTTTTTCAAAGAAATTATTTATTAACTTCTCAAAATAAGCTTAGAAAGTTTTTAAAAATGTAACAGCATTATTTATAAAAAAAATATGAAAGCTTCATACAAAATTTTTCTTATAGAAATATGTTTATGGCGGCTTGTGTTTCTGTTTGCGGGTAATGTTTGTTTACTAAAAAAAAAAAATCTAGTCACTGTTTTACGTCATCCGAGTAAGCTCAACATCTGTCGGAAAAAAACAATTTTTTTTTCGAACCGTTGACCCGTTCTTAAGTTATGAGATGCTTACATCCATACACACCCATACGTGGATACATTCATGCAGACACCATTACGAAATAGTCAGAGTCGGCGCCCAGGACCTCAAAACGTCGAAATATGATAATTGAAGTAAAAAAGTAGCTTCCTACATCGGGAATTTAAAAAATCTAGGGATTAGCAATACAAAATATGAAATAAACTGAGAAAAAAAGTTTCATATAGCGCATTAAATTCTTCAGAGCACTATTCTTACCCAATAAGAAACTGTATTTAAGATTCGACCAAACCAAATGTAGACGTATTACTTGTACTTCTCGTATTGTAGATTTTTGTTTTTTCGTCTTTCTTTTAGTGGGAGATGTTGTAGTTTATTTATTAAACACGCTTTTCACCTTAGCCCCGAAATGACATTAAAGCTGTTTGCTTAAGCCTTTAACTATTTATTTATAAATCCTTTATCAATATATACCCTACAATATAATAAACAAGCGAGATATTTTGTGTTGTTGTTAAAGTTTGTAACATCTGAAAACTTACTACTCCTACTATACTCACAAGATCTCGTTGGCCAATTGTAATCGCCTATTCGCGAAATCACATGATCAGGAAAACTTTCAGGCAAAATATCGATGGTACACTTACTGGTCGGTCTGGCACATAACGCCGTTTTATTGAATATAAAAGTTGTCCTCATGTATATTTTCCAATTACGACTATACCATATCGTTTGTGGAATGGCCATTTCCAAAGATCAACGAGAAATGGACAAACCTAGGTTTTTCTCAATAAATTAATTAATTGAAATAATAAATATTAATATGTGTTTTTTTCTCGTTGTATGTGAATATTGCATTGCCTTGTCTCTCAAAATTGCTTATGTACTTATTTTTTTTAGTGTAGTAAACATACTGCCTTTAAATTGTATTAAGTAGTTTATTAAATATCATGACGTCTTTACGTATCATTTATTGTTTGAAATGTCATACCAAAGTTTTTAAGTTTCTAATATCATAAGCTGTTTATAGCCCATGAGGGGCGAATATAATTTCTTACTTATTTTTACGGTTCAAATAATATTCATACATACTTATGTAAGTATGTACATATGTATGTAAGTGTTCGGTCTACCTTTTATTCGAAACTATTGTTTTGTAAACAAAAGTACATAAAAAGAGATTAACAAGATTAACTAAAAAGTGATAAACTTCGAGTGTTATGGGAGTATATTCCTCGAACTACTGTATTGTTTTGGAATAGTCCAACTTAAGTGTACAAATATAATAAATCCAAGATATAAAAAACATATTTGATTTGAATATGAGATTACAGAAACAATAAAAAGATTTTTATACTTGTGTGTGTATGTGTGTTTACGAAAGTTTTGTTTGTCATTAACAAGAAAGAAAGACATAACTAAAAATTCCATTTATTTGGAAAATAGGTATAAAGTAGGATAATACAAGATATAAATTTACCTTACTTAAAGTTAATTTGTTTAAAATGCTGCATTAATTTCCTAAGTTAAAGAAATTATTTCAAGCAAGGAGGCGAAGATGGCTTTAGCAAAATATGCTCAAACTGCTTCTAGCGAACTCAATTGCTTTCGCTCCACAAAATTATAGCGGGAACAAATAAAATTAAATCTATGGTCCTTCGAAACTGATTGTTTTGCTGCAATCTAAGGGCAAACACGCCTAAACTCTGTGCCAAGTTTCGGGTCAGTTGGATAAGTATGTAGAAGTACATATAATTTAATAATAAACTTTCAAGGGCGTAGCCCCGCCTACTTTTTTGAATACAAGTTCAAGTAATTTTCTTAGCTGAAGGTGTGTGACAAGTTTCGTAAAAATCGGTCAAATAGAAGCGCGTGATATATAATTTTAATTTTTAGTGCGCGTGACTCCGCCCACTTTTTTGAATGCAAGATTGTGGCTTTTTAAGACTTCAGGGTGTATGCCAAGTTTCGTAAAAATTGGTTAAGTACAAGTGCGTGAAATATAATATTAAAATTTAATAGGCGTGGCGTGTCTCTTTTTGATGTCAGGGTGTGTGTGAAGTTTCGTACAAATCGGTCAAATAGAAGCATGTGATATATGTATAATATTAACTTTTATTGTGCGTGGCTCCGCCTATTTTCTCAAGTTCAAGATTGTGTCGTTTCTAGAGCCCAATGTGTTAGGTAATGGCCTGTTTCACAATAACGAAAGAAAACAATTCATATTAAAAACAAAAACAAATTTTCATATTTTCTTGTTGTTTTCAATATATATTCTCAGTCGAAAGTTTTCTTTCGTTATTTTTATTAACATGTCATAGCAATTGAATAATTAAAACATCATAAAATCAAATCAAATTGGGTGTATACCAGTACAATCGGACCAGATGGAAGCTATACTCTCTCAGACGAAAAAATAAATTTTTCAATCGCATTTACAGACGAAGTCTGTCGGTTGGTTTCTGGTTTGCGGCACAGTATATTCAAAATACATTACGTTTGCAGCAAACCAGAAGACAACCGACGATATATGGGCATCGAAATAATTTTGTCAGCTGTTTTCTTCGAAAAAAATTTAATAAATACTGCAGGTGTTGATTTTATTACGTTAAAAAAAATTAAAGAAAGACAAAAATGATCCTGGAATACATGACTTAAGAATTAAGGAAAAATTAAATGACGAGTGTGAAGAAACAATTTCTGAAGACACTCCACCCAGAGGTATTTCAGTTTACAAGCGTTCCATTTATCTAACTGGAGATCTAAAGATATTTAGTGCCTCAAAATTTTGATATTTCGATACCGGCGACTGCAAAAGTAACGATTTAACTAAACGAGCTGGTTTCGTAAAATAGTACTAAGGAAATTAACAAAAATATTATAGCAAAAGCAATTTCAAAAATGGTAAAATATTACCGGGCCTGTTCTTAAAATAACGGTGATTTCAAAAGGGCGAACGAGGGTAGTTTTTAGCACGTAGAGGCATTGGCAAGCCAAAAAAAAAGTAAGTCTTGCTGTGAATCGTGCGTATTGGCCAGCTGGGGCTGACAATATTTTTTGAAGATTTCCTGGCCTTAGCCCATATGGCTTAAAAAAACATATATAATGGTAATTAAGTCTTGACATTCACTTTAATCGTTACTTACCTGGTTATATTATCATACTGATACCTTTCACATGATATTTTCAAAAGTAAAAAATTGTTTTTGGTGCATTTAACACGTAAATACAAAATTTAAGTGATATCCGAAATATTATAACTCTTATGGCATGTAAATACACTAGAACATATTTATATTTGTACATTCATATGTAGATACCCTGTAGGAAGTGTCAATAGCAAAGCACTATTGATTTAATATTGACTTTATCACCAGTACTACTCACAACAAATACTCCAGACAATGGTTTTTTAATAGACATTTAACATATGAGTGTCATTGAACATATACTACTGGCGTTGGTACTAATGGGTGTTTTTATTGAGGTATAGAACTTTAAGTTGGCATCACTTTTTTAACTGGCGGCCATTTTGTCAGCTGTGAAGTGATTAATATTTAGTTTGGTTTGCCATTTCATCATGAACAGGTTGACAAAAGAACAACGCTTGCAAATCGTGCAAATTTATTTCGAAAATAATGGTTCAGTTCGCGAAGTTTACCGCAAGCTCCGTCCATTTTATGGTCGACATAATCGTCCATCAGAGCAATTAATTCGGTTAACCATGGATCGTTTTCGCACTACGTTTACTCTATGTGATAATACGCATCCGCAGAGACGTCGAACAGTGCGCACCGAAGAAACAATTGCCGCTGTAGAGCAAAGTGTTGAAGAGGACCCGAATGAATCGATTCGCCACCGTGCACAGCAATTGGAGCTTTGTCCATCAACTTTATGGAAGATTTTGAAGATTTTGAATGTGGATGAGTTGTGGTTCCAACAAGACGGCGCTACATGCCACACAGCGCACGTCACAATCGACTTATTGAAGGAAGCATTCGATGAGCGCATAATTTCCCGGAATGGACCTGTCAATTGGCCACCAAGATCGTGTGATTTGACACCATTGGATTATTTTCTTTGGGGATATGTGAAGTCGCTCGTCTACGCCAACAAACCAGAAACGTTAGGGGACTTGGAAGCCAACATTCGTGGCGTTATTGCCAACATACGGCCCCATATGTTCGAAAAAGTGGTTGAAAATTGGACCTGTAGAATTGGCTTTATTCGAGCCAGCCGCGGCGGCCACATGCCCGAAATCATATTTAAACATTAATGGCATAAAATTATCCTTCCAATAAATCCAAATTGATGGACATTAAAACGATTTTCTTGTGTTTTATTTCAATTCGAAGTTCTATACCTCTAAAAAAACACCCTGTACAAACTACTTAGTTCTCTTTGGGCCATATATAGGCATTGGAAACAGCTACACAGAGAAAACAGTGCCTACTAAATACCTCATAAAATAGAACAAAATTAATAAGAAATCTCTATCTATGGTTTTTTTCAATAAGGAAACCTTGTTAATTTCATAGAGAAAACCTTTTTTAAAAAATCAAGAAGAAATCTTGTAGTTTTTATGAGGTTATCGTATTGATTTTTTCAATAAAAAATATAAAAAAATGCGTCTTTATTCCCTGTACTTACGTATTTTTATTTAAATTCTATACCATATACATACATATGTATGTATGTATGTTGTAGATGTTATTTATTTATACATACATACATACACATTATATTATATTCTTAACTAACTTACTCACCAAGTATTGAACCAGCAAACTTCTACCTGATAGACAAGCACTCTACCCAATATGCTAACAGCAGCCTGAATAACCATTGAAATTATTGCGCAAAAATTCTTATACAAAAATTAAAAAGATCATGAAAAAAATGGTCTCTACGTCTGTTTATAGACATGAAATAACAAGACACCTCATAAAATCAAGAAGATTTCCTTATTAAAAAAATCAATAAGATGCTTTACACATACTCATATAGAACCCTACTAAAATTAAGAAGAAAACCTTTTTAAAAAAATCAAGAAGGCAACCTAATAAAATCAATAAGAAATCCCTATAGTTAACAATTTATAAGAAAACCTAATAGAATCAAGAAGTTTTTCTCTATGGATTGTTTTTTTATGCCAAAAATAACGGAAATTGAGTAAAAAAAAGTTGTGAATAATAAGATTTCTTCTTGATTTTATATGGTTTCCTTCTTGATAAAATTAATAAGATTTACCACATAAAAACAATAAGGAATTTCTATGAAAAAATCTTCGCTTCTTTCTGCTGGGATACCCCTTAGCCTAAATACGGTTTATAGAGAAAATCTTCTTGATTCTATGAGGCAGTTTTTTCTCTGTGTAATCAGTAGTAACTCTAGTCCACAATTTGGTGATTGTTTTAAAACAAATCTTGATAATTAAACTGAATATTTTAGTCACATTTGGTATTTGATTAAAAAAAATATTTAAAAAATTAACTAATCCGTAACAGTCTGTAGTAAATATAAACATTAAATATTAAAAGTTAAAAGGCATGGTAAATATTTATGTATTTCTTTCATTTTGTGTTTCATTCATACAATAAATCAAAAAATAAATTTATTTGTTGGAAGGGTCGTTATTATTGGGAATGTCTTTGCTCCAACATAATTGTTTACGGCAGATTCACTAAAATTTCATACGACATCTGGATATTAAGTATTTTATAAAATATTACAAAACTTAAAGTCACGGGTTGCTTTTTTATTTGTCTTTTGTAATTTATGTTACTCACAGGTCAGGTTAGGCTAGGTTAATCGGGGTGGTCAAGGAACTCGCATAGACCAGGATTGATCCTTAGCGATACCAGCAGATGACAAGAAACGTGTAAGTACGGCAGCCTAGTTCGTGGTGCATGTATCGAATGACTTCCACAAAGATTTAACAAATAGCTTAGACACGGACAGTGGCACAGTAGTTGTTCTACCGTCTCAATTACCCCGGTTTCCTTACATTTCCTGCAGGTACCGTCAAGTATTTTTCCTATTTTGACGTCATACGAAGTCGTCCAGCAGTGTCTACTTAATACCCCCACTAGAAGTCTACAGTTGCTTCTGGTTAATGATAAAAAGAATTTAGTCGATTCAGGATCATAGGAGCTCTACATGATTTTAGAAGTTTTGCAAGTTTTCATCGCACGCCAATTTTCCTCCGCTATTTCCTTCATCTTAATATACATATGGGCATTTCCGCAGGAATGTCAACTTTTTGTAGCGTGCGACACCGAGCAAATATGCTTGTTTTTTTTAAACAAAATGAAACTTTTTTTTTACTTCTTTATATATGTGTGTGGCCCGTCAGCAAAGTAACGTTAGGTAAAATTTTAAGAAAAATCGACTCACGTTGTTCAGAAATACCAGGTTAATTGCTTGCTGTCGCACGTGACAAAAAAGTGAAATTTCTCGGAGAAATGACCATATGTATGTATAATAATCTTGGTTCTATTTTTTCGACGTTCGAGTTGAATTATTCTTTAGAATTACTTTTTACTTTTTTTTACTTTTTTTTTAGGGTGGCGTTGGCTGAAGTAGTTAGCACGTTGACTACAAAACCGAAGGTCCTGGGTTCAATCCCTGTATCCGACAGTCATTAAATAACAACACCACGCATTTTTCTGATGTGCATTAGTGTCCCTTTGTGTCAGTTGTTGTAGGAAAGTTCAAGTGATGAAGGCATAGTTACTGGTCACTGAACTATACCGACTTTAGCAGATACTAGTCCTAATGTAATATCAGAGCGCCCTCCTTCGTTGTGTAGCAAAATCATCGGCGAAGTAAAATAATCAATAAAATGGCTACAAGACACAGCTTCAAAAAATTACTACGCCTCATTTACATCAGAGAGGCGCTGCAACACTGCATTATTAAAAACGTGCGAAAAAAGCAGGGGGGTTACTCTCTATTACGATGCGAAAGAAAAATGGTACGAAATCGCACGATTGGTACTTTCTAATGCGTTTGCGCATTTACCTTTCGCATCTTTTATTTTCCGTTTCGCAAGTCTGGTATCACCGTACTCTACAATGCGAAAGCGCCTGTCAAAATCGCTCGATAAGCGCAAATATCTTGCGTTAGCTAAATACCAAACGCAAAGTGAGAAAAACATGTAAATACGTTCATAAAAAATATTTTTGTTTTATAAGAGGTTTATTAAACTAATTTTCTATAGAAATTTGATTAATAAACCTTTTATAAAACCAAAATATTTATATTTAAATCGTAGTTTTTAGGGAAAATGCCAAAAAAATTAAAAACAAAACAACGGCAGTTTGAAATTTTAGTGGATTGCATGTGAGCAAATGGCAAATAAGCCGCAAATAATTTGTGGACAAAATTTACAGACGGCCGAAATTCTAATGGACATCCTGTAAGGGATATAGCTGGTTGTTTATAATGAAATGTGACACTAATAGTACTTATAATATTACACATGTATGTTTGTATGTATGTATTCATATTTGATTTTAAAAATCACACCAAGTGAAAATGCGTAAAAATAAATTAAGCATTTCCAGCACAGGTGATGGTCCCTCTGAGTTTTGTATTTTCTCAATCGCTACGTAGAGCTCTTTTAAGCGACGGGACATTGACTGCTGCTATATTCCTAAGGTATGGTCCTGGCCAATTTGATGTTGGTATCCAGCTTGGCCAAGTAATTTTAAAGCAGCGGCTAGTTTTATAAACTTTTAGCTGGTGTTGCACAGCGTTTAGAACATACAGAAACGCAAAATTTGTACAAAGTTAAAATAAAGCAATATGTATTTAATAACATATTCCGCTAGATTTTTTCTTACCTGCGGTCATTTAAGGAAAGTATACCGCAACTATCTCTTAAGCTTAAATTAGAAGTGACATACCCATAATGCCATAGCCATAACCAAACCAAAATTTAATTTGTTTCTATGGTGACAGTTATGGCTTTAAGGTTGTTTTCTATGGCTATGGTTATGTCACGTCTAATTGAACCTTTAAGACTCGTCTTGCAACTCGTTATACATGGACGTTTTCTTCATAAAACCATAACGCTACAGAATCCATCACTTTATTTTCAATTAAAAGCTGTTACACTTCACTTTTTCTTAAATTTTGATTTTAAATGTCGTTTTTTTATACATATTTTGACATTTCAGTACTGCCAACCTTTGCCATATTTCCTTTTGCAATGTCCGTGGTGCCACTTTTTCAAACAATTTTGCGAAAGGTTTTGCGAAAGTAATAGAGAGTACCAAATTTGCATATCAACGCATTTAGCTTTCGCATCGTAATTGCTTTCGCATCGCAATAGAGAGTAGCCCCCCAGAGTTGTAAAAAGAATGAAGCTTTCCTCTATCTCTTCTTTCACCACCTGTCTTCTCTCTCACTATCCCTTTCCTAAAGAAGGTAACACCTAGTATTAGCAGTAGGCATTAATTGCCTGAGTTGTTACTTCTCTTAAAAAAAAAAAAAAAAAAAAAAAAAAATACATTTATATTTACTTTTTAAATTAATTTCGTTAACGAATTTTTATAAAAACTGAAATTTTGCTTGACTATACTTTTATTTTCAACAAACCATAAAACAGCATATTTTTGTGTACCTAACAAAAGGTTTTCTACGCATCAAAAGTAATATCAATATGTAGAAACTACGTTGACATTGTCGCTAAAAAAAGTCACCAAAATAGTCGACACTTCACCCCAAACTTCCTACTGGGTACTTATGCAAGTATTTAAGTAGTTGTTTAAATCTGTGTTTCATCATAATAACGCAATGCATTCGTATGAATTATATTTAAACAATACATATAAATGTTTACATACATACGTACATACATATGTACATATGTATATACAAACGATTCCATTTCTTTTCATAATTTTTTTTTTATATATTGTTAAAATGTCTGTAAGTTTGTTCAATTGTGGGGGGCTAATCACTGACGTTTTATTCTGGCGTAAGGTTAATAATTGTGTGTTTCAAATACACAAAGATTGTGTACGATAAACATTATTTATTGTTATTGTAAGATTTTTAATTTCAAGTTGTTTGTTTTTTCTTATTAAAATATTAGAAAAAAAAATTAAGTAACCACACAATGAACTTACAAAACACTAAAGCTGACATGACATTCTACACAATTTATACGTTCTATGCATTATATGCTTTTCACGCTACGTGGCACGCAATTTACGCAATGTCGATAGCCTTGTAAATAAACCAAAACTTGGCATCGCTGAGCATAAAAATCAGCTGACTTGTTCGCAGGCTACTTACGACACTTACATTACATTCCACACGTTATTACATCCTAATCACTATACTTTTTTGACAGAAACTAATGACGCGAGGGAGTGGAGAACGCGTGAGACTAATCCACACTGACAACATTTTTCAAACATAGCCCTTTTCCAAAATTAACAAATTTTTATTTATTTAATCACACACAGCAGATCAATTAAGTTTAGGTACGCCATGATTATCGAGAGTGATTTGTCAATAATTTTGTTTCTCCTAAATTTCAGGAAATAGCTGTGATAGCGAGTTAAAAGTGCATCGTTCTTTTGACTACTCAACACAAAAATATTTCCTATTTTTTACCTAATACAAAATGCTTTAAGAGCTACATAAATTTCAAAAAAGTTTAGACACACTTATGAAAACTTGTGACATATAAGTGGTTTTTATATTCATATAAAGTTGACATGAAGCAGTATGATGGGAGCTTTTCACAACTTTTTTCCCGATGCGATAATTCGTGGCTTATCTCATTTGGCGGTCAATGTAGGAGTATGCAAGTAGATTCCAAATAGTCTACTCTAGCGTAGGATAACATTTTGGGTATGAGCTTTTATCCTGACCTGCTTTGTAAAAAAGAGTACGCCACCGGGAGGAGTTCCTTAACCATTCTTATGGAATCCAGGTACAAGTTCACTTGCTGCTATCCCTAGAATCGCGGGACAATCTACAGAATTGGGACCGAAAGGGACATTCTACAGATTTGTATCTCTTACCTCCGAAGATGGGTGGAGAATCGAGGGCTTGCCGTTAATCCCACTACAACGGAACTAATCCTTTCCTCGATGAAGTATAATATAACTGATTCCAAACTTATTACCCTTAACAACACGAAGATACAAGTGTGTTAGACTACAAAATATCTTGGTGTCATTCTTGACTCTTACTTGAGTTTTAACATAATTTCCCTTTATTTCTGTAAGAAATTTGTCATAAAAATTTATAGGGACTCAATCCAAAAACCGTACACTGGTTCTATGTATATATAGTGGTCATCGCACATGTGTTAAGGATGCATTGGGTATGCTTATACACCTGCTAATATTGGACTTACTAGGTAAGTAAATGGCAACAATGTCTGCAACTCTAAGCAGAGGAAATGCCACCGGCCACTGCAGAGTTGAGGACCCCGAAGGGATGGAGATTTGACCAAATCTCCCCACATCTCATCCAGAGAAGTGTGGCGGAATGGTTCTCCAGATAGAAGAAAATGTATAGAATTTTGTGCGGATGGTTCCCAAACTTAAGTAGGAGTGGGTTACAGAGTTTACTCACAGACGGTTTCCGGATCAGTGCTTACCTTTCTATCAAAGAAGCTACAGATTCATTGAGAGTGAATGTCTCTTCAACAATAATTAATTAAAATATATGTATGTATGCTGATATTCAAGCCGCTGGGATCCCCGCTTCTGCATCCTGGGGCTTAGAGAGTTTCTGAGAGCTGAAGAGATTGCAAGAACTGGGACAAGCTTACAGGTTCCACCAGACTTGGAATGTGGAAGTTTACTTCCACACTTGTGCAATCTTAGGTGTAAGACTAATGAAGAAAGAAATAAAAGATAGGCCGCCAGAAATGACTGCATGATCACCAGGCATTTATGGACTAACCGAAATAAGAAAAATACGGTTTCTTTAATTTCAGGAGATAGGAAACAAATATCGGTTCTAGTGTACGTATTGGCCGTACACTGCCTCATAGGCAGGCATTCACAAAGGCTAAGGGTCGAATATAATGGATTTTTCCGCAGCTGCCAAGACATTTATGCAAAGGAAAACGTACAAGATTTTTTGTATCATTTCCCTGGACTAGCAGGAGTCGAAAGGCCACCGTGGAGACTCTTGAGCTCAGAAAACTTTCTGACGATGCCAGGGTTGAACTGCAATGTATTAGAAGCTTTAATTTGAGCTCTGGTTAGTTCGACGTTGGGAATTTCGATTCGAGATAGTTTGAAGCTTTTGCAGAAGAGCAATTGGATCCAAATGGGGCATAAGTCCTAAGATAACACACTGGCCTTACACGAGTGTGTCACGTCCCAACCGTAAACCACGGATCGTTAGTGTGGTGGATATTGTAAAAA
This sequence comes from Tachina lurida, assembly GCA_944452675.1. Taxonomy (NCBI): domain Eukaryota; kingdom Metazoa; phylum Arthropoda; class Insecta; order Diptera; family Tachinidae; genus Tachina; species Tachina lurida. The sequence continues at coordinate 36,781,882 of OX101754.1, read as the reverse complement.
CTAAAGATTAATATAAAAACCTTCCACAAAATACAGAAGCAGAGTGTGTCATAATAAGAATCCAGATCAAGTAAGGCGATGGAAAATACTCTAGTAATCGTGCCAATTAATACACAGGTTAAATATGAAGATGGATGCCACAAGACAGCTGCTCTCTAGAGAATTTATAATCAAATAGCAAATAAAATCAGAAGTTATGAAATGGAGAAGAGAGCAACAATAAAAAGGAATATCCTTACAATTGACCTATACAAATACGGCTCAATAATTAGTAACCGATCGGTTTGCGGATACAATGACATGAGACCTAATATACGTAAATTCTTTCATACATTTTCATTAATTGGTATTTAAATGGGTGGTATATTTACGGGTAATATAGGTAGATATAATATATATTATAGGTTATCAGGGTATTGCTGGAAATGAAGACGCAGATAAGCTGGCGAAGATGGGATCATCACTGAATACCTGGGCTATAGCACAACACATCAGAGATTGGCAGAACTCTACTGTTGGAAGAGTGAAATTAGTCCTGTAGGAAACCCGTAATAATGAATCGACACAAGACAAAAGAGATTCTAAGTTTAGAAAAACCAACACTTCGAATATTAGTTAACATAATTACAGGACACACAGCATTAAAGAATCACCTGGATTAAGCCACAAAGATGATGCAACTATCCAACACTATTTCTCCCACAGTCAAACATCCAGATATATGTAGAATGTCTTAAGGATTCAATTCAACACAATAAATGTATTGAGGAAACCAGACTCTTAACCGGTACCTGGATTCACTAACTTTTATTACGATAATCCTATCGCTATAATTAATACATATAACGAAAATGTATCGAATTTTTTGGCTTATTTATTGGGAACTCCTCACAAATACTTCTCTTAAGAGCGCACTACAGGATACAAGAGCTTATATATATATATATATATATATATATATATATATATATATATATTATAATACATTATATGTATTAGATCCTTTAGTTCCTATAAGGAGCATAGGGCCTCGTTATAAGCATAATCTAACCTTATTTCCTTAAAGAAGTACTAAACGCCCAGCCATGCTTTTTTTCTTAAAACAAAGACTTCGTATAGTCAGTGCTTATAAGTATAGATATTTATGTGGCAATAAGGAAAAAGTGCTTAAGTCATATTTTACTATTTTGCAGGAGAGCACTTTTAAGCTTTCGAATCGAATTTTAGACATTTATTTCTTTTACAGTTAAATTGAGAAATTCTCTGTTACCCTTATTTTGTTAAGCAACCATCGTTCTACACACTTCAAGTAATACATTTAAGTTAAAATATACTAAAGTACTAGCTGACCCCGTTTCGCGTTGCTGGCCCTAAGCAAACATTAGTGTTGTATAAGACATTGGTTATTGTACCACCAAAAAATTGGATTTTGCCCACGAATAAACTAAATATTGCGCCACCTGCCTGACGAACTTCAAACTACACAGAAACACTCCTCACGCCCCATAGAGCATGTATATAAAGTTTGGTCTAAATCGGAGCAGTAGTTTTTGAGTTACCGTGCAAAATCACAAAAAAAAAAAAACGAAATATGGCGCCATCTGTCGGACGAACTTCAAACTACACAGAAACACTCCTCACGCCCCATAGAGCATGTATATGAAGTTTGGTCAAAATCGGTTCTGTAGCTCTTGAGTTACGGTGCAAAAACACAAAAAAACTAAAAATTGCGCCATCTGTTGGACGAATCACTATTTCTGAAAGGGGCGTATCATTTACCGGGATAGAATATATATATAAACAGGCACAGGTCTTTTACGAATATTTTGCGGGGTGGAAGGCGAAAATCTGTTGGGGCATTGAAGAGTTTACCCATAACAAATAAACGTGTTTTTGTATTATATATAATAAGATAAGCTAACATAAGCTATTATTCCAAATAAGGCAAAATCATATTACTTTAACTTCCTAAAAATAATTACACAAATTAATTGAGCTTTTGACCAGGGGTACTTTCGAATATGCAGATTACGGAGGTATCATTAACTCAAACTTAGCTTATCTCGACTTAAGCACTTTTTCCTTTTTGCCACAGATTTAATAACTGTTGCCATATAAAAACACTTCGAGCCATACAGTTGGATAGACGCCTCAATCTATGAAGCGCAGCACAAGCAGTAGCTAGAGGCTCATAATATTTGAACAGCGTTAAAGCTTCAATCAGACGTGCCATAATAAATAGCCATGGAAAACAGCTGTTCGAACCAAACTTATGGGCAACACTGTATTCGATTAAAGGTGACTCGCCATAACGCCATAGTCATTGCCATAGAGACCAATTGAATTTTGGTTTGCTTATGGCTATGGCACGTCTAATTTAAGCTTAAGCATTAAGAACTTATAAGGCAAACAACTTTTTGCTGCAATACGTTTGTCTTGCAAGTCAAATTTAAAAAAAGAAAATGCAAGAGGACATTACAACTTTATCGTGTGCATTCTTTGCAATTCTTTTTTTTTTTGCTTCAATGTTTTAAATTCATTTCACAAACTAAATTTTTGTTACTTTTTATTTCATACTGTCGTTGATTTTGCGGCCAAGTTGTTGCTAAGTAAGGTTGCCTTTTATTGTGAGACGAGTACATATGTATGTATTTTTATACTTTCAGAGTAAAACTTAAATAAATTTTGTGTAGGTCACGTTTTTGTTTTCTTCTCGTTTTAAAACCAGCACATCGTCTCATATTTCATTATTGGCTTCAAATTTAAAACTAAAGCAGAACGAATAAGAAATAATAATAATAAAATAAAATAAAATAAAATGTATTCTGGTTGCATTAAATTTAGGTTCAAAATTAAATTTGCATAAAAATTGCAATGACAATAAAAAAAATTTAAGTAAATTTATATCCGTACGTCAGCACTGGAGAGTAAAAATAAAGCGATTACATCAATTAAATAGTATCTATTTATATATCAGCAAAAATAATTTTGGTATTATTGCATAAGAAATAAATGAGAATGAAATTAAAAAGGAATGATGACCGAAATAAGATCCCACGGCCTGGAGTTAAATTAAAAAAAAACTATTTATTTTTTATCTATTTCTGGAAAATTTTGATAAGAAAAAGTTTCAAAGAGAACGTTTCGTGTTTTATCTTCAAAGTAATGCAACATATAGTCCAGCTAAACCAACAACAAACATCAATACTGAAGACTGGTATTAACTATCTCAAATGTTCCAACGACTTACGAGTAAATGCAGCTCTCATCTAATGCAGCTTTTGGACATTTTCAAAAGACCATAAGTCCTGGTCCAGACTTGTAATTTGAATATGTGGGAGAGTGTTGAAATAGAAATTTATACATATTGTATTCCTTTCTCGTTCTTTTTAACTAAATAATAAGAAGTTTCTGCAACAAAAATTGCAAATCTGGACCGGTACTAACAAATTATTAGATCAAAGTTGTATTTTCTCTTTCATTTTAATACCAGCCTTAATCTTTATTTATACAAAAAATATATATTTGGACATATACAGGGTGTCCCATAAAAACTTCAAACTTTTCTTGTTTTTTCTCTCTTATATTATTGTGAGATATACTTTTGTAAATGACAATTAAAAACCATACTCTCTCCGCTTCAATTCCCGGCAACTCATTTGGTCCAATTATTTTATAATTTAATATTCCTGTCCACATGTTTATTTTAATCTGATATTGTGATCTATCATTTCTCGTTAAATGTGCATTTTCTACATGCCATGTATGTGTAGGTTCATGTATCCATCCCTTTCAAAGGTCGACTCTTCGGACCATAGAATTTTTTCTAAGAACAGTGCATGCGACCCCATGCTTCTTTAAAACTGTTCGGCAAAATTAAATCCACACTTTCAGGATATTTCCCAGCTAAAAGTGTGCTATATATATTTTTTTTTAATTTTGGGTACGCGCTGATTTTATGCGACTTGCTGCAAAATTTCATCTTTACTGGGTATCGGGGGTCTATCACTACTTTGTTGATTTGGGAATCGTACTTCTGAGGATGGGGGTGACCCGATAATTCGGATAACGTTGCATCTGCGTTTCCCATAAATTATATATCGTCGGCTTACAGTGTAAACCTGCTAACGCACTTCCAGATAATTTTACAGGAGAGACAAAAAATTGTTAATGGTTTCTACTTAAAGCTTAAGAAACTAGCATAATACATTAACGGCCTTATGTATAAGCAAACACTAGCATGAAGTTAGCATAAGTGGCAAAATTATGTTCGGTAAAATATGAAAGAGCACACGTACTAAACCATATAGGTGTGGTACTCTAAAGGTTCCTAAATGTGATCCAATCGGTCACGTTTCTCAAATAATTTTGAGAATTCAAATAATCGATTTTGAAAAATAAGTAGTAGTTTGTCCTCGGTTATGTTCAGACGTGTTTATTTGTTGTGTTCCGTGATAAATAAAAAAAAAATTTTTTTTTTTTGTTACCGTGATAAATAAAAATTTTTTGTTACCGTCCGCGTTTTCAAATAAATATACATACATAAATAAATAAATAAAAAAAAAAAAAAAATAAAAAATATGCGTGCAAATCATCCAAACAAAAATTAAAATTAATAAGCAGAGCAATAAAAATAACAAATAATATAACAGTTATCCATAGAAACAAAATCATACGATTATCACATCAAACCAACAACCAATATTAACATCAACAATACCAACTCAAAATTAAATACAGAACAATAAAATAAACATACATACATACATGCACGCATTTACTGATACAAAACAAAACAACAAAAAAAAATCATTAAAAAAAAGCAAAGAGATCAGTGTTGGCACTTCATATCAGTGCTGGCACAGTGTTGCCGTTCCCACCGCAATGACCAGACCAGGGCTTTTATGACCCTTTTATGACATTGTGTTTCCCCCCCTCCAACATCCTCCCTCATATCACAAAACTAATGTAATTCTGTGATACTGGCGCCTTTCCGTTGGCTGCTGGTGGACTGCTTAGTGATGAAGGTATAACACTGATCACTGGGCAGTCATTACAACAGTGATTAACGTGACTGGAGTCAGTATCGCAGATATAACATATAACATTTGATTTGGATTTTCCCGTGTTGCTATGACAGATAAATTCAAAATTGATTTCTGCAACATACGGGGTCTAAGGTCGAATTTTTTCTCTGTGTATGCACACATTTGTCTCCATCGGCCGGATGTTTTCGCCTTATGTGAGACCCAGGTGTCTGAGAATGCTGATCCACAGGATTTTCAGATACCTGGTTATCACCTACTATCTCTTTTTAATTTTCATCGCGGACTTGCAATGTACATTCGCAATACAGTTGTGTACCAATGCCAGCAATCACTAGGCATATCTGATGCTGAATTTAGCTGTCTCTGGGTTAAATTCCAAATCAGGGCACACTGTTTGCATTTCGGATTTGTTTACAGAAGTCCAAACGCAGAAAGGGATACTACCATTTCTGGCTTCGATGCCCTTTCTGACTCCATATCGAAGATCCTAGAGAGTTGTCCGAACAGTGAAATCGTTATTGCTGGTGATTTCAATGTTCACAATTCAACTTGGCTTCGCCATTCGAGCCGTACAACTACGGAAGGCCAATATGTTGAGTTGTTCGCAGCACATAACCATCTAGTGCAACTAGTGAATGAACCAACACACATTCCATGTGTTGAAGGGCACCAACAAAATACACTCGACCTCTTTCTCACTTCACACCCTGATAAGTATGAAGTAAATGTTAATGCACCTCTCGGTAATTCAGATCACTGTACCATTTCGGCCTCCTTTTCGTTTTCAGCACTTCATAGCGTTTCATCTGCAGCTACGAAACGACTAAAATACAGCTACGAAAAGGCCCGTTGGGCTCAGCTCAATGAATTTTTTCGGCATTTTAATTGGAAGCTATGTTTCCTAGACAATGATGTCAATGCCATGGCCAAAATGGTCGAAAGTATAATTTTGATGGGCATGAAAGCTTTCATACCATCAAAACAAATTCCGATTAAGCCCAAAGAGAAACTCTGGTTTAATCAGACATGCAAAAATGCAGTCAGATCTAGAGAGGAAGCATTCAGTATTTGGCGAAGTAATCAAAATGCCGATACTGACTTGCTACGCAAAAGGGCGAGATCTTCGTGTGCCAAAGTACTGAGGCGTGAAAAAGCTCTTTACGAGAATCGTCTCCGTGCTAAAGTTCTTGCTGCCCCTCGGGGTAGTAAAAGCTTCTGGTCATTCGTTAAAAGAGTAAAGAATAATGCTAGTTCCTCAATTCCGACTCTTTTAAAGGATGACCTAATATTCACTGACCCGGCTGATAAAGCTAACCTACTAGCTGAAATATTCGCAAGTAATTCCTACTTGCCGGAAAGCAATCAGCCTCTTCCTATGCTAGAGAGAGTATCCACTACTATGCCTAAGATATTCTTTCGAGCTCGGGCAGTAAAAAGGGTTTTGTCGGAACTCAACATAAATAAGTCTCCCGGGCCGTATTGCATTCCAGCACTGGTCTTGAAGCAGTGCTCTTCGACGCTAGCACGTCCATTAGCTAACCTTTTCAGCACGTTGTACATTGTTGGTGAGTTTCCAGTGTGTTGGAAGATTGCTAATGTTACGCCAATCCCTAAAAAAGGAGAAGCTACTAACCCTGAAAATTATCGCCCAATCGCAATATGTTCTGCACTTTCCAAAGTAATGGAAAGTATGGTGAATTTCCATCTTGTAAGGTATCTGGAGTCCAACAGCTTACTCAACGACCGGCAGTATGGATTTCGAAGAGGCCGATCTACGGGAGACCTACTTGCCCTCCTCTCGGAGAAATGGTGTAATTCAATCCACCATTTTGGCGAAAGTAAGGTGGTGGCTTTAGATATCTCCAAGGCGTTTGATAAAGTGTGGCATGGTGCACTTTTGTCAAAATGTATTGCCTTTGGTGTCGGTGATAACTTCGCTCGATTCTTATCGAGTTTCCTCAGGGATCGCACTATAAAAGTTGTTATAGATGGGATCTCATCAAATGAGTTCAAGTTAAATTCAGGGGTACCGCAAGGTTCCGTCCTTTCACCGACTCTATTTCTTATCTTTCTAAATGACCTTCTCTGTAAAACTTTCAACCCTATCTATTCTTTCGCGGATGATAGTAGCATTTGCCATTCTTTCTCATTCAGCAATAGACCTTGCCTGCCGCAGGTTGAGGCTATGCGACAAATAATGAATGAGACTTTAAACCATGATTTAGTAAAAATTTCTGAATGGGGTCATGCGAACAGGGTCGACTTTAACGCCCGTAAGACCCAGTGTTGCATGGTTACACATAGACGCATGACCGAAAGCGCTGCTGCCTCTGTAACTATGGGAGGTATAAGTATTAAGGAATCAGACGCTCTTGATGTTCTTGGCATGAAAATACAGTGTGATGTTCGATGGACTAACCACATTTTTCAAATTGCAAAAGAAGCATTCAAGTGCCTCGGCTTTTTGAAACGGTGCAAACGATATTTCACCCCATCTGATCTCCTTACTATTTATGCCACTTATATCCGACCGAAAATGGAATACAACTCTCATGTATGGGCCGGCGCTTCAAAGTCTATTTTGGGGCTGCTCGACCGCGTACAGGAGAGGGCGAAGAAGCTCATCGGTGACAGTAGGATATCCAATTCTATTGATTCATTGGAGCATCGACGCAATGTGGGGTGCATTTCATTGTTCTATCGTTACTACAACGGAATGTGTTCTAATGAAATTAGGGAACTTGTTCCTGAAACCCGCACATTTATACGTACAACCCGTGCCTCATTCAGGGCACATCCCTTTGTGGTCGATTGGCCAATGAATCGCACTACGCATTACAGAGAAAATTCCTTTTTTAGCCGAACTGTACGTATGTGGAACCAACTACCTGCGGAGGTCTTTCCTGACACTACCAGCGTGGGAAAGTTTAAATCAAATGTCCACAAACACTACTCCCTCTATCCTCCTTCCCTATAACCTATTTTCCTTGTTCTAGCACAATGCATTGCATGAGTAGGGGTTATCCCCTGAGTGCTGGTCCTAGAAAGAAAAAAAAAAAAAAAAAAAATATGCTATTTTAATGAAATTTTTTTAAAGAAGTGGTCATTTTGGTAAAATATGAAAGAGGACACGTACAAAACCAGGTGTGGTACTCTGGAGGGTACTAAATGTGATCCAAGTGTTCACGTTTCTCAAATAATTTTGGGAATTTAAATAATCGATTTTGAAAAATATGCTTTTTTTGGTGAAATTTATTGAGATCAGTCATAAAACATAGATATATATTCGTGTAAAGCAACAACATCAAAAAATATGACCAAGAGGTGGCAGAAGCCAATATCTGCCCTCCAAAGCTTTACAACCGAATTTCATGATATACAAAAAACACGCTATATATTTTTTCCAAACTAGGACCAAGAAGGGGGCAGGGGAAACTTATCCCTTTCTTAAAGTATCTAACCGATTCTGATGAAACCTTAAAACGACGTTTTACGTTGACGTTTTTTTTTAATTTTACTGTTTTCTGCGTTGAAGCGTCTTTGAGTTGATTTGGAGAAGCAATTGAACTTTGAAAGTTGTACAGTGAAACGGTGCCCCTGTGGCTGAGTGGCAGTCCAGAGGTCGTAAGTTCGATTCCCACCATAGACCTTGGGTGTTTTCCGCAGACAAGCTAATCGCTTTGCGGGTTGTGTTTGTTTAAAAAAAACTATATGCACGAATGCGACTCAGCGCGTTGATGAATTTATAAAACACAGTAAATGACATTTAATTTACTCTTATGTGCTGTTACTTAAAAAATAATCACGCGGCGTTATCCATTATTTGAATAAAAAGCTTTGAGGTTTGGTAAGCTCAATCGAATGGTGTTGTAAGTCCTCCGATTAGTTGCTTAAGCAGCAACGAAATGCATCTGGACATGCCTAACTAACAACAAACAAACTTTTTAATATACTCTATAAAAAATTGTATGCGAATATTTTTAATCAAAAGTTTATGCTTTTCCGAATTAATTTTATTTATTTTATTCCTGCAAATTTTTGCTCAAATAATTTTTTTAATATACATACAAACATAAAAATATTTTATATTCTTATGAATTGAATAGGCTAAAGTTCGTAACACTTTTTAAGCCAAATTACATGTGATAATTATTAATGAACAAATAACATCAAACTTAGTTGTAAATATTCTGACAACAACACATAGTTGAACGGAACAGCCAGCCGTTTTCGAAGGCCACTAAACCTTCCTCATCAGCGTTCTTCTGTGTTTTGGTCCACTGTGTGTGGTATCAGTTGATGTAGATGTCTGCCTTATATACGTAACTTTATTGTGTATAGTTAGTAAAACGACAATGGTAAGACTGTTGTAATATATATAGAAGATGGTAATATATATAGAAGATGGTATATATATATAGATGGTAACTTGCGTATACATTACGAAACACATTAGCAAATTGAAATGCAATGAATCAAACCAATTCACATATTCCATTTGCAATAAAGTTTCGTATATAAGGCAGAAATCTACATCAACTGACACCACACACAGTGGACCAAACACAGAAGAACGCTGATGGGGAAGGTTTAGTGGCCTTCGAAAACGGCTAGCTGTTCCGTTCAACTATGTGTTGTTGTCAGAATATTTACAACTAACTTTGATGTTATTTGTTCATTAATAATTATCACATGTAATTTGGCTTAAAAAGTGTTACGAACTTTAGCCTATTCAATTCATAAGAATATAGAAACAAATACAGTTCGAAAAATAATAATTAAATTAACTAATACAAATAATTTATTTAATTTTAAATTTTAGTTTTTTCAAACTACATTATCCGATTGAATTCGAGTTGAAACTGAGGCAAAATATTTTACGATATTCCTTATAAAAAAGTTATTATTCAATAATCCTCTTCACATAAACATTTCTTAAAGAAGTATTTTTGGATATCGACTAGTGTCAGCTGATGAGTATTACAGTTTTTTTTTTTTTTTTGCTTTTTTAAAGTTAAATTTTTTTAGGGTTCCGTACACCAAACATGTTTTCTATACGTACAGCGTACGCTGTAAGTCTGTCTGCCAAAGGCTGCTTTCTCGAGAACCGTAAGAGCTGCGGACCTGAAATGTATGACAGTTTCAACAGCATGGTTCTTTTCAACAAAAAAATTGTGCTTTCAAAAAACGAACTTTTTAAATTTGTACTTGCTCACATGTGGTACAAGCAGTGGCGGATTTAGAGCTAGGTCCGTTAGATTGGGGCCTAGAGCGGATTAATTTAAAGGGTGTAAAAATTTAAGGGTAAGCAAATGTAATCGAAATTTAAATTCGAAAGTTTATTTTGCTAAGTTTTCTTTAAAGCAATACGAAATTTTTCATAAATTAATGAAATATTAAATTCGTTCGACACTGGTTTGGATTGACCGAAATATTGGAATAATTATATGTGAATAAAAAAACGTATATGTATCCATATAAATTAATAGAAATTAATACACAATCATTTAAGTATTTAAAAATTATATGTATATTATGTTTTGTGACCATCACTTCTATTTAATCAAAAAGGGTGACACATCAAACAGTACCTAGGGGCGGGAGCAGGCCTCTAAAGCTGCTAATGGGTACAAACATTTATGTTGTAACTCTTTATTATGTCCATTTGTATATTGAAAAGAGTGTGTAATTAATGTTTATGTTAGGAAAGTGTTAAAAATATACGTTATAATTATATAATATTTTATGAAAATAAAGGAGAGGACCCACCTTGGTACATATGTATATGTATAAAAAGAAGGTGAAATTTATTTTTGTAATTAAATATTAAATACAAAGACCTTTTTCACAAAGAGGTTGCACTTTTCTAAACTTATTATTAAACACACTTAGGCAAACATTGCGATAATTATGAACATTTTCTCTTAACAGCGCAAACAAATGACATCAGAGAAACACTCCTTTTTTTTGGTAATATGTAAAGAAACAACACAATGTGAAAGGTAATTTTCCAGAATGAAAGAAAGAACATCATTCATCAACATTAAAAGGCCTTAACCGAAAAAAATGGGCAAAAAGGAAAATAGAAAAATATGTATGTACACACGTCTGTGCTTAATACATTTCTTTTGGGACAACTTAATAACACTTCAAACTCCTTGACGTTTATTTTAATGTTTATAATGACAGTAATCACAGCATGTCACACGGTTTCATACATGTAGGCATGTATGTATGTATGTATGTATGTATGTGTGTGTGTGTGTAAGTGTATTGGAAACTTTGTAAGTTCTGTGTAAGCAAGTATCAGCAGTCGTAGAGTTAACTGGCGATATCGAGTGCGTGTTGCTCGTAAGGACTGCCCATGGACATATGTCCTTGATGTATTTAGTCACAAATGTAAAGAAAATTATTTTATTGGCTAACACAAATTTGCTTTTTTATAACAAAACAAACATACATATCTATAATACATATGATGTAGGTACGTATGTACATATTATCAGCTGAAATGCAAAATCATGTAAGTAACGAAAAATTAAAAATCATTTTTTAATTAATTATCGGGTATTATGTCGAAACACATAACCCGACAAATTTTCAAACCTTTATCCTAACAATCAACCGAATTAAAAATTGATATAAAGAAACTTTACTGCAGTTAATTGAATGCTTTCGTTTAGTTGTATCTCTTTCATATAAAATTTAAAAATATTGTAGTTACCTGATTTTGCATTTCAGCTAACGATATGTAAATGTGTTGTTTGTTTTTTTTTTTTGCATTTAAACGTAAAATTACGCCTTTAAATTGTACATAATTTACTTTTCTTTTAGGCTTTTAAAATTGCGTGTCCTATTAAAGAAACATGAAATTTTGTAAAGTTTTTAGAGAAACACCGAGTCATTATTAAATACGCAATGAAATTTTATTCACGTAAATGGGTGAGCCATGTGATTAAAAGGTGGTTAACTGGTAAATATCTATTATTTTTTAGACATATTTACCAGTATTTACATGCGTACTTGCATGTACTTACGCACATTTCAAAGTTAAACATAATTTTTAAGGAACAAAGATAAGCCACATACATACATATGTATGTACATACATACGTAAAAAGGAATAAATGTATGTTCATATGTACATACCCAGTTGGCCAAATCGTCACAGACGACATTGTCTTCGACGATTAATGTACGACATGTCGCCTGTTCATTAGGTTTTCTAATTGAAAATTTAAAGGAAATCGTCGTTCATGACTATCAGAGCGACAGTATCCATCGTTTTGTCTTCAATAAAACTTTGTTGAGGACAATCTGAGCGACAATATCCATCGTTTTGTTTTCAATAAAGCCGTGTTGACGACAATCCGAGGGACAGTGTCATACGTTTTGTCTTCAATAAGAGTTTGTTGAGGACAATCTGAGCGAAAGTGTCATATAAGTTTTGTTTTCAATAAAGCAGTGTTGACGATAATCTGAGCGACATTGTCGCCCATCTCGTCTTGTGTGACCTCGTTGCCATTTGTATGAAAATTTCGTCGACGATTTGTATGGGGCTGTCTTCAATATGTCTTCCACGACTTACCATTGTCTTGTACCCGTCGTCAAAGATGTCTTAAAGACGTGGCCAACTGGGTACATGACAACACATGTGAAATTTTTTTTCAATTTTTATGTTAAACAAACGTGATAGTGTCAATTAAATGTGATGAATTATGTACATATGTACAGGGTGTTTTTTTTAGAGGTATAGAACTTCGAATTGAAATAAAACACAAGAAAATCGTTTTAATGTCCATCAATTTGGCTTCATTGGAAGGATAATTTTATTCCATTAATGTTTAAATATGATTTCGGGCATGTGGCCGCCGCGGCTGGCTCGAATAAAGCCAATTCTACAGGTCCAATTTTCAACCACTTTTTCGAGCATATGGGGCCGTATGTTGGCAATAACGCCACGAATGTTGGCTTCCAAGTCCCCTAACGTTTCTGGTTTGTTGGCGTAGACGAGCGACTTCACATATCCCCAAAGAAAATAATCCAATGGTGTCAAATCACAGGATCTTGGTGGCCAATTGACAGGTCCATTCCGCGAAATTATGCGCTCATCGAATGTTTCCTTCAATAAATCGATTGTGACGTGCGCTGTGTGGCATGTAGCGCCGTCTTGTTGGAACCACAACTCATCCACATTCAAAATCTTCAAAATCTTCCATAAAGTTGATGGACAAAGCTCCAATTGCTGTGCACAGTGGCGAATCGAGTCATTCGGGTCCTCTTCAACACTTTGCTCTACAGCGGCAATTGTTTCTTCGGTGCGCACTGTTCGAAGTCTCTGCGGATGCGTATTATCACATAGAGTAAACGTAGTGCGAAAACGATCCATGGTTAACCGAATTAATTGCTCTGATGGACGATTATGTCGACCATAAAATGGACGGAGCTTGCGGTAAACTTCGCGAACTGAACCATTATTTTCGAAATAAATTTGCACGATTTGCAAGCGTTGTTCTTTTGTCAACCTGTTCATGATGAAATGGCAAACCAAACTAAATATTAATCACTTGACAGCTGACAAAATGGCCGCCAGTTAAAAAAGTGATGCCAACTTAAAGTTCTATACTTCAATAAAAAACACCCATTATATGTATGTTTGTATGTACCTACTTATATATTTTTGAAAGACAATATTCCACGCAATACAATGTTCAGACTATTTGTCATTAACCTTGCCCTGTTGACAAAAAGAAAACCTCACCCAAGTCAACCAATTTACTATAAAACATAATCAGAAATAAAATTATAAATTTTTGCCTTTTTGAGAAAAATAATTCTCAAAATTAATTTAATTTCCTTACAAGAAATATATGTATGTCCTTACGTACGAGTATTGTTACCTTTTTTTAATTTAAAGAACGTGTTTTTGTAAAAAGTCCCAACTCAGCACACTTTATTACTCATTTTGTTCGACCCATTTCGCCAAATTGATTTTAAAAATCGGCAAATCACTTCTTTGCTTAGCGAAACCATTATCAGACTATACTCGTATCTTGCAAATACCTTTGCTACGAACTTGAATTAAGAGTATGGAGTACCTTGGACTTTTAAGGCCTCCCCCCCCCACCAGTACTTACACATATAAGGAAATAATGTGGTCCAGTCCAACTGAATTAATTTACATTAAAAACTTTTTAACCCCCGACCAAAAAAAGGGTGTTATAAGCAGTGTTTGAAAAACTGCCAGCAAAACAGCAACAGCACTAAGAAAATTGCTTTTGTTGTTCTGCGAAAAGTTTATTTAATTTTTAAAACTCTTGTTGCTGTGCTGTGCTGCGCGCATGTCTGCTGTTAATTTGCAGCACAGCTACATCGCCTGTTGTCAGTGTTGTCAGATATGGCGATATCTCGCCAAACGTGGCGACAAAAATTTGGTTTTGGCGATGAAAATTTTGAAATGGCGATTGGCGATTTACTTGGCGATATTTGAACTCCTTGGCGATATTTTTGGCTATATTTTTAAGATTTCAATAAAATATAATAATGTTAAAAAATATGCTTATATAAAGCAATTTTTTCTCCAACATAAAATATTTCGTGCAAAAAAATTCTAAATGTTGTGAATTTTTATCTGCAACTCAAGAAGTTAAAAAAAATTATGGACCAAAAAATCTCATTTGGTGTTTATGAAACACAGTGGGGAAAACTTCCTTTTATAAATTGGAACCAACATTTTGATAATGAAGCAGGAAAAGGCTGAAAGAGTTCTCGCCTAAATTGTATTATTATGACGATGCTGCTGGCACTTACTACTTTAAGGATATGATATGTGTACTTTAACACACATTTAAGTGAACGTTAATTCCGTTTTATCACAAGATTTAAATAATAATTTTGATATTGGTGTTCAAGTTCAATTTATCCTATTAAGATTGATTTTTGCAATAAGTTATTTTTAAGTCTTTTATACGCCAGTACTTTTTATATGTTAATTTAAATACTTTGCAATATTATTGCAAAGAAAATATTGCCCAATATTCCTGACATTGAAAAAGTAAACAACATTGAAAATTTTTGCCACCACATTACACAATTCCCTTGATTGTACAATAAAAATCAGAAGTCTTTTGATATTTGCCAATGTGTATATTGTGTTACCTTCGAATATGACATACACATTGGCGATATTATTGTACAATACGAAAAATTGCACAATTACATATCTGTGGCAATAAGGAAAAAGTGCTTAAGTCATATTTTACTCTTTTACAGGAGAGCACTTTTAAGGTTTCAAGTCGATTTTCAGAAATTTATTCCTTTTACAGATAAATTAGGACATTTTTTGTTAACCTTTATTTTTTAACCAATCATCGTTTTACACACTATAAGTAAGACATTTGAGTTGAAATATACCATATTATAACCTTAATTAAGATATTATTCCAAATGAGATTAGAAGTCTAAAAAAAATAAGTCGAAGTCATAGTGCTATAACTTAATGAAAAATCACACTAATAAATTGAGATTTTGACCAGTGATACTTTCAAATATGCAGATTACGGACGTACCATTAACTCAAAATTTGCTTATCTCGACTTAAGCACTTTTTCCTTTTTGCCACAGATATATTGCAAGTGGGTGCGCCGCTTTAAACAACATATTTTTTTATGTTTTACGATAGACGTTACCTACTGAATTTAAAATTTAACGATATTTGCAATGCAATTACATAATAAAAATATTTTTGTAGCTAAAATTTAATGTTTTATTATATTGGCGATATTTGGCGATATTCGACAAGTCATTTGGCGAGGAGGCTGAAAATAAATCTGACAACACTGCCTGTTGTTGATGTTTATTCTGTTGCTTTAACTTCGAAATTTCAAACAGTTCAGTACAGTTTCAAAAGTTCGTGGTACACTTTATGCTATAACTGCCGTGGCTACGTGGCTATGAATCATCGTTTGTTTGTTGTTGTAATTAATTGTTTACAGTATTGCCAATTTTTTTCTAGAGCATATCCCCAATTTTTGATTTGTCATCCCCAAATATCCCTAAGTTGAGTTTTTTTGAATAAAATTTTTTCTTTTGTGAAAAAACTAAAATAAAATTTTAATTTTATTTTAAAAATAATAACAAAAATAACATATTTATTCAACAAAATTCATTTATATCGATAGCCATTTTTAAATTCATATTATTTAATTTGTACTTATAGAACTTGTAAAGAAAAATTACACATAGTTTAATATACACACGTATAAAAAAATGTTTAACCAAAGTTTACCATTTCAAATACTTCAGAACCGAATTCTTCTGATTCATCAGCCTCAGAAATTGTGTTGTAAATAGTACTTGTATTAAAAAGCTGTAGCATTTTAGCAGAAGTATTAAATTTGTCACAACAAATTTAATTATTTTTAAAGTGTGTGTTTATTCTAAGAAGTGATGCCAAGAAGTCGTATTGCATTTTGTTACGTATTTTTGTTTTGGTAGTGTTCATTATTGGTTAATTTGCCTTGATTTACTATGAATAGTAATACACATTTTTAGACTTGCCAGACGCATATTTCTTAGTTCAAAAATCATTCTTATTACCATCAGTTATAAAAAACCCACAAAAAATCCACTAAAATTTGGTTATCATCCCCAACAAATCCCCAGATCCCCAATACGAAATGTTCATCCCCAATCGCGAAAAAATCCTCCACTTGGGGACAAATCCCCTAAACTGGCAACACTGATTATTTAAGAAGTTTAGCCTATCTAAAACAAAGCGACAGTAAAACCAACAATCGAATTTTTTGTGCTGTTGCTGTTGCTTTGACTTTAGCTGCGAAGATTTTCACAGCACAGCAACAGTTAAGTTAATTTTTTTTTTCGTTTAACAGCACAATCGACAGTCGTTCGTTCGTTTTATGTTTTGTGCTTTCGTTTTGCGATCGGCTTTGAAACTTTTAGCAGTCACAGCACAGTCAAAGCAAATGAAATAAAAAAATGGAAGTACGTTCAAACGCTGATTATAAGTTTGTAGTGTGTGTGTCTGTGTTTCGGTCCGAGTCCATGTACAGCCCAAACGGATGGACCCATTTTGATTTGGTGTTTTTTGTTTGAAAGGTGACTTTAAGAAAAACGGTCCAGCCGTTTAGAAGATATCACATCTTTTCCAAATATATTCGGGGGTTTTTAAAGTTTTTAATCAGAAATAATTTCTTAATCAGGATTAAGTTCGATAATTTCAATTATTACCGAATGAAATATTTCTGTTAATTAATGTGAGTTTCTAAAGAAAAGAAGAAGAAGTTAATTCTCCTATTCCATTTCATAGAAAATTTAAGTTAAATAGCTGATGTTAATAATAATCTCTACTCCAGTAGATAGACATGGGTGCTGATGAAGTGCGTGGCTGCACAGAAAAATATCGGTATTTCCCCCAGCTAATAAAGTCTAAGTTTAATTTTTCTTCTCTTCTTTAGAAACTCACATTAATTAATAAAAATATTTCATTCGGAAATAATTGAAATTACTGAACTCAAGCCTGATTAAGAAATTATTTCTGATTAAAATTCACTACAGTTCAATTAAATCTAAAAAAATGTTTTTAATTTTTGTTATAATTATATTATTTGCATCATAAATACAGGATACAATACGTTAAGAATTAAAATTAAATTGCATTTCAATTGCCACAAAAGAAATTAAAAATTTTAAAAACTCCCGAATACATCTAGAAAATATATCTTCTAAACAGCTGGACCGATTTTCTTCAAGCATATGTAGCTAAGAACACTTTCGATCAAGTCACCTTTCAATCAGAAAAAAACTTAATCAAAATCGGTTCAGAAATTTGGTATGTACGTGGACTCGTACAGACACACACTGCAAACTCATAACACCCCTTTTTTATCGGGGGGTTAAAAATTATCCTTTTCTATTCTATCCTTTTTCAACACCATTCAATGCTTCTAACAACCAAAATGTGAATTACTTTGTGTGGCCATCATACATATCGTTCGACGTCATACATTACATAAACATACATATAGTCCTTAATACCTTAATACCGAAAGGCCCTAAGTCATAATTTTTTTGAAATCGAGTTTTTTAGTATATTTCGATAGAATAACAACTAATGTATCAAAAAATGCAAAAATCTTGAATTAAAAAAATAATGAGTTAGGGCCTTTTTATATTAAGGTAACAACAGTATGTAAGTTCATGTATGTACAACATATACGCTAATCAGTAAGTACATATGTAAATGCACTCATTACGTATGCCATTCACAAACTTTGACATCAAATGCAATTGTTGAACAATTTCAAACCAAAAGCAAAAGAAATGAAAATATTTATGTACATATGTATGTTCTACACTACGTGTCATCACCAGGGCTCGGATTTTTATTACCTTAAAATTATAAAAAAAAATTCTTTAAAAATTACACAAATTAAAATATTCCGATATTAAAAAACTTTTTAATTTAGTTAAATTGAAATGAAATATATTATGAAATGACTTTCTACTTTCAAATATAGTGGTATATTTAAAAAATTCTTTCATCAAAGACACTGAAAATCTGTTAAATAACTAACAGTGCTCTGTTATGTGCTTAAAAAGCTATGTTAGAAATTTTGGTTCCTGTCTCTGCTAGTTAAATTCGATTTTATCTTCACGCACATATTAAAATTTAATCAAAAATTAAAAAATTCCGAAAGTTCAAAAAATGAAAGAAAAAAATTATTTAAAAAATGTGTTGCATTTCAGTATTCTTAAAAACAGTAGCAGCAAAAAAAATGCATAACCATCGAAATCCGAACACTGATCATCAGGTATGCATGACACGAACAATTGGTCGGACACTACAAAACGTTTTTTTAAGAGGCCACGTAGACAAAGTATTAGAAATATTAAAATTGAACTTTTTACACAGCATGTCTCTATTTTTGAAAATCATTTTTTATTTTTTTAAGAATCATTACAGTGATTTGCTAATATTGATTTAAGTTAAATTGTGGTATAAAAAAGATGGCATATGGCATAACTGAATTATATCGAGCAACACTATTTCACTCACATCAATCAGTATTTCCCCCGGGTTACAAACAAAAATAATGCTTTTGGCCACAATACAAAAAATTATAACAAGCTTCCTTCTTTTGCGTTATCAATACTAAATGATTTTTTTGTTTTACTACATCTTAACAACTTTGTTAAACACTTTCAACATTGAGTACCAAGTAACAAATGTCATTTCCATGCCCCTTTGCTATCAAAAATGTATGGTAGGCATAGAAATCCGTTTAGATTCAAACGATATAGAATGCAGAGGATATTTTTTTAAGAACTACAACTTTAAGTTTAAATAAACCACTAGTTTGAAGCAGAGAATGAGAAAAATATCGTTATGAATGCGCACAGCTACAAATAAAAAACACGCTCATATGCAAACACACACATTAATTTAAACCCAAAATGTATAATTATAAACATCCAACAACTATATGTATATACATTTTTTAAATTGCGCAGCTTAAACGACAGTAACTAAAATGTATAGACTGGTTGAGGCATGAGTATAAATATACTCGGACTATTAATCGGCTATACATGCGTATATACACGGCTATTTTATTTAACATGCACATAAATCATGTTTTTAAACCGTTACACACACCCACACATTTTCCATTTCATTTTATATAAAAAAATATATTGTATTTTGTGGGGACTGATGAATAAATATCCCGAGTATCTTGCTTATATTTTTTTTTGTCCAATGAAATATTCATAGCCTGAGTATAAGCTTGCATCAACTAAATGCGCTTAATACGCATTTCCCCTTTTATTTTTATTTAAGCGTATTTTAATTTTTCGCATAACCGGAATAGAGATGCTCTTGTATGTTGGAATCGGCGATAGTCATAGTTGCTTGCGAGAAAATATGTGAGCGCACGAATTGTTTGCGCTACAATTATGATTATATGCACACGCAAATAAAAGATATGGTTGTACAATGGTTGAGAAAACAATATTATGTTCTCTGAAAAAAATGTGTGGTCGTTGAAAACTAGTTATTGTTATTTTAAACATTAATTTCGTTACTATAAACACTAATGTTTGAATTTAATAATTACATTATTATATTCATAGAAAGTGCGATGTGGTTAGAGTTTAACAATATAGTTTTGTTAAAAATGTATGACTACAATATAATTTGTATTATTGTGTAAAAATAATATGATGTAAATAACATTATAATGTTATCCAAAACCATACTATGTTAAGTTTTAAAAAAAATATTTTTCAGAAAAATCTTCTGTCAGTTCAGTGTTTCGTTTGTAGGCTATCGGTAGTGCACGTGTGGTGTTAAATAAATAAAAAAAAGTATAAACAAAAGGGTAGATAAATAAAAATAATATGTATGTAGCGTGTTCTAACTATCACTACGACTAACATTGCGTAGTAAACATTTAAAGTCAACTTGACCGCAATATACATAACATCCAATGGCATTGAAATTATTTTTGCGCTGGACATTTGACACTCATGCAAATGCATTAGACAGACTGCAACGTAAATATGTATTTTGTACAAATGATATTTGACACTTACCAGTCTGATCGAAGGCCGCAGCAAAATGCACTTGAATGAATCAAAATTAATAACCACATGTGTTTATATAATAAATATAAACCATACAAAATCCATGTTTTCCAAATTTCTTATGAGACACACGCCGCACGCCTACCGTGGGAAACTAAAAGGAACAATTTGCTTATTAAGCATATACCTTTTCTTTTCCCTCTTATGTTAAGATAGGTTAAGCTTTATTCTCATAACTAGTATATAAGACAATGTATTTTTATTTTACAATTAATGAATAAACAAATTTCTTGTGAGCTCCTTGCTGAGCTCTAATAATAAAAGAATTAGTTTACTTCATTCAGGCATTCATCTGCCTTCAACTATTTTGAGCCAGTGGCGTTTATTAGCGCCGGCACCCTCGGGCAGGTAGAAATTAGGGAATTTTTAAATTAATAAAATCTAATTATTTACATGTACATACATATGTATGTATGTATATCTCTTTATACAGATATGTCTGTATTTCGTGTTTATACATATATGTAAGTATACATTTCTGTACATACAAAAATACATTTTATTTCAACAATATTAATTTATTTTTATTTCGGATTTACCGCACAGCTGTTTTAAACAAAAGATTTGCCAATAAATATATGATTAAAAAACAAAACATTATTATTACATAAAATAATGCTATGGTCATATTTAACAATATTATTATAATATTAGAACATGGTATGATAGGTCTCAATTATATTTTAGTCACATCTAACAATAGTGAAGTCTTATTTACAATAATAAGATTAGGTATGACAAAGTTAATTGTTTTTGTAGATAATATTATTACTAACTCAGAAAATAATATTATTTAAACTTTGCTTTTCCATTGACAACAATATGATTTGACTGCAACCATATAATTCAATCATAGTATGTTGCTGTTTGATTATGGTTACCTCAACCATATTTTTTCTTTGCGTGCAGTTACTAAAATTAAGACCATTTACTTATGTATATTTTTTTTAGCACTCATTGTCATTCTCTGGTTTCTATATAACAACAATAGCAAAATTAAAAATAAGTGTTTCGTTACATCAAATTTTAAAAGCAGGTTTAACATGATATGAATCCATCAACACAAATAAAAGTCAATTCTTTAAAGCAAACTTGCGTATATACTCATACCTAAAGACTAAAATTATTGAAACTTAATTAGAATTTTAACTAACCTGGAAATTCCACTTGAAAACCACAGATTTGATAGAAGTAGCTCAAGATATTGCGGAATACTACCGGGTTGGGCTGTTCATTCTTTTGATTTAATCTATTTTTCGGTAGTTTGAAGTTTTTAACTTGTTAATTATATAAAAAATTTGTGAGCACGAATTCCAAAAGTTTGGTTTTTTATGTCTATACATACATCGATTTGCTATATTTTGACCGAACCCTAATTTTTATTACAAAAAGTAGGTATTTTTTTGAGTCACTGTATAGTTTCGAGTATTTCACTTTTCATCATTTTAAAGTGAAACAAATGGGAATTCTATAATATCCCTGCAGGAGATCGAACTAGTGTCCAACTAGTATTTTACTAGTGCAGCAATCACCACCACTAGTTCCCAACTGTAAACTTTCCTATACCATCTTAATGCTCAAATTAACATTGAGTGTGTTTAAAAAACTACTAGTACCTTTGGTACTAGTTTAGGACTAGTTTATTACCAGTTCTTTTGTGAAGAAAAATTCTATAAAATTGGTGGTTTCATTAATTTTTTACCCAGTGACAACTGTTAGTTAAACTTCGTCATTATTTATCAAAATTCAAAAATATAAAAGGGTAATTATAATTACTTAATTATTATTATTTTTATATGAACCCAAAATTTTAATAATTTTATGATAGCAATATTCATACAGTGCAAGAGCTCTGTTAGACAGTAAAAGTTTATTTTGGAATGTGGTGCTTTGGAACTACTTCATATACTAGTACTCATTAGCACTAGTAATTCTACACAACAACTTTAACCCTTTTTGCACTAGTTCTTGCTATTCTAGTAATTATACTAGTAGCTTTTAGACAATTATCACCTAATCTCCTGCAGGGATATTATTAGTACAGCGATCTTAGTGCAATACATCGCAAATACATACATACATATGTACTTCTATCTTTAAGAAATTGTTAAGCTTAATTAGGGGATGAAGGATCTTAGAAGACTATTCATACTACAATTATAGGTTATCTTACATTCAGGATAGCTGTTCACGTAAAAAGAATAACACGAACTGAGGTGAAGAGAGAAACATTCTTGAAGATCTTTTAATACTATCTCAGACCATTCATTACAATCAGGGCGCACTTACCAGTGCACTATAAATGGCGCAGGCCTGACATCCGCAGAGGAAAAAGTAGTCCACCACCAAACCTTAGTAAACCTTTTTAAAAAGAAATGCAAATCTGTGCTGATAACTATTCTGCAGCCCTGTCAGCCAGCTTTATAGAGAAACATTGTGGCATGAAAAATTACAGGCTTATGCTTTTTTTTTTAAGGAGAAGTAACTCTCGGGAAATGAATGCCTGCTACTATTACTAGGTGTTACCTTCTTCAGGAAAGGGATAGTGATAGAGAAGACAGGTGGTCAATTAAGAGATAGAGGAAAGCTTCATTCTTTTACAACTCTCCTTTTTGCACGTTTTTAATAAGGCAGTCTTGAAGCGCCTCTGGTGTCAATGAGGCATATTAAGTTTTCAAAGCTGTGTTAAGTAGTCATTTTATTGATTATTTTACTTGGTCGATGATTCTGCTACACAATACCGATGAAGGAGCACACTCTAATGTTACATTCGGATTAGTACTCGGAAAATATCAAGAAGTTCTATTGCCAAACTGGCACATTTATACATTTATCAACTGGTCGGAATTCCATTGAAGAGCTCCAAACATCAAATGTAACAGGAAATTTTTATAGTTGCGCAAACTAGGTAATCAAACAAGGGATCAGTTTAGTTTACCGGTGGCGCAACTAACATAATACTGTTATATAGGTTTGAATCCTAGTAGAATAAATCGAAGGTCTTTCAATATGAGGTTTTAGTTTGATATGTTAAAAACGGGTCTTTTTCAGCGAAATGAAGTTCTAACAATATAATAAAACTAACTATAAATTATCGGATGTTTGTTTCGTTGTAAAGAGGAGGGTATGCGATTAATAATGGAAAACAATATCAGCCAAATAGCCGCTCCAGGTACGCTTGCACTACCATATTATTTTCATGAAATTTTATATCACACACACAGAAAAAAACAATGTAAAATCGTTAAAAATAGAGTTAATTTTAAATTTTTTTCCAATGATTTTGCTTTATGTTTGTTTCATGTTAATTTAACATGATTTATAGTAATTGTCAAAGAAATTTTTTCCTTTTGAAATAACTTTATTTCATGTTGATTTAACATTTACCTGCTGTTAAAATTAAAATGAAGAATCATGTTGAATCAAAGTTGTATCAAGTTGGAACAACATGAACTTAATTTAATGTAGTAGTTGTACTTTATTAATTATTTAACTTACGTGTGGTTGACATAGACATCAGAAAAATGTTTGTATATAAATTAAGTTGGCTTAACCGGCCAAGATTTGAACTAGGAACACATCGCGTGGTAGTCTACGTGCTTACCCGTGCAGCCACAACCACTTTAAATATTCTTAAGATACACACTAATATGTACCCCATCTTGAATTAAATTATAATTTAACATAACTTATCATTTAACATACAATTTATTTGAAAAATTTTAGTTTTAGTTAAAAAAAAAACAAATGCTTTCACTTGAAAAGTTTTAGTTAAAATAAAATACAAAATACTTTGACTTGACTCCAGGATTCGAACCTGCGATCCTCCGACTGCAAGACTAGTACACTGCCTACCAGCCAGCAGCAGTTTGTCGGCTGTTTACAAACATCAAAAACAACAACAATACCAAAACAACCTACACAACTAGGCACAAAAGTGTATTGCAAATATGAACAAAGCAAATAAACACCAACACACTCAAACAACATATTATTTCTTGTAAATTTAATGTGATTTGATGGAAGTTGAATCAACCTTTTGGTATGTTGATTTTACATTGATATTTTTTTCTGTGTGCATTTTCGTCTGCATGTCCTCGATATCTTCACGAACTTTGGCTCTTATTATGAGCAACTTTAGATATTCGACTGTAGTCGAAAGTACTGTTCGAATGTATTTTCATTTGGTATTATGACGAGCATTCGACAAAGAATCACTCAAAGTGATTTTTAATATTTCATAATAATTTTTTATACTAAAATACTTTATCGAAAACTAAATTCTGTTCGTTAGAAAATTTGTGGCTCAACGAAATTTTCGATGCCCATAATATGAATTTAACGTTAAATTTTCGATGTTCGATAGCCAGCGAAGATCGAAAATGAAATGCAACTCATACTAAGGGCCTTTATCTTTGAAGTCTTGAATCTATTGTAAGTCATTGGCGTCGGCTTTATCATAGACTCAAAGAAAAAAAGTTTAAAGTTGTTAAATTACAAGATCTCGGTGTCCAACTGTGATCGGCTCTGCGAGAATTAAGACAGTCAGGAAAGTTTTCATGCTAAGAAGCAATGGTATCATTACTTGTGTTACACGCAGCATCCCTCTTGTTAAGAATAAACGATGTTGACCTCAATACCTTTCAATTCCGGCTGTACAAAATTATTACTCATTGTTCGATAGTGCCATTTATTCAGCGTAACAGTAATGGAGCGCCGAAGGACATTACATATCCCTCTCCTGTTACCTGGTAGCACAAACGTTTATTTAAGTGAATTAGTTCTGGTGGAACTGGCAGACTGCGAAACCTAACCTTAACCTTACCATTTTATGATCAACTTTTTCCGTTAAAACTCTCATCTGTTTGAAGTTTATTTTTTTATTTCATTGCTTGCCTTGTTTTGTTCTGATTTCTTTTTAACAAACTTCATTTCGTAAGAACTTGGGCGGTAGAGAAAACAGTAATTGACAGTTTTCTATATGCTAGTAAAAGATAGTCAAAGACCCATCCATCCATACTCAATGGAAATCGTATTTAAAAATTTTATCAGGCAATCGAATTGACTTTTTCCCATACCCAATTTATGATTTTACCCCTTGCGAATACACTAAAACAAATAACAAATACGTTAAGAAGAGCAGTTAGTCACCAGAAACAGTGGCTGTTTTTGAAGAGAGGAACCCAAACCCAACTAAGAAGAAAGTGCAAATGCACGTACCCCTGGCTCGTAGTCACTAGTTCGTGGTTTACATATCAATCAAATGTTTGGCGCCAGGAGTAATAGTACTTTAGATTTTAGTCATCATGTTGGTTGACCTTGTTATCAGTAGGAAAATTTATTGTTATGTTTTATACAATTTTCGTCGTTTCTTTTTTTTTTATGAAAATACATAAAAATGTTGTCGAGTTTTATGACCGGAACATTGTAAGATAATATTTGTGCTGTTGTGATGGTAAATTCAATAAACATTTAGCTTATTTTTACTTGTTAAGAATATGTATGTATATATAAATTTTCCTTTTTCTTTTCAAACTTCACTGTTTTTTTTCTGGACCATTTTCATTATGTGGCTGGTGGGGGGGGGGGGGGGTGGATTTTCGACATTGTCAAACATGTACATATGTTGTTTGCATATTAAAGTGGTGGCTTGTTGTTATAAACGATTAAACAACATAATATGCTGAAGCATTAGAACTGCTTCAAAGTTTGTATGAAGGAAAGAGTTTTTAGCTTGTGTTTTTGAAATATGCTTCAAGAAAAATTTAGTTTGAAAATTATTTCGAAAGCTTGTCATTATCAGGCTTCTTTCACAAGTAAATCATGACAGCAAATAAAGTTAAAGAAAGCGCTGGAGTTTGTGCGTATGGCGTTAACCCCAATTTTAATGTTAGAGTTTAACAAATCACTTGACTGGAGTGTCGAAAATTAAGTTGTGAAATCTTGCAACATATAATAAATGTTTCAGATATTACTCGTATGACGGGTGTTTTTTTTTTTTAGCCATATCCTCTTATAAAAGAATGATAATGACGAGGCGCATTTGTGAACTTAATCATTAACTAAAAGTTAATTATATGAAAGTGATTATAACACACTGTATGTGGCATATGATGCCATTTTGCATGTCTACAACAGTAACAAGTCGAATATAGAATTGTAGTAGACGCAGCCCCATCTACTGCTTAAGATTATAAATGAAAACTTCTCGTACATCCAACATATAATATAAATAAATAGTTAAATTGTTAACAATAAGGTTTGCTACTCCTTTCTTACAATCGTGGTAATGTTGTTGAAAGTTGTCGGTTCTAGTTGGTGGCTTATGATATCAGTAAAGCATGTGTTATGTTTGTTTTATCCAAGGCCTATTTATTAGGTCTATGCAACTCTACAAAAACACGCAATATAAAAAACCACACTATGTTTAAGTTGTCAGAAACACACAAAAACATGGACTAATTTGTATGGTGCAAACAACTTTTGACAGTTTAAACACAGGACCTGATAAATAGGTATTGGTTTTATCCAAGGAAAATAACATACATACATTTCTATATATTTCTGCATTTTTGTGTACAGTTTTTTGTTTGCGTCTTGAGTATCTGAAGAAAAAAGATTTGATTTATTGCTTTAATTTATTATTTTTACTTTTGTTTACTTTAAAAAAAATTTCCCGATTTGCTGCAAAAAATATTATATGAATTACCATTTTATTTATGTTTAATACTCATTTTTTTTGTCTACATTTAGCCATTATTGATGATAGTAAATACTAGCCTTAATAACTTAAGAGTAAATAAAATGTTACCAAAAGCTATGGTAAACACAGGATAATTTCCTGGCTAATATAAATATTTAAGAGCTTTCTCAGACTGTACTATATGCCAAAGTCATGGAGGATAGCTAAGGTTGTATTCATACCAAATGCAGGTAGCAGCTACCATATGTAGCTAAAAGACTTTAGGCCATCAGTGTGACATCCTTTCTCCTGAAAACATTAGAGATAATTTTTGGAAATACACATCAAGGAATTTGTATACCCAAACATTCTGTCTTCCAACCAACATGCATACACAAAGGGCAAACAGGTAGAAACAGTAGTTCATAATATTGTCGAACTGATTGAAAAATCGTTACACTATAAAGACTATCCTATAGGGGTCTTCCTGCACATTAAAGGCGCTTTCAATAATGTCTCTACGGATCCAATTATGGAATGCGTAAATCGTTCCGGTGCTCGCTTGCAAGTCAAGAACTGGATTGGCAATCTCTTATAGAATAGTATCTGCGGAATTGTGGAATGCCAATGTAAACAAGGAAGCTAATAGAGGAACTCCCAAAGGAGGAGTTCTATCACCGCTTCTTTGGACGCTGGCTGTTAATAACATTCTCACAGAATTCTAGGGTCAATCAGCTGGGATTACAGCATACGCAAACGACATAGCCATTATCATAACTGGCAAGTTCCTCGACACAATTAGTTCCCTCGTTAAAGGATATTTCATAGATGGCCAAAACGGGTAGGTCTGAACTTAAACCCTGAAAACACTCACCTTTTTGCTTTTTACTAATAGGAAAGTCAAGGAATGGAAAACACCAAAATTAGGTGGTATATGGCTCTCGCCCAAAACACACACCAAGTACCTGGAGGTTATTTTGAATAGTAAGCTGACGTGGAAACCCAATATAGAAGAAGAAGTTAAAAAGGCCACCATTGCTATATAAGCATGTAAAAGGATGCTGGGCAAGACATGGATCCTTTCGCCTATTCTTACATATTGGACCTGCACAGCGGTAGCTAAACCAATTCTACTCTGCAGAATACTTTTATGGCGGAGGGCGACAAAGGCATACCTGAAGAAGTTAGAAAGGATCCATAAACTAGCAGAGCCCTGCATCACTAGAGCACTAAAAAGCACACCTATTTCAGCTTTAGACGTTATATTGGACCTTAAACCAATAAAACTTACTTCAGTGAACGCGGCATGCAAATCCGTTATCCGACTCAGTACAACAGGACAGATGCCGTACGCATCATTTGGTGATGGTAAATTGATGGAGAACATGGAGTGTAGCTTAGGCTACATCATTCCAGTAATGAAATTTTTTGCCAAACCACAGATCACTACAAGGGAAGAAAGCTATCTTAAAGGTTTTAATTACACTGGTTCTAGTTTCAACTTTTTTGCTGAAGGTTCAAAGATGGATGAAGGGTGGTAGCTGCGGTTTACTGTCCGGAGCTCGGTATAGAGGAATCTTATTTATAAACTTCCTGATCACTGTAGCATATTCCACGCGGAAATTTATGCAGCCAAAATGGCAGCAGAGTTAGCCTTCACCCCTCTAACCATGAATGCTCGTGTAAATATGTACACATATAGACAGTCCAGCAGCTATTAAAGTAATTTCAGCTGACTGCAACTACTCCTCGGTTGTGCTCATGTGTAGGAATGGCCCTAAATATGTTATGTGCTGGTAGACAAGCACATATATTCTAGGTCCGGGGAAACATGAGAATTGAGGGAATGAAATGACCGATACGCTGGCCAAAAGGGGAATACAATTACCGGCTTAGAAAAAGGTCCGAAAGCCAATTCAACACCTAAAAGGCATTATAGACTCTAAGATGAGGGAAGAAGGGGAGAAATGTTTTAGTGCAAAACTTCTAAAATCATGTGAAGCTCCTATGATCCCAAATTGACTAAATTCCTTTTATCTTTAACTAGAAGCGACTTCAAACTTCTAGTGGGGGTATTAACTGGACACTGCTGGACGGCTTCGTATGCTGTCAAAATAAAACGAATACTTGACGGTACCTACAGGAAATGTAAGAAACACGGTTTAATTGAAACAATAGAACATTTACTGTGCCACTGTCCGGCTCTAAGCCGTACTAGATATAACTGTCTTGGTGATCACACTTTTCGTAGGCTTGAACTTGTATCGAGAGATTGCTAAAGTTTGTTAAATCTGTGTAGGAGTCATTCGATACAGGCACCATGAACTAGACTGCCATACTTAGAGGTTCTCTTCTTATCTGCTGGTATCGCTAAGGATCAATCCCGGTCTATGCTAGGTCTTGCACCAACCAGATTAACCTAACCTATCTGCTGCTTAGACTATTAATTATTTAATACCAGCTAGCATTTGGGTGATAATATTTTGCAGAAATCGCTTATATGATTATCCTCAGATCACTTTTGATGATTAAAAACTAATTTATCACTTAGGCGATTGAAAAAGGATTCACTTATGATTCATCTCTATGATCAAATAGTGATTTCTTGAAAATAGAGGAATAAGCTGCAAAGAAACCGCAAAAAGGTGATTTAATGATTTAATACTATCAGAAATTTGCTCAAAAATTAATCAGCAAATCATATTATAGATGATTCTTTGGTATGATTCATCTGTAGGCTACCATTTTTTCACAACGGGAGTATCATTTATGATCGAAAAATTAGCTCATATGCTGTTATTTTTCCCGCCAAGCTGATTCGGAAAAGATTCGATTATGATACAAAATGCTAGCTGGGAGTAATTTTGTTATTCTGAAAGTTATATGTATGTATGTATATTTCCCAAATCAGCTTGACGGGAAAAATAGCCGCATATGAGCTCATTATCAACGGAAGTGTCATATATGATACTCCCGTTGTGAGAAAATGGTACCCTACAGATGAATCACACTAAAGAATCATCTATGATACGATTTGCTAATTAATTTTTGAGCAAATTTCTGATAGTATTAAATCATTAAATCACCTTTTTGCGGTTTCTTTCCATTTTGTTCCTCTATTTTCAAGAAATCATTGTTTGATCTTATAGATGAATCATAAGTGAATCCTTTTTCAATCACCTAAGTGATAAATAAGTTTTTAATCATCAAAAGTTATCTCAGGAGAATCAAAAAGAGATTTATGCAAAAAATGATGACCCAAATGCTAGCTGGGTAGAGAAACATAAGTATGTACTTATGTATGAGTTTATTTTGTAGCATTACCCAGCTAGCATTTTGTATCATAATCGAATCTTTTTCGAATCAGCTTGACGGGAAAAATGAGATGAATCATAAG
The DNA here is from genome assembly GCA_944452675.1 of Tachina lurida. Taxonomy (NCBI): domain Eukaryota; kingdom Metazoa; phylum Arthropoda; class Insecta; order Diptera; family Tachinidae; genus Tachina; species Tachina lurida. Next base: position 36,751,089 of record OX101754.1, on the reverse strand, counting down.
TGAATCCTTTTTCAATCGCCCAAGTGATAAATCAGTTTTTAATCATCAAAAGTGATCTGAGGAGAATCATATAAGCGATTTCTGCAAAAAATTATCATCAAAATGCTACCTGGGTATAAATAAGTTCACTATAAAATAATAAAAAAAATTACTTCAAAAATTAGCAATCCAAAACAACTAACTCACTAGATTTTTTTAATGGAGTAATTTACGCCTTTTTCAAAATAACCGTCTCATATGGAATTTTATAGAAGAACATACGAGGGCGGTTCGGAAACTTCTTAGCCTATCAACGAAAGAGAATAGTTAGTTTTTCAAAAATATTTTTATTTTTCAATATAATCTCCTGAAACTTCAATACACTTAGTCCAACGCTTTTCTAGCAATTATATCCCTTGATTAAAATAGTTTTCCTCAAGGCCTTCAAAATAATGGTTTACAACAGTAATTGCATCTTCATTTGAGGTAAAACGCTTGCCAGCAAGGAATTTTTTTCGATTTGGGAACAGGTTAAAGTCACTGGGAGCCAAATCAGGAGAATAAGGTGGGTGGTCAAGCAACTCGTACTTTAATTCGTTGATTTAAGGCATTGTTAAAACACTCTTGTGCGCTGGTGCGTTGTCTTGATAAAAAATTATTTTTTTGTGTTGTAAGCCAGGACGTTTTTCTCGAATTTGTACATTTAATTTATCCAAAAGGTTGCAATAGTACTCTGAATTTATTGTTTTACCCTTTTGCAGATAGTCAATCAATAAAATACCTTTGAAGTCCCAAAAAACCGTTGCCATAACCTTACCAGCCGATTGAATTGTTTTTGCCTTCTTTGGGGCACTTCCTCCAGCTTCAGTCCATTGCTTGGATTGTTCTTTTGTCTCTGGAGTATAGTGGTGGATCCATGTCTCATCAGCAGTTATGAAACGTTGCTTAAAATCCATTTTATTTCGCTTAAAACGATCCAAACAAGCTTGAGAAATGTTCATTCTTATACGTTTTTGGTCGACTGTTAACAAATGCGGCACCCATCTTGCAGAAAGCTTTTTCATCTGTAGTTCTTCATGCAAAATTAAATGGACTCGATCATTTGAGATGCCCATGATATTAGCTATTTCACGCACTTTTATTCGTCGATCATTTAATACCATATCATGCACTTTGGCTACAATTTCTGTTGTTGTTGCTGGACGTCCACTACGTGGTTCATCTTCAATGCTTGTACGACCACGTTTAAATTCAGCAACCCAATTTTTTACTGTTGCATATGAAGGAACACTTTCACCTAACACATTCACCATATCATTATGAATTTCTTGTCCCGATAAACCTTTTTTATGTATGTAAATATTTAATGACACCACGCATTTCTAATTTTTCCATTGTTAAAAAATCGCGGATGCGTCTTTTGTGAACACCTGTTTCTATATGAAGAAGTTGCCAGATCGAAACAAAATTTAACTTGTGTTCATAGCAGAGATGGAAGTTTCCAAAACACTTAACTTTTTTCTGTTTATACCGCGCTTTTCGTGCTAGGCTAAGAAGTTTCCGAACCGCCTTCGTATACATATGAGCATGGATGCGTGAGTGTGTGAGCGTATGTGTGCGTGAGCGTGTGTGTTTGTGCGTGCGTGTTTTTGAATGTAACCATTTGATGTGTTAATCGTATGCGTGAGTGAGTATGTTTAATTTTAAATAGAAAATTTAACTTTTCAAATTCTTTGGAATTAGAAACTGTCAGTTATCACACACAGTCATTAAATAAAAATCAACTTTTAAAAAGTTAATGACGAACTAACTGACAGGTTGACAGGGCAAAAATTACAACAAAACAAAAACTTTTACACAAAATAAGTGAACTTACAAGTCAACTGACAAAAAATATGCAAATTATTTGTGAGAGTATTTATGTATGTACTCGTATGTATGTTTTCTTCATTCTATTTTTATAATTGTATGGATGGACATGTTGTAAATTTTAATTTTATAAAGCTTAATTACTTATGTATATAAATTTTGTTTGTATCAATTATATATTTGGTCACTTTGCCTGTCATTTATGGTAGTTTAAATTTGTTTTGTTATATGTCACTGATTTTGTAATATTTCAACAATTGTTTTCAAGTTATTTTTTTTAAGTTTGTTAATATTTTTCTTAAACTTTTTTTGTTTTGAGGGGTCTGTCACTATTTATAATATTAACATCCGGTGTTTCCACTTAAATAATTATGTTTTCAAAATTTATAAAATTTTTAGTTTGTTATTTTTTGTTTTTATTTGGAAAAATAACGTAAAATTTTTAATTGCTTGTAGGCATGTAAACGGAGTAATTTGTTAATGAAATAATATGTACCATCAACGTATGTATGTATGTATGTGTTTATTTTTTATTACGGCGGTACGTTGTACTAAGGCGCCTTTGTCCTCAAAGCGTGACAAAAATAAAAAAAATTAAAATTTTAACTAACAAACTTAGAATGTGATTTATTTGGCACATTACTGAGCCGCATGAACGATTTTCCAGACACAATTCTGAAACGATGGCTCGTCTTCCCCTTTGATGGTATAGTTTTCAAACATAACTCATTAGTAAAACTGTGGAAAGCAGCACAAGGTTTGCTATCAGTGGTCCGCAATGAATCGTTTATTCGCTATTATTCATACTGACTTATGAAAATTTTAAATGTAAGTGAGCAGACATCATTTAAACTCAACTACTCTGATTTACGCATACTCATGATGACATTGATTTATAAGTATTTCAATGCGACGTCGACATCATAGTCATACCACAATCCCACTTATAAAAAATCACCTCAGTTTGATTTCCAATTTCAGGAAAATACTACTCACATTGATTCAGCTTAATCAACTCATGTTTATTTAAAACTTCAATCATTAAACAGTTTGCAAGTAGTATATAATTCTAGTACGAGTAAATAGGATTGTTTTTCAATTCCTACAAAAAAAAACAAAAAAAAGCAACAGAGAAACACATAACTTCATAATGAGAACTTTAATGTTCGTATGCGAAGTTTGCATTGTGAATCATACTTATTTTGCATCGTCCATAGGCATTGAGTTAGGGAAAGTCGAAATCAACAACGTCATAAATGTTGCTAAGTATGAGTTCGATGCGCACTTCAAACTTTCGAGTGAATATGATTCATAGACTAAGTATGAGTGCGCATAAGTACAAGAAATTATAAGTCATGATTCAACTCTAGTCATTGCTGTTCTCTGTTTCCTATACAACTTCCTCAAAACTAAACTCCCCTATACACGCAAATACATATGTATGTATGTATATACGTACATATTTTTTTGTCTCCTCTGTAAAAATTAAATCCTTTAAGTCCTAAATTGTTGCCTTGAACACAATGCTATCATAGAATTATTTCTGCACAATATGATTATCGTTAAAATAAGTTAGTGTGAATTGAACTTCAGGTCTTCTTAAAATAAAGTTTGTTGACTGACCTTGTAACCGGTTATAACAGAGGCTCCCTACAATGTTGGAATCTAGATCGCTTAAGAATTCGACTAGTAACCGTTGGGGAAAAAAGTCAATTGTCACCATCAGTTTTGGATGTGATGCTGTGGGTTAAGGCACTAATATGCTCGATTATGTATTGCAAATTCATTTTGAGAAATAGCAGTTTAAATTGCCATGAACTTTTTTTTAAAGAAATATGATTCGTTGCCCTTTTTGTTTGAGTATGATTTCACGGCATATGACTTTCCGCTAACAGCTTTCAGTCGCCTTGGCTGGCTCGTAGAAAATCTACTCGCAAATTAAAATTTACAGTTGCCTTTTGCCGCCATGGAGGCTGTATGAATGCTGTCGTCTTCGCAGGCGTCAGCCATGTGTGGCTTATTGGGGTAGAGCAGAGACTTCACATGGAACCACAAAAGTCCCAATTCACGATTTACTTCCCGCGGCGGTAGTGTGTCAGGCCAAATTCCGGGCTCGGAACACAATTTGTGTACTTACAGGAAACCACACAATGATTTATTAAGCCCAAGGCGTCAGAACAAAATCTAACATCACTTTTTAGTCAATATGAAAGTTGTGGACCTACTTAAATGCTCATATTTAATCCCCCTCCCCTCCCTCTCAAAAGCAGCAGCCGCTATTGTACCAATAGTATCCATAGTTACAATTCCACTGCTGGTCAGACCTCACAGTTCCACCCCGAAATGCTTTTCTTCTGTTGTCTTTTGAACTCAGGGCAATTCTAGGAGACCTTTCTAGGCACGTAACGTCCAATACCAATTAGTTCCCTTTTTGGTTTGGTTTTTAATAAATACAATTTGTCAATGCAAAAGCGAAAAATTTCCTTAAAAAGTAGGACTTTCCCGGACGCAAATTTTTTCGGAAGACAGAGATTCCAAAAAGAGGACAGTGTCCGGAAAAAAGAGGACGGATAACAACCCTAGTTCAACTAAATAAACATGTGTCTGACTCTAAATGTGGTTACGTTTTTTTTTTTGGGCAAATGTTTGCCCAAGTGTAACCGTACCTTAAGTTAATTTTTTTAAGTGTAGTTGGTATGGGCTTTACAGATTTTTGATAGATAGACAACGCTTGACGCGCAGATTAGTTTGTGACTGTTAGAAAAGATATGATAAAAAAAGTTTTCATTCTAGGAATTTAAATAACAAATTTTTTTTCTAAAAACCCTAAAAAAATTTTTAGCTATTCAGATTATTCTTTGAAATTTAGAAAACCATAGAAGGCATTTGCTCCAAAAGATATTTTTCTAATCCTACATAAACGAAACACTTGAATAGCAATAGTTTGAAATTAACATACATATACATACATACATATATACATATGTATGTAGTATGTATATGTAAATATGCATGTGTGTGTATTTACTTCCATACACGCATCTTCCCAGTTGGCCAAATCGTCGCAGACGACATTGTCTTCGACGATTTATGTACGACATGTCGCCCATCGACTAGGTTTTGTAATCGAAAATTTAAAGGAAATCGTATTTCATGACTATCTGAGCGACAATGTTACACGTTTTGTCTTCGATAAAACTTTGTTGAGGACAATCTGTGCGACAATGTTTTGTTTTCAATAAAGCCGTGTTGACGACAATCTGATCGAAAGTGTCATACGTTTTGTCTTCTATAAGACTTTGTTGAGTACAATCTGGCGACAGTGTCATAAGTTTTGTTTCAATAAAGCAGTGTTGACGACAGACTTCAGACTTCGGTCTTGGAGTGGTGCATCAGAAATGGTCCAAAATAGATTTGTATTGAAAATCAGCGAAATCGAGCAGACGGTTTCAGAGTTGGAAAACTTAAACTTGATTTTGCCTTATAAAAGTAACTAGATAACAGAAAATTTTGAATTTTTTGTTAAATAAACTTATTTTATATTTCAGTACGAATAAAATTTGTATTAAAAATATAAAAAAATATAAACATTTCCATAACTAAATATTTCTTTATTTATTTTTTTTCTTTGTTCACTTAACATTTTTTGTGTATTTTTTAAAGAACAAGATTGGTAAAACGAACCAAAAAAATTTAAAAAGGTGATTCCAGGTTTGAGAAACTTAAACTGTTTGTGATATACAAAACTAATTAAATAAAGCTTGTAATTATTTCTTTGGTAATTAAATACATTCTATATTTTGGAAAGAAATAAATAAGTACTCGTATTAAAACCAGAAAATTTTAAATTATGGTTTCAGGGTTCGAAATTGAAAAAAAAATTTTGGGTAAAAAATAACCAAAAATAATTTTTTTGTCGTTAAACATATTTCATGTTTTAGGAAGATCCTTACTCAAGCAAATTATTTAGTCGAAAAAAACCGAGAGGTCACTTTCTAAAAATTGCACTACATCAAAAAATTATACATTTTATCACAAAACAAATATGTATGAATGTACTTATGTACATATGTATCTGTATACTACACAGACATACATACATACGTTGGTAAAGGGTATATAAGATTCGGCACAGCCGAATATAGCACTCTTACTTGTTTGTTTTCAAAACAATCTTTTAGCTTTAACAATTACCGGGAAAAAAATAAGGTCACCCTAATTTCTTAATAAAAAGTTCTTTTTTTTTAAACATGTTCACGTTAATTTTTTTTTCTACAGCCTAATATAAAAAAATCTATATGAAAAAAATTGTTTACAAGTTTGTGGCAAAAGATTGTGGTAAAAAAAAAGAGAAAAAAAAAATTAAAAACAACCACAAAAAAATAAGACTATATCAAAATAGTAATCCAAAGCCGGTTTTTCGAAATAACTTGGTGTTATATTTAAGCACGCTTATACATAAAACATGTATAGATACAAACTTACATACATACATATGTATGTACATATGTATGTACATCGAAGTATCCAATTTCCCAGCGAACATTTGTTATTCATATACTTAATTTGGCTCAAAGCTACCTTTAACGCCGAAGCAAGGAGCTTTGATATACAGCTGTATGCAAAATAATAGTAGCACTACACAAAAAAAAATTACATTCGTTAAAACAGCGATTTTTTGTTCATGTTAAGAAAATTTTATTCATTTATTTCTTTATTTTCACATCGCATTTTTTAAGAAAAAATAATAACTTAAAAGAAATAGTTTACTTCAGAAAACAAAACGTAAATTTATTAGGTAAGTTAGAAATTTACTGTGCGAAAAAATAGTAGCAGCCAAAGAAAATATCCGTAAAAATAAAATTATGTAATTAATGGTATTACTTTTGGACATGTTTTGCTGTATACCTTAATATTTTGTGGAATATCCCTTATTGGCTAAAACAGCGGCGCAACGGCGTGGCATAGAATCAACTAAAGATCTACACCTCTCAATGGGAATATTTTCCCATGCTGACTTCACTGACGCCCACAATTCCTGTACGTTTCCAGGCTTGTCTTGAAAAACAGACTTTTTGACATCGCCCCAAAGATTTTCAATGGGGTTCAGATCTGGAGACTGCGCTGGCCATTCTAAAACCTCAACATTATTATCGAAAAACCATTTCTTTGCCAATTTACTAGTATGTTTGGGGTCATTGTAAGGAAAGCACCCCCAAACATTGATTTTTGCACCACCGTGCTTAACAGTCTTTAAAACAAATTTAGGATCGTATTCCTTATTTTTGGGTCTTCTTACAAATGTCCTTGTTCCAGGTGTACCAAAAAGAACCACTTTGGACTCATCTGTCCAGAGAATGTTCCGCCACTTAGTCTGAGACCAATCACAGTGGTTTCTTGCGAACTTAATTCGATTGCGCACCTGTCTTGAATTCAGCAATGGAACTTTTCTTGGACTTCTACCATATAAGTTTTGTTTAATGAGATGTCGACGAATAGTTGATGTGTGAACTTCAAGCTCTAAGTCCTGCTTTATCTTCGTAGATGTCACAAAAGGGTTAGAGTTCACCATGCGTTTAATACGTATAGAGTCATTTTGACAAATTTTTGGCTTGCGTCCACGTGCTTCATGCTTTAGTTTCCATTTTTTACAGTTTGCAATAACTGTTGGTGAACATCCCACTGCATTTTGAATAAATCTATATGATTTACCTTCGAATAGAAGTTTTTTAATTAAATTTCTGGTACTTTCAGCACAGTGTTTACCACGTCCCATTTTAAATATTTAAAACAAAAAAATTCCACCAATAATAAAATCAACGAATTTGTACTTTAACCAGCAAATGAAATAACAGCAAACTAATATAAAATATTTATTACTTTCGGTTTTATATAGGCTACTACTATTATTGTGCACAGACCAAAAACAACGCGGTTGTAATAAAATAACTGTAACTTCCAAAAATGCATAGAAGAAGACAAATATATTTCGTCATAGTCAAATTACATTTTTAGTAATGCCATATGAATATTTTGTTTTCAGTTTTTAAGTGTACACACTACGAAATTAAAAAAAAATCGAATCCATGTGGCAGCGCTACTATTAATTTTCACAAAGCTGTACATATTACCAAAGAATATAAATCATATAGAATGCGCATCTCATATAAGCTAAAATTTTCTATGCGGGTATTTCCAGTAGAACCCGTCAGCATACGTGCTCTCATTTTTTTCTGCAGTGTGTGCTGCGCTCGCATTGGTGAGAGCGAAAGCATGTGTGTATTTATGTTTGATTTTTATTATTTTGCTTTTTTACAGTCTCGTAGACAGCGTATGCAATGATCAGCGTTGCCGTTTTGGTTACTTGTAACCAAAATTGGTTACTTTTTTTCCAATGTGTACTTGTGTACTTTTTTCCATTTTGGTTACTTTTTTAACACAAAATTAACCATTTTTATATGGTATTTAAATTAGAAGAGAAGATTATTTTTATAATATTCAAATTTGTTTCACATAATTAATTTTCGCTTACGATAAAATTTTACAGCCCGTACTCGTATCTTAAAAGTTATAAAATATTTGGCATTTTGATAATTCTTAACTATGGATAGGCCCATAAAATTTTAATTAAATAAAAAGGTCTATTTTCAATTAAATCTCACTTACGATAAATATCGAAAATAAAGCTCAATACAAATATGAAACTGAATTACAAATTTAAATGTAATAGCTTAAAAACATTGCATCCTAAACAAAAAATGTGTGTATATCTCACTATCAAACATAAATTTGTTTAATTTTCTTCCCGTTTTTTACATTCACTACGAATCAATGGCGGGAACAAACGTTCCCATGAAGTTCCTGATAGCAAATTTCCCCTCATGGGGAATGAAAATTTCATGGGTTCAAAAATTTCACATTTTATTCACGATAGGGGTGAATGTTTGCAACGTCAAGCACTGGTGCTAGAAAATTTTACAAAAAATCAGGAAAAATTATCTAAAAAATCTGAAAAATCTGCAAAATTATTTTAAAAAATCGGAAAAAAATCTGCAACAATAAAAACACCTATAGACATTTTGTTTTCGAATTATTAACCGTCTTCAATTAAGGAGGAGGTTATATGTTTGTCCTGTATGCATTTTTTATTTAATTTGCGAATTAAGATAAGTTATCTTGCTGTATAAAAACATATACATACCGATATTACAAATTCTTTAAAATAATGGCACATATGCGTGACTGTTTATGATTTATAGTGCGATATGTTTATATGTATGTATATTCATGCATCTTTGCACAGATTAGCTAGTTTCTTTTTACCATTGTTATGTTGGTGGTATGGTTACTGCAAAATTAAACGTCAAACACTTCTTATTTGTTAGTGTTTCTTATGTGTATGTTTCTGACAGTGACACCATGGTTATTTCTGTTACGGAGTAAAGAAAAACATGAAATATTGATGCTACACAAGCATTTCAGAAAATCTGCAAATTTCATTTTATAATTTTTTCAATGAAAAATCAGCAAAATGCAGAGAAATCTGCAAAACTGGCAACAGTGACGACAAGCTGTAGCAGAACTCGAAGCTCTGTCGCTGTATCGTACAGTGTGACCGTTTGATCGACTACAGTGGCAAATTGCCACTTTTTCGATTGCCTTCCCTCTTTTTGTCCCCCTTTTTCTAAAGTAAATTATATAATAATACATTAAAAATAAGAACTTTAATGTAGTTGTGTCGATTTTTTTAATGTTGCCCTTTTTTTTTGATAAATCCTCCCCTATTTGGTGCAACTTTTTGAAAAATGTCATCGGTCACCCTGGAAGCAAATGGTCTCTCTCTGCGTGTTTGCTTGCGCTTTATACTTTCCCCCCGCATCCGTAACGAAATCAAAAAATGTTTAATTTTTTAGCTCAGATGCGCATTCTATATAATTTATATTCTTTGATATTACATATATTAGTACAGCCACTAATGCAGGTTATTCAATCGGTTAATCGATTAATTGCTACCCGCTTAATTGTTCCATTAATTTAAAATTTGCTATTTCCGATTAACAGTTAAACCGGTTAATTTCGAGTTTGATTTTCATACAAAAAGGGAAGTATGTTGAGTGTTCTTAAGTCAAGTTATATTAAGACTAAACTAAAAAATCGTTTAAAACCTAAACATTTGAGGGTGGCGTTGGCTGAAATAGTTAACACGTTGTCCGAAAGTCCTGGGTCCGAGCCCGGTCTCCGTTAGTCATTAAAAATAACAACACCATGCATTTTCTGATGTGCAGTAGTGTCCCTTGCATCAGTTGTGGTGGGAAAAGTTCTAGTGATGCAGGCATAAGGCAGGCACTGGTCACTAAAAACTATACCGACTTCATCAGATACTAATCTTAATGTAACATCAGAGCGCCCTCTTTCGTTGTGTAGCAGAATCATCGTCGAAGTTAAATAACCAATAAAATGGATACTAAACACAGCTTCAACATTTAGTACGCCTTATTTGAAACAAGAAGGCGCTGCATCAGTGCATTATCAAAAAGCGTGCAAAAAAGCAGAGTTGTAAAAGAATGATGCATTCCTCTATTTCTTCTTTCACCACCTGTCTTCTCTATCACTATCCCTTCCCTATCACCCACTCTCACTATCTTCTTCTTCAACTAACAGGTAGCACAAAGGGATCATTGTATTGGACCCAAGTGAGCTGGACTCTAAATTACACCCTTCCTTGCCAGCAGCGTGCTAACCTAACCTAACCTAACTAAACATTTGAACGAAATACTATTTCTAAAAGATTATTTTAGAAGATATCTTTCATCAATTTAACAATGAAAAAATATTATCTCTCCTGTGTACTTGTTTTTTTTATTCATACACATACAGTGTACTCGCGATAACTTGAACTAATTTTAACCGGCGGTGTTCAAGTTTGTGAATTATTCACCTATTCGAATATTCCAAATAGAAGAACAAAAGTGTTGAACTCATACAGGCTGATTTGGAAGTTTTGTATTCAATAGGGCAGTTGAAGTCCTTTATGTTTTAACTTTGACTTTTACGGCCTGTCTCACGATGTTACCAGACGGGCCTATACGTAAATCCAGCACTGGCCAGAACGCTTACAAGCTTTCTCATTAAACCAAAGATAAACTCATAACCAGGGAAACCAGAAATATGCTCTAACAAAAGTATTTTATGCGCATTAAATATGCACTAAAAACTTTAAAATATGCACTAAAAACTCAATAATATGCTTTTAAAAATAAAATTAATTGGTTTATTAGTAAATGAAAATATATTTTTAATTAAAAAATTCAACAATATTTGCATATAAAATAAGACAAAAATAAAAAAAGCAAAAAAGGAAACAATAAAAAAATTAACAAAGAATAACTGCCACATTAAAAACAATAATTTGGGTTTGAAGTGCACGTTGAAACAAAATTGCCATACAAATTTTGACTAAAGCAAATAATACAAATACTTTTTTTTTTTGGATAATCTCGTAAAAATTCAACTTCAAAGTCGAAAGAGAAAAGTTTGGAACTGTATTTTGGATAAATAAAACAACATTTTTCTTTATAATTTTTATTGCAATAAACGACAAAATATTGACCTAGAGTTTATATATTGTCAATGCTACTTCAATGCCTACTCTGAGCAGAGTCCTTCACATTCACGCAATATATAAGAAAAATTTTATATCACATGGAACATTTAAAATGAGATTTATAGGGCATTTACACATGCACAAAATCTAGCATTTTTTTATTAAAATCTTTATGAAAATCTATACCGTTTACACCAGCTTTTTTTGACATTTATCAAGATATTTTTTATCCAAAACAAAACCCATCAACTGATTTGTTTCCAAAACTACAACCAAACAACTGCATTGTAGCCAATTCACACACTTGTTTAAGCAGACCGTAGCTAATTCACTCACCTTTTATTGTACAGGGTAGTAAAGAATAAATAAAAACATTAGATTTTTTTTACATTTCCTACAAATCTACTGAAAAATTAGATTTCGTTTTGTATGGGAAATCTCGGAAGTACTAGATTTCGAGACAGTGTAAATGCACTATTAGATGGTGAAAAATAAAAATAAAAATTGTATCCAACAATTAAGCTTGTAAGCATATTAAAATAAAAGAAATCTATAAAGTATCAAAATATGCTTTAAAAACTAGAAAACATGCTGAAAATATGCGTGTAAGACTGATACATATATGCAAAAATATGCTTTGAAGGGTAAAATATGGAAAAATATGCACCAACAAATCGATGTCAAAATGCATTAAAAGTTCTGAAACGGATAAATAAATATCTTGTCCCCGCATTAATATGTCACACAAGAAAAAACATGCAATTGCATATTTGCGGAAACGAGATAAAATTCACTTACTTTTGAATTTGATTAAGAAATGTTCGCTGGATTCTCTGTACTGGTGGATACGCGTACTACCAGCTAGAAAGAGCAACAAGCTTAAAAGAATAAAATCTATGGCAAATAAATTTTGGAATAGTCTTCCAGATATAAATTAACAGAAAATATGTTTGGAGGATTTACTTATTTATTTACATGGATACATAGTTCTTTAATTTGGAACGACTTTCCATCAGCTCACTTCAAATATGGTTGAAAAACGTATCGGTTTTGATAACGATATGATTCGGTCACCTTTTCTCAGTTTGAGATTATGGCGTTCGATAGCGAACGTGATCGAATCAGCTCGTTTTCGAAAGCGACGATTAGACCCATGGTCTTTTAAATTTCAGTTCTTTATAAAGATTTTTCAATGTAAGTGGAATGCGATACTTGTTTTGAGTGCAACAGCAACCAATATGACCTGAAGCTTTTATACCAACAATAATTGCAATTTTGAAACTCAATTTTTAATTCTGTTACTTGGACCACATTTCGTATACATTAAGTAAACCTTTCATATTCAATTTGGGTATGCTTAATGTGACCATCCGTCCCGCTCTCGGCGGGACAGTCCAGATTTTCGGTTCACCCTACCGGTGTCCCGGAAGGAAAATGGGAATTTGTCCCATAATATAATAGCATAATATACATGTTTGAAAATGTAAAAAAGTTAAAAATTTTTGTTCCGTACGTTATTATTGCCGTGTCCCGGTCTGTGTCCCGCTTTGAGTTACTAAAAAAATGGTCACATTAGGTATGCTGCACGCTATACTCTAAAAGAATAGTAGATATTCCTAATATTATATGTAACTAATCTTAGCTAGTACATGGCAAAAACCCCTGTTTTTTTTATTACAAGAACTTAACATTTGGTTCCTTGTCGCTGCTGTTTTAACGTGTTCAACACAACAACAGAAGAAGAAGAGATAAAAACAAAGTTTTAAATTTAATAAAAAAAAACAAGCAAAAACAAAAAACAAAACAAGAATGGCAACAGCAAAACAATAATAAAAATAATAATAATGGACAAACACATTATTTCTTGTTTTCTTTTTTCACCTCGTTTGTTTACTTCAAACTGCCTTCTTTCTGTAAGATCGGGTATAATTTATGGGGCTGCAAACCATCTGTGACAGCTTCTTCTACCCTTTATTATTTGTGTAAAGCTCATATTGTTTTTTTCTACAATTTTATTGTATGTACATATGTATGTATGTTGTCAGAGTTGGGATTGATACTGGATAATACATAATTTCAACAAAATTAAAAAGAAAAAAAAAAGAAAAGAAACAATGGTTAAGGCAAGGTATATTCATATAAGGTGTTGCACCCACATCAAGCACATTTATCTAACAAAATCGTAAAATAAGTACATACATAAAAATTTTAACATAATATTGACGATATCTCGAGCCCTGTTTTCGATTTAATCGTAAATATGTAGTAGCAAATTCAATTTTTTTTTAATTAAAATTAAAATTTTATGGGCATACCCCAGTTTAGAATTATCAAAATGCCAAAATTGTCGATAACTTGTAAGATACAGGCCAAGGCGAATTCATATAAGGTGATCTTAATTCACCAGCAGGCATAACTTCTCTGCTGTCAAATCAAACAAAACGTTAGGAAATATTCTGACAGCAGGAAATTTTACACTAAAAAATATATAAGGCGAATACGCAGAGTTACAAATCGAGACCACCTTGTGTCAATTCTGTAAAATTTTGTCGTACGCACCAATTTACATACATACATATGTAAAATATATTTGAATATTATAAAAAAATCTTTTTTTGAAAACTTTTAATTTTTGTCGCTCAGGATTAAAACGAAAATAAAAACTGCACCGACTGCAAATAGTTAAGCAGTTAACGCATATAATACTTTTGTGATTTTTAATTTAATTTTTTTTTAATTTTTAATATTTTTTGTAGTGCTTAATCAATAATTACTTCGTATGGTAGGAAGCCCTGCTCTTACGCCACCAATTTTTTGCTGGATTTCGGTCATTAACTATAAAGTAATGCACACCAAGTTCGTAGACGCTCACTGATATACTATTAACTATTAATATGGAATAATAAGTGATTACTTTGCATGGGAGGGAGCCCTTCCCCTACTCTTACACAACTACTTTTCCGCTGGATTACGCGTATTAGCTTTGAATGAGGGGGTACCCATTCCCCTGCTCCTATCGCATATTGGTGAAAATGGGACCAACTGTGAGTATACAATTTCATATAAAAAATAATTTTTAAAACCGCTTCACAGATGGCGGAGAAATCAGTGAACATATAAAAAAATACATACATACATGACGAACATATCACCTCCTCCTTTTGTGAAGTCGGTTAATAAGGCTCGATATCTTTACTACTATACAATGCAATTTCGAACTCATAATTATCCAACTCTGCACATTTGTTGTTCTAATGTAAAATTTTGTTCAACAAGTTTTTATTATTCTTTTAGCAGTGAGGTTTACTTAAAACTTAAGTTTCATTAGACACACCTTTTTGAACAATTAAATTATTTTGCGTAGCATTTTGCATAATATGTACATACATATGTATGTATATACATAGTTATTTACATATTAATGACCTGCACAAGACCATTTATAAGACCTTTCAAGACATGCGACATTTTTCAAACGCTTTACTACAGCGAAGTATTCTAAAACAAACGCTAAACAACACTGCTGGCAAGATTTTTTTTCAGTTGTTTGTCTTGCCAACAGACTATTTATAGTCTTGTGCAAGGCGAATTCAGTATCAGGTGACCTTATCAGCCCAGCTGATTATCAGCTGTTGCTACCAAATTGAGCATTTTGAACCAAAACGTCAAAATTTGCTTAGAAATCTTCTGACAGATTGGTTTTGTAGCATAGCAAACTACGTGTTGTTTTTTGTGTTGTAAAATTATTGTAGCGATAAGGCCACCTGATACTGAATTCGCCTTGGTCTTGTGCAGGACTTTATTACATATGTATACATATCTTTTGAAAGTTCGATCGACAACTTGTTTTGAAAACAACAATATTTAATATAAGTAAATTTGATTTTGTTTTCAACAAAAGCAATCGGTCGAACGTTTTGTGTCGACATCGTGGGACAGGCCTAAGGGTTCCCAAAAATTTTGCTATTAAATATAGTATTTTATAGCAATTTCTTTAAAAATATACATATAGTACCTTTTTTATAAATATGTATGTATAGTATTTAATGATTTTATAAAAGTTATACATATATTTTGCAGTTTTTGTATCTTTTAAAAATATTTGGTCTACAATAAAAGTTTCATTTGATTTATTACATTCAATTGTGAAATGTATTCACATAATTATGTAAAATATTAAAAGCTGATTTTTTATTAAGTCTATACTCACCTATTTCGAAAAATTTATTTAAAAAATCGCCAAAAGTCGCCAAAATCAATTTTAAGTCGTTTTTCTTATTATATACATATGTACATATTTGATAATAAATTTGTTTAACACTTTTTTTAAATAATCGTCTAAAAATTTAGCAGAAAATCGCCAAAAATAAGAGATAAAATCGCCTAAAATTATTTTTTGTAAACTTTCCTCATTCAACTTGCAACTATAGTTAATATAAGAAAAATCATCCAAATCAAATTGTTTTAATTTCTTGTTAGGATTTATTTTTGAATCTACTCCTTCAACAAAGAGCTACTTGGAACAAAATATGCAATCCCAAACGTTTGAGAAACTTCATTCTCCACGAAAAATAGGTAAGCTTTAAAATAATCGCCAAGCGTAAAAGAAGGTAAAACGCATGGTACGTGTAGACTATAAATTATAGCTCAACACTATTGCAAGGGTCTTGGAAAAGGCCAGTAATACTGGCCTTTTACTGTACTGTAGTAATGTGAGGACTTCATCAGTGACCAAAATGGTTATGAACTCACATCATCAGAATGTCAATGCGCAGATAGCGCAAATTCTTCCGCACCTCACAAAATCATATAGCTAACTTTGACATGAATAATTGACTATG
Organism: Tachina lurida; assembly: GCA_944452675.1. Lineage (NCBI taxonomy): Eukaryota > Metazoa > Arthropoda > Insecta > Diptera > Tachinidae > Tachina > Tachina lurida. The sequence continues at coordinate 36,734,796 of OX101754.1, read as the reverse complement.
GCTGTCATACAGGCGAAATTCCACCAGATCCATCCCTACATCAGCCTTTTCTCGTTCAGAAATTTTTAACACGCACCAACAATTCAAAAACAACAACTCGGTAGGAATTGCAGAAGTTTTTAAAGGCGATGCTGATCCATGAACGGATAATCTATTACCCATAATTCGCGATATTTGGGAAAAACTGTGTATGTAGAGGAAAGAAAAATGAAACAGTGGCAACTATACCAAATACACAACTAAAAAAAAAATATATAGACGAATTGTTAACCTCCTCCTTCTTTTGAAATCGGTTAAAAAACGATATGTAGGCCAGTGCAAAAACTGGCGAGGAAAAACCCTCCTCAATGCAGTCAACAAAGTTGTAGCTCTCAGCATCCTACAACCCTATGTAGTGATACCCAGTGGTAAAAATATACATTAAGTAATCGATGATATCAGTAATACTTTGTAGCAGTCAGTGGTGATTCGTTCGCTTATTTTGCTATTTAGATTTAACATAAAAGTGTTATAGGATGCGTAAGTGGTGCGGTGCGCTCTCGCTTACAAAGTAAGCTACGATGTCAGTACGTGCCACTAGTATTGCACTTACATCGACAGCGGAGTTGTAAGCGGGCATGATAATAAATTTACCCTAAAAGTAGGCCAGTATTTTACTTTTGTTTTAGGACAAACTATTTGTTTTAAACAATAACTGATTCCCTGCTTACATCGTAACCGAAGTTATTAGTAACACATGATATATCAGATTACACGTTCATTACAATCCAAGTACTCATATTGCTCGCTTACGATGTCATACTGAACTCAGTGATCATATCGAAGTACTTCGCTTAATTTCCCACTGGGATGCTCCTGCTCTGACCACGTGACAGTAATGAGAGTAATAATTGAGCAATTTCTGAAATATAATAGCTGTCTTCACTTGTTTTTTATTGATTTTTATTGTCCAATTGACATGATCTCCATAAACGCTCTATGGGTTGTACTTTAATGCGAGGGTATCTCAGACAAAATAATTAATCTGATACGGGAATTATATAGAAATGCTGTCCGCTTTAATGTGAATAGAGCCGCGCCTTCTCGAATTGAGACTGTAGTAAGACAAAGCTACGTTCTTTCCCCCAATATCTTATTTATATTGTTGGATTGTATAACGCAAAAATAAATCAAGATAATCCTTTCGGTATGCAATTGAATTTATTCGAACGATTAAACGAAATAGACCATGCTGATGATATCTGTCGTTTTTAATAAAAAATCCGCCTTATTGTGAATGGCGTCGCCGACGTCACATCAAGACGACAGTAAAAACTGTCACTTATCTACTCTTTGTCTACAAGAATTGACTACTATTAACATGCTACATTCATTTACAAAGCATTAGATGTTAAAAAAGATTGTCAATAAGAGCCAATTGTTGCCGATAAAGAGTAGACAAGTGACAATATTTACTGTCGTCTTGATGTGACTTCGACGATGCCATTCACAATAAGGGGGAATATGAGCAAGCCAAACTCTAGCATTTAGCACACAACACTCAGAAAGTAGGTCTGAAGGTTGGTTGGTTGGTTTACGTGGCTGCCTACTACACGCAGCTATTCAAGTATAATCTAAATGATTCCTTTTTGAAAGGACCGCTACACTCATCGGTGTCAACGTATGTAGAACCGTATCTAAGTATACTGATACGGTGATAGTTACTAGATCCAACCTGTCGCATTGGGATATCTGATAAGGTCATTCTACCCAATCTCAGATAAATCTGAAAAATCGTCTAGTACATGACTTCCTAAGAATTTGTGTCTCGAGAGATGCAAAGCTCAGAGTGTTCTACAGAGAACTTAATAAAAGCCCGACTAAGGTCGAATATTTTGGCCCAATTGAGTTACAAACGAACAACATATCGCACTAACAACCTTAACACGATTCAGTGCGAAATAAAGAAGCGCAAGTGGAGTTGGATTGGATATACTTTACGAAAGCCTACCCAAGAAATTTTCTGCACTGAAACCCCCAAGGTCACAGAGACCCTGGTCACCGGCCTACTATCTAGACTAGAAAGAATAAAATGTGCAATTTTTTTCCCCATGAAATTTTCATTCACGTTTGTTCCCGCTATCAATACGCAATGAATGTATAAAACGAGAAGCCTTGTAATTGAAAATCTGACTAATTTGAACTTAATGGGTTTCAAATCATATATTTTCAAGTGTAAAATTGAACATTTTAAATTATTAAACATAAATAATTATTTATAACTTTTAATGTATAATTGGAAGTATAATATTGAAATTACGCCACGCATTAATTTAGTTCGCTTGCAAAAATAAAGTGAACAAAACCAAGGGAAAATGAAAAAATCTATGTGAAAAATATTATTCACGATAAGGGGCATCAAGGGAACAACAGATTTCTGGAAAAAAAATGATTCTCAATTGCAATTTGGGGAAAACGAAAACAAATTTTTGGAGGGAAACACTGTTCACGATATGAATGGGATTGAGTAAAATGCCTAGCACAAAATAGATGCAAATTTACGGCCTGGCTCACGATGTCGACAAGAAAAACAAAATAAGAAAATTTGTTTTTGTTTTCAATATAAGCGAAAGAAAATTTCTTGTCGACATCGTGAGCCAGGCAGTTAGAGAATTCATTTCACTTTTTTTAACAAAGAAAATGTTACAAATTGAGTTTAGTACAACAAGGACATATCAATGAAAGCTTGATCTATTGAACATCCCTTCTAGTTTGCCAAGTGCCATTAACTAAGAGACAGTTTCGATTCTGAAAGCAGTAATTGCTGAGATGATCGTAGTATGCAAATGCTTGTGATTATGATAAAAGACTCACTTAGAACTACACGTTTCAGGATCTGTTACCAGCAGATATTTTTGCGAAAAAGCAATGAGCTTGAAAGCCATAATAGGGCGAATGAATAGCAACTGAGACAAATCCATAATTCTACATAAATATTATAAATATAGAACAACCAAGTGTTTATGAATTATATGAAATTATTTTCCATGCAAGTTTCTGAAGAACATCTGTGATCGATAAGAATATGATGATGATCCCTAAATTTCAGATAATACCATCCAGAGATTCGCAAACGAATCAAAGTCACTTGAGAATGTCGGTTGCGTTGTATCTTCGGATCAGTTAAAATGCAAACTGTCCATCAAGTTAAAAAATTACTGAATCATTATTCAAGTTGAAATTATGGCTGGAAATTTTTACTTGTAACAAGTTCAGTAGCACACGATATCCGACAAGAAAATTCGCATTTATAATGGCAACAAAGCGGCAATTTTATCTTAATAAAATGTGTACACCGCATCGAAAACTATCAAACAATTTCGGTTGTGTCTGGAGGACTTGGCATGATATTCATTGAATTCCCTTACATGGAGACATATGTACATGTGAATAGTAGGACCGGAAGCCCCTACGAAAATCTCTCATACTCAAGATATAAACGAGAGAAACTCGGAAGTGGAATGCCTCTCAAAGTTGAGAAAAAATTATCCCACAAACTTAAAAAAATTTAACGAAGGAAGAAAGATCGCACATGTGATAAGACTAGAAAAATGTGACATACAACGAATACACAGAGAACAGAATTTGTGTCAAAACTTCACTTATTCTTCTCGCATAACTTGACAGATGGCATAACCAGACCACTGCCTACCTTACGAGTATAACAACTCACAGAAGTTATCGTGTTGACGACAGGCAGACAACTTAAAATTTACTCTGTTACGGGATTCTATTCGGACACGGAAGAGATAAAATGTTTTGGCCAAAAAATGTTCCGTGCTAAGACCTGGCACAGCAATAATAATTTGAGAAAGATTCATAACTTCGTCAAACTAACTAGATGATTGGAAGAAAGAATTGGTAACTTATATTACTGTTTTCACAACGCGATTTACTGATGGACCTAATTGAGGTATACTTCGCGCATTTGTTAATTTCGGTTCGGTAATAATCAGTTCATAAGATATGAGTTAAATATTTCATACTTACTAAGGACTTTAATATAACTTAGAAATAAAGTTTTTGACAGTTAAACTTAATTTTAGTAAGAGTTCCTGATAGTTAAATTTAACTTTAAGTGCCAATTTCACCAACTCTATTTAAATATCAATTCATATTTAAATGTCGATTTTCATGAATTTTTGTATGGAAAAACTACTTTTAAACATAAATTGTTATTTAAATAAGTTGGTGAAATAGGCTCTAAATATTTACAACGATAAAATAAATTTTATAGTTTTGATTTTGCCACGCTGCAGGGGTTATGAAAGATTTGTAGTGGAAACGACAATTGAAAGTGTAATGAAATCTTTTTTGCGATTTTATAAAATTTTGTGTGTTATTTTGCGTTTAGTTTTTGTTTTATTTCGTTCAAAAGTTGAATTAATTTAAAATTATGTATCTGACATAAGCTGTCTTTGATTGAAGTTACCATATCAACAGCTCTACTTAAAGCTTGCAAATATTCATAGACTTCCGACGATTCTGACTCCAACTTTCAGAAAAAACGTCATTTAGTAGGACTATTTAATAAGTCCCAAGGACAAAATTTTCTTTTGGCGGGAATCGATTTAAGAAAATCATGTTTTTCTCATGGATAACTACAAGTCGGTTTATCACAGATTGGTGCTCCAAGTAAACAATTAGGGGATTCGAACGGCAGTCTTAAGTGTCATAATAGCCCAATTCACAGTCTTGTGCAAATGGTACTGCATCATTGCATGTGCAAAATGGAAAAGTCTGTGGAAAAAAATCCTGGAAAATTCTACGTATCTTAATCCCTATACCGCTCTTCTCGACATGAAAATGTATTTCCTCTTCTAAAGAAAAACAGTTTTTTTTAAATTGAAATTTTTTGAAATAGAAAAATATATGTACTCCCTGCTTTTAATTTTTTCTTGAGCTACCCTAGATTTATCCATAACATTTGCTTCCTCATTTTCATCTTTAAAGTCAATCGGCCTGTCCCACGATGTCGCCAGAAATCGTTCGATCGACAACTTGTATTGCAAACAACAATAACATTAGAAATTTTTTTGTTGTTTTCAATATAAGTATTCGATCGAACGATCTCTGGTGGTCTACCCTGTATTTCGAAACGAAAGAAAATGCTTTCGAGTTTGTATGTTATTAACTTTGCATTTCGAAAGCATTTGCTTTCGTTTCGAAATGCAGAGTAGGCCCCCTGGTGACATCGCGGGACATATCTAATGTCTTTAAATAAGGCAGGCAGTAGCCAAACAAGAAGCAGCTCAGGGATAGGAAATAAGTTTTCATGTCGGGAGGCGTGGCATAGGGTTTGATTTAGACCCATGGTTTCTTCTCAAAATTTTCTTAGAATTATCTGTTGATTTCGTTTTTACTATACGATTTTTTTAATTTTTTTTTTCATCCATACAAATTGACCCGGCCTAATGTACATACATATTATAATTGGGGGATTGAAATTGTAGTAATACAGCTCATATTGTCATGTTTTAAATTGTTTCAGCCTTATGTATAAAAATTATCCAGGCCTTATAAAAACTTAATAAGAAAAATTTCCTATGAAAATTTGTTTTAAAAACCCTTTATAAAGCCTGAATAATTTTGATAAATAAGGCTGTTTCATTTAATTTCATTTTAAAACATTATGACAATATGATCTTTATGACTACCGTGTAAATCCCCCAAATATTTCTAATATTTGTAACTTTAGCATTTTCTATAACATAATGGGGGTATTCGGTGTTTGATGCAATTGGTCTTGCGTAAGTGTAAATGCAAAATATCGTAGCTGTTCTTTGGATTGTGTGTGTATTTTGTTGTTGGATTTTAAAGAAAAGTTACGATATTTTGCATTTGCACTTCCGCAAGACCATTTGCATCTAACACCGAATACCGCCATTACCACAATTCACAAACTTGTGCAAATGGTTTTGCATCAGAAATGAGATTGAGAACTTTAGAATTGTACCAAGTTTCAAAATTTTACTTTTTTGACATTAATTGTACTAAAATATTTTTCAGTTGAAACTATTTTTATTTATTTTTATTAAAACAAACGTCGGTAGCCAGAAAAATGATACCGAATCGTTTTCACAAACTTGCTTGTGAGTGCGGATGTTAAAGCATATGCTACAGCTGTTTAAGTTGAAATTTAGAATAAACAAAATAATTGGGAAAAAGGAAGATATCACATTTTTGATTTTCTCGTTGCGTTTTACTTTCACAACACTGTTTTCAAGTGAGAAGAATATGAGTATCATATTGACATATACACAATTTTCACTTATGAATAATGAAACTAAATGCGAATTGAAATTATATTCCTTTTAGACACGGAAAGTTTACTTTGCAAAGTCTTAATTCAGCTGGGAGCAAGACAGAAAGAGGTAGTATTCCTCTCTCTTTCTTTCACACAGCTGAATTAAGACTTTGCAAAGTAAACTTTCTAAAAGTACTAAATTAACCAGTGGTGTACTATTGCACTTTTCGAGTTTGAATAGTACCAAAAAAGTGGAATTGTACCAATTTTGACATCCCTGTTTCCCATCTTAGCTTGTTGAACATTGGTATATTGATACTCACCACTCAACAATTGATAGTGGTGAGTATCAGTATACTACTATACATGCTACGGTACAAAACTGTTCCCAGCTAGCATTTGGGTGATCATTTTTGGCAGAAATATCTTATATGATTCTCTACAGATCGCTTTTGATGATTAAAAAGTGATTTATCACTTGGGCGATTGAAAGAGGATTCACTTATGATTCATCTATATGATCAAATAATGATTTCTTGAAAATAGAGGAACATCATGCAAACCGCAAAAATTTAAATGATTTAATATGAAAATTGCTCAAAAATAATCAGCAAATCGTATCATAACTGATTCTTTGGTATGATTCATCTGTAGGGTACCATTTTCTCACAACGGGAGTATCATTTATGATCGAAAAATGAGCTCATATACGGTTATTTTTCCCGTCAAGCTGATTCGGAAACGATTGGATTATGATACAAAATGCTACCTGGGTTTGCACAAGTTTGTGAAATGGGCTATTCTATGTATGTATATTTTACAGAATTATGAAACTGAAATACATAATTGTATACCATTTAAATGATTATAACAGTTTATAACACTCGTAATCCCACCACGTTCACCAAGTACTAAACCATAGTATCCCACCACGTTATGTGCTAACCCAATTGAACATAATCACCACTGTTATGGTCAAATCCACCATTACTCAAATAATAAGAGCACTGCACTAAAAAATTAAGAACAACAGTGCAAGCGACACCACAATGTTAAAATTATGTGTTCGGTTTTAAAATTTACATATGTACATAAGGAGATACATGTGAACTTACATACATACTACATATTTATCAGCCATTTTTCTTATATATTTGCGCACTTTTTCGGTATTATTTGCATTACTTTTAAACAATATTCCAAAGAGGATTCTCTGTGAACTAATAAATGTAAAAAGAGCATAGAAAAGGGTTACCAACAGCCGGGGAATCATTGATAAAACTCGAAAGTGTAGTACATAATTAATTTGGAAAAGCAGGGTATCAAAATCATACTAGTCCCTTTAACTAGGGTTTTTATCGCGTAATACCTATATAAAAAGAGGACAGCAGAGGCAAAAACCCGGACATTTGCTTAAAAAAAGTATGACTTAAAAATAAAACGAAATTGATTTTTCCAATTATATTACTACCAATAAAATCTTAAGTACATATGGATGGTGTTTGCGTAAAGTGTCAATCTCCATACTTGTATACTTATGTACATTAATCTGTACCTACACATTTGAAAATATTTGAGTACATGCGTACAAAAATAGCACTTCAAGTATCATTTAAAATGTTGAAAAAAATTTGTTAACTTATAGTTTTGTCGTTTATACTTATCAAAAAAGTTTCTAGCACAAGAACTCATTAAAAATTAGTTCTTTATTAACAGAGAATCAAAAATTATTTAAAGTTCATCCGATTACATGTCATTGTTTGATTGAAATGTTTTATTTGTAAAAAGTAGGACTTTTTCGGAAGCTAATTTTTTCCGCGGACACAGATCCCAAAAAAAAAAGGACAGAGGACGGATAGCAATACTACTTTAACTGCTTTTTACAGAAGAGGCAAATAACTGAACTACCTATGCCGGCCATACACTACACAAGTTCAGTGCTCAAGTCTGACAATGCGTAAACTAAGCTTTTGACACACACTATACAAGTAAACCGTGCAGTTTTTATTTTAAGGCGGTGAATTTTTATATAATTCTAGGAATTCTGTCCAGAATACTTTTCTGCGCTCATTTCTTGTTTTGAACTCTTAAAAAATCACGACACAACTGAGCGTTTGCTACATACACTACACAAGTTCACTGTACAGGTTTGCAAACTTGAGCAAATATCAAAATCGTTTTGATATTTACTCAGTTCACTGCGTAAATAGCACAACCACCCCCATGTGGGTCTAATGAAAGTTCGACATCATCATGAAGCTACCTACATGAACATACATATGTATGTGCATATAGACATCCACATATTTACGCATGTGCTGCATCTGGAAATGTGTCTACTTGAACTACTTGTGTCATTTTTGGATTTTGGCGAAAAAATATCATCAAAATGTTACTGCATGTAGCCACTACTATTTTTTAATGCACCAAGAAGATGAAAATTCTGTGAAGTCACAGCCACCTGCGCATGTAGCCTTTAACATATCGTGTGAAAAATTATATTTATTTATTTATTTTATTTATCAACCACAAAACCATTCTCTTCACCGAATTTGCCCACAAAGCGAATTTGCCCGTGTAAATCAGCACATTAATAACAACGTATGGTATACGTGTGTATATTTTGTGGGCTCTCAAACACAAACTTAATGACGCAGCTTCTTTAAACTTTGGCAGATATGCTTTCGTATATATCAGATGTTCAAGTTGAAGATAAAACCAAAACTCTCTACGTGTCGTAATTCTATCAAGATAGCTCGATTTTTTTAGAGAAGTTGTTCTACTTCAGCTCAATACTTCCAATCGAAATATTTTGTGCGTTTTAAAGGAAATATGTAGATTATTAAATTATATGAAGAAAAATTAAAAATGTTTTTATGTTGTCTGGCAAATGTTTTTTTTTTTTTGCATTTCGGATTTACTCGAAACCGGCTCGACAGATTTTTTTGCATGGTTGTCTCATTTTGTTCCACTAAGTGTCGCCTTTAAGAATATATCGTCATCTTAAAGACCTAATAACCTATCTGCAAAAATTTCAAAATTGAGTTTTTTATAAATTATTATTCGCTATATCATAACGCATATGTGTGCAAATTTTTGAACATCTAATATTAAAAATGACCAAGTTATTACCAGCTTTTGTACCTAGAAGACCGTTATGCATTAAAAAAAGAGAAAAATAAATAATCAAAAATCTCGATAAAAGTTTAATTTTGTTGCATAGTGTAATTTAAACAAACATTAAGTACTTTATTTTGCTTAAACCAGTAAAAGAAACGGTAACTGTTATTATTTAATGCACATAATATTCATGTGTATAAAGAAATTGTTATTTGTTCATACTAATTAGTACTGCCGATAGGTTATTTGGTTTCACATTTTTACAATTCCAAATAACCCAAGTGACATAACATAAGCTGTGCTTAGAAAAACAAAATTTTTTCAACCGATATATATTTCTGGTTTCATTTTAATCAAAATATGTAATTTTCGTTTCAATATTGCAAATAGTTCCAATTTTATAACGTTTTTCCCCTCTCCTGTAAACTTTTGAAAACTGCAGATAGGTTATTTCGTCTTTAAGGTGACGATATGTATGTATGACCCTTTGACGCGACAATTGCACAGTGCTCCTGGGAAAATTCATTCACGGTTTTTGTTTTGTTTTCCCTCTTTGAATTCTCAAAATTGATGCATGCTTTTTAATGTGCCAACAAGTTTTCCCCATTTATCCCGGTATTTTAATTCCTAAAATTAACGTAATCTTGGCACACGTATTCGCTGCTCTGGCAACCACAAAGAACATCAGCTGACTACTAAAGTGGTGAAAAAATCATCATCACGAAGAATGTAAAAGAAAACTAAAAAAGAAGTGTCCAGAAAAAATATGGAAATATGGAAAAAGTGTCTTACAGTTTGTTAACAAAAAAACTGCACCATTAATGAGGTATGTACCTACTTATTAATATCCATGCCGAATTTAACACATCAATTCAACTTCTGAAGCACATTTTACTTAGTGAAACTGCTTTAAATAAAAAAATTGGCCTATATCGGGCTTAGCTCTTCCTCTTAAACATTTTTAGAAGCTACATATCTCGTTTGATAAGTATGTAAAAAACAATGGAGAAAAATGTAAATAAAAAGATTGGCGCTAACCCATCCGAGCTATGGGCCTTTTAAGTTTTCATATAAAACTATGGGCATTGCATTTCTGAATGTAACGGGTCAGTACTGAAATTAATTAAGAGCTGTGCATATAATTTTTGAAACATCGTCGTTTTGAAAAACCATGTTGGATAAAATCCTTAAGCAAGGCCGGCTATATAACATCTTTAGTAATCCGCGCCGTTTCGAAAAATACCATGGTGGTGATCAAAATTCAGCAACTTCTTAAATATCATCTCGAAATTTTTTCAATTAAATCAACATTGAGTGCATTCGATGGAAAATAGGTATACCAAATATAGCTTGGAACAAATCTAGTTTAGGGACACCTCCCCAAAATTAAAAAAAAAAGTATCCCATCCTATAGTAAATTGAAAAATAAGAAAAAAAAAAATTAAATAAAAATATTGGCGGCGAGGCTTAGTTTCCGAGTTATGGGCCTCTGAAATTCTAGTACAATATTTTGATTATACGGTGTTTTTCAACGAATATGACCAATATTGTTGGTATTTCAAAAATTAAAAAAAAAATTGCTATCCTATAATGCAAAGTTTTCATGCCTAATAGCTTATTTCTGCGCTGCCGGCCTTCGGCCGGGCTTAAGGATTTTTACCACCATGGTGTTTCCCGAGACGACGTAGCCTAGTAATGATTTTCTGCCTTGCAAAGTTTTCTTGCCAATAATGTGTTCCTGCACTGCCGGCCTTCGGCCGGGCTTAACGATTTTCTCCACCATGGTGTTTCCCGAGACGGCTCAGCCTAGTAATGATTTTCTGGATTGCAAAGTTTTTTTTTTTAATTTTCTGTAGGATAGCATACCTTTTTTAATTTTGGAAATACCAATATTGGTCATATTCGTTGAAAAACTCCGTATAATCACAATATTGTACTAGAATTTCAGAGGCCTATAACTCGGAAACTAAGCCTCGCCGCCAATATTTTTATTTAATTTTTTTTCTTCTTATTTTTCAATTTATTATAGGATAGGATACTTTTTTTTCATTTTTGGGAGGTGTCCCTAAACTAGATTTAAGCCTATAGCTTAAGCAAAATAAGTATTTTTCAAACTTCGTTTTGTTTTATGTAAACCGAAACCGGAAAACTGGTTATTTCCAATAGTAAATATTTGATTTTGGTCAAGCATTCAAGTTTGAAAATTGTGCCGCTTGAACTTTTTTGGCCCATAACTGGGAAACGTAAGGGTCGCTGCCAATTTTTCATTTAATTTTTTGTTCTTATGCTTCATTTTCTTTCGGATGGGATATAAACCCGATTTGATAAGACATAGAAAATTGAAAACACAGATGAATAGAAATTTTCGGAAGCGCATATTTACGAAGTTACGGACTCACAAAGTTATGTAGTTTTTATTTGGTATTTCTTGGTAAATTTTTGATTCACAATAAAATCAGTAATATTTTGATTTTTTAAACTGAAGGCTTATTTTGATGTTATGCTTGTTATGCGGAAATTAAGTTCGAAGTTTAAAATTCACTGAAGATACGAAAGTATTTTCTTTTCTCAATAACTGAATGTGCAACCCTTTTATGTGAAATTTTCTTACAAGATATGATTCAAAGGTTTTACCTGCATTATTAACTTAAAAGAGAATTTTTGGAGATACGTCTATGTTGCAATAAAGTAGCGATATGTCTGCCCATGACGTTGTTATTTACAGCATTCTTATAATTATTTTTGTGACTGGCTATGAACGACGTATTCATTCCACAAAACAACCGCAAAACTGCACCAAAAACTACACAGGTATTTTAGACAAATCAGTCAACCAGTGCGAGCGAGAAGAAAAACTCTCGAAGGACAAATAACACATTCAAGCCTCACCGCACTTAAGAAATAATTACAATGACTCGAAATATGTTATTCAACCCCTAGCTTCTTTACGATTCGAGAAGAAAAATGTGTTTTCAGTTCGAAGAAAGGTTTCACTCAGGCTTGTTAGTTAAGTAGGCATATTAAATTATTTCAATAGAAATGAAAATTGCATACTATTTTATGTGATTTTCATTATATTCTTAAGTATTTTCTACACTAAAAAATGGTAAATATCTTCAAAAATAGATTTTCGATTTTTCGATCAACTTTTTTATTTCGAATTTTTAAATCGATTAATCGCACCTGAAAATCGATTTTAAAACTGTTTTAAACAAATTTGCTAGTTTTTAACAAAATAATCTTTATTCCAAGGCAGATTCATTTCCAGGTAGTATCAGGATTACAAAAACAATGAAAAAATACAACAATGAAAAAAACAACATGGGTTGTAGTTCATCAAAAACTTCAAAAATAGAATTTGTTTAACATAACAATAATAAAAATTATTCACATAACTTTGAAAATATTTCTCCGCGGCAGCTATCACTAACAACATTTGCAACGTTTAGCACTTCTCACAATTTTTTAATAGTTTTTTCATATTTATAAATTTGTTTTCACAGAATTTTTTTTAATAAAATATTTTTCATATTGAATTTTTTTAACATTTTCTTTTAATTTCTCTTTCGTAAAAAATTTTTGAAGTTTCCGATGAACTTTAATTTGAAAAAAAAATAGCTCAGCTGAATTTCCGCTACTACCTTGTGAATGTGCCTTGCTTTATTCCAACAAATTCAAGTAAACATTTGAAATAATCAAATAAACATTTTACAACATTAGCTGTGTTCGAGTGCAGAAGTTTTTAAACATTTTTACAGCATTTTACTAAATTGCGTTCGCTTACCCAAAATAGAGTAATTGAGAAGCAAACTAAAAGTGTAAACATTTTAGAGAAGTTTAAATAGAAATTATTTCTAAGGATTATTAGTTTAAATGTTGTTTTAAACAAAAAGGCAAACTTGTCCATTCAAGTATAATTTTTTGGTTCCGTGTATGCATATGTAAATATTAAAGGGCTGCGCATCATGTTCTAAAAGTCTTGTATTCTATTTCACACTACTTCCAAAACCTCTTTTCAGCTTTCATATTCCTTGCAAAACGCAAATGTTTCTTTTATATGCAAAATTTTCTTTGCTTTCGGAACATTCAAACATGTTTTGAATGTTCTATGTGAAGTTATATATTCTATTTCATTTTTAACCGACTTCAAAAAAAGAAGGAGGTTAATTTCAACATTGTTCTATTGCAGTTTTATTCTGTACTTCTGTATTGCAAAGCAATACACATCTTTTTTTTTTTTTTTTTTTTTCGTTTTTACAATAACGAAGCAATATGCATACACATTTTAAACTTAATGAGAGTGTTTGGAAGTCATTTGTTAATGCTTGTACAGCACTCTAGTAAATATCAATCAAATTCACTAATAGCTTTATCAATATAAACTTATAAAAATATTATTAAAGGATTTTTTATAATTTCAACGAAAAAATTTCATTTATTCACTTCAAAATTTTTATTTATTCATGTATGTATATCGTTTTACAATAGAATCAAAAGGCTTCATAAAGCCTTTAAGCCTGAAGTTGATGGTATCGCATCATCTTTTGTTACATCCGGCGTATTTGACACAGAAGTCCTTAAAGATGGCTGGGTTGAGGTTTCGACTTCAGGAGTATCTTCCCTAAATAGTCTTAATTTGTTTATAGCCTTTTCTAAAAGATTCGGATTTAAGCGAATAAGATCGATATTCTGTTTAAGGTTCGGGGATATATTTGAAGAACATTTGGAATTTTTTTTGTGGGTGGAATTAATTTTATTGTAATTCTGTAAATGTTAAAAAAACAGTAATTTTATATATATAAACCAACAGCTTAAGAAATAACTTTTAGTATGTTATAATAAGTATGGAACTGTTTTTAGTTGGTAATGGGAAGTGTTGGGAACAAACTCTGTAATTCGAAATCCTAAAGCACAAGGCGAATTCAGTATCAGGTGACCTTTTCCGCCCGGCTGATTATCTTTTGTTGATGCCAAATTGAGCAATTTGAACCAAATTTTCAAAGATGTACTTCCTAACCAATTATATCTTATTCTATTCTGATAAAAGAATACGTATATTTATAAATATTTTTTGTTTACATATATGCTAAAGAAATTCAGTATATATTATATTATTACACATTTATTGTTATATTTTTTCCTGATAACAATTGTATTAAATTTTTGCCATAGAAATGTACTCTAGTAATACCATTTTGGCCTTGCAGGTTTACTGTATTACAAAATATATTTAAATAAAATAAAATAAATAAAAGTTTAAAATTTTTAAACGCACTAATAATTCCAAATTATTATTTTACTTATTAAGTAAAATTTTTTTTATTAAAAATACATTGAAATTGATTATTGAGGGGTTTAGCTGGATCCTATGCGCATTTCACTGTTGCTAATGCATATCATCAGGGAACCTTTACCCAAAGTTTCTTAGAAACACTAGAGTAATTATGTTATAAACTTTCATTTAAACAAATGAATAATAATCAATTTCAATGTATTTTTAATAAAAAATATTTTACTTAATAAGTAAAATAATAATTAGGGATTATTAGTGCGTTTAAAAAATTGTAAACTTAAAAAGTATGGATATTGAAATATTTTGAGAAAAGTTTCCAAACATACTTCTGAAAGGATATTTTCGTAGCTAAGTTTAATCAAAACTAAATGTAGGAAGCTGGATTTTGTAGCAAGTCAAGCTACATGTTGTTTTTTGTGTTGTTAAATTGATGTAGGGAAGAGTTCACCTGATACTGAATTCGCCTTGCTAAAGCATATTTTTCATTACGAATGTTTTTAAAATTAAATAAAGTTATTCAAAGAAAAACATTTAAAATTATTCTAACTCAGGGCCTGTACCACGATGTCGACAACATTCGACAATTACATTTGATACAAAAACAAAATTTTAACAACCTGTTTTCACAACCCAGGCAGTCGACTTAAGTATAAAATTTATATGGAAAAAAACTCCTATTTTTTTTAGTGATTTTCATACAAATTTTCTAGATGAGTCGTCTGCAGAGAACGAAGCCGACTATTTTCAGGTATCTCAGCCGCCGCCGGTTCTGGCTGCTGTTTTCGGCTAAAAATTTTGCTGATTTCATGAAATTACACTATACAGCCGTCGTGGCCAACGAGAGAAATGTATTCATGTATGAGTATTAATTTTTATAAGAATCCAATTGAAGTTCCGCACTGTGGTGCTACTTGGCCAACTGTGATATACAGCGATCTCAACTTAAAAATTTCTAAACCAGTGCTTAATGGACAAGTTGAAAAATCTGGTATCACTGTTTCATAGGCATTGGCGTAGCTATACATTTTTTCAATGGGGTTATGAAATTTTTAATAATTCTTGGGGGAAACAACAATCCCTGGGGTGAGGGTGTGGGGCAATTTACCCCTGAATGGCCTTTCTACGCCTATTTTCATAGCATTTGCAGATTTGCGGAGTTGTACCTAACACGCGTCATTCTAAGATGTGTCAAACATATAAAAAGTGTAAAGAAATCAAGGTGAACATAATTTGTGAACATGTCTCAAAAGAATATAAAAAAATATTTTTCTATTATGTATTTTAAATAAAAATAATTCATCGGATATATTTGATTCAATATAACAAGCCGTTTAAAGCCGATTTTAAGACGCCGCCGACTTTTTCCCTCGGCTTCGTTCTCTGGTCGTATGTAAGTGGTCGTGAATGTAAGTGTGCGACAAGTCGAACGTTGTCGAAATCGTGGAACAGGCGGTTATTGTTTGTTATTCTTTGTGGAAAGGGGAGTTTTTAGTTTTGATACGAACTCTTATTATGTTATATTCCAACATATGTATATATCACTCATTTACTCAAACAACTTCATAACTAAAAAATTAATTTTTGAGTTAATAATTCAGAATTAATCTCCATATCGTTATTCATATTTTGTAAAAATTTCATAAAAACATGTTGCATACTCAACTGTTGGGAGAATTTTCCTTTTTTTCCGTTTTTTGCAAACTACATGTTTTGAGTTATGACTTTGTTTGATTAAATGAGCGCTATAATAAAAAAATGTATACCTATTCACATTTTTCAACTTACTTGCGTAGCTGGTATGGCGAAGCAAATTGAGCTCAATGTGTGAATTTGTGGTTCACAAAATTTTAGCTCTTTCCAATAAATCAAAACATTAGTATCAGCCGTTTGGAATAACAATTTCAAATCTTCGAGTTTTTTATAAATTCCTTCTGTATCTGCATCTTGAACACTTTGACACAAAAATTCATTTAAAAAGCTATCCTCATCGTCTGCAAACTTGTGTTTTGGAAGATTTTTTTCCACGCTATATTCCGGCACTGGATCCACAAGATCTTTGTTGTACAGTTTAGATCGATTCCATAATTGTTTTAAATATTCTAAAGCAAACATTTTCTCCGGCGTATTTAAAGTGTGCTGGAATCTGGGGTCCAAATATAAACAGGCATTGAAATGGTCTTGAGTTAAAAGCTCAACTGATTTATTTTGTATGCTTTTAACCAGCTCTGCCGAAATTTGTGCCAAAATACTTCCTTCTTCACTGGTATTGTAAAGTTTTTCCGTTAACAGCTTACACTTAATCCATTGGGCGTAAAAATCTCCGAAATTCATTTCTGAGGTGTAAAACTTTTCTCCAGCTTTGTGTATGTATCTAAAAGCTTTACAGAAGGCATCTATGAAATTTTTAAGGCTGTCGTTAAGATCAAATTGATCTTCAGCACATTCAGGTTGTTTATAGTTTACATTTTCTATTACACAAAGTGCGTCTTTCAAATCGTTCATCATTGTGTAGGTTGAACCCCACATCCAAGGAGAGTCTATTTGAGGTATGTTTACACTATGCTGGGTAAATTTTTCCTTAAAAGTGTTTAAATTCTTGAGAATCAATTGGGTCAAATTTCGGCATTGCTTGAGCAAATGAAATATTACGGGATTTTTTATAACTTCCAAAACACAGAGATGGGCTATGACTCCTATATAGCGTTCAACCTTTACTTCGCCAACGTTAATGTCAGTATATTTTTCAAACTGCTGTATCTCCCGTAAGTACTCAGAGTTTTTTACAAAATTCTTGCATTTCGCTTTTGAATTGTCCCAGTTAACACTTACAATCTGGTTAGTAGCAATATTATATTTATTCAGTATGTCCACTATGCATTTTTCAGTCAGCTGTTGCCCATTCTCTAGATTTATTGCCCCTAGAAGACAACTTTCGACTTGGATCTCATTGACAAACTGTGCACTGAGGTAAAATGTGTTTGAACCCGAATCAAGATCCATATCAAGTTTTAATGATAACAATCGCCAGTGTATATCATGGCTAAATTCATCACGAATGTAACCAGCCACTGAATTTACGACTTCCTCGCTTTTTAAGCCATTTACACTTAATTTTATGTCTTTCTCCTTAGAAATAGCTTCACACACTGGAGTCAACAAAGCCTGCAAATTTTTTGACCCGAAAAGTTGAGGATTTACACCTTCGTCAACCATCAGACCCATAACAGCATTAACTAAAGTTAACTCGTCCATTAAAATGCATAAATTTTCTTTGCCGCGGTAAGGTCGTTTCGAAATTGTCTTTAAGTTGCTTGGGCTTTTACAGCCATTTTCGTTTTCGTCCACAAATATGTCATGTTGTTTCAAGTGTAGCACAAAATTGAAATGCCGATTGTTCCTTACTCGTTTATCGCATATTGTACATACAGCGACACCTTCGTCCACAATATTATTGAAATATTTCCAGACAACACTTTCGGGATTATGTAGCTTAGTTATATGCTTTCTCAAGCTAAAGCTACGTTGGTTTTTCAAACGTTGGTTACATAATTTACACACTGCAACCCCCTCCTCAACAATATTATGAAAATACTTCCATACATCACATCTTGGATTCATCACCATTGTATAGCAACAATATCAACTGTGAAATACACTCCAACAATAAACAATTAAATTTTTACAAACACTCTCAACAAAGCGATAAACTATACTAAATGCAACGTCTGCCCTCTTATGCTCCCGTGTTGTTTGTTTGAGTTTTTTTTTCACATCATTCTCTTTAATATGCAGAGAAATTTCAAAAATAATGAGGCTGGAGTGTTGCCACAATTAACGGTTTACTCGTTTTTGGATAATATTCGTTTTGTTTTTGTTTTTTCTTCCAAAGACAAAATCATTGTCATTACCCTCTAGTCAGCCTAGAACCATATGTCTCTATGTCAACACTCTTTTCTCTAGCGAGAATTTCACTAGTTAAAATGTCGACAACTTTCCTTTATGCGCGAGTATAGATACGTTAAAGACAACAGTTCTAGTGTATTTCTGGTGACATTGTCAACGGACGCGTCAATAGTTTTTCTTTTTTTATTATGCTGTGCAGTCAATACCAGACTTGCAAACCGATCGTCTGCTAGCCGCTGCCACTTTTTATTGGCTGTATCAATTTTTAACAAATGTTTTTTGTTGAATAATACCCCTGCAAGAAAAGGCAATATTAAAATTATACTGATTATCTATTGACTATGTCACCAGTACTACTGACAAATTATACCCCAACTAATGTTATCTACTTTTGACATTTAACACATGCTTGTCCTACGAAATCTACCAGTAGACTGCGTCAATACTGGCTAGGTAGTTCTTGTGGGAGCATATGGCGAAAACGTCAATAGTAAGATTGTACTGACTTACTATTGACGATATCAACGCACTGTGGGAAATGTCCTTAGTAAAACTGTACTGATTCACTTCAGAAAATATCAATAGTAAAATTGTACTGATTAATTGAGTATGGATCTGAAAGTGTGACAAATCCTTAACTGATGGCCCAAAATCTTCCACAGGGTAAAAAAAATTTCATAATTAGCACTTTCACTTAAAATTTTTTAATTTTCTATTTTTATACAATATGGATTGTTATTTTATTTGTATTTTTGTAATTTCTTTTTTTATAAACACTTAAATTTTGTTTAACGCCACTTTTATTTTCAACAGACCAATAAAACATTAAGAAGAAGCATATTTGTGTGTATTTGAAGAAATGTTTTCTAAGCATCAAAAATAATATTAATATGTAGACGCTCCGTTGACAATGTCACCAAAATAGTCGACAAAAGTGGTGACTTGGGGACACTTAACCCCACGTTTCCTTAAGGGATAATTTTGTTAGACAAGGGTCACTTTGAATCTTTGGCTCAAATGTCTCTATATTGCCATAACAGAACTACGTCGTCAATAGTGCTAAAGTCTACTGGAGGATCTTCAATGAAAACCCTATGTTATACGTCAATAGGCGATTACATTGGTTGGGGTACACCTGGTCAGTAGAAATATTGACAATGTCACTAGTAAATCTCTACAATTTTACTATTGACTCCGAGCGAGGTAATATCGATATTGTAGACTAGAGCCCCTAAAATTTACTAATGAATCTTTGGTGACAATGTCGCCATGTGGGCCCAAAAGAATTAATTAGTCGGTAGTGCTACACTTTACTGGTGGATTTTCAATGACAAGCTAATGTTAAATGTCATTGGGTAGTATAAATAAAAAAAAGTATTTGCTTTTTACTTAAAAATTTGTTAAAAAAAAACAAAAAACACACACATATTTGGGTATTTAAAACAAATTTTTAAGTAAAAAGCAAATACTTTTTTTATTAATACTACCCAATAGATGATTACATTGGTTGGGGTACACCTGGTCAGTAGTACTACTGACAATGTCACTAGTGTATCACTACAATTTCAATATTTGCACTTCCTGCAGGGTATATACATACATACATACATACATACATACATACATACATAAATACATACATATGTAACTGCTGCAATATGCAATTAACAGGTAACCAAACAAAATTTTGTATTTACATATCGTTATCTTAATATAGAAATGTCCTAACTCATTATTTTTTGAACTAGAGATTTTTGAATTTTTCGATACATTAGATGTTCATCTATCGGAATACAGTGAAACCTCTCATGTCCGCTTATGAGAGAGGCGCAAATTTATTGTCGTTGAAAAATTATGTATAGATATTAAGGGCGGTGCGAAATAAGACCCCAAAGTGAAAAGAAAAATTACCCCAATGTTTACATAGAAAACAACAACACGAATATTTTGGGGCTTTCTTGCACTTTTTTTTTGGGATCTATTTTCATTTCGTAATTGTGGCGATATTTAATTTTTTCTGAAATGAAACTTACCCCCAAAAAATGGAAAATGAAATGAAGTGCCACAAAATATTAAATTTTTTAATGTGGGTCTCTTATTCATTCTTAAGTTCTAAATTCGATTCTATTATGTGTACATTTAACGGCACTCTTATGAGATTTGTAATTTTGTTTTTTTAATATTAATCAAGCTTCATTTATAAAATAATAATGTTAGTAATAAAAAATAATAGCATTCAAAATACGGCTTGGATCCCAAAAAAATATTTCATCATATGTATGTATGTACATACATATGTATATTGGCATTTGTAGCATTTTTTTAACAAGTCCTGATTCACATATGTCAGGCAGTGTTGTCAGATTTATTTTCGGCCTCCTCGCCAAATGAATTGTCGAATATCGCCAAATATCGCCAATATAATAAAACATTAAATTTTAGCTGCAAAAATATTTTTATTATGTAATTATTACAAATATCGAATTGTCGAATATCGCCAAATATCGCCAATATAATAAAACATTAAATTTTAGCTGCAAAAATATTTTTATTATGTAATTATTACAAATATCGTTAAATATTAAATTCAGTAGGTAAAGTCTATCGTAAAACATAAAAAAATATTTAAAGCGTATTGTACAATAATATAGCCAAAGTATATGTCATATTCGAAGGTGGCACAATATATTGGCAAATACCAAAAGACTTTTGATTTTTATTGTATAATCAAGAGAATTGTGTAACGTGGTGACAACATTGTTCAATGTTGTTTACTTTTTGACTGTCAGGAAAATTGGGCAATATTTTCTTTTTAGAACAACATATGCAATAATATTGCAAAGTATTTAAATTGACATATAAAAAATACTGACGTATAAAAAGACTGAAAAATAACTTATTCCAAAAATTAGTCTTAATAGGATAAATTGAAGATGAACACCAAGATCAAAATTATTATTTAAATCTTGTGATAAAACGGAATTAACGTTTAATTAAGTGTGTGTTAAAGTACACATATCATATCCCTGAAGTAGTAAGTGCCAGCAGCAGCATCGTCGTAATCATACAATTTAGGCGATAACTCTTGCAGCCTTTTTCCTGCTTCATTATCAAAATCTTGGTTTCAATTTATAAAAGGAAGTTTTCCCCACTGTGTTTCATAAACACCAAATGAGATTTTTTGGTCCATAAATTTTTTTTTTTTATACTTCTTGAGTTTCAGAAAATTTTTGTTTGAGATAAAGAGTCACAACATTTGGAATTTTTTTCACGAAATATTTTATGTTGGAGAAGAAATTGCTTATATAAAAAATTTCATAG
This sequence comes from Tachina lurida, assembly GCA_944452675.1. NCBI lineage: Eukaryota > Metazoa > Arthropoda > Insecta > Diptera > Tachinidae > Tachina > Tachina lurida. The sequence goes on along the minus strand of OX101754.1, from coordinate 36,712,873 downwards.
TTTTAACATTATTATATTTTATTGAAATCGTAAAAATGTAGCCAAAAATATCGCCAAGGAGTTCAAATATCGCCAAGTAAATCGCCAATCGCCATTTCGAAATTTTCGTCGCCAAAAACAAATTTTTGTCGCCACGTTTGGCGAGATATCGCCATATCTGACAACACTGATGTCAGGTCTTAGTCGTCAAGTCTTGAGTTTTTAGGGGAGAGAGGAAAAGAGAATGGAAAGGGGGTACAGACGACCATACCAGTCAAGTATGATCTTTCGTTTTGTTTTGTCATTCGTAATATTCTACTACAACGCAAATTGATGAAACAAACTTGACGGTGTTAATGAACGCAAATGCAGGTTCAAAAAAAAAAAAAACAAAAACTGATGTGTGTGAATCAGGACTAATGGCCAAAAAATATCACAACAGGGTGTGAAAGCTTGTTTCGGTATATAAAAAAGTATATTTCATATGAACGCTGTCGTTGTGGTTACGGAATTCGAGCAGCCTATAAGAAAATCCACGCAAGCTATTTCCCTAATGCATGATAAATAGGTTGGCAGTACATAAGTAAATGTTTTCTGTGCTTTAATATACATATGTATATTTTTTAATTGATATCTCCGCCTTGGATTGGCCAAAGCAGCGCAATACCTTTTAATGAAATGAATTGCAACTATAATGAAATAGATTTTGTGTTTCTGTGTGAATATAATTGTAATTGCATTTTTATTTCAAGTAAAACTTGGAATTGTATATATGTACATATGTATTTTAAAAAAAAATATTCAAATATTGAAAAAATAAAAGATTAAACAAAATCAATAATTTAATAAAACAAAAAGAGTTTTATTTAAATGATTATGACCTTGAGCCTGATTAAGAGAAAATAAATATATAAAATTACTAAGGTCAAAGAAAAATTATCAACATATCGTCGCTGTTTTAACTAACTGACCTAACTGGCATTTTGTAAATTTTACAGGAGAGAAAACGTCTGAAATATTTTGACTGTTAATGATTACACAGAATAAGTCCGCAACTTCAGGAAAAATCGCTGTCAAATTAACAAAGCCCATAATAAAAACTACGGCAGTAACTTCAAATGCTCTCTAATTTTTGTTTTATTTTCTTTTGTGCTTATTTTTCTTTGTAGTTTTGTTCACAATATGTATGAAATTTATTGAAAGTATGGTAACATGTTTGAGAGAATATTTATTTATATGTGAGAGCATAAGAAAAAAAGTTCTCAAAATAAAATAGATTTTATCTATCGACTGCTTTCTGAGGCAATTTTTTTGTGTCAATTTGTATGGAAAATGTGTTTATGCCCCAATTCTGTTTGATCATTAATATGCTCGACAGTAATGTTTACAGTGATAAAAATTGTGGACAGGGTCTATTTTTCAAAATGATGTCAGTTAGGTCAGTTAGTTAAAACAGCGACGATATGTATTACCAAGTGATGATAAAAATATACCAGGTATAGACGTAGGAATTTTTATGTGCAGTTTTTTTAATCTGAAAATCAGTTTTTTTCTTCTAAATTTTTAGGTTTTTAAAAAAATATGATGGCAACGCTAGTGAGAGTTCACGCAAAAACTAAATGCGTATGTATGCATGTACATACATACCTACGTTCTCTCATTGCATAAGACGTTGATTCGCATACAACCGGTTTCTTACATACACATTTTCATCGCTTAAATGACTTAGTTGCTAATCGCCCTTTCCCGTCTATTACCGATTTTTACAATGTACATATTGAACATTGAATAAAAACACGACATATCTAAATACTGCATACCGCTCATTTACTCAAAGAACGTCATAACTCAAAAAATGGATTTTTTGACTTAATGATGCAGAATTAATATTAATATCGTTTTTCGTACTGTGTTAAAATTTCAAACAAATATCTTGTTTACTTAACTCTTGCAAGCAAAACAAAATTGTCTTTTTCCATTGAGTTGTGTGTAAATTGAAAACTTTAAACTAATTTTCTGGCAAATTAGTTTTTTTAAGTTATGACGTTGTTTGAGTAAATAATCGTCATTCATATGCATGTGTACAGCGTTACCGTTGGAAGGTAAAATAAAAATGGATTTAAAACAAAGATAGCAACAAAAGAGTATTTCTAAGAAAAAATAAGGGAAACTTAAAATCAAGATAAATTAAATCAAAACGGTTAAAAAGTGGTTCAGTTTATTCTACTTATTATCACTGACTATTAAAAATCTCATTTTAAGATCGAATTCAAGATTTTGTTCTTAATAAAAATCTTAAATGAAAATCATATTCTTAAAAATTTAAGGATATAATCTTAAAATTAAGATTACGTTCTTCATTATAAGAAAGCGTTCTTAAAGTTTAAGACCACGTTCTTAATTTTAAGAATTCATTCTATAAATTAAGAATTTATGCTTAAATTTGAGAACGTCAATCTTACTGAGCAAATTTCGATATTGAAATATTCAGGGCAATTATGAATACAATTCCGCTAGAAATTTCTCCCTTTTCAAATTAGAATTTTTTGTTTTCTCTATTACTTACTATTAGTTGGAATTGTTTCCCTGGAAAAATTTCTCCCTTAATTTTATTCATAATTGCCCTGATTAAGATTTCTGCAATCAATAATAGAGACTTTTGTTCTTAAATTTAGATCGTCATTTTTCTCTTAGTGTATAATTTTAGATCAATTTAGGCCCGGAAGGGGTTAAACCGTGCCATTTTCGAATTCTCAATCCAGCATATAACCAGTCTGTGCAGCGAATTTTATTAAAACATCTTCAGTGGTCCTTTCATTATAAAATAACAAATATCCAAACTTTTACATTTATAATGTTAAGAGGGTAGCATAAGTCGAGCCATTCCTGCAATAGAGTCATAACTAAAAAACGTGATTTTTGAGTTAATAATGCAGAATTACTCGTCATATCGTTCTTTATATTTTTAAAAAATTTCAAAAATCTCTCGTATAATCAAATGTTGAGAGAAGAATAAAGTTTTCCCTTTCCGTTAAGTTGTTAGTAAATTCAAAACTTCAAACTCGTTTTCTGCAAAACAAATATTTATTTTTTGGCTCGATATGTGTGTTGATTTTTAAAAAGTTTTCTACCTCCTTTTTGTGTTTTGAAAGAATTCAATTCAGTCTTTCATAAACCAGACAACAATTTCCAAATGTTTCATATCGAAAACATTAAATTCATTTATTATAGCACGTACTTATGTATTTATGTATGTATAACACAAAAATGCTTAAACTTAAAACACTCTCTAGTATCAACGTAAAATAACATAATATTTTAAGTTAAATAAACTCTTCGGATGTCAATTCATTCGGTGACGTTATTGTAGATGATGCCGCAACTTTGGAACTTGAAGACTTAAGCAATGTACCAGAGTGTGTTGAAGCTGAATTACTGTTTTCATCATCATCAGACATATCCGGCTCAGTTTCGGATAATCCAGACGATCCATTTGAGCGTACGTCATTAGCAGGTTGTAAATACGCAAGAGCGTCATCTAAAAGATGCGCATTTACACGTACAGTTAAAAGATTATCTTTTGTAAATGCTGACAATCCTGAATTATCATCTAATTGATAGACGTGAGAGTAACGCTTTTTGTCATATATCTGCAAATAAAAGTATTAAATATATTTATATAGATATTATTCCTGTCAGTTATATGTACATATATGTATTTAGAACTCATTTGAGGGTATTTTAATCTCTTTTGAATTAAAAAAATTAACTAACCTTCAAAATTATGTTCTTTAAACCTCACTGTACTGTAGCACATTAGTTCATATACATATATTCTGACAGCAGGAAATTTTACATTAACAAATATACCAGGCTAATATGCAGTTGCAAATCGAGACCACCTGGTATTAATCAATTCGCCTCAAGCGTTGTCGATATCGTGTGTCAGGCCCTTAATTTTCAAAAAACAAGTAACGACATATTCGACATTTCATATTTCATATCATTTCAGATTGTTATAAACGAATTTTGCGCAATTGTAGAAATAAATACAAAAAATTGGTGAACTTCAGGCAGAGGTCAGGCTTTATAGCAGGGACTAAAACCGAACCCGAACATGAACCAATTTTTTCATGGTTTCAGTCCATGCTTTATAGTACAGTCAACTCCCGATAATTTGAAATTCAAGGGAGCAGAGAAAAAGTTCCAGATTTTTTTAAACTGATTTTAAAAACAAAAACGTATAAAAACATGCTCAGACTATGACCTTATCGGTATCTCTAGCATGCAAAATATTGACTAAGCAGTCGTAAAATACAACTACTATAAATAAATAAATGATGAAAAGCAAAGAAATTTTATGTTATATTTTGAATCTGTGTTTGCTTCAAACCACGAAAATATTGACATAAAATACACGTACAGTTCAAAATATAGTGTAGAAAACCAAATTTCAAATTATGGAACGTTGGCGAGCAAGATTTCATTCATGAAGCAATGAATAATATAAGCTAACACAATTCGCTCATTAACGACGAAAACGCCCTAACCCCAAAAAAATAAAATACTTTTCCAGAAAACGAATTTAAAATTTTAAAGTTATAAAAACTTACGGGCTGGCTCACGATGTCGATAAGAAATTTTCTTTCGCTTATTTATATTGAAACAAAAACAAAATAATAAGAAAATTTGTTTTTGTTTTCAATAAACATAAATAAGCGAAAGAAAATTTCTCGTCGTGAGCTCGGCAGTTAAATTCAAAAATTTTTAGTTTTTCTCTCATGAGTTTAGTATCCAATATTTGTATGAAATTTTTCCAGAATATAGGTAAATAACAATATGAGGATTAACTCTGCATTATTAACTCAAAAATTTAAATTTTCAAGCTATGACGCTATTGAAGTAAATGAGCGAAGTGGTTTTTTTATTTTATTTTTTTTTCATAAAGCAGAGCACATTAAAATACGTAATTGAAATTTTACTGATAATATTCTAACAATGAAAACAATAATTGACTTGGACATTCACAAAATTTATTGAATTAAAATGCTGGTAAAATAAGTTTTTAATAAATTGCACTACGGTAACATTGATTTAACGAAATCGTACTTTCTCTGCCTTTGGAAATATAAAAATGCTTATGAAGAAAGTCTTACCTCTGTCGCTGGTATTGCAAAGCAGGTGGAGCTCAAGGCTTCTATATCGGGGTCGCTTATTTTTCGGGCTTCCCAGAATGATAAAATGTTAGTATCGACCATTTGAAATGCCAATTTAAGCCCCTCAATTTTTTGAAAAAGATCAGTAGTGGCTTTGTCGTTTGTTTTTATATCGTTACTTAAAAACTCATTTAAATATGCGTCCTCATCGTCGTCAGGCAACTGATCTATTGCTGATCTGTTAGATTCTACGTCGTCAAGGGCATATAGATTGACACGATTCCAGAGACTTTTTAAATATTGTACAGCTCTAGATCTTTGATTAGAGTCCAAGGTGCGCTGAAATCTCGGATCTAAATATAAGCAAGCTACTAAACGATCTTGACTCAATAATTCATTCGTTCTTTTCTCGATGTGCTTAACTACATCCCTTAATACCAAATATAAAAACTTATTTGTTGTATTATTGTTGCACGAAACTAGTTTTTCTGTCAAAATTTTACATTTTAACCACTGTGCATAGAAATCGCCAACATGTAGCTCTTCGTTGTTGAATTTTAGTATGGACTTTTGCAAATAAATTGTTGATTTACAGAAAGCTTCAATGAATGACCACAAATCATCGTTGCTATTGAAGTGATCTTCGATATTATCGAATTTTTCCAATTTCACAGCTTGCAAACAGCTTCGAGCTTCATACAAGTCGTTCATCATTTTGCAAGTAGATCCAACTCGCCAGGGCGAATCCAGTTGCGGAATAGCAAAGTTATTTAAAATAAATATCTCATGGTAGCCATGAGACTTGTCGCTAATAAATTTCACCAAATTACGACACTCCAGGAATAGTTGAAAAATGTGAGAAATTTTTAGAACATCCAAAAGGCATAACTGGGCAATAGTGCCTATATAAGGCTCAACTTTCACATCTGCCAAGAGTATATCAGGATATGACATGAATTCTTTAATTTCTTTCAGATACTCTGAGTTTTTAACTTGTTTTCTATAATAGCACTTTGTATTGTCCCAGAAAGCACTAACTATTTGATTGGAGTCTATGTTATATTTGTATAATATTTGTTTTATATCATCTTCCTTTAGAACAGATTCATCATTTAAATCAATAAGGCCTAAAAAACGTTCTTTCCTCTCACCGTCTCTAATGAACTGGGCGATTATGCCGAATGTATTATTAGGCGAAGCATTTAGATCGGTATGGATTTTGATAGACAGCAAACGACAGTGCAGATCATTTGAAAAATCTTTGCGTATATAATTTGCTATTAAACTTATAATTCGTTCGATTTCAGCCTCGTCCATTTTGAATTCCTTGCCCTGCTTGTCAGATATTGCCTCGCACATGGGACGCAAAAAGGCCTCAATATATTTTGAACTGAGTAGATGCGGGGAGACACCATCCTCAACAATTAAACCCACCACACTGCGCATGATTGTTTTCTTATCCATCGTAATATATAATAGATGTACCGAACGCTTCCCCCCATTATCAAGTTGTTCCATCATTTTACGCTTGGCCACTTTGAGCACAGCTTGTATTTGATCTTCATTATAAGGCTGTGGTGAGGGTTGATATTCATCCTGTGCATTATCTGGTAGTTGAATTTCGATATTGTGAAATCGTCGCATGTGTAATCTCAAGTTACACAAACGATTTTGCAAACGCTGACTACATATCCTACACATAGCAAGATTTTCCAGCACAAAAACTTCGAAGTATTTATCAATTTCGGTTCTATTTTTGTGCACTTTATTTAAGTGCAGTTTCAAATTGTAGCTCCGGTTATTCCTTAAACGCTGTTTGCACAATTTACATTCTGCCATGCCCTCTTCGGGAATATTCTTGAAATGTTCCCATAATTCACTGCCGGGTTTAAGGGCCATATTTTGTTCGTCGCTAGTATATGTTTATTTCGTTGTATGTATGTACGTACGTGCAAGCAGCTTTGTATTAAACACAATCGTACACACACACACACTCAAGCTGATTAAAAAAAAAAACAAACACAAAACACACGTTACACTCGTGACAAAGATTCAGGGTATACTAAAAGCAAATGGCTTTGCTGTGTATGTTCCTACTCTCCTGCTGCTCTTGAGTTCCATTGTGAGTTTTGTTGTTCTTGCAATGCTTGCAATCTTGTGTTGTTATTAAAATATTTCAGCGAGTAGGCAGATTGATACTGGCTGCTCGGTTGTTGAGTTGCTATTCTGTTGTAGTAGCCTGGCAAGAGTGTTTGACTATTGTGTACAAAGTACATACATACATACATATCGTTGGTCAGAAGGATAAAAGCCTTAACTCAAATAATTGTAACCAAGGCATATAAAACTGGTACACGCATACACGTTTATAATGACAATTACTTTGTAAAACTATTAGACTTGTGTCCAACGGTTCTTTTTGAACTAGTTCGTTCAGTTGGACACAAGTTCGATCAAAAACATCAATGTAAATTAAATGGGTTTGAAACAACTTTTGATTCAAACGCTCTCAAACTAGTTCAAAAAGAACTGTTGGACACAACTCTAAAAACTATGTGAGAAGCTCAGAGTTGCATCTAATGCGTGTACCTGTGTTTAATGTGCCTTGATTGTAGCTTTACAGGAGAAGGTACATATGTAAAACCATAATTATAAACAGTACAACTGCTTGTTAAAACGTTATATTTTATACTATTGTAGTTCGATCGACAACTTGTAATAATAATAACATTAGAAAATTTTGTTGTTGTTTCCGATATACTTAAGTATTCGATCGAACGATTTCTAGTGACATCGTGGGGCAGGCCGTAAATTTCGTGAAAATACGAGTTAGGGCCTTTCTACTTGTGACCATCGATATGTACCATGATACAATAATATGATAATAACATGCACATACATACATACATAAATATACATATCATATATAAATACAATACACATACCTACATATGTACATACATACATATTTATGCACATAAAATAAAACTCAATTATTCTGTGTGTACAGTAGTTAACAATAGTGCTGACTAACTAATATCCAAGAATATAAATTATATGATTTATATTCTTTGCTAATATTTTAAAATTTAATTCTAGCATCCATGCATACATTCATACATTCATATGTATATATTAGTGTTTTTTATACGGGATTTCCCGGGAACAATTTCCCGGGATCCCGCACATTTTCCGGGAAAGAAATCCCGGGAAATTTGTGCCGGAATTCCAGGGATTTTTTGATTTTGTTATGGCAACTTAATTTGTATTCACACATTCCTTGATGAGTGTCGTTATTAACTTTATAAATGCGATGGTGCAATAATAAGGTGATGGCAATATCACAATAGCTAAAGCTTTACAACAACTAAGGCCGAGTTTACATCTGGCACGCATGCGTTCTGAGACTTAGATGCCTTTATTTGGGAAAAGCAGAACGCGACGTTCAAAATTTAATTCCACAACAATTCATAAAAGTAAAAAACAGAAATGAGCAAGGAAATAAAAAAAAATTACAAATAATTACAGATTCTCTTTGGTAAATAGTACGTTTAACAGCATTAACAGCTTAGGCTGAGTTTATATCTGGCATTTCTTGTGTGTCATTTGCCCAAAAAAAAGCGTAACCAACAAATTACTAATGAAAAACTGTTTGATTCAGACATGTATTTATTGATTTAAATAGTTTCCAATCATGTTGGATTCTATAAAATTGTCTATTAGTTATGTATGGAACTATTTAACTTAATAAATACATGTCTGAATCAAACAGTTTTTCATTAGCAATTAGTGGTTACGCTTTTTTTACGCTTGTGTGGCATTTGGCACACCGATGTAAACCCGGCCTTATTCTGTACTAAAGTGCTATTTCCAAAGAAATATGCCCTTATGCAAAAACGATTGTTAAAGTTAAAGCATGCGTTAAAACTGGTTTTGCCATACAAAATTCGTTTGTTAAACCAACTTTAAGTTTAAAAATGATTTTTTCATGAGGGGGATATTTTGTAATATTTTTTTTAATAATACTCGTATAATTTCTTTTTTATAATATTGGTATCTACACTCAGGGAAAAGCTGCAACTTAAAAACAAAAACGCGTCATATTAATTTAATAATTTTCAATATAATAGAAAATGTATGCTGAGATACTTAAAAATAAATAAAATTAATAAATTAATACTGTAAATTAATATTTTTCCATATTGAAATAAGAAATTTCAACATTACTAGACTTTCGTTAATGTTTTTCATTAATTCAATATAGTTTTTAAGCTGGAAACGGTATTATTTTTTGACTAATGTGTGTATAAAACGTTATTATTTGATCGATCTCATGAATTATAATTTGTTTTTGCTAAAATAACTTAAATATAAAAATATTTTGTATTGATTTGTACTGCGCGGGAATTCCCGGGATTTCCCTGGAAACCGAAAAATCTTTCCCGCTTTCCCGGGAAATTAAAAAGTCCGGGAAAAGAAAAACTCTAATCCCACTTGACCAAGACTTGCGTTATGGATATCGATTTCGAATATATGTACATATCTCGAACATTTATCATGTAAAGCTATCGAGAGTGACACTAAAAAATTAATCGAAAAAAGTTCACCTGTCGCTCAGATTTGTCCCAAAAAACATTCGATATCGAAGTTTCGCTAGCAATATCAAAATTGATAGATTATCGAACTAATTTCGATATCTCAAAAAAGTAACGTAATTTTATATTTTAATTTATTTATTTTAACTTATTTATTTTTTTTATTTTTTTAAATATCTTGACTTACGTTGCAGGATTTGAACATGGTACCCCCATTCTAACAGACTAGCACATATCCACTAGGATATCGTGCCAAATTTTTTTCTGTTCAATTATTGCACATATGTTAAGCATGTGTTCTAATTTTATGTTTTAACTTACAGTGCCGTCATGGCTGGAACTTGGTACCTCTAGACACACATCCACTCGGCTACCGTCGCACATTCGAAAAACTATCGAGAGAAGTTTGAAGCTTTAGCGAATATTCGCTTTAGTTTTTATCGAATCTCAGGTCAAGTGGGATACTGTATGACATACAAACATACATACGAGTATGCATGTATGTTCATATAATTTTTGTTCCATTCGAAGCTGGAATTTGTTATGATTTAAGCACAACTTAGCAACTGGCACAAATCAAAAACAATGAAAAATGTATATGTACGTACGTACAGTGGCACACAGCTTATTTCAACCAGCCTCTTCAAAAAAAAAATAAATCCCATATAATTTCGAAACGAAGCAAAATATTGAAACGATTTAAATGAGGGCTTATAAAACAATTCCCAAACATAAGAAAATAAGTTTCATTTAGTCTCAAATTTAAACCCTTAAAAATTTACAAACTAAAAACCAAATACATAGGAAGTCACAGCATATTTCAACCAGGAGGTCTACTCTGTATTTCGAAACGAAAGAAAATTCAATTCTTTCGAGTTTGTAGATATGTTATTGACATTACAATTCGAAAGCATTTATATTTATTTCGATTATAAGTCATGATTCAACTCTACTCACTTTTTCACTACTTATTGCTGTTATCTGCTCTCTACCACTTAGCTTTTGCATTCTTATTATTTGTTGGAGATAAAACATATTTTATGAAAATGTGCAATGTGATTATTTAATTCCGTTTTTGCACGCCTTTTTCCCTGGATATTTATTTCAATAACTTACCCAGTAATATCGCATGCATTTTTAATGAGTTCAAAAACTATAGCTTTATTTACGATCTGCGATGACATTCAGAATGCATTCTAAGAAACAAATGCTTAAGAAAGCATGAAACACTATTTAATTTTGAACGCGCTCATATATTTTTTTGCTGGGTATTTATGTAAATCAAACTTTTATTAATTAGTATTTTTTGGGAATTGTTACAATTTAAGTTTAACGTTTGTTTACGCACTAATAATCCCTAATTATTATTTTACTTATTCAGTAAAATATTATTTTTTTACAAATGCATTGAAATGGATTATTGAGGGGTTAACCTGGATGCTATGCGCATTTCACTGTTGCTAATGCAGATCATCAGGGAACCTTGTTGAATTACTATAAGATTACATGTACCCTTTACTGATATTCAGTATATTTATGCCAGTAATTTCTACATACAGATAATTTACCAAGTTTTTACCTGCGAGTGTGAGTTATAAAATTTAGCTTACACGACATACATACATACATATGTATATCTGTACACTAATAGATATCTATGGGTACAAATATCGAGCCTAATAGGTATGTATGTATATTGCCCTGAAATCCCACGTTGCTTGAATTATTAAAAATACTCCCAAAAGACTTCTTTTAGCTTAATCCAGCAGAAAAATATTTCAAGTTTCCGGAAATGTGTATTAAAATAATATCATCTACAAATTAATTACTTATTAGTCCCCGTCCATACAGTGAAACATTTGCTGCAAAACTTTTGAGTTTGTTGATGAACGGGGAAGGAGGAATGGAAAAGGCTACTTTGTTTCATGTATCGGGTTTTCAAATATGTACTTGACAACTTTAAATTTAATTTTGTGAACTCACTATTTCACTAACTAACTGTTACTTTCCTCCTTGCCAGTAAACTCAAAATTTTAATCATCGTAAAGTACACGAATGAACTACCGAAACTCGTGACCGCAACTTTAAGAGCATTAACTCCAATTTTCGGTCGTTATTATCGCCCTAGTAGACAAGCAATAACAAGTTTACTACAAAAATTTGAGTCTACATATTCATTGTGTGATGCTGCTGAGACAACGGTTTGGTCAAATATCGCTGCCGTTCAAGTGTCCTTAGCAAACGATCCAAATCAGTCGATTCCGCGGCCTTCTCAAGAACTGGGAATCGCCAAGACCACTTTATGACCAATTTTTCACTATATGGACGAGGATTTAACGTAAGTACGAAATTATATATGGCACATTTTTCTGCTGCTTTCAGTTTTAGGCTACGGTTATAATGCATAAGATTATACATATCTGTTGTGCGAACAAATTCAAAACGGGGCTGTGAATTTCGGACCAAATAAATTTACATGCATTTTGGCATATCGTCGGTTGGTTATTGGTTTGCTGCAAACATAATGTATTTTGAATGTGTGCGGCACAACAAAAACCAAACGACGATATGTAAGTATCCCGTATTCAGTAATTTTTAAATACAAGGAGAAAGTCTTTTATATAAAAAACTCAAATTTTTCAGAGGATGTTTACAACCATGCTGCAAAGCAATAGGAACATTTCTAGTTTTAATTTGGTTAGAAATCAAATTTTTTAAATTCATAAAATAAATAAATTTTTCAAAAAACATTATACAGTATACCCCGTTTAATAACACATCGGTTAAATACCTTTATCGCTTATTTACCCCCAAATATTAAATCCCCGTTTTCTTACACTATTTTTCACACAAAAACCCACGCCATCAATTTTAGTATAAGAACTTTTACTTCTTTGACTCACTGTATACATTTGATTGGTCTTATAAAGGGTGATTAAATTGTAACGGCCGACATCGGGCATATATTGAGTTGCGATAATATGATTTATATTATACTTAATTTGTTTTTCACATTAGTGATTAATGACAGTGCGTTGAATACAAATTTACCTAAGTTTTGTTGTATACGTGAACATTTTGAATTACTTTGCACTTACAAATTAACAGCCTTATGTAAAGTGGCCCTTAAAATTTAACCACCCTTTACATGTATATAATTGTATACATACAAGTAAAAATTTTCTTTCAATCAATTAGGTAAGCATTATTTTTGCAAAACTATTTTGCGACATGAATCAAAGAATACTTTTGATTCATGATTTTGCTAAATATCACGGATGGAAATCATGGTACAATTGTACTTTTTATGGTACATTTTTGACCTCGTTGGTACCGTGGTACTACCGCGAGATACTTGGTACAATTTAAAAATGCCAATGTTTTACTATATCGTCGGTTTGTTTCTAGCTTGCGGCACATTATATACAAAATACATTATGTCTGCAGCAAACCAGAAACCAACCGATGATATGGTAACATTAATTTTGCTTATGTTGTCCTTAATTTTTTTGTGTGTGTTTTATTTAGGATAACCGATCTCTATGAATGTAATATTTATTATTTTTTTATGTTATTTTTAATTTTTTATACTGACTTTTTATACACATTTTTGTTAAGTTTCTGTTTTTTATTGTTTACTTCTGAATTTTTACACATTTTTTACGTTTCCGCTCTTATTAATAAATATTAAAAAATCGTACCGTCATGGTCCAAAAAGTACATATTGTTTTCACAGTTGGTACAAAATCCAAGAAGTCATTTTCCTTCCCTGCTAAGTATGTATACTTGGGCGAATAACCAGCGATGCCAACTATTTATAACCCAAACGCGCTATACCCCTTCTCAAAACGCGCTAGAACGCGCTAAGTTACAGCATTATCAACAATTTATAGTCAAAACGCGCTATTTTCCTACGCGCTAAATTAAATTTTAATAAAGGTCGATGTATGTATTAGTAAATACGAGTACAATTAATTTTTTAGTAACTCTTTTTCAGATTATGCAATTTTGCTTCTTCGAAATTATATCCTAAATAACTAAAATCATTTAATACAGAATCAGTCTCGCCTTCCAAATATTCGAAATTCTTACCCCCTATTTGTGTAAGACGTTTGAGTTAGAAATCTTGGCGTTTTTGTAATAGATTAAAGGAAACTTGTACAACTTTGCTTTAATCTATTACAGAAACGCCAATATTACACAAACAGGGGGTTAGTTTTGATTTTAATTTATTTGTCAAACTTTGTAACAAGTTATATAAATTGTCGAATAGTGTTGTGATTCAAATGCTTTTTGAAGTACATATAAAAAGAATAGATGCTTAATAAGTTTTATACAGTTTTTGGGTCACGAGTACGAGTACATATTTTTAACTGTGAAATTTCAAAATATTTGCCATTTACAATATTAAAATGCGTTTTAATTCTAACCACAGTCAAGGGAATTTTATTTGCAACATCTGAATCATTAACGAATTTAAACAAAAAGTTAAATTTTGTTAAATTTATACAAAAAAGTAAAAAGATATTTAACTCAAATGATATTTTTGACTTGAATCAATGATCAACGCGCTAATTTAGCGCTTTTTTATTAAACGCGCTAAGACGAAAAAAAGCGCGTTTGGCATAGTTAAAACGCGCTAAAACTAGCGCGAAAGGCGCTAAATTGGCATCGCTGCGAATAACGCTCTTTCGTAAATTTCTACTCTTAGTTTCTCTTCGATTGTAGATAGAGAAGTGTTGCCAAATTTCATGATCAGTGTTGTCAGATATGGCGATATCTCGCCAAACGTGGCGACAAAAATTTGTTTTTGGCGACGAAAATTTTGAAATGGCGATTGGCGATTTACTTGGCGATATTTGAACTCCTTGGCGATATTTTTGGCTACATTTTTACGATTTCAATAAAATATAATAATGTTAAAACTATGAAATTTTTTATATAAGCAATTTCTTCTCCAACATAAAATATTTCGTGAAAAAAATTCCAAATGTTGTGACTCTTTATCTCAAACAAAAATTTTCTGAAACTCAAGAAGTTTAAAAAAAAAATTATGGACCAAAAAATCTCATTTGGTGTTTATGAAACACAGTGGGGAAAACTTCCTTTTATAAATTGAAACCAAGATTTTGATAATGAAGCAGGAAAAAGGCTGCAAGAGTTATCGCCTAAATTGTATGATTACGACGATGCTGCTGGCACTTACTACTTCAGGGATATGATATGTGTACTTTAACACACACTTAATTAAATGTTAATTCCGTTTTATCACAAGATTTAAATAATAATTTTGATCTTGGTGTTCAACTTCAATTTATCCTATTAACGTACCTTTTCACAATGTATGGTTAAAAGATAACAGAGACTTTAACTGCAAGTTTTGTATGAAGAACTGTCAGTTAAAGTTCACGTTAACTCTTAACCATACATTGTGAAAAGGGACGTAAGACTAATTTTTGGAATAAGTTATTTTTCAGTCTTTTTATACGTCAGTATTTTTTATATGTCAATTTAAATACTTTGCAATATTATTGCATATGTTGTTCTAAAAAGAAAATGTTGCCCAATTTTCCTGACAGTCAAAAAGTAAACAACATTGAACAATGTTGTCACCACGTTACACAATTCTCTTGATTGTACAATAAAAATCAAAAGTCTTTTGGTATTTGCCAATATATTGTGCCACCTTCGAATATGGCATATAAATACTTTGGCTATATTATTGTACAATACGCTTTAAATATTTTTTTATGTTTTACGATAGACTTTACCTACTGAATTTAATATTTAACGATATTTGTAATAATTACATAATAAAAATATTTTTGCAGCTAAAATTTAATGTTTTATTATATTGGCGATATTTGGCGATATTCGACAATTCATTTGGCGAGGAGGCCGAAAATAAATCATGATATGTGAAGTGTTTTTCATGGATTTTAAAATAAAAACGATTTGACGGATTTAACAAACATCAAAAAAGTAGGAGGTTCTCAATTCTGTTGTATTTTTTTAATTCGTGCTACTTGATAACTTCATCATTCTGCAGATTTATTTTTTTTTTTCTTTTTTTTTAAATATGAGGGATCACGCCTACTAATTCTTTCGTTTATTTTATGTACTTTTACTTATCCGGTTGCCATGATAATTTTCATCTTTTTGACCTCTTGTAATGACATATTTTCGTGTTTAAAAAGTGGACAGATACACTCATTAAAATTTAGTATTATATATTGCGTGCATCTACTTAACAAACTCTTACACCATAAAGCATTAAACACATTCACCACAGCAAGCTACCGACTACAAAATGTCCGTGCTACATTTGTCGTTGTAGTCGAATTAAACTAATTTCTATTTTTTATGGCTGCAAACCAAAAACAGTGTTGACAATATAGCAAAATACATATGCAAATCAAATTAGTGCCAAGAAATATTTTTTATTGCAAAATAAAAAACAAAGTTACAAAATTTTAATGTTAATCACAAAAGTAATATATTTTTGCAAAGCGAAAAAAGTTATAATTCGCGAAAAGTTGCAAAATTTTAAAAAAGCCATAATATTGATAAAAAATCGCTAAAAATGAAAGGAATGCAAAAAATTTGCGAAGATTAAGAAAAAAAGCAAAACGTTACTAACAGCGGGATGATAACAAACTCGAATAATGTGTAAAAATCTTCAAAACACACAAAAATCGCAAAAATTTGCAAAATTTTCAACAAGCCATAATATTGATTCAAAATCGCTAAAACTTTAAGGAATGCGAAAAAATCGGCAAAAATCGCGAAAATTACGAAAATCTGCAGAAACGTATTAACGGCGGGATGATAACAAAGTCTAATATTGTTGAAAAAACAGCAAAACTCGTAGAAAACTAAAAACGTGCAGAAAGTCGCTTTTTTCATGAACTATGCAAAAAATTGCGTAAATTTACAAAATTTTAAACAAGCCATAATAGGGATTAAAAATTGCTAAAACTGTAAGGAATGCAAAAAATTCGATAAAAATCACGGAATGGCGAAAATTCGCAAAAACTTATTCGTACTAACAGCGACGTAATAACAAAGCCTAATATTGTTTAAAAATCGGCTAAACTGTTAGGAGGCTGAAAGCATGCAAGAAGTCGGTTTTATAGCGAAGTTTGCAAAAATTGGCGAGAAATTGCAAAATCGGAAGCAAGTCCTAAAATTTATTAGAAATCGCGAAAGTCATTGAAAATATAAAAAGATTGGAAACAAGTGAAAAAACGCGAAAAAAATCGGAGGTTAGCGAAAAATTGCTAAAACTATTAAAGAAATTATTGAACCTATAAATAGTAAAAATCGCAAAAAAAAATATAAAGAAATAAACTGAATTGTTTTTATATTTTTGAATGAACTATTTTATTTTTATAAATGTGAAATATTTGAAAGCGGCACCACTGAAATATAAATTTATGGTGCTGCTGCCGTCTTCAAAATAATTAAGTAGCTGGTTACTAGGCAACATTTGTTGCCAGCGGCACTTGTAGTCGTGTAGCCATGTAGCCTGCTGTGGTGAATGTGTTTAATGCATAAGTTTTGAAAGTGGCCACGCCCATTACAATTTATTTTATAGTGGGATATTGGATTTACATAACATTGTGGTTTAAACAAGGCTGGGAAAACCGCATTTAAATTTATTTTTATACATCACGGCACAAACCCTGAGCTCTGAAAGTGACACGATTCTGCATTAAGAAAATTAAGCACTAAAAAGCCAAAAATAAAACTAAAAAAAAAATTAAAAATAGGTAAGATACAGTTAAATAAAACTTTTTATATGTGTTAAAACTTGCACTTATGTGTATATCTACATATCGTTACCTTAATGTAGAAAGGCCCTCACTCATTATTTTGTTGAAATCGAGTTTTTTGTATATTTCAAAAAATGCAAAAATCTCGATTCAAAAAAAAAAAAATTATGAGTCAGGGCTTTTCTATATTAAGGTAGCGAGCGATATGCATGTTTATTTTTCTTCATATTTTGTTTCTAGTTTGTTTTTCATTTTATTAGAAAGCTTGCAAATTATTGTTTAACATAGAAGAACAAGGAAAACATCCGCGGAATTGTTATTTAGAATGCGGATGAATGTAAAGAGCCAAACATGTCAGGAGCATCCTTAACGAGATGAGAGTTTAAGCGAATGTTTTCAAGGTTATGCTTCATATTTGGTGGTAGTTTTGAATTTTTCTGTTTTTTGTATACATGGAAGAAAATATTTCTGTTGTAGTCCTGAAATTGTAAAAATGTAACAAAAAAAGCTGTTAGTTTCGTGATAAAGTAATTTTATTTTTTATTAAGAATACATACATATGTTGTAATTTAGAAGCTATACTTTAATTTACCTGAGTAGTGGGTATGCCGAAACAAATTTCACTTAAAGAAAATATATTTGGATCCAAGAGCTTTAGGCCACTCCAAAACAGTAATATATTCGTTTCGACAGCCTTAAATGGTAGTTTCAACTTCTCGATTTGTTCACTAACATCCGAAGTTACTGAGCATTTTAACTCTTTGGTGTCTTGACATAAAAATGCATTGAGAAAAGCATCATCATCGTCGTTTAGATCTATCGTTTCAGTCTTTATCCTTCCAAGTTCCAACTTAACAGTTTTAACTGCAGGGTTATAAATCTCGAAGCGACTCCATAAATTTTTTAGATATGCAATAGCTTTACATTTCTCTAGTGTGATTAAGGTATGATGGAAGCGGGGATCCAAATATAAACAACTTAAGAAAATACCTCTTGACAAAATGGTTTTTGTTCTTGTTTCAATAGATTTAAAAAGCTGCGTTGAAATCACACCTGTATACTTATTTGTTTTATCAATATTTTGAAGTAATTTCACTGTCCCAAGCTTAGTTTTTAACCATTGGGCGTACCAATCGCCAAAGTGCATTTCATTGCTGTAATATCTTAGTATAGACTTTTGTATAAATTTCAATGACACACAAAAGGCTTCGACAAAGTTCCACAAGTCAGTATTGGTCTCAAACTGATCATCGGGATTGTCTGTATTTGAATAATTGTGATTTTCCAAAAATTTTCGACCTTCATGTAAATCGTGCAGCATTTGGTAAGTAGAACCCCATTTCCATGGAGAGTCCAGTTGGGGCACATTTAAGTTATTTTGCTTTAAAATATCATAAAGTTTGTTGGATTCACTGTTAATGAATTTAACGAAGTTTCGGCAATTTAAAAACAGTTGAAAGATGTCTTGATTTTTAAAAATGTCCATCATACAGAGTTGTGCTATAACGCACATATAGCGTTCAACTTTTATATCGCCCAACTGCAACTCTGGATATGTTTCAAGGTTGTCTATTTCCTGTAAGTACATGGAATTTTCCACAAATTTATTGTACTTAGGCTTGGTGTTATCCCAACAAGCGTAAATAATTTGACTGCAATCAATATTATATTTGTGTAGAACTTCCAAAATATGCTTTTCGGTTAGTTGTTGATCATTTTTCAAATCCATTATACCCAGAGGTCGCGTTTGTATTGTGCTTTTGTCAACAAAAGAGACGCTGACACAAAATAATGTGTCTGGTGCTCCGACATCCATGTCAATTTTCAGCGATAGCAACCGCCAGTGTAGATCATCAGAGAGATCTTTATTCAGCTTATTAGCCATATAAAACAAAACCCTTTCGCTCTCTGCCTCGTCTATCTTAAACTCTTGTTCCTCCTTTTTAGATATAGCAAGGCAAATGGGGTTCAGAAGGGCCTGCATGTTCTTAGAGCCAATAAGTGATGGCGGAACACCCGCCTATCATTAGTCCCCATATCGCATATTTAATTAGGTTTTCCTCCATTCTTACCCCAAGAAGTGATTTTATTGGTTTTATTTGCTTATGCCTATTTGAGTTAGGCGATCTCAGCAGCCTACGTTTGATATTAGACGTAAAAATTCTGTTGTGTGCACTTTCGAAATTTGATCTTTCTCCATTTTTTAGAGTGGGAATATCTTCAGTAGATTCATCGTCTATTACAATCGTTGAAAGTTCTTGTTTTTGTATTTGAGCGACTGCTACATAATTCCGCTGGTTCGTTCTCTTTTCCAACAGAAACAGTTCGTTTTCCACATCACCCAAAACATTATGATCTTTTTCGACGTGGTTCATAAAATATTTTTTTACTTTGTTACATTCATCACATGTAGCAAACCCTTCGCCAAGAGTATTATCGAAAAAATTTTTTATTCTGCTTTTTATGGTATGAGACTTTTTCAAATGTTGCCTTAAACAGTACGTACGATTATTTGTCATACGCTGCTTGCAAAGTCTACAAACGGCGTAACCACCTTTTATGTAATTATCAAAATATTTCCACAAATTGCATCTAGCTTTAAACACCATTTTTGTTTTTATTTAACTTAACTACATACACTTGCGTCTCACGTTACTTATGACTGAATCGAAATACTAAAACACAAATAGAACAACACACTTCAACAGCTGAAATATTAAAGTCAACACAATTTTGATATGTTCACAGCAACGATTCTTTGCACACTAAAATCAAAGAGCTAACGAGTAGTTAATGTTTGTACTCTCTGGCTATTTGAGACTAAATGAGAGTTTGAGTCGTTTAAAACTTTGTGGACAAGCGTTGCCGTTTTAGTTATTTTCTTATTAATGTTGTAAAATATGCATATCGTCAGCTGAAATGCAAAACCACGTAACTTTACAAAAACAAAATTAAAAATCGAATTTTTAATTAATTACCACAACAAGTAGCCGAATTAAAAATTAAAATACAGAAACTTTACTTTAGTCACTATTTAATAATTTTGTTTAGTTTTTTCTGTCCCACCACATTTAAAAAAAGTGTATTTACGTGATTTTGCATTTCAGGGTATCTTTTGACCTCAAGGGTAACAACAAGTTCTTTTAAAGCAATTCTTTTATTAACGGAACATTTTAGTTCTAATATATTAATTCTATGAAGTTATGGGTCCAACAACAAATCGTCAGGTGGTTACTGGTTTGCCGCACAGTACATTAAAAATACATTCGGTCTAATTATTCATTCCGTTCCGCGATTGCGGAAAGGATTTTTTGCGGAAGCAAAATTTGCAATTATTTATTCCGTTGCTGCGGTATTTTTCTCTATTTTGCTTACGCTCATTTTTTAGGATGGAAAGCGTACGGAAGGAACAAACTTGTAAGGAAAATACCTATACAAATTTGCAAAATTAAAGCTTATTTTAATTTAATTTGTTTGTTTTATTTTTATAAGAATATAAAAATATCCAAAAGAAGCAATTGTTAATTTAATTTAACTTTTATTTAAATTTCTAATCTGTAACTCTTCTTTCTATATTTTGTTGTTGTTTTTATGTTTCAAAAATACTGAAATATGTTCATAGATACCCCTAAACAAAATGTTTCGACTTTTTCTGAAGTCAGACTTGTCGTACCGAATTCGTTGACATTTCGGTAGTTTGTCTGAACTCAGACTTTTCGTACCGAACTCGTTAAGAATTTTCGGTAGTTTTTCTGAACAATTTTTTTTAAACATTAAAACTTTGATTTTTGAGTAAATAAGTAAAAGTCTGTGAAAATTTTTTTGAATACATACATAGTATGTATGTATATGTTGATGAAAAATAAGGATTGTAACAAATATTAAAAAACGTGAGTATGTGCAAATTATTTCGACAATAGCAGCAACATAACGGTGAAGCGGTATTCTGCTACGAATTCGGAGCATTTTGTTTGATGGGTACATATTATTGACCTGCACAAGACTATTTATAAGACCTTTCAAGACATGCGACATTTTTCAAACGCTTTCCAACAGCGAAATATTCTAAAATAAACGCTAAGCAACACTGTTGGCAATATTTTTTTTGAGTTCTTTGTCTTGCCAACAGTGTTTTTTAGCGTTTGTCTTAGAATATTTCGCTGTAGTAAAGCGTTTAAAAAATGTCGCATGTCTTGAAAGGTCTTATAAATAGTCTTGTGCAGGACTTTAGTACATATGTACATAGGTATGTATGTATGTATGTCAGGGAAGGAAAATGGCTTCTTCGATTTTGTACCAACTATAAAAACGAAAGTACTTTTTGGACCATGACGGTACCATTTTTTAAATATTTATTAATAAGAAGGGAAACGTAAAAAAATTTTTAAAAATTCAGAAGTAACAAAAAAAAAAGCAGAAACTTGACAAAAATGTGTATAAAAATTCAGTATAAAAAATAACATAAAAAATATTAAATATTACATTCATACGGGTACATTCGTAGATTAGACTTGTTAGAGATCGGTTATTTTAAAAATTTTGCTTATTAACAGGCCTGTTATTTTCATGCACTATAAAATCTAAGTTATGCGCATAAAAAGCTAAAACATACTATTGAAGTAAAGGAGCGATATATAGTTAACAAAACTAAATATAACCACCTCATGTACTAGGTGCTGTCAAGTTAACAGGTACAGTTAAAGTACTAGACAGATTTGTTGCAAACTTGATACCACCTGGCACATGAATTTGCCTTGACAACAGCATTGCAACAAAAATACAGAAATACACACAAAAAAACTAAAGACAACATAGGCAAAGTTAATGTTACCATATAGTAAAACAATGGCATTTTTAAATTGTACCAAGTAACTCGCGGTAGTACCACGGTAACAACCAGGTAAAAAATGTACTATAAAAAGTACAATTGTACCATGATTTCCATCCGTGATGTATGTATTTACATATGCTTTTTTAACAACAGCCGACACTACACCACAGGGAAGGAAAATGACTTCTTGGATTTTGTACTACCAACAGTGAAAACAAAATGTACTTTTTGGACCATGAAGGTACAATTTTTTTAATATTTATTAATAAGAGCGGAAACGTAAAAAAATGTGTAAAAATTCAGAAGTAAACAATAAAAAACAGAAACTTAACAAAAATGTGTATAAAAATTCAGTATAAAAAATTAAATATGACATAGAAAAATATTAAATATTACATTCATAATTGTACATTCTTAGATTAGACTTGTTAGAGACCGGTTATTCCAAAAAAACACACACAATAAAATTAAAGACAACATAGACAAAATTAATGTTACCATATAGTGAAACATTGGCATTTTTAAATTGTACCAAGTAACTCGCGGTAGTACCACGGTACCAACGAGGTCAAAAATGTACCGAAAAAAGTACAATTGTACCATGATTTCCATCCGTGCTACACCACGTCAGAATTAATAAAAACACGGAGGTTAAATCAATTTCACGGAAAGCGTGTACCGCAGGAATGAATAATTGCAATTTGCGTATGGATCGATAGTTATTTCAGTCGAATTTTCCTTTCCGTGCGGAATCAATAATACCACCCATTATTACTTCGGCAAACCAATAACCACCCGACGAAATACTATTCTGCTTACTTAAATAGACATGACACTTTTCTCCTAATTTTTTCAAAAGGAAAAAAACACAAATTACAAGGTTTTGGACTGGAGGAATCATATTATTTGTTATGTTATTTCTTAAGTATTTTTAAGTGCTGAATAAAATTTTGCAAATATAATTGTAATTTGTTCTTTAAAAAGGATGGCATGTAATTTGGCTTCCTTAAAATACAACCTAAAGCCTAAATAAATGAAAGAAAGAAACAAACATCAGTCTTAGGACACCCGGTTATAGCTATGCTGCTTAGCTATATAAAACAAACTTAATGTGTTAAATAATAATGCAATAAAATTATATTATATTATTAATTATAACCCATTATATTCTTTTCTAACAGCCTACGATTAAATTAATGTATTGTTTGTGGCCGGCGGCGGCAGTTAGCCGGCTTACAACCGATGGGATGTGTTCTCTGGTTTGTGCGTATATAGACATGCTAAACCACCAGCAAATAAATTTCAATTATTTTATGTACACTTCTGACAATATGTCAAATAATCATTTTCTTCAAATTGAGCAATAATGATTTGCTTTCATGCAACATATTTCTATTTTTTAAATTATTTAAATCCAAATTGCTTGATTTGTATTGTTTTGATTATTTTTACAAATATTCGGCATAAGATAAAACGCAACCCTTTCATTTTCGAAATGAGCTTCACAAATAACCTAAAAACAACTTTCAATTCTGTGGCATCAAAAGGTTGACATTACCATTTTTTTTAGATTTCTTGATTTTTTAACCGATTTCAAAAAAGGAGGACGTTATGAATTTGTAGATCGATTTTAAAAATTATTTTTTCGTTTGAGAGGGTATACATAGCTTCCATTTGGTCCCATTGTCAAAAAAAGTGGGTGTGGATACGCCCATTAATTATTTTCTTTGATTTGATGATATTTTAATTCTCCGGTTGCTGCTGTGAAAAAGAAGGTGGTGTCACGCCTATTCAAATTTCATATTCGATTTCATGTGTTTCTACTTAATCGATTTTTACAATTTCACACACCCTGCGCATTGAAAAAGGGTCCATCTTGCATTTAAAAAGCTGGTGGTAGAGCTACATACATATGTGTCCAACAGATCTTTTCGTTCGCTTTCGAATCAAAAGTTAAATTACATTGACGTTTTTGACCGGACTTGTGTCCAACAGCTCATTTCAGTTAACAAGAGCTGTACTACATGTACTTCTATTTCTCCGATTCCCACGAAACTTGGCAAACAGTTTCGACTTTTAGAATGATGATGATATTTTAATTCTCCGGTTGCTGCTAAACTTAGAACACACATTGGGATTTCGTAATGACACAATCTCAAAGTTAAAAAAATGGCCGGAACCACGCCCATTAAAACTTAAGATTATATTTCATGTTCTTCTACTTTACCGAATTTAGCGAAACTTGGAAAACATCCTGAACCTTAAGAAAGACACAATATTGCTGTGAAAAAGAAGGCGGTGTCACGCCTATTCAAATTTCATATTCGATTTCATGTGTTTCTACTTAATCGATTTTTAAAATTTCACACACCCTGCGCATTGAAAAAGGGTCCATCTTGCATTTAAAAAGGTGGTGGTAGAGCTACATACATATGTGTCCAACAGATCTTTTCGTTCGCTTTCGAATCAAAAGTTAAATTACATTGACGTTTTTGACCGGACTTGTGTCCAACAGCTCACTTCAGTTAACAAGAGCTGTACTACATGTACTTCTATTTCTCCGATTCCCACGAAACTTGGCAAACATTTTCGACTTTTAGAATAAAGTAAGCTTGAGCTCGAAAAGGTGGGCGCGACCATGCCCACTAAAGTTTAATGTAATATTACACGTGCTGCTACTTGAGCGATTTTTAGGAAACTTTGCATACCTTGAGTTCTGCAAGTGACGTAATGTTGAGTTTATAAAAGTGGGCGGACACTAATGCTTGCACAGTTGGTTGTGGCCACGTCCCTGACAAATTAATTAAAAAAATTGGATAGACTTCAAAAATAAGATAAAAATGTAAAAATAATTGTTATTGAGTTAAAAACAATTCTTTTCTTCGGAAAACATTAAGGTAACACATAAAACATTTTTTACTAACTGGATCTAAACTATTTTTAACTTTTTAGTGCTTATTTCTGAAGTCAGTACAATTTTTAAAAAAAAGTTTAATTTATTACTTAGTTGCCCGAATACCGACAAAAATTTTACAATAAGATAACAAAAATTCGGTAGAAACTTATTATTTCCGAATTGTCAGAATAAGATGGTAAAATTTAGAAAATAATTTAGTCACTCCTGTCACCTACAGAGATACTCGGAATTTCGCTTTCTCAAACTTTGCAAGGCATATTCAGTACCAGGTGGGCTTATCAGCGCTGCTGATCCGTCAAACTCCATATAAAATAACATAAAATCTTAACTCGAACTGTCAACATACAAATAAAAATAGTTTTACAACAATTTTGCATTTATGTTGTTGTAATGATAAGACCACTTGGTATTAATACACTTTGAAAATGTTGAAATGTATTGTTTTTGTTTCTTTCCTTAGTCTGGCACTACTGTCACCTACAGCGCCTGTTTGTAATATGAATGGTTGTATTTTCCTGGGTTCGGAATTTCGCTTTTTTAAACTGTTGAAATGTGTTGTTTATTTTTCTTTCTGTAGTCGGGTAACAATGAGAGCGATTTCCCTGTCTCATTCTTCTCTTTACAATAAAACAAATTAATTTTTTTTATAATTTTTACAAACGTTTGCAAAAACATAAGTTTCTTTTATTTTGTTTATTTTTTTTTTCAAAACTTTATTTTTTTTAATATAAAAAAACAATTATGCATAACATTTACATAGATACATATACATATATAATATTACGTTAATTAAAATTATTATTAATAACATTACATTTTAGATAATTAAAAACATAGTACATACATATTAAAAAAAAAGGAAATTATAAATTTCTGCAAGTGTTTCAAAACTGCAATTTATTTATGAATGAATTTTAATCAATTTAATGATATAATTTATCAAGCGAAAAGAATACTTTTTTGTAATAAACTTATTTAAAATGTTTAGTTGATATTTATTTTACAATAATGAGAACATTAAGAAGTTTAAAATATTTTATTATTTTTCTTTACAAAGTTTGATTTTAAAATAGAAAATTATTTAGTAACTGCAGTTTAACCAGCAACGCAGTTTTTATTTTATTTATATTTTTTTTTTTAATAAATCATTTGTGGTTTTTGTTTTTGTAGTTTATTAGTACTTAAATAGTAAAAACTTAATCAGTATCACATTTTTCATGAGTTTTTTTTTATCTATGCATTTGCATACATATATTTTTTCTTTATTTTATTTAAAATGTTGCTTTTATGTCAAACGATTTTTCATTTTTAATTTTTATTTTAGGCCCAAAGTGTTTTTATGTTGGTTTTTTTATTAAAAATTTTTTTTGGTGTGAGTGCTTGCGTGCTCAAATTTTTATGGGGTTTTTTATATTTATTTTATTTAAAGTGTTTGCGTTTCTTTTATTTTACACCACGCGACAAAAGTGTAGCCACGACTATTTGAATTGAGATGGGCTTTGGAATGAGTGCGTTCTCTCATATTCAATATGTTAAGAAAACATATTGAATAAACATATTAATATTGTTTATTGTCACACAGAAACATTGGGAAACATTGCACGTATTTTTCACTTTAGCTTTTGTTTGTGTAACTTTGCGATACCATGCCTATAAAAATATAATATTGCTTATCAAGTAGCTCTGTAAGTATGAAGCTTCTTTCACAACTTTTTAGTTAAGAAAAGCGGTCAACCACACAAAAATAATATGATGTATGTATTATGTACCCGCTGGGCTCCAATTATGATATAGTTTAAACACGTTTTAAAAGGGCAGTGCCACGCCCATATAAGTTCAATACTTTTCTCAATACAAATAATCAAGCGATTCCTATAAAAACTTACAGTAACAAATTTTTTATTTAGAGTAGTGGGCAGAGCCACACCCGTACAACAATATTATATTTGAACTTACACTTAACCATTTGTTATGAAGCTCTTTTTTCCATTATTTTCATTAGAAAATTAGAAACTGTCATGCCCACAATAATAACGCTGTATCTTAAATAATTCCAATGAATCGATTCTTACGAATTTTCACGCTTATAGCTCAGAAAATCGGTTAGGTTAGCAGGTTGGTGTTAAGGATGAATGAAAAATTAGAGCCCAACTCGCTTGTGTCCATTAGAATAATCGCTTTGTGCTAGACTTGGGTCGAGCTCGTTCACTAGTTCATTTTTGCCACAAACCAATGATCAAACCCATTTAAAATACATGGGTTTGATCATAGGTTTGTGTCAAAAATGAACTAGTGAACGAGTTTGACCCAAGTCTACTTTGTGCTACCTGTGAGTTGAAGAAAATATAGAGTGAGAGCGAGGGGGAAAAGGGTGAGAAGGGTAGATGTAGAAAAGAGATAATAGTTGTTATATAGAAGGTGAGTGAGAGTGGGTCAAGAGTTGGATAGGGGACCACTCTTGGTAATATAAAATATCAAATTTGTTAGTCCTATTTCACATAACTCGGATAGATTGCTGAAAGATAATCTACCAAGGAGCTGCACGCGCACATCCTCCAGAGCGGGACAAAAGCTGAGGAGATGCAAGATACTTTCCTCATCATTGAAATTGAAGCAGTAGTCATTATACGGGAGAGCCATGCGTTGGGCATGGGTTCCGAAAGCGCAGTGACCCGTCAAAGTGTCCATGAGGTTCCTCAAGTGATTCCTAGTGAAGTTCATGAGGTTTTTCGTTCTATGGGAGTTTAAGCGACGTGGACTCATTGCATCATCTGTCTTGAGGTAATTCAAGAAAGGCAACATCGAAGCGTCACCAGCAGGATGAGAGTGGGAGATCACAGAGATTATCGATATCGAATTCTCTTAGTTGGGTTCCTTTCTTTGCCAGGTCATCCGCAACTATGTTTGCCATAAATAGTATCGTGACCACGCAATCAGTTTACTAAGATACGTGAATGCTGCACGAGTCCAGAAACAGCAACTATCCAGTGTAAAATAATGCATGCAATATGTGTATAAATTTCAATCCCTCTTATTGTGAATGATATCATCGACGTCACATCAAAACGACAGTAAGCTATTTTTATGCTTACAATGTTGCCGATATTCATTAACGTTTGGGAAGATTTTACTGGAGCAGCGTTGCAATTGATTCGAAGGACCAGTAACAATTTTTGCTGAACCACCAGATTTTTTTAGTGTAGTGTCTATTTTTTCTTTTAATTATTCTAATCTTTGTTTATTTGGTTTGTTTTTTTTTTATAAATATAAAACCTTTAAAAATTTGTTGTGGATATAGAAACTATTATTACCTTGTGTTGAAAAAGATCTGAGATCATCAAGCGTGTACGTATGTATGTATAAGTATAACTCTCTGTGTGTTATAATTTATTTGACAGTTAAAAATATGAAATTCTGAGAAAGGCAAACACGTGTTTGGAAAACAAAAATGTTTTACTAAATTGTACGCAAAAAATTACTACGTTCTGCCCAGTTGCCCAAAAGTAAAATAAAAATAAATTGAATTTTAATTCAGCTTGGGAGCCGACACAAACACACCACAAAAAAGAAAAAATTAAATATTAAAAACGCACACAAAAAATTACGAGTTTATGATTTTAGAACAGTGGTGATTATAGGTGGGATGAATTCAAAATACTTATATATTTTTTGTTTTTTAAATATACATACATAAATATATTATGTAAATTATAAATTTTTTATGCGTAAATCTAGTTCTTAAACTTTTCAGCTCTTTGCATGAGTTTGAAATTATCTTCTGATCGCTTTGTTTTTTAAACACTTTTGTTTTTAGTTTTGAGGTGGACTTCAATATCACAAAGACTTCCTATTCACGAGCGGTTTCTGTATTCCCAACGAGCAATTCATTTGTTTTCCAATTCGCTGGCTGGGTATACAATAGTGTTTATAAAGCAAAAATTACTTATCACTTTGTAAACATCCAGAAGCTTTATTTAGTAAAACCCAGAGCTATAGTTTTCATCTCTCTTTCAGCGGCTTTTGTTAATTTGTTTAAATCTATTGCTTGCATTCTTATCTTTATTTGTTATAATCAATTACTATCGTGAGAGTAAAGTTTACGTTTGTTAATAGTATAATCGGGACTTATGGTTATAGTTCTTGATAGACCTTTAATAAACTGAGCCAGTAGTGAGGTCCAACCTCGCTTATCTTGGCGCAGTGTTAAGTACACCTCAAAGGTGGATACCATTTCTGGATTTAATTTCAGTTTGGCAATACGCTTAACACTGTTTATGTCCTCCTCATATTCGACAAATACAGTGCAGCCGCGTATGCCGCAGGGTTCACGTTCTGAGATGCGCACTATATCGGTGGCTATGCGTCGTGTGAGATCACTGGGTAACGAGACTTCGGTACAAGTAAGATTGCGCGTTTTAGCGGCACGCAATTCGGCCAGCAAAAGCGATGAAAGTTCATTCACTGCGGCTGCATCAATACTGCTGCTATCACAGTCTGTTTGCAGCTCATCTTCTGTGGTATAGTGGTAATCTTGTGATATTTGTTCTTGTTGTTGTTGGTGGTGCTGTTGTTGTTGTTGTTGTTGTTGTTTTTGCTGTTGTTGTTGCTTCAGTTGCTGTTGCTGTTTTTGCTGAGAATGTTGGCGATTGTGATGCTGGTGGCGCTGGTGATGTGGGTCTTGCTGTGCGTTGTTGCTTAAAGATCTTTTTGACCAATCTAAAAATAAAACGAGCAAATAAATGAAAAAATAAGAATATCAAGAGGAAGTTGTTTAATAGAAAACGAATATATAAAAGCAACAAAATATTTAAATTGGGTTATGAATCGTCATTTAGAAACAATTATGCCGACTATAAAAAAAAACAAATAAAAATAAATAAAAATGCAAACAATAAATGCGCAATGCACAGAGAACTCATTTGCAAATTAAATGATAAACATTACAAATATGTACATATATGATAGTTAAAATTTAACTTTTTCCAGCACTAACAAGGCGAATTCAATAAGGTGTACTAAATTTTATATAAAATGCAACACTGTACATATGTATATGTACTTATGTAATTGTTAATGTACAATTTCCCGCTATCAAAAAAATTATGAAACATTTTGCTTTATTTTTACACCGGAAAATACAAGCAGCTGCTCATCATTGTTTCATTTACAGCAATATATACAATGGTTAGAAATAATTCCACAGGAAAATTTCTCCTGCAAAGATTAGAAATGTATTCTTTGTCAGGAAGGTGCCACGCCCACATAATACATCGGAGAAAAAAATAATGGTGAACCAAATTTTCAGAATAATCGATTAGTTGGTTAAACGGCCCATACACTGCAACAGCATGCACGCGCAATCAAGCTATTGAGCAATTATGCTCGAACCACATAACATACCAGCAAGCTGGTATGAATAGTGAAGTGATACGGTTTTAGCTGCAATTTTTATATATATTTTGTTAATATTAGCAATTGTTTTCCATTAAAACAAATTATGTTTCAACAAATTACGATTTTTAAATGTACATACATACATATGTACATATGTTTACTCCATAGCAAAATTGCTCAACTGAGCTAATTTCATTATACACAAACCAGCAAGCTGGTACCATCAGCAAAATATCAAACTCTATTTGACATCGACAAAACGTACAATCACACAAAATGCCCATTCACGACCAAACCGCTGGCACAAACACTTGATTGCGCATGCATGCTGTTGTAGTGTATGGGCCCCTTTAGATGCTTATAGTCGGTAACAAATAAACTTTGTAATCGGTAATAAATGCAGTTTGTATGGTGCAGCCGCGCCCACTTGAAATATTAAAAAAAAACCTGACGTATTCCTTCCAGAGCATCAGTTATACATATGTATTTATATAGGGAACATTTCAGCAATATTCGTTCACTAATCTAGGAGTCCGTAGCCTTGAAACATACAAACAGAATCTATTTAATAGATATAAGTATGTGTATACCAGAGAATGACAAAAGTATCGTTTTAAGTACTCTTTGAGTATTGGCCGTTAAACAACTATAAATGCTTAAGCAAACCAAAATCCAACAATACATGTCTGAATCAAACCGTTTTTCATTAATAATAGTGGTTAAGCTTTTTTTTTGGGCATATGGCAAACAGATGTAAACCCGGCCTAAGTGTCAAAATTGAATAAGTTCTAAACGAGTTTTGCCATACAATTTTACATTAAAAATAACACTAGGATGTAATTGTTAGTTAACTAGTCAAATTGTATGAAGGAACTCGTTAAAACCTAGTTAAATTTCATCTCTTATGCTAACTTTCAGTTTTTTATTATACATAATAGTGTAAAATTATTAAAAGCAAAGCAAAAATATTAATTCATAGTTGGATTTTCGAAAACAAGCCTTTTTAACTGGTATTGCGTTGTTAAGCTACGTTCAAAAATTAGTTTTTATAAAATAATCTAAAGCTTTCGTCTATTCCATTTTTACGTAAAAAGAGCTTGGGTTACGTATCAATACAAAGTATGTACATACATACCTATATAAAAGTTGCAAAACATTGTAACCATGAGCATCAACTTTAAAATTTATGCGCTATGAAAAAATATACTTTGTTCAAAGACAAAGAAATATACGTTTTGGAAGTTATCCATATTTTCGTTTAGCCGAAAACACATAGAAAAACTTAAAGCAATTTTTTGTCACTCACATGAAAATGATTATTATTACTGGTGAAATATTACTAATATACCGAAAATTGCATAAATTATATTGTTAAAAAGTGTGTAGATAGATTATATTAAAAAAAAATGCTAGAAAATGCTAAATCGAAACTTTTGCAGCTAAATCAACAAAAAGTGCTAAATTTAGCTTCAAAATGCTAAAATGGTCACGCTGGTTAAGCGGCTTTCCCCAATTAATTATAACTCTTTCTCATCATAAATGATTTTCCCTACCTTCTGGCAACCCTTTTGTTTGCTCCTTTTAATTTTATTAGCTTAATTCTATTTGCACAGAAAGTACGTGTAAGTGGGTCGCGCATATTAAAATTAACTATTTTTTAAACTTTAAAGTGAAGTTCATGTAAAAAAAGTGCATTATATTATTAAAAAGTATCTAAAGTTTATAAATGTGTAAAAATATATAAAAAATGCTGAAAATAATGCAGAAAAAGTGCATAAATACCTTGGAAATATGTAGTGTGTATGTATGTAAGTACATATGTATTTATCTCCATATGTACATGCGTACAAATGAATGTTAAACCGACAGCATAATTTTAACAACATTGTGGGCTGATTGCACTTGTTTACTGTTGTTGTTATTGTTTTAGCGTAATGCTCTTATTATTTGAGTAATGGTGGATTTTATCATAACAGTGTTGATTATGTGCAATTGGGTTAGTAAATAAAGTGGTGGGATACTATTGTTTAGTACAAGGTGAACGTGGTGGGATTACGAGTGTTATAAACTGTAATAAGCATTGTAATGGTATACAATTATGTATTTAAGTTTCATAACTCTAAAATATACATCCAACATTGTACGTACATATGTATGTATTGTACGTACATATGTATGTATGTAAGCATGTGATTTAGAATATGTAGTAGAAAATAATAAAGTTGAAAATATGAGAAAGATTTGGGGGATTTAAACGGTAGTTATAAAGGTCATATTGTTATAATGTTTTAAACTTAAATTATAAAAAAATAGAGCAAAAACAGTTAGCTTTCTGTGAACATTTTTCATTTCATTAACATTTATAACATTTATTTTAATGCTTAAAAAAATAACCTTACATAAAATAACACTATTTTCAAAACCAAAAAATAACTTGTACACTAACTCTTCCTTGAGGAAAGAGCTATGAAATCAGTAATACACTAAGAATTAGTGCTAAAATTGGCCACGCCTAGCTTCTAACAGATTATTCTCAGAGAATGAACTGGGTTTTTGGCAATACTGGGAGGTACATACATATGTATATGCTCCCATATGCCCTGGAGAACACTTTTGAGTTAATTTTTGCCCATAATCTACAGCCGTGCAATTTTTTCTCCACATACGCCTACAAAATTGCATTAGTACTAAGGTCAAGGCTCGAGGGAGGATGTGCCTGCAATTTTTTTTCCATTGAATGGATGCCATTCTCTTATTATTGAGGACGAATGTTTCGGATATTTAACTCTAACTAATCAATCGTCTCCAGTTATATTTAATTTGGTAGCTAACTGTGCTAAATTATCTTTTTGTATTTTTAGATAATCCATTTTATTAATTGTACGTTCGATAAAAACCGGATTTCATACACCGCTCGATCCCATTGAGCCCCATACCATCATACTACACCCTCATGCTTCACATTGTTATTCAGATTTGATAAATATAATAGACTTATGTACAGAAAATGCAATAATTTAACTTCAAAGTCTAGTGTAAATTACTCCAGTCAACCTCATATTCTGGCATCAAATTTAAATTCCTGCAGATACATAGTATGTACATATAAACATAAGGTAAGCAATTAATTATTATTTAAATATATTTTTCATTGTTAAAAAGGAACCATTCTTAGTTAAAAACATATAAAAATTAATAAAAATATGCAAAATTTATTAAATCTTATTTTTGGCTTGTGTTCGAAGCTTTCTTGTGGCGCTTTGTTAAAATATGGTACAAAATATTATTTTGTAATTTATTTAGCCTTAGCTTTCTTGTGCACTATATTCGAGTTCGTGTTAGTTTTTGATAATAAAATATATTTAGGGGACTCAAACTGTTTACCAATGGTTGGTGATCCAAGCAAATAATTGGGCGATTCAAATATAAGTCTTAATGGCCGCTTTGATGTAATTAAAAATCTGAATATCCCTATGGGATATCGTATGATACTGAAATTGCTACACGTCTAATTTTCTAGTCATGATTTCAACTTGAATTATGCCACAGTAATTTTATAAATTGATGGCCATTTTGAAGTTAAACTTTGATCCGTCTGTCAATGCTAGGATCGTATTCTCAGATATGCTCTTGAGAAAACCTGTATCGAAAATAATTTCATATAAGACATAATCAATTGCGTTTTCCATACATATATCTAATATCTAGAATCCTAGCATGGTCACGCTATTATTGTTTTCTAGGTGATCCTGTTGTCATGATCCACCAGCATTGACGTAATACAATCATCTAAGCTAACACTTTTTCCAGAATAAGAACTGTCTCAAAGATATACTTTTGACTTTTTAAATTTTTGTGTGAGGGGTTTGGAGTCTGATTATTTTTTGCAGCTGATCTCGGATTTTTAATGTTATATTTACTTAAATAAAAAATGTAGATTCCCTGGATCTTAACTAAGGAAACTTGGCAAACTAGAAGGCATGTTCAATAGATCAAGATTTCATTAATCTGTTATTGGCGGTTGGACTAAAATCAATTTATAACATTTTCTTAGCTAAAAAAGTGAAACCTTGGTTAAAGTGACTGCTTATAAATTCCATTTTTATAAAAGTGCCACTCTAAATTACATATTTTTTTTTTTCCAAAAAAGTATTTAGGGGAAATATTAAAGAAATTATACTACCTTAACTTCTAGAGTGCTTTCGTGGTATAAATATTTTTCTTTCTCGTAATCATGAAAAGATAAAAATCGTTGCCCTTTTTTTAAAAAAAAAATTACATCGTTTTTCGCTATTCATACTGACTCATGAAATTTTAAATATAAGTGAGTAGACATCATTTAAACTCAACTAATCTAATTTACCCATACTCACGATGACATTGATTTATAAGTATAGGTTGAAATAAATATGAATGCGACGTCGACATCATAGTGATACATTCATAAATCACTTCTGTTTGATTTCTAATTTCAGGAAAATACTTAGTACTACTCACATGGATTCATCTCTTGCATGTATGTTTATTTAAAAGTTTAGTCATTAAACATTTTGCAATTAATATACAATAATAGTATATAGGGTAGTTTTTCAATTCCTGCAAAAAAAGCAACAGATGAAATATATAACCTCATAATGAGAACACTTTAATTTTGGTATGCGAAGTTCGCATCGTCCATAGGCATTGAATTAAGGAGAGTCGGAATCAACAACGTCATAAATGTTGCTAAGTATGTGTCACTGACGGGAAGTTATAAATTTTAATAGCACTTTACTTCTTTGAAATAAAACACTTTGCGTAAATTCAAATTACAAAGTTATAATTTTTATTAATATTAAGAAGCAAAAGGCGCTTTAAAATTATTTGTGTTCTTCGTGTCTAGGTTTTTACAACAAGCTCTTTTTCATGTAACTGTAAGAGCCACGACAAATTTTATTTTTGATTTTGAGAAAAGAATTCTACCTGCTTGACTTATGTACATGTTAACCGTTTTTCTTTTATATAGTATTAAGGAGAAGTAAAGAAATGAGTAAAATTCAATTACATATGTACATATGTATAACAAGTGTGTTACAGATTTAAGTTCATGTAATACATAAATGAGTAAAATTAAAATACAGAGGCTTAAAGGATTTAAAGCTTTCATTCTGCGGCAACATTTCCCTCCGCCGTAAACGAGATCGATTGGTTGAGTTTACCTTCAAAGGTGCCGCTTACATTTAGCACAGCTAATTTTGCTACTGGTCGTTGGAAAATGCCTTTGTTTGTTTTCACTGTAGCCCTCCTAACTTGGCCATCCTTCGCTACTACGACGTCCACCACCAGACCTTTAGGCCAGCAATTTCTTGGAAGGTCTGAGTCCACAATGATGACTACGTCACCAACTTTTATGGGTGGTTGTTTTGTAAACCATTTGCTACGTCGCGATATTATGGGTACATATTCTTTAAGCCATCTACGCCAAAACTGATCGGCAAACTCCTGTGACTTGTACCATCGTTGTCGGAGATCAACATTTGTATTTGCAATCGGTTTGTATCCATCTGACGAGCCGATTAATAAGTGGTTGGGAGTAATGGCTTCATCGTCATCGCACTCAATAGAGACAAAAGTCAGTGGGCGGCAATTAATGGTAAATTCAGCTTCACATAATGCGTTTTTTAGGCTTTCATCGCTAAACTTCATCGTCGGGCATATATTATAAAGAACGGTCTTAACTGACTTCACTAACCTTTCCCAAGCACCGCCCATATGTGGTGCCGCTGGCGGGTTAAATTTCCACTTAATTTGTTCAAATTTAGTTTTAATTGATACCAAGTTGACATTTTTGGTTTGGGAGCACAGTATTTTTTCAGCCGCCTTAAAATTTGTTCCATTATCGGAATATATTTCTTTAGGTGTTCCACGTCTTGAAATAAAGTTTCTTATTGCCATGATACATGAACTTGTGTCAAGGCTATGCGCGATTTCAATATGAATAGCGCGGACTGTTAGACAAGTAAATATTACGCCCCACCTCTTCTCTCGTCTTCTGCCAACAGCAACATTTATTGGTCCAAAATAGTCCATGCCGACAAAGGTAAATGGTCGTTCAAATGCGGAAAGTCTTGACATTGGCAGAGCTGCCATTTGCGGTATCTGTGGCATAGCATAATTGATTTTACACCATTGGCACATACGACGCACTTTACGGAATAGAACGCGTAGCTTTGTTATGTGATATTGACCTTTTATTTCATTTAGTGCAGTTTCATGATATTGATGCCGAAATTTTTCATGGAAGTGACGTACTAATAGGAATGTTACGTGATGGTCATTAGGTAGAACGATTACGTCTTCATGACTATTAAGATATTCTGTTCTGCCTCGGGACCTAATGACACCATATTCGTCCAGATAAACGTTGAGAGGGGTAAGTTTGCTCCCCTTTTGAATTGAGTTGCCATGCGCCAAGCGATATATTTCGAGAGTATATTCAGTATTCTGTGCAACTCGCATCAAGAACATTTGAGCAATTTTTATTAAATCGCAATCAACTGCAACAAATTCCTTTATAAATTTCTTTTTCGCCAATTCTCTCAAACGGTAACAGTACAAGAAAAATGTAGCCACAGCACGGTACAAGCGCCTCCAGTCGGAAAAATATTCAGCATTAATTTTCATACTACGTACGTTTTCAATTACTAATGAGCAGTGTTTCATTTCTGTTCCATCGAGCTTTCCAAGGTCATCACAATGTGGCCACTCAGTTGCATCATAGCGCAAAAATTCGGGGCCTTCAAACCATAATTTTGTGTTTAGTTTTATCTCTGATTTAGTAGCGAGGTCAGCTGGATTTTGTTTGGACGGTACCCATCTCCACTGATTAACGTTTGTACTCTCGATAATCTCTCCTACTCGATGCATGACGAATTGATGAAACCTCCTTGGATCTGCTTGTAGCCAACTCAAGATAGTTTTCGAGTCGCTCCACCAAATTTGAGAGTCTGTTTTTATGTGACGTATATTTAGGATGTTCTTTGCTAGTCTCGCGCCAAGTAAAGCAGCCTGCAATTCGAGCCTTGGAATCGAGAGCGGTTTCAATGGCGCCACCTTGTTTTTAGCGGCAACTAAAGAGACAGTTATAACGTTATCTTTTTTGATTCGTAGATAGCATATGGCAGCGTAAGCTCTTTCACTGGCGTCCACGAATGTGTGAAGTTGCACTTCGTCTGCTGTTGGCATTGTTGGGGAGTAGCATCGAGGAATTCTAATGGACGTTATTTTTGGAATAGTGGATTTCCACATGCACCAACTTTTTTCTAATGGACTGGTCAGCCTTTCGTCCCACCCTATGCCAGATCTCCATACTTCTTGTAACAGTATTTTTAAGGCTATGGTGTAGCAAGAAGCGAATCCAAGGGGATCATAAATGGACATCAAAACTTGTAGTGTTTCACGCTTGGTCGGTGTTAGGGACTCATTTAATATATCACGCCGTAGTCTAACAAATCTGGAAATATATCTAAACTGGTCATTATTCGGGTCCCAATACAAACCTAATACTTTAGTCGTTGAACCCCAGTCTTTTATTTCTTGCTCAGGAAAGGTGTCGCTATGTAACTCTTGTAGAACTTTTTTCGAGTTGGATGCCCAGTGGTGCATTTTAAAACCACCAGCTTCATGAATTTCTCTTACGCACCTTGCCAACTCTGTTGCTTGTTTTTCGTCTGGAGCACTGTCAATGAAATCATCTACGTAATGATTTTCTTGTATCGCTTCGACTGCTCTGGGATGTTTATCTTTAAACTCGTCTGCGTTTTTATTGCGAACATAGTGAGCTATGCAGGGAGCGCAGGTAATACCAAAGGTTAATGCACGCATGACAAAAATACTCGGCTCACCTTTTTCGTCGTACCACAGGAATCTCTGTGCGTGCATATCGTTTTCTCTCACGTTTACCCTGTGAAACATCTCGGTTATATCGGCACAAATGGCAATTTTCCCAATTCGAAATTTTAATAGAATTTCCACTAAAGGTTTTAAAAAATCAGGGCCTGCCATCATAAAGTCATTTAATGACACGCCGTTAGATTTCGCCGCAGCGTCCCAAACAAGTCGGACTTTATCCGGTTTGTTCGGATTTGAGACAACGAATACTGGTAGATACCAGGTTTTGTCATGATGCACTTTTAATTCATTTGGAGTAAGTTTTTCAGCATACCCTTTTTGAATAAGATTATCGATTTGCGTTTGTATAGTGGTCTTCAAGTATGGATTTTTGTTAAATTTGTTTTGCAAGCACTTTAAGCGTTTTAATGCAAGATAATAGTTATCTGGCAAACGTACGTTTTGGTCGTGCCATAATAAGCCCACTTCATAGCGGCCGTTCACTTTTTTACACGTATTTTCTAATATTTCCATGGCCTTAATATCATCGTGAGAAAGTAACTGCATTGGTTGGCTTGATTCTAAGCAAAAAAAATTTTTAACCATATCGTGGAGCTCACTGTACCTTTGTTGACAGTCACACATATGAATATTCATTTGGAATTCTTTGGCAGACTTACTATTGCACCCTTGTAGCGTCCAGCCTAGACGTGTCTTAGAAGCGATGGGTTGGTTTGGTAGTCCTTCTTTTATTTTTAGTGGAACCGCCAAGTTCCAATTATCAGCCCCAATCAATATTGCTGGTGTAGCATTATGGTACGACTCTATTGGCAAGTTGGCCAAGTGTGGGTATCTTTTTAATATGCCATCTGTATCGATTGTCTGTGCGTGAAGTCCAAGATTACCTACTGTATGAACTGATTTCAAATGAAACTGCTTGTTGTTGGTCACATTCGATATAACGATGTCCCCCTTTACAGAATCATTCTCCATGCGTGTTGTGTCACCCGTCCATCTCAGGCATAATGGATCGTTCTCGCCTTCAAGACCCATTTCATCAAAAATATCCTTTTCGATCAGAGTTACCGCGGACCCTTCGTCTAAAAATGCAAAGACTTTTTTAATTTTATTTGAGGCGTGTATATTCACTGGCACTATTCTAAACAATGGCTGAAATTCATCGTAATTATTGCTGTGTGCGTTTACAGTAGAATTTTGTTGCATTTTTTGTGAAGAATTCGACATAGTTTGTTCGGATTTTACTTTCTTATGGAGCAAAGGGTTATGTTTATACTTACATCCATCTATACCGCATTCCTTATTGAAGCTACATTTACGTTTATGTCTACCTAAACACTGTCGACATATATTGTTTGCCTTTATACATTCCCATTTACGATTTAGAGACATGTTCTTGAAAACATCGCATTGGACTATTTTGTGACTACCGTCGTTACATACAATGCACGTCGTACTTACTGCGTTATTATTATCGTTACTGGCACTGAACTCACGTGTATGTGTATTAACAGCGGCGCCAGATTTGACGAATAATGGTGTTACACTGCTCGCCGCCTCTGCCATGTGATATAACCAATCGCTGAAACATTTAACAACTGGAGCGCGATCATCTTTGTGACACATAGCCCAACTCAGTTTATGGTTATTAGGGAGTTTATCCACTAATTCTTTTACCAATAAGGGATTATTCAGATGGGAGTACATATGACACCCTTCCATAGTAGAGCAAATATTTCGTACGCAAATAGCATATTCAATGAGCGTGTCCAATTTGTCTTTAATGGGTGGGAAACTTCTGGCCTTGGAAAGGGCTCGATCTAGAATATATTCAGGCCTGCCGAAGCACATTCGTAGTGTTTGGATAACTTCAGGAACCATTTGCGGCAATAGCAATTTATTTTTAACCATTTCACGAGCCTTACCTTTGAGTGATGATTGTAGCCTGATTAGATTTTCAGCGTCCGTGTAGCCAGCCAAGTGCGTGCTATTTTCAAAGCTGCTAATGAAAAGTGGCCATTCATCCGGATCGCCGTTAAAGGTTGGCAACTGTTTAGGAAAAGACTGTCTTGCAGTTAGTTGTGTTGGTGTTGGCCCTATATTTACTGCTGTTGTTATCATCGGCTCTGCGTTTAATGTAATGTTTCTGTTTAGTACAGAAGATTCGTTTTCTTCTGCCAATATTTTATAATTTGCGTCCAAGTACTGCCGCTTTAGCTGCATTTCTTCTTCAAGTTTTTTTAACTCTAAGTTTCGCTGTCTTGTAATAGTTTCAAGGTTGCTAGTTGTTGTCGTACATGTTGTTTGAGCTTGCATTTGTGAAAGGGAGCTTCCTACCTGAGAATAGTGCGGTGACAAATTAGGTTGTGCATGTGTAAGCATTATTGGAGGATAAGTGTTTTGCCACGACATAGGTGGTAAGTACGACATTATGGGTGCCGTATAAATCGTAGATATCGGTGCCATTGTCTGGGAAGCATTTGGTGGGCCCATTGTTGCTGCCACAGGGATTGAGTATGTACTTTTACCCGGTGTTAACGCATGTGTTGGCTGCATCAAATCTGCATTTCCTGATGACATTGTTGAATAAATTTGATTTATACCTTGTATGTCGGTAGAGCACCGGCGCGCGTTGTCATTGTAGGTGGTCGGTGTGGACGTATCTGTTACAAGTCTTGTGTGTGTTATAGATGATGCGCCACTACAGTTTTCACAACACCAACTTACGTTCGCAACGTTTTCGTCGACGCCAACGCATCCATAATGATACCAGTGGTCACAAACGTCGCATTGTACCATATCGCCGGTATCCTTTTCAGAACACTTTTTGCAACTGCTGCTATTCTTAGTATTAGAATTTTTCATATTATCGCTTTATTCGGTGATTTATTAAAATAATTTTAATAGCACTTTACTTCTTTGAAATAAAACACTTTGCGTAAATTCAAATTACAAAGTTATAATTTTTATTAATATTAAGAAGCAAAAGGCGCTTTAAAATTATTTGTGTTCTTCGTGTCTAGGTTTTTACAACAAGCTCTTTTTCATGTAACTGTAAGAGCCACGACAAATTTTATTTTTGATTTTGAGAAAAGAATTCTACCTGCTTGACTTATGTACATGTTAACCGTTTTTCTTTTATATAGTATTAAGGAGAAGTAAAGAAATGAGTAAAATTCAATTACATATGTACATATGTATAACAAGTGTGTTACAGATTTAAGTTCATGTAATACATAAATGAGTAAAATTAAAATACAGAGGCTTAAAGGATTTAAAGCTTTCATTCTGCGGCAACAGTATGAGTTCGATGCACACTTCAAACTTTCGATTGAATATGATTTATAGACAACATTGCAATAAGTAGAAGTGCGCATAAGTACAAGAA
Organism: Tachina lurida; assembly: GCA_944452675.1. NCBI lineage: Eukaryota > Metazoa > Arthropoda > Insecta > Diptera > Tachinidae > Tachina > Tachina lurida. The sequence continues at coordinate 36,670,951 of OX101754.1, read as the reverse complement.
ATTATAAGTCTTGATTCAATTCTACTCACTTTTTCAAAACTTATTGCTGTTCTTTGATACAGATGATCATTCATTTACGACCTTTCTGCCCCCACGATATCGGCGGAAAACGTTCCCTCGATTACTTAAGTATGTGGTTTATTGAAAATAAAAACAAATTTTTTTTATTACATTATTGTTTTGAATACAAGTTGTCGATCGAACGTTTTCTGTCGACATCATGGGACATGCTTCGAAATGGGGTTAAAAAACCTTTTGTTAACTGTTTCTTTGGTGCCCCTCAACAGCTATTTAAAATTTTAAAATATACGTTCTGCTTTTTGGCCAAACACTATAAAAAAATTAATTTCCAAAAATTAATGAATGCATAAAAAAGTAATTAGTTAAGTTATAATAGAAAAAAAAGAACTCATAGTAAACTGCTTTTAAACAAAAACACCACCACAACAAAGATAATACATTTTTTTAAACAAATACATATTTTCTAATCTAAATAGAGCACAAAATGAATCAGAGAAAGTTATTAAATTTTTTTTCTTATAACAAAATCCTACTTAGTAAAACAAGCAAACAGATTATGAAACATTTTATTACACTTTTTTTTAAATTATTTAACCACATACATATATATATATACATACATACATACATATATACTCGTATGTGCATATTTTATTTGGCTGATAATGTAGTGCCATCATGCCAGTGAATTATCAAAAATACGTCGTAAACCAATTCAAGTGCTGACATTTTTATATAATATTTTTTAATGGCAACAAACAGATTAAATTGTTTGCTGCAATAATGTCAATGAACTCAATTTGATGTACTACTTTTGACTAAATGCTATGGAAAATGATATTATGAAACTTGATTTCTTTTATACATACATATGTATTTAAAACGCTTCGTTAAATTTATCATGTAAAAAAAATAATCAGTGTAATAATTTCTTTCGAGCATAATTTACTTTTGAGAAGGCTGCCCTAATAGCTAGTCAACAAAATTTTAAGCTGCATTCTATGCCAACATAAATTTCGTAATTTCACAGTTTGCTTTTGATATTTAGGAAGAGTAGATATTTTGTGGAAATTTTTTAGAAAAATTTATTAAAAAAAAAAATTTATAATAAATTTCAGTTTTTTTAAATAGAATGTTATTTATTATAAATTAGGTCTCACCAATTTTTTTTTTCAAAAACTCGGTATTCAAAGTATTTTATAGGACTTGAAGCTTCTGTGTCTTTTGCTTAAAAAAACAAAAGTTAAAAGTAAAGTTTTAGCCGATGGCCTTGTCAGCCTGTGCTGTCAATATATGTAATGTTATATTTTATATAATTTTAATATCAAGTAAATAAATAAATAATCAATAAATAAAAGTAAAGTAAATTAAAAGTCTTACTTCTTATTTATACTCTCGGATATTGGCATGTCTTCTCGGACACGACCAGATTTGGCCGTTGAAATCTTCATTAGATCATCTGGAGCAATTACTGCTTACAGTACGTTTCTTAAGACCTCTACTTACTGTGTTGGCCAGAAGTATACATCGATAATGACAGGAATATCTTGTCAAGAACTCTCTTAATAGTAGTGACAACCAAACACTAAACCAAAAAACACTCACACTCACTTATGTTGTAAACATGTTTGCCGGTGGTAAAAAATATTTTATTAGAACCTAACAAGTCTAATTTGGTTTGTGTTTAGTTTTGCATATATAAGAAATCAAAGCCTTGTAAGAAACTAGGACATCGATTCTATCCTATACCAGTTATATAAATAAGTATTGTATTGAAACCGCACCAATATCGGCAGCATTAGTTTTAATTTTTTTATGACGGGAAGTAATACTCAGGCAAAGAATGCCTACTACTATTACTACTGCCATATCCACCAAAAAAAATTTAAGCGACATAATTTTCGAACTTTTTTTGTTTGACCAAAATCGATTATTTGCGATCGTAAATAATCGATTTTCGTCAAAAAACGAGTTCAAAAAAAACGTGTCGGTTAACCTTTTTTTTTGGCAGTAATGGCTCGACTAGGTGTTACCAGTGATGTCAACCCAAAATCTTTCTTAGATGTAGAGAAAAGAGGTAGTTTCCAACAAATCTTACTTTGGAAAGAGGTAGATCTACCACTTTTATTTTTAAGGTAATTTCTTTACCTTTAATTAACCTTCCATTGCGATAAGAAATGTTTTCTAAAGAAGGTTATGACAAATCTTAATTCCGGAGCGTAAATACCGAAAATTTTTACATATTAAAAAAAATGTAAGAATTCAATTATGCCAACGTTACTCAAATTACATTGTGCAGCAGTGAAAAATCCACACGATCCTGACAGTATATGTAGGTTCGATAGTACTACCAAAGGGTAGTAAAACCCTATACCCAGTTTGATGATTTTAGTGACCAGTTTTTTTTATGGGCCTCCCTCAAAAATGGTGTCATCCGTTTTTGGCCAACAGCCAATACAGACTTAGTGATAGCGCTTTGCTATACATAACAATAATGTAGCTAAGAGTCCACCAAACAAATCTCGTTAACATCTTATGCCAAAAATATTATTTCTTCGTGCACTTTTTTGTGTAAAAATTAAGGAAACAATTTTTTCAGCTTTTTCAGAATAATTTAAATAAATCCTAAATATTTGCTAAAAACTTTTATGAACCTATAAATACAATCTGAATAAATATTTTCATTAAATAATGTGTAATGCTCATCTGCAGGTAGGTGTAGGTTGCCCAAAGATAACGTGACCAGAAGCTTTTTACAAAAAGCGGGACACGATCGTTCAAAAAGCGGGATTTTGACGAAAATACGGCCAAAAAGCGGGATTTTTAAATAAACAACTATTTGAAAGCGGGATGTGTAATACGCACATAAAAAGTTTCGTATGTACTTAAGGTACGGTCACACTTGACAAACATTTGCCCAAAAAAGCGTAACCAGCAAATACTAATGAGAAATTTTTTGCTTCAAACACGTGTTTATTAAGTTAATTAGTTTCGTATTTAACAAATAGGCAAAGTTAAAGAATACAATATTATTGGAAACTATTGAACTTAATAAACACACGTCTGAATCAAAAGATTTCTCATTAGTATTTGCTGGTTACGCTTTTTTGGGCAAATGTTTGTCAAGTGTGACCGTACCTTTAGGAAACACAGTTTTTAACTCAAAAGAATCGATTTTAAATAAACAAAAGTTTTTATTTACAAAAATTTTTATTTAGTAACGTCAAATAAATAAAATTAAAGATTTTTTGACTTCATTTACAAAACAAAATACGATTTTTATACAAAACAATGTACAAAAACTTAAGGCGAATGATAGCAAGTGGCCTTGTTAGTCCATATTATAATCAACTGACTACACCAATGTGTCAAACTCTTTATAAAAAAATAAGCAAGAACTTTTTATTTTATTATTGACAGTTTGGTGAATGTCAGTTGTTATTCTCCTAATAAGCCCTCTTGGTAATAAATTCTTAAAGCAGCAGAATGTCTGCACATATAAAGCACTGTAACAAAAGGATCTTTGAGTGTGTACGTTTGTATTTTTATTTTTTTCATTTGGGGAGCTGCCAGATCCAAAAAAAAATAAACAATAACTACACTAAAAAATATTTGGAATAAATTTTTATCAGTTACATATTAATAAAAATATATTAAGAGATAAGAAATTTCAAAACTCTAAAAAGCGGGATAAAGCGGGATAAAAATTCAAGGCGGGATCAACCTCAGAAAAGCGGGATAATCCCGCCTAAAGCGGGATGTCTGGTCAGGTTACCCAAAGAGGAATCATCTAGATTCTACTTGAATACCTGCGTGTAGTAGGCAGCCACGTAAACCAGATTGCATAGTATAATAGGTATAATATGTCTTATTAAAATTCTTATGTCTTGCTTTAAATATTAAGTGCATATAACATTATATATTAAATTTCTTTTTATTTTATACTGTTTAACCTAGATTCTTATACTATGGCTAGAAAAAGAAATAAGTTTATTTGAGAAATATGTATGTACAGTGAAACCTCTCCTAACGAACAGCTCCCATAACCTGACACCTCTATTAACCGGACAAGTTTTGTAGAACAAAGATTAAAATAATAGAATGTGTACCACTCTCATAAGCGGACACCTCTAATAACCGGGAAAAAATAAGGCGACGGTTAGTGTCCGGTTGTGAGAGGTTTCACTGTATATGCTATTATAACCTGTTGCTGTTGCATATTGGACAAGCATAAAAAACGGTTTTATTTTAAGGCATTGAATGTTCTTTTACATTACGGAAAACACATTATAATTAATATCTGTCAGAGTAGCATACGAATGGCCTAAATTTATTTCCAACTTATGCAAATGCTTCTGTTTCGAAAAATTTGGGGATTCCAATAATCTGGTATATTTTATGTAAATTAAAATTTTTATAAACTATTTAGCTTGATGCTTTATGATCTCTAACATGCATAGCGTTGGTATTTTAGAGGCACGTGGTATTTAAAAAGAAATTTATTTAATTTTGTTTCTTCTTTTTAATATATGCATGTACTCCCACCCTTGCTACTATAGTGTCCATGAGATAACATTATCTAATGATTTCTCTCACACAATGAAATATGATCTCACGAGTAACTCAAAATTTGGGATTTGAGTTACGGGTATGAAACTTTGTTTTTTGGTAAACACTCGATTTACATAACTTTTCTTTGTATGATCCCATCCATTTTTTTTAATTTATTACCTATTTTTTTCAGCAATAATTTTCATTTAATCTACTTGTTATGTAAAAATCATCCACAAATTGCCATAATTGACTTAAAAAAGGTAATAAATTATAGCAAACTTAGTTTTTTTATTTATTTTTGATATTCAACTCTTAGTTATTCCAAAATAAATTTATTTTGAAAATTTAAATCACTAAAATACTTAGGTTATGAACAAAATAAGTGTGTTTGTATGTACGTGAATAATCATTATTAGTAGGTGTTGAGCTATAAATTAGAATTAAAAAACGGCTTTTAAAATTATAATTAATGACAGAAAAAATTTAAATTAAACAGATATTTTAAATTGTAATGAAGTTCCATTAAAACTAGACAAACTAGACTCAAGATTATTAAATTAATTTAATTTCTTAAAACCAAAAACAAAAATTTAAATGAAATTAATTATTTTTAATCCACAGAAACAATAATAAAAAAATCGTAAAAATTCAAATAAACTTGTTTGTAGCAAAAAAAAGGCCGTTAAATTACAGCCTTCTATTGAAATTAGATTCAAAATTTCGCTAAATAGCGAATATGTTAAGCAGCCAGGCATAGAATTCATTACGAAGTCGGGCTTGGCAACATAATTATCTATCATACATTCATAATATTTTAACATGTTTAATTGCTTTGTATGAAAAATATTAATTTCGGTTGGAAACTAAGTCTAAAAAATATAAGTACCTATGGATTATTATTGATTCATAAACTGTGGCTAATGAACTCCCAATATCGCTTTTAAGCGAAAACATTCCCTGCCAATCCAATTTGGATTTTATAAGGAGGCTGGCGATGGTTTGGGTGTGACAAAAACTCATTTTTTTTAAAGCTAGAACTCTATAGTTTTCGGTGGGCTTGAAGAAAATTGGCGATTTGTGGGGAAGTATCCTAGATATCAGTAGTCGTATCTAGAACTATACGTCCGATAAAAATACAATTGAGGACCAAATATATATCCGAAATATAAACAATGTAAATTCATAACTTTTAGATGGTGCTTAAAAGGGCGACGCAATATACAAACTACTCAATGGGGCTGTGCTTAGTTAGAGGGCTGACAGAAAATTATTAAGGTTTTGGAGTTAACAAACGGCTGTATTCAAACAATTTACTAAAATTGACATTAAGAAAAATAGTTTTTCTTATGATCTCTCTTAGGCGTGTAACAGAAGTCGAAAGTATTATCTGAGAACATGACCGAAGCTCAAATTACACTGTACAACAAAATAACATTTTTTGGCTGTCCTTTAGATAAAATTACGCGGACTATATGGATTTCGATGCGTTAAATTCAAATCTGCTGTCAGTTTTGCTCTATCACGTAGAGATTTTTTTTATGGGCGTGGCTAATTTTGGCCCCTAAATTAGTCGGCCATACTAATATATTTTACTATAACTCGAAAACCGCTATTTCGATTTTAATAAATAATAAACCAAAGGACGCGCCACAAAATTTTTTAAAAAATATTTATAATAATTTTTTACCTATCTTTTATGGTTTCGGAGTTATTCAGAATTTAAAAAAGAAAAAAGTTTTTTTTTATGCAAAAATCGCGTAATTTTTTTAAATGAAAATTACAATAAAAAAATCAGAAATTCACAAGTTTCATATTTTTTACATTTGTCTTAAAACTACATATCCTAGGAATAAAACAAGCTATAAAACGTGAAAATCCAGCAATAAATCTTGATTTTATTCACAATTTAAAGTTCTGTTACCAGCCCGCAATGCCCTTTCAATAGCATTACCAGATGTCAGTGATGGGAAATGAGATTTGCATTTCGGTATCAAAAACAAATTTTTTAGTACTTTTTTGATCCCGAGAGTACCAAAAATTATAATATTTCTTATTTAAATTTTATTAACAAAAAATTATAAGAAATTCATTTACAAAAAAAAGGAACACATAGGTACAAATATACAAATAGGTGTAGCCTGGATTAGACTTAATACTGTTGGAACATAAATCTTGCCTCCGTATTCCATAGCTCGCTAAAGCTAAAGCTAAATTCGACCGCTAAAATGTTGAACAAATAGAAAATTTTAAATTTTTGGCGATGACATAAAGCAATAAAATTTCGGCGAATTACATTTTTAAGCCATTACCTGATTTATCAATACCCGTTTGAAAATTGCATTCGTAGAAGAAAATTAGATTTAGCTTTAGCGAGTTACAGAATACGATGGCTGTTGATTTATATTTTGTTTTCATGAAATTTTGGTAAGAGAAAATCCTTTCGACATTTACAGAGGAGTGAGGCATGGATAAAATTCCGTAAGCTACTCTCGATATATCAGGAAACATGTATTCATCTAATGCGTTTTTATATAAGCCAATGCTCTATATTGGTTGTTAATATTTCAAATTATTTTTCTTTTCTTTTTTTTCTTTTCCCTGGTAACATTTTAATTAAAAGTGGTATAATGATATTGGTTTAACAGATAAAATACTTTCAGGGGGAAACTTACTAAACCAAACTAACATTTTATTGTCAAAGTCCACTTTTGCCCTTAGAACTTAATATAAACTTTTTAAAAATTTCTTTAAACTGATTTAAAACAGTTGTTTCAATAGATCAACTTCTGTGCCACATAAAATATCATTGAATGGAATATGGTTTTCGTTGATATTTAATTGTGGTTACTCATTTCTAAAAGATCTTTACTAATAAAGCTTCGTTCTATTTGTCGAAAAAACAATTTAATTCTTGGCAAAATATGTATATGCATGCGCGAGTCTTCTGACTGCATTTCTAAGTTGCCCGTGAGAGTATCAAATTTCTTAGGGGAGTACTACGGTACTTTTTCATGTCAAATAGTATCAAAAAAAGTACGATCGTACCAACTTTCCCATCACTGCCAGATGTAAATGTGACTGCATTTAATGCATTACACACATTTTTCCATTTTTAGGTACCTGCTTTAAATTGTGAATAAAATCAAGATTTATTGCTGGATTTTCACGTTTTATAGCTTGTTTTATTCCTAGGATATGTGGTTTTAAGAAAAATGTAAAAAATATGAAACTTGTGAGTTTCTGATTTTTTTATTGTAATTTTCATTTAAAGAAATTACGCGATTTTTGCATAAAAAAAACTTTTTTCTTTTTTAAATTCTGAGTAACTTCGAAACCATAAAAAATAGGTAAAACATGATTAGTAATATTTTTTAACAAAATTTTGTGGTGCGTCCTTTGGTTTATTATTTATTAAAATCGAAATAGCGGTTTTCGAGTTATAGTAAAATATATTAGTATGGCCGACTAATTTAGGGGCCAAAATTAGCCACGCCCATAAAAAAAAATCTCTACGTGATAGAGCAAAACTGACAGCAGATTTGAATTTAACGCATCGAAATCCATATAGTCCGCATACTTTTATCTAAAGGCTATTTTGGCTGTTGTACAGTGTTATTGTTTAACTGGATGATTCCTGCCCCTAAATCTAAATTTAATACTTATACTTACAATTTCTAAAGAGAATCAATGAAGTATGTACTTATATTTATTTTAAAACGAAATAAATGAGAATTATATCATGTTTTACGGAAATAAGTGAATTTAGTAATAGGAAATTGTCGCGTTTTATTATATAAAAAATACCACGGCTACTATTTATATTTCGGTTACTGGCAAAAACTAATGTTATAATAATAATAACATAATAAATTTTAACATATTTTTAGCGTAAACGTACTAACAACGTTTTCATGTGCAAGTGATATTTGTTTTGTTTCCAGTGAGTTGATATCCTGCTGATGTCGAACATCATAACAAGGGCCACTAAAACCCTGATAAATAATAACTTCAGACGAAGCAAATAAGATTCGCCAATGCGCATTATTGTCAATGATTTTAATATACATATGAATGCTTGCTCTTAATATATCCTTGCCCTCTGGGCTAGTAGGATGCGTAATAGGCCAGTATTCGAAGGACGCCGGCTCGAAACCTGCCTGAGATTCTGTGTGTTACTGCAGAAAAGCCAATGAAGGTTCGCAAACTGCTAATTTGTAAAAAAAAATAAAAATAAAATCTGTTGCTGGAAAAGCGAAGTTTTATTGTTAATTTTTATAATTGAACCTGCGAAAAATCACTATAGGATTTCAGTATTTCAACTTTAAATCTTGTAATAGTCTCTAAACTTAAAATAGTTATTCAGGAATAATTTCTTAATCGTGCTTAATTAAGTTTAGTATTATCAGTTCTTATTGAATGAAATATTTTTATTGATTAATGTGTTTTTCTAAAGAAAAGAATAAGTATTTATAAAAAGAAAAAAATAAAAAATGGCAATTCGAATAGAAAAACCATACGAGAAACCTAAAGACGATTTTAAAGTACCTGTTGAATGATACCCATTTTGATATAGTTTGCCGACTTTTTATTTTTTTCGTACTTACAAAATGGTGTCTGCTGGCTATTTTTTATTATTTGTTTTTACTACTGTCATACACTCCCGGGATTAAGACAAATCGATTGACGTATGAATCATCAAAATCGATCCACGCGCTCGGTTTATATAATGCCGCAAAGGAACACACATACATACATGGACACATTATCCTTCTTTGCGTTGCGCAGTCGGCTAAAAATTAAACTATACTTTTTAGTGGGGGAAATGCGCATTTTTTTGTGCAGCCACGCACTTCATCAGCACGCATGTCTATCTATAGTACTTGGGCAGAGATTGTTATTAACATCAGCTATTTAAGGTGAATTTTTAATGAAATTGAATATGAGAATAAATAATAAATAGCTTGATGTTAATAACAATCTCTACCCAAGTAGATAGACATGCGTGGTGATGAAGTGCATGAAAAATTCTAGCTAGTATTTCGCCCAGCTAATAAAGTATAGGTTAATTTTTCGTCTCTTAATCACATTAATCAATAAAAATATTTCATTCAATAATAATTGAAAATACTGACCTTAAGCCCGATTAGGAAATTATTTCGGATTAAAATTCACTATACATAGTTCAATTAAATTTAATATGTATCACTTTAAATTACTTATATTAATTTCAATGCAAACCAAACGAGAATTCTTTTAAACATTACATTACATACACACACTGGTTGCAGTACAACAAACATAGTTCTTATATGAATATTTGGAAGTTTTTCTCATTACCACTTAGGATGTCGAATATAAATATGCACTAAATAGATACATACATAAGTAATGACATTTTCATTCCTCCAAAAAATTACTTCCACTTTCTTTACAATCATAAATTTTTCATAGTTATACTGATTTGAACCATAAAAAAAAATTTAAATGATAAGTGGAACAAGACTAAATCCGTAAATTTATCCATCGTTTCTCAAACGAAAATTTACATTAATATGGCACCAACTCAATTGCTTCGTTTTATGGCAAATCCTAAAGATACAACAAGGAAAAGTTTAATTTACATTAAACTAAAAGCACTATGCCTAAACTTTAGGCCCTAAAGCGACTTTAAATGTTTTTTCCCCCAGATTCGAAACATATATATTTTTCTTAAAACTAATATAAAAAAAATTATCACAATGGACCCAATTGGGTCTCCGAGTGGAGGTGCGGTATAGCAGCACCCTTCCTAACCTAACTTAATATAAACAAATTACAATACATACCATTATAATTATATTCGTATCTATGTAAGTATATTTCATGTCCTTGCTGTTAGTATCTCCAATCTTGTTTTATATAACAACTAAATACAATATTTTATTGACCCCAATCATGAAGAGAAGAGAACTAACTACTCGTAACTAGCAATTGTTGCCTAGTGTTGATTTCATTATTTAATTAACATAATAAATAACAATAAAATTCACTTTTAGTGTAACACTTACTTTTAATTCTCGTTGTTGAAATTTCATTGTAGTGCTGTTCATTGTACCGGTTTTGTACTGTCAAAACTTCCATGCTGAGGATTTTTATAATATTATTTTTTTAAAAATTAATTATTTTGTGTGTGTGTTTTTTTTTAATTTTATTACAATTCTATTTATATCACAACGGGCTGTCAGGCAGGCTTATTTTAAATTTATTTTGTTGTTTGTTGGCTGTCTTATTAAAAAAAAAGAACTGAGTTTGTAATAAATTGAAGTAAATTATTTTATTTTTAAACTTGTTGAATTTAAAAAAATTGTATGTGCATGTGTTTTTGTTGCTGCTGTTGGTTGAGTAGTTGTTTGTTACAATTAAATGGCCACTTTATTCTTTTTAAGTTAATTAATTTTATTTTATTTATGGTAATTTTGTTTTTTTTTCCTTTGAGAAAACTTTTTATTTGCTAACAATTGCAATTAGTTGAACTTTGAGTTGTTTCAATTTAGACACGCTCTCTGATATTCGTATGCTGTTCTGAAAAAGATTTGAAGATTTTTAATTTATTTTAATTCTTTTTAAGTGAAAAATTGACAAGTTTTTTTTTTTGTATTTCTTTTATTCTTGTTCAGTTCAGAGTGGATACAAAATTTCTTTTTATTATTGATAAATAGACACAAAACGTTGTGCCATGTAAAATTTTTATACTTTTCGTTGAGGTTGATTGAATATTTTGTTATTTTATAGATGTTTTTTTTTTATTTATTATTATGAGGAGAAGAAAAAAGCGAAAAGTATCTTATCTATGGGGTTTGTTTTTTGTTTGTGTTTTTGAATTGGGTTCGTGTTGTGAATATCAGCAGTGTTTCAAAGCAACTAACTGGCTAACAGCTGGGTTGTGAGACTTTTATAGTCGCCACAATGTTCAGCTCTACACTAGTCGACACGATTTAATTTGCATAGCATGTGTAAAGCCTGCAGATTCAAGTAAACGACTTCGGTTCGTAGGGTAGTGTAAATTTGTTTGTAGCAAAGAATATATAAATATGTGTGTGTATTAAGCAGTTAAAGCAAGTAGAAAAATATACAAGCCCATGCATACATACATACATACATATGTACTCGTATATAAAAGGCAAAAAAAAAAAAAGAGTACACACAAAAAATAAAGAAAAACAAAATAATCATTAGTTTGTCTGCTCCTCCATATGGAGGAACTTTTAGTATGAGTAAATAAAATAAAATAAAAAATAAAATAAAACAATGATTGAAAACCCCATTTGCCGGTCGGCAACGAATAATTGTAGCCCTGATATTTAATAGATTTATGCTAGTTAGCACACACAGAAATTTTAAGCAATTCATATCGCCAACTAATATCCAAAAGGCTGTAAATAAGACCCCATTTCCACACGCAAGTATGTATCCCTTTTAGACACGCAAATTTTACTTAGCAAAACCTTGATTCAGCTGTGTGAAAGACAGAGTGAGGAATACTATCTCTTTCTGCCTTTCTCCCAGCTGACTTAAGACTTTGCAAAGTAAAGTTTCCGTGTCTAAAAGGGGTAAAAGCTTACTTTGCAAAGTCTTAATTCAGTTGGGTGAAAGGAAGAGTTAGTAGTACAGTCTATTTTTGTCTAACACCAGAATTAAGACTTTGCAAACTAAACGTTGCGTGTGGAAAGGGAGTGGAACCAAAAATTGCTAAATTGAATTATTTATAATGTTATCAACTCAAATACAATCTGTTTAAGATATATTTTCGAATTTTATTAAAGCAAGACAGTAAAAGAAAACCTGCTATTTGCACTTACTACCTTTTGGATTTTAGCTGACGCTATGTTTGTACAAAATCATTTTCACATGCTTTGAGGGGACCATTTAAGCAGGTTTTAATATAATAAAAAAATTAGAGCAGCAAATTTTTATATGTCGCTTCTAAAAATGCGAGCATACACAAACTATTTTTCTATTTCAAAAAGTTTATTAAATGTTGGTTAAGCGCAGCAATTGAAAAAGGAGCTTACAACACCCCAACGCTTATACATAGTTAAACTCCTAATAAGTTATTGAGAATGGCAAAACTACAAATACACTAGGCGAAGCAACTTTTTCATTGTGGCTTAGTAAGTTTTTTTTTTAATTGTGGTGGACGTCTTCTAAGCAGCAACGAAATTCATCTAGACCAGTGTCAGGCAAATTCAGGGCGTGGCGCCCTTTAGATCTTAGACGTACTTAACCAAAAACAAACAAACTTAATTAAATTCGTTTGATTTTTGACACGCGTTAAATTAAAATCAGATATTACAATAAATATATCGCTACCTTAATATAGAAAGGTTCTAGCTCATTATTTTTTCGAAATCGCGATTTTTGCATTTTTCGATACATTAGATGTTCTATCGAATTATACAAAAAACTCGATTTCAAAAAAATAATGAGTTAGGGCCTTTCTATATTAAAGTAACCATAATTTAAATGTTTATGTATTCTCACAAAATAAGCACAACGGGGCCCATCAGGACCCAAGTGTGCCCGTTTCTTATGAAAATTGCAGCCTGTAAAACTTACTGTCAAAAATTACTTTCAAATACCTTGTGAAAATATTACCTTCGCTTTTCTACTTGAAAGTCGAACTGAAAACATAAAATTTTTAAAAATTGTCAAATTTACCGGGTAGTTTTTTTTAGTAGTTTTAAAACTGACGGTCTGACAAGACTGTAAAGTTAGGAAGGGTGGTGCTACCACACATCTCCACTCGGAGACCCATTTGGATCAATTGTGCTAGTGTTAAATATGTAAATGAATAGAATATGATAAAACGCACAAACAGAAAATGAATAGTGATACTTACAAATTATTTGCCGAAGGTAAATAAAATATTGCTTACACAATATAAGCATTTCTCATATTCTATTTCATTAAAAATTCATGTTAAATAGCTGATGTCAATAACAATATCTACCCAAGTAAATAGACATGCGTGCTGATGAAGTGCGTGGCTGCACAGAAAAATTTTAGTATTTTCTTGCATAATTTTTCTTGCGTTGCTTAGAAAATGACATTAATTAATGAGCCTTATCGTGGTTGGCGTATTTCGACTTAAACTACGACAGTTTTGTCCTAGATATAAGAAAATATGTTACCGTGTTCTTTAATCTTTTACAAAAACGTCGTAGTAAGAGTCGAAATAAGCCAAACACGATAAGAGGGAACAAAAATATTTCACTCAATAGTCTGAAGAACCGCGACCGTATATTCAGACCGCTGTGGAAGTGTGATAACCGACTTTTTTTTGGCATACAAAATTATGAACTGGACAATATGTTCTTTCAACAAGACGTTTCCACGAGCCGATTTTTAGTTTATTGTTTCCAGAAAGGCGTAGTTTCATGTTTTGGCGTCGCAAAAGGGCCACCAAATCATGCGATTTGACGCGGTTAGACTTTTGATGGGACAAGGCTTATGGTAGAATTGCGGAAATAGTATCGTGCTGTTGCTGACAAAATCCGTAACAGTTGTCGGTACGTTTACTTTTCGTTTCTGTAGATTTTTACGTAGCAAACGTCAACTTCTGGCCTACATACACACACAAACACACGTATAAAGCAAAGGGAAACACAATAAAAGCTGACACATTCGCTGGCAGCATTACGTTTTTTTCTAACTAACATCCAGACTTAAGGCTCAGTTAGCTGACTGTAATGTAATGTAACTGCAACAGTAAGAAACAGCTGATCGATGTTGTTATGTGAAAAGTAATGAAAATGGTTATAGAGATGGAATGTAACGTAACCTAATTTTCATATTTCATTTTACATTACATTACAGTCGGCTAACTGAGCCTTTAAACGATACGACAACTTCAAAGCGATTAATAGCTTGCCTACGCGGATAATACCCTAACGTTGCACAGTGGGGGATTTTGAAAAAAAATTAAATAATTCTGCAGTTTCTAAGCGAGCCGTCCGATTGTTATGAATTTCATATAGCATTTGATGTCAGCGAGCTTAAGCCTGGGACTTGGACTATGTACCTTAAAAGGTGGCGGGGCCACAAGGCCCAAAGTGGGAAACCTCGGGTAAATGAAAAAAAATTCAAACCGATGCCAGGCTGATGTTTTTGATCTGATAAAAAAGATTTTTTGCAAGTGGATTTCTCTATCCAAGATCTAAAATAAAGTTTGCTACATTTATGCTCTTTAAAGAAACATTATAAAGAAACTTTTTGTTCAAAATTTTCGTTATTAAAGGTGCCAGATCGTTTTGAAATAGACCTATTTTTGTTATAAATGTCAGATATAAGGCCTTTTTCTCTCAAATTCCAAAGCTGGAATCGAAAAATTCGTTGTTTCATCTTAAGATATGATATGTTTTTAAATATTTCCTAAAATATTATATGCGCCCGAAAATAATAAAAAACTCCCATTTTTGGGATTTTATGAAATTTTTTTGGGAATTGCCGAGAAATCAAAAGCAAATTCTATTTGTTTTTACTTTCATGTATTAATTGCATCATTTAAAAACTAAGGGAGAATTTTCAGCCAAAAATATTAGTACATGCGAATTTGATAGCATTCTGTCTTCGCGGAAAACTATTTATATGTTTGTAAGCAGATGCAGGTAATATAAAAAAATTAGTACAAATTTATTCATATAAGAAAATTATTACTTATTTGTTTTTTTTTATTATTGCAGTTAGCTGTATTAAGTGAATATATTCATATAATATTCATGTATGTAATTGTACAGCTACTCCAATTTTTGAAAAATACCTAAGAAAATACTCGTAATTATACTTGTACACTAGGCTGTCCCAAAAAAAACTATTTATATGTTTGTAAGCAGATGCAGGTAATATAAAAAAATTAGTACAAATTTATTCATATAAGAAAATTATTACTTATTTGTTTTTTTATTATTGCAGTTAGCTGTATTAAGTGAATATATTCATATAATATTCATGTATGTAATTGTACAGCTACTCCAATTTTTAAAAAATACCTAAGAAAATACTCGTAATTATACTTGTACACTAGGCTGTCCCAAAAAAAATTTTTTGGAGCTCAAGTATAACTTGAAACCTTATAGGGTCAATTATTTGAGGTTTTTTTTCGTACAAGTCGAATTTTTGCCAAAAATAGAGTTTGCCGGCCGTTTTTAAAACAATTTAAAAGAAAAATGTCCAAGCTTTATTTTTGTGTGCAAAAACTTGTAGTGTTTGGAATGAATTTCCTCTTTTAGGTAGCCTACATTACAATTTTTCGTAATGTTTCCATAAATTTAGTAAATAACGCTTTATAACTTTTAATATTTTTATAAAAATTAAAAAACCTAATGATGTAGGTTAAAACGTCAATTAATTCTTAATAATTTAAAAACATAGGTTTTTCAATTTGCTCTTACCGTTCCTGAGTTATACTCGTTTTGTAACCAGTTTAATTTTATACCCAAGAAAAAAAATCAAAATCAAACCTCTAAAAACGGGTTAACACTTGAGAACTCGGTAAGCATGGGTGTAGTTGATGACACGACATGTGAGCTTGCCAAGGGGACGATGATTAAACCCTCGAACATTATTTATGTCACTGTCCAGCATTCACACAAATTAGAAGACAAATCTTCCATCTGGAATAATATCTTAGGGATTCACACTGGAAAACCATAAGAAAGTATATTGGGGAGACTAAGTTCCTAACCTGAATAACTTTGATAGGTTTTTATGGTTATTTATTAAGCACTTTTCCGTATTGGGTCAATATTGATTGCGCCTCTTTTCAACTTAACCTAATCAATAAAACACCTAATGTATATTTCAAATCTGCGAGGAAAATGCAATGAGTTTCATTACGAGTATCAATTTTGATTTCAATGGAATTATCCTGAACTAAAGCAGAGACTGGCAAATAGAGAAAAAATTTATTCGAAAGGATTTGTCTATTTCTGTTTACGAATGCGCTTTGTGGGAAGCTACCATACAACTGAATTAAATTTGATTATATTTTTAAGGTCAACGCTCTTCTTCGTCGATACTTGTAGCAATGAATAGCCAACGAAGAAATATAACTAGTAAAATGACTGTATAACTTAAAATTTTTCGCCTAATTAAACAAACTCACAACCGCGATAGTCTGTTACGTAATTCGCAAGGAAAAAAAATACTTTCGAGTTTACATGTTATAAACATACAATTTCGAAAGCATTTTGTTTCCTTTCGAATTACTCAGTAGGCCGCCAGAGTTGTAAAAACGAAAATAAAAATTAGCACACTTCTTTGTACTTACAACATCTCTTTCCAACTTTCAACGTTCCGCACTTCTTTTTCATATTGCATGTTGTAGGGTACTTATCTATACATACACTTATGCATCCATACTAGAGATGGACCAGGCTCACGTTACATCATTATCATATCTGATCGTAACTAATGTATACTAGTAATTATACAATACATCTTACCAATTACTTAAGAATTTAATTTCAGAAATCTGCAGAGCTTTAAATGAAAAATATCAAAACAATTGGAAATTTCTAATACATAATAATTTCTAATAGACATCGACACAAAACTGAAAAACATTGAAAAAAAGCTAAAAAAAATAAGTTTCAGCGAATTTTTTGGGGTGTAAAAAATAAAATTCGTTTGCCCTCTTAAAGAGGAGGAAAAAACAAATTTCACGTGCATTTTGAAGGGAAAATTAGTTGGGAGGAAGTATTAAAGAATCTAGTTTCTTAAATAATTATATATATTCGGCCCTGTTCTGTAAACTAAATCCGTGTAAATTTCTCGATTTCAAAAAATTAATAATCGTCCTGCAGACGTGTTTAAAATCATACAAGATAATTTTCTTTCAGAATATTGAGAATCTATGCAATAAAAAACTTTTAAAACATATTTCTATTGTCGGAGTTAGTTTTCTAAAATCGTGCCATTTCAAATCGATCGGTTTACAGAACAGTGGGTTTACTATGTAACTCGATTCGATAGTTAAATATTACGGATACGGATTTTTCCTACCAACTAACTCGAATTCGTAAATACATTTGCTACTTTCGGGTTGCCGTATCCGATTATCGGATACTCGTACTCTACTTTCGGATGTGCATCACTATGTACTTTGAATGTAGATGTCAAAGTCGCTAGAAAGTTGGCATTTGTACTCGTTTGATGTTGAGCTAACGGATGAAATATAAAAAAACTTAAATAAATCAAAACATCGACATTAATAAATTTTTCAATAGGGAAAATGCTACGAAAAATATTAATACGAAGCAAAGGCAATTTGAAATTATGCTCAACTTTATGACAGAGCATTCGCAGTTGGCTAAGGGCTACATATAAAAGCTCCGGACGCCAAACAAGCCACCAATAATTTATGGACATGATTGGCAGAATATCTTAATACAGCCGGTCCACCAATGTGGGAAGTGATCGGTTGGAATAAAGTAGGTATAATATAGTTTACCCATAGATGGGAATAAATGGGTTTGGACAGATCACAAGACCCATCTTAAGGCCAAATTGCGGAAGAACCGCATTCATTTTTCGGGCACAGGCGGTGGCTCGGCAAAAATGTGCTCATTTACCGCACTCGAAGAAGGTGCAATTGATTTACTTCAAATGAAGGATGCGTTTGATGGTATGAGTGGGGTCCGGAAATTTGGTGTAAGCAACAGTACCCCCCCCCCCCCACCCCACCACCCTAACATTTGAGTGTGTGGATGGATGTGAGTACCATCAACAGCTCCTATTATCCCTGGAATTCCAGACGTGGCATAAACGAAAATTTTTGGCAGCTCGTTTTTCGTCTTCGCTCATGACGAAATTTATGTGTTTGGCACACCACACCTTCTCTATAGCATTGCACACTTCTTTGATGCAGTTTTTGACACAGTTTGTTGTGCCAAGCCAGCAAACCGGTTTTGACCGATTTGGTGTTGGTACCCACCTTGTTCAAGGAACATAAGTGTAGCACCTAATTTGATTGATGGTGTTACAGCAGTCGATCTCAGTGTTGTTGCCAGCTGCGCACTAATGCTCTCCAACACATATTTAAAAGCTTCCTTGTTAAGCCGGAAATTTCGCACAAACCTACAAATAAAAATATTTAGTTACATACAACATATTTAATAAATTGTTACTTACATTACATCCGTCAACTGCATAAAATCTACACCATCGCGTAGGATTTTACGTTCCAATCGCTCGTCGTCATTTTCCATCCAAAGGGCAACCGAATCCATTTTTATAACGCACAAATATTTCTTGTTTACTTTTTTTTTTTAATTTCATTGTTTTGACATTTTGCGTTATAAATGCTGCCAATGTTGAATAATACTTTCGAAAGTAGTGCCAAAATTATTTCAATTAGTGGCAGCACTTTTTTTAAAATCAAAAATAATTTTTTGATTTTTTTTTCTACGATAGTGAGTGTTGATTTGTGCACGGTGCCATCTTCAATTCATACGCACTTATACAGGAGTTTGAATGTATGGTTTTTTTTTTGTAGAAAATAGCTCATACGTACAAAAGAAGTTTCGTTGAATGTGTGATACTTGTTTTGATTTTGTTTGGTTGCCTTTTAACGATGGATCACAACTACTTCCACTATTAATACAACAACTCTTTAACACATTTATCTGCCTGGCTGGCTGACTATTTGACTGGCTGACTGTTTGGCCGACTGACTGGTTGGCTGCATAACGAGTTGGCAATCCGACTGACTGGATGATGGTGTGATGCGATGACGGGTATGTAGTATGGTCGCTTGTCTTAATATTGGTTTGCTTCCATATTCTTGCATTCAGTTGTATACAGAGATGTGTTTATTTTGAACACTGAAAATGAAAATAAATAAAAAAAGGGTAAAAATTATAAAAAAAGACTTACAGATACTCGTATACACATGTATCTATGTATGTCGATACTTACATACACACGTACTCCTGTATCTATGTACATATGTATATATGGATGTGCATATGTATATTATGCATTGCTTACATACGTTCATATGGGTATATGTATATCGTCACGTAAAATCCAAAAGGCCGTAAGTACACTTTTTACTTTTTTACAGGTGAAGCAAAAAATCTTATAAATTTAAGACTATTTACATATTTGTTAGGAGCAAATTAAATAATGAATGAAATCGGTATTTTTGAACATATGTGAGTAATATTTTAAGGAAAGATGTATTTTGGTTAATCACTTCATAATCAATCAAAAAAGCTATTTTGGATTTTTTGGTTGTTACGGCCTTTTGGATTTTTGGTGACGATATGTATGTATGTGCATACATATGTGTTGGTATATGCTTAAATGTTTATTCAATAAGTGAAGAAAAAAAGTATCTAAAAACCAGTAGTTGTTTTTCTGCATTTGAATAACAAATAAAGAAAAAAAAAATAGTAAAAAAATAAACACACACAAAAACAACCGCAGTCAAGGAATATTAACAAATCTATAGAAAAAAGTTTTTATGAAAAGAAAGAAAAAAAAAACAAAAACAACTCAAAAAAAAAGCAACAAAATAACTGGCTTGATTACCAAAGCTCTCCATAAATTAACGATTTATTGTAATTGCAATATTTAAATCTTTCTTGTCTTTTATTTTGATTTTGCATTTCTTTTTTGTTTTTTTTTTTTCATACGCTCTAGCAGCAGTTTCCTCAAACCAGTGTGACCATCATTTTATTCACATACAGCCATGAGTGGATGTATTCAATGCACACTTACCTAATGCCGTACCTAAACAAAAACGTTATCTTACATGACAACCCATAACAATTTCACTGGATTGTTTTAACTAAGAAATTGGTTTATGGCGGCAACAATTTACACCATTAATTCATAAAAACAGCTTGCTCCAAAAATCAAGTATGTAACAAATTCAGATTGGTTATATTAACCAAATAAAATTGTGTTATTTAAAATTCCACATACAATTTATATTGGAACTATAGAAATAAAATTCTTCAAGTGCGTTTAAAATTAGAAAAATATCCCTTTACATATGTCAATGAGGAAAAATATTTAATTTACTGAGAAAAATTTTGTCCGCACTCTGGGGTATTTGAAGAATCCCAATGGGACGTGGACTATATCCAGCGAGGAGTCGTTGAAAGCCCTGCTGGACACTCACTTTCCGGGTAACTCAACATCTGATCTTTGTCCAATGCCAACGGAAAAAATATCTGACATTGTCAATATGCAGACCTTAAATTGTGCTCTGAGAAGCTTCAAGCCTTATAACTCTCCAGGACCTGACGGTATCATACCGGCCGAAATACAGAAAGTATCGAATCTCATAGACCCTAGGCTACTGAGAATTTATACCAGTTATTCCTAATAAGTGTAGGGAAACGGGAGTGGTCTTCATTCCGAAGGCTGGTAAAAGCTCTCACACCACACCGAAGGACTTCAGACCAATAATTCTAGCATCCTCCTGAAAACATTAGAAAGGATGGTTAATCGTTATATCCGCAAAACCATCAAGCTACTTTTCTCGCATCAGAATGTATACCAAAGGGGAAAGTCAACCGAATCGGCTCTACACGAGCTGCTTAGCACAATAGAGAAATCACTCTCTGTGGGTGAATATACCTTTGTGGCCTCCGTAGATATTCAGGGGGGTTTTAAAAATATTTCTCCAGATGCGATAATTGATGAATTGTCGAAATTGGGTGTTAATGCAAGATTATGTAAGTAGATTCAAAATCTACTAACTCACTGCAGGATAACTTCGGCTCTAGGAGCTTCTAGGCAAACCCGTTTTGTAAATAGGGGTACACCACAGGGAGGAGTTCTTTCGCCACTGTTGTGGAATCTAGCTCTAAATCCTCCTGCTATCTCTAGAATCGTAGTGGCGCAAAATTGTGGCTTATGCTGATGATGTGACAATAGCTTTAAGAGGAAAATTCTTCACTTCTCTGAGGGATATCCCACAGGAAGATCTCTCACATTTAACAAGACGGGCGGAAAAACGAGAGCTTGCCGTTAATCCTAACAAAACGGAAGTAGTCCTCTTCTCCAGGAAGTATATGATACCTGTTTTCCAACCTATCACTCTATAAAAGTGTCCATCACTTCAAAATATCTAGGAATTACTCTTGATTCAAAGTTGAATTTTAAAACTAATATTCTAGAGAGAGTGAAGAAAGCAACAATTTCACTCTATCTATGCAAAAAATCCATTGAGAAAACTGGAGTCTTAGCCCAAAAATCGTTCGTCAGATCTATAATGCAATACTACGTCCAATTCTCATGTATGGGATCATCGTGTCATCATGTATGGGGCCATCCCTGGAGAAAAGGACGTATCTACATATCTTCAAAGACGAGAATAGCAACGGAAACTGCCACTGTAGAAATACTCGATGATGAAGCTTGGCGATGGAGGATTGACCGAATCTCCCTTGCTCTACTACACGAACGTCTCTATAAAACCTGGATACCATCCACAGAATTGTGGATGAATGCAACTCCAGCCAGAATAAAAAGTGTTGATTTTTATACGGACGGCTCCAAAACACAAGAACGTGTGGGTTATGGAGTCTTTTCAGGGACCGTATTGCAAAGCGACTTCCGTATCACTGCAGTGTCGTACAGGCAGAGATCCTTGCTATAAAAGAAGTTGCGGATTGGTTGAAAGTGAATGTCACTTCAACCACTTTGATTAACATATACACTGATAGTTAAGCAACTATTATGTCCCTTGAAACCCCGCTTCTAAGAACAACAGCCCTCGACTGCCAATCATTTCTAAATGATATTAGGATCATCTGGATCCCGAGAAATAGAGGCTTTCAGGGAAACTCTGATGATCTTGCTAGAACTGGGACAACCTTACAAGTTCCTCCGGACTTGGAATGTTTGGTTTTACCCCTACTTTCTTGCAAACTCACATTTAGGCGCAAGACAGAAGATGAAACAAATAGAAGGTGGGACAGAAGAAATGATTGCGTGATCACAAAACAGTTATGGACTCATCTGAATAGGAAAAGTACAGCTTTTTTAATTAAAAAAAATAGGAAACAAAACTCGATTCTAGCGTCCATGCTAACCGCACCCTGTCTCATAGGCAGGCATGCACAAATGTTTAAGGTTGAACACAATGATTTTTGCCGCAGTTGCCAGGATATCGATGAAGAGGGAAAGTGTAGAACATTTTTGTGTCACTGGAAAGAGAATGGCCACAATAGGTGCTCTTTAGTTCAGGGAACTTTCTGACGTTGATAGTGTTAAACTGCAACGTAGTAGCAGCTTTATATTAAGCTCTGGTTGGTTCAACGGTGGGGACTCCGCATAAGCAGAGTCTCCGTGGTATCACAATGCCCCAAAACGGTACAAGTGAGTCCGGGTTTCTGACTGCCACCCCTACCTAGCCTAACATAATCTACTGTAAAAATCTACAGTTTTTGTTACAAATATAATGCATTTACATATATTTTTAGCGCAATCAAAGATTTGGTCACACTGTCTTAGAGCTTAATCATTTCTCATTCTTGCTCATCTTTTATTTTGTTAATGTATTTTTAACTGATCATTTGGTTTGGATTATAACTTATTATGTGAAGGCAAAAAAAAATGATAAAACAAACACTCTTAATTGTTTGTTTTTATCATTTGTATCTCATTATTTGCTTATTTTTATGTTAATCACTTTCGATACTTTTATAAACAATATTTTCTATTTAATTTGTCCATAAAAGTTACTTTTTTAATTTCCTTATCTACAGTCTGTCTGTCAGTGTTATCAATGTTTATGTGTTTTGGTTTCCCCGCCAACTGGCTTATCGCATATTCCCAAAATACCCAAAAGAAACATTTTCGATATTAGAAAAGCGTGTCTTGCGTAATTCAATTTACGTTACCAGTTACAATAGCTGCAACCTCCATATTTTCTGCCGTTTTTAAGTATGAACGCGTTTTATAAAAAAAAAAATTCAAAAGGTGCTAAACAACCCAAATTTTCCTTTACTACATTGTTTAAACGGGGATTGTATTTGATCGCTAAAGGGCCATTGTAACATTATACAACACCGAAAAAATATAAAAGGTTCGGGCGACGGTCTTTGAAAACGATAAAGCACGAAATTCAATTCTAACTTCAGATATAAGGCTTAACCCATTTGGACCCAAACATAAACCAGGAGTAAGTTGTTAAAAAAACTTTAATTCATTAATTTTTAGGATCTAAATAAATACTTAACATAAAAGAAAATAACAAAAAAATTCTTCATGTGGGAAAAAATGGCCGTCCTCAAATGAGGCCAATGGGCTTATGTGTGAAATTTTTCATAGCACCCCTTTTCTATGCACAGCGTTTTAATGCATTTTTCGCATTGCCAACGAGCTTTCATGTGACATATGGTACATCTCAGGTGATTCTGCACCTTTTTAGGAAGGTGACCATATCCCATAAGTTCTCTATAGGGTTTAAATCAGGTGATTGGGCTGGCCACTTAAGTAAATTAATATTTTGTGTTTGAATCCAGGACTTAACAAGTTGCGAAGTATGCTTTGGATTGTTATCGTGCTGAAAGATCCATCCAGCAGGCATTTTATCTCTTGCAAACGGAAACATGACAGTTTCTAGAATGTTTTTGTAGAGGTAGCGATCCACGGTTTCTCTAATTTCATGCCGAGACCCGATACCATTGAGTGAAAAACACCTCCACACTATAAGATTTCCATCACCATGCTTAACAGTTCGTACAATACAATAAGTATAATACTTATGGTCTAGCCGCTTATTGGGAGGTCGTCGAATGGCTTTATTTTTTTTGAGACGGATCCTTTAAGGTTAAATTTAGTTAATCAGAAAACAATATTTTTCGGAATTCTTCAAAACTCCAATGAAAATTTTCCTTCCCAAGCTCTTTTCTTGCCTGGCTGTTCTTCGCGGAAATAAATGGTTTTTGCAGTTTTTCTGGATCGCGGTCTTACCTTCAAATCCCTGTCTCGCACGCAAAATTAGTAGAAATGTTATAGTGTGGAGGTGTTTTTTACTCAGTGGAATCTGGTCTCTACATGAAATTAGATACCATATGTCCAATTATAATTAGTAGTAACGGTTCTTTTTGAATCTCTGTTACATTTATCAATTATTTCCGACAATTTCGTGTGCATAATTTTGTTAGTTACTCACAAAGTTCTTCCACTGACTGACTGCGTGATTCATAATATTGAATAGTTTGATGTTTGAATAACGAAAGAGAGTAATGTTAATGGTAATCTGTGAAATAACTGGTTTTGTAAAAATTGTCTTTTACAACGTTATTCGCGGCTACGCTTCAATTGTCTCATTAGGATTTTAAAAGTTTTCGCTCGCTATAGAACACCCTATAATTTTTAATTGTGATACATATACATATTATGTATTGTTGTAGTGGCCAAAGCTTTACATATTCTGTGAAAATTTCAGGTCCGTAGCTGTTAGGTTCAGACAGACACACGGACAGCGTAGTTAAATTATCAAATTATCAATTATCTATCAAAACTTCTTGAAATGCTCGATTTAGTTTTTTATGGTTGTTAAAGTTAATCAAGTTGAAATTTCCTAACAATGAAAACATCATACGATTTAGTAAAATAAATTTAACAATTTTATTGCTATATTTATGTTTTATTTACAATTTAGTAAGATTTAATAAAAAAAATTAATTTAAGGAAATTCGATAAAGAACATTTAACACATTTTTATTTTCCGGTTTATTTTAATTAAAATTTAGCCATTTTTCAGGAAGTTTATTACAGAAAATTCAAAACTGCCAAGATAAAAGCAAATCTAAAGAATCATTTTTCTTATCACTTACAAAAGTTTTGTTAGTGAATAAATGAGGTGCTAAAATAAATTAATTAAAAAAGATATTTCTGTACATATGAATGTATTTCTCAATATTTTACTCCAAAATTTGTTAGTTGTATTTACGTAATTTAGCATAGTTCTTGGATATAATAAAAAAATATACATATTTATCTTAAATTTTACAACATTTTGGTGCGTCTTCTTTCATGTTAGCAATTTAATGAGGCTTTAGAATAAATAAAAAAGAATTACACATTTTTCCGAAACTTAATTGTATGTATTTGGAATATAAAAAAGAGATGAAAGCACTGAAAGTTTAACAATTTAAATTGTTAATCCCACAAAAATTGCGTTGCTATTTTACGAAATAAAATTTTTGATGGGGATTTTCGTAAATATTAAAATGTTCTTTTTCATAAACATTTTTCATAATCGAATGTTGACTAATTTCATAATTTCAACCTTATGCAAAGAACATATTTTCTTGGCCGTAAAAAAATTAATACAAGGGCTTAAAAAAAATACTACGCAGAAAAAAATTAAAAAATATTTCAATATTTTTGCTTGAATGAATTAATTTCTTTTTTTTTTAATTTTGTAGCTGTTACCAATATGATTATTTTCAATCATCTGCGCTAAGGTTTTGGTAGATTATATTTCACAGGAATTGGCGGAGGCTCCAAACTCAGCTGGTCTTCCGAATATACTTCGATTAATTTCACACGAGAAGGAGATTGCACTCGATGATTTCAAAACTGTTGCACAGTGTTACTGATATTTTAAAGAAATATATACATATAATTAATATCATGCAAGGAAATAATATGTACTAAGAACTGCTTCTGGGAATCTCAGAAATCTTATGAAAGTTCCAACAAATCCAAAAAATTAAATTTATTTTTCCCATAGCGTCTATACTTGGTCCAAGGCCGTATTTGACACTTTGGCAAACAAATTCTCACACACTTCTAGAACCCTCTAGAAGTGGCCCTTTACTTTTAAAATCCAAATTTTGATGCAAAATAGGGCATATTCTGAAGGTACAGAAAAAATAAAAATTTTTAATTTTTATTTATGACTGTGAAGATATCTTTCAGATACATTTGTTATATATTTCGAAATAACTTTTTTCTATATAGTATATGTAAATAAAACAGTGATGGTGTGTTTTTTTTTGGCAAAAAGTTTGAACATTAATTTTTTTTTTAAATTTTGAAATTCAAAGATGAATATTTTTCAATTCAAATGGCAGAATTTCACAAAATTTCCTTCAAACACTTCCGAATTGTATGTTAAGTTTTAATACTTTTGTCGGACTTTTTCCCAAAATTTATATTTCACTTGTTTAGTAAGATAAAAAAATTACTCTGAAACATAGCTGTTAAGTAATGATTACTAATCGTAATGATTACTAATTTGATTACTTTTTTTTTAAGGTGAAGTAAGGATTAAATTACGATTATATTCAGTTTCGCACGATTACTAATTGATTCCGATTACTAATAATGGAGAAGTAATCTGAACTACTTAAAAATAATCAAAAGTAATAAAAAAATAATCCGATTACTTCTAAGGATTACTTTTGATTCTTTTTAATTATTTATTAAGAATCAAAAGTAATCTTTGAAAGTATTCGGATTACTTTTTGATTACTTTTGATACTTTTTGATTATTTTTAGTAATTTTAAGTAATTCAGATTACTTTTCGATTATCAGTAATAGTAATCAATTATTTATCAGCAATTCTTTTGAAGACAATTATATAATCATAACAATTCTTTTTAAAATGTAAACTAATTGATTACTAATCGTAATCGAAATTTAACAGCTCTGCTCTGAAATTGATTATTGAGGGATTAGCTCTGTATCTTATACGCCTTTCACTTTCAATTTCAATTACGTTTTTTACTAAGTAATTAAAAATTTAAAAAGTGTATAGATATTTGTGTCCCTTATCTGGAATATACTAGATCGAAGTTTTGAAAAAATTTAATTTTCATATGACTATAATTTACTACCTAAGAGATATACAACTGAATATGTTTTGAATTGACCCTACTTTGAAACCTCATAGCTCCGCTCTCTTATTTCGACAAGAATATCCGTTTAGAAATGGGTGATTTGTTTCCAAAATATTTTCATTTTGCCCCTTTGTGCATTGCTGACTCTTTTTTAACGTAACTATGATTCGGTTTGTTTTTTTACTTATGGAAGTTTTTTTTTATAAATAAATTCAAAACTGCAAACGTGAGTGCACATAAAAGTTTCATATGAAAATCTACGAAAACAAGGTTAATTTAAAATT
The DNA here is from genome assembly GCA_944452675.1 of Tachina lurida. Lineage (NCBI taxonomy): Eukaryota > Metazoa > Arthropoda > Insecta > Diptera > Tachinidae > Tachina > Tachina lurida. The sequence goes on along the minus strand of OX101754.1, from coordinate 36,643,235 downwards.
TTCCAGCAATGATTTTGCTTCATATATGTTTCAAGTTAATTCAACATGGTTTACAGTAATCTTCAAAAGAACATGTTTTCTTTTGAAATAACTTTATTTCATATTATTGATTTAACATTCCAGTAGTGTTAAATAAAAACTAAGAAACATGTTGAATCAAACTTAGGTTTTTGAACTTTTGCCGACGTTAAAAGTTGCATTTGCTAAACAAAGGTATGTGAAAACTTAATTTAAAAAAGTTGAATTATTCAGAGGTAAACTTATTTCCTCTGAGGGGAACTTCTTTTCCTTCGTCTGATTTGTCTTTGAGTCTTATTGGACTCAGGAAAACATTGGCCCCTATTATGAGCAACTTTCGATCTTCGACTGTAGTCGAAAGTACTGATCGAACGAATTGTCATTTGGGATTATGACGAGCATTCGACAAAGAATGTCGTTATTGTGAATAAAATCGACAAAAAATAGATTATAATTCTTGTTTGTGTACTTAAAAATAAAACTTGTTTAACATTTAGATTTTTAAACAAAATTTTTTATTAAAAAAAATTCATCGAAAGCTAAATTCTGTTCGATAGAAAATTCGGTGCTCAACGAAATTTTCGATGCTCATAATATGAATTTAACATTCGATTTTCGATGTTCGATACCCAGCGAAGATCGAAAATCGAATTCAACTCATAATAGGGCCTATTGTCTGGTTAATTACTAGAGCAATGTGTGTTTTACAAGCTATAGTCCAGCCAATTTTAATTACGTTTAGTACAAATATAAGATTCCTTTCGGGAGATCTTACAATCGGCCAGCTGCAGCATAAATAGCTCAATATTCATTCGGGCGTTTTTGAGAGCGGTTACTTTTAGGTACACACACACAGAAAAACCAGCTTAAAATCTATAAAAAACCACATTGAATTAATCAGAAACATTAACGAAAGTCTAGTCATGTTGAAATTTCTTATTTCAATTTCTTATTTATGGAAATATTAAGTTCCACTATTAGTTTATTAATCTTATTAATTTATAAGTATCTCAATATACATATTCTATTATATTACGCGTCCTTATTTTTAATTTGCAGTTAAATTACGTTTTATTACTATAGCGAAGCAATAACCATTATCAGTAATTACTTCATGCTTTATGGCAATTCATCTATCAACTAAATGAGAATTGCAACTGAATTTAATGCTAGTAAACAATATGGCCATTAAAAGTTAGTTGTCAACATGTTGTTGTTGCTAATAATCAACGTGTCTACGCTGCATTAGCTGAGGTGGTATGCACCTACATATTAATAAGTTTGTAATAACTAAGTATTTATTCTCTCTCTTCAAACGCTACGTTTTGAAAGGGTATGCATTATTAATGACGTTTGGGAAGTTAGCCTTATTGTTAATAAACTAATTTTATATCTTTTTGCCTTAAAAATTTGGCAACCAGCAAAGTATTTTTAAAATAAAAATTTATAAAAAAATATATATCGTTAGCTTTAACGCAAAATACCCTAACTAACAAAAAATTGGGTAACACAAAAAATCACCCAAATGAAATAGAGATTTCATTAAAAAAAATCGAAAAGCAAAAATAATTAAGCGTTGACTGAAGTAGTTAGCGCGTTGACTAAAAATTAGAAGGTCCTGGTTTGGAACCCGCTCACCGGCAAAGTAATTAAATAACAACACCACGCATTTTTCTGATGTGCATTAGTGTCCGATTGTGTCAGTTGTTGTAGGAGAGTTCAAGTGATAAAAACATAGACACTGGTCACTGAACCACACCGGCTTCAGCTTATACATACTAATCTTAATGTAACATCAGAGCGCCCTCCTTCGTCGGTATTGAGTAGCATAATCGTCGGCGAGGTAAAATAACCAATAAAATTGCTACTAAATTCGAAACGTTAATACGCCTCATTGACACCAGAGGCGCTGCAACACTGTATTATCAAAAAGCGTGCAAAAAGCAGAGATGTAAAAGAATAAAGCTTTCCTCTATATGTTCCTTCACCACCTGTCTTCTCTATCACTATCACTTTCTTAAAAAAGGTAACACCTAATAATAGCAGAAGGTATTCATTGCCTGAGGGATACTTCTATTTAAAAAAAATTACTTAATTTAAAACGTTTTTTGCTTCTTCTCTAAAATGATGAAAGCATTAGTTAGATCATTTTGCGTTTCACATGACGATATATATCAAATGTAAATTGAAAACAATGTAGTATAAAATATAAACTACCATACTTGAGAATTGATGATAATTTTAATTTAGTTTTACTTAATTAGAACATATACATATGTGTATGTATGTATATGTATATGCATTTTATCTATGCGCAGAATAAATAAAAATAAAATTATTAGATTAAAGTTGGATGGGCAATTTTCATCCATAAAAATGTGTGTGTATATTTGCAAAGTTAATTTGCCTGGCGGAACTTATATAAATAAATCTGTTTATCATATTTAAGTACTTGTTTGTGCGAATTTAAATTTAAAATAGTTTATTTATCAGTTATATACAATAACAAGATACTGTGGCACATATTGCAAAAAAATCCATATGAAAACTTGTTTGACTTTAGCAAAAGTTCGCTTGACAAGAAAACTGTTCCAGTAGACTATTGCTAAAGTTAAAGCATGCGTTAAAACCGGTTTTGCCATGCAAAATTCGTTTGTTAAACCAACTTTAAGTTTAACAATCGTTTTTGCATAAGGGGGTTAGTCTTTAAAGTCGATCTCTTATTATAGTGGTCCTATAAATGCATTTTGTCATGTTAATTTGCTTATGATATTCTGGCGCCAAGAGACAATATCAATAAAAAAAGATTTATGAGAAAGAAGTTTTATTTCTGATTGCCTGGAATAACGAGAACCAGAAACCTTTACGATGTAAAAAAATCTAAACAATATCATTACAACAGTTTACAGTTAACATGCACAATTTTGTCTGGTTAATCTAAACAATTTGTTTATGTTATTTTATTGTCAGTGTAAATTTTTACATACACAAAGTATTTTTGTGGTTGAAATAACTAGTTTAAAATAAGTAGTTATAGGAAGATATAGAGGAAAGCTTTATTCTTTTACAACTCTGCCTTTTGCACGTTTTTAATAATGCAGTTTTGCAGCGCCTCTGGTGTTAAATTAGGGGTACTAAATTTTTTGAAGCTGTTTAGTAGCCATTTTATTGGTTATTTTACTTCGCCAATGATTCTGCTACACAACGAAGGACGGCGCTCTGATGTTACATTAGGATTAGTAGCTGCTGAAGTCGATATAGTTCAGTGACCAGTTACTATCCCTTCATCACTTGAATTTTTTTACAACAACTGATAAAAAGGGGCACTAATGCAGATCAGAAAAATGTGTTGTTGTTGTTAATTAATGACTGTTGGATAGCGGGGTCGAACCCGGGTCCAGCGGTTTTTTAGTCAACGTGCTAACTACTTTAGCCAAAGCCATCCTCATTCTTTGTTATTTGAAACAAAATAAATTGTAACGCTTTATTCTACAGAATGATGTTGCATTTAACTATTTTTTTGATACGAGAGCCAATTCTATAGCTCCTAATAATTTTTTTAAACTTTTACTTTTTAACCGACTTCAAAAAATCCGATTGCGACCAACTTTGAACCATTAAATATCCCAAATGATCATTCAAAATGAAAAATCATAAGATAAACCTTAAGATGATTTGAAAATACCTATCGAATGATATCCATTTTAATATAAGTCTCCGACTTTTTCTTTTTTTTCGTCTGTTGACAGCCATATTGAGTTTTGACTACAGTCATATCTTTAGTGACACTTCCAGGACTAAGACAAATCGATTGATATAAGAATTATCAAAATCGGTCCCGCAAATGAACACATATAAAAATATAAATATACATGGACTGATAAACACAATATCCTTCTTTGCGTTGCGCAGTCTTGTAAAAAAGGAGGTGATTATAATTCGCCTGTATTTTTTTTTTGGCACTGTTACTTCATGACTCGGTATAGCTTTCATTTGACACCATTGTAAAAAATTTGGGCTGGGAAACGTCCAAAAAATGTTCAATAAATCTTGAAAATCTAATTTTTTTTATCTGGGGTCTCGGGGCTACTTTTGTTGCTTGAAACTTAATTTTGTCTAAATGTAAAATACTCTTTAATATCAAAATTTTAAAATTTTCCCCAAAATCTTCCACTGTGCGTGTACTTACTTCTATATCGCCCATCATGCACGTCACTGTTTGTTTGTGATATTTTTTGTCTAGGTTTGTTTTTCTTCTGATTAACATTGAATAAATAAAATTATATCATACGCGGAACTACAATGTATAAATTTACCTGTAGATTTTCATTCCGAAACTAATCAAGAGTATTTGTGCCAATGGAAAAATTATTGCTTCAGATTAAAATATGTTTTAGTGCGACAATTGACACGAAAATTGTTGTGTCAGAATTTATCCACAGTAAATCATTATACACAGTAAAAATTATGAACAAAAAGAAAAAAATACCAATGTAAAATCACCATGCAAAATTTACAAGAAATAAAATGTTCTTTAAGTGGCTTGGTGTTTATTTACTTTGTTTATAGCTTCTATGCATTGGTGTGTTTAGTTTTGTGACCTGTTCTTGTTTTAATGTTTGTAAATAGCCGACGGACTGCTGCTGGCTAGTAGGCAGTGTAGTAGTCTTGTATTCGGAGAGTCGCTGGTTCGAATACTGGATACAAGCTAAAGTAGCTTTACAGTTTTGTGTTTGTTTTAACTATAGCTTTCATTTCAAATAAATTTTATGGCAAATGATCAACTAAATAATATTGAATTAAAATTTTACTCTTTATGATATATATTTATTATGTATCTAAATAATATTTGAAGTTTTTTTTTGGTTGCAGCGGTAAGCCCGTTGACTATCACGTGATGAGTCCGAGTTCAAATCTTGGCCTGGGAAGCCAATACAAAAACATTTTCCTTCTTAATGTCTGTGTCTATACTCAGAATAGTTAACATAATGCTGAGTACACATCTGACATTTCTTGTGTTGTAATTTTGTAGTGCCATTTTCAAAACGCCGCTCACATTATACTTTTTATGTGTGGCATTACACAATGAAAAATATAGGAAATGACAAACTTTGCCACTAGTTACACTATTGCAATGTCATAATGTGTACTGGGCATATGTTAATTATATAATATAATTAAATGGCTACATTAAATTAAATAAATGAAATAACTTTGATTCAATAGGATTCTTCGTGTTATTTCAGTATCGAATTTGCGTTGTTTCAACTTGCAATCACTTCCATTCAACATGATTTTTCTTTTTGATTTAACAGTACTGGAATGTTAAATCAACATGAAATAAATTTATTTCAAAACGAAAAATTTTCTTTGAATATTAATGTAAATCATGTTGAATTTACATGAAATGCATATACAGCGAAATCTTTGCTAGGTAGATTTTAATGTGAATTTTTTTTTTGTGTGTAAGGTTTTTGAAACTGATTTGCAGTTTTATTATTTTTTTATTTGTTTTTTGATAGTAAATTATTTTTGTAAAAAAAATGCATTTTACATCTTGCAAAATTTTTACTAATTTTTGGTATTTGGTTTTACGAATGCTGTAGTAGAGCCTATTTCAGTAAATATATTATTTGATTTTTTTGAATTTAGTAATTGAATAAGAAATAAAATTTCTTCTGTGTACGATATGAAAAAATCAGTGATGCATGTTCCATACTTTGAAATACAGTAATTTTTAAAATGAGACTTTCTTCTCTCACTTTTCTTAATATACGTGACCCGGTCTATGAAAAAGTGGCTTATGACTCAAAAAAAAAAAAATTTTGAGAAATCAGCTGTTAAAGATAAACAATGCATTTCGTCAGTTTCTCGGTAGTTGTTCTCCTTCGTTCTGTGTCTGTTGGTCTTTTCCGTTATAAACTAGTGAAGCTTTGAGGAAAAAAACTGTGTACGGTTGTTGTTGTTAAAATGTCATTTATTTCCAATTTATCCTTTTCCACTCTAGGAAATTTTGATGTATTTTCCATGTATTATCTTCATTCTCGATTTTCAATAAAATTCTGTTTTTCTTTCATTTGTGCTCTTCTTTCTCTACATTTTTAGTACACTTCTAAGCAAGTTAGGACTTTCTGCTGTTCACCATGTTAGCGTCTCAAAACTATGCGAACCAAAAAAAAGTGAAAAATAATTTTTTTATACATAAGCCACCTTTTCATAGACCGGGTCACATAATGAAATAATTACTAGATCTTGAATGAAAGTTGAATTTTCTTAAAAATATATTTTAAGTTTTTGCATGAATATCAAATTTTTAAAATTAAAAATATGTGAAAGGTAGTCTTATCCTTTGCTCTACTTTTGATTAAACTTACTACTAAGCTTCGAAATATAATTTTGCTAAGCTCAAAAAGGGTATTGATCATAATCTACGCTAAATTTAAAGTTTCAAAATAAAGGATATATGGGACATACGAATGTCCTTGTACCAACTGGCCTAAAAATTAACACACCATTTAATATAATAATTTTCCAAATAGTGAGTAGTTTACTTGCTTATACAAGTTAGTTTCATTAAAAAATTAAATGTTTTTAAATTCAGGATAATTGGAAATTAATTAGGACTTTGTTACGAAGCATAAGATTGGAAATATATTTTATATAAAATTTCTAACGTTAACTGCACCATTATTTTAATTGCAGTCGCTTTTAAAACATTTAGGACATAAAAATATGTGAGAAGTAGACAACAACAATTCTAACTTAGACCTTGCCGACACAATTTTATAAAAAAAATTGGTAATGACCTTCTCCTGAGTCTGATCCTTAATTAAATTTCCAATTTGATTTTGACTACGACCCAAATGTTAATTTAAATTAAAGGATATATGGGAGCAGCTAAAATCCTTTTACATATTACAATGAAATTAACCACAGATATTATTAGCATAATGTAGAAAATAGTAACATAGGCCGTAATGCATTCGAAGCATACTTGCAGCTTAAACGTGAGTTTCAAAATAAATATATGGAAGATATATGGAAGAATCGAATATAGTTTTAGATATTAAATGTTAATTCTTTATGAGCCCAATTACGAATGTCGTATTTAGACTAAAGAACATATCAATATTTTTTATTTATTCTAGTAACAAAATCGTCGTAGTCGCAGTCGAAATACGACACTCGTGATAAGGCCCTATATAGATAGATGGAATAATGTAGAAAAGTAAGTATTTTACTGCACTCGTACACAAAGAAAAATTTCAACTTAAAATATATGTAAACAAGGTTTATTTAACCTTTATCGGGACTGAGTTTGCTTTATATGTTTTTCATGTTAATTCAACATGATTTACAGTAATCCTCAAAGAAAATTTTTCCTTTTGAAATAACTTTGTTTCATTTCATGTTGACTTAACATTCCCGTTATATCAAAATGAAGAATCGTGTTGAATTAAAGTTATTTCAAGTTGGAACAACGTAAATTCGATACTGAAATAACACAAAAAACGATGTTGAATCAAAGTTATTTCAAGTTGAAACAACATGAATTTAATTTAATGTAGTCATTGTCTTTTATTAATTATTTGACTTACGTATGTATGTATATTGGCATAGGCATTAGAAAATGTTTGTATGTTTATAATTGACTTCCCCGGTCAAGATTAGAAGTCGCAATTCATCACGTGGTAGTTAACGAGCTTACCGCTGCCGCCACAGCAGCCTTAAATATTCTTCAGATACACACCCAGTATATACCATCGTGATTTAAACTTTAATTCAGGATGATTTAATATGATTTCAAATCAAAATTTTTGCATAGAGATTTTAAATTGCTTTTTTTCTGTGTGTGTAGTGCCAGTAATGTCAACTTAGCCCTTTTCGGGCTAGATTTAGCCCGTTTTGAGTAACTCAAAACGCGAAAAAAAATTTTGGCCCGAAACTAAAAAACGCGCTAATTTAGCACTTTTTACAATTCTCTTTCAGCCCTTTTGGCACCTTTTTACTTTTTGCTCGATATGTCTACATTTAAATTTTTACGAACTTTTTGTTCCTTTAATCTAGCAATATCGACTTATGAAACAACGTGACAGCATTATTTTACTCATTTTCTTCTGTTAGTTTGATTTACCAATCTAAAAAAGAAGAAACAATAAGGAATATTGTTCTTTTTCTTCCAAATTTTTTGTGCTTTGAAAGATTCTCAGTATAGCCTGAAAACAGATTTTTATTTAATAACGACCAAACTAAAATTTACTTACCTGTACACATATATATGTCTAAAAGCTACCGGCCTGTCCCACAATGTCAACAGAAATCGTTCAATCGAAAACTTGTATTGCAAACAACAATAACATTAGAACATTTGTTGTTGTTTTCAATATAGGTATTCGATCGAACGATTTCTGTTGACATCGTGGGACAGGTCGTACTAGTATAATTACTAGAATAGCAAGAACTAGCGCAAAAAGGCTTAAAGTTGTTGTGTAAAATTACTAGTGCTGGTGAGTTTAAAACTAGCCCCTTGTCGCGCTTTTTTCAAAAATTTGACTTAATGTTGCGCTAAACGTATATTTTTTCAGTTTAGCCCTTTTTAGCTCTTTTTTCAAAAATTTTTACGCTTTTGGAGTCTCAAAAGTTGGCATCACTGTGTAGTGCAATTAAAACTAAAATATCATATTGAAAATAAAGGATATATGGAACGTGTGGATATCCTTTTAGATATTAAATGCAAATTCATCCTATAAATTAATAGGATAATTTAGCAAATAGTTAAAAGTTTTTTTCCACTATTTAATATCTGTTGAATATGATATTACAGTAAGTGATGGAATATTCTACTAGTCTTCAATATTTTATATATAAATACTAAATACTAATCAATACTGTTAGCGGATTGAATGCCCATCTTGGCAGGATTTTTCTAGTTTAACATCTCTTTTATTCATATTCTGAGCTCCCGTCAAATACCATAAATAGCTTTAATATAAATACATACACAAATCTCACAATTTATTTGAGTAATTGTTTCACTGTTCTTTGTCAGATTGTCTTGACTCGTTATCACCCTACAGATTATGAAGCTTTGCATAACTGATAACGTATGTACATATAAAAGTAACTCATTTACTGCTCCCTTCCACAAATAAATAAATACAAGGAATGAATTAAAGATGGGCGCGTGTCGTGTTTTTTTTTCGTGATACGAACACGTAGGACTCAACTCGAAGTGTTCATAACAAAAAATCTGATTTCGTGCGTGGTCGGGTTGTATAATGTTCAGCAAAATTGACACGATAAAACACAAACCGATTTTAGGTGTAAAATATATATCCCTTAATTTCCATTTAAAAAAAACAGGAAATTTGTTAACAGTGTGTGTCTCTTGAGCTTAAATTCTGAAATTAATCCAAAATGTGTATGACTTTTATATATGTACATATATATATAATCAAGCATAAGGTGTTTTAAGTTTTCTTTTTCTCTTTTTTTTCGATATTTCGCTAGCCTTTGATTAGCTTCGCCATTAAATTATAAGTTATAATTGATTAAAAATATAATAAAATATCAAAATATGTATCTGTTTGAATATCAAAAATGTTTTTTTTTGCTATTCATCTTGGTATTCGTGTTCTGGTCGTGTCGTGTTGAACAATTCGACACGCACCCATGATGGGTGGGTGACCCATCTCTCGTAGGAATAATTGTCATGTAAAATTTTGGCGTAATGCAGCGAGAGAGGTGCTCTTTGCAAAGCTATCGGATTAAAAAATTATTTTATACGACAAAGCTTAAGCTTAAATTTTATCTTGCAATTTGATGATAAAAAACAATTAAAAAAAATTTTTTTTTGAAAAGTTGGATTTGTCTGGTGCCTGTCGTAATTTCAAATATCATCTGTGTGTGAATAACGAAAAATTAGTGAAATAAGTACTAATTACTAAATATTGGTTTAATTAAAAAAAAGACGAAAAATATTAGTAAGTAAGAAAAAAACTTTAAATTGATATTTCAACGTTGCACAGTGGGGCCGACGAACACAAATTATAAGTCCTAAACTGTTTGTTTTTCTATGTTAAAAGTTTGCTATTTTTGTAGTATATGCTGAAGCTCTGACAGATGATAGTCAAAAGCCATTATCAAATATTCATTTGCAATTTAAATGCATAACCACTCTACGCATAATGAATACGTAGTGTTCAAATAAATAAAAACCGAAAACAAACCAAAATAACATGAAGCAAACATAAAAATTTATTCACTCGTTCCAAGAACCAAACAATAGTCTAAACCAGTGACTCTCAACCTTGTTTTGTTGCGCCACATTTTTAACGATTTAAAAATTTGGCGCCACACAAAGAAAAAGATAAGCTTAAAATTTATTTACTTACCTTTAATACAATGCATAAATTAGTTTATGATAACTAGGGCAAGTTTTTTGTGACATATGCCACTTTTGTCATATTACCATTCTTTCAATCATTGACATAAAATGCCATTATTAGTCCACTTTGCCATCAAATACCCTTTTTGCAACGTAGAACAAATTTTTATATGTCAGAGTTTTTGCCAGCCATTTGAACCGTCCCTCGTGCCACCAAAAACTTGCATTTTTAGATATCATGTTTATATAGAAAACTTTATGTTAGGGCTGTTCGTGCTCATTTTCGTAACAATATGAACACAATTATACATCTAAAATTTAGCGACATACTTCAAAAGTGCCGCAGCACACTGGTTGAGAATTTAATCTAAGCACACGAACAAGAATTTTCTTTTGTGTGCTTATATGGAAAACCAAAAAAGTTTCGTATGGCAGCAAAGTTAACCTTGTCCGAACAGGGGTCTACTTTGTAATTCGAAACGAAGAAAAATGATGTAGAATTTTCATGTTAATAACACGCAAGTTCGAAAGCATTTTCTGTCGTTTCGAATTACGTAGTTTACCCAATGTTTACCCTTTGTAGGGGAGGATTTTAAAATTTCTAACCAATACCCGTTGCAATGAACGCCTGCTGATGCTTAATTGTATGCAACAGCATACGAGGCCAGCCGCTTCTGGCGACATCTGTACTGGAACCAATTTGCAAGCAGCGCCCACCAAAAGACTTAATTGTTCGAGCACATTGAGTACGCTCGATGTCGATACTACGATAATAAACGGTAATAAATAATAAGTAAATAAATAAATAATTCTACGTTTTAGAGGTGTGTACCTCCATTGGTTGTTGAAAATTAATTCTCTATATCTATGCATCATAAATGTCAAATAACAGTGACATTGGGCGCCATCTGAAAAAATGGTGGCTTATTCAAATTATGACATTACTTTTGTGCTACCTTGTATTTCCTTAGATCAGTGAACCGCACGCCATACCACAATTGTGAACAACAAAATCACACACATGCCCAGTAAAAAAAAGACACTCCAAAAAAGTCATGAAAATGTAGAGTTTGCGATCTGGAAGTAGTGCAAATTTCGATCCGATGTAATGATTTTTACATAGGGTTGTCATTGCAAGAAGTTCTCTTTTTCGCTGCCTGGTCACCGAATTGGAAGCGATTTTAAGAAAAATGTCCTTTTTTGTGTTCTATGATAATATTTTCATCTAGGAAAAATTGCTAATAGTTACCTATTTTAACAATTAGGTTCTTTTTATAGGAATTTAAACGCGAAACAGTAATTTAATGTAAATTTAAGCAAATAACTTTAAAATTTTAGACCAAAATTAGTTCATAAGTTTCTTAAAAAAAAACGATTTTTTAAAAATTCTGGTGAGTAATTTCTAAAACTAGAGGGGAATTACAAGGTTTTGTATGACTAAAATAAACTTCTACTTGGTTTTCTGCTAACTATCGGCAAATTAAAAATATCGATTTTTTGAAAGCAATGAAAATGTACTTCCTTTAGAATGACTTCCAATTTTTTTTACTGGGTGCTTATGCTCTCATTTAGTCGTCACTGAAAAACCGACTAAAGCAAGCCACAGACCTTGCAACTGTTGGTACAACATGAGCAAGTTGTGTATAAGATTGTATAGTGTGTGGGGTCGTCGTATGAAGTTGTGTATCGGTTGTACGAAATTTTAAAAAGATTTGATTTTTTGGCAAGTTGTATAGACAGGTTGTAAAATTTAGGAGTGTGTTGTACAACTTCATTTCATTTTGTTCTTATTTTCGTTGTGGTCATATGAAAAACATCGCGCTCGAATTCAAATTTGCGTATAAAATGGAGAATTCAACAGAAATAAGTGATTTTATATAATTGTATGAGTTTGCGCGGAAGAATTGCTTTTGTATATGCATCGGAACTTTTGACAAAAGGTCATTGAATAATTCGTCTGACACCCAGGTGTAATTTTTATAGTCCAGTGGCTCACTTTCTTTTAATATTTCCAAAAGTTTGTTATTAGAATACGTTTTTTTTTATATAAATCACTCCTTTAAGCAAATTCTTTTTTTCTGTCCTTTTTTACGTTCTTCTTCTTATTTTGTCACCAAAAAAAAAACCATCCATTACAATACGCGACATAACACCCGATGTCATGTTTACTCCAAAAAAAAAATTAAGAAATGAAGTTGTACTCTAATGTTGTACACGTTGTTGTAAAGTTTGTGGGCAAAACACACAACTTGTTAATCCAACGTGTTGTACCAACGGTCGCAAGGTGTATGGCTTGCATAATAAAGTTGTGCACGCATGTACGAATTCTTTCCTGGTTTCTTGTTTAGTTTTTTTTGAGCACACCGAACAAAATTAAAGTTCAATTTTAACAAATTTGTACCGCAAAAAAAAATAAATAAATAAAAAATAATTATGGAAGCTAAGAAATAGTTCGTGATAAAAAAATGGTTTTAGCAATATGCAATGCATTTTATGCTATAAAACATTTGAAAATAATAGGGAAGATAGTTTAAAAAGGCATTTTAATAGTTTTCACAGCGCTGTGAATAAATATAATATTGGAATTTATACAGTACATTGTGTAGGGATTATTAAATTTTTTAGTTTTTACTTAAGTTTTTATTAAACTGCTTATTTACAAAAAATATTCAATGCATAAACACACCATGTATTTTAAATTACAAAACTTTTCTTTAAGTGTAACTTTATTTTAATCTAATTTTTCTCACAAATGAGACTATACTTTGCGTATATATGTATATAACACAGATAGCCATGTACACAGAAAAAAATATGGCAAAACTATTTTCAAAAACCTGTTGAATATGGAAAATGAAGTCAACAAAATTCTGCATTTTATTCAAACACATTGCTTAACAAAATTTTAAGGAAGAATTAAACTGTATATTTAAACAAAAAAATGGTTGATAAACGTGGCACTCATACACACACACAATTACAATTATCACTCAAAATAAAATTTCAGTCAACAACTTTTTTCTTTGGTTCAATAAATTTCTTTATTGTCTGAAAAAAAATAGACTTTCGTGCATACAATTTTGTTTATCAAATATGCAAAAATCTTCATCACACAAAATTCAATAATTTTATTAATTGAATCGGTGATTTTCGTATTCAAGTATCTACATAATTTTTTTCTGTGTATATACATATGTATAATCAGAGAGCAGCAATGAGTAGTGAAAAAGGTGTGTAGAGTTAAATCATGACTTATAATTTCTTGTACTTACGCGCACTCATACTTATTGCAATGTTGTCTATGAATCATATTCACCCGAAAGTTTGAAGTGCGCATCGAACTCATACTTAGCAACATTTATGATGTTGTTGATTTCGACTCTCCTGTGAGATGCGTGAGCTGAATCAATGTGAGTAATATAAGTATTTTCCTGAAATTAGAAATTAAACTCATGTGATTTATTAGTGTGGTATGACTAACCTATACTTATAAATCAATGTCATCGTGAGTATGCGTAAATTAGAGTAGTTGAGTTTAATTCAAAATTTCATGATTGAGTATGAATAGCGAAACACGATTCATTGCCGATCACCTCTAGAAATTTAAATACAGCTACACCAATGTCACTTTCACAAATTGAAACGAACTACAAACAGGCCGCATAAAACAATACGTATGTAAAAGAATTATAAGAAATCATAAAAATTTGGTATATTTCGTCTTTAATAAAAATTAAAACAGATGTAAATTTTCAATAATTAAGCAAAAAAAAAAAACAAAAGAAAAAATTTACATTAATTGATTTTAATTTACTAGTTTTAATTGAATTAGTTTAGGAAAAAAAACACAATGCAAAAAATTAAAAATATAAATAAAACACTATCTCTATTAACCTTAAGACCTCCAAATGGCATTATGGATCTTGTGATGATCTAATTGCACGTCTCGTAATTATATACAACACAACGTACAATGGCTGAATGTATTCGTAAAGTATACATTATATGCGTACGTAAGTTTGTAATTTATTTATTTATTTTATTGTTTTTGTTGGTTTTCGTAAAATGTATGTGTGTGTGTCTACAATTACAAACTTACAAACTGTAGGCATATTATTTCGTAGACAGGGTATTGTTGAATTTTTCGGACTTAGGAAATTTTTCTTTTACACACAAGCATTTGTACAATTTAAGATTAAATTCCATGAGTATAATAAATTGCTGGTAATTTCTACGTAAATATTTGTTTAGAAACATTTTTCATATACAAATCCCCATAAACCTTTTCACAAATGTGCAATGAAAAAAATTGTACAGTAATGTCCCCATAATTGATATCTGTTAATTAATTAAAAAATCATACCATTGCTTTATTAAATCAGTTGACACATGTGTGTTACTACATTAAGGGCTTTCATGAGAACGTTAGAAAGTCTCGCAAACTGCGTGTGCAATTGTGAATTTTTACACTCTTCTAAATAAACTGTAAAAAATTTTATGGAAATTTATTTACATAAATCAAGTAAGTTCGCCCAAAATAGGGGCGTTATTAGAGGTGCGCACATAGCTATCTTTTGCGATAGTCAGGCAGCTCTTAAGTCGCTCCTTTCATTGGAATTCCGTTCCATGGTAGTTTTAGAGTGTTTTGACTCATTACAAAAGCTATCCATACGGTACAAGGGTTCTAATTATTGGGAATGAGGGAATGAGGAAGCGGACGACCTGGCCAAGAGGGCCTCTGCTGCTCATTTGATGCGCTCAGAGCCGTTTTGTGGCGCAAATCGGTCGACTGTAACATCTCTGATCAAAGAAGATAACCGCTAAGGAAATGTGGCTGTCTTCTTTTGGTTAGAGGCAGAGCAAAGCATTGATGCAGCCATTTACATATAATTGCATCCTGAACCTCAAGATGAATAATTTACGGCTTGTTACTGGTTTTATTTCTGGTCACTTTGGACTGAACTATCCTCTGTGGAAAAATAACCAAGTACGTTCACCGTTGCGTCGTTTATGCTTGGACGAGACGACGGCATACATTCTTTGTGAGAGTATCGTCTATGTAACAGTGGACGTGTTTTTAATTCGGAGTTTCTGTGTTCAGATTATATTATGCTTCTCCAATAGCTGTGCTGACTTTCATAAGGAGAGTCATACGGATATTGATTTGATTTGATTTACAGATCTATGGTACAAAAGATCCATTAGGTGTCGTAGTGCCGGTCCTTGGACCAGATCTTCCCCTTATTCTATTCTAAGTTTGCACAATTTTGACTAGTGCTCTAAACACATAGACCGCATCAGGCTACATGGCTACAGTACTACAACTGGAGCTGGCAACAAATGTTGCCTGACAGCTAGCTACTTACTTTGAAAATAGCAGCAGCAACATAAGATTCTGAACTCGAATTATATAGAGACTACTCAGAGAAAACAGTGCCTACTAAATACCTCATAAAATAGAACAAAATTAATAATCTCTATGGTTTTTTTTTCAATAAGGAAATCTTATTAATTTCATAGAGAAAACCTTTTGGAAAAAATCAAGAAGAAATCTTGTAATTTTTATCTTATTGATTTTTTAAATAAAAAATAAAAAAAAATTGCGTCTTTATTCTCTGTACTTATGTATTTTTATTTAAATTCTATACCATATAATTACATATGTATGTATGTATGTAGTATATTGTAGACGTTATTTATTTATACATAGATACATACATACACATTATGTTATATTCTTAACTAACTTACTCACCAAGTATTGAACCAGCAAACTTTTACCTGATAGACAAGCACTCTACCCAATACGCTAACAAGCACCCTAAATAACCATTGAAATTATTGTGCAAACATTCTTATACAAAAATGAAAAAGATCATGAAAAAATTGTCTGTATGTCTCTTTATAGAAACAAAATTACAAGACACCTCATAAAATAATATGCTTTAGACATAATCATATAGGAACCTAATAAAATCAAGAAGAAAACCTTATTGAAAAAATCAATAAGGCAACCTAATAAAATCAATAAGAAATCCCTATAGTTTACAATTTATAAGGAATCAAGAAGTTTTTCTTTATGGATTGTTTTTTTGGAGCCAAAAATAACGGAAATTGAGTAAAAAAAGTTGTGAATAATAAGATTTCTTCTTGATTTTATGTGGTTTTCTTCTTGATAATATTAATAAGATTTAGCACATAATAACAATAAGGACTCTCTATGAAAAAATCTTCGCTTCTTTCTGCTGGGATACCCCTAGCCTAAAAACGTTTAATAGAGAAAATGTTATTGATTCTATGAGGCAGTTTTTTCTCTGTGCAGAATTTTTACTATATTATCTAGTCATAGAATATGACGTGTTAGTAAAAAATTATTAAATACAGAAATGTAGCCCTTACAGAGTCATGAACACCGGTATACAAAATGTTATGATAGGACTAAAAATGGCGACACAGTGAACAAAATACTAAAAGGGCGGTATTTTTAGGCGTGGCAAAAAAATATTTTTGGAATT
The DNA here is from genome assembly GCA_944452675.1 of Tachina lurida. Lineage (NCBI taxonomy): Eukaryota > Metazoa > Arthropoda > Insecta > Diptera > Tachinidae > Tachina > Tachina lurida. The sequence goes on along the minus strand of OX101754.1, from coordinate 36,626,315 downwards.
GTTTTTACATTATCTTTAATCCTAGGGGGTGACTGACACCACTTCTTTTATGGGAGGCGAACCACTCTGTTGTACATTCAAAGCCAGAATGACGTTAAACGCCTTCTGTGGACCTTTAGCTTTAGACTTTCTCCACATACTGTCTGAGGGTAGAGTCATATCTACCCAAACATACTTTCATGCATGCATGTCTATATAGCAAACAAAACAAACTATAGTACAGCAACAATAAAATTACCATATTGGCACGAGATTTGTAATTTGCATACAAAATAAACTCAGAAAAACTAGAACCGATAACAAACAAACTATAATTAATACTTATTACTGCTGCAACAGCAACAACAACATTATGAATAAAATAATATGTATAAGGAGGTACCTACAAACTAAAAGTACAGAGATTAAATAAAATAGGAGGCAGCTTCATTTGATTTTCATGGAGAAGTAAATAGCAAAAGAGAAAAAAAACACATTATTACAACGAATGAAATAGTTTAAACTTTAAAGCAATACATTTATGCACAGGAAAATTCAAGAAAAACTTGTAAGATTTCTGACACGCCAGTAGTGCGATTCGCTAACTATTTTTTTAACGATAATCGCATCTTTAAAATAATTATAACGAAAATTTATCGAATTTGCTATTCAGTAAAATTTTTAACGATACTCGCTGTAAGTTAACGACAGCTGTGTCCTTATTTAAGCGACAATAATTTATGTGCTGTTAATTTTATCATGGACAAAAATCAACAGAAAATATCAGCTGCGTACTAGCGTGGAAAAGAAGTTACAGAATCACACAATCGTTATTGCAAGCGACAAAATGTATAGATAAAAATTACGATTGTCGGATCGATATGTCTATACGTAATATTTTTACTTTTTCTGATCTGGCATAAAGCAGCCCACGATAAACCGCGAGGGGGGCATTGCCGGTAGCTACGCTACCGCCGCCATCACCCTTAGGATCTTGACGTCCACCTCTTCGTCGCTTTGTGATGACAATCCTTCGAAGAGACGCGGAGGAAAGTGTAAAAGGAGGTTGAAGAATACAATTATTTTGCTCTAGTCAATACAACTTAATTAGAGCTGTAGACATTTTTAATAAAGATAAGATAATATTCAAGTTTTTTTTTTACTATAAAAATAAAATTAAATAATAAATATAACAAGTGAGATTTGAAAATTTATTTGTTTGAACTAATCAGCGTCTGCCTAAAAATGTTGGTTTTAGTGCTTTCATGCTGGCATATACATATATTTTTTTTATCAAAAGTTTTTGTTGACTTGTTTTCGACAAAACATCTTATAATAAATCTTATTTAATTTCAAGGGCATCATTTTAACAATAATAAAGATTAAATTCAAAATAAAAAAAAAACATTTACTTTCTATATCAAAATAAGATGCTTTATCACAAATAAACAGTCAAATATTATTTTTAAGGTTGTGCAAACTATAAACGGCTTAACGACATTTCAGCAGTTCCCTTTTATATAACTTTGGAGTAACTGACTTTATGTTTATTATTGCGTAATTTCTGGCTATGTTGTATTTGACACAGACAAATTTAATTGAAAATAATAATACAAATAATCAATTAAAAATATAATTAAGACAGTTCAAACTTTTGCTTAAAAGCTTAAGTTATTAAAAGTTCAATTAAAAATGTAAATGAGTCATTTAAACTTTTGTTTAAAAATTTAATTTAATGAAAAGTGTAATTGATTGTTTTTCAATTAAAAGTGTTGATTCTTGGAGAAATATTTTTTTGTGTGTGTATACATGGACGTGATAGAGATAATGTTTTGATTTTTTTATTCAGGCAATCAATGTCTACTACTCCTACTAGGTGTTACTTTCTTTAGGAAAGGGATAGTGAAGAGAGAAGAAAGGTGGTGAAGAAAGAAATAGAGAAAAGCTTTATTCTTTTGAAACTACTTATTTGCACGTTTCTAAATGCAGTGTTGCAGCGCCTCTGGTGTCAATGAGGCGTATTAAATTTTGAAGCTGTGCTTAGTAGGCATTTTATTAGTTATTTTAATTTGTCGATGATTCTGCTGCACAATACCAACGAAGGAGGGCGCTCTGATGTTACATTAGCCGGTGTAGTTCCTACAACAACTGATACAAAGGGACTCTAAAACACATCACACATCAAAAATGCATGGTGTTGTTATTTAATGACTGTCGGAGACCAGTCTCGAACCCAGTACCTTCGGTTGTGTAGTCAACGTGCTAACTTCTTAAGGCAACGCCACCCTCTTTTATGAATATATGTATCTCTCCTTTCTTCTAGTATTTGTATAGACTTGTAAGACTACTGAGCAAGTGATTTAATTTAGACATCTGATTAAATACTTCTTGTAAGCTTTGTTTGCAACAATTAGGCGAGAGGTCTGCTTAACTTGTGCCCTAATTCATCATATTAAACCGTTTGCCAGGGAATAGGAGAGTAGTCTCTACATAACAGTAAGGTATAATTGATCCATATAAACATTAAAACTTTAGTGCCTTTTATATTTCTTCGTCATTCCTGAGAGGCCGCATTCCCCTTTGTGGCTAACCTCTCAGTAAATGATAGTTTTTTTCCTTTTCTTCCTAAACTTAAACCCACTGTGCAGTGTAATATATTTTTTTTACAAACTAATTTTCCTAATAATATGTACAGGTCCTTAAAGTTCTGATTCGTAGTTGCTTACTGAAAGCACTCAATTATCATATTTTTCTGGCATACAAATGACACCTCTGATTTCAAAATGAATGAGGCTATTGTTTCTTACTGCTATTATTTCAAAACAACATTGAAAAAATAATAACAATAAAGTAAAAATAACAAATGAAAAGTAAAATTGATTATAAATTCTCGACATCATATCAATTATTGCCCATAGATAAGATAAGACTGAAAAAACAAAATAGAACAAAAATAAAATAATTAAAAGGAATTAATTTTAAACGTTTCATGATAGTTGGCGTAATGGCAAACCAAAACAAAATGTAAATAACCCAGCAAACACAAATTGTGTGAAATATTTAAAATACAAAAGTTTTGAATATAATTGGGAAATGATTAGCGATTGATAGTCTTCAAGCATAATTTGAACGTGGATTGTAATCTGGTGTTACTGCAGCAGTAAGAAATATACATATGTATGTACATATCGCTCATTTACTTCAATAGTGTCATAACTCAAAAAATGCGTTTTTTAAGTTAATAATGCAAAATAATTCGGCATTTTATATTGTCTAAAAATTTCATATAAATAGCTTTTACGACCATCTCGTGAGAGAATATTTTTTTCCATACAAAAATTAATGAAAATCGACATTGGCTCTAAGTGATATACTCTTTGTTTCGAGATATTTAGTAATTTAGGCTTGAATTAATTAAGAAATATTTTTACATTATGGAAAATTTGAATTTAGATTCTTATTATTATTTTCGAATGAACATTTATTATTAATGTGCAATTTTATGTACGTAAATGTTGTTTTTTTTGGGATTAAATCGACTTAGCCCGGTTTCATAATCAGCTGAATGACAAGGCCACAAAAAAGTGCAATTATTTTTTTTAAATAAATCCTTCTATTGTTATTTTTTAATATTCTTAAAATGTTCTTGAAAAACTCGAGGAATATATAATCAGCCTTATCATGATTGGCGTATTTCGACACTTACTATGACGTTTTTGTAATACAGTGGAATTTCCCTTAACGGACATTTCCTATAGGCGGATACCCCCTTTAGACGGACACTTTTGACAGGTCCCGGCAGCGCTCCATTTAAATGTTTAGTTTTCTCTTGGCCGGACAGGCTCCTTGTACGGACACATTTCAATGGTCCCTTCAGTGTCCGCTCAAGAGAGATTCCACTGTATATTATAAAACATGGCGACGTTTGTTATTTAATCTAAGACGGAACGGAACGGAACGGGACCAATATCTTTATGTTGTTCTTATGTTAGCCTCCTGGCGCACATACAAAGTCTTGAGTTTGTTGGAGAGAAGCGAAGAAAAGAAGGAGTTCGTTTATTTTGTTTTTTCCTCGATTGGTATAGTGAACATTTGTCAAATTAAGCCTTAAACAAGGGTGGCGTTGGCTGAAGTAGTTAGCACGTTGACTACAAAACCGAAGATCCTAGGTTCGAGCCCGGTGTCCGACAGTCATACAAAAAAAAAATAACAACACCACTCACTTTTCTGATGTGCATTAGTGTGCTTTGTATCAGTTGTGGGAAAAGTTCTAGTGATACAGGCTTAAGGCACTGGTCACTAAACTATACCGACTTCATATACTAATCCTAATGTAACCTCAGAGCGCCCTCCTTCATTGTATAGCAGAATCACCGTTGAAGTAAAATAACCCAAAAAATGGCTACTAAACACAGCTTCGAAAAATGTAATACGCCTCATTGACACCAGAGGCTCTGCAACACTGTATTATAAAAAAACGTGCAGAAAAGCAGAATTGTAAAATAATTAAGGTTTGCTCTCTCTTCCTTCACCACCTGTCATCACTATCACTATCCTTTCCGTATCACCATCTCTCACTAACTTCTTTTCAACTCACAGGTAGTACAATGGGATCATTGTATTAGACTCAAGTGCGATGGACTCTAAATTTCAACCTTCCTTACCAGCATCCTGCTAACGTACCTTAACCTAATCTAAACCTTAAAACAACATTTAAAGGCCTTGATCCTTATTATATGCAACTTTCGATCTTCGACTGTAGTCGAAAGTGCTGATCGAACGAATTTTTATTTGATATTTTCTCGACGAAGAGTGGCTATTGTGAATTTCACTTACTCTGATTGTTCAAAATATTGTATCAGCTGAGTTTCAATAAATATTAGTGTAAATTATTTTTCGGTATACATATAATATAAGATTCGCAACAATTTTAAGATTTTGTGCTCAAGAATCATAGAGAGTATTGGAAATGAAAATAGACTTGATATCGCGCATCAAATGGAGGATTTTCTTCCATAAGTGTAACCTTTAGAATTACTTAGTCCTTTCGACATTAATGTGTAGTTTCCACAATGCAAGCAAACGACTTGTTTTGAAAATTTGTATAGGAATCACTCAAACATTTGAGTGCTTTTCATATATTTTTTCTAGACAAGTCGCTTGCTTGCATTGTGGAAACTACATATAAATCTATACTAATGTGCAGTTTCCACAAGTCAGGCATACGACTCGTCTAGAAAATTTGCATGAAAACCATGCAAAATAATGAGTGCTTTGTATATAAATTTTATATTTGAGTCGACCGTCTGTATTGTATAAACAGGGGTAAATCAAGTTTAATTTTTGAATTACCCCCTGATTGTGTAAGACGTTTAAGTTAGAAATCTAGGCGTTTTTGTAATAGATTAAAGAAAACTTGTACTACTTTTCTTTAATCTATTACAGAAACGCCAAGATTTTTAACTCAAACGTCTTACACAAACAGGGGGTTAGTTTAAATTAATTTTTTGGTGCCTGAAATTTTTTATAAATTTTTACATGGAAATACTGCATCAAGAGAAAAAATCTGTTAGATAGAAAATTCATTCCTCCACTAAATTTTTTGAGAGTGCTGTCAGCTCATAATATTAAATTGACATTCTATACTCGATATTCGATGGCCAGTAAAGGTCGAAAATCGAATGCAACTCATAACAAGGGCCTTTGTCAAAGTAAACTTTTCATGTGCAAAAGGTGTCTTACTAGTCGAACTAGTCTATAATAAAAAGATGTAGTTCAAAATTTTTGTATATATTTGGTCTGCTTCTTTTGATTGAAAGACCTAAAACATGCAATTCAGAATCATCTAAATAAGTTTTCTAAAAAATTCTATAAGGTTAATTTTTCAAGAATCACTTAAATTGAATTTGCGGACAAGCCGTATTTTTCACCCGTCTTGTTGCTGAAAAATGCTAGTGCCTTTGTTGAAATAAACTCCAGCTGTGACATACGTTGTTTTGAAAATGTATTTCTCTTCCACACTGTTCTACTGATTCATAATAATGCTAAGCCATAAGAGCTTTAATAACTCACACATTTCATAACATTTAATACTTAAAACTAATTTCTGGCATGACCTCCGCGACTGCGCCTTATGAACGCCATCCTGTCGGTCCAATTTTGCACCACTTTTTCAAGCATACACGGTCTCATTTCGTCAATAGTGCGTCGAATTTTGTCTTCTAATTCATGATTTGACAAACAGAATGAATAAATGAAAGCCAATTCGAAAGATGTAGCTCCATAAATATCAACTGGAAGTTAATATTTAAAAACCTATTGTATGTAAGATGATCAGAACTGATACTGATGTTTGATTATTTTGCTCTCCTGTGTGAGAGTTCTGTGCTCTAGCAAATATCGAAACAAAAAAGAACGAATCTGCGAATCTGTAATCTAGATTTCTAGCAGTTTTATGTTCTTTGTCAAGACTGGCCCTATTTTACGTTTAATTGAAAACAAAATACTTTCCCTGTAAATTTTTGATTGCTCACTCTTCTGTACGCTGGGATAAGTAGTAATATGTAATAATCGCTTAACTCGATTTAAGCAAAGCAGTGTTTTTTTTTTGGTGAGAGATTAAAAGGCTCTAACGCAATTCAATTTTCGTATGCATATATGGCTTTGTGCAACTTTCAAGATGAACATAATACAGCATAATATATAATAAATTTGCTTAAGTCGACTTAAGCGATTATTCCATATTGCCACAGATAGAAAAACAATTCTATACATACAAATACATTCGCATGCAATGAGGCAATTAAATGCGTTACTTCAAGTATTATAAGTTATCATTACATTTGCAAAATCTATATTTAGCAAAAAATAAATGAATAAAATAAAATAAATTAATTAAAAATTAAAGTCAAGTAATAATTATGATAGGAACAAATGTTGATTAGTTAGGGGTAGGTCTGTTATACTTATTCAACAGTGAAAGAAAATTTTAGCTAGTCTAAAAAAATATTTCATATTCAAATAATTTTTTGTTTCAAGACATATGGGTCTCAAAACCCGAATAAACTAATTTTATGAAGTAGATAAAAACGTACGTAGTCAGAATAGAATATTTAGGTAATAGTATGTTCACACGGACAGCAATTATCGAGGTTCGCTCTCCCATTCACGGTTCGCGGTCGAACCTTGATTGAATCAACATGGTTCGCCATACAAATTTTTGAGAGCGAACCAACTTGGTTCATTTTGAACCTAGCTGCGAACCATGAAGAAATTGCTATCATCGCTAGTTTTGATAACAAATTATCGCTAATTAATCTGAACTAGCTATCAAAATAAAATGAGTACATACATACACATACACATTTTTAAACAAAAAAACACACAAAAAACTATTGCGAGTATGAATTAATAATATTAGAACACATTTTATTAATTATTGTTGCTTAATTTGTTTATCTACTGTAAAAAAGCAAATAACACAGAATATAAAACGCGTATCAACTATTCACGTATATATGTATGCATGTATGTATATACATGAAAACAGTGATGCCAACTTTTTTGAAAAAATATGCATTTAGCGCAAAATAAAGTAAAATTTTTTGAATAAGCGCGAAAAGGAGCTAGTTTTAAAATGTTTCTGTTTTAAATCAAAACATCAAAAAATTTTGTTAAGTAATTTATTAAAAATTAATATGTACCTATCATAAGATCAATACATACGAGTACATAAGTACATTAGCTAGAGATATTACATTTCATATTACATTTTAATAAATAGTGTACCTACATATATACATAATAGAAGTATATATGCATATGTATGTATCTATGTTTACATAAGTACATACATACAAAATTTCAATATTTTGCTCTTTCAAAAACATACATTATCATGTTTTTAGGATATACTGAATATCTTTCAAATCACAAAATCACAATTCGAAGAAATAGAAGATTATTCTATATTATTCTTCTTGTTTAAATTGGTAAACTAACAAAATAAAAATGAGTTAAAAGTCGATATTGCTAAATTAAAGGAAGTTCACAAAGACTAAAATCTAGCCATATTGAACAAAAAGTAAAAAGGGGCTAAAGGGCTGAAACCAAATTCGATAGAAATAATTTCATTTCCATAATTAGGTTCTGCAGAAAACGAAAAACGAAGAATTTGCTCGATGAATAATGCTCTGAATTGTAATTTTCACTATGTGAAAGTACAAAAATCAGTTTGAAACTTTATTTCAACAAAGAAAAATTTTTTTCAACCGTTTATTTAAAATATGTTTGTTTTATTTAATTTTTTTTTACATATTTAAGATATTTTCTCAAGTCTTAAGGAAAAAATGCATCATCATAAAAACTGAAATATTCTATTCCTTAAAATAAAATTATATAAAACTTTAACACATACACTACGTTTGGATATGAAAGTGGATATGAAGCAATTTTTCGGCAAAATCTTGACCGCTCTGGGCATCCAAAATTGCAGTTATTGCAATTGCAGACAATGAATGTATAATTTTTTTAATTTGATTCACTTCAATAAAAAAAATTTATCCTTTGGTATTTTGTTGATCTTCTAATACGAGCAACAATGTGTTTTTTGTTGCCCAATATTGCCACATTTAAATTGAAAACAATCGAATTGACGTTTTTTCGGAATGAACAAATCGATCGAAATCTGAAGAAGGTAAAACAAAATCGATCGAAATAAAAATTCGTAATCAAAACAATTTCGAAAATGAAATGAAATGATTTCTGTGACAGGCCTGATAATTATAAAAATTGCTAGATTTTTGTGTTTTTTCCGCGTTTTGAGTGACTGGAAACGGATTAAATCCAGCACGAAAAGTTCTAAGTTGGCATCACTGCATCAAAAATATTTGTCAAATCGAACCACGAATGGTGTCGTCTGAACACCAGGGTTCGCAATCGTGGTTCAGAGAGCGAACCAAGTGGTTCATGTTGCCGTCTGAACATAGCATTAGTCACAATGAGTTTCTAAAAATTTTAATGTGGCAACAGTGTGCAAACTTAAAATTGTCCTTGTGAGCAAGCAACTAAAGGGTGTTTTTTATAGAGTGACACAAGTTTAAATCATAATAAAACAAGGAAATATATTTTTAATATTAATGAAACGGGCTTTATTGTAAAGAAAATTTTATGAAATTAATGTTTAAATATAATTTCTGCGATGTGGCCGGCACGACTGGCCACATCTGGAACACCAATTTTCAACAACTTTTCGCATCATTTGCGGCCGTATTTCGCCGAAACTATTCGAATAGTGATTTGCAGGTGTTCAATTGTTTGTGGTTTATCGACGTATAGAAGTGTCTTAAACATAAACCCAAAGAAATTAATCCAATGTGGTTAAATCACACCATCTTGGTGGCCATTAATTGGGGCATTACGTGAAATTATTTTTTCTTCAAAATTTCGTTGACTAATGCCACGTAATTGAGGTACGAAAAAATTTCCAATCATGTTCCTATACCGTTCACCACTGACAGTAACATTCTGACCATCATCGTTTTTGAAGACATATAGGCCAATGACTCCGCCAGCCCATAGAGCGCACTAAACAGTAGTTTTCTGTGGATGTATTGGTGTTTCGACAAAAGCTTGTGGATTCTTTGCACTCCGAATGCGACAGTTCTGCTTATTGACGATTCATAATGAAATTTCAAAGAAAACTAAACAAAAAGCAAATATCAACTGTTGTTGGGACACTCTAGAAAACACGCTTTACAAACATCATTGGCGGTTTTCGGTTTTCGATGCAAATGGTATTGCGTATCGTAGCTTCAGCGATGCCAACTTAGCTATTTTGGAGCTAGATTTAGCTCTTTTTGATTGCTTCTAACTCGAAATTTTTCCCTTTAGCTCTTTTTTTAAAAAAAGAGCTAACACAACTCTTTTCAATTGTAAAAACAGCACGTTTAGCACTTTTCGCATCTTGTAGTAAGTTTTCTCGTTTTTACCCTATTGTTTCGGGTTTGAGGCATTTACATTTTTGGTAAATATGTTTTTTGCAAATGCAGATACTTTTTTGCAACTATGTAAGATATATTTAGTGTGTTCGTTTCTAAATAATTAAAAAAATTTTGACAAATTATTGTAATGGATTCTTACTGCCAAAAATATAGGAAAGCTTAGAAATCAAATTCCTCGTTTAACAATTGGATTAAATTAACAAAAGATCCTTCTAAAGCTTTGTGCAAATGTTGCAATTCAACTATAATATCGAAAGCATAAAAAATGTATTGCTCCATTTAACGATATTGTGCTATCCTATATAAGTATATAATTTTCCATATAAGTATATAATTTTCACCAGAAGTTCCCACACAAACGCAAATTGCGCAAGCCAATCTTGCATTATATGCTTCAGTACATACACCGTTTTTAGCAATGGATCTTTTATTTTTTCTTACTATTATTTTTATTAATGTTAAAAAATCTTGAAGTACAAATTGAATAATAAATACATTCATAGATTTAAAACGGAAAAATCTAAAATTTTTAGATTTAGCTCTTTTTAGCTCTTTTTGACTACTCCGTTGGCTCGTTTTGCCTCTGAATTGTTGGCATCACTGCGTAGCTTTATTTCAAATACAACAACAAAAGAAATACACGAGCCAAAGAAAAGTTAGGACATTTGCATCAAATACGGAATACCGCTATTGTGCTTTCTTGTTTGCTAGAATTTGACAAACAAAAGTAAAAAAGACAACGTGAATTGTTTTATCAAACTACAACTACACAACTCCACGTTGGTTTTCCCCTTAAGACATTAATAAGCAATTTGGATAGATATTAGGTACTAAGCTTCAGAACAACTATTAAAAGCTTCCATCACCGAATATTTTCACGAAGTATACCATTATAATTCATCACAATTCCAAGGCAATATGTTCGACGTTGGCCATAAACACACTAGTGCCGAAGTAACAAAATTTGCTTAAAATCATCTAAATACGATAAGCTAAAAAAATCAATAGCTTTTTAGTTATTACTAAAATAAAGTTTAAAAATTATTTTTTTATAAAAATTTAACAAGTTTTTTCTAAAGACTAATTGAAGCAAAAAAATTTGTCTCCTCGAAACAAAAACATCGATATATCACACTTTAAGATTTGACTTTAAATGCCCAAGATATAACGAAAAATTTATTTTAGCGACCCCTACGTTCGGCAAAAAAAAATAAAAGATTTTTCGAAACTGCTTCCCTATAATACGTTATATTCGGTGGTGTAGCGCGAACTTTTTTCTTTTGCATGTAGAGCGAGACGGTCTACTGTATATGCCCTGTTGGAAATTACGTTAGCTTTAAACTAACTTTAGGCTAACTATTTCGCAACTAGCACTGACTGACACTTGGATTACTTTCCAATGTAATCAACTGACTATTTTAACATTGCTATGTCCTAGGCGGTAGTCAATTGTCTCACTCTTCATTACTTTCAGCTAACTTAAACTTGACTTTTTTAAATCATGTGGTAGTCAGTAAATTAAAAAAATTTTTCTGGGTTTCGAACATGTAACATCACACGTTGTGTACTCAACAAGCTACCATTCGGCCAATTACCATCTAAAATAACAACAGCAAAATGTTAATATAAAACTTAAATGAGTTTCAATTTTGTTTTCTCTCATCAAATTCGATTACGTATTCAGCTTAAGAATTTATTTTGGGTTTGTTCCGGATGACATTGCAGTTAGCTTTTAGTCAGTCTAAGAAAAGTTAACTGCAAGTTAACTATTTTTGTAGTCAATCACACATTCTCCGGCAGGGTGCTTTCAATAAACACACACAAACAAAACTTAAATATAATATAAATACGCAAGGCTGGGCACTTAAGTTTCATTTAAATGTCTCTCAACTTTGTACTAAAAAAATTAGTTCGGTACTTAAATGGCATTTAAAGGTTAATGAACTTTAATTGAGAAGTCAATTATTGGCCCTAAGTTAATAATAAAATCCTCATATCGTTATTAATATTGTGTGAAAATCGCATACAAATATCTTTTATTCAACTCTTGAGAAAAAAGCAAAATTTTTATTTGAAAACTTTAAACTCGTTTTCTGTTGGAGTTATGATGTTGTTCAAGTAAATGAATGATATACATATGTTCCAAGGATTATTAAAATAATAAAGTGTTTTCTTACATTTAATTTAAAATATATTTTTATTTTATGATCTTCACTTAATTTTAGCGCAATTAAAAAATCTAAATTTAACCGAGTTCGAATTTGAATTTATTCAACTCTATTAATCTGATTATTTTATATGTGTTCGTATATACATACATACATACATATGTACATACGTACATATTGTATATTAATTGGCTGCTTCTATTTATTTATTAATTTTTGTTTTTGTTTTTTTAATTTCCAACACAAAAGACAAATTGTGTTGAAACATTTTTTTTTTTGAACTGATAAGATGGAGTAGAATAGTGCAATGAAATTCTGTACGTAACTGGTATGAAAAGCTTTGCTTGAAAAATACAAACGTGTTCGAACCAGTTTGGTGATCTGTAAAAACCAAATAATTCTTATAATGGATTGTTTGTGATCCTATTCCATTGCTTAATAGACTACGAGGGCGGTTCGGAAACTTCTTAGCCTATCAATGAAATAGAATAGTTAGTTTTTCAAAAATATTTTTATTTTTCAATATAATCTCCTGAAACTTCAATACACTTAGTCCAACGCTTTTCTAGCAATTCTATCCCTTGATTAAAATAGTTTTCCTCAAGGTCTTCAAAATAGTGGTTTACAACTGTAATTGCATCTTCATTTGAGGTAAAACGCGTGTGAGCAAGGAATTTTTTTAGATTTGGGAACAGGTAAAAGTCACTATGAGCCAAATCAGGAGAATAAGGTGGGTGGGCAAGCAACTTGTACTTTAATTCGTTGATTTTAGCCATTTTTAAGACACTCTTGTGCGCTGGTGCGATGTCTTGATGAAAAATTATTTTTTTGTGTTGTAAGCCAGGACGTTTTTCTCGAATTTGTACACTTTATTGATCTAAAAGGTTGCAATAGTACTCTAAATTTATTGTTTTACCCTTTTGCAGATAGTCAATCAATAAAATACCTTTGAAGTCCCAAAAAACCGTTGCCATAACCTTACCAGCCGATTGAATTGTTTTTGCCTTCTTTGGGGCACTTCCTCCAGCTACAGTCCATTGTTTGGATTGTTCTTTTGTCTCTGGAGTATAGTGGTGGATCCATGTCTCATCAACAGTTATGAAACGACGCTTAAAATCCATTTTATTTCGCTTAAAACGATCCAAACAAGCTTGAGAAATGTTCATTCTTATGCGTTTTTGGTCGACTGTTAACAAATGCGGCACCCATCTTGCAGAAAGCTTTTTCATCTGTAGTTCTTCATGCAAAAATAAATGGACTCGATCATTTGAGATGCCCATGATATTAGCTATTTCACGCACTTTTATTAGTCGATCATTTAATACCATATCATGCACTTTGGCTACAATTTCTGTTGTTGTTGCTGTTTTTGGACGTCCACTACGTGGTTCATCTTCAATGCTTGTACGACCACGTTTAAATTCAGCAACCCAATTTTTTACTGTTGCATATGAAGGAGCACTTTTACCTAACACATTCACCATATCATTATGAATTTCTTGTCCCGATAAACCTTTTTTATGTAAATATTTAATGACACCACGCATTTCTAATTTTTCCATTGTTAAAAAATCGCGGATGCGTCTTTTGTGAACACCTGTTTCTATATGAAGGAGTTGCCAAATCGAAACAAAATTTAACATGTGTTCATAACACAGATGGAAGTTTCCAAAACACTTAACTTTTTTCTGTTTATACCGCGCTTTTTGTGCTAGGCTAAGAACCACCCTCGTAATAGACAAAAATGCATAAGTATTGCATACAGCTAGTGGCAAAAAATACGCCATAAAATTAAAATTTTAAATAAATGTAAAGTTCTAGTTGAATGACTGGAATTGGCAACTGAAAGGGCTAAAGTATTCAGAAGTAATAAAACATAATATATTAAAAATTTAGAGATATTCAGAAATTGTTAAGAGTAGTTCCTACATCACAAACAGGAAACTTATATAGAAAATGTATATGAAAAGCACACAATTTTTTTTAGTTGATTTCCTTAAACTTTTTTAGACAAGTTGACCGTTTGAAGGGGCACTTCCATGGTGTCAAACGTGACCGTTATACATATTTAAAGGGAAAAAATTCAAAATAAAACAATAAGCGCAACTTATAGCTCTAAATTAGCCCTATAATTGATGTTAAGTCTGATTTCGAGCAGTTTTTCGTTTGCAAGATAGTTCCGCAAAACCAAGGCATTCGCATGTGACAAAAACTTAAGTTGCTTTCGCGATCAACGATTAAATCACTGATTACAGCGAAACCTGATACAACAGTCACTATTTAAAATAGTTTTAGTTTTGCCCAAAAATGATTTATATTTTCTTATTATTCAATTGTAATCACAGTTGCACGTGACACGTTGCATGTGACATTTTTTCAATTATGATTTCTTTTATTAATTCTGTTGGTCTTTTTACGAAATTGTAACTTATGTGGCAAAAAGTAAAAAGTGCTTAAGTCGAGATAAATAAGCCATTAAAAGTAGCCATTGGATTTTGTGCGATTTTTCAGGAAGTTATAGCTTAATGAAATATTGGTTATCTTTTTTCGACTTACAACTTTAAATGGAAAAAAGCCTTAATTTAGCTTATACCTTGGTGTATTTCAAAATAAATGTATTATTTATATAGTGTGTAGAACCTTTTCTTCACTTAAAATGGTATGGAACACAGAAGTTCCCAAAATAACTGTAAATGAAATTAATTTCTGAAAATCGCCTGGAAAGTTTAAAAGTTCTCTCCTGCAAAACAGTAAAATATGAACTAAGCACTTTTTTCCTTCTTGGCACAGAGTTATGAGCCTTTTCTCTTCAATCATTTAATTTTTTTCCTCCAGCCAACTCCTACTTTTTCCTAGCATTCCACATTTTCTTTTTTTTAACTTACGATTTTGTAATAATATTTCATTTCCTTCAATTCTTCTCCATCGTTTGCAGCTTTCTTTATGTTTTTTGAATAGTATGCATAATTTTACAGTTAATATGTCACACGTGACCAACTTTATATATAGGTACCACAATCAAAAATCTTTATATTTTTCAGCAGAGTTTTTATTATTTTAATCGCTCTTTGTTTTCAGTATTTCATGAGCTTTCTGCATGTAGTTTCGAAGCACTGATAACAAATTTGATTTTTCAATGACGCACATGACAATTTGCAAAGCAAAAATTTAGAGTTATTTGAGATCGCCTAGTTCCTTATGTATTCTTTTTTGACTCTTTGTACCTTCAGAATAATTTTAGAGAGCAATAATCAATCTTTAAGAACATTTATCAAAATTAAAAAATTGCAAACGAAATATCCAATTGAAAATTTTTGATTTTCAATTCAATTTTTTTTCGAATATCTCGAAATGGATTAATGTATAAATATAAAATTTGCTTACATTAGTTTAATTTGATCGATTATTTACTAAAAATGTGATAAAACAGAAAAATGTCAATTGTAGCGTGCGACACCAAGCAAATATGCTTGTTTTTTCAAAGAAAACGAAACTTTTTTACATCTATATATATTTGTATAGGTCAGCAGCTCTACGTTAGGTAAAATTTTAAGAAAAATCGAGTCACGTTGTTCAGAAATACAAGGCTAAATGCTTGCTGTCGCACGCGACAAAAAAGTGGAATATCTCAGAAATGCCCATACCCGCCTAAAAAGCTTAACCCAGAAATTTCTTGGACCTGGTATTTTTTTACTAAAGTCTATTATTTGCGATCGCAAATGATCGATTTTAGCCAAAACATTAAGTTCAAAAATTATGTCGTTTAAGCTTTTTTGGCGTTTATGGCATGATAAAGATATTCATTTCCTATAAGCACACTGAACCAAAAAACCATTCTTAAAACAAAAATTTTGTTTCTTATTATAATTATATATAATATTGTTAATTTCATAGCGAAGCAGTTTTAAAATAAAAATGTGCACTTTTATTTTAAAAATGAAACAAAATTAGATTTATTTATAAGTGTTTCATTTTAAAATGAAATTGTTTCTGATTGATTTAAAATTGTTTTTTTTTGTGTGTAAATTCTTTGATTTTATATCAAGGTTAAAGTTTTTCTTCCAAACACCTTGTGTTTTGGAATCATTAATTATCTGCTAGCAGCGATGCTTCAAATATTATTACAAAATTTGCAAACAGTGTTGAATACTCGTATTATTATGTTTTAGAACCGGTATACGTTGAGACTTATTGTTCCATTGAACCAATATATTTTTCTCACTATTCGATTTTTCAACCAATGTCGTGCATCATTATTGAAAGGAATAAAAGAAAGGTGGTTTCAAAAGCTCAGCTGAATATTTTCGCAGCTTACAATTAGATGTCAAAACATGTGTTTTAGTATGTATTTTTATGACATCAAAAGCATAAATTTTTCAAAGCAAATTGAGCCAAGTGTACCTTATATGGATAGGTCTTGAATTATATATTACAAAAATTAAAATTACATGCCAATGAGCGACACAACATTCAGTGAATACCTACTTTGTGTTTATGTAATCCAGACAATCAACTGGAGTAGAGAATTTATTGCAAAGCCCGAAATTATTTTAAGTGATTTTTAAAAACATTTTTCAGATGCGCTCACTGCAATTACTTGCAAAGTACAGGGGGTCTATTGAGTAATTCGAAATGAAAGAAAATCCTTTCGAATTTGTATGTTTCTCACATGCAAATTCGAAAGCATTTTCATTCGTTTCGAGTTACAGAGTAGACCCTCAGGGAATTATTTGTAATGATCTTACTAATGAGGCAAATACTTGGATTCAGTAACTTTTATTTCAACAATATCGATATCGAGTCTGTGCTGCAAATGAAGCCATAACTCAATAAAACTAGTTTAGCAGAAAACGGGTTTGAAGTTTTGAATTTACTAACAGCTTAATGGAAATAGAAAATTTTATTCTTCTCTCAAGAGTTTAATATACATACAAGATCTTTGACGATTTATGACGAATAATTCTACATTATTATTTATGGCTCTTCAAATCGCTTTTATAAATATAATGAAAACTTATCGATTTTACTAAGTCCACCCATTTGCTTTGAGGTACCGCATGAGATCTCTCTAAACCCATCTGTGAAACCTCCGATAAGTCGTCTAGTGTATGTTAACATAGGAATTTGTATCGCGTATCTGTCTCTTCGTTGTCCTGTTGCTGCTTCGCAAACCATCCTGGGGAGCGATCGCCGAGTGGTTAGTATCGCGTCCAACCGCGATATGCTCTTCCCGTTTTTGCTTACTATTAGTTTCTACCTTTTTATCGTGAAAGCAGGGTCACATAAACTTTGTGATTTTACTTGTAATCAGCCCATTCCATTTATCTTATGCTTTCTGAAGATACGAGTTTGAAGAGACAAACGGCACTGGGACTGACAATGGATTAGTGGAGTCTAATCGTGCGTCTGCACGCTCATTGCCGATGAAGTTACTATGTGCAGCAACCCAGATAAGAGAGGTGTCGGTCTGACGACAAAGTCTGGATAGCACATCTTCAGATTGATTAACTTTAATCGAGGAGGTTTCCTGTGATCTTAAAGGAAGAAGTTCTGAATTGCAGTTGACAAAAATGGTAATTTTCTCCCGATCACATCCTTCACACAGTACTCTACCTGCTTCTCTTACGGCCAGAACTTTAACTTGAAATACATCTGCTCCATCGGGAAGACGATACGATGGCTGTATGATCAGATCACTTAAGTAAACTCCAAATTGTTCTTGATTCGTCAGTGTGGCTTTGGTCTCATAATCACCTATTATCTAGGAGGAGTAGTCAAGAATCTAGTTTCCGAAATTATACTACCAGGTACGTTTTGTAACTTAAAGTACAACAAATATGCACCTCTTTCAGAAAAACAAATGTTATTATGTAGTCTTAAATATTCAAATCATACAGATTTTTTTTAAAAGAAGAAGTAACACTCA
This sequence comes from Tachina lurida, assembly GCA_944452675.1. Classification (NCBI taxonomy): domain Eukaryota; kingdom Metazoa; phylum Arthropoda; class Insecta; order Diptera; family Tachinidae; genus Tachina; species Tachina lurida. The sequence continues at coordinate 36,608,241 of OX101754.1, read as the reverse complement.
GGCAATAAATCCCTACTACTATTACTAAGTGTTACCTTCTTTTAGGAAAGGGATAGTGCTAGAAAAGACAGGTGGTGAAGGAAGTGATAGAGGAAAGAAAGCTTCAAAGAAAGCTTCAATCTTTTACAACTCTGCTTTTTGCACGTTTTTAATAATGCAGTGTTGCAGCGCCCCTGGTGATAAATGAGGCGTATTAAATTTTTTTTAAGAGGCTGTGCTTAGTAGCCATTTTATTGGTTGTTTTACTTTGCCGTTGATTCTGCTACACAACGAAGGAGGGCGCTCTGATGTAACATTGGAATTATTATCTGCTGAAGTCGGTATAGTTCAGTGATCAGTGACTATGTGCAATAAGAGATTGTCGATTTTGAAGAGCATAATAAATCAAAATATATCTGAGAGTTTTAAAGTAATTTGTTATCAATTTACGCTACTTCCGCGAGAGATAACCTTACCAACAGAATACAACTGCAACCACAAAGAAGAAATTCGCCGTCTCTGAAATAAGAACCATGAATAAATTGTTCTTCCGTCAGTTTAAGAAGTTACAAAATATTCTCTAGGTATTGAGTGTTATATGGGTATATGAAATTATACTTCCTTGTTTCCTCGATTAATTTATTTTTAATATAATTACAAAAAACTAAATAAGTTATTTAATTCAACTGATGGTTTTATGCCAGGGAAGGAAAATTACTTCTTGGATTTTGTACCAACTGTGAAAACAAAATGTACTTTTTGGACCATGACGGTACCATTTTTTTAAATATTTATTAATAAGAACGGAAACGTAAAAAACATTTAAAAATTCAGAAGTAAACAATAAAAAACAGAAACTTAACAAAAATTTATATAAAAATTCAGTATAAAAAATAAAAAAGAACAAAAAAATATTAAATATTACATTCACAAGGGTAAATTCGTTCATTAGACTTGTTAGAGATCGGTTATTTTACAAAATTTGCTTATTAACAGGCCTTTTATTTTCATTGACTAAAAAATCTATGTTATGCGCATAAAAAATTCGCAATAAAACCTAAAACACACTATTGAAGTAAAGGAGCGATATGTAGTTAACAAAAATAAATATAACCACAGTCAAGGCGAGTTCATGTACGATGTACTGTCAAGTTAACAGGTACAGTTAAAGTACTAGACATATTTTTTTGTTGCAGACTTGACACCACCTTGTACACGAACGTGCCTTAACAACAGCATTGCAACTAAAACAGAGAAGCTGGCCGTCTTAAATAAAACACACGCAAAAAAAAATTAAAGACAACATAGGCAAAATTAGTGTTACGATATATTGAAACATTGGCATTTTTAAATTGTACCAAGTAACTCTCGGTAGTACCACGGTACCAACGAGGTCAAAAATGTACCATAAAAAGTACAATTGTACCATGATTTCCATCCGTGTTTTATGCCAATTTTATGCTCCGTGTCCAAAGACATCTCAGCAAAAGAGAGCTGCAAAAGCAGCTGTTGTAGCTGCTCAATCCACAAACAAGTTTAGAAAAGTGAGATCTTAACTCAACTCTTGCGCTAACAAACTATCATGTTAATAAAAAAAGTTTTAGTATTTGAAAGTATTGCTCCACCTAAGGCAAATTATATGCCTTAGGAATATCAATAACTAAGTTCCAAGATACTCAGGAGCAATGTTTTGAAAAATTGGCTGACAGAAATTTCACTATACACAAATACCACTATGTTATTCTTTCCTACTGAGTATAAAATTATAAAGACGAGATACTTTTGCAATGTCTGTCTGAATGTCTGTCTGTAGACATAATTGTTGAACTATTGTACACTATATAATGTTTTTGATACTTGTATATAAATGTATTTACGTCAGTATACTGAGGCCCAGATTTTCGCTGTTAAATGTGCCACAAGTTGATTCAGTTTTTTTTTCATGAATGTAGGATAAATGATTGATTATTATATAAAGTGAACAAATTATGTTTTAATTCTCTTAAATTATACATTATTTCTTACTTCTGAACACGTAGTTATATTTAGAATAATACAAGAATTCCTCCGAGATGTTTGAAAACATAGCAACTTTTTTCTTTTTGGATATTTCTTTTGTACGTTTTGTTTTAATACATGTTCTTAAAGAGAGGCATTATTGACTTTCGCTCTCTAAACTTTTTCTGAAAACACAAAAGGTGAAAAAGGAATACTTTAGAAACCATGCGATTGCAAATAACTATGAATTTTTGCTTCGCAAAGTTGCACCTTTCGGTGTCACGTGCGACATTGAATAACAACATTTGTTAAGAGTGCATCGAAAATTGATCAAATATTCAGAACAAAGGGAGATATTTAATACAATAAATTAAATAATATAAAGTAGGTCACGTGTGACATAATAAGTTTAAAATTAAAAAAATACACATGTGAAGCGCAAAATAGAAAGGGACCTAAGGGTAAAAACCGGTTTTGTTCAGGAGAGCCATTTTAAAGATTTAAATACGTGTATCTTTGGTGTACCATCACTGAGCGTGTTGGTATTGGTCTCATTTGAAAGCTACACATCTCATGACGTCAGGAACGTGTTGGTCAACCTTGAAAACGCGCGTAGGTCGTCCCTACCTCTTGTTTTGTGTAGTTGGTTTTTACTGTTTTCTACCTAGCGCGCTGTTTCCATGAGTTTGATATCAATTTTGCTCGCGTTTTTTCGAATCCAGGTTTATTTTCTGAAATTATTAATTGTGAATTATAATAAATACTCATTTATAATTCTTTTAAATCGTGAATATCACTATGTTAGTACGAAATTTTTTTTTTTCACATAACCTTAGAATCGTCGACTTAAATTTCATAAAACGCGCATATCTCTGGAAGGAAACAATTTTGGGGCATGGGATCCACATAAAAAAAAAGTGAAAATTGATTTTTTTACCCTTAGGTCCCTTTTTCTATGCGCTGTCACATACAAGGAATACCAAATTATATTTCTTTGACGAAATAAATAAATATAATAAAGCTGCTTGTTTTCCAAAGATTTTTGTTTGAGACTATTAAACTTATTATATTTTTGTATATTGTGATTCTCAATAACTTGTTAAAGGTAGAAATACATAACACGCGTTTGTTCGTCGACGAATATCGTGCGCTTGAAAGCTTTACCGTATGAAAAATGGCAAGTTGCACAACCCGCGTTACAAACGCATTTTCTTTCAGATTTTTTATTTATTTTTACATTGAAAAATGATCTTGGAACATTTTCAATTCCTTTTCTGTGCAATACTATATATGTAGTTTTCAAACTCTTTATTAAGATTTTTCTTCATGATTCTAATTTGTTTAAATTTTTTCTTTTTTGTTGTCGGCTGATTAGTTGTCAAAACAACACAACGCGTTAAATAGTTGAATATTAACCAACTTTCTGCGGCAAACGCGTCTAAGAGTTTGCCATGTAACTTGTCGTATGCAAAAACTAACGCGTGTTATGTAACTTCACCTTAAGAGTCTTACTTTAAACATATGATTTTTTAAGTTTATATCCAAAATATTTTTAGTTGAAGTGTACTGAAATAAAATAAAAATATAATATTTTGAGTAGATTTCCTACAAATCTACAGAAAAAGTAGATATCATTTTGTATTGGGAATCCAGTAAAAAGTACCTAGATATAGATTAAAATCCCATAAGTACTAGATTTCGAAACAATGTAAATGGCCTATATGACACAAGGTTGGCAGAAGCTTGGGAAATGCAAAATGGCGAAAAAGCTGAAAACCAACCTTACAAGTGCATGAAAATGTTTGCAAAAACTGCAAAAAATAGAGAATTAAAAGTAATTGAATACTTCGGTTAATTTGAAAATATCTTTACTAATCTTGTTTATTTCCAATTTATAAAAAGAGCAACGGAAACAATATAAACATCATGATAGAAAAACTGTCACGTGCGACTGGATTAAAACTCAATTACATAAAATAAATATAAGTACTCTTTAATTTAAATCAACGAGACATCAGTGCGCAACATTTTAAAATTACTCAGGTTAAAAGATTGCTTTAGGTTTCGCTGTAATCGGCGTTTTAATCGTTGGCAATAAAAACAACTTTTGTTTTCATTAAATGCGAATGGGCTGGTTTTTGCATTATGTATGTTGAAAGAAATTTTTCAAAATCAAACTTAGCACATTGGATAATTTATAGTTATAATATAATACTTATTGTTAAAATAAAAATCAATTTTTATTTGATTTCATTTCACTTTAAGTGCGTACGGCGGTCACGTTCGACATAATAGAAATGCGCATGTGATTATGACTTCAGTGGGAAAAAACCAATCGTGTGTGGCAACGCAAATCGTAAACAAAACGCCACGGCAATTACTGATTAAAATATTCTTTTTGAACAATTTTATACTATTTTCAATATATTTAGAAGAATTATAAGCTTTTGGAGGTCCTTTGTCTCAGGACTATCATACATTTTTGACCGATTTATAAACAATTCTAACAATTATAGGAAGACAACCATAGCAAATTTCATTGCATTATATTCAAAATTGTGATCATTTACAACGGATAATATAGCACTCCTACAGTGGGGCGAAATAAAGCAAACGCGGAAGTCGCCCTAATTAAGTACATAATTTTTTAGCTCATTTTCAATTGCTTCTCATGCAATGCAATGTAAAACCCTTACATTCTTAAAGTAGTAATTCTATTAATGTCGGCAAATACCTTGAATGTATAGATAATTTTAAAAACTAAAACTTAATTTCAAGTTAAATTTAAGCCTAAAGTGTTTCTCTAGGCCAAAAAAAAAAACTTCATTAAAAATTTCTAATTGTATTAAAAGTTGTAGGATGCAAAGCGGATTGAACATAATATTAAAAATCATTCCCATTTGCGGGAATGACGCGACTAAAATCGACGCAAGACGGGGCCTTAGTGTATATGAAAGCGTTATCAGTTATAAATTTTATAAATATAAATACATATCGCCCATATGAATATATAAGGCACCAGTTGTAAAAAAAATTAATAAAAGTTGAACGAAATAATAGAAATAAAAAAAAATAACAACTCGACTGTTAAATTAAATGAAACTTGGGGAAAACGTGCTCAATCCAACGTACACAGCGTTGAGACACTAAGTGGCTGACAAACAGTCTGATACAATGGAGGCCTTCTTTTCCATTTATTTACTGTTCATTTATTTAGTTTTTTATTTTATTTTTAATGATTTCAGTTAAATTACTTTTTTCATTTTCTTTTATTTTTCAGTTTTTTTTTTCGCTTGCAAAATAGCAAAAGCAAATATTTGTATTCATATACACTTGATATTTATATTAACAATTAGATGGGCATCGCTTACAACACTAAGTACACTGGGCTGAATAAATATTCGTAAACCTTAGTGCATGTTCATTCATGCTCAAAGTTGCCGTTTGTTTAATTGTAAAATGAAACCAATACTAATTTTACATTAAAACTGTGATAGCTGGAATAATCCAAATTGTGACTTTTCCCCATACCTATTAAGTTGTAAGCGAATCGCGTATAAAATCTTGAGAGGAGAGGAAAATAGTCGCAGATTGTATATTTCTGTATTGTATGTGGAATATCTCTTTTAAAGACGCGTGCTACTATTGTCTAATGTCATGAGAGTTTAACGAACAATCCAGCACATATCATATCAATTTATTCACCGAAGTTTTCTTCCAATAAATCAATTGCATCAGAAGCAGTAGCGCCTGCATTTTGATGACGTTCGTTTGCGCTCATGATGCAGAGTAGGGTTTATTTGAGCAGCAAAACCTTCAGATATGCTCTGTGTGATGTCTCTGAGGACATTTGTTGGTCTGTGGCTTAAAACAAAAAATAATATATGATTGCCCACAGTAAAATATACGAAGAGCAAGATGTGTTTCTTGAACTGATCCATAAGCTGAAGCTGCTTACCTGTATTCACAGAACAAAATGCAGAGCAAATATCAAGCATTAGTGCAAATTCTGTAATTCTATATGGGATGATTTTTTAAGAGCTTTCGGATTTGATTTAGAAAAAAAAACATACAATTTAGAGAAATGTATGAAAACTTTATTTGAGTCTGTAGCACGATCTATATAATTAAATGTTTAAAGATGATTTCATGTAAATGTTGACCGCTGCTACGCCTGAAATTGTTCATAGGCTATGGGTGCAATTTTGGCATACTCTCGCCAACATATCTCACGAATAAATTCTTTAATATTGTCTTTCAGTGCGTCAACCATTGCGCGCTTATCCCTATAGACATGAGTCTAAACATAGCCCCACAAAAAAATAGTTTAAAGACGTTAATTTGGACGATCTATGCGGGCAATTGACCGGCACCAAACGTAAAATAAATTGTTTACCGAACTCGTCTCTCAATTGGGTGATTGTGGCACCGTCTTGCTGCAGTCCCATGTCAGCCAAGTCCAGCTCTTCCATTTTCGGCAGGAAAAAAGTAAGAGAGGCCCAATTCTGTCGAATGGCGCCGAATCGATAATTCGCGGTCATCAACAACACTGCCGTGCACAGCTGCGATATTTGTCTCTGTCCGCTGTCTTCTAAAACGTATTGGTGGTTTAATGTTCAATAATGTAATTTTGGTGCGAAATTTAATCACAAGATTCCGAATAGCCGCCTCAGAAGGTCGCCCAAGCACTTTCTTAATCGAACATGAATTTTGATAATAAAATTTAATAATCTGCAAGCGTTGTTTATTTGGTTAAATCATATAATGGCATACTGAACCTCCACAGGAATAATTTACGGCTTGTTACGGGTTTTTTTCTTTTAATCACTTTGGAATGAACTATCCTCTGGGGAAAAGTAACCAAGTTCGTTCACCCTTGCGTCGTTTATGCTTGAAAGATGACGAGACGACGGCATACATTCTTTTTGAATGTAACAGTAGAAGGCGTGTTTTTCATTCTGAGTTTTTGTGTTTTCAGATGATATTAGACGGGCTTCTCCAATATCTGTGCTGACTTTCATAAAGAGAGTCCTACAGAGATTGATTTAATTTAATTTACAGATCTATGGTACAAAAGATCCATCAGGTGCCGCAGTGCCGGTCTTTGGACCAGATCTTCCCCCTATTCTATCTATTCTATGGTTAATTTATAGACCAAACAGAACTTAACAGGAAAACAGCTGAGTTGCCAAAAACAGTGCTGCCAAAAAGAAAGTTGATAAAAAATCACCTTTTAAAATACGCACTACTAATGTTTGTGTATCAGCTGCTTTCAATCCATGTCAGTGATCGGCAGTGAGTGGTTTTTTCCGCTATTCATACTGACTCATGAAATTTGAAATATAAGTGAGTAGACATAATTTCAACTCAACTACACTGATTTACGCATACTCATGATAACATTGACTTATACGTATAGGTTGAAATAAATATGAATGCGACGTCTACATCATAGTCATACCACACTCACACTCATAAATCAATTCAGTTTGATTTCTAATTTCAGGAAAATACTTATACTACTCACATTGATTCAGCTTACTCAACTCATGCATATACGTTTATTTAAAAGATTAATCATTAAACAGCTGGCAAATAGTATACAATAGTAATAAATGGCGTTGTTTTGCAATTCGTGCAAAACAACAAACAAAAACAACCAACAGAGAAACACAACGTCATAATGAGAATTTTAGTGTTCGTATGCGAAGTTCGCATTGTGCATCATACTTATTTTGTATCGTCCATAGGCATTGAGTTAATGAGAGTCGAAATCAACAACGTCATAAATGTTGCTAAGTATGAGTTCGTTGCACACTTCAAACTTTCGAGTGAATATGATTCATAGACAACATTGCAATAAGTATGAGTGCGCATAAGTACAAGAAATTATAAGCCATGATTCAAGTCTACACACTTTTTCACTACTCATTGCTGTTCTCTGACCCATATGAACAAAGTTTTACAAAAGAGCTTTTGTGCTTTAACATCGACGAAAGCACATCACCCAATCAGATGTCGGCTACAGCAAGGCTTGCTCTTACTTTGCAAAGAATCAAGAACAAATTTAGGAGCTTTCAAAGCTGTTGACCTCAAATCCTAATATCAGAGTATGTGTGTTTGGACGCGGCTGGTGTATATTATAATTCATAAATTGTAGGGATCTTCTGTTCCAGCAATTGGCAATATTGTTCCTAAATAATTTCAGTGTATTTTATAAACGACTACTTTGTTAATTTTATAACGACTCAACAGCAACAAAAATTAATTGTATGTATTACATACGCATATATACAATGATATTATACTTTTATAGTGCAAATATTTGTTGTTCTTGTCATTTGTGCAGTAGAATTTAATTAGACTTGTAGTTTATTTTTATAGTTACAGATACAAATACTCTGTATGAGTGAGACTGATAAGACCAGTAGTTAGCAGTTAGCTAGGCAGGCATACACAGAGATAAAAAGTTTTTGTGCGAGGGACAATTGTTTAGTTTAGTTTTTATTTGTATATTCTTAAGTGTGTGCGTGCAAGTAAATAAGAATGTTTTTTTTTTCTTGAACAAACTAATGATTATTATTTTTGAACATATGTGTGAACTATTTTGTTTTCCTGTGGTTTTTTTGCTATTCAACATGACAGGAATGAATAAATGAACTTAGCAGGAAAATATAGTCTCTAAAATCTGACCATAAATTGCAACCTCTATTAATTTTTAAGTATTTGTTGTAATAAAGTTACCCTTAGAAATATTCATTTAAGACCCCCCTGTGGGCTCATGTATTGTTTCGTGTTGATCCATCTGGTTAGGGTAAATATGTAAATTTTTAATATTGAAAAACCAAGTAGTTTGTTTTTTTTTATATTTTGCGTGTAAGTGTTCAGTAGTTTTGTACACAAACAACGGTTAGTAAAAAGTATCTATGAGCGTGACCAAAATAATTTTGTAGCTTAATTTTTTAAACTCGCTTTATAAAATAAAGGAGGTTTCACCACCATCTACGAAAATCGAGTTTTCATCAGATATTAGATGTTTTGATGCAATGATTACGCTTATATCCATCTGGAGGCATGAATGCATATATGTGACGCGCAATATAGAAAGGGACCTAAGGGTAAAAACCGGTTTTGTTCAGGAGATCCATTTTAAAGATTTAAATATTTGTATCTATGGTGTACCATCACTGAGCGTGTTGGTATTGGTCTCATTTGAAAGCGACACATCTCATGACGTTAGGAACGTGTTGGTCAACCTTGAAAACGCACGTAGGTCGTCCCTACCTCTTGTTTTATGTAGTTGGTTTTTACTGTTTTCTACCTAGCGCGCTGTTTCCATGAGTTTGATATCAATTTTGCTCGCGTTTTTTCGAATCCAGTACCTGTGTTCTGTAACTTGCGAGAAGTTTTCGCGTCGAGAAAAATTAAACAATTATATTGGTTGTCCTGTTTTCCACGGGCTGATTCGTATAAAACCCGAAATAAGCTTACAAGAAACATGAGCAAGGAATTAAGGTTTTTGTCACTCACCCTGTGTTTCACAGAATGATAACAAACTTCTCGTCTGGAAAAGTTCTCACTAAAGTTACAGAACATAGGCACAGGTTTATTTTCTGAAATTATTAATTGTGATTTATAATACATGCTCATTTATAATTCTTTTAAATCGTGAATGCCACTCTGTTAGTACGAAAATTTTTTCACATAACCTTAGAATCGTCGACTTCAATTTCATAAAACGCGCATATCGCTTGAAGGAAAGACTTTTGGGGCATGGGATCGGTCTCATTCGATGCTCAGATGTTGTCCACATAAAAAAAAATTGATTTTTTTTACCCTTAGGTCCCTTTCTCTATGCGCTGTCACATATGCGTGTGTGTTTATGTAAATCTCGCCTCAATTAAGAAGGGGTTAACTTTTGAGAATCGAAAATAGGACTCGCGAGAAGAATTAAAATTTTAAGAGTAAAAAATTAAACTCGACTCGCGAGTCGAGTTAAAAAGGATTATTCGCGAGTTATATTAATTTTGTTTGCTTATGCACCAGCAAAAAAAAAAACTTGGGACGAGTATAACAGAAAATACATTCATATAAAAGAATGCAATACATTTTGTGCGTCTTTTGTCAAGAAACACATATACATATACTTTTTCGAATCAACAAAAAAATATTTTTTGTGATAACTACTCGTTTTCAATTCGTTTACGCTCGTTTTGCACTCTTTTAAAATTTTAGTTATAAAATAAAACTCGCGAGTAGAAATTTTAAAGAGAGTCATTTAATGCTTGCTAGTCGAGCACAACAGGAGTACGAGTCTTATGAAATTTGTGCTCGCGAGCTCAAAATTACAACTCGCGAACACAAATTTTAAAACGAGCGAGTTAATAAAAATAGTGCTCGCGAGCAGACTTAAATGATCAAACAGAGTTGCGGCATAAACACATTTTCCATACAAATTGACAACAAAAAAAAACACCAGAAAGCAGTCGATAGATCGAATCTATTTTATTTTGACAGCGTTTTTTCTCATGCTCTCACATATAAATTAATATTCTCTCAAGAATGCTGCCATACTTTCAATAAATTTCATACATTTTGTGAACAAAACTACAAAGAAATATAAGCACAAAAGAAAATTAAACAAAAATTAGAGAGCATATGAAATTACTGTCGTAGATTTTATTATGGGCTTTGATAATTTGACAGCGATTTTTCCAGAAGTTGCGGACTTATAATGTTTTATCATTAAGACTTCAGAACATTTCTTATAAGTACAGAAAATAAATTCCCTAATACAAACACGTTTAATTAAAAAAAAAAACAAAATCAGTTAAAAATTTTATTGAGTCCATTAAACTTTTAATTAAATTGAATTTTTAAACTAAAGTTTAATTGACTCAATTACATTTTTAATTGATTTTTTTGCATATTTTTTCAAAATAAACGTGCTTATTGCAGGAAAATTTTATTGTGTGTGTGTGTAAAAAAATTATTTCATTCACACAAATTTGAAATATATTTTTGAAAAACATTTTCTGTGTTGAAATAAAGTAATTTCAAACAAATTTTTGTAATTTCACATACAGGAAATGCCAATTCGGAGCATTAAATCTAAAACGTGCAAATTCTTCATTTTTCGTTTTCTGTTGAACCTAAATTCCGGAATTGAAATCAATTTCAATCGAAATTGGTTTCTATATATGAGTGTTTAAAAAAATTATTTTTAATTTAACTTTATGTTACGAATTGAGACAAAATTATACAAATTCATTACTTGTTTCAATTTTTCTGAAATGTTTTCATCTTAATTCAAAGGTTTAATTTTGTGTTTGCTGGTTTGTTGTCGTCAAGATTTGGGAACAAATAACGTCATCGTTATCTTTCGTCATTTCCATACAAACGTAATTAAGTTTGTATGAAAATTTTCTCGATATCCAATGACGTAACTTGGCCCCTAATGTTGCGCTCTCGTCGGTGTGAAAGAACACTTCACTTCAAAATTATATTAACCTACCATTTACACATGAAACTAATTGCAAGAATAATGATTATAAATTATGCTTGTCTTGTATAAATATTTTAAAAACAATTCATGCCTTTTTAAAACAATAATATTATTAAAATAATCACAATAATAATTATTGCCCTACAAATTTGTGTATGTGAATATTTCGGGTAACTCTAATTAGGTTGTAAACAAAAAAAAAAAATTTAGCAAATTTACATTTCGACGACATTTTTGAAATGAACTTTCACTTTCCTATGAAAACGAACAAGAAATATTCATGAAAAAGATTTTTGAAATAAACTTTCCTACGAATGATAACATGACTACAAATTAATTAATTAATTATAATAAATTAGTTTTCTCTGTTCGTGAAAATCGTCAGGAAACATTTTTCATTGCCAGATTATCATCATCTTGCTTAGAAATAAAATGGCACCCTTCGTGGTATTAAAAGGGATTTTATTGGAAATTATACTGACAATTATTTAACTTTAATTTCAGTAATTTTAACAAAAAAAAATTTGTTGATGAAAATTTGTCTTGTCTTACAAAATCGTATCCCGATCATAGCAGTCCAAAGCGGCTGCAGAGTGCCGAACTACAATCGGTTTCTTATACAAATGAGTACTCACACACGAAGACATTTCTCCCATTATGCCAGTAGTGCGAATCACTAACTTTTTTTAACGATAATGGCATCGTTAAAATAATTATAAAAAAAATTTATCGAATTTGCTATTCAGTAACATTTTTAACGATATTCGCTGTAGGTTAATGTCAACTTACAGAATCACACAATCGTTATTGCAAGAGACAAAATGTGTAGACAAAAATTACCATTGTCGGATCGTTAAAAGTTACTGAATCGTACCACACAACTGTCCAGGGTGCCCCTGTGGCTGAGTGGTAGCCATGTTAGCCTCTCAGTCAAGAGGTCGTGCGTTCAATTCCCGCCATAGACCGTGGGTGTTTTCCGCATACAAGCTAATCGCTTCGCGGATTTTTTTTTTGTTAAAAAAAAGAGAATCTAAGACCTAGATGCATACGAGCACTCGTATCTTGCAACATTCTGTTTTGTACTTCAAATAAAATATATTATTATTATAATAGGTCTGTCTGGGTACTTTTCCAGTAGCAAATACTCAGTAAATTTTTTGGGAGAGTAAGACCAATTTTACTCTGTCGGCTGGAAATATCTGAAAAAGTACGCAGACAGTATCCATTGAAATCTTGCAAGAAACCAGCTGATCGGTGTGTAAACAATTGAAATAACAAAGCAAAAGAATTTTAGCATATGTGTACGCAAAAGTGAATTCTCGCGGTAAATTAAAAAATTATTAATTAAATATATTTGGACGTTTCTAGCATGAAATAAAATGTTTTGTTTATTATAATTTATTATAAACGTTAAAAATCAACACAATTTTAACTACTTACCTCTGCCATTGTTAAATTTCAATTGTTATTTTCATTTTACAAAAATTATTTCATTCAAATAGTTAATAAAAACAGCTGTTCAAACTAGTTGCAAAATCTTGCAAGCGGAAATTTCTCCAGCAACATTTTGCAAGTTCTCTAACTTCCAACTGTCAAAAAATTCTCTTTTTGGCTCTCTCGCTGCAAGAGAATTGGAGTACGCAGACAACATTTTGCAAGATTTTGCAATATTTTTCACAAAATGATGCAAAATATGTGTACCCAGACAGACCTAATATGATGAAGTGAAAACTTGTTTAAGCAACATGAGAAACAACAACGTGTCATATATCACAATACATTAGACCACTGGTGGGCACTGTCAATGTAGTGGTAAATTTTTTATGTGTTGGGGTTGCGAGCTACCCACCAAACACAAAGTCAAGCGCTTGAAAGATAATGGTGCATTATATATTTATACATAAATAGACATATTTTCTATCTTGAAAAAAAAACGTTGATTAAGTAAAATTATTAATTGCAAATAAAACTTTTTCTAAATAAACAGTGAAATAAAAAAAATTAA